>OX336393.1:228796478-231565558 GCA_946902985.2 Meconema thalassinum
AATCCCGAGACTCATTTTGCCATTATGAACACGGTCTACTGAATTCAAATGGGTTCTTTAAAATGCCAACAACGTGTCACATGCGCGTCGTGATACTCGTATTTGTCGCCTTTCAAAAATCACTTACCACGGCCAGAGCGAACCTGGAAATTTGGGGTTGTTATTCCGATACGATAACCACTCACCTGCTTAGTGTTCGGGTAGCGCGCCTGCCTCGCACCCGGAGGCCCCGGGTTCAATTTCCGGCTCTTTCAGGGATTTTAATAACTGACATGAGGGCTGGAACGGCGTGCACTCAGCCTCGTGAGGACAATTGAGTAGGAGTCTGTCAGTGAGGCAGCGTCCCGGTCACGGAGACCAAGATTAATGGTCGAGGGGACTCCATAATCAGCAGGCCAGATGACTGAGCAGCTGTTGCTTGGCTGGCCTAGGCTGGTGTTTTTTGCTTTTGTAGATATCAAGTTGCCAAACACGCTTCACAGGAAACTCATTGTGGTGTCAAACGAGTCGAAAGACTGAAATACTCCAAACGATGATTATCATGATCATCATCATGATAATGATTGTTGTTGTTGTTTTAAAAGACGGAGCGCTTTGCGATTGCATATAAGAAAATGCGCTAAGTGGATCACCTACTGCTTTCTTCTCGGTGAAACCAATACAGTGTGGGTGGAGTTAAACTGGACAGCCGGGAACATATTATTCCCTAGGTCAGGATGCACTGAAAGAAGTGAGAAACGTATAGTGAAAGGTGCATGGTGTAGCGGAAAAAAATGGTTTATTGACATTTATGTTCGACGATGTCGAAATGTAAATATTATATGACAGAAAACTGTATCATAATGAGGGTCATTATAGTACTATTTTTCATTATGAAACAGTTTCTCCCACCAATCAGAGCTCAAGAAACAGTTGTGTCACCAGTTAGGTAAGGATAGCATCGCACCTGCGCTTACTTCCACGGCCTCCTATTTAAAATTTCATTGCGTGGCGCGTGACTAGTGTCATAGTGGGGTATTTGAGGAGGCCATGGTCAAATACAAGGTATTCTGCCGAAATCTCGACTGATATTTATGAGTATTTATGTTCGAACATAAAATAGTTTTAATTACCGTCGAACATAAACAATCGTATGCAACTCGCCTAAAATGGTAATTAATTGCCATCATAGGCTCGTTGCATAATGCACAACTATTTTTAAACAAGTCTAACAGGCGAATCGTTGGTTCAATGACTTTGGAATTGCACCATGCTGTGCAGCATAAAAAACAGGGAGAAATAAGTTCTGGGGTGAATCTACATACGTCGAATAGTTCTCAAACAATTCCATGTTAGGACAATTACTTTCGGGAAGGCTATTTGTCGTATCCAGGCCGGCAATATCGCATTAGCTATCACGTGTATAGTTGCCTCACTTTCCTGCTTAACGTGCGGCTCGCCATTGGAATCTAGCTGGGCGGATATGTTTACATTCCATGACACCTGGGGCCAAGGCTTTCCCAGCGTGAGGCACAGCGTTGTCAAATTTTCACCGTAGCCACTGAGGGCAAGCAGCGAGACTAGACAAAACTATGTGCATATGTGCAACAGTGAACACTGATACCTGTCGGAGACACAAGCTAGCCACCAGGGCGGGAGTGATAGAGGAAGCATTCTATTGGTCAGTAACGAACAATGGTTATTGTCGGCGCGTGCTACTACCTTACGTTTGAGTCGCCGCTTCTTAACCAGGAAAGTGAGGGAACTATGTATGTCTTATCTTAGAGGGCAAGGAAAGAATATTCAGAACTCTGTTGTTCCTAGTCTGTGGGAACTGGTTGGGCAAGTTACCTCCCCTCCGTGTATCTAACCTTCAATTACCAGTTGTCTGCGAGACTTATCTCGGTGAATACCGGCTGTTCTATCAGTCCAGTGGCACTTCCTCGATCTGCTGTTGTACACAGTAGCAAGCAGCGTTGCCAAGAGTGACGTACTTTTGGTCCTGTTTTCTCTTAAACCACGTCCATTTTGTTTTTCACGTCTTTCCGTGCTTCCTGATCTGGAGAATAGTATGTTCTCGGAAAACGGATCTAACTCCAGCCACCCAGTAAAATGTAATCGTCCCATGGAGCAACTTTTGTGTCGGTGCTAATACAGTGATATCAAGGCATACTCCATGATTATCAGCACAATAAATACAACGTCAGGATTTGACGTTCTTGGCGTACTTCCAAACTCGCCACACTTAACCGTCTGGACATTCTTTTCTCCTGTGGTGAGACCCACATCTGTTTTCCCATATCACGCGTGTTGCCAACAGAATAATGTATGGTCACCTCTTACCAATAATGTGGCCTACAGGTAAAACAAACAAAGATTGTCGTATTTCTTCCGACGTGAAATGTAAGGAAGTCCACTTTGGCTATGTTTGTACAGTCAATTGGATGCGCTTTATAACACTGCCCGTAGTTTTTCACTCCACCATCTACAGTGCTCCAATCCCCACCCTTCACCTCCTGGTGAGGCGGCTTCGGTGGCGTAGTTGGTAGAATACTGACCTTCTATGCCCAAGATTGCGGGTTCAAACCCGGCCGAAGTCATCGGATTTTTTAAGATCGTTAAAATTCCCTCAGCATGCCTTTCTTCGGAGGGGAAGTAAAGCAGGCGGGCCCATGTCATAGATTTTTGGTATGTAAACGAACCTTCCAGTAACTACAATTGTGTGGAGCTAAAATTTGTAGGTTAGATTTGAATAATGCTCTATAAGTTACAACGTTCGCCGCCAGGTGCTGGTTGTGGTAGCCAAGTTCACATATAGGTGTCGTTGACGGTAGCATTTGGTATAAAAAGTAGGAACTACATGAAAATTGATCGTCTGCACTCCTTACCTGAATTACAGATAACACACACTACTAACACAGCCATCACAATTAACACCGATTATCAGATTCTACACACACCCAAATTACACGGGGCTACATGACCGCGTTGTCGCAGCCCCTAAACTGGGGAACCAACCAACCAAGACACACACTACACTCCCATACAGCACTATGAAATTACAAACACATGTCACTCTCCCCACGAAGCGCAATGGATCAGCTGAAGGCCACAAAATTCGCGCCTGTCATAACTGCTGAAGTTCAAATCCCGGCGTGTGTGAATGTCCTGGTTTCCGAATTAATACTGCATGCTGAAGTCAGGTGCAAACACATCCATTTGGCACCTCGAGCACCATACTTGATCCCCTCTGAGTGTGTGAGGGCAAGGTGGAAACAACATATAAGAAATCACTGGTCTCAGCCCGTTCCAATGATGCCTTTTGAGGCTTTATGTTGGACGCATAGGAGGAGATCGCCCTCGACGAGGAATACTTCAGGAATCTTGTTGAATCTACGCCACGTCGGCTCCGACAAGCTTTTCAAGATGGTGGAAACTGTCTCAGGTAGTAAGTCATGCCCAAAACAGTCCATTTCAGGATTAAGAATAATTAGAAGCACCAAGTTAGATTTCGCAGTAAATACAAATCCAATACACTAAAAGTGTAAAAAGTAATGGGTGGAGTAGGACTCGCCTTGACAGATGAGTATGCTTCTTGGGAGCTACTGTAACTGGGATTCGCTAGAACACTCAAAATACGTGGGTATGTTAGGATTTGCACCTCATGGGTCTCCATTCTTTTGATATGAAATGGCACAGATATTAACTCTCTTTTTATACCTATCTTTTAGATGTTTGTTCATCGTACAATATACCACCCTGGAGAACCTGGTTTGATTCTCGGCTTCCCAAGACATTTAATTCTAGTCTGAGGGCTGTAACGGGGCTTCGTGAGGTAAAACCGAGAAGAGAGGAGGGTTTGAATCCCATCTCAGTAATTCTGGAAGTAATTTTTCCTAGTTTCAAACTTGTACTCCAGGCAAATGACGGGATGATTCTTAACGTAAGGCCACGGCCGTCTCATTCTTAATCCTCACACTGAATTATAAATACACCCACTAATACAGCCATCACAATAACACAGGTCATCAGGCAGAACTCCACACACACCCAAGTACACGGGGATAAATGACCACGTTGTCACAAAGCCCCTCAAACGATTTAACAACCACAACGAATCTCTTGCTGTCCGGGCAGATGCGTTAGCCAGTTAACCAACGTGGATACGCTGCCATCACGGCAAATTTTGAAGCCTTAGATGGAAAGGCGCTTTATGACTACATCATTGTCTGAGGAATTCCACTCCCTTTGAACAATGGAACATTGGAATGTAAAGACTCAGCGATGAATCGATACTGTGTGTCTCTTGCGGGATGACAGCTCATTACTGCTGACCCATGACCTGCTCGTCGGCAGTCACTGGTGTGCTTACCAAGCATTCCAAATAGACCATTTATTATGTCACACAAACTCCATTCAAACAGTAGAATGGGATCTCTCTGATAAAAACCTACAGTATTTAGAATTCCTGTAATCTTTGTACTGAATCTTCACAGACGCAACTTAGAAAGTAATGTATTTGATAAATCTGTAAAACACATTTTCTGAAATATTGCATGCTTCTTCTTCTTCTTCTTCCTCCTCTTCTTCCTCCTCTTCTTCTTCTTCTTCTTCTTCTTCGAGTGACTGGCTGTGTGGCGCAGCGGTGTTGTTGTCTCCTGCTGTTCCCAAGGTTGCAGGTTTGAAACCTGGCGCAGTCAGCTGGTATTTGAGGGTGCGCAAATGCGAGAGAGCCGTGTCAGTAGATTTACTCATACATTTAAGATCCCCTTCGGGGAAAAAAACCTGCACCCCGGCGTCTCTAAAAGCCGCAGTAGTTAAAAGGGATGTAAAACCAATAACATTCAATTAAAATTTACTGGCAGGTTAAATATCCCCTTCGGGGCAAAATTCTGGCACTCTGGCGTTTCTAAAAGCCTCAGTAGTTAACAATATTATTAATGTATTCTCCTGTACCAGCCACAGCACATGATCACCCATCCAACTAGTAATGTCACGTTCCTCTACATCATGCTTATAGTACCGACTCGGTTTTTGGTTGAATGGTTGGTTCCTCGGTTTAGGGGCTGCGACAACGCGGTCATGTAGCCCCGTGTACTTTGGGTGTGTATAGAATCTCTCTGATAACCGGTGTTAATTGTGATGGCTGTATTAGTGTGTGTATCTGTTTTTTAATTCAAGTAAGGACTGCAACTTTGAATTTTTCAAATAGTTCCTACTTTTGCCACCAAACGCCACCGTCAACGACTACTAGGCCTAGTTCAGGACTTAGCTACTAGACGCCACCGCAGTCGGTTCTTGGCAACGAACGTAGAAACCTAAGAGCGTTGTTTACATTCCTAACCTATACAATTTAGCTTCACACAGGTGTAATTAGTGGAAAGTTCTTTAACATGCCATAAATCTATGACATGGGACCGCCGACTTTACTTCCCCTCCGAAGGAAGGCATACTGAGGGATTTTTAACACTCTTAAAAAATCCGACGACTTCGGCCGGGTTTGAACCCGCTATCTTGGGCATAGAAGCTCAGCATGCTACCAACTACGCCACCGGAGCTCTCGACTCGGTTTTTAAAAGAACTCTCCCTGTGTATTGTACAATGTCAAGAATACAACTTAGACAACGTCACATTGCTACTACCTCTTTTGCTCCAGCGTTGCTACTTATAAAATAATTTGAAAGCTGTAGATATTCTTATGAGAAGCATTCTTAAATATATAGGGGATGTCTCATAAGTACAGTAATGTCTTATTATAAAGAAAACTTTATTTGGAAAGATTTCTGACAATAAATTCAACTATTCTTCAAAGTAGAGACCATCAGATTCTACGGTTTTGAGCCATCTTTCAGCGAGGTTTCTTATCCCGCGATGGTACCAGTCTCTGGGTTATGATGCGAAGAATTCTACGAGACACACTTCCACAGCTTCGGTGTTTTCAAAATTTCTTCCACGCAAGAAATGGGCCATGGACCGAAGAAGATGGTAATCTGAAGGCGCAAGATCAAGGCTGTATGCTGGATGTGGTAGCAGTTCGACAACTCCCAATTCCTGAATTTATGTTATGGTTTTTCTTGCAGTACGAGGTCTTGCATTTTCCTGCTGCAAGAGAACTCTATTTCGGTTAACTAATGCTGGGTATCTCCGTCTCAAAATTTCATGAATTCGTTTCAGTTGTTGAGAATAAATATCCACATTGACTGCACGCCCGTTTGGAACAAACTCCCAGTGAATCACTTCCGGACTTGCTCTGTGTGTGTCAGCCGCCGAGTATGCCGCTCCTGTGTGGAAGGCTTCGGCACATGCTAAGTAGGTTGATACTGCCGTCAACGACACTGCAAGGATAATCTTGGGATGCCTGAAACCAACACCAGTGCACAAACTATACCCTATTGTTGGAATAGCCCCACCCAACAACCGGAGGGCCACTGCTGCGGACGCCGAGAGAACGAAGCAGGAGAATGACCATCGACTTCCACTATATGGTCACCATGCAGCAAGGTCTCGCCTCAGATCCCGCAAGAGTTTCCTTGCTAGGACTCTGCCGCTGGAGAGAACACCAGAGATAACTCGTCTTAACAGATGGAGGAGCTCACTGCCCACAGACATGTCACCAAAGGAAGAACTGGCTCCTGGCGCCGACCTACCTTATCCTGTGTGGAGGTCCCTCAACCGCTTAAGAGTGGGTGTCCCTCGATGCAAGACCAACCTGCAAAAATGGGGGATCCTTCCAGCAGACACAGACACCTCTTAGGTGGAGCTGAACAAGACCCAAGCCGCCTACTTATCTGCCCCCTCCTGGACAACCCATGCACAATGGAAGATATTTTTAGGGGAAGTAACAAGGCCATCGCAGCTGCAGTTTTTTGGAAATGTTGGCCGGACACGGAAATGAATGAATGACTCCTTCAAAATTCCACCAGACGGATCACTTTAGAGCCGAACCGATCCTTTTAACGATGACTTTGGCAGGTTGACGAGGACTGAGCCACTGTTTCGAGGTGTCAGCGTTGCGGTAATAAACCCATTTTTCATCACGTGTAACAATTCTCCTCATAAATCTATTGTTACGGCTGTGAGTTTGTTTCGTCGCCTCGCCGCGTGAGTCACAGCCGCCCCCGGGCTATGCTCTGCCTCTTACCTGCGCCTTACGCAACAGGGCTACTAGGACAAAAGGGATGGTCCAGAAGATTCGCGACCCAGCTAGTAATGGAAATCTCGAGAAGCCGTGAATCCTGGACGGGTCCAGAAGCATTCATTGAGTCACCAGCCTGCTATATAAGAGCGACCTGGCCCGCGAGGTGGACAGTGCTTTTGGGCGAGTGCGACAACAGTTGGTGACGTGACTTGCGAAACCCTAGTGAGGTTGATTCTCTTGACAGCGAAGGAGTGTGAAGCCTACGGAGGGACTGTATTTGAAGAGTGTGTGTTTTCCAGTGCGACAGAGGTCATTGTGGTGAATTGCGAAACAGTGTGTATTACGGTGACAGGCTGAGTGCAGTTATTTCCAGCCAGCGCACGGGGCCACCTCATTAGGAGGGATAACTTATGTGGCTTATTGACAAGTGAAAGGGAAGTGTGCCCTACAAGAGGAAACTAGAGTGAGATACCAATTGCGTGTATTTGCTATTGTGTGGTGTATCTTTCTGGCCCGCAATAAAGCTAATACTTTTCTTTAAAGGAACAATTTGTGTTGTGCTTCTACCCACCGTAATCCAGTTAACGGAAGTGCCACTAGGGGGTGGCACGTTACACTATCATCCATGGGGTTACCGACAAGCTGACGACATATCCACTCTACGTTGAGCCTGTTCGGGGGTCAATTTATGAGGTACAGATTAACAGCTTCTGTTTGATATTCCAAGTTTCTTAATCTGGCGATGTATGGTCTCTTTTCATGATTCTCGCAATATACGCAATATAGTCATGGCCTCCTGTAAATAGCTTTGGCGAACCTAAGAAAACCAATTCCTTCTTATAAAACACCAAACTTAAGAAACGACATTATTTATGAGACATCGTAAAATAATTGGTTGGTTGGTTGGTTCCTTAGTTTAGGGGCTGCGACAACGCAGTCATGTAGCCCCGTGTACTTTGGGTGAGTGAAGAATCTGTCTAATAACCGGTGTTAATGGTGATGATTGTATTAGTGTGTGTTTCTGTTTTCAATTCAAGTAAGGACTGCATACATTGAATTTATTTCAAGTAGTTCCTACTTTTGCCGCCAACGCCACCGTCAACGACTACTAGTTCAGAACTTGCTTACCATATGCCACCGCAGTCGGCTCCTGGCGACGAACGTAGGAACCTAAGAGCGTTTGTCAAATGTTAAACCTAATTTGGCTTCACACAGGTGTAATTAGTGGAAGGATCTTTAACATGCCATAAATCTATGACATGGAACCGCCGGCTTTACTTCCCCACCGAAGGAAGGCATACTGAGGGATTTTAACGCTCTTAAAAACTCCGACGGCTTCGGCCGAGTTTGAACCCGCAATATTGGGCATAGAAGCTCAGCATGCTACCGACTACGCCACCGAAGCCACTCTAAAATAATTGTTTATTTCCTCAGGAACTTGAACAGATATTTAATAATTCATTTTCTTCTATTTACAGGTACAATGATGATCGTATGCAGATGGTACTGTACAAGACTGTATCTCTAAGTCTCTCAGAGGTAAGACAGCTCATTCATAACCCACTAAATTAAGCACTAAATATTTAACTTGCATTGGAATAATTTTTATGAGACCACCTCTTGGTGTAGTGGCTAGAATACTTGGCTGTCGTCCTGGAGGTCCGGGTTCAATTCCCAGCTCTGCCAATAAATTTTAATTCTGTTCTGAGAACTAGAACGGGATACACACAGCCTCGTGAGACTAAACTGAGAAGACGAGGGTTCGATTTCCATCTCAGCCATCTTGAAAGTGGTTTTCCGTGGTTTCTCACTTCTACTCCAGGCAAATGCCGGGATGGTTCATAACTTAAGGTCTAGACCGCCCTCTTCCCAATTCTCACCTGAATTACAAATACACACCCAAATACAGCTATTAGAATAACACAGGCTATCAGATAGATTCCACTCACTCCCAAGTAGACTACTGTACACGGGGCTACATGACCACGAAGCGCAAAGGCCCGAGGTATTCGAAGGACATGTGCGTATTCACCGCGAATACACACACTAATGCAGGCATTGCAGTAACACATGTTATCAGACGAAACACACACAAGTACACGGGGCTACATGACCACGATGTCGCAAAGTGCCTAAATTAATCAAAATCATCATGATCTTTGAAGCCTCCGTGGCTTAGGCGGCAGCACGCCGGCCTCTCACCACTGGGTCCGTGGTTCAAATCCCGGTCACTCCATGTGAGATCTGTGCTGGACAAAACGGAGGCAGACAGGTTTTTCTCCGGGTACTCCGGTTTTCCCTGTCAAAATTTCACTCCAGCAACACTCTCCACTATCATTTCATTTCATCTGTCATTCATTTAATCATTGTCCCAGAGGAGTGCGTCAGGCCTCGGCAACCGGCACAGTTCATATCCTCCCCGCTAGATTGGGGCTTCATTCATTTCATTCCATTCCTGACCCGGTCGGAGACTGGAGCAGGCTGTGGATTTTCATTTTTCATCATGATCTTGGGCCATAAGTCCCGTGTATTTGGGTGTTTGTTGAATTTGTCTCATAACCTGTGTTTTGGAGGTGACTGTAGTAGTGTGTCTGTACTTATTAGGGTCGAGGATGAGGTAGGTGCCCAGAAACTTGTAATAAGGTGCTATCTAGGCATTTTCCTGAAAGAAGTGTGGAAAAACGAGGGTGAAACCACATTCAAGATAGCCACTATCCATGCCGAGATTCGAACCTCCGATCTCCGGACTATGTGCAACTCCCCGTCACGTTCGTGGTGAGTGATTTAATATAAACTGTTTCACAGTCTCGTGTTGTAAATATCACGACTGCCTGCCTTGCGCAGCGGTAAAGATCTCTCATGCTGTCCCTAAGGTTACGGGATCAAATCCTGGTGCAGTCAGTTGGCATTTGAGACTGGGAGTTGATTCAGTAGATTTACTGGCACGTTAAAGATCCCCTTCAAGGCAAAATTCCTGTCCCCGGTGTCACTAAAAACAACAGTAGTTTATAGTAAATTATAGTAAATATTGTCATGAACAAAAAAGCCTCCGTGGCTTAGGCGGCAGCACGCCGGCCTCTCACCGCTGAGTCCGTGGTTCAAATACCGATCACTCCTTGTGAGATTTGTGCTGGCCAATGCGGAGACACACAGGTTTTTCTACGGGTTCTCCGGTTTTCCCAGTCGCAAATTTCATTCCAGAAACACTCTCCACTATCACTTCATTTCATCTGTCATTCATTTCATCATTGCCCCAGGGGAGTGAGACAGTCTTCGGCAGCCGGCACAGTTCATATCCTAGCCGTTAGATCGGGGCTTCATTCATTCCATTCCCTGACCCGGTCAATCGACTTGACGCAGGCTGTGGATTTTCATTTTCATTGTCATGAACAATTATTTGAATATTTCAGTCAAGCGGTGGTGCAGTGGTTATAATTATTATTGGCTGTCACACCTGTGGTCCGGGTTCGATTCCCGGTTATGCCAAACAATTTCATTCTGGTTTGACGGGGGAGTTAGCGCAATTGCAAAAGAGTTTTGGTTTGCATATAAAAACTTTACATGTACAGCGTGTTCCGATTCAACATGGAACTGTAAGATGGGTTGCCTACCCACCCGCAATTGGCTTGAAATCTGCTCTCAGCGCGCTAGCGACGGGGCTGAGTTCGATTTCACTGATTGCAGCCTTCTTATGCAGCATTACAAAGTATTTTGCTCTTTCAAATACACAGGCTTCACAATAAGTTTGAACGATTTCTGTTTCAGAACTTGTTATTTTACACTTCTGTTAATGGCTTTTGCAGAGCATTTCTATGAATTAAAATTCTATTTTACAACATAGTTTATTACAACGCAATGTGTTTTTGTGTTGTATTTTATTTACAACACAACTTATTGCTTTTTAACCCAATACCACAAAACGAGATACAATTAGGAAATGATTTGTTACAAAAGTGTAATCAGTCTACGATGCGACTAAAAAAGTTAATTTTTCACAGACGTTACATCTCCTGCAGATGGACATTTACATAAGGTGTTCGAAGTGGCGTCCATCATTTTCCAAGCAGAGGGCCATTCGTCGCATGAAGTTCTCTCTTGCGTTCGACAACATCTGAGGAGTCATTTCTGCAAGGGCTCCGGTAATGTCGAGCATCAAGATGTCCTGAAGTATGAAGTAAGACTAAACTGCCTGTGTTCGTAGTTCTATCAGTTTACTTTTTTTGCAGGTAAATAGTTCTGAAATAGAAATCGTTGAAACTTATTAATAATTAAACTCAATTTTGTAACAAATCATTTCGAAATTGTAACTCGTTTTGTATTATTGGAGTAAAAAGAAATAAATTGTGTTGTAAATAAAATACAACACAAAATCACATTTTGTTGTAATAAACAATATTCTAAAATAAAATGTTATTTAATTTATTTATTTATCGTTCGGCAATACAAGATTTCAGAGAAAGTTACAAAGAAAATCACTTTAAAATCTACTGTACATTATTTTTACTGTTTACACTATTATTACAGTCTCAGGTCTAATGAGTCTATCCATTGGACCACGTCAGGTGTCGCCAACAGGAAGTCGATCCAGTCCCCTCCATATGCCCTCAGAGGACAGTCAGTTGTAATGTGTTGGATGGTTTGATTAGGAGCGCCACAATCACACTGAGGAGACAACATTTTTCCCCATTTGAACAAAGTTCCATTGCATACTCCGTGGTTTGTCCGAATCCTATTGACAGTTTGTTATTTAATAGAAATGCTCTGCAAAAGCTATTAACAGAAGCGTAAAATAACAAGTTCTGAAACATAAATCGTTAAAAATTATTTTGAAGCCCGTGTAAATATATTTTGAAAGAGCAAAATGTCGCCTCCATAGCGTAGCGGTCAGCATGGTTAGCTGCCGCCCCGGAGGTCCTGGGTTCGATTCCCGGCTCTGCCACGAAATTTGAAAAGTGGTACGAGGACTGGAACGGGGTCTACTCAGCCTCGGGTGGCGCAAATGAGTAGAGGGAGTTCGATTCCCCCTCAGCCATCCTCGAAGTGGTTTTCCGTGGTTTCCCACTTCGTCTTCGGGCAAATGCCGGGATGGTACCTTCTTCAAGGCCACGGCCACCTCCTTCCCTGTTCCTTTTCCATCCATCCTAACCATCCCTTACATTCCCTCGTGAGGCCCCTGTTCGCTTTGCAGGTGAGGCGGCCTGGGCGAGGTGCCAATCCCACCTCACCAGTTGTATCCCTTCCGATTCGATGTTCCCAGCTCTAGGACACTGCTCGTAGAGGCGGTAGTGGTGAGTTCCCTCGCTGAGTCCATGGGTTCCACCAACCTGGAGGGTAAACGACTAAAATAAAAAAGGAGCAAAATACTTTGCAATGCTGCATAAGAAGGCGGCAATCAGTGAAATCGAACTCAGCCCCATCGCTAGCGCGCTGCGAGCAGATTTCAAGCCAATTGTGGGTGGGCAGGCAACACATCTTACAGTTCCGTGTTGAATTGGAACACGCGGTACATAACAAATAAGAGCAGGATATTAAATTGCCATGGACAATTACACTACACCAAACTCAAGCACCTAAACCAGATGGAGTTAGAATGTGTGGTTTAAACCAAAATCTTCCAAATCGTCTCATTGGTAAAGGAAAAATCTTGCGTTTCTTGAAAAGTCAACGGAAATATATTTTTTGTTTATAAACTGCTTTTAAACAAATAAATAAGACCATAGCCCCTGAAAGAACTGTTTCGCGCAAAACCCGCATAGCACTAGGGATGAGCGGGTAGTCTGTACACATGGGGAGCACAAAACCCATTATGCGAGAGTTCTCGCACGGGTCCGCCAGTATCAATTATTATAATTTTAATATTACTTTTCAGACGTTAATGTAATGAGAATTAACTCAGACTTCATCTTGATTTATCTCTATCATCGACTCTGAATTCGGATGCCACAAAAAGGAATTGAATTTCACGCTTCCAGTGATGCAGTGCCTTCTGTCTCCTGCACTACGGACTAATTAACTATCGGACTCGATCCAATTATACAGACTATGTAACGAGTTCCTCTCATCCGTCTTCGTGAACTCGGGCAGACCGTCGTGTACAATGGGCTCTAAGGTAACTGTGAGTCAGTCCAATGCCAAGCGCAATATTGTGATCGCATACTTCCGTGGAGTAGTCGGTAGAATGATGAACTGCTATACCCAAGTTCGCGGGTTCAAACCCCGCCGAAGTCGACGGATTTTTAAGAGCGTTAAATCCTTCAGTATGCCTTCGTTCGGAGGGTAAGTAAAGCCGGTGGGCCCATGCCATAGATTTATGGCATGTAAAGAAACATACCTCTGTAATTGAGTGGGAACTCGCAAAAACGGGCTAACCATCGTTTTTTTTTTTCAGAAATTGAGTTATGATGTGCAGTTTATGGAGAAAAATCTTGCGTTTCTTGAAAAGTCAACGGAAATATATTTTTTGTTTATAAACTGCTTTTAAACAAATAAATAAGACCATAGCCCCTGAAAGAACTGTTTAGCGCAAAACCCGCATAGCACTAGGGATGAGCGGGTAGTCTGTACACATGGGATACAATGACTGGCCAATGCTGATGAAGGGGCAGATTTTCAAAGAAAATATTACGCTTAGAAATATGTCCTAGTGTGTAAATGAACATTAAAGTAGTGACTAGACGGAACATAAGTGTATTTTCAAATTTTAAACTAGAAACGCTCTATCAAGTTCCAACGTTCGCCGCTAGATATTAGTGACAGTAGCATCTGGTAGCCAAAGTTGGAACTACTTGAAATTGAACTTGTTGGGAGCCCTCGGGATTTCAAACAAAAATACCCAGCTATGGCCATTCGGCTGAAATTCATATATAATAATAAACCTGTGTACTTGGGCGTTTATAGAATGTCTCTGATATGTAACCTGTGTTACTGTGGCGTGTGTGCATTTGTACTTCAAGTGAGGATTGGGAAGGAGGCGGTCGTGGCCTTAAGTTATGAACCATCCCGGCATTTGCCGGGACTAGAAGTGGAGAAACCACGGTAAACCACTTCCATGATGGCTGAGGTGGGAATCAAACCTACCCCTTCTCCGTTTTGCTTCACGAGGCTGAGTGTACCTCGTTCTATCCCTAAGATCATAATTAAATTTCTTAACAGAAAATGGAATTGAATCCAGACCTCATGGACGACAGTCAAGAATGCTTGCTAAGATGGATAATATCTTTGCTCCGTATTTGTTACACTATTCTAGCAGTAATGAAACAAAATCTATTTAATCACTTGAGTTCTATTTCTTGGTTACGCTAAGGACACTAATTATAATAGAGTGCTCTTGTAGCGTAAACTCGTTCTTCACAGATGCTTGACCCTCATGACCTCATTGGCTGTTATCCCAGACTTACCGTTATGTATGCCTCTCTCACCCTGAATCAATTTCCGTTTAACCACCTCGTGGTGTAGTAGCTAGCATTCTTGGCAGCCACTTCAGAGGCCCGGGTTTGATTTCCGGGTCTGCCATGAAACTTTAACTAGTACAGCCATCACAATAACACAGGTTATCACACTCTTGATATAATACCAGAAGCTATGAAACATCATACGGACACTGATCAATGCCTCTGTGGCGATGATCGCACGCTCTTGTATGAATTGGATTAACCAGATATTAGGGGCAGATGACCTCGTAGTTCCACCCCTTAAAACAACAATAACTAACTAACTAACTAAACAGATATTAAAATTTTTAGATTCACTGAAATGGCGCTGCTTGGCTTCAGCCATTACATCAATAGCTCACCAATGAGCTGCTTCGCGTATGGATCGTTAATGATATAATTGGTTTATCCACCCATTATAAATGCAGAGAATTCAGTTTTCAGTCCATACGGCCTACGATTCAAAGAGAAGCTGTATCTAAAATGATTAATTTGAATCTAAAATATATTTTAACTCTATTGAATACAGCACACAGATTTCTATCCCTGGCATATCCCTGCGTTCATGTCTGTGTTACATTTATCATTGTGGTAGAACATGGCTCCAAGTTATGGAATTGCTCATGTTTCCCACTTTGGGACACTAGCCTAGATTTATGAATCTCTGAAACTTCACTTCTTCCATTAGTCATCATTAATAACTAGGTCAAGTTTGTTGGCGTGTTTGACAATGCTAGAATTTTTCTATTATTTCTAGCTTCCACAGAAAGAATGTTGGCATCCTTCCCGCAACGACTTTCTGATGTTTCATTCCTTAAGGTGCCCTTGACATAGAAAGCAACGATGTGAAATAGTTAATACATACTCAATTTACATGACTACCTGTACAATGTTGTCATATTTATTAAAGGTAGGACTTTCTGATGTTTCATTCCTTAAGGTGCCCTTGCCATAGAAAGCAACGATGTGAAATAGTTAATACATACTCAATTTACATGACTACCTGTACAATGTTGTCATATTTATTAAAGGTAGTTGTCAATTTAAAAAGAAATCTTCTTCCATACGAAACTGTATTTTCTCTGATTTTCCAAAATGCATTGTTCTAACAGGTTTTCTTGTTGAGGTGATTTCATTAATTTTAATGATCGGTATGCATGATTTACAGGGGCCATCTCTTGGACATGTTGGTGCTCCTTGTTACGTATTTAAATATTATTTCGTCCAAATCACAGGAGTTTGAAGACTTTATTTATCTGACTCAGAAGATAGTTTTCCTAATGGGCATCAGATGGCAGCATTAACCATATTGCATTCTTTGACTAAAGGAAGAATATTTCATTTCTTCGTCTCTCTCTCTCTCTCACACAGTATACCTCTCACATCTGATAACTGCATTATGTTAAAAGGTTATTTTTATGCAATTAGTTTCAACTATAAATTTCCCTCTCGGCACGCTCGAAGGCGGAGGCAGATTTCACCGGGTAAACTTGGGGATAGGCAAAATATGGAGGTATTCATAGAAGGACCAGACCTCATTTTATACCCCTCATTATGAAAAAGTGATTTACAATTGGAGCTTAAATAATTTTGTTTTTCGTATTTTTATGCATATTTTTAACATTTTATTGTCATATGGGGACGGTAACCTTTCCGTCATTTGGGGTCTATTTTTTTACTGGTGGTCACACTGTTCTTATGCAAGGTTTTGACACTGATGTCTAACTATCTAACGGCCTCTTACTTATTCACCTAAAATTTTATCTCCCACAGAGACAGATATTATTGAATGTGATCTCGTACTGTAGGGTTGTCATGATAACCTCTGATGGCTCTTCCCTCATCAATGTCGCAATCTATATACAGAGTGGTTCACCATCCCCTTATTTTTTTTTTTTTGGAAGAAGGCAACCCATCTAACGCGTATATCATAGTCATCCTAAAACCATTACCACCTGCTCCATTACGGCCGTAGTACAACTTTATCGTTGAGTTCATGCTCGCGAATATAGTAGAAATCATTACCAGGAGTGTTATTTCAATGACCTCAACTATTAATGCATGTTTGAAACGATCACATTCCCGAATAACACCACCTTACGTTTGCACAGGTGTCTATGGGGGCTACGAATAGATTCAATACGTCCCAGCAATTTGCTATGGCAATCAGTAGCTAAGGTGGCTAAATTATGGATTGCTGCTGTTGCATCAGGAGAGCTGCCTGGTAGCAGGTTCAATTCTCGGGATGGTACATGTTTTTTCGCTAAATGCCGGTTACAGTGGCTGTACTATGACCGATTATGTACCTGTTCCAACGAGTGATTTTTTATTTGTCCTGAAAAGGACCGTCTTTATCCGATGGTACGTAGCCAGGTTGGACGACAATATAATGATCTGTAGAACGAAAGCAAGGTACCCTGTATATTCAGGGAAGCAAGTGTTCAAAATGTTGACAGCCTTGGTTTAAAGGGAAATTCAGACCCTCTCATGCCACCGCACGTGTCGCCTCACAACCCTCTGTAAACTCGGGATATAAACCATTCCTCATGCTTACGTTTGACAAATATATAAAACAGTATTTATTCATCCACTAATGAGGAAACCCGTATCGTATTGAGTTCATTCGATTTTTAACATGACTTTTCATTCCGAAGATATAGTAAGGGAGAAACTGAAATTCTGAGAACGAAAGCTACTAACTAAATGAGCGTGTGCTGAATAATTTTTTTGGTAGGATTATTTTTATATAAACAAAATAAAGTGTGTTGGCATGTTTGTGGAATTGATTTTCAAATGTTTAACATCTACTCAAGACCAACCTAAGTCATCCTGGAAATGGTTTTCCGTGGTATCCCACTTCTATTCCAGATGAAATGCTGGGATGGTTCGAAATTTAAGAACACTGCCACCTCCTTAACACTCCTACCTTCAGTTAAAAATACTCAAACTACTACCGAGACCGTAATAACATAGGTTATTAGAGGAATATAAACACACACAAGAACACAAGAATGTGATGATCACGATGTCAAAGCCCCTAAAGTTTACAATGAAACCTCAAATATTGACGCCGCTGAGAACAGCAAAATGAAGCCTCATGTGCATTGGCTCATAACTCTTGAACTATTAGTCCTACTGACGCTGAATTTGAATTAAAGAAAACTTTGAACCATCTTCTCCTCCTTGTAATTGGTTGTTCATTGAGGCAACTATTTCCCTAAAATTGGCTACGATGCTGAAAATACAGTTGCGAAACATTTCTCTGGGTAATTTCCAGCCAATGGTAGCTACTTAAAACTCTGATTTTTAGCTTGAAAGCAATACCAATTTGTGGATGAGGGTATATTAATCATGCCGTACCATTATAAACACCTCAGTGATTAGTCGACGAATGACAATGATATGACAGAGTGTTAAGAGTACATGGCAACGCACGTGGCTAGGTGATGCGATCGAGGTGGCGGTGGATTAAGCAAACACATGCACATTTCAAAGCCATCCCAACAGAAGAAAACAAAATGAATCTTATCCTTGAACGTAAACATTAATATTTCTAATGCCCGATGACTGAAATCGTATTCGAACCAGTATGAACGTGTTAGAGAATGAAAGTATAGTGTCCAACGCAAAAGTTCTCACTATCTTCATAAATGAGCAAACTTCAACGTACTCTGCACAGTAAAACATCGTAAGTAAATAAATGTGGTAATGTGGCTTTGTAAGTGTGGCCAGATATTATATACCCACTAAAATGGAGCAAGGTTGTCGTTCAAAAACGTTTGTCTACGGCTGGATTCGAAGCACAATTCTGCTTGGTCGGGCATACCACGTCAGATCCGACTTTAACCGCCTCAGCCACGGAGGCAACGTACACATTGTGCGTTACACGGGTACTAGTTAACTAGGCTGTTCCAACTCGAACGTTAGTAGCCTATGCGTGTCAAAGTCTTCAATCATGGTGTATAGTGTTCATTTAACTTTCTAGTATTGTAGATCAGGTGGCATAACCTAATTCGATTGTATTTCATATACGTGTGTTCTTCAAGCAGCAATAAATCACATGTTCGTAGAATGGTCCTTAGTATTTGGCGTGGAAGTGATTATGATCGTTTTTCCTTTGGTAGGTCTATGGCTCGGTTTACATTGCTGTCACACAGGCAGGGCGCAGAGCAATATTGACCACCAGGAAAATTGTAATGTTAGTTGGGTTTCATAAATTTAATAATAAGGCGCTGGTGAACCACTCTGTATATACAGTGTATGCATACATAAATTATTTATATACCTTTGAACTCACGGTGATTTTGGATTCTGGGGGATGTGAAATGCGAAGAGATGTCGAAATTTTCCGGAAGTCGAAACATGGTCAGTAGTGGAGTAGTGATGGTTCTAAATAGTGCCATGGCCGCTGGGTGAGTCCAAGCCAATATTTCGCGAACCCATGGTCAGATGTTGACAAATGAGGTGTCGTTTGACTCGGGTTGACGCCCTCTCTTTAATGGACCACTCATTTCAACCCCTAAATAGAACCTAACCCTACTAGGGGGTGAAATTGTAATTTTTAGTGAAAGTCTCTTTTCAAATGCGACATGTATAAGGTGCGCTGCTAAAATGAACTTAAACGTTGTTGTTCATATAGCCCATGCGTTTTGCTGGATGCCGCTATGGATCAACATTTTTGTTTTTGTTTTGTATGCATGCGCACTTGGGATTTTTGTAAGAGGGCGAGCTCTTTGAAAAAAAAAAGATTTAAAAGAAGGGGATTTGGTGGTGAGGAGAGAGCCAGATAGTCGCCTACTTTCCTACGAAGTTTGCCGATATCTCTCGAACGCAAGGTCGGATTTGGACGTGTGACGTGTCAAATCGCTTGTCTCGAAGCCCTATATATGTTATTAATAGGTTAAAGTTTTGAGAATGCTGGAAACAGGCTTTTTGGAGGGTAAAACCATGATTTTAGACTTTTCCGATATCTCACGAATGCATGGTCGGATTTGGTCCTATGACGTGCCAAATGGCTTGTCTCGAAACCCTCTTTATTTTGGTAATAGGTTAAAGTTTTTGAGAATGATGGAAACAGAATTTGTTGGTGTAAAACTGTGCTGTGAGTTTAGACCTTTTGCTATATCTCGCGAACCAATGATGCCAGAGGCGTGTACGACGGGTCCAAGGACTTGGGGAATCGTCCTCTTTGCTATGGACCACTCGTTATAATAAAAAAAAATGGAAACGCTATTTTGGGGTAAACAAGTGTTTTTTGTGATTTTTGCTGATTTCTCACGAACCAATAACGCTAGAGACGAGTACGAGGTGTCCTAGGACTCGGGCTCACGCCCCCTTTTAGAAACTATGTTTGACATTTTGACAAAGGGCCTGACGCCATACATGTAGAAAAATAAATTTTTCTTTACCGATACCTGTTTATAATGTTCATGATGCGTGGAGGTTGAGAGAGACGATACTGCTGGGTGTGTGTTTCAACGAACCTGACGCTGACCACGGTGGCTGTGCTCAATAGATCAGCGCTATTTCGACGGGTCGGTTTATGACAGAGCGAGGGTGCGTTTTTTCTTATACATTACCCCCGAAGATGATCTTTAACGTGTAAACGGTGATGAGAACTTGGTTCTATGTTGGTCGAAGCGAGTAGAGAAAACAAACTTGCCGAAGAGCAGACGAGCAGGAGGTGAATATCATTTGAGCTTATTGGAAGGCGCTGATCTGTCTTGACAACAGGTGCAATGGAAAATGACCAAGACGCTTGAAGGTGAAATAATCTGACCATTGTGGTGGCAAGGAAGAGCGAAATGCATGCATACACGTGTGAGATGACATATACGCTAAACCAGTTACATCCTGTTTGCTTTGTACGTGACAAAATGCAAGTTCATGTGAAATTTGACCTAGCACAGGTGTTCACTTTGGACGTGATCTGTCCACGTGCCTGATAACAGAATGTTCAAAGCGTGGGGAAAAATGATTATACATGCAACGTAGCATATATAAAGACATGTCGTTATCATTTCCACTCTCACTTAGGTAACTACCTTTGAACACACTGCGTTGCGTGAAACACTTGGCCTTGTTTAACAGTTTTTGTGTTGGTGGAAAATACTTAACCTTGTTGTGGGGTATTATTATTATTATTTCCGATTATTCCCCTTCAGGAGAGCGTGAGAACTTGAGCCAATCACAGCTTCACTTCCTTTTCCTCTCTTCTTTTCTTCCCAAAACCTCTTCATTAGTTCACTGTGCTTTTTCTTCCTTTCCTCTGTCCATTTTTTCCCTGATGTATCTTTCCTTGAAACTTGTACAATTTTCGTGTTTCTGATTTTATTTCTAAATTGTTCTCTGTCCTTAATGTCGTCTTCAGAGATTTTAAGTAATTCCATGTCTTCGTGTACTTCTTTAATCCAACTGGTCTTTAATTTACTTGCATTCACGATATTGAAAATCTTCTTAGTGAGTCTGTTCTCATCCATCCTATATATGTGTCCATAGAACTGCAGACGTCTCTTCCTAAATTTATCTACAATGGTCTCCGTATTTTCATAAAGTTCCTTTGTTGGTCTCCTGACCCAAATTCCATTACGGAAAACAGCGCCATGGATTTTCCTAAGAATTTTTCGTTCCTGTTTCTCAATATCATGAATTCTTGTCATTCCTCTAATGACGGTTGTTTCTGCCGCGTACAAGGCTTCAGGCAAGACAACTGTGTTATAATGGCGCAATTTTGCATTGCGAGATACTGCTCTTTTGTTATAATGATTCCATGTCAGCTTGTACGCCTTCTGCAATTTTACTATTCTATCTGCATTAGAAATTGTGTTCAATCCTGTGGGTTGGATGGCTTCTCCTAAATATTTGAAGTGAGTGACCTGCGAGATTTTTCCATATTGCGTTCGCAAGGCGATGTTTCCTGTTGATTTGGTATCCATATACTGTGTTTTTTCATAGGAAATATCAAGTCCCGTTTTACTGGAGATTTCATGTAGTTTCTCTAGCGCTAATATGGCTTCATCCTTGTTGTTTGTTAAGATGGCCAGATCATCTGCAAAGGCCAAGCATTTCACAGTGACTCTTTTCCCTTTCTCCTTTCCAATTTGGATACCTTTCACATGCTTTTCCCATTCTGCGATGATTTTGTCCAGTACGATGTTGAACAAGAGTGGTGATAAACCATCCCCTTGTCGAACTCCAGTATGTATTGCAAAAGAGTTAGAGATTTCTCCCATGAATTTCACCTTTGAGGTAGTTCCCAATAATGTTTCCTGGATGATGGCCCTCGTCTTCCTGTCAACTCCTAATTCTTCTAGTCTGTTAAACAAGGTTTGTCTGTCAACCGAATCGTAAGCCTTTTTGAAATCCACAAATGTGACTGTAGTGTTCCTGCATCGTCGGATGTGCAGTATGGTCTTGAGGTTCCAGATCTGCTCAATACAGGACCTTCCCTTCCTGAAACCTGCCTGATATTCTCCAATATGGTGGTCCACCTGTGGCTCGAGTCGATTCAGCAAAGCTTTAGAGAGAATTTTATAAGCGACTGGAAGAAGCGAAATTCCTCTATAATTATTCGGATCAGTTTTGCTTCCCTTCTTATGGAGTGGGTGTATCAAAGCACTCTTCCATTCTTTTGGGATTTTCTCTGTTTTCCAGACATCTGATATTATTCTGTGAATTTTTGGTGTTATGTGTTTATGATCCAATTTCCAAACTTCTGCAATAAGTCCATCTTCACCAGGGGCTTTATTGTTTTTTAATGACTTGATTATGTCCACTATTTCTTCATGTGATGGTGGAAGTGAATCAAGGTTGGGCACTGGTTTTGCAAATTGAAGTTGTTCAGAAGGTGCTTCGCAATTAAGGAGTGTACTGAAATATTTAGCTAGAATTTCACAATTATTGCTCGTATTTGTTTCCAGAGATCCATCAGGTCGTTGGAAGCATAAACTAGGGGGTTGAAAGCCTGCTATATTTTCTCTAAAGGTCTTGTAAAAATTTCTGGTGTTGTTCTTAGTGAAGTCCTGTTCTATTTCATTTAGCCTATTATTATCATAATTGCGCTTTTCTCGGCGAATAATTTTAGAAGTGTTTTTCCGAACCTGCACAAATTCTTGCCATTTTTCTGTTGTTTTATGGCTATTGAAATTATTCCATGCTTTAAACCTATATTCAATAGCATGATCGCATGTGATGTTCCACCACCTATGTTTTCTCTTTCTCGGAGGTTGACCGAATTTTATTGCTTGTTTCATTTTCTCTGCAAGTTCAGACCAGCTCGTGGTATCCATTTGACGGATTTCTTCAATGATGTTCATCTTGTTGAATTCAAGGTATTCTGGATCAGTTCGGAAAAGCTGGGTTCCCCTTATCCTTTGTCTGTTGGGTTGAAATTTTACCTTGATTTGTAGTAAATGATGATCTGAGTCAAAGAATCCTCTCCTGGTTTTCACATTAAGGACTTCTTTAGCGTTCCTTCTGGAGATAGCAACGTGGTCAATCTGGAATTCTCCAAGTGTTTCATTGGGGGATATCCATGTTGTTAATTTACGCGTAGGCTTCTGGAATTGTGTTGACATAATTTGGAGATTGAAATTTTGACAGAAGCTTATAAGGTGTTCACCATTTTTATTGGTTCTGCTATGAGCAGTGTATGGTCCTGTAATTCTCCTATATTTCTTTTCTTTTCCTAACTGACCATTAAAATCCCCCAGTAGAATCTTGACATGATGTTTGGGAATTTTGTTCGTGATTTCCTCCAGAAGTTCCCAGAAGTCTTCTATTACCTGAGGGTCTTTCCTGTTGTAGTCATTCGTTGGTGCATGCACGTTAATCAGTGTGTATACCTTGTTTCCCGATTTTATTGAGAGTGTTGAGAGTCTTTCTGATGGTGAAGTAAAATCAATTACTGAATCTGTGACGGACTTGCTAACCGCAAAACCTGTGCCAAATTGTCTTGGTCCTGTGTTGATCTGCACTGCAGGTTTTCCTTTATAGAGCCTGTAATTCTCAGAATCAAAGTGATTTTCATCTGTAAATCGTGTTTCCTGCAATGCCAAAATTTTGATGCTGAATTTATCAAGCGTGTTCGTTAGATGTTTGAGTTTCCCAGGCTTAAGCAAAGTGTTCACATTAAGTGTACCTATGAAACACTTTCGTTTAGGTCGAAGAGGTTTTGAGAAGCTCCGATCCTTCTCTACATGACATGTCTGGTCCCCCAGAATCCTATGACCAGAACAGGGATCCAATCTATTGACTGGGGCCTGGGGTAGTGGAATCTTTTCCTGTCGTTCTGCCATGGTTGCTTCAAGTTGAAGATTGTTTGTGGTGATCTCCGATGGAGATCACAAGATTTTAAGACTTAATTGTTGAGATTAAGCCGTACTTCGAACAGCCGCACCAACTAGGTGAACAGACGCTGCTCACTAGCCGCTGGATGCCAGAACAGACACTAATGAGTTGGATATATGGACATCCATATACCTTTTACTCTTATCAACCCCGAGCACTGGGGTGCCTCCTCCGCCTCATACGCTGTACTGAAGTCCATCTTCTCCACCGTATTCGCCGTTGAGGTCTTCACTACTAACCCTGAGCTTGGGCCCTCCATATTTGTAACCCCTGGAGAGAGGGTGTCCCAGCATTATAAAGCCCCCAGGAGTTGGGCTACCTGTTGGTCCGCGGGTTCTATTGGGGGGTATTTGAACCAACCCTACAAACTGTAGGGGCCCCCTATCCGCCACCTGGGGACGCGCTCTCTAGAGGTTACAGGTTCCCCCGAGAGTGTTGTGGGGTATGTATTTATATATATATATTTATTCATTTATATATACTTACATGCAATTACTTATTGCTTAGGTAATTAATGATTTTATTTTTTTATTTTTTTGCAGATAACCGGTATACCTTACATGTCTGAGAGAGAAGAAACCATTGCACTTTTGAGCCCACTAGAAGGAAACAGCAAGAAGCCACTGCAAGTGGAGATGGGATTATTTTAGGTAGATTTCATTAGAAAGCTAACTATTGCAATGGGTCCCATGTTTCGACTTCCGGAAAATTTCGACATATCTTCGCGTTTCACATCCCCCAGACCCCAAAACCACCGTCAGTTCAAAAGTTTATATATAATTTATGTATATATATATATATATATATATATATGTATATATATATGTATATCAGTTTCTTGTGGACACGATAACTGCCGTAATTTTGCACCAATTACTTCGAATTTTTTACCGAAGATGTATACCTATAAAATCTCGGTCGAGTTCGTTACTGGGCTAAATCGGTCGAAGGGGGTGAAAATGGGGGGCTTTTTTCGAAAAAGTGAAATTTCGCTATAACTCTCTTAATACGTGCAATATCGAATCCATTCAAAGTTCATAATATGTGTCGGATAAGTGCCAAAAATTTATGTCAAATAAGATTTTTGATAGCACCAACCATTGACCAAAGGGGTGGAAAAAAGTGGGTTTTTCGGGAAACATTAATCATATCTCTCTTAATAGGCACAATATCAAAACCGTACAAAAATGGACAATATTCCCCTAATAATTACCTAAAACTTTTGTCTGAAAGAATTTTTGATATGACCCACCATTACGCCAAGGGACGAGAAAAATGATTTCGGAATTATAAGAAAATGCCAAGAGCTATCAGTGGTTGCCATGGCAACACTACTAAATTGATGAGGCATGGACCATCAGACGTTGCCATGACAACGCACTTGCACGAGATCAGATTCAGTATTTCCATCTGATTAAGTGGTTGGTTGGTTGGTTCTTAAGTTTAGGGGCTGCGACAACGCGGTCATGTAGCCCCGTGTACTTTGGGTGTGTGTAGAATCTGTCTGATAACCGGTGTTAATTGTGATGACTGTATTAGTGTGTGTTATCTGTTTGTTAATTTAAGTACTGCAACTAACAATTTTTCAGATAGTTCCTACTTTTGCCGCCAAGCGCCACTGTCAACGACTACGAGGCCAAGTTCAGAACTGAGCTACTAGACGCCGCCGCAGTCGGCTCTTGGCAACGAACATAGAAACCTAAGAGCGTTGTATACATTCTTAACCTATCCAATTTAGCTTCACACAGGTGCAATTAGTGGAAGGATCTTTAACATGCCATAAATCTATGACATGGGACCGCCGGCTTTACTTCCCCTCCGAAGGAAGGCATACTGAGGAATATTTAACGCTCTTAAAAAATCCGACGGCTTCGGCCGGGTTTGAACCCGGTATCTTGGGCATAGAAGCTCAGCATGTTACCGACTACGCCACCAAAGCCGCCTGATAAAGTGGGAAGCGGCTTCGGTGACGTAACTGGTAGCATGCTGAATGTCTATGCCCAATGTCGCGGTTTCAAAGCCGGCCGAAGTCGTCGGATTTTCTAAGAGCACTAGAATCCCTCAGTATGCTTTCCTTTAGAGGGGAAGTTCCAACGTTCGTTGCGAGTTGATGGTTGGGGTGGCATCTAGTAGCCAAGTTCACAGCTAGGTGTCGTTGACGGTTGTACCTGGTAGCAACATTAGGAACTACTGCTTGAAATTGACCGTCTGCAGTACTTACATGAATTAAGACTAATACAGCCATTACAATTCACACCGTGTATCAGACAGATTCTACACTCACCCAAAGTACACGGGGTTAGATGACCGCGTTGTCGCAGCCCCTAAACTGAGGAACCAACCAGAGGTAGATTTCGTTAGAAAGCTAACTATTGCAATGGGTACCATGTTTCGACTTCCGGAAAATTTCGACATATCTTCGCGTTTCACATCCCCAGGCCCCAAAACCACCGTCAGTTCAAAAGTTATATATAATTTATGTATGTATATGTATATCAGTTTATTGTGGACACGATAACTGCCGTAATTTTGTACCAATCACTTTGAATTTTTTACCGAATACGTATACCTATAAAATCTCGGTCGAGTTCGTTACTGGGCTAAATCGGTCGTTGGGGGGTGAAAATGGGGGGCTTTTTTTTTCGAAAAAGTGAAATATTGCTATAACTCTCTTAATATGTGAAATATCGAATCCGTTCAACATTCATACTATGTGTCGGATAAAGCCCAAAAATGTATGTTTGAAGAGTTTTTTTTATAGCACCAACCATTGACCAAAGGGGTGGGAAAAAGTGGGTTTTTCGGGAAACATTAATCATATCTCTCTTAATAGGCACAATATCAAAACCGTACAAAATGGACAATATTCCCATAATAATTACCTAAAACTTTTGTCTGAAAGAATTTTTGATATAACCCACCATTATGCCAAGGGATGAGAAAAATAATTTCGGAATTATAAGACAATGCCAAGACCTATCAGTGGTTGCCATGGCAACACTACTAAATTGATGAGGGATGAGCCATCAGACGTTGCCAAGATAACGCACTTGCACGAGATCAGATTCAGATTTCCATCTAAGTGTGAAGCGGCTTCGGTGACGTAACTGGTAGCATGCTGAATGTTTATGCCCAAGGTCGCGAGTTCAAAGCCGGCCGAAGTCGTCGGATTTTCTAAGAGCGCCAAAAATCCCTCAGTATGCTTTCCTTTGGAGGGGAAGTTCCAACGTTCGTTGCGAGTTGCTGGTTGCGGTGGCATCTAGTAGCCAAGTTCACAGCTAGGTGTCGTTGACGGTAGTACCTGGTAGCAACATTAGTAACTACTGCTTGAAATTGACCGTCTGCAGTCCTTACCTGAATTACAGACTAATACAGCCATCCCAAAGCACACGGGGTTACATGACCGCGTTGTCGCAGCCCCTAAACTGAGGAACCAACCAAAATCTCTGCGGTAGATATAATTTTGCGTGAAGAAGTAACAGACCGTTACATAGTTGCACATCAGTGTCGAAACCTAGCATAAGGACAGTGTGACCACAAGTATAAAAATGGACCCCAAATGACAAGAAGGTTACCGTTCCCATAAGACAATAAAATGTTTAAAATAAGCATAAAATGACGAAAAACAAAGTTAATTAAGCTCCAATTATAAAATACCTTCTCGCATTAAATGAGGTCTGATCCTTCTACGAAAATCTGCATATTCTGCCTATTTTCGCCTATCCCCAAGTTTGTCCGGTGAAATCTACCTCCGCCTTCCGGCGTGCCGAGAGGACTTTTTTTAAAATAACTTGTTTAATTTCTTTTGTTTCATATTTTATTTTATGAAATGCATGTATTAACCTGAATTTAGGTATTTATAACGGTTTATTTTATTTATTTTTAGAAACTTGGAAAGAAAAGCATTACCGCCGTAGCAGTCGCTGAAAACCCGAGACGCAGTAAAGTGCAAGAATTGTTTCCAGGCAGTGAACTATTTAAAACTCAGGTAAGCCTAACATAAAATGCTACTCCATTTTACCACTACTGAAAACTCGTAGACAAAAAATTCATTACCTGTACATGACTAGGACGATGATTGCTTTCTTGATTAATGACTATGTATTGGCAACCGGTACAAGACCATATTGGTTGTTTACCGGGAAAGTACAAGGCCATATTGGATTTTGTAAAAAACAAAAATTTTATTTTAACTGACATGTCGTTCTTTATAATAATAATAATAATAATAATAATAGTAATAATAATAATAATTATAATAATAATAATGTATTAATAATAATATTAATATCGTATGGCCTCGGATGCCGGGAGCAAGCTAATTTATTTGACACACAGAGGGTAGCTTGCATGTCGAATTTAGTTGTTCCTTGACTATGAAAGTCAAGGAGGTTAGTTGTTAGATATCTAATCTCCTTAAACTCTATTGCACTTTCTAGTAGAAAAATGAGGAACTTTGTACCCTATGAACTCAACGAATATTCACAGGTTTGAACATGATAATCCGAACAAAATGACATGACATTATTATTTTTTGTTTGTTTATGTATTGGTTAAAGGGGAATGTAAATGACTGCAGCTTTATAAAAAGAAAATAAGTACATGGGTTACTGTTAGTGCCGACATACAGTTTATTATTATTTTTATGGTGTTTTGATATATTAATGCCAATTAACGTTAAAGTTTTATTTACAAGTATTGATTGATTGATTGAGTGATTGGTTATTTTGTTTGCTTTTAGGTGTCGTCATGCGCCATTAACGTAATGAACAGACAGTGAACAAGCATACATTGTGCTTTAAAGTACTCTGTGCAACGTTAATAACTTACAATAAGCAAAGGTTTTATTATAACACATGGCGTTAGTACCAAATACAACAAGTGAGCAAGTTGGTTTACTACGTGGGTTAAATTTAAAATCAGAATATTATTATAACGGAATATCGCACAATGTGCATACATAAAAATCCTAGTGTTGAGTACACAGGTCCAAAAGAGTTATTGTTCTTTTGACGCATATCTCCGCGTGATAGCGTTCACACTTTTTCCCGCACAGTACACATATACAGTTTGCGTCTGGTTCATGGAACGCCCTCCTGTAGCACAGCTTGTGGTGGAATCCATGAACTGCGAAGCGTGTCATGGTATGGCGCAGTTCATAGCTTGAATCCATCCATTCTTGGCTGATCATGGCGTCAGTACGATAGAAGTCTGGCCATATATTTGCTTTCTTCTCGTACAGCTCGTGAAGCAAGGCTTGATATCGAGGTGTAGAAGGCACTGCCACTCTCAGGCGTAGTTCCTCTATGTAGAACGGCTGTCGTGTGAGTTCGTATGTTAACCGCGATGGAGTGTTTTTGGCTACACATAAAATCTTTTTGAGGTATGTCGCTTTCACACTTTCCACCAAAGCTAGATCACTCTTTGAGAGATGCTCCCAAATAATGTATATTGCGTAAGTCATGATGGGAGAGATTTTGATGTGGAAAAGGGCTATGGCCGTCTCTAAGGACAGCTCACGAATACTATTAATTTGGTTCTTCGCCATGATCGCTGCAGATGCTCTTTCTCTAATGTGGTTTGTGAAAATTTTCCCATTCGTTTGCAGGGTCACGCCAAGATATTTGTAGGAGTTGACCCTAACAATCTCCTTGTCCTGGTATTTGATGAGTGCTGCCGCAGGAGGCTTCCCTCCTCTGCGAAATGTCATCTGGACTGTTTTCTGTGCATTCAAACACAGGCTGTTCCTGTCCGCCCAGGTGATCAGTTTGTCGAACGCTTCTTGGAGCTGTTGGTACGATTGTGAAGCTAATGTCATGTCATGTCATCAGCATACATGTAAATGAAGACTTCCTTATTTGCTATGGTTTCGACAACGTCCCTTGTAGCGATATTGAAAAGCATTGGACTTAAGGGATCTCCTTGTAACACCCCAGAATATCAGAATATGACCTTTGGTTAACATTTGAATCCTGGCCTGTAGGCTTTTTGTCGACACATGAACTTGCAAAAGCCGTTTTTTTTTTACTTGAACCGAGAAGATGTGGTGTGCTGTGTGTTTTGTTGTATTGAACTTTCACACGGGAAGAAGGGGATGATCCCTTTAGAGACCATTTGCGATGGCCTCCTCATTGTCCTTACATGCTTGGAAAACAAGTGGGTAACCTACCAGTGTATCCATTTTACCAAATCACAAGGCCATTGCCTACTACTTGCGTTGCTGAATCACAAATAAATAATAATAATAATGATGTATTACCAGCCAACAACGATAGTGTCGATATATGTGGTCCATATGCCATAGACAGTGTTGAATTGGCGTGTGCTTTTGAAAAATTGGGAGTTTGCAAAACAAAGCACTAGCACACCCAGAGTACAGCTCTGTTGAAAAACGTTTAGAATTTTAAAAAATGTTTGGCCATTAATATTAAAACACCTTACCAAACAGCTAAGTGAAGCTGGATTTTTTATACTGGTGAAGGGGATAAAACAATATGTTTTTATTGTGGATTTGCTTTAAAGGATTGGCAAATGACTGATCACCCTTTTGAGCAACACGCTCGTTGGTTACCTAACTGTAAATACATGGTGTTGCTTAAAGGTCAGGAATTTGTGAACACTATTTGTAAAGAAGGAAGGAAGGAAGATTGTAGTTTTACGTGACCGTGAATCTTGTGATTATGAGCCACGGGACCTCCTTTTTACGTGGAATCCGAACCACAGGACATGGCATTTCACTTCGAAAATCTCACATGCATTGACCGGGAATCGAACCCGGACCGCCTTGGTGAGAGGCATACAGCTAGACCGCTGAGCCACCACGCCCCCTATTTGTAAAGAAAACGTGATTGCAGCACAAGACATAAAAGTGCCTTTAGAGTTAGAACATGCGGAGAAAATACATGAGGCTGAAAAAAAAAAGACTTGTCTCACGAACAGATAATAAAGTGTGACCAACAATTATGTAAAATTTGTTATCAAGATGAACTAGGTGTTGTATTTTTGCCTTGTGGACACATGATAGCCTGTGTCAAGTGTGCATTAAAACTCAACACTTGTGCTATATGCAGAAAAGCAGTATCTGCTACAGTTAGGGCATTTCTTGCATAAATAGTAAAATTTATCAGCCATGCATAGTGTAAAATCCCTAATTGCACAATATTATTAAAGCTGTTTTAGAGTGTAATAGATATGCTTTTCGTTTGTTCATAGACTACTACAATGAATGTTTTAAATGCTGTGGGTAAAGCATGTGGCTTAGAGACAAAGAAGCTCAGCGAATTGCCAACACATATTCCATTCCGCATTATCAAGATTCGGAAATTGAAAACAGCATTTGGTGATCGTGTACTTTGTTTATGTGAAAACTTTGAGACATTTCTGCCTACACGGTTTAATGATATGTCGAAGAGTGTTTTTGATGAAGTCAATAATGCTGTACAACCTGTACACCTAATTTATGAAGGTTTTAAAAACAATAGGTGCATGGTTCGTTTTAATTAAATAAAAAAAACAAATGTCAAATAATAATGGAAGATATAAGTCATGACAATGGACTGAAAGAAAAATATGTGCATAGAATAATAATGTCTTAGTGTTTAGTATTGTCTTAAAACATATTATCATGAACCAAAAAAATGTATATAAAGTTTGTAAATAAATGAAAATAATGGTACAATGTTGTTTTATTTTCTATAGAAGCCAGAACATTTAACATTGCAGAGTATACATGATTATGACAATAAAAAGCACACTTAATTCAAGTCTTTGCCTTTACGATAGTGTGTTATAGTTTTAAAAACAAAGCTTGTTGTAGATCTTTTTTCTTTCACGGTGAACAATAGGCATGAAAACGTTATTGTCTTGTTTTGGATCATTATCACTATCATAATCATAAGCAGCATGATCTATATCACTATTATTATAATCTCAATAATTATCCTCAACATTAACCTCAACATTACTAAAACCAGTTAAATATTCCTGTTCCTGTTCCTCTACCTGTTCCTCTTCCTCTACAGTGTCCTCATGTAGAGTCTGCGTGGCTTTTGATAATGTTAAGGGTTTTTTGAACATTGAATTATTTTCAATAGTAGTATTGTTTTTTAGCACTTGCTTTTTAACATTTTCATGATTTTCTGTTGACAGCAACAGTGTTTCATGCAGTACACTACATTGATGATCACTGACACTTAAAACGTCACTATTTTTACTTTTTAGCTCACTGCGACATTGTTTTGAACAACGCCAAATAACAGTTCCATTTTTTTGGTTCGTTTCACAATATATGAATATCCTTTATAGAATGCATGAGGCTTACCATACCTAGTCTCAGATACTACCATAGCAATTGTCAAGCATTGACTAAGCTCTAGTAAAGACAACTTGGTAATAAGAACAATAGTTTAATGTGCGAGCATATATGGGTGCAAATGTGGGAGCAAAAAAAGTGGGAGCAAAAAGTGGGAGCAAAAATTGGGAGCAAAAAGTGGGAGCAAAAATTGAAAACAAAAAGTGGGAGAAAAAAAGTAGGAGCAAGTTTGGGAGCAAATGCGAAAGCGAAAGTGGGAGTAGGTATGGGAGCATATGTGAGAGCAAAAGAGGGAGCAAAAAGTGAGAGAAAAAAAGTGGGAGCAAAAAGTGTAAGCAAAAGTGAGAGCAAATATGAGAGCAAAAAGTAGGAGCAAGTATGGGTGGAAATGTGAAATCAAAAGTGGGAGCAAAAAGTGAGAGAAAAATGTGGGAGCAATAAAATTAGGAGCAAGTATGGGAGAAAATGTGAAAGCGAAAGTGGGAGCAAGTATGGGATCATATGTGAAAGCAAAAGAGGGAGCAAAATGTGAGAGAAAAAAGTGGGAGCAAAAAGTGTAAGCAAAAGTGAGAGCAAAAAAGTAGGAGCAAGTATGGGAGCAAATGTGAAAGCAAAAGTGGGAGCAAAAAGTGAGAGAAAATAAGTGGGAGCATAAAGTGTAAGCAAAAGTGGGAGCAAATATGAGAGCAAAAAAGTGTGAGCAAATATGGGAGCAAAAAGTGGGAGCAAAAAGAAGGAGTTAAAAGTGTAAGCAAAAGTGGGAGCAAAAAGTGGGAGGAAAAAGTGGGAGCAAAAAGTAGGAGCAAGCTTGAGAGCAAATGTGAAAGCAAAAGTGGGAGCAAGTATGGGAGCAAATGTGAAAGCGAAAGTGGGAGCAAAAAGTGAGAGAAAAAAGTGAGAGCAAAAAGTGTAAGCAAAAGTGGGAATAAATATGAGAGCAAAAAAGTGGGAGCAAGTATGGGAGCAAATGTGAAAGAAAAAGTGTGAGCAAAAAGTGAGAGAAAAAAGTGGGAGCAAAAAGTGTAAGCAAAAGTGGGAGCAAATATGAGAGCAAAGAAAAAGTGAGAGCAAATATGGGAGCAAAAAGTGGGAGCATAAAGTGTAAGCAAAAGTGGGAGCAAACAATTGTGAGTAAATATGGGAACAGAAAGTGGGAGCAAATGTGAAAGCAAAAGTGGAAGCAATAAGTGAGAGCAAAAAGAGCGAGCAAAAGTGAGTGCACAAAGTAGGAGCAAAATGTGTGAGTAAAAAGTGGGGGCAAATGTGGCGTTTTACTAAAACAATCTCCCCTAACCTAACCTAACCTAACTTCACCTAACCTAACTTCATCTAACCTAACCTTCCAACTCTCAGATCAAAAATTAAATTCTGGCCATAGTCGAGTTGGAACCCTAAACCTCTGGGATAACACCCAAGTATACTACTAGCCACTACACCGCGAGATGGACAAATTATCATGCAACACAACACAAAAATAAAAGTTTCCTGTAGTGTAACTCATTGGCTGACAACCATAGTTGAGAATTCAAACCCAAGACCTCAGGACTTTTGTTTTGAACATTATCAGAAATATTATTCCATTTACATTTTGCTGTTGCTTATAGTTATAAGAGTTGGCATTAATATGGGAGCAAAAGTGAAAGCAAAAAGTGAGTGCAAGCATGGCTGGTTGTTGAGACTTTCATATCAACTAATACACATAAATTAAATTTTAGTAAAGTGACTTGGCTAATAATAATAACAATAATAATAACAGTTTTAAAAAAATCAAAGGGGGATTGATATTTTTCAGGGTGTAATTTCCAAAGTACTGTCAGGAATAATAATTACATGAACAGATTCCAAGAACTCTAGAGTGCTTTTAAGGTTAATGATTGGCTAGGAGTGAGATAGAGCTAGCTAACCTAAGTTAACCTCAGCTCAGTAAACCTAACCTTGTCACATGACATGTTCTTCAAGTATAGACTTGCTTTGAGACTGGCTATGGCTTCACAGATGAATGGCGGTGGGAGGCTAGCAAAAAGGAAAATGTTTTTGTGTAATAAAAAGTCGTGTCCAGCCTCCCACCGCCATTCATCTGTGACGCCATAGCCAGTCTCAAAGCAAGTCTATACTTGAAGAACATGTCATGTGACAAGGTTAGGTTTAGTGAGCTGAGGTTAACTTAGGTTAGCTAGATCTATCTCACTCCTAGCCAATCATTGACCTTAAAAGCACTCTAGAGTTCTGGGAATCTGTTCATGTAATTATTATACTTCACAGTACTTTGGAAATTACACCCTGAAAAATATCAATCCCCCTTTGAATTTTTTTAAACTGTTATTATTATTGTTATTATTATTAGCCAAGTCACTTTACTAAAATTTAATTTATGTGTATTAGTTGATATGAAAGTCTCAACAACCAGCCATGCTTGCACTCACTTTTTGCTTTCACGTTTGCTCCCATATTAATGCCAACTCTTATAACTATAAGCAACAGCAAAATGTAAATGGAATAATATTTCTGATAATGTTCAAAACAAAAGTCCTGAGGTCTTGGGTTTGAATTCTCAATTATGGTTGTCAGCCAATGAGTTACACTACAGGAAACTTTTATTTTTGTGTTGTGTTGCATGATAATTTGTCCATCTAGCGGTGTAGTGGCTAGTATACTTGGGTGTTATCCCAGAAGTTTTGGGTTCCAACTCGACTATGGCCAGAATTTAATTTTTGATCTGAGAGTTGGAAGGTTAGGTTAGGTGAAGTTAGGTTAGGTGAAGATAGGTTAGGTTCGGTTAGGGGAGATTGTTTTAGTAAAACACCACATTTGCCCCCATTTTTTACTCACACATTTTGCTCCCACTTTGAGCACTCACTTTTGCTCGCTCTTTTTGCTCTCACTTATTGCTCCCACTTTTGCTTTCACATTTTCTCCCACTTTCTGCTCCCATATTTGATCACAATTGTTTGCTCCCACTTTTGCTTACACTTTTTGCTCCAACTTTTTTCTCCCATGTTTGCTCTCACTTTTATTTTGCTCTCCTATTTGCTCCCACTTTTGCTTACACTTTTTGCTCCCACTTTCTTTTTCTCTCACTTTTTGCTCCCACTTTTGCTTTCACATTTGCTCCCATACTTGCTCCCACATTTATGCTCTCATATTTGCTCCCACTTTTGCCTACTCTTTTTGCTCTCACTCTTTTTCTGTCACTTTTTGCTCCCACTTTTGCTTTCACAATTGCTCCCATACTTGCTCCCACTTTTGCTTTCACATTTGCTCTCATGCTTGCTCCTACTTTCTTTAATTCCACTTTTTGCTCCCACTTTTTGCTCCCAATTTTTGCTCCCACTTTTGCTTACACTTTTAACTCCTTCTTTTTGCTCCCACTTTTTGCTCCCATATTTGCTCACACTTTTTCTGCTCTCATATTTGCTCCCACTTTTGCTTACACTTTTTGCTCCCACTTTTGCTTTCACATTTGCTCCCATACTTGCTCCTACTTTTTTGCTCTCATATTTGCTCTCACTTTTGCTTACACGTTTTGCTCCCACTTTTTTCTCTCACTTTTTGCTCCCTCTTTTGCTTTCACATATGCTCCCATACTTGCTCCCACTTTCGCTTTCACATTTGCTCCCATACATGCTCCTACTTTTTTGCTCACACTTTTTTCTCTCACTTTTTGCTCCCACCTTTGCTTTCACATTTGCTCCCATACTTGCTCCCACTTTTTGCTCTCATATTTGCTCCCACTTTTGCTTACACTTTTTGCTCTCACTTTTTTCTCTCACTTTTTGCTCCCACTTTTGCTTTCACATTTGCTCCCATACTTGCTCCCACTTTTGCTTTCACATTTGCTCTCATGCTTGCTCCTACTTTGTTTATTCCACTACTTGCTCCCAATTTTTGCTCCCTCTTTTTGCTCCCAATTTTTGCTCCCACTTTTGCATACACTTTTAACTCCTTCTTTTTGCTCCCACGTTTTGCTCCCATATTTGCTCACACTTTTCCCTCTCTCATATTTGCTCCCACTTTTGCTTACACTTTTGCTCCCACTTTTTTACTTTTGCTTACACTTTTGCTCCCACTTTTTTTCTCCCACTTTTTGCTCCCACTTTTGCTTTCACATTTGCTCCCATACTTGCTCCTACTTTTTTGCTCTCATATTTGCTCTCACTTTTGCTTACACTTTTTGCTCCCACTTTTTTTCTCTCACTTTTTGCTCCCTCTTTTGCTCTCACATATGCTCCCATACTTGCTCCCACTTTCGCTTTCACATTTGCTCCCAAACTTGCTCCTACTTTTTTTCTCCCACTTTTTGCTCTCAATTTTTGCTCCCACATTTTTGCTCCCAATTTTTGCTCCCACATTTGCTCCCACTATTTTTCCTCTCACATTTGCACCCATATATGCTCGCACATTAAACTATTGTTCTTATTACCAAGTTGTCTTTACTAGAGCTTAGTCAATGCTTGACAGTTGATATGGTAGTATCTGTGACTAGGTATGGTAAGCCTCATGCATTCTATAAAGGATATTCATATATTGTGAAACGAACCAATAAAAATGGAACTTTTATTTGGCGTTGTTCAAAACAATGTCGCAGTGAGTTAGAAAGTAAAAATAGTGAGGTTTTAAGTGTCAGTGATCATCAATGTAGTGTACTGCATGAAACACAGTTGCTGTCAACAGAAAATCATGAAAATGTTAAAAAGCAAGTGCTAAAAAACAATACTACTATTGAAAATAATTCAATGTTCAAAAAACCCTTAACATTATCAAAAGCCACGCAGACTCTACATGAGGACACTGTATAGGAAGAGGAAGAGGAACAGGAAGAGGAACAGGAACAGGAATATTTAACTGGTTTTAGTAATGTTGAGATTAATGTTGAGGATAATTATAGTGATTATAATAATAGTGATACAGATCATGTTGCTTATGATTATGATAGTGATAATGAACCAAAACAAGACAATAACGTTTTCATGCCTATTGTTCACCGTGGAAGAAAAACGATCTACAACAAGCTTTGTTTTTAAAACTATAACACACTATCGTAAAGGCAAAGACTTGAATTAAGTGTGCTTTTTTATTGTCATAATCATGTATACTCTGCAATGTTAAATATTCTGACTTCTATAGAAAATAAAACAACATTGTACCATTATTTTCATTTATTTATAAACTTTATATACATTTTTTTTGGTTTCATGATAATATTTTTAAGGCAATACTAAACACTAAGACGTTATTATTCTATACACATATTTTTCTTTCAGTCCATTGTCATGACTTATATCATCCATTATTATTTGACATTTGTTTTTTTTATTTAATTAAAACGAACCATGCATCTATTGTTTTTAAAACCTTCATAAATTAGGTGTACAGGTTGTACAGCATTATTGACTTCATCAAAAACACTCTCTGACATATCATTAAACCGTGTAGGCAGAAATGTCTCAAAGTTTCCACATATACAAAGTACACGATCTCCATATGCTGTTTTCAATTTCCGAATCTTGATAATGCGGAATGGAATATGTGTTGGCAATTCGCTGAGCTTCTTTGTCTCTAAGCCACATGCTTGACGCACAGCATTTAAAACATTCATTGTAGTAGTCTATAAACAAAAGAAAAGCACATCTATTACACTCTAAAACAGCTTTAATAATATTGTGCAATTAGGGATTTTACACTATGCATGGCTGATAAATTTTACTATTTATGCAAGAAATGTCCTAACTGTAGCAGGTACTGCTTTTCTGCATATATCACAAGTGTTGAGTTCTAATGCACACCTGACACAGGCTATCATGTGTCTACAAGGCAAAAATACAAAACCTAGTTCATCTTGATAACAAATTTTACATAATTGTTGGTCACACTTTTGTATCTGTTCGTGAGACAAGTCTTTTTTTTTCAGCCTCATGTATTTGCTCCGCATGTTCTAACTCTAAAGGCACATTTATGTCTTGTGCTGCAATCAAGTTTTCTTTACGAATAGTGTTCACAAATTCCTGACCTGTAAGCAACACCATGTATTTACAGTTTGGTAACCAACGAGCGTGTTGCACAAAAGTGTCATCAGTCATTTGCCAATCCTATAAAACAAATCCACAATAAAAACATATTGTTTTCTCCCCTTCACCAGTATAAAAAAATTCAGCTTCACTTAGCTGTTTGGTAAGGTGTTTTAATATTAATGGCCAAACATTTTTATAAGATTCTAAACGTTTTTCAACAGAGCTGTAATCTGGGTGTGCTAGTGCTTTAGTTTTGCAAACTCCCAATTTTTCAAAAGCACACGCCAATTCAACACTGTCTATGGCATATGGACCACATATATCGACACTACCGTTGTTGGCTGGTAATACATCATTATTATTATTATTATTATTTATTTGTGATTCAGAAACGTAAGTAGTTGCCAGTGGCCTTGTGGTTGGGTAAAATGGATACACTGGTAGGTTACCCACTTGTTTTCCAAGCATGTAAGGACAATGAGGAGATCATCGCAAATGGTCTCTAAAGGGATCATCCCCTTCTTCCCAGTGCAAAAGTTCAATACGACAAAACACACAGCACACCACATCTTCTCGGTTCAAGTAAAAAAAAAACGGCTTTTGCAAGATCATGTGTCGACAAAAAGCCTACAGGCCAGGATTCAAATGTTAACCAACGGTCATGTTCTGATTTTAAATTTAACCCACGTGATAAACCAACTTGCTCACTTGTTGTATTTGGTACTAACGCCATGTGTTATAATAAAACTTTTGCTTATTGTAAGTTATTAACGTTGCACAGAGTACTTTAAAGCACAATGTATGCTTGTTCACTGTCTGTTCATTACGTTAATTGCGCATGAAGACACCTAAAAGCAAACAAAATAACCAATCACTCAATCAATCAATACTTGTAAATAAAACTTTAACGTTAATTGGCATTAATATATCAAAACACCATATAAATTATAATAAACTGTATGTCGGCACAAACAGTAACCCATGTACTGATTTTCTTTTTATAAAACTGCAGTCATTTACATTCCCCTTTAACCAATACATAAACAAAAAATACTAATGTCATGTCATTTTGTTCAGATTATCATGTTCAAACCTGTGAATATTCGTTGAGTTCATAGGGTACAAGGTTCCTCATTTTTCTACTAGAAAGCGCAATAGAGTTTAAGGAGATTAGATATCTAACATCTAACCTCCTTGACTTTCATAGTCAAGGAACAACTAAATTCGACATGCAAGCTACCCTCTGTGCGTCAAATAAAATAGCTTGCACCCGGCACCCGAGGCCATACGATATTAATATTATTATTAATATATTATTATTATTATTATTATTATTATTATTATTATTATTATTATTATTATTATTATTATTATAGAGAACGACATGTCAGTTAAATTAAAAATTTTGTTTTTTACAAAATCCAATATGGCGTTGTACTTTCCCGGTAAACAACCAATATGGTCTTGTACCGGTTGCCAATACATAGTCATTAATCAAGAAAGCAATCATCGTCCTAGTCATGTACAGGTAATGAATTTTTTGTCTACGAGTTTTCAGTAGTGGTAAAATGGAATAGCATTTTATGTTAGGCTTACGTGAGTTTTAAACAGTTCACTGCCTGGAAACAATTGTTGCACTTTACTGCGTCTCGGGGTTTCAGCGACTGCTACGGCGGTAAGGCTTTTCTTTCCAAGTTTCTAAAAATAAATAAAATAAACCGTTATAAATACCTAAATTCAGGTTAATACATGCATTTCATAAAATAAAGTATGAAACAAAAAAATAAACAATTAGTTTAAAAAAATAATTCCACCTACACTTGCAGTGGCTTCTTGCTGTTTCCTTCTAGTGGGCAGGTGCAATGGTTTCTTCTCTCTCAGACATGTACGGTATACCGGTTATCTGCACCGCTCACCGCTGGGTCCGTGGTTCAAATCCCGGTCACTCCATGTGAGATCTGTGCTGGAAAAAACGGAGGCAGACAGGTTTCTCTCCGGGTACTCCGGTTTTCCCTGTCACAATTTCATTCCAGCAACACTCTCCACTATCATTTCATTTCATCTGTCATGCATTTAATCATTGCTCCAGAGGAGTGCGACAGGCTTCGGCATCCGGCACACTTTGTATCCTCGCCGCTGGATGGGGGCTTCATACATTCCATTCCTGACCCGGTCGGAGACTGGAATCAGGCAGTGGATTTTCATTTTTATTAATTACCTAAGCAATAAATAATTGCATGTAAGTATATATAAATCAATAAATATATAAATGAATAAATATATATATATAAATAACTACCCCACAACAAGGTTAAGTATTTTCCACCAATACCTTAACTGTTTAACAAAACCAAGTGTTTCACGCAACACAGTGTGTTCAAAGGTCGTTACCTAAGTGAGAGTGGAAATGATAACGGCATGTCTTTATATATGCTACGTTGCTTGTATAATCATTTTTCCCCACGCTTTGAACATTCTGTTATCAGGCACGTGGACAGATAACGACCAAGGTGAACACCTGTGCTAGGTCAAATTTCACATGAACTTGCATTTTGTCACGTACAAAGCAAACAGGATGTAACTGGTTTAGCGTACATGTCATCTCACACGTGTATGCATGCATTTCGCTCTTCCATGCCACCACAATGGTCAGATTATTTCACCTTCAAGCGTCTTGGTCATTTTCCATTGCACCTGTTGTCAAGTCAGATCAGCGCCTTCCAATAAGCTCAAATGGCATTCACCTCCTGCTCGTCTGCTCCTCGGCAAGTTTGTTTTCTCTACTCACTTCGACCAACATAGAACCAAGTTTTCATCACCGTTTACACGTTAAAGATCATCTTCGGGGGTAAAGTATAAGAAAAGAAGCACCCTCGCTCTGTCATAAACCGAACCGTCGAAATAGCGATTGATCTATTGAGCACAGCCACCGTGGTCAGCGACAGGTTCGTTGAAACACACACACAGCAGTATCGTCTCTCTCAACCACCACGCATCATGAACATTATAAACAGGTATCGGTAAAGAAAAAATTCTTTTTCTACATGTATGGCGTTAGGCCCTTTGTCAAAATGTCAAACATAGTTTCTAAAAGGGGGCGTGAGCCCGAGTCCTAGGACACCTCGTACACGTCTCTAGCGTTATTGGTTCGTGAGAAATCAGCAAAAATCACAAAAAACACTTGTTTACCCCAAAATCGCGTTTCCATTTTTTTAAATTATAACGAGTAGTCCATAGCAAAGAGGACGTCACCCCGAGTCCTTGGACCCGTCGTACACGCCTCTGGCATCATTGGTTCGCGAGATATAGCAAAAAAGTCTAAAATCACAGTTTTACACCAAAAAATTCTGTTTTCATCATTCTCAAAAACTTTAACCTATTACCAAAATAAAGAGGGTTTCGAGACAAGCCATTTGACACGTCATAGGACCAAATCCGACCATGCATTCGTGAGATATCGGAAAAAGTCTAAAATCATGGTTTTACCCCCAAAAAGCCTGTTTCCAGCATTCTCAAAACTTTAACCTATTAATAACATATATAGGGCTTTGCGACAAGCGATTTGACACGTCACACGTCCAAATCCGACCTTGCGTTCGAGAGATATCGGCAAACTTCGTAGGAAAGTAGGCGACAATCTCACCCCGTAGTAGGGTTAGGTTCTATTTAGGGGTTGAAATGAGTGGTCCATTAAAGAGAGGGCGTCAGCCCGAGTCAAATGACACCTCATTTGTCAACATCTGACCATGGGTTCGCGAAATATTGGCTTGGACTCACGCAGCGGCCATGACACTATTTAGAACCATCGCTAGTCCACTACTATGGTCTCATTGCAATAGTTAGCTATCTATTGAAATCTACCTAAACAAGTAGTTCTGTGAAGAACTATATAGCCTATTTTCATATAATATCCTACTTATATAATTGCCTCTATCAAAATACAAATTTTCAGTTTGATTGCTGTAATAGATTCGTAGATATTGAGAACCGTCTAAATATTTCGGATAGTCACAATGTTGGATTTTTATATATAGGCCTTAGAGTTATGTACTATTACATGGAGATTATTGTGTAGGTCTTAGGTGTATTTTTCAAACTTCAATCGCATGATTAGGACACAAGAAATAAAAACGAGATTTAAATTTCGCTCAGCCGCCATCTTGTGGTTATAAAAGTAATTGAAATGAAATAGATGCCAAAGGATTAAAATTTGTATAAGCACATACCGTACCAAGTTTCACTGCGCTTGGATGGTTCGCGTCGCCGCTATGGTGCATTTGTGCTCACCAGGTTACTGAATGTCCCATAGTTGAACTTATGTTTATAGCCTCTATCAACATACAAAATTTCAGTTTGATTGCTGTCATAGACCAGTAGATATTGAGAACTGTCTAAATATTTCGGATGGTTGCCATGTTGGATTTTGGTATATGTAGGGCATAGAGTTATGTACTATTAGATGAGGATTGTTGTGTAGGTTCATTATTCAAGCATTGATTTCGATCACAAGATTAGAACACAAGAAATAAAAACTTAATTTTAAAATATCGAACAGCCACCATCTTGAGGTTATGTAACCAATTGAACTACATTAGATATCAGTGCATTGCAATTTCAATGGTTATTTGCTGTATCAAGTTTCACTGCGTTCGGATGGCTAAATCGCGAGAAAAATTTATTTCAATGTTTAAACTTTGCTTGGCCGCCTTGTTCGTTCATTAGTTAACAGATTCTGAAAGTCACATAGGTGAACTTTTCGTAGTGCCCTTTATCTCCGTACAACATTTTAGGGTGATATGAGTAAAAGTTTAGGAGATATAGAATGCCGGTGAAATATTTCACACAGACGCCATGTTGGATTGGTGAGACGTAATAAAATTTGAAGGGCACAGTCAGGGTCAACCAAAATAGTACTACGACCTTATTGAGTTTCATTGAAATCACTCCAGCCGTTTAGAAGTTATTAGGGGACACACACACACACACACACGGACGCACACACACAGACATACATGCACACACACGGACAAAAGGTGATTTCATAAACCTATTTTTAGCCTACTTTCGAATTTTGCAAAAAATGAAAGTAGACTTATGAGATCTACATAGGGCCAAAAATTGTTTGTCTGTCTGTGTGTGTGTGTGTGTGTGTTCGTGAGTGTGTGTGTGTGAGTGTGTGTACTCTGAATGTCTGTCCCCCCTATCAATTCGAACACGGTGAAACCGAATTGAACGACATTTGGTACAGAGGTAGAACTAGCAAAGGGCGTCTCAGTGTCATGATTTATATTGCCGCCATCTTGACGGAAACGTAATGGCTGCCACCCAAATGTTAAAAGCTTAAATCAAATTACGACCAACCTAATAATGTGATCTCTACCAAATTTTGCCACAAGGACATCAAGGCCATCAGCCCAATAGTTTGCACATGACGGACATGTATGTGTGCAAATCGATTCCACCTATCAATTTATGTGGGAGGCATATTTTGACCAAACTACAAGATCGTCAGCCCAATAGTTTGCAGATGGCGGCCATGAACGTGTGCAAATCGATTCCCCCTATCAATTCAAACACGGTGAAACCAAATTGATCGAAATTTGGTACAGAGGTAGCACTAGCAAAGAGCACCTCAGTGTCGTGTTTTATATCACTGCCATCTTGACGGGAACGTAATGGCGGCCACCCAAATGTTAAAAGCTTGAATCAAATTACGACCAACTTAATCATCTGATCTCTACCAAATTTTGCAACAACATACCTTTATGTGAGAAGCGTTCTTTAACCAAGCTACATGGTCATCAGCCCAATAGTTTGCAGATGACGGCCGTGTGTGTGTGCAAATCGATTCTGCCTATCAATTCGGACACGGTGAAACCAAATTGAACGAAATTTGGTACAGAGGTAGCACTAGCAAAGGGCACTCCATTGTCATGTTTTATATCGCCGCCATCTTGACTAAAACGTAATGGCGGCCACCCAAATGTTAAAAGCTTGAATCAAATTACGACCAACCTAATCATCTGATCTCTACCGAATTTTGCAACAACATACCTTTATGTGAGAAGCGTTCTTTAACCAAGCTACAAGGTCATCAGTCCAATAGTTTGCATATGGCGGCAATGTATTTTTGCAAATCGATTCCCCCTATCAATTGAAACACGGTGAAACCGAATTTAACGAAATTTGGTACAGAGGTAGCACTAGCAAAGGGCACCTCAGTGTCATGTTTTATATCGACGCCATCTTGACGGAAACGGAATGGTGGCCACCCATATGTTAAAAGCTTAAATCAAATTACGACCATCCTAATCATTTGATCTCTACCAAATTTTGCAACAACGTACCTTTTTGTGGGAAGCATCTTTTGACTGAACTACAAGGTCATCAGCCCAATAGTTTGCAGATAGCGGCCATGTATGTGTGCAAATCGATTCCCCATATCATTTCAAACACGGTGAAACCGAATTGAATGAAATTTTTTACAGAGGTAGCACTAGTAAATGGCATCTCATATTCATGTTTAATAGCCGTATAGCACGTTGTATTGTGGTTTCCCACTTCTACTCCAGGTGAATGCCGGGATGGTTCCGAACTGAGAGGCACGGCCGCCTCCTTCCCAATTCTCATCTGAATTACAACTACACACACTAATGCAGCCATTTCGATTTAACAGGTTATCAGACAAATTACACACGCACAAGTACACGGTGCTACATAACCACGTTGTCGCAAAGCCCCTAAATGAATCAACAACAATGAGATCAAATTCTATGGCAAGGATTTCGACTCCTGTCCTAATTCATCTCTCCCTGTCTTTTCCCTTAGTCCATGTTCTAAGTGACATAACTATCATTCTTCAAGGTTAAAGTGTACTCCTCTACTCTATATTTCCTTGGTCTAGTAACTACATTATCTACTGATGCAGTGCATATGGACGTAACCATGTCGTGACAGAAGTGACCCTATCGTGCTACTTTATATGAATCTCTATCACACGAACAAGTCCGACTCTCTGCTGAGTTCAGGAATAAATCTACTTCAGGGACTATTAGGAATTAGTTAGCGGCTTCGGTGGCGTAGTTGGTAGCATGCTGAACTGCTGTGGCCAAGATAGCGGGTTCAAACCCAGCTGAAGTCATCGGATTTTTAAGAGCGTTAAAGATCCTTCAGTGTGCCTTCCATCGGAGGGGAAGTAAAGCCGGCGGTCCCATGTCATAGATTTATGGCTTGTAAAAGGTCCTTCCACAGACTAAACTTGCGTGAAGCTAAATTTCTAGGCTAGATTTCGTTGGAACGCTCTATCAATGTTCCAACGTTTACCACTTGATCTCATTGACATCTGGTGGCGAAAGTTGGAACTTCTTGAAATTGAACGGAACTTGTAGCACACCCTAAGGGTGTCCGCTGGAAACAGCTACGGATTCTAGCGAGCCGAACATGTCCTCGGGCACTCCCGGCAATAAAAGCCATACGATACATAACAATTAATTAAATAATTAGGAATATAAATCAAATATATCCTGTAAGTATCGCATTGGGAAATAAAAATCTAATATATAAAAGTGGAAAGTCTGTATGTATGTGGGTATGTATATGTGTTTGTTCCGTATACAAATCTACACCGTTCCACCAATCTCAACCAAATTTTGCATACACATAGTTCAGGACCAAGAAGAAACCGCTGGCTACAAGAATTTTCCATAGTCTTTCTCATTCTTCTGATTTAGGCCTTTTGGCACTCGAGCAAAGGCTAATAAAGTCAGAAAATAAACTGATGATGGAATGGCAAGGTCGCTCGTTTCCCTGGCAACAGTAGCTCAAGACGTGAACACCAACTATCCATCTATCTCTGTAAGAGGCCATGCCACTCCATTTTCTCCAAGGCACTAGTAGTTCAAGACATGAACACCAGGTTTCTATCCATCTCCGTAAGAGGCCATGCCACTCAATTTTCTATCCAAACCACGATAAGAACATTAGGAATCTGAACGCCATAAAAAACTGAATACGTATTTTTTAATGCTATTAACAGGGGTCGTTGTAGAGAATTGAAATTAAAAAGAAATACATTGGCTAACCCTGCATGTGGCGTAACGTTACAACGGCTGGTGATATCATCGCGAAACATAGTATTAAGATTTCATGAGCTTAAATGGTTATGTTGTTGAATAATTTAGAGGCTTTTCGACATCATGGTCTTATAGCCCCATGAATTTGAGTGTGTATGGAATTTTTCTTATAACATGTGTTACTGTGATGGATGTAGTAGTGTTTGAATAAGTATTGCTACGTGCCACCCCTAGTGGCAAGTTCGTTAACTGGATTACGGTGGGTGAAAGCACAAACACAATTGTTCCTTTAAAGAAATAATATTTTATTACAGGTCTACAAACATACACAGTGCACACACACACACACTGAGTCTAACTTCAGAAAACACTACTAGTCACTATTAGTTTCCACATTTACAATCTACCACTGTCCTCGCTATTTATGTTCTCTCTGTCCGTGAGGCGTTACAGTGTTCCAGCTTACACTCACACGTACAGTCTACACAGGTTCTCTACAGCCTTGCCCCTTCCACTTCACTTACTTCCAGAGTCCTCTTGCTGCTCCTTGTGCGCTCTTGCTCGTCCCGTGTCGATCCCACGACCACGTCTTCCACGAAGCACCGCGACACCTCCAAGCACTCACAGTCCTGACTCAAAGTTGCACCCTGGCAGACAGGCTTCCACTCTGTTACCGTAGACGTCCAGTAATAATCGCTGTACTGCTCCGTACGCACTCACTCGACAACACTTCAATACACACTAACACTGACTAATACTGTCCAATACACTGCCTCCCTCGCCACGGCTCGCTGGTTTATATGGGATCAGTCCCTGGCCTGGCAAGTTCTAAATGTCACAACCTTTTGCCGCATTGAGTCTGTTCTCGATGGTTCTAAGTCCAGACTTTTCACGTATTCTCTGGCCGGCCAGCGATGACTCACAGGTGCTCCGCTATTGCGTCTGCCGGGGGAGGGGTCGGGAGGGTGTAGGAACTTTCTCTCCACGGCTGATGGTTCTGTCCAAGGCCAACGAGACAGCTGCTTTGGTCTGTCACATAGTCACTCACCCGAAAGTCTCCTGCCGGTCCACGGCGGTACGTAACTGTATTTTGAAAAAGTCATTAACAGGGGTCGTTGTAGAGAATTGAAATTAGAAAAGAAATACATTGGCTAACCCTGCATGTGGCGTAACGTTACAACAGCTGGAGATATCATCACGAAACTTAGTATCAAGATTACATGAGCTTAAATGATTCTGTAGTTTTTAAATAATTTAGAGGCTTTGCGACATCATGGTCAAATAGCCCCATGAACTTGAGTATGTATGGAATGTTTTTGATAACATGTGTTTCTGTGATGGCTGTAGTGGTGTGTGTATTTGTAATTCAAATGAGGATTGGAAAGGAGGTTGCTGTGGCCTTCAGTTAGGAACTATCCCGGTATTTGCTTCGAGTGGAAGTGGTAAACCACGGAAAACAATTACCAAGTATTGCCTCAGGAGACACAGTGTAACCCATTCCAGCTCTCAGACCAGAATTAAAATTTCTTGACATAGCCGGGATTCAAACTTGGACCTCCAAGTCGAAAGCCGAGAATGTTAGCCGTTAATACACGTGGTCGTCTAAATTATTTTTGCATTTTATGTATAACTAGCTGAAGTACCCGTGCTTCGCTACGCGTCATAAATAAATTAAAATATGAAGGTGACAGTTAAACAGGGGATAGGCGAGGTGCTGCGCAGAGGGAGATTAAGGATGGAACATTTTGTCCAACTACACCGCTCGGCGTTGACCGTGTTTTATAGCACAAATTTAGGTTTTACTCGCTAACGGTTGGAGATACCTTTCGGATAGAAAATGTAATTTTTAACCTCGTACATACCATCAAAAGTTTGCTATTTCTTAGCGTTCTCTTTGTATTTGAAATGGAAATATGAAAGTTTTAAACCAAAGGGTGTAGTGAAGTCACTAAAATGGTCGCCATCTTTAAATAGTACAAAGTATTGAAATCAAAAGTAACCTATATGTTAACCAGGTAAATCAGCTACTTCCATGTAAAATTCATGTAAATCGGACCAGTGGTACTTGCATGATTGAGTAATACATAGACGCACATCATCTCATTTTTAGCCTCGCTTCGCTCGCGTTATAGTCGTGTCATATTGTTATTCAATGAAATGCAGGTTTAACCCCATTAACACCCCTTTAGAACCTGAATATCCAAAAATCCCTCCTGGGTAGACGTTTTCGACACACAACAAACATATCCCCAAAATATCATTCTTCTAACTTTAATCGTTTGGGTTGGTCGATGAGAGTGAACATCCAAAAATCCTTCCTTAGGGGACGTTTTTCTTCCAGAATTTCACCCCTCCCCATAGGCCCCTTAAATTGGATTTATGAAAAAAAGGTCGAACACATATTTATTTTATTTATTTATTTATTTATTTTTAAGCTGATTGATTTCCTCCGAGTTTCAAACTCCTCGCCTATGTCGTTTAAGAGATACAGGGTCCGTTAGGAATCTTTCAACCCCCACTTTTCATCCCTTTCACCTCATAATATACACTTCATCGAAAAACCATTAGACACGTGTCAGGTTATTTTTAATGATTAGTAGGCCTATATATGCCAAGTATCACATCCCCAAATGAAACCACTCGTGAGATATTGTTATTCAATGGAATGCACGTTTACCCCCCTTAACACCTATTTAGAACCTGAATATTCAAAACTCTTTCCTTAGTGGACGTTTTCGACATACAACGAACATATCCCCAAAATTTCATGTTTCTAACTTTAATAATTTTGGCTGGGCTATGATGAGTGAGTGAGTCAGTCAGGACATTTCCTTTCATTTATTTTTGATAATTTCACCCCTCCCCATGAACCCCTTAAATTGGATTTATGAAACAAACGGTCGAACACCTATTTACTTATTTAAAGCTGTTTTCCCCCTGAGTTTGATGAGTGAGTAAGTGAGTCAATCAGTTAGGACACTTTCTTTCCTGTTCCCCCCCCCCAGAATTTCACCTCTCTCCAAGGGCCCCTTAAATTGGATTTATGAAAAAAAACCAGTCGAACACCTATTTACTTGTATTTTAAGCTGTTCTTTTTCCGCCGAATTTCAAACTTCTCGCCTATGTCCTTTAAGAGATACACGCTCCGTCAAGAATCCCTCAACCCCCAATTTTCACCCCTATCACCTCATAATATACACCACATCGATAAACCCTTAGACATATGTCTGATTATTTTTAATGATTAGTTTATATACTGTGCCCTTTTAGCAAGAAATATGCCAATCACAGTATACCAGCGTAGCTCAATTCGGAAATTTCGGGGCAGCGGTAAGTTCCCCCACTCTGTGACTCACATATTTTGGATTAATTAGAGGATTCACTTGCAAAAAAAATAACAACAAAATCAACTCCTATTTTAACACATTTAATTAATAAAATTAATGGCGCTACAAACACTTTAACAATTTAATTACTGACCCATAATCATCTACTTGTTCCAAATGAACAAGGAATCACAAATATAATAAAACAAATATTGTATTTAAACATATGGTTTCCACATAAACCAACAATTCCTACTTAGTCTTACTTCCATAAAGCATCAACTGTAAGTCTTATATAACTCCGAGCTCTTTTGGCTCCATGCTTTACATAATAATGGTGTCACTCTTGTACACCTCAAATACTATCTTTTATATTTTCTTAATCCTCAAAACAAATGTATAATTACATTTAAAATCTTATGTTAATTATCTAACTCAATATTTTGGGCATATTCACACATTCAGCTGTTATCATCTCTCTTTATTTTCACAAATATATTAAGGTAATCAGGAAATCACGTGTGTACTCCAGAGCGTGAAGATACTTGACACAGTCAAAAAACTATAGTTACTCCCGAAACTTAGTTGCCTTCAATTAACTCGTGGAATCCTACTTCCATACATCATTACAATAGGGATTATTATTTATCTCTTATGTCTTATAAGACCATTATCATATAAGAAACTACGATCTGAACAGGCAAACGAAAATATCAGTACAAGGACCTCGGTTCAACGCCCGGGTCGTTAATAACTTTAAACACTCACGGTGTCTTTACTACATCTTACGAGACGGTTTCGGCCCACCCTTACTCTAAGAGAGCCAGGCCATTATACTCGGGCGCGATTTATGACACGGAGGGTGACGGGCGACTCTCTGTCTAACCCACGTTAGCAGCTCCTTTCCAAGGCTTTCAAAACAAACCTTCACATTATACTCAGTCCTGGGAAGAGACCGGGCTTTTACTGTACTGTATCCATTCAAACACATATTCTTTGGTTCATAGACCACTTTCGTAACCTTGGCATTTATTAATTATGAGAGGGTCCTCATTGATTGGGGAAGATTAATACACATTCGACGACGAAGAATTAAGGGGCTTTTATCATAAGAGGATTCTGAGTTCGAATCTCTTCACATGCCTCGGGAACCATTCCCTTATAGAGGACTTATACAAGACGCGATTTAAAGTCGGCCGTGGCCTACATGACATACGCTCAATAATACCATACATTAGCTCCCTTTTAATACATACACAATGCCTCGTGATACTACGTCACAAATAGATGACTTATACAATTATCAATTCACTACAATCAACTACCCTCCATAAGTAATTTACCAAGTATTTTAACTTCTACGCTTTCCTAGCGTGACATTTTAATATTATTTGCGCTCCTTTGCGCTATGCATTATTTTAAGCCGAAATGTCTTCCCAAGAACTGATAAATCTCATTAATAACAATTCATATTATTTTTAATTCTTATATTAATCTTTTCCGTTGCCGATAAATCGCTCCCTTTTAATACATTCCCTTGAATATCATATCTTACACATATATTAAGGCTTTAACGCTCTTATGTTCACATCAATTTATTTGATATTTATTTAATATTTCCATACTTAGTTATTAGTATTATCTTTATTCTTTACACAAGCTCAAAAGCTATTTCTTTCATATCTCACATTTACTTTATTTAAATATCTTTCATGATAATTACTGATATTTCGCTTGCTCTTATGACATCCGTTAAATACATTAACATTTTATTCACATATTTCCTCTACGGGATTTATTCTTTACATAATTATTTATAATTTCTCAAATTTCTATTATTGTTCAGACCGCGTTCTTGTTTATTCAGTATATATTTCTTAAAACACATCCCTTTTACTCGAAAACTCCGGTGGATTTGTACACAACCAATTCCTGACACCAAAATAGAATGAAATTCAGTACTCACATGTTTTTAAGATCGTCCCATGATCTTTATTCTTGTGCGGTGTTTCATTTTGGGCCCACTTTGAACTTTTACTCCATATTAAAGGAATTCATCTTATGTACAAACACTTCTTGACATATATTTAAGACACTTAACATTGACGACATTTTTATACACTGATGTGTCCCTTTAGAACACATAATAAACACTAAAATATTAATTTAACACACAATCTTGATAAATTTACACTTCACAATTCTTGATCACTAGGCCGTATTTCTTAGCCTATCACACGTGACCTCTTAATTTCCCGTTTCCAAGGGTGAAATTTATTCAATGTCGGCTTCCTATCCTGCAGAATACGAAAGTCTCGAAACATCTACTGTTCCCTGGAATCCAAATTCTTCTACTCCTATCCTGGATGACCGGCTATTTATCTAGCTTGAACGGCTTCTTTGTAGATCTGGCTTATCGATCCTAGCGAAAGTCTATTCGGATCGAGGTCTCCTCAATGACCTATAGATTTAGTTTATAGCATCTAGTACTTCTCGAGTCTAGTACTTTTAGAATAGTTCGCCTGCTTTCTGGAGATAATGTTTATAGTCTCCGTGCTTCTTTATTTGATCGGTTCTAACACTCCTACGTTTCTGATATACGTTCCGAACCTTATTCTGTTCTTCCCTTTTTGGGTTCTTTAATTTAGATAACAGTTTATCTTTCTGGTACGGTACTTCTGTACGTTATGATATATTCGTTCGTCTATTTAACGACCTATCGCCTTAAGTCCGACGTTCGCGGCCTGCTCTGACTATATCTTACGAACTTTCACTATAACTTGTATACAGTCGGGCCTAAATCCTGTAACTAGGATTTTCCTAATATTTCAATACGGCGATACTTTAAATTTCTTCTTTACCACTCCTTATGGAGGCAAGCAAGTTGTTAATACTGCGACGCCTATGGCTATCGGATATTACTTCTGCGGTGTAACACAGCGTTTCTCCCCTCAAGGAGTACTAGTAACTGTCTTCGATGTGACGCAGAGTTACGCCCCACACGGCTGTCTGGATACTGATGTGCTGTGATGTAGTCTTACGCCCCTCACGGACTGTCGGAATGACTGCATGCGTAGTAACACCCTCACGGGTTGTCAGAATAACTGCATTCGGTGTTTGATGTAGCCTAGTGACGTGCCCTCAGGCCGTTTGAAACTGCATTTACTGTTGATGCTCCAGCGTCACGTCCCCCTGGACGGACTTGTACTGCGTGATGCGTGATTACGCCCCTCACGGGCTGTCGGAACTGCATGATTGGCTTGGTGAGGCCAGGAGTTTTATACCTTTTCACTACAAAAAGATAAGACTCTAGTCCTTTCTGTGGCCAATTTCTAAAATAATGGTGGCACAAATATAAAAATTATACCTTCCGAAAGCTCGTCTTCTCAATGTCAAATAATCTCATTGCACCTCAGAATCGATCGTGCAATTCGGAGATATTAATTAATTTCTCGTCCTCAATTGTGTGGGTGTTGCATTTCTTTTGCTTTCTCCCCTCCACACAGGCCTTGGTAATTCCCCGATGACGTCGTCTTGCGTTTGCAGTTTTCTCCTGCGCAATTATTAAATGGTTTATCTTTACTAAAAAATCTCTCATTCAAAATGATTCACTGTACTGTACTTGTTTACTCATTTTTATACTTGTAAACGGGTTAAATTTAATTATTCCTCTTCTGGCGCATAAGCGGTGTTGTCAATTTCCAGCAACGTAAGGTCGATTTCCGAGTCAGGCTTCCTTGTTTAATCTTGGGAAATTTCCACTCGGTTATTAATACTCATGACTCGCTCCCTTCTGAATGTCAAGAGGGATGATCTCATCTCACGAACACCTGGCCCTCGCCTCTTGCACCATATTAGGCTAGCATCTTAGCTGGATCTTTCTTTAAGTTACATTAGAAACTATACGTTTCTTTCATTTATTCCCCAAATGCATGGATTCGCCCTCATTGGACCCTATGGCACATGGGTTCAATACCGAGTATCGCATCCCCTAAGAAACAACTCATGACATATCGTTATTCATTGAAATGCACGTTTACCCCCTTAACATCTCTTTAAAACCCGAATAAACAAAAATCATTCCTTAGTTGACGTTTTCGACATACAGCGAACATATTCCCAAAATTTCAGTTTTCCAACTTAAATAGTTTTCGCTGGGCGTGATGAGTGAGTGAGTCAGACATGACATTTTCTTTCAATTATTTTTACCAGAATTTCACCCCTCCCCATGGGCCCCTTAAATTGGATTGATGAAAAAACGCTTGTACACCTATTAACTTATTTTTAAAGCAGTTTTTCCCCCTGAGTTTGATGAGTGAGTCAGTCAGTCAATCAGTTAGGACATTTTCTTTCCTGTCCCCCCCCCCACAGAATTTCACCCCTCCCAATGGGCCTCTTAAATTGGATTTATGAAAAAACGGTCAAACACATATTTACTTATTTTTATGCTGATTTTTTTCCGCTGAGTTTCAAACTCCTCGCCTATGTCGTTTAAGACATACACGCTCCGTTAAGAATCTTTCAATCCCTACTTTTCACCCCTTTCACCTCATAATATACACCACATCGAAAATCCCTCAGACACGTGTCTTACTTTTTAATGATGAGTTTATATGCCGTGTATCACATCCCCCAATGAAACCAATCGGGATATTGTTATTCAATGATATGCAGGTTTAACCCCATTAAGACCCCTTTAGAACCTGAATATCCGAAAATCCTCCCTTAGTAGACTGTTTTGAAATACAATGAAAATATCCCCAAACTGTCATGTTTCTAACTTCAATAATTATGGCTGGGCGATGATGAGTGAGTGAGTGAGTGAGTGAGTGAGTCAGGACATTTTCTTTCAATTTTCTTTTTTCAGAATTTCACCCCTCCCCATGAACCCCTTAAATTTGATTTATGAAAAAAAACTGTCGAACAGCTATTTACTTACTTTAAAGCAGTTTTTCCCCCTGAGTTTGATGAGTGAGTCAGTCAGTCAATCAGTTAGGACACTTTCTTTCCTGTTCCCCCCCCCCCCTCCAGAATTTCACCCCTCCCCATGGGCCCCTTAAATTGGATTTATGATAAGACGGTCAAACACATATTTACTTATTTTTATGCTGATTTTTTCCCGCTGAGTTTCAAACTCCTCGCCAATGTCGTTTAAGAGATACACGCTCCGTTAGGAATCTTTCAATCCCCACTTTTCACCCCTTTCACCTCATAATATACACCACATCGAAAAACCCTCCGACTCGTGTCTTCTTATTTTTAATGATGAGTTTATGTGCCGAGTATCACATCCCCCAATTAAACCAATCGGGAGATATTGCTGTTCAATGAAATGCAGGTCTACCCCCTTAACACCCCTTTAGAACCAGTGGGCATTTGCGGCCCTTGGGGATGCTGCATACCAAATTTCATTCCAATCCGTTTGATGGTTTCTGAGATTTCGTGATGAATGAATGAGTGAGTGAGTGGTATTTGACAAATATATAGTAGATAGTGTCAAGTCTTTGTTATGCTAAACTCGGTTGACAGTGCTTTGTGAGCAGTTGAGTAACTAACGTGATTTGAAGTAAAGATCCTCATTTTCTATACCGGTAGTGCAGAGCGCAAATGGCATTCAGTCGGCCGTGTCTCGACTTGAGCTATGTTGCCATGGAAACTATCCGCCTTGCCATTCCTTCATGAGTATATTTTATGATTTGATTAGCATGTGCTGGAGTGCAAAAGGGTCGAAATCAGAAGAATGAGAAAGACTATCGAAAATTCATGTAGCCAGCGGTTCCTTCTGGGTCCTAAACTATGTGTATGCAAAATTCGGTTGAGATTGGTGTAACGGTGTAGATTTGTATACGGAACAGACCCACCCACATACCCACATACATACATACAGACTTTCACTTTTATATATAAGATTTTATTTAATTTTTAGTCTTTAGGGCACCCAAACCTATGTAACATTTTCAGTCTAATTTTATACTCTTGACGCCGCTGTTGTTACGGAAGATTTTGAATCTTTACCTTATGACGAGAGGTATCAGGCGCAATATATTGTATGTAATATCTAATAGAATTGAAGTGTTATAAACACCGTTAATGTGTGCTCTACTACTGATATGTTGACGTTTATGTTTTATTAATCATAATGTCTTCATGCTGCATTATTTTTATTGTTGACAGTGTTTACCTCTACAAACTGACAATCAGAAATACAGTAACTTTTGTGTGATATTGCAGATTGTTCTATGAATAGTATTTGCCTTTGTTATTCAGGTTATATTATAATTGGTAATTACTCTGCTCTATGACTATGCTAATTTGTAATGGAACCGGATGTTAAATTATGAATTTACTTGATAACATATTAATAAAATAAACTACTAATCGTAGTGATTATGTATATGTATGTGTATGTTTATGTATATTAGCTATTTTAGTGATTACTGACAAAAGTTATTGAATAGCCTAATGTTATAATTGTCATCACACTGGTTTCCACTATAGCATTTTAGAAAGTATTAAGGATTGAGTTCAGAGAATTTATTTCTTATCTTACGAAATACTTTAGAGGCTAAGGAAGTCAAATGTGTTCAGAATCTAAGCATTATATTTGACATTATACTGGGATTATACGTTGCTTAATTTACTTAAACTTGATGTGAATGAGATCATAGACATGTAAATTATTCTTACAATAATACTGTTCCTTAATATGCTGCTACGAGTATAGTAAACACTGCCCTATGTACAGGAATAAGTCATTTCTCATTATTCATGTAGTTTGTGCGGGATTAAAAGTCATAAGTATGTTTGACTCCACAAGGATGACTTAATCTTCCAATCATTGAATAATTTATAAATTAATTCCCATCAAGAAGGTAGTTGCTACATTCGAAAAATAATAGAGGTAACTACGTGAACACTGCTATAAGACGTCTTAATTTTCCCATTCATTCAAAAATAAACACTATCAGGAAAGTAATTTTGATGTACATTTCGACAGACTAGGTTTACAGTGAGTTAATATTGCACTTGAGTAACATCAGAGACGAGGAGAACTGCGAAATAAATTGGCATGTATCTTTCTATAACGTATAAAGACACCTCCCGGGCAACCCCGGGTACAATAGCTAGTAACATACTTGAATAAAGGCACCTTCCCTGTAATTCTATAGCACCCCTTACATCACTGCCTCAATATTTCCCTATACCCTGTTAAATAAACAAATACAAAGGATACGAGTTCTAGTCATCAGGATAATACGAGACATGGTAGGCCACCCCCTAGCTTTTCTATAATCCTGCTCTTGGTAATAATACCTGGCGGGGTATACTATGCTTTGAAAGTCTGAAATACGAAGATTTTGGATAACTTGAAAACTATGGTCAATCTTCAGCACATTCTAGCGGCCAAACAAAACACGCTAGCGAGCTGATTCTAGTCTTATGTTTTAGGAAATTTTATCCACTTTATTTTTGATAGAAGGTAATTTTTCTCTAGAATACTTTGTTTCGGAGTTAAAAGCGAAGACCTAAACCAACTTCCGAATTTGTTCACCAATTAATGGTGAAGCCATATCCGAATCTAGGCGATAACTGGATTTTCAGATTCACCACCCCAAAAGATAATTATATAGATCCGTCGAGAAAAATTCTTCAGCAAATATTTCTTGAATCGACTACTTTTCGTCACTTAATTATTGGACTATATGTTAGTCTTGACAGTGCCACTTTCCCAATAACCAGGACTCGCTTCATATAGTTTTATTTTTATAAATATCTAATATTACACCAGGGATGCAGCGAGGAGGTGTTCATTCACCTGTGATTTATAGTGCCGTTTCTAAGCAACCAGTCTTGCACTAACAATGTTCTTTAGTCGATGAATAATGGTATTATTGCCCGTGCCAGGAGCAGGAGTATAGAATGAATACATCCATGCAACTTCTGCATCCGTGGTACAAAATTTAACATTTTTGAAAATAAAGCTATGTTCCACTATGAAGTGAGCCCTGGGCATTGGGAAAGTGGCATTGTCAAGACTAACATAATATTATGTATTAACGAAAGGAACGTCGCCTCCGTAGCGTAGCGGTCAGCATGGTTAGCTGCCGCCCCGGAGGTCCTGGGTTCGATTCCCGGCTCTGCCACGAAATTTGAAAAGTGGTATGAGGACTGGAACGGGGTCTACTCAGCCTCGGGTGGCCCAAATGAGTAGAGGGGGTTCGATTCCCACCTCAGCCATCCTCGAAGTGGTTTTCCGTGGTTTCCCACATCGTCTTCGGGCAAATGCCGGGATGGTTCCTACTGTAAGGCCACGGCCGCCTCCTTCCCACTTCCTTGCCTAACCATCCAACTCTTCCCATCCCTTCATCAGGCTCCCTGTTCGCTTTGCGGTTGAGGCCGCCTGGGCGTAGTGCTGGTCACACACCCCAGTTGTATCCCTGACTCAGAGTCTCAAGCTCCAGGATACTTCCCTCAGTGGTGGTAGAGGTGGGATCCCTCGCTTAGTCCGTGAGAAAAGCCAACCCTGGAGGGTAAACCGATAGCGAAAAAAACCCGAAAGGAACATTTTTCATTGACAAAATCAGACTGCAGATGTTCCTATCGAGCACGAAGGCCTACGAGAGGACGCACCAGATACTAATAGAGAAAAACACTCCATCTGGAACGATTTCTACTCAACCGACGCCATAATGATGGACGACTGGAAAGAGACAAACTACGAACTTCGACGTGTGATAACACGTTATGCCATTCATGGGTTCCACCACAAGTTCTGCCGAAACCATTTAATTCACCAGACAAACGAAGATTGTACATGCGAATTGTGGAACGAACATTTCGGAAGAAACCATGCCCAAGATTGAAAGGAAAGGAAAGTGTCCATAACATAGCTAGGATTAGAAAATTAGAATAATGTGAGCCTTTGTATATTACAAAATCTGTATCTCTGTATTAATGAACATTGTGCGCTTCGATAAATTAATATTTTAGAAATTAAGTTAGTAGATATCCACTAGGGATCTAAACTCACCCATTTTATTGTGTCGCCGACTGTACATCCTCACGTATGTAATATTTCGTGAACCAATCATCGGAGATGCGTGTGTGGCGTGTCAAATTACTCAAGATGAAGCCCCCTTTCCTACCTATATTGACCCGTTGGTGCAATAGTGATTTATTTTGTACTCATGCGCACTCCCGTTTCTTTCTTTTGATGGCGGGCTATTCAAATGATTATTTATCGATTATTTACTCTTGATTTATTAAAGGGATCAAAAACGAGTAGGTCATCGACCCGTTATATTTCGTGAACCCGTAAACGCACAGACTTGTGTGAGGTGTCAAATGAATTGGCATGTTACCCTCTTTGTGGTGGACCATTGATTTAGTCAAATTTCTCCCGAAGGGCCTAACAACATGGGAGCGTACCCATTTTATTTATACGCGACCATACCTTGTTCTGGGCGCGTGACTAGTGGTGAGACTCTGGCGGACTTTGTAAATGATTATGGATTATTGACTGTAAATTCATTATTTTATTATCATTACATATTTATTTCTTTTTATTCAATTTTTATCAATAAGATATTATTATTATTAAGTGAGTCAACAAGAATTTTACCCCCAACGAGCATGACGCTGGCCACGGTGATCGTGCCCGACTTTTATTGATATCTATCGAACCCGAAATAGGAGGGGGTCATGTAAGGTGTCAAATTACTCAGGTTGAAGCCCTATTAAGCAAGGATTTTTATTACAATTTTGCCCAAAAGGGCCTAACTACATGAGGAGACACTACTTTATTTGTACACGACTATACCTTACTGTTTGATTTTTGTTGACATGTCACGAACCAAATATCTCTCTTTCTCTCTTTCTTGAAGGATTTTAACATACTGTACTTCAACGATGTAGTGATTCCTGAAATTGGTTTTCGTGGCAATATAACAAGATCAGTATTTTTGGCAGCCAATGGAGCTACAACTTCAGAAAAACATCGAAGGGTTTCAATCCTACGCCCATTATTCGTGTGTACCTTGTTTTTATTTATTTTATACCTACAGCAGTGGCTACGCACGTTAAAGCGTTAGGCCGGCTGACTCGGTAGATGCGTGGGTTCAAGCCCCACTGTCGGCCGTCCTTGAAATAGTTTTCCGTGGTTTCCCATTTTCAACACCAGGCAAATGCTGGGTCGGTACCTTCTGACAGGCCACGGCCGCTTCCTTCCACATCCTTGCCCAGTTTCATTAATCATCATCCATTCCTTCTCTCATCCCGACGCGCAGGTCACCCACGGGCGTCGAATAGAAAGATCTGCACTCGGCCTCTCAGGAGGCCACACGTAAAAATAAAAAAATAAAAATTTGTATACCTATTCTTCTTAGAGAATAAACATGTAAAAACGCTACATTGATTTACTTAATTTCTGGCCGCATTAACTCAATTGGTGACCATAGACTGATACGGTTAGGGTTTCACAAAAGGAAGAACATTATTTTCATCTGGCTCAAGTAAATCTGTGTATTCTTGAAGGTTGTATAGAAACCAAGGAGAGTTAGTTAAGGTCCTGCGAGAAAGAGACTTTTGTCCCAAATAAAATGCTGCATTGTAATACATTATCTCAATTTGCAATAATGAATTCGATTTAATTCAGTTTTATCTTAATAATTTGGGCAATCCTGTAAATAAAGACGTCTTCAGAGTGTATCGTCCAAGATCGTTACTAATACCTCCTCTTGTATTCATGAAATATTTTCAATTAACTTTCTTTCATGGGTAGGTAATCAGCCTAAATAAAGTCTACCCATCGGTGTAGCCATGCCTGTTAATTTCCGCACCACGACTGCGATGACAAATAATACTGCATTGACTGCCCTGAATATTTCAGTAGAAAATGTGGTAGATTCTTAAAACTACAAACATGTTAATTATTTTTTATTCGTTTCGGTTGTTAGACGTGTGAACTCTTCGTCTTAATTTTTATTTTAGCTATTTTGAACAATAAGCTCAGCGAACGTTTCTCTGACCACCTCGTGGTGGAGCGGCTAGCATTCATGGAATTTCCCCTCCCCCCTCCCCCCGAGGTCCGGGTACGATTCCCACCTCTGCCGAAAATTGAATTCTAGTCTGAGGGATGGAAAGGGGTACACTGAGCCACGTGAGGCAAAACTGAGATTAGATCAGCCATCCTGGAAGTAGTTTTCCGTGGTTTCCCACTTCTACTCCAGGTAAATGCCGGGACGGTTCATAGTTTAAGGTCACGGCCATCTCCTTCCCAATATTCACATGAATTACAAATATGCACACGCTAAACACATACATCACAATAATACAGATTGAGAAAATGTCCACCCAGGAACACGGGGCTAAATGACTACCCTGTCCAAACTCCTCAAATGAAACAACAATTACCTCGGTGAACTTTTATTTAGGCAGATATTAAATACATGAGGAGTTTTTTAATCCTATTTTAGGAAACAAGAGAGTTTTAAAACATTATGCGGAGAATTGTGAATTTCTAAGCATTTAGCTCTGGGGCTATCATTTCTCCCCAATTATTTTATTTTTTATTAGATATCGAATTAAACCCCTCTTTGGCAACATAAATTATGCCCGTGAGAATTCCATGGCAAGAAGTCTCCCGTAAATTTCTCGTTATTATATAATTTGTCGAGACTTGGATTGGAATGGGAAACATGTCATTTATTTAATATGTGTAGAGAATTAACTCAAGTAAACTCATTTCTCATACATGTGAGAAAGAACCTTCATACATAGTGATTCCTATGAAGTACGTCCGATTATTGATCATTGACTACTGAATACCATGTGTGCATGTCAGAGGTCTTGGAGGATTCCATACAGTATAATTATTGTTGAGTAAGGTTCAGTTTGTTTAAATGAAACATCGACAGCTGAGGTAAGAATCGAAGCCATCTCATCTCAATTATGCCTCATGAGACTAAGTGTATCCCGTTTCAACACTTATACCAGAATTATATATCTTGGCAGGGCCGGAATTAAAAACTCAGGATTCTTTAACCGGAGCTTTCATTACGTACCGCAAGATCACAGGGGATGGCGGTTCTATTTCTTTCTCAAACATCCTAGAAGTGATTTTCCTTGGTTTCGCACTTCTACTCCAGATCATTGCCAAGATGGTACCTAAATTACGGCCTCGGCCGCCTCCTAGCCAAATTCTAGCCCCAATTACAAATACACACATTACTAGAGCCATCACAATAACACAGATTATCAGACAGATTCAAGTACTCGAGGTCACATGACGGCGATGTCACAAAATCCTAAATAAAACAACAAACGGAAAGGACGATTCGTGGAATCTCAACACTGAACCAAACAGTTCAACTATTTATCATCTAAGTCAATAATATGTAAAATGTGAAAAATTAAAATAATTGAGAGCAAGATATTCTTCTTTCTTCTTCATTATTCTTCATTATTCTTTCTTCTTTCTTCTTTCTTCTTTCTTCTTTATTCTTTATTCTTTATTCTTTATTCTTTCTTCTTTCTTCTTTCTTCTTTCTTCTTTCTTCTTTCTTCTTTCTTCTTTCTTCTTTATTCTTTATTCTTTATTCTTTATTCTTTATTCTTTATTCTTCCTATCATTTATCCCGCATTGCAGGGTCTGCTCTCTTGCACCTTTGCTTCCACATCTGCCGGTCTTTGGCGTCCCTGTGCACATATCTTCCCGTAAGGTGTCGACCCAGCGCTTCCTTGGTCGTCCTCGCGGTCCTCAGCCTTCAGGCCACAAATCTAGTGCAGTTTTTGCAACTGATGAATTGTTTCTGCGTAATACAAGGCCATGCCTTCTCTCACGCAATTTATCAGTTATTGGAGCTACACCAAATATTGCCCGAACATCCTCATTCCTGATGCGGTGTAGTCTAGTAAGTCCTTGCGGCCAGCGAATCATCTTCATTTCCATGACATGCAGCTGCTGTTCATGTTTCTTCATGACTCGCCAACATTCAGTTTCATTAAGTGCCACCGGTCGAACGATAGATTTGTATATCTTCGATTTCAAGTGCGATGGAACCTTCCGATCGGAAAGGACTCCAGTGACTTGGCACCACTTCATGCAAGCAGCGTTGATTCTATGTTGGGCGTCTGGGATCAAAATAGTATAAAGAGAATAACAACTTTGACCTTAATTTTAAGTTTTAGCAAATTGTAATAATATATGAAATATTGATTTTAGAAAATGTGATACAGTGTTATAAAAATTGACATAAAAACATTATTCATAGTAAAATTTGTGTTTGAGTCTTCAGTCTTTTGACTGGTTTGATGCAGCCCTCCATGCCTGTCTGGGGCTAATCGTTTCATCTATACATAGCCTCACACCATGCATCCAAGGCAATCTGCTTAACATATTCCAACCTTGGTCTACCACTACAGTTCTTGTCCTCAACCCTTCCTTCCATAACTAAGCTTTCTATTCCTGGGTGTCTTAGTACATATCCTATCAACCTATCTCTTCTCTTTATTAGCAGTCTCCAGAAACGTGTGGTGTCCTCTTCCACTCGTCTTAATACCTCTTCATTTGTTACCCTATCTACATATCTGATCTTCAACATTCTCCTGTAACACCACATTTCATACGCTTCTATTCTCCTCTTTTCTGCTACACCAACAGTCCAAGTTTCACTTCCATAGAGCGCCACGATCCAGACAAAGGCTTTCAAAACTGACTTTCTAATACCTAAATCTATATTTGATATCAACAAATTTATTTTATGTATAAATCCTTTCCTAGCCTGAGCCAACCTACTTTTTATATCCTCTATGCTTCGCCCATCACTAGTTATTTTGCTTACTAAGTAGCAGAAGTCTCGTACTTCCTTGAGCTTTTCACCTTTCAATTTGACTATAATAGGGGTTTCTGATTTACTTCGGCTGCATTCTATTATTTTTGTTTTACATTGTTTTACATTTATTTTCATCATGAATTCTTTCCTCAAGACGGAGTACATGGCATTTAAAAACTGATTCAAATCCTCTGGTGAACCTAAAGTGACAATGCCATCAGCAAATCTCAGTGTTGAAATTATTTCTCCTTGAATCTTAACTCCTAAAACTAAAACTTAATATTCTGAAAATGATTTTGTTCTGAATAATGCTGTATTAACCTAGGAAAATATTTTATAAAATTATTTAGAAAAGAGATCTGCAACAATGTGGGGCTTTAATTTGAAAAATATGGAAAGTTGACTGGAATAATAATAGTCAGGAATAAGAAAACAAATTGATGACTAATATTCTTGTAAATATATTAGTAATTTTAATTTATTTAATAACGTTCTAAATTATTTCTTGTAAAGACTTATTGAAATTCTCTGTTAAGAACAATTCTGTTTTTATGTAAAATCTTCTGTTTTAAAATTTGTTTTACTTGAATGAAATGTTTTCCAAAGGGAAAGAGAGGCTTGTTATATCGTTCGAATTATACTTATTTTCCCGATTGAAGTTGTGAGAGATTTATTGCTTCATGAGATCCGTGCATTAATTGTTTAAACTGTTAAAATAGTGCTGTAGTCATCGTTTGAAAATCAGGATGAATTGGATAACTTTACATTGTGTGTGTTAGTATTTGTCTGTTTATGTTTAATTGTAGTTGATAGCATCCAGGATAATCTTAGATATTTTATTATTCAGATCATTGTTAGCAAATAATGTAATGTGCCTGTCCCAATTTACACTGTGTTGCATCACTCAATAAGAGTTAATTGACCTGCCATAATCATGTATACTTTTTTGAATTTCTGTCGTAATTAACAGGGCATAGCTTGAAATATACGCAGTTATGTCAATTATGTGGCACAATACATGACAAATTATAGTTAATCACAGGAAACATGTTGACGCCACGTTGTCAATAAATAACCTTGCGCATCTCTTGAGATGAATCTACGTACTGCCAGTACCGCACCTATGGGCTTGCAACACACTACGTGTATACGAGGTGGACTCTAATCTATTTCATTACGAACTCCTCTCTCCCCAGGGGCTCAAAACTAGTGGGTGGGACGTGGATAGACGACCACTCAATTACATCTGAGATCGGCATTGCTTCCAGTTTTTTGTCAATTCAGGTTATGATGATGATGATGATGATGATAATTGTTGTTTTAAGGGGCCTAACATCTAGGTTATTCAGGTTATGAAACAAGATCACCAAGTAGATGTCAATTGTCACCAGATTCATATGTCATCAACAGAGAAAATTTCATTCTGTCGTTAACGGTGTAACGTGTTTTTCGAGAGGATTTTACGCCACTGGCATAAGTCAGTAGGAAGCCATTCTATATTTATTTACGCGGCAAATTTTTCAGCCAAGAGAAGTTTTCATGTTAATTTATTATTATTATTAACTTATTATTATTATTATTATTATTATTATTATTAAGGTATTTTTGGAGCATTTTTATAAAATTATAAACATACTGATAGGTTTTCTATGTCATAGAAAACACTATCAAGCAAATTATTACGAACAACATTATCATAGAAAATTATATGATTACGGAATTTTACGGAGTTTTGTCAGTTAGGGTATTATGAGAGAGATGACTCATTGGGAATTCAGATACAGGCTTATTCTTGTCAAGAAGTATGTCGCAAGCCTGGGTTGCAGCGTGAAGAAAAGGTGAAATAATCTGGAACGGCAAACGACATCATCCGCGCGCCGTGTGTATTGAGCCTAAGGAGGGGAGTAGCGGGGTGGCACAGCCAATCAGTGGAGACCACGTAAGGTGGAAGTCGGGACCGGAGTGGGGGAGCCGAGGAGTGGATATATCGTTTGGCGTGCCGTGGAGTAAAGGACTTTTTTGTGTAAGACATGACCAGTATGGTTGCGCGTGCGAGTGGCTCCCATGTTCAGTGGAGTGAGGGACTATCTTTGTAAAACTTAACCAGTGTGGTTGTACGAGTGTATGGCTCCGATGTTCGGACCATAAAGTCACCAAATCTACAAGTATATCATCTACTAACGAAGGAGATGACGACGTCCAGGAAACAGTGGGAAGCTCTCTTCATCATCCAGTACGAGGGAAATGCTTCGGCAATTTCCAGTGGTAAGCGCGAATGACGCAGAACTACTCAATCTCTCGTTTCTCTTTGTTTTATATTCAGTATTCAGTAACTTCATAGCTTGGGAATAAGAGTAAAATCACTAATTTATCCGAATCCGTTTTCACGTAATTTTCTAGCGGTAATATTCAAATCCCAAGGCTCCAATTTCAATTTTAAACTTATTATTATTATTAATTTTGCAAAACTTGTTTTATATAATAAATTCATTTCTTTTAACCATGCAATCTTTGCTTTCAGTAGGTAGCATTAGATATAGACCAACTCCTTCTCCTGATACAATTGTTTGTTGGGTTAATGATCAAATCATACCACGATCTGAGTGAATAGATTCTTGAAGGTGTTTTACCAGAGCTAGGTGATGTTAAATACAAATTTAGATTTCAACATTGCGTTGAGGTCTTGGCGCCCATTAAAACAACATATCTTAGGCAGAGTAAATATTTCAAAGGGCAAGTAAGGACCAGTCAAAAACGTTTCATGTGTACGCTCAACGTGGAGCAAAGCAAACCCGTTTCAACGGGAGTTTAAATAGTCGCTAGACCATCTCGTGGTGTAGCGATTAGCGTTATTGGCTGACGTCACGGAGCTCTGGGTTCAATTCCAGCTCTGCCACGAAATTTCATTCTCGTATGAGAACTGGAACGGGGTACACTCAGCCTCGTGAGGCGAAACTGAGAAGAGAAGGCCAGTGGGTTTCCACGAAATTGCTGGGATGGTTCTTAACTTAAAACCACAGCCGCCTCCACCCCTTTAATATCCCCAATTTACAAATAAGTCACACATACCATATAGCCATCACAATAATACAGGTTATTACACAATTTACACACCCAAAAATACACGGAGTTATGTGACCACGATGTCGAAGCCCCGAAAATAAACAACAACAACAACAACAACAAAATATTATTAGATCCTTAACTAAACAATACTAAATTTTAACATGTTTGTCTCCAAATTTTCCGAAAAATCGCTAGATCTATACTCTGATTTACGAGAGGCGAAAGGTGATGGCTGTCATCCGCTTGATGAGAGAGGTGAGGAGTGGAGACAATAGGGGTAACGGTCTTCATGGAAACAGGGAGCAGTGTTGCAATGTATGCACACACAGCAGTGAGCACATTTTTTGACGCAGTGTTCCACTGTGGCTTGACTCGTGACTGTGATTAGACCACCATGCAGGGGGGCTAACTTCTCCAGTATTTGTGTCTTCCTGCAAGTCTCTTGGAATGTTATGGGTCATGATGTGACTCAGTGGCAACTCAGCATTTCTGCACGTGCTAGCTTTGACAGACGTCAGCGTTCATTATTGGTCATACAGAGTATAGTGACAAAATTCCCTGAATTGGCAATACTAATTACTTCCACTTACTTGTGCCGAGCTCCTCTCTGCCGTCCTACTTTGGTCAACTCTTGTTCTCCTCCATCCCCGACAGTATTAGGGTATCCAGGGAGGTGAGGCCAAGCTAGAGTATTTTTAATTTTTTTGCCCGATACCCTCAGTTTTTGATGTGACAGACCTCTTCTCTTCATTTTCATGGCCAAGGCTGATGACCAAGATGTCCTTAGCCCCTAAATTTAATTAACAACTCATTTTCATGGTAGCACCTACCTACTGTAAGAAACTCTAAAGGTGACGTGGGGGGTAGGGTCGAGTAGCCCCACTACGTATGGTGCACGTTGTATAGTGGAACAACCTCTAGGGCTCTTGTCTTGTGGTCTGCTTCGTTGCGTAGTGGTTAGTACTCTTGGCTGTCACCGCGGAGGTCCGGGTTCGATTCCTGTGTCTGCCAAGAAATTGAATTCTTGTCTGAAGGCTGGAACGGGGTCCACTCAGGCTCGTGAGACAAAACTGAAGAGGCGGGTTTAAGTTCCACCTCAACCATTCTTGACGTGGTTTTCCGGGGTGAATATTGGGATGGTTCCTAACTTAAGGTCACGGCCGCATCTTTCCCAATCCTCACCTAAATTACAAATACACACATCACAATAACACAGATTATCAGACACAAATTCCGTACTCACCCAAGTACACGGGGCTAAATGACCACGATGTCCAAGCCCTTCAACAGAAACCAGGACAGGTAAACGTAATATCTGATTCGGAGACTGCCAGTGGGCGAGTGTTCCCAGCCATTAAAACTCTTACGGCAGGGGTCGGGTAGGCAGAACGCAATGTAGAACAGTTGGAGTGGTTGCCGGTGGCATGTACGTCACGGGGCCCGGTGTATATGTCCGGCTCCGTGGCTAATAGGTTAGGAAGCTAGGCTTCGGCTGGAAGGGTACCGGGTTCGATTCCCGGTCGTACTGAGGGGATTTTAATATCCTGTAAATACCCATGGCTTGGTGTTTGTGACGTCTTCATGAACGAAATTAAGTAAAATTAAAATGAAACATGTAAAATATAGAAAGTACTGGAACTAGGCACTAGCAGAAGAAAATTATGCAGCAGTAAAACCACAATAACCTTAATCGAGGAAGGGTATTTAGATGTACACTACACTGTATACCCAGTACTGTGAGTTCTGATTGTTCTGTCAAGGGAATGGCACAAAGACGGACGCTGAATGCCGAAGAAAACAAATTACATATAGATTACAAAACTTTGATGTTCACGATCGTAATTATTCGAGGAGTGATCAGAAACTAAGGTTACAAGTCCGATATTCCTGGAGTTTCGTGTCTAATAGAGAAATTAGTAGTGTGGGGTCATTCGAATTCATACGGTTGGTAACTGTGGAGAGTTTCAGCCAACCGCCACCTACAGCGCTAGTTGTAGGTAAACAACTAATTGTGACTCGTTTGGAAAACTGGTCTCGCGAAGAGATCCTCTCTGTTATTGGATTTGTGTGGACAAAACGTGTAACCGTGGCCAGGACTGCTCACTGAGAGCGTCATCTTCCTTCATGACATAGCGCGACCTCATACAGCTCAGAAGACCACCACGCTGTCGAAGCGGTTTCGCTGGGACATCATTGATCACTCTCCCTATAACCCGGACCTCGCTCCAAGCTACTTTCACCTGTTTCCTCACTTGAAGGATCACCTAGGAAGACGACGATTCGCTTCAGATCAGGAGGTGAAACACTTCGCGACATCGTAGCTAAAAACGTTAGGACTGGATTGTTACTATGAGGGAAGATTCAAACTCATTCCACTAAAAAACAAGAGCCAAACCCGATATGGAGACTATGTAGAAAAATAACCTAAAGCATGAACTATCAATTGGCTGTATTGGTTGTATCTGATCACCCCTCGTATAAATGAAGGCTTTCAGTTACTAGATCATGTAATGCATAAATACAGCAGTACAAGCCATGTGCATGGCTACGACCTCCGGCTTTGTACGCCGGTTCCTGAATACACACATGCAATGCAGGCGCAAATTTAAATACACCAGGGCCGTTTACTACTATTTTCCACCTCCATAGCCACAGTCTCAATTTAGTCTATCTTCCAAACGTGGGTTATAGGTATAAATTACCATAATCAAAACTGACCACTTGAATTGGATGAAGACAAACGGATGTTTTTAATTGAGAAACCTCTCTCCATTACACTTTGGCGTATAATGATTCAAGTTATCAAGATCTTTATACAACAACCTTCAAAAGGTTGACGTCAACAGTAAATCTTTTGCATGGTATTCAAATAAGTCATTTTAATTTAATTTACCAATAATAACACATTGAAGAACATTTCTACAGAAGCAGATATTATTTTTATTAGTTTTTAACTTCAAGGTTTTTACTAGCAATATTTTTAAAACGTTGTTTGAATTTTCATTTAATATTCCAAGGTAACAGATCTGAGTTTTAAACAAATTTACAATATAATTTTACCATGATTATCACCATTCTTCAAATAGTATCAAGATAGACTGATTTTTTTGTTGTTGTTTCTGATTCTAACATTATTATAAACAGATTTCGTTTTATTTTTGGAAGGTTATTCAACAGATAGTAAGATTTGTGTAGTGAATATTTTTATTTTAGTGCTTAATTTCATGTATAGATTGTGATTGTTTAGATTATATGATGCTCTTAGTTTAATGATATTATAATATTTGATATTACTTGAGGATGGTTACAAGTTAACCGAAACTAGTACTAGGCCTATATATAATTTAGTTTCAATATAGTATTGACTTAGGTGGAATAAAGCTATTTTACCTATTCATAGATATTTTAATTTATTTGGCAATACGAATGGCCTCTATCAGGAATGATAAACATCATATGAATGCATAGATTCCAATGTAACACATTCCTTAATTCCTCAAGAAGACTGGTGTTAGTAAAATTTACTCCACTATTAGTTACTTAGAGGGAGAGGTTGCCCTTTCTTTTCTGTCCTTGAACCTTTCTTTCCTCTTTCACTGACAAGGATATGACCTAGTAGTTGTACTCATAAACCGATTTCCTCTACTCTATGAACACCTTAACGACGGGCAAACGAAGATACAGGGTCATTATCTATGTACGCGCGAGTAAACACAGCAATCTAAGCCGGCTTTGACTGGTGCAGATCGCGGCCGCGCGTACCCAGTTCAGCCGGTGGTGGCGCGCACTTTCTCACTTTTACCAAACATGTTCAATAACGTGTACTTACAGTGCTCATAGGCGATGCTGAAAATGCTCTCTCTCTCTATCTCTTGTAACACACACCTCACATCTTCTGATGAAATAATGTATGTCAACCCTTTTATTATTTTTACGGAACGTGTTTCCTCGAATCGTTTAGCAAGCCTCGTAATTGTACTGGCATTAGGCACAGGTCATCCTGGAAACTTGATTCGAAATTTTCGTCTCGTTTCAGAACAAGATTTTTTGTTCTTCATGTACGAATTATGGATATACACACGTTCGCGCAATGTGAATTGGTGTCTAGGCATGACCAACAATCACAGTAATCTCAATACTCACTAAAAATGCAACACTAACGTCTATGCTTTGCATATATACGTCCATATGAATGACAAAACACGTGTGAACTAACGATATGAGTCAGCAGAGCACGCCAACCACCGGCTGAACCGGGTACGTGCACCCGCGATCTGCGCCAGTCACAGCCGGCTTAGCTTGCCGTGTTTACTGGCGCGCACATAGATAATGACCCTTTAGTTAAGTTATACGAGGGAAGTTCCGGAAATAAGTTTCGTCATTTGTCTTGTCCTAGACACACTTTATTGCCAAACTGACCTACACCAAGGCATCATGAACTATACACCTTGAACTACTTTTCAACATAGTCGCCACCGACATTGAGACACTTGTCGTAGCGTGCAATCAGTTTGAAGAAACCACTCTGTAAAAACTCGGTGCCCTGCGATGCAAGGTATTGTCACACAGCCTGCTTTACATCATTGAGGTGGTCTTTGTTTCAGGGTGAAGTGGTGCACCCATGCATCATCGCCCGTGATGATTCTGAACAGGAACCCATTTCCCTCTCATGCGTACTGCTTCAAGTGATCGAGGCTGATGGTCATTCTTGCACTCTTGTGTTCCGGGGTTAGGTTTCCCGGAATCCATCTTAGAGGCACGTTTCAGTAACCCAACACATCATGGAGCATGTGATGGACCCGGGCACAACCAATACACAGTGTGGACGCCACGTTATGCGCCTGTCCACTAACACCATGTCATGTACTCGGGCAATTTATCTTTCATTCATGGATGTGGAAGGACGCCTACTTCAATCTTCATCCTCCACACTCTTCAGTCCTTCACTGAACAAGCAACATCTGCGACCGACCATTCGACGAGACATGATCGATACACTGTCTGTAGACATTCATGGATGGTCGACACACTAGTCTCACGAGCCAATCATACCGGATAACAGCACGCACTTCCATTGTCGACCACGTTGTCAGTACATGTCTGTCTGCCCCCGTGAGTTGTACTCGAATGATATCGAGCACTCCGGTCTGCTGCTCCTCTCTCTTCGTCGGCGCTCTGCGCATGCGTCATTCCCCCTCCACTGACGCTCCTTCCGTCGTTGATCCAGCCACGGGTGTGTATTTTTATGCCATTTGTTTGTGTCACCTAGTGTACCCTCTCCTCGTGCAATAAAATAACGAAACTTACTTTCGGAACTTCCCTCGTATTATGGTGAACCCAACGGGACTTGGCCAAACCAGTTATACAAAGTGTGCGCTCATTCTTTAAGTTGCTGTATAACTCTCCCTCTCCTCGCCTTACTTATCAGTCCTGTGAGTTCCGAGACTTCTCTCTACACTGTACCCCTCCTCTGAGAGTAGCCAGCAGCGCAAGGCTGTAAACAACAATTAATTACTGCTAGACTACTGGTTCCCAACCAGTGGTCCGCGGGACAAGAGGGTCCGACATCACATATAAAGAAAGTTGTCAATAAATGGGAGCTTGAAAACGAAGTGCGTTAAACAGAAAAAATCCGAATTTATCCGTGCCGATGATTATCCACTGTTTGATTAAAATATCTTTAAAACAATATTAGAATATGATACAAAATATTTTTCATAACTAATGTTTAAATCTGGCAAATAAACTTTCAAAGCAAGGAGCAGGGATTCTCAATTTTATTGTTGATTAAAAGCAAATAAAGACATCTGCTAGGTGCAAGCAGTTATTTGAGGTTAGCTGTGAGCAAGACCGTAACTCCTCAGCTTGTCGGGTGGCATCGGTGGCGTAGTTGGTAGCATGCTGAGCTTCTATGCCCAAGATAGCGGGTTCAAACTCGGCCGAAGCCGTCGGATTTTTAAGAGCGTTAAAAATTCCTCAGTATGCCTTCCTTCGGAGGGGAAGTAAAGCCGGCGGTCCCATGTCATACATTTATGGCATGTTAAAGAACCTTCCACTAATTACACCTGTGTGTAGCAAAATTGGATAGGTTAAGAATGTAAACAACGCTCTTAGGTTTCTACGTTCGTTGCCAAGAGCCGACTGCGGTGGCGTCTAGAAGCTAAGTTCTGAACTAGGCCTAGTAGTCGTTGACGGTGGCGTTTTGCGGTAAAAGTGGGAACTAATTTAAGAATTCTAAGTTGCAGTCTGTACTTAAATCAAAAAACAGATACACACACTAATACAGCCATCAGAATTAACACCGGTTATCAGACAGATTCTGCACACACCCAAAGTACACGGGGCTACATGATCGCGTTGTCGCAGCCCCTAAACTGAGGAACCAACCAACCTCAGCTTGCCAAAGAAATTCCTGAAAAATGGGCAAACTGAGAAACACATTGAGTTAAAAAAAATATTCCAACATCCTTTTCAACCAATGTGATAGCAACTCTCAACAAGAGAGTTGGAAAGCAACTAGAGTATCTTGGTTGTGGATTTTACCCGAACATTTTCCACATTCGCTACGGAAAAATGTAAGGATAATGCGTTATTTTAAATACCCGATTATCTATATCAATTATCCCTAATTATATATACATGACTGCAACACAATTTGTCAAGAAATGTCGAAATGCAGGTAATAATACCGACTGACGACCATAATGTCAAAACTATAGTTCAAATACAATCAGTACAAAGTGTTATAATATCGAAGGCCTTGTTTGAATACCACATGAGTTTGCTCTAAGGCAGGGGTGCCCAACCTTTTTCAACTAAGGGCCCCATTGTAAATAGTTGGGGGACCTTGCGGGCCAATGACCCTCCGGGGGGTTTGAGGGGTATGGATTTTTTAAATGTAGGTGCAATATGGTGATTATTATGGCTGTCTGAGCTTAGTTTTCTTAGTATTGTTGCCGTTTTTATAGTTTATTTGCAGTGGATAAAAAGCACTAAAAATAAATTTCAAATATTTTAAATAAATCCCTTTAAAATAAAAGTGCGATGATATTCAATACACTTATACAGCATGAATGACACAGAGTGAGTATTTATGTTCATTTGACACAATTAATAATCAAATTATGAAATAAAGTTCATGATAATGTAGTTTAGTCCGACGACTGAAACTTGTTTCCAAGTTTTGGCGACACGGCGCGGGCCGTACAAAATAGTATCGCGGGCCACATGCGGCCCGTGGGTCGTAGGTTGGTCAGTCCTGCTCTAAGGGACAGAAAGGAATAATCCATGAAGCCTGCATATTAGTTGTTGTCCAATGAATATCTTCCTGAACATACTACTACTAATAATAAGAAGAATATGACACAAAATAAATTTCATAACTAATGTCTAAATGTGGTAAACTTGAATGCTAGGCTATGGAATGTGGCCGCCGAGAATGAAGCGCCTCGAATCTGACTGGGGCTTAGAGTATCTGCCTTCCCATAAACATTGTGCTATAACAGTTTAAACTCATAGAGCAAAATAATACAAAACAGTGAGTGATCGTAATAATGACTTAAGAAAACAATACTGAAGATGCGTACACCAAGAAAGCCTCTCGTAGGGGCAGATTACCTTGCTGTTCCGCCCCTTAAAACAAAAATAAGTAAACACTAGGACAGTGTTTACCGACTGTGGGGGGCGTGGTGGCGCAACGGTCAAGCTGTTGGCCTCTCACCAAGGTGGACCGGGTTCGATTCCCGGTCAATGCTTGTGCGATTTTCTAAGTGAAATGCCATGTCCTGTGGTTCGGATTCCACGTAAAAAGGAGGTCCCGTTGCTCATGATCGAATGATTAACCGTCACGTAAAACTAAAAGCTTCCTTACTAAAAGCTTCCTTCTGCCGACTGTCTGCGGAGTGGTCCGATAGTTTCCAGCACCTGGTAGTAAGGAGGTTGCCATTACAACCGCAGCAAGTCCATGTGTAGGGAATCCCCTCCCTCTCGCTGTCCACATCTTCCTGAATGCGCGAACAAGTGAGCTCCCAAATGAACAGTCAGGGCCCTCCCAATAGAACGGAGCCTGACAGTGGCCTTGCCACGGAAAGATCGCAATGACTCACCGCCAGATTTATAACAAGTAGGCCCTACCGATTACACAGCGAGTCGGGGAGCCCTGGATGCTGTCATAGTATTTATTACATACGCAGCTGGCAAGATACCACCTTCTTCTTCTTATTATTATTATTATTATTATGCAAGTGCCTCGTCCTCCAAGAACATTGGCGATCAGTAGCATGATCTGCTGTTTGTCCATAGCTGTTCTAAACAGTGACACTGTATTAAGTCCAAACCATTGGCTTAAGTTCCTTAGCCAGGATATTCGTCTGCGTCCTGGACTCCCAATGGCATCAATCTTCCCTTGGATAATTAACTGAAAGAGGTGGTATTTGTTGTTGCGCATGAAATGACCAAAGTATTCTAGTTTTCTCCTTTTGATGATACTGAGAATTTCCGAGTGTTTGTTCATACACCGCAGTACTTCCACATTTGTGACTTAAGCTGTCCATGATACACTTAAAATCCTGCGATACGTCCACATTTCAAATGCTATCAGCGTCTTACTTAAAACCTCGAAAAGAGTCCATGATTCAACTCCATAGAGCAGGACACTAAAAACGTGGCAACGAAGACACCTTAGTTGTGGTAATTAGGACTTGCTGTGACGTACTATAGCCTACCTCGTATCCCGTGAACATGGTTAGGTATAGAACAAATCATCGAATTTTCCTAGTGGAAAATTATCTTCTCAAAAAGAAGTTTGCAGTAAATTTGTTGGTAAGTTTCAGTGACGTGCGATTTTTTCTTGTTTGGGAACCTCAAACAAAAGGTGTACAGAAAAAAGGCGCGTACTGTGGAGGCTCGCAAGAACGAAATAACTGCACTGATACTAAATATCAGTGAGGATGAAATACAGTGAGTGTACCAAAACTTCCTATGGCGGTGCAACGTGTGTTTAGAAATTGAAGGTCAGCATTTCCAGCAACTACTCTGTAATTCATGTAAGTAATTATGATTATTAGATTCTTTAAAAATTGCAAATGTGTGACTACGCTGCTGCTAGCGGCAATGCTTTGCTTCACAGGCGGCTAGGGACAGTACCCCGTCCGCCACACGGCCTTTGTGAGGCTCCGTTCTATAGGGAGGGTCCTCACTGTATATTGCGTATGATGCTATTTAACAGTACAATGGATTGCACTTTAGTTGGTTGGTTGGTTGGTTGGTTGGTTCCTTAGTTTAGGGGCTGTGACAGCGCGGTCATGTAGCCCCGTGTACTTTGGGTGTGAGTAGAATCTGTCTGATAACCGGTGTTAATTGTGATGACTGTATTAGTGTGTGTATCTGTTTTAATTCAAGTAAGGACTGCAGACTTCAATGTTTCCAAGTAGTTCCAACTTTTGCCACCAAACGCCACCGTCAACGACCAACTAGTTCAGAACGTAGTTACCAGATGCCACCGCAGTCGGCTCTTGACGACGAACGTAGGAACCTAAGAACGTTAGTCAAATGTTTAACATATATATAATTTAGCTTCACACAGGTGCAATTAGTGGAAGGTTCTTTAACACGGCATAAATCTATGACATGGGACCGCCGGCTTTACTTCCCCTCCGAAGGAAGGCATACTGAGGTAATTTTCACGTTCTTAAAAATCCGACGACTTCGGCCGGGTTTGAACCCGCGATCTTGGGCATAGAAGCTCTGAAATAGACCATTAGCGTCGTGTTTTAATCTATTTCAAGCTGAGTCTATTCATATGATGTTTTCTCGATTCAGTCCATTCTGCATACAGTAGCAATGATCGTTGTCGACCACTGGCCGTGAAAGCCAATATACCATCTTTTTGGAAGCCTTCATAGGAAGGTTATGGCTGCTTGAGATTTTAGTTCTCGCAGTAAAGAGGCGCAGGTGCGTTTCATAATAAGGGAGGTAGCGCGCAGTTCGCTACTCCTGTGGGGGTCCGGGTGGCGACACCAAGAGCCCGCTGATGAGCCAGCTTGGTGTCCTAGGCGATACCCCACACAAGACAGGGCACAAACCTAGAATAATTGCTAAGTTTCAAGCTCACATATTTAACTTTTATTTGTTCCTTGGGTATGAACTCAGCCGTAGGAGGCCTTATTTCTAAACTCCCTCACCTAGGGAAAACTTGTGTTATATTAGAACTATGCCATGGATGGACAACTCGTTGTACGGCTTTAAAAAGTTACCTCTGAAACAAACGCGGCTAACACTATTTAACAGTACAATGGGTTGCACTTTAATAAACCATTATCGTTGTGTTTTAATCTGTATAAAGCTGAGTCTATTCATTTGAAACTGTAATTACACTGTGTTACAGTAGTAATTACAGCTAATTTATTAAAATGTATACGATGCTCTTAATTATATAGATAATCAATTAATTGCTTTAAATTTAAAACCCACGCGTGAGTAATTTATTAAAAATACATTATTAACTAGATATTAAAGTCACTGAATGGCGTGATTACTAAGTGAGTCCCGGATAATCATCTGGAACACGTGTGAAGGTTTGATTGACGGTATGAACGGGGTTGCGGTGGTCCAGCCCACGCATTGCATTGGTACATTGTGCAGATGAACGAGGGAGAGAGAGGCTGTATTGATCGTCCCAGCGTCACGACATAGCGTTCCTGCTGCCTGCCTTATAATAGACACCAGCATTGCTCCACATACAGAAGGTGTCCCCTCATTGCTCTGACATAAACAAACCCGCGAGCATGGGCGGCTCCACCTTATGCGCTGCAGCACTAGGCCTATAGTGTTCAAGGTACAATAATTAATTGTGTGGCATAAGAGGGATTAGACAAGAGGAAGGAAGGAAGCTTTTAGTTTTACGTGACCGGTAATCATGCGTTCATGAGCTACGGGACCTCCCATTTTCGTGGAATCCGAACCGCAGGACATGGCATTTCATTTCGAAAATCTCACATGCATTGACCGCGAAACGAACACGGTCCACCTTGATGAGAGGCCAATAGCTTGACCGCTGCGCCACCACGCCTCGAGACAAGAGGGAGTATCTAGGCAGCGGGGTGTAGTAGATCACTGAAACAAAATGTCGGCCGGGACTCCTTAAATACAAAAATGAAATATTCACTGCAATGTTCCCTTGAACTGTCTCCGTCTGTGCTCAGTTCATTGAAATGTATGAACTGCACATGTCACCGAGTTATAAATCATTACTCTGATATCCTCTTTGAAGTTCTATGAAATAAAAGCGAAGAGCGGCAATGCTAAATAAAAAGTAGAAAGAGCACATGAAATGGCTCGTGTATACTTCCACTACCTTTAAAATGTTATTTTCAACTGATTTCACGTAACAGCATCGTTATAGGAAAAGCGTAACTTAGATATCTAACCTCCTTGAAAATTAATTGGTTGGTTGGTTCCTCAGTTTAGGGGCTGCGACAACGCGGTCATGTAGCCCCGTGTAATTTGGGTGAGTGTAGAATCTGTCTGATCATAATAATAATAATAATAATAATAATAATAATAATAATAATAATAATAATATCGTATAGCCTCGGGTACCGGGTGCAAGCTTTGTTATTTGACACCCGAAGGGTAGCTTGCATGTCGAATTTCGTTGTTCCTTGAAGCACTTTGTATTGGCGGAAACTCCCGAGATTAATTTTGCCATTATAAACACGGCCTAATGAATTCAATTGGGTTCTTTGGCATGCCAACATCGTATGACATGCGTGTCGTAATTTTTGCCGCCTTTCAAAAATCACTTAGACGGCCAGGAGCGAACCTGCAAGCTTGGGGTTAGTAGACCGACACGTTGACCACTCACCCACCGTGGCAAGCATCTGTCTGATAACCGGTGTTAATAGTGATGGCTGTATTAGTGTGTGTTACCTGTTTATAATTCAAGTAAGGACTGCAGACATTCGACTTTCAAGTAGTTCCAAATGTTTCTACCAAACACCACCGTCAACGACCAACTAGTTCTTAACTTGGTCACTAGATGCCACCACAGTCGGCTCCTGGCGACGAACGTTGGAACCTAAGAGCGTTAGTCAAATCACTGTGTAGCGGATGAAGTTTACACTAAATAATTAATGTATTTATTTAATTTAAGTTGCTACTACAGTATTGTAGTAGTTCTTCTTGGTTGTATTATTTCAACGATGAATCCCGATTTTGACTTGACGGTTTATTTTATTAATTACTTAATAAAAATGTTTAAAAATGTATGCACACATTATTGCTTTTGATCCTTAAGCTGTAGGCTATGTTCTCCCTTAAACCTGCTTTCCTGAAAAATGGAAGTTTTAAAAACAATGAACCCTTTATCTCAAGAGCCATCAGACCAAAGCTTCTTAAATTTTTATAGTAATTAATTAGCACTTTCTTACAAACACTGAACCTTTGCAAATAGTAATTATTTAAAAATCTTGAAGAATAAAACCATATAATCTCATTTCTTTTCCTTCAAACTTAAGTCTCTCTTAAGAAAATCTAAGAGTCCAATCCAACCCATGTGTTCTATATTTTAAAGGTTCAGTATAATAGGTAAATCCCTTTATATCGTACACAGTTCAAAAATATTAGGGGAACATGTTTTTGAACGTATGTCGTGCTCCACAAAGCAATACCTCACACCCAGGTAGGCTATATTACCAACTTTACAGTTGCCGTATACAAAAGAATATCGATTCTCGTTCATTTTCAGAACACAAACGGAAATGTACAAATAGTGGCGAAAACATAGTGAAAACAGTACTCCAGGGTGGATTTTATCACAGTTGGAGAGCTTCAGTATGGTGTATGTCCTCCACGAGCCATAAGTCCGTGGGGACAACAATTGCAGGGACGCAGCTATAGGATTACGCATTTCGACCCTCAAGTGGCAATCATCAGATCCTGATCACTGTCAAATATAACCTATAATTTAGCTTCACACAAGTGTAATTAGTGGAAGGTTCTTTATCATGCCATAAATCTATGACATTGGACCGCCGGCTTTACTTCACCTCTGAAGGAAGGCATACTGAGGAGGGATTTTAACAGTCTTAAAAAATCCGACGAATTCGAACCCGCGACCTTGGGCATTAAAGCTCAGCATGCTACCAACTATGCCACTGAAGCCGCCTTGAAAATTAATTACTTTAATACTTAAATACTTTATTACTTTAATAACATTATCTACAATCAAATACAACGCACTAAAGAGATGTCAGTAAAGGAATAGGAAAGATAACAACTCCTCTCACAACAACATGTGCACCATTCCACGTCCGGCACTGGCTGAGTGGATCTCAGCTCAGCGAGAATTTCAACGTGTATCGCCAGCAAATAAGAACTCTGCCTTTTGCGCATGCGTGGCCACCTTTTTCATTGTGGTGTTGGGACAACAACCTAGACCACAGGCCAACACATCACAGCAAGTCTTCGTTCGAGCACACAGTGGCAGCATTGGTCACATGAAATGAGAACGTAACAGGTGGCACCTTCTAGACGTTGCGGTAGCATTTTATAGGGAATCACCCAAAGCAAATGGTGGAAAAAATAAGAGGAAGCCATCAGCTGTTCCCGACATAAGGTATTTTAATACTCCCAACTTACCGAACCCATAGCCACATTTTATAAATCGATGAACTATAGTTTGCTCAGTATGGAGAGCCTCGTGAGTGTTACTGGTGTTATGCTCCTAACTAGTTTTATTCTTTGGTGGGGGGATGGGTTACAGCACACAAATGATTTTCTGCACCAACCACCTGTGCTCATATGAAGAGGATCTGTTTGTAGAGCTCTTTTTGATCCAACACGTTCCATCCTACTACTATAAACAGAGTATTTATTTCAGCTGTCATTCAGATAAGAATTCATAATTTTCACCATTATTAATAATTATTTTAAGGACTGCTAAAGTCACGAATGTGAAAGTAATACGGTGTATGAACAAAGATTCATAAATTCTCAATGCCATAAAAATAAGAAAACTAGAATACTTTGTCTCTTTAGTGCGCAATAACAATAATTACAACATGTTGCAATTAATAGTTCAAGGGAAGTTTAGGCGCCAGGATGTAGAGAACCTAAGCAAGTGGTTTGGACTGAGAACGTGTCACTATTTAGGAAAGCTTTGGAAAAACAGATCATGCCACTGATCGCAAGACGAAGCACTTGAAAGAGAAGAAGAACCTCTCGAATCACACCGAGAAACCGTGTGATACAAGGAAGACTGATGCCCATAGGGTACCAAACTTGATTCGGTGCAAGGTTTCATACAAAGTGCACGTCTATAATCGTTAACTTGGTCTTTATCCCCATTAGAAAATCATGCGCCGCGATGCCCTGCTTCCCGCATGAGTGTTTAATCACAGTGACATTCACATAATGCAAGATGAATTGCTCTGAGATCTCATTGCCGCGGCCACACCACCCAAGGAGCAAAAAGGGGTAATATTTTCGCCCAGCTACGAACCAGGAAGAATGGGTTAACCATCCCAAAAGTACCTTACAGTGTTCGTGGAATGTCATACTTGAAGAATCCCCATATAAATCATCGTCCAGGCGAGAAGCAAAACAAGTCATCATAGAAATCAAATGTATGGCAAACCTCTCGCACACGTAAAACACATGCGCACACAAATATTGAAACCTCACCAAACATATCAGGAGCTGGGAGGAGACAGGGCGAATCTGCAATAAGATTACATACAATAGTCGCCCTTTCAGCTGGGAAGAGACAGGGCGAATCTGCAATAAGATTACATACTATATTCGCCCTCTCTGCTGGGAGGAGACAGGGCGAATCTGCAATAAGATTACATACAATAGTCACCCTTTCAGCTGGGAGGACACGGGGCGAATCAGCAATAAGATTACATTCACGATTCGCCCTTTCTCCTCCCAGCTTCTGTTATTTAATTTATAGAAATGGCCGTAAGACATATTTCTCCTTGGATTGAGCATATCTGCAGAGTAGAAATTGGGAATGTGACCACAGTCGGGATCCAAATCCCAATCTCCTGCTGTCTGCTGTCTGGGGAGGTGCGTACATTGTCAAGTCCCACTCAACGAATACGACCGTTCCGAAGTGAGCTATATTATATAGGTATATCTATGTTTCAAAAATCTAAGCCAGGTTCAGACATTGAAACATGGGCGACACTGTGTGTATCGTCAATGATATCGAAAATATCCCCTAGACATTTCAGAAACTATCATAACAGTGCCTCTCCATAAAGACTTGAAGAATTGCCGCGGTCGAAGCGTGGCCTTACCGATTCATGCTCACCAGAAGGCGAGAAAACAGAGGGGGAAAATGACGGAACAGAATTACATGCTTAAAAATTTTGGAAAGATTACCTTTGCTTCGTTCTCTATATCTTGATCGTTTTTTTTTGATAAACGAGGCTCCAACAGTGGGCGGACTTGGAAGAGGGAGAGCCAACACACGTCTGCTTTTTAACATGGTCCCGGTGACTGATCCAGGAACTGGCCGAAGCAAAGCGACTTCCTTCTCGAAATGAAAAGCTGAGGGTGGTTTTTGGAAAATATAGAATTTAAAAAGAAATGTACACACACAAGCAAACAAATGCTCTTCACAAGAGTAAGTAAGGATTTGACCAACACTGTCCTAGATGCAGCAGCAGCAACAACAACACCAACAAAAGAAAGATTCCTATGGTGTATAAATGAAGTAACACTAACAGAATTTAAGAAGTTCAATTGAAAATAAAAAACAAGTAGTTCCGTGAAGAACTATACAGCCTATTTTCATATATCCTACTTATGTTAATTGCCACTATCAACAAACACAATTTCTGTTTGATTGCTGTAATAGATTCGTAGATATTAAGAACCAACTAAATATTTCGGATGGTCGCCATGTTGGATTTTATATATGTAGGTCCTAGAGTTATGTACTGTTACATGCAGATTATTGTGAACGTGTAGTATTCAAACTTCAATCGCATAATTAGGACACAAGAAAAAACAAGGAGATTTTAAAATTTTTCACAGCTGCCATCTTGAGGTTATGGAAACAATTGAAATAAATTAGATGCCAGTGGATTAACATTCGTATAAGGATTTACTGTACCAAGTTTCACTGCACTCGATGGTTAAATTGCGAGAAACATCCATGTGAATATTTATAATTCGCGTCACCGCCATGTTGAATTAGTGATCACCATGTTATTTAAAGTCCTACAGGTGAACTTAAGTTCATAGCCCCTATGAACATTAAAAAATGCAGTTTGATTGCTAAAATAGATTCGTAGATATTCAGTATCGTCTAAATACTTCGGATGGTCGCCATGTTGGATTGTTAAATGTATAGGCTATAGAGTCATGTACCATTAAAGGAAAATTATTGCGTAGGTTCATTATACAAACTTTCACTTCGATCACATGACTACATCACAAGAAATAAAAACTTAATTTTAAAATTCGCACTGCCGCCATCTTGAGGTTATGTAAACAATTGAACTAAATTAGATACCAGTGGATTACAATGTGTATAAATATTTCCTGTACCAGGTTTCAGTGCGCTTGGAACATTAAATCGCGAGAAAGGTCTATTTAAAATTTTCAAATTCGCTTGGCCGCCATGTTCGTTTTGTAGTTAACCAGTTTTTGAAAGTCTTATAGATGGACTTTCAGTAGTGCCCTTTATCTCCGCACAAAATTTTAGGGAGATACAGCTAATAGTTTCAGAGATATAGAATGCCGGTGAAATATTTCGCACATCCGCCATCTTGTGATTATGTAAACAATTGAACGAAGTTAGATGTCGGTGCATTACAATGTATATAAACATATACTGTACCAAGTTTCATTGCGTTTGGTTGGTCAAATCACGAGAAACGTCTATTTAAAAGTCGCAAATTCGCTTGGCCTCCATGTTGGTTTTGTAGTTACCAGGTTTTCAAAAGTCACATAAGTGAACTTATAGTAGTTCCCTCTATCACCATAGAAAATGTCAGGGTGATATCGGTAATAGTTGTGGAGATATTGAATGCTGGTGAAATATTTCGCACAGCCGCCATGTTGGATTGGTGAGTCGTAACAAAATTTGAAGGGCACGGTCGAGGTCGCCGGGAATAGTGCTATGAACTTTCCGAGTTTCATTGAAATCGCTCCTGCCGTTTAGATTTTATTAGGGGGGGACACACACACGAATCACACACACACGCACACACACACGGACAAAAGGTGATCTCATTAGCCTATTTTTTCAAAATTGAAAATAGGCTAATAAAGAATCGGAAAAATGTCTTATGAGGTATATAAGCCACGTTGCTCTGTCTGTCAATCGGCACACATAGGACAAACGGGGCGTAGTTATAAGAAAAGGGTTAAAGAACATAAGAGGAGTTACTGGAACATTTGGACTAGTTTTCTTGAATATATGTCCACACACAACATCCACAGTCACGTCAAGTTTAGTGTCCTCCATGTTAACAATAAGAGTCGCAGCTTGGATCTTCTAACGATGTTGGAAATCAAGAGTAGTGTCTGAGAGGTTCCTTCAATGGTTGTAAACGACTAAGTGATTTTAAGTACCTCTAAGTTACTCTCACTTATGCTCCACTGATCTGAACATTTCCTTCTGTTCTCTGAGGACATCCTGACCTTGTTTCTTACGCTATCTGTTTAATCACGTGTGTTTTGTCTCGGTGATCTACTACTAATCCGCTGTCTAGATACTCAAACAAGCAGTATTCTCCCCCCACTAGTTTAAGTCCCCAAAGGCCGTATTATTTTAGGTATTATTCTACATTTATTATATTAGTTACTTATTTTCTATGTCAATTTGGGGCAGATGACCTTGTAGTTGCGCCCCTTAAAACAACAATAACTATGTCAATGCCGAATTGGAATTATATTTTAAATATAAAGTAGACATACAAACTGTATTTATTTGTTAATAATAATAATAAGTATAATAATAATAAGAGATTTCAGGGAAGAAAGATCAACAGGTTTAATGTGGAAAAATTGAGAACACAAAGCGAATTCAGTCAGAAACTTGAAGCACTTGAGCCACATAATTGGGAACAACTGAAGGAAGCAATACTTGAAACGGCACAGAAAACCATCCCACTGACAAACTCGAGGAGGCATCCTTGGTGGACTAATGAATGTGACGATGCCATTCACCAAAGGCGGCTTGCTTGGCTGCGATGGAACAAACAGAAGAATGAAGAAAACAGAGAGAGATTCCTGGTCATGAGAAAGCAGACCGATAAAACCATACGCGAGATAAAACGAGCATTCCACAAAAATCAGTTGGCACAGATAGACCAAGATTTCGAAAAGAACAACACCCGTGATTTCTACAGATCCTGGCGAAATACTTTGAGTCCCTTCTCAATTGTGAGGCTCCAACATCAAAATTTTCCTTTCGCAAAAATATGCTCCTCAATCCAGACTGAAGTCCACCAACTAGGGAAGAAATCAAGCAGATCATTCACTCACTTAAGAACAAAAAAGCATCAGGTGAGGATTCAATAGTTGCCGAACTCTGGAAATACGCAGGTGAAAAACCAATCGACAAGCTAACGGATATCAGCCGGGAGTTTTGGGAAACAGAGTAACTGCCCAGTGATTGGACATCGGCCCTGATTCACCCCCTGCACAAGAAAGGTGATAAAGCGGACGTAAACCACTATCGTGGCATATCACTCCTCTCGATAACATACAAAATTCTCGCGAAAGCGCTCCAAACGAGAGCGGAAGCACAGCTCGATCAACGACTGGGCGAATACCAAGGTGGATTTCGAAATGGGCGCTCTTGTGTTGAGCAAATCATGAATCTAAAATCAATTCTATCGTACATGAATCTGAGAAGTAAACAAGTAGTTCCGTGAAGAACTATACAGCCTATTTTCATATATCCTACTTATGTTAATTGCCACTATCAACATACAAAATTTCAGTTTCATTGCTGTAATAGATTCGTAGATATTGAGAACCGACTAAATATTATATTTCGGATGGTCGCCATGTTGGATTTTATATATGTAGGTCTTAGAGTTATGTACTGTTACATGCAGATTATTGTGAACGTGTAGTATTCAAACTTCAATCGCATAATTAGGACACAAGAAAAAACAAGGAGATTTTAAAATTTTTCACAGCTGCCATCTTGAGGTTATGGAAACAATTGAAATAAATTAGATGCCAGTGGATTAACATTCGTATAAGGATTTACTGTACCAAGTTTCACTGCACGCGGATGGTTAAATTGCGAGAAACGTACATGTGAATATTTATAATTCGCGTCACCGCCATGTTGGATTTGTGATCACCAGGTTATTTAAAGTCCTATAGGTGAACTTAAGTTCATAGCCCATATGAACGTTAAAAATGCAGTTTGATTGCTAAAATAGATTCGTAGATATTCAGTATCGTCTAAATATTTCGTATGGTCGCCATGTTGGATTGTTAAATGTATAGGCCATAGAGTCATGTACCATTAAAGGAAAATTATTGCGTAGGTTCATTATTCAAATTTTCACTTCGATCGCATGACTACATCACAATAAATAAAATCTTAATTTTAAAATTCGCACTGCCGCCATCTTGAGGTTATGTAAGCAATTGAACTAAATTAGATACCAGTGGATTACAATGTGTATAAATATTTCCTGTGCCAGGTTTCAGTGCGCTTGGAACATTAAATCGCGAGTAAGGTCTATTTAAAATTTTCAAATTCGCTTGGCCGCCATGTTCGTTTTGTAGTTAACCGGTTTTTGAAAGTCTTATAGATGGACTTCCAGTAGTGCCCTTTATCTCCGTACAAAATTTCAGGGTTTTACCGCTAATAGTTTCAGAGATATAGAATGCCGGTGAAATATTTCGCACATCCGCCATCTTGTGATTATGTAAACAATTGAACGAAGTTAGATGTCGGTGCATTACAATGTATATAAACATATACTGTACCAAGTTTCATTGCGTTTGGTTGGTCAAATCGCGAGAAACGTCTATTTAAAAGTCGCAAATTCGCTTGGCCGCCATGTTGGTTTTGTAGTTACCAGGTTTTCAAAAATCATATAAGTGAACTTATAGTAGTTCCCTCTATCACCATAGAAAATGTCAGGGTAATATCGGTAATAGTTTCGGAGATATTGAATGCTGGTGAAATATTTCGCACAGCCGCCATGTTGGATTGGTGAGTCGTAACAAAATTTGAAGGGCACGGTCGAGGTCGCCGGGAATAATGCTATGAACTTTCCGAGTTTCATTGAAATCGATCCAGCCGTTTAGATTTTATTAGGGGGGACACACACACGAATCACACACACACACACACACACACACGCACACACACACGGACAAAAGGTGATCTCATAAGCCTATTTTTTCAAAATTGAAAATAGGCTAAAAATTTGTTGTGACCTTTGTTGATTTCAAGAAGGCTTACGATTCGCTGGATCGAAGTACCCTTATCCAGGTTTTAAGAGAATTTGGTTGAGATAATAAGACAAGAACAATCATTCACCAATCCCTGGATCGAAGTACTCTGATCCAGGTTTTAAGAGAATTTGGTTTAGATAATAAGACAAGAACAATCATTCACCAATCCCTGTTGGATACAGCTTCCGAAGTGAAATTCAGGCGAGAGATTTCTGAATCCTTCGCAATAAGGACAGGGGTGAGACAGGGAGATGGGCTCTCGCCTCTGTTATTCAACTGTGTTCTTGAGAAAGTTATTCGAGAATGGCGTAAAGAATTGTGTAAGGATGGTGTAGAGAATGGGGTCAGACTAGGTTGTAAGAATAAAAACCTGACAATCGACTGTTTAGCTTTCGCAGATGATGTTGCAATTTTCTCTAATTCTCTTCACACGGCCACACAACAAATCAATCAATTACAGGTGCAAGCAGCAAAGGCAGGTCTTCAGATTTCGTTTCAGAAAACGCAGTTTATAACGAACATCAAGTCAGAACCCAGAGAACTTATGGTGAATGGAGGACAAATAACACAGGTAGAGAAATTCAAATACCTGGGTGAATGGATTGAGCCCAACATTCGTAAAAAGGAAGCTTTCGTGGCACGGATTAACAAAATGGAAATGGCTTACCATTTAATCAAAGACATTTACAAAACTTCAAGGCCAAAGTGAGGCACTACGTTACCGTTATTCGCCCGGAGGCGTTATATGCATCGGAATGCCTGGCGATGAATAAGAAAGGCCTGGCAGAACAACTCGAAACCAAAGAGAGGAAGATTCCGAGAAAGATCTTGGGCCCGGTCAAGGAACGAGGAGAGTATAGAAGACGACACAACGATGAACTTTATCTACACGTGGAGAAAATAACGGACACCATTCACAAAAGAAGACTCTCCTTTTATGGCCATTTAACACGAATGAACTCTGGAAGATTGTCCAATCGAGTCTGTGCCTACTTTGTGGGAAAGAAAACCAAAGGGATCTGGTTTACAGAGGTGGAAAAAGACCTAAAAGAACTGGGGATATCACATGAGGACATCTTGGAACGTGACTCTTTGAAGAAGAAACTTGGGGAGATACAGAGTTTTCAGCCAAAACCTATATTGAAAACCGGCAAGAAGTGGACCGAAGAACGGAAGGAAGCTCACCGAAGAAGAATGCGCGAATACTGGGCCAATGTGAAAGAAAGAGGGAAAAGGCAGTTGAAATAACGTGGTCCATAGACGACCGAAACGATTATTAAATATAATAATAATAATAATAATAATGCAATTCCACCAAGTGATTTTATGTCATTACTATTATTAGTACAAGAGTTACCTGTTTTTCTACTAACAGTAATCCGGAAAGTCCTCATATTTCATGAACAAAGCATGCATAAAGAACATTTTATCAAAGCTTGATATCCTGAATTGTCCAATAAACCTCACTGAGACTTGGAGGAAGCCAGAGAAAGCCACGGTCAGACAGTAGCTTTATTTGCTGGCCTGCAGACATTTTCACCACAATACCCACAACTCTTCTCTTTGCCACTTAAGAGGATTATGGTCATATTTTTTTCTCTTCAGTCCACATTTCCCTTCCTTTATGGGATCAAAAAGGAAGAATATAAGAGCTTTAAATACTCGCCCTCTAGCCCATTCACACAAAGTCTCGTTGTTCTGCATTGACTATTTATCGTCTCTTTCCTTTGGTAAAGGTTAATATTGTTCCTTTATTTGAAGGCTTGTATCATTGTGTCCATCATACACGTTGTACTTTGGTGTTATTTGTTGTCTTTTTGAAGGCCGATGATATTCTAGTGGCTTTAGTAGAGTATCTATTTTTAATTTATAGGGTCAATGATTGAGGTAGGTGTTCCAGGAGTAGAAAAGATACACAAAAGACACTGTTATTTTGCCAGGCAAGTAACCTTGAAATCAACGAGATCTGTTACTTTTTTTTTCTCGCGAAAACAAAGTCATTTGATGTGATTATTATTTTATAATCCCAAATATTTTGACCAGGAATCGAAATTGGGCCAGTTTGGCTTGGAAAAGCAGCAGCAATTTCCTCGAGTTAGTCTGAAAAAAAAACTCAGAATTCCCAATGATAGCGCCGGGATTCCAACCTCGGAACTTTGAATGAGCAACTCCCCCTTCCAATAGTGAAGCGTGACTTATCGCCCTCAATTCCACTTTGTTGGTAAGTGGCCGGCGAGGGAGATTGAACTATCCAAGGTTTAGAGTTCCAATAATCGATGATGATATTTTATTGGTTTAACGGCCCTTTAACTGCTATGATTTCAAAAGCGTCGGATATCTTAAATTTTGCCACCGAAGCGGAAGAATCTATCGACGAGGCTATAACATTTAAACACCTCACCCTAAATTCCGAAGGAAGGAAGGTAGGATAGAAACATGTAGTTTTACATCACCGTTAATCTTGTCCGGCTCCGTGGCTAAATGGTTAGCACGCTAGGCTTTGGCCTGAAGTGCCCCGGGTTCGATTCCCGGCCAAGCCAACAGGAATTTTAATCTTAATTCCCATGGCTCGGGGACTGGGTGTATGTGCCGTCTTCGTCATCACTTCATCCTCATTAGGACGCGCAGGTCGCCCACGGGCGTCAACTAGAAAGACCTGCACTCGGCCTCTCCGGAGGCCCACGATCATCATCATTATCATCATCACCGTTAATCTTGGGATCATGAGCAACGGGACCTCCATTTTACGTGGAATCCAAAGCCAGGACGTGATATTCCACTTCGAAGAACGCACATGCATTGATCGGGAATCTAACCCCGTCTGCCTTGGTGAGAGGCAAGCAGCTTGACCAGCACACCATATTCCCCAAACCCTCAATAAGACAGTAATACATAACATTAGGGGCAGATGACGTCGCTCTTCCGCCCCTTCAACAATAACTGAGTAACTTTAGTGTCTATTAGCTCAATGATAATCCCACGTAACTTCTGTCTGTATTAACCGTTTTGTCACAATTTTAACGGCTCGTAAAACATATTTCTGACTCACAACACTTGGTATACGAAAGATCGAGCAATCTCGTATTTTATTCCCACCAAATAGCAATGTAACAACCTGTTTACGACTACGAATTCCCTTTACGTTAGGACGTAAGAGCGGAGGAGCAGAGGGATAAAATCTGTTCCAGACTGATGGTTGACAAAAGTTGTTTTCCCCTCATTGTGCCCCTGTATGGCGGCGGATCACTGATCCTTATCGTCTTGTTTATCCAGACTAGTGTCTTCTTCGCGTATATGTATGAGTGATACAAAAAATTCTGTTGCAAGATGTCTTATTGTCCACTGTACTCGAGTAGCTGCCATCAAATACTTCATTTCAACCATTACTCTGATTTATGAAGGTGAGCTTCTATAGCTTAGGCGGCAGCACGCCGGCCTCTCATCGCTGGGTCCGTGGTTCAAATCCCGGTCACTCCATGTGAGATTTGTGCTGAACAAAGCGGAGGCAGACAGGTTTTTCTCCGGGAACTCCGGTTTTCCCTGTCAAAAATTTCATTCCAGCAACACTCTCCACTATCATTTCATTTCATCTGTTATTCATTTAATCATTGCTGCAGGGGAGTGCGATGGGCTTCGGCAGCCGGCACAGTTCATATCGTCGCCGCTATATGGGGGCTACATTCATTCCATTCCCTGACCCGGTCGGTCGACTGGAAGCAGGCTGTGGATTTTCACTCTGAATTATGAAGGTACCAACAGCGTAGCTACGTTCGCTAACGCGCAGCGCTAGACCATGGAGCCAAGCTATCTGCGGACTTGGTAGACGTGGGTTCGAGCCCCACCGTCGGCCGTCCTTCAAATGGTTTTCTGTAGTTTCCCATCTTCAACTCCAGGTCAATGCTGGGACGGTACCTTCTGGCAGATCTTTAAGAAAGAGTCAGCGTTAGAAGCAAAGGCAAAGAGACATGGTACAGCAACAAAATGGATGCTAGTGCTTCAAATGGAAGGAGTGGAATCCTATGGTAATGGCATGTTCTAAAAACCGGAAAAATCTTCGATTCCAATTTCTCACTAAAATACGTGTCCGGCTCCGTGGCTAAATGGTTAGCGCACTAGGATTTGGCACGAAGTGTCCCGGGTACGATTCCCGGCCGAACCATCAGGGATTTTAATCTGCTGGGGTTAATTCCCGTGGCTCGGGGACTGGGTGTATGTGACGTCCTCCTCATCACGTCATCTTCATTACGACACGCACGTCGCCCACGGGCGTCAACTAGAAAGACCTACAATCGGTCTTTTCGGAGGTCACGCGATCATTATTATTACTGAAATACGTTTCTGGATATAAAGTTTCTTTTATTTGTTTTAGGAACTTTTCAACTTTTACAAAGCTAAAATTTGAGATGTAATTCCTCCTTATGTGTGTTATATTTTAGCACATCCGTTTCCAAAATTAACTTAAGTTCAATTTTTTCAGATGGAAATGTTCATGACCCAGCTGTTAAAATCATTAAACTTTAAAAAAGACTCATGAAAATACAAAAAAAACATTTATATTGAAAAAGCATGTGTCAAAATAAGGAGAGCTTCTTGAAGATCATCCCTGAAAAAAATCGATTAGTTCCTGTCAAGTTTTTTGAGAAAAGGGTGGAAATTAACATGGGTAATATAGGACATTCGGGAGTCCCTTAAGGCAACACTGAAAATGGTTTCCAACACAAAAATATACGTATATATCACATACCTGAAGTACACTATCCCGTAAGTCTCACGAGCGAAGGATATTTCCTGATATTTCAACCCAAACGCCTATTGAGGTTAATGAGAGAACAGTCGGTACTTTGCAGATCTCTATACAGCTCCAGCTGCTCGCTAAGCGGATTGCCTACATCTGTGGCTTACAGTTACCTGGGAATCTTCACAGACACGTGCGGATCAGACGCTGTTTGTTGCCTATTTTCATTTTATGAAAAAAAAAAAATAGGCTTATGAGATCACCTTTTGTCCATGTGTGTGTATGTGTGTGCGAATGTGTGTGTGTCATCCCCCCCCCCTAATACATTCTAAACGGCTGGAGCGATTTCAATGAAACTCAGTAAGGTCGTAGTACTATATTGGCCGACCCTGACCGTATCCTTCAATTTTTCTTATGTCTCCCCAATCCAACATGGCGGCTGTGCGAATTATTTCACCGGCATTCCATATCTCGGAAACTATTACTGATATCACCCTGAAATTGTGTACTGTAATAAAGAGCACTACTCGAAGTTCACCTATGAGACTTTCAAAAACCTGGTAACTAAAAAACCAACATGGCGGCCAAACGAAGTTGAGACTTTTAAATGGACTTTTCTCGCGATTTAACCATCCAGACGCAATGAAACTTGGTACAGCAAATGTTTATACACATTGTAATGCATTGGCATCTAATTTAGTTCAATTCTTTATATAATCTCAAGATGGCGGCTGGGCGAAATATATCACTGGCATTGTATATCTCCGAAACTATTACTGATATCACCCTGTAATTTTGTACGGTGATAAAGGGTAGCCTACTACTAAAAGGTTACCTATGATACTTTCAAAAACCTGTTAACTACAAAACGAACATGGTGGCCAAGCGAAATGTATTATTTTTAAATAAACTTCTCTCGCGATTTAACCATCCAAACGCAATGAAACTTGGTGCAGCAAATGATTAAGCACATTGTAATGCACTGGCATCTAATTTAGTTCAATTGTCTACATAACCTCAAGATGGCAGCTGTGCGAAATATTTCACTGGCATTCTATATCTCCGAAACTATTACTGATATCACCCTGAAATTGTGTACGGTGTTAAATAGCACTACTAGAAGTTCAGCTATGATACTTCTAAAATCCTGTAAAATATGAAACGAACATGGTGGCTAAGCGAAGGTGAAACAATTTAATAGACTTTTCTCGCGACTTAACCATCTGAGCACAGTGAAATATGGTACAGTAAATGTATATGCACATTTTAATGCACTGGTATCTAATTTAGTTCCATTGTTTACATATCCTCAAGATGGCGGCTGTGCGCAATTTTAAATTTAAGTTGTTATTTCTTGTGCATTAATAATGCGATCGAAATGAACGTTTGAATAATAAACCTACGCAAGAAATCGTCATCTAATGGTACACAACTCTATGGCCTACATATATAAGAATCCAACATGGCGACCAACCAAAATATTTAGACGGTTCTCAATATCTACTAATATATGATAGCAATCAAACTGAAATTATGTATGTTGATAAAGGCTATGGCCATAAGTTCACCTATGGGACTTTCAATAACCTGGTGAGCACAAATCCAACATAGCAGCGCCGCGAAATATAAATAATGAAATGGACGTTTCTCGTGATTTAACCATCTGAGCTCAGTAAAACTTGGTACAGTGAATGCTTATACAAATTGTATTCCACTGGCATCTAATTTATTTCAATTGCTTTCATAACCACAAGATGGCAGCTGTGCGAAATTTTAAAATCTGATGTTCATATCTTGTGTCCTAATCATGCGATTGAAATTTGAATACTACACCTACATAATAATCTTCATGTAATAGTACATAACTCTAAGTCCTACATATATAAAAATACAACAAGGCGACCATCCGAAATATTTAGACGGTTCTCAATATCTGCGAATCTATCACAGCAATCAAACTGAAATTTTGTATGTTGATAGAGGTGATTAACATAAATAAGATATAAGGTTCTTCACGGAACTACTTGTTGTTTTTGTTTTAGTTGTTCTATTTTGTTTTGGGTTTTTTCTTTTCATTTTTAGTTTTTCGTTTTTCATTTCTCGTTTTTGTGTTTACTAATTTATTTAGGGGCTTAAAACAACAATTACCATCATCAACATCAATTTAAGATAATTAAAGTGGAAGACTGGTGCAGATGACCTCGTAGTTCCACCCCTTAAAACAAAAATAACTAACTATAAATGAAGTGGAAGGCTGACGGTTGCCTGGTCACTTCGACAAGGCAGCATGCTTACGGCTGCTTTCCACTTCCACGCGGTGATTTAATCGATTTAAATAGAGGCTTAAAGTTAAGTTTAGCTGATTTCTTCACCACCATCGTATAGAGTGACCTTCCAAGAGTATCCGCTGCCAATTACAATCCAATCGGAGAGTAGACGCTACCAGAGTTCCCTTGCAAGATTAATAAACTAGGGCTGGAACAGCTGGTTCCTCTCACATTTTGCGTGGGGAGTAAAGCAGCTGAAGACAACATTTCTTTTTTCTCAAGATAAGCTTCTGCCTGGAGCAGTACACGGCGTGCCGGAGAAATTGAAAATATGTACAGGGAGGTGGGAGTTTCATGTAAATATGTGCCGGAACGATAATCTAATGATAACACAAGACGGCACTGCGAGTGGCGGAGGGGGAACACGCTAGCAAGTAAATATGGACCTAGTGAAGGCAAGTGTAATACTGCTGCTATAGTCCAAACTCGGGTAAAACTGTTCACTTTTTTATTGGGTTGCTCATATACATCTATTTACTCCTACGCAGCAGCGTGCTCCACGTGCATTGGGAAATAGAAGTACGGACATCGCAGATTCAAATCCTGACGTTGACAGCGGGAATCTTGAGTGAGGTGGTCCCCCGGGTTTATCTCTTCAGGCAAATGCATGGATGGTAACGTATTTTAAATCCTCGGGAAGCTACTTCAATCCTTAATACTAATAACTTCAGTTATAGTCACTACTATAGGCAACGCAGAGCACAGGTTATCAGACATTCAACACACTAAAACCGCCTAGTCAAGCACTAATGAAACGTTTAATTACATTATTAATCGTACATGTTTCTGTATTTCATTGATACCTTCCTCAGCGTGATTGATATTAAATCTTAAAACTACAGTAGTTAGCAAAGCCAAAAAGAAATGGATATCCTTACAAAAATTGTTTTAAATCAAAAATGGAAAAGCTTGCAAATATATTAAATGCCATATATTACAAAGTGATAGTAAAATGATGTTATTAAAATAAGAGATCTACCTTATAAACTGCCTACTTCAATACTCCATTAATTTTGTTCGATGCTGTAGTGACAGAAGATGTCGCTGTCAGAAAAATGAAGAAGCTTTAAAGATGTAGGCTAAATTGTCGCTTCAATTGGAATAAAATTTGTGAGGAAAAACGTAACATTGTCATAATGGTCAATGTTTACGCATTTAACACACAATCAAGTACACGTGTGTGATTGCGAAGATAATTGATAATACAACTCTTCAGTCAGTCAACACACTGTAATCCTAATTACTGGGACATGCAAAAAACAAGTACTAGTTCCGTGACGAACTAAAGAGCCTACTTTTCTTCAATTTATATAGATTATATATCAACAGGTGGCAGACCTGGCGACTCTAGATATAGTCTTAGTTCCATCTCTTAAGGTCCACAAGGCAGATGCAAAATTTGGTTGAAGTCCAATAGATAGTATGCACGTTACATGTATTTAAATATTTAATTTTTCAGCATGCGTAAAATCAGATTGGCGACACTGCCATAAATTGGATGCTCAAACTTAAATTGAAATATTATGATCTATTTATGTGCCAATTTTGAAAGAACTTCTTTATTAGTATGGAAGTTACATGTGATTCAGCATTGATCCTATCAGCATGCGTAGAATCATGTTGGCAGCACTGTCGTATATCGGTTACTGAAAATTAACCTACATTTGCAGGTACTTGTATGCAAAGTTTAGAACTGTTGTCCTGCATACTTTCTGACATATTGAAATTAGGAAAAAAAGGTATAGAGTGCATTTTCAACATTTGGCAGCCCTGTTGCCACTTAAAAAAATGCATATTTATATCTGCTCTGATGCGCAAATCACATACCAAATTTGGTAGAAATCCAATAGATAGTATGGAAGTTACATGAATTTAAAGATTGGACCTATCAGCAGGCATAGAATCATGTTGGCATTAATTACTCTCATGTATGGGCTCTCCTGTGAATTAGTCTGATGTAATATTGTCTATATGTGTGTCAATTTTGGAATAATTCCCATGCATATCTTCCGAGATATCCAACATAGACCTCAATTTTTAATTGTGATTTTTCAGCAGTTGGTAGCACTGTCGTCATTTTCAAATAAGGCCTTGCAATATTCAGGCATAGCTCTTTACTCATACCAAATTTGGTTTCGATAGCTGCAGCCGTTTAGGAGTTGATAGGGGACACACACACACAGACAGACAGACAGACAGACAGACAGACAGACAGACAGGCAAGGACAGACAGACACACATTTGCCTGGATGGATCTCATAAGTCTACTTTTTCCTCATTTTTACAAAATGTGAAAAGCAGGCTAATAACCTGAAAAAAATTACTTGTTTTTAATCATCATCATATCCTAAAGGAAAGACCTCGTCGCTGCTCAACGTTTCAAAACAGCATAATCCTGGAAACTTAGTCTGTCCATCACAGAATCCAGATACTTATTCCTTGGTCTTCCTCTTCCTTTTTCCCTAAAACCTTTCCTTCCAACACGATCATTAGGAAATTGTTATGGCGCAGGGTGTGGCCAAGAAATTTTGTTTTCCTCTTTTCTATCGTGTTGATAAACTCCCTTGTTTGATCTACTTCCTTAAGGACCTTTTGATTTGACTTTCTCTCTATCCAGCATTTTTCAGCATCGTCCTCCATATCCACATGTCCATTCCTTCCAGGGCGTTTTTTAACTTGTTTTACTAAGACCCATGTTTCACAGCCATACAACAAAACACTCCACACAGACATTTTGACAAAATCTTTCCTAATTTTAGTGTTTATAATTTTGTTTGTCAGAAGATATTTCTTGTTACTGAAAGCCTGTTTAGCTAGAGCAACCCTGTGATTATACATTTGTTTTAAACACAGAAGAGGGAGTAAACTAAGGGATTACATTTTATCACCCGTCAAGTGAGCATCATTAAATACCTACAATGACACCCACTAACAGTCACTGACATCCAAAATTAAAATAAAGACGTCAAAACCTTAGGAAGTGTAACAACAATTACTGGTAAAATAAGCATCCGAAATAAGAATTATTTTTAGCCTACATGGTATTTACTATGTTGCAATACTGAGAAATGACAATCTCATAAACAAACAGTCTCATTCCACAAACTAATTCTTGAAGGTGTAGCTACTATTTGCTGTGTATACTTAAGCAATAAGTCCTAAACTACTGTGGAATTATAAATTAATGCATAAACTGACCTACGAGTACTCTGCTGAAATGATGGTAAAAAGCTAGAGCTGCAGCATACAAAAACCGTGTTTGTCTACTAATAATGCGTTAAAAGATCTGATATGGAGACTTATCTGAAAAATTTGGAATGTCTACAAGCTGCTCTGACAACGACATTTCTGATGTAAAGAAAAAACAGCATGTTTAGTAGTTTTGGAGCTTCTATAAACGCAGTTTATATTGAAAACTTTTCAGACTGGCTGCGTGACTCAGCGGCAACGTTCTTGCCTGCTGATTCCAAGGTTGCAGGTTCGAATCCTGGCGCAGTCAGTTGGCATTTGAGGGTACGCAAATGCGAGGGAGCCATGTGAGTAGATTTACTATCACGTAAAAGATCCCCTTCGGGTCAATATTACGGCACGCCGGCCTCTCTAAAATCCTCAGAACTTTAAAGGGGCGTAAAACCAATAACAATAGTATTATTATTATTTATATTATTATTATTATTATTATTATTATTATTATTATTATTATTATTATTATTATTATTAAGAAATCTTTTCACATCTGAAAAGTCTCACTCACAGTTTTTTTCTTTACATCTTCCTCCTCCCTCCTCCCCCTCAACTTCTGCACCTACTCACATACTCAGTAGAGCGCTTTCCCGGCTACTTCGCAGCCTTACCATATTTTGGGGCCAGGTGTCATAATATCTTCGTATTTATTTACGACAAAACTATATGCAGATACATTTTGCTTATCTACTCGCACATACACACATCAAAAAAAGTTTTGCATCACCTCGGTTCCCAGATCTCCGGCATATAGACGTTGACTGTGTATATTGTATCCAAGATACAGTCCCTTTGACTGTTCATAGATGTCACTAAAACTGCTCAAAGATGTAAACAACCATGCATGAGCAGGGCCTATTAGACGGAGGGGGTACGACAGCCGATCAGTTCCAGTCATTCCACCAGGACGAAGGTACGCTGCTCATGTTGTCTGTAGTTCTACCATGCCTAGAAGGTCAATACCGCAGTTCGATCGCGTCCGCATTGTTACTTTGTGTCAAGAAGGGCTCTCAACAAGGGAAGTTTCCAGGCGTCTCAGAGTGAACCAAAGCGATGTTGTTCGGACATGGAGGAGGTACAGAGATACAGGAACTGTCGATGACAGGCCTCGCTCAGGCCGCCCAAGGGCTACTACTGTAGTGGATGACCGCTACTTACGGATTGCCGCTCGGAGGAACCCTGACAGCAATGCCACCATGTTGAATAATGCGTTTCGTTCAGCCACAGGACGTCGTGTTTCAACTCAAACTGTGCGCAATAGGCTGCATGATGCGCAACTTCACTCCCGACGTCCATGGCGAGGTCCAGCTTTGCAACCCCGACACCATGCAGCGCGGTACAGATGGGCCCAACAACATGCTGAATGGACCCCACGGAATTGGCATCACGTTCTCTTCACCGGTGAGTGTCGCATATGCCTTCAACCAGACAATCGTCGGAGACGTGTTTGGAGGCACCCTGGTCAGGCTGAACGTCTTAGACACACTGTCCAGCGAGTGCAGCAAGGTGGTGGTTCCCTGATGTTTTGGGGTGGCATTGTGTGGGGCCGACGTACGCCACTGGTGGTCATGGAAGGCTCCGAAACGGCTTTACGATACCTGAATGACATCCTCCGACCCATAGTGCAACCATATCGGCAGAATATTGGAGAGGCATTTGTCTTCATGGACGACAATTCTCGACCTCATCGTGCACATCTTGTGAATGCGTTCCTTCAAGATAACGACATCGCTCGACTACAGTGGCCAGCATGTTCGCCAGACATGAACCCTATCGAACATGCCTGGGATATGTTGAAAAGGGCTGTTTATGGACGTCTTGACCCACCAACCACTCTGAGAGATTTACGCCGAATTGTCGTTGAGGAGTGGGACAATTTGGACCAACAGTGTCTTGATGAACTTGTGGATAGTATGCCACGGCGAATACAGGCATGCATCAATGCAAGAGGACGTGCTACTGGGTATTAGAGGTAGTGGTGTGTACTGCAATCTGGACCACAAATGCTGAAAGTCTAGCTGTATGATGGTACAACATGCAATGTGTGGGTCTCATGAGCAATAAAACGAGCTGAAATGTTGTTTGTGTTGATCTCTATTCCCTTTGTATTTAACGGTTCCGGAACTCTTGGAACCGAGGTGATGCAAAACTTTTTTTGATGTGTGTATATACGCCAGGTGTTCTGGGCCATTGACCCAGTTAATCATTACTAAACATATGGCATACACTTTTCTCGACTTAACGGTGCTTCACTGCAGCAAATTGCCAAACACATTGTGCTGTGTTGACAGTGGGAATGCAAGAACTCGTAAGTCACTATGCTGCTTCTTTACATTCTATTCCTTACGTCCAGTAAACGGCCTCTAGCGATGCGTGGATGTACACTCCCATCAAACTTTATACAGTCCGTAAAGTCATGGTGCACTTTTGACTGGGCACAGGAAAGCACCGTAACAAGCTCTTTAGGTAGCTCTCCCGTACAGCCTGTACAGAATCGTCACTTACCAATGGCCTACCGGAATGGGGTTTTTACAACAAACTGCCGGTATGTGTGAATTGCTTATCCCACCGATTAATGTTATTCTTATGTGGTGACTCTTCGTTGTACACGGGACGATATTCACGTTGAACTTTGGTCACGGATTCGAATTTAGCAATTAACCGAACACACTGAACTTTCCTCTGTTCTATCCACATCTCGACTGACGTGGCCTGATACGCTGATGCTACGCGGTTTGTGGTGTTGCATCATCACCTGTGCGTGCGCCGTTGCACTACAGAAACACTTTGCGATACTGCCCATTTCAATGCAAGTTTCAACCTTTCGTTTCATTTCTGTTAGTCACAACAAGCGTTCATAACTGCACCATGACTTTACAGACACACTGTATTTTTGGTTCAATATCATCTACACTTAGCCATAGAAAAATCGACTTAAAATAAAATGTTCGGCAGGAATGTATATCCAGGTACGTCTAGGCGTAGTGTACACGTTGTTGTGGTTGATATAGTCCTCAGTCTTTCGACTGGTTTGATGTTGCTCTCCATGCTTCTCTGTCTTGAGCTAATCATTTCATCTCTACCACACCCTACATCTGTTTAACATATTCTATCCTTGGTCTACCCGTACTGTTCTTATTCTCGACTCTTCCTTCTATAACTAAGTTTGCCATTCCTGGGTGTCTTAGTGTGTGTCCTGCGAACCTATATATTTTCTTCATTAGCAGTTGCCAGAAACATCTCTCCTCTCCCACTCGTATTAATACCTCTTCATTCGTAACCCTATCTACCCATCTGATCTTCATCAGTCTCCTGTAACACCACATTTCAAACGCTTAAATTCTGTCCTTTTCTGCTGCACCATTTGTCCAAGTTTCACTTCCATAGAGCGCCAAGCCCCAGACAAAGGCTTTCAAAATGACTTCCTAATAGCTAAATCTATATTCAATGTCAATAGATTCATTTTCTGTAGAAATTCTTTCCTTGCTTGTACTAGCCTACTTTTTATATCCTAAAAGAAAGGAAATTGAAAGGCACAGCATTGTGAGTCACGAGGTCTTGTATTCCCACCGCCGATATTTACCATGTAGAATACATGTGTAAATTGTGTTAGTGCAGTAGGTACCTTGCACCCTGTGTATTCGAGGGTTGATTCATAAGCAACTAAGTACAGTATGTTCACAGAAATAATAGCTGAATACACACATGTTCTGGTTCTCTATAGACTAACCACCTCGTGGTGTAGTGGTTCGCCTTCTTGGAGGTCCGGGTTCAATTCAGAATTTTAATTCTGGTCTGAGGGCTAGAACGATGTAAACTCAAGCTCGTGAGATGGGTTCAATATTCACGTGAGCCATTTTGGATGTGTTTTCTCGTGTGGATTCCTACTTCTACCCCAGGCAAATGCCGGGATGGTTCCTAACTAAGACCACGGCCGCCTCCTCACTTGAATTACAAATACACACACCACTACAGACTACCTAGGAAGTTGGGTTGTACAAGACATGATATGTTCAAAAGAAACAAAAACAAGGGTTGCGTTAGCACAAGAAGCATTTATTAAACGATAATTACTTTGTGGAACAATGAACAAAGATTTAAGAACGAGATTAGTGAACTGTTATGTTTGGAGTGTGGCAATGTTAGAGCCAAAACCTTGACACTTAGGAAAGAAGAGAGAGGAAAATAGAGGCTCTAGAAATGTGAATTTGGAGGCAGATGGAGGGAATAAGTTGGAAATAAAAATAAGAAATTAAGAGGTATTGCCGAAAATAGGAGAAGATGGGGCCGCCGAGATGGAGGGGCAAGAGGGGCAAATGCATAGGGACCCGTAAGCAATGAGGGGCCGTTAGTGGTGCATGTTAGTTTCAGTTTATTGTAGTATTTTTCTATTATGTAAAATATTCTCTATAACTTACAACCTGTACGAGGTTTTGCAGAGTAAGGATGTCGATTTGTTTACAGCTCTGCGGAAGATATCTCATGTTACCATCTTTAAACTGACAAGGGAAATGAGGCAGAAAATCACTTCAGAGGCATATTTGACAGTGCGAAAGTATTGGCAGATACCATTCACTTAGTAAAAGAAGTTCCTCGATTCTAAAAATTACAAAATAATAAACAGTTTGAATGTACCTTATTCTACCCCAGAAGAGTATTTAATAATATATATGACGGAGTTAGGAGTTTTTACTGTTTAGGAATTATCCACTACAATTTAGTGTTGAATCTGCTATCAAACTAACGCGAGGTTTCAAAATGCTCCTCTTTTTCATTAAGTGCTGGTAACTAAAGTGAAGACTTACAGAATTGCAGAATATTTTCCTAAGCATGTTAACTGTATTAAAAATCCCAAATTGTTTTGTGCACTTCACAAAATATATTTAATAAAATAAATACTAAAATGTTTTCTATGAAATAATATTTGTATGTTTTTCTCAATTATGAGTGTGCATCAGAAGCTTTTCTCAAAATGACATTGTCTTTCCGCAATACCTAGTACTGAGTGGATGGTAATAATTAAAAGTATTTCAAGAGGGGCCCAAGAAAAGAAACTGCATAGGGGCCCATAAATCCTCTCGGTGGTCCTGGGAGAAGAAAGAAAGAAAGAAAGAAAGAAAGATGTTAAAAAAGATACGGGAAAGAAAAATGAATTGAATTGGACATTGCATAAGAGGACAGGAGCGTTGGAAGGGGCAGTAAATGGAAAAATCAGAAGAAGAAGAAGAAGAAGAAGGTTTCAGATGATTGATAACGTATTAGTACATCATGCAACGAGCCTATAATGTATAATTAAGATACGAGTATGTTTATAAAACGAGCGAAGCTTGTTTTATAATTTCCATACGAGTGGCTTAATTACCATTATAGGCGAGTTGCATACGACTGTTTATGTTCGACGATAATTATAACTTTATTATATGTTTTAACATAAATATTCATAAATATCTGTGGGATTCAGTTATTGAACTGGGCGGCTTTGCTGACTGAACAGAGCGCATGCGTGGGTCAAAGATTTTCGAAAGCAGAGACCATTTAATTTGCATGGCAATGCTATTGTTTACAGCCTGCATGATGACCAGTACCGTCCAGCTCTAGCATTCACTAATATTGTCACCGAAGTCGTTTGAAAGCAATGAGCTGTGTAGAAATTGGTGTTGGGAATATTAAGGTACAGTGCTATTTCTTGTTTCATATTCACCATTTATTTACGCGAACATATGGACGGTGCACTTTCCATGCCGGTAATTTATGTAGAAGGATGCTGTGTTGCTAACTTCTGGACGCAGATTCATAAATTTCTTGCATATGTCATAGTATTTTCTTGTTACCGTAAAGGTTCGTGCTGATTTTGTCTTTGTGTTTGGGATTGTAACTACTTTACAATGGTTGATCCGATATCCAATTTAAACTTTCAAATAATTTAATTCGTGACCGACATTTTGGATTTTGAGCGTATGCGCAAAGCTATCCTTACCTAATTGGTCAATGAATGAGCTCTGATTGGCTGTAGAAACAGTTTCATAATGAAGAATAGTACTATAATGACCCTCATTATGATACAGTTTTCTGACATATAATATTTACATTTCGACATCGTCGAGCATAAAGATTTATAAATCTTATGACCTAGGGTGAAAGGCTGTGCATAAGACTGGATAAGATGGAGAGAACGACCTTGAGTACCTGTCATTAGGCAGATACACTAAACTCAACTACTCTACAGACACTGCTCGTGGCATCATAGCCGTTCCATTGCGGTATTACGATACAGAATATCCTTTGTCTGCACCGAAAGCAGTGTAATTGGAAGTCACAAATGACTAGCGCTTAGAGACAGCCCAGCGGGGCTAACGAAGTGACCCGAATGCTCACGAATATAACCGATCAGCCAACCTCTTCCACGTAGTATATAAGAGAGACCAAGCGGGGCATGATCCTTGGGCAGCCATTTTTCTTTCGTTTATCGACGGGCTATTTGTGCTGAGAATAATCGCTTGATTTGTTGTTCTATGCGCTAATTCTTAGAGTCTCAGGCACTCACTGGACAACTGAAATAAACTAAAGTCCAGCCGTTGAGTCTCCGGCAGGGTGTCCATCCCCTTATCTCCACAGATATCTTCCCTGGTCCTTTCTCAACAGCTTATGAATTGCTTGGTAAATCCGTTTCATGTACCTGAGTTTCTAGTGAACAAATATATTTCACTTGAGGAAAAATATTTTCCTTTTACATTAAGAAACAGAATATGTAATTTTAAATAAATCAAGTAAGGTTGTGTAAAAAAATGTCATTTCGATCAAATATGTAAAATAAAAACACAGACTATTATTTTTAAAGTAAAAATATCTAAACAAATGTCATTATGATCAAATATGTAAAATATGTAACAACAACATGTAATTAGATGTTAGCTAAGGTCCTAATTCATGGACATTTATCATTTTTAGTTATGTATAAGCAAAGGGAAGGAATATGTGTATTTATATAAAAATCCAAGTCCTAATGATCGGTCTTGGTTGTGAAGTTTCGGGTACGTTTGGTTTGCCCAGCTGCGCTGGTCTGTCTCGATGCGTGTCAAAATATCGTGAAGGAGGATGGATGATCGGTTGCGGTCGTGAGTATTCGGGTCGCTTCGTTAGCCCCGCTGGGCTGTCTCTAAGCGCTAGTCACAAATGGGACGTATCTAACTACGACGTCTCTGACGTAGTGCAGCCGACACCAAAGCTATTAGTTTCCTGAAGCTGGCTGGCGGTGTATAATTACAGACATCGTTAGGTGTGTGTCACAGATTGTTAATGCTAAAATATTATGATAAAGAGAACGGAGGGAAGTTTTTTACAACCCTACTATCTTGACAGAAACCTTCGGCAAAATGAAGGGATAATTTTACATAAACCTTTGATTGTGATGTGTGTTTTAGTGAATTTAAAGGAAATAAATACTACATTAGTCGACATAGCTTTGCTGTTGTTTCATTTTAGGGGCTTGAATATCGTGGCATTTTATCTCCGTGTATTTGGGTGTGTGTGTATTTAGAATTTGTCAGATATCCTATGTTATTGTGGTGGATGTACTAGTGTGTGTATTTGTAAATTGGGGATAAGATTGGTAAGGAGGTGGCCGTGGCCTTAAGTTAGGAACCATCCCAGAATTTGCCTGGAGTAGAAGTGGCATAAACCATGTAAAATCACTTCCATGATGGTTGAGGTGGGAATCTAACTCTCCTCTTCTCAATTTTGCCTCTAGATACTGAGTGTATCCCGTTACAGCCCTCTGACCAGAATTAAAAGTTCTTGGCAGAGTTGGGAATCGAACACAGACCTCCAAGGTGACAGCCAAGAAAGCTAGCCGCTACACCACGAGGTGGTCACCGATGGGTCAATGGTAGTGTCTACTTCATGATACCAAAACCTCGGTTTCGATTACAAGCCGAGGATATCTGATTTTTTGAAGTGCGGTGAAAGCTCATTGCACTCCAAGTCATGCGACATCGGCTCACAAAATATATTTTTATCGTATTTGGTAATTAAAGAATAAAATTAACTAAATCTTAGACATAGGTCTCAATAGAGTTTTGGCTTTACTTCCAGATGGCAGTCAATATTGGAGTGTGTGTCACCTAATGGCACCAACTCAAAATATCTTCAATTGGTAGCTGAGGTCATACGACTAAAGAACTTTACTATCTAATTTATCAGGACGTTCTATCTATCGATAGTAATATTCCAACTCACTATCACAAAGCTAGAAATTTCTTTAGGTGTCGCGCTGACAAATGGGGATTATTATCAATGAATGATGTGACAATTCATTTACCACTCCGTTATCGCAATCTATCGAACCATGTTGTAAATAACCTTTCTAGTATGTATGCTATCAGTTCACCATTCAACTGTTCTTAATATTTTCTTCTTTCAGTTTCGATCCAACGTAATTTTCTCTGACTAAAGGAAGCTTTCAACTATTAGGTCGTGTATTGTACAGAATTGGTTGGTTGGTTCCTCAGTTTAGGGGCTGCGACAACGCGGTCATGTAGCCCCATGTACGTTGGGTGTGTGTAGAATCTGTCTGATAACCGGTGTTAATTGTGATGGCTGTATTAGTGTGTGTATCTGTTTTTTAATTTAAGTATGGACTGCAACTTAGAATTTTTCAAATAGTTCTTACTTTTGCCGCCAAACGCCACCGTCAACGACTACTAGGCTTAGTTCAGAACTTAGCCACTAGACGCCACCACAGTCGGCTCTTGGCAACGAACGTAGAAACCTAAGAGCGTTGTTTACATTCTTAACCTATCCAATTTAGCTTCACACAGGTGTAATTAGTGGAAGGTTCTTTAACATGCCATAAATCTATGACATGGGACCGCCGGCTTTACTTCCCCTCCGAGGGATTTTTAACGCTCTCAAAAATCAGACTGCTTCGGCCGGGTTTGAACCCGCTATCTTGGGCATTGCAGCTCAGCATGCTACCGACTACGCCATCGAAGCCGCCATTTTACAGAATAAAAAGCCATTCCAATTTTAAGCCTATTTTTATCCTATGAGAAAATAGGCTTGTGAGATCACTTTTTGTGCGTGTGTATCTCTCCCTAATAAAATATAAATGGCCAAAGCAATTTCAATGAAACTCGGTAAGGACATACTACTTACTACCTTGTCCAACCTCGAACGTGCCTTTCAAAGTTTAATACGTTTCACCAATCCAACATGGCGGGCCGTGAAATATTTCACTGGCACGCTTTATCTCCGATATCTCGCTCAAAGTACTAGCACATACTTTCTCAATTGTCATTTGTATCTCTTCAGTTGGTCAACACGAATATGCCCAAAGATATAGAAATATGTAAATACACTCCTGGAAAAGAATTACACGAATTACCTCAAGTGGCCATCATTAGATCCTGATCATTGTGTCGAGGTTTAAATTTACACTAAAAATAATTACGCTACTGTTTTCGTATGGTATATTTTTTACGATTCGCAATTTGAATCTCCTTAATCGTTACGTTATTTTGTCAAGGTATTCATCGACCCTTCATTAGTCATTTTCAAGAAAATTTTCGATGTTTTTTTTTATTGTCTCATTCGAAAGTATGTCCTCTCTAGGTTCCAGAAATATATAGTTTATACTAGTTTTTATTGTTGTTTAGCTCATTTATATTCACTTTCATGATCGGTGTGCACGCTTTAAAGCAGCTGTCACTTTGACGCATAGGTGCAGCAGATAAAGCACACATTAATCTGGCTTTGAAACAGTCTACTCCAGAACTAAAACAATGTAGGAGATACTCGCCGGTCGGGGAATGCAGAAGATTGACCTAAAATCAAAAGAAAATGCAGTTTTTAGGAGTCGAAAAATAAGACTCTTCACTCTAAATGTGTACCTCAACTTTAAGTTACGTTTTCTCTCACTTCATTTCTTTCAGTATCAGTCTTGACTTGGGCAGTTATAATGTCCACTTAGAATGCAGATATTAGTTTCATTTAAAAACCAAAATATAGACAAATAACTATGTTGCAAAGCAGAATTATGCTGTTAAATTGAAATTAGGGGTCGCGCCCCCCCACAATTTTTTTTCAATCAAAATAACGTAAATTGTAAAACAAAGCTAATATATTTGCCTCAATCAATTATACATAAACGATTCTGCTATACAACAGTCTGAACATACAGCAGATCAATTTTCAACAACAATGCCTCGATTAAGTTGAAAAAGAGCGAAGATATCGAGTCCTAAAATTTCACGTCATTTTTGTAATCAAACTTTGAAAAAGACCCCCCAATTTTTATTTTTGTTTCTTTTTTGGCAAAAATCCACTAGTTTATATTCTTGATATCAGTGATATCAATTTCAAGAAAATAAGATAACCTGTAATAAAATGTCTTTAGTAATGTCGATGAGTACCTATTCCGGCTCCCCGGCGTCTCTAAAAGTCACAGTAGTTAAAAGGGACGTAAAACCAATAACATTATTATTATTATCATTATTATATAAATAATTCATGCTTTTGGGCTAATGCCATGTGTATTTAGATTTGAACCATACGTTTCGGAGAAACCTTGCCTCCTGCCACTAGTAGCCAAAGTTGGAACTACTTGACATTGAACTTATTGAGGAGCCTGCGGGCGCTCAATTGAAATGCCCTGCTATGGCCATTGGCTGCAATTTCAATGGAAAAGGAGGCAAGGTTTCTCCGAAACGTATGGTTCAAATCTAAATACACATGGCATTAGCCCAAAAGCATGAATTATTTATATAATAATCCGGGCCGTGAAAGCCTTAATATGCTAATTATCATTATTGTTTTGTCTTAAAGGTTTATGAATTACGTAAGTAGAAAAGTATATACACGTGTGTATAATTTAGAAAAAATCAATGCAGTAATAAATCAAGACAATAAACAAAATAAAACAACAAGAAGTTCCGTGAAGAACTATACAGCCTACTTTTCATGCCAATGATTATTCTACAGTATATGAACCTATCTAGAATAATGACGAAATTAAGTTGGTAATATCGAAATATCTAATTAGTTCAAAATATACCTGGTATGATGTAGCCTAATAGAGCACTACAGTTGGCAGCCCTGGTGACTGAATATATTCTTTGTTCCATCTCTTTAGGTACAGAATACAAAATTTGGTTGAAGTCCAATGGACGTTACATGCAGTTAGACACTGGATCTATCAGCACTCGTAAAAGCATGTTGCCAACAATACCATACGTGTGCTGGTCAGAAATAATCTGAAATATTATGGTATCTTGTTGTGCCAATTTTGGATGAAATCCATTTGTTAGTATAGAAGTTACATGTATTTTAAAATTGGATATATCAGCAGGCATAGAATCATGTTGGCAGCACCGCCTTGTATTGATTACTCCAAATTAATCTAGAATGTCAGGTGCTATACGTGTGCAAAGTATAGAGCTGTTGGCTTGCATACTTTCTGATATATTGATATTAGGGTAAAAAATATAGACAGCATTTATTAACAGTTGGCAGCCCTGATTGCTCTTAACAATACTTATAGTCATATCTGTTATGGTACACATAGCACATACGAAATTTGGTTGAAATCCAACTGATTGTATAGAAGTTACATGTATTTAAAAATTGGTACTATCAGCAGGCTTATAATCATGTTGGTAGGACTGACGTATATAAGTTACTCCAAATTAATCTAAAATGTCAGAATATACGTGTGCATAGTTTAAAGCTGTTGGCTTGCATACTTTCTGATATATAGGTATTTGGATTTAAAAAAAAATAGAGAGAGCAATTATTAACAGTTGGCAGCCCTGGTGGCTCGTAAGAATACGCCTAATCATATCCGTTTATGTACAGGTATTACATACAAAATTTGGTTGAAATCCAATTGATAGTGTAGAAGTTATATGTATTTAAACATTGGACTTATCAGGAGGCTTAAAATTATTTTGATAACACTGTCATGGTTGGACTCCTGGAAATTAAACTGAAATAGTATTATCTACATGTGTGCCAATTTTGGAATAGCTCCCATGTATACCTTGCAAGATATCCAACATGGAGCTCAAATTTCTAGTGCGTTTTTTCAGCAGTTGGTAGCACTGACATAATTTTCAAATATGGACGTGAGATATTCCGGTGCACATCTCTACTCATACTAAATTTGGTTTTGATTGCTGCAGCCGTTTAGGAGTTGATAGGGGGACACACACACACAGCCAGACAGACAGAAGGACAGACAGAGAGACAGAAGGACAGACAGACAGACAGACAGACACACATTTGCCCGATCTCATAAGACTACTTTTTCCTCATTTTTGCAAAATGTGAAAAGTAGGCTAAAAATTACTTACACTAGAAAATTCTATTTGCAATGTTTACTTACTGAATAGTGCGTCTCCGCTCACTAGTGTTGTATCGTCGAACGGCCTGCCACTAGTAGCCAAAGTTGGAACTACTTGACATTGAACTTATTGAGGAGCCTACGGGCGCTCAATTGAAATGCCCTGCTATGGCCATTGGCTGCAATTCAAATATAATTTAGTATACATCACATAGAAAATCCTTTGAATAGCCGGGAAAGTTTTTATGGAAAAGACCAGCAGGATATATTACAATAGGCTATTTAGTTCTTTACGGAATTACAGTACTTGTTGAATTACAAATCACTGTTTGTAGCACAAGTACAGTAATACCTTCCTTAAACGGATATATTTGACGATCCCGTGAACTTAGGGTGAAAAGGTGTTAAATGTCTTTAACTAAACGGAAACGGCGTTATGCCGATAGCGGAAATACGCACTTCAACAGCAAATTTCGAAGTTCAGGAACGCAGTGTTTAGAAGTTTTTCAGGCACCCTGTGAAAGTCTACCTTGTCTGCTGTAACAGTTGATTCGGTAGCTAACAAGGAATGTGAATATTTCTTCCTTCTTTTCTTCTCCAACTTACACGACAAAATGTACGACTAATGGCTTGTGTCCTGCTCCCCTGTCTTTCCCATTGCTAGCTTTAATAAGCTGGCAATCAACAAACGTCTGTCTTTGTCTCGGCCCTTGCAAATTCGCTTAGAATCGGCTTTTAACTGAGCACCTCACAACTTACATTAGGTCTACTGATATGATTCGGAGGTAGACATTATTGTTTCGAAAGCAAGAGTTGTGCTTGATCTTAACACAAAAGTAAAAGTTACACAGTACTGTATTAATTCGTAGCAGAAATATATAAAAACCAGCCACAGTGGTCAAGAGCACTAACGAGCTAATTCGTGCCTTGCTAGCATCGGGAGAACGTGGGTTCGAATCCCACCTTGTCCATCCTGAAAATAGTTTTCGTGGTTTCCCATTTTCACCACCGAGGAAATGCCGGAACGGTATCTTTCAATAGGTCCACGACTAACTTCCTTTCAAAATCCCTTTCTTAATTAGACCCAACTTAAATTTACTTACTTTTATATTTTATATGTTGGTAAAACTATAATTTGTTCTCTATTATGCTGATGCAACGAGGATAAAAGAGGATAAAAGAGGATAGGTTAGCACGGGTAAGGAAAGAATTTCTACAGAAAAGGAATCTGATGACTTCGAATATAGATTTAGGTATTAGGAAGTCATTTTTGAAAGCCTTTGTCTAGAGCGTGGCACTATATGGAAGTGAAACTTGGACTATTGGCGCAGCAGAAAAGAGAAGAATAGAAGCATTTAAAATGTGGTGTTACAGGAGAATGATGAAGATCAGATGGGTAGAGTTACAAATGAAGAGGTATTAAGACGAGTGGGAGAGGAGAGATGTTTCTGGCGACTGCTAATGAAGAGAAGAGATAGATTGGTAGGACACAAACTAAGACCCCCAGGAATAGCAAACTTAGTTATGGAAGGAAGGGTCGAGGATAAGAACTGTAGGGGTAGAACAAGGTTAGAATATGTTAAACAGATTGCCTCAGATGTATGGTGTGGTAGCTATGTAGAGGTGTAACGATTAGCTCAAGACAGGGAAGCATGGAGGGTTGAATGAAACCAGTCAACAGTCAGAAGACTCATACAACAAAAACAATTATCCTGAATTGCTAGAAAAGTAGGCTGGTTTTTATTTCTTCACAAAATTATTTTCTTCCTTTTGATTTTGGAATTGCATGGATTTATTTTACAGCCTTATGTGTAAAAGGGACGCTCGAGTATGTCCCATCCCAGCATGGTCGTCAGCTTCCTCACCACTCCAATGACATGCGCTTCAGACAACCCCACTTCTATTCACATGTCACTTGACTGTAATGGAAAACCTCGACCTTCCAGCCTTTCATGTTGTCCCTTTACTACGGAATGTACTGCGGGCATCTGCAACCGATGTTACAAAAGGTCTACACTATATCGCTCTATTATTCAAATGTTTTGCCTTTGATACATGTCCCTTTGACTACGATATCATCCATTACCGGAGCTTATGTCAGAGGACTCTGTTAATGCCATTCCAAACATTTTGACTGGCGGTGGTCAATCCTAGATGGTTATCTGTGGATGTGTTTCTCCTTCACAGTCAGAGCCGAGTGGGGTTCAAATAGACTGAATATTCCACATGAATGAACTCTCACGGATATTATTTAAATTTGACCTGCGATATGCATGAGTGCTTTCGTTGAGTGGCGATAACAGGTAAAGTTTGGTCGCACCAATATCACTTTACGACAACTCGTCATTCTAGATGTAATTCACGCTCTATATCAGTCAAAACTGTGACGGCCTCGTTGGCGTAGTTGGTAGCATGCTGAGCTTCTATGCCCAATATCGTGGGTTCAAACCCAGCTGAAGTCGTCGGATTTTTAAAGCGTTAAAATCCCTCAGTATGCCTTCCTTCGGAGGGGAAGAAAAGCCGGCAGTCCCATGTCATAGATTTATGGCATGTTAAAGAACCTTCCACTAATTACACCTGTGTGAAGCTAAATTATATAGGTTAAGAATGTAAACAACGCTCTTAGGTTCCTACGTTCGTTGCCAGGAGCCGACTGCGGTGGCGTCTAGTAGCTAAGTTCTGAACTAGTAGTCGTTGACGGTGGCGTTTGGCGGCAAAAGTAGGAACTATTTCAAAAATGCAAAGTCTGCAGTCCTTACCTGTATTACAGATAACACACACTAATACAGTCATCACAATTAACACCGGTTATCAGACACACACCCAAAGTACACGGGGCTACATGACCGCATTGTCGCAGACCCTAAACTGAGGAACCAACCAGTCAAAACTGTTACCATACTGAATGTCAAGTTTAGTGGCTTGTAGCACATGCTTGTCAAACACTAAGAAGTGTAATAATTAAATTAAAACCTACATGCTTCCTTTATTAGGAATCAAGAAGTGGATTTTGTTGTCAAATTCGTAAATATTGTAATTTCTTTTATGTTCGACGATGTCGAAATGTAAACATTATATGTCAGAAAACTGTATCATAATGGGGCTCATTGTAACACTATTTTTCATTATAAAACAGTTTCTCCCACCAATCAGAGCTCAAGAAACAGTTGTGTGACCAATTAGGTACGAATACCTTCGCGCATGCGCTCAAAATCCAACATAAATCTGTGTTGGCAAGCAAAGTGAATGGTCTCTGCTCTCGGAGTGCCTTGTCCCTCGCATGCGCTCTGTTCAGTCAGCAAAGCCAGCTCACCCTGTTCCCTAACTGAATTAACTGAATCCCACAGATATTTATGAATATTTATGTTAAAACATATAATAAAGTTATAATTATCGTCGAACATAAACAGTCGTATGCAACTCGCCTATGATGGTAATTAAGACACTCGAGTGGAAATTATAAAACTCGCTTGCGATCGTTTTATAAACATACTCGTGTCTTAATTATTGCCATTATAGGCTCGTTGCATAATGTACTATTAAATACTCGTATTTAATATGAAACTATCTTTACCATTGTGGATCCTTACAATGCACTAATGCTGTTCTATCTATCTATCTAGCTATCTATCTATCTATCTATCTATGCCTATCCTTATTTATCCCGTTTCCAACGGGGTCGGGGATGAGATGCGAAGAAATTCCACGTGGTTGATGGTTTCTACGGTCGGAATCCCTTACTGACGCCAACCTCACGAGAAGAGTTGATGAGAGATGAAATGAATGACGATGAATGAATGTTCAGTTTCAAGTAGTTCCAACTTTGGCTACCAGATGCCACTGTCACCCAGCGGCGAACGTTGGAACTTGATAGAGCGTTACTAAACCAGATAACCTACAAATTTAGCTACACACTACCAATTGTAGTGGTAGGTTCTTTATCATGCCATAAATCTATGACATGGGCCCGCCGGCTTTACTTCCCCTCCGAAGGAAGCCATACTGAAGGATTTTAACGCTCTTAAAAATCCGACGACTTCGGGCTGGTTAAAATCCGTGATCTTGGGCATAGCAGTTCAGCATGCTATCGACTACGCCACTGAAACCGACTCAATACACTAATGCTGTTCATAAAAGATAAACATTTCATAACTCTAACTTAAACAGTTTCTGAAAAAGAAGGTCATTTTCTCAAAAACAAATGAAGTTTTTCAGGAATCACACTTGAAAATTGAAGTAAAGATAAACCTACCAATGAATGAAAAAAAGCCTAAGACTCTCCATCTTCTTGAGGATTATCCAGTTGCAGTCTTTTTCTCTGTCTGAGGGATCTTGCTGTTTCTGTCACACTTTCAACCGTAATATCTGACTAGTTTTCCATTTATTGTAGGATTGCTTCTGCATTATAACCATAATTCATTCCAAATTGCATTCAATCTTTATTCTAACTACATTTACTTCATCAAAGTTGACAACAGCATCATTGCCGCCAAACATCAGTGTTTTCAGGCCCTCAAATACGATTTTGGGCACCCTGGTATGATACCACTTACAAAATATGCATACGCGTACTACCATGTTTTTCCAATTTAAATATAGCGTAGGAAGTGATATTATAGCATACAATATAGCCAATGTATGATCCAGGATGTTTTAATGTTAATCAACATGAATTATCGGCCTCTAGAGCAAATAGTTCCCGAAATAGCTGTTTCTGAATAAGTACTCACGAAAACTGGGACAATAACCAGTACCGTACAGTAAAATATTTTCAAATTTAAAAAGAATCATTGGTCATCCAAAATCTATGAAATATAAATCAAATTAAAGAAGAAACTCCAAATAACAATTTCCCGCAAAGAACTGGAAAATCGAATTTCTTTTACCAATACCACCTTCAGTAACTTACTCCCCTTAAGGCCTCCAATTTGGTTGGCTGTATTCTTTAGTGACCACATCTTCAGTCTTTCCTCGTGATACCTTATGTTATATTAAATATATTTAAACGAGTTAGATCTTCTTCATGTCTTTCTGAAAAAAAGAAACAAGGTCACTTCAAAATATGTTGCAGAAAAAGGATAGTTTCATCAAATTATCCTTACGATACTCTGGCTTTCTTGAGATCATATGTACCACACCTAACTTTAACCCGAGTAGACATAATTTCCCTTTAAACAAGGTTTAGGTGGTGGACTGCAACATTTCACTCCGGTGAACAGATAATACAGCACATAAGTAGACTACCTGCTGCAATTGGCAGACCTGTCTGTCTCACACTTTATTTTCACGGACACCACAGAACACGTGTATAAACATCCCTAAAATTCACTGTCAGGATCAGACGTTAAATTGACGTCATAAAAAGGATCGCTCTAGAATGCATATTTAAACCCAGACTTAGTTTAGTAGCTATTCGATACGAATATTATTTGTTTGAAATATGGTGTGTAGAATCGATAGCGATAAATCTTTGAGATCCATTGCCTGCGATCCTCTCTAAATGTGCTGTACGATGTCAGTGGATGTAACATGCGGTTCTCAAAGCCGCATTTATAAGTGATTCTGTTTGCATGTCGTACCTCGTCATTCAGTCTCCAGCATGTCACGTTGCGTTAATCTGTGCAGCGTCGAAGTCAAACTCATAAGTCGCCGTGCGAATGGAAGCAGGCAATCTGTCACAATCCTGTATTGAGACGTGCATGTAAATTGTTAGGGCGGATTACACGAAAAGTAATTCCTCCAATCAATTGCCTTCATTGTTTTGTATAGTCAAACAGGAAATGTCAGATAACCATAAAAGTTGATAAGATAATTGTTGTTAGCCGTAAAGCCCTATGTTATTAATGTTAAAATGTCGATATAAATCCACCTTTTTCTCAGGACGTGTTGGGCATTGAGATCTACTTCTTTTACAACATGTTCATTCATTTGTCTTCAATACACTGATCTACAATCGCTAAAACATATTTATTATGTAAATAGTTGTTACATTTTAAAAGAAGCTACATTTTTTTAATCTGACATTTTTTTAAAATAATCTACCGAAGGAAAATTGTTTGCAGTAGATCCACATGATTAGAATGCCATTTTGTACATATGGTTCGGAGATATAACCAACAGTTTCTTAGATATAGGAACATTTATACACAAAAGTGTAGTTTTGAGTGAATACAGTTTAAAGCACAAATTGCCGCCCAATCTCACTTTATCATCATCATCATCTTGTACAGTTTCCAGCCCCAGGCTGGGTCTGTTTGGAACATAAGCCTCGCCACTTAGTCCTTTCTTCCCACAACCTCTCCGCTGTCACTCTGGTCCAGTCCTCGCCTCTCTTCTTGACACTTTCCTCCACTCCTTTCAGCCATCTATCTCTTGGCCTTCCCCTTGGTCGTTTCTTCTGCATCTGCATCTCATGTATCCTCTTGGGAATCTTCTTCTCATCCATTCTGTTCAAGTGTCCATACCACCTCAGTCTTGATATCTCAATCCTACCTTGCAAGGGCTCCTCTTTCACCATTTCCCTGACCTTTTCATTCCTCACCCTGTCTCTTCTTGTTACTCCGATCCTACTTCGCAGGAACTTCATTTCACCTGCCTGTATTCTGCTTATGTCTCTTTTCTTCATTATCCAAGTTTCTGATGCATAGCTCAATATCGGGATATAGTAGGTTCTGTATAACACTACCTTGCTTTTTTGTGGGACATCTTTATTCCACACTAAGCTCCTAATGCTTCTCAGAAATGCTTCTGCCTGTCTGCCACGTTCCGTAATCTCTTTGTCATTTCTCCCATTTTCCTCCACTATACTTCCCAAGTACTTGAGACTTTCCACCTTCTTCAGCTGTCCACCTCCAAGTGTTATCCCACTCATTGGTCTGTCCTTTTTCCTGGTCGTTAACAGGATCTCACATTTACTGATGTTGAACTTCCATCCGTACTCTCCCACTGTTTCTTCCCAAGCCTTCAGTTGCTCGTGAATTTCCTCCTCCTTGTTTCCCCGGACCATGAGATCATCTGCAAACACCATTGCTTTCATCTTATCTTCTCCTATCTTTCCTGCTATCCGTGTCATTACCTCGCCCATAACCATAATAAAGAGAAGGGGTGACAGCGCACTACCCTGTTTCAGGCCACTCATTTGTCTGAACCAGTCTGTTCTTTCCCCTCCAACTTTCACACAACTCACACTTCCACAATACATCTCCTTCACTCTGCCTACAGTCCCTTTTTCCACTCCCATGTTTTCCATTGCTTTCCAAACCTTCTCCCTACACACAATATCATAGGCCTTTTCGATGTCCAGGAAGGACATCAACAGATCCTCTCCAAATTCGTAGTGGTGTTCCTGGAGCTGTCTCACTGAAAATATGAGATCCACTGTTGATCTCCCAGGTTGAAACCATACTGCTCCTCTCTCAATTTTCTCTCCACTTTGGCTCGTATTCTACTTTCTAATATCTTTTCATATATCTTGGCGCAGTGAGGTATGAGTGTAACTCCCCTGTAATTTCTGCACTCCTTTCTGCTTCCTTTCTTAAATATTGGGACAATTAATCCTTTCTTCCAATCTTCTGGGGTCTTTTTCTCCTTCCATATCACCCTCATCGCACGGTACAGCCACTGTTTCCCAACCTCCCCTGCTGCCTTCACCATTTCAACACTCACTTCGTCCACACCTGGTGCCCTTCCTCCTTTCATCTTGTCACTAGCCATCTCCAGTTCTCTCCAATCTCACTTTATACAGAATAAATCTTCTAAAATCCTCTTGGTTGGTCTTACTCTATCTTGCTAACCAAATTCTGCCCTCCTTGTTTTACAGATAATATTATGTCCCTTGTATTGGCTACACCACCAATAATAATAAATATTAATAATAAACGTATTAGACCTATACTCCCCTTAAAATGCATGTATATGTATCTTTTCAGAACACCTCTTGTATGATGAGTTTGTATGGATATATTATTATTATTATTATTATTATTATTATTATTATTATTATTATTATTGGCATTGTAGCAAATATATGGAACAGACCATTATCTGCAAAGTCAGCAAGACCACAGCCTCCTAGATCAAATAGTTCATGATATATGAAGTCCCGTTGCGTGGATTTTTCCATCACAATAACATTGCACTATTCTATTTGAAAACAAATTTAAAATAGTAAATATGGGACTTTTTCATTAAAATTATCATCAATTAAGCAGAATGATCCATGTATTCGTGATAAGTAAAAAAGTAAAAAAAGAGCAAAGAAGACGTATGGAGAATGAGGGTATCAGGGCCAATTGAGGCGAGAATGTGAAACACTCCCTAGGCCTCGAATATCCTAATACCGTAAGGGTTGGAAGATAACAAGAGTTGGCCAAGGAAGGTCTACAAAAAAAGATGACAGAGGGGAGCCTAGCACAAGCTAGTGGAAGCAATGCTTGACTCAGGTGTGATCCCGTGGTTAAACATGATTTAGTAATAAAAATATTATGTCACTGAAAAAGACTAATGTACTGTAAATACTTTGTCAACTTAGTAAAAGAAATATTCTAAGAAAATTACAATATAAGCCCACACACAAGCTTGGTCTTACGGTGAATCTATATTTAATTCCCTCAATATAATGATAAAGGTCTTGTTGTGCGTAGTGTTCAGGTATCGATCCGCTACCCTGTGATGTATTTGCGCCCGACTTCCACCGACACTCTGCGGTACTTCAAAGCTTCTCCCCCTGTCATTGGCCCTGTGACATTCTCTCTTTTAAAAGGCTGTCACAGCATGTTGGATATGTTTTGTCTCCATGAGGAGATTCCCTTATTCCACTTGTTTGTTGTCAAAAATATATTAGCGTTATCTCTGTCATTGAGATAGAAGAGTTTAAATGTATTTCCAGAGATCCATTTCAATACAAAGCGTTTGTACTCCTGTAGTATGCTGATTGTTTTATATAGCCTCTTCTTAGCCTATTATCATTATTAAACAAGAAGTTCCGTGCCGAACTAAAGAGCCTACTTTTCTTAGTATTTAAGATTCATGCCAATGATTAATCTATATGGATCTATTTGGAATAATGACGAAATTAAGTTGGTAATATATAAATTTCAAATTAGTTCGAAATACTGTAGCCTAATGTAGCCTAATAGAGCACTACAGTTGGCAACCCTGGTGACGGAATATATCCTTAGTTCCATCTCTTAAGGTACAGAATATAAAATTTGGTTGAAGTCCAATGGATAGCATGGACGTTACATGCAGTTAAACATTGGATCTAACAGCGCGCGTAAAATCATCTTGGCAACAATGTCATGCATGTATTGGTCAAAAATAATCTGAAATAATACGATCTATTGTTGTGCCAATTTTGAATGAAATCCATTAGTTAGTTACATGCATTTTAAAATTAGACCTATCAGCAGGCTTAGAATCATGTTGGCAGCACTGACGTATATTAGTTACTCCAAATTAATCTAGAATGCCAGGTACTATACGTGTGCAAAGTTTAGAGCTATCGGCTTGCATACTTTCTGATATATGGATATTAGGGTAACTAAAATAGAGACAGCATTTATTAACAGTTTGCAGCCCTGGTTGCTCTTAAGAATTTGCATAGTCATATCTGTTATGGTACACATAGCACAGATGAAATTTGGTTGAAATCCAAATGATAGTATAGAAGTTACATGTATTTAAAGTTGGACTTCTCAGCAGGTTTAGAATCATGTTGGTAGCACTTACTCCAAATTAATATAGAATGCCAGGCACTATACATGTGCATAGTTTAAAGCTGTCAGCTTGCATACTTTCTGATATATTGGTATTTGGATAAAATAAATTGAGAGCATTTATTAACAGTTGACAGCCCTGGTGGATCTTAAGAATACGCTCAGCAATATCTGTTTATATACACATAGCACATACAAAATTTCGTTGAATTCCAATTGATAGTGTAGAAGTAATATGCATTTAAAAATTGGACCTATCAGCAGGCTTATGATCATTTTGGGAACACTGCCATGTATGGCCTTCTGGAAAATAAACTGAAATATTATTATTTATACGTGTGCCAATTTTGAAATAGCTCCCATTCATATCTTCCAAGATATCCAACATGGAGCTCTAATTTCAATTGCGATTTTTCAGCAGTTGATAGAACTGACATCATTTTCAAATACGGCATTGAGATATTCAGGTATAGATCTTTACTCCTACCAAATTTTGTTTCGATTGCTGCAGCCGTTTAGGAGTTGATAGGGGGGGGGACACACACACAGCCAGACAGACAGACACACACACATTTGCCCGGATCGATCTCATAAGTCTACTTTTTCCTCATTTTTGCAAAATGTGAAAAGTAGGCTAAAATTAGGCTTATATCACCTTTTGTCCGTGTGTGTGTGTCCTAATAAAATCTTAACGGCCGAGGAGATTTAAATGAAACACGGTAAGTGTTTATCTCGTCCGACCTTCATCGTGCCTTTCAAATTTTAATACGTGTCAGCAATCGAACATGGCGGCCGCGCGAACCTGTGTTATTGTGGTGTCTGTAGAAGAGTGTGTGTGTGTGTGTTTTTTTTTAATGTAAATGAGGATTGGGAAGGAGGCGGCCGTGGCTTTAAGTTAGGAATCATCACGACACTTGCCTGGAATAGAAGTGGGAAACCACGGAAATCCACTTCCAGGATGGCTGAGACGGGAATCTAACCCAACTCTGCTGAGTTATACCTCACGAGGCTGAGTAGGCCCCTTCCCAGACCAAAGATCAGAATTAAATTTCTTGGCATAACCGGGAATCTAACTCGAAACTCCGGGGCCAAATGTAAATAACTCTCACTCCCAGATGATAATTATATGATATTTGACAATAATTCATGCATAAACATGTGGGAGCATCGGTCATCTTGAATTGAAAGAAGTATTCACCAAATGTCCAGTGACCTGTAGTAATGTATGTGTGGTGTGGTTTAACGCTAGTGTGTGGATTAATCTGTTGTTCTTGTTAATTCGTTTCAGGGGTTTGGGACATCCTGGTCATCAGCCCCGTGTAGTTCGGTGTGTGTTGAACTTGTCTGATGACCTGTATTTACTGTATGTGTTGACTGTATGTAGTAGGGACAGGGATTGGGTAGGTGCCCCGGGACGTCAAGTAAGGTACTATCCTGGCATTTGCCTGGAGAGAATGTGGGAAGAAACGGGAGAAAACCACACTCAGGATAGCCGCTGTTAGCGCCGGAATTCGAATGTGTGAACTCCAGTTTTGCTCCAGTTACCCTCACGGCCATGGTGCGCGATTTAACAAGCACGGCTACGCCGCGGGGTAGTGTTTAATCTACTTTGCACCCGAGGAAAGTTTGATTTCGTCAGATTTCCATTTGTAGTGTTTCTCCGCTCTTCACTCCAAGTCTTATAGTGTCGATTGGTGTTCGATTGTAGACCACGTGTAAGTCCAAAAGAGTTCGCTGCTTGTTTGGCAAGTCTATCAGCAAGTTCGTTGGCTTTTTCTTCGATATGGTCTTTCTTCCATGTGCAATATATTTACCAATTTTTGAATTGTAGAATTAGTAATTTTTTTCGTGCATCTTCCTTCGGTATATTGTTTTGTGTGTATGGTAAAATATATTCCAGGTATATTTTCTTAAGTTGCTTAATTTCTCTAAAAACTCTCCGGTATTGCAAGTTGCTCCGCTTGATTATTTGAGCATCTGTTGTATAATCTATACGGGAGTTTGTGGACTAGTTCAGTGTATACTGTATATAGGTAGTTATTCCGTTTTCAACTCTGTATCAGTTTTGTTGGCATAAGTTTATATCTAGACTGTTAACATCTCAAATGTATTCAGCAGAGTGTAACTTTGATCTGTAGTTTATCACTAGGAACCGGATTCTTAGGATTTTACCTATTCTTTCCTTACTTCTAAATACTCTAATACTTTTCCGAATCACACTAAAAAGAACCATATTCATGACTTCCGTAGTACCTAATATATATATATATATATATATATATATATATATATATATATATATGTATGTGGGTACCTAAAAATATCTAATTGCAGTTTTGCTCCATTTTGAACTTTTAGTCCATAGTTTTTAAAATCAAACCTGTACATAGTGTTTATTCCTAGCTCCTAGCTGCCAGAATATTCAAATACTGTACTTCAGCACTTTTCAGCTTACAGTATTGTGCCCAACTCTAGGAATGGGTATTCCAAGATTCAGACACCTAGATATGAAGGGAAAGGCTACAGCCGCTTTTGAAAGTTGAGATATTTGAATATCGCGCTCCATTACTTCTAGAAGGGAATGGAAACTTTATGCAGCCAAGAGCATGTCAAGTGACGTAGCGAGTAGTAGCAGAGGTCGAGACTATTTGTTGATTAAATAGTTAGGCATGGAGTAGAGACTTGAGACTTGGATCAGATTACTGGCACGGCCAAATGAAAGAGAATGCACTTAGTCTCAAGTAAATCGGACCAGGGATACCAGAGATATGAGGATTTCCATATTTCAGCGTGATTCAGCGTGGACCTGACCGTTTTGAATAAAAGCCGGCCGGCCCAAGCAACATCAGTTCACTTCGAACCAAGCTCTTGCATGACAAGGTGCTGCCACGTTGAGCCAAGGCACATGGTTGCCGGATCTACGCAAAAGATATCTTTAAATTATGATAGTCACAAAAGTGCTGCGATACATGTGGAACATAGTAAGTTTCCGGCAGAGAGAATCACTAAGGTGATTGTTATTTTTCTACGGACACTGGTGAAATATTTTATTTCTATATGGACATATGCTAGACTTTGTCTAGAAAATACTTTGTCACAGTCCAGTAATAATAATTTAATACTTGGATATTTTAGTCCAATTAGTCAGTTTCATAAATTGTAACTTGATAACCACTCCGATCTTTCAGCATATTGAAGGCCAGTCTATCACGGTGTTGTTCATTAGCCGACGAAGGGAAACTATATGTTGCTTCGCGCATGATAGATGGTGATAAGCCATGCCCAGGGAACGATCTTCAGAACAGCCGTTGATTGGTTTAGACTGTCAGTGTTTTCTTGTACTGAAAAGATTACCGTGAGTTATGTTACAAATGACATATTTGAGAATAGATCACTTGGATCTGACCCCATTTAAGCAAACTGCTATGGACTTAATTGAAGTCAATATTAAAATGGATCAGCAGTTACTTCAAACTTCAAGAAATATTTCCACTATGTCGTGTTAGACAGATTGTGGGTATATAATGGCGGCCGATACAAGGATTAGACGTGCGTGTCCACTAGGGCATGTATCTGGATATATCTGGTACAGATCAGGTTCACTACGCTTCAAGACCAACGAGAAATGTAAGCCACATTTTCACTTTATATTATGCCTAGCTAATTGGAACAAACTCATTTTCTGCAGATGACCAACACATTTGTTTTTCTTCGTATTTAAATCTTGCAATGATTTACGCAAGACATATTAGAGTTATTCTGAGTATTTTCAGCACTCAGAACAGTTTAGGATCGATGACCGAGCAGAACGAGCATTTATTTGAATGTTTCATATTTTTTTGATAATCACGGTAATCAGCCGATGTAACTGTAAAAGTTAATAATTATTAAAACTCAGCAATTCCTCTAGGTTTGTGCCGTGTCTTGTGTGGGGTTTCGCCTAGGACACCAAGCTAGGCTCATCGGCGGGCTCTTGGTGTCCCTGCCCGGACCCCCACAGGAGTGACGAACTGCGCGCCACCTCCCTTTATATAAGGTGCAACTGCACCACTTGACTACGAGAACTAAAAGCTCAAGTAGCCTTAACCTCCCTATGAAGGCTTCCAAAAAGATGGTATATTGGCTTTCACGGCCGGTGAATTAAAACTCAGCAATTCTTCTAGGTTTGTGCCGTGTCTTGTGTGGGGTTTCGCCTAGGACACCAAGCTAGGCTCATCGGCGGGCTCTTGGTGTCCCTGCCCGGACATGAAACCTAGAAGAATTGCTGAGTTTTAATTCACCGGCCGTGAAAGCCAATATACCATCTTTTTGGAAGCCTTCATAGGGAGGTTAAGGCTACTTGAGCTTTTAGTTCTCGTAGTCAAGTGGTGCAGTTGCACCTTATATAAAGGGAGGTGGCGCGCAGTTCGTCACTCCTGTGGGGGTCCGGGCAGGGACACCAAGAGCCCGCCGATGAGACTAGCTTGGTGTCCTAGGCGAAACCCCACACAAGACACGGCACAAACCTAGAAGAATTGCTGAGTTTTAATTCACCGGCCGTGAAAGCCAATATACCATCTTTTTGGAAGCCTTCATAGGGAGGTTAAGGCTACTTGAGCTTTTAGTTCTCGTAGTCAAGTGGTGCAGTTGCACCTTATATAAAGGGAGGTGGCGCGCAGTTCGTCACTCCTGTGGGGGTCCGGGCAGGGACACCAAGAGCCCGCCGATGAGCCCAGCTTGGTGTCCTAGGCGAAACCCCACACAAGACACGGCACAAACCTAGAAGAATTGCTGAGTTTTAATTCACCGGCCGTGAAAGCCAATATACCATCTTTTTGGAAGCCTTCATAGGGAGGTTAAGGCTACTTGAGCTTTTAGTTCTCGTAGTCAAGTGGTGCAGTTGCACCTTATATAAAGGGAGGTGGCGCGCAGTTCGTCACTCCTGTGGGGGTCCGGGCAGGGACACCAAGAGCCCGCCGATGAGCCTAGCTTGGTGTCCTAGGCGAAACCCCACACAAGACACGGCACAAACCTAGAAGAATTGCTGAGTTTTAATTCACCGGCCGTGAAAGCCAATATACCATCTTAATAATTATTATTTGTTGAGAAATGGATATTTTATCCATATTCGAAGAATCGAACATGTGGATTCTCACATAATGAAGTAATAATTAAATATATTTACAATAATATAACTAATAATAATAATAATAATAATCCACTAATAATAATGATTTTCATAACTTTTCTAAATAATTCTTGGATCTTATATTTTATAATAATCACATTTATTGAGAGAGAGCTTATGAAGTAGTTTAATCATTTCTAGTTTGGAACAGTTGATTTTCCGAAGGATAGTGGTTAGCGCAAGCCCGCATTCAACCAACATTACAGTTCTGGTTGAACAGTTAATATTTGCAATGAGCAAAGTATATTTTTCAGATAACACGGAGCGGCATGAAACGGGAAGCAAATGATATTTGTATCAATTAGGATATTTTTGTATTTATATAAAATCATGACGTAGATACACATTCGAAAGTGAAATAAAGATTATCATAAGTATGGTAACTTCACGGGTTGAACTGAATGGTAAAATAAAATAAACTTGTAAGTTTATTAATCTTCCAGTGTTGATAACAAGCAAAGGCTTGATTTGTTGTATAAATTTTGGGAAGAAAATTTATGTGTGTGGAGTAGTTGAGATGCCATTCACAGGTGCGCATGTTTAAGTCGCAGGAATGAGGAGGTTTTTATTTGAGCATCAATCAAATAGCAGGTTCGATGACTCAGTGTTAAAGAAGGAGTATTGGAACTACACATTGCGTCGTATGAATGACCCAAAGGTTATTTCTTAAAATCCATCAGTTCTTATTTCAACCTTGTTTACGGATTCCATTAAGACTTTGATTTTGCTAGAACCCGGATTTGTCATGATAGTATTTTATTCTTCTTCAGAGGAAGACCTTTGCCGTTGTTGTTGGAATATTGTGTTCTTATAATAATAATAGAATGGGCCACTGCCAATTAAAAATAATTCTATAACCACGAATAATTTGAAGGATGTTTTCAATCCTAGTGTCATGAACTAAATGAATTTATTATGAAGCTACAATTCTTATTTCCGCATTCTGTCGAAGAATTGCAAGTTGTGAAAGTTACTAAAATGGCCACAAGTATAAATATTTTTCTTAATAATGATTCCAAGTGGAAAATCAAATAGTTAAATGATCCAACAATGTATTGATCAAGTTGATGATTCAGAAATCATATATTTTGTTAGGAACTTGAAGTTCATAATCGAGTCACTTTTCGAAACGTTTAATGTCAGAAGAACAATTAATTTTGTTGTGCTTCGCGCAGTTCTTCGATGCTATGCTCAATGGTCAGATACTTTTCAGATGTTGTTATTAATATGTGTACATAATTTGTGTTGATTCAGAGATAATAATATTTTTGACAATACTTTTTTTTTGAAACTGGAAAAATAAGTGAAAGTTAAAAATTCTATGAACAATTATTCTACGAGTGTTAATATTATGTAAAAATTCAACCAGTTAACTACAGTATTTCCAGTAAAGACAATTAAATTTGAACTGGATTTAATCATAAATAATGGATATAATTTTGGAACACAGTCTACAGGACTGATAATCAGACTTGTGTCTCCAAAGATAATTGTCCAATGTGTTGGAAAATTTCTGTACATTGTGTAAATAGTAATGTGGGTCGTCACACGTGAATGATGCTGCTTTGAGCATTTTATTTTGCAGTCAATTTTAAATTCAGAATAAAATGAGATAATTTTACATGATGTGTTATGCCCAGTTGAATCTCCTTCTATCCTTATTGTTGCATTGAGCCAAAAATCAGTAAAGCATTTTTTTCATTTGATGTCGTTTTTGCGATTAGCTTTAACCCATCTGGCGCCCCGGGATATTTTGACTCTCGTGCTGACTGATTCTTGGTAAAATGCATATGTGGTCGTGCGGACTCCGGTCTAAACGGGCACATAAAATAAGATAGAGGGAGAAATGGCTTCGAACGTGGGGCTCGAGTTAGACACGTCAATCGCATGCCGATTTAAATTGTGATAATTTTTATATAGATATTTTGGGAGTTGAGAGATGTCTGGTTTGGATGAATAAATTAGTAGGAAACCCAATTAGTGGGGAAAATTAAAAATTTAACTGGGTTTAATAATTAGAATGGGTTTGATTATTTTTGATAATGGCTTAATCATTAGGGCGTCAAGTAAATTCAGTAGTAAACGTTCGATGACTGGACATACGTATTATTAGAATCCAGGTGGAGGATATTTGAGAACTTGCATATTTTTCTTGTGATATTGTGGTAAAGGTAATTCGTAAAAGTAGAGAATTTTGTTTTTCCATCACATCGACATTAGGACAAATCTCATTTTATTAGAGTGTTCCAATTAGCTATTCATATTTCTTGTTCTAGTTATAAGCTTGTGTCTGCCGACATGTATACCCCTAAGTTTAGAATAATAATTGAAAATTATGGAAGAGATGATGAGGATGATGAGGAGTTTGGAAGAGAGTTCCAAAGAAGCTGGACGGCGTGTAGCAGCCATTATGAAAGAAAATACAGAGGCTTTGGAAAATAAACTTAAAGAAAATTTAAATGAGAAACTTAAAGAAAATTCTGATTCTTTAGAAAATAAACTTAAAGAAAATTCTGATTCTTTAGAAAATAAACTTAAAGAAAATTCTGATTCTTTAGAAAATAAACTTAAAGAGAATTCTGATTCTTTAGAAAATAAATTTAGAGAAAATTCTGATTCTTTAGAAAATAAACTTAAAGAAAGTTTAAATGATAAACTTAAAGAAAGTTCTGATACTTTAAAAGATAACTTGAAAGAAAATTTAAATAGTAAATTTAATTCTATGGAAAATAAATTTAAAGAGAATGCCGAAATTTTGAAAATGTCACTTGAGAGTAAAATGACTAAATTATGCGAAAAAACACATGAGCTCGAAAGTTCATTAGCCACTAACGCAAGTTTAATGGACGATAAATTTCGCGATGCTGATCTAAGATCCCAAAGCTTAGCTGATAGGATAGAACATGGTCTTAGGAAAGTTGGTGAAGACATGATCAACCTAGAAGTCAGGGTGAAGAAAGAGAGCAATGAGATGGCAATTCTAGTTGTTCAACGTTTGACAGAACAATTCAAAGAACTCGTAATGGGAGAAATAAGAGAAGGTGTGATTAATGAATTACAAACTGAAATTAAAACCACAGTTATCGATGAAATTAAAGACACACTCAAGCTGGAGAACCAAGAGGGAGTCAAGGAAATTAGGGAATCTTTGTCATCCCATATTCAAGTAATTTCCAAAGATATCCAAGCAACTCAGAAGGACATATCAGATGTGACAGGGTTGTTGAAAAGTCACGAGGCTGTTATGAACCAGATATCCACTGATGTCAAGGAGAACTGTAAGGAAACCGAAGCAATTAAAAAATGGCAGAAGAAAACCATAAGGAAATTGAGGCTATGAAAACCCAAATCAAGGACGAGAAACAGTCTGGCCATCTGTTGAAAATGCCAAGTGTAAGGGGAGAAGAACAGATACAGATAAACCTAGGAGCAGCTAGAGAAACTGATAGTCAAAGGCAGGAGGAGGTCAGGACAGTATTTCAATCCAACCCCATAACTGTATTCAAGAATGTAGAGGATAAGCCTTCTAAATTTTCAGGGCGAGATTCTGTGACACCCGTAGAATTCTTGAGAAAAGCAGGTGATTACCTAAAAGATTCCAAAATCCCTAAGGAAAGACAGATCCGAGTGATAGGGAAATTTTTGGAAGGTCCTGCACTTCTTTGGTTTAGAGCTTTTAGGTCCACTCTCACCAATTTTGAGGAGTTTTCCCGTGGGTTATTAAAAAAGTTTTGGTCCCCGGAAACCCAACAGCAAGTCAGAGCAGAATTATATTCAAAGAGATTCTCGACGTCACAACCTACTCGATACTCTACGTACTTTTCTGGACAGCTTTCTAAACTACAACATTTAGATCCGACGATGCCAGATAATGAATTGATTACCGCATTAATACGTCAGTTTCCAGCAGACGTCCAAAGAACCTTGATCGCTGCTGACATTTATAATATGGAGCAATTTGACGAGGTATTGCAGAAACTTGATCACACGAACGCTCAATTCTTCCATCAGAAGGGAGGAAAGAATAACAACGCTGTGTATGCTGTTATGGCCGACAGTTATTCCCAAACACCTCGAGAGATTCGAGAGGGGCGAGAAGAGAAAACGCCGAGGGAAGAGCCCATTAAAGAGGATGGAATCAGTACAATAACAGATACAGTTACAAGCCTTATGCGAGACCGGATGGTGGATATCGATATAATACTCGATGGAGAAGGCCAAGGGATAATCAAGGAAGGTACCAGGAAAGAAGGTACTATGGTAGAAACAATAACTACAATAACAGAGGGAATGTGAACACTCGTCAGTCCAATGAAGAGTTCAATAAGGAGACGAGGAAGAACTTGGAAGAAAGACACCAAGAAAACTTGCAGTTCTTGGAACAGAAGTTCGATGAACCAGGTCCATCGGGAACACAACAATCCCGTGGGAATGGAAAAAAACTTCGAATTCACAGTAGAAGATAGAATTTTAAACACTTTCACTTCCAGAATTATTAAATGGCAAGCAGAGGATGATGACTTAATTCAACATAATAACGAACGGAAAGAAATGGGTACAAGAATTAAAATGCCAATCATATCATGCGAAGTATTCGGTATGCCTGTCGATACTTTAATTGATTCTGGGGCTATGCTTTGTCTTGTGAGCGAGAAGCTTTATATTCTATGGAAGCTCAAAGAGAATTTAGAGGAGATTCCAGTATCAGGAATTAAAATCCAAGGAATAATACCCAACAAAATATCTCTGTGTAAAACACAATTATACTTATGTGTTACTATTGGAGGACATGATTTCCGACATGTGTTTGTAGTAATGAAGGACATGGCTTTTGACATGATATTGGGAGCGGATTTCATTCAGAAATATCAAGCAGTGATAGACATGAAGACAGAGACGATCAGATTCAAGAATACCGAAGAGATAAACTTCGAGGGAAAAGAAGAGGAAGACATCGAGGGAGATGCTCAATGGTCTCTGATTTTTCATGAAGCTGAAGGAAGAGAAGTCTACACTGAGAAGGAGTCCCCAGAGCTAGGAAAAATTTTGGAAGAGTACCACGATATTTTTGATATTAAACCTGGTGAAATTAAAGATTTTGAATATCGTATTCGTGTAAATGATGATGCACCTTTCCACGCTAAATTGTATCCGGTAGCGGAAAAGCATCGAGAAAGGGTAAAAGTGCTTATCAAAGATATGGAAAGCAACAATGTGATTGAAAAGTACACTACATCTTATGTCAATCCATTAGCAGTAGTGTCTAAGCCAGATGGAAGTCTGAGACTATGTTTAGACGCGCGAAATTTGAATTCAAGTTTGCTGCCAGAGTATGACAGACCACCAATCATTAGGGAACTGTTAATGAAATTCCAAGGCAAGGTCTGGTTCTCTAACATTGATCTCACTTCGTCCTATCACCACATTAGGCTTAGTGAAGATTCCAAAAATTTTACAGGATTTATGTTTGACCAGCAGACATATGTATTCCGCCGTCTACCTTCTGGAGTCAAAACATCTGGATCTGTTTTGATCAGAGCACTGGAACAAAACTTGAGTCCTGAAGTAAAAGAGATAGCAATTCGTTACATAGATGATATCCTAATTGCATCTGAGACTAAAGAGGAACATTTATTACATCTTCAGATGTTATTCGCAGATTTGAGAAAAGCAAATTTTAAAGTAAACCTTCGAAAATGTCAGTTCTTTCGGAAGGAAATAAAATTTTTGGGCCACATTTTGGATGGTGATGGATACCGTCCCAATGAGACAAAGATACAGGTGATTGCAAATTTCCCTAGACCTACTAGAGTGAAGAATGTCCGCAGTTTTCTCGGGACATGCCAATTCTTTGCAGGGCATTGTCCAAACTTCACCAAGACGGTTGCTCCATTGCAGGAATTATTAAAAAAAGGAAACAAATCGAAATGGAATGAAGATTGTGAACAATCATTTCAAGATGCCAAGAGGTTATTGGTAAACAGCGTGAAATTAGAGTATCCTGACTTTACCAAGAATTTCATCATAGAATCCGATGCATCCACCGTAGGGATTGGAGCAATTCTTCTTCAAGAAGATGAAGATCACAAGAGACGTTACCTGGCGTTCATAAGCAGGAAACTTCGTCCATCAGAAAGGAATTATTACACCACAGAGTTAGAAGCACTTGCTGTAATCTTCGCGTTGGAATCATGGAAGAAAATGTTAATTGGACATTCAGTAATTGTGAGGACTGATCACCATGCATTGGAGTTTATCTTGAGAACAAACTTTGCCAGTGATAGGATAACTAGATGGTCACTTTTTATTCAACAATTCAACCTAGTTATTGAACACACTCCTGGAAAGTTGAACGTTGGAGCCGATTTATTGAGTAGAGCAGTGGAGTCTACATCTAAGGTTTTTCAAGTTAACCTGACGCAGGAGGATGAGGATACCTTGAGAAAGTTAAGATTGTTGCATTTATCCCAGAGGAGAGACCGACGTTTTAGAAACATTTTTCGTTTTCTACAGGGAGACATGGATCCAAATGATGATGATTTTGTGGAAACTGAAAGAATTTCAAGAGATTTTATGATGTTAGATGGTTTAATCTACAAGTTTGCAGATCCCGACCATACGAAGCTGAGAGTAGTGATACCTCCACGAATGCAAAAACCCATTATCTGGATGGCACATCGAATTGCAGGTCATGCTGGAGTAGATAAGACGGTCAACATGATACAAGAAAAATTTTCGTGGGAGCGAATGCGACAAACTGTCAGGAACACTATTCGAGAATGCAACTTATGCCAAAGGAGTAAACATAACTCTAGATTATTGAGAGAATTACCAAGGCCTATTATTCCTTCTAAGCCTCGTGAAATCTTCGCGACTGATCTTTATGGTCCTCTCCCAAAGTCTAAAAGAGGTAACCGATATATTCTGGTGACCATGGATGTTTTCAGCAAATACACTATGTTGCACCCAATTCAGAAGGCAAACGCAAAATATTGTGCGAAGAGAATTAGAGACAACGTAATTCCGGAAGCAGGCAAACCGGAATTCCTTTTATCAGATCGTGGACCCCAATTTACATCTTTAGAATTTAGAACCGTCATGAATAATCTTGGGATTAGACAATTGTTTTGTTCTATCAGACATCCTGAAAGCAATCCAGCAGGACGCGCGATGGCTGAAATAGCAAAATTTTGCCGCCTCTATTGTCCAAATGAGCATTGGAAATGGATGGAAGTTCTCTCATTAGCATCCGAATCCATCAACTCTACAATTCATGAGAGTACTGGACAGATTCCCATGTTGCTTCATCATGGAATTAAACCAACAAGATTATGGGATCGAATCATCTCTATTCCACCTGAGATTGAACCAAGTCGTCAGATGAGGGAAACTCTAGCTTTAGACAAGTTGAGGAGCCAAGCTGAGAAAAGAGAGCGCAGAGTGAGAGGAAAGCGTTTTCGCAGACCCTTGCGCGTAGGAACTCTTGTTTTAGTGAAAAGACCTACACCCTCTGACGTGCAAAATCGAGTGTACTCGAAGTTTGCAAGCCTTTACGCTGGACCATATCGTATTGTGGAAGTAAACAACAATGGAAGCTATGAATTCGCCAATACACGAATTGGTAACATCGTGGGAACTTATAATGCAGCGAATTTGAAGATTTACTATTCAAGAACCAGATGATTTAATGTGTAGATAGGAAAAATAAAAAATTTTCAATTTTTATTTTTTGCTAGGTGTGGGGTGGATGTGCCCAACTCTAGGAATGGGTATTCCAAGATTCAGACACCTAGATATGAAGGGAAAGGCTACAGCCGCTTTTGAAAGTTGAGATATTTGAATATCGCGCTCCATTACTTCTAGAAGGGAATGGAAACTTTATGCAGCCAAGAGCATGTCAAGTGACGTAGCGAGTAGTAGCAGAGGTCGAGACTATTTGTTGATTAAATAGTTAGCCATGGAGTAGAGACTTGAGACTTGGATCAGATTACTGGCACGGCCAAATGAAAGAGAATGCACTTAGTCTCAAGTAAATCGGACCAGGGATACCAGAGATATGAGGATTTCCATATTTCAGCGTGATTCAGCGTGGACCTGACCGTTTTGCATAAAAGCCGAACGGCCCAAGCAACATCAGTTCACTTCGAACCAAGCTCTTGCATGACAAGGTGCTGCCACGTTGAGCCAAGGCACATGGTTGCCGGATCTACGCAGAAGATATCTTTAAATTGTGATAGTCACAAAAGTGCTGCGATACATGTGGAACATAGTAAGTTTCCGGCAGAGAGAATCACTAAGGTGATTGTTATTTTTCTACGGACACTGGTGAAATATTTTATTTCTATATGGACATATGCTAGACTTTGTCTAGAAAGTACTTTGTCACAGTCCAGTAATAATAATTTAATACTTGGATATTTTAGTCCAATTAGTCAGTTTCATAAATTGTAACTTGATAACCACTCCGATTTTTCAGTATATTGAAGCCAGTCTATCACGGTGTTGTTCATTAGCCGACGAAGGGAAACTATATGTTGCTTCGCGCATGATAGATGGTGATAAGCCATGCCCAGGGAACGATCTTCAGAACAGCCGTTGATTGGTTTAGACTGTCAGTGTTTTCTTGTACTGAAAAGATTACCGTGAGTTATGTTACAACTGACATATTTGAGAATAGATCACTTGGATCTGACCCCATTTAAGCAAACTGCTATGGACTTAATTGAAGTCAATATTAAAATGGATCAGCAGTTACTTCAAACTTCAAGAAATATTTCCACTATGTCTTGTTAGACAGATTGTGGGTATATAATGGCGGCCGATACAAGGATTAGACGTGCGTGTCCACTAGGGCATGTATCTGGATAAATCTGGTACAGATCAGGTTCACTACGCTTCAAGACCAACGAGAAATGTAAGCCACATTTTGACTTTATATTATGCCTAGCTAATTGGAACAAACTCATTTTCTGCAGATGACCAACACATTTGTTTTTCTTCGTATTTAAATCTTGCAATGATTTACGCAAGACATATTAGAGTTATTCTGAGTATTTTCAGCACTCAGAACAGTTTAGGACCGATGACCGAGCAGAACGAGCATTTATTTGAATGTTTCATATTTTTTGATAATCACGGTAATCAGCCGATGTAACTGTAAAAGTTAATAATTATTATTTGTTGAGAAATGGATATTTTATCCATATTCGAAGAATCGAACATGTGGATTCTCACATAATGAAATAATAATTAAATATATTTACAATAATATAACCAATAATAATAATAATAATAATCCACTAATAATAATAATAATGATTTTCATAACTTTTCTAAATAATTCTTGGATCTTATATTTTATAATAATCACATTTATTGAGAGAGAGCTTATGAAGTAGTTTAATCATTTCTAGTTTGGAACAGGTGATTTTCCGAAGGATAGTGGTTAGCGCAAGCCCGCATTCAACCAACATTACAGTTCTGGTTGAACAGTTAATATTTGCAATGAGCAAAGTATATTTTTCAGATAACACGGAGCGGCATGAAACGGGAAGCAAATGATATTTGTATCAATTAGGATATTTTTGTATTTATATAAAATCATGACGTAGATACACATTCGAAAGTGAAATAAAGATTATCATAAGTATGGTAACTTCACGGGTTGAACTGAATGGTAAAATAAAATAAACTTGTAAGTTTATTAATCTTCCAGTGTTGATAACAAGCAGATGCTTGATTTATTGTATAAATTTTGGGAAGAAAATTTATGTGTGTGGAGTAGTTGAGATGCCATTCCCAGGTGCGCATGTTTAAGTCGCAGGAATGAGGAGGTTTTTATTTGAGCATCAATCAAATAGCAGGTTCGATGACTCAGTGTTAAAGAAGGAGTATTGGAACTACACATTGCGTCGTATGAATGACCCAAAGGTTATTTCTTAAAAACCATCAGTTCTTATTTCAACCTCGTTTACGGATTCCATTAAGACTTTGATTTTGCTAGAACCCGGATTTGTCATGATAGTATTTTATTCTTCTTCAGAGGAAAACCTTTGCCGTTGTTGTTGGAATATTGTGTTCTTATAATAATAGAATGGGCCAATGCCAATTAAAAATAATTCTATAACCACGAATAATTTGAAGGATGTTTTCAATCCTAGTGTCATGAACTAAATGAATTTATTATGAAGCTACAATTCTTATTTCCGCATTCTGTCGAAGAATTGCAAGTTGTGAAAGTTACTAAAATGGCCACAAATATAAATATTTTTCTTAATAATGATTCCAAGTGGAAAATCAAATAGTTAAATGGTCCAACAATGTATTGATCAAGTTGATGATTCAGAAATCATATATTCTGTTAGGAACTTGAAGTTCATAATCGAGTCACTTCTCGAAACGTTTAATGTCAGAAGAACAATTAATTTTGTTGTGCTTCGCGCAGTTCTTCGATGCTATGCTCAATGGTCAGATACTTTTCAGATGTTGTTATTAATATGTGTACATAATTTTGTGTTGATTCAGAGATAATAATATTTTTGACAATATATTATTTTTTTTGAAACTGGAAAAATAAGTGAAAGTTAAAAATTCTATGAACAATTATTCTACGAGTGTTAATATTATGTAAAAATGCAACCAGTGAACTACAGTATTTCCAGTAAAGACAATTAAATTTGAACTGGATTTATTCATAAATAATGGATATAATTTTGGAACACAGTCTACAGGACTGATAATCAGACTTGTGTCTCCAAAGATAATTGTCCAATGTGTTGGAAAATTTCTGTACATTGTGTAAATAGTAATGTGGGTCGTCACACGTGAATGATGCTGATTTGAGCATTTTATTTTGCAGTCAATTTTAAATTCAGAATAAAATGAGATAATTTTACATGATGTGTTATGCCCAGTTGAATCTCCTTCTATCCTTATTGTTGCATTGAGCCAAAAATCAGTAAAGCATTTTTTTCATTTGATGTCGTTTTTGCGATTAGCTTTAACCCATCTGGCGCCCCGGGATATTTTGACTCTCGTGCTGACTGATTCTTGGTAAAATGCATATGTGGTCGTGTGGACTCCGGTCTAAACGGACACAGTATATCTTATTGTTTGGTTATTTACTGTCAGAAAAGTGGGGATAAATCTCTTATTGTCCCCAAGTTCCCTGTATTCTAAATTAAAAATAGTTAATTAAGCGGGCTAGAATGTGAGAATCACCTCTGGTATCCTTGGTTTTATTGAATTTGAATAATTAGCAAAATTCTTCAACTGAAAAATCACGTGGGGTCAGGAAGGGCATTCGGCCTTAAATCCCCGACCAAAACAAAAAAATGAGCCTGGTTGGCTCCAGCGACTCCAATTAAAATTGGAATAAGCCGAAGAAAGAAAACAACATATTTAAGGACAACAAGAAAGTGTGAACTTCCCGGTGATAATTTGATGACATCATTATGTAAAATATTTACACTGTCATTGCAATCACATTTTCTACTAACAATTAGGTAGTAATTTTAATCTTTGCGGAATCTTTGGCTACACTTTAAACAGAAAATCCTATTCTACCTAAACCTAAAAATAACTATTTTATTTTTTTGAGAACCTAAAATTACAATTTCAAAAACCTAAAAATCCGATTCCTATTTATGACTGTATCTCTTATAGGTTGGCCTCGGTTTCGGCGATGTTTATCCTATCTAACCTCAGTGCCCGTTTTAGTGTCGTAACATTGTGTGTGGTATCTAATGCATCAATCCGAACGGAAAATCTGTAAGAGAGTAATGGTACTATTTCCCCTATGTAGATGATGCTCATTACGTCAGAGCGTAAGCCCCAATTTGCCTTCTCAGTCATTTGCTCTGTATGTTGATTGAATTTGTATTTGGAGCCCGGTGAGTTCACGACTAGTAGGGCGTGGGTTGGCGATTGCAGGGCCCAGCTTAACCCTTACTTGTGCCAGGCTCTTTTGTCATATTTTCTGTTGAGTTCCCTGGATCAACTATCCGAGCCTGATGGTATTATTTAATAAGGCCTAGGCACACAGAATGCGGGATACGATCACGTTCTGGGTTCTCCGTCCGCAGCGAGCTGAACACAAATCAGTGTTTCTCATTATTGCATCATCTCTGTTAAACACACACTGGTGTGCGATAACAATCTCAACCAGGACGTAACGGGCAGCGATCAGTTGAGTTTCGAGTCTGTTGCGCGCACATTGAGTAGCGTTCTTTCTTGAAATGGACCCTTAAAAACTCATTGAATAGGTGAGAAACTACCCATGTTTGCATGATCGAGGACATGTTGTGAATTACTTTATAGTCGGTTCCAGTAGATTATATAGTTCTTCAAAATACTCATGGGACATTCGAAAGTAAATGAAATATCCATCTTCGAAACAATCTAATTCTCGACATAATCTGTGATATTCGACTAATTGTTCTCGTAAATTTATTTCGTGGACCCATTTCCGCCTCTTGGCCTTTTTCATCAAAACAAATGAGGCTAACATTTACTCTACATCAGAAGAACACCACATATTTCTATATGTTTCTCATCTGTCGACACAAAGTGACCTTAATACAGGACCTGTCCGTGCGCCCTACCATTCTGTAATGAGTGTGACAGTTCCGCATCGGAGCCCATCTTGATTTTCACGACGTCCTGCCCGTAACCACAGCCCGCATTCTGTGTGTCAAGGCCTAATTATTAATCCAGCGTCTTTTCATATTTCTCTTTTAACTGGCCATTGCCTTTTATTACCTGAATCGTGGTTTAGTGGCTAGCATTCTTGGCTGTCGACCCGGAGGTCCAGATTTGACTCCCAGATTTGCCAAGAAATGTAATTCTGGTCTGAAAGCTGGAACGGAGTACATTCAGTCGCAAAACTTAAAAGAGGTAAGTTTGATTCTCATCTCGGCCATCTTGGAAGTAGTTTTCCGTGGTTTCCCAGTTCTACTCCAGGCAAGTGCCGGGATGGTACCTAATATAACACCACGGCCACCTCCCTCAAAATCCTTATCTGATTTACAAATACACACACTAATACAACCATCAAAATTACACAGGTTATCAGACTAATTATACACACACCCAAGTACACGATATTACAAAGCCCCTCGATCAAACAACAAGAAACAAAAATGTTTCAACACTGGGTTTTTTGGAGGTTGGGAGAACAACTGTTCTTCCTGATAATGACTGTTATTTTGTGTTGGGAGGAAATCGTTTCCTACAATTTGTTATACGTGGTTTCACGTAGTTACAGAATTATGGTTAGTACAACATTTAGATCGTAAGCCTCCGTGGCTTAGGCGGCAGCACGCCGGCCTCTCACCGCTGGGTCCGTGGTTCAAATCCCGGTCACTCCAAGTGAGATCTGTGCTGGACAAAACGGAGGCAGACAGGTTTTTCTCCGGGTACTCCGGTTTTCCCTGTCAACATTTCATTCCAGCAACACTCTCCACTATCATTTCATTTCATCTGTCATTCATTTAATCATTGCCCCAGAGGAGTGCGTCAGGCCTCGGCAGCCGGCACAGTTCATATCCTCGCCGCTAGATGGGGGCTTCATTCATTCCATTCCTGACCCGGTCGGAGACTGGAAGCAGGCTGTGGATTTTCACATTTAGATCGCTAGAAAGTTTCAATGGTCTGTTTAGAGTTCTCATGTTGATAACGGATGAAACTTGTTTGGCCACATTACTTGAGGAGACTAGGAGAGCCGCATTAGAGTCGAGTGTTTCAAACTAGACAGCTACTTGATGCGCGTTCGATGGGCGTAATAATCCCCTTGCCGTGGATTCAACAAGCAAACGAGACGTGAAGTTAATTTTAGCACTGAGCAGATTATCGAACGCTTGCCAAATTGGTTGCGTGTAGGCTTACATTCACTTCGCTACCACCTTATGTGGTCTAGGGGTACGTAAAGAGTTTCTTGTTTCAAAGGTCGATTGCAGTCTCGTGTGGTAGATCTAAAATACGGACGCAGGGAAAACGCGAGGGGATGAGTATAACTAATAATAATTTTATTTGTTTTACGTCCCTTTTAACATACTTCCTCAGCGCTACAGCCCAGGATAAGCTTTGGTCTCCCTCTCAATGATTCTCCATTCATCTCTTCTTTCCACTTTCTCCCACAATCTCCTGACTTGCATAGTCTTCAGATCCTTTTCTACATCTTGCATCCAGGTCCTTCTTGGCCTTCCACGTTTCCTCGATCCTATCATTTTTCTATGCAACAACTTCTTCTGAATTCTTTTACTACCCATCCGTTCTACATGTCCCAACCATGCAATCCTCAGTGACATCACAAATCTCACAATATCTTAACCTCGAAGAACTGTGTCCAACTCTAGATTTGTTCTCATTCTCCACTCATCTCCTACTCTTACTCGACCATAGATCCTCCGTACAACCTTTCCCTCAGATACAGGAAGTGTATTTTCATCCATCAATGTCATGGTATAGGTCTATGCACCATAGGAAACAACAGGTTTAATTAGAGTTTTATAGATCGCCATCTTTGTTTTCCTTGACAATAAGGAAGATTTCAATAATTTGGTGTTGGTAAAATATGATCTGTACCCCATCATGACTCGTCTATTTATTTCCTCTGTTACCAAGTTTTCGCTGTTTAACACTACTCCAAGGTAGGTGAAGCATTCGACTTTTCCAAATACATATTTTCCACAAGTTACATTCTTCGTCCTTATAGTTTCCTTTGATGCTGACATTTTCATATATTATGTCTTCTGTCCATTAATCCTGAGTCCTACCATTTATCTACTGCGGCTTTTTGAGACGCCAGGGTGCCGGAATTTTGTCCCGAACGGGATCTTTAACGTGCCAGTAAATCTACTGACACGGCTCCCTCACATTTGCGCACCCTCAAATGCCAGCTGACTGCGCCAGTATTCGATCCTGCAACCTTTGGAACAGCATGCGAGAACGTTATCGCTGAGCCACCCAGCCAGCCAGATGAGTATGAGTTTGAGGAGGTGGTGGTGGTCAAATTCTACACACCTTTAAGTACACTTAAGTTTGTACTTGCAAACAATTGGTTCAGTAAGCATTTTGTATTTTGGTCGTGGGCCGTGAAAATTCGTTGTGTAATAAGAAATCCTAACACATTTCACCCAAATGAAAGCTAATTTTTGAAATTTTTATTTCTTACGACAGTTTGAATACCAAATGCTGTTTTTCAGCTATTAGGCCGTGTTGTGTACATAAAGTACAAGTGCTGTTGAGGTGACAGTAGTCGTTACCCCATTAGAAGTATTTTCGAGCCTAAGGTGATTGACTAGCATACTAGGCTTTGGTCTGAAGGGCCCCGGACTCGATTCCCGGCCAACCCGTGGGGATTTTACAGTAATCTCCTGTGGTTAATTCCCCTATCTCAGTGACTGGGCGTTTGTGACGTCTTTATGGAAATAAACTGAAAATAGAATATAAAGTAAAAGGAGAAGTTAGCTCCTGAAGGACCTTGGCATACCAAGCGACCGCTGCCCAGCCCTGTACGTCTACAGATTGTGGTATGACGCACGTTGGGTCCCCTCGGCCGTTAATCTTGCTTTTCTTGACCGAGGCACTGCCTTCTTTGATCAGATAGCTACTCAATTGTCCTCAAGAGGCAGAGTTCAATCCGTTCCAGTCCTCACGTCAGTGTCTAAAATCTCTGACTGAGCCGGGAATGAATCACGGGGCCTGAAAAGTAAAATAAATGTTTAAAAAAACTTTGGTAAGCGTATAGCGCAGGAAATGTGAAGGTCCCAGGTTCGAATCTCGGTCACGTCAGACATTTTTAACTCTCTGTTTTACATCTCGATCGCTTGTACTTCATGTACCCAAAAAATACCTAATGGTTCCAGTTCAAAACTGTCAACACGCTTTTTGATGGTCACTCTGTTTCTCTACATAGCTACAACACAACAGATCACTACCCTACTTTTAATCAGAAATGCTCTACACCAAGATGAAGAACTGACCACGCGTGAGGATCAACACAAAATGAAAGATTGTGTGCTGGATGGAAAGAGTAGGCGTTATCAAGCTCTTCAAACTCTCAAGATACGTGGACACAGTTACGTGTGATGGGATTAGCAGGCAAGCAACCTAGGCTTGTGCATTTGAAAATCCACAGCCTGCTTCCAGTCAACCGACCGGGTCAGGGATGAAATGAATGAAGCCCCATCTAGCGGCGAGGATATGAACTGTGCCGGCTGCCGAAACCAGTCGCACTCTCCTGGGGCAATGATAAAATTATGACAGATGAAATGAAATGATAGTGGAGAGTGTTGATGGAATGAAATTGTGACGGGGAAAACCGGAGTACCCGGAGAAAAACCTGTCTGCCGCCGCTTTGTCCAGCACAAATCTCACATGGAGTGACGGGGGTTTGAACCACGGACCCAATGGTGAGAGGCCGGCGTGCTGCCGCCTAAGCCACGGAGGCTCTGCTTGTGTATTTATGAACTCCAATTCAATTGGCTGTTCCCTACACTCGTCTGCGAGTCACGAAATCACGTGCAGTAATTATTTTCCCTGAAATAAAAACATGTATATTCCTTACGAAGGAATAGAAATATGTTTAACATAAATCAAAGAAATTCGCATTTATATCGCGTTTATCGTATAATTTCGCATTTTGAACCATTTTCGCAATTTATCGCAGACTTAATTTATCGCTTAAAATCACTTGTACAATTCATAAAACATTAAGGCACACACACCTAGGAAGTTTCAACAAATTGCTCATTTTTCGCAAATACTAAAAACCTCATGATATTGTTGTTGTTGTTGTTTTTGTTGCTTATTTTAGAGGCTGATACACCGTGGGATATCAGGGAAATCCAATACTCGGTACGCTACGTACACGGGGCTGTTATAGATACCCATATCCCTTGACAACAACAATTCTATTGAGTTTCTCAATTCTCCCATCCCTCTTGGGATGCCTCCAAATAAGCTTACACGGTAGGTTGGTTCTCTCATCATTTACCTACGTAATATGAAAAAACCCTCCTTTGGGTAACCGAACAAGGCTTCAAGTCACCAAAATAATGAGCGGGATAATTAATGCAACTATAATGACACGCACGAGTAGTAGTGAAAGCATTAATATTCCTCGCAACCCATTGGTGTCCTGTTTAGGAGGTTTCACTTGTTGATAAAACTGAGCTTTACTACGACTATCAACAAATCGAATCAATTAAAAGCGGGGATTTATTTGATATTCCCTGCATCTCCCTCAGCTAGTTTTTTAGTCGGAGCCCACGTCTCACGCCCAACGGGAAAGCAGTAAACGTGCTTTTCGTGGAGGTGTTCCATTATAGTGATTGGCAGCAGACGTATGGGCTTTTTGAAAATACACGGTGATATTTGGCATGGTCGACGGGTCTAACGCAACCTGCTGGCCGAGAGTTGACAGCTCATTGCCTGACGCACGTGTCGCGTATTTCTGGCTGGGGCAGTTGTCTTAAAGGCGCCCGTCAAAACCTTCGGACGTAGTTCAGTCTGTAGGAGGAATTCGTTTGTATTGCCTGTGCTGTGGGTGAAATCGAATGTTTTTAATTGGGTATAACCAGACACACATACATTCTTGTGAATGTTTGTATATTTAGTATTAGTTAGAATGGACTGGAGTGATTTACTTAGAAGCAACATATTTACCCTACACAAATGTGTTTTTAAAGAGCAGTGCTGCGTACAAGTCGGATGTTTGTTTTAGACGATTGCCCATGACCTTAAAGCTTGCGGGTGAGCCTGTACACAGCCACTCTCTCGCCCTCTCACTTCAGAGTTATCACCAACAGTCTGATGTAATGGAAATCCAGACTTGAGCACGTGACGATACCACCGTGCAGAACAGTACAGTCCACGTCGAAGTATTGTGTGACGCGGAAGTACACGTTACATAGTTACGAACAGAACGCCATTATATTTGCCAATGACTGTACTTCAGCAAAAGCGTGAGATAGTTTTGTCCATCATCTGACCGCATGGGGCAGCTGATAACAACACAGGTACTGTAGTAACTTGCCTCCAGGATTGCATTATGATTTATCACTCGTCTAAAACAAACGCCCGGCCTTTTCTTTTTGTACGCGCGAAGATGCTTTTCCTGTGAACTACCAGATGTTCAAGTTCCATATAGATCCACAATTTATAAGTTGGTAAAGAATGTAAAGAAAACCGGGTATTTTTCAACGAGAAATTGCAGTTTAAATGTCGACTTCTTACTGTTGTTGTTGTTGTTGTTTCATTTTGGGTATTGGACATCGTGGTCATTTCAGCCTGTGTGAGTGCATGTGTGTGTGTTTCCTTATTAATTGGGGCTATAATTGGGAAGGAGGCGGTCGTGACCTTAAGTTAGGAACCATCCCAGCATTTGCCTGGATTAGAAGTAAGGGAGGGGGAAAACCACGGAAAGCCACTTCCAGGATGTTTAAGCTGGCAAACAAACCCTTCTCTTCTCAGTTTTGCATCACGAGGCTGAGTTCCAGCCCGTTCCAGCCCTCACACCAGAATTATTTTTTCTTTGCAGATCTGGGAATCGAACCTGGTACTCCGGGGCAACAGCCAAGAACACTAGTTGCTACACCACGAGGTGATTAGTCATGAATAAAAATGTTATATCTATGAATATTATTTGGTTGGTTGAATAACGCCTTTTGGTAACCGAGCCACTCTCATTTAAGTGCTCCTGTGCTGGTGCAAAGAATGTGCTAGCGTTCTAATGGCTGCGTTTTTTCAATCTTTGACGAGCAGCTAGCAACGCCTCCCCCCTCCCCCATTAGTGGGGTACGTATTTAGGCCGTGCCTATGTATATGACTACAGTATTTTGTCCACCTTCCCACGGTGAAACCCCGTGCGTTAAACCGCACATTGCGACTGTGATGGGATTGCCTGAAGTTGTCGGATTGAATTCCGGTGTTAGCAGCGGTCATCCTGAGTGTGATATTTCCCGTTGTTTTCCTCATGTCCCAATCCTTGACCATAATAATTACAATTACATTATTACAGACATCCTATGAATACAGGTTATCAGGCAAATCCCCTAAAATGAACTAGTAACAACTATTTGTCCCGACAGAAAGCCTCATGCATAGCCAGCAATTCTAGTGATTCTTTCACGTACGGACTCCCCTTTAAGAATCATTGTTGTTGTTGATTATAGGGGCTTACGACATTGTAGTCACCTAGTCCCGTGTACTTGGGTGTGTGTAGAATTTGTCTGGGACAGTAAAGGAGAGGACCGTGGCATTAAGTTTGGCACCATCCCGGCATTCCTCTAGGAAAAGACGTGGGGAAACCACGGAAACCCACTTTTAAGATTGCTATGGTGGGAATCAAACCTGGTCTCCAGGGGGTGACAGCCAAGAATGCTAGCCACTGTGCTATGAGGTAGACCCTTTAAGACGCAGGACTCTGAATCGGAAACAATCACATTTCAACTAATGCTCCTCAGATTAAGTTTACCAACACTGCATACAGTACTAATATAACCCCTGGCACTACAGCCCATGAAGGGCCTAGGCCTAACAAGCGACCGCTGCCCAGTCATTTGGCCTGCATACATTGGGGTGACGCGTGATCAGCGCATCGGGTCTCCTTGGCCGTTAATCTTAGTTTTCGTGATCGGGGCGCTGCCTCACTGTCAGACAGCTACTCAATTGTCGTCACGAGGCTGAGTGCACCCCGTTTCCGCTCTCACGTCAGTTTCTAAAATCCCAGACGGAGCCGGGTTGCCTGGGTAAGAGGCATGCGCACTACCCCCAACACCACGGGGCCGGCGCTGCATACCATTGTTGCTATTAATTCAACTTAGGGGATTGGGACATCTTGCTCATCAACCCCATGCATTTAATTAGGTGTTGAATTTGTTTGATAAAACTGTACCTCTGTAGTGACAGCTGTATTGTGTACGACTAGTATTAGCCTAATATGTAGATTAAGGCTTTCACGGCACGGTGCATGTGAGATTTTCGAAGTGAAATGCCATGTTCTCTAGTTCAGATTCCACGTAAAAAGGAGGTCCCGTAGCTCATAATCACAAGATTCACGGTCACGTAAAACTACAATCTTCCTTCCTTCACGGCCCGGATATCTATACAAATAATTCATGGTTTTTGGACTAATGCCGTGTGAACGTCTGGTATCTAATTTAATTTCACACGGCATTAGTCCAAAAACCATGAATTATTTGTATAGTATTAGCCTATTTTCATTTATGAAAAAATAGGCTTATGAGATCACCTTTTGTCGTGTGTGTGTGTGTGTCTTTATGTGTACCCAACATTTAAATAGACTTTTCTCTCGATTTAACCATCGAAGCGGAGTGAAACATGGTACAGCAAAAGTTTATACACATTGTAATGCACTGGTATCTAATTTAGTTCAACTAGGGGACCTGTATGAGAAACCTCGCATGTTCAGTAACCACCCGCCCGACGTAACTGTTATGCGGGCTTCTATAAATATGTTTATTTGTTTAAAGGCACTTGTTAAACAAATAGTCGATATTTATGAAATCCGAGTGCAATTCATCACTGCTGCTGGTTGCACAATGGGTTGTGTGCACCCTGTGTGTATAGACTACCCGCCTGACTCTAGTGTTATACGAGGTGGACGAGACACAGTTCTGCCAGGGGATAGCGTTTAGTTTATTTGTTTAAGATGATGATGATAATTGTTGTTTTAAGGGGCCTAACATCTAGGTTATCGGCCCCTGATGGGTTGGGTGATCGTGAAGATGAAAATGAAAAGCGAACTTAAAAACTATAACTAACTACTAACCTACATACTAGAAGAAGAAAAGGAAAACAAAAGGAGAATAAGGCAAATAAAGGACAGAAGGAAAAGAAATGCCCTCAACCCTCGAAGAATGCGGATTGAGGGACTTGGAAGGAAGGAGAGCCAGGAAAGGCAGATAGGAAAGTGAAAGAGGAGAGGGTCCGCCCCAAAGGTAAGGGACAAAAGGGGAAAACGGACCCAGCTCAGGAATCCCTCGGGGTCGCCAACTCCCGAACTCACCAGCCGTGAGCCCCTGAGGGTGTAGCATTATCTAGGGTGCACCAGAAGTGGTGGGGCTACATACACCCGGCCTCCTTAAGGGCCTTGAGCACAAGGCAGGAGGTAAAAGGAAAAGAAAAAGAAGGCTGACCCCTCGCAGAAGGAGGGAATCAGAAAAGATGAGACAAGGGCCAATTAAGGCGGGAAAGGAAGAGACTCCCTAGGCCTCGGATACCCTAATACGGTCGGGGTCAGAAGAGAACAAGAGTTGACCAAGTGAGGTCGACAGGAAAGAAGAGAGAGAGGAGCCCGGCACAAGTAAGTGGAAGCAATGCCGGACTCAGCTGGGGCCCCGTGGTCGCCAACCCACGCCCACAAGATGTGAGCCCCTGGGGGGGTTATTTGTTTAAACACAGTATTTAAACAAAGAGGTATATTTCCGTTGACTTTTCAATAAATGCAAGATTTTTCCTGTACTAAGACGATTCGGAAGATTTTGGCACAAAACGCACTTTCTAATTCCTTCTGGTTCAGGAGCTTGAGTGTTTGTCGGATGAACTTAGCATATTATATAATAGATTGTTATCATAACCTAAAGATGGCGGCTGTGCAAAATTTTAAAATCTTGTTTTTATTTATTGTGTCCTAATCATGCGATCGAATTCATGGTTTGAATACTGAACCTACACAATAATCGTCTGCTAATAGTACATAATGTTATGGCCTACATCAGAAATATTTAGACGGATCTCAATATCTACTAATCTATGACAGCAATAAAACTGAACTTTTGTATATTTATAAAGACTGATAATTTACGTTCACCTTTGGGACTTTCAATAACCTGGTGAGAACAAATCCAACATGGCAGTGACGCGAAATTTGAATATTTAAATGGACGTTTCTCACGATTTAACCATTCGAACTCAGTGAAACTTGGTACGGTAAATGCTTATACAAATTTTAATCCACTCACATCTAATTTGTTTCAATTTTTTTCAAAACCTGAAGATGGCGACTGTGCGAAATTTTAAAATTAAGTTTTTATGTCTTGCGTCCTAATCGTGCGATTGACGTTTGAATAATAAACCTACGCAATGATCTCCATCTAATAGTACATAACTCTATAGACTATATATGAAAGTCCAACATGACGACCATCCAAAATATTTAGACGGTTCTCAATATCTACGAATCTATTACTGCAATCAATCTGAAATTTTGTATGTTGATAGAGGCAAAAAACAAACTGTAAGTAGGATACATGAATATAGGCTATTTAGTTCCACACGAAACTACTTGTTTTTTAAAGGTCTTAGATTGAGGCCTGTGCCTTCGTGATTTGGAACAAGATGACGTTCGTAGTCTAGCGGCTAGCGTTCTTGGCTGTCGCCCCGAAGGTCAGAGTTTGATAATAAATTTTAATTCTTGAGTGAGTGCTGGAACGGGATATACTCAGCCTTGAGAGGCAAAACCGAGAAGAAGAGTGTTCAATTACCACCTCAGTCATCCTGGAAGTGGTTTTCAGTGGCTTACCACTCCTACTCCTGGCCACGGCCACCTCTTTCACAATCCTATACCCAATTTACAAATACACACGCTACTACAGCCATACAATAAGACAGGTTATCACAGAAATTCACAGATACACGAGGTTATATATTCAAGATGTTGCAGCCCCTAAAATAAGCAACAACAACAAAAGTATTTGCCTGTAGGGAGAGAGGAAAAGAAACTGGGAAGACACTGTCAGCGCCGGGATTCAAACCTGTGTTTCTGAACCACCAGCCCCCACTCGAACAGTCGTGGTGCGTGACTTAACGTTCACGCCTATACTGCGGGGTCACACTGCACAACGGGGGCTAAGTATCATGTGGAATACTCTTAGCAGGGAACGGGGGAAGCATGACAGCAACCGTATCATTATCTAATAAATCAATTAGGTGAAGACAACTGGGTGGGGTAATTAGAGACAGTGAATTATTGGGTCACGGCTTGTTCTAGGATCAATAAGAGGTTGTCGGAGTTTGTAACTGATACTGTACAGGTCATTGCTAGCAACATGTGTTTGCGAGTACTGCTCGGGTCCAAGCTCCGTGAACCTGAGAGGGATGTGGATCGCAGACGATGACGATATATGATGAAAGACGTGCTAGGTTCCCGGTCCGTGTGTAGTGAATAAAAATCCACAGCCTGCTTCCAGTCGACCAAGTCAGGGAATGGAATGAATGAAGCCCCCATCTAGCGGCGAAGATATGAACTGTCGCACTCCCCTGGGGAAATGATTAAATGAATGACAGAAGAAAGGAAATGATAGTAGAGAGTGTTGCTGGAATGAAATTGTGACAGGGAAAACTAGTGTAACCGGAGAAAAACCTGTCTGCCTCCACTTTGTCTAGCACAAATCTCACATCGAGTGACCGGGATTTCAACCACGGACCCAGCGGTGAGAGACCGGCGTGCTGCCACCTAAGCCACGGAGGCTCATTCGTGCTTAGTAACAGAACCAAATGTATTGGTCTGTGACTCACTCACCCATTCGCAACACCACAGTGGTTTGAGCAACGGCCCTGTGTTAGCAGTATTGGAATAGACAGGAATACCAGATAACACGGCAGGCTGTTGATAGGCCCTTCTCTTCCCCCTTCCCCTCACCCCGCATGTTCACAGAGCTTGGACCCAAGCAGTAAATAACCTGAATGAGTTAGATAACACCTTTGGGAGGAAGGAAGCCTCCACGATATCATGTTGTGAGGTTAGTACGAGGAGAGCACTACACACTTCACTGATGATACAACTACACAGTAGAACAGAATTAAATGTTGTTGATTGTATTTACTTGTGTGTTTGTTTCATTTAATTTAAATTTATTTTTTGTCTTTTGTGGTTATTTGTGTCGACCGACTGGAAAGCTTTCTTTAATAGAATTTGGCAACACTGAAAAATGGCTTCTATCACTACAATTTTTGTATCATTTCAAATGATCTTGTCGATTTCACCGTTATGCTTAGGTCTACCGTTATTCGTCACGGTTACGGCGTGTATGACGTCATCATGTTGTTCAGTGCATATGCACCGAGTCTGAGTTTACTCCTGGGGTCTGGCGTTATGCGAAATGAGACGGCGAGTGCGTGACGTCATGCAGCCACCGCGTGGGAAGCCTAAGTTAAAGGGTAATGGAGTCTGTTGAGTCTGAGTTTACTCCTGGGGTCTGGCGTTATGCGAAAGGAGACGGCGAGTGCGTGACGTCATGCAGCCCCCGCGTGGGAAGCCTAAGTTAAAGGGTAATGGAGTCTGTTGAGTCTGAGTTTACTCCTGGGGTCTGGCGTTATGCGAACGGAGACGGCGAGTGCTTGACGTCATGCAGCACAGTGCACGGGAAGCCTAAGTTAATGGATAATGGAGTCTGTTAAGTCTGAGTTTATTCCTGGGGTCTGGCGTTATGTGATACGGAGACGGCGAGTGCGTGACGTCATGCAGCAGAGTGCAAAGAGCCCTCCTGAGCCTTTCTAACATGTGTAGCATTTGTAGCATGCGTCATTTGAAATGATATAAAGTCTAGTCTCTCAGACTGACTATATATTTTTTCTTCTGTGTATTGTTTTATTTTCCTTTATAATGCTCTGTTTTATTGTGTTTGTTGTTTTTACTTATTTATTGTTTTTGTTGTTGTTTGATTTGGTTTGTTTTTTATTGTTTTTGTTTAGTTTTTCATTCTTTGTGTATTTTGTTGTTGCTTTTCATCGTGTACATATCACACTTATTCCATAGAGAAACATAAGAATGCCGGATATTACCATATTAGGCTATAGGATGGTCTTTCATAAGAAGACTTACAAACTTTGCTCTTAGAAGTAGCTCCGCCTGGTTCATGTCCTACAAGTAAACGTCTTAACTGTTATGAGCTTAGGGAAGAGCTTATACGTCATCCACCATCACTAGCTTACCCTTCAACTCGGGGGATATTAGAGTTTGTCTAAGCAGCACACCCGGCGGGCGCTTACGAATAACTTAGGGGACTTAACAGTTGAAGGTCCGAGGTTATGTGACTCCCTTGATCCCCGCGGCAAGGCTCAAGCACTGAACTGTGTGGAGAGGACTCTGTCTACAAACAGAATCCCAATTAGGGATGAATCACCGTCATGTCACGGTAAATAATTCACTATACACTGACATCCTCAAATAATCGCAGTAGGTAGTGTTAGAGGTTGGTACGACTGAGGGATTTTGAGGGACAACATCTTACCACGATATGTTACTCGAGCAAGTAGCTATTTAATACCACAATTTGCATTGTTTTTATTTTTGATATGTAACATCTTTCCGCTCGGTTGCTGGATAGTTTTGTGGGAGTGATTTTGAAAATTGGGGACGGAAGTGGATCGGAACGGTTGAGCTGGCAGTGGTGAATCGAACGGAAGTATGCACTGCCCGCTTGATCGATCGAACGGAAGTATGCTAGCTGGCAGTGGTGGAAAACGGAAGTATGCACTGCCCGCTCGATCAATCGAACGGAAGTGTACTAGCTACTCAATTGTCCTCACGATGCTGAGTGCATTCCGTTGCAGCCCTCACGTCAGTGTCTAAAATCTCTGACGGAGCCGGGAATCGAACCCGGGGCCTCCGGATGAGAGGCGTGTGCGCTACCCTGTTCTTATTGTGTTTATATATATATCTTGAAAAAGATAATAAATGGACTGGCATTGCCTCCTACAGGGATATATAGAAAATCGGATGTCATACCAATCGAACGGAAGTGAACTAGCTGGCAGTGGTGGAAAACGGAAGTATGCACTGCCCGCTCGATCGATCGATCCAGCGGGCAGTGGTAAGACCCAGCTGGCAGCGGTACGAGAAACAATGAGCGCGCGGTGTGATAAATTGATACCATGACGTACTCTCGACCATGTGGAATGTATATGATATACTGAACGGAAAACGCTCATGCGAACTCTGGTGTCAAGTGATGGAAACAAATGACATGGTACAAGTCAGTATTTAAATGGTAAAATGCCTTAATATCAAACATTGTAAGTAGTCGGCATTGCCGGTATTGTGTTTCTGCACAATGGCTATTCAAATATTAACCCACATAACGGTAATGCAGTCATCAGTATAATATAATCGTTGTGGTTATACGAGAATTGAGCAAGCCTTCATGAACTATTACAGAATACATTCTCTTTACTCACAAAAGGGCCTATTCATAAGGTATTTTAAACTCAATTTCACGCAGGAACATTATCGAAACAAGCAAAATATAAATGAAACCTAATTCCGTAATGCAGTATTATTGGAACGTGGAAATAAGTCACCATCTTGTGCACAAAATTTGCGTAGTCGAAATAGCCGTGGGGTTAGTGCTTATGACTGTGAAGCTAGAGATCTTGGGTTCGAATCCCGGACGGGGTAGATATTTTTGCTACCAGATTATCATTTTAAACGATATTTACCATATCAATATGACTCATTTTAACAGAATCCATATGAAATTACGTGTTGGTCTGTGAGTGAAGAGGACCTGTTTATAAGGAATTTAAAGTTATGAGCGGTGTCGCGTCTATCAATCTAGTTGATCCATATCGTATTCTTTATTTAGGCTAGTGCTGGTGAAAGCTACAAATCATCTAATAAAATGAGTCCCGTATTATAAACTACAATATCTGTAAAACACTCCCTTTTACAACAGATTAATATTTGTGCCAATAATAGTATAAAATACCGGTGTATCAACAATTTCACGTGAGGTTTTTCTATGTTAGATGTTACACATCATATGCGACTACTGTAAGGCTCGTAATTTTTTTTAAATATATGTTTTACTTGATGCAATGTTCTATTGAGCTAGTCTTTCGGAAAGTTGATAAACCAGTAGCATGAATTAAATATTCGGAAAAAGAAATTAGTGATGTATTTATGTATTGGAGATAACACCTCATTGTGTGACTTTCAACTTAAGTGCTGGAGTTGAGTTGATGTGCGTTATCTGGAGCACAGTTAAAGCTTTTGTGTAAGGATACTGTGCACTCTAGATCACGTGAAGGCGTACATTATCAGACATCATTATAGTAAGTACGAGTATCTTGTTGTTTTGTGGTAACAGCCTGGCTAAGATTCTTTTAATGTGCAAAGTGTAACTATTCTGAACTGGGTGATAACCATATGATGTTATTTTGGTGTTAGAATATCTATAAAAATTAATACAAAATATAACAAAGGAAAATTTAGAAAAACAAAGTAACATTGGTTTATTCAGGAACACGTACCGTATCTCAGTTGTTTATTTCACCAAATACTCTCTAAATTTATTTATATACTTAGGATAGATAACTTCAGAACGTTAACCCCGTTAGTTTATTAATATTTTAACCAACTCATTTCTGTTTTAGTTATTATTAATGGACTACAGTATAATTTCTTTCTCGGCTTGCTAATATCTGGTGAAAATTACTACTGCATAACAAATTTTTACAAACTTTTGTAACCTAAATATTGTATATATATATATATATATATATACATATATATGTATACACCCTCTGTCTGAAAAGTTCGGTCAATGGGTCTATATTACAAACGGATTGTTGGCTTACCTGAAACAGCCATTACTATCCTTCGATGTAATCCCCGTGGATGGCTATGCACTTCTTAGAACGGCTGTACAAGTCCTGGCATAGTCTTCCTGAGGGATAACCTTCAGTTGGGTCGTCACATTACGTTGGATGTCTGAAATGTCCGAAAACCTCTGGCCCTTCAGGGCTTTTCGGCGATCCTGGACCCCGATACTCCATACTTTGACGCTTGCCTTCGAGGTCGTACCTCAGGCATCAGGTCTCGTCACCCGTGACGATGGTTTTCAGGACCATTCCATGAAACATTCACCCTTCTCACTGCCACCCGTCGAACAGGTGTGCTCGTTAGGCTGCATAAATTCATCCTTCTCATTGCCGCCTGTCTATCAGATGTGCAAGGCAGGTTGCATAAATTCATGCTTCTCTCTTGCTTTCAATTTAGTGTTTTGACGACCCAAACTGAAGGCTATTCCTAAAAAAGACTATGCCAGGAGTTTACAGGACTTGTTCAGTCGTTCTGAGAAGTGCATAACCACCCACGGGGATTACTTCGAAGGATAGTAACGGCTGTTTCAGATAAGCCAACAATCCGTTCGTAATATAGCCCATTCACGGAACTTTTCAGACAGAGGATGTATATATATTTGTGCATAAGTGCAAAACACGAACATCATATATTATCTAAGCCTATGTGAACAGGATTATCGCTTGACGACCGAAACTTGTCATTCATTAAGTACCACCTCCCCCATTTTTGTTCATTTGTGATAAATATAATATGTAATATTTGTTTCAGGTTAGGGTATATAAATACTTTTATGTCGTCGATGTCGAAATGTTAATATCATACGTCAGAAAACTGTATCATAATGACGGTTATTAAAGTACTGTTTTCCATTATGATACAGTTTCTCCAGCCAATCAGAGATCATTCATTGCCCAATTAGGTAAGGATACCTTCGCGCATGCACTCAAAATCCAACATGTCGGACATGAACACAGCATCCTTCTATTATAAATTACCGACATGGAAAGTGCGTCGTCCATATGTTCGCGTAAATAAACTGGCGAATATGAGACAAGAAATAGCACTGTGCTTAATATCCCCAACTCCAATTTCTACACAGCGCATTGCTTTCAAACGACTACGGTGACAATATTAGTGAATGCTATAGAGCTGGATGGCATGCTGTAAACAATAGGTGTTCTGTGTTGGCAAGCAAAGTGAATGGTCTCTGCTTTCGGAGTGCCTTGACCCACGCATGCGCTCTGTTCAGTCAGCGCCCTGTTCATTAACTGAATTATTTGAATCCCACTGATATTTATGAATATTTATGTTAAAACATATAATAAAGTAATAATTATCGTCGAACATAAACAGTCGTATGCAACTCGCCTATAATGGTAATTAAGACACTCGTGTCTTAATTATTGCCATTATAGGTTCGTTGCATAATGTACTAGTTCTTCCGCCTAATGTATTTGGGCACAATTTGTGATTACCGACCGGAAAGCTTTCTTTAATAAATTATATTTTAGTGACCGTGTACAAAAACTTCGAATTAAGGAAGGTAAACTTCTCATTATCCACGATTAATTTCCATTGATTTGATACGAAGTTTAAGAGACCGACACAAATCTTCGAATTATCGAAGAATTCGAATTGTCCTATCCCACTGTAATATATTGGTAGTAAATCCTTGTGTCCATATTTTCTTCTCTTGGTAACTTTTAAAATCGGTTTTTAAGTTATTTTAACTAGTAAGCATGGTATAGAAATAAGGTTCTTTTCATATTTTGCGATATGGTAGAAGCCATTAGTGGTAGCTCTCTCCTCATTATGCATATCACTGTAAGGACAAGCGTGTCTTGTGGCAGTGTAATTAAGTCAAGCCACGCCACATCTCTTTCAACAAGGTCAGGCCAGGGCTGAAAGGCATCCTATGCTGCTACTGTATGCGAAATAAAGAGTATGCATTTTGATTTAAATGCTAATAAGTACTTCCGTGACGAACTAAAGAGCCTACTTTTCTTCATATTATAGAGGCCATATCAACAGTTGGCAGACCTGGCGACTCTAAATATAACTTATTCTTAGTTCCATCTCTTAAGGTCCACAATGCACATGCACAATTTGGTTGAGATCCAATAGATGGTATGCACGTTACATGTATTTAAATATTGAATTTTTCAGCATGCGTAAAATCAGGTTGGCGACACTGCCATAAATTGGATGCTCAAACTTAAATTGAAATACAGTATTATGATCTATATATGTGCCAGTCTTGAAATAACTTCAATTATTAGTATGGAAGTTACATGTGATTCAATATTAAACCTATCAGCACGCGTAGAATCATGTTGGTAGCACTGCCGTATATCGGTTACTGAAAACTAACGTACATTTGCAGGTACTTAAATGTATGCAAAGTTTAGAACTATTGGCCTGCATACTCTCTGATATATTGATATTAGGATAAACATGTATAGAGTGCATTATTCAACAGTTGGCAGCCCTTTTGACACTAAAAAGTGTATATTCATATCTGCTCCGATGCGCAAATCACATACCAAATTTGGTTGAAATCCAATACAGGGTCTTTCATATAAAATAAGAACGGGAAGAGGCAGTTTTGTTATCCGCTGCTACGGTGGCCTTGGCCAAGCTTGTGGCGCGCCACGGCCCCCTGCTGTAGTATTGAAAGCGCGTGCATGGTATATACTTGGCCTTGCAATAAGCATGCAGGTGTTCAGTCGCTAACATGGTGAGACAGTTATCATTGCAACATCTTTTTTTTATATAAAACTTATTTTAACAAAACTCAGCAATTTTTCTAGGTTTATGTCGTGTCCTGTGTGGGGTTTAGCGTAGGAACACCAAGTTGGTTCATCGGCGGGCTCTTGGTGCCCCCGCCTAGAAAAATTGCTGAGTTTTAACTCACTGGCCATTAAAACCAATATACCATCCTTATCTTAACAAATTTTAACAAATCCTCACACATTGGAGGAACTGAAAGGAAACATTACGCATGCAATCAGAAACATTACAGTGGCAGAACTCACTCGCGTCAGCAAGAATGTGGTTATCAGATACAATGCCTGTATAACCCAGAAAAGATGAAACTTACAGCATCTTTTATGAGGTATTCATATAGGATTGTACACACGCTTAAAGCATGGGGCTTTGGCGCACCACAAGCTCGGCCAAGGTCACCGCAGCATCGGATAACAATACTGCCGCTTGCCGTTCTTACTTTATATGAAAGACCCTGTAGATAGTATGGAATTAACATGCATTTAAAGATTGGACCCATCAGCAGGCATAGAATCATGTTGGCAACACTCTCATGTATGGGCACCTATAAATTAGTCTGATGTAATATTATCTGTATGTGTGTCAATTTTGGAACAATTCCCATGCATATCTTCCGAGATATCCAACATAGACCTCAATTTTCAATTGTGAGTTTTCAGGAGTTGGTAGCACTGCCGTCATTTTCAAATATGGTCTTGCAATATTCAGGCATAGCTCTTTACTCATACCAAATTTGGTTTTGATAGCTGTAGCTGCTTAGGAGTTGATACGGGGACACACAGAGACAGACGGACAGACACACATTTGCCCGAATCGATCTCATAAGTCTACCTTTTCCTCATTTTTAGCCTACTTTTCACATTTTGCAAAAATGAGGAAAAAGTAGACTTATGAGATCGGGCAAATGTGTGTCTGTCTGTCTGTCTGTCTGTCTGTCCTTCTGTCTGTCTGTCTGGCTGTGTGTGTGTCCCCCCCTATCAACTCCTAAACGGCTGCAGCAATCGAAACAAAATTTGGTAGGAGTAAAGATCTATACCTGAATATCTCACGGCCATATTTGAAAATGATGTCAGTGCTACCAACTGCTAAAAAATCGCAATTGAAATTTGAGCTCCATGTTGGATATCTTGGAAAGTATGAATGGGAGCTATTTCAAAATTGGCACACGTACAGATCATAATATTTCAGTTTAATTTCCAGGAGGCTAAACATGGCAGTGTTGCCAAAATGATTATAAGCCTCCTGATAGGTCCAATTTTTAAATGCATATAACTTCTATACTATTAATTGGAATTCAACCAAATTTCGTATGTTGTATGTATACATAACCAGATATGACTGAGCGTATTCTTCAGACCTACCAGGGCTGCCAACTGTTAATAAATGCTCCTAATTTATTTTATCCAAATACGAATATATCAGAAAGTATGCAAGCCGACAGCTTTAAACTATGCACACGTATAGTCCCTGACATTCTATATTAATTTGGAGTAACTTATATACGTCAGTGCTACCAACATGATTCTAAGCCTGCTGACAGGTCCAACTTTAAATACATGTAACTTCCATACTATCATTTGGATTTCAACCAAATTTCGTATGTGCTATGTGTACCATAACAGATATGACTATGCGTATTCTAAGGAGCAACCAGTGCTGCCAACTGTTAATATGTGCTGTCCCTATTTTTGTTACCCTAATATCAATATATCAGAAAGTATGCAAGCCAATAGCTCTAAACTTTGCACACGTATAGTACCTGGCATTCTAGACGAATTTGGAGTAACTAATATACGTCAGTGCTGCCAACATGATTCTAAGCCTGCTGATAGGTCCAATTTAAAATGCATGTAACTTCTATACTAACTAATGGATTTCATTCAAAATTGGCACAACAATAGATCATATTATTTCAGATTATTTCTGACCAATACATGCATGACATTGTTGCCAACATGATTTTACACGCTCTGTTAGATCCAATGTTTAACTGCATGTAACGTCCATGCTATTCATTGGACTTCAACCAAATTTTGTATTTTGTATCTTAAGAGACGGAACTAAGAATATATTCAGTCATCAGGGCTGCCAACTGTAGTGCTCTATTAGTATACATTATGCCAGGTATACAGTATTTCGAACTAATTGCAAATTTCGATATTAGCAACTTAATTTCGTCATTATTCTAGATAGGTTCATATTCTGTAGAATAATCATTGGCATGAAAAGTAGGCTGTATAGTTCTTCACGGAACTTCTTGTTACAAAATGTGAAATGTAGGCTAAAAATCAAATATGGTATCATAATAAACAATGGCTTTGAGGTATAGCCTCTCTTAAGCTACGCCAACCATAAATGGAAGTGTTGAAAATGTGAACGTGACCGGACTCACTCACGCCCTAGGGGTTCACACCTAGTGGGACGTAAACCCGGTATTGCTTCCACTTACTTGTATCGGACTCCTCTCTGTCATCTTTCCTGTTGACCTCCCTTGGGTCAACTCTTGTTTCCTTCCAACACCGACGGCATTAGGGTGTATTTCATTCGATTCCCGGGTCTACCAAGAAATTAAACTCTGGTATTGAGAGATTGCTCAAACTTGTACAAAACATCTACATGAACGGAAAAATACCGGCTGACTTTGAAAAAAGTATAATGATCCCTATACCAAAGAAAATGGCAGCAAAACATTGTGAACAATATCGCACTATCAGTTTAGTCGTTCATGCATCAAAAATATCACCAACATAATATTAAGACGAATTGAAAAGTAAATTGAAGAATTTCTTACTGAAGACCAATTTGGGTTTGTTAAAGGTAAGGGCACTAGAGAAGCTATATTGGCATTGAGACTTATACTTGAAAAAAATGGAAAAAGCCCAAAGAACTTATTTATATTTTGTGGATATTGAAAAGGCTTTTGATACTGTGCATTGAATATAAATGTTTGAAATTCTTAAAAACATAAGAGTCCCATATAGAGAAAGAAGAATAAACTGGAATTTGTACAAATATGAAATAGCAGTAATTAAAATTGGAAATGAACAAGAGGAAGCAAAAATAAGGAAAGGAGTTAGACAAGGCTGTGCTTTGTCTCCAATGCTTTTTAATGCCTACATCCAGGATGCATTGAATAAGGTTCGAGAGGATTTGAATTTAGGAATAAGGATACAAGGTGAACAAATAAATATGATTAGATTTGCAGATGACATTGCCATAGTTGCAGATAGTGAACAACATCTCAAACAAATAATAGTAACAAGAAGTTCCGTGAAGAACTATACAGCCTACTTTTCATGCCAATGATTATTCTACAGTATATGAACCTATCTTGAATAATGACGAAATTAAGTTGGTAATATCGAAATATCTAATTAGTTCAAAATATACCTGGTATAATGTAGCCTAATAGAGCACTACAGTTGGCAGCCCTGGTGACTGAATATATTCTTAGTTCCACCTCTTAAGGTACAGAATACAAAATTTGGTTGAAGTCCAATGGACGTTACATGCAGTTAGACACTGGATCTATCAGCACACGTAAAAGCATGTTGCCAACAATACCATGCGTGTGCTGGTCAGAAATAATCTGAATTATTATGATATCTTAATGTGCCAATTTTGGATGAAATCCATTTGTTAGTATAGAAGTTACATGTATTTTAAAATTGGACGTATCAGCAGGCATAGAATCATGTTGGCAGCACCGCATTGTATTAATTACTCCAAATTAATCTAGAGTCAGGTGCTATACGTGTGCAAAGTATAGAGCTGTTGGCTTGCATACTTTCTGATATATTGATATTAGGGTAAAAAGAATATAGACAGCATTTATTAACAGTTGGCAGCCCTGATTGCTCTTAACAATACTTAAAGTCATATCTGTTATGGTACACATTGCACATACGAAATTTGGTTGAAATCCAACTGATAGTATAGAAGTTACATGTATTTAAAAATTGGTACTATCAGCAGGCTTATAATCATGTTGGTAGAACTGACGTATATAAGTTACTCCAAATTAACCTAAAATGTCAGAATATACGTGTGCATAGTTTAAAGCTGTTGGCTTGCATACTTTCTGATATATTGGTATTTGGATAAAAAAAATAGAGAGAGCAATTATTAACAGTTGGCAGCCCTGGTGGCTCTTAAGAATACGCTCAGTCATATCTGTTTATGTACAGATATTACATACAAAATTTGGTTGAAATCCAGTTGATAGTGTAGAAGTTATATGCATTTAAACATTGGACCTATCAGAAGGCTTAACATTATTTTGGCAACACTGTCATGGTTGGCCTCCTGGAAATTAAACTGAAATAGTATTATCTACATGTGTGCCAATTTTGGAATAGCTCCCATGCATACCTTGCAAGATATCCAACATGGAGCTAAAATTTCTAGTGCGTTTTTTCAGCAGTTGTTAGCACTGACATCATTTTCAAATATGGACGTGAGCTATTCCGGTGCACATCTTTACTCATACTAAATTTAGTTTTGATTGCTGCAGCCGTTTAGGAGTTGATAGGGGGGGGACACACACACAGCCAGACAGACAGACAGAAGGACAGACAGACAGACAGACAGACATTTTCCCGGATCGATCTCATAAGACTACTTTTTCCTCATTTTTGCAAAATGTGAAAAGTAGGCTAAAAATAGTGGTGGGCAACAAAACACTACAAAATGTTCAAGAATTTAAATACGGAAGCAAAATTACCAAAGATGGAAGAAGCAAGAAAGAAATCAAATGTAGAATTTTACTAGCCAAATTAGCATTTCACAAAAAGAAACGTTTATTCACTACAAATTCCATTAATCTTAAAACCAGAAAAAGGTTATTATAAGCGTATATTTGGAGCATTGCTCTTTATGGTTGCGAAACGTGGACAATTGGAAAAGAAGAAAAAAGGAGGTTAAATTGTTTTGAACAACGGTGTTATAGAAGAATGCTAAAAATTAGCTAGACAGAAAAAATAACGAATGCTGCAGTATTTAAAAAGGTGGAGGAAAATTATACCTTATGGAAAAGCATGAAGAGGAGGAGGACTAGACTGATAGGACATATTTTGAGACACGATAGCCTGCTGAAAACGGTATTGGAGGGAATGGTTGAAGGCAAAAGATGTCGAGGAAGACCACGCCTACAATATGTACAGCAAATCATGTCTGATGTAGGATGCAGAAACTATGAAGAGATGAAGAGGAAAGCTATAAATAGAGCCGACTGGAGAACTGCCGCAGACTAATCCATGGATTGAATACTTAAGAAGAAGAAGAAGATTGAGGGTACACGCAGCCTCGTGACACAGGCCTGATAAGAGTGGGTTCGATTCCCACCTCAGTCATGTTTGAAGCTGTTCTATTCCATCTATTCCAAGCCATACATGCCGTCTTCCAAAACCTAGTCTCAATTATACACATTATACACACACACTATATAGCCATCACAATAACACAGATGCTACTTACAGCCAAATACACGGGGCTACATGACCACTTTGAACAGAGTCCCTAAAATTAGCAAGAACGGTAGCATCAACATCTCTATATGCAAGAATTTCCTCCTATTTGTCCCAAGTGTTACTCAAGAATATTGATTGTAGTTAGGATTCGTGGTGATGAAGTGGTCAAGCTGCTTGTCCTCACCAAGGCGGACCGGGTTCAATTCCCGGTCAATGCATTTGAGATTTTCGCAGTGAAATATCGCGTTCGGTGGTTCGGATCCTACGTATAAATGGAGATCCCGTGGCTCATGATCGCGAGATAAACGGTCACGTAAAATTGCAACCTTCCCGCCTTCGTTCCTTCCTTCCTTCCTTCCTTCCTTGATGGATTGATTGTAGTTACAAACACTCCTGCCTCTGTTGATGTAGTGAAGCAGCCTCACACTGACCGTGCCGGGAAGTTCCATCCAAACAAACCTCTTCTCAGGAGCCTGTGTGCTAACTCTGATAAGCTCTCCAGACTGGAGAAGTACTTCCTCCCGTAATTGAAATAGCTCAGACAAAGCATGTTCTCCCCAAGCATACTGCAGACTGCATTGTGCCGAATTAATGCCATAGATAATCCCCAATCTCTCAGTTCTTCGCATATAGCACACCTTTACACTTCAAACCACCCTCGTCGAATATCTTACTCATTCATTCACTCTCGCTTTTACACGAAAAATGAATTTGTAAAACACTTCTGTGTGGTTATTACATAATTTCGGGGATAGCATTCTTGGTGGATCAGTAGTAGAGAAGTGCTTGCCAGGATAGGTGAGTGGTTATCGTGTCGGACTGCCAACCCCAAGCTTGCAGGTTCGCTCCTGGCCATGGTAAGTGATTATTTTTTTTTGAAAGGCGACAAAAATTACGATACGCATTTCATACGATATTGGCATGTTAAAGAACCCCATTTGAATTCAGTAGGCCGTGTAGTAATGGAAAGATTAATCTCGGGATTTTCCACCAATACAAAGTTCCTCATTTCTCTACTAGAAAGCGCTATAGTGTCAAGGAGCTTAGATATCTAACCTCATTGACTTTAATAGTGCTTCAAGGAGCGATAAAATTCGACATGTGGGTTGCCCTCTGGGCGTCAATTAACAATGTTGCACCCGGCACCCAAGGCCATACGATATTTTTTTTAAAATCTGTATGCCCAACTACGGAGCGCGCTTGAACTTATTTTGCACAACGTTCCTTCTTTTTTTTTTCAATATCTCTTCATTCGTTCTGTGTGTTCCTTCCTGCGTGCTTCTGTCCAGCCTGTATTTTCCTTTTGGGTTTCTCTGCAAATTTATGTTTGTTTACTAGGCTTCTAAATTTTATTCTATCTGGAATGGTTTTCTCAGCATTACCCACTTCTTGTAGATCTTTGTGCACTTCTGTTAACCAATTGTTGCGGATTTTCAGGGTTAGCGCTAGATTTAGAATTATCTTTGTCAGCTTGTCGTTGTCCATTCTGTGAAGGTGTCCGTAGAATATTAATCGTCGTTTTCCGATAGTATCTGTGATTTTTTCTGCAGATTGAAAAATACCATGTGGTTTCTTTTTCATCCAAATTCCATTTTCGAACTTTGGTCCTAGGATTTTTCTGAGAATTTTCCTCTCTTGTTTCTCGATGTTTTTCATCTGTGACGTGCCCCCAATTATCAGTGTTTCGGATGCATACAGTGCCTCTGGTTTGATGACTGTGTTGTAGTGTCGTAATTTTGCATTCTTTGAGATACATCTTTTATTGTATCTGTCCCATGTGATTTAGTAAGCCCTTTGCAATTTATCAGTTCTTTCTTTGTTAGCTTCCTGATTTAACCCTGCTGGCTGAATTATTTCGCCTAGATACTTGAATTTGTCTACTTGGGAAATTACTCCGTGTTTGGTGATTGGTGAATGATTGTCAAATCTTGATTTAGTGCCTTCCATAAACTGCGTCTCTTCAAATGATATTTGTAGTCCGGTTCTTGCGTCTATTTCAGGCAATTTTTCTATGGAGTGGATTGTAAGGTCATCTGCGAAAGCTAAGCAATCAAGGTGAATTCTGCCTTTAAGACGTCTGCCAATGGTTATACCTTTAGTTTCTTTTCTTCATTCACGAATCACTTTTTCCAAAACTAAATTGAACAGTAATGGGGATATTCCAACTCCCTGTCGGACACCAGTTCTGATATCGAACGGTTCAGAAATTTCTCCCAAGAACTTAACTTTTGATGTTGTGTTGGTCAGAGTTTGTTTAATCAGTTCCCTCGTTTTACGGTCGACTTGGAATTCCTCTAATATGTTGAACAGGGTCTGCCAATCTATGGAATCATACGCCTTTCTGAAGTCAACAAATGTGATTACCGTTTGTTTGGTTTTGTGAATCTGAAGTACGGTTTTTAGGTTTAGGATTTGTTCTGCGCAGGATCTCCTTTTTCAGAATCCATCCTGATAATCTACCATCAGGTGGTCTGTTTCTTTCTATAATCTATTAAGTAAGACTTTAGAGAAGATGTTATAGATGAGTGAGAGGAGAGAGATTCCTCTGTAGTTATTAATATCTGATGTGTCCCCTTTATTGTGAAGTGGGTGAATCAATGCACATTTCCAATCCTTTGGAATTTCTTCAGTATACCAGATGTGTCGTACGATTTCTTGAATACTCTGGGCCAGTTTGTCACAACCTATTTTCAACATTTCAGCGATTATTCCATCTTCTTCTGGTGCTTTGTTGTCTTTTAAATTCCTGATTATTTCTTGGACTTCGTGTAATGTAGGGGGTTCTGAATCTGGATTCGGTGTTTGTTTATTATAGGTGATTTTTTCTTTCGGAGATTCACAGTTTAAAAGGTCCTTGAAATAGTTTGCAAGGAGTGCACAATTTTCCTTACTACTTGTTTCCAAAGTCCCATCTGTACGTTTGAAGCAGAGACTAGGTGCCTGGAAATTGGATATTTCTTCTCTGAATGTTCTGTAGAAGTTCCGTGTGTTATTCTTCTTGAAATCTTCTTTGATTTCTGCCAGACTGTGTTGATCATATTTTCGTTTTTCAGATCTGATGATTTTTGAGGTTTGTTTCCGAGTTTTGAAGAATTCGTGACGATTTTGATCAGTTTTATAAGAATTCTAGTTTAGCCAGGACCTAATTCTGGCTTCGATGGCCTTGTCACAAATGTCATTCCACCACCTGTGTTTGCGTTTCTTTGGGGGTTGGCTGATATTTTGGGAAGCTTTCAAGAGTGTGTCCTTGAGTTCTAGCCAGTTTGAAGGAGAATCGTTAGAGATATTCGCGAGGAAATTGTCAGAGTTCTGCTTCAGAAATACAGGGTCGATACTTGGTTTTCTGATCATTTTGTTTTTTTCCTGTTGGGTTGAAACTTTACTTTAACAAGAGATAGGTGGTGGTCGGAGTCAATAATTCCCTTTTTGACTTTAACGTTCATAATTTCTTTTGGATATTTCTTGGATATAGCCGCATGGTCTAGTTGAAATGATCCTTACTGCGAGTTAGGGGATCTCCAAGTCATTTTCGTTCTCGGAAGTGCCAAGAAATGGGTTGACATCAATTTTAGATCAAAATTCTCGCAGAAGACAATTAATCTTTCCCCATTTTTGTTTGTTCTTTTGTGAGCAGGGTGAAGTCCTACGGCGGTCCTGAATTTATTCCCTTTGCCAATTTGTGCATTGAAGTCCCCCAGCAGAATTTTGACATGGTGCTTTGGAATCTTAGCTGTAGCCACCTCTAGCAATTCCCAGAAGTTATCTACCCTCTTCGGGTCTTTTTGATTACAATTGTTAAAAGGTGCATGTGCATTGATTAATGTACATGCTTTGTTTCCTGATTTGATTGTCATTAGTGAAATTCTTTCAGAAGGCGATGTAAAGTTTAATACCGAATTCGTGATATTTTTTCTCACTGCGAAACTAGTGCCAAATTGTAATATTTAGTTAGGGAGGAGGATAGCTGGTTTACCTTTATAAATTCGATAGTTTCCGGATTCAAAAGGGTTTTCATTACTGTACCTAGTTTCTTGGAGTGCCAGAATTTGAATGTTCAGTTGGTCTAATGTGTCTGTTAAGTGCTTTAACTTGCCAACTCTGCGAAGCGTGTTGATATTTAAAGTGCCAATAAAATGCTTTTCCTTTGGGCGAAGAGATTTGGGAAGCTGCGATATATTCCCGCATGACGTCCTCGGTCCCCCAGTATCCGATGACCGAGAAAAATACTAGGGCCTGGGGTAGTAGAATCCTTGACTGGCGTTACCACCATGCAAGTAAGTTGAAGAAAATGGGGAGATCGATCTTTGTCGATCTCATAGTTACAACTAAAGGTAATGAGCCTCAGTGGTTGCCTCAAGCTGTTTTCTGACTGTGCCTGTTTTTGGTCCGCGAGGCGGCGAGCCCCCCGATCCGCCACCTGGGACGCGCCCGATAGGGGAACAGGCAAAAAGAAACACGGGATACGATTATTATTATTATTATTAATAATAATAATAATAATAATAATAATACCGACAGAGCTAGTTATGCTCGCTTAGGCGCAGTGTTAGGTAATCAAGCTAAGCTATCTGCGAACTCGACAGACGAAGATTCGAACCCGAGCGACAGTCGCTCTTGAAATGTTCTTCCGTGGTTTCCAATCCAGACTAATATCGGGACGGTACTTTCTAATAGGCCACGACCGCTTCCTTCCATCTCCTTGCCCAGTTCCATTCATCTCCATTTATTGTATCTCTCATTAACTCCTGTCATGAGGTTGGCTGAAAAATCCACCTGCGACAGAGACTGCGTTACAATGGGAAAAATAAGTGGCTGACATAAATCATTATTAGCTATGCACAGTAAGGTCCAGACAACTTGTGCATAACTATGAACACCGGCCGTGAAAGCCTAAGCTGTTATACATTATTAATTATTCATATGTTCATCATGCCATTGGGTACAATTCATCACTTTATCAGAATTTGTTACAAGATGGAGTTCTCTATACTGGTAGGTTGAGGAACGAACGAACTATGGAGCAGGTCTCTAAAATGACTGCTTTCTGCATACTGGTATGCAGATTATGGTGAAGCCCCAGTTTATCGAGGTTGGGCCTCAGCGACTTCGTTATGATCCCAGTGGAAGAGATTATGATAGGCAATACAGCAACGAATTCTTTTCGCCACATCTGTGTGATCTCTTCAGCCAGAGTCATGTATTCGGTCACTTTCTCAGCATAAATGTGTTGGATATTAAGTGATTTAGGGATTGCGTTGACTATTAAAGGATTATTTATTTATTTATTTATTTACTATGTTTCGACCCATACAGGATCACATAAAGCAAGTTATGATATGTTGCTGTTATTTCTCTTGTTCTTCCAGAATTCTTTCATCATGTCGCTACGTTTAGCTCGACGTTCGTCAGTCCATTTTCCCCTAGGTCTGCTGGGCTTATCTTCTGATGCAGCTTCCCAAGTGTAGATCTTATGTCTGAAAGTTTTGCGGTCTTCGATATCTGTGGGTGTGATGTTGGCGTTATTGAGATCAGTTTGGACTTGTTTAATCCAAACCGTTGTCGTCTTTAATTTTTGTGAGTACATCAATATTTTCTTTGTTAATCGGTTGTCATCTAGCCTCATAATGTGTCCATAAAATTTCAAGCGTCGTTTACGGAAATCGGTTTCAATATTTGAATATTTTTCTGTGATCTTGTGCGATTGTAAACGATATCCTTCATCTGTAAGTTTTGGGCCAAGAATTTTTCGGATGATTTTCCTTTCAGCTTTCTTGATGTTTTCAAGATCCCCTTTATAATTGAGGTTTAAGGTCTCACTGGCGTATAGTGTTTCGGGTTTGATGACCGTCGCGTAATGTCGAATTTTAGTGTTAATGCTCATGCATTTTTTGTTGTAGATGTTTGCGGTTTTCCCATATGCTTTCCGCATTTTGAGTTCACGAGTTCTTTGTGCTATTCTAGATTTTTCAATAGTTCTGCGTTGATTCCGTCTTCTCCTGATGTATTTCCGTTCTTGAGTTTTTTGATGTGGTGATGGATTTCTTCTTGCGTTGGTGGTTTGGCTTCGGGTCATATGTGTTCTGGGACTGTGTGTATAAATCGCTCAGGTGGTTCAGGACAATTGAGGAGGTCAGAAAAATAACGTGCTAGTTCTTCACAGTTTTCTTGGTTAGTGAGTGCGAGACTTCCGTCTTGTTTCTTGAAAGTCAAATTTTTCGGGGGTGTAACCTTTAATTCTGTTCCCGAAGGTTTTATAAAAATCTCGACTGTTGTGATTCCTGAAGTCATCCTCGATTGACTGAAGTTGCTTAGTTATAAAATTACGTTTAGTTGTCCTGAGAATTTTGGTTGCCTGTTTGCGGACGCCGAGAAAGTGTTGTAAAGTTTCTGGAGATTTGTGGCTATTGTATTTTTGGAATGCGATTCGGCGATCAACAATGACTTGATCACAGTTGGAATCCCACCAGGGGTGTTTTGCTTTCTTTTTAGTGGAATCAGTTCTTTGGCTTTTCTGATAATTTTTCTGCAGAAGTCCGTCCAATTGTTCACTGGTTCTTTATCCCATTCTTCTGCGATTTTTGTTTCTTGAATTTTGGATGTGTCAAATTTTGGGATGTAATATATTTTTTTATGAATTCTCTTAGGTGAAAATTTCATTTTGATTCTTGTGAGATAATGATCTGAATCAATGTTTGCCCCTCGTCGGACTTGAACGTCATGGATGGTTCTATAGTGTGCATGGGAGATGGCAACATGATCAATTTGGTATTCACCGAGATGTTGAATGGGAGATCGCCAAGTTTTCTGTTTGTGTGCAGGTTTCCTGAAATGCGTAGACATAACTTTGAGATTGAATTGATGACAAATGTCTACCAATCGTGTGCCAGTGCTGTTTGTATTTTGGTGTGCAGAATTTTTGCCAATGATTTTTCGATAGATTTTTTCTTTGCCAAGTTGGGCATTGAAATCTCCCATCAGGATTTTCACGTCATCTTGATGAATGTTACTCATAATTCTTTCCAGTTTTTTTCCAAAATTTTTCAACATTTTCAGGATTTTTCTTGTTGTCGATGTTAGTAGGTGCATGAACATTGACAAGAGTGTATTTCTTGTTGGCGCTCTGGATGCGCATGGTCATAATTCGATCATTAATGGGTGTGACTTCTTTGACAGAGTTAATGATGGATTTGAGGACAAGAAAAGCCATTCCGAAGATTGGTGCACCTTTCGCGACTCTCTGTAATGTTTTGCTCTTGAAAATGCGGTAATTTCCATAGTCCATAGTTTCGTTGTCAGTCATTCTAGTTTCTCGAAGAGCAAGAATGAGAATTTTTTGTCTGTCGATTTCTTGCGTGAGATTGTATAATTTTCCAATTTGAATTAGGGTATTAATGTTTAGTGTTCCAATGAATGTTTTCTGTTTGTAGGGAAGGTGACCAGAGATCTCCGACTCTCTCTGCTGCGCTTGCCTGGACTCCCCAGAATCCGAAAGTCCAGTTGCCGATTGTGGACGGGTGGATTGGGTACCACCTGGGGTAGAATTGTGATTGCTTGCACAGTTCATGTTTGCTTGTACTTGATTTGTTTGGCCTGGTGAGTGCCAGGACCATATAGGACCAGAGGTTGTTGAGGCCTTTGGAACATCGTGTTTCCAGCCGAGCTCACTGAGCTAACAGACGCTGACCATTAGCCGCTGGTTACCAGTACAGACACTAATGGATTTAAGTTGCATCAAAGATAGTTCTTCCACCTTCTTCGCCGTTGGGAATTATTTTCCTCTTCCGCCGTTGTAGCTGTTGACCATCTTTGCATTTCCCCCAACACTGATCGGCTCGCCGACCTAGTTTCCCGCTGGGATTGGTTACCCAACCTTCCACTAGGTTGCTCGGCTTAACAGTGGCACCTCGGGTAGGTTACATGTTGGAGTTGGTGTGACAGAGGCTAGTAGGATTAACTTGGTGAATCCAATGTATTGCGCATATTACTCCCATTATGCCACCATTAAAGGATTATTATTATTATTGTTATTATTATTGTTACCCCAGGCCTAAAAATAACCTGTCAGCGAAGCATTTCTCTAGAGTGATTTAATATTGCAGTGCAAAGCCGTACTTTTTATGGCCACTGTCATTCTCATCAACATTCACCTCCCTAGCTATGCATGTGGTTATACAGACTCAGGATAATTTTATCAAAATATTAACCACACGAACTTGGAGAGATTCATCCTCTGGAAGAATTCCTTTTTGTATATTCACCCTCATAATAGGTTAGCTCAGACATCCCCTTGCGTTGTCCCCGACATAATACAGCTCTCCCTTTCACTTCCCCAGAACGAAATTTAGTAACGACCATACTATTACGTTGTATCCCCCTCTGCTTCCATGATTAGCATCATCTTCAAATATGGTACGCCCTAAGTAATGAACTACTGTAGAAGGGTGATTCTTTCAGAAAAGCTATATTTCATAAGATTGAAACATAAAATGATATAGTTTGGGACAAATCAGGTAAAGTGCTTGAAAACTTAATATTGCCTTGAAACAATGGCGCAACCAAGGGAGGGAGGGGAGTGGCCTAAGCATATTCTGATAATCTTTCTAAAAAATCATATATATTATACTGGATATGTATTACTTAGCATATATAATTGAAGTACATTTTAACAGTAAATTACATTATTTCTAAACACTTAATCACAAACAAACCACTAGCTATTTTATAAATTTGATGGAATTCGGGGTTGCCAACAGGAATTTGCAACGGTTGCGTGGTAGGTCTAGGCCCTTCATGGGCTGTAGTGCCAGGGGTTGTTATTATTATTATTATTATTATTATTATTATTATTATTACATCATTGTTGCCCTTATGGACAGTGTTTGAACTTAAGTATCTCATGATGTCACAATTTTCACTTCTTTCCCTTCTTCTCTTCCCAAAATCTCTTCATCCTTTGACTGTGCTCCTGTTTCCTTTGTTCCGTCCACAATGTTCCTATCTTCTTCCTTTCACTTACTAAAAATTTGGCGTTCTTAATTTTGTTTCTGAATTTTTCTCTGTCTTCTATCATTTGCTTGTTGATCCCTAATTGCTTTAAATCGTCTTCTATTTCATGATACCAATTTGTTTTCCTTTTTGAACTGTTTACTACATCAAAGATTTTCTTTGTAAGTCGTTTATTGTTCATTCTCTGTATGTGCCCGTAGAAAGTTAGTCTGCGTTTTCTAATGATATCTGTGAGTCTGTCTGTGTGTTCATATAGCTCTTTGGTAGGTCTTTTCATCCATATCCCATCTCTGTGTACTGCTCCAAATATTTTTCTCAGAATTTTACGTTCAATTTTTTCTGTTTCTGTGATGCCAGATGCTCCAATTGTGGTCGTTTCTGACGCATACAATGCTTCTGGTAATACAACTGTTTTGTAGTGTCTAAGTTTGGCCTGGCTTGATATGCTTTTCTTATTATAATGTGACCATGTAAGATTGTATGCTTTCTGGAGTTTTTCCGTTCGTTCTATGTTAGACATCTTGTTTGATCCTCCTATTTGTATATATTATTATTATTATTATTATTATTAACAGGAATTCCTCATAATCTCCTCAATATGCTCTGACACTCCAGTCTTCCCTAATGTGTTTAACAGTGCGCCGCAGTCGCATGCTGGTGAGGCCACCATTCCCCATTTAAAAAGTGAATCTGCGCATCTTCCGTGACCTGTTCTCAGTCGGTTTAGAGTTGACCATACCTTGCGGGGTTGATCAAAGCAGGGACGATCTTAGTGATACAAGGTAATGTTTGGCATGTTTCTAGGGGCATTTTGGATCCATTCTCTCTTCCAGGTATCGCTGATGTTAACCCCAGTGAGACTGTTTGCAAATGCGATAGGAGGATGTCCTGAGCGAAGTCTGTTGATTCTGAGATCAGGTAGTATCTCTGGTATCTAATGTGCGTGCATATGAAAAGATACCACATATCGGGTATTGTGATCAAGGTACTGTCGTATTCCATAAATTGTAACTAATATCATGTAATTGAATTGAATGGCTCCGAAAGAAATTAAGGCCTTAAATTAACACGTAATGTTACAACATAAGATGTCTTAACTTTTCAGTAGAGCTGTTCAAAAATTTGGTTACTTATGACACAAATGACTACTAAACTATTTGGAAGTTACGCTGGCGTTTACATTTTCATGTTCACTGGTATATGATGTAGGTCTTTTAACCTATTAGCCTACTTTCGATTTTTGCAAAAAAAAATGAAAGTAGGCTTTTGAGATCAACACAGGGCCAACAATTGTGTGTCTGTCTGTGTATGTGTGTGTGTGAGTGAGTGAGTGAGTGTGTGAGTGTGTGTGTGAGTGTGTGTGTGTGTGTGTGTGTGTGAGTGAGTGAGTGTGTGTACTCAGAATGTCTGTAACCCCCCCCCCCTCTCAATTCGAACACGGTGAAACCGAATAGAGCGAAATTTGGTACAGAGGTAGCACTAGCAAAGGGCACCTCAGTGTCATGTTTTATATCGCCGCCATCTTGACGGAAACGTAATGGCGGCCACCCAAATGTTCAAAGCATAAATCATATTACGACTAACATAATCATCGAATCTCTACCAAATTTTGCATCATTATACCTTTGTGTATGAAGGATCTTTTTACCAAACTACATGGTCATTAGCCCAATAATAGGTCGATGGCAGCCATTTATGTGTGCAAATCAGTTCCCCCTATCAATTCAAAAACGGTGAAACCGAATTGAACGAAATTTGGTACAGAGGTAGCACTAGCAAAGGACACCTCAGTGTCGTGTGTTATATCGCCGCCATCTTGACGCAAACGTAATAGGGGCCACACAAATGTTATAAGCTTAAATCAAATACGACCAACCTAATAATCTGATCTCTACCTAATTTATCAACACTATACCTTTATGTATGAAGGATCGTTTGACCAAACTACAAGGTCATCAGACCAATAATTTGTGGATGGTGGCCATGTATGTGTTCAAATCGATTCCCCCTATCTATTCAAACACGGTGTAACCGAATTGAACGAAATTTGGTACAGAGGTAGCACTCGCAAAAGGCAACTCAGTGTCATGTTTTATATCGTCGCCATCTTGACGGAAACGTAATGGCGGCCACCCCAATGCTAAAAGCTCAAATCGAATTACGACCAGCCTAATCATCAGAGCTCTACCAAATTTTGCAACATCATACCTTTATGTGAGAAGTGTTATTTGATTAAGCTATAAGGTCATCAGTCCAATAGTTTGCATATTGCGGCCATGTATGGGTGCAAATCATTCCCCCTATCATTTCAAACACGGTAAAACCGAATTGAACATTTGGCACAGAGCAAAGGGCACCTCAGTGTCATGTTTTATATCGCCGCCATCTTGACGGAAACGGAATGGTGGCCACCCAAATGTTAAAAGCTTAAATCAAATTACGACCAAACTAATCATTCATCTCTACCAAATTTTGCAACAACATACCTTTTTGTGGGAAGCATCTTTTGACTGAATTACAAGGTAATCAATCCAATAGTTTGCTGATAGCGGCCATGTATGTGTGCAAATCGATTTACCAAATCAGTTCAAACACGGTGAAATCGAATTGATTGAAATTTTGTACAGAGGTAGCACTAGCAAAGGACACATCATATTCATGTTTAATATCCGCATAACACGTTGTATTCCAACAAGCTACTACAACCAATATCCAATTATACTCCTTGAAATGGACAAAGAGTTAAACCTTGACCCATGCATTTAGGAGAAAGTTGGATAAATGTTCTTTACTGAACATCTTGTTTTCATTTATGAAAAAAATAGGCTTATGAGATCACCTTTGGTCCGTGTGTGTGTGTGTGTGTGTGTGTCTAATAAAATCAAAACGGCTCGAGCAATTTCAATGAACCTCGGTAAGGTCATAGTACTATATTGTCCAACCCCAACCGTGCCCTTCAAAATGTATTATGTCTGACCAGTCCAACATGGCGGCTGTGCGAAATATTTCACCGGCATTCTATATCTCCGATACTAATACTGATATCACCCTGACATTTTTACAGTGACAATGGGCACTACTTAAAGTTCATATATGTGACTTTCAAAATCCTGTTAAGTACAAAACGAACATGGCGGCCAAGCGAAGTTGAAACATTCAAATAGACTTTTCTCGTGGTTTAACCATTCGAGCGCAGTGAAACATGGTACAGCAAATGTACACATTGTAATGCACTGACATCTAATTTAGTTCAATTGTTTACATAACCTCAAGATGGCGGCTGTGCGAAATTTTAAATTTATGTTTTAATTTCTTGTGTCCTAATCATGGGATCAATGTCAACGTTTGAATATTGAACCTACGCAAGAATCGTCATCCAATGGTACATAACTCTATAGCCTAATATAAAAATCCATTATGCTGACCATCCGCATTATTTAGACGGTTCTCAATATCTACTAATCTATGACACCAATCAAACTGAATTTTGTAATGTTAATAAAGGCTATTATGCATAGAAATATTTAGCGGTTGTGGGATTCGAACCCACCTCCCAAAAACAGGACCACTACCTTCTACGCACTTAGGCCATTGCTCCGCGGCTTTTCATCCATTCACATTGCCTGAAAGCGTATGAGATGTGATACTGCTTTCCACTTCCAAGGTTCATTCACGTTTTTATCAGTAAGCCACCGTACCCAGCGTTAATTTCGTATCCAACTGAAACCGTACATATGACATTTTTATGTATTGTATAATCACTTGTCGAACACATGTTTTTGTAAAGATCGCTTCCATGTCGTCATAAATCGTGTAAATTCGTTTAGGGTCATTGTGGCTTGGCTACAGACGGGAAAATGTGGACCATGCTGCCATCAGACATTGGAAGTGTGGCCGAAAACTAGAAAAACAAGAAGTTCCGTGAAGAACTATACAGCCTACTTTTCATGCCAATGATTATTCTACAGTATATGAACCTATCTAGAATAATGACGAAATTAAGTTGGTAATATCGAAATATCTAATTAGTTCAAAATATACCTGGTATAATGTAGCCTAATAGAGCACTACATTTGGCAGCCCTGGTGACTGAATATATTCTTAGTTCCATCTCTTAAGGTACGGAATACAAAACTTGGTTGAAGTCCAATGGACGTTACATGCAGTTAGACACTGGATCTATCAGCACGCGTAAAAGCATGTTGCCAACAATACCATGCGTGTGCTGGTCAGAAATAATCTGAATTATTATGATATCTTGTTGTGCCAATTTTGGATGAAATCCATTTGTTAGTATAGAAGTTACATGTATTTTAAAATTGGACATATCAGCAGGCATAGAATCATGTTGGCAGCACTGCCTTGTATTAATTACTCCAAATTAATCTAGAATGTCAGATGCTATACGTGTGCAAAGTATAGAGCTGTTGGCTTGCATACTTTCTGATATATTGATATTAGGGTAAAAAGAATATAGACAGCATTTATTAACAGTTGGCAGCCCTGATTGCTCTTAACAATACTTATAGTCATATCTGTTATGGTACACATATCACATACGAAATTTGGTTGAAATCCAACTGATAGTATAGAAGTTACATGTATTTAAAAATTGGTACTATCAGCAGGCTTATAATCATGTTGGTAGAACTGACGTATATAAGTTACTCCAAATTAATCTAAAATGTCAGAATATACGTGTGCATAGTTTAAAGCTGTTGGCTTGAATACTTTCTGATATATTGGTATTTGGATAAAAAATAAATAGAGAGAGCAATTATTAACAGTTGGCAGCCCTGGTGGCTCTTAAGAATACGCTCAGTCATATCTGTTTATGTACAGATATTACATACAAAATTTGGTTGAAATCCAATTGATAGTGTAGAAGTTATATGCATTTAAACATTGGACCTATCAGAAGGCTTAAAATTATTTTGGCAACACTGTCATGGTTGACCTCCTGGAAATTAAACTGAAATAGTATTATCTACATGTGTGCCAATTTTGGAATAGCTCCCATGCATACCTTGCAAGATATCCAACATGGAGCTCAAATTTCTAGTGCGTTTTTTCAGCAGTTGTTAGCACTGACATCATTTTCAAATATGGACGTGAGCTATTCCGGTGCACATCTTTACTCATACTAAATTTGGTTTTGATTGCTGCAGCCGTTTAGGAGTTGATAGGGGGGGGGGACACACACACAGCCAGACAGACAGCCAGAAGGACAGACAGACAGACAGACAGACACACATTTTCCCGGATCGATCTCATAAGTCTACTTTTTCCTCATTTTTGCAAAATGTGAAAAGTAGGCTAATAACAGGCGGAAGACTCACCCGTTATATATAGGCTAGGCCTACTATGAGTGTAAGAATTGTTCAGCATGTAAAGTTCTACACAAAAGTTCACGACAGCATGTTTCTATCCTTAATGCATCGCCCATTATAAGTGTATTTACGTTGTCACATCTTCCAACAATCTCCATTCAGTGGAAATTTAAATTACTAGCTTTGGAGAGAGTTTACGAGCTAGCGAGTGAGCCTATCGCCCCACCTTCAGCCACTATCAAACTGTCGAGTCGTGTCGAGTTAAGACTTCAGAGAAGAGTATAAGTGTTTGGAGTTTCGCTGTTCAGCTCGGATTTTCTGAATTGCGTTTGTGACCTGCCGTCCTTGTGCCTTTTAAGCTTACGCTGGGTAAACCGTTAAAGATACCGCGCGAAGCCGAGGTGGGTTGCTTGGATATATATATATATATATATAACTCTATGGCCTACTTATATAAATATCCAACATGGTGACTATCCGTAATATTTGGACGGTTCTCATTATCTACTAATCGCTGACTGAAATCAAACTGAAATTTTGTATGTTGATAAAGGCTATTAACATAAGTTCATCTAAGTGCATAAAAATAATTAGCGGTTGTAGGATTCGAACCCACCTCCCAAAAGCAGGACCGCTACCTTCTACGCATTTAATCCATTGCTCCACGGCTCCTCGTCCCTTATATATATACGGTAAACCGCAACAATTCACAACTAACACGATTATCCTTCGCGCTTTCATACTTGTTCATTTAAAATATACGTATGTTCCACCATTCTTAAATATAATTAAGCACGCGTGATGATCCCCACACCACACCGCTGAGCACTGAAGAACTGCAAAGATAGTCGTCGGGATCTGTACTCTCAGATCAAATGTGTGTTAGTTATGGGTTGACGTCAAGCCTACCTGCGTCCATCACCACGCGTCACCGTACGCGGGTTTCCTGAAGAAGCGCGAATTGGTTGGAGAAGTTATAAGAATTCTGCAAATCCACTCACTTAGCCAGCGCCAAGTCTCACTTCAAACTTATACTATTTCGCACATTCTAGGAAAGGCCCTAATACATTTGGAAATATGCAATATAACCGAGATGAACGCAAAATTTCAGCGAGATCGGGTGATTCACGTCTTCGATGTTTTTATTTGTTAAGCGACTTACCTTGTATATTGGAAATGTATAAAAGTGGGAACTTTCAACCTAAAATCCGGAATAAGGAAATTCTTTGGGTTAATTTTCAAAACTCTGAGAATCATGCCAAAATCAAGATGGATGAGAATTCTACCCGTATGACAATACTCCCCTCCCCCCGTCCCTTAAGCTGGCCTGTTATCTCAATAAGCGAGCTCCCTGTAATGGCATTGCCACTAATTGCCCTTGATCATTGGTAACAGCATTGCAGAGGTCGTAGACAATCCAGGTCCTGAACAGTAGCATGTCCTTTTGATTAGTGAACGACTAGACTCAACTGATGTGGCATATACATAGTGGATCACCAGGTCCTTATTATTTAGTTTTATGAAACCGCACTAACATAACATTTCTCCCGATGGTCGATATTGTTCTGCGCCCTGCCTGTGTCAGCAATTGAGCGATGGATCTAATTAAGGAAAAACAACTCTGGACAATTCTCCGCCAATTATAAGGACAATTCTACAAACATGGTATTTATTACTCCTTGAAAAAACATACGGTACGTACCCGTAATACAATTGATTTATTATCGTGTTGGAAGCCATTTTTCAGCGTTGCCAAATAATCAAAATTAATGCTCTTCAGTCGGTCAACACGATTGTACCCAATTGTAATGGACGATTCCCAAAACCTGAAAAAATTACATGAGATAAATAAGTAAATTCATTTGGGTGACCAGTTTCGATCGTCAAGCGATCATCATCAGATCCTTTACACTTAGACCTTTAAATCTATGCCTACAAATACGAGTATGTGGATGATGGTATTTACAATATGTACATTTATTTAGTTACAACAGTTATTAAAAACTAGCGCAACTTCTCAAGATTTGTTAGTTACATGTGCTTTTTGTTAAGATATTGTTAGTGGTGATTGACCTTCAAGTTGCTTGTTTTAGTGTGATATCTGTGATTGTTAGTGAATGGTAAGGTTGTAATTGAATATTCACTTAGCTTATTGTTTGAGCGTTTTGAGATCTGTTCTCGTAAAACTCCTACCACTTCCAGAGAGCTGTGGGCCGATAACCTAGGCGTTAGGCCCCTTAAAAAAATAATTATCATCATCCAGAGAGCTGCATCAAACCAGTCAAAAGACTGAAGACTCAAACAACAACATTTAGATTGTAGGCTTTCGTGGCCGGTGTCCATTTTATTATCAAGGCTTCCAAGATGAAACCACGTCGTATGTCTGTGATTTTTTCCCGACGTTTTGGCTGTCGTTGTAGCAGCCTAAGTCATGGGTTCGTCTCCGTGTCTGTACAGGGGTCATCGAAAGAGGTTGCAGCAATTTCAATAAATCATAGCTCAGGAACTATTTGAGATACTAAAACGAGTATTTTTGTGTGTTAAATACACCTTCTCAAAATGTTTTCTTAATTCCATATAATGTTTCGATGTGCACTCGACTGTTTCGTCACTCGTTCTAGGGCGTCAACGCTGCCAGTTTTCTGTACCTGTTCATACTCCAGTCTATTGCTATTAGCATGAGGGGGATCCCTACCATAAACACGTCGGAAAGTGCGCTGAACAGTTATAACAGATTTAAACTCCGCTAACCACAACACACACTGTGTTTCTGCTGAACTGTCGCCATTGCAATCACTCTCACCACTGAAACACTGGCGTGGCAGTTTCTTGTCGCGCACTCATTCTGCGCATCGGCTGAAGGTCACGGACGGAGTACAGTCACATCTAAAACTAAAACTCGATGAGTTCCTGATTGAGTTTTCAGGTCGAATTATTAATTTATATCACTTACAACGGGAGATATAAGGTTTTGAAATTGCTGCAACCTTTTTCGATGACACTGCATTAATTGGTGGTTGTCAATAGAATGTGCGTACAGTTCACGCCACAGTTATTTGGCCGGTGAGCCCCGGTTTCACAGCCATACAGAGCACAGGTGGTGAATCTCAGGCATGTGCAATTGATATGAGAGTTGCTTTCCACGCAACTGAAAACTCGCGTATCAATTGCACATGAGTAGGGGAGTGGTGAGAGTTCTATCGCACTCGACGCCTGGCGTCGCGGGGCGTCCATGTTAAATTAGTGGATTTCTCGCGAGCCCATGGTCCGATTTTGACATGCGACATATCGTTGGACTCGGGATGACGTCCTCTTTCCTATGGACCACTCGTTATATTTTTGAAAAAGTTTTTGCAAAATTTTTGTTTCCGAAAGTAGGTGATAGTTTGAAAACCAAACATGATAGAATGTTGTGCAATAGCCTAATCGAACGGTCTCTATGTCCTTTATTTTTTATAATAAAACTTTTTTATTTTTACATTTTTTTGAAAAAAGTTCAATTTTGAAATTTTTATATTTTGGAAACTAAAGAGTTTACAAAACAATTGTTTGACATAAATGAATGGCCCTGACCCCCTCTACCCGCAAAATAAATTTCAAGCCTCTAGGACTAAAACTGTGCAGTAGTGCTAGGTTGTAGGTTCTGCCCCACCCCCTACTTTCATATAAACTTTGGGCGATATCTCCCGAACGCGTGGACGGATTTTAACGAACGAGGTATTGTTGGCGTTGGGATGACGTTCTATCGGCTAAGAATGTGTGTTAGTATTTAAAAGAAATGAAAATTTGTGTTTTTTGGATTGGCGCTATTTTGGAAACGGTGAATTGGAAAAAAGTTTGTTTGACGTTAATGAAAGGTGGGTATGCCCTCTAGGCGGACAGCAAGTTTCAATGGTGTAGGAGGGAAAAAAAAGATAGCCTACTTTCTCGCGAAAATTGGTGATCATTGGCGAACGGATGATCGGATTTTAACAAATGAGGTGTCGTTGGACTCGAGCTGACGTTCTCTTTCCTATAGACCACTCGTTATATTTTTCCTTTTTTTTTTGAAAATATTGTTTTTAAAGTAGGTGATAGATTGAAAACCAAACATGATAGAATGTTGTGCCATAGTTCAAACCAATGGTCTCTATGACCTTTATTTTTTATAATAATACTTTTTTATATTTTGAGATTTTTTGAAAACCCTTAAATTTTGAATTTCTACTATTTTGGAAACTAACACGTTGACAAAAAAAAATTGTTTGACATAAATGAAAGGGCCCTATTCCCTATACCACGAAAATAAATGTCAAGTCTCTAGGACAAATAAACTATGCATATTTTTTTATTGTTTTAAAATAAAAGCGTGTTTGTAGACAGAGAGCCGGTAGCGCTTGACGAATGTTACAACGAGGCTATGATTGGCCATGGTGGATACGGGAAATGGCTATTTCGACGGGGCGATGTATGGCATAACGAGGGGTCGCTTTTCGATATTTTTTCCTATGACGAATGAATGAAGGCGAATATTTTGAAATGTGACAAGCATGCTAAGATTTTTAACCCCTGAAGTGGATCTTTAACGTTTTAGTTAACGGTGATGAGCGAGAACGCTCTCTGACACAACAGACGGTTGTAGGATATGACCAAGTGATTCTTAGACGTTGGCGATCTCGGTGACCGTGCCCGGAAGAAATGAGTAGCTATTTTGGTGGGATGGCGGGGGCAGCTTATGACGGTTGGTTTTGTGACATTTCCTATGACGGATAGAGGCGAATATTTGAAAATGTGTTAAGTGTGCTAGGTATTTTTTTTACCCCTGAAGGGGATCTTTAACATGCTAATAACCGGTGATAAGCGAGACTGCTGTCTGGCACAGTAAATGGTTTTAGAATATGGAAACCTATAACATTTGCTCGACCTAGTCATGTGCATGTACGCAAAGAGCCAAAACGGTGAGGTCATTGGCCTGAAATGTTATGAACTAAATATTGAACTGGGTAAAGTCATGTGTTTTAGGATGAAAGTATGTGGTTAACATGATCATGTATTGAGGATGGCCGCTTGCTAGTAATTATTATTATTACTGTAAAATGTTTAATAATAATAATAATAATAATAATAATAATAAGACACACGTGTTTTGAATGCTAACACGCACACAGTCCAGCTCACTGGTGACTGAATATTGTACCTAGCCAGAGGACTCGTGAGAGCTGTAGCTGGTGCTGACGAGGCAGGAATGTCTACGTCAGCAGGAAGTGTGATATCAGCTTACTTGCCTCGTGGTGGCTAGCAGGTGTGCTGTTTAAGCAGAGACCGCCATTTTGGTTCTGGGACAGTAGGACTACCGATGTATAAGAGGTAGCCATTTTGGTTCCTTATTAAAACATGAAACTAGTATAAGGTACACGAATCTTATTCAGATTGAGGAATGTGAAGAGGCGTGGGAACACGTGCGAGAGAGAGACAGAGAACCATTCAAGGTCAAAACGCTGAGAAAATAAAACTTTTTCTGTTGATAGGCTAACTGATAACGATTGCGTTAGTCATGCACTTGCCATTTTAGCACACGGACGTATACAGTAGAGCTGTGGAAGAAAAATCCTTTTATTTTTTGGTAAGTACCTATGAATGATTATTTTAATAATGTAATGCTAATGAACCTTAAATTTGTAGTTATTGATTAGGTAATTATTGATTTTAAATTAATTTATTTGTTTTCAGATAACCGGTATACCTTACATGTCTGAGATACAAAAAAACAGTTTACTTTTGAGCCCACTAGAAGGAAAGAGCAACAAGCCACTGCAAGTGAAGGTGGGATTATTTTTTTAAACTAACTTTTTTCATCTTTTTTGTTTCATATTTTATTTTATGAAATGCATGTATTAACCTGAATTTAGGTATTTATAACGGTTTATTTTATTTATTTTTAGAAACTTGGAAAGAAAAGCCTTACCGCCGTAGCAGTCGCTGAAAACCCGAGACGCAGTAAAGTGCAACCATTGTTTCCAGGCAGTGAACTATTTAAAACTCAGGTAAGCCTAACATAAAATGCTATTCCATTTTACCACCACTGAAAACTCGTAGACAAAAAAATTCATTACCTGTACATGACTAGGACGATGATTGCTTTCTTGATTAATGACTATGTATTGGCAACCGGTACAAGACCATATTGGTTGTTTACCTGGAAAGTACAAGGTCATATTGGATTTTGTAAAAAACAAAAATTTTAATTTAATAATAATAAGAAGAAGAAGAATATATTAATAATATTAATATAGTATGGCCTCGGTGGCCGGGTGGAAGCATTGTTATTCGATACACAGAGGGTAGCTTGGATGTCGAATTTAGTTGTTCCTTGACTATGAAAGTCAAGGAGGTTAGATGTTAGATATCTAATCTCCTTAAACTCTATAGCGCTTTCTAGTAGAAAAATGAGGAACTTTGTACCCTATGAACTCAACGAATATTCACAGGTTTGAACATGATAATCTGAACAAAAGCACATGACATTATTATTTTTAGCCTATTTTCAATTTTGAAAAAATAGGCTTATGAGATCACCTTTTGTCCGTGTGTGTGTGTGCGTGTGTGTGTGTGTGATTCGTGTGTGTGTGTCCCCCTAATAAAATCGAAACGGCTGGAGCGATTTCAATGAAACTCGGGAAGTTCATAGCACTATTCCCGGCGACCTCGACCGTGCCCTTCAAATTTTGTTACGTCTCTCCAATCCAACATGGCGGCTGTGCGAAGTACTTCACTAGCATTCAATATCTCCGAAACTATTACCGATATCACCCTGAAATTGTGTACGGTGATAAAGAGCACTACTAGAAGTTCACCTATGAGACTTTCAGAAACCTGGTGACTACAAAACGAACATGGCGGCCAAGCGAAGTTGAGACATTTAAATAGACTTTTCTCGCGATTTAACTATCTAAATGTAATGAAACTTGGTACAGCAAATGTTTATACACATTGTACTGTACTGGAGTCTAATTTAGTTCAATTGTTTACATAACCTCAAAATGGCGGCTGTGCGAAATATTTCACTGACATTCTATATCTCCGAAACTATTACAGATATCACCCTGCAATTTTGTGCGGTGATAAAGGGTACTGAAACAGGTATACCTATGTATATTTCACAAACCTGTAAAGTACGAAACGAACATGGCGACCAAGCGAATTTAAAATATTTTAATAGACTTTTCTCGTGATTTAACTCTCTGAGCGCAGTGAAATGTGGTACAGTAATTGATTTTGCAGATTGTAATGCACTGCCATCTAATTTAATTCAATTGCTTACATAACCTCAAGATGGCGGCTGTGCGAAATTTTAAAATTAAGTTTTAATTTCTTGTGTCGTAATCATGCGATCGAAGTGAAAGTTTGAATAATGAACCTAGGCAATAATTGTCCTTGAATGGTACATAACTCTATGGCCTATACACATAACACTCCCAAATGGTGAGCTCCCGAAATATTTAGACGGTTCTCAATATCTATGAATCTTTTACAGCAACCAAACTGAATTTTTTAATGTTCATAGAGACTATGAACATATGTTCACCTATAGGACTTTCAGGAACCTGGTGAGCACAAATCCAACATGGCGGCGACGCGAAGTATAAATATTTAAATGGACGTTTCTCGCGAATTAACTATCCTAGTGCCGTGAAACGTTGCACGTTAAATGCTTATACAAATGTTGATCCACTGGCATCTAATTTATTTCAATGGTTTGCATTATCACAAGATGGCTGCTGTGCGTAATTTTAAAATCTCGTTTTTACTTCTTGTTGTCTAATCATGCGATTGAAGTTTGAATACCACACGTACACAATAATCTTAATGTAATAGTACAAAAATAAAAATCCAACCTGGCGACCATCTGAAATATTTAGACGGTTCTCAATATCTACGAATCTGTTACAGCAATTAAACTGAAATTTTGTATGTTGATTGTGGCAGTTAACATACGTAGGATATATGAAAATAGGCTGTAAAGTTCTTCATGGAACTACTTGTTTGGTTAATGTATTGGTTAAATGGGAATGTAAATGACTGCAGCTTTATAAAAAAGAAAATAAGTACATGGGTTACTGTTAGTGCCGACATACAGTTCATTATAATTTTTATGTTGTTTTGATATATTAATGCCAATTAACGATAAAGTTTTATTTACAATTATTGATTGATTGATTGAGTGATTGGTTATTTTGTTTGCTTTTAGGTGTCGTCATGCGCCATTAACGTAATGAACAGACAGTGAACAAGCATACATTGTGCTTTAAAGTACTCTGTGCAACGTTAATAACTTACAATAAGAAAAAGTTTTATTATAACACATGGCGTTAGTACCAAATACAACAAGTGAGCATGTTGCTTTACCTCGTGGTTTAAATTTAAAATCAGAACATGATTGTTGGTTAACATTTGAATCCTGGCCTGTAGGCTTTTTGTCGACACATGAACTTGCAAAAACCTTTTTTTTACTTGAACCGAGAAGATGTGGTGCGCTGTGTGTTTTGTCGTATTGAACTTTCACACTGGGAAGAAGGAGATGATCCCGTTTAGAGATCATTTGCGATGGTCTCCTTGTTGTCCTTACGTGCTTGGAAAACAAGTGGGTAACATACCTGTGTATCCATTTTACCAAACCACAAGACCATTGGCCGCTACTTACATGCTGAATCACAAATAAATAATAATAATGATGTATTACCAGCCAGCAATGGTAGTGTCGATATATGTGGTCCATATGCCATAGACAGTGTTGAATTGGCATGTGCTTTTGAAAAACTGGGAGTTTGCAAGACTAAAGCACTAGCACACCCAGAGTACAGCTCTGTTGAAAAACGTTTAGAATCTTATAAAAATGTTTGGCCATTAATATTAAAACACCTCACCAAACAGCTAAGTGAAGCTGGATTTTTTATACTGGTGAAGGGGATAAAACAATAAGTTTTTATTGTGGATTTGCTTTAAAGGATTGGCAAATGACTGATGACCCTTTTGTGCAACACGCTCGTTGGTTACCTAACTGTAAATACATGGTGTTGCTTAAAGGTCAGGAATTTGTGAACACTATTCGTAAAGAAAACGTGATTGCAGCACAAGACATAAAAGTGCCTTTAGAGTTAGAACACGCTGAGCAAATACATGAGGCTGAAAAAAAGACTTGTCGCACGAACAGATACAAAAGTGTGACCAACAATTATGTAAAATTTGTTATCAAGATGAACTAGGTGTTGTATTTTTGCCTTGTGGACACGTGATAGCCTGTGTCAAGTGTGCATTAGAACTCAACACATGTGCTATATGCTGAAAAGCAGTGTCTGCTACAGTTAGGGCATTTCTTGCATAAGTAGTATGATTTATTAGCAATGCATAGTGCAAAATCCCTAATAGCACAATATTATAAAAGCTGTTTTAGAGTGTAATAGATATGCTTTTCTTTTGTTTATAGACTACTACAATGAATGTTTTGAATGCTGTGGGTCAAGCATGTGGCTTAGAGACAAAGAAGCTCAGCGAATTGCCAACGCATATTCCATTCCGCATTATCAAGATTCGGAAATTGAAAACAGCATATGGTGATCGTGTACTTTGTGTATGTGAAAACTTTGAGACATTTCTGCCTACACGGTTTAATGATATGTCGGAGAGTGTTTTTGATGAAGTCAATAATGCAGTGCAACCTGTACACTTAATTTATGATGGTTTTAAAACAATAGGTGCATGGTCCGTTTTAATTAAATGAAAAGAAAATTGAAATAATAATGGAAAATATAAGTAATGACAATGGACTAAAAGAAAAAAAATATGTGTATAGAATAATAATGTTTTAGTTTATAGTATTGTCTTAAAAATATTATCATGAAACAAGAAAAAATTTATATAAAGTTTGTATATAAATTCAAAATGATGTTACAATGTTGTTTTATTTTATACAAAGTTAGAATATTTAACATTGCAGAGTATACATGATTATGACAATAGATGCACACTTAATACAACTCTTTCTCTCTTTGCAATAGTCTGTTATAGTTTTTAAACACAAGGCTTGTTGTAGATCATTTTATAGCAATGTCCATTCACTGTTGTTTTCAAAAACTGGGGAAGCCGCAATGGTTTTATAGGCATACAAACCTTATTGTTATTACTATTTAGTCATTTTGATCCTCTTGCAATACTACGGTACCTTTTTGCATATCAAGAGCAGATGACCTAGTTGTTCCACTCCTTAAAACGACAACAACAACAACAACAACAACAACACTACCTCTTGCATAGTTTGTGATGTTGATGGCTCTTGCGGTGTGGAAGACGGATTAAACATAACTTTTAGAACAGGGGTTAAACGTTGCTCATTAAACAATCCACTATTTTGAGTAGCAATATGGTTTTCTTGATGTTTTGTCGACGGCAACTGTGTTTCATGCAGTACACTACATTGATGATCACTGACACTTAAAACCTCACTGTTTTTACTTTTTAGGTCACCACGACTATGCTTGGAACCATGTTTTGAACAGCGCCAAATAACAGTTCCGTTTTTATTGGTTCGTTTCACAATATATGAATATCCTTTATAGCATGCATAAGGCTTACCATACCTAGTCATTGATATTTCCATGTCAGCTGTCAAGCATAGACTAAGCTCTAGTAAAGTCAACTTGGTAATAAGAATAATAGTTTAATGTGAGAACAAATATGGATCCAAAGAGCTCAGGTAAAAGTGGAAGCAAATAAGCAAATATAAGAACCAAGAGCGGGGGTAAAAGTGGTCGCAAAGTGGTAGAGCCGTTACACAATAATTTTAGCACGACGTAGCTCTTGTTCAATTTCTTTGATTTCCCAATCGTGACCGGTATGCCCAGTTTGTTGTAAAGCATGCAAGTGTCGAAGCCGTTGAATTAGCTTACTGGTTTTTTTCCAGTATACAAATTTAACGAATGAATTTTTAGGTGTAAACAAAGCATTACCATTATCATCATCATTATCATCATCATGATCATCATTATCATCATGACCATTATCAATATTACTATATAGTACTTTTTGATCCTCTTGCAATACCACTTCATTTATAGTCTGCGTTGATTTTCATAGTGTTAAAGGTTTCTTGGACGTTGACAACTGTCTTAACATGACTTTTTGAGGACATGATAAGTCCTTTTGAACAAACACTGCACTATCTTAGCCGCAATATCGTTTTCTTGAACTTGCTTTTTAGCATTTTGATAATTGTTTGTAAACAGCAACCGTGGATCGTTTGGAGCACTACATTGATGAACACTCACACTTAAAACCTTTGCATTTTTACTTTTCAGATTGCCTCGACATTTTGTTGACCTCTCTTTTGAGCATCGCCAGAATATTATTCCTTTCGCTTTCTGACGATTATAGTTATAAGAGTCGCCTTGATAGAGTGCACGTTGCCTACCTTTGTTGGTTGTAGTAAGTTCCATAGTAGTTACTGACCGGTCAGTACGATGTTCACACTACAAAGGTTTAACTGTTTTGCTGATGGAGTGACCTACCATAAGCTTATATGTTGGCTTATGTGTTGGCTTTTTGTGTTGGCTTTTTGTGTTGGCTTTTTGGGTTGGCTTTTGTATTGGATTTTGTATTGGCTTATTTGACAAGTTATTTTTGTCAATGTATTTAGTGGATTTTTTTCTTGGTGCTGGAAAGTATTTGAAAGAGAGGGAATATTTAAAGACTTAACCTCAACTCACTAACCTAACCTAACCTAACCTAACTTCACCTAACCTAACCTAACCTAACCTAACCCAACTTTACCTAACCTAACCTAACTTCACCTAACCTAACCTAACCTTTCAACTCTCAAATTATAATTAAATTCTGGGCCTAGTCGAGTTGGAACCCAAGACCTCAAGGGTAAAAATCAATTATTTTGGTAGCTTATTTTGGTAGCTTATTTTCATGGCTAACCTAACTTTACCTAACTTAACCTCAGCTCACTTTGGATATCACTAGTAAGTGTTCATATCCTCCGCTAGGTGGCATGCTCGTTGTTCAGGTAGTGCTCATATTTACCGCTAGGTAGCGGAAACCTACTTTGTGTGTTGCATGTGACTTTTGAGAAGATTGACCGCGTGCATGACCTGCTTGTATAAGTTCTACATATAAACTCAATATACAATAAACCAATAAATGTTCAGAACTAATATGTATAGCCAGGTTTAGGGTATATAGGAGACCCTTAGCAAGAAAGGCTGTCTAACCCACTAGTCTACAGCCAGCCTCGTCATACGCAGTAAGCACCTGTTGGCAGTAAATCCTATACCACGTTGTTCATAACATGGCACTTAAACATGCTCTAGATCATTGAATAAAATTGGTTAAAAAAATCAACGTATGCCTTTAGGCAAGGTCTTTGTTTAAACTTTAACACACGATGATTTCATGTGTTGGGTTTTGTGTTATAGTTTAAACAAAGACCTTGGCTAAAGGCATACGTTGATTTTTTAACCAATTTTATTCCATGATTTAGAGCCTGTTTAAGTGCCATGTTATGAACAACGTGGTCTAGGATTTACTTCCAACAGGTGCTTACTGCGTATGACGAGACTGGCTGTAGACTAGTGGGTTAGACAGTCTTTTTTGCTAAGGGTCTCCTATATACCTTAAACCTGGCTATACATGTTAGTTCTGAACATTTATTGGTTTATTGTATATGGAGTTTATATTTAGAACTTATACAAGCACGTCATGCACGCGGTCAAACTTCACAAAAGTCACATGCAACACAGAAAGTATGTTTCCGCTACCTAGCGGTAAATATGAGCACTACCCGAACAACGAGCATGCCACCTAGGGGAGGATATGAACACTTACTAGTGATATCCAAAGTGAGCTGAGGTTAGGTTAGGTAAAGTTAGGTTAGCCATGAAAATAAGCTACCAAAATAAGCTACCAAAAATAATTGGTTTTTACCCTTGAGGTCTTGGGTTCCAACTCGACTATGCCCAGAATTTAATTATCATTTGAGAGTTGAAAGGTTAGGTTAGGTTAGGTGAAGTTAGGTTAGGTTAGGTTAGGTTAGGTGAAGTTAGGTTAGGTAAAGTTGGGTTAGGTTAGGTTAGGTTAGGTTAGGTTAGGTGAAGTTAGGTTAGGTTAGGTTAGTGAGCTGAGGTTAAGTCTTTAAATGAGTCGTCTAGTATCAAAACAGGCCAAGTCACAAAATTTACAAAAATGAGTTAAGGTTATCAATTTGAAGTAGAAGTATAGCATTATCAGGCGAAACAAGAATATGCTTCAAAATCTTCCAGGTCTTCATGTTACAGAGCACTGAATTCTTGGTCGTGCAACAAAATGGGCCAAGTCATGCAGGCAGTGCTTTCATAACCGGCCATGTCAGAGAACGAGCAGCAATCTTCATGTCGCAGCATTATTGTTTGGAATCTTGCGTTGTTAGATGATGCAAGAATGTGATAATATCAGCAGGCAACATTGTTCCTTATATTGTATACTCTTCGAAGTCATAATAATTTGTATTTTGTTCGTTTGCAACACTGACTTCCGTATTCGCGGGCTTCTTACCACATTGGCGCGAAAGCAATCGTATATCCTGTGCGCTCGTATCTTGTCATTATTGTGTAACGTGTATATTGTTCCTATTTTAATAAGTGACTCATTTTCTTTTACTTTGTTCAAGATCCAAGTGAACTACTAACTTTTAATGATATAATACCTATTTTGTATTCTCCTCAGCTTTCTGATGTTCATCTTCATATATTACTATCCAATTTAAGCAGAATGCTTTCGTTTTTATTGCAATAAAGACAGGTAATTACAATGTCAATTTATTTTAATTTAATTGCCTTTTTTCACTGGAGTTTGGAATTTAAAAAGAAAAGTTTTACAAAAAAAGACTAAAATTATACCAAATTGCAACAAAAACGGCCAAGTCAAAATTAATATTAGCAAAAAAGATGGGTTCATTATGAATCAGATTTCTCAAAATAGTAGAACTTAAATATTAAATCATTACGGATATATATATATATATATGCAATAAAATCCTTTGTGACCACCATTGCTCTGTCTCTAGAGGTTTTTCATCAATACTGAAAAATATGCCTTCAATGACTTGACCGGTTTTGATACTAGACGACTCAAATATTCCCTCTCTTTCAAATACTTTCCAACACCAAGAAAAAATCCACTAAATACATTGACAAAAATAACTTGTCAAATAAGCCAATACAAAAGCCAATACAAAAGCCAACACAAAAAGCCAACACAAAAAGCCAACACATAAGCCAATATATAAGCTTATGGTAGGTCACTCCATCAGCAAAACAGTTGTAACCTTTGTAGTGTGAACTTCGTACTGACAGGTCAGTAACTACTATGGAACTTACTACAGCCAACAAAGGTAGGCAACGTGCACTGTATCAAGGCTACTCTTATAACTATAATCGTCAGAATGCGAAAGGAATAATATTCTGGCGATGCTCAAAAGAGAGGTCAACAAAATGTCGAGGCAATCTGAAAAGTAAAAATGGAAAGGTTTTAAGTGTGAGTGTTCATCAATGTAGTGCTCCAAACGAACCACGGTTGCTGTTTACAACAATTATCAAAATGCTAACAAGCAAGTTCAAGAAAACGATATTGCGGCTAAAAATAGTGCAGTGTTTGTTCAAAAGGACTTATCATGTTCTCAAAAAGTCATGTTAAGACAGTTGTCAACGTCCAAGAAACCTTTAACACTATGAAAATCAACGCAGATTATAAATGAAGTGGTATTGCAAAAGGATCAAAAAGTACTATATAGTAATAGTGATAATGGTCATGATGATAATGATGATCATGATGATGATAATGATGATGATGATGATGATGATGATGATAATGGTAATGCTTTGTTTACACCTAAAAATTCATTTGTTAAATTTGTATACTGGAAAAAAACCAGTAAGCTAATTCAACGGCTTCGACACTTGCATGCTTTACAACAAACTGGGCATACCGGTCACGATTGGGAAAAATGAAATTGAACAAGAGCTACGTCGTGGTAAATTATTGTGTAATGGCTCTACCAATTTGCGACTACTTTTACCCCCACTCCTGGTTCTTATATTTGCTTATTTGCTTCCACTTTTACCTGAGCTCTCTGGATCCATATTTGCTCTCACATTAAACTATTATTCTTATTACCAAGTTGACTTTACTAGAGCTTACTCTATGCATGACAGTTGACATGGAAATATCAGTGACTAGGTATGGTAAGCCTTATGCATACTATATAGGATATTCATATATTGTGAAACGAACCAATAAAAACGGAACTGTTATTTGGCGCTGTTCAAAACAACGTTCCAAGCATTGACGTGGTGACCTAAAATGTAAAAACAGTGAGGTTTTAAGAGTCAGTGATCATCAATGTAGTGTACTGCATGAAACACAGTTGCCGTCAGCAAAAAAGTCAAGAAAACCATATTGCTACACAAAATAGTGGATTGTTTAATGAGCAACGTCTAACTCCTGTTCTAAAAGTTATGTTTAATCCGTCTTCCACACCGCAAGAGCCATCAACATCACAAACTACGCAAGAGGTAGTGTTGTTGTTGTCGTTTTAAGGAGTGGAACAACTAGGTAATCAGCTCTTGATATGCCAAAAGGTACCGTAGTATTGCAAGAGGATCAAAATGACTAAATAGTAATAACAATAAGGTTTTTATGCCTATAAAACCATTGCGGCTTCCCCAGTTTTTGAAAACAACAGTGAATGGACATTGCTATAAAATGATCTACAACAAGCCTTGTGCGTAAAAACTATAACAGACTATTGTAAAGAGAGAAAGTGTTGTATTAAGTGTGCATCTATTGTCATAATCATGTATACTCTGCAATGTTAAATATTCTAACTTTGTATAAAATAAAACAACATTGTAACATCATTTTGCATTTATTTACAAACTTTATATACATTTTCTTGTTTCATGATAATATTTTTAAGACAGTACTAAAAACTAAAACATTATTATTATATACACATTTTTTTTTCTTTCAGTCCATTGTCATTACTTATATCTTCCATTATTATTTCACTTTTTTTTTCATTTAATTAAAACGGACCATGCACCTATTGTTTTTAAAACCTTCATAAATTAAGTGTACAGGTTGCACAGCATTATTGACTTCATCAAAAACACTCTCCGACACATCATTAAACCGTGTAGGCAGAAATGTCTCAAAGTTTTCACATACACAAAGTACACGATCACCCTATGCTGTTTTCAATTTCCGAATCTTGATAATGCGGAATGGAATATGCATTGGCAATTCACTGAGCTTCTTTGTCTCTAAGCCACATGCTTGACCCACAGCATTCAAAACATTCATTGTAGTAGTCTATAAACTAAAGGAAAGCATATCTATTACACTCTAAAACAGCTTTTATAATATTGTGCTATTAGGGATTTTGCACTATGCATTGCTAATAAATTATACTACTTATGCAAGAAATGCCCTAACTGTAGCAGGTACAGCTTTTCTACATACAGCACAAGTGTTGAATTCTAATGCACACTTGACACAGGCTATCATGTGTCCACAAGGCAAAAATACAACACCTAGTTCATCTTGATAACAAATTTTACATAATTGTTGGTCACTCTTTTGTATCTGTTTGTGAGACAAGTCTTTTTTTAGCCTCATGTATTTGCTCAGCGTGTTCTAACTCTAAAGGCACTTTTATGTCTTGTGCTGCAATCACGTTTTCTTTACGAATAGTGTTCACAAATTCCTGACCTTTAAGCAACACCATGTATTTACAGTTAGGTAACCAACGAGCGTGTTGCACAAAAGGGTCATCAGTCATTTGCCAATCCTTTAAAGCAAATCCACAATAAAAACATATTGTTTTATCCCCTTCACCAGTATAAAAAATCCAGCTTCACTTAGCTGTTTGGTGAGGTGTTTTAATATTAATGGCCAAACATTTGTATAAGATTCTAAACGTTTTTCAACAGAGCTGTACTCTGGGTGTGCTAGTGCTTTAGTTTTGCAAACTCCCAATTTTTCAAAAGCACATGCCAATTCAACACTGTCTATGGCATATGGACCACATATATCGACACTACCATTGCTGGATGGTAATACATCATTATTATTATTATTTGTTTGTGATTCAGCATGTAAGTAGCGGCCAATGGTCTTGTGGTTCGGTAAAATGGATACACGGGTATGTTACCCACTTGTTTTCCAAGCATGTAAGGACAACAAGGAGACCATCGCAAATGGTCTCTAAAGGGGATCATCCCCTTCTTCCCAGTGTGAAAGTTCAATACGACAAAACACACAGCGCACCACATCTTCTCGGTTCAAGTAAAAAAAAGGCTTTTGCTAGTTCATGTGTCGACAAAAAGCCTACAGGCCAGGATTCAAATGTTAACCAACGATCATGTTCTGATTTTAAATTTAACCCACGTGGTAAACCAACTTGCTCACTTGTTGTATTTGGTACTAACGCCATGTGTTATAATAAAACTTTTTCTTATTGTAAGTTATTAACGTTGCACAGAGTACTTTAAAGCACAATGTATGCTTGTTCACTTTCTGTTCATTACGTTAATGGCGCATGACGACACCTAAAAGCAAACAAAATAACCAATCACTCAACCAATCAATCAATACTTGAAAATAAAACTTTAACGTTAATTGGCATTAATATATCAAAACACCATAAAATTATAATAAACTGTAAGTCGGTACTAACAGTAACCCATGTACTTATTTTCTTTTTATAAAGCTGCAGTCATTTACATTCCTATTTAACCAATACATAAACCAAAAATAACAATGTCATGTCATTTTGTTCAGATTATCATGTTCAAACCTGTGAATATTCGTTGAGTTCATAGGGTTCAAAGTTCCTCATTTTTCTACTAGAAAGCGCTATAGAGTTTAAGGAGATTAGATATCTAACATCTAACCTCCTTGACTTTCATAGTCAAGGAACAACTAAATTCGACATCCAAGCTACCCTCTGTGTGTCAAATAACAAAGCTTGCACCCGGAACCCGAGGCCATACGATATTAATATTATTATTAATATTATATTATTATTATTATTATTATTATTATTATTATTATAGGGAACGACATGTCAGTTAAATTAAATTTTTTGTTTTTTACAAAATCCAATATGGCCTTGTACTTTCCAGGTAAACAACCAATATGGTCTTGTACCGGTTGCCAATACATAGTCATTAATCAAGAGAGCAATCATCGTCCTAGTCATGTACAGGTAATGAATTTTTTGGTCTACGAGTTTTCAGTGGTGGTAAAATGGAATAGCATTTTATGTTAGGCTTACCTGAGTTTTAAATAGTTCACTGCCTGGAAACAATGGTTGCACTTTACTGCGTCTCGGGTTTTCAGCGACTGCTACGGTGGTAAGGCTTTTCTTTCCAAGTTTCTAAAACTAAATAAAATAAACCGTTATAAATACCTAAATTCAGGTTAATACATGCATTTCATAAAATAAAATATGAAACAAAAAAATGAAACAAGTTAGTTTAAAAAAACAATCCCTACTTCACTTGCAGTGGCTTGTTGCTGTTTCCTTCTAGTGGGCTCAAAAGTAAACTGGTTTCTTGTATCTCAGACATGTAAGGTATACCGGTTATCTGCAAACAAATAAATAAATTAAAAAATAAATAATTACCTAATCAATAACTACAAATTTAAGGTTCATTAGCATGACATTATTAAAATAATCATTCATAGGTACTTACCAAAAAATAAAAGGATTTTTCTTCCACAGCTCTACTGTATACGTCCGTGCGCTAAAATGGCAAGTGCATGACCAACGCAATCGTTATCAGTTAGCCTAGCAACAGAAAAAGTTGTATTTTCTCAGCAATTTGACCTTGAATGGTTCTGTGTCTCTCTCTCGCACGTGTTCCCACTCCTCTTCACATTCCTCAATCTGAATAAGATTCGTGTACCTTATACTAGTTTGATGCTTTTAATAAGGAACCAAAATGGCTACCTCTTATACATCGGTAGTCCTACTGTCTCAGAACCAAAATGGCGGTCTCTGCTTAAACAGCACACCTGCTAGCCACCACGAGGCAAGTAAGCTGATATCACACTTCCTGCTGACGTAGACATTCCTGCCTCGTCAGCACCAGCTACAGCTCTCACGAGTCCTCTGGCTAGGTACAATATTCAGTCACCAGTGAGCTGGACTGTGTGCGTGTTAGCATTCAAAACATGTGTGTCTTATTATTATTATTATTATTATTATTATTATTATTATTATTATTATTATTAAACATTTTACAGTAATAATAATAATTACTAGCAAGCGGCCATCCTCAATACATGATCATGTTAACCACATACTTTCATCCTAAAACACATGACTTTACCCAGTTCAATATTTAGTTTATAACATTTCAGGCCAATGACCTTACCGTTTTGGCTCTTTGCCCACATGCACATGACTTGGTCGAGCAAATGTTATAGGTTTCCATATTCTAAAACCATTTACTGTGCCAGACAGCAGTCTCGCTTATCACCGTTTACTAGCATGTTAAAGATCCCCTTCAGGGGTAAAAAATCCTAGCACACTTAACACATTTTCAAATATTCGCTTCTATCCGTCATAGGAAATGTCACAAAACCAACCGTCATAAGCTGCCCCCGCCATCCCACCAAAATAGCTATTCATTTCTTCCGGGCACGGTCACCGAGATCGCCAAAGTCTAAGAATCACTTGGTCATATCCTACAACCGTCTGTTGTGTCAGAGAGCGATCTCGCTCATCACCGTTAACTAAAACGTTAAAGATCCCCTTCAGGGGTTAAAAATCTTAGCATGCTTGTCACATTTCAAAATATTCGCCTTCATTCATTCGTCATAGGAAAGAATATCGAAAAGCGACCCCTCGTTATGCCATACATCGCCCCTTCGAAATAGCCATTTCTCGTATCCACCATGGCCAATCATAGCCTCGTTGTAACATACGTCAAGCGCTACCGGCTCTCTGTCTACAAACACGCTTTTATTTAAAATAAAATAAAAAATGCATAGTTTATTTGTCCTAGAGACTTGACATTTATTTTCGTGGTAGAGGGGGTAGGGACCTTTCATTTATGTCAAATAAAATTTTTGTCAACGTGTTAGTTTCCAAAATAGTAGAAATTCAAAATTTAAGGGTTTTCAAAAATCTCAAAATATAAAAAAGTTTTATTATAAAAAATAAAGGTCATAGCGACCATTGGTTTGAACTATGGCACAACAATCTATCATGTTTGGTTTTCAAACTATCGCCTACTTTTAAAAACAAAATTTTCCAAAAAAATTGAAAAATATAACGAGTGGTCTATAGGAAAGAGGACGTCAGCTCGAGTCCAACGACACCTCATTTGTTAAAATCCGACCATCCGTTCGCCAATGATCACCAATTTTCGCGAGAAAGTAGGCTATCTTTTTTTTCCTCCTACACCATTGAAACTTGCTGTCCGCCTAGAGGGCATACCCACCTTTCATTAACGTCAAACAAACTTTTTTCCAATTCACCGTTTCCAAAATAGCGCCAATCCAAAAAACACAAATTTTCTTTTTTTTTATTACTAACACACATTCTTACCCGAGAGAACGTCATCCCAACGCCAACAATACCTCGTTCGTTAAAATCCGACCACGCGTTCGGGAGATAACGCCCAAAGTTTATATGATGATGATGATGATGATGATAATTGTTGTTTTAAGGGGCCTAACATCGAGGTTATCGGCCCCTAATGATCTGGGTGAAAGCGAAAATGACAATGAAATGGAAACCAGAACAAAATTATCGAAGACAGAAAATACGTACAAAAAGGAACTCACATGGAAACAACTCACAATATGGTCTACAAAAGGGAATTTAGAACGAAAAGTTGCACAAAAAGAATAGATTGAAAAAAACCCACAAAACGTAGGCTAGATTCAAAATACGTACAAAATGCAAAGTAGCGCCGAAATACTTACAAAATGCAACTGAAATTCAAAATACTTACAAAATGCAAATGAGATCGAAATTACGTACAAAATGCAATTGAGGTTCAAAATACTTACAAAATGCAATTGAAATTGAAAATAAACAATGCAATTCAGATTGAAATATCCCAGTTCCAATCCAAATTATTCACAAAGTGCAATTGAAATTCAAAATACTTACAAAATGCAATTGAAATTGAAAATGCTTACAAAATGTACGGTAGATTCAAACGACTCATGTGGATTGACAATACTTACAAAAAGCAATTTAGATTGAAAATACTTGACAAATGTAATTTAGATTCAAAATACCCACAAAATGCAATTGAGAATCAAAATATGTGCAAAATGCCCACCAAACAAAATGCAATTTAGATTCAAAATTCGTGCAAAATGCGGTTTTGGTTGAAAATACTTACAAAATGCAATTGAAATTCAAAATACTCACTAAAAGGGCCCGCAACCTGCATTGAAAGACTTACTAAAAAGCAATTTAGATTGTCAATCTTTACAAAATGCAATTGAGGTTGAAAACAATCGCGAGATGTAATTTAGATCGAAAAAACTTACAAAATGCAACATAGATCAAAAATGCCTTAAAAATCGCTAAAAAGGGAATTTAGATACACGGTGATTCGAGTAACAAAAACAGTGCGGGAATCTTAAAGAGAAAAGGAAATAGAAGGAAAAGAGGAGAGGAGAGGGGAGACAGGAGAAGGTCCGCCCCCAAGGGAAGGGACAAAAAGGGGAAAACGGACCCAGCTCAGGAATCCCTCGGGGTCGCCAACGCCCGAACTCACCAGCCGTGAGCCCCTGAGGGTGTAGCATTATCGACGGTGCACCAGAAGTGGTGGGGCTACATACACCCTGCCTCCTTAAGGGCCTTGAGCACAAGGCAGGAGGTAAAAGGAAAAGAACAAGAAGGCTGACCCCTCACAGAAGGAGGGTATCAGGAAAGATGAGACAAGGGCCAATTAAGGCGGGAAAGTGAAAGACTCCCTAGGCCTCGGATAACCTAATACCGTCGGGGTCGGAAGAGAACAAGAGTTGACCAGGGAAGGTCGACAGGAAAGAAGAAAGAGAGGAGCCCGGCACAAGTAAGTGGAAACAATGCCGGACTCAGCTGGGGCCCCGTGGTCGCCAACCCACAACCCACTAGATGTGAGCCCCTGGGGGGCAAAGTTTATATGAAAGTAGGGGGTGGGGCAGAACCTACAACCTAGCACTACTGCACAGTTTTAGTCCTAGAGGCTTGAAATTTATTTTGCGGGTAGAGGGGGTCAGGGCCATTCATTTATGTCAAACAATTGTTTTGTAAACTCTTTAGTTTCCAAAATATAAAAATTTCAAAATTGAACTTTTTTCAAAAATATGTTAAAAATAAAAAAGTTTTATTATAAAACAATAAAGGACATAGAGACCGTTCGTTTAAGCTATTGCACAACATTCTATCATGTTTGGTTTTCAAACTATCACCTACTTTCGAAAACAAAAATTTTGCAAACATTTTTTCAAAAATATAACGAGTATTCCATAGGAAAGAGGACGTCAGCCCGAGTCCAACGATATGTCGCATGTCAAAATCGGACCATGGGCTCGCGAGAAATCCACTAATTTAACATGGACGCCCCGCGGCGCCAGGCGTCGAGTGCGATAGAACTCTCACCACTCCCCTACTCACATGCCTGAGACTCACCGACTGTCCTCTCTACGACTGAGAAACTGGGGTTCACCGGCCAAAAACCGTGGCGTGAACTGTACTCGCTCGCTATTGACGTCACGCTCCTCCTTGATAGGTCGGAGCCACAGCAAGTCAATCAACGCTTCGTCACGCGCTAACTCATTGACGTCAGGTGACTGCTGGTGACAGCGGATTTTACTCTTCATTAACAGCATGCTTGCACCGTGCGATGAGAAGTACGCCGTGCTCAACAGATCGGGAGAGAGAGAGTACAGGCCGGACGTTTGTTTTAGACGAGTGAAAAATCTTAATGGAAGCCTCGAGGCGAGTTACTGCAGTACCTGTGTTGTTATCAGCTGCCCCAAGTGGTCCGATGATTGACAAAGCTGTCTGACACTCCTACTGAAGTACAGTCATTGGCAAATATAATTACTTTCTGTTCGTAAATACGTAACGTGTACTTCCGCGTCACACAGTACTTCGACGTTGACTGTACTGTCTGCAAGTCGGTGTCGCGACGTGCTCAAGTCTGGAATTCCATTCCATCAGATCGGTGGTGACAAATGTGAAGCGATAGGTTGAGAGAGTGACTGTGTACAGGCTCACCCGCAGGCTTCAAGGTCAAGGGCAATCGTCTAAAACGAACGCCCGGCCTATACGCACCATATTTGAGATAGTAATGGAAAACCTCTTGCATAGAATACACAAATAACGAATAAACCTTCTCTTTGGAATTGTTAGAAAAAGTAGGCAACAGAAGTATTCAATAGTTGCTAGATCCTAAATGAAGCAGGAATAGCAGGAATACTTTTTGACACCATCTGTTAGAGTGGTTTTCAATTTTTCTCCACCTATTACCCAACTGACTTTTGACAATTTTTCGTGACCCAATCAAAAAATATTACGTAAACTATACGGGTTTTTCAATGAAACATAAACTGGTGTCTATAAACTAACACAATACAGGGCGCCAGGTAATGTTCTCCGCAGCGGCAACGCGCTGCTGTGAGAGGAAGCGTCATCAGTTTAGTTGGCAGCACGTGGCCTTGATGGGTAAAGGCCACATGTGTGGGTTGTGGGCTGTCTAAATCGTCAGTTCGTATAGTTAGATTATAGGAAGAGTGCAACAGTATGTTATTAATGACTGTGGTGAGTACAACGTTTAATGTTCGTTTGTTTTCATACAAGCGACAGCCGTGCTGCCAAGGTAACTGGTGACGCTATCTCTCGCAGCAGCATGTAGGCACTGCGCAAAACATTCCCTGGCGCACTGTATGCTATTGGGTATGTTACTTTGTATCACTAACAACAGTTCGAGAGAGCCTACAGATATTCATTTTACTGCCCTAATGCTGAACAAATTTCCCTATGTCCTCCGCAAAGAAGAACGCTACTCCTACAGCCCGGAGCTCTCTCCTTGAGACTATCACACGTTTGGTTCATTAAAGAAGTTCCTGAAGGGTAAATGTTTCACAACCAATGAAGTGTCCGCCTCGTTGCCGCAGTGGCTAACATTTTTGGCTGTCAACGTGGAGGCGTGTGTTGGATTTCCGGCTCTGTCAGGAAATTAAAATCTGGGCTGAGGGATCATGCGGAAAAACTGAGAAGACGCGGGTTGTATTCCTTCCTACCTCAGCCATCACAGAAATGGGTTGACTTAAAAAATATTTTAACTCGCGAGGATGTTTATTTTATTTTTTATTTTCATTTATTTGTTAAATAAAGGATTTCCGAGAGCAAAGCTCTGTTGTGGGGAACAGTACAGCTCGGGTCTAAGCTGCGTGAACCTGAGAGGAATGTGCATCTCGGACTGTGAGAAGTGGTGTTGACGAGTGATGAGGTTTCTCGGTCCGTGCACAGTACAGAACCAAATACATTGGTCGGTGACTCACTCACTCATTCGTAACACCACAGGGGTTTGAGCAACGGCCCTCTGTTAGCAGTACTGGAATAGAAAGGAATACCATTTATCACGGCGGGCTGTTGACAGATCCTTCTCTTCTCGCCTGATCCTTCCCTGCTCTTTCCCCTCACCCCGCAAGTTCACAGAGCTTGGACCCGAGCAGTGCATAGTTCATTCCATAGATGATGGACTAAATTCACAAAGGCGAAATTATAATTCATTTTGAGTACATGGAATAAGTGATTGAAGTGCATTCCAAGCAATGCTTTTGACACATTATAGTTTCACTTATAATGCAATACATGAATACAGTAAAAGGTGATAGAGTAGCCTAGTTTGGTTGGTTGATTGGTTCCTCAGTTTAAGGGCTGCGGCAACGTGGTCATGTGGTCCCGTGTACTTTGGGTGTGCGTAAAATCTGTCTGATAACCGGTGTTAATTGTGATGACAGTATTAGTGTGTGTTATCTGTTTTTAATTCAAGTAAGGACTGCAGACGATAATTTCTAGTAGTTCCTACTTTCGCTACCAAATGCTACCGCCGACGACACCTAGCTGTGAACTTGGATACTACCAGACGCCATTGCAACCAGCGCCTGGTGACGAATATTGGAACTTAAAAACATTAAACAAACCTAACCTACAAATTTTGCTTCACACAATTTTGGTTAATGGAAGGTTCTTTTACATGCCATAAATCTGTGACATGGGCCTGCCGGCTTCACTTCTCCTCCAAAGGAAGGCATACTGAGGGATTTTAACGCTCTTAAAATAATCCGACGACTTCGACCGGGTTTGAACCCGCGGCCTTAGGCATAGAAGCTCAGCAAGCTACCAACTACGCCACCGAAGCCACTGTATCCTAGTTTATTCCATCGACACTGCGTATCTGCCGTAATATTTTTTATTGGAGTCCTGTGGTTGATCCAGGGTAATTTGGCACAGTTCCGTGCTCTTGTACTGCAGTCAACTGGTATATATACCGCGCATTACGTATTCTGTCCTGAAGCTCGAATAAAATAACAAGTCAAGCGTGGAGGTAAACGGTAGCACTAGCGCCGTGACGTACTCTCATTTGGCAATCCTTTCTACACATATGTAGAGCATATTGCCTACCCTCTTTCATACAAGGATAATACATTTGATGTTTAAATCAAGTATCGGTACATGTTTGTGGTGAGGTTTTTCTTCGTGTTCTGCATTTCTCTACCCTCCGATATAATAAATATTTTCCATTTCATATTATTTCTTTTGTTCTATTCCACAGATATTTGATACTGTACTTGACTATTTGTTGGCTTATTTATGTTTTGTAAAGGATCGCAATTTGCTATTTGCACGAAATCAGAGGCTCTTTTCCAGGGCGAATTATTTCTTAACTTTCCCATCATAATGAAGATTGTGTCGAATGCACAATTACAAAGACCAGTATATATGAATGGATTTTAGCAAAGAGCAACCACTAATTCACTGTTATCTACAAATTCAGCTGTAATCAAAAACTTATAAAAGCAAAAGACTTACTGAAACATTTAGGCCGCTCTATAATCGCTCACCGAAACCAGCTGAGTAACTTCAAGCGCACTACAAAAATGCAATCGAACGTGGAAGAGAGTTATTCATCTTTTTTTAAACTAAAATCTCGTATAGAGGAAACAAAGATAATAGCAGGTAAATAAAATAAATCTAAAACGGCTTCGGTGGTGTAGTCGGTAGCATGCTGAACTGCTATGCCCAAGATGGCGGGTTCAAACCCGGACGAAGTCGACAATTTTTTAAGAGCGTTAAAATCCTTCAGTATGCCTTCCTTCGGAGGGTAAGTAAAGCGTGTGGGCCATGTCATAGATTCATGGCACGTAAATGAACGTACCACTGCAATTGGTAGTGTGTACCAAAATGTTTAGGTTATATTTGGCTAGTTAAAAACGCTCTATCAAGTTCCAACGTTCACCGCTAGTGTTAGTGACAGTAGCATCTGGTAGTCAAAGTTGGAACTACTTGAAATTGAACTTGTTGAGAGCCCTCGGGCGTTCAATGACAAATGCCCAGCTTATGGCCATTGGCTGCGATTCATCTCTACTTAATATAAAACAAAGTCCCCGATTCTTGGATATCAAGGGTAATCTCGAGAACCACTGGATGGATTTTGATGCGGTTTTAACCATTCTGTAAAGGATATCTCGAGGAATGTTTCTGTATTACATTATTTATTTATGATCGAAGGAAGCCAAGCAGTAACGATTTCAGTGAAAAGGTCGAGTAAAAACCTGGCATCCGTGCGCTTTTTAAGCTTACGCTGGGCAAACCGTTAAAGATATCAATATACTACGAGTGTAAGAATTGTTCAGCATGAAAATTTCTACAAAAAAAAGACCGCGAGAGCATATCTGTATCTTCAATACATCGCCCACTATAAGTGTTTTTATGTTTTCATTTCTTCCAACAATCTCCATTCAATTACTGAGGCGACAGTTTTCGAGTTAGCAACTAATGCATTCATAACTGTTCCCGGGCGAAGCCGGGGCGGATTGCTAGTATATCAATAAAATAAATCTAAGAAGGATCATAATAATCTGGCCAGATAATGCATACATCTGTCTGTCTGTTTGTCCGCGTACAAGTGTAAGTCAGAAATAAATTAAATTAAATATCTCGCTTATCCAGAGCGTATGTACACACAAATTGAGCCAGCAACTACAGCTAAGCCAAGCCGTACATCACAGGATGTGCAAATAGCTATAGCTCTTTTGTACATAAGGAATAATGTGATTTTATCCTAAAACTTCGATTTAGCATAGTCATGGGCTAAAGGAGTAATACTCGTAATAAGCAAAACATTATCAATATCACCTCATCCTCAATTCCGTAGGAATGGGAATGTCAAGGGCTAGGCATACATTGTCGTGGACTGTTTGAGCTTGCTATCACGTGTGACGCCGGAGAACAGTCAGTCAATTGTGTAAGTAGGAGAATGCTCCCATGTTCCATCCGATTGAGCGCGGCGTCGACAGTGGACAGTGCTCCCTGGGGACTTCAGGAAGTATTATATACTTGCAGGGTCAATGCTCGTTCCCTGTCACGTGAATCGCTGATCGATATTCTACCACACGTTTAGTCACACGTATATAGAATGGTGATTAGCACAAAACAACTGCGTGCGTTCCACCAAGATCGATACCCGATTCTCTTTACAACGTTATGTCTAACTAAGGAGTGCGATTGAACAAATTTAGCAGAAGAATATAAATGTGCTCTCTCTTCCCAAAAACTCTTCATTCTCTTCACTATGATTTTTCTTCTGTCCAGACAGTGGAAGCTCTCGTCCTGGGGTTTGCAGGAAAGTGGTGTTTGATCACCAAAATTCTGTCTCATAAAATGTCGGTTGTCACGTTGATTTCTTGAAGATAATTTTCAATTACGATTTTCCAGTTATTCTTCACTTTTAGTGAGGAGACATGATTAAATATCCTTTTAGTAAGTCTTTGAGTATGTCCATAAAATTTCGATCGTATTTTTCTAAAAATGTCTGATATTTTCTCGGATTGTTTCTATAACTCGTGAGACCTTCTTTACACAGTGGGTCATAGATTTTCCTAAGAATTTTCCTATTTTTTCTAACTTTTTAGTTAATGCGTCAGGTTTAATTATCATGCTATAGTGTTTTAATTTGCGTTCCATGTGATTCTATAGGTTTTTTTGTTTTTGTAATGAAGATAATCCCTCTTTGTTTGCTTCACTACTTATTTCAGATGGTTGTTTGATTTTCCCTAAGTATATGGAATTATTAGCCCAAGGAATTCTTCCAACGTGAGTAATTTTTATTGGAATGAAATGCACACAAGTTGTGTATAAGTTATACCGTACGTTACATACGTTTTGGTTAGTATCCTTGTACCCCACATTTGTATATATTGTTTGAAAATGAAAATCCACAGCCTGCTTCCAGTCGACCGGGTCAGGAATGGAATGAATGAAGACCTCATCTAGCGGCGAGGATATGAACTGTGCCGGCTGTCGAAGCCCGTCGCACTCCTCTGAGGCAATGATTAAATAAATGAATGACAGATGAAATGAAGTGATAGTGGAGAGTGTTGCTGGAATTAAATTTTGATAGGGAAAACTGGAGTACCCGGAGAAAAACCTGTCTGCCTCCGTTTGGTCCAGCACAGATCGCACATGGAGTGACCGGGATTTGAACCACGGACCCAGTGGTGAGAGGCCGACATGCTGCCGCCTAAGCCACGGAGGCATCTATATATTTTTAATGTGCACAAAATTCTACCAGGGAATTCACTAGGTTTTTACATGTGGTCACGTAGTAACGGTCACAGGGCTGATCGCACAATTCACAAACACAGTTATTCCCGGGGTCTTGAAAACACTTCGTTTTGCATACTTTGTGGTGGTACCCATGCACAGCCATTGAGGTCACCAGGTGTCTGAGCCCCAGATTCGTGTCGGCTCAGGATCTATTTATCATGGCTTCTGTTGTATAAAAGTCCAGCCAAATCTCCCTTTTTCTCTCTTTCAAGGAGCAGTTTATTCGAACTGACGATGTGTATTACCTGAGTAATCAGAGGGGGTTTGTCTAAGTATCGACGACATCCTTCCATGTATCAGGTTTTTGAAAAGCGGCAAAAATTACGACACCATGTCATACGATGTTGGCATGTCAAAGAACCCATTTGAATTCAGTAGTCCGTAAGGTTCATAATGGCAAAATGAATCTCAGGAGTTTCCTCCAACACAAAGTTCCTCATTTCTCTACTAGAAAGCGCTATAGTGTTCAAGGAGCTGAGATATCTAACCTCCTTGACTTTCATAGTGCTTTTTGCAATACTTGAAATTACATAGAGTATATGAATTGCTATAACAAGTGAAGTGCGTATTACGCTTACAGAAAATGTTCACGGAATATAAATGTTAATCAGGGCCACCAAAATAGCAATGTAATAACAAGAGTAATCATAATTATAGTAAAATACACACATCAAAACAAGTTTTGCATATTGCTGGCCCAGAGTCGTAGTGGTCTCAAACCCATTAGTCGTTCTTGTGTGTGTGTATATCGGCTGTGTACACTTGCCTTGTCAACGAGGATAGATCTGTGCGAGTGTGGAGACGACCCAGTGAACGTATGCACGACCAATAAATACCAGACCGATACCAACAGGGTGCAATGTTTTGAGGTGGCATCATGTATGGTCGCTGAACCCCTCTTGTGTACATCCCAGGGCGTATGACAGGCGTACGTTACTAGGATACTATCCTGGCACCTGTAGTGAAAGACTATGCTGACAATTTCGGCCCAAATTTCACTTTCGTGGACGATAACCTCGCCCGCACAGAGCTGGCATTGTCAATGCCTTTCTTCAGGAGAATGGTATTCACAGAATGGAATGGCCTGCCTATTCTCTCGATCTCAATTATGTAGAGCAGGCATGAACACTGCTTAATAAATAAGCCCGTCCTCACTTTGATCCCCACTGTGCTCCATGGCAATATGCACAACGTTTTTAGATGTGTGTAAATTACATTAGGTATATCAGGGCTGGTCTCGAGGGCGGCCCGCTCCGCTCCCCTCGGTCAGTCTGGTGTCAAACGAGGGCCGTGCAATAGATTGTCAGTTGTTGTTGACATGACCTTGAAATGCTGCCTGAGAAGTTGGGGAAGGGGAAGGCATGGAGCTGCTTTTGCACTTTTCTTCTCCTCGTTCGGTGGGACAGAATCAGTGCACTCTCAAAAATGTTTAATAATTAATTAATTAATTAGTATTCTGCCCGAAGGCAGGTCCGAGCCTCCGAGGAGGCTACCCCCAGCCGGAGTTTACTTGCGGTAGGGTGGCCAGGGCCTTTCCGTTCCTCCTTATGTTTGCCAACAGCGCGCAGTGCCTAAAACCGGCATACCATCCAAGTTCTGACTGCTCCCAATGTTGCTTAACTGCGGAGTTTTCATGGGATCCGGTCTGTTTGATAATATGTATTATTATTATTGTTTATATTTTTGACATCATTATCACGGCAAATACCTGGTTACATTTTAAGTTACAGCCTGATTCAGCCTTAGCAAGGAACCATCTTTACTGAAATACAATGAAATGAAAATCCACAGACAGCTTCCACTCGACCCACCGGGTCAGGGAATGGAATGAATGAAGCCCCCATCTAGCGGCGAGGATATGAACTGTGCCGGCTGCCGAAGCATGTCGCACTCCCTTGGGGCAATGATTAAATGAATGGCAGATGAAATGAAATGATGGTGAAGAGTGTGGCCGGAATTAAATTGTGACAGGGAAAACCGGAGTACCCGGAGAAAAACCTGTCTGCCTCCACTTTGTCCAGCACAAATCTCACATGGAGTGACCGGGATTTGAACCACGGACCCAGCGGTGACAGGCCAGCGTGCTGCCGCCGAAGCCATGGAGGCTCCACTGAAATACAATGTACTGTATGTAAATTACACTGTACAGGAACCTCACATTACATCAATTTCGTGCCCGCATTCTTCACGAGTCTCCTTTATTTGTAGGATGAGCTAACAAGTTTCCTAATGAATAATATCTTCGAGTCTTGCTGAATAATGTACTGGAATATTTTCACCAAGGAACTTCCTGACAATATGGCAAGTGTTTAACGGAACTGTATTTTGTAGTTCAATATACAGTATCTGCGGATGCAGATTCAATACTGATAGACTACTGTGGAGGGTTTTATTTATTATTATTATTATTTATTTATTTATTTATTTGAGGCGAATTCTCCCAATAAATGGAAGACGTTAAGCAAATAACTCAATCAACTTTTTTGGCTCTTGTTGTTGTTGCAATAGGCTTTCCGAGAGAGCTCGTTTACATTCTTCCGACCACTTTGGACTGTACTGTTTTGGTTGCTCTGATATAACTTCCCATTTTGTTTACTTTGTGTCTGAAGGTGATATGTCTGTTGAACTTATTATTATTATTATTATTGTCTATTATCATATGCAGATATGCACTCTATTCGAAGAGTTCGCGTGAATTCATACAGAGTTTGTCGTTATCTTAAAACAAAGTTAATGAACTGTGAAATAAATGAACATTACTTAAACATCATTTTGCCTTAGATTTTTGTCTCGCTTGTTTTTATTCCTTGAGTTTATTTTATTTTATAATATTTTATTACTTTATTTTATAATATTTTATTATTTTATTTTATAATATTTTATTATTGTATTTTATATTATTTTATTATTTTATAATTTTATTTTATATTATTTTATTATTTTAATATTTGCTTTAAAATAATGTGTCCCTTGGTCACTAATTCCTACCGGTCACTAAGTGTACGTTATGTAATTGTAAGATGACATAAGAAGAGATTTTAGGTACATTTAGTGTTTTGAAAGATACAGCATTACCTTATTGTGAAATAGCATCTTGCATTTATGTATAAACACGAGATGCTGGAATTTTACCGTAAGATTGCAATGTTGTGTTTTGAAGGCCAACGATGAACAGATTGTGCCACTCAGCTTGACCTGTAATTATTATTATTATTATTATTGACACCTAACTTTCACATTAGGAATGACCGGACCCATCTACTACCCTGCCCAGAGAATCTATTTTGGAGCCATTGCTAGACCGAGAACCTAGAAATGATACACAGTTTTCGTAATCACACAACATCTATTGTTTCAAATTAATAATTTACAATAGATGTCTCGCACATATAAACATAGTTACATACATATATAAATAAACACTAAGAGATGGAAACCTTATCGTAGATATCTGCGTACTTACTTTCTCATATGTGACCTCAGGATTTGGTCTTCTACTCAATATCGAAATCGTCATTTGATATGTTCATAACGTGTATTTACAGAACGTCGTTCAATTAATCAAATGTCTTTCTAAGACAATTCATATACTCCAATATCGCTTAAATGTCGAATCTCGGTTATATCTGACGAAAGTTAATATATCTAATATATAGACATAAATCCGTCATAATACGAAATAGATCCAATTTATAAGCCTTTCAGTTCGGTCCTCAATCAAAACGATCTATATCTTTTACATGGCTACCGCGATCCTCTCTTGTCCACCAGCTGACAATACCGTCATAGCAAGAACATCTGATCGAGGAGACAAAAAGGACGAGCAACACCCAAAGAAACGTACCTACTCCCAGACCTTTTTCCAAAGACTACTTACAGTAGCCACCTTTCATCTTGGGTCACGACCAAAACCCACATAATATACTCATTCCTTGAGTTGACAACCAACATATTAATTAAATATAAAGGAATATTTCCGTCGTAATACATCACAGGTGTCCATTCCTAACTGAAATACTAAACAATTTCACATCCGATTGCGCACACGACTTACTATCATATTTTCCTGCATGCCAATTTACAAAGATATTTAACGTAATAAGCCGACTATTCCATGCTGCATTTTATTTTACGGTACAAAACACTTCTCCGATGCATTAGGAAGTTACCAGAGCTATGTCCAGAAGTTTCCACTAGATGAGTTGATTAACAGAACCAGACACTTCCCGGGCAGAGCCACTATCTAGCGGACCAACAGTGAACTATTTGACTCCCCACGAGCTCCAATTAAGAAATCAAGTCTTAAGTAAGGTACTTACAGAACGTAGGGAAGTTAGTACCGTAACAATATTATTATTATTAGTAGTATTAATAATATTATTATTATATCAATTGTTCCCCTTTCGGAGAGCGATTGAACTTGAATTCACGATTTCATCTTCGGGCGTTTTCCCTCTTTTCTTTCCAAAATCTCTTCATCCTCTCGGAATGCTCCATCTTTCGCTCAGCTTTCCAATTTACTTTTTTCTATTTTTTTCCAGTTGTCGTATGTTCTTTGCTCAAACTCAACATTCGTGATTTTATTCCGGCACTTGGTGCGGTCCTCGAGATTTTCTATGTTGAGTTATTAATATTATTATTATTATTACTAGCTGTGCCCGGCATGCGTTGCAATGCCAATCAAAGAAAGTGTTGGCGTTGTGACTTTGTTAGTTGAAGTGCTTTTGGATTCCCAATATTTTCTTCTTTTTCCGTTAACCACCTCTTAAACTATTGTAAAATTGATTTATATCTCAGAAACATTCAAGGGAGCGTGCTCAACAACTCACCAAAGATTCATCGCAATGAAATGAATGGTATATGAAAACATACGGGACTTTGTTGAAACTATTCGAGCGTCGTCACCCATTTGTTGAATATACTCGTACGCTAGCTATTGTAAACTGGATTTACTGTCGAAAACCTTTCCTGGCGTGTACACAACAACTCATCAAAGTTTCATCGCAATCGGATGAATGGCATATGAACCAGTAGCGGCTGGTGAAGAAAAATTGTGGGTGTGCACTCTTTTAAAAAAAATCTAAATTTGATGCAGATCGAAGCATACAAAATAACTGTCTCCTCACAATGTTACTCTATTTTGTATGCTTAGATATGCATCTAGTGGCACTTGGAGTTGGTTTTTCGACACCTCGATATTTTGCTGTTCTATGTTCCCTCCTGAATACACAATGAAGCTGTTGTCTGATTTGTTACTTTCCTAGTACTTGTAATTCCAATTCTGCATTCATGTAGGCTTTTGATTGTTCACATTTGTCGATTTTAGTTAGATTTCATTAGAAAGCTACCTATTGCAAAGGGTACCATTTCGACATCCGGAAAAAATTGACATATCTTCGCGTTTCACATCCCACAGATCCCAAAACCACCCTCAGTTCAAAAGTTAATATATAATGTATATGTATAGGCCTACATAAAATATAACCATTCAAAATCTCGGACGAGTTCGCTAACGGGCAAAATCGGACCAAGGGGTTGGAAATGGGGGGAAAGGGAAATATTGCTATAACTTTCATAGTATTTTAAAAACTGAATCCATTCAAAGTTCGTACTATTTTTGGAATAAGGGCCAAGTGCTTATCTTCGTAAGTTTGACCAAAGGGGTGGAGAAAATGGAGTTTTTAGAGAAAAGAAATCATACCTCCCTTAATAGGCACAATATCAAAACAGTTTAAAATGGCCAATACCCCTCTAAAATGTAACAACATTTTTTGCCTGAAAGAATATTTGATATGACCCACCCTTGCACCAAGGGATGAGCAAAATGTTTCAGGTATTATAAGAAGATGCTGTATGCTAAACATGTGTAACTTTCGTAGGTATACTGTACAATTGGCAAATTTAGTGAATTCCAAGCATTTTTCTTTGCCCGGTGAAATCTACCACCGCTTCCAGCGTGCAGAGAGGGATTTTTTGTGCACGTAGCACGACTTTAAGCACGGAAAACAATACATCCAGTTGGTTAGTTCACAGCTACAAGCCCACTCATACTAACTTGCTATAACTTCATCATGGAATAAGCGATTCCTAACCTTCGCTTTGCACAGGGATGTTTGAATTAAATTCAGGTTTGGAATACGTCTTCCCATTTCTTATCATATGGCCACCTTTTCTTGCAGAATAAGTAAGTTGAGACGATGTAATAGTTTTTAAATCCTGAACAGTAGCGATAATAATCCCGAATCCCACCTCGGCCGTCCTGAAAATGATTTTCGTGGTTTTCCATTTTTATCACTAGGCAAATACCGGGACGGTTCCTTTCAGGCCAACTGTCAAAATCTCTTCTTTGACCCTGAATTAGACCCAAGTTTGTGGTCACCTGTCACCATCCCCAGTTGCATTTGCTGAAAAAGTGTGTTTGCCTCTCAGACACCATCCTTCCGACGGTAGAGGAATGATCCTATGTCAGTGGGTGAAGCAAAGCTGGGAGGATAGGCTATCAAATACGTAATAATGCACACGCACTCAAATATTCCACACTTTAGAAACACACTTGTGACAAATACTTGCCACGTCCAAGATCAACAAGATAATAGGCTGCGTTAATCCTCCAAATTACTGGACCTTAAAAATCTGTAAATTATAAAGAAATGTAATGAAACTGAATTCACTGTTACAACTATAGACTATATAATATCATACAGTTGGCTGCATGATTGTGGTTTTTAAATGCACATTGAAAATCAAATGGCAGTGGCGCTATTATACAAGCTGCGTAAAGACACAACCTTTCAAACCACTTCAAACTGCGCATGAAACTCTACTTGGTACAAGAATTCACCAACAGATAGTGCGGTAGAGCCTGCACGCTAGCGGTCATCGCTTCTTCGTCTGTCAATCAGATGCGACAGGAGATGGAAAATAAACGGAGCATGCGCAGTACAATTCGCCAGGCAAGGATTTGGCTCCGATTCTGTTATAGTAAACACACATCCCCTCTCCCCACTTGCCGTCCCCTCTCATGCCGTCAAGCCTAACGCTGGCTACAATTCTGCAGGTGGCGAATGGCGATATTTGATGATACCCGAGTCAGCACACAAGCAACGTACAGTGAGGCGCAACGAACGCGGTACATTTAAATGTAAAAAAGCGGTATTCTGGACATTTGTTGACGCTTTATACTACCATAAAATCTTATATTAATTTTTATATTCGTAAAATTCAAATGTGAACGGCAATTTTTCAAGAATGGGTGTGCACTGGCTCCAGGGCGAATACCCAGAAACCGCCACTGATATGAACGCATTCGGGATTTTGTTTAAACATTCGCGCGCCTTCACTCATTTGTTGAATCTACTCGTGCGCTACCTATTGTAAAGTGGATTTACTAAGCCAGAATCCTTACCGGAAGTATACACAACATCTCACCCAAGTTTCATCGCTATCGAACAAATGGTATATGAACGCATAGGGGACTTTGTTGACGCGCTTGGCTCGTCTTCGCTCATTAGCCTACTTTCGATTTTTGCAAAAAATTAAAGTAGACTTATGAGATCAACACAGGGCGAAAAATTGTGTGTGTGTGAGTCTGTGTGTGTGTATGTGTGTGTGAGTGTGTGTACTCTGAATGTCTGTCCCCCCCCCCCCCCTATCAATTCGAACACGGTGAAACCGAATTGAACGAAATTTGGTACAGAGGTAGCACTAGCAAAGGGCACCTCAGTGTCATGTTTTATATCGCCGCCATCTTGACGGAAACGTAATGGCGGCCACCCAAATGTTCAAAGCTTAAATCAAATTACGACTAACCTAATCATTCGATCTCTACCAAATTTTGCAACATCATACCTTTATGTGGGGAACATCCTTTGACCAAATTACAAGGTCATCAGCCCAAAATTTTGCGGATGGCGGCCATGTTTGTGTGCAAATCGATTCCCCCTATTAATTCAAATACGGTGAAACCGAATGGAAGGACATTTGGTACAGAGGTAGCACTAGCAAAGAGCACCTCAGTGTCATGTTTTATATTGCCGCCATCTTGATGGAAACGTAATGGCGGCCCCCCAAATGTTCAAAGCTTAAATCAAATTTCGACTAACCTAATCATCCAATCTCTACCAAATTTTACAATGACATACCTTTATGTGGGGAGCATCCTTTGACCAAAGTACAAGGCCATCATATTAATAGTTTGCGGATGGCCGCCATGTTTGTGTGCAAATCGATTCCCCCTATTTATTCAAACACGGTGAAACCGAACGGAACGAAATTTGGTACAGAGGTAGCACTAGCGAAGGGCACCTCATTGTCAGCTTTTTATATCGGCCATCTTGACGAAAACGTCATGGCGGCCACCCAAATGTTAAAAGCTTAAATCAAATTACGACCAACCTAATCATCTGATCTCAACCGGTAATTGCAACGTTATACCTTTATGTATGTAGAATCGTTTGACCAAACTAAAAGGTCATCAGCTCAATATTTTGCGGATGTCGGCCATGTATATGTGCAAATCGATTCACCATATCAATTTAAACACGGTGAAACCGAAGTGAATGAAATTTTGTACAGATGTAGCACTAGCAAAGGGCACCTCATATTAATTTTTAATATCCGTATAACTCGTTGTATTTCAACAAGCTACTACAACCAACATTCAATTATACTCCTTGAAAAGGACAAAGAGTTATAACAATACCCATGGATTTAGGAGAAAGTAGGCTATATGTTCTTTACTGAACATCTTGTTTGTTGAATCTACTCGTGCGCTACCTATTGTAAAATGGATTTACTAAGCCTGAAATCTTCTCTGGAGTGTAAACAACAACTCACCCAAGTTTCATTGGACGATGGTATATGAACGCATACGGGTCTTGGTCGAAACACTTCGCGCGTCGTCGCTCATTTGTTAAATGTACTTGTGAGATACCTATTGTAAAATGGATTTACTAAGGCAAAAATCTACCCTGAAGTGTACACAACATCTCATCCAAGTTTCATCGCTATCGGACGAATAGTTTATGAACGCATACGGGACTTTGTTGAAACACTTCGCGCGTCGTCGCTCATTTGTTGATTCCACTCGTGCGCTACCTATTGTAACATGGATTTACTAAGCCAGAAATCTTGCCTGGAGTGTACTCATCCTCTTACCCAAGTTTCATCGCTATCGGACGAATGGTATATGAACGCATACGGGACTTTATTGAAACGCTTTTCGTGTCGTCGCTCATTTGTTGAATCTACTCGAGCGCTACCTATTGTTAAGTGGATTTTCTAAGCCAGAAACATTCCCTGATGTGTACACAACATCTCACCCAAGTTTCATGGCAATGGGGTGATTGGAATATGAACGCATATGGGACTTTGTTGAAACAAACGCACGCCATTTTGTTGAAGTAACTCGCCCGCCATCTATTGTACATTGCATTTACTATGCCTATAACTTCTCCTGGTGTAAGCACAACAACTCACCAAAGTTTCATAGCAATCGGATGAATGGTATATGAACGCATACGGGACTTTGTTTAAGCGATTCGCGTGCCGTCACTCATTTGTTGAATGTACTCGTGCGCTACAACTTTAATATTTATTCACCTTTTAAACCTTCTCTCGACTTCCACAAATAATTCAAGACCAAAATTAGCCAAATCGGTCCAGCCGTTCACGATTTTTAGCGATACTAATCAACAGCTGTTCATGTTTATATATATAGATTATTATTATTATTATTATTATTATTATTATTATTATTTTATTATACCTCGCTGTTCCACCCCTTTAAATAACAATAGTTATTTCTTTCTTTCTTTCTTTCTTTCCTTCTTCCTTCCTTCGTTTCGCCCACTTAGAGAGCGCGTTTGAACTTGTTGACTCGGGTAGACGGTGTTTTCCTCTTCTTCTCCCAAAATCTCCTCATGAACTCGCTATGCCCCTTCTTACGTTCCTCCGTCCATTTTTTTTCCACTGGTCTTTTTAGCTTTTTCTGTGAAAGAGTAATTTGTAACTAGAGTTCCAAAAGTCTTGCGATTCATGATGATATCTTCTGTGATGTTTATTTCTTCCAAGTCCTGTTTGATTTCTTCTAACCAACTGATTTTGACCTTCTTTGAATTAGTTATATCAAGCAGTTCTTTTGCAAATCTGGTGTTGACCATTCGGCAGATGTGACCATAAAATGTCAATCGTCTCTTACGCACGGTATCAGTGAGCTTATTGATTACGGTGTACAAGTCTGCGGTTTTCCTTTTAATCCATATACCATTAACATAAACGGGGCCATATATTTTTCTGAGAATTTTACGTTCCTGGATTTCGATTTCACCAATTTGGGAATGGCCTCTTATAGATATAGTTTCGGAGGCGTACAATGCTTCCGGAAGAACAACTGTCTGGTAGTGCCATCGTTTTGCAATTCGTGACATCACTCTTTTATTATAGTGATTCCATGGTATTCGGTATGCTTTCTGGAGTTTGGTAGCTCTTTCTAAATTAGCTTTCCTGTCCAATCCAGATGGTACAATAATTTCCCCTAAATAACTGAAGGAAGGTACGTGTCGAATTACTCCATAGTTCATCTGTAGTGGGAATCTTGGGATATCATGGTGTCCAGTTACAATGAAATCTTCTCGTACGGTATTTGGAGTCCTGCCTTTGATGCTAACTCCTGTAACTTCTCTATGGCATACTTAGTTTCTTCACTAGTCTTGGTAAAGATAGCTAGATCATCAGCAAAAGCTAGGCATTTTACTTTGATTTTCTGTCCCAGAGTACGAATGCTTATGCCTTTGATGTTGTTTCTCCACTCCCTGATGACTTTGTCTAACACTAACTTAAAAAGCAGAGGGGAGAGGCCGTCACCTTGTCGAACTCCTGTAAGTACTTCGAAAGGCTCTGATAGTTCACTTAGAAACTTCACTTGAGATGTTGTGTCAGTGAGAGTCTGGCGGATTAAATCCCTGGTCTTCCTGTCCACTCTGAGCTCTTCTAGGGTGTTCAGAACAGTTTGTCTGTCAATAGAATCATACGCCTTCTTAAAATCCACGAAGGTGACAAATGTGTTGGTACTGCGGCATATCCTTAATATCGTCTTTAGGCTCCAAATCTGCTCCGAATACGATCTATCTTTCCTAAAGCATGCTTGGTATTCACCAATCAAATGATCAGTTTGTTGTTCAACTCTGTTTAAGATCCCTATAGATAATACCTTGTATATAATTGGTAAAAGTGATATACCTCTGTAGTTGTTGGGGTCCACTCGGTCGCCTTTTTTATGCAACGGATCAATAATGGCATTATTCCAGTCCTTCGGAATCATTACGCTCTCCCATATTTCTGTTAGGAGTGTATGAATTCTCCTTATGAGGTCATCTCCTCCTATTTTCAGCATCTCGGCAGTTACGCCATCGTTTCCACGGGCTTTGTTATTTTTGAGGGATTGGATTATCTCTTTTATTTCTTGAGTTGTTGGGGGAAGTGAGTCTGGGTTTGGTACAGGGTTTTCAAACTGCAGCCTTTCACTGGAGGATCACAGTTCAGTAGAGTTTGGAAATAATCAGCCAGTATCTTGCAGTTCTCTTTACTGTTTGTTTCTAGTCGTCCGAAACTTAATGTTGGTGGTTTGTATCCTGACAAGTCCTCACGGAATGTCTTGTAAAAATTTCGAGTGTTGTTCTTCTGGAAATCATGTTCTATCCTTGCGAGTTTCATTTTGTTGTAGGCACGTTTTTCACGCCGGATTGTTTTAGAGGTCAATTTTTGAGTTTTTAGGAAGTTCTCCCATCTTTCCACTGTTCGATGTCCATTCCATTGATGCCATGCTTTGATTCGGTCATTGACGGATTCATCACAGGTTGTGTTCCACCATCTGTGCTTTATTTTCCTAGGTGGTTGTCCGAATTTCATGGCTGATGACTGTAATATTTTGCGAAGGTCTGGCACACTCCCTAAGATTTAGTTCGTGTAAGTCTCGTACGAAATCCTCGGCGTTCTTCCTCAAGAAGTCCGGATCAACTCTTGGAAACCGGTTGCCTTTAGGTTTGGATCTGTTTGGTTGAAACCGAACCTTGATTTGCGTTAGGTAGTGATCCAAATCTACCACTCCCTTCCGTACTTTAACATTCTGAATCTCAAGCATATTCTTTGCGGAAATAGCCACATGATCTATCTGCAATTCCCCTAATAATGGGTTAGGTGATCTCCAGGTTTTCGTTTTGTGTAATGGTCTCATAAAGTGCGTGGACATGAATCTCAGCATGAATGATGTCAAAAGCTAATTAGACGCTCTCCATTCTTATTAGTCCACCGACGTGCGGGATGGAGTCCTACTATTAATCTGTATATCTTCTATCTGCCAACCTGTGCATTGAAATCCCCTAATAAGATTTTCACGTGATGTTTGGGGATTTTACTTGTAGTTTTCCTCTACTAATTCCCAATAATCTCCTACAGTCTATGGATTTCTCTTATTGTCTATGTTAGTGGGAGCGTGGGCATTTATCAAGGCATATGTCTTGTTGCTTGATTTTACTGAAACCACTCAAATTCTTTCACATGGTGATGTGAAGTCGATAACTGAATCTAAGATAGTTTTCCTCGCTGCAAAAGCCGTCCCAAACATTAATAAATTGCCTGTGATATTAATGGCTGGTTTACCCTTAAATAACCTGAAGTTTTCAGAGTCGAAATGGTTCTCATCTTGGAATCGTGTTTCCTGAATTGCTAGGATTTGAATATCAAATTTGTCCAGGACGTCAATCAGTTGTTTGAGCTTTCCTGTTTTCAACAGGGTATTGATGTTAATAGTACCCAAGAAGTTCTTTTTCTTGGGGCGAAGAGGTTTTGAGAAGCTCCGATCCTTCTCTGAAGCATGATTTCGTTCCCGATCCCCCAGAATCCGATGATCGGGAAAGACCGGACGTGTGTCCGGGGCCTGGGGTAGTTGCGTTAGTAGTGTGTGTTCCATCATGCCTTAGTTACAAGTTGAATATACAACTAGTGGTGATCTTAAGATAAGATCATGATATTACTACTCGATTGTTGAGATCGAGAGGTGCCTCTAGGTGTTCTCTGGCTAAAGTGTGTTTGGTCCGCGAGAGCTATTTTATTTCGCTCAAGTCCGCCGGCAAGCCGGTGAGGACCCCCCTATCCGCCACCTGGGAGTATCCGTCGGAGTATCACCTCTCCGCCTGGTACGACAGCGTAGTAGGTTCGTGGAAACAACAGTAATTAATATTATTATTATCATTATTATTATTATTATCATTATTAACCGGCCACGGTGTCCGAGAGCGCTAACGGGCTACCTCGTGCCTCACTGGTATCGATAAAGAGTGGGTTCGAATCTCCGGCCGTCCTACAATTAGTTTTCGTAGTTTCCCATTTTCACCACCAGGCAAATGCCAGAATAGTTCCTTTCAATAGGTCCACGGCTGACTTTCTTCCAAAATCCCTTCCCTGGCCCTTCCTTACTTAGACCCAAATTAGCCTTCACCAACCCCAGTTGTATCTCCTGACAAAGTGTGTTCAGCTCCCTGACATCGTCTTTGTGACGGTAGAGGAATGATCCCTCTCGGAGTCCCTGGGTGAAGCCTATCTTGGAGAATAAGCAAATTTAAAAAATATTATTATTATTATTATTATTATTATTATTATTATTATTAAATGAAATAAGTGAGATGTATTCTGAAGCACAGCACAAAGACCTTGACCGTGCTCCGAACGCCTCATGAGAATTTTAAATCACTTGCTGTGCTAGATTAATATCGGACTTGTTGGCTGCTACTGTGCATATCATTACTGTTCTCCAGAGTTCAAAGGGAACCTCTTTTATAATATCTGACGCACCATACTCGTATTGTCAGGAAGAGATTCAACATTTCCTAATGGAAACGTAATACTAACACTAACCAACAGGTAAACATCGCTTTGAAGCCATGTTTCAGTGTTGTCTTATTGACAATTAATATTATAGTTTTCAGTCGGTCAACACAAACTAATTCCAATTACTGGAATATGCGAAAAATAACCTGAAATAAATTACATGTGATAAGAATATATTGTTACGGACTATTGAAGAAGGAGATAACTAAAAGATGACGTTTCGCTCGTCAAGCTAGCATCATCAGATCAAATTAACAAGACAATTAGCTTTTCAACATTAAAATACATAGTTTTTTTAAGGTCCTTAATATTGTTATCGCTAATAGTTACCACATTTACTAAGTTTCTGAGGTTTTTTAGGGAAGAGACTGTCTGTGAGTTTGGTAGTGTTTTGTAGAACTAATTGTCTTTGTAGATTTGGATCTGATGATGTCCGTTTGACGAGTGAAACATGTCATCCTATAGTTTCTCCCTCTTCTGTAGTCCAGTTGTCCATAACAAATATATATACAGTAAAACCTGCCTTAATGGAAATATATGACGGTCCCGTGAATTGAGGGATGGAAAACGTGTCAAATTCCCTTCACTAAACGGAAACTTCGTTACGCGGACATCGGAATTCAAAATTTGCATTTTAACGGAAAATATCCCAAGTTTTAGAATGCAGTGCTTTAAAAAATATAGGCACCCTGTGAAAGTCTACCTTGTCTGCTATAACAGTTGATTCTGTAGCTAACAAGGAATGTGCAAATAGGTCTACCTTCTTTTGTTCTCCAACTTGTACCTCAAAGTGTACGGTTAATTGCCTGGTTCCTGTTCCCCAAGCCTTTCCATGGGCTGTCAATCATCAAATGTTTGACTTTGTCTAGGTCCTTGTCAATCAGCTTAGAAATCAGCTTTTACTGAGCACTTCTCAACCTACATAGTTCGCCAGTAGTCATTATGGCTTCGAAAGCAAGAGTTGTGCTTGATCTTAACATGAGAGTAAAAGTGATACAGTGCTGTATTAATTCATTCATTCATTCATGTTTTTCAGTCAAGCGACTGGTCTGCCCCTACAATGAGTCTTTTCCACGTTGTTCGGTCTTGTGCTGTCCTTTTGACCGCTTCATAACTTCGTAGGCCAGAGCTATCTAGGAAAGATCTCATGAAAGTGTTCCGTGGCCTCCCGCGAGGGCGTTTTCCACGTAATTTGCCTTCTAGTATGTCGATCATCAGGCCACCATATCGTAACCTGTGGCCAAGCCAGGTGGATCTCCTTCTATATATCGGACTGATCATTTGCCGTTTTTCCTTTATTCGATCCAGCAGCGTTATGTTGGTCATTTTCTCTATTCAGCTGATCTTTTCCATTCGCCGCCAACACCACATCTCAAAGGTTTCTAGTCGTTGAATGTCACCTCTATTCATTGTCCAGGTCTCACTGCAGTACATTGGAACTGGCCATATGTAGGTCTTATTAGCCAGTTGTTTTCGAAGGCTGAGGGACATCGAGCGTTGACAAATTAGAGAATGCTTTTCACGCAATGCCTGCTTGGCCTTTGCTATACGGCTCCTGATTTCAACTTCGCATCGTAGGTCTTCTGTGAAGATCTTACCAAGGTATTTAAATCGACTGACCTGTTGTACTGGTTCTTTATTTATGGTTATATTTAGTTGGTGTTGATGCTTACTTATCACTAAAATCTTGGTCTTCTTAATTAGCAGCAGAAATATGCAAGGTAGGTATACCATTTTTATTTTTTCTCAGTATGCCCATAGATTTAATTATACCTCCGTTGGCCCGAACCCCACATTCAACGGAAAATTTGCAAGTCTCATTCGATACCGTTGATGGCAGGTTTTACTATATTAATCAAATGTATCTTTTCTTTAGGTTATTTTTCTCATGTCCCAGTAATTGGGATTACATTGTGTTCACCGACGGAAGAGTTGTAATAGGAATTGTCAATAAGGCAACACTGGCTTCAAAGCTCTATATTTTAATATTATTTATCGTAATTATCAGTGACATAACATTGTGTGGTTCCTTACATCAAAGGAGCCACCATGAATCGCCAGTAATAATACGGGAGATATGGCAGTTTGAACACAGTAGTCTATCTATTAGCGATGGATACAAGATGCCCTGTTTTCCTGCTTGGGTAATATAGTACTCTACGGGGTACGGTGACCTTACTTGGTAATAAATCACTATTATATCCCAATTGAATTATTATTGTTGACAGCCAAGTTACGAAGTAAGCGTTGTTTACACGCGGTGCTGAGCTTGCATTGGCACTGCGTCCTCTCCCTCCCACGACCCCACAAGTGCTACAATAAACAAACCGCTGTGCAGCCTCGCTCTGCGACAATCATATCTCAAATAGGTAATAACTCGTAATGAAACAAATGGGTCCTGTGACCCTGCGCGAATGTTTAATTTACGTAAATTTTACGATAGCTCATTGTTGTCACACGTAAATGCATTTTACCGAATGATGAGCAGCTTTGGGACCTGAGCAACTCCTATTACTGTTGATGCGTATTACTAGGTAACACCTTGGGACCTTCTGATACCAATGAACTCTTGCGTAGTAGACAAAACTATTTTCAAGGGAATGAACCCATTATGAGATTAGATTTCTTAAAAGCTCTTGCTACTAAACGGATATTCTCCCAGATGAAGAAAAAAAAACTTTACAGAAGATAGACGTCTTTATCAATCCATCCATCCATTCATCCATCCATCCATCCATCCATCCCGTATTTTAATAAAACATATCAACTCTACAATCTAACCATAAGAACCTCACTAATAGGAGATTAAGGCCCAATCTTCCACCTCAATTAAAGAAGGTCTCTGTAGTCAAGATCGTAAATTATTTCGTGTCACTCAGCACACCGAAAGATTAAATTGCCATCCTGAAGAGCAAAGTTTGTTGTGCTAAATAATCAATCATAACCCACCCAAAATTCCGAATTTTCAAAATTAATGATTATTGTATGGACGTCCATTTCGTAAAAGTGTGTGTGTGTTTGTTTATATGGTTAGGGCCCTATTAATGTCACGTTTTCGTAAATAAGCACATAAGCTGAAAAAGGTCCCATTAAAGGACGGAAAACATTTTCCAATAAAGATTTAGAGCATATTGAGTATTAGCAGGTGTAAAACAGTTTTAATAAGAACTAGCAGAAGTACCCGTTCTTCGAACGGTGTTCGGTGTAAACACCAGACATTATAATAATAATAATAACAATGTTATTGGTGTTACATCCCTTTTAAGTACTGTTGCTTTTAGAGACGCACCAGACGTTATCAATTGAGCTACTGTTGCAATGGTTAGCGGCTTGTAATTCCTTCATAAGTTTATCAGAACGAAGTTAATTTTCTGGGAATATCACACACACTGTTAATTTAAGGGCCTTATAATGTGGTTTTCGGAGATCCTTTATAGACTCGCGAATTTTTTGTCTCACATTGAGAAGTGCAACATATGCTTTGGTCGTCATTCTAGGATAATTTTTATATTTCGCCTATTTTAGCATGTATTTTGAGAAGTTTTTCCCTATATCCACCCTTCTACTGTATGAAAAGTACGGTGAAGAGTTTTATAAATGACTAGCTGAAGTACCCGTGCTTCGCTACGCGTCATAAATAAATTAAAATATGAAGGTGACAGTTAAACAGGGGATAGACGAGGTGCTGCGCAGAGGGAGATTAAGGATGGAACATTTTGTCCAACTACACCGCTCGGCGTTGACCGTGTTTTATAGCACAAATTTAGGTTTTACTCGCTAACGGTTGGAGATACCTTTCGGATAGAAAATGTAATTTTTAACCTCGTACATACCATCAAAAGTTTGCTATTTCTTAGCGTTCTCTTTGTATTTGAAATGGAAATATGAAAGTTTTAAACCAAAGGGTGTAGTGAAGTCACTAAAATGGTCGCCATCTTTAAATAGTACAAAGTATTGAAATCAAAAGTACCCTATATGTTAACCAGGTAAATCAGCTACTTCCATGTAAAATTCATGTAAATCGGACCAGTGGTACTTGCATGATTGAGTAATACATAGACGCACATCATCTCATTTTTAGCCTCGCTTCGCTCGCGTTATAGTCGTGTCATATTGTTATTCAATGAAATGCAGGTTTAACCCCATTAACACCCCTTTAGAACCTGAATATCCAAAAATCCCTCCTGGGTAGACGTTTTCGACACACAACAAACATATCCCCAAAATATCATTCTTCTAACTTTAATCGTTTGGGTTGGTCGATGAGAGTGAACATCCAAAAATCCTTCCTTAGGGGACGTTTTTCTTCCAGAATTTCACCCCTACCCATAGGCCCCTTAAATTGGATTTATGAAAAAAACGGTCGAACACATATTTATTTTATTTATTTATTTATTTATTTATTTATTTATTTATTTATTTATTTATTTATTTATTTATTTATTTATTTATTTATTTATTTATTTATTTATTTATTTATTTATTTATTTATTTATTTATTTATTTATTTATTTATTTATTTATTTTTAAGCTGATTGATTTCCTCCGAGTTTCAAACTCCTCGCCTATGTCGTTTAAGAGATACACGGTCCGTTAGGAATCTTTCAACCCCCACTTTTCATCCCTTTCACCTCATAATATACACTACATCGAAAAACCATTAGACATGTGTCAGCTTATTTTTAATGATTAGTAGGCCTATGTATTCCAAGTATCACATCCCCAAATGAAACCACTCGTGAGATATTGTTATTCAATGAAATGCACGTTTACCCCCCTTAACACCTATTTAGAACCTGAATATTCAAAACTCTTTCCTTAGTGGACGTTTTCGACATACAACGATCATATCCCCAAAATTTCATGTTTCTAACTTTAATAATTTTGTCTGGGCTATGATGAGTGAGTGAGTCAGTCAGGACATTTCCTTTCATTTATTTTTGATAATTTCACCCCTCCCCATGAACCCCTTAAATTGGATTTATGAAACAAACGGTCGAACACCTATTTACTTATTTAAAGCTGTTTTCCCCCTGAGTTTGATGAGTGAGTAAGTGAGTCAATCAGTTAGGACACTTTCTTTCCTGTTCCCCCCCCCCCCCCAGAATTTCACCTCTCTCCAAGGGCCCCTTAAATTGGATTTATGAAAAAAAACCAGTCGAACACCTATTTACTTGTATTTTAAGCTGTTCTTTTTCCGCCGAATTTCGAACTTCTCGCCTATGTTCTTTAAGAGATACACGCTCCGTCAAGAATCCCTCAACCCCCAATTTTCACCCCTATCACCTCATAATATACACCACATCGATAAACCCTTAGACATATGTCTGATTATTTTTAATGATTAGTTTATATACCGAATATCGCATCCCCTAAGAAACAACTCATGACATATCGTTATTCATTGAAATGCACGTTTACCCCCTTAACATCTCTTTAAAACCCGAATAAACAAAAATCATTCCTTAGTTGACGTTTTCGACATACAGCGAACATATTCCCAAAATTTCATTTTTCCAACTTAAATAGTTTTCGCTGGGCGTGATGAGTGAGTGAGTCAGACAGGACATTTTCTTTCAATTATTTTTACCAGAATTTCACCCCTCCCCATGGGCCCCTTAAATTGGATTGATGAAAAAACGCTTGTACACCTATTAACTTATTTTTAAAGCAGTTCTTCCCCCTGAGTTTGATGAGTGAGTCAGTCAGTCAATCAGTTAGGACATTTTCTTTCCTGTCCCTCCCCCCCCACAGAATTTCACCCCTCCCAATGGGCCTCTTAAATTGGATTTATGAAAAAAACGGTCAAACACATATTTACTAATTTTTATGCTGATTTTTTCCGCTGAGTTTCAAACTCCTCGCCTATGTCGTTTAAGACATACACGCTCCGTTAAGAATCTTTCAATCCCTACTTTTCACCCCTTTCACCTCATAATATACACCACATCGAAAATCCCTCAGACACGTGTCTTACTTTTTAATGATGAGGTTATATGCCGTGTATCACATCCCCCAATGAAACCAATCGGGAGATATTGTTATTCAATGATATGCAGGTTTAACCCCATTAAGACCCCTTTAGAACCTGAATATCCGAAAATCCTCCCTTAGTAGACTGTTTTGAAATACAATGAACATATCCCCAAACTGTCATGTTTCTAACTTCAATAATTATGGCTGGGCGATGATGAGTGAGTGAGTGAGTCAGGACATTTTCTTTCAAATTTCTTTTTTCAGAATTTCACCCCTCCCCATGAACCCCTTAAATTTGATTTATGAAAAAAAAAAACTGTCGAACAGCTATTTACTTACTTTAAAGCAGTTTTTCCCCCTGAGTTTGATGAGTGAGTCAGTCAGTCAATCAGTTAGGACACTTTCTTTCCTGTTCCCCCCCCCCCTCCAGAATTTCACCCCTCCCCATGGGCCCCTTAAATTGGATTTATGATAAAACGGTCAAACACATATTTACTTATTTTTATGCTGATTTTTTCCCGCTGAGTTTCAAACTCCTCGCCTATGTCGTTTTAGAGATACACGCTCCGTTAGGAATCTTTCAATCCCCACTTTTCACCCCTTTCACCTCATAATATACACCACATCGAAAAACCCTGAGACTCGTGTCTTCTTATTAGCCTATTTTCAATTTTGAAAAAATAGGCTTATGAGATCACCTTTTGTCCGTGTGTGTGTGCGTGTGTGTGTGTGTGTGTGTGTGTGTGTGTGTGATTCGTGTGTGTGTCCCCCCCTAATAAAATCTAAACGGCTGGAGCGATTTCAATGAAACTCGGTATGTTTATAACACTATTCCCGGCGACCTCGACCGTGCCCTTAAAATTTTGTTACGTCTCACCAATGCAAAATGGCGGCTGTGCGAAATATTTCACTAGCATTCAATATCTCCGAAACTATTACCGATATCGCCCTGAAATTGTGTACGGTGATAAAGGGTACTACTAGAAGTTCACCTATGAGACTTTCAAAAACCTGGTGACTACAAAACCAACATGGCGGTCGAGCGAAGTTGAGACATTTAAATAGACTTTTCTCGCGATTTCACTATCCACACGTAATGAAACTTGGTACAGCAAATGTTTATACACATTGTAATGCACTAGAGTCTAATTTAGTTCAATTGTTTACATAAATTCAAAATGGCGGCTGTGCGAAATATTTCACTGACATTCTATATCTCCGAAACTATTACAGATATCACCCTGCAATTTAGTACGGTGATAAAGGGTACTGATACAAGTTTACCTATGTATATTTCATAAACTTGTAAAGTAGAGAACGAACATGGCGACCAAGCGAAGTTGAGACTTTTAAATAGACTTTTCTCACGATTTAACCATCCAAACGTAATGAAACTAGGTACAGCAAGTATTTATACACATAGTAATGCACTGGAGTCTAATTTAGTTCAATTGTTTACATAACATCAAAATGGCGGCTGTGCGAAATATTTCACAGACATTCTATATCTCCGAAACTATTACATATATTACCCTGCAATTTTGTACGGTGATAAAGGGTACTGGTACAAGTTTATCTATGTATATTTCATAAACTCGTAAAGTAAAAAACGAACATGGCGACCAAGCGAATTTGAAATATTTTAATAGACTTTTCTCGTGATTTAACTCTCTGAGCGCAGTGAAATGTGGTACAGTAAATGATTTTGCAGATTGTAATGCACTGCCATCTAATTTAAATCAATTGTTTACATAACCTCAATATGGCGGCTGTGCGAAATTTTAAAATTAAGTTTTTATTTCTTGTGTCGTAATCATGCGATCGAAGTGAAAGTTTGAATAATGAACCTAGGCAATAATTGTCCTTGAATGGTACATAATTCTATGGCCTATACATATAACAATCCTAAATGGCGAGCTTCCGAAATATTTAGACGGTTCTCAATATCTATGAATCTTTTACAGCAACCAAACTGAATTTTTTTATGTTCATAGAGACTATGAACATATGTTCACCTATAGGACTTTCATTAACCTGGTGAGTACAAATCCAACATGGTGGCGACGCGAAGTATAAATATTTAAATGGACGATTCTCGCGAATTAACTATCCGAGTGCTGTGAAACGTTGCACGTTAAATGCTTATACAAATGTTGATCCACTGGCATCTAATTTATTTCAATTGTTTGCATAATCACAAGATGGCTGCTGTGCGTAATTTTAAAATCTCGTTTTTACTTCTTGTGTTCTAATAATGCGATTGAAGTTTGAATACCACACGTACACAATAATCTTAATGTAATAGTACAAAAATAAAAATCCAACCTGACGACAATCTGAAATATTTAGACGGTTCTCAATATCTACGAATCTGTTACAGCAATTAAACTGAAATTTTGTATGTTGTTAGAAGAAATTAACATGAGCAGGATATATGAAAATAGGCTGTATAGTTCTTTACGGAACTACTTGTTTTTAATGATGAGTTTATGTGCCGAGTATCACATCCCCCAATTAAACCAATCGGGAGATATTGCTGTTCAATGAAATGCAGGTCTACCCCCTTAACACCCCTTTAGAACCAGAATATCCAACAATCCTCTCTTAGTGGGCATTTGCGGCCCTTGGGGAAGCTGCATACCAAATTTCATTCCAATCCGTTTGATGGTTTCTGAGATTTCGTGATGAATGAATGAGTGAGTGAGTGGTATTTGACAAATATATAGTAGATAGTGTCAAGTCTTTGTTATGCTAAACTCGGTTGACAGTGCTTTGTGAGCAGTTGAGTAACTAACGTAAAGATCCTCATTTTCTATACCGGTAGTGCAGAGCGCAAATGGCATCCAGTCGGCCGTGTCTCGACTTGAGCTATGTTGCCATGGAAACTATCCGCCTTGCCATTCCTTCATGAGTATATTTTATGATTTGATTAGCATATGCTGGAGTGCAAAAGGGTCGAAATCAGAAGAATGAGAAAGACTATCGAAAATTCATGTAGCCAGCGGTTCCTTCTAGGTCCTAAACTATGTGTATGCAAAATTCGGTTGAGATTGGTGTAACGGTGTAGATTTGTATACGGAACAGACCCACCCTCATACATACCCACATACAGACTTTCACTTTTATATATAAGACTAGCTGAAGTACCCGTGTTTCGCTACGCGTCATAAATAAATTAAAATATGAAGGTGACAGTTAAAACAGGGGATAGGCGAGGTGCTGCGCAGAGGGAGATTAAGGATGGAACATTTTGTCCAACTACACCGCTCGGCGTTGACCGTGTTTTATAGCACAAATTTAGGTCTTACTCGCTAACGGTTGGAGATACCTTTCGGATAGAAAATGTAATTTTTAACCTCGTACATACCATCAAAAGTTTGCTATTTCTTAGCGTTCTCTTTGTATTTGAAATGGAAATATGAAAGTTTTAAACCAAAGGGTGTAGTGAAGTCACTAAAATGGTCGCCATCTTTACATAGTACAAAGTATTGAAATCAAAAGTAACCTATATGTTAACCAGGTAAATCAGCTACTTCCATGTAAAATTCATGTAAATCGGACCAGTGGTACTTGCGTGATTGAGTAATACATAGACGCACATCATCTCATTTTTAGCCTTGCTTCGCTCGCGTCATAGTCGTGTCATATTGTTATTCAATGAAATGCAGGTTTAACCCCATTAACACCCCTTTAGAACCTGAATATCCAAAAATCCCTCCTTGGTAGGCGTTTTCGACACACAACAAACATATCCCCAAAATATCATTCTTCTAACTTTAATCGTTTGGGTTGGCCGATGAGAGTGAACATCAAAAAATCCTTCCTTAGGGGACGTTTATCTTCCAGAATTTCACCCCTCCCCATAGGCCCCTTAAATTGGATTTATGAAAAAACGGTCGAACACATATTTATTTATTTATTTATTTATTTATTTATTTATTTATTTATTTATTTATTTATTTATTTATTTATTTATTTATTTATTTTTAAGCTGATTGATTTCCTCCGAGTTTCAAACTCCTCGCCTATGTCGTTTAAGAGATACAGGGTCCGTTAGGAATCTTTTAACCCCCACTTTTCATCCCTTTCACCTCATAATATACACTACATCGAAAAACCATTAGACATGTGTCAGCTTATTTTTAATGATTAGTATATATGCCAAGTATCACATCCCCAAATGAAACCACTCGTGAGATATTGTTATTCAATGAAATGCACGTTTACCCCCCTTAACACCTATTTAGAACCTGAATATTCAAAACTCTTTCCTTAGTGGACGTTTTCGACATACAACGAACATATCCCCAAAATTTCATGTTTCTAACTTTAATAATTTTGGCTGGGCTATGATGAGTGAGTGAGTCAGTCAGGACATTTCCTTTCATTTATTTTTGATAATTTCACCCCTCCCCATGAACCCCTTAAATTGGATTTATGAAACAAACGGTCGAACACCTATTTACTTATATAGAGCTGTTTTCCCCCTGAGTTTGATGAGTGAGTAAGTGAGTCAATCAGTTAGGACACTTTCTTTCCTGTCCCCCCCCCCCCCCCAGAATTTCACCTCTCTCCAAGGACCCCTTAAATTGGATTTATGAAAAAAAAACAGTCGAACACCTATTTACTTGTATTTTAAGCTGTTCTTTTTCCGCCGAATTTCAAATTTCTCACCTATGTCCTTTAAGAGATACACGCTCCGTCAAGAATCCCTCAACCCCCAATGTTCACCCCTATCACCTCATAATATACACCACATCGATAAACCCTTAGACATATGTCTGATTATTTTTAATGATTAGTTTATATACCGAATATCACATCCCCTAAGAAACAACTCTTGACATATCGTTATTCATTGAAATGCACGTTTGCCCCCTTAACATCTCTTTAAAAACCGAATAAACAAAAATCATTCCTTAGTTGACGTTTTCGACATACAGCGAACATATTCCCAAAATTTCATTTTTCCAACTTTAATAGTTTTCGCCGGGCCTGATGAGTGAGTGAGTCAGACAGGACATTTTCTTTCAATTATTTTTACCAGAATTTCACCCCTCCCCATAGGCCCCTTAAATTGGATTGATGAAAAAACGCTTGTACACCTATTAACTTATTTTTAAAGCTGTCTTTTTCCCCTGAGTTTGGTGAGTGAGCGAGTTAGTCAGTTAGGACACTTTCTCTCCTTTTTCGCCCAGAATTTCACCCCACTCCATTGGCCCCTTAAAGTAATTTATGAAAAAACGGTCGAACACCGATTTACTTATCTTTTTAGCTGATGTTATTTCGCTGCGTTTCAAATTTCTCGCCTATGTCGTTTAAGAGATAGGCCTACACGCTCCGTTAGGAATCCTTCAATCCCTACTTTTCACCCCTTTCACCTCATAATAATACATCACATCGAAAAACCCTTAGAAACATGTCTGCTTATTTTTAATGATTAGTTTATATGCCGAGTATCACATCCACAAATGAAACCACTCGTGAGATATTGTTATTCAATGAAATTCAGGTTTAACACCCTTAAAACCCCTTTAGAGCCTGAAAATCCATAAATCCTCCCTTAGTGTACGGTTTTGACATACAACGAACATATCCCCAAAATGCCATGTTTCCAACTTCAATATTTTTGGCTGGGCGATGAGGAGTGAGTGAATGAGTCAGGACATTTTCTTTCATTTTTTTCCTTCAGAATTTCACCCCTCCCGATGAACCCCTTCAATTTGATTGATAAAAAACTGTCGAACAGCTATTTACTTACTTTAAAGCAGTTTTTCCCCCTGAGTTTGATGAGTGAGTCAGTCAGTCAATCAGTTAGGACATTTTCTTTCCTGTCCCCCCCCCCCCACAGAATTTCACCCCTCCCCATGGGCCTCTTAAATTGGATTTATGAAAAAACGGTCAAACACATATTTACTTATTTTTATGCTGATTTTTTTCCCCGGAGTTTCAAACTCCTCGCCTATGTCGTTTAAGACATACACGCTCCGTTAGGAATCTTTCAATCCCTACTTTTCACCCCTTTCACCTCATAATATACACCACATCGAAAAACCCTCAGACATGTGTCTTACTTTTTAATGATGAGTTTATATGCCGTGTACCACATCCCCCAATGAAACCAATCGGGAGATATTGTTATTCAATGATATGCAGGTTGAACCCCATTAAGACCCCTTTAGAACCTGAATATCCGAAAATCCTTCCTTAGTAGACTGTTTTGAAATACAATGAACATATCCCCAAACTGTCATGTTTCTAACTTCAATAATTTTGGCTGGGCGATGATGAGTGAGTGAGTCAGGACATTTTCTTTCAATTTTTTTTTTTTCAGAATTTCACCCCTCCCCAAGAACCCCTTAAATTTGATTTATGAAAAAAAAAACTGTCGAACAGCTATTTACTTACTTTAAAGCAGTTTTTCCCCCTGAGTTTGATGAGTGAGTCAGTCAGTCAATCAGTTAGGACACTTTCTTTCCTGTTTCTTCCCCCCCCCCTCCAGAATTTCACCCCTCCCCATGGGCCCCTTAAATTGGATTTATGATAAAACGGTCAAACAAATATTTACTTATTTTTATGCTGATTTTTTCCCGCTGAGTTTCAAACTCCTCGCCTATGTCGTTTAAGAGATACACGCTCCGTTAGGAATCTTTCAATCCCCACTTTTCACCCCTTTCACCTCATAATATACACCACATCGAAAAACCCTCCGACTCGTGTCTTCTTAATTTTAATGATGAGTTTATGTGCCGAGTATCACATCCCCCAATTAAACCAATCGGGAGATATTGCTGTTCAATGAAATGCAGGTCTACCCCCTTAACACCCCTTTAGAACCAGACTATCCAAACATCCTCTCTTAGTGGGCATTCGCGGCCCTTGGGGAAGCTGCATACCAAATTTCATTCCAATCCGTTTGATGGTTTCTGAGATTTCGTGATGAATGAATTAGTGAGTGAGTGGTATTTGACAAATATATAGTAGAAGATAGTGTCAAGTCTTTGTTATGCTAAACTCGGTTGACAGTGCTGTGTGAGAAGTTGAGTAACTAACGTGATTTCAAGTAAAGATCCTCATTTTCTATACCGGTAGTGCAGAGCGCAAATGGCATCCAGTCGGCCGTGTCTCGACTTGAGCTATGTTGCCATGGAAACTATCCGCCTTGCCATTCCTTCATGAGTATATTTTATGATTTGATTAGCATGTGCTGGAGTGCAAAAGGGTCGAAATCAGAAGAATGAGAAAGACTATCGAAAATTCATGCAGCCAGCGGTTCCTTCTGGGTCCTAAACTATGTGTATGCAAAATTTGGTTGAGATTGGTGGAACGGTGTAGATTTGTATACGGAACAGATCCACATACCCACATACCCACATACATACAGACTTTCACTTTTATATATAAGATTGGTGTATTGACTCATGTTCACCATACCTAATTTTACGATGCACCAAGCATTCGAACATGAGTTATAGGCGTACATAAGGATACACAGAAAGACAGACAGACAATTCTATTGTCTACAACATATCACCCAGAAATCCAAATATGGGTATATCTACCACACAGTATCAAAGAAAATCATCCTTACGATGAACCCGTATGTCGACAAAAAAAAGAAAAGAAAAAAGATTAGTTGAAATGTGCTCTCAAACTAAATTCACCTAAGGTGTACTTCCTGACATGAAATAGAATTGAAAGTCTTGTGGATGAAACGCAATACACGTCACATAAAAACTGACCCTCTACGTTGTGTTGGGTCCCCATACACAGGAAGACCTCTATCATAAATTATAAAAGCTTGTGGTGCATGAAAATTCAGGTTCTTTGGTCTCAAATGGCCCAAATTCCTAAAAGCCGCAAAAAATGCTGATTCAATTCAGGAATTTTTGAAAATAATGTTGTTGTTTGGTGATATAATAGACCTTCTGTACTATATGTCGCACGTGAAAATTGCATGAAAAAATCCTAGATTACCCCTTGACCCCCTTAATTGCATTGGTGAATTATACAGTCTACGTTGGTTCCGTGATGACCTTATATTTGCAAACTTTCACAGAAATGTAATAAGTAGTGGTTTTTGAGGGATTCAGATACCACCTCCAACTCCCCACCTCACAAGATGGCGGCAGCCCGATATCTCTCGAACGCATGGTTGGATTTTGACAAATGAGGTGTCATTGAACTCGGGCAAACACCCCCTTTCCAATGGACAACATATTTCAACCCCAAAAGTAATACCTACCCCTACTAGGGGGTGAAATTTTAATTTTTTAGAGAATCTCTCTTTCCAATTGCAACATGTGAGAGTTTGAATGCCGATATGGATTTAAACGTTGTTCCACATAAAGTGCATGTGTACGGTGGATAGCCACTATGAATTAACATGCTTGTTTTTTTGTTTTTTACGCATGCCCACTCATGGCTTTTGTAAGAGGGTGGGGGAGTGGTTCCCTGTGGACGGGTTATTGTTGACAGGTCCTTGTTGACAAGTCATTGTTGACGGGTCCCTGTGGACTGGTCATTGTTGACGAGTCCTTGTGGGCAGGTCCTTGTGGACGAGTCCTTGTGGGCAGGTCCTTGTGGACGAGTCCTTGTGGATGAGCCCATGCATTTATTTAAATTATGTCAAAGGGCCTAACTACATTTTGCGTGTAAAGCAATGTGTTGAACTGACGTTGTTCACTAATCCCCGACTACTATAATGGGATAACGATATGAAAGGAAAGTGACGAAATAAATGAGAGCATACAAGGGATCTAACTTGGTGGATGGATGTGTTCTAACGAGTCATTTGTAGTTGAAAGAGAATAATACATGTTCTTAAGATGTTAAAACAGAGGAGATGGTATGTGCAGTAAGATGTCTTGTTATATTTCCTGTGTCATATTACAGACATGGCAGAGAGCACACAGATCTGTTGCTATTACTAACGCTGCAGTAATTTGAAACCGCAAGTGTTCATTAAGACAATGGGTGATGATCATGCAAAGTTAGCAGCTATTGGATATTACACAGGTGTTCCTTCCGGTGTCATGTTGCTGACAAGGCAGAGAGCGCACACTGCTGTTGCTATGACTGGCGCTGCAGTAATTTGAAACCTCAGGTGTTGATCAAGACAATGGGTGATGATCATGCAAAGTCAGCAGTCATTGGATACCACACAGGTGTTCCTAGTGTACTTTGGACTCTCAGCTGTATTGGGAAAGGAATTGCAATGATCTGCAAAAAACTGCTGACATGAGCGATGAGAGTTTATATAAGAGGGGTGTCATATATCTCTCTACTGTCAGTCTTTATTACTCGCTTTGAGTGAACAGTGCTCTATTACTGCTCAAGAGTTGTAAAAAGAAAAACGTTTTGGTAGAAAATCATTAAATTATTTTGCAAGGTAAGTACTTATTATTAATGGATTGTAGTATTTTATTACTAATTGATGTTGAAGTTATTGATTGGGTTGTATTTATTGATTGATTGATTGATTGATTAATTTGTTTACAGATAATTGGGTACCTGTAGGTTACCAGATTCCTACAATCTGTTCATTCAGTGGCAGCAGTTGATCAATTATAAAAAGGTAAGTGCCCCTCTAATAACTTTTAAACAGCTAGAGAGATATTTTCCAATGTTCACCACTACATGTCAGTGAAAATGGTATATTTAGCAGTCAAAAGTTGGAACTACTTGACCATGATGTGTAAAGCTAAATTTGTAGGTTAAATTTTGATTACCGCTCTATTAAGTCCGAATGTTCATTGCTAGGTGTCAGTGACAGAGGGAATATTTAAATGATGATGATGATGATGATAATTGTTGTTTTAAGGGGCCTAACATCGAGGTTATCGGCCCCTATGGAATATTTAAAGTCTTAACCTCAGTTCACCTAACTTTACCTAACTTAACCTTGTCACGTGACATGTTTTACAAGTTTAGACTTGCTTTATAACTGACTATGGCGTCACAGTTAGCTCACTTAACTGGTGGCTGTTGGTTTCTATCACGTGACATGTTCTACAAGTTTAGACTTGTTTTAAGACTGGCTATGACCTCACACTTAGCTCACGTAACTGGCGATCGCTAGTTTCTATCACGTGACATGTTCTACAAGTTTAGACTTGCTTTAAGACTGGCTATGACGTCACACTTAGCTCACTTAACTGGTGATCACTGGTTTCTACCACTCTATCAAGTTCCAATGTTCACCGCTAGGTGTCAGTGACAGTGGTATGTAGTAACCCTCAGTTAGAACTACATGAAGTTAGACTTGCTAGGAGCTCACAGATGATCGATTTAAATGCCCTGCTATAACCATTGACTGGAATATAATTAAACTATTTAAATTGTACTTTTGTTTATCATTTATTAACATTTATGATTTCTTTCTTTTATAGGTAATTTCGAAAGGGGTCATTATGTTCAAGTGTGGTGACTGTAAGAAACAGTTCTCAAGACCTGACAGCCTTCAACGGCACGCAAATGTTAAACATGACATTAAAATGTTTGTTTGCAGTCATTGTGCTACCACATTTAACAGACAGGATAGTCTTGGACGGCATGTAAATCTAAAGCATGTCAGTTCAGCACCATTTTCGTGTTCAGTTTGCGATCTTGGATTTTGTGCTGTAAAGCGATATAAATCCCACATGGTTGAAGTGCATGGAGAACAACAAGAATTAAAAACTGTAAAACCATCAACTAGCACGGAACCTTTAAACGAATGTAATGCTCAAAAGCGTAAACGTTCTCAAGATTGTGAAAATAGTTGTGCATCAAAAAGAAAGAAGAATGGTGAACCTTTGATAACACATTGTAATGTATGTAATATTGATATACCTTCTTCAATCATTCATGGACATTTACGCAGTATTCAACATAAAAATAACGCTTGTCATGAAAGAAATTCTGGGAATATTCAACAAATTGGTAGTGCGTTTAAAAGTCGAATTGCTAGTTATAGACTTTATAGTAAAGAAAAAAATCGAAGTATTGAATCATTTTCAAAAAATGTTCAACCTACTGTGTTTGGCCTGGTAGGTAATGTTTTATTAGAGCATAAAACAATTAAAATGAATTTTGAACTTTTTGGACTCTATGTAAAAACTGGGAGTGAAGGTGAAATTACAGATATCAAATCTTTTAATACAAAAAACATAATTGTTAGCGAATCTACTAATATTAGTGATATATACCAACATTTTTCATGTGCTATCATTGTGAAGAGTGAAGAGTTCCAGGAAAGGGAGTCAGGCTGGGCGTTAGTTGAAGTACTTTATTTAGAAACCAACATGAATAAATATAATCCCCTTCGAGCATCATCATACGTTGATTTGCCAGGATGGATCAAACGTAAGCATGCTTGTGTAAACGTTATGAATAATGATGACGCATGCTTTGCATGGGCTGTAACCTCAGCTCTCCATCCAGCAGTGAGGGACACGATGAGAACATCATCTTATCCTCACTATTCTTCAGTGTTAGATTTAAAAGAAATAGAATTTCCTATGGCGATAAAAGACATTCAACGTTTTGAAGAGCTGAACAATGTAAGTATTAATGTTTATGGAATTGAAAATAAGAGTATAGTTGGTCCTCTATATTATACTCAGGAAAAAAAGGATGCTCATGTAAATTTACTGTACATAACTAGAGGTGAAAATGCTCACTATTGTTGGATAAAACATTTCAGTAGACTTGTTGGTAGTCAGCTATCAAAATATAAGACTAAAAAGTGGTTGTGTGAAGGTTGTTCACTATATTTCAGAAAAGAGGACCAACTAACTCAACACCAAAAATGGGGATGTAATCATGTGTGTACGGTATTACCGACTCCTAAAAATAACATTCTAAAATGTAAGGATTATGAGAAACAGCTTCGAGTACCATTTGTTATATATGCTGACTTCGAGGCTTTGCTAAAACCATTTAATATATGTTCATCGAATCCAGCCCAACCTTTCACCAACACTGCTCACATTCATGAACCTTTTAGCTTTGCATATTATATTAAATGTAGATGACTCTTTAAATAAGGTTGAGCTCTATAGAGGACCTGATGCATCTAAAGTTTTTATGGAAAGACTTGAAAAAGATGCCATCCGTATATCCTCTATTTTAAATACGATCATTCCAATGGAGCCACTATTTTCGTCAGAGAAAATGAATTTTGAAACTGAAACTAATTGTTTTATATGTGGTGAATGTTTATATACAGACAGGGTTCGCGATCATGACCATTTAACAGGAAAATATCGTGGTGCTGCTCACCAAGAATGTAATTTAAATTATAGAGTAAGTAAATTCATTCCGGTCATTCTACATAACGGTAGCAAATACGATAACCACTTTATCGTTAAAGAATTTGGAGCTTCAGATGTGAAAATTGATGTGATTGCAAATAATAAGGAACAATACATATCGTTCACAAAATACATCAAAACTAGCAATAAAAAAACCATTAAACTGCGATTTTTAGATTCATTCCGCTTTATGTCGAGTAGTCTTGATAAGCTGGCTAGTAATTTAAAATCAGATCAGTTTCATGAAATTCAACGTGTCTTTCCTAAAGAAGATGATTTTAATTTGATTCGTCAAAAGGGTATATTCCCTTATGAATATATTAACTGTGTGGAACGTCTTGAGGAGTGTTCTTTACCACCGAAAGATGCATTTTACAGTTCCTTAAACACAAGTCATATCAGTGATCAGGAATATTTACATGCACAACGTGTATGGGCACAGTTTGACATTCAAACTTTAGGAGAATTTTCAGACATATATTTGAAGACAGATGTGTTGTTATTAGCAGATGTTTTTGAAAATTTTCGGAATGTTTGTATGAAAACTTATGACCTTGATCCTTGTCAGTATTTCACAGCTCCTGGGTTAAGTTTCAGTTCAATGTTGAAAAAAACGAAAGTAAATTTAGAATTAATGACTGATATAGACATGATCAATTTTATAAAATCATCAATTCGAGGTGGATTAAGCCAATGTAGTGGACGGTACTCTAAAGCGAATAATAAATACATGCCTAGCTACAACCCTTGTGAAGAGTCAAAGTATATTGTCTACCTCGATGCAAATAACCAATATGGTTGGGCTATGAGTCAATATCTACCACTGAAAGAGTTTCGCTGGCTGACACAACCTGAAATTGATGTCTTACATGTTGACACTCTTAATGATAACGATGATAAAGGATATATTTTAGAGGTAAATCTTGAGTACCCTAAAGAGTTACATAATGATCATAATGATTTACCATTTTGTCCTGAGAATATGAAATCTCCATACATCACATCACGAACAAAAATGTTAATTGCTAATGTAAATGATAAATGTAAATATGTAATACATTATCAAAACTTGAAACAGTGTCTACAGCATGGATTGAAGTTAACTAAAATTCATCGCGTATTACAGTTTCATCAGTCAGCATGGCTCAAACCGTATATTGATCTAAACAATAATTTAAGAACACAGTCAACAAACGCGTTTGAAAAAGATTTTTATAAACTCATGAATAATAGTGTTTTTGGAAAGACTATGGAGAATGTTGATAAACGAGTTGATGTAAAGCTGATAACAAAGTGGGTGAATGATGGTAAAAGGTATGGTGCGAGCAACTTAATAAAGAAGCCTAACTTTCATAGCTGTTCAATTATTCATGAGGATTTAGTTGTAATACAAATGAATCGTCTTAAAGTAACTTACAACAAACCCATATATGTGGGTTACACCATTCTGGAATTGTCAAAAACACTTATGTATGAATTTCACTATGATTATGTAAAGAAAAACTATCTTGATAATGCTAAATTACTCTACACAGACACAGATTCTTTTATTTATGAGTTTAAAACTGATGATTTTTATGAGGATATCAAAACTGAGCTAAATAGGTTTGATACAAGTGACTATCCCGAGGATAATATTTACCATTTACCTCTAGTAAACAAAAAGGTTCTTGGGAAATTTAAGGATGAATGTGCTGGTGTTATTATAGACACCTTTGTAGGCACACAATCTAAATCATACAGCTATATGACAATTGATGATGTAGCAGTAAAAAAATTAAAAGGAGTGAAAAAGAATGTTGTTAGTAAAGAGTTAGATATAAGTGATTATAAAAACTGTATAGTTAGTAACCCACCTGTATTATATAAGAAAATGTGTGTATTTAGAAGTAAAAATCATCAACTACATACCAATTTGCTGAACAAAGTTGCTTTAAGTAATGAAGACAACAAACGATTCATTATACCCAACACATTTGATACTCTTGCTTGGGGAAACAGTCGCATTGACTATTACTTTACTTAAGTCTAATGATTACTATATTGTAATATTTGTAGTGTGTTTTATATTGTAATATTTTTTGTAAAAACTGTAAATAGAATGTATAATGTTAGGCTACAGTAGTTTAGTAAAAAATAAGATAAGTAATACATTTTAGTGTAAAATGTTTGCTTTTGTATATTACGAAAAAGATTTTTAAAAATGTACAGAATGTGTGAACTAAACAAGGGGAATGTAAAAAATGTAAAGTGGAAATTGTAAATATCCATGTGTGAAACAGTGAAATGGCTATCACCATTTTAAAATTAAAAGACATTGTGATCTGGTAAACCTTGTTTTTAGCCTATTTTCAATTTTGAAAAAATAGGCTTATGAGATCACCTTTTGTCCGTGTGTGTGTGTGTGTGATTCGTGTGTGTGTCCCCCCCTAATAAAATCTAAACGGCTGGAGCGATTTCAATGAAACTCGGTAAGTTCATAGCACTATTCCCTTCGACCCTGACCGTGCCCTTCAAATTTTGTTACAACTCACCAATCCAACATGGCAGCTGTGCGAAATATTTCACCAGCATTCAATATCTCCGAAACTATTACAGATATTACCCTGACATTTTGTATGGTGATAAAGGGAACAACTATAAGTTCACTTATGTGACCTTTGAAAATATGGTAACTACAAAACGAACATGGCGGCCAAGCGAAGTTGCGACTTTTAAATAGACGTTTCTCGCGATTTAACCAACCAAACGCAATGAAACTTGGTACAGTATATGTTTATATACATTGTAATGCACCGACATCTAACTTCGTTCAATTGTTTACATAACCACAAGATGGCGGATGTGCGAAATATTTCACCGGCATTCCATATCTGTGAAACTATTAGCGGTATCTCCCTAAAATCTTTTACGGAGATAAAGGGCACTACGTAAGTCCATCTATATGACTTTCAGAAACCGGTTAACTACAAAACGAACATGGCAGCCAAGCGAAGTTGAAAATTTTAAATGGACCTTTCTCGCGATTTTATGTTCCAAACGCACTGAAATCTGGTACAGGAAATATTTATACACATTGTAATGCACTGGTATCTAATTTAGTTCAATTGTTTACATAACCTCAAGATGGCGGATGTGCGAATTTTAAAATTAAGTTTTTATTTCTTGTGATGTAGTCATGCGATCGAATTGAAAGTTTGAATATTGAACCTACGCAATAATTTTCCTTTAATGGTACATGACTCTATGGCCTATACATTTAACAATTCAACATGGCGACCATCCAAAGTATTTAGTCGGCGCTGAATATCTACGAATCTATTATAGCAATCAAACTGAATTTCTTAATGTTCATAGGGGCTATGAACTTAAGTTCACCTATAGGACTTTAAATAACTTGGTGTTCACAAATCCAACATGGAGGCGACGCGAAATATAAATATTCACATGGACGTTTCTCGCAATTTAACCATCCGAGTGTAGTGAAACTTGGAACAGTAAATCCTTATACGAATGGTAATCCACTGGCATCTAATTTATTTCAATTGTTTCCATAACCTCAAGATAGCAGCTGTGCGAAATTTTAAAATCTCCTTGTTACTTCTTGTGTCCTAATTATGCGATTGTAGTTTGAATACTACACGTACACAATATTCTGCATGTAACAGTACATAACTCTAGGACCTACATAAATAAAATCCAACTTGGCGACCATCCGAAATTTTTAGTCGGTTCACAATATCTACGAATCTATTACAGCAATCAAACTGAAATTGTGTATGTTGCTAGAGGCAATTAATATAAGTAGGATATATGAAAATAGGCTGTATAGTTCTTCACGGAACTACTTGTTTTATTTCACAACAACAAAAATGTACAGAATGTGTAAACTAAACAAGGGGAATGTAAAAAAAATGTAAAGTGGAAATTGTAAATATTCATGTGTGAAAAAAAAATGAAATGGCTATCACCATTTTTAAAAATAAAAGACATTGTGATCTGGTAAACCTTGTTTTCATTTCACAACAAAATAGAATACAAAGAAATGCCAATTCCTGAATCCTTTTCATTGTTCATGTCCACACATCATTAACTTTCCTTTTATAGCCAACCTCCCCCCCCCCCCCCCCCCCACTGAGACATCACAGGATGTCAAACGTTGTTTAGCTCTTTTCAACAATACTTTATCCACTACACGTCTTAAAGCAGATGACTATGACGATAAGAAAGGTCGTGTTCTTTACATGCTTGATCCAAAGAATTAATAGATATTCACTTAGCATAGGGTCTTGCGACCATGATTTTGGTACATGTTGCCTGATTTCTTTCACGGTATTGTCTGTCACATAATAAATGAACAACTTGGAGAATACTAATAATTCTTCTTTGGTAAAACTATCTGCATATCGAGGGCAGATAACCTTGTAGTTCCACCCTGAAAAAACAACAACACTACCTCTTGCATAGTATGTGATGTTGATGGCTCCTGAGAGGTGGAGGATGGATTAAACATAACTTTTACAACAAGTTGCTCAATAAAGAATGCTCAATCTTGAGTCACAGTATTTTTTTTTCATAAAACGTGATAGCAAAACACTATTGATTATCATTCAGCATTAGAGTTCTATATGAAATAGATAAGAAAAGGGCCATACTATACTTTTATATAGGTAATAAACGAATCACACTATACTCTCAACTACCCTAGTTACATCTACGTTTCAAGGTCACTCTCTTGAACATTGTCGGAGACTATCGATAAACACTTATTTTCACACGGCACACTCTTGCGGCGCGCGCGGGCATGAATAATTCAGGATGATGTTAATGGCTTATGTGGATCGCTTAGGTTGGTGGCTTATGGCGGCGTTTATGGTGGCTTATGTTGGTGGCTTTTGTTGGTGGCTTACGGTGGCTTATGGTGTTTGCTTATGGTGGCTTATATTGGTGGCTTACGATGGCTTACGGTGGTGGCTTATGGTGGTGGCTTATGGTGGTGGCTTACGGTGGTGGCTTATGTTGGTGGCTTACGGTGGTGGCTTATGGTGGTGGTTTATGGTGGCTTTTGTTGGTGGCTTATAGTGGCTTATGATGATGGCTTTTGTTGGTGGCTTACGGTGGTGGCTTATGGTGGCTTACGGTGGTGGCTGATGGGGGACGGTCCTTGTTTACGGGTCCCTGTGGGCGGGTCCCTTTGACATAATTTGGATAAAATGCATGGGCCAGTCCATAGGGATCAGTCCAAAGGACCCGCCCACAGGGACCCGTCAACAAGGACCGCCCCCATCAGCCACCACCGTAAGCCATCATAAGCCACCACCGTAAGCCACCAACAAAAGCCATCATCATAAGACACTATAAGCCACCAACAAAAGCCACCATAAACCACCACCATAAGCCACCACCGTAAGCCACCAACATAAGCCACCACCGTAAGCCACCACCATAAGCCACCACCGTAAGCCACCGTAAGCCACCAATATAAGCCACCATAAGCAAACACCATATGCCACCGTAAGCCACCAACAAAAGCCACCAACATAAGCCACCGTAAGCCACCAACAAAAGCCACCATAAACGCCGCCATAAGCCACCAACCTAAGCCATCCACATAAGCCATTAACATCATCCTGAATTATTCATGCCCGCGCGCGCCGCAAGAGTGTGCCGTGTGAACATAAGTGTTTATCGATAGTCTCCGACAATGTTCAAGAGAGTGACCTTGAAACGTAGATGTAACTAGGGTAGTTGAGAGTATAGTGTGATTCGTTTATTACCTATATAAAAGTATAGTATGGCCCTTTTCTTATCTATTTCATATAGAACTCTAATGCTGAATGATAATCAATAGTGTTTTGCTATCACGTTTTATGAAAAAATATACTGTGACTCATGATTGAGCATTCTTTATAGAGCAACTTGTTGTAAAAGTTATGTTTAATCCATCCTCCACGTCTCAGGAGCCATCAATATCACATACTATGCAAGAGGTAGTGTTGTTGTTTTTTCAGGGTGGAACTACAAGGTTATCTGCCCTCGATATGCAGATAGTTTTACCAAAGAAGAATTATTAGTATTCTCCAAGTTGTTCATTTATTATGTGACAGACAATACCGTGAAAGAAATCAGGCAACATATACCAAAATCATGGTCGCAAGACCCTATGCTAAGTGAATATCTATTAATTCTTTGGATCAAGCATGTAAAGAACACGACCTTTCTTATCGTCATAGTCATTCTGCTTTAAGACGTGTAGTGGATAAAGTATTGTTGAAAAGAGCTAAACAACGTTTGACATCCTGTGATGTCTCAGTGGGGGGGGGGGGGGGGGGGAGGTTGGCTATAAAAGGAAAGTTAATGATGAGTGGACATGAACAATGAAAAGGATTGAGGAATTGGCATTTCTTTGTATTCCATTTTGTAAAGCCCTATTTGTTGTGAAATCTAAACAAGGTTTACCAGATCACAATGTCTTTTATTTTTAAAAATGGTGATAGCCATTTCATTTTTTTTTCACACATGAATATTTACAATTTCCACTTTACATTTTTTTACATTCCCCTTGTTTAGTTTACACATTCTGTACATTTTTGTTGTTGTGAAAAAAAAAACGAGGTTTACCAGATCACAATGTCTTTTAATTTTAAAATGGTGATAGCCATTTCACTGTTTCACACATGGATATTTACAATTTCCACATTACATTTTTACATTCCCCTTGTTTAGTTCACTCATTCTGTACATTTTTTAAAATCTTTTTCGTAATATACAAAAGCAAACAATTTACACTAAAATGTATTACTTATCTTATTTTTTACTAAACTACTGTAGCCTAACATTATACATTCTATTTACAGTTTTTACAAAAATTATTACAATATAAAACACACTACAAATATTACAATATAGTAATCATTAGACTTAAGTAAAGTAATAGTCAATGCGACTGTTTCCCCAAGCAAGAGTATCAAATGTGTTGGGTATAATGAATCGTTTGTTGTCTTCATTACTTAAAGCAACTTTGTTCAGCAAATTGGTATGTAGTTGATGATTTTTACTTCTAAATACACACATTTTCTTATATAATACAGGTGGGTTACTAACTATACAGTTTTTATAATCACTTATATCTAACTCTTTACTAACAACATTCTTTTTCACTCCTTTTAATTTTTTTACTGCTACATCATCAATTGTCATATAGCTGTATGATTTAGATTGTGTGCCTACAAAGGTGCCTATAATAACACCAGCACATTCATCCTTAAATTTCCCAAGAACCTTTTTGTTTACTAGAGGTAAATGGTAAATATTATCCTCGGGATAGTCACTTGTATCAAACCTATTTAGCTCAGTTTTGATATCCTCATAAAAATCATCAGTTTTAAACTCATAAATAAAAGAATCTGTGTCTGTGTAGAGTAATTTAGCATTATCAAGATAGTTTTTCTTTACATAATCATAGTGAAATTCATACATAAGTGTTTTTGACAATTCCAGAATGGTGTAACCCACATATATGGGTTTGTTGTAAGTTACTTTAAGACGATTCATTTGTATTACAACTAAATCCTCATGAATAATTGAACAGCTATGAAAGTTAGGCTCCTTTATTAAGTTGCTCGCACCATACCTTTTACCATCATTCACCCACTTTGTTATCAGCTTTACATCAACTCGTTTATCAACATTCTCCATAGTCTTTCCAAAAACACTATTATTCATGAGTTTATAAAAATCTTTTTCAAACGCGTTTGTTGACTGTGTTCTTAAATTATTGTTTAGATCAATATACGGTTTGAGCCATGCTGACTGATGAAACTGTAATACGCGATGAATTTTAGTTAACTTCAATCCATGCTGTAGACACTGTTTCAAGTTTTGATAATGTATTACATATTTACATTTATCATTTACATTAGCAATTAACATTTTTGTTCGTGATGTGATGTATGGAGATTTCATATTCTCAGGACAAAATGGTAAATCATTATGATCATTATGTAACTCTTTAGGGTACTCAAGATTTACCTCTAAAATATATCCTTTATCATCGTTATCATTAAGAGTGTCAACATGTAAGACATCAATTTCAGGTTGTGTCAGCCAGCGAAACTCTTTCAGTGGTAGATATTGACTCATAGCCCAACCATATTGGTTATTTGCATCGAGGTAGACAATATACTTTGACTCTTCACAAGGGTTGTAGCTAGGCATGTATTTATTATTCGCTTTAGAGTACCGTCCACTACATTGGCTTAATCCACCTCGAATTGATGATTTTATAAAATTGATCATGTCTATATCAGTCATTAATTCTAAATTTACTTTCGTTTTTTTCAACATTGAACTGAAACTTAACCCAGGAGCTGTGAAATACTGACAAGGATCAAGGTCATAAGTTTTCATACAAACATTCCGAAAATTTTCAAAAACATCTGCTAATAACAACACATCTGTCTTCAAATATATGTCTGAAAATTCTCCTAAAGTTTGAATGTCAAACTGTGCCCATACACGTTGTGCATGTAAATATTCCTGATCACTGATATGACTTGTGTTTAAGGAACTGTAAAATGCATCTTTCGGTGGTAAAGAACACTCCTCAAGACGTTCCACACAGTTAATATATTCATAAGGGAATATACCCTTTTGACGAATCAAATTAAAATCATCTTCTTTAGGAAAGACACGTTGAATTTCATGAAACTGATCTGATTTTAAATTACTAGCCAGCTTATCAAGACTACTCGACATAAAGCGGAATGAATCTAAAAATCGCAGTTTAATGGTTTTTTTATTGCTAGTTTTGATGTATTTTGTGAACGATATGTATTGTTCCTTATTATTTGCAATCACATCAATTTTCACATCTGAAGCTCCAAATTCTTTAACGATAAAGTGGTTATCGTATTTGCTACCGTTATGTAGAATGACCGGAATGAATTTACTTACTCTATAATTTAAATTACATTCTTGGTGAGCAGCACCACGATATTTTCCTGTTAAATGGTCATGATCGCGAACCCTGTCTGTATATAAACATTCACCACATATAAAACAATTAGTTTCAGTTTCAAAATTCATTTGCTCTGATGAAAATAGTGGCTCCATTGGAATGATCGTATTTAAAATAGAGGATATACGGATGGCATCTTTTTCAAGTCTTTCCATAAAAACTTTAGATGCATCAGGTCCTCTATAGAGCTCAACCTTATTTAAAGAGTCATCTACATTTAATATAATATGCAAAGCTAAAAGGTTCATGAATGTGAGCAGTGTTGGTGAAAGGTTGGGCTGGATTCGATGAACATATATTAAATGGTTTTAGCAAAGCCTCGAAGTCAGCATATATAACAAATGGTACTCGAAGCTGTTTCTCATAATCCTTACATTTTAGAATGTTATTTTTAGGAGTCGGTAATACCGTACACACATGATTACATCCCCATTTTTGGTGTTGAGTTAGTTGGTCCTCTTTTCTGAAATATAGTAAACAACCATCACACAACCACTTTTTAGTCTTATATTTTGATAGCTGACTACCAACAAGTGTACTGAAATGTTTTATCCAACAATAGTGAACATTTTCACCTTTAGTTATGTACAGTAAATTTACATGAGCATCCTTTTTTCCTGAGTATAATATAGAGGACCAACTATACTCTTATTTTCAATTCCATAAACATTAATACTTACATTGTACAGCTCTTCAAAACGTTGAATGTCTTTTATCGCCATAGGAAATTCTATTTCTTTTAAATCTAACACTGAAGAATAGTGGGGATAAGATGATGTTCTCATCGTGTCCCTCACTGCTGGATGGAAAGCTGAGGTTACAGCCCATGCAAAGCATGCGTCATCATTATTCATAACGTTTACACAAGCATGCTTACGTTTGATCCATCCTGGCAAATCAACGTATGATGATGCTCGAAGGGGATTATATTTATTCATGTTGGTTTCTAAATAAAGTACTTCAACTAACGCCCAGCCTGACTCCCTTTCCTGGAATTCATCACTCTTCACAATGATAGCACTTGAAAAATGTTGGTATATATCACTAATATTAGTAGATTCGCTAACAATTATGTTTTTTGTATTAAAAGATTTGATATCTGTAATTTCACCTTCACTCCCAGTTTTTACATAGAGTCCAAAAAGTTCAAAATTCATTTTAATTGTTTTATGCTCTAATAAAACATTACCTACCAGGCCAAACACAGTAGGTTGAACATTTTTTGAAAATGATTCAATACTTTGAGTTTTTTCTTTACTATAAAGTCTATAACTAGCAATTCGACTTTTAAACGCACTACCAATTTGTTGAATATTCCCAGAATTTCTTTCATGACAAGCGTTATTTTTATGTAGAATACTGCGTGAATGTCCATGAATGACTGAAGAAGGTATATCAATATTACATACATTACAATGTGTTATCAAAGGTTCACCATTCTTCTTTCTTTTTGATGCACAACTATTTTCACAATCTTGAGAACGTTTACGCTTTTGAGCATTACATTCGTTTAAAGGTTCCGTGCTAGTTGATGGTTTTACAGTTTTTAATTCTTGTTGTTCTCCATGCACTTCAACCATGTGGGATTTATATCGCTTTACAGCACAAAATCCAAGATCGCAAACTGAACACGAAAATGGTGCTGAACTGACATGCTTTAGATTTACATGCCGTCCAAGACTATCCTGTCTGTTAAATGTGGTAGCACAATGACTGCAAACAAACATTTTAATGTCATGTTTAACATTTGCGTGCCGTTGAAGGCTGTCAGGTCTTGAGAACTGTTTCTTACAGTCACCACACTTGAACATAATGACCCCTTTCGAAATTACCTATAAAAGAAAGAAATCATAAATGTTAATAAATGATAAACAAAAGTACAATTTAAATAGTTTAATTATATTCCAGTCAATGGTTATAGCAGGGCATTTAAATCGATCATCTGTGAGCTCCTAGCAAGTCTAACTTCATGTAGTTCTGACTGAGGGTTACTACATACCACTGTCACTGACACCCTAGCGGTGAACATTGGAACTTGATAGAGTGGTAGAAACCAGTGATCACCAGTTAAGTGAGCTAAGTGTGACGTCATAGCCAGTCTTAAAGCAAGTCTAAACTTGTAGAACATGTCACGTGATAGAAACTAGCGATCGCCAGTTACGTGAGCTAAGTGTGAGGTCATAGCCAGTCTTAAAACAAGTCTAAACTTGTAGAACATGTCACGTGATAGAAACCAACAGCCACCAGTTAAGTGAGCTAACTGTGACGCCATAGTCAGTTATAAAGCAAGTCTAAACTTGTAAAACATGTCACGTGACAAGGTTAAGTTAGGTAAAGTTAGGTGAACTGAGGTTAAGACTTTAAATATTCCATAGGGGCCGATAACCTCGATGTTAGGCCCCTTAAAACAACAATTATCATCATCATCATCATCATCATTTAAATATTCCCTCTGTCACTGACACCTAGCAATGAACATTCGGACTTAATAGAGCGGTAATCAAAATTTAACCTACAAATTTAGCTTTACACATCATGGTCAAGTAGTTCCAACTTTTGACTGCTAAATATACCATTTTCACTGACATGTAGTGGTGAACATTGGAAAATATCTCTCTAGCTGTTTAAAAGTTATTAGAGGGGCACTTACCTTTTTATAATTGATCAACTGCTGCCACTGAATGAACAGATTGTAGGAATCTGGTAACCTACAGGTACCCAATTATCTGTAAACAAATTAATCAATCAATCAATCAATCAATAAATACAACCCAATCAATAACTTCAACATCAATTAGTAATAAAATACTACAATCCATTAATAATAAGTACTTACCTTGCAAAATAATTTAATGATTTTCTACCAAAACGTTTTTCTTTTTACAACTCTTGAGCAGTAATAGAGCACTGTTCACTCAAAGCGAGTAATAAAGACTGACAGTAGAGAGATATATGACACCCCTCTTATATAAACTCTCATCGCTCATGTCAGCAGTTTTTTGCAGATCATTGCAATTCCTTTCCCAATACAGCTGAGAGTCCAAAGTACACTAGGAACACCTGTGTGGTATCCAATGACTGCTGACTTTGCATGATCATCACCCATTGTCTTGATCAACACCTGAGGTTTCAAGTTACTGCAGCGCCAGTCATAGCAACAGCAGTGTGCGCTCTCTGCCTTGTCAGCAACATGACACCGGAAGGAACACCTGTGTAATATCCAATAGCTGCTAACTTTGCATGATCATCACCCATTGTCTTAATGAACACTTGCGGTTTCAAATTACTGCAGCGTTAGTAATAGCAACAGATCTGTGTGCTCTCTGCCATGTCTGTAATATGACACAGGAAATATAACAAGACATCTTACTGCACATACCATCTCCTCTGTTTTAACATCTTAAGAACATGTATTATTCTCTTTCAACTACAAATGACTCGTTAGAACACATCCATCCACCAAGTTAGATCCCTTGTATGCTCTCATTTATTTCGTCACTTTCCTTTCATATCGTTATCCCATTATAGTAGTCGGGGATTAGTGAACAACGTCAGTTCAACACATTGCTTTACACGCAAAATGTAGTTAGGCCCTTTGACATAATTTAAATAAATGCATGGGCTCATCCACAAGGACTCGTCCACAAGGACCTGCCCACAAGGACTCGTCCACAAGGACCTGCCCACAAGGACTCGTCAACAATGACCAGTCCACAGGGACCCGTCAACAATGACTTGTCAACAAGGACCTGTCAACAATAACCCGTCCACAGGGAACCACTCCCCCACCCTCTTACAAAAGCCATGAGTGGGCATGCGTAAAAAACAAAAAAAAAGAATGTTAATTCATAGTGGCTATCCACCGTACACATGCACTTTATGTGGAACAACGTTTAAATCCATATCGGCATTCAAACTCTCACATGTTGCAATTGGAAAGAGAGATTCTCTAAAAAAATTACAATTTCGCCCCCTAGTAGGGGTAGGTATTACTTTTGGGGTTGAAATATGTTGTCCATTGGAAAGGGGGTGTTAGCCCGGGTTCAATGACACCTCATTTGTCAAAATCCAACCATGCGTTCGAGAGATATCGGGCTGCCGCCATCTTGTGAGGTGGGGAGGTGGAGGTGGTATCTGAACCCCTCAAAAACCACTACTGTAATAAATTGCTTCTTACTGAAATAGATGGAAAGTTGGATGCCACCCCTTGTCATGGTTACGGATTTGCATTCCTTCATTAGTTTGTTAAATTAAATTTAATTAGTTGTCTGGGAATGTTTCAGAAACTGTTGGTTTAAGAGCCTTATAATGTAGTTTTCGAGGACCCTAGAGTTTTATTTCTGGCACCGAGGGGCTTTGTCTCGTCGTTGTACGCCATAATATAATACCACTAATAATAATATAATATAGGGATAGGAATATAATAGACCTGCCATACCACACCCGCAGGTGTAAATCGCGTGAAAAAAATCTAGACTACCCCTTGACCCCCTTAAGCGCATTTTACATATTGATGAAATTTACAGCTTAATTTGGTTCCATAATAACCATCTAGCCGTTTGCAAACTTTCACACTAATGTAATTAATGGAATTGCATTGCGTCTTACAGCAATAGATGGACCTCTGAGAATCTGTTGCCATGGTTATCGGCTTGCATTCGTTCAGTAGTTTATTAAATTAAATAAGTTTTCTGGGAATATCTCAAAAACGGTTGGACGTAGGACCTTAAAATGTGTTTTTAGGGCCCCCGAATGTTATCTCTCACATTGAGGGGCTGAAAATGGTCCTTCTACTCCTATTTCAGCGTGTATTTTAAGGGGGTATGCCCCCTTTTATGATAGGTACAGAGAAGAGATACATCAATGATTAGTGTCGTGCCTCTGATGGATATCTGTACCAAATATTGCGTTGATACACCCAGCCGTTCTCGATTTATAAGGGAACAAAGTTGTCCACAATCAAACAAACAGACAGACCAAAACATTATTTTCGCGCGCATCTATCATAAAACAGTCTGAAACGTGTAAATAACTCAAATTTCCGTAGAAATTCAGAAAAACAAGATGTTCAGTAAAGAACATATAGCCTACTTTCTCCTAAATGCATGGGTATTGTTATAACTCTTTGTCCTTTTCAAGGAGTATGATTGAATGTTGGTTGTAGTAGCTTGTTGAAATACAACGTGCTATAGGGATATTAAACATGAATATGAGGTGCCCTTTGCTAGTGCTACCTCTGTACCAAATTTCGTTCAATTCGGTTTCACCGTGTTTGAATTGATAGGGGGAATCGATTTGCACACATACTTGGCCACCATCTGTAAACTATTGGGCTGATGTTCTTGCAGTTTGGCCAGAATATGTTTCCCACATAAAGATATGGTGATGCAAAATTTGGTAGAGACTAGATTATTAGGTTGGTCGTAATTACATTTTAGCTTTTAACATTTGGGTGGCCATGATTACGTTTCCATCAAGATAGCGGTGATATAAAACATGACACTGAGGTGCCCTTTGCTAGTGCTATCTCTCTACAAAATTTCGTTCCATTCGGTTTCACCGTGTTTGAGTTAATAGGGGGAATCGATTCTGACACAAAGATGGCCGCCATCCGCAAACTATTAGGCGAATGACCTATTAGATTGGTCAAAGGATGCTCCCTCCATAAAGGTATGTTGTTGCAAAGTTTGGTAGAGACCGGATGGTTATGTTAGTCGTAATTTGATTTAAGCTTTAAACATTTGTGTGGCCGCCATTACGTTTCTGTCAATATGGCGGCGATATTAATCATGACACTGAGTTGCCCTTTGCTAGTGCTATCTCTCTACCAAATTTCGTTCCATTCGGTTTCACCGTGTTTGAGTTAACAGAGGAAATCGATTCTGACACAAAGATGGCCGCCATCCGCAAACTATTAGGCGAATGACCTATTAGATTGGTCAAAGGATGCTCCCTCCATAAAGGTATGTAGTTGCAAAATTTGGTAGAGATCAGATGATTAGGTTAATCGTAATTTGATTTAAGCTTTGAACATCCGTGTGGCCGCCATTACGTTTCAGTCAAGATGGCGGCGATATAAAACAAGACACTGAGGTGCCCTTTGCTAGTGCTACCTCTGTACCAAATTTCGTTTCATTCGGTTCCACCGTGTTCGAATTAATAGGGGGAATCAATTTTGACATAAAGATGGCTGCCATCCGCAAACTATTAGGCTAAAAACCTATTAGATTGGTCAAAGGATGCTCCCTCCATAAAGGTATATTGTTGCAAAGTTTGGTAGAGATCGGATGGTTATGTTAGTCGTAATTTAACTTAAGCTTTGAACATTTGTGTGGCCGCCATTACGTTTCTGTCAATATGGCGGCGATATAAAACATGACACTGAGATGCCATTTGCTAGTGCTACCTCTGTACCAAATTTCGTTCCATTCGGTTGCACCGTGTTCGAATTAATAGCGGGAATCAATTTTGACATAAGGATGGCCGCCATCCGCAAATCTATTAGGCTAATGACCTATTAGACTGGCCAAAGGATGCTCCCTCCATAAAGGTATGTTGTTGCAAAGTTTGGTAGAGATCGGATGGTTATGTTAGTCGTAATTTGATTTAAGCTTTAAACATTTGTGTGGCCGCCATTACGTTTCCGTCAAGATGGCGGCGATATAAAACATGACACTGAGGTGCCTTTTGTTAGTACTACCTCTGTACCAAATTTTGTTCCATTCGGTTGCACCGTGTTCGAATTAATAGGGGGAATCTATTTTCACACAAAGATGGCCGCCATCCGCAAACTATTAGGCGAATGACCTATTAGATTGGTCAAAGGATGCTCCCTCCATAAAGGTATGTTGTTGCAAAGTTTGGTAGAGATCGGATGGTTATATTAGTCGTAATTTAACTTAAGCTTTGAACATTTGTGTGGCCGCCATTACGTTTCTGTCAATATGGCGGCGATATAAAACATGACACTGAGATGCCATTTGCTAGTGCTACCTCTGTACCAAATTTCGTTCCATTCGGTTGCACCGTGTTCGAATTAATAGCGGGAATCAATTTTGACATAAGGATGGCCGCCATCCGCAAATCTATTAGGCTAATGACCTATTAGATTGGCCAAAGGATGCTCCCTCCATAAAGGTATGTTGTTGCAAAGTTTGGTAGAGATCGGATGGTTATGTTAGTCGTAATTTGATTTAAGCTTTAAACATTTGTGTGGCCGCCATTACGTTTCTGTCAATATGGCGGCGATATTAATCATGACACTGAGATGCCCTTTGCTAGTGCTATCTCTGTACCAAATTCCGTTCCATTCGGTTTCACCGTCCTTGAATTAATAGGGGGAATTGATTTTCACACAAAGATGGCCGCCGTCCGCAAACTATTAGGCTAATGACCTATTCATATGGTCAAAGGTTGCTTCCTCTATAAGGGTATGGTGTTGCAAAATTTGGTAGAGATCGGATGATTAGGTTAATCGTAATTTGATTTAAGCTTTGAACATTTGTGTGGCCGCCATTACGTTTACGTCAAGATGGCGGCGATATAAAACATGACACTGAGGTGCCTTTTGTTAGTACTACCTCTGTACCAAATTTTGTTCCAATCGGTTGCACCGTGTTCGAATTAATAGGGGGAATCTATTTTCACACAAAGATGGCCGCCATCCGCAAACTATTACGTTGATGACCTTTTAGTTTGGTCAAAGGATGCTCCCCTCATAAAGATATGTTGTTGCAAAATTTGGTAGAGATCGAATGATTAGGTTAGTCGTAATTAGATTTAAGCTTTGAACATTTGTGTGGCCGCCATTACGTTTCCGTCAAGATGGCGGCGATATAAAACATGACACTGAGGTGCCTTTTGTTAGTACTACCTCTGTACCAAATTTTGTTCCATTCGGTTGCACCGTGTTCGAATTAATAGGGGGAATCTATTTTCACACAAAGATGGCCGCCATCCGCAAACTATTACGTTGATGACCTTTTAGATTGGTCAAAGGATGCTCCCTCCATAAAGGTATGTAGTTGCAAAATTTGGTAGAGATCGGATGATTAGGTTATTCGTAATTTGATTTAAGCTTTGAACATTCGTGTGGCCGCCATTACGTTTCTGTCACAATGGCGGCGATATAAAACATGACACTGAGATGCCCTTTGCTATTGCTACCTCTGTACCAAATTTCGTTCCATTCGGTTTCACCGTGTTTGAATTAATAGGGGGAAATGATTTTCACACAAAGATGGCCGCCATCCGCAAACTATTAGGCTAATAACCTATTGATTTGGTCAAAGGATGCTTCCGCTATAAGGGTATCTTGTTGCAAAATTTGGTAGAGATCGGATGATTAGGTTAATCGTAATTTGATTTAAGCTTTGAACATTTGTGTGGCCGCCATTACGTTTCCGTCCAGATGGCGGCGATATAAAACATGACTCTGAGGTGCCTTTTGTTAGTACTACCTCTGTACCAAATTTCGTTCCATTCGGTTGCACCGTGTTCGAATTAATAGGGGGAATCGATTTTCACACAAAGATGGCCGCCATCCGCAAATTATTACGCTCATGACCTATTAGTTTGGTCAAAGGATGCTCCCCCCATAAAGGTATGTTGTTGCAAAATTTGGTAGAGATCGGATGATTATGTTAGTCGTAATTTGATTTAAGCTTTGAACATTTGTGTGGCCGCCATTACGTTTCCGTCAAGATGGCGGCGATATAAAACATGACACTGAGGTGCCTTTTGTTAGTACTACCTCTGTACCAAATTTTGTTCCATTCGGTTGCACCGTGTTCGAATTAATAGGGGGAATCTATTTTCACACAAAGATGGCCGCCATCCGCAAACTATTACGTTGATGACCTTTTAGATTGGTCAAAGGATGCTCCCTCCATAAAGGTATGTAGTTGCAAAATTTGGTAGAGATCGGATGATTAGGTTAATCGTAATTTGATTTAAGCTTTGAACATTCGTGTGGCCGCCATTACGTTTCTGTCACAATGGCGGCGATATAAAACATGACACTGAGATGCCCTTTGCTATTGCTACCTCTGTACCAAATTTCGTTCCATTCGGTTTCACCGTGTTTGAATTAATAGGGGGAAATGATTTTCACACAAAGATGGCCGCCATCCGCAAACTATTAGGCTAATAACCTATTTATTTGGTCAAAGGATGCTTCCGCTATAAGGGTATCTTGTTGCAAAATTTGGTAGAGATCGGATGATTAGGTTAATCGTAATTTGATTTAAGCTTTGAACATTTGTGTGGCCGCCATTACGTTTCCGTCCAGATGGCGGCGATATAAAACATGACTCTGAGGTGCCTTTTGTTAGTACTACCTCTGTACCAAATTTCGTTCCATTCGGTTGCACCGTGTTCGAATTAATAGGGGGAATCGATTTTCACACAAAGATGGCCGCCATCCGCAAATTATTACGCTGATGACCTATTAGTTTGGTCAAAGGATGCTCCCCCCATAAAGGTATGTTGTTGCAAAATTTGGTAGAGATCGGATGATTAGGTTAGTCGTAATTTGATTTAAGCTTTGAACATTTGTGTGGCCGCCATTACGTGTCCGTCAAGATGGCGGCGATATAAAACATGACACTGAGATGCCTTTCGTTAGTACTACCTCTGTACCAAATTTCGTTCCATTCGGTTGCACCGTGTTCGAATTAATAGGGGGAATCGATTTTCACACAAAGATGGCCGCCATCCGCAAACTATTACGCTGATGTCCAATTGGATTGGTCAAAGGATGCTCCCCCCATAGAGGTATGTTGTTGCAAAATTTGGTAGAGATCGGATGATTAGGTTAGTCGTAATTTGATTTAAGCTTTGAACATTTGTGTGGCCGCCATTACGTTTCCGTTAAGATGGCGGCGATATAAAACATGACACTGAGGTGTCCTTTGCTAGTGCTACCTTTGTACCAAATTTCGTTCAATTCGCATTCACCGTGTTCGAATTGATAGGGGGGGACAGACATTCAGAGTACACACACTCACACACACACACACACACCCACACACACACACACAGACTCACACACACACATACACACACACACAGACTCACACACACACATACACACACACAGACAGACACACTTTTTTCGGCCTGTGTTGATCTCATAAGTCTACTTTCATTTTTTGCAAAAATCGAAAGTAGGCTAAAAACAGACAAATTTTCTATTTATATATGTAGAGATATACTGCACGGCTCGGTGTTGACCGTGTTTTATTGCACAAATTTAGGATTTACTCGCTAACCGTTGGAGATACACGAAAAGTGTTAAGGACCTTTTGGATAGAAAATTGAATGTTAAAGCTCATGTATGCCATCAAAAGGTTGCTATTTCTTAGCGTTCTCTTTTTATTTGAAATGGAAATATCAAATTTTGAAACCAAAGGGTGTAGTGACGTCATAAATGTGGATTTTACTCGCTAACCGTTGGAGATAAACGAAAAGTGAAGCTCGTATGTACCGTCAAAAGTTTGCTATTTCTTAGCGTTCTCTTTTTATTTGATAAGGAAATATGAAGTTTTGATTAAAGTGTGTAGTGAAGTCACTAAGATGGTCGCCATTTTTAATAGTGCAAATAATCGAAATAAAATGTATCCTATATGTAAACCTGGTAAATCAGCTACATCCAAGCAAAATTTCATTTAAATCGGACCAGGGGTTCTTGCGTTATTGAGTAGCACACAGACAGACAGAAAGACAGACACACACCATCTCATTTTCATATATTAATATAGCAGAAGTACCCGTCCTTCGAACGGTGTTGTGTATTAACACCAGACATTATCAATTGAGCTACTGTTGCAATGGTTAGCGGTTTTTCATTCCTTCATAAGTTTATCAGAACGAAGTTAGTTTTCAGGGAATACCACACACACTGTTAATTTAAGGGCCTTAAAATGTGGTTTTCGGAGACCCCTTATAGACTCGCGAATTTTGTGTCTCACATTGAGAAGCGCAACATACGCTTTGATCGTCCTTCTAGGATAATTTTTTATATTTCGCTTATTTTAGCATGTATTTTGAGAAGTTTTTCCCTATATCCACCTTCTACTGTTTGAAAAGTACGGTGAGGAGTTTTGTAAATGATTGGTGTATTGACTCATGTTTACCATACCTAATTTTACGATGCACCACGCCTACGAACACGATTTATAGGCGTACATAAAGATACACAGAAAGACAGACAGACAATTCTATTGCCTACAACATATCACCCAGATATCCAAATATGGGTATATCTGCCATACAGTATCAAACAAATTCATCCTTACGATGAACCCGTATGTCGACAAAAGAAAGATTAGTTAAAATTTGCTCTCAAACTAAATTCACCTAACTTGTACTTCTTGACGTGAAATAGAATTGAAAGACTTGTAGACGAAACGCAATACACCTCACATAAAAAATGACCCTCTACGTTGTGTTAGGTCCACATACACAGGAAGACCTCTTTCATAAATTATAAAGGCATGAAAATTCAGGTTCTTTAGTCTCAAATGGCCCAAATTCCTAAAAGCCGCAAAAAATGCTGATTCAATTCAGGAATTTTTGAAAATAATGTTGCTGTTTGGAGATATAAAGGATGATTGTAGTTTTACGTGACCATTAATCGCGAGATCATAAACCACGGGACCTCCATTTTACGTGGAATCTGAACCACAGGGCATGGCATTTCACTTTGCAAATGTTTGGAGATATAATAGTCCTTCTGTACTATATGTCGCACGTGAAAATTGCATGAAAAAAATCTAGGTTACCCCTTGACCCCCTTAATTGCATTGATGAATTATACAGTCTACGTTGGTTCCGTGATAACCGTATAGCCATTTGCAAACTTTCACAGAAATGTAATAAATAGAGTGACATTACTTCTTACAGAAATAGATGGAAAGTTGGATGCCACCCTTTGAGATAATGTTGTCATGGTTAGCGATTTCCATTCCTTCATTAGTTTGTTAAATTAAATTAGTTTTCTGGGAATATTTCAGATACTTTTGGTTTTAGGGCCTTATAATGTAGTTTTCGAGGACCCTTTAGGGCCCCCAAGTTTTGTTTCTGGCACCGAGGGGGCTTTGTCTCCTCGTTGTACGCCATAATATAATAATAATAATAATAATAATAATAATAATAATAATAATAATAATAATAATAATATAATATAGGGATAGGAATATAATAGACCTGCCGTACCACACCCGGAGGTGTAAATCGCGTGAAAAAATTCTACTGTACCCCTTGACCCCCTTAAGCGCATTATACGTATTGATGAATTCTACAGCTTAATTTGGTTCCGTGATAACCTTCTAGCCGTTTGCAAACTTTCACACCAATGTAATTAATGGAATTGCATTGCGTCTTACAGCAATAGATGGACCTCTGAGAATCTGTTGCCATGGTTACCGGCTTGTATTCGTTCATTAGTTTATTAAATGAAATTAGTTTTCTGGGAATATCTCAAAAACGGTTGGTTTTAGGGCCTTAAAATGTGGATTTCGGGGACCCTTCAGGTCCCCCGAGTTTTGTCTCTCACATCGAGGGGCTGAAAATGTTTTTTTGTCTCGTCCTTCTACTCCTATTTCAGCATGCATTTTAAGGGGGTAGGCCCCCTTTTATGAGAGGTACGGAGAAGGGTTACATCAATGATTAGTGTCGCGCCTCTGATGGATATCTGTACCAAATTTTACGTTGATACACCCAGCCGTTCTCGAGTTATAAGGGAACAAATTTGTCCACAGACAATCAAACAAACAGACAGACCAAAACATTATTTTCGCGCGCATCTATCATAAAACAGTCTGAAACGTGTAAATAACTCAAATTTCCGTAGAAATTCAGAAAAAAACCAGACCAATGATCTATTTATATATATAGAGATATACTGCACCGCTCGGTGTTGACCGTGTTTTATTGCACAAATTTAGGTTATACTCGCTAACCGTCGGAGATACACGAAAAGTGATCAGAACCTTTTGGATAGAAAATTAAATGCTAAAGCTCGTGTATACCATCAAAAGTTTGCTATTTCTTAGCGTTCTCTTTTTATTTGAAATGGAAATATGAAATTTTGAAACCAAAGGGTGTAGTGACGTCACAAAATTAGGTTTTACTCGCTAACCGTTGGAGATACACGAAAAGTGATAAGGACCTTTTGGATAGGAAATTAAATTTCAAAGCTCATATGTGCCATCAAAAGTTTGCTATTTCCTACCGTTCTCTTTTTATTTGATATGGAAATATGAAATTTTGAAACCAAAGGGTGTAGTGACGTCACTAAAATGGTCGCCATTTCTTAATAGTGCAAAATATCGAAATTAAAAGTATCCTATATGTAAACCTGGTATTTCAGCTACATCCATGCAAAATTTCATTTAAATCGGACCAGTGGTTCTTGCGTTATTAGGTAACAGACAGACAGACAGACACACACCATCTCATTTTTATATATTAGTATGATTGTTAGATGTCAACGAAATTATCTATTTACATCGTATACAGTTTGAGTTTAGATTCATCTATACACTGTAGTTTGCTTTTATACCTTACATAAATTATGATGCAGTCTTTTGGTGGAATTTTTGTTTGAGATGAAATATTAGTGTCAGATGCACGTAAAATTACAAGCTTCCTTTCCATTTTCCAGGTTTGACGGAACATCAGCAGCACTATGCCAAGGAGAACACACTGTAGAGGACTCTTCTGAATGGTCCTCCCCATTCCTTGGCGGATAACAGGGTGAGTTACGCTTGCTATATTGTTTTATTTAATACCACATAAACTATATGGCGCGCATTGAACGGGAAGATGAGTTCTTCGCGAAACAGATTTTAATTTAACCCCTCTGTCATCTTTAATACAGGGTTATATTTATATATCAGCACCGTCGCGCGGGAATTTTCCACTTGGCTGTCACCCGTGCATCGGCCGACCGCGCCGCTGCTATAACTCCCCTTGTCAAACTAACACTTCAAGCTTTATCTCTCATACATTGTTAATAATGTCCAAACCTTACCTTATATGAAGTGCTAAAAATGGTGTCCTCCCGCAGATAAACAGGCTTTGTATCGAGAAAACGCATGTCGATTAACACGATTAAGTTCGGCCACTGAAATGTTTCTGACTTCGTGTGTTATGTTTTCCAACATTCTGCGCGAACACAGCGAGCAGATTCGTATTTAAAGCAACTTTGTAAAAGTTAACTGTCTAACCATCTTAAGCAAGAGAATGTACACTGAGTGTGAGTTTGATAGTGGGATGACTGCGTGGTGACCGATGCAGCTGACAAGAAGAGTGCGCATAGAGATAACAAGGGGAAGTACATCCACCGCGGTCGGTCGATGCACGGGAAACAGCCGAGTGGAAAATCCCCGCGCGCGACTGTGCTAATATATAAATATAACCTTGTATTAAGCTTTGCAACGTGTTCTGTTTATAGCAGACTGACCCAAATATTAGAAGGTAAAACAACAACGCATTTTACTCTTGTCCTATACCGTCCATACTTATTTCGAACTTTATTTTTACGTTCTTCTCAGAAACTATTGACAGGATCTAATCAAATATTTTCATAGATTTTCATGAATCTTCTTAAAATTGCATACTTTTAACAGAATTTTCATGAACATTTTCATGTGACAAAATTAAAAAAAGGGAACTTTTGAAGAAAAAAAAAGGTCGTGTTAGAATGTCGAAGCCTCTAAAACGAATTAACAACCACAATTCCGCTTGCGTCTACTTGCTTAGTACAAAACTGTGAAGAGGTGGGTTTGATCCACACCTCAACCATCCTGGAAGTAGTTTTTCGTGGTTTCCCCACTTCTACACCAGGAAAATTCTGGGATGGTACCTAACTTAAGTTCACGGCCGCTTCCTACCCAAATCCTACCTCAATTATAAATACACACATTAGTGCAGACATCACAGTGACACAGGTTATTAGACAAATTCCACACACACCAAAGTAAGCTACACAGGGGCTAGATGACCATAATGATGCAAAGCCTCTAAAAGAATCAACAACATAAATGCGTATTTACTCGACTTACATCTAAAATTTTCAGCTTTGTTGTTAGTCCCGTAAAAAAACGGTTTTTAGAACCATAGGATTCCTCTTCTTCCTTTTGAAGCACTGGCATCTATTTTGCTTTTGTTCCGTGTCCTTTTGCCCTTGCTTCTAACGCAGTTTCTTTCGTAAAACTTTCTTTTGTATCGTTTAGTAAAAATAAAAACCTACTTTGGTAGGTTTACTCATAGGACACAAAATTGTGGGAAAAGTAGCCTCAGGATTGGCATAGGCTATAAAAAGTAAATGTACTTTTAGAAAGCTAAGCGTTCGTAGATTAATATGACGCAAAAACAATAATTTGAAAATGTTGATAATTTTGGGTATTCCAGAGCCCCTTTCTCACATTATCCATTAGTCAAATTACCTTACCTTACCCATTGGCACTACGGCCCATGTAGAGCCTTGGCCGCCTCAACGATCCTCGTCCACTCGTTCCGGTCCCGGGCACGACGGCGCCAGCCTCGCACACCCATCTTCCGGAGATCTTCCTCCACGTCTTCAAGCCATCTTTTCCTTGGACATCCAGGCAGGCGACGTCCCTCTGGTTTCTGGCAATATACCTTCTTTTCAGTTCTTTCAGCTGGCATACGTTCGATGTGTCCCAGCCATCTAAGTCTTGCTCTCTTGATCTCCGTCACAAAACTAGGCTCTTCACACATCTCGTATACCTCGGTATTCGTCCTAATACACCATCCATCTTCTTCCTGCACAGGACCATATACACGACGTAATATTTTCCTCTCCCAGGTGTCTAGAAGGATCTCATCATGTCTTGTCATTGCCCTTGTCTCAGATGCGTACATTACAATGGGTCGTAACACCGTCCTATATATGCGTTTCTTGCTCCTTCTGCTGATCAGCCGAGATTTCAGAAGATGCTGCAAGCTGTAATAAGCCTTGTTGCCTGCCTTAATTCTTTCTTTTATTTCCAAATGCGTCTCGTTTTTCTCTGCCAAGACTGACCCTAAATATTTAAAGGATGCAACCCTTTCAAAACTATACCTTCCTATTTTTACCGGATCTCCTCCTGTATTTCTTTGTGTTCTATTCATTACCATATAATTTGTTTTGTCCTTATTAATGCACAACCCTGCTTTCAATGATTAATCTTCTAATTCTCTCAACACTTTCGTAAGCCTCCTCTCATTTCTGCTCAAAATATCCACATCGTCAGCATAATTATGCAAGATATTGTATTGTTCTGTTAAACAGTGTTCCATCTGTTAGTCAAATTAGTAATATGTAAAAAAAAACTGTTTGTATAGTTTTGAGTTAGAAATTGTCTCTCGATTCTTTCTCCCAATACAAGTCATGTACAGTTACCGGAAGTTAGCTCTGCACATCCTCATCCCACTCTCTCGGTTTACTACTGCAGCCTAAAACATTTGCCACGCTGAGCTTGTCTGTATCTGATTGTGAAAACCTACTGTCACGCACGTCAGTGTTCTCAGATAGGGAAATATTCGGCACGTTCCCCTACGCCCCTCTCATACCGATGAGCTCTCACGGTGACTGCATAGCTACTGTACCAATATCTATAAGTTTGTAAAATAAATTTAAAAATACTTGTTCTAAACCGTGTTATATCTTTCAGCAATGCAATCGCAATAACATTTAAAAGCTAAATAATTATACCAATTGACTTCACTTAAACCTTTGTGGCTTCGGTTGCAAATCCTGTCCAACCGAAATTTCAGCCACGGAAGTCCTTGGAATATTATTTATTTATTTAATTATTTGTTTATTTATTTGTTTGTTTTTGTTGTTGTTTTTTTTACTTGCGAATTGACCACTTAGGATCACTCAACAATTTCACTGTTTCAGTTGTAATTTCCTCTGCCTCCAGTACTCCTTCATACGATCGCTGTGCTGCTGCCGTCGTTCGGCCGCCCAAGCTCTTCCGGTCTTTGTAGCTGGTCTCTCGTCATGAAACCCTTCCAAATTGTGTATACTGTTTCGAAACGTATCCCTTTCCAACATTTGCGCCTCTGGGATGTCAGATCTCTCAAGATCTTTCCGAGTTTGTTTAATCCATGATGTAGTTGTTTTTTTGTTCCAGAAGTAGTCAAATAACTGCTTGGTTAATCTGGATTTGTCCAATCTGTACAGGTGCCCAAGAAATATTAGCCTCCATTCCCTCATGGTCACAGAGATTTGTTCTACATTCTGGTAGACTTCGTCGTTGCTCCTAAGTTTCCATCCGGTTTCCGTCTGGATTGAGCCCATGATTTTCCGAAGGATTCTCCGTTTCAGGACCTCCAACTTCTCTATCCTGTAGGTCATTGAAAGGCATTCACAGGCGTACAGGCATTCTGTTTTGACTACAGTGTCGTAGTGCTTTATTTTGGCGTTCCAGGAAATGCATTTCTTGTTGTGGATGTTTTTTGTAAGCCCATACGCTCTCGCCATTTTTGAGATCCTATCGCCTACCATAGCTTTCTGTAGACCATTGTCCTGTATCGTTTCACCGAGATATTTAAATTTCTTTACTCTCTGAATCCGCCCTATCTCCGTTTCAAGGAATTTTGGTCCTTGTGCGTCTTTTATCATGAATTTTGTTTTCTCTATCGATATCCTGAGTCCCGTCTTACTGGCGACCTTTCCTAAGAGGTTAATCCGAGTGATTGCTTCCCTTGGGCTTTCCGAGAGTATCGCAAAGTCATCTGCAAAGGCCAAACAGTTGACTTTATTTCCTCCCGATTTCCTCCCTAAGCAGTTCAGGCTTATTCCTTGATTTATAAGCTCTGAGTTCCACATTCGTACGATCTTTTCCAGGATGCAGTTGAATAGTATTGGTGAAAGTCCGTCGCCTTGTCTTACACCCGTCTTGATTTCAAACGACCGGGACAGTTCTCTCATGAACTTCACTTTGGATTTTGTGCCTGTTAATGTATCTTTGATTATGTTTGCCAACTCGGGTTTCACCACGAATTCTCGAATGGTACCGTCCAGGGTTTCTCTGTCCTCCGAGTCAAAAGCCTTTTTGAAATCTATGAAACACACAACAATTTTTTTTGGAGCTCAGCATTCTATGGCGGATTATTTATTTCAAGTTCAAGATCTGCTATGCGCAGGAGCGACCTTTTTGGAACCCTCTTTGGTACTTCTCAAGTTGTTTATCAAGGGTCTCCTCTATTCTATTCAGGAGTATCTTTGAGAGGACTTTATAGGCGACCGGAAGTAAGGAGACGCCTCTATAGTTATTGACGTCCATTTTGTCCCCTTTCTTATGGAGGGGATGAATCAACGCTGTTTTCAATTGTTCTGGTATCTTCTCTGGCTCCCATATTGTCTGAAATATTTGATGTAAGTCGTCCAGGATTTCCGGTTCCGCCCATTTCAACATTTCTTCCGTTATCGAGTCTTCCAACTAGCCTTGTTGTTTTTCAGACTTTGCAAGGCATTCTTGATTTCTTCCCTCGCTGGAGGGAAGTCCTCTCCTAGGTCCTCCAGTGGAGGCAGAAGTTCTAGTTTGGAGGTCGGTGGAGGGCAATTTAAGAGATTATCAAAATACCTTGCAAGTAACTCGCTGTTTTCTTGGTTGTTTCAAACCAATTTTTCCATGTTCATTTCTGAAGCTCATACTTGGTGATTGGTATCCTCAGAGTTTGTTCTTAAAGGTCTGATAGAAATCTTTCGAATTGTTTCTGGTGAAATTAATTTCGAGGTCTTCCAACTGTGCATTCTCAAATGATCGTTTTGACCGTCGAAATACAATGGATGTTTCTTTCCTTTGACGCCTGAATTGTTCCAAGTGTACCGTCTTTCCGGAACATTTCCATATCCTCCATTTCTCAGATCTTTCCTCGAGTGCTTCCTCGCATGCTTCATTCCACCAGATTGCTCGTTTCCTCTTTGCCAGCCCTAGTGTCTTCTTCGCGGTACCATTAATCCTCGTGCTGAGGTCTTGCCAGCTCTTCGTATTAACGGTGTGGATTTCTTCCCTAAAGTTCTTAATGATATTTTCTGTTATGTTTATTCCGTTAATGTTGTATCTGGTCATTCTGGGTGGGCGGTTCCTTTGGTTGGATTGGAGAAAGCGGATTTTAACTTGGGAGAGGTAGTGGTCCGAATCGAATTCACCATTTCTGATCACTTTGACGTTCATCACCTCCCTGGTGCTTGTTCTGGTTATCGCTATGTGGTCCAGTTGGAATTATCCTAGGGTGGGAATTGGAGATATCCAGTTTCCGGAAGTATGTGGACATTAGTCTCAACTGGAACGATTTGCAGAGTCCAAGGAGTCTTTCCCCGTTCTTTCTTAGTCCTCTTATGTGCTGGGTAGTCTCCTACTATGGTTCTGTATTTTCTCTCTGTCCCTGCCTGTTCGTTGAAATCTCCCAGAAGGATTTTTACGTGATTTGCGGGTATCCTGGCGATTTCAGTTTCCAGAAAATCCCAAAAATCATCCACTTTCTGGGGATTTTGCTTGTTGTCTTCGTTGATGGGAGCGTGGCAGTTGATAAAAGTATACTTCTTATTCTTGCACTGAGTAGTTGGTAAAGACAATCTTTCAGATTTAGATCTGAAGTCTACGACGCTGTTAACAATCTTCATATGTATGTAGAAGGCGGTCCCAAGCAGGGGCATGTTAGGCGTTATATTTACCGGCGGCTTTCCTTTGAATACCCTGTAGTTTTGAGTTTCTGTTATGTGGTCGTCTAGAAATCTTGTCTCTTGTACAGATAGAATCTGGATTTGTTTGTTTATTTATATATTTATTTATTTGTTTGTTTGTTTGTTTGTTTGTTTGTTTGTTTGTTTGTTTGTAGAACATAAGCACATTGCACACCAGGCTTGTCTGAGTGGGAAAGTTCAGACAAAAGAATGTAGCAGCAAGAGGCCTTTGCCTCAGACAAGCATGGTGTGCAATGTTCTACATAGCTTTTAATCCCCGACACATACTGTATGTCAATACACTTAATTTGAGGTTAACACTCACAAAGATAAACAAACAAAAAGTTGGTGATCATGTGGCGAGATGAGTTTAGTGCACTCTATAGGTGAATATCCTTACTATTTTGCGCCATTGTCACATTGACGATCCTGAATTGGAGATCAGATTGACCTCGAAATATTTTATAGAACGACAGAAATTGACTCAGATTTTGAACTCTAGTCAACGTAATCACCAGTCAAGCGATGTTTATACTTATATAATCGGCCCTTAGTCTATCGCATGTAAAATCTATTTAAATAAAGGGGAATATTTTGAAATGGAAAGAACCGGTAGAATTTATGAAAATAAACTACATTAGTTCTTCAAGGTCCTCCTCGTTGCGTAGTGGCTAGAATTCTGGGCTGTCACCGCGGAAGCCCGGGTTCGATTCCCGGGTCTGCCAAGAAATGTAATTCTTATCTGAGGACTGGAACGGGGTACACTCAGCCCCGTGAGGCAAAACTGGGAAGAGGCGGGTTCGATTCCTACCTCAGCCATCCTGAAAGTGGTTTTCCGTGGTTTCCTACTTCTAGTCCAGGCAAATGCAGGGATGGGACCTAACCTAAGGCCACGGCCTCTTCCTACCCAAATCCTACCTCGATTTCAAGTACACACATTCGTACAGACATCACAGTGACACAGGTTATCAGACAACGTCTACACACACCCAAGTACACGTTGCTATATGACCACGTCACAAAGCCCCCAAAGAATCAACAACGACAGTTCTTCAAGGAACTATGAGTACTTGTTGAATATCTAAACAACCTTCGAGCTGACAACTCAACAGGCAAAGAATTTCCCTCGCACCTTTGAACATTAAAATTTGACTGGTCATTATTATGATGTGTCACGCACTTGTACTGAGTGTTGTTGGTAGGATCCATTGTTCAATGTGTGCGCGCTCGTCAGTTGATGGACTAGACACAAGAGCTTTCGATAACCGAGCGGGAAGCTCACTACTGCCTGTCAATCCAGCCGATCCATCACTCAACACTGCCAAGGTAGGATTACAAAGCTGAATCGATTCGTTGATTGAATTACACCGCCATGGAGAAGAAAAAAAGTTTACAGTATTGCATACAGAGAGGACTGAAATAGTGTTCGACAATCTTTTAAATCAATTTTACTTCCGCAGTAATGAAAAGTCACGGTAAAAGGCAGATTTTACCGATTGCATTCCTATATCAGAATGTGAGGTCATTAAGCTCTTGGGAGTTACAATACACTAGCAGGTGATCATATATTTTATTTCAGTAGTAGCCTATAGATACCTCCTGCGGCACTCAAAAGCGACCGATCGTGAAAATAAGCATTCAAATGAAAGAGAATAGATATTAGCAGTGACGAATTGGACTCTAATTCCATAAATATCAATAATTTCTTTAAAAATATGACTATTAAAAACATGTACGAAGTGTGCGATTTGCAGATATTGTTGACGTATGAAAATACGCTCCATAATTGCTGTCCACTCCACATTTTAGTTGCTGTGACGCCTGTTTCATGTCATTTTAATATTATGATATCTTTCCTTTATCATTTTGCATGGATTTCAGAAACAGTAAATCATAGGAACGAGTACTCAAATCGTATAATTTAATACATATCGAATAACCGGTGAGTGATACAGCACACTCAGCACACACATGACATTATCAGTGACAAATTGCATTCTAATTTCTTAAACATCAATTTTTGTAAGAAGTGTTCGATTTGCAAAACCTATTGAGGAAAGTGAGGTTTATGAACCTGCGAGATTTCTCGCACGGGTCTGCTAGTCTTTATATATTATCGTATTCTGCTGTCTGCATGTATTACAGTAATTGAATCTGTGTTTAGAACCGTAGGCTTTGCATAGGTAAATACTGTATGTTTGATTGGTTGGTTCCTCAGTTTAGGGGCTGCGACAACGCCGTCATGTAGCCCCGTGTACTTTGGGTGTGTGTAGAATCTGTCTGATAACCGGTGTTAATTGTGATGGCTGTATTAGTGTGTGTTATCTGTTTTTAAATTCAAGTAAGGACCGCAGATATTCGATTTTCAAGTATATAGTTCCAAATTTTGACACCAAACGCCACCGTCAACGACCTACTAGTTCTGAACTTTGTTACTAGATGCCACCGCAGTCGGCTCCTGGCGATGAACGTTGGAACCTTAGAGCGTTAGTCAAATATAACCATTAATTTAGCTTCTCAAAAGTGTAATTAGTGGAAGGGTCCTTATCTTATATATAAAAGTGAAAGTCTGTATGCATGCATGTATGTATGTATGTATGTGGGTGGGTGGGTCTGTTCCGTATACAAATCTACACCGTTCCACCAATCTCAACCAAATTTTGCATACACATAGTTTAGGACCCAGAAGGATCCGCTGGCTACATGAATTTTCGATAGTCTTTCTCATTCTTCTGATTTCGGCCCTTTTGCACTCAAGCACAGGCTAATCAAATCATAAACAAGTAGTTCCGTGAAGAACTATACAGCCTATTTTCATATATCCTACTTATGTTAATTGCCACTATCAACATACACAATTTCAGTTTGATTGCTGTAATAGATTCGTAGATATTGAGAACCGACTAAATATTTCGGATGGTCGCCATGTTGGATTTTATATATGTAGGTCCTAGAGTTATGTACTGTTACATGCAGATTATTGTGAACGTGTATTATTCAAACTTCAATCGCATAATTAGGACACAAGAAAAAACAAGGAGATTTTAAAATTTTTCACAGCTGCCATCTTGAGGTTATGGAAACAATTGAAATAAATTAGATGCCAGTAGATTAACATTCGTATAAGGATTTACTGTACCAAGTTTCACTGCACGCGGATGGTTAAATTGCGAGAAACGTCCATGTGAATATTTATAATTCGCGTCACCGTCATGTTGGATTTGTGATCACCAGGTTATTGAAAGTCCTATAGGTGAACTTAAGTTCATAGCCCCTATGAACATTAAAAAATGCAGTTTGATTGCTAAAATAGATAAGTAGATATTCAGTATCGTCTAAATATTTCGGATGGTCGCCATGTTGGATTGTTAAATGTATAGGCCATAGAGTCATGTACCATTAAAGGAAAATTATTGCGTAGGATCATTATTCAAACTTTCACTTCGATCGCATGACTACTTCACAATAAATAAAATCTTAATTTTAAAATTCGCACTGCCGCCATCTTGAGGTTATGTAAACAATTGAACTAAATTAGATACCAGTGGATTACAATGTGCATAAATATTTCCTGTGCCAGGTTTCAGTGCGCTTGGAACATTAAATCGCGAGAAAGGTCTATTTAAAATTTTCAAATTCGCTTGGCCGCCATGTTCGTTTTGTAGTTAACCGGTTTTTGAAAGTCTTATAGATGGACTTCCAGTAGTGCCCTTTATCTCCGTACAAAATTTCAGGGTTTTACCGCTAATAGTTTCAGAGATATAGAATGTCGGTGAAATATTTCGCACATCCGCCATCTTGTGATTATGTAAACAATTGAACGAAGTTAGATGTCGGTGTATTACAATGTATATAAACATATACTGTACCAAGTTTCATTGCGTTTGGTTGGTCAAATCGCGAGAAACATCTATTTAAAAGTCGCAAATTCGCTTGGCCGCCATGTTGGTTTTGTAGTTACCAGGTTTTCAAAAGTCACATAAGTGAACTTACAGTAGTTCCCTCTATCACCATAGAAAATGTCAGGGTAATATCGGTAATAGTTTCGGAGATATTGAATGCTGGTGAAATATTTCGCACAGCCGCCATGTTGGATTGGTGAGTCGTAACAAAATTTGAAGGGCACGGTCGAGGTCGCCGGGAATAGTGCTATGAACGTTCCGAGTTTCATTGAAATCGCTCCTGCCGTTTAGATTTTATTAGGGGGGGACACACACGCGAATCACACACACACACACGGACAAAAGGTGATCTCATAAGCCTATTTTTTAGCCTACTTTCGATTTTTGCAAAAAATGAAAGTAGACTTATGAGATCAACACAGGGCGAAAAAAGTGTGTCTGTCTGTGTGTGTGTATGTGTGTGTGTGAGTCTGTGTGTGTGTGTGTATGTGTGTGTGTGAGTCTGTGTGTGTGTGTGTGTGTGTGTGTGTGTCTGTGTGTGTGTGAGTGTGTGTACTCTGAATGTCTGTCCCCCCCTATCAATTCGAACACGGTGAAACCGAATTGAACTAAATTTGGTACAGAGGTAGCACTAGTAAAGGACACCTCAGTGTCATACTTTATATCGCCGCCATCTTTACCAAAACAGAATGGCGGCCACTCAAATGTTCAAAACGTAAAATCAAATTACGGCTAAACTAATCATCCGATCTCTACCAAATTTGGTGACAACATACCTTTATATAGGACGCGTCTTTCACCCAAAATTCAAGGTCATCGGCCATGCCATTTCAGGATGGCGGCCGTGTGAATTATGCAACCATTTTAATAAATAGCTTAAGACCCACCAATTCCGATTATCGAGCCTAGGGGGGTTTAAGCTATCCTGAAGGTCGTGATCCGTTATTTATTATAATTTAATATTATAATATTATACAGTATGAGTGGCTTAAAAGAGCTGAGCCGTTTGTATCACACGACAAGATGGCAGCTGTCCTCATGTGCCTGTCTTATATTTCAGTAGTTTTAGTATGTTGTATGTGATATACCGTACTGATACAATAATATAAACTTTGTATGAGATGATCTTTAATGAAGATGTACTGCAGTGAAGAAATCGTTTATTTAAAGTCATTATTTGCCAACAGTTTGTATCTAATATGCCAGTTAAGAACACCTGACGTCATGGATACGGTTAGCTCTGGGCTAGCATGTTAGTCTGACACGCAGTTGACTGGGGATCGAGTACTGCTACAGTTAGTTTTTTTTTCTTGAATTCTTTTACAAATGATATGCTCGAGCTTTTCCACAGATACTGAATAAAATGTCATTTAGCTCAAAGGAGAGGATAAAATATACACTCGTATATTAATAAAAATCACAGTCCCAGCATCGCACATAGACAGAAGACAATAGGAAAAGGAGAATAGAAGAACTAGATACACGTTGTCATTAACCACAGCCTTCTTAATGCCTCTGTACGGTGCTGTCCTCTTGTGGATTATGTGGGTAATATTGTTCCAAACATAACGCTGTGTAAATGCCTGAGCTGGCCTCCTGAAGTAAGGCAATTTTGTAATACTGGTAGTTCAACTATTAGCCACGATCGCGCTCCGAATACCTTTAAACACTGCCAGCTGGATCGCCTCCCTCTTGGCTACTTTAAACTGCCTACTCATTCAACACCCATAGAACACTGCCATAGTAGTACATTACGATGGCAGTGCATAGGCGTACAAGATAAAGATTAATTCACTGATAGGTCGCAGCACCACCTACTGTGATTGGGGCGGAGGATTCTTAATTTTGCAGGCTGGCTTAATATAGAGATTAACGGACGTGAATGCATTACAATAAGTTAGTAGTTTTGTTATTCAATCATCATAAAGTATATAATATTGATTTTGACACTTACTGGCTTATTATCAATATAAAAGAAAACAAACAATACATTGTGGTAGGGGTGATTGTGTTAGGGATGAGGACAAAGAGTCATAAAGATACCCATACATTTAGGAGAAAGTAGGCTATATGTTCTTTGCTGAACATCTTGTTTAAATTGAAAATAGGCTAAAAAATATATACTCATGAAGGAATGGCAAGGCACATAGTTTCCATGGCAACATAGCTCAAGTCGAGACACGGCCGACTGGATGCCAGTTGCGCTCTTCACTACCGGTATAGAAAATGAGGATCTTTACTTGAAATCCCGTTAGTTACTAAGCTGCTCACACAGCACTGTCAACCGAGTTTAGCATAACAAACAATTGACACTATCATACTAATATATAAAAATGAGATGGTGTGTGTCTGTCTTTCTGTCTGTCTGTCTGTCTGTTACCTAATAACGCAAGAACCACTGGTCCTATTTAAATGAAATTTTGCATGGATGTAGCTGAAATACCAGATTTACATATAGGATACTTTTAATTTCGATATTTTGCACTATTAAGAAATGGCGACCATTTTAGTGACGTCACTACACCCTTTGGTTTCAAAATTTCATATTTCCATATCAAATGAAAAGAGAACGGTAGGAAATAGCAAACTTTTGATGGCACATACGAGCTTCAAAATTTAATTTTCTATCCGAACGCTCCTTATCACTTTTCGTGTATCTCCAACGGTTAGCGAGTAAAACCTACTTTTGTGACGTCACTACACCCTTTGATTTCAAAATTTCATATTTCCATTTCAAATAAAAAAGAGAACGCTAAGAAATAGCAAACTTTTGATGGTATACACGAGCTTTAGCATTTAATTTTTTATCCAAAAGGTTCTTATCACTTTTCGTGTATCTCCGACGGTTAGCGAGTAAAACCTAAATTTGTGCAATAAAACACGGTCACATCGAGCGGTGCAGTATATCTCTACATATATAACAAGTAGTTCCGTGAAGAACTATACAGCCTATTTTCATATATCTTACTTATGTTAATTGCCACTATCAACATACACAATTTCTGTTTGATTGCTGTAATAGATTCGTAGATATTGAGAACCGACTAAATATTTCGGATGGTCGCCATGTTGGATTTTATATATGTAGGTCCTAGAGTTATGTACTGTTACATGCAGATTATTTTGAACGTGTAGTATTCAAACTTCAATCGCATAATTAGGACACAAGAAGTAACAAGGAGATTTTAAAATTTTTCACAGCTGCCATCTTGAGGTTATGGAAACAATTGAAATAAATTAGATGCCAGTGAATTAACATTCGTATAAGGATTTACTGTACCAAGCTTCACTGCACGCGGATGGTTAAATTGCGAGAAACGTCCATGTGAATATTTATAATTCGCGTCGCCGCCATGTTGGATTTGTGATCACCAGGTTATTAAAAGACCTATAGGTGAACTTAAGTTCATAGCCCCTATGAACATTAAAAATACAGTTTGATTGCTAAAATAGATTCTTAGATATTCAGTATCGTCTAAATATTTCGGTTGGTCGCCATGTTGGATTGTTAAATGTATAGGCCATAGAGTCATGTACCATTAAAGGAAAATTATTGCGTAGGTTCATTATTCAAACTTTCACTTCGATCGCATGACTACATCACAATGAATAAAATCTTAATATTAAAATTCGCACTGTCGCCATCTTGAGGTTATGTAAACAATTGAACTAAATTAGATACCAGTGGATTACAATGTGTATAAATATTTCCTGTACCAGGTTTCAGTGCGCTTGGAACATTAAATCGCGAGAAAGGTCTATTTAAAATGTTCAAATTAGCTTGGCCGCCATGTTCGTTTTGTAGTTAACCGGTTTTTGAAAATCTTATATATGGACTTCCAGTAGTGCCCTTTATCTCCGTACAAAATTTTAGGGAGATACCGCTAATAGTTTCAGAGATATAGAATGCCGGTGAAATATTTCGCACATCCGCCATCTTGTGATTATGTAAACAATTGAACGAAGTTAGATGTCGGTGAATTACAATGTATATAAACATATACTGTACCAAGTTTCATTGGGTTTGGTTGGTCAAATCGCGAGAAACGTCTATTTAAAAGTCGCAAATTCGCTTGGCCGCCATGTTGGTTTTGTAGTTACCAGGTTTTCAAAAGTCACATAAGTGAACTTATAGTAGTTCCCTCTATCACCATAGAAAATGTCAGGGTAATATCGGTAATAGTTTCGGAGATATTGAATGCTGGTGAAATATTTCGACAGCTGCCATGTTGGATTGGTCAGTCGTAACAAAATTTGAAGGGCACGGTAGAGGTCGCCGGGAATAGTGCTATGAACTTTCCGAGTTTCATTGAAATCGCTCCTGCCGTTTAGATTTTATTTGGGGGGGACACACACGCGAATCACACACACACACACACACACGGACAAAAGGTGATCTCATAAGCCTATTTTTTCAAAATTGAAAATAGGCTAAAAAAAGAAAATTTGTCTGTTTTTTTCTGAATTTCTACGGAAATTTGAGTTATTTACACGTTTCAGACTGTTTTATGATAGATGCGCACGAAAATAATTGTTGCGTGCCACCCCCTAGTGGCACTTTTGTTAACTGGATTACGGTGGGGGTACAAAGCACAACACCAATTACTGCTTAAAGAAATAATTAACTTTATTGTGGCCAGAAAATTACACTAATCAGCAAATACAAGCAATTAGGAGCCTTCTCCAGTTTCCTCAAGTCTCTTCCTTATGCGCTCTTGGCCCCTTTCACTTGCAACAGACCACAGAAGTTAATCCGTCCTAATGAGTCCGGTGGCCTTGGCAGAAGCTATCTGCCCCTCTTCCTCAGGTACAACAAATACAGTTACTTACGAGCACTTGATGTACGCTGTTCACAAGCTGGGAGAAACAATGTCACAGGATTTCGTAACTCGCACAGCACTTCGTCACCACACTTCTGTCGCACAAGATAATCGCTCGCACTAGCTCGTAAAACACAACAACAACAGAAAACTCGGTCCCCTCACTGTTGAAGCCGCTTATATAGCAGGCTGGTGACTCAATAAATTCTAGAATCGTCCAGGACACACGGCTTCTCGACATTTCCTTCGCTGGTGGTGTCACGAAGATTCTGGACCATCCCTTTCACTTCGCAGTCCGTTGCGTAACGCGCATGCAATACACTGAGGGAGAGCAGTCCAGCCCTGGGGCAGTTTTGACTCATGCGGCGAGCGATGAAACGAACTCACAGCCGTAACACCACCCCCTTCCTAAAAAGGCTGATCGTCCCGATCAATCATTGGTCCGTCTGTGTCCCTCCGTAGGCTGCCAGGCGATCTCGATGCACGATCTTCATCTTCGCCCTCGGGCTCCGCTGGATCCTGTAGACGACATCGTTGATCCGTTTCACGACTCGGTACGGGCCCTCCCAGGACTTCTGCAGTTTGGATGACAGGCCTTTCTTCCGTAATGGGTTGAAGAGCCAGACCAGGTCGTCCTCGTGGAATCCGCCGGCATCCGTCTGCTGGTCGTATCGGGTCTTCATTCGGTCGGTCTCGATCCGCAGTTTGATCCTCGCGAACGCGTGTACGTCCTCCAGTTGGTCGACCAGTTCTTGACAATACTGGCTTACCGGGATCGGATCATTCCCAGGTCGGCCGAAGGCAAGATCGACAGGTAGACGGAGCTCCCTCCCAAACATGGCCCGGGCTGGTGTGCACCCGGTGGCTTCATGCACGGCGGCGCGGTAGGCCAGGAGAAATAGTGGAAGATGCTTGTCCCAATCCCTCTGGTGCTCGCTGACGACTATTCGGAGATGGTTCACGACGGTGCGATTGAATCGCTCTACCATCCCGTCGGACTGAGGGTGTAGCGGCGTTGTCCTTGTCTTCCGGATCCCCAGCAGCTGGCATAGGTTCTGGAACACCTGCGACTCGAAGTTCCTCCCTTGGTCGGAGTGCAGCTCCAGGGGTACTCCGTACCGGCTTACGAATTCCTTCACCAGGGTCTCTGCGATCGTCGCGGCTTCATGGTTAGGGAGCGCATACGCCTCCGGCCATTTGGTAAAGTAGTCGCTGACGACTAATATGTAGCGGTTCCCTGCCTCGCTTAACGGGAATGGCCCAGCAACATCGATGGCCACTCTCTCCATGGGGCCGCCCACGTTGTAGGTCTTCAGTGGACCCCGTCGTCTTCGTCCTGGGCCCTTGCTGGCTGCGCAATCGTGGCACCTCGCGCAGTGGTTCTCCACGTCTGTTCGGCATCCGATCCAGTAGAACTGCTCCCTCAGCTTCTCCAGGGTCTTCTTTATCCCTAGGTGTCCACCAGATGATCCTCCATGAACTTCCTTCAGGACTTCCTCCGTCATAGCCTTTGGAACGACGACTTGTTCCCGAGATGTCTTCCCGTCGGTGCTCTCCCAGGTACGGCAGATGAGGCCATCCCTTACAATCAGCGAGTCCCACTGTGCCCAGTAGGACTTAAACTTTGGACTGCAGTCACTCACAATGTTCCACCCGGGTCTGGGGACACAGGCCCTCTTCCATTCGGCTATCAGTCCCAGGTCATCATCTTCCGCTTGCGCCTGCGTGAAAGATTCGCGGCTCCAGCTCCCTTGAAGTTCCACGGTAGTCCTTCGGCACTGTATCCCGGTGTTCTCCTCCCTTCGGGCACAGAAGGTGCAGTCTTCGGGGCACGGTCTTCGTGACAGGGCGTCGGCGTTAGAATGCAGTTGGCCTTTCCTGTGCTGAATCTCAAAGTTATACGGTTGAAGCCTCTCTAACCACCGCGCGAGTTGACCCTCGGGCTGCTTGAAGTTCAGGAGCCACCGCAGGGATGCATGGTCGGTCCTGATGAGAAATTCTTGCCCGTACAGGTACTTGTGGAAGTGTTCAATGGTCTTCACGATGGCGAGCAGCTCCTTCCTGGTGACGCAGTAGTTCCTTTCTGGCTTTGACAAGGCCTTGCTGAAGTAGGCCACTACTCTCTCCTCGCCGTCCACTACCTGCGACAGGATTCCCCCTATGCCAAAGTCGCTGGCATCGGTATTGACGATGAACCTTGTTCCAGGTCTGGGGTAGGCCAGAATAGGCGCGATGCACAGAGCCTGCTTGAGTTGTTCGAAGGCACTGTGGCATTCTGCTGTCCACGTGAAGAGTTGGTTCTTCTCAGTCAGGCGATGTAAAGGTTTGGCGATGTCGGCGAATCCCCTCACGAAGCGACGGTAATAAGTGCAGAGTCCCAGGAAGCTTCGTAGTTGGGACTTGTCCTTCGGAACTGGCCACCCCCTCACAGCTGCGGTCTTCTCAGGGTCGGTGCGCACCCCTTCTTCGGAGACGATATGCCCAAGGTACTGGACCTGCTTCTGGAAGAGCTGACACTTCTTGGGGCTCAACTTCAGCTGGGCAGCCCGTAGCTTCATCAAGATCTCCTTCAGGTTGCAGTAGTGCTCCTCGAAGCTTTTTCCCAGAACGATGACGTCGTCTAGGTAGACCAGGCAGGTCTTCCAGTGTAGTCCCCTCAGAATGGACTCCATTAGCCTTTCGAAGGTCGCAGGGGCGTTGCACAGACCGAATGGCATGACGGTGAACTGCCAGAGTCCGCTGCCCACAGAGAACGCCGTTTTCTCGCGGTCCTTAGGGTGGACCTCCACCTGCCAGTAGCCACTCTTCAAATCCAAGGTGGAGAACCACCTTGATCCTGATATGGTGTCCAGCGTGTCGTCGATCCGGGGTAGAGGATAGCTGTCCTTCTTCGTGACGTCGTTCACCCGCCTGTAGTCCACGCAGAACCTGGTGGAACCGTCCTTCTTCTTCACAAGCACGACCGGAGAACTCCAAAGACTATGTGATGGCTCGATCACCCCTTGCTCCTTCATCTCTTCTACCATCCGGTCGACTTCGGCTTGCTTGGCGAGCGGAACACGTCGGAATGGGGCCCTAATCGGTGCGCTGTCCCCAACGTCGATTCTGTGCTGGACCAAGCTTGTCCTGCCGAAGTCTTTGCTCCCCACGGAGAAGACATCCTGGAATTCGCGTAGCAGGTCCTGAAGTTGGCGTGATTGTTCCTCGTCTAAATGGTCCTGGGATCCCTGGTACAGCTTCTGTAGTTCTTCTGGCAGTGTGCGTCTTCTTCGGTTGTCCGTCTGCAGGTGTCCGTCCGTCGTGTCGGTGATGCGGGCAATCCAGGTAACGGGCTCGCAGACTCCTAGGTTGGTGTCCCGGTGAACCGTAATGTCGTAGTCGTTCAGGTTGGACAGCTGGACGTACGGCCGAGACGTCGTGTTGATGAGGGTCTTGGCAACTAGCAATCCTTTTGTCTGGATGTCCTCATATTTTGGCTCGATGACAGCCGCCACTCCCTCAGCAGTTCCGTCGACAATTACGGCGGCGCTGACCTCCGTCCTGGCAGGAACGATGACGTCCTCTCTCAGCCTTACTCGTCGTGCGGTGACGGCCTCGTGTGCTGGTTGCAAAGCAAGTTCCTCACCTCCGAAGTGCAGAGTGTTGGTACTCAGGTCCAAGATGATGTTGTTCTGGTCCAGGAAGTCCAGTCCGATGATCACTTCATTTGATACGTCAGCCACAAGCACTGGATGCTTTATCGCCCGTCGACCAATGACGATCTCCAGTGATGCTTCGCCATGTACTGGTTCGGTCTCTCCGGTCGCGGTTATTAGCTGGAGGTACCTTTGTGTGGGTTGCACTCTCCACTTCGGGATCACGGTGGGATTGACGATGGTCCTCGACGCTCCCGTGTCGATCAGCAGGGGCCAGCTCACTCCGTTGACGACTCCGTCGACCATCAGGCTGCTATTGTCCCTCCGTAACTTCGTCACACGAACTTGGACTGCCGGGGCTTGACGACTGTCACAAGCCAACCTTTGCCCCCCTAGGCTGGCTGATACTTGCTTTCCTGGGCCGCGCGGTTTCTCTACGACTGACTGTCCCGACGGAAACCCTTGGCGGCGGCGATCACCGCAGTCCTTGCTCAGGTGGCCTCTCTTACGGCAGGTCCAGCAGGTCGGTAGTCCTCTTCCAGGCCGCCTCTCCGGATGTCCTTCGGCTAAGTTTTTGTTGGTGGTACTGCGACTCTTGACGAACCGGCCTAGCACCTCCATCAGTTCATCGGCCAGGGGCTTGGTCTTGTTGGCTTTGGCTGGTTCGTCGACGTCCACCTGACGCACCCGCGCGCACATTCTAGATACCTGCTTTGCCGTCTCGAACTCAAGTGCGTGGCTCAGCGCATCTGCCAGGGTCTTATTGCGCGCGAGACGCAGCGCCTGTTGAGTGTCCGAGTCCCGTAGCCCGTCGGTGAAAGTCTGCGTCGCTATCTGCTCCAGAAAGTCGGCCGGCGCTGTTGGGTAGGCGAGCCTTACGAGGCGTGCGATGTCCATCTCGAACTCCTGCAGGGTTTCCGCGTTCTTCTGTACCCGGGTCCGGAGCTGCATCTGGTAGGCCTGCTGAAGATGGCTATCTCCATATCGGGACTCCATATGGGCGATCAGTGAAGCGTAGTCCTGGGATCCAGTCGGGATGGCCTGAAGGACGTTAAGGGCGTCACCTCTCAGCGCTACAATGAGAGCTGTAGCCTTTTCTGTGTTGTTCCAGTTATTTATGGAACAGGCCGCCTCGAACTGACGTAAGTAGGTGCTCCACGGGACCTTTCCGTCGAAGGTTGGGGGCGTCACTCTGCTATGTCCCGTTCCTGATATTCCCGGTGTAACGGTGGGCGGGCGTTGGCGCAGCTCGGCAACTTCCTCTTGTAGGGCTTTGACTCTCTCATCCACCCCGGTCGGCGGGCGTCGGCGCAGCTCGGCGACTTCCTCTTGTAGGGCTTTATTATTATTATTATTATTATTATTATTTATTTACCAAAAATTGTGCCTACAATTTATGGACGGCAGATAGAGAAAGGGCAAGCCCCACATACACATCAGTGTCTCCATCTCCGTTCATTAAATCTAAATAAATCTCAAATGTTACATTATACAATTTACACCTTTACATGTGCTATATACACATAATCTGCTGTACATGACGTCTATACCATACAATTCATAAATAAAAGGGATGACACAGGCATGCACACACACATATACACGCTCACACACGCATACATACATACATATATACACGCACGCGCCCACTCCCAATCACTCACAAAGTTACATTATACAGTATATAATTCAATTTACATGGGGTTTTAGTCCCTTTAGAGCCTTCACTTTGCGGCAAAATTGTCGTGGAGGAAGGTCTTTTATTTCACGAGGCAGGTCATTCCAAAGTCGAGCAGAGCGATTGTAGAATCCAGATTGATAATCTGTTGTCCTAGCGAATGGAGGAACAAGTGTGACACCCTGTGCTCTACGGACTGAACGATATGACAGCTGAAGGCGGTGAAATGGGTACAGTATAATGGTGAATCTATCTTCCATCCCTGTCGGCGGGAGTCGGCGCAGCTCAGCAAATTCCCTTTGTAGAGCGTTGAATCTCTCTTCCACCCCCATCAGCGGTCGTTGGCACAGCTCGGCAACTTCCACTTGCAAGGCGTTGAATTTCTCCTCCACCCCCATCAGCGGGCGTTGGCGCAGCTCGGCAACTTCCACTTGCAAGGTGTTGAACTTCTCCTCCACTGCCGCGACTTCCTCACGTAGGCCCTGTTCTAATTTCCTTTGGCTCTCCTCTAATCTCGTCAGCAGACACTCTTCCAGATTTTTCTGGCCATCCAGAAATTTGGCGGTTAGGTCCTCTGCTAACTTATTCTGGCTGTCTTCCATCTGCTTCAGGTCCTCCGCTAACTTATTTTGGCCTTCTTCTAATTTGGAAGTTAGGTCCTCTGCTAACTTATTTTGGCTGTCCTTCAGGTCCTCTGCTAACTTCTTCTGGCCATCCTCCATCTTCTTCTGGCCGTCTTCCATTTTGGTTTCCATGCCATTTAACTTTTCTAGCAGTGCTGCCAATTTCTCCTCCATTTTAGTTGTTTGTCTTGTAAAGGGCATGCACTCACAGGAAAATTAGAGAAAATGACCTGCTCGGGTTTTGAAACCAGGACCGTCAGGTGTTGTGCTTGAGTTCGTAATCCGGCTTCTGACACCAGTTGTTACGTGCCACCCCCTAGTGGCACTTTTGTTAACTGGATTACGGTGGGGGTACAAAGCACAACACCAATTACTGCTTAAAGAAATAATTAACTTTATTGTGGCCAGAAAATTACACTAATCAGCAAATACAAGCAATTAGGAGCCTTCTCCAGTTTCCTCAAGTCTCTTCCTTATGCGCTCTTGGCCCCTTTCACTTGCAACAGACCACAGAAGTTAATCCGTCCTAATGAGTCCGGTGGCCTTGGCAGAAGTTACCTGCCCCTCTTCCTCAGGTACAACAAATACAGTTACTTACGAGCACTTGATGTACGCTGTTCACAAGCTGGGAGAAACAATGTCACAGGATTTCGTAACTCGCACAGCACTTCGTCACCACACTTCTGTCGCACAAGATAATCGCTCGCACTAGCTCGTAAAACACAACAACAACAGAAAACTCGGTCCCCTCGCTGTTGAAGCCGCTTATATAGCAGGCTGGTGACTCAATAAATTCTAGAATCGTCCAGGACACACGGCTTCTCGACATTTCCTTCGCTGGTGGTGTCACGAAGATTCTGGACCATCCCTTTCACTTCGCAGTCCGTTGCGTAACGCGCATGCAATACACTGAGGGAGAGCAGTCCAGCCCTGGGGCAGTTTTGACTCATGCTGCGAGCGATGAAACGAACTCACAGCCGTAACATAATGTTTTGGGCTGTCTGTCTGTCTGTTTGCTTGATTGTCTGTGGACAACTTTGTTCCCTTATAACTCGAGAACGGCTGGGTGTATCAACGTAAAATTTGGTACAGATATCCATCAGAGGCGCAACACTAATCATTGATGTAACTCTTCTCTATACCTCTCATAAAAGGGGGAATACCCCCTTAAAATACATGCTGAAATAGGAGTAGAAGGACGAGACAAAGCTCATTTTCAGCCCCTCAATGTGAGAGACAAAACTCGGGGGCCCTAAAAGCACATTTTAAGGTCCTACGTCCAACCGTTTTTGAGATATTCCCAGAAAACTAATTTAATTTAATAAACTATGAATGAATGCAAGCCGATAACCATGGCAACAGATTCTCAGAGATCCATCTATTGCTGTAAGACGCAATACAATTCCATTAATTACATTAGTGTGAAAGTTTGCAAACGGTTAGATGGTTATTATGGAACCAAATTAAGCTGTAAATTTCATCAATACGTAAAATGCGCTTAAGGGGGTCAAGGGGTAGTCTAGATTTTTTTTCACGCGATTTACATCTGCGGGTGTGGTATGGCAGGTCTATTATATTCCTATACCTATGTTATATTATTATTATTAGTATTATATTATGGCGTACAACGACGAGACAAAGCCCCTCGGTGCCAGAAATAAAACTCGAGGGTCCTCGAAAACTACATTATAAGGCTCTAAAACCAACAGTTTCTGAAACATTCCAAGAAAACTAATTAAGTTTAATTTAACAAACTAATGAAGGAATGCAAATCGGTAATCATGACAACATTATTTCAAGGGGTGGCATCCAACTTTCCATCTATTTCAGTAAGAAGCAATTTACTACATTTATTACATTTCTGTGAAAGTTTACAAATATAAGGTTATCACGGAACCAACGTAGACTGTACTGTATAATTCATCAATGCAATTAAGGGGGTCAAGGGGTAACCTAGGATTTTTTCATGCAATTTTCACGTGCGACATATAGTGCAGAAGGTCTATTATATCTCCAAACAACAACATTATTTTCAAAAATTCCTGAATTGAATCAGCATTTTTTGCGGCTTATAGGAATTTGGGCCATTTGAGACTAAAGAACCTGAATTTTCATGCACCACAAGCTTTTATAATTTATGAAAGAGGTCTTCCTGTGTATGGGGACCCATCACAACGTAGAGGGTCAGTTTTTATGTGACGTGTATTGCGTTTCATCTACAAGGCTTTCAATTCTATTTCATCTCAGGAAGTACACGTCAGGTGAATTTAGTTTGAGAGCACATTTCAACTAATCTTTTTTTTTTTTTTTTTGTCGACATACGGGTTCATCGTAAGGATGATTTTCTTTGATACTGTGTGGTAGATATACCCATATTTGGATTTCTGGGTGATATGTTGTAGACAATAGTATTGTCTGTCTGTCTGTCTTTCTGTGTATCCTTATGTACGCCTATAACTCATGTTCGGATGCTTGGTGCATCGTAAAATTAGGTATGGTAAACATGAGTCAATACACCAATCATTTATAAATCTCTTCACCGTTCATTTCATACAGTAGAAGGGTGGATATATAGGGGAAAACTTCTCAAAATACATGCTAAAATAGGCGAAATATAAAAATTATCCTAGAAGGACGACCAAAGCATATGTTGCACTTCTCAATGTCAGACACAAAATTCGCGAGTCTATAAAGGGTCTCCGAAAACCACATTATAAGGCCCTTAAATTAACAGTGTGTGTGATATTCCCAGAAAACTAACTTCGTTTTGATAAACTTATGAAGGAATGACAAGCCGCTAACCATTGCAACAGTAGCTCAATTGATAATGTCTGGTGCGTCTCTAAAAGCAACAGTACTTAAAAGGGACGTAACACCAATAACATTATTATTATTATTATTATAATGTCTGGTGTTAACACCGAACACCGTTCGAAGAACGGGTACTTCTGCTAGTCTTCTATATATTTGTCAAATACCACTCACTCACTCATTCATTCATCACGAAATCTCAGAAACCACCGAACGGATTGGAATGAAATTTGGTATGCATCTTCCTCAAGGGCCGCAAATGCTCACTAAGAGAGGATTTTTGGATATTCAGGTTCTAAAGGGGTGTTAAGGGGGTAGACCTGCATTTCATTGAATAGCAATATCTCCCGATTGGTTTCATTGGGGGATGTGATACTCGGCATATAAACTCATCATTAAAAATAAGAAGACACGTGTCTGAGGGTTTTTCGATGTGGTGTATTTTATGAGGTGAAAGGGATGAAAGGTGGGGATTGAAAGATTCCTAACGGAGTGTGTACCTCTTAAACGACATAGGCGAGGTGTTTGAAACTCAGCGAAAAAAAATCAACATAAAAAAGAAGTAAATATGTGTTTGACCGTTTTTTTCATAAATCCAATTTAAGGGGCCCATGGGGAGGGGTGAAATTCTGGGGGGGAGGGGGGAACAGGAAAGAAAGTGTCCTAACTGATTGACTGACTGACTCACTCATCAAACTCAGGGGGAAAAAACTGCTTTAAAGTAAGTAAATAGCTGTTCGACAGTTTTTTTCATAAATCAAATTTAAGGGGTTTATGGGGAGGGGTGAAATTTTGAAAAAAGAAAATTGAAAGAAAATGTCCTGACTCACTCACTCACTCATCGCCAAGCCAGAATTATTGAAGTTAGAAACATGACAGTTTGGGATATGTTCATTGTATGTCAAAACCGTCTACTAAGGGAGGATTTTCGGATATTCAGGTTCTAAAGGAGTCTGGAAGGGGTTAAACCTGCATTTCATTGAATAACAATATCTGCCGATTGGTTTCATTGGGGGATGTGATACATGGCATATAAACTCATCATTAAAAAGTAAGGAGACACGTGTCTGATGGTTTTTCGATGTGGTGTATATTATGAGGTGAAAGGGGTGAAAAGTGGGGATTGAAAGATTAATAACGGAGCGTGTATCTCATAAACGACATAGGCGAGGAGTTTGAAACTCAGCGGAAAGAAATCAGCATAAAAAAGAAGTAAATATGTGTTTGACCGTTTTTTCATAAATCCAATTTAAGGGTCCATGGGGAGGGGTGAAATTCTATGGGGGGGGGACAGGAAAGAAAGTGTCCTGACTGACTCACTCATCAAACTCAGGGGAAAAACTGCTTTAAAGTAAGTAAATAGCTTTTCGAGAGTTATTTTGATCAATCAAATTGAAGGGGATCATCGGGAGGGGTGAAATTCTGAAGAAAAAAAAATTGAAAGAAAATGCCCTGACTCATTCACTCACTCATCATCGCCCAGCCAAAAATATTGAAGTTGGAAACATGGCATTTCGGGGATATGTTCGTTGTATGTCAAAACCGTACACTAAGAGAGGATTTTTGGATATTCAGGTTCTAAAGGGGTCTTACGGGGGTTAAACCTGCATTTCATTGAATAACAATATCTCACGAGTGGTTTCATTTGTGGATGTGATACTCTGCATATAAACTAATCATTAAAAAATAAGCAGACATGTGTCGAAGGGTTTTTTGATGTGGTGGATTATTATGAGGTGAAAGGGGTGAAAAATGGGGGTTGAAGGATTCCAAACGGAGCGTGTAGGCCTATCTCTTAAACGACATAGGCGAGAAATTTGAATCTCAGCGAAAAAAAATCAGCTTAAAAAGTAAGTAAATCGGTGTTCGACCGATTTTTCATAAATTAATTTAAGGGGCCAATGTGGTGGGGTGAAATTCTGGGACAAAAAGGAAAGAAAGTGTCCTAACTGACTGACTAACTCACTCACTCATCAAACTCAGGGGGAAAAGACAGCTTAAAAAATACGTTAATAGGTGTTCAAGCGTTTTTTCATCAATCCAATTTAAGGGGCCCATGGCGAGGGGTGAAATTATGGTAAAAATAATTGAAAGAAAATGTCCTGTCTGACTCAATCATCACGCCCAGCGAAAACTATTAAAGTTGGAAAAATGACATTTTGGGAATATGTTCGCTGTATGTCGAAAATGTCAACTAAGGAATGATTTTTGTTTATTCGGGTTTTAAAGAGGCGTTAAGGGGGTAAACGTGCATTTCATTGAATAACGATATCTCATGAGTTGTTTCTTTGGGGATGTGATAGTCGGTATATAAACTAATCATTAAAAATAATCAGACATATGTCTAAGGGTTTATCGATGTGGTGTATATTATGAGGTGTAAGCCTTGGAGGCTGGATTTAGACAGCTCCTTAACCCGGTCCATGAGGCAATTTTAATTGGCTACATGGTTAACTCTTGCCAGGCGCGTCCACGTCACGGGGGTGGGCAACGGTACTGTAATATACCATGGAACTACAGTACCGGCTAAGTTCTGGTGAGGACCCAGTCCTATGGGGTATAACATAGGCCCCGTGCACAGGGTTACGTGCGAAGACCTCAACGGAATCTGCAGCGGAGAAGATGGACTTCGGAACGGTGGAGATTGCGGAAGAGGCAACCCAGTACTCAGGGAATAGTAAGAGTACAGCATCAATCGGCAGCGTCTGTTTCCCAGGTTAGGGGCGGCTGCAAGGGCGTCTGTTTCCCATGTTAGGGGCGGCCTGTATAATAGCTGGCAGTAGCTTCATAAAATGCCTTTGGGAGTGGCGACCCCATCGTAATAATAGCCTAAAATGGAAATGGCACTTCGAATGAATCGGAAAAGGTTAGGGCGTACCCTGCAGGCGACGCGCAGTTCTTTTGGTACTGGGGGAACTGTGAGAAATGGGCGACCAGTAACCGAAATGAAAGTGGGAATCATGAATGTCATGACCCTGACAGGCAAGGTGGAGGAGGTGGTAGACTTCATGGAGAGGGAGAATGTTGGATTGATGGGGCTGAGTGAAGTGAAATGGAAAGGTAAAGGAAGGAAGAAATTGAGGAAAGGATATACATTATACTGGAGTGGTGGCCAAGAGGCCAAAAATGGCGTGGGACTGATAACCTCGAAACAACTGGAGGAGTATGTTGAAGTGGTCGAGTGTGTGAGTGACAGAATAATGAAAATTAGAATGAAGATGAAAAATGACTTGATGGACTTCATACAAGTGTATGCACCACAGACTGGAAACAGAGAAGAAGATATTGAAGTATTCCTGGAGGATGTAGAAAGAGTAATTTCAGATGTAGAAGTGGTGATCATGGGAGATATGAATGCACAAGTCGGAAACGAGAGACAAGGAAAGGAAGAAGTCATTGGACCATATGGATATGGGAAAAAGAACCGGGAAGGAGAGGAACTTGTAAACTTTTGTGAAAGGAATGGACTGATAGTGGGTAATTCATGGTTTCGGAAGAAAAACAGCAGGAAAATTACGAGATATGGTTGGGGCGATAGAAGAACAAAATCAGTAATTGACTACTTTCTGGTGGAAAGGACTAATCGCAGAAAGCTGATAGATGTGACAGCTTTACCAGGAGAAGCATTTGATGGGGACCATAGAGTTGTGGTGGCAAAATTTAGATGGGAAAAATTGGAAAACCTAAAGGAGATCAGAGAAAGTAAAATAAAAGTATGGAAATTGAAAGACAAAACCGTACAGGAAAATTTTCAGGAGAGATTGAAGCAACAAATCCCAGTTACTGAAGTGGAAAACATAGAAGAGGAATGGTCTCACTTTAAAAAGGCATTTGTTGGTGCAGCAGAGAGTGCTTGTGGTAGGACGTCAACAAGAGTGAAAGAGAAGGAGACACCATGGTGGAATGAGGAAGTGAGGAAAGCAGTGAAAGAAAAGAAGTCTGCATGGAAAGAATGGAACCGAAATCAAACAGAAGAAAGCAAAAGGAAGTATCACGACAGCAAACGGAGGTGTAAGAAAGTGGTAGGAGAAGAAAAGAAGAAAAGTTGGGAAGAATTTACACGAAGAATGGAAACAGATGTAAGTGGCAGTAAAAGGATGCTGTATGGGCTTCTAAGAAGTAAGAGGAAAGAAAGAGTTACTACAAAGCTAGTGAAAAAGGAAGATGGAGAGTTGTTAACACACCCAGAAGAGATAAAGGGACGATGGAAGGAGTATTTCGATAAGCTTTTGAATGTGAGCAATGGTACTGGTGAGATGGAAGTGGCACAACCTGACGACTCTATAACAGAAGATGATATAACAATGCTGGAGGTGGAATTAGCAGTACAGAAAATGAAGATGGGAAAAGCAACAGGGGTGGATGAAGTCAGTGTAGAAATGATAAAGGCTGCTGGACCTGTTGGTATGCAATGGCTGTATCGACTGCTAAAGTGTGTGTGGAAATGGAAATGTGTACGAGAAGACTGGAAGAAAGGGCTAATAATACCAGTGTTTAAGAAGGGGGACAAGAAGGTATGTGATAACTATAGAGGGATCACCCTCATATCACAGATAGTAAAAATACTGGAAAGGATATTAGAAAGAAGAATGAGAAGAAAGGTGGAAGGAGAGTTGCAAGAGGAACAGTATGGCTTCAGGAGTGGAAGATCCACAGTGGACCCAATCTTTAGCTTGAGGCAGGTGATGGAAAAGAACTGGGAATATGGAGAGGATTTGATCATGACTTTCATAGATCTAGAAAAGGCATATGATAGTGTCCCCAGAGAGAAGGTATGGGAAACCATGGTTAAGAAGAGACTGGGAAGAGAAATGTTGGAAATGGTGCAAGCAATGTACAACAACTGTGTTAGCAGGGTACTGACCCCAGTTGGAAAGACAGATTGGTTTACGAACAAGACTGGACTAAGACAGGGGAGTGTGCTGTCACCTCTCTTGTTCATAATGGTGATGGATGAAATAGTAAAGGAAACAAAGGAAGCATATGAACATAAAGAAATGAAGTTACTGTTATTTGCAGATGATATTGTGGTCTGGGGAAGGAACACCGAAGAAGTGCAAAAACAACTAGATGCACTGAACGAAAATATTCAGAAGTATGGCCTGAAAATCAGTATAGAGAAAAGCAAGACCATGGTGATGACAAGAGGGGAAAGACAAGGAAAGGGCACTGTGAAAATTGGAAGTCAGAGTTTGGAAATTGTGGACACGTTCAAATACCTAGGAAGTGAATTGATGCAAACTGGTAGGTTGGACATGGAGATTGGCAGGAGGGTACAGCAGAGCAATGCATTCTATCAAAGTGTAAGAAAACTTGTTTGGGATAAGGAAGTACCAAGGAAAAGCAAGGAGGTAATGTATAAAGTGTATTATGTACCCATATTAACTTATGCAGCTGAGACTTGGACCCTGACAAGCAGGCAAGAGAGTAGAATCCAAGCCAGTGAAATGAAATTCCTAAGAAGTATGATAGGAAAGACAAGGAAAGACAGAGTGAGGAATGAAGATGTTAGGAAGGAAGTTGGGATGGGAAAACTAAATGAGAGAATTGAGAAGAATAAACTAAGGTGGTTTGGACATGTAAAGAGGATGGAGGAAAATAGAATACCAAGACAGATGCTGGAGGCGAAGTGCAAGGGTAAGAGACCAAGAGGAAGACCTAGAACAAGGTGGATGGATTCAGTGAAGAACGGGGTAAGAAAAAGAAATCTGGACTGGGACAAGATCGTGGAAGAAGAATGGTGGAAGGAAAGAGGAAAGTGGAGAAGTGCCATAAATACCCCGACCCGGCAGGAGCTGGATAAGGGGAAATGATGATGATGATGAAGGGGTAAAAATTGGGTGTTGAGGGATTCTGAACGGAGCGTGTATCTCTGAAACGACATAGGCGAGAAGTTTGAAATTCGGCGGGAAAAAACAGCTTAAAATACAAGTAAATAGGTGTTCGACCGTTTTTTCGTAAGTCCAATTTAAGGGGCCCTTGGAGAGGGGTGAAATTCTGGGGGAAAATAAATGAAAGAAAATGTCCTGACTGACTCACTCACTCATCATCGCCCAACCAAAATTATTGAAGTTAGAAACATGAAATTTTGGGGATATGTTCGTTGTATGTCGATAACGTCCACAAAGGAAAGAGGTTTGGATATTCAGGTTCTAAAGAGGTGTTATGGGGGTAAACGTGCATTTCATTGAATAACAATATCTCACGAGTGGTTTCATTTGGGGATGTGATACTTGGCATATATACTAATCATTAAAAATAAGCTGACACATGTATAATGGTTTTTCGATGCAGTGTATTTTATGAGGTGAAAGGGATGAAAAGTGGGGGTTGAAAGATTCCTAACGGAGCGTGTATCTTTTAAACGACATAGGCGAGGAGTTGAAACTCGGAGGAAATCAATCAGCTTAAAAATAAATAAATAAATAAATAAATAAGTATTTTTTTATATTTTTTTAGCGTATGCCTTTCAGTGCCGGGAGTGTCCGAGGACATGTTCGGCTCGCCAGTTTTGTAGCTGCTTCGAGACGGACACCCAATGGGTGAGCTACAAGTACCGTTGGGGAGGGAAGTTGGAAGGGAAGGGCGAGGAGTTGGAAGGTAGCGGCTGTGGCCTATAGTGAGGGACCAACCCCGGCATTTGCCTGGAAGGAAGATGGGAAACCACAGAAGACCATCTTCAGGGTTGCCGGCGGGGGGATTCGAACCTCCTCGCCTCCCGGATGTGAGCGACTGCCATTAGTCATGCCGTAACCACCACGGCTAACTCACCCGGTAATAAGTAAATAAATAAAATAAATAGGTGTTCGACCGTTTTTTCATAAATGCAATTTAAGAGGCCTATGGGGAGGGGTGTAATTCTGGAAGAAAAATGTCCACTAAGGAAGGATTTTTGGATGTTCACTCTCATCGACCAACCAAAACTATTAAAGTTAGAAGAATGATATTTTGGGGATATGTTTGTTGTGTGTCGAAAACGTCTACTAAGGAGGGATTTTTGGATATTCAGGTTCTAAAGGGGTGTTAACGGGGTTAAACCTGAATTTCATTGAATAACAATATGACACGACTATAACGCGAGCGAAGCGAGGCTAAAAATGAGATGGTGTGTGTCTGTGTATTACTCAATCACGCAAGTACCACTGGTCCGATTTACATGAATTTTACATGGAAGTAGCTGATTTACCTGGTTAATATATAGGTTGCTTTTGATTCCAATACTTTGCACTATTTAAAGATGGCGACCATTTTAGTGACGTCACTACACCCATTGGTTTCAAACTTTCATATTTCCATTTCAAATAAAAAGAGAACTCTAAGAAATAGCAAACTTTTGATGGCATATACGAGGATTAAAATTACATTTTCTATCCGAAAGGTATCTCCAACGGTTAGCGAGTAAAACCTAAATTTGTGCTATAAAACACGGTCAACGCCGAGCGGTGTAGTTGGACTAAATAATCCATCTTTAATCTCCCTCTGCGCAGCACCTCGCCTATCCCCTGTTTTAACTGTCACCTTCACATTTTAATTCATTTATGACGCGTAGCGAAGCACGGGTACTTCAGCTAGTCATGCCATAAATCTGACATGGGACCGCCGGCTCTACTTCCCCTCCGAAGGAAGGCATACTGAGGGATTTCTTAACGCTCTTAAAAAGTCCGACGACTTCGGCCGGGTTTGAACCCACGACCTTAGGCATCGAAGCTCAGCATAATAAATATGTTTCATGCCTGAGTATAATATAGCCTACTGATTTTATGGCGCCGAATTGCCTACTATCATAATGTGTGCCTTTCCGTTTACATTATAATGAGAACTTTTATCAAGATTTTCGCCTGCCATGATTTCATTATTTTCAGTTTTTGATGGTTATCTATTAATATCATTTATTAATGTGAGTTAACCTTTGTATTAATAATAATATTTCGCGCTCTGAACCATTGAACCTTTGTTGACAACATCTTTGAGGAAGCTTTTAATATCGCCATTCTTTCACACAATGAATAGCAAAAATAGCGCCTTTTCTTTCCAACAATGCAAATCAAAACAGATGGTTTGTAGTCGCTTTTTAGCCAATTTTCATTTATGAAAAAATAGGCTAGTGAGATCACTCTTTGTCTGTGGGTGTGTATGTGTGTGTGTCTGTAATAAAATCTAAACGGCTGGAGCGATTTCAATGAAACTAGGTTAGGTCATGGCACCATATTGGCCGATCCCCACCGTGCCCTTTAAATTGTACTACGTCTCACCAATCCAACATGGCGGCTGTGCGAAATATTCATCGGCATTCTATATCTCCGAAACTATTACTGATATCACCCTGAAATTTTGTACGGTAATAAACGGCACTACTAGAAGATCACCTATGAAACATTAAAAAACTGTTAACTACAAAACGAACATGGCGGCCAAGCGAATTTAAACCCTTAAATGGTCATTTCTCGCAATTTAACCATCCAAACGCAGTGAAACTTGGTACAGTAAATGTTTATACACATTGTAATGCACTGGCATCTAATTTTGTTCAATTGTTTACATATCCTCAACATGGCGGTTGTGCGAAATTTTAAAATTAAGTTTTTATTTCTTGTCCATTAATCATGCGATCGAAGTGAACGTTTGAATAATGAACCTACGCAATAATCGTCATCTAATAGTACATAACTCTATGGCCTACATATATAAAAATCCAACATGGCGACCAACCGAAATATTTAGACAGTTCTCAATATCTATTAATCTAGGACAGCAATCAAACTGAAATTTTGTATGTTGATAGAGGCTATGAAGATAAGTTCACCTATGGGACTTTCAATAACTTGGTGAGCACAAATCCAACATGGCAGCGACCCGAAATATAAATATTTAAATGGAAGTTTCTCGCGATTTAACCATCCGAGCGCAGTGAAGCTTGATACGGTAAATGCTTATACGAATTTTAATCAACTGGCATCTAATTAATTTAAATTGTTTTATATTATACCAGCTGTACCCGGCATGCGTTGCAATGCCAATCAAAGAAAGTGTTGGCGTTGAAATTCTGTTTCTTGAAGTGCTTTTGGATACACAACATGTTAACTGCCTCTAAGCTATCATAAAATGGATTTTCTAATTTAGAACCATTCGAGGGAGCGTGCACAACAACTTTCAAAAAGTTTCATCGCTGTCACTCATTTGTTGAATCTAATCGTACGCTACCTATTGTGAAATGGATTTACTAAGTCGAAACCCTTCCCTGGCGTGTACACAATGACTCATCAATGATTCATCGCAATCGGATGAATGGTATATGCACGTATAGGGGTTTTTGTTTAAACGATTCGTGCGCTGTCACTCATTTGTTGAATCTACTCGTGCGCTACCTATTGAGAAATGTATTACTAAGTCGAAGCCCTTCCCTGGCGTGTACACAATAACTCATCAAGGTTTCATCGCAATCGAAGAATGTTATATGAACGCAATAGGGAAATTTGTTGAAACGCTTCGCGCGTCGTCACCCATTTGTTGCATCTACTCTTGCGCTACTTATTGTGAAATGGATTTACTAAGTCCCCTTCCCTGGCGGGTACAAAATAACTGATCGATGTTTCATCGCAATCGGATGAATAGTATATGAACGCATACCTGATTTTGTTTAAACGATTCGCACTCCGTCACTCATTTGTTGAATCTACTCGTGCGCTACCTACTGTAAAATGTATTTACTAAGTTAGAAACCGTCACGTAAGTGTCCACAACATCTCACCCAAGTTTCATCGCTATCGTCGTTCATTTGTCGAATCTACTCGTGTGCTACCTACTGTGAAATGTATTTACTAAGCCAGAAACCTTCCTTGGAGTGTCAACCATATTTCACCCAAGTTTCACCGCTAACGGCAGAATGGTATATGACCTTATACGGGACTTTGTTGAAACGCTTCGCGCGTCGTCCCTCATTTGTTGAATCAACTTGTGCGCTGCATATTGTATAGGGGATTTACTAAGCCAGAAATTTTCCATGACGTGTACACAACATCTCACCCAAGTTTCATAGGTACGGACGAATGGTACATGTATGCATACGGGACTTGGTTGAAACGCTTCGCGTGTCGTCGCTCATTTGTTGATTCTACTCTTGCGCTACATATTGTAATATGGATGTACTCAGCCAGAAACCTTCCCTGGAGTGTACACAACATCTCACCCAAGTTTCATCGCAATCGGATGAATGGTATGTGAACGTATACGGGACGTTGTCGAAACGCTTCGCGCGTAGTCACTCATTTGTTGAACATAAACGTGCGCTTCGTATTGTAAAATGGATTTACTTAGCCAGAAACCTTTCCTGGAGTGTACACAACAATTCACCAAACATTTATCACTATCAGACGAATGGTATATGACTTTATACGGGACTTAGTTGAAACGCTTCGCGTGTCATCGCTCATTTGTTGAATCTACTGGTGCGCTACCTATTGCAAAATGTATATACTAAGCCAGAAACCTTCCCTGGAGTGTACACAGCATCTCACCCAAGTTTCATCGCTATCGGATGAATGGTATATGAAATTAAATGGGACTTTGTTGAAACGCTTCGCGCGCCGTTGCTCATTTGTTGATTCTACTCGTGCTCTACCTATTTTTAAAGGGATTTACTAAGCTAGAAACCTTCCCTGGAGTGCACACAAAATCTCAGCCTAGTTTCATCGCTATCGGACGAATGGTATATGAACGCAAACGTGACTTTGTTGAAATGCTTCGCGCGTCGTAGCTCATTTGTTGAATCTAATCGTGCGCTGCCTATTGTAAAGTGGATGTACTAAGCCAGAAAATTTCCCTGCAGTGAACACAACATTTTACGCAAGTTTCATAGCTATCGGACGAATGGTATATGAATGCATTCGGGACTTTGTTGAAATGCTTCGCGCATCGTCGCTCATTTGTTGAATCTACGCGTGCGCTACCTATTGTAAAATGGATTTACTAAGTCAGAAACCTTCCTTGGAGTGTACTCAACATCTCACCCAAGTTTCATCGCAATCGGACGAATGGTATATGAACACATACGGGACTTTGTTGAAATGCTTCGCGCATCGTCGCTCATTTGTTGAATCTACGCGTGCACTACCTATTGTAAAATGGATTTACTAAGTCAGAAACCTTCCTTGGAGTGTACTCAACATCTCACCCAAGTTTCATCGCTATCGGACGAATGGTATATGAACACATACGGGACTTTGTTGAAATGCTTCGCACATCGTCGCTCATTTGTTGAATCTACGCGTGCGCTACCTATTGTAAAATGGAATTACTAAGTCAGAAACCATCCTTGGAGTGTACTCAACATCTCACCCAAGTTTCATCGCAATCGGACGAATCGTATATGAACACATACGGGACTTTGTTGAAATGCTTCGCGCATCGTCGCTCATTTGTTGAATCTACGCGTGCGCTACCTATTGTAAAATGGATTTACTAAGTCAGAAACCTTCCTTGGAGTGTACACAACATCTCACCCAAGTTTCATCGCTATCGGACGAATGGTATATGAACACATACGGGACTTTGTTGAAATGCTTCGCGCATCGTCGCTCATTTGTTGAATCTACGCGTGCGCTACCTATTGTAAAATGGATTTACTAAGTCAGAAACCATCCTTGGAGTGTACTCAACATCTCACCCAAGTTTCATCGCAATCGGACGAATGGTATATGAACGCATAGGAGACATACACACCCACAGACAAACTATCACGTAAGATTGATTTATATATATATAGATTATAAGAATATCCACTTTACAATACCAATTTTTATCATACGATGTCCTTATGAAATATGATACATATTTCGGCTCATTTTGAGCCTTCTTCAGTCAATAGAACAAATGAAATTCTCACGAATCAGTCTAGGGTTGATCAGTTTGACCTCTCAATAAAATGTGTTAGTAAATTTTTATAAGATTTTCACATCGTCATTGCAATTAAAACATTGGAAATAAAATGCTTAAAGAATTTAAAACTGTATACAATCCAAGTGGTGAACTCATCGTCGTTGAAATCATCAGTTCCAATAAGGGACCTGTAACAACAAAAAGCCCCTGACAATCTACAATTCTTACTTGGAAACCTGAACTTATAACTATGATTGGGCATTAACTTACCCCATTGTGCACACATCTTGCATAAAAATCGTGTGTTATCCTGGTAGAGACGAAAGTTCGGAAGTTACTTGGTTAATAACTTTTACAAATTGTGTTCATCATTCTGAAAAGCGAAAAAATATTTGAAAACATGAAAGAAAAAATTAAAACGTAACCCAAGAAAAAATGAACAGTTGTTTACACACCGTTCTTTGGAGACCAGAACTGTCACATCGCACATTGGGAGGAAAACAACGAGTGTGTCTATGTCCGTCGTTGCTTGTCTACCTATGATAACTGGCTAGCTGACCGACCTTGGTACTGCAAGTGGTAGGGCAAGATTCGCGGGAAGGGGAGGCAAGACATACGTCAGAAACTTACGTTATGGAGGAGGGAGGGCGGCTTTCTGTTTAAATCGGTCTCTTCGCCTTAATTTCGAGATCGTGTTAAATAAAACATTGTCGTTGAAAGTCAAATCGTTCAGGTTATTTATAGTGTCTGGTTTTTGGGCATTTTGAATTTCTATATTTTCTAACACGTTAAGTTTTTTACATTTATTTACACACATCAAAAAAAGTTTTGCAACACCTCGGTTCCCAGATCTCCGGCATATAGACGTTGACTGTGTATATTGTATTAAAGATACAGTCCCTTTGACTGTTCATAGATGTCACTAAAACTGCTCAAAGATGTAAACAACCATGCATGAGCAGGGCCTATTAGACGGAGGGGGTACGACAGCCGATCAGTTCCAGTCATTCCACCAGGACGAAGGTACGCTGCTCATGTTGTCTGTAGTTCTACCATGCCTAGAAGGTCAATACCGCAGTTCGATCGCGTCCGCATTGTTACTTTGTGTCAAGAAGGGCTCTCAACAAGGGAAGTTTCCAGGCGTCTCAGAGTGAACCAAAGCGATGTTGTTCGGACATGGAGGAGGTACAAAGATACAGGAACTGTCGATGACAGGCCTCGCTCAGGCCGCCCAAGGGCTACTACTGTAGTGGATGACCGCTACTTACGGATTGCCGCTCGGAGGAACCCTGACAGCAATGCCACCATGTTGAATAATGCGTTTCGTTCAGCCACAGGACGTCGTGTTTCAACTCAAACTGTGCGCAATAGGCTGCATGATGCGCAACTTCACTCCCGACGTCCATGGCGAGGTCCAGCTTTGCAACCCCGACACCATGCAGCGCGGTACAGATGGGCCCAACAACATGCTGAATGGACCCCACAGAATTGGCATCACGTTCTCTTCACCGATGAGTGTCGCATATGCCTTCAACCAGACAATCGTCGGAGACGTGTTTGGAGGCACCCTGGTCAGGCTGAACGTCTTAGACACACTGTCCAGCGAGTGCAGCAAGGTGGTGGTTCCCTGATGTTTTGGGGTGGCATTATGTGGGGCCGACGTACGCCACTGGTGGTCATGGAAGGCTCCGAAACGGCTTTACGATACCTGAATGACATCCTCCGACCCATAGTGCACCCATATCGGCAGAATATTGGAGAGGCATTTGTCTTCATGGACGACAATTCTCGACCTCATCGTGCACATCTTGTGAATGCGTTCCTTCAAGATAACGACATCGCTCGACTACAGTGGCCAGCATGTTCGCCAGACATGAACCCTATCGAACATGCCTGGGATATGTTGAAAAGGGCTGTTTATGGACGTCTTGACCCACCAACCACTCTGAGAGATTTACGCCGAATTGTCGTTGAGGAGTGGGACAATTTGGACCAACAGTGTCTTGATGAACTTGTGGATAGTATGCCACGACGAATACAGGCATGCATCAATGCAAGAGGACGTGCTACTGGGTATTAGAGGTAGTGGTGTGTACTGCAATCTGGACCACAAATGCTGAAAGTCTAGCTGTATGATGGTACAACATGCAATGTGTGGGTCTCATGAGCAATAAAACGAGCTGAAATGTTGTTTATGTTGATCTCTATTCCCTTTGTATTTAAAGGTTCCGGAACTCTTGGAACCGAGGTGATGCAAAACTTTTTTTGATGTGTGTATAACTAGCAGAAGTACCCGTTAACACCACACATTATCAATTGAGCTACTTTTGCAAAGGTTAGCGGTTTGTCATTCCTTCATAAGTTTATCAGAACGAAGGTAGATTTCTGGGAATATCACACACACTGTTAATTTAAGGGCCTTAAAATGTGGTTTTCGGAGACCCTTTATAGACTCCCGAATTGTGTCTCTCACCTTGAGAATCACAACATATGCTTTGGTCTTCCTTCTAAGATAATTTTTATATTTCGCCTATTTTAGCATGTATTTTGAGAAGTTTTCCCTATATCCACCCTTCTACTGTATGAAAAGTACGGTGAAGAGTTTTATAAATGACTGGTGTCATGGTTACCACACCTAATTTTACGATGCACCAAGCATCCGAACACGAGTTATAGGCGTACATAAAGATACACAGAAAGAGAGACAGACAACATATCACCCAGACATCCAAATATGGGTATATCTACCACACAGTATCAAACAAAATCATCCTTACGATAAACCCGTATGTCGACAAAAAAAAAAGTGCTCTCAAACTAAATTCACCTAACGTGTACTTCCTGACTTGAAATAGAATTGAGAGCCTTGTAGACGAAACGCTATACACGTCACATAAAAACTGACCCTCTACGTTGTGTTAGGTCCCCATACAGTACACAGGAAGACCCCTTTCATAAATTATAAAGGCTTGTGGTGCATGAAAATTCAGGTTCTTTAGCCTCAAATGGCCCAAATTCTTTAAAAACGGCAAAAAATGCTGATTCAATTCAGGAATTTTTGAAAATAATGTTGCTGTTTGGAGATATAATAGACCTTCTGTACTAAACGTCGCACGTGAAAATTGCATGAAAATATTCTAGGTTACCCCTTGACCCCCTTAATTGCATTGATGAATTATACAGTCTACGTTGGTTCCGTGATAACCTTATAGCCATTTGCAAACTTTCACAGAAATGTAATAAATGGAGTGGCATTGCTTCTTACAGAAATAGATGGAAAGTTGGATGCCACCCCTTGAGTTAATGTTGTCATGGTTACCGATTTGCATTACTTCATTAGTTTGTTAAATTAACTTTAATTAGTTTTCTGGGATTATTTCAGAAACTGTTGGTTTTAGAGCCTTATTATGTAGTTTTCGAGGACCCATTAGGGCCCCCGAGTTTTTTTTTCTGGCACCGGGGGGCTATGTCTCGTCGTTGTACGCCATAATACTACTACTAATAATAATATAATATAGGGATAGGAATATAATAGACCTGCCGTACCACACCCGCATGTGTAAATTGCGTGAAAAAATTCTACCCCTTGACCCCCTTAAGCGCATTATACGTATTGATGAATTTTACAGCTTAATTTGGTTCCGTTTGCAAACTTTCACACAATGTAATTAATGGAATTGCATTGTGTCTTACAATAATAGATGGACCTCTGAGAATCTGTTGCCATGGTTACCGGCTTGCATTCGTTCATTAGTTTATTAAATGAAATAAGTTTTCTTGGAATATCTCAAAAACGGTTGGTTTTAGGGCCTTAAAATGTGGCCCGAGTTTTGTCTCTCATATTGAGGGGCTGAAAATGAGCTTTGTCTCGTCCTTCTACGCCTATTTCAGCATGTATTTTAAGGGGGCATGTCCCCTTTTATGAGAGGTACGGAGAAGAGTTACATCAATGATTAGTGTCGTGTAATGGATATCTGTACCAAATTTTACGTTGATACACCCAGCCGTTCTTGAGTTATAAGGGAACAAAGTTGTCCACAGGCAAACAAACAGACAGACAAAAAAAATATGTTCATCCGCATGCGTCATAAAACTGTCTGGAACGCGTAGATAACTCAAATTTCCGTAGAAATTCAGAAAAAAACATACAAACCTTCATTTTAGCCTACTTTCGATTTTTGCAAAAAATGAAAGTAGACTTATGAGTTCACTACAGGGTCAAAAATTGTGTGTCTGTCTGTGTGTGTGTATGTGTGTGTGTGAGTCTCTCTCTCTCTCTCTGTGTGTGTGTGTGTGTGTGTGTGTGTGTGTGTGTGTGTGTGAGTGAGTGTGTACTCTGAATGTCTGTCCCCCCCCCTATCAATTCGAACACGGTGAAACCGAATTGAACGAAATTTGGTACAGAGGTAGAACAAGCAAAGGGCACCTCAGTGTCATGTTTTATATCGCCGCCATCTTTACAAAATCTGAATGGCGGACACTCAAACGTTCAAAACGTAAAATCAAATAGCGACTAAACAAATTATCCTATCTCTACCAAATTTGGTAATAACATACCTTCATATAGGACGCGTCTTGTGACCAAACTAAAAGGTCATCCGCCGTACCATTTCAGGATGGCGGCCGTGCGAATTATGCAAACTTTATAATCCATATCATGGGACCCACCAGTTCCGATTATCGAGCCGAGAATCGATTTAACTGTTCTAAAGGAAGAGGCACGTTCGAAATTAAAAGTTTATTTTGTAATACTACCCTAGTGCAGAAGTGATTTTAAAAAGTGAGCCGTCTCGGTAAGAAGACAAGATGGCAGCGGATATCTTGTGCCTGACTTATATTTCACTAATTTGAGTATTGCATGCAATATAGCGTACTGATACAAAATAAATAAACTTAGTATGAAATGCTTTATACATAAATAATATACTCCACTGATGAAATCGTTAGGTCTAAATCATTATTTGCTAACAGGTTCTATGTAAGTCTTTTTATATAGATCAATGTTCGTTGGCACAAATGGCTCCGTAGTAAAGCGTTAGTCTGTCATTCATATGCCTATGGTTCAAACCCCATCAGAGTTTGGTTTTTTGCTTGAAATTTTACATATTTGTTGCTTTGTAATGACTCAGACATTTTAAAATTAAGCCTTATATTGTGCATATTACGGTGCAAAACATATATTTAATTAAAACATAATTCTCCAGCAGATTTGCTCGAGACATCTAGCAGCCAAAAGGGTAACTGCACGCCGGCCTACTTATTAACTTCCAGATTTTATTGAAGAGTTTCTTCTTATGGCCGCTAGAATGCACTCGCCCTGTTAGGATTATATTGTTCGATATTTCTCCACTAGCTTTCACGACTGGTCTACATCGGACTCCATTGATAGTATACCATTGGCATTCTATGCGCATCGAATTTGAAGAATGACAGGATGATACTATGATACATTTTTACTTCTTATTTTAAAGGGTTTGTTACAGCCTATTGTGCGTTATTTGGAAATGTTATTTGACGTAAAGAACAAAACGATTTCACATAGTAACTGAATTCTAGCCGCTGGTACTAGTTCAGGTTATTAATACTCTTATTTCAGGTAAATAGCAATCGAAAATATCCACATAGTTTGTATACACACGTCTCTGTAGGGACACGGAAAGATTTGTTAATTCAATTAGGGTTGTGAAAGCCATGCACAACCAGACGTGTAAAGACATGCCTCAACTCAAAGTTGGATGTTGCCCACGGCAGGTCGATTATGTAATAATAACAATAATAATAGTCGCCTCCGTAGCGTAGCGGTCAGCACGGTTAGCTGCAGCCCCGGAGGTCCTGGGTTCGATTCCCGGCTCTGCCACGAAATTTGAAAAGAGGTATGAGGACTGGAACGGGGTCAACTCAGCCTCGGGTGGCCCAAATGAGTAGAGGGGGTTCGATTCCCACCTCAGCCATCCTCGAAGTGGTTTTCCGTGGTTTCCCACTTCGTCTTCGGGCAAATGCCGGGATGGTACCTACTGTAAGGCCACGGCCGCCTCCTTCCCTCCTCCTAGCCTATCCATCCTAATCTTCCATCCTCTCCCCTCCCTCATGAGGCCCCTGTTCGCTTTGCAGGTGAGGCCGCCTGGGCGAAGTGCTGATCACAACTCCCCAGTTGTATCCATCCCGACCAGAAGTTCCCAGCTCCAGGACACTGCCCATAGAGGCGGTAGTGGTGAGTTCCCTCGCTGCGTCCGTGGGAACCACCAACCTAGAGGGTAAATTGACTACATAAAAAAAACAATAATAATAATGTTATTTGTTTTACGACCCTTTTAACTACTGCTGCTTTTAGATACGCCGGGGTGCCGGAATTTTGGCCCGAAGGGGATCTTTAACGTGCCAGTAAATCTACTGACACGGCTCCCTCGCATTTGTGCACCCTCAAATGCCAGCTGACTGCGCCAGGATACGAACCTGCAACCTAGGGCCCAGCAAGCGAGAACGTTACCGCAGAGCCACGCAGCCAGTCCGGTCGATTATGTCTCCAGATCCATAACATTCTTGAGATACTTCTTATCTATCTTTCTTCAATGATGGTAGTAGTTTTTTTCTAGGTTGTGGCGTTTGGTAGAGGTAAATAGTTTCTAAGGTCTTCAACCAAGAAATGATTCTATTATACACTTTGATAATAACAACGAGTTATAACTATACTCATACATTTAGGAGAAAGTAGGCTATATGTTCTTTACTGAACATCTTGTTTTTATATACTGTATATAGAGATATGCTGCACCGCTCGGTGTTGACCGTGTTTTATTACACAAGTTTAGGTTTTACTCGCTAACTGTTGGAGATACACGAAAAGTGATAAGGACCCTTCGGATAGAAAATTAAATAATAAAGCTCGTGTATGCTATCAAAAGTTTACTATTTTTTAGCGTTCTCTTTTTATTTGAAATGGAAATATGAAATGTTAAAACCAAAGGGTGTAGTGACGTCACAAATGTGGGTTTTACTCGCTAACCGTTGGAGATACACGAAAGGTGATAAGCACCTTTCTGATAGGAAATTACATTTTAAAGCTCGTATGTGCCATCAAAGGTTTGCTATTTCTTAGCATTCTCTTTTTATTTGATATGGAATTATGAAATTTTGAAACCAAAGGGTGTAGTGACGTCACTAAAATGGTCGCCATTTTTTAATGGTGCAAAACATCGAATTTAAAAGTATCCTAAATGTTAACCTGGTAAATCAGCTACATCCATGCAAAATTTCATTTAAATCGGACCAGAGGTTCTTGCGTTATTGAGTAACACACGGACAGACAGACAGACAGACAGAGAGACAGACACACACCATGTCATTTTTAGCCTACTTTTCACATTTTGCAAAAATGAGGAAAAAGTAGACTTATGAGATCGGGCAAATGTGTGTCTGTCTGTCTGTCTGTCTGTCTGTCCTGTCTGTCTATCTGTCTGTCTGGCTGTGTGTGAGTCCCCCCCCTATCAACTCCTAAACGGCTGCAGCAATCGAAACAAATTTGGTAGGAGTAAAGATCTATACCTGAATATCTCACGGCCATATTTGAAAATGATATCAGTGCTATCAACTGCTGAAAAATCGCGATTGAAATTTGAGCTCCATGTTGGATATCTTGGAATGTATGAATGGGAGCTATTTCAAAATTGGCACACGTATAGATAATAATATTGCAGTTTAATTTCCAGGAGGCCATACATGGCAGTGTTGCCAAAATGATTATAAGCCTGCTGATAGGTCCAATTTTTAAATGCATATAACTTCTGCACTATCAATTGGAATTCAATCAAATTTCGTATGTGCTTTGTGTACATAAACAGATATGACTGAGCGTATTCTTAAGAGCCACCAGGGCTGCCAACTGTTAATAAATGCTCTCGATTTTTTAATCCAAATACCTATATATTAGAAAGTATGCAAGCCGAGAGCTTTAAACTATGCACACGTATAGTACCTGACATTCTATATTAATTTGGAGTAACTTATGTACGTCAGTGCTACCAACATGATTCTAAGCCTGCTGAGAGGTCCAACTTTAAATACATGTAACTTCTATACTATCATTTGGATTTCAACCAAATTTCGTGTGTGCTATGTGTACCATAACATATATGACTATGCCGATTCTTAAGAATAACCAGGGCTGCCAACTGTTAATAAATACTGTCTCTATTTTTGTTACCCGAATATCAATATATCAGAAAATATGCAAGCCAATAGCTCTAAACTTTGTACACGTATAGTAGGCTACCTGGCATTTTAGATTAATTTGGAGTAACAAATAAACGTCAGTGCTGCCAACATGATTCTAAGCCTGCTGATAGGTCCAATTTTAAAATGCATGTAACATCTATACTAACTAATGGATTTTATTCAAAATTGACACAACAATAGATCATATTATTTCAGATTATTTCTGACCAATACACGTATGTCATTGTTGCCAACATGATTTTACGCGCGCTGTTAGATCCAATGTTTAACTGCATGTAACGTCCATGCTATGCATTGGACTTCAACCACATTTTGTATTCTGTACCTTAAGAGATGGAACTAAGAATATATTCAGTCACCAGGGCTGCCAACTGTAGTTCTCTATTAGGCTACGCTACATTATGCCATGTAGCATATACAGTACTTAGAACTAATTATTAATTTCGATATTACCAACTTAATTTCGTCATTATTCTAGATAGATCCATATAGATTAATCATTGGCATGAATCTTAAATTTTAAGAAAAGTAGGCTCTTTAGTTCGTTACGGAACTTCTTGTTATATATTAGTATGATGTGTACAATTTCCAAATTCTTGTCTATCGAACTGAAATTATGTATTTTTCTCGGCCATGTGGCCGAGAACTTGTTATATTTCAATGCGCTGGTATGTTCCCCGCATCTTACGTTGAACGCTCTGCCCGTTTGTCCCAAATAAGTGGCATCGCAATCCTTGCATTTCAGTTTGTGCACTCCCGATTTGCTGAATCTATTAGTCTTATTTACACTGTTGTGATTAAAAAAGATGTTGCTATTATTGTTTTGTGTTTTGTATGCAATGTTCACATTAAACTTTCTAATTGAGTTTGTTATAGTATGTTCTTTTGGGTTTACGTACGTGAAAGTAGCGAAATTTTGGTTCTTATTGCTATTTTTTCTAAAGTCGTTTCAGATTTGTTAACGACCTTATTCTTGATTCTGTTGACGTAATCTTGTGAATATCCATTTTTCTTAGCGATGTTGACTATGATTTTCAGTTCCTTATTAAAATTTTCTTCACTGAGTGGTATATTTAGTGCCCTATTGAGTAAGCTGTAAAAAGCGGCTTTCTTTTGGCTCTCGGGGTGATTTGGGTTGGTTTGCGATATATAACAATCAAGAAGGATTCTACCTAGGTAATCTAAGTAGTACTTAGATTTAAAAAGAAAAAAAAATACAGAATAAGCTACATTATGAAATATATCGCAAACTATCCGAAACAGATATACCAATCAAGAAGGGGGGCAAAAACAATGCATAGGGGCCCTTAAGTCATCACGGTGGCCCTGGTTGCGCATTACAATATTGTACAGTACTACACCTAACAGTGTTGTGATAGCTATCGAGACCTACGTGCACCAAGGGAAACATTACCACTGAGAGTTCACACGTAAACCCCAGAGGAACGTTTAAATCCAGTTGTATTAGTGACGATGATTATTGTTTCATGGGGTAATGATATCGTTCATGGTCTTCAATGGTGGGAAAATTACGCGCAATGACATTTCTTAGTGTTCTCATCTTAGAACAACGAGGCTGGCTGCGTGGCTCAGCGGTAACGTTCTCACCTGGTCTTCCCAAGGTTGCAGGATCGAATCCTGGCGCAGGCAGCTACCATTTGAGGGTGCGCAGATGTAAGAGAGCCATATCAGTCGATTTACTGGCACGTTAGAGATCCCTTTCAGGCACCCCGGCGTCTTTAAAAGCCGCAGTTGTTAAAAGGGACGTCATACTAATAACATTCATTTACAGATGACAACGACAATCTGTCATCATCTACTTGCTATTGTTGGTCAAGCAGTCTACGAACTGTTGAGCGGGGCATTCTTCATTCGTGTGGAAGATAAAAATGATACAGGCGTAGTTTATTGAGGCTAGCAGATGGGCACAGTGGATAACTCCAGTTGAAAACATCATAATGAGAATTATATGCACAGTTCTGTGATGATTATTATTATTGTTACCCCTTGTTCGATGGATGGATAAGTGCTGGACCATATGCTACCATAACCTAGATTTAATTAACCTTGAGAGACTATACAGTACTAAGCTTAGTGTCAAGGAAGAACACAGGACACATTTCAAACCAATATATTACTTGGTCTAGTTACCAAAAAAAACACTCTCCATAAATGCCAAATTACGAGATTACGAATCAGTTATTAAACCGGAAGCAATATAGGTTGTGAAACACTTTTCAAGTTAAACACTCGATCAGTTACTGACACATTACAGAAGACTGATAGAAGAATTCTCAGAACTATAATTAATAAAAAAAACATCAGGTGGATGGTCAATGGCGTCTATTACCAAATGAAGTGGTTTATAAAGAAACTGACTCTATGGTCGATACTATGCGAAAAAGGCGAATTGCTTTTTTTTTGTCATATCTCACGCCTGCCGGATACCAGACAATTAAAAGTATTATTTAATTATTTTTTCAAAAGTAAAACAAAGAACTCTTGGTTTATGGAAATTCAAAATGATCTGGATGAACTCGGCCTGACAATGTCCCGAATTGCAAACAAAGATGAGAAGAATATCTTGAAAAACAAGAACATCCGAAACCCTTAAAAACCTTTACCCGCAAAACTTACACCATAAGCGATGCAGAGAGAGCGCCAAGGTCGACTAGAATGAAAATGTTTTGGGAAAAGAAGAAAAATAAGAAGCTGAATCTTTAATATTGTTTTTTAAGACATTTATATACTTGTTTTGGTTAAGTGCTCCAATGAGGGCGTAACATATGTAAATAAATAAAAATTGAAAAATAAAATATTACAGACACAGAATAATATTAATTGATTAATAAATTAATTAATTAATTAAAATGAAATACAATAAAAATAAAAATAATCTAAGTGAGGAATCGAAGTAAGAAAAGTACGAACAAATTATAGATCAACTAATGAATTAACTTTTGAAGTTCCACCCCGATGAAATATATAGCAGTTACAAGTTAAAATCAATAAGTTCAAGTAATTATCTCAGGTGCCCAAGACCTCGTGCGAATGAACGTTGCTGCGCTCTGGCGGCAAGCCAGTCAAATATTCTGTAGGACTTGTGTGTGTGAGTGGAGCAACGTGATAGATCATGTTGCGGAAAGATTTCAAGTTCAAGATGGTAAAAGTTCTACAGAGAGTAAAGCAAATCGTTCTGTTGTTGAATGTAACTACACATACAGAAATATCCACCTGGAACGCAATTCTTCGTATTCTGAAACAAAAAACAGTACATTCGTAGAAGGAACGTCTCCTTAATTGTTGTATTTGTAGTCGGCATTTTTATAAATAGAACACCGAAACGAGGTCCTGACAGACCCAGGCACTGTCTTATATGAAGCCAAACTAATCAGATCAGCGTGAAAGAGGGGAAGGTAGCAGATTAACTGCGCGAAGATAGGTTGAAATGAAAAATGATAGAGAGTAGCCCAGCACAAGTGGGAGTTATGCCATGCTCAGCTGGAGTTCCGTGGTCACCAATCCACGTCCTAGTATGAGTGAGCCGCTGGGGAAGATTCACTGTTTCATGAAAATGAGGAATGGGAAGGAAGTGTGTTTACTGAATGCGAGTATATCGACAAATACAACGCCCTTAGGTTCCTACGTTAGTCGCCAGGAGCCGACTGCATTGGCGTCTAGTAGCCTAAATTAACATTTTAAGAATGTCAAAGCTGTGTAGTATACGAGTAGGATAACATGTTCGATGACTTCACATATATTTCATCTCAATTTCATAGTAGGATAACATGTCAGATGTTACACATCATATGCGACTACTGTAAGGCTCGTATCTTTTTTGTTATTAGGATAGGCCTACCTTCATCATTCTTCACGTCCGCCTCGTAGCGTAGTGGCTAGCACTCTTGGCTGTCACCTCGGACCGGAGCCCCGGGTTAGATTCCCAGCTCTACCAAGAAAATTAATTCTGGCCTGGGGGCTGAAACAGGGTACGCTCAGCCTCGTATGGGAAAACTTCACAGAGGCGGGTTCATTCCCATCTCAGCCTTCCTGGAAGTGGTCATCCGTGGTTTCCCACTTCTGCACCAGGCGAATGCCGGGATGGTTTTTAAATTAGGGTCACGACCGCCGCCCTCCCAATTCTCATCTGAATTACAAGTTCTCACACAAATACAGTCATCACGATAACACAGGTTATCAGACAAATTACACACACACACACCCAAGGGCATGGGGCTAATGACCACGATGTCGCAAAGCCCCTAAATAAATCAACATCATCATCATTCTTCACAGACACCTCAGTTGAAAAGTTTGAAAGATTTAGCGTTTCACAAATACAATTGTTACGTTTATAAATCACGATAATATATTCAGATGATAGTAATCACTTCTTGTCGATATGAAAAACTAAGGTTGTAGTTTAGCGTGACTTTTCACTTAGATAATATCACATACATTAACCGGGAATCGATCCCAGTCCGCCTTACAGCTGGACCGCTGCGCCATCAAACCCCCCATTTGTCGATGTCTACTTTTGAATGTATTAATCTGGATGTTATCCCGTTACTATTCCGTCAATTATTATGGCTTAATACCTTATAAGTTAATATGTTCCGTGACATTCTGCCCCTTATAATAAATGACGTAACGATATGGTAATCTCTTATTTCCCAGGATGCTTGTTACATAATAATTAAATTCGTGATGCACGAGAAGGGTATTGTTGAGCACTACCTTTATTAATTATTGAGATATTTTAAGTAATTGAAGCTTCCTGGCATATGTCAAGAAGTCATACAGACTCTATCGAAAGTGTACAGTATAACAATAGCGGCGTGGTGGCAAGCAGTCTTCTAAACTTGTGGATCCGAGTTGGAAGGTATGTAATTATTTCGTTTCTTCATTCAATTGCAGGATGTCGAGAGATACGGGAAATACGGGATTTGAGGGGAAATATACGGGAATTTTAGTGACCCGGAAAAAATGCAGGAAATATACGGGAATTTCGCATTTGATCCAGGAAATCTTGAAAAGTCTCATAATGCCCGACTTCTTAACCTCCGAACGCTCGGTAGAGTCCAACCGCTTTGCCTTCTACAGGATCATATGTGTGTGCGCGCCAGTAAAAAAAAGGCAAGCTAAGCCGGCTGTGACTAGCGCAGATCGCGGCCGCGCGCACCCGGTCCAGCCGGCGCGGCGGTTGGTGTTTTCCGCTGACTCATATCGTTAGTTCACACGTATTTTGTCATTCATATGGGCGTGAATTTGCAAAGCTTAGACGTTAGTGTTGCACCTAGAGTGAGTATTGTGATTACTGTGATTGTTGGTCATGCCTAGACACCAATTCACATTGCGCGAACGTGTGTATATCCATAATTCGTATATAATAATAATAATATTTAATGCAGCCAAATGGCCATAATGCAGTATACATAGATACACATTTCACACTCTCATACATAAATAAAATTTAGTCTTTGCAGAAAGAATTTAGGGATGTCGTCTCTCGGTACACACCAACACATGGTACCTTTCACACTGCTTTCCACATAATCTGCATAGGCATTCTGTGTCAGCCTTATGAAACTTCTCTGTCTTGCACACACGATGGTGAAAGCCATGAACTGCTAGTCTTGTCACTAGATGGCGAAGGTCATATTCTGCTCTCATCCATTCCTTGTTTATCATGGCATCTGTGGCATAAAAATCTTCCCATATGTCCTTTCTTTTGCCTTCCAGCTCTTTTAGTAAATCTGAGTATGGAAAGCAGAAAATCTTGTTCAGAAGCAAGACGAAAATTTTAAATGAAGTTTCCAGTATAATTAGGAGACTCGCTAAATGATTCAAGGAAAGAGACTCCGTAAATAATAAAAGAGTTGACAGACATTCTTTCATCAAAAGTTGTCAGGTGTATGTTACAAGAGAGGAAGGACATTTTCAGCATCGCCTATGAGCTCTGTAAGTACACATTATTGAACATGTTTGGTAAAAGTGTGATACAGTAGAGTCTTGCAAACTCGGCCTAATGTGGACCGAAGGGTGGCAGAGTTCGCGAAAATGCCGGGTTATCGGGAAATGTGTTAAAAAGAAGAAATAAGCTCTTTGTTTTGGTTTAAAAGTAATGCAATGCAGTACATTTATTCATTTTTAACAGAAACACAAGTTTTAAAACGATTAAGCCACTACAATTACAGTACTTGAAGATATATTTCAGTACTGTACGACTGTACTGCATAAAAATTAAGGGAAACAATTAAATTATAAAAGAAAACTTAGAAAAACTAGGCCTACAAATTATTTTTATAATATGAACACTGTATAGTATATGTACAAAACAATTCCTGTACACAAATAGTTTTTTCACTTAATAAAAATTACCATTTTGCAAATAAGTAAGTAATGTTCTATTGCTTTTCGCTTTGAAACCTGTTTCTTGAAGCCTCGTCACGAGGACGGAGAAGAAACAGAATGTCCATAGCGGAGAAGACGGAGAAGACGAAAGAAAACATAATAACGCTCTGAGCGGAAACACAAAAACAAACAAAAATCATGTTTCTTTTCTCCTGTCAGGGTGGCCGAGAAATTTGGAGTGCCGGGTTACCGAGTGCCAAGTTTACGAGACTCTACTGTAGTGGGCGCCGACCGCCGGCTGGACCGGGTGCGCGCGGTCGCTATCTGCGCTAGTCACAGCCGGCTTAGCTTGCCGTGTTTACTGGCGCGCACACATATAATGGCCCTGTATATCGTCTGTAGCCCGCGCGGCCGCCCGCATATTGCGCCACCACCGCTTAGAGCGCTAAGCGGTGTGAGAGCCCAGCCAACATCACGACATCGAATGCGACCGCTGACCGCCGGCCGTAAACGGTTCTTTATTTGTGTTTGTAGCTTCTCTGCGAGAAATATCAACCTTCTCGCGCATGCTCATTGCTTACGCTACGGACTTAGCCTAAATAGTGCCATCACCCCTGCGGAAGTATTCTCCAAACATAAAGTTATACTTACGCTTACAAAACTTGATTTGCGCTTTTAAAATTCATTTTTCAGCCATTCGGTATACGAACTCTAGTCTCAGAGAGTTCTAAACTATACGGGAATTTGGTCAAGTTTCGTTCCGGAAATACGGGCAATTTACGGGAAATTAAAAACATCTCGCCATTCAAAACCATGACTTGTTATAATATTTAACTTGACAGTTGTATGCAATTTTTAGCCAACTTTTCTCATTTTGCAAAAATGAGGAAAAAGTAGACTTACTGTATGAGATCGATCCGGGAAAATGTGTGTCTGTCCTTTTCTCTGTGGGTGTGCCCCCCCCCCCCCCCTCCTCAACCCTCCCCCCCCCCCCTCAACCACCCCCTCTCCCTCATCTCCTAACCGGCTGCAGCTATCGAAACCAAATTTGGTAAGAATAAAGGATATCTCACAGCCTATTTGAAATCGACGTCAGTACTACCAACTGCTGAAAATCGCAATTGAAATTTGAGTTCTATGTTGGATATCTCAGACGTTATGCATGCGAACTATTCCAAAATTGGCACATATTAGGTAGACAATAACATTCTAGATTAATTTTCAGAAGTCAATACATGACAGTGCAGTGTTGCCAACATGATCCTAATCCTGCCGATAGGTCCAATATACATGTAACTTCTATACCGACAAGTGGATTTCAATCAAATTTCGCATGTGCTTTGTGTACCATAACAGTTATGACTATGCGTATACGTAGGGGCCAGCAGGGATGCCAACTGTTAATAAATGCTCTCACTATTTGTTTAATCCTAATATCAATATATCAGAAAGTATGCAATCCATCAGCTCCAAACTTTGCACACGTATAGTGCCTGACATTCTAGATTAATTTGGAGTAACTAATATACCTCAGAGCTGCCAACATGATTCTAAGCTTTCTGATAGTTTCAATTTTAATTGCATGTTACTTCTCTACTAACAAATGGATTTTATCCAAAATTGGCGCTATAATAGATCGTAATATTTCGGATTCTTTCTGAGCATCACATACAAGACATTGTTCTCAACATGAGTTTACGCCATGAAGGAAAGAATGGAAGGAGATGCCTTCACTGCGCTGCCAAGTGCAAGCTGCTGAAGCCAAACGGCACGCCCACTTTGTGGTGCAAGAAAATGGCTGTTCCTATGCTTAAAGCCGTAAACCACTCAAACTAGTCTTGGATTTTAGTGACATAAAACTGCGATGACAAGTCAAGATTTTTCTTGGATAGGCAGAATACACTCTATACATCACGGTACTAGGTACAAATAAGCTGCCTGATCGTTTTAAAAGCCAATTTAATTAGAAATATGAGAGCCAGTTTTGTAAGAAAGACGCGGCAAAAGTAATAATACGCTGAAACACTGATTAAATTGAATACAAGTGGCTTCGGCGGCGTAGTCGGTAGCATGCTGAGCTTCTATGCCCAAGATAGCGGCTTCAAACCCGGCCGAAGCCGTCGGATTTTTAAGAGCGTTAAAAATCCCTCAGTATGCCTTCCTTCGGAGGGGAAGTAAAGCCGGCGGTCCCATATCATAGATTTATGGCATGTTAAAAAAAACTTCCACTAATTACACCTGTATGAAGCTAAATTGGATAGGTTAAGAATGTAAACAACGCTCTTATGTTTCTACGTTCGTTGCCAAGAGCCGACTGCGGTGTCGTCTACGCTTGGCGGCAAAAGTAGGAAGTATTTGAAAAATTTTAAGTTGCAGTCTGTACTTAAATTAAAAAACAGAAAACACACACAAATACAGTCATCACAATTAACACTGGTTATCAGACAGATTCTACACACACCCAAAGTACACGGGGCTACATGACCGCGTTGTCGCAGCCCCTAAACTTAAGAACCAACCAACCAACCAAATTGAATACAGGCGTCGGAAGGTGCGAGTTATACCAAAGAAGGAACAACTTGGGAACTAATGATGCCGAACTAACTACGGTGTTTAGGCTACACCAAATTGATTTTTACGTTCTTATTGGTGTTGAGGCATTCAACAGTTTTTAGGCCTAATTTCGAGCACAGCCACTTTCAATCATTGTTCGTACACATTTTGATATTCAAGAATACGAACCTTAAAATTAATAATCAGAACACTTAAAAAAGACTCATATTTGAATAAAAATACGATATAGCCTATACTTTTTGGTACCGTACGGTATTTTGTTCGTGGGGGTAGAAACTTGGCGATTAGCCTCGAATTGATTCATTACGGAGGCCTACAGTAATTATTGACCGACAGCTGTTTGATAATTTGGGATTTGCAGAGAAATTGCTTTTTTGGTATGTAGGGTAAACCTGTTGAGATTAGAATTGAAGTGTTTTATAGCGTGAGTTAAGGTGTGAAAAGGCTGGAAAGATATCCTTCAAGGATAACTCAGAAAACACCATGCACAATGCCTCATGCAAGTCACGGAACACCGAATACAGGATAAGGTTGCGCCCACTTTGGTTGCAGCGCTTGGCTTCACTCAAACGAGCTCAGGGCATCTCATCTTATTCTTTCCTCCATGGTTTACGCACACTGATAAATTCAATATCAAACAGCATGTAACGTCAATACTATCCATTAGACTTCACCCAAATGTTGTATGCGCCTTCTATACCTTAAGAGATGGAACTAATAATATATTCCGAGTCACCAAGGCTGCCACTGTAGTTAGTTACTCTATTAGGCTACACTTTTTCAGGTGTATTTCAAACTGCAGTAGGCTACTGAGAAATGTTAGTATTATCAACTTGATTTCGTAATTATTCTAGATAGGTATATAGATTGGCATGAATATTAAATTTTAAGAAAAGTTCGTCACGGAAATACTTGTTGTGTCATGCTTTGGTTTAAAAAGGAAAATAACTTTATATGTCTCCTGTGTAATATACGTCTCTTAGAAATATTTTATTTCTTCTAAGGCTGTCTGTTCTCATATTAATGTCTTCGCGTAGAGTTTAGTGGAGAAATCTTGTCAAAATTCTACTAGTCTGCTTCAGTCGATAAAACCGTGCTAATTTGTAAGGGAGGTTAAACTATAGTTCATTTTCCTGTATACACATAAGATAATAATCAGAGTTCATAATTTGAGTCAACAACCTAATTTACGTGTGACAATGCCTAAATCATCCATCAAATAGCCTGCTGGGTGCCTGGTGAGTGTTAGTCAAATTGTATAGGCTATATGCTGGCATGCATAGCGTGTAGGGCTTATGAACTGGAAATGCGGCTGCCTCTGGTTTGAATCCGGTCATGGGCAAGGATGAATGTATTGTCTAAAATGGTACCCTCTTTTCATCTTAGAATACCTCCCAGGGGCTCACATCTAGTGGGTTGGCGACCACGGGACCCCAGCTGAGTCCTGCATTGCTTCCACTTACTTGTGCCGGCTCCTCTCCGTCTTCTTTCCTGTCGACCTCTCTTGGTCAACTCTTGTTCTCTTCCGACCCCGATGGTATTAGGGTATCCGAGGCCTAGGGAGTCTCTTCTTTTCCTGCCTTAATTGGCCCTTGTCTCATCTTTCCTGATAACCTCCTTCTGCGAGGGGTCAGTCTTCTTTTTCTTTTCATGTTATCTCCTGCCTTCTGCCCAAGGCCCTCAAGGAGGCAGGGTGTATGTGGTCCCACCACTTCTGGTGCACCCTGGATATTGCTACACCCTCAGGGGCTCACGGCTGGTGAGTTCGGGAGTTGGCGACCCCGAGGGATTCCTGAACTGGGTCCGGTTTTCCCCCCTTTTATCCATTACCTCTGGGGCGGACCCTCTCCTCTTTCACTTTCCTATCTGCCTTTCATGGCTCTCCTTCCTTCCAAGTCCCTCAAACCGCATTCTTCGAGGGTTGAGGGCATTTCATTTCCTCCTGTCCTTTGTTTGTCTTATTCTCCTTTTGTTTTCCATTTCTTCTTCTAGTATGTAAGTTAGTAGTTACTTTTAGTTATAGTTTACATTTCATTTTCATCTTAACGATCACCCAAACCATTAAGGGCCGATAACCTAGATGTTCGGCCCCTTAAAACAACAATTATCATCATCATCATCTTAGAATATACTCATCATACAACATATGGTACTCACTAGAAATAATTTAATATACACACATCAAAAGAGTTGTGCATATTGCTGGCCCAGAGTCGTAGCGGTCTCAAACCCATTAGTCGTTCTTGCATGTGTGTATATCGGCTGTGTACACTCGCCTGTGTCAACGAGGATAGATCTGTGTGAGTGTGGAGACGACCCGATGAACGTATGCACGACCAATACATCCCAGACCGATACCGACAGGGTGGTGCAATGTTTTGGGGTGGTATCATGTATGGTCGCCGAACCCCTTGTGTACATCGCAGGGCGTATGACAGGCATACGTTACAGGGATACCATCCTGGCACCTGTAGTGAATGGCTATGCTGACAATTTCGCCCAAATTTCACTTTTGTGGACGATACCGCTCGCCTGCACAGAGCTGGCATCGTCAATGCCTAACTTCAGGAGAATGGTATTCACAGAATAGAATCGCCTCCCTATTCTCCCGATCTCAATTGTGTAGAGCAGGCGTGGACACGGCATAGTAAATAAGCCCGTCCTTACTTTCATCCCCACTGTGTTCCATGGCAATATGCAAAACTTTTATTGATGTGTGTACATAAAAATGTTGCCGTTCATCATGATTTCATGAATCAAGACAAGTAGTTCCGTGAAGAATTAAGTAGCAAATTTTCATAATACTTTTCTGGACTTTTTTGTTTCAAAATTCCCCCGCCAGTTGAGTAGGATTTCAATGTGTTGTTGTTGTTGTTGTTGTTTTTTGAGTCTTCAGTCCTTTGACTGGTTTGATGCAGCCCTCTATGCCTCTCTGTCCTGAGTTAATCGTTTCATCTCTACGTAGCTTTTCAATGTGATGGACTAAATAAATTTTGGTACATGACCTACATTGTATTAAACTATAGGGCAACAATTTCAAACTCAAAACTCAATGCACACAAAAATAATAATTTAATATAGCATAACGATCTTACTATGGTTTAATGCTTGCCCTGTCTTAATGAGAGCTTTCATCGTTGCTCAAGATAACTTATATCAGCACACCTCCAGCACTGAAAACAGTGTGTCCAAAGTCACGCAATATACAATACAAGAACACAGCACTGAAGAATTATGCATCAGAATGTTTACGAAACGCTTAATGCTTTTCAGTCGGTCAACACGAGTTTGTCCCAAAAGAGATGGGTCATTTCCTTACCCTGAAAAAAAAAACATTAGATTAATAAATACACTTTGATACACTTCAAACGCCATAAAGTACTGGTTTATCAACTTTTCAAAATACCGGATATTAACATGCATATAATCGATTATTCACGCCAGAAAATTGGGGCAAATTACTTCGATACTCCATCCCGTGAAACCACCCCCACTACAATAAAAATGACGTGAGTTCCAGTTAATTATGACTCCTTCTGTAGAGATGTTATCTTTCTGATCCTTCTGTAACAAGTCACAGGAGTTAATTTTAAGAAAAGTCAAATTCACGGCTTGTATAAATTAAGAAAAGTAACTTTGAGAATTCAGTGCCAGCAGATAAAGATCATTATGGTGGTTCATTAAACGAAACTTCACTCCGATCCCTTGAAAGGAAATGAGAAATTAGAATTATGTTTTTACAATTTCGCACTTCCCCCATCTTGAATTTCTGAAACCAATTGAACAATATTTTATTCTTATGTACTTAAAGTTAACATTCGTTGTACCATGTTGCACTGAGCTCGGATGATTAGATCATCACCAGGAAAGTAATTTTAAATATTTTAATTGCATGTGACCGCCATGTTGTTTTTGTGTTTAACAGGATTTTGAGCATCGCAGCATTACTTACTAATAGTTCTCTATCGCCATACAACTTTTCAGTTTTATTGCTGGGATCGGTTAAAATTTATGGAGCAGATTTCATGGTCCCGACTGAATAAAAGCTTTTTTTTTATTTTATGTTATAATTCTCAATCTTTTCTTTCATTTGTGGTGATAGGTAGGCCAATTTTCACGTTCTATTGTGTGGTCCTTTACAAAGAACAAAGAGCTTTGGGAAGACATGTTTGTATGGACAAAACCGTCCGGTGTGGCGGGCATTACGGACTTTCAACATGATGTTTAGCTTGTAAATGTGTCGAAGTTTTAATAAACTTTGTGTCGCACGTAGAATCTACTTAACTGGGCAACAAACGCTGGTGACATGGAGATAATGAGGCTTGATACTAGTAGGTTAACCTATTAATCCCGACGCGCGACGAGACGCTTCGCGATATTCTGTTAATAAGCCCAAAGGTTGCTTCAAGGCTCCGATATTGGTCCTCATTAATTCGCCTTCGCGGCTGGTCTGGTCCTGACGGCAGGCGAGTAGTGACGCGAGAAATTCACTGAATGAAGTTAGCGAAAAGGATCTTCCTTCACTTGAGGTCGTCAAGTGGAAAAATATGGTAATCGCGAGTTGAATCACACGTCTCGGGAGCTCTCTGCCTAATGTTACGATTCTTCTCACATGGCTTTATCTACCTGCACTAGCGAGAATAACAGATACAATACTGTACTTTCTACTACTAGTACTGCCTTATGTTGGTGTGGTTGATCTTGGTTGTTACCCCTGATATTCGGGTTCGATTCCTGCAGCCACCTCGTCCTGTAGCGGCTAGCATGATTGGCTGTCACCCTGGAGGTCCGGGTTCGATGCCAGACTCTGTCAAAAAAAATACGAGCCTTACAGTAGTCGCATATGATGTGTAACATGTGACATGTTATCCTACTATGTGTGTGCCGGGTGCGCAAATCCCTTTTTCACAGTGAACTTGGTTGGTCATTTAAATAACTACTTGTAAAACTTCAGTGCCAAATGCTGACCGTAATAAATCATAGTTGTTATTTGCTAAGTCGTTGTGTCTTAATCGATTGAAAACTTTCAGTTTATGAGGACATAATTAGGTCTGTGATTACAGCGTTGGTCTCTCAACCAGCCGGCTGGGGTCCTAATCCCAACAAAGTTTTTTTTTTGCATGATTCTTTTATATTTATTGTCTTTTTGAATACTGAGGCGTTATACAATTTAGCGTTATATTGTGTATTTTGCAATGGAAAATATATATTTAATTAAAACAAAGTTCTCCAATGGATCTGCGTTAGTGACATCTACCTTCAACTAGTTGAACTACAGTATGCGGGAGCAATCCACTGCCTACTTGATGCGAGCTGCGCTCGATACCGGCCAGTTACTGAACCCATGCCAGCGATGTTATTGAAAATGGCCTCTTTTTGCCGATAGAGTGAACTGCCAAGTATAGGCGCGATTAAAAATTAGGTGTGCAGCAGGTTTATTAAATGTGTTTCTCCCAGTGATACGTTTAGACCAACGAAGTTTCAATTATTGTTAGTAGTCGGTGTTAATATACTAAATCCCTACGTTGTTTGGAGTGTTTGTTGATGCGATATAGATTTCACATAGCCACATGGCCGACAGTACATCAAGTGCTTACATTAAATAAGAATACAGCAAAAGTATGAAGATTTAATAAATCGTAATTGTTTTCAGCAAATATGGTATAATGAATATTTTCACTCCAAAGAACGACAACTTGAAGATGATTTATTGTGGGAATTTCTTTAATGGGGCCTCCAAACCTTGAGGTAAACCGTATGCGATTTACATTCCACATAGTCACATGGCCTGCAGTACGTCGTTGTACCGATCTCCGCCACCGCGCGCGCTCATTGTTTCCGTCGCATGCACGTCCGTCCCATCCACTTCCGTCCATTTCCAAAATCACTCCCACAAAAATTTCCAGCTACCGAGTGCCACAAAAATATCCAGATACCGAATGGAAAGATGTTACACATCCAAAAAGAAATGTATTCTGTTCTGAGGGCTAGAACAGGGTACACAAGCCTCGTGTGGCATAACTGAGAAGAGGTGAATTAGATTCCCACCTCAACCATCTTAGAAGTGGGTTTCCGTGGCTTCTGACTTCTACTCCAGCCGAATGCCGGGATGGCTCCTGACTTAAGACCACGGCCATCTCCTTCGTAATCCTCGCCTAAATTCCAAATACACACTAATACGACCATCACAATATGACAGGTTATCAGACAAATTCTACACACACCCACGTTCATGCGGCTACACGACCACAGAACCAACAATTACTGCTACTACTAATACAACTACAACAACTATTACCTCTACTACTACTACGGACCCTAACCAGGAAGACAGGAATCGAAATTTAATCCTATCCTCCCATGAGGAACAAGCTGTTATTCAAAAAGGTGTAAGGCAAGGCTGCAACATATCACCCATACTTTCAATCTATACATTGAACAAGGAATGAAAGAAATTAGAGAAAAAATTTAAGAAGGAGTATAGATTCAAGGAGAAATAATCTCAACACTGAGATGGTTGCCACGGTGGGTGAGTGGTCAACGTGTCAGTCTACTAACCCCAATCTTGCAGGTTCGCTCCTGGCCGTGGTAAGTGAATTTTTTTTTGAAAGGGGACAAATATTACGACTCCATGTCATACGATGTTGGCATGTCAAAGAACCCATTTGAATCCAGTAGGCCGTGTTCATAATGGCAAAATTAATCTCGGGAGTTACCACCAACACAAAGTTCCTCATTTCTCTACTAGAAAGCGCTATAGTGTTCAAGGAGCTTGGATATCTAACCTCCTTGACTTTCATAGTTCTTCAAGGAACAACGAAATTCTACATGCTAGCTACCCTTTGGGTGTCAAATAACAAAGCTTGCACCCGGCACCGAGGCCATACGATATTATTATTATTATTACTACGAGGGCAGATCAAAAAATAAGTTGCACTTCCCATTTATGGCCATTTATTACACCACCTATACAACAGCAAGACGCCTATAACGACATACAATGTAACGTCACTTTTCCACATAGTTTCCAAGAGACTCCAAACATTTCTGCGAACGCACAACCAACTTGTCGATGCCGTATGCATAGAAAGTTCCCCCAGCGTTCTGCAACCACACGGAGACAGCGGCCTTCACCTCCTCATCAGTCGGGAAACGTCGATCACCGAGCTCTGTTTTGAGCTTACCGAGCAGATGAAAGTCACATGGCGCTAGGTCGGGGCTGAAGAATGGATTTTGCCAGACCTCCACTTGAATGGCTGCAGCAGTTCGCTCGTTTGGCGGGCCTTGTGAGGTGTTGCGTTATCGTGCAACAAAATCACACCGGCGCTCAATTTCCCCCCGGCGCTTCTCTTTAATCGTGCAATTCGTCCTTTTGGCCCATAGGAATCAGATTGTTGCACGCACCTCATATTTGGAGTGAACGTCCAGTCGACGCGCCATTGCATTTGACCGCTATTCACACCTTACAAGACACCACAGCGACCTGCCTAACAGACGTGTGGGCAGTGTCTGTCCCTTTCTCCGCTGTGCCCACGTTTGCGACACACAGCGCACTGCTGCAGCGCGTTAGTGCAACTAACTTTTTGATCCACCTTCGTATAACACTGAGATTTTCTGATGACATCGTCATCTTAGCCGATTCATCCGAGGATTTCAATGCGATTTTAAATGGTATGAACTCCGTCTCTAGACATGAGGAAAGGATTCGTGATGAAAATCAATAAATGTAAAACAAAAATATTGGAATGCAGCCGAAATAAAACAGAAACCTATGTTGCGTCAAATTGGCATGTGCAAAGCTAAAGGAAGTAGGAGACTTTGCTATTAGTGATGCAGGAGGCAAAGAGGATATAAAATGTGGCTGGGGCAAGGTAAGCTTTTCTACAAAAAATAAATGTTGACATCAAATATAGATTTGGGTATTAGAAAATCATTTTTGAAAGTCTTTCTCTGGAGCTTGGCACTCTATGGAAGTGAAACTTGGACTGTCGGTGCAGCAGAAAAGAGGAGAATAGAAACATTTAAAATGTGGTGTTACAGGTGAATGATGAAGATCAATTCGATTGATAGAGTAACAAATGAAGAGGTTTTAAGACGAGTGGGAGAGGGGAGATGTTTCTGGCGACTGCATGGAGGGCTACATCATTCCAGTTAAAAGAATGAAGACTCAAACAACAACCTCCCAATATAATGGATGGATATAAAAGCTGGATACATTTCATGTTTGTAGTTGTCGAGTGTAAATATTTGAGGACTGTTGCATTAGCTAAGCGAGGAACTGCAGTGGCAGGCTTATTTGTTCAGTCGAGTCCCGACCAGCACTCGCTGGAGACAACAATATATTGATCATTAACAAGTATTTACAGAGTAGTTATTGTTGAGTGAGTATGCAGTCTCTTTACTGGTTTGATGCAGCCATCAATGCCTCCCTGACCTGAGCTAATCCTCCACATCCTACGTCCGAGGCAACCTGTTTGCCATATTCTAACCTTGGTCTACCCCTACAGTTCTTGTCCACAACACTTCCTGGGTGCCTTACCAACCTATATCTTCTCTTCATTACCTGGCTGTGTAGCTCAGCGGTAACGTTCTCGCCTGCTGTCCACAAGGTTGCTGGATCGAATCCTTGTGCAGTCAGCTGGCATTTGAGGGTGCGCAAATGCGAGGGAGTCGTGTCAGTAGATTTATTGGCACGTTAAAGATCCCATTTGGGGGAAAATTCCGGCACGCTGGCGTCTCTAAAGGCCGCAGTAGTAACTTATATGTCTTGACAGAGCCGGAAACCAAACCCGCATCTCTGGTGGGACAGTTAAGAATGCTAGACACCACGCCATCACCGTAAATTGGTAGTGTTTTTGACTAAGTGGGTAACGTATTCCAAGATCACAGCGATATTGTATTTATCTAGGCTATATACGAGTATTTAAAACACGTAGGCCCGTATCACACGACACTCGCTGGCAAGGAAGCTGTTGTGATCACTGCTTTTATGACCGAAGTATATCACACGCTAGATATCGTTATCGTTTTGATAACGTTGATTGGACTAAATTGTTTGACATTTTGAAATCTATTGGAATAAAGTACAGGGATAGGAGGGTGATATACAATCTATACAGAAACCAGACAACAGTCATCCGAGCTGAAGGACATGAGAGAGAAGCTGGTATTCAGAAAGGTGTAAGGCAAGGCTGCAACTTATCACCCATACTTTTCCATCTTTACATTGAACAAGCAATGAAGGAAATTGGAGAAAAATTTAAAGTGGGAGTGAAGATTCAAGGAGAAATAATTTCAACTCTGAGATTTGCTGATGACATCGTCATCTTGGCCGACACGCCTGAGGATTTGAATGAGTTTTTGAATGGTATGGACTCCGTCTTACGGAAAGAATTCGTGATGAAAATTAATAAATGTAAAACAAAAATACTGGAATGCAGCCGAAATAAATCAGAAACCTCTATGGACATCAAATTGGCAGGTGAAAAGCTGAAGGAAGGAGGAGACTTCTGTTTCCTAGGAAGCAAAACAACCAGTGATGGACGAAGCAAACAGGATATAAAAAGTAGGTTGGCTCAGGCAAGGAAAGCATTTCGACAAAAAAGGAATCTGTTGACATCGAATATAGATTTAGGTATTAGGAAGTCATTTTTGAAAGCCTTTGTCTGGACCGTGGCGCTCTATGGAAGTGAAACTTGGACTATTGGTGCAGCAGAAAAGAGGAGAATTGAAGCATTTGAAATGTGGTGTTACAGGAGAATGATGAAGATCAGATGGGTAGATAGGGTTACAAACGAAGAGGTATTACGACGAGTGGAAGAGGATAGATGTTTCTGGCGACTGCTAATGAAGAGAAGAGATAGGTTGGTAGGACACATACTAAGACACCCTGGAATAGCAAGCTTAGTGATGGAAGGAAGGGTTGAGGACAAGAACTGTAGGGGTAGACCAAGGTTAGAATATGTTAAACAGATTGCCTCGGATGTAGGGTGTGGTAGCTATGTAGAGATGAAACGATTAGCACAGGACAGGGAGGCATGGAGCGCTGCATCAAACTAGTCAAAAGACTGAAGACTCAAACAACAACAGCATATCGTGTGGCAAGTTGTAAGAAATAACCACGGTGAAGGGTTGTCGTTTGAGGTTAATATTTGCTGTTGATTCGCATTATTAACGCAAATCGGTCATGAAACTTGGGTTAAGTAAATTTGAAAACATGCCTGGTACTGAATGAATGAATTCTAATCAGTATTTAAGATCTAACTGTAATAATTGGATATTTAACAATATGCGTTAATAAGAAGGGCAACAAAAAGCTCCGGAGACTCTTGGAAAAGTGTGCGAGTGGTATCGCGCCCGCTCGCTGTTTTGAAGATCTCAGGTTCAAGGCTGTCCAACGGCGGAAAATTGTACTTCTTATTAATTATTCTATTATATCCTCCCTACCTCGTACAGCAAGATTTCAACTTAGTTTTGTTCACATGATCAACGAGGACGATGGGGAAAGTAGTTTTCTCTAATTTAAATTTCTATTTTCCCTAAATACTTTTCAAAACCATGGATGGATACTATTCGTGTAGAAATTCAATAGTTCAATATTTATCCCAGAATAATAATAATAATAATAATAATAATAATAATAATAATAATAATAATAATAAAATTACACTTCTGCATTTACTGTATATAACAAGCGCTTTTCGCACAGATGCCGTTTAAAGAAAATATAGTTTCGTTCTGATGTATTTATTCGTGGGCCTACCCGCATAACAAATCTATTTGTTTATGTTGCCGTTAGGATCTCTACCAGAACGAGAAAAGCAATCCAATTGGTTGTTGTACTCAAACTTCCTTAAAAACTGACAGGAAAAATGGCACCTGTTCCAGTTGTATGGAAGCTATTATGGAAGGCAGAACCTAGCCTAGAAGGTACAAATCACACGGTAATAGCTGCGTCTATACCAGCGTGTGTACCCGTACTGGTAGAAGCTTCTATGCCAACGTGTGTCGTGTCATACGGGCGCTTAAGGTGACTTTTGTTACCGCGAGATTTAGAAAACGGCTTAACCGATTGACTTCGGAAAGCATTCTGACGAAAGCTCTGCAGATTTTCAGATTGTCTTTAAAAAGAAAATATATGTTAGGGTATATTTTTTAAATTATTAAATAAAAAGTAATATTTGTCGCTCCCGTGCTTGCGCACAATGGTTTTTCTCCCGGAGAGAAATGACGGATTCCGCCGCGTCTTACTTAGATCTATGTTTATGAGAATTTTAAAGGGGAACTATTGTTTATGATGTTTACACGCTATATATTGAAATAGAATTCTAAAATTAGGGAAGTGTTGAAGAACTTAAACTGGCAGTTGAGTGTGTATGCTGTATACTTTTAAATTATTAAAGAAAAATGTAGTATTCCAGGCACCCGCCCGTGCGCACAATCACTTTCGCCATGAGAGCGAACATAATTCATTTGAGGGGCTTTGACATCGTGGTCACTCGCCACGTGTACTTTGGTGTGCGTGTAATATTCTCTCTTATTACCTGTGTTATTGTGATGGCTCTAATTATGTGTGTATATGTAACTAAAGTGGGTTTTGGGAAGGAGGAAGGAGGAACCATCCTGTTATTTGCCTGGAGTGGAAGTGGGAAACCACAAAAACTCATCCAAACACCCCTCAGTTTTACCTCTCGAGGCTGAGTGCACCCCGTTCCAGCCTTATGGCCAGAATTAATGTTCTGAGCAGAGCAGGGAATCGAACGCGGATCTCCGGGGTGATAGCCAAGAATATAGCCTTAAGAGTGGACTCCCCTGTGTTAAAACGATGTTTGTCATGTACGGGACATAGTATTCTAAAACTGCCTCTATTAAGGTGGCCGAAGAAGTGAGGCTATGCTCATCCCAGTAGTTGCCGAAGAGATTATATGCTCCCCTGCATAATTTACTGTCATGGAAACCCAAAGGATTGTACCTATAACAGGTGATGGAAATTTCTCATTTAGAGCAGATTCGTACTGCTTATTTCAAAATGAAGAATGTCATCGTGAACTGCGTTTGAAAACTATTGCAAAAATTGTTGCTGGCAGGGATAATTATAAGGAATTTATTATTGGCGATCAGACTCATCGCATTCTCCTCAGCAACCAACTTGAGTATGAAAGTCTCCGGACGGTGAATACACTGGTCATGTTGAACTTCATTGTACAGTATAAGTCAATTTTTTATTGATTATTTGTTTAGAGTACATTCTAATCACGCTGTTGATTTTGGCATTTAATACTTATCGGCTCTGTTGATGCAGGGCTCTGTAGTGTTATCGAATACGACGTTAATTTGGGGAGAGATGCTACTATAAAAATCCCGTTCGACGATAAAAAGCATTGGCCAGTAAACTGCAAATAGAACCAAACAAGTGAGAAATCGGAGAAAACACGAAGCCACTTTTAAAATCCAATATAAATGTGCCATTTCAGAAACATTTCCAAATATTGTACCATACAGTGTAGGATCCTTGACGAACAAATGTAAACTTTGTGCTGCATTGTATTTCTCTTGCGAGAAGTCAACGATTGGTTACTTTGGCCTTTGCTGTTGTAATGGTAAAATTGATCTGCTGGAATATAAAATACCTGACAGTCTGAAACAATTTTTCACTGGAGATGATATCTCAAGGAATTTCAGGGAGAATATTCGGCAGTTCAACAATGCTATGTCCTTTGAGTCCTTTGGTGCCAATGTTACCGTGCCACATAAATACGGTCCATATTGTTTTAAAATTTCTGAAATATCACATCATTGCATTTCTTCCTTATATTCCAAAAAAATATAAGCGCGGTTCTAACGGCCAATTGTATATATTAGACTCCTCAGAAGCTAATCAAGTCAGAACTGTAAATCGAATGAATTCTTGCATCAAGGAGAGCACACTTCACAATTTAGACAATATTTTGCAAGAGCATAAGCACTACATTCAGCATTCAAAATACCTCTCAACTTAAATGTGAGTTCAGTGTCTAGATAAAATTAAATTGCAATCCAGCTGACGATATTCGATTATCATGGCTCATAATATGAGGTGAAGCCACAATGGCAAATCTTCATTCAATAATGTGTGTGAATCGACTTCTAAAAGATATTATACGTAACGACATTATTCTTTTTTGTGGGATAGTTATTGCTCTTGGAGGAGACTTCGGGTAGGTTTCGCCTGTTGTGCCTTCTCGCCAAACAGTTATTCACAATTGTAGTAAATACTCTTCTCTCTTTCCCTTCTCCAAAATACGCCGCTTACATAAAAATATGCGATCGAAACCAGATAAAATGGAATTTTCTGATTTTTTTTGCTACAAGTTAACGACGACTACCCCACTGTGGATGGTGAGGAATCAAATATTATTGAATTACCAGCCAGGCTTCCAACTCATGGTGGTAACGTGACTGAGATTTACGGAGAAACATTCACTTCTGCGAAGGATATAATAAATTTATTGAAAGTTTGCATTCTTACACCAAAAAATGAACACTGTAATGAAATTAATTTTAATGTATTTAAAATGATATCCAGTAGTTAAAAAATATACGCCAGCATTAACAGATTAAATACTGAAGATGAAATCAGCTACTTCAGTTTCCTACAGAATTCTTGAATTCATCGGAATGAAGTGATTTACCTCCATATATTCTTACTCTGAAAGTTTGAGCCATAGTTATGCTCCTTAGAAATTTGAACGTTTCCCAAGGGCTCCTAAATAGAACCAGATTAATTGTAAGAAATATGTATGAACATTGGTTGGATTTGGAAATAATAAGTGCAGATAACATTGGACAGAGAGCTATAATCCTTCGACTTGATTTAACATCATCCGATAAAACACTTCAATTTTCCAATTTCTAATTCGTTTGGCGTAGGCTATTTTATCATATTCAATAAAGCTCAAGGGGAAACTTTGGTACCAGTAGGTTTCTATTTGCTTAATCAAGGTTTCAGTCATAGCCAGTTATATGTTGCGAAGTCGATCTTTCGACACCCTTAAAGTTGCAACATTGTCAAAAAGTAATCGTACAAAAAATGCATATAAGAGAATCCTTCAATAAATATTTTCCCTTTGACCGTTATGTTTTGACGGGTTTCAACGTTCGTCACCAGGCGCTGGTTGCGATGGCATCTAGTAGTATCCAAATTCACAGCTAGGTGTCGTGGACGGTGGCATTTGGTAGTGAAAGTATGAACTACTTGAAATTATCGTCTGCAGTCCTTACTTGAATTAAAACTGATAACACACTCTAATACAGCCATCACAATTAACGCCGGTTATCAGATGCTTCGGTGGCGTAGTTGGTAGCATGATGAAATTCTGTGCCCAAGATAGCGGGTTCAAATCCGGCCGAAGTCGTCGGATTTTTAGAGCGTTAAAAATCATTCAGTATGGCTTCCTTCGGAGGGTAAGTAAAGCCGGCGGTCTCATGTCATAGATTTATGGCATGTAAACGATCCTTCCACAGATTAAACATGTGTGCAGCTAAATTGTTAGGTTAGTTTTCGTCGGAACACTCTATCAAATTTCGAACGTTCACCACTAGGTATCATCGATATCTGGTAGCGAAAGTTGGAACTACTTGAAATTGAACGGAACTTGTAGCTTACCCTAGAAGGGTGTCCACTGGAAGCAGCTACAGACTCAGGCGAGCCGAACATATTCTCGGACACTCCCGGCACTAAAAGCCATACGATAAATAAATAAATAAATAAATAAATAAATAAATCATACAAATTCTGCACACACCCAATGTACACGGAGCTTCATGACTGCGCTGTCGCAGCCTCTAAACTAAGGAACCAACCAACCAGTGGTGCGGTAGCAGGCTAATTCCAACGGATTGTGATTCTCGTTCTCTCGGCAAATAATGTTAATCCCAGAGAAAGTATCTCATATTTACTAAGGCTCGTTGCACAGCTAAGCAGGTTTTTGCCCTCCGCGATACACATGTAAACAGGATCATCTTGTACTTATGAAAGCTTATATATTTAAACGGAGCTCTTCGTCTCCTTCACCCCGCTCGTCCACTACGGATCACCCATGACTGAATCTTCGAGAAACATGATTAAGGACTCTTTGTTGTCTTTTTAATAAGGCCACCATCTGCTTCTTCGCGCAATTGCAGGGTCTCTGTGGAGTGTTCAAGTATCTCTCAGAACTTGAAGATCCCTGTACGCCACTATGACATGATTCAAAAACCTTTTTTTTTTTCCCTTGTTGTTACATTTGAGGGGCTTGGACGGCGTGTTCATTTAGCCTCGTGTTCTTGGGTGAGTGTGGAATTTTGTCTGATGTTGTTTGAGTCTTCAGTCTTTTGACGGTTTTCATACAGCCTCCCTGCCCTGAGCTAATCGTTTCATCTCTACATAGCTAGCACACCTTACATCCGAGGCAATCTGTTTAACATATTCTAACCTTGGTCTACCCCTACAGTTCTTGTCCTTGAACCTTCCTTCCATAACTAAGTTTGCTATTCCTGGGTGTCTTAGAATGTGTCCTACCAACCTACCTCTTCTCTTCATAGCAGTCGCCAGAAACATCTCTCCTCTCCCACTAGTCTTAATCCCTCTTCATTTGTTACTCTATATACCCAACTGATCTTCATCATTCTCCTATAACACCACATTTCAAACGCTTCTACTGTATTCTTCATTTTTCTACAGCGCCAACTTGATAACTTGTGTTATTGTGATGGCTGTACTAGTGTGTGCACTATTTGTAATTCAGGTAAGCATTGGGAAGGAAGCCGCCATGGATTGAATTTAGGAACCATCCCAACATTCGCCTGGAGTAGAAGTGGGGAAAATTGCGAAACACCACCTCCAGGTTGGCTGAGGTGGGAATCGAACCCACCTCTCCTCAGTTTTTCCTCACGAGGCTGAGTAGACCCCGTTCTAGCCCTCAGACTAAAATTAAATTTCTTGGCAGAACCGGGATCTCCAGGGCGATAGCCAAGAATTTTAGCCGCTACATCACTAGGTGGTCCTGAGTGGAAGAAGACATTTGAGGGCCCCACAAATGAACCAGGAGGATTTTAATATGAAATTGTGCATCCTATTTTTAACTGCAAATTTCTCGGTTAAGTTATTAATTTGCCTGTACTTTTCTTTCCATAAAGACAGACATCAGGTTCTCAAGCCGTAGCCTTTTGACTGTCATGGGAACTCGGGTAGCGTCTATCCCTCCCCCAATCGGGATTTCATTGGCAGAGGATACTCTTGGAAGGTCACTCTACACGATGGGGGTAAAATAAATTGGCTAAAATTAACATTAAGCCCCTATTTAATGCGATTGAAAAGACGCGGAATAGGTGAAAGTTAAAAGCAGTCGCCCCGATGTTGCCTTGTTGAAGCGACCAAGCAACCGCCAGCCCACCATTTCCACGCGCTAATTTCCTGTTCCGCGTATCAGGCTGTAGTCACGTCGAGGGAAAAGTAATAGTGTTCAGTATCGTTGGCAGGATATGCTTGCAGTGTATTAGTACCATACGGGATGCAGGCAGAGATATATCGACCTTCCTGATAACAACGCTAGTTGGGCTGCATAAAACAATATCATTAGGAGTAGCTGATTCACCTGGTATTACTCTTTCACGAATTGATTGCCAGCGGTCGAGATGGGAACTATTCTCTGTTTACTTGTGTAGCACGTCACTCTGCTTCGTAGATAGGTACAGTTGCGCGAGTAGGATATGACTCAGCTCCAGTTGCTGTCCGTGGTGACATGAGCTCCTGTGACACTTATCTGCGCTTCTAAGACAGGTAGCGCGCGCAATGCTGCTTGACTTATGTGCAGACAGCACTCTGTTATCACTGTGTCCTCCTCTTTACCCCGAGGGGCTCGTGCTACAGTAATCAACAAACGGTGGCGCAGCCATGCTCAGCGGCAATAAAATCGTAAATGGGTAATATACAATGTTTAGATTACATAAGTTTGTAAAAACTTGTGTACCGCGTCAAACTTATTTACAGATACTAGCGGACTCTCGCATAATGGGTTGTGTGCGCCCCATGTGTACAGACTACCCGCCCCTCTTTAGTGCTATGCGGGCTATACGTGACACAGTTCTCCCAGGGGCTACCGTCTTGTTTATTTGTTTAAAAGCACTTTATAAACAAATAAACATATTTCCGTTGACGTTTCAAGAAATGCAAGATTTTTCCTGTACTATTGAGCCGATTCGGAAGATTTTGGTACAAACCACACCTTCTAACTCCCTCTTGAGTTTTGTGAAACATACACCTTAGCGTATTATATAATAAGTAGGGCTCGGATTTTTAGATGCTAAAAATCGGGAAGATATTTATTTTTTATGTATTAAAAATACCTGAAATATGTGACAAAAATCTAAAAATATTTTATTATAATTTGATTTATTAATGTGAATATAAACAATATGCAGAACTCACGAATGCAATTTATTCTATGTCTCACTGACTGCTGAAGCATTACAATACACAACGAGATACATCTTCAGGTTGTCCATCACAAATGACCGACGATTATCACGAAACACTTATTCAGATGGCGCGAAACTGCGGCAATATGTTTCTTGCTCTTGAGGTGTTGTGTAACTTGAGATCGCTGTTCAGCCTAGATTGCTTTCCAACATGGTTGGCAGAACAGAACGCCCCCATCAGAAGTAAAATCATCTTTAAATTCTGCAACAGACGATAACTTGTAGTTGTTTTTACTTTAGGCATCGTAGAATTGCCTTACACTTCACAGTGCCAGAAATGAACTGCACGTGAGTGACACTGGTTCTAGGTAGCTGGGGGAGGGGGAGGTCTAGTACGTGGTACAATATGGTTACGGACAAGGAAATCCCCGGCTTCCACAGTGAGTGGCACAGGATGACAAGTTAAGAATAACTCAGTTGAAAGCTGACAAACGCTCTGCATGACGATTAGATAGCCCTTTGAAGTAACACACAATAAAAATGCAATAAACTGAAAGATCTAGCATACTAATTTAAAAAAATGTAAATATTATGTATTTTTGTGTGCTAATAAGTGAAAAGCAGGAATTAATGTATTTATGGAATGAATGGCAAGCCTCCGTGGCTTAGGCGGCAGCACGCCGGCCTCTCACCGCTGGGTCCGTGGTTCAAATCCCGGTCACTCCATGTGAGATCTGTGCTGGACAAAACGGAGGCAGACAGGTTTTTCTCCGGGTACTCCGGTTTTTCCTGTCAAAATTTCATTCCAGTAACACTCTCCACTATCATTTCATTTCATCTGTCATTCATTTAATCATTGCCCCAGAGGAGTGCGTCAGGCCTCGGCAGCCGGCACAGTTCATATCCTCGCAGCTAGATAGGGGCTTCATTCATTCCATTCCTGACCCGGTCGGAGACTGGAAGCAGGCAGTGGATTTTCATTTCATAGAATGAATGCTTAAAATATGTATTTACCTAAAAGTCCGAGCCCTAATAATAAGATTATATAATACTATTATTGCTCAGATTAGGACCTGTAAATACGTGTTTTCCCCAATGTAATTGAGCAGAATTTGTGTTGACCGACTGAAAAGATTTCTTTGATGGAACTAGGCAACATTGAAAAACGCCTTCTATCACTACAAATTTCCATATTTTGTTGTATTAATGTTGTATATTTTCAATACGGTAGAATTTGCAGTTTTGATTATTGTGCTAGAAAATATAATTAAAATAGTTTTCATGCAAAGAGAATGTTTATTTAATTATCGCTTTTTATGAATATGCTAATTATCATGTTTAATAATATGCACAACTATGAATGAAACCCCCCAAAAAGAAATCCTACTGGTAATGTGTTGTGCGTGGCCTGAAGTAGCTACCTGTAGTGTATGTCTCCTAAGAGAGACTTAGAATTCCTTGTCGCATAAAATAATGTTGGAAGTCTTTGAACTCCACAACAATGTGCCTGCGCTGGTTTTATGCGAACATGTTCCCACATACAGTCTGTGTCCTAAACATTTTGGTACCACAATTTTTAACTGCCCTGTAATAATTGGTGTGTGGTTTCAGAAGCATGATTGTAACTGCTGTAAAGATTATTTATTTAACTAGTAATAGGCCCGTCTAGTCAATACATATCAATTTTTTTTAATATTACACACTCCATCCCCTGGCAGTGGGCTGTTTTTATCTTCATAATTTCATTTCATAATATTGCATTTCATTAGGGGCCGATAACATAGATGTTAGGTCCCTTAAAACAAGAATTATCATCATCATCATCATCATCGTATTATTATTATACACTCTGTCCACATGTACATGTTTCGGGCCGCCATTCCAAGGCCCTTCTTCAGCATCATTGTCATTTTAAATCAAACTTGCACCAAAAGAAAAAAATAATTTCCCTTCTAATTACATTTAAAATTATAACAACACTAGAACCTTTGGTATGAAGATTAGTTCAGACTTATGTGCTTGTTTTTTTTTTTTTTTTTTTTTTTAGCGTATGGATTTTAGTGCCGGGAGTATCCGAGGAAATGTTCGGCTCGCCATTGGGTGATCTACAATACCGTCGCGTGTGGAGTATTGTCTGGGGAGGAAAGTGTGAATGTAAGGACGAGGAATTGGAAGGTAGCGGCTGTGGCCTATAGTTAGGGACCAACCCCGGCATTTCCCTGGAAGGAAGATGGGAAACCACAGAAGATCATCTTCAAGGTTGCCGGCGGGGGGATTCAAACCTCCACGCCTCCCGGATGTGAGCGACTGCCTGCAGCCACGCCGTAACGACCAAGGCTAACTCACCCGGTTTGTTTTTATTAAAATCAATATTATGAGGTCAATATTTGAGAAACAATCTGTTTTATCAATTGCTATTGACTTTGCTTACTTCTCGAATTTAAAAAAAGCTGTCGTTACGGCTTCTTTCGACTCTGAATGGCTGGTCGAATTTAAACTGTAATAAAATAAAATACCGTATAATATAATGCGTTATTGTACCTAAGCATTTTGTCAAATGTGAAGATGTTACTCCAATTGAGGCATGTTCCTTCAATGTATGCTGCCTGGAAACAGGAGAAAATGCTTAAGAAGTACCAGCTTCGAAATTGTTTTCACATGGTTAAGTAGGCTACAGTCCGTTACAACCCTCGTACAATCTCCTAATGCAGAGCCGGTAATCAAACCTCGATGGTGAAACTTTCGATGAGTAATTGTCGAATATTCTATAATTACCTCATTTGAATGTTTGCCCATATGATGATGATGATGATGATGATGATGATGATGATGATGAGGTAGATGACGCTACTATTAGGATTCATTATTGTAGTGATTGTAGACATAAATAATTATCCTATTGTATTTCCCACGCTCCGAGTTCTGTTCTATGACTGTTGTGAATAATGCAAGCAAAATCTTGACGCTTTATCTCGTGATGTAGTACTTGTGTAATTAGAACCAGAATCTAAGTTAATGAACTTAGTTTGTTAGCTCGCATTCACCATGTTGTGGAGAGAGAACTTATCTAATTAGTCGAGAATTAACAAACTTCCTGCTAAATACTCATCAGTAATTCTTCATTTCCCCAAAGAAACCTGATATCAAATTTCAAGGCAACTTTCTTACAGCTGCAGAATTCTACAGTTAAATCTCAATGTATTTTAAAAATGGAACAAGGTTAACATCCTGGCGTGGTGACTAGGATTCTTGGCTGTCGCTCCTGAGATCCGGGTTCAATTCCCGACTCTGCAAAGAAATGTAATCTTGGTTTGAGGACTGAAATAGAGTTCACTGAACCTCATGATGCAGAACGAAGAAGAGGTGGTCCGCCTTGGTAAGAGGCAAGCAGCTTGACCATCACACCATACTTGAGAGAAAGCTGCCGTGACCTATTAGAAGGTATCGTCCGGGCATTTGCCTGGACTTGAAAATTGGAAACGACAAAAATAAACGGTCCTCGATGGTGATCAAACCCAGCGCCTTCTGCGGTCTCATGATGCCTATTTAAACTCCAGATTTAAAGGTCGCGAGTTCGATTTCCAGGTCTGAGGTGTAAAACGGGGTACACTCAGCATCGTGAGGTATAGGCCTAATTGAGAAGAGATGGGTTCAGTTCCCAACTAAGTTGTACTTCTACGCCAAATTCCTAATTTAGGCCACGGCCACATCCTTCTAATTCCTAGCCCCGATTAAAAATACACACACTACAGTAGCCATCATAAAGAATGTTTCCACACATGAACGCGATGTCGCAAAGCCCCTAAACAAACCACCCCCAACAACAGCGGTGTTCGAACCCACTAGTCTACCGGTTTCGCTAATAGCGTGTCCCCATTGTATAGCGCTGCCACTGACTAGTGAGTGTGTGTATTGTCTGCGCGCCAGGAAAAGTCAGCTGGGTTTGAACAGCAGATGCGTACCGTGCATTCCAAAAACATCACACACTCAGTGCATTCTTTCTTTGTACTCGGTGCCCTGTTAAAACGAAACACAAATCCTTATGAGAATGCCGACAGTAGGAAGGAAACATTACATACTTACAGCCGGATATTACCCTCATACATTGATTGCCGGCGGTCGAGATGGGAACTATTGTTTATTTACTTGTGTCAAACGTCGGCCTGCTTCGTTGACAGGTACAGTTGCGCGAGTAGGATATGACCCAGCTTCAGTAGCCTCGTCATGTACTAAACGAGTAAGCTCTCCATTCTCTGTTGACAACCTGGCCAGAACAATACTAGTCACACGGACATTATACAGTATATATACATATCTTTATAACCTCTGTTATTTATTTTATTTGTTATTTAATTACCAATGAATTTGTTATTATTAAGTCCCTTTTTTGTTAAATGTTATTGTTTGTTTTCTTAGTGTCAATATTTTATATTGTTATATAGTCAGTGTAAAATGGTGTACTTCGTACCTGTATCAGATTATTACTAAACAAAAAGGTGTTTCAATATAGCACAATATGATATGTAACTTAAGTGATTTTTAAAAATCTGAAATTATAAAATATATTTTCATGAGAATATTTGCTCATAATAAAATATGTGTGTGTTTCGTTTACAGAATGTTAAAATAAAGTTACTTTATAAAATTCTGTAAGTTATATTCGCAGAATAAAACATGTTTATGATCAATAGAACTTTATGTGTGTTGTAAACTTCAAAATATATCATATTATATATATTACAATTTTCCATATGTCACACCGGCACAGATACTTTAGGTCTTGTGGCAACGATGGGATAGGAAAGACTAGGAGTGGGAAGGAAGCGGCTGTGGCCTTAATTAAGGTACAGTGCCCATTTGCCTGGTGTGAAAATGAGAAACCAGGGAAAACCATCTCCAGGGCTACCGACAGGGGGGGGGGGTCCAAGCCACTATTTCCGGAATGAAAGCTCACAGCTGCACAACCCTAACCGCACGGCCAGCTCTCTCCGTCAATCATATCATAGTATATCAAAATATAATCATAATAGGCCTATATCATAATATAATCTTGTTAATTGGGCAGGACGGAAGGGAGAGTGCCTAGTCCACAAATTGGTAATACGGTTCGGAAAGTAAGTCTGGTTTATTTTTCAGAAGCAAAGCAACGCTATCAGTGAGAGAGAGAAGACATTGAGTGACGAGGAGAAGCGGTGATAGTAGGGGCGGAAGGAGGTGGTAAGTGACGGGTAGACACGTCACTACCACAAATGCAGCGGCTGCCAAACGGTAATAGTGCTGCCATCTCTTGCCTTGCGATTGACGGCGGAACTGACCGCACAGCCTTAACTGTCCGTGGTGGCATGAGCTCCTGTGGCGCGCAATGCTGCTTGACTTATGTGCAGAATGCATTCTGTCATCGCTCTGTTCCCCGCTTCTTCCCGCGGGGCAGCTGCTACAATAAACATCAAACACTGGCTCAGCCACGCTCAGCGGCAATCAAATCTTAAATGGGTAATAAACAACAAGCACCATGCTGAAGATAGCAGCAACTGACTGATATATTTAGGTCAGGAATAGACGGGCTGCGCATGCGTACAGACGAAACCCCCGCTCCCCGTCAAAGCGAGATGAACTGATTTTTCTTGGTGCGCAGACAATAGCTACCGCCACTGCCATCGTAATGTCCAGGCCGCAAGGTTCCTGTAGTGACGTCACGCTTAGGGCCGGTACAGCCGCCGCAGCAAGTCAGACGGCTCCTTTCTCACGCAGTCACTCCAAAGCGAATATAAATTCATATTTATAGGAAAATTTTAATACTATTTGGAGTTCACTGGCAGTTAGATAAGTTACCACTAAATAGGCCTAATTAACGCTCCGCTAGTTTGGATCCTGCCGTTATAGCAGGCATTTTACGAGTGAACAAAATTGTACATCGTCTGTGAACTTACTAGGACGTTGACGCACACAGACAGGGCAAAATTGCAGCATTTTGACTTCCTGTAAATGTTATATCAATAAAAAATAGGCATTGAAACAGTTACTCACGATGTACCACAACGTCGATAAATCGCATATGGCTAAACTCGGGATTGAAGGAAGGAAATATTCGAATATTTCAATACACAAAACAATTTTCAGGAACAGTTTGTTAATAAAATAAATCTATGCACCCACAGAAACAATACATAGACAGGTACACTTTTCTGTGCCTACTGCCAGAAAAACCCTCGAACTGAGCTTACGATGGCATTACGATGGCAGTGCTACCGCAGTCAGTTTATGGCCTACCCTCCCATTCATAATAATAAAAAGACAGACGTCGAGACTTATACTGTAATGCTATTTTATTCACATCAACTGAACAAAACGGAACGACTGTCACTTTGGATGACCGGATTTATCACAGCGAAGAATAAATGGGGCTAAGTTAGAATTGAATACGTAATGCCCGCCAAAGCTTCCGTCTTATCTGTGGAAATAGAAGAAAGAAAGCGGTGAATAACATGTCGTCAGCACGTCATGCCAAGAATGACAACTACGACCTCGAAGAAATGTCCCTTAATGTTCTTCTTCTATGACATCGACATGCGATCACATTTCATTCAAGAAAGGAAACCGGTGATAGCGAAGGAATAAAAGACGAGAGAAAAGTAGGTTTAATTTACGACATATCAACTGGCTGTCAATATTTGTGGGAATCTACGCTTTGACAGCACGCTTCAGTAACCTTGCACTCGATATGTTCTTATCTAAACTTTCTATTGAATATGAGCGTATCAAGAAACTCCACCAAGAACCATTATTACAGCCTAGCTAAAATGCAGGGTTGACAAGTTACTTTTCACTGTTACCTAATTGACAGCGTTACTTACCTAAAATAGTAACGAAGTTTACTTAGTGCGAAAAGTAAATGCTTTCCAGCTGCAATTATGGAAGTAACGAATCGTTATTTTTCAGTTACTTACTATAAACCTGTAGCTGCTTATTTATTTGCTTTTGTTTTATGTTATTTTGGTGGTTTTTGTTTGTCTTTTGTATTGTTTTTGAGCTTTTTGTGCCATTTGTTATTTCTTTCATTTTTAGCCTATTTTCAATTTTGAAAAAATAGGCTTATGAGATCACCTTTTGTCCGTGTGTGTGTGCGTGTGTGTGTGTGTGTGTGTGTGTGTGTGTGATTCGTGTGTGTGTCCCCCCCTAATAAAATCTAAACGGCCGGAGCGATTTCAATGAAACTCGGAAAGTTCATAGCACTATTCCCGGCGACCTCGACCGTGCCCGTCAAATTTTGTTACGACTCACCAATCCAACATGGCGGCTGTGCGAAATATTTCACCAGCATTCAATATCTCCGAAACTATTACCGATATTACCCTGACATTTTCTATGGTGATAGAGGGAACTACTATAAGTTCACTTATGTGACTTTTGAAAACCTGGTAACTACAAAACGAACATGGCGGCCAAGCGAATTTGCGACTTTTAAATAGACGTTTCTCGCGATTTGACCAACCAAACGCAATGAAACTTGGTACAGTATATGTTTATATACATTGTAATGCACCGACATCTAACTTCGTTCAATTGTTTACATAATCACAAGATGGCGGATGTGCGAAATATTTCACCGGCATTCTATATCTCTGAAACTATTAGCGGTATCTCCCTAAAATTTTGTACTGTGATAAAGGGCACTACTGGAAGTCCATCTATAACATTTTCAAAAACCGGTTAACTACAAAACGAACATGGCGGCCAAGCGAATTTGAACATTTTAAATAGACCTTTCTCGCGATTTAATGTTCCAAGCGCACTGAAACCTGGTACAGGAAATATTTATACACATTGTAATCCACTGGTATCTAATTTAGTTCAATTGTTTACATAACCTCAAGATGGCGGCAGTGCGAATTTTAAAATTAAGTTTTTATTTCTTGTGATGTAGTCATGCGATCGAAGTGAAAGTTTCAATAATGAACCTACGCAATAATTTTCCTTTAATGGTACATGACTCTATGGCCTATACATTTATCAATCCAACATGGCGACCATCCGAAATATTTAGACGATACTGAATATCTACGAATCTATTTTAGCAATCTAACTGCATTTTTTAATGTTCATAGGGGCTATGACTTAAGTTCACCTATAGGACTTTAAATAACCTGGTGATCACAAATCCAACATGGCGGTGACGCGAATTATAAATATTCACATGGACGTTTCTCGCAATTTAACCATCCGCGTGCAGTGAAACTTGGTACAGTAAATCTTTATCCGAATGTTAATCCACTGGCATCTAATTTATTTCAATTGTTTCCATAACCTCAAGATGGCAGCTGTGAAAATTTTTTAAATCTCCTTGTATTTTCTTGTGTCCTAATTATGCGATTGAAGTTTGAATACTACACGTTCACAATAATCTGCATGTAACAGTACATAACTCTAGGACCTACATATATAAAATCCAACATGGCGACCATCCGAAATATTTAGTCGGTTCTCAATATCTACGAATCTATTACAGCAATCAAACTGAAATTGTGTATGTTAAATAGTGGCAATTAACATAAGTAGGATATATGAAAATAGGCTGTATAGTTCTCCACGGAACTACTTGTTTTGTTTTTGGGTGTTATTTGTTAGTATTTTTGTCTTTCTGATTTTTTGTCTTATTTTTGTTTGATTTTTTGTGCTGTGTTTGGGTTTTCTTTTTTTATTTATTATTTTTGTCCTTGTTTTTTGGTTGTCGGTTTTTGTTTTGTTTTTGTTTATTTTTGTTTGTTTTTTGTTTTTGTTTCTTTTTTGGTATTTCTTTTGTGGGGTCTTTGTTTTTGTTTGTTTGTTTTTTGTTTTGTTTTGTTTTGAAAAAGGACGCATATAAGCTTACTAAATAGTAGTCTGCAAATAATAGGTTTCTAAAACGACTACTATAATTGGCTTGATTTGATGGAATAGTGGATTCCAGTAATATGGAAAAACAAAATAAATTGACAATGGCTAATAAATTTCCACAAAGATGGCCTGGGCTCGATTACCGGCTCTGTCATGAATTTAAATCCTAGTTTCAGGTTGGTCAGCTGCTACAGGACAGTTGAGAAGAGTTGTGAGTGGTGGGTCCGGAAGTGGTTTCCCATGATTTCCCAAAGTAAATTCAGAAGCGGTTGTCTCCTTCCTAAGCATAGCCCCAAGTCACAAGCACCCGCACTAGTACGGTAACTGTAATAACGTAGGTTATCAGATAGATTACAAGTAGACCTACCCGGGCTGATGACCATGAAGTCGTAAGCCCTAAATGAAACAGCAATAATCGCTCGAGCCGCTCTTTGTTTAACTTTAAATGTTATTCACCAAGCTCTGTGAAAGAAATAATATGTTTATTCTCTGCCCCATCCACCTCCTGGTGCGGGCCGATAACCTAGATGATAGGCCCCTTAAAATAACAGTTACCATCATCATCATCATCATCATCATCATCATCAACCTCCTGGTGTAGCGACTAGCATACTATACTGTCGCCCTGGAGGTCTGGATTCGATTCCCAGCTCTGCCAAGAAATGTAATTCTGGTGTGAGGGCTGGGGCGGGATATACTCAGCCTCGTGAGGCAAAACTGAGAAGAGGAAGGTTCGATTTCTACCTCAACCATCCTGGAAGTGGTTTTCCGTGGTTACCCACTTCTACTGCAGGACAATGCTGGGATAGTACCTAACGTACGGCCATGGCCGCTTCCTACCCAAATCCTACCTCAAAAAAGTACAAACATTCGTACAGACATCACAGTGAAACAGGTTAGCAAACAAATTCAACACACACTCAAGAGCACGGGACTACATGCCTACGATATCGCAAAGCGCCTAAAGATTCAGCACCTATTGTTTCTATTAGACTATTCATAAAAATATCTTCCTTTGTTTTAGTGAATTCAATCTATAGCTTGTTTAGATCTTAGTAGAGAAGCTAGAGTGTAATTTGAGTTTGTTCATTATTTTAGTTTTTAAATTTTGTAAAAAAAATGAGTATTTTATCATTTAAAATGGATTTTTTCCAATTTTTTGCGTTAAAAATTCAATAGTTAAATGAGTTGCCAAATTCTTTGCTGGATATTTTTGGGGGCTGCAACATCGTGGGTGTGTGTGGAATTTATATTATAACCTATGTTATTTGGATTGCTGTACTAGTGCGTGTATTGGGGATAGGATTTGGAAGGAGGTTGCCGTGGCATTAAGTTAGGAACCATCCCGGTATTTGCCTGGAGTAGAAGTGGGAAACCACGGAAAACCACTTCCAGAACCCATCTCTTCTCAGTTTTGCCTCACAAGGCTGAGTGTACCCCGTTCCAGCCCTCAAACCAGAATTAAGTGGTAAACCACGGAAAACCACTTCCATAATCCATCTCATCTCAGTTTTTCCTCACGAGGCTGAGTGTACACCCGTTCCAGCCCTCAAACCAGAATTAAATTTCTTGGCAGAGCCGGGAATAGAACCCGGACCCCCATGGTGACAGCCAAGAATTCTAGCCATGAATTTAATTAGTGACTTCGTTAACCCCTCGTTTACATAAAAGTAATGATTGCTAGTAACGCTTTTCAGCCCAACCCTGCCTCAGGCAATCTCGTTGAACGTAGCTACCAGAACTGACGTTCTCGTGGGGTCCTCAGACGCTGAAATGGCTTCACATCACTTCCACCATAAAAGTGACCCGAAAATAGAAACCACCTCCCGCCATCTAATCCATGTGTGACTCAATATTTCTGGGGGCGAACAGATGTTATCTCGTTTACCATTTACACAGCTGCGATATGCGACACGGCGGTAGAGTCGCAAAAAAGAGAAGTAGCTCCGCTCGCACAGTGAGGTCAGGATGTCATGGATCCTGTCACAACACACTCAAAGAAGCTAGAGGTGGTGGCAGTCACTCAAGAGACACAGCACATCCACAGTCAGTGACAGGATGGGTCTTCAGGAGCCCACTAGCAGTAAGTACGAGAAATTGCTTGCTGGTTCTCCTTCATCTAGGTCTAGGGCTGTAGTCCAAACATTTTAGCCGGGCATTACAAATTCCGAATGCCATATCGCCCCGTCGACTAAAATAGCTGTATTGTCCGCATCACCTTAAATAATAGCGGCTTCGGTGGTGTAGTTGGTAGCATGCTGAGCTTCTATGCCCATGATCGCGGGTTCAAACCCGGCCGAAGTCGTCGGTTTTTTAAGAGCGTTAAAAATCCCTCAGTATGCCTTCCATCAGAGGGGAAGTAAAGCCGGGGGTCCCATGTCATATATTTATGGCATGTTAAAGAACCTTCCACTAATTATACCTGTGTGAAGCTAAATTAATCATAGGTTAAACATTTGACAAACGCTCTTAGGTTCCGACGTTCGTCACCGGGAGCCGACTGCGGTGGCATCGGGTAATCACGTTCTGAACTAGTATTCGTTGACAGTGACATTTGGCGGCCAAAGTAGGAACTACTTGAAAAAATTCAATGTTTGCAGTCCTTACTTGAATTGAAAACAGTTAACACACACTAATACAGTCATCACAATTAACACGGTTATCAGACAGATTCTACACACACCCAATGTACACGGGGCTACATGACCGCGTTGTCGCAGCTCCTAAACTGAGGAACCAACCAACCTTACCCATGCAGCGAAACCGTCGTAGTCACTACAAACATGGTGATTTATGGTTTAACTAGAAATCCGCCGCAGCTTCACCCGGTATCTTTAACGGTTTACCCAGCGTAAGCTTAAAAGGCGCACGGACGGAAGGTCCCAGACGCAATTCAGAAAAGCCGAAATGAACAGCGAAACTCCAAACACATATGAAGGGTACAGGGAAAGAAGGGGCTCATTGCATTTTTGTCAAAAATCGTGATCCTCACTCCATTTATCAGTGGCGGTTGGTGATATAGTTGCAGCGTTGCACAACTCTCAATAATTTTACACCTAATTCGTCGTTTCTTTTCCTTTAATGTTTTACTTTTATAGATCTAATACATTCAATAATGTGTTAAAATCATCGATATTTTGTTATTATTTATCCTAATGCTTCCCACAGTACCTATAAAAGCTGTCGCCTTCAAATCAAACTCCAGGGAGATAGCTCTCGTGTGGCGACTCCCAAGTAGACAGCGCAGCGTTATGTGATTCCAGCAGGCACGAGGCTAAGCTTGTACATAGCATGCCGGCCAGCATGGGTTGTAGGGAGTTGCAGACGAGTTGCCAGCCACCTGGCAATACTCAGTTCCAAATGGCCCCGTTAGACTACACCACTCTTTGGAAATGACAACACCCTCGATTTCTCTTACCCCGCGAAGGGTAGTTTAGTTAGTTAGTTAGTTATTGTTGTTTTAAGGGGAGGAACTACGAGGTCATCTGCCCCTGAAGGGTAGTTTCTTTCCCACACCACTAGGGAATGCTACACCACCCACAACAGTACAAATATCGGCATTTCATAAGAGGCATTAGTTGGCTCACACCCAATTATTTTTAGATGTTTTCTCATCATAACTTCATTTAATATTTTTGTCAATTGTTCTGTGAAGCGAGCCTATGAATGCCACCATTGCTATAAGTACAGTAGATAATTGGCTGAACTATTTTGCGACGTATTGTTGGTGTTACTGTAGCGGTTTATGTTTGCTTTTGCCACTCTTGTTCTTGCGGGATTTGGGCTGCGATTAGTTCTGTATTTAGTTGATTGAGTATTTTGGTTCCAGGCAGATACTTATCTGTGCATTATTATTATTATTATTATTATTATTATTATTATTATTATTATTATTATTATTTGGTTGATTGTGAGTAGACTTATGCATTCACTACGAAATTTCTAGGCTAGCAAAATTCAGTGTTTTGTTAGTTTGCCTTTCGCGCCACTTTCCTATATAGCACCCAGATTTGTCATCTGTGTATCTGGAAAGTTACCGTAGTATTTTATTTTAACGGAATGTTTAGTTTGAAACATTAATTGTGTGAGTGAAAATGAATAGAGTAAGTAATTTACTAGTTAGACAGTTTTCCCAGCTCCCTGATGACAATAAACTTACAGTAAAAACACTCGGTAGGCCATTACCGGATAAGTATTGTCCAAAATATAAGTATACGAGTTCGTTTAAAGGAGATATTTAAGGCAATAATAATTGGTTATGTGAATGCGATATTAAAAACGCTTTATTCTGTTTTCCATGTTTGTGGTGGAGAATCCGCGTGAACCAAAATAGGAGTTACGGAAATTAATCCCTAAAATAAAGAAACATGAATCTTCAGCTGAGCGGCTTCGGTGCCGTAGTTGGTAGCATGCTGAGCCTCTATGCCCAAGATCGCGGGTTCAAACCCGACCGAAGTCGTCGGATTCTTTAAGAGCGTTAAAAATCCCTCAGTATGCCTTCCTTCGGAGGGGAAGTAAAGCCTGCGTTCCCATGTCATAGATTTACGGCCGGTTAAAGAACCTTCCACTAATTACTCCTGTGTAAAGCTAAATTATAGGTTAAACATTTGAACAACGCATTAGGTTCCAACGTTCGTCGCCAGGAGCCGATTGTGGTGGCGTCTAGTAACCAAGTTCTGAACTATCAGTCTTTGACGGTGGCCTATGGAGGCAAAAGTAGGAACTGCTTGAAATTCACTGTCTGCAGTCCTACTTGAATTATAACAGATAACACACACTAATACAGCCATCACAATTAACACCGGTTTTCAGACACATTCTCCACACTCCCAAAGTACATGGGGCTACATGACCGCGTTATCGCAGCCCCTAAACTGAGGAACCGACCGACCAATCTTCAGCTGTTGGAAATTGACACCTCTTGGAACTGTTAACGTAGCTGCACAATTGAACAGTGCCTATAGAAGGTAAATTGCGGAATATAACGAAGAAGTTAGGCACAATAGGTATGTGTTAAATATTGTAATAAATTGTATTCGTTTCTGTGGCTCTTTCGAACTGGCCTTGCCTGATCATGATGAAAGTGTAACATCAACAAATACAGGTGTTTTCAGAGAACTAATTAATTTTAGCGCTGATTTGGATGCTGTGTTAAAGGTCATTTGGTAATGAACCCATGTGCCATAGGGTCCAAGGAGGTCGAATCCATGTATTTGGGGAAGAAATGAAAGAAACGTACAGTTTCTACTGTAACATAGAGAAAGATCAAGCCAGGATTCTAGCCTAACATTGTGCAAGCAGCGAGAGCCAGGTGTTCGAGAGATGAGATCACCCCTCTTGACATTCAGAAGGAGTTGATCATGAGTATTAATAACCGAGTGGAAAATTTCGACTGTTAGACAAGGAAGCCTGACTCGGAAATCGAGCTTAGCTTGCTTGAAAACGACAACACCGCCTATGCGCCAGAAGAGGAATAATTAAATTTAACCCGTTTACGAGTATAAAAATAAGTAAACAATTACAGTACGGTGAATCATTTCGAATTAGAGATTTTTGTGTAAAGAAAAACCCTTTAATAATTGCACAGGAGAAAACTGCAAACGCAAGTAGACGTCATAGGGGATTTACCAAGGCCTGTGGAGAGGGGAGAATGCAAATGAACAGCAACACCCACACAGTTGAGGACGAGAAATTAATTAATATCTCCGAATTGCACGATCGATTCTTATGCGCAATGAGATTATTTAACATTGAGAAGACGAGCTTTTTGAAGGTATAATTTTTATAATGGTGCAACCATTATTTTAAAAGTTGGGCACGGAAAGGGCTAGAGTCTTATCTTTTTGTAGCGAAAGAGTATAAAGCTCCTGGCATCACCAAGCCAAACATGCAGTTTCAAACAGTCCAGGGGACGTGACGCTGGAGCATCTGTACAAGCAGTTCCAAACAGCCCGAGGGGGGCGTTGCTACGCTTCAGTATTCAGACAGCCGTGTGGGGCGTGACTCTGCGTCACATCGAAGACAGTTTACCAGTACTCCTTGAGGGGAGAAACGCTGTATTACACCGCAGAATTAATATCCGATAGCCATAGGCGTCGCAGTATTAACAACTTGCGTGCCTCCATAAGGAGTTGTAAAGAAGAAATATTAAAGTATCGCCGTGTTGAAAAATTAGGAAAATCCTAGTTACTGGATTTTAGGTCCGACAGTACACAAGTTTACAGCGAAAAGTTCGTAAAATATAGTCAGAGCAGGCTGCGAACGTTGGACTTAAGGCGATAGGTCTTTAAATAAACGACCAAAAAAATCATAACGTACGGAAGTACCGTAATAGAAAGATAAACAGTTATCTAATTTAAAGAACCCAAACAGGGAAAAACAGAGTAAGGTTCGCAACGTATTTCAAAAAGGTAGGAGTGCGAGAACCGAAGAAATAAAGAAGAACGGAGACTATAGACATTATCTCCAGAAAGCAGACGAACTATTCTAAAGCACTAGACTCGAGAAGTACTAGCTGCTATAAAATAAATCCATCGATCATCGATAGGTTATCGAGGGGACCTCGATCCGAACAGACTTTCATTAGGATCGATAAACTAGATCTAAAGGAGAAGCCGTTCAAGCTAGAGAAATAGCCGATCATCCAGAATAGGATTCGAAGAATTAGTATTCCAGGGAAAAGTAGATGTTTCGAGACTTTCGTATTCTGCAGGATAGGAAGCCGACATTGAATAAATTTCACCCTTGGAAACGGGAGATTAAGAGGTCACGTGTGATAGGCTGGGAAAATACGGCCTAGTGATCAAAAGTGTGAAGTGTAAATCTATCAATATTGTGTGTTAATATAATATTTTTTAGTGTTTATTGTGTGTTCTAAATGGATACACCAGTGTATTAAAAATGTTGTCAATGTTAAGTGTATTGAATATGTGTCAAGAAGTATTTGTACATGAGATGAATTTCTACAATATGGAGTAAGTCAAAAAGTGGGCCAAAATGAAACACCGCACAAGGATAAAGGTCATGAGACGACCTTAAAAAACATGTGAGTAATGAATTTCATTATATTTTGGTGTCAGGGAATGGTTGTGTACAAATCCACCGGAGTTTTTGAGTAAAAGGGATGTGTTTAAATATATGAATATAAACAAAAACGCGGTCTGAACAAAAATAAAAATTTGAGAAACTATAAATAATTATGTAAAAGAATAAATCCAGTAGAGGAAATATATGAATAAAATGTCAGTGTATTTGACGAATGTCATAAGAGCAAGCGAAATATGAATAATTATCATGAAAGATATTTAAATAAAATTTGAGTTATATGAAAGAAATAGCTTTTGAGCTTTTTGTAAAGAATGAAGATATGAAATAATAATAATAATAACCAAGTAAGGAAATATTAAATAAAGATCAAATTAATTGATGTGAACATAAGAGCGTTAGAGCCTTAATAAAAAGTATAGACATGATTTTCAAATGCATGTTCTTAAAAGAGAGAAAGTTATTGTCAAAGGAAAAGAATAATATAAAAATTGAGATGTGTATCAATTGTTAATATGATATTATCAGTTCTTTGGATGACGCTAGGCTTAAAATAAAGTATAGCGCAAATAGAGCGCAATTAAAATAAAATGTCACGCTAGGAACGCGTAAAAGTTAATATACTTGGTAAATTACTTATGAGAGGTAGTTGGTTGTAGCGAATTGAGAATTGATGTAAGTCCTCTATTTGTGACGTAGTATCACGAGGCCATTGTGTATGTTGTATTGAGAGGGAGCAAATGTATGGTATTGAGCGTAGGTCTTAAGCTATAGGCTGACCCTAAATCGCATTTTGTATAGTCCTCTTTAAGGGAATGGTTCCCGAGGCATGTGAAGAGATTCGAACTCAGAATCTTCTTATTGTGAAAGCCCCTTTATTATTCGTCGTAGAATGTGTAATTACTCTTTCCCAATCAATGAGGACCTTTCATAATTAATAAATGCCAAGATTACGAATGTGGTTTATGAGCCCAGTAATATTGTTGATTTTAAACGAGGAGTAGAATGCCAGGTCTCCCCAAAGAATTGAGAATGAACGAAAAGCTGTTTGTAAAAGCATTAAAGAGAGCTCTATCTACAGACTAGACGGGAGGGTTCCCGCATAATCATAAATAACTCTCAAGTAGCACGGTCAGACCCTTGGTGTATGAGGGTGTCTGGAGGCCGTCATGTAAGGAGTAATGAATACACCAGGAGTGTTTAAAGTTGTTAACGACCCGGGCGTTGAACCGAGGTCCTTGTAGATTGATATTTCCGCTTGCCTGTTCAGATCGTAGTTTTTTTTTAAGTGATAAGGATCTTATAAGACGTATGAGATAAATAACAATCCCTATTGTAATGTTGTATGGAAGTAGGATTCCATGAGTTAATTGAAGGCAACTAGGTTTCGGGAGTGACCATAGTTTTTTTGACTGTGTCAAGTATCTTCATACTCTGGAGTACACAAGTAATTTCCTGATTACCTTAATGTATTTGTAAAACTAGAGAGAGATGATAACAGCTGAAAACATGTGAAAATGCCCAAATATTGAGTTAGATAATTAACATGTAATTTTAAATGTAATTATACATTTGTTTTGATGATTAAGAAAATATAAAAAAGTAGTATTTGAGGTGTACAAAGAATGACACCATTATTATAGAAAGCATTGAGCCAAAAGAGCTCGGAGTTATATGAAACTTACAGTTGATGCTTTATGGAAGTAAAAATAATTAGGAATTGATGGTTTATATGGAAACCATGTGTTTTAATACAATATTTGTCTTATTTTTATGTTATTCCTTGTTCATTTGGAACAAGTAGATGATTATGGGTCAGTAATTTTAATTGTTTAATTGTTTGTAGCGCCATAAATTTTATTAATTACATGTGTTAAAATAGGAGTTGATTTTGTTGTTATTTTTGCAAGTGTACCCTCTAATTAATCCAAAATATGTGAGTCACAGAGTGGGGGAACTTACCGCTACCCCGAAAATCCCGAATTGAGCTACGCTGGTATACTGTTATTGGCATATTTCTTGCTAAAAGGGCACATCGGGGGCATAGAAATAATGTGCTGGATTAATAACTAGAGGAACACTTAAGACGGTCATAACATGTAAATTAAAGTAATGATAGGAATAGCTACAACGTAAAATATTAACTGACCGCATGGGTCCCTGGAAACTCATACCGAGCAGCCCTGAATTAAATCATTAACCCCCCTAGCAAAATCTACGATTTTGGCGCCCAGTCGCAGGGATGAGTTTTCCCAGGGAAAACCCGAGTTTTCTCGAAAAATCAAAATTTTCATTTAAAAAAATGGTTTTTCGAAATTTTGAATTTTAAATACTTCCATAAAGGTTTATGAAATTGAATAAAAGTATCAAAAGGGTACGTTGTAGTAAATACCCGTACCAAAGTAAATTTTTAAAGAAATTGGGACACAATGGTTCAGAGTATCATCTCTCAAGCATGTACTAGTGTGGTGGCATGAGTAGCCCACTATATTCTAATAAGATGGCATTGAGTGAAGAGATGCAACGGCTTTTGGAGGCTATAAAAGCCGATAGCAATGAGAAGTTGGAGGCTATAAAAGCCGATAGCAATGAGAAGTTGGAGGCTATAAAAGCCGATAGCAATGAGAAGTTGGAGGCTATAAACAATACATTGGGCCTCCAAAAGGATGAAAATAACAAAATGTTCGAATCCATAAATGAGAGTTTGAATAAGTTGGACAGCCAACAGGAGGAAAATAACCAAAAGTTAGGATCCATGAATCAAAGTTTAGAGTCACTAAAAATTAAAAGTGATAGCATGGGAACTAAATTAGAAGCTATCGAAGTTAAAAGTGATAGCATGGGAACTAAATTAGAAACTATCGAAGCTAACTGTGTAGAAATGAACAATGAAGTGAAGGCAGAGATAGATAAAATAAATGACAAGTTCCAAGGTTTTGACACTGAGTTTGGGAAAAAGCTAACTGAGTTAAAAGGGGAAATCACCAGTAAAATTCAGGAGGAAAATGGGGCACTTAAATAAGAATTGCAAGACCAAATAAGAACCTTAAAGGATAGTACGGTAGAGTCCCAAACTCAAGGCCAAGAAAATTTTAAAATTTTGAATGGAAGGTTGGGTTCTATGGAAACTAAATTAGTTGATATGGAAATAGCTTGTAAAGAAAATGTGGATGAATGTGAAAAGAATCTTGTAACCCAGATCCAAGGTGTGCAGACAGAATTGAAAGCTCAGATAGAATCTAACAAGAATATTTGTGAACGTTCCCGGGATGAGATAAAAGAAAGTTTTAAGAAATTAGGAGAAGAATTTAAAGGGGTAAAGGACAAAGTAGGAGAACTCGAGGGAAAGGTCGATGGAGTTCAGAATGAAGTAACTGAGATGAAAAATCAAAATCAAAAGGATGTACAGGGTATGAAAGGGCAGATTGATCATTTTACTAGGCAGGTAGATGAGACCTTAAAGAAGCATGAGGAAGGAATAGATAAAAGATTCGGTAAATACGAGGAGCATATCCAGGAAGAAAGAAAGCAACGAAATGAAGAAAATCAAGAGAAGACCCTGAAGATAGAGGAAATAAGCAAGGGTATTAATGAGGTCCAGGAAACTATCGAAAAATTAGAAGAGCGAGTAGGAAAAACAAATAATGAAGTAAAATTGATCAAAGATAAAGTGACGGAAGTGTCTAAGAGCCAAGAGAAAACGGAGGGAAAGTTGAAAGGAATTGAATTAGATATGGTCAAAGGACGAAAAGAAGTGGAGAAGCAAATAAAGGAGATACGAGAGGGCCTGGATACCATAGGTGACGTTAAGCCAGAAATTATAGACCAAAAGGTCATGGTCATTAAGAAAGAGGTAGAAGACCAACTAAATGAATTCAGGGATAGTTACAGGGATGAGAAATTCCAACTCAAAAAGGCAGAGGAAGATAGTAAAAGGAATCAAGAAAGAATTCAGAATGAATTAAGATCCCGATTGGAGAGGACTGAACATAAGAATAGTCAAATGGAAATCCAACTCAGGGCTAATGAAGAAAGTGCCCGAAGGGAAAGGAAGTTAGAATTTGAGAATCAGGAGGAGTTTCCAAAGACAGGATGGGTAGATTCCCGTGAACAAGGCACAGATACGGAGAGGGACTTAGGAGGGGAGAGCCCTTATAAGAACCCAGGATATCCGATGGCGATGTCAACCCCGTACATGAATCAGACAAATGGCCAGATAATAAACATTATTAAATCGAATGAGGACAGACCAGTAAAGTTTACGGGTAATAACATGTCTATTACTCCAAAATACTGGCTAAAGGAAGTTGCAGAGTATTTAAACGAAATGAAAGTTCCTCAGGATCGGAGACTGAGAGCTATTGAAAAGCTGTTGGCAGGTGATTGTCTCACCTGGTTCAGAAGCTTCAGGTACACCTTTGATACGGTGGAAGGCTTTAGGGAAGCATTTTTAAAACGATATTGGGCAGCAGACGTCCAAGAGAATTTAAGGCTAGATCTGTACTCTAGGAAGTACAGTACGAATGCACCTACTAAGTACTCGGAATTTTTCACCGCTCAGTTGTGTAAATTCCGCGAACTTGACATTGCTCCGGCAGAGAATGACCTGTGTGCCGCCATTGCAAGACAACTTCCGTATGAGATTCAGAGGCTGTTAATCTCATCCAAAGCCAGAAGTGCTGTGGAAGTGGAGAGTGTATTACGTCAATTAGATATGACGACTTCGCACGTAACTCCTAGGCATCAAAGACAGACTGAGCAAGTACACATGGCCAGCAGTCAGGAAACCAGCGACCAGGAATCAGTCCACCAGCACGGATACTCAGGGACTGGGTCGAGAGTATGGGCACCAGGAGCCTAGAGGAATACAGCCATATTACAGAGGAGGATATCGAGGAAGAAATCCTAGGAATACAGGTTATAGGCAACAAGAGAGCCGACCCTATAACAATAACCATCAAAGGCAAGAAAACAGAAAGAAATGGGAGAATTATCCCAGAAGGAATGTAAGGCCAGAGGATAGGGATGATGAATATCGGGCCGAAATAGAAGAAAGATATCAGGAAAGTCTTCGTTATATGAACGAACGACCAGATGAACCTGATAGGCAAAAAGTCCGTTGGAGTGAGGCAATTAAGAACCGGAAATCACCCGACCGACTAGACGGAGCTCAAAGCTTGGAACTACAAGCTCAATTAAAGAATGAGGGGAAAGGAAGCCCTCAGGATAAAAAAAACTCCAAATTTAAATTGTCAAAAGTGGAAACATACCAGGAGCTGGGAGGAGGTAGAAATTGTGAATTGGATAGCAAGACCAGATGAGCTAATTAACGAGGATGTGGAAGGAATCCCACCTGTTAAAAGAGAACTACCTATAATTATGCTTAGGATAGAAGGATTACTGGTCAGAGCATTAATTGATACCGGATCCACAATAAGTCTAATTACACAAACCCTTCTAAATGAACTGGAAATAAGGGGCCGAGTATTAAAGATTCCCACATCAAGTGTAAAGATTAAGGGGATTATCCCTGAAAAATCTTTAACATGTAAATTTCAGGTATATATCGATCTGATCATGGGTAACGCTGAAATTTCGCAGTGCTTTTTGCTGGTAAATCAATTACCGTATAATGTCATATTAGGTATTGATTTTATCCGTGAGAACAAGGTCATTATAGACCTAGCGCAAAACTGCATTAGAATCCAAAGAGAGGATGTGGATGAACAAAACATTAACCTACAGGAACAGGATGCGAGAATAGGAGCACAGGTATGGCATATGGAAGAAGTGATTGAAGAAGATTATAAGGACCTAGAAAGGATATTTGAAGTCCTCAACATAGAACTCGAAGATGATTTGGAAACTGAGTTCGAAACCAACCTGTCAGGAAAAGTAGAGGAAGCTAAAGTGAACCTCGAAAATAAGGAACAATTAAAGAAATTATTATTGAATTATAGGGACGTATTTGATTCCAAGCCAGGGAAGATTGAAAATTTTAAATACGCGTTCCAAGTCAATGATTGGGTACCGTTCAGACAAAAACCATACCCGGTTGCGGAAAAACATTACCCACAAACTAAGAAAACACTGCAGGAGATGATGAATGCAGGTGTTATAGAAAAGATGGTGACACCATATGTTAGTCCATTAGTGATTGTGAGTAAACCGGATGGCTCAGTAAGGGTGTGTCTAGATGCCAGAAATTTAAATGCAAAAATTATACCAGAAAATGATTCGGCACCACCCATAAAAGAAATACTGAGGAAGTTCAAAGGCAAGAAGATTTTCACAAATATTGACATGACTTCTTCGTATCATCATCTCGAACTGGAAGAGAAAACCAGCTTGTTGACTGGATTTCAGTTCGACCAACAAACCTATTGTCTTAGGAGATGTCCGTTTGGATTGAAGACCGCAGGATCTGCATTAATAAGAGCGCTTGATCGAAACCTGTCAGAGGAAGTGAAAGATTGCACTATCCGTTATGTGGATGATATTTTGCTTACCTCGGAGAATATTGAGGAACATTTAGAAAAGCTGAAGAAACTCTTGGAAGATTTAAGGAAGGCTAATTTTAAAATAAATTTAAAGAAGTCAAATTTTTGTCAAAGGCAAGTAACATTTTTAGGGCATGTGATTGACAAGGATGGTGTTAAACCAAATCCGTGAAAATTGGAATCGATAAGGGATTTTCCAAGGACTTTGAAAGTGAAGAACGTTCGCCAGTTTTTGGGATTGATTGGTTTCTTCTCAGGACATTGTCCATCATACACAAAAACTGTTGCACCACTACAGGACCTTCTGAAGAAGGGGGGCAAGTGGAAATGGACGGAGGAAACAGAAAAAGCGTTCGCGGAGGCCAAGGAAATGCTCTTAAATTACGTGAAGCTAGGATATCCTGATTTTAATCAGAGATTTATCATTCAAACAGATGCATCCCAGATTGGAATAGGGGCAATGCTATATCAGGAGAACCCGGAAAACCCTGATAAGAAAAATTATCTAGCTTTCACAAGTAGGAGACTGAAACCACACGAGAAAAATTATACGATCAGCGAAATCGAGCTGTTAGCGATACTGCACGCGTTGCAATATTGGCGGAAGATCGTATATGGGTTTCAGGTCATTTTAAGAACGGATCATAAAACCTTAACCTTTTTGATGAAGACTGATTTATCCAGTCAAAGGTTGATGCGGTGGGCTTTATACATTCAACAATTTGATGTCAAGATAGAATACTGTCCAGGAAAAGAAAATATAGTTCCAGACTATTTAAGTAGACAGCCAGAGTCCACAGAAGAGGAAGTAATGGCTATAGATTTGGAAGACAGGGATCAGCGTACTCTTAATGAGTTAAGGAGCATTAGTCAACGGCAACGTGAGGATCCATGGATGAACATGCTCATATCTTTCCTTGAGGGAAGCTTGATAAGGGGAACACCAGCGTACACGGAAGCTAATAAGATAGCTCAAGACTACACGTTTTATAATGGATTATTATATAAGTTTGTGGACTCTGATCATACCAAATTAAGGATTGTTGTACCTGCAATTTTGCAGAGGAAAATAGTATGGTTAGCCCATAGATCGTTCGGACATATGGGAGTCGACAAAACAGTCTCGATGCTGAAAGAAGCATTTGTATGGCCGAGACTGAGAGAAACTGTAAGGGACACGCTAAAGACATGTGATTTATGTCAAAGGATCAAACCTAATGCATTTCTGATGAGGCAAAAGCCTATACCATTGTTGCCCGAAAGGCCAGGTCAAATCATATCTATTGATAACTTCGGACCTTTGCCCAAGGCAAGAAGAGGAAATCGACAAATAATGGTGGCTATGGATGTCTTCACTAAAATGGTTGTCCTTGCTCCCATACAGAAGACTAGTACCAAACAGGTGTTAAAACGACTAAAAGAAAAAGTGATACCGATTCTGGGAAAACCTTAGAATTTGTTGTCGGATCACGGCAGTTGTTTCACCAGTGTAGAGTTCAGACGAGAATTAGAAAGACTTGGAATACGTCAGATTTTGTCAAGTATTCGCCATCCTGAGGCAAATCCTGTAGAAAGAGTGATGAGGGAGACGGCCAAGTACTGTAGAATATACTGTGCCGAAGAAAATTGGAAGTGGATAGATATCTTGGATATTATCGAATTTTGTATAAATAATACAATCCATGAATCCACGGGAGAGATACCCATAACGTTACATCGGAATGAGCAACCAGAGAGACCTTGGAGTCTGGTAATTCCTAGGCCAGCAGACGCTCAGCCTGGAAGAGATGTACGTATTAGAAGAGCCTTTGAGCATCTAAAAGCTCAAGCCGACAGGAGGCAAAGAAGAAATAGGCATAAGAGGTATCATCGACCATTATTAGCAGGAGAAATGGTGTTAGTAAAAAGACCAGCCATTTCGGATCCAGGGAACCGTGTGTACAAGAAGTTCCAGAAAATGTACCACGGACCGTATCAAATAATCAGAGATTTGAGGAATAACGCATATAGAATTCGGCACTGTGAAACGGATCACGAAGTGACCATGAATTCAGCAAATTTGAAATTATATTACCCTCCCGAAGATTTCGATGAAGCAAATGAACAAGCCCTGGTTATGGAAACATTTAGAGATGAATCCGCTTTTGACATAAACAAGAATAAGGAAGAAATAGAGAACAGAGCTCAAGCATTCGAGTGCGAATGCGAATTGGAAAAATTGTATTGGGAAATCAAAGAAATAATTGAGTTTATTGAAGAAGAAAATTTCAATTTAAGAAAGGAGAATGATGAAATAAGGAAACGGGTAAGGATAGACCACACCCGTAAAGAAGAATGAGGTTCTGGAGACTTAAAGCCCAGACGAATAAAGGAAAAGAAAGCAAGAGTAGGGACAGAGCATACCCGACCTACACAATTACCGGATACGACTTTAAAGAAATAAAAAGAGACGGAAGGTACGGACAACGTTATGATGGCTTCGACGAATAAAGAAAGATAAGATTAATTGAAATAAATTTCCTCAAAATTTTTCGAAAATTTATTTACCTAAGGAGGGGAGAGATGAACCCATGTGCCATAGGGTCCAAGGAGGTCGAATCCATGTATTTGGGGAAGAAATGAAAGAAACGTACAGTTTCTACTGTAACATAGAGAAAGATCAAGCCAGGATTCTAGCCTAACATTGTGCAAGCAGCGAGAGCCAGGTGTTCGAGAGATGAGATCACCCCTCTTGACATTCAGAAGGAGTTGGTCATGAGTATTAATAACCGAGTGGAAAATTTCGACTTTTAGACAAGGAAGCCTGACTCGGAAATCGAGCTTAGCTTGCTTGAAAACGACAACACCGCCTATGCGCCAGAAGAGGAATAATTAAATTTAACCCGTTTACGAGTATAAAAATAAGTAAACAATTACAGTACGGTGAATCATTTCGAATTAGAGATTTTTGTGTAAAGAAAAACCCTTTAATAATTGCACAGGAGAAAACTGCAAACGCAAGTAGACGTCATAGGGGATTTACCAAGGCCTGTGGAGAAGGGAGAATGCAAATGAACAGCAACACCCACACAGTTGAGGACGAGAAATTAATTAATATCTCCGAATTGCACGATCGATTCTTATGCGCAATGAGATTATTTAACATTGAGAAGACGAGCTTTTTGAAGGTATAATTTTTATAATGGTGCAACCATTATTTTAAAAGTTGGGCACGGAAAGGGCTAGAGTCTTATCTTTTTGTAGCGAAAGAGTATAAAGCTCCTGGCATCACCAAGCCAAACATGCAGTTTCAAACAGTCCAGGGGACGTGACGCTGGATCATCTGTACAAGCAGTTCCAAACAGCGCGAGGGGGGCGTTGCTACGCTTCAGTATTCAGACAGCCGTGTGGGGCGTGACTCTGCGTCACATCGAAGACAGTTTACCAGTACTCCTTGAGGGGAGAAACGCTGTATTACACCGCAGAATTAATATCCGATAGCCATAGGCGTCGCAGTATTAACAACTTGCGTGCCTCCATAAGGAGTTGTAAAGAAGAAATATTAAAGTACCGCCGTGTTGAAAAATTAGGAAAATCCTAGTTACTGGATTTTAGGTCCGACAGTACACAAGTTTACAGTGAAAAGTTCGTAAAATATAGTCAGAGCAGGCTGCGAACGTTGGACTTAAGGCGATAGGTCTTTAAATAAACGACCAAAAAAAATCATAACGTACGGAAGTACCGTAATAGAAAGATAAACAGTTATCTAATTTAAAGAACCCAAACAGGGAAAAACAGAGTAAGGTTCGCAACGTATTTCAAAAAGGTAGGAGTGCGAGAACCGAAGAAATAAAGAAGAACGGAGACTATAGACATTATCTCCAGAAAGCAGACGAACTATTCTAAAGCACTAGACTCGAGAAGTACTAGCTGCTATAAAATAAATCCATCGATCATCGATAGGTTATCGAGGGGACCTCGATCCGAACAGACTTTCATTAGGATCGATAAACTAGATCTAAAGGAGAAGCCGTTCAAGCTAGAGAAATAGCCGGTCATCCAGAATAGGATTCGAAGAATTAGGATTCCAGGGAAAAGTAGATGTTTCGAGACTTTCGTATTCTGCAGGATAGGAAGCCGACATTGAATAAATTTCACCCTTGGAAACGGGAGATTAAGAGGTCACGTGTGATAGGCTGGGAAAATACGGCCTAGTGATCAAAAGTGTGAAGTGTAAATCTATCAATATTGTGTGTTAATATAATATTTTTTAGTGTTTATTGTGTGTTCTAAATGGATACACCAGTGTATTAAAAATGTTGTCAATGTTAAGTGTATTGAATATGTGTCAAGAAGTATTTGTACATGAGATGAATTTCTACAATATGGAGTAAGTCAAAAAGTGGGCCAAAATGAAACACCGCACAAGGATAAAGGTCATGAGACGACCTTAAAAACATGTGAGTAATGAATTTCATTATATTTTGGTGTCAGGGAATGGTTGTGTACAAATCCACCGGAGTTTTTGAGTAAAAGGGATGTGTTTAAATATATGAATATAAACAAAAACGCTGTCTGAACAATAATAAAAATTTGAGAAACTATAAATAATTATGTAAAAGAATAAATCCAGTAGAGGAAATATATGAATAAAATGTCAGTGTATTTGACGAATGTCATAAGAGCAAGCGAAATATGAATAATTATCATGAAAGATATTTAAATAAAATTTGAGTTATATGAAAGAAATAGCTTTTGAGCTTTTTGTAAAGAATGAAGATATGAAATAATAATAATAATAACCAAGTAAGGAAATATTAAATAAAGATCAAATTAATTGATGTGAACATAAGAGCGTTAGAGCCTTAATAAAAAGTATAGACATGATGTTCAAATGCATGTTCTTAAAAGAGAGAAAGTTATTGTCAAAGGAAAAGAATAATATAAAAATTGAGATGTGTATCAATTGTTAATATGATATTATCAGTTCTTTGGATGACGCTAGGCTTAAAATAAAGTATAGCGCAAATAGAGCGCAATTAAAATAAAATGTCACGCTAGGAACGCGTAAAAGTTAATATACTTGGTAAATTACTTATGAGAGGTAGTTGGTTGTAGCGAATTGAGAATTGATGTAAGTCCTCTATTTGTGACGTAGTATCACGAGGCCATTGTGTATGTTGTATTGAGAGGGAGCAAATGTATGGTATTGAGCGTAGGTCTTAAGCTATAGGCTGACCCTAAATCGCATTTTGTATAGTCCTCTTTAAGGGAATGGTTCCCGAGGCATGTAAAGAGATTCGAACTCAGAATCTTCTTATTGTGAAAGCCCCTTTATTATTCGTCGTAGAATGTGTAATTACTCTTTCCCAATCAATGAGGACCTTTCATAATTAATAAATGCCAAGATTACGAATGTGGTTTATGAGCCCAGTAATATTGTTGATTTTAAACGAGGAGTTGAATGCCAGGTCTCCCCAAAGAATTGAGAATGAACGAAAAGCTGTTTGTAAAAGCATTAAAGAGAGCTCTATCTACAGACTAGACGGGAGGGTTCCCGCATAGTCATAAATAACTCTCAAGTAGCACGGTCAGACCCTTGGTGTAGGAGGGTGTCTGGAGGCCGTCTTGTAAGGAGTAATGAATACACCAGGAGTGTTTAAAGTTGTTAACGACCCGGGCGTTGAACCGAGGTCCTTGTAGATTGATATTTCCGCTTGCCTGTTCAGATCGTAGTTTTTTTTTAAGTGATAAGGGTCTTATAAGACGTATGAGATAAATAACAATCCCTATTGTAATGTTGTATGGAAGTAGGATTCCATGAGTTAATTGAAGGCAACTAGGTTTCGGGAGTGACCATAGTTTTTTTGACTGTGTCAAGTATCTTCATACTCTGGAGTACACAAGTAATTTCCTGATTACCTTAATGTATTTGTAAAACTAGAGAGAGATGATAACAGCTGAAAACATGTGAAAATGCCCAAATATTGAGTTAGATAATTAACATGTAATTTTAAATGTAATTATACATTTGTTTTGATGATTAAGAAAATATAAAAAAGTAGTATTTGAGGTGTACAAAGAATGACACCATTATTATAGAAAGCATTGAGCCAAAAGAGCTCGGAGTTATATGAAACTTACAGTTGATGCTTTATGGAAGTAAAAATAATTAGGAATTGATGGTTTATATGGAAACCATGTGTTTTAATACAATATTTGTTTTATTTTTATGTTATTCCTTGTTCATTTGGAACAAGTAGATGATTATGGGTCAGTAATTTTAATTGTTTAATTGTTTGTAGCGCCATAAATTTTATTAATTAAATGTGTTAAAATAGGAGTTGATTTTGTTGTTATTTTTGCAAGTGTACCCTCTAATTAATCCAAAATATGTGAGTCACAGAGTGGGGGAACTTACCGCTACCCCGAAAATCCCGAATTGAGCTACGCTGGTATACTGTGATTGGCATATTTCTTGCTAAAAGGGCACAGTAAGGGCAACTGTTTTCTAAGGGACGTCCAAGACAATTCAAAATGAACTTTTACAGATTATGTTGGAGGTTTGCCAAGAAGAAGTATCAGAGCAAATAAAGGAATCGGAAATTTTAGCCATTATAGCAAATGAAACTAGTGATATTTCAAACATATTTCAGATGGCTGTTGTGTACCGATACGTAGTAAGAGGCAAAAAAAACATGATGCACACACATTAGCAGCGTGTTTACTGGATGAATTAAAGAAGCAGAAATTGAATGAAACTTCGCAAAAATGAATTGCGCAGACGCAAGACACAGCGCACGTCATGGCTGGTTCCTCTGATGGGGTTCAAGCTATAGCAAAAAAAAATCTATCCTTATGCAGAATATGTGCCCGTCTTTGTTAGTAATAAAATTTTCGTTAACGTACAACCTTTTCGGTTGCCACGTTTTTATATTGAGAAGGTTTATTATCCCGGAGATTAGGACCCAACCGTAGACAACCTGCTGTGTTTAAAATTCTTCCCATTTACTCAGGCATAGGGCAACGCTTAAATGCATACATCTGATTTTTGATGAATTCCTATAGGAAGAAGCCCAAAAGATCCATTACAATTTGTCTATTTGTCGAACGTATAGTTATTTTGGAATACCCATGTATTTCAGTTTTTATAGAAATGTAGTTTATCTAACGTTAATTCATTTTTGTTACATGTGCAAACTTCCCATATAAAATTGCGACATCAGAAATGTTGGTGCAACACCCAGCTTTACGTACCACCAGCCGCCACTGCCATTTATTGAGGTTTACTTGTACTTCCTAATGGTCAACTTCGTCTGTGAAAGAAGGAGCTCCCTGCAGAGATAATAAGCTGAAAAGAAAGAGCGTACAGCGAAAGAAGGGGCTCATCGACATACCTGTAGGGGAAGAACGAGCTCATTGTACAGCCTATTCATTCCGTGCTTAGTGTACGAGCTGCATCAGGTAGGCTAGGCAGTGTTGTTTGTGTTTGCGTGGGGATAAGTGATTCTAGGCTACCACTGTGTTACTTAACTATGTGTCGGTAATATGGAGCACTCACAAGTGAAAGACATTATGGAATCGAAAACAAAGAAACGTAAATCGTATGGTAGACTGTCTGTAGCTAATAAAAAGCTCAGACTGCAGTCCCATGAAACTGTTGTTTTGAAACTGTTCCGGAAGAAACAAGATAAAAGATCTTACAACAATTCAATCTTCTTGAAACACATGATGAACAGAATATGTACCTCTGTGGATTAATTTCTGTTCTACCGGTAAACAGACCTTCAGCTAGTGAATCTGCTGTACATTATGGTGCAACATACAAGTACAAGGTTCGCGGTCGAGTTAGAGAAGATGACACGGAAGTTGTGAAAGAATTTGATGCATGCCGCAAAGCCTTTATGGCTATACACGGCATAAGAAAGAAAAAAATGTAGTATCTAGTGAAATCCTCGCAAACCACAGGTTCTGCACCGATGGATATGTGAGGGAAACATGAGCAACAACACCATATAGCCCAGGAAAATAAGGTTTTTAGGTCCAAAAGAATGTTATAAAGCTAATTTTTTCATAACCCATTAATTCGATCCTAGGGAACAACATATCAAAATACTCGGGCGTACATGTGCCGGCTTCCTTGATTTCCAGGCCTGGAAACCCGGAATTCCAGGAATTCTTCATCGCCGTCCTGGAACGCCCGTAAAAACCGAACGACTCGGCCTAGGTAGACAAAAGTAGTATCAAATGAAAGAAAAAAGCATGCAGATTCCATATATAAGACTTTAGGATATGTTTTTCCCCTTTCGGGGTAGATTGTAACAAAAAAAAAAGAAACGCGCGAAATTCAAAATTTTTGAGGTTTGAGTTTTGCCGCAGGAACAGCAACGACTGAAAATGAAGTATATACCAACAAATCATGCGTGCTATAACAAAGACCATATTTTTAGCTTTTCAGACCATCTGTCATGTTTGCTTTACGTTTATTATTGAAAAGTTATAGCGAAAATTAAACGTATAGTAGTTGACAGTGCAGGTTTGCGTTGTGTCATCCGGGGTTTAGCCTATTCGGTTAGCACCTGGAAAGTAAAGGTTGAGCAAATGATTTTTTTTCTACGGAAGCAACACAAGATGAAATTTTTATTTACACACTTAATAATGAAGTATGAGTAAAGCCTACGAAATCTTAGGAAAAAGGCATTGGATGAAAAGGTATAATACAGGAAACTGGTAGTTTAAGAGACATCGGGTGTATCTAGATCCTGATCTGTTTCATAACGATGTACTGCGTTATCACAATTTTGTCCGTGACATTGAGAGCACATTTCTGAGCACTCTTGGCCGGATCGCCTACATCCACAACGCACTCCGCAGTCCGTCTTGCAATCGCAGGCAATTAGGAGGAGAAGAGAGTCAGGAGGTGGTGGCAGGGTTGTGGGAACGGGCAAAAGAGAGTTGTCAATGGTTTGCCAGCCCCACACTCCTTCCCAGCCATTCTTGAACCTAAAATCAAACTCAACATATTTAATTCTCCTAAGAAAAACTAGAAACATATTGTATACGTGTAGTGTAAAGGAAAACAATGAAAGTTACCTGCAAGTAAGTCCGCATTGAGTTCTGCCGTAGAGCTTCCCTTGTTGGAGGAAGAGTCGCAAGTTTAAACTGAGAAGTCAGAGCTTGGCGCGCAATGGTCATCTGGTACAGACGATGTCGAAGATAATTGATATTCTCCAATTCATTTCCTCCAGGATACAGTGCCCTTATGAACTTTTCTCCAACAGTGCAAACTTCCTCGCGACTCGCAGATGGATTTGTGTATGTTTTGACAATTTCTTCCCGAAGATCCACCCTTTTCTAAAGCAATTTGTAAGCCTTCTTCTTCCCCTTCCCGTAGATTGCAGATATTTTATCACCACCTGAGACAGCATGGGAGTACAGCACGCAGTTCTTCATGTCACCTATTTCATCTTGAATAGCATCAATATCGTACAGATTTCCGGGGCAGCATGAATACATCTCCCGTCTGACGCCTAGCAATCAGCATTGCCAGAAGATTGGCATCGTTGCTGACTACAACTACAGACTTCCCCAAGCTCTCTATCTCCAAAGCAGAGTGCACGATGAGAGGATCGGCGTCCGTAGTTGCCTGGTATACTCGAACTTTTTCAGCTTCAAATCATGAAACAAGTACATCAACAAGTTGAGATTTGTTTCTCCTGTTCGTCAGAAAGTCCGCCTGTGATGCTGTCGATGCCGAATGTTCCTATAAAGTCGATATCAAAACATATCCTTCTTGCAGCGCGTCGCCTTTGCACCGCTTCTTTCGTAGTTGGCTGGCCATTGTATCCGTCGAAAACAACTGCAGATAGGTATAGAGTCATAACGTGTCTGACGTAAAGGTCGCGAATTTCTCCATATGTTGCCAGTCGAGGACAACTAACAGCGTACATGAGATAGCCTCCGTCAATTACATACGTGGTCTGTGGACAAAGACGATCGCCAATTTCTGAGTGCTTTAAGAGAGACGAAAACTCTGACTTGTCCGTTTTGTGCATTGAACATCCGTCAAAAAGAGAGGGTGGAGTTGGCGCCAGCTCATAATGAAAGTACTCCGCTTTTTCAGTTTCGTTTTTTAAAACACATACTATTCTCATAAATAGCTGACTCGAGTTTACGGGTGTTACTTAAATTCTGATCGTCACAGTACCATCTACTAAACGTGCAAACAAATTCTAATCTAAAAATTAAAAATGTCCCATTGTTTTATGTTACAATGTACACCGAAATCAGAGAAAACATTGCTTATAGTACTATTTATGGAATCTGCATGCTTTTATCGTTCATTTGATACCTTTTTGTTTACCTACGTAGAGTTGTTTGGTGTTTTACTCCCGTCCGGCAATACCAACTTACCTTCGGGTTAAATTTGTTTCGTCTGTAACTGTAAAATTATTAGATGTAAAACAAAAATAAGACCACATCTGTAAAGCTAAAACGATGCTCTTTTTTATTACAGGTGCATTTTTGCATGAGCTGCCGTCTTAGTCTCTAATAAACGTGCAAATGAATTCAAACTTACAAAAATTTTGAATTTCGTGCTCATTTTTTGTTACAATCTACCCCGAAATGAGAAAAATATTGCCTAAAGCCTTATATAAGGAGTCTTCATGCTTTTCTCTTTCATTTGACACCACTTTTGTCTACCTAGGCCGAGTCATTCGGTTTGTACGGGCGTTCCAGGACAGCGATGAAAAATTCCTGGAATTCCAGGTTTCCAAGCCTGGAAATCAAGGAAGCCGGCACATGTACGGCCGAGTATTTTAATATGTTGTTCCCTAGGGTCGAATTAAAGGATTCTGAAAAAATTTGCTTTATAACATTTTTTTAGAGGTTAATGCGCTATTTTGACTTAAATGCCTGGGCTAATAAACTTAGTATTGACACTGTAAGTAGTATACGTCAGCACATAAATTCCTTCAAAGGCCGTCAAAGCCACTATAGCTTACATGATTCGTCCAAACTTTACCTGCCTGAAGATCTAAATATTAACAAGATGTTTCAAATGTTCAAAGAAAAACATCCAGACATTCAAGTAAGCTATGAGACTTACAGGAGCATATTCGTTAGGGATTTCAACATTCCCTTCGGTTACCCCAGGACTGATACCTGCAGCATATGATAAGGAGAATGCGAAAAGACAATGTGAATTTGAGGCGATTTGCTTCGACTATGGGAAAAATTTGGCTACACCTAACATCTCCACGAATGATGTCTACTACAAGAGAGAGTTATCTGGGTTTGCATTCAACGTCCATGTACTGTCCACTTCCCAAAGTGTTTTTTATGTGTATCCGGGGCATGAAGGCAAGAAGGCAAGTGACGGACGATGTTTGCTCCTTGTTGCATCACTTCATTTACATTCAAACGTAAACCATCTGAGTATGTTCTGCGACTCGTGTAGTGGACAACAGAAGAACTTCACTTTCTTTCGGTTCCTCTACAACTTGGTGAACGTTGAGAAAAAACTGGAGTCCATCACTGTAACTTTCCCAGTAAGGGGCCATTCCTATCTGGAGAACGATAAGAACATGGGTTTGGTGAATTCAAAAGCCCAGGCAATTGTTCCTAGTGACTGGATCTCTATTATAGAAACCGCACGTCAGAAGCCCTCACAGTTCGAAGTTGTAACAGTTGACCACACAATGTTTAGGAGTTGGAAGAACTTCTTAGATGAGAAGTGTGCAAAAGAAGTCACCATTTCCATCCCGGCCAGTAACAGAGATCAAGATTCGGAAAGGGCCATTGTTGAGCTTTCGGACCACTTACAACGGCGCTTGGGAATCCGTCTCCATAGCAGCGAAACGGAAGAGACATGGTGCTTTCAATCATCCTGAAGGCCAATTTGACCTGCCAGAGGATGTTTATGAAGATAAGTGTATCATTCACTTCATGGTGCAATTCTCACCTTCAATTTTCCCAACATTGTGCAATGAATTATAATACAATGCTTTTCTTCCCTAGGAGCTTTGCCCATATCTGATGAGAAGTTCAAAGACTTGCAACAATTAATGAGATTCTGTGGTGATGAGGCAAGGGATTATTTCTCCAAAATTCCTCATAAATGAACTCTAGCCTATGTTTTGTAACGTGATGGACGTACTAAGTATCAAGTAATTGCTATAATTATTATATATTGTGATTTTGTGCTTGTTAGAAGCTTAACAATGTTCATAGTTTATGTATTGCTCGTGTTATTTTAGTAATGATAATAAAAATTGACAATAATACACAGACTTAAGTTAACAGTTCAGTGCAATGAGTCCCTTTTTTCCCCACAAATGTATGTAATTACAGAACATAACATTTATTTTTTGCCTTATTGAACGTTTAAATTCCATAATGAACTTAAGTAACACATTTTTAATAAATATACCCAGATTTGTGAATTACTAGACTTCAAAATATACACAAAGAACAGGTTTTACAAGGTTTTGAAGTTTAAAATGCTTCTACTGAAAAATTAGTAAAATGTTGATGAGCCCCTTCTTTCCCTGTACCCTTCATATACTCTTCTCTGAAGTCTTAACTCGACACGACTCGACAGCTTGAAATTTGCGGAAGCTGAGATGATAGGCTCGTTCGCTAACTCGCAAACTCGCTCCAAAGCTAGTAATTTAAATTTACACTGAATGGAGATTGTTGGAAGGAATGAAAGTGGGCGATGTATTAAAGATAGAGATATGTTGTCGCGGACATTTTTGTAGAACTTTTCATGCTGAACAATTCTTACACTCATAGCATATAGATATGTTTAACGGTTCACCCATTGTAAGCTTCAAAGGCGCACAGACGGTAGGTTTTTCTTCGACTCGATTCACTGAAATCGTTACTGCTCGGCTCCCTTTGGTCATAAATGAATGTTTTTCTACAGAAACCTTCCTCGAGAAATCCTTTACAGAATGGTGAAAACCGCATCAGATTCCATCCAATGGTTCTCGAGATTACCCGTTACATCCAAGAATCGGGGACTTTGTTTTATACTATGTGGAGATAGATTTCTTATTGTTGGGTTGAATTGTTGTCGCGCGTGTTTAAATGTCACCATGTTTGCAGACCACTGGAACTAGTGTTTATTGACTGTGTTCGCCAATCTTAACTCTATCAAGCAGAGATAACAACACACAACATAATCTATAAACTAAAGCTACGCCTTTCGATACACTTTCAATTCATGTAAACTGCATATTCTATTTACTACACATTGTTGTTGTTGCTTTGTTTAGTGGCTGCGACATCGCAGAAGAATTACAAAGCTGTTCTGTAGTACGAATAACTTGATGTACTTCAAAGAACAGAACTTCAGTATGGTGAAGCATGGCTCAGTAGCACGTGTTTAGCTGACAATGGAGGGAAAACCCGAGCTAACGCGAGGTTTGCCGATAGCAGGCGAAGGGCCCCGAAGCCCCGCTGACATCTCGGTAGTTAGACGCAAGTGAGTGTACCCAGTTCTAGACCTCACAAGAGAGTCGGCAATCGAACCCTGACCTCCGGGGTGACAGCAAAGAATGCTAGCCGCTACACCACGAGGTGGACTTAACTACACATTATTGTATTTGATTAGCACAATATTATATCATCTATATTGTTGTTTCATTTGAGGAACTTGGACTTCGTGATCATTTAGCCCCGTGTACTTGGGCGTGTTTACAACTTGCGTGATAGCATGCGTTATTGTTATGTCTGTACTATTGTGCGTATTTGTAATTCAAGTAAGGGCTGAGAAGGAGGCAGCCGTAGCCTTAAGTTGTACCATTCCGGCATTTGCCTGTAGAAGACGTGAGGAACCACGGAAATCCACATTCAAGATGGCTGAGGTTAGAATCGAACCCACCTCTTCTCAGTTTTGCCCCACGAGACCGTTCCAGTCCTCAGACCAGAATTAAATATCTTGGCAGAGCCGGGAATCGAATCCGGACCTTCGAGGCGACAGCAAAGATTGCTAGCCGCTACCCTACGAGGTTATCATCTATAATTGACCTACTGTTATGTTGCTGCAGCGAAATTACGACGGTTATAAAAGTAAACATCTGGTTCGTACATGGGATTAATCATTACAGCAAGTTCCTAGTAGCATTTTACAAATAGTATTGTTAATAATTTTTTAAAAGATGCAAGATAAACAACATAAATTTTTAAAATTAGTCAAAGAATCGACAAATAATATAACTGTTATTAATAGTACATTATGCAACGAGCCTATAATGGCTATAATTAAGACACGAGTATTTTTATAAAACGAGCGTATGCGAGTTTTATAATTTCCATACGAGTGTCTTAATTACCATTATAGGCGAGTTGCATACGACTGTTTATGTTCGACGATAATTATAACTTTATTATATGTTTTAACATAAATATTCATAAATATCTGTTCAGTCACTACAGTAGAATGTTGTGATCGGGTGCTGCGGTGGGTAGTATATCTCTCTTGTCCAAGCTCTCTGGACAACCGATGCATGCGCTCTGTGTGCTTCAATACCATATGTTCAGATTGCGCTCCAGTATTCAGTAAAACTGTCACTGAAGTCGTGTCAAAACCACGCGCTGTGTAGAAATTGGTTTTGGGGATATTAAGGTACCGGTAACAAAACGGAGGCAGACAGGTTTTTCTCCGGGTACTCCGGTTTTCCCTGTCAAAATTTCATTCCAGCAACACTCTCCACTATCATTTCATTTCATCTGTCATTCATTTAATCATTGCCCCCGAGGAGTGCGTCAGGCCTTGGCAGCCGGCACAGTCCATATCCTCGCCGCTAGATGGGGGCTTCATTCATTCCATTCCTGACCCGGTCGGAGACTGGAAGCAGGCTGTGGATTTTCATTTTTCAAGGTACCGGTACAGTGCTATTTCTTGTCTCATATTCGCCAGTTTATTTACGCGAACATATGGACGGTGCGTATTCCATGTCGGTAATTTATTATAGTTCGATGTTGTGTTTATGTCCGACATGTTGGATTTTGAGTGCATGCGCGAAGGTATCGTTACCTAATTGGTCAATGAACGAGCTCTGATAGGCTGGAGAAACTGTATCATAATGAAAAACGGTGTTATAATGACCATCATTATGATACAGTTTTCTAACACATAATAGTGAGGGTCGAACATAAAATGTATTAAACAATTAGGATCTGTTGGTATTGGGGTACTTGAGCACATTGGTGTTCGCTGTTCGTCCCCTTAAAACAACAATATCAATAACTAACACATGGGTGGTATTGATTAAATACAAAAAAAACGTGGTTATCTAGTGAACCATGTTTATTCCGATGATCACACTCCTATCCTGTATCACTTCAAAGCCCGCAGTTTGTATATATCGGTGCGCACAGAATTGATACCAACGGCTGTCAGCCGAACAAGATAACGCAGATTAGTAAAATGGTGCACAAAAACCAATGCTGGTATATTTGTATTTTGTAAAATATTCTCCATTCAATTTATGGGGATGAAACAGATGCCATTTCTTGCATACTGAGCTGCTGTACTAAAATATTTTAAAATTTTCGCAGATAAATAATTTGGTATTTAAATAGATAACAACGGTAGATAAGGACAACAACAAACATTACAAATGTATTTTTTATGTAAAAGTAATCTAAATGGGCCTACCTTAAAAACGACTTGTACATTAATTCAGTGCTCTTATTAACGAAAGGGTCTGTCTGTGTTAATTAATATTTTCGTAAATTAAAAATAATATACCTATACTCAAACGTCTCATTAAGATGAGAGCAGCAGTTTACACTCCAAACTAGAGTAGACAGTTCCCTCGACCCGACCCGAAGCCCTTCCCAAGTCTCCCTCTCAATATAGAATTTAGACTGTGCTCTAATTTTACGTCAGGACATAAATTTAGAGGGTCAATAATTGGAACTTAAAAAGATCCCCTGTCGTCTAAAAGAAAATGCAACAAAATTTAATAACACATTTTTTCCGTAAATATCGCTTATATCTTTCAAACTACGATTCAGTCTTGTATCCTTTTTAAATTTGTAATTAATATTATTTCAAATTCTTCATTTTAACGAGGGCTGCCACAAGTACATTGTGTGACCATCTCGTGGTGTAGCGGTTAGCATTCTTGGCTGTCGCCCGGAAGGTTCATGTTCGATTCCCAGCTCTGCAAGGAACTTAATTCTGGTTCTGAAGGCTGGAACGGAGTACACTTAGTCTCGTGAAGCAAAAACTGAGAAGAGGTGGGTTCGATTCCCATCTCAGCCGTCCTGGAAGTGGTTTTCTGTGGTTTCCCAATTCTACTCCAAGAAAACGCTGGGATGGTTCCTAAGTTAAGGCCAAGGCCGTCTCCTTCCCATTCGTCACATGCGTTACAAATACACACACTACTGCATACACCCCAATAACACACGTTATCAGACGAATTCTACTCATACCTAAGTACACGGGGATAAATGACCTCGCTGTTGCAAAGCCCCTAAATTAATTAACTAAAACAACTATTTGTTCTGCTTCTATTACCTCTTCTACTACTTCTATTTCTTCTACCACTTCTATTTCTTCTTATTCTTCTTCTACTACTATTACCGGTACTTCTATTTCTTCTTATTCTACTTCTACTACTATTACTTCTACCACTTCTATTTCTTCTTATTCTACTTCTACTGCTATTACTTCTACCACTTCTATTTCTTCTTATTCTACTTCTACTACTATTACTTCTATTTCTTCTTATTCTACTTCTACTACTATTACTTCTATTTCTTCTTATTCTACTTCTACTACTATTACTTCTATTTCTTCTTATTCTACTTCTACTACTATTACTTCTATTTCTTCTTATTCTACTTCTACTACTATTACTTCTACCACTTCTATTTCTTCTTATTCTACTTCTACTACTATTACTTCTATTTCTTCTTATTCTACTTCTACTACTATTACTTCTACCACTTCTATTTCTTCTTATTCTACTTCTACTACTATTACTTCTATTTCTTCTTATTCTACTTCTACTACTATTACTTCTATTTCTTCTTATTCTACTTCTACTACTATTACTTCTATTTCTTCTTATTCTACTTCTACTACTATTACTTCTATTTCTTCTTATTCTACTTCTACTACTATTACTTCTATCACTTCTATTTCTTCTTATTCTACTTCTACTTCTTATTCTACGGCTTCTACTTCTACCACTTCTCATACTTCTACTACTATTTCTTATATTTCTAGTTTTGTACTATTTATTCTACTTTTTGCACTTCTTCTTCTCTGCGTCTTCTTACTCTTCATCTATGGGAAAGATGCAACACAGTTATGGCGGGAGCTATCATACAGCTACTGTAGTAGGGAATACCCCTCGTTGACGGGAAAAGAAAACAATTTATAACATCTTCTAGGTCATTTTCCTGTCACCGAAGAAAAGAAAGAAAAATCCTATGACAGAAAAATAGAGGGGTACTTTACACTCTAATAGTGGAGTAAATTACACTAACACTATGTTCCTTGATGAATTAAGTATTTAGTCTACTAATGTTGGAATCTATAGCAAGAAATCATTGCTACCTCCTACTAGGTCGAAAAGAAAATCAATGGAGTTTGGGCGAAACAGCAATAAACATAGCACAGCTCTGAAGAGAATTGATTATCCCTACTACTGGCACGAGATAGCGTCCGTGCAGCTTGACAAGGACACATGCATGTCAGAAGGATGTGCTGCTCGCCTCATTGTGGGAGTGCTCAGTGATTTCCGCCATCTCCGAGCACGTTTCACGAACTCATCCTGGTCTGATCTTCGGTTTCATGTCGAGAAATGAATATGAACCGCGCAATTGACTTACTTGTCCACTTTGAAGCTTTCTATTAACCCCCTCACACCTTTTATTACTTAAATAATCTATTACCAGAATTGCTTTTCAGTCGGCCAACACAAGTGTGCCCAATTAGATTAAGAGGGTAGTAAAAATTGCTATTTCATCGTCGTACTACCTGAATTAAATGTTCCATGAATTATTCATAGGCTATACTCATTAACACACTTCTTTACAAATTAGGGGAGGGGGGGGGGGGTGTTAAACGGGTGACATGTTTCGTTCATCAAGCAGATCCGATTATAATACACAAGTATAAATAGCTCAAGTAGCATTTCTTTCAGGCAATAGGGCGATAAAAATAATAATTGTTATCCCCGCCCACTCTAACGGGACACACTTGTGTTCACTGACTGAAAAGCAATTCTGCTTGTATATTTCAGTACAAAAGTAACATTGGAAAATACTTTTAATATGTCACATAACTAATTTTTACTACAGTTTTATTTTAGTGGACCCTTCTACTTAAATACAAATTTTCATGTCATTCGCTTCTGTAGTTTTTAGTCAGACAAACAGACAAATATTCACCAGAATCAAATGAAAACCTTAAATAATGTTAGTACTTTAATTTATTGAACAAAAGTGGAACACAAATGTGTAATGTGTAAGTCTCCCGGACGTTCAACACATGTCCTCCAACGCGTAGGAAGTGCACGGATTCCTCTGGAAAAAGCATCATGTGGTCGTGTGCACAGCCACTCATGCACCGCCTGGTGCTCCTCTTCATGGGAACGAAATTTCTTTCCTCCCATCGCCTCTTTGAGTGATCCGAACATGTGGTAATCATTATCAGTCGTCATTGTACACTTAATCCCGGGTAAATAGGATTTTTTAGCCGAACCTTCAAAACGTGCAGACAAAAGACATATTATTTATCTCTATTCCACAAGGAACCCTAGTGCCACCAGCCTCTAATGATTCAGCAATTCATGTCTTTTCCTGAACTATATAGCCTACCTAATTTTGGCGCAAACGGTTTTTCCTGTCTATCTACCTCTGCTTATGGAGCTTGAATTTTGTGAAAGATACCCGGAGGTATTGAAATCAATGAACTAGGAATCTAAAAGCTCCCAACTGTGAAAATACGCAGTGTAGTAGATTCGTATTAAGAACTTGATAAGAAAGAATTATCTTATACCAAAATGAACCATAAGTGCACATTACTTTCCCCAGCGTGATGATGGTATATGACGCAGAGATTTGACTGTCCTGATTGTACTAATTCTTACTGTGCAGTAAGAGCAGAAGTTAAAACGAAACTCTGAATTTCAAGGGAAACAGGCTAATTATTCTTTTACAGAACATCTTTCTTTTAGAGTAGTTTATGCTGGCATGTCACGGTTATATTCATACTTCTTCTGGGTTTTATCCTAATTCGCAGTGGTGATGACCATGGTGTCCCAACTTTAAATGAAACATCATCAAAAGAAGTCGAGCGTCATTGAAGTCATGTCCTACCCTCGTTAGTGAAGGCCCAAGTTGGTAATGTCACGGTTATATTCATGGTTTCTCCTAATCTCATTTTAATGCACGTAGCTGATGATCATGATATCCGTAAATGATACACCAGCAAAATAAGACGGGCGTCATTGAAGGCACGTCCTACCCTAATTAGTGATGGCCCTGAAGTTGGTAATGTCACAATTATATTCATGGTTTCCCTTTACTTCATTTGAATGCACAGGGCTGATGAGCTACTGTAGTTATTCACACCTCATCGGGTTGATGTTGGTGCATATATTAAACCCAGTGAATTCAACATCAATATTGCCTTTAGGCCTTGGCAATGTTAATTAATTTTAATGTTCGTCCCTCCAGAACATTTTTTCCACGCCTACCAACGTATTTCCATCGCTCATAAGCTCTTAAGCCTCTTCATAACCTGGCAGACGTGAGTGTTCAGCTCTGCCTTCGGGGCTCTATTTTATAGAGTTCCCAAGTACAAGCAGAATACTATGTGAAGTGATGATAGACAGTAATGGCAACGTATTCGACTAGAGAAAAAATCAAGCTAAGGTGTTCTACCCTCTTTCTGAAAAGTTCGGTGAATGAGTCTATATTACGAACGGATTGTTGGCTTACCTGAAACAGCCGTTACTATCCTTCGAAGTAATCCCGGTGAGTGGTTATGCACTTCTTAGAACGGCTGTACAAGTCCTGGCATAGTCTTCCTCAGGGATAGCCTTCAGTTGGGTCGTCACATTACGTTGGATGTCCGAAATGTCCGAAAACCTCTGGCTCTTCAGGGCTTCGAGGTTGAACGTCAGGCACCAGGTCTCGTCACCCGTGACGATGGTTTTCAGGACCATTCCATTCTACGGAACATTCACCCTTGTCACTGCCACCCGCCGAACAGGTGTGTACGTTAGGTTACATAAATTCACCCTTCTCACTGCCGCCCGTCTATCAGGTGTGCAAGGCAGGTTGCATAAATTCACACTTCTCTCTTGCTTTCAATTTAGAGTTTTGACGACCCAAACTGAAGGCTATTCCTAAAGAAGACTATGCCAGGAGTTTCCAGGACTTGTTCAGTCGTTCTCAGAAGTAAATAACTATCCACGAAGATTACTTCGAAGGATAGTAACGGCTGTTTGAGGTAAGACAACAATCCGTTCGTAATATAGACCATTCCCCGAACTTTTCAGACAGAGAGTGTACAACCAAAATATGGAATCGTGTATATGTTCTTATTTACCTATTACAAGTACCACCTTCTACTTGTGTATGCTGATCGCTCACGCTCTAAAGAGTGAGAACTATGTGCACTGCGTAGTGCAGCGGTAACATGCTGTTTCCAAGGTTACAGGATCGAATCATGGTACTGTAAATTATTGTTATTTGAGAGTCCGCAAATGCGAGAGGCAAGTTTCCACCCATGTTGTTTTATTTAGGAACTTGGACATCGTGGACATTAGTCTTGCCAAAATTATCAATGTAGAAGTTTTGTAGTGTTGGAACAAAAAAAAACTGAAATTCTCAATACCATCAAGAGAAGAAATCTAGAATACATTGGTCATATGATGCGAAACAGTAAATACCGACTCGTTCAATTAACACTCCAAGGGAAAATTAATGGAAGACGTGGTCGGGGCGTAGGAAGATATCGTGGCTCGACAACTTAAGTTGGGGTGGCAAGAATCGAACTGTTCAGAAGAGTTATGGACAAAAAAAAAAAGATCATGCTACTGATCGCCAACGTCCTGAGAGGACACGGCAGTTGAAGAAGAAGAAGAAGAATCAGTTTCAATTTACAAAGACTAATCAAGAAAATTGCAATTGAAAATATTTCGATATCATCTAATGGCTAAAATTCTTGGGTGTGGTATAGATCGTGATACACTAGAAAATTCACCTAGACACCTAGATACTAAAATTTTAAATGATGCATACATATGACATGTGTGTTAATAAGGCTTTACACACAACCCAAACCTGGGGCGTAAGCCCTAGACCCCCTTTGGTTGTAGTACAAGCAGTAATTTTCGTCCATACAGACGTCTAACCAAGTAGCGACCAAGTTTTGTCTCTCTATGACTTTAGAAGAATGCAGTGCAACTTTTCAATTAAATAGAACAAAAAAAACTGGCACTACAGCACTACCAAGCGACCGCTGCCCAGCAATTTGGCCTGCAGATTATGGGGTGACGCGTGGTCAACGCGTCAGGTCTCCTCGGTCGTTAATCTTGGTCTCCGTGACCGGGGCGCTGCCACACTGCCAGACAGCTACTCAATTGACCTCACGAAGCTGAGTGCAAACCGTTCCAGCCCTCAGGTCAGTTCCAAAATCCCTGACGGAGCCGGAAATCGAAACCGGGACCTCCAGGCTCGAGGCAGGCACGCTACCCCAACACCACGGGGTCGGCTAATTAAATTGAACAACTAAAAGTAATTTATGAACATTTCTAACTCACCACCACACCTCGCATTAACGACACGCTGTTTGAAACTTCATACAGCAGACAATAATATTGCAGCCAAAAAACATCAACGCCCACACGTCATCCGTGACGTCATCGACTACATTAAAATGATCCCCTAGACACTACGTATCGCGGTATATACATGAACCGAATTCTTGGATGACATCCCATAAGCCTGAGTTCGATTCCCGGCTCTAAATGTTTGTGCTCAGAGGATTGGAACAGGGTACACTCATCTTCGTTACGAAAAACGATAAGAAGATTCCTTTTTCGGACATCCTAGAAATGGTTTTTCGTAGTGCTCACTTCTACTTCAGGCAAATGACGTGATTATACTTGGCATACTACTAAGGGCGCCTCCATGCCAATCTTAAGCGGCTTCGGTGGCGTAGTTGGTAGCATGCTGAGCTTCTATGCCCAAGATCGCGGGTTCAAACCCGGTCGAAGTCGTCGGATTTTTAAGAGCGTTAAAAATCCCTCAGTATGCCTTCATTCGGAGGGGAAGTAAAGCCGGCGGTCCCATGTCATAGATTCATGGCATGTTAAAGAACCTTCCACTAATTACACCTGTGTGAAGCTAAATTATATAGGTTAAGAATGTAAACAACGCTCTTAGGTTCCTACGTTCGTCGCCAGGAGCCGACTGCGGTGGTGTCTAGTAGCCAAGTTCTGAACTAGTAGTCGTTGACGGCAAAAGTAGGAACTATTTGAAAAATTCAAAGTCTGCAGTCCTTACTTGAATTAAAAAAACAGATAACATACACTAATACAGTAATCACAATTAACACCGGTTATTAGACAGATTCTACACACACCCAAAGTACACGGGGCTACATGACCGCGTTGTCGCAGCCCCTAAACTGAGGAACCAACCAACCCAATCTTAGCCCGAATAACAAATACAGACACCACTGTAGTACAGTCATTGCAACAGGTCATCAGACACTTTCAATACACGCGTAAGTACACAGAGCGTCTAGTCCCCTAAATGAATCAACAACGAACTACAACTACTTCAAAGGGATTGTAAATTACAATTTATAAAGCGTAATCGATGTAAACTAGTGTAATCGATTGAAGTATCTAGGCGCACTAATTAAAATGGCCATGGAGCCAGGACGAGTGAGTTCGAATCCCGCCATCAGCCGTTCATGAAATGATTTTTCGTGGTTTCCCGTTTTCAGCTTCAGATAAATAGCGGTGCGGTATCTTCCAATAGGCCAAACTGGCTGCGTGGAATAGCGTTAACGTTCTCGCCTGATGTGCCCAAGGCTGCACGATCAATTTCTGGCACAGTCAGTTGGCCATTTGTGGGTGCGCAAATGCGAAGGATTTACTGACACGTTAAAGATCTCCATTGGGACAAAATTCCGGCACCCCAGTTGGTAAAATGACATAAAACCAATATCATTATTAGTCTATTATTATTACTATTTTATTATTATTATTATTATCTCCTCATTAACTCCTCTGTAAAAACCATCCGCCACAAAATCCATGTTACCTCATCCCCGAACTCGTAGAAACGGAAGGCGTGAAAAAGGAATGAAGTTTGTAGTTTTATGTGACCATTAATCTCGCGATCATAAGTCATGCACCTTCTTTTTTTTTACCACAGGATGGTGAGAGGCAAAAAGCTTCACCAAACGGGAAGACTAATAGATAGACGACATACATAATCGATACAAATTACAGTTGCAGATACTTCGGCATCAACCATTGAATTTCATCATATATATTATTTCAGTAGTATAGATCCCTCCTGTGGCGCTCACAGGCGACCGATCGTGAAAAATGAGCATTCAAATGAAAGAGAATATACATTACCAGTGACGCATTGCATTCTAATTTAATAATATCTATACTTTCTTTAAAACATTATTTTTATAACACTGTACGCAATGTGCGATTTGCAAATACTGTTGCTGCAGGAAGATACGCTCCATAATTGCTGTCCACTTCACATTTTGGCCGCTCTGACGCCTGTTTCATGTCATTTTGACATTCTGAGGTCTTTCCTTTATCATTTTGCATGGATTTCAGAAACAGTAATTAAAAGAAATGAGTACTCAAATCGTAGAATTTTATAAATATCGAATAACCGGTGAGTGTTACGGCTAAGCTGTCAATCAATTGACACATCACACAAATGATATTAGCAGTGACGAATTGCATTCTAATTTCATAAATATCAATTTTTGTCAGGAGTGTGCGATTTGCAAATACTGTTGCTGTCTGGAAATACGCGACATCATTGCTGTTCAGTTCGCATTTTGGCCGTACGGACGCCTAAAACGAAAATAGTGTTCTATAATAATTTGGTTCAAATAAAAACATAACAACCTTTCTCCTTAAGTCTCTCATTATAAACCTATTGGGGATAGTGTGGCTTATGAACATGCGAGATTTCTCGCACCGGTCCGCTTGTTTTCATAACACGGACAAGTAATCACCTTCTTTATACTAACATTGAATCTGGAATAGTACCCAAAACGAAATGAGGTCTACATTTACACTCGAGTTCGGTGACAAATAGCTTCTTTTTTTCATTGCTCTGTTTCAGCAAACCAATGTGATGCATGATCATTGGCGTCCGCAGAGAATATTCTACGGGTGGAGGTAAAATCCCATAAAGGGATTAGGCCAGACGGATAGTTATTAAAATATTATTGAAAATCAATATGTACTACGAATCAATAACTTTATACTTTCCTAAAAAAATCATTTTTCCTATTAAAAAGAAAAAGGTTGGTCAGGTGACGAAAGTCCCAAATCCAGAGGGATAGGGGGTATTTCTATTCCTATCCCCTTCACCTCCTCCAGGAAATCCCCTGTTCATTATGTTTTCGGATAATTGTTGAATTACTCCAAGAGGCCCTTTAGCAAATTTAATTGCTTAGGGAGAGAACAGACAGTGAAAATATAAGCGTGATAACTTAAGAAGTATAGCAATAAGAAAGTGATTGAATGAGGGACCGTTCAGCATTCAAGATAGTATAACTCGTGACAGCACTGAGCTAGAACGAATAATTATTTCTAAGGGACAATACTACAAGGACCATTGGCATTTGGTGATCAGTTAAAATTGGAAGTGAGTTAAGTGACGGCAAAAAGTCAGTTATGCCACATAATATGAATTGCAAATATGTTCCAAGAGTTTATGAAATATATCTCATCATATATATCTCTCGTCATTATGAACCCAACGAGCCTAAACTCACCAATGCTGAACGAAGCAAAATATACAGAAAGCAAGAAAGAAAGAAAGAAAGAAAGAAAGAAAGAAAGAAAGAAAGAAAGAAAGAAATAGGACTACACACGTGACAAACTCATGAAATATAATTAGCGAATATACCCTGTTATTTGGACATATACAGTATTTTCGAAGCACCCTGCATAACTTAGCAAAACACTCCACTACCAGTCCTCCCCGGTTGCTCCATCCCCTTCAGAAATTCCCGCGGCGAACTAGGATTGAGCCCAACGACCCCTTACAATATTTGCGCAAAACTCCTTGTTTTACAGACCACGGGTAGCTGAACGTGTCTGCGTTTGATTTTCCTCGGGCCATACATTATTTCTCTGAGCTCCCCTAGTTAATGGAAACAAGTAGCTTCTTGTAAAATAATGAGTGAAGACGCGCAAGCATGCATGCTGCTTCCAGTTCATCACCTGCCTCGTCCTGCACTTGATAATTAGTTTAAGGGAAGATACTTTGCTGTTAACTGTAACCTAATTGTGCGTGGTGCAGCCAGGCAGCAGGCAAGCAGTAATAGAATTTCCGTGCTTGTGACGTCAGTGCGGAACTAGCCAACGCAATGCGCCGAGACGCCACGTCACGCAGGAAGGCCTGCCTGGACCCCGGAGCCTTTTCGGCTCGCTGGACCGTGGTTAACACACTGCCCGGAAAATGAGTGCTACTCTATCTTTACCGCGCGCAGTGACAAAGCGTGATAATGTCCGTGCTGTAAGCAACACTCGCATTGCCTTCCTTGCCGAGGTGGCTTCGGAGGCGTAGTTGGTAGCATGCTGAGCTTCTATGCCCAAGATCGCGGGTTCAAACCCGGCCGAAGTCGTCGGATTTTTTAAAAGCGTTAAAATTCCCTCAGTATGCCTTCCTTCGGAGGGGAAGTAAAGCCGGCGGTCCCATGTCATAGATCTATGGCATGTTAAAGAACCTTCCACTAATTACACCTGTGTGAAGCTAAATTAGGTTCAAAATGTAAACAACGCTCATGTTCCTACGTTCGTCGCCAGGAGCCGACTGCGGTTGCGTCTAGTCGCCAAGTTATGAACTAGTAGTTGTTGACGGTGGCGTTTGGCGGCAAAAGTAGGAACTACTTGAAAAATTCAAAAGTATGCAGTCCTTACTTGAATTAAGAAACAGAAACACACACTAATACAGTCATCACAATTAACACCGGTTATCAGACAGATTCTACACACGCCCAAAGTACACGGGGCTACATGATCGCGTTGTCGCAGCCCCTAAACCGAAGCCGCGAAATATCGTGAAATAAAGTTATTTAGCGAAATGTGCTATTTTACCCTAAAATGGTAAATATCAACGAAATCCTGGTAATAAGATTGTTTTTAAATATTTACTTTAAAATTAATTGAAATTCCACTATCTGTCCTTTGAAACAAAATAGGAAATCTTAAATATAAATGTTTCATAACATACGGGATAACGAAGTGCCTTCTCGAGCTTTATTGGTTGAAGTCCGGAAATTATGGAAACAATGGTTCTGTTTGTACTTTGGGGACAATGTAAGTTTCACGAGTTAGTGAGAAAATGACTATGTTAGTCATGGGGAGTATTATTTCTCAAAAGTAAATGTTAGGTGAGGTTCTAAACAGAGAATATATTTAGTTTTTAGAGATTTTCCATCTATATAGATAACGAAAAGTTAAGTTGTTTATTATTAAGACTGGCTGCGTGGTGCAGCGGTAACGTTCTCGCCTGCTGTTCCCAAGGATTCAGGATCAAATCCCGGCACAGTCAGTTGGCATTTGAGGGTGCACTAATGCGAGGTGGTAGGTTTTAGCTTAGGGTTAACACTACCTAAGGGATGATGATAGGAGAGAAAAGGAGATAGGTTTTGGAGCGGAAAAAATTATTGGTAAACAGGAATAGAATCTAACACTAAGTTTAAGCAAGTTAAGGAAGAATTAAGCAGTGCCAAGTCTAGGAGGAACCTAACTACAGCGGGGGCCTGTCTCGGGCAGGCGGAGAGCGCAGCATGAATTAAGGCTACCTGCAAGCGCTCGGTGAATGCACTTTCCCTCTCGAGCCGGTATTCCGGTACTATGGGGACGGGTGACACTCTGGCAAGGCAAAGTGAGCCGAGAAAAAAGGAAAGTACTAACTTTCTCTTTAGAGAGATTAGGAATTATAATGTATTCAATAATGTTGGAAGGATTTGAATGTGGGGTAATAATTTTATTTCTGGGCACTGTTGGATCCCCGGCAAACGACCGAGTATTCCCAGAGAGGGAAGCGATAAAGCAGTTTTAATGCCGTTTGTAATAATTTTACTAGTTTTCTTGACAATTTTAAAAGAATACCAATTGTTGCACTTAAGGAAGGCTAAGCTTTTACCCAGCAAGATGCCGACTAAAAGTTTAGAAAAGGGGAGGACCTCAAACCTAACTCAAACAAAACTAAAATTTTTGGAAACAAACCATAAGTAAGAGGAAAATCTCAACAAGTAGGAAGCTTGCAGAGCTAGCTGTACTTGCCTTAATGGCTTGCTAGAATTGACTAAGAAAACCAAGAGAAGCTTTGAAGACGTTATTACTTGAAGTTTTAGCTCAAATGCAACAAGTAGTAAAACCTTTATTATTTGAATGATTATTAGTTTTCGTAAAGAGGGCTTAAGCCTATAGGAAAAGTCAGGGAAGTAAAGGTCCCGCCTAATCGTTATTCTAACGGCAAAGATAAAGAACAAAGGGAAACAACTAGTTTATTTAAACAATAAATATAAACTTTGGAAACTTAACATTTGGTAGATTCAAAATCTTATCTTTTAAAGTTAGAAGATCTTTTTCTTTGGTTAGTTCTACATATCCAAAGGTCTCAGACCCAACAAGGCAAAAGTTTACTATGAAGAATAGTGTACAAGTTTCGAACTTGTGAAAGCACCAAAATCTTTCAAAGATTTTAAAGGTTATGCTTTTGAATAAGAAATGGAGAGATAATTATAAAACAAGCATAATTTTGATAGTTTGATCATGTGCAATTCAAGCGCTTTTAGAATGCCTCTATGACAATCTGAAAGGCTATAAACAAATCTTTGATTCCTGATAGTTACAGGAAAGAAGAAAAAATTGCAAGCGGAAATTACCGCTATTTTACACAGAAATTACTATATTAAACATACAACGTGTACAGGTCGTATTGACGAATCCTGAAGAAAAGAGATTGAGTACAAAAGATTAATGATTAGAAAGTTAACAATTCCTGTACTAGCAGGATAAAAAAGAAAGAGGGAAGAATAAAAAGAAGTTTCTACAACTTCTTGTATTTTCGCAGAGTTAATAAATTGTACATGGAGAAAAATGGGAGGGCGCCAAACTTAGGGCGAGGCCTCATAGAGAAATAACTAGGTACATAAATTAATTAGAAATTTGTTAGTAGAAGGTGTTTGGAAAAGGAGGATGGAAACATAATATTCTGGCCAATTTTATTGCTCTCGTAGAACGCGGCGCGGAAGATAGTTAGCACACACAATCGAAGCACTGATAGTTTGTTGACAAGTTGAAAAACTTCATTATTGCAATGTATGGGAGTTCGTAAAGTAGGAAAATGTTATTGCGTTTGTGTAGCACACTTGGTTGAAGTTGAGCTTGACTGAATTTATTGAGTTAAAAAGTTTATGAGTTGAAGTTGAATGATGAGGTAATGTTCCCACGGTGGCAAGCAAATTAGGTGTTGATCAGCAGTTTATGTAACGTAAATTCCTCAGTGAGGAAAAGTATTCCTATATTTGAGTGGAAAATACTAGATTGCTTTACTTGTAGAAATATTGGTTCATGTGGAATGTTTTAGAACTATGATGACAGTTAAATGGGCAAAAGAGGTCCCACGGAGGAAAAAGCTAAGTTTTTATAGACAGTGGGTAATTTAAATTAAATCCCTCGTAGTGGGAAGGTAATCCCAATCATTTAGTACAAGAAGTACTGAGTTTCACTTTATAAAGCCAGCTTAGATAGTTAAAGCATGACAAGAAAATATCTTGAAGACGGTTATTGCACAATAGTTTGCAATTCTTCACACTGTCTATAAAATTGTATTAAAAGCACTAAAACATGTTTAAAAACATTGAAGTTTTGTACTTAGCTCATTTTTGTAGAGTAGGCGATGGTTCCTTGTAACCGTTGATCTAAAATACAGACATTGCGTCTGATTTAAAATGTCTCTCGAGCACAGGAGACAAGCTCGTGAAAGAGCCCCAACTGTATGTTTGACGTGTGACGCAAAAGTGAGAGCGACTCAACGACGCACGAAGGGACCAAGGAGGAGAAAGGGTGGGGGTAAGAGACAAGGGAGGATGCATCAGGGTATAAAACATGAGAAAAACAAAATTCTTATAAAGAACATAGAATTCTTCTTAGAGCGGTGTCTTCAAGGAGATGTTAGCTGGCGACAACGACGAAACCTGGTGGTTTGATTGGTAAGGAAGTCCTCTTGAGCATGGAGATATTGAGGAACTTCAGAGGTTAACTGCCAGATGCCGCTAGGTTGTCCATGGAAGATGTATATCTAGAACAGACTCAAGGGATACATAAATACCTGTACAAGAGAAAAGAAATACAAATAGATCACTGTTGGTGTCTGCAAGGAAAGAAATTAAATAAAAGGTTTGAGCAAAGAGCAGCAAAAGCTAACTCTGCCTGACCGTGTATTCCGAAGAATACACCACGAGGGAGCCGTGTCAGTAGACTTACTGGCTCGTGAAAGATCCCCTTCGGGGCTGAATTTCGGCACCCCGGCGTCTCTAAAAGACGCAGTAGTTAAAAGGGACGTAGATCCAATATGATCCATTATGTTTATTATTATTATTATTATTATTATTATTATTATTATTATTATTATTTATCTCAGACAGAAAATATCGTCATAAGTACAGTCTGTTTCCTAAAAGCTATAAGTTTAATTTCTATCATCATTCTTTCACAGTCGAGTTCGAATTTCTCGTTTCCTAAAATTCGCGAGGAGGAGAGAAGACCTTCACACCGTTCACTTCTTTTTCTTTTCTTTTTCCAGGTCCGCACTCTCAATGTGATAGCTGGAGAAGTAAGAGCCAGGGAGCGTAGAGAGATCTCAGATGTCTTTTCACAGGAAATTGAGAGTCTTTAGCTCATAAAAAGGAGTGGGACACCCACGCTTTGCGTCAACTCTATTACCAGAGTACAGCCCCGAGAGAGATGACCCCATTTAAGAATCTAAGACTGTGCTGATTATGACGTCACACCCAAGAAAGAGATTTTGCGTTAATCATAAAGCGTGAAATTGGATGAATATCAAGAGATAAACTGATCTAGTGAAGAGCAGATACTTGTAGCTGGTTCTGTGGTGCTACAGACAAAATTAAAGCTCTCTTGTACCCGAGTCAGCTATCAGGTAATTTTGTGGTTTTTCTTCGTGTTTCTCCATACTCCCTCCAGGCAAATGCCGGGATAGTGCGGTACCTTACTTCAAGTTCCGAGGCACGTACCCCATATCTGTCCCTAATTCAGTTACGCACACTACTACAGTCATCACAGGTTATCAGACAAGTACAACACACACCCAACTACACGGGGCTGATGACCAAGATGTCCGAAACCCCTCCAATGAATTAACAATAGTATCATCTTGTATCCGAGAAATAACCTAACCGCAAACAAGTACTAAATGCCATTTCTCACGTAATTAGTGATAATCGCTATTATTACTTCGCTGTAATAAAGCAAATAATGTTGTTGTTGTTGTTTATTTTAGGGTCTGCGACATCGTGGTCATATAACCCGGTGAATTTTGAATGTCTGGAATTTGTGTGATAGCCTGTGTTATTGTGATGGCTGTACTAGTGTGTATTTGCAGCCGTGGCTCTAAGTTAGGAATTATCCTAGCATTTGCCTAAAGTAGAAGTGGGGGTACCACGGAAAACCACATCCAACATGACTGATGTGGAATTCGAACCCTCTTCTTCTCAGTTTTGCCTCGCGAGGCTGAGTATACCGCGCAGTGTTAATGTAGACTTTGATTTTCGGTGAACTAATGAGAAAGCTTATGGTTTTACATGGCCTTTAATCTCCTGATCAGGCGGCTTCGGTGGCGTAGTTGGTAGCATTCTGAGCTTCTATGCCCAAGGTCATGGGTTCAAACCCGGTCGAAGTCGTCGGATATTTAAGAGCGTTAAAATCCCTCAGTATGCCTTCCTTCGGAGGGAAAGTAAAGCCGGCGGTCCCATGCCATAGATTTATGGCATGAAAAAGAACCTTCCACTAACTACACTTGTCTGAAGCCAAAATTTGTAGGTTAGAATTGATAACGCTCTATTAGTTCCAACGTTCGCCGCCAGGTGCTGACCGCGATGCTATCTACTGTAGTAGCCAAGATAGGTGTCGTGGAAGGTAGCATTTGGTAGCAAAAGTAGGAACTACTTGAATTATCGTCTGCAGTCATTACTTCAATTGAAACAGACTAGCGGACCCGTGCGAGAAATCTCGCATGTTCATAAACCACACTTTTCCCAATAGGTTTATAATGAGAGACTTAAAGTGAAAGGTTGTTGATGTGTAACATCTTTCCGCTCGGTTGCTGGATATTTATGTGGGAGTGATTTTGAAAATTGGGGACGGAAGTGAATCGGGCGGAAGTGGATCGAATGGAAGTGGATCGGACGGAAGTGAAGACGCACTGCCAGAAAAATGGGACGGAAGTGAATCGGGCGGAAGTGGATCGAACGGAAGTGGATCGGACGGAAGTGAAGACGCACTGCCAGCTGGATGTACAATTGAAAATGTGTGTATTGTCAACAAGGCTGTGTGTGCTCTGTAGCGCGAGAATGTTATGGCAATACAGTAGGCAGTGCACTTAGCAGGCACTGGTTTGACGAGCACAGTGGCAAATGTTTCACCGACTTTCATTTGTCATTGAGCAGTTTATGAAGCTTCACGTTCAAGGTTGAATATCACATGGGGTAGGACAAAGACGACAAATTACATTTAAGTAAGTGGCATTATTGTCAAGCTGTGGGTGAGTAGTCAAATATTAAATGCATAACAGAATGTTGTTATATGAGTGGAATAAAAGCTGTATTTTCATCATATGTGAGACTAGGTCATTTCATGATTGTAGGAAGCCATGTTTTGATTGTTTACGACGAACTGTATGAGAGCCTTGGGAATAATGCATGTTATAGTTACTGAGGAATGTGCTCACAGTATTTGAGAGTACTGTCGACGCTGTGTGACACTTTGTTATTATGAATTATTAATGTAAAAGGAAGGAAGGAAGCTTGTAGTTTTGCGTGTCCGTTAATCTCACGATCATGATCCACGGTACCTCCCTTTTACGTGGAATGTGAACCACAGGACATTGCATTTCAATTCGAAAATCTCACATGTATTGACCGGGAATCAAACCCGGTCTACCTTGGTGAGAGACTAACAGCATGACCGCTGCGCCACAAAAGTGACAGTAGCATATCTCCAATTCAATCTATACATTCATCATAGTACCAGCATGAAAATGGAGTGTACATTAACATTTTAAGAATGTCCAAGCTGTGTAGTATACGAGTAGGATAACATGTCAGATGTTACACATCATATGCGACTACTGTAAGGCTCGTATCTTTTTTATATGATTTTATTTCAGCCAAATGATTATAGAACATTATTTACATTTCAGTTAAGGGGCCACATACAGCTTAAGGAGCCACAACAATAACGATTGTAATATTATAACTGTGCCTGCCACAAATCTTGTACAACAATGATATACATTTCCAAGGAAACACACACACCTTGCTATTAGAAGCAAAGTTAAAAATTTTCAAAATTCAAATGGTAATTATTTTTATCAATTTTTTCAAAATGTGGTTCTTGTTTTGTGGTGACCTTCACCGTTTCCCTGATATCTCCCGTGTTTATAGAATTTTTTGGAGTTTTCTTTTTTTAATGTGGGTGTTAAACCTTCTGCTACAAAATGAATCCCGCATATTTTCACATTGTTAATTAATTCATTAATTAATTAAGCATCATTATTTCTATTTTATTCTGTGCAAACTCCAAAAAAAAAATGTTAACGTTTCATAGAAAGACTAATTAAGGTCACGACGGTTTTGAGTGAGATTCATTTTGCAGCAGAAGGTTTAACACCCACGTTAAAAAAAGAAAACTCCAAAAATTCCTATAAACACGGAATATATCAGGGAAACGGAGAAGGTCAGCACAAAACAAGAACCAAATTTGAAAAAAAAAATGATAAAAATAATTACCATTTGAATTTTGAAAATGTTTAACTTTGCTTCTAATAGCAAGGTGTGTGTGTTTCCTTGGAAATGTATATCATTGTTGTAAAAGATTTGTGGCAGGCACAGTTTTAATTGTTATTGTTGTGGCTCCTTAAGCTGTATGTGCCCCCTTAAGCCTCCGTGGCTTCGACGGCAGCACGCCGGCCTCTCACCGCTGGGTCCATGGTTCAAATCCTGGTCACTCCATGTGAGATCTGTGCTGGACAAAACGGAGGCAGACAGGTTTTTCTCCGGGTACTCCGGTTTTCCCTGTCAAAATTTCATTTCAGCAACACTCTCCACTATCATTTCATTTCATCTGTCATTCAATTAATCATTGCCCCAGAGGAGTGCGTCAGGCCTCGGCAGCCGGCACAGTTCATATCCTCGCCGCTAGATGGGGGCTTCAGTCATTCCATTCCTGACCCGGTCGGAGACTGGAAGCAGGCTGTGGATTTTCATTTTTTATTTACATTTCAGTTAGAATTCCAAGTTCTACGTTCCCTAACTTAAGAAGGCAATCACTGAAAATTGGATAATCATAACACTCACCGGTTATTCGATATTTATGAAATTATACGATTTGAGTACTAATTCAGTTGATTTACTGTTTCTGAAATCCATGCAAAATGATAAAGAAAAGACCTCAGAATGTTAAAATGACATGAAAAAGGCGTCACTTTGGCCAAAATGTGAAGTGGACAGCAATTGTGGAGCGTATTTTCCTACAGCAACTGTATCTGCAAATCGCACACTGCGTACATTTTAAGCCATTTGTTTTAATGGTAGGTATTTATGAAATTAGAGTGCAAATTCGTCACTGCTAATGTCTATTCTCTTGCATTTGAATGCTCATTTGTAACAATCGGTCGCTTGTGAGCGCCGCAGGCGGGATCTATACTACTGAAATAATATATATAACACACACTAATACAGCCATCACAATTAACACCGGTTATCAGACAGATTCTACACACACCCAAAGTACACGGAGCTACATGACCTCGTTGTCGCACCCCTAAACTAAGGAACCAACAAACCAATGTCCTGATCTCAGTTACAGCACATGTTATACAGGGTCTTTCATATAAAGTAAGAATGGCAAGCGGAAGTTTTGTTATTCGTTGCTGCGGTGGCCTTGGCCGAGCGTGTGTCGCGCCATGGCCCCCTGCTGTACTCTTGAGAGCGCGCGCATACTACATACGAGGGATGTTTTTTTTTTTTTTTTTTTTCTTAAGTTCCGATGGACTGTATAAAAATTACAGATTGACATACCAAACTGACTTTACTACTAAATGTTTGCTTGTTTTATTCTAATGTCTCAAGATAATCGCCAAAACGATTGAAACATTTGTCGTATCGTAAACACCGGCTTTCAAATGCCCTCGGCAAAATATTCTGCCGCTACTGAGGTGGGTACGTCTGGAAAGTCTCGTGAAGTGTTTCCTTTTAGGCGAGGCGTTGCTTTCCAACCATACCTTAATTCTCGAAAAAGGTGAAAATCATTCACGACTGCACTGTGCCAACGTTACGATAGACTTTTTCAATGAATTCAAGTGTGAAGTTTTGGACCATCTGCCGTTTAGTCCAAACCAGCACTGAATGATTTTCACCTTTTTCGATAATTGAAGGTATGGTTGGGCGGCAACGCCTCGTCAAAAAGGAAAAGCTTCAGGAGACTGTCCAGACGTACCCACGTCAGTGGCGGCAGAATTTTTTGCCGAGGGCATTGGAAAGCTGGTGTAGCCTAACGATACGACAAATGTTTCAATCGTTTTGGCGATTATGTTGGGACATTAGAATAAAACAAGCAAACATTTAGTAGTAAAATCAGTTTGGTATGTCAATCTGTTATTTTTATACAGTCCATCGGAACTAGAAAAAAAAACATTCCTCGTATGTAGTATGCGCGCGCTTTCAATTCTACAGCAGGGGGCCATGGCGCGCCACACGCTCGGCCAAGGCCACCGTAGCAACGAATAACATAACTGCCTCTTGCCGTTCTTACTGTATATGAAAGACCCTGTATTATGCAAGACAAATAATGCAACAACAGAGTATTACGGATCTTCGTCATTACATCTTAAATGCAGTTATACAAACCAACAAATAAAGAAAGAAACCCCACGGCGCGGCGCCTGCGTGGCGTAGCTATGCGCCATGCCTTGCCATGCCAGCGATTGGCTGCTGCACAAAGTCTTGCGATTGAAGGTTCGAATCCCAGAAATGACAGTGGCCATCCTGAGTGTGGATCTTCCATGTAATTTTCCACACACTCGAGACAAATACCGGAATTTTCGCAGATAATTTGTTTGTTTTTGCAAGTATTTCGTGATATGATTTTTCACACTAATTTCGCGACAATGCCGTAATTTCATGATTTGCGAATAAAAATACATAGTTTCCTTTCATACACATACAATGAAGTTTCCAATTTCAGTTTTCACACAGCTAAAGCTTTTGTCATAGATCGCTTGCACAGTTTCCATTGACCGGTTTCCAACTCCCTTTCTAACCATATACAGTAGGCTCGTACCTTTTCTCTGGGAACACTGTCATGTGCCTTTACTATGTCTAAGAAAGACATCACCTGGTCTTCCCCATACTCTCAATGTATTTCCATCAGCGGTCGTATACTAAAGATGGGGCCCATTGTACCTACTACCACATCTAGCCATATTGTTCCCTTGCAACTGTCCTTCAACCTTTCCCCTCAGTCTACTTTCTAGCACCGGCGCAGTCAGTTGGCATTTGAGGGTGCTTAAATGTGAGGGAGCCGTGTCAGTAGATTTACTGGCATGTTTAAAGATCCCCTTCGGGGCAAAATTTTGGCACCCCGGCGTCTCTAAAAGCCGCAGTATTTAAAAGGGATATAAATCCCATATGTTCGCTTTTTTTCTGTTCTAGCATACTGTCCAACATTTTTGCAGAAGAAGAGGAGGTTTGCCCCTAAGTCACTGGAAAAAGAAGAAAACTTAATTGGCCCTTCTCTCACCTCACCTGATTCTCTCTTTCTTCTAGGGGTCTACCGTTTTCTTTTATTTTCATGATATCTCCTGCCTTCTACACAAGGCCTTCAAGGAGGCAGGGTGTGTGTACCCTCGCCTTGGATAGTGCTACACCCTCAAGGGTTCACGGCTGTTGGGCTCAGGAGCTGGTGGCTCCGAGGGATTGCTAAGCTGGATACGTTTTCCGTCATTTCCATTGACTTTGGGGCGGGCCCTCTCCTCTTTCCCTTTCATGGCTCTACTTCTTTCGGAGTCCCTTAGTCCTAATTCTTCGAGGGTTGAGGGCATTTCCTTTCCCTGTCTTTTATTTCCCTTGTTCCTTTCTTTGTCGTTTTCTTCCTCTTGTTCGTAAGTTGTAAGTCAGCAGTTAGTTTTAGTTTTGATTTCATCATTTTTCATTTTCACCCTAACCATCAGGGGCCGATAACATAGATGTTAGGCCCCTTAAAACAGTAGTTACCTTCCTCATTGAGGGTGTATCGATTGTGCTTGGTTGGGCAACACCCTGCCTCCTTTAGGGCCTCTTACAGAAGGCAGATAAAAGACTAATATTAATAATGGCATCAGGAAAGAAATTGCTTCCTTTCTTGTTACATTATCTGGAAATAGCTCTTAACCACTACTCACGCAGAGAATTGTCCGACTGTATCTTGTGAAATTAAATTCTCCTGTGTTCTAAGTTACCCTTTCTGACTTGTTAAAGGGCACGCTGCAGTACACCATTATAAAATCATTCAGAATACATTCGAACACACAAGCTTATCATAACGACCAATGCGAAATTGATGTCTGCCACAATCAACTTGGTGCTGCTTCCTAGCGTTTTTATTTGAAAACTAGGTTGAATGGGCAGGCAGATTAAAGCAGCCAACCGGGTTGCAATCAAGCAGGCAGTGATTTACACCGTTTATTTTTCCAGTTCAATGGTTTTTCCAATAGCAAAATTTTGAGTTGGTAATTGGCAAGAATAAATAACATTGGTGAATAGTTGACGACCGAAATTCACCTGTATGTTTTCTAATATATTATTAATTATTTCATCATATTTTATGAACATAAAATTTCACTCAACGAAGGCAATTCTCATGAACGTGGAGTGGCATGTAATATTTCACTCCGAACTTTTCTGCGCAAAAATAGTTATTGTATGCCCGCCCTTCGTGTGTTGCGTATGTTCAGAAGTGTGGTTAATTGGTAAGTTATTCGCTTATTTTTCTTATTTTCAGTGGCCCACTGGAGTAAAGCCATCAAGATAAGTACGGTTGTTTCATTTTAGGACTTGAGACATCATGGAGAGATAATTAAGAAGATAGTTATGTTTTCACCTAGCAAGTAAGAAGTACAAAATGGCTCTCCTGTACTCGATGGAGTATGCATCACTTCTAAAGTTATTTCTAAGTACTGAACTGTGCCTTGGTTATCGAGTTTAATTGCACGTAAAGCCTTACACTGTACTAAAACATCGTTCTTCAATCCTGTCTGATAATTCGCAACTACAATGCGAAGCGGCTCCATGATTCACAATGAGTGTCGAGCTGTTACAATCTCACGCCAAACCATAGACTGCCATAGCCTACTATAGCAGTCAATGTCCAAATGCAATCATGTTGGCACTGCTGAGAAAAATGCAATAATACCCCCTATCGACAAAAAGCTCAACTCTTTCGACTCAGCCAGGACCTTCTATAATACCGGACCTGACACTGGCGGCGGGACTGATGAAAGATGGCTGTCGCTGTTGGTGGTTACATGCTTTGCTTATTAGTTGAGTCGTTTTGTTTACGATGTGATAGTGATGTGAATTTCGGTTAGCAATCGTCTCTCTTGATTATCTGTGCTTATTGATTATTGCTTAATGATATTACACGTTCGTGTAAGAAAATGTCTGCAATAGTGCTTCTTAAATACGAGATACCGGTGACTTCTGTTACGCTTGTGATACCATCAATACTATTGCCAATCAGTGGGTAAGTTTGGTCTATTTATTATTCTGTTTAGAGTTTATAAATTATTAGTAATGGTAATTCATTATGAGCAAGCTTAGCAATAATTAACGTATTCCAATTCAAGGTTTAAGAAGATCTGAAAATTGATTACCGTACGTAGGAACATAACCTACTTTTTAAATTGTCTGCAGTGTTCTCTCATCCAATTATACGCCCGCTTGTCCAAGGATATCAATCTTATCACGTACTTGGTGTGGATCCCGTTTTAATAAACTACCAGTAGGCTTACTCATACATAGGTTATGCTAAAATTGTGGTGATATGCCTTGAAACTGTTGTGTGACTGGATCCAAATCCAATTATTATGAAGATAAGCCATTGGTGCCTATTTTCTAATTTCCCATCAGGGGAATTCAACCCACACCCAACTTCACGGGGTTGATGACCAAGAAGTCCCAAGCCCATAAAATGAATTAACAACAGACAAAATCACGTCATGATGTTATTTTGGGTTGGGTTGGATTCTGACACACGTCATGCCTTTGACAGAGTTTGGTTGGTTCTTAAGTTTAGGGGCTGCGACAACGAGGTCATGTAGCCCCGTGTACTTTGGGTGTGTGTAGAATCTGTCTGATAACCGGTGTTAATTGTGATGACTGTATTCGTGTGTGTATCTGTTTTTTAATTTAAGTACAGACTGCAACTTAGAATTTTTCAAATAGTTCCTACTTTTGCCGCCAAACGCCACCGTCAACGACTACTAGGTCTAGTTCAGAACTTAGCTACCAGACGCCACCGCAGACGGCTCTTGGCAACGAACGTAGAAACCTAAGAGCGTTGTTTACATTCTTAACCTATCCAATTTAGCTTCACACAGGTGTAATTAGTGGAAGGTTCTTTAACATGCCATAAATCTATGACATGGGACCGCCGGCTTTACTTCCCCTCCGAAGGAAGGCAGACTGAGGGATTTTAACGCTCTTGAAAAATCCGACGGCTTCGGCCGGGTTTGAACCCGCTATCTTGGGCATAGAAGCTCAGCATGCTACCGACTACGCCACCGAAGCCGCCCCGTTTGACAGAGTTCCATTTAATCTCATGAATAGGAATGAATGAATACGACTAGCCTACTTGTTGACGGATTTACAGGAGGCAGTCGTGACCTTAGGATAGGAATTACCTAGGCATTTATCTTCAGTATGTGTGGGAACCCATGGTAAACCACTTGCTGGGTGCCTAAGCGGAGAATCGAACCCAACATTTCTCGGTTTACCTCACTAGGCTGTGTGTAGCCCGTTCTTACCCTCAGACTAGAATTGGGATTTCTTGACAGTCAGGAATCAAACTTGGACCCCAGAAGTGACAACCAAGAACTACACCATCTGGTTGGTCACATTTATTTTTAAGAATAATATGTATGTCTGTTAGGTAGTCAGTCCGAAAGCTGGTTGGATCCTCAAAAGGCACTGCCGTTAGGTTATGTGGGTAGATACCCACAAAATCCCATGGCAGCGCTATATTGAGGCGTACTAGGCAAGAAGAGGAGTGAGGTAGTTTGTCATTGCTTTCCTCACTGAGTCAGTACAGCAGTACTAACCCTATGAGTAGAACCTTTCACAGCATCCACAGGCACTTACTGTGCCCTGAATGTCATTACTCAGCACCACCCATACCTCAGTAGCTTCCATATAACCACAGCCATGAGTGAGACTGAGACATCGGTGATACTCTAGCTTGTGCCAACAGACACTGACTGTGCCCTGAATGTCATTACTCAGCACCACCCATACCTCAGTAGCTTCCATATAACCACAGCCATGAGTGAGACTGAGACATCGGTGATACACTAGCCTGTGCCAACAGGCATTGACTGTGCCCTGAATTTCATTAATCAGCACCACCCACACCTCAGTAGCTTCCATATAATCACAGCCATGAATGAGACTGAGACATCGGTGATACTCTAGCTTGTGCCAACAGACACTGACTGTGCCCTGAATGGCATTTCTATGCACCACCCATACCTCAGTAGCTTCCATATAACCACAGCCATGAGTGAGACTGAGACAGCGGCGATACTCTAGCCTGTGCCAACAGACACTGACTGTGCCCTGAATGGCATTTCTATGCACCACCCATACCTCAGTAGCTTCCATATAACCACAGCCATGAGTGAGACTGAGACATCGGTGATACTCTAGCCTGTGCCAACAGGCACTGACTGTGCCCTGAATGTCATTACTCAGCACCACCCATACCTCAGTAGCTTCCATATAATCACAGCCATAAGTGAGACTGAGACATCGGTGATACTCTAGCCTGTGCCAACAGGCACTGACTGTGCCCTGAATGTCATTATTCAGCACCACCCATACCTCAGTAGCTTCCATATAATCACAGCCAAGAGTGAGACTGAGACATCGGTGATACTCTAGCCTGTGCCAACAGACACTGACTGTGCCCTGAATGTCATTACTAAGCACCACCCATACATCAGTAGCTTTCATATAATCACAGCCTTGAGTGAGACTGAGACATCGGCGAAAAGCCTCATTTTACTCCAGCCTGTGCCAACAGAAAAATGCAAATGTACTGCATTCATCAAGAGATGGCAAACATGCCCCGAATAATATATAACTTACTAAAAAGGGATTGAAATTCCTACAGGAACATTTACAACTTTCCCTGTTCACTCAGCCAAGATATTCTGCAGTTCTCTCCTGTGGGCCTCAACATTATTTTATTTTATTCCTTTCCTGATGAAACTCCGGTGGTACCTTACTTCAACTCCTAGGGCACCTCCCCATGCCTGTCCCTTACACAGCTACACACACTACTACATTCATCACGTAATCGGAGGAATTCAACTCACACACAACTGCACGGGGCTGATGACCAAGATGTCCCAAGACCATGAAATGAATTAACAGCAGACAAAATCACGTCATGATGTTATTTTGTGTTGTGTTGAATTGTGACACACGTCAGGCGTTTGATGTCCGACCACCAACTACGGCGGCCATCTTGGATTGCAGTGTCAGGTCCGGTAGTATAGAAGGTCCTGACTCAGCCATATTATCAATATTCTTATTGTAATTTTTTGCTCCTTTTCATAGCGGCTCATCCCGTATAGATTGATGGTAGTTGGGTAGGTTACATCATAATTTGGGACAGATGACCTCGATGTTCCTCCTTTTAAATCAACAGACCACCTCGTGGTGCAGTGGCTACTATTCTTGGATGTCACCCTTGAGGTCCGAGTTCGATTACTGTCTCGGCCAAGAAATGTAATTCAGGTCCGAGGGCTGGAATGGGATTCGCTCATCCTCGTGAGGCAGAACTGAGAAGAGATGGGTTTGATTCCCCCTCAACCATCCTAGAAGCGGTTTTCCATTGTTTCGTCCTCTACTCCATGTTAATGACAGGATGGTACCTAAATTAAGGCCACTATCGCCTCCTTCCCAAATCCTAGTCTCGATTATAAATACACACACTAATACAGCCATCACAATAATACAGATTATCACACAAATTCCAGTCACACCCAAAATATACGGGGCTATAGGACCGCGCTGTCGCAACAACACGATAAAATAACTATTTATTTAATATCTACATGGTTGCAATACTGAAAAATCACAATCCTACCCACAACTAATGTGTATCTACTAGTGATGTGATATACATAGAATCATAGCGTATGGAAGAGGAAATGTACGCTCTTCTCTTTTCGCCCATAAGACAACGCGCAGCTCGTATTCAGTCGGCCGTGAGACAACTGAAGAGAGTGCTGGTCTCCCCATCAGCAGCAGCACCATCGATTGAGACGGCAACATATGAGACTTGCCATTAGTCAGCGTTACATTTGGGTCAAGTTATCGGAATATTTATTGCTCTCCATTGTCACTGCTCAGCAGTTCATTGAAGTGTTCATGAGAGACTAGTAGTGCGAGTTGTGTCATGTCTTAAATGTTATGGTCTACATTGCTACATAGCTGTTGTGCCTTGAGACAGCGTGTTTCAGCGCGCGCAATATGCCAACTTGTTTCGTACCCGACTGTAGATCTGGATATCGATCGTCTTCAGGTAAGCATTTCTTTAGGCCCCCTAAAGATTCCAGTATTTTCTTGACATGGGAGAAGACTGTCCCAAGAAAAGACAAGAAACTGACTTATGATTGTTTCGCGTGTGATATTCATTTTTGCAATAACTTCTTAATAAAAGTAAGGTCGTTTACGGTGAATGGTGAAACAGTAGAGATACCAAGACAATGGTGGAAATTAAAACCAGAAGCATTTCCTCAAATGGTATATTTCCTAATCTTCCCAAATATCTCTCTTAATACAGTTAAAAAACGTGACTCCCATAGAGGCATCCACGCGAACAGCTATCTCTAATAAAAGTCATAATCAGAACGTACATGTCAGAGATCAGCCCGTATGCTTAGCTCTGAATCTGCAAATGCTAGGAAAACAATTGCTTTGTTATAGAGGAGACTAAAGAAACAGAAACTTAATTTAATCAGAATACAGAAGAAATTAAATTTCGCTAAAGCTAAAATACCTACTTGAAAAAAATATTTTTCAAATTTGAAATCAAAAGGCTGTTCTAAACAATCAAAACAAATCGCCATACTTAGCAAAAAGCAGAAAAGTATAGTCAACACAATGTTAAAAACATGTCAAGTGAAAAGTAAAAAAAGGAATGAGGTATAGTGATAAATTTCTCTTCTTTTAAAAATGAGTGGTTAACAACTCTGCTTAAATCATGACTTGCTGCCTTTACCTTCTGAAGCCCACTTAAGAAAATTGGCGAAGGACCTTAAATGTTCGTTTGGCTTGAATGATCATGCTACTGCTGCCATTGCACAATTTATTTTGATGGAAAGGAGGAGCATGAACCTAGGAATAATTATATTTGACGAGGTAAAGCTTAGAGAGGAAACTAGCTTTAACTCGGATTCGTTATAAGTGTTGACCTGGGTAAATTTACTCCTGAGGCAAATCAGTTGGCAAATCATGCTCTAGTTTTCATGTTTGTTCCATTTCTGCACAACTGGATTCAACCCTTAGCAATATGCCAGCTATAACGCCACCCCTGGTGACTTTATTGCAAACATTCTCATTCAGGACAAAGTACAATGAGCAAGCGAATGTAAGAATTTGTTAGGCCCCTTAAAACAACAATTATCATAATCATCATCAATGTAAGAATCATTGGTTTCACGTCAGATGGCTGGCTACTAATGCTGTATTGAATAGTTCAATATGATAGCTTATCTGAATTGTGTACTGTCTTTAAGCAGCTCTAACAACTATCATCTATTTAAATGAATATCGCTGTGTGGAATCACCAGCAATCACTAATTTATGAAGAAAATATAAATTGGAACACCATGAAAATGGCGGTCGCGTACTGGCGCTCATATACCGGGATTTGTCAGGAACTGAAGTTGGATCACGGGGAACCACAGAAACACAGGTTATGAGACAAATTCAACATGCAACTAAGAACATGGGATTGATGAGCAAAATGTTCCAATGTCCTAAAATGAATTAACAATGTATTATTATTTCTATGGGTCACAACGTAGCCTGGCCTGGGTTACTGTGTCGTTAGCTGAAACTCGGTAGTAGGTTGGAAAAGGAAGGGAAAGCTGGCAAAGGGTCTTTTGCTTTTCCACCTCCCATCACCCATAACATGCCCTATTTTAACAACTAAAAAAAATGGCACGTCTTATTTAATGTTTTGTTTGATTTTGGTTATAGGATTGTACCCAATATGCCTTAAGTATACTTCCCCACTAGGTACTCATCTTTTTTAGGTTTTGGTAACCATGAATGCATTTCATCCACTTACGTCACGCTCCTCTCCCACATTCCTGGTCCCTTATCTTAAGGAGTAGATGACCTCGATGTTTTTCTGCTCCTTAAAACAGAAATCCACCTCCATCTAACAATGTCCTCAAATACACCTGACTCTCGAACACCTATGAGAATAAAAAAGTTCATTGTGTTGTGTTTCCTTCCGCAGATTGGCGTAGTTTCTCGCTTCCTCCTGGTAAACATTCCCAGGCCACGGCCCGGTGGATGAAGATGTCTTCCCGCTCCAAGGAGAAGATGGCTGCTGCATTCCGAAAACTGTTCCGCTCTTCCCAGAAGATCGGAGATCCGGAAGGTGCCGTGGGCGGGCAGGGTTGCTCTTCCGGGGGCGGAGGCGGATCCCCTGCCCGACGCCTCCTAAGCCGCCATGGTTACCATCGGGATGCTGTCAAGCCCTCCGAGTCGAACTCTGGTCTGGACAGCCCTGACCGAACAGGAGCAGCCGCAGCGGCTGCCGCTGCTGCAGTGACAAGTCGGAAGTCCGTGACTGATCTGTTCAAGAAGAAGGGTACAGGTGGCAGCAGCAGTAGCGGCAGTAGTAGTGGCAATAGCGGTAGCAGTGCGGGGAATAGTGCAGCAGCGACGAGCTCGGAGAAAGTGGTGGCATCGGCCGCGGTAGCGGGGGCTAGCTCCGTGAGGTCGCGTCGTTTAATGAAGGAGTTGAGAGAGATACAGCGTATCCAGCAGCAGCATCGTCACGATCCTGTGTTCACAGTAGAACTTGTAAATGATAACCTGTTTGAATGGCATGTTCGTCTACATCGGATTGACTCCGAGAGTGATCTTGCCACTGATATGAGAGACATGGGAATCCCCTATATTCTCCTGCACATCATATTCCCTGAAAACTTCCCCTTTGCCCCACCCTTCATGAGAGTCATTTCACCGCGGATAGAAAAGGGCTTCGTCATGGAAGGAGGGGCAATCTGCATGGAGCTGCTCACACCTAGAGGATGGGCCAGTGCCTACACGGTGGAGGCAGTTGTAATGCAATTTGCAGCGAGTATCGTCAAAGGCCAGGTAAGTTAGAAAAGAGGTTTTGATGAACTTATGTGAATTCAACAATTTTCCAATTGCTTTTTCTTTTCAATTAATTTGCTGATCTTACAGTATTATAGGCCCAATCATCTCCTTCGTGTAAAGACTGACCCAACGCCTCCAAAGATCCATTTTTGTAGTAGTACCTGGAACTTCTACTATTATTAAGCTAACAAAAGTTTGGTGCTTTTCAGTCGGTCAACACGAATGTGCGCAAAAAGAGTTGGGTTATACCCTAATCCTGAAATAAATTACATGAGATTAATAAATAATCCTAGTGTATTTATTACTCTCATGTAATTTATTTCAGGATTAGGGCATAACCCAGCTCTTTTTGGGTACATTCGTGTTGACCGACTGAAAAGTACCAAACTTTTGTTTACTTAGGCAACACTGAAAAATGGCTTCAAACCTCGCAATATTATTAAGCTAAAATACTGGAATGCAGCCGAAATAAATCAGAAACCTCTATGGAGATCAAATTGGCAGGTGAAAAGCTAAAGGAAGTAGGAGACTTCTGTTACTTAGGAAGCAGAATAACCAGTGATGGACGAAGCAAAGAGGATATAAAAAGTAGGTTGGCTCAGGCAAAGAAAGTATTTCTACAAAAAAGGAATCTGCTGACATCGAATATAGATTTAGGTATTAGGAAGTCATTTTTGAAAGCCTTTGTCTGGAGCGTGGCGCTCTATGGAAGTGAAACTTGGACTATTGGTGCAGCAGAAAAGAGGAGAATTGAGGCATTTGAAATGTGGTGTTACAGGAGAATGATGAAGATCAGATGGGTAGATAGGGTTACAAACGAAGAGGTATTAAGACGAGTGGGAGAGGAGAGATGTTTCTGGCGACTGCTAATGAAGAGAAGAGATAGGTTGGTAGGACACATACTAAGACACCCAGGAATAGCAAGCTTAGTTATGGAAGGAAGGGTCGAGGACAAGAACTGTAGGGGTAGACCAAGGTTAGAATATGTTAAACAGATTGCCTCGGATGTAGGGTGTCGGAGCTATGTAGAGATGAAACGATTAGCTCAGGACAGGGAGGCATGGAGCGCTGCATCAAACCAGTCTAAAGACTGAAGACTCAAACAACAACACATTCATCAGGCAAACTCCACCCTAACTCAAGTACACTGTGATGATGACCATAATGTTCCAATCCTCTAGATGAAACAACTGTTGTATCTAGAAGCCTGTACCGGCTTTCCAAACATATCCGTTAACATTTCACACTGTTACCTAATTCTATATTTGATGAAAACAGATTTAATTTCTGTAGAAATGCGTTCCTTGGCTGAGCCAACCTACTTTTTGTATCCTCTTTGCTTCGTCCATCACTGGTTATCTTGCTTCCTAAGTAGCTGAAGTCTCCTACTTCCTTTAGCTTTTCACCTGCCAATTTGATGTCCATAGGGGTCTCTGATTTCATCGGCTGCTTTCGATTATTTTATTTTCATCATGAATTATTTCCTCAATATGGAGTCCATACCATTTAAAAAGCATTCAAATTATCTGGTGAATCGGCTAAGCCTTAGGCTGATCTTGGAAAGTACAGTAAGGAATGATAAGAGAACGTTCATGGTAATTGTAGACCTTCATTAGGCTTTTGATAACGTTGATTGGAGGAAGTTGTTTTACATGTTGAAAAGTACCGTACTGAGGTAGGAGGATGATCTACAATCTATACAGAAACCAGACGGCAGTCACCAGCAAATCTCTGTGTTGGAATTATTTATCCTTGAATCTTACACTTATGCTAAGTGTTTCTCTAATTTCTCTAATTTCCTAGAATAACTTGCAAGAGGATGGAAAAAAACGTTAGAAACCGAGCTGGGTGAAGAATAATTTGGTTTCAGTAGAAGCGTAGGAACAACGAAAGCTATACTAAGCCTTAGGCTGATCTGGAAAGTAGAATAAGGAAAGATAAGAGAACGTTCAGGGTAATTGTAGACCTTCAATAGACTCTTGATAACGTTGATTGGAGGAAGTTGTTTTTACATGTTGACAAGGACCGTATTGGGGTAGGAGGGTGATCTACAATCTATACAGAAACCTTCTTCTGTGGTGTTCAATCCGAAGATTGGTTTGTAGCAGCTTTCCATGAACTCCGGTCTGTGGCTAGTCTCTTCATGTCCAAGTAATTATCACAACCATTGTCGTGAATGATTTGTTTTATGTATCCCAGCCGTGGTCTAGCCCTACCTCTACAGTTCTTTCCTTCCACATTGCCCTCCAGTATTGTGTGCAGAAGACTTTCATGCCTCAAGATATGTCCAATCCAATTGTCTCTTCGGTGAGTAAGCATATTCCATAAACATGGCTTCTCTCCAATCCTCTTCAGCGTTTCTTCATTACTGATTTTGTCCACCCATGGAATTTTTAGTATTTTCCTGTAGCACCACATTTCAAAGGCTACTATTCGTTTCTTATCAGCCAAGATAAGAGTCCAGGTTTCACTACCATACAACAGTACGCTCCACACATATATCTTCACAAGACAGAAACCAGACAGCAGTTATTAGAGTAAAGGTGATGAGAGAAGCTGGTATTATAAAGTTGTAAGGCAAAGCCGCAACCTATCACTCATACTTTTCAATCTATACATTGAACAAACAATGAAGGAAATTAGAGAAAATAATAAAGTAGGAGTAAGGATTCTAGGAGAAATTAAGTAGAATCAAGACTTACTTACAAAGTGCCGTACTCAATTTCAAGAAAGGCTGAGTAATTTGTTTGTTAGCAATCGAAAAGGAGTTAGTATATAAAATGAAGGACAAATCCTCATTTTATAATACTGTGATAGTGAAGTTCGCATCACAAGATACAGTTCATGTTTAAATGGATGAAGCACGTGATTTTAATTTGCAAATGCATGAAATGTAGATCAGATATTTCACTTGTATTGGGTTTCCATAAGTTACAGTGTTGCCATGTTTCGTATACTCAGCAGCACTTCCATACTTTAAGTCTAGCGTACGCCACTGATGTGATCATCATGGGGAACAGATTTTCAAGTTTTTCGTTTCCTAGAGCAACTGAATTTGTGTCTTCTAGTAGTGTTTTATTTGTTGATTGGAAGAGGCAATATGAAAGGAGTAGCGGAAGCCACTCGGTAATAATAAAAATAATAATGTTTTGCCTCACCGTGGACCAGGTTCGATTTCCGGTCAATGCTTGTGAGATTTTCGAAGTCCCGTGGGTCGGACTCCCCGTAAAAGAAACAGAGATCCCGTGGTTCATGATCGCGATATTAACGGTCACTTAAAACTGCAAGCTACCTTCCTTTTGCACTAATAACAATATGCTGTAGCTGATAGTTGAAGTTAATCCTTTGTGATGGGATGAAATACTTTAAACAGAATCTAGTTTACAATAAAAATATATTTACTTTGATGAGAATAAACGAAGACTTTTTTTTTCTTTGATGTGTAACATCTTTCCGCTCGGTTTCTGGATAGTTTTGTGGGAGTGATTTTGAAAATTGGGGACGGAAGTGGATCGGAACGATCGAGCTGGCAGTGGTGGATCAAACGGAAGTATGCACTGCCCGCTCGATCGATCAAACGGAAGTGTACTAGCTGACAGTGGTGGACAACGGAAGTAAGCACTGCCCGCTCGATCGATCAAACGGAAGTGTACTAGCTGGCAGTGGTGGGCAACGGAAGTATGCACTGTCCGATCGATCGAATGGAAGTGTGCCCTAGCTTGCAGTGGTGGATCGAACGGAAGTATAAGACGCACTGCCAACTCGATCGATCGATCCAGCTGGCACTGGTAAGAGAAACAATCAGCGCGCGGTGTCGAAAATTGATACCATGACGCACTCTCGGCCATGTGGAATGTAGGCCTATATGACATACTGAACGGAAAACGCTCATGCGAACTCTGGTGTCAAGTGATTTAAACAAATGACATGGTACATGTTCGAAGTCTTCGTATCAGTATTTAAATGGTAAAATGCCTTAATATCAAACATCAGCAGTCGGCATTGCATTGGCATAAGGCATTTTAAACACAATGTCACTCAGGAACATTATCGAAACAAGCAAAATATAAATGAAACTTAATTCCGTATGTATGTATGTATTATTGAAGCGTGGAAATAAGTCACCATCTTGTGCACGATATTTGCGTAGTCGAAATAGCCCTGGGGTTATTGCGTATGTCTGTGAATCTAGAGATCTTGGGTTCGAATCCTGGGCGGAGTAGATATTTTTGCTACCAGATTATCATTTTAAACGATATTTATCATATCAATATGACTCATTTTAACAGAATCCATATGAAATTACGTGTTGGTCTGTGAATCTGTTTAAAAGGAATTTAAGGTTATGAGCGGTGTCGTATCTATTAATCTAGTTGATCCATATCGTATTCTTTATTTAGGCTAGTGCTAGTGGAAGCTACAAATCATCTAATAAAATGAGTTCCGTATTATAAACTACAATATCTGTAAAACACTCCCTTTTACAATAGATTAATATTTGTGCCAATAATACTATAAAATACCGGTGTATCAACAATTTCACGTGAGGTTTCTTCTATGTCAGATGTTAGGCCTACACATCATATGCGACTACTGTAAGGCTCGTATTTTTTTCTTTATTTCAACTTCAATCCTGTTTACAACATTACGGAAATACATTTCTAGCAAATCGACCACAGCTGTTCTCTAGAATACTAGGCAGTAGGGCAGCCAGTAGGCTCTAGCTCTGAGACGACAGAGAATAATTTCTCTACATTACTGCTTACTATCTAGTTTCCCTGACAATTTCCCTTTCCTCCTTATGACTGTATACATGTGCTTACTAAGACCAGAATGTTCTTGATTGCAGGGTCGGATAGCGAAGAAACATAAAGGTAGCAAGGACTTCAACAGACGTTCGGCAGAAGAATCATTCCGTAGTCTGGTGAAGACGCACGAGAAGTATGGTTGGGTGACACCGCCTCTAGCAGATGGCTAACGCTGGTACGATTATCATTTGAAACTGTAAATTAATGAAACTCAGCAATTGTTCAAGGGTTATGCCGTGTCTTGTGTGGAGTTTCATCTAGGAACACCAAGCTGGCTCATCAGAGGACTCTTGGTGTGCGTGTCCGGACCCCCACAGGAGTAGTGAACTGTGTGCTACCTCCCTTCTTATGAAGCGCGCCTGCGCTTCTTTACTGCGAGAGCTAAAAGCTCATGCAGTCTTTCACTCATTCAAGTCCTTAACAACTTGTAGGATGGACTGTGGTGTGAGGAACAAGGTCAAAGATTACAATGAAGGGGAAATTGAATATTCGCGAAATTAGTTGATTTTTAAACCAAGGGTCTTCCATCGATTCTTACTGAAGGGCCACCATATTTGATCTACAGAAAGACTTCTTGGGCCACAGTACGTTTACAACCAAAAATTGAGATGGATTGATTTTATTTTTATTTATTTTATTTTCTATTTTTTATTTTCTATTTTATTATTGTTTATGTTTTCATTTTTTTAAATTATTTTTCACGAACTAACATAAAATTGGTAAAGTTGATTATAATATATATTTTAAAATATTTAGTTTTTTTATTACCTTATTTATTCTGCCCAGCCCAGTATGCCATAATTGTACGTATGTAACCAAATGTTAAGCATACTAGGTATCTAATTCATTACAATAAATTAAGGATTTGTAAGCAGTTTCTTCTTCAAAATTATTAAAAGTAGACTAGGCAGGTTATTGTACCATTGTCTTAATTACAACCTTTGTTAACTTAAGACACTCATGATTGAATCGTACAACCAATCCATTTGTAGTGGATGTTCCGCTTTAAGCCTAATTCTTTTCATTAGAATCATTACATATTATTCACCCCCAATTACTGTATAACTGAACTGGAGGCAGTGCGCCAAGCCTAATTTTTATAAACTAACATAAAATTGGAAAAATTGCATTTTAACTGATATTACCAAGGAGATTTCTAGATTAATAATATCCGATGCAATGTAAAAACCGGCGACACATTCCTTTGATATTCCTCCCCCTTTAAAACAATGATATCCATTAGCATATCACCGGTTACTCTCAGTTTTTCTAATATTTCATGATAGCCTAGTTCTTGAAAGTTCGTCAGCATGAAGTTCATGGTGCACTAGTTCTGTTTCAACTATAAATGGAAAAGAAAATAACTCGTGTTGGTTTTACAGTAGGGTGTCCACATAATGTTTATATAAAAACGGGACATTTTGTTTTAAAAAGAACAGAGCCAAAGAAGCGGACAAAAATATGTTGACAAAATTTATATTCGTAACGTGCACACAAATAATCAAAAAATGGCTTCTTAAATTTAGTCTGCAGACTGTTCACCGTCCAATATCAAATTTTGATTTCCACAACGTGTATTCTACAGTTTCTCCACTACCAGTGATAAAAGGAAACTCACTTTTTTATGTAGCTGTTAAAATTACACCTTCGCTTCGGCATGTTAAAACAGTGATTTCATAGGTATATAACCTAAACTTCACAGTTTGGCCAACTGTAAGAACCAAAAGAACCAACCCAGTCAAAATACAACTAAAAATCGCACCAGAGCTACCAACACAATACAATGAAAGTAAAAGGCAAAGATTATTAAGCAAATTGTACAATTGGCGCTTTCTTGCGTAAATACTTGCACAGTAAACAACAAAACAAAACACTGTAGCGTAAGATACATTGGCTAACCGGAATTACAAAAAATTGGGACATTTGAGCGTCCTAAATAAATTTTTCGGGACAGCGGGACATTTTGCCAAAAAAACGGGACTGTCTCGGGAAATGCGGAACGAATGGACATCTTATTTTACAGTGCCAAATAATGGTGAAAATGTATAGACTACTCCGCTACAGTTCATCGATTGATGGAATGATTTAATGAGGCGGAACAGCGGGGTCATCTGACCCTCCACTACAGTTGAATTGGTTATGAAAGTGTAGTTGCAAAGAAACCAAGGATATAGCCTAAACTATATACTGTATATATATGTGTTTTCTTTTGTTTCAGCCTATACACTGGAAGTGTTGCAGAACATTTTAGCTTGGTGGTACTTGTGTCATTGTTTCATCATTCACATCTAGTTTCCATCAAGTTCCAGTATTCAAGCTCCCCCGTCCTCTGTTTATGTGCCAAGAAATGTGCGAGCGTTTAGAAGGTATACATGTGTAATATACTGTGCGTACAAACTGCTGTAAGCATTACGCGGGGCAGTAATGCAAATAATCATCTTCCCCAGAGCAGGTATATTCTCCCATGCCGTCATTTGTTGCTATATCACTAGCTTTAGCCTGCCAAATGGCGTGAATGAATAAAGAGAGTGGGGAGACTGCATTCCATTGTTCATATTCATCTCAGTGTTATAGTGTAAAAGTACAGCAATTGCCGTTTACAATGCAAGATATTACACATAGCTTTTGAGGAAATAAAATAAGCTAATAGTGTTGTAGATAATATTTTGTACAATACACAACAAATACATTATCTTTAATGAAAACTATACTGTGCATTGTATGTATAGACGGCTGTGTTAGGTAATGTCTGTGGAAGATAATCATTTCTTATGCACTACGTTTTCCGCTGTGGTCTTTTGACAAATTATAAGGAGTGATATGTTATTGGAAAATATGGATCTGGCTCAAATAAGGCCGTGGTAATAATACACTGTATATACGAGGGAAGCTCCGAAAGTAAGTTTCGTCCTTCCCCCTCTCCGAGAGACCCTTTATTGTGAAACTGACATACACCATGGCATCATCATCATAAACTACGATATACACTTCGAAAAAAATTTCGACATAATCACCACCAACATTGAGACACTTGTTGTAACGTGCAATCAGTTTGAAGAATCCACTCTGGTAAAACTCGGTGCCCTGCGATGCAAGAATTTGTCGCACAACCTGCTCCGGGGTCAGGTTTCTCTTTACCCATCTTGCGGAAACTTTTCGGTAACCCAACACATCATGGAGCATGTGATGGACTCAGATACGACCAATACTTAGTGTGGACGCCACGCCTGCTACCGTTATGCCCCTGTCCGCTAACACCATGTCAGGGGCAAATGACCTCGTAGTTCCGCGCCTTAAAACAACAACAACTATAACTAACACCATGTCCTGTAGGCCTACTCAAGAAATGTTGTTGTCATTCGTGGATTTGGAGGGATGCCCACTTTGATCTTCATTCTTCACACTCTGCCGTCCTACACTGAACATGCAACACCAGCGACCGACCGAATGATATCGGGCACGCTGGTCTGCTGCTCCTCTCTCCTCGTCGGCGCTCTGCGCATGCGTCATTCCCCCCTCCGCTGACGCTCCTTCCGTCGTTGAACCTGCCAGGGCTGTGGATTCTTATGGCGATTGTTTGTGGACCTGGTGTACCATCCGCTCGTGCAATAAAATAACAAAGCTTACTTTCGGAACTTCCCTCGTACAAGGGGCAGATGGTCTTGGTGCCCCCCCCCCCTTTAAACAACAGAGGGCGTGGTGGCGTAGCGGTCAAGCTGTTGGCCTCTCACCACGGTGGACTGGGTTCGATTCCCGGTCAATGCATGTGAGATTTTCAAAGTGAAAGGCCATGTCCTGTGGTTCGGATTCCACGTAAAAAGAAGGTTCCGTGGCTTATGATCGCGAGATTAGCGGTCGCGTAAAACTATAAACTCCCTTCCTTCCTTCCTTCCTTCCTTCCTTAAAACAGCAAACGACAGCAGGAGTATTTATAAAATGCTCCTAAATAACAATAAAATAAAAATAAATGAAAATGAAATTTTCTAAATTTCGGAGACAAGCACAACGAAAATGTCATCTTTATAGCTGAACATCACATTGCCATCTAACTGTTCTTCCTCTTCTCCAGCCATATCAGTACTGTTATGACCCAGGGTTGCTGATGCGAATTCTTCTTCTCCGCTTCTTTCTGCCATACACATGATCTACCACGACGCTGCCTCTCCATTTAATCTTCGGTCTATCTCCTTTTCTTTTGCCTGCTGGCATACTCTCCATCATAATCATCAGCTTTCCTCATTATGTGGGCACACCACCTCAATCGAGATGTTGGTGATTTGTGCCACTTGCAAGTAACTCCTCACCACATCTTTCCTTCACGGTTCCTCCTTGTTATTCCTGGAGCCCATCGTAGCATTCTATTTTCGGTGATCTCTATTTTTTGTTATAATGCTTTGGTCCATTGAAATCCATCTACATTTACATTTTAGTTACATCATTATCAGGTATCAAAAAGTACGTCATTCAAAAAGTTTGATTTGCAATTTATAATATCATTAGTAGTGCAATGTAATAGCAAATTGCATGGGTTTCTAGTTTGTGCAATGGAGTACAATACGGAGTTCTTAAAAGGAGGGTTTGACGAATGTTTATTACATTAATATTTTTGTATATACTGTATTTCCTCATATGTTGACCGAAAGAGACGGTTTTTGTGAGAGAAGAGTCTTATGTCAATTACAATATACCGTTTTCATGGATAGTTTATGAAACATCAACGAAATATTGCTAACATTCAATGTCACACAAAATGAAATAGCCAATTATTGCAAATATTTTATGAGGGTCTCCCCACCGTCTAAACATAAGAACTACAAGGGCCCGTCATACTTAAAAGGTTGGGAATAGTAGCTCTAATATTAATTTTCAAATGATTTAAAATATTTTCCGGAACTGTAGGGATTATTACTAGAAGGATCACTTCTTAGTTCTATTAACTGCACAGTTATCTTTACTTCTAAAGGAAGCATGCATCCTTAATTATCTTGGATTAGCACTATTAAATGGAAGTGACCGTTAAAATATTATTTTGGTTATTCAAATTTACAAAAAACTAAATACGAATCATACGAAATTTAATACAGTAAATCATTGGTTAATTCATATTAAAACAGAACTCACGTTATTTAACTTTAAAGCATTATTTTACTCATTAAGTGATGCTTGTCGGATGCTTTTGTCGAACACTCGAATAAAAGAGGTAAACCTCAACCCTTTCCCTATTATTTCTCTTCGCCATAATGTAGACTGATGGGTTACGTTTCTATGTGAAAAGAGAAAAAGATAACATTTCAACAACTGACTCCCATTGATGCACGAACCATAATGTAAATATTTCCCACATTTTTAAACAGTCTGACTCCAACATGATGAATGTTGTTGTTAACGTATCGGAAATTCATGAACAGTATTCACAGTTCCCTTTACAAAGCATAGCAGAGGATAGTTTGGCTGGTTTTAATATTGGAAGATTAGTAAAGATCCATATTGATAACAGTAGGTCATGAAATGGTTATCTACGCAGAATGTTGTTCTTGTTATGTACTAGTTGTTAAAATTGTCATTTAAAATTTCTGTGTTTTGAACTGTTGATTAATTTATTGTAACCACCTCTTTGGTGAGGCTCCGGCCTTTAAAAAGATAAAACAACATCATAACTGAAATAAAATGACCAAATTAATGTTTAATGCAATGATTTAAATAATATTATAATAATGGATATCCAAATAAATTATGATCCTTTGCAATATCCTCAAAATCCCAACAACAAGAGTTCTAATTATTATGTATAAACTTTCAAACGTGACAACAAGGGGCGAGCAGGAACATCTAACTGACACAATCCACGGTAAGTGTGAGAGGAGACACGGAAACGCATACATGATGAAGGCTGCTGCAAGGACAGCCGAAACTTGGGTAGGTACTTATCGACATATAGACATATTGTATTTCACCTTTAATGCTTTTCTCGCTTAGTACCACCCAGGGGTCACGTGTAGGGTAATTTAAGGTGATACCTACGGACGTGAGCAACGTTCGACCCCCAACAACAACAACAACAACAACAACAACGATCAAGAAGATCAGCAAGTGCCATCGCAGGGAAACTCATTGCGGATGGCTTTGATTTAAATGTAAGTTGGAAGAATGAATGGTCATCAAAAACATTGGGAACAAATGCTCATCGTCTGTATCCCACTAAGAAGCCAAAAGGTTTTGACCAACTGAGGTACCTTTGGTGCCGTCTCAACAGGCTGAAGACTGAACATAGCTGCTGCAACTTCTTTAGGTACAAATGAGGATGGATCAGCTCACCAATGTGCGAGTGTAATTTAGAAGAACAGACGATTGGACATCTGGTGCAACGCTGCCCTCTTCATTCATACTCTGGACTTCCTGACGACTTGTTCAGTCTCACACCAAATACAATTAGTTGGCTGAAAAGCGTGTACTTTAAAGTGTAATTGTGTCTTATGGCTATTGTATATTGTGAGTAATCACCATTCGATTAAATAAATAACCGATATTTGTCTGAACTAATATTCCAAAACGACGTAGCTCTATCCTGAAAACCTACATGAGAATCTTGTTACGTAGCATATAATAAATATTACGAATCTCATTAATCTATCACGAGTATTCTGTAAGAAAGAAAACAACACATTTGATGAGTCACCATTTAGGAGTGATAGGGCTAAAGATATTTAAATAAAATTCGCTAATACCGGAACGTAGCTCCCTTATAGACAGAGACATGTAATATAAAGGTAGGATTATTTTTCTACGAAAGTTTGATAGGCCTATTTATTTCTAAATATAATTATTGTTGAAATATTCTGTTCGGCGGCTTCGGTAGCGTAGTCGGTAGCATGCTGAGCTTCTATGCCCAAGATAGCGGGTTCAAACCCGGCCGAAGCCGTGGGATTTTTTAAGAGCGTTAAAAATCCCTCAGTATGCCTTCCTTCGGAGGGGTAGTAAAGCCGGCGGTCCCATGTCATAGATGTATGGCATGTTAAAGATCCTTCCACTAATTACACCTGTGTGAAGCTAAATTGGATAGGTTAAGAATGTAAACAACGCTCTTAGGTTTCAACGTTCGTTGCCAAGAGCCGACTGCGGTGGCGTCTAGTAGCTAAGTTCTGAACTTAGCCTAGTAGTCGTTGACGGTGGCGCTTGGCGGCAAAAGTAGGAACTATTTGAAAAATTCTAAGTTGCAGTCTGTACTTAAATTAAATAAAAAATAGATAACACACACTAATACAGTCATCACAATTAACACCGGTTATCAGCCAGATTCTACACACACCCAAAGTACACGGGGATACATGACCGCGTTGTCGCTGCCCCCAAACTTAAGAACCAACCAACCAAATATTTTGTTCTATTCATTATATTTTATATTATTTATTATTCTCTTAAATCACAGCTATGGAAGTATCACCCTGCACTTTATATTTATTTTCCCTGCCACTACAATCAGACTCTTAATATTCAACACAACGACTAGTAGAATTTTTCCCGATTTGGATGGCCTCTTCTCGGCAGGAGGACATTTTATGTCAAGAGTTATATTTTTTCCTAGATAATGCCATAACCATCATGAAATTCTACAAAGGTGACTGTTCACATATTCATGTGTATACACTCACTTGTATGCAAGGAACTTGAATATAAAATATTTATTTATAATTCATAATAGCCGTCCCCGTGGTGTTGGGGTAGCGCGCCTGCCTCTCACCCGGAAGCCCCGGGTTCAATTCGCGGCTCCGTCTGGGGTTTTAGAAACCGACGTGAGGGCTGGAACGGGGTACACTCAGCCTCGTGAGTACAATTGAGTAGCTGTCTGACAGCGAGGCAGCGCCCCGGTCACGGAAACCAAGATTACCGGCCGAGGGGACCTGATGCACTGACCACGCGTCACCCCAATATCTGTAGGTCAAATGGCTGGGCAGCGGTCGTTTGGTAGACATAGGCTCTTCATAGGCTGTAGTGCCAGGGGTTATTTCATAATAGTTTATAATATGGATTGGAACACAGTGTCGGAAGAGGAATGGTGACACGACAGAACAAAGTGGAGAGGAACCATATTTGCCCCCACCCAGTGTCAACTGGAAAAGGGGAAATGAAGATGATGATGATGATGAATATTTGAATGTCTGTTTGTTTGAGCACTTAAATCAAACAAAGTAATCTAGGAAATATAGCTACATCATCTTCCTCCTCACCCGATTGAATGCTTATATAACAATGTACGGCCTCCAAACCTCCTTGAGTAGCCTACAGATGTATAATAATAATAATGTTATTGGGTTTACGTCCCTTTTAACTACACTGGCTTTTAGAGACGCCGGGGTGCCGGAATTTTGCCCCGAAGGGTATCTTTAACGTGCCAGTAAATCTACTGACACGGCTCCCTCGCATTTGCGCACCCTCAAATGCCAGCTGACTGCGCCAGCCTACAGATGGCATATGTGTTCCCAAACTTAAAAGGAAAGGGCACAAACTGTTTCAACATTACACAACCGATGCAGGTGAAAATAATAGGGCATAGTATAATATGGACACGGGCAAAATATTACGTCCAATGAGCAAATGAAAGTGGTTAGTTAGTTATTGGAGTTTTAAGGAGCGGAACAGCGAGGTCATCTGCCCCCAAATGGAAGTAGATACAATAATGTGTCAATTGCAATAGCAATTCAAATTTGGTTGCGTCTTATTGCCGCAAATCACACTAGGCGCATATGGTCTCAGCGCACCTTGATCTACACGTACTGTACATCTGATAGTCAACTGTGCGTCAGTCATAATAATAATACTGTAATTATTATTTTAGCCTACTTTTGAACTAAGGAAAAATTATTTGCTTTGTTGTACACGGCATGTTTATTCCACCTTATTATTTACATGTCCACCTAACATCGATGCTCATTCATTTGCATTACGGTGTAGGGTATATTAAAGTGAGCGGAGGGCAAATGACCTCGCTGTTCCGCCCCATAAAACAACAATAACTTACTAAAGCGAGGGGGACCGCTGAGAACATTTGACAGTGTTTATGCATTGCTTTGTGGGAATAATTTCATATGCTATTCCAGTTCACTTGTTTTATCAGCTACTCTTTGTTCATGGTACATGTCTATATTGCCCTGTGCTCTATCACTTCCACCTACACTAGTTGTGCAGACAGTTTGTACCTTTCCTTGTCAAGCAACTTTGTACCCCTTGCACGCATTTGTGAGTGGCAGTAAGAAAATGGTGTGAAGAGGACTTTCAAACGAAGATCAGATGTTCGCATGCATGCGATTTAAAGACTTCCTGTCTCTGGTTTTCTTTTTCATGGAGGAATTAGGGTAGAGACAAACGTTTCCTATGCAGGGAGAGAGAATCTTCTGCCATCTACTATCTCAGATCTCAAACATCTGTAGCTAACTTCACTATGGGGGCGTGGTGCTCAGCGGTCTAGCTGAATGCCTCTCACCAAGGCGGCCGGGTTCGATTCCCGGTCAATGCATGTGAGATTTTCGAAGTGTCCTGTCGTTCGGATTCCACGTAAAAAGGAGGTCCCGTAGCTCATGATCTCGAGATTAACGCACGTTAAACTACAAGCTTCCTTCCTTTTTAACTTCACTCTCTTCACCCATAGGCGTATATAAGAGGAGGGCCTGAGCTCCCCTCCCGAAATTTTGTCACATATAATATTTTTTGTTTATGAATTAAAACATTAAAACGAATATACTTATCATGTAGCCTACTATTGTCACTAAGAGACATTTTGCAACGATGGAAAGCGAGGCGACGGTTATTATTTATTTAGCGTATGGCTTTTAGTACCGGGAGTGTCCAAGGTAATGTTCAGCTCGCCTGTCTTTGTAGCTGCTTCTATGCGGACACCCATGGGGTAGGCTGCAAGTACCGTCGCGTGTGGGTGAGATGAAACGTAAGAAACTGGGCAAGTTCAATTTCAAGTAATTTCAACTTTGGCTATCAGATGCACTAACACCTAGTAACGAACGTTGGAACGTGATAGAGCGTTTCTAACGAAAAATAACCTACAAATTTGGCTACACACTACCAATTGTAGTGGTAGGTTCCTTTTCATGCCATAAATCCGAAGGAAGGCATACTGAAGGATTTTAACGCTCTTAAAAAAATCCGACGACTTCGGCCGGGTTTAAACCCGCGATCTTGGGCATACCAGTTCAGCATGCTACCGACTACGCCATCGAAGCCGCAATGGTAGCGCGATGTAAACAGTGTGACAATTAGTTTGCTCTGATCTTATGTGTAACAACATAACGTCTTAAAGTCCAGTGAACATTGACTCAACGACTTGTTCGTTTTTGAATGATTTTTTTTCCGTAATTTGTGTTTATTTGTATAATTATTATTTTTAATTAATTTTTTGTTTTATTAATTTTAGGTCTTTTCAAATTTAGGTGTCCACCTCTAAATTTTAAATTCAATTCCAAATTTGTATTCTTTAATCTGTGTTAAGAGGGGCAGATGACCTCGCAGTTCCGCCCCTTAAAAAAACAATAACTAACTAACGTCTTAAAGATGGTCATGTACACCGAATCAAAACAGTAATGTTCATTTTTTCTATCTAAATAATATAACCCCTTATTACTCTCCAGTGCCTTCGCTCTTAAGAACCTATCGAGAACAGAAACAAGTGCCCTTGAAGCGTGTGACAAAAATTCTTATTTTCCCCTAACTTTTATACCCTTATCAAACTTTTGGCAGTTTTGTCTGTCTCTGTAGCTACCGCCAAACGGAGTTTTCCGAGTTTGAGTAGGTTGAAAACATACTTAAGAAATTCTACTTCTGAAAACAGTCTCATCGGTCTAGCATTGTTATCTACTGTATTCACAGAGACATACAAAACACTGTCTATCTATCTATGTCGACTCCTTATTAATCACATTTCCAACGGGGTCGGGGATGAGATGCGATGAATTCCACGTGGCTGATAGTTTCTACGGCTGGACGCCCTGCCTGACGCCAACCTCACAAGTGGAGTTAATGAAAGATGAAATGAATGAAAGTTCAATTTCAAGTAGTTCCAACTTTGGCTACCAGATGCCACTGTCAACACTAGACATACAAAACCCTGACGAAGTTACACACCAATTTGGTAATGGTTCAAGAAACCTTGACGTTATATTATAATGTAAGTTATAAATCAAAACAGTTAGTTATTGAGGTTTTAAGAAGCGGAACAGCGAGGTCATGTACACCGAATCAAAACAGTAATGTTCATTCCTCCTACCTAAATACTATAAAGTGTGCAAGATGACTGTATAATAAAAAGTAACATAAAATTATCTTAGTTTAGGGGCAGATGACCCCTTAAAACAACAATAGCTAACTAACTGCCCTAGTTGTGTTTGACATTATGTATTTATCGTATGGCTTTTGGTGCCGGGAGTGGCCGAGGACATGTTCGGCTCACCTGAGTCTGTAGCTGCTTCCAGCGGACACCCTTAGGGTGAGCTACAAGTTCCATTCGATTTCAAGTAGTTCCAACTTTCGCCACCAGATATCAATGATACCTAGTGGTGAACGTTGGAACTTGGATAGAGCGTTCTGACGAAATATAACCTAACAATTTAGCTTTACACAAGTTTAGTCTGTGAAAGGATCTTCTACATGCCATAAATCTAAGACATGGGACCGCCGGCTTTACTTCCCCTCCGAAGGAAGGCATACTGAAGGATTTTTAACGCTCTTAAAAAATCCGACGACTTCGGCCAGGTTTGAACCCGCGATCTTGTTCACAGCTGTTCAGCATGCTACGAACTACGCCACCGAAGCCGGTGTGTTTGACATTAACCGAACATCACAACAAATTGGTTGCAAAATTGATGCCAGCTAGCCTTAAAACTCATCATTATTTACCAAATTATACAAAAGTTTCCCGGGGAGAAACCCCGGACTATCTTTTCTTTGGGGGTTATTCCAACCCCCCAGATGCACCCCCTCCCTCCCAAATAAAACACTATATACGCCCCTGTCTTCACCAATGTATAGTCTACCAATATTTCCAAAATAGCAATTTTTTCATTAGACGTAACAACTGTTAAATATCTTCAGTAACAATATAGCATAACAGTTATAATTTTTAAAATAAATATTTAGTGATTTTTGTGACTCCATTTGAAGAAAAATATTTAACCCTATTAACAATATGGAATTCTACCGATTTTTGGAGGTGTGCTTACCGATATTTAGTAAATTTTCCTTGGAAAGTTGGAAAGCCTCTTGATTTCCGTGTTTTCTTATGAAACACGTTTGAAAAATTGTAAAGGCCCTGATTTTAGTGTTGTTTGTATGGGGTTGGCAATGCATAAAGGCAAGACGGAGCAAGAGGCAAGGTCAAGCTCGGGCAAAACGTATTGATAGGAAAATAAACAGTAGATGGAATTTTGTAATGACGCTGGAAAGAAAGGAAAATCGGGCACAGATCACAAGTACAGTCGATTCAGTAGAATAATCGCTGATTTCAGAAACAACACATGTCCACAGATACTGCCTTGGACAAGGGCTGTTTCTGAAATCGGCGATTTAATTGTTTACAATTCATTTTTAGAGATTAAATACAAAAAAAAACTAATGGAAGGCATTATGCCTAAAAGAGGCAATTTGTAGGGAGGCTGATGCTTCAAGAAAGAAAAAAAACACTTAGTATTGATTAATTTACGCAGAGAGGGTTCATGGACCCAATTTGGGTTTGTGTGGCCTTATACAAAGAGCACTGGTTAAAGTGCATGATAGGTAATTTTTAATTTAAATAATTCATGTTTTTTTGGGCTAATGCCGTGTGAATTTAGATTAGAACCATACGTTTCGGAGAAACCCTGCCTCCTTTTTCAATGGAAATCAAACAATGTGGCCAAAGAAAGTATATCAATGAGATTACAAAAACAAGATGTTCGGGAAAGAACATATAGCCTACTTTCTCCGAAATGTATGGGTATAGTTATAACTCTCTGTCCTTATCATCTCCTAATTTCTTCCTATTTGAAGTGCAAATTGGCACACAGGATTTGAACAGTGGCGTTCAAACCATAGTTTATAATTTACCCCAGCATTTTGCAATTTCATCAGCAAACACTCCAAACACCGACTACTTACAATAATTGAAACTTCGTTGCTCTAATAAGGCCCATCTACAATGCGCAGTCGGCAGTCCGTAGTTGGTAGTCCTCGGTCGGCAGTCGCGATCGACTCCGTGTATACTATAGGCACCATACACAACATGAAGTTGCAGTTGGTAGCTGGCAGTTGGCAGTCGAGAATTTTATCCTTGACTGCCAACTACCCGACTGCAGCAATGTAATAGCCAATCAGAGCAGATCAGAAACTGACGTCACGTTGTTGTTCTGTGTCGTGTACGAATGATATAGAACTAAGTGAAGTAACTTCGCAACCCGTAAATTTATAGGCTAATCTTAAATACACGGTATAACAAAATAATCCATCTCCAAATCATCCATATTGCAAGTTTTGAGATTATCAACAACGCCTCTGTGCACAAGGAATAAACGAATGTTACTGTCTTATTACTCCTAGCAGTCGTTAAGACTGGGTTCACTAACTGGCCGGTATAGAGCGCTGCTCGAATCTATAGTTTCTGCATAGTACAACTGAAGGATGGAAGATGTCACTCCAGTGGAGAATGTCGTTTTTTTTAATATATAATTTCCATTGCAAAAAGCACCATATAAAGCTTTATTTTATAACGTCTCAGTACTCAAGAAACAATAAATATAAAAACTAGTCGTGATATCTAGTTGTGAAATATCGAACAATATAATCCTAACAGAGCGAGTGCATTCTAGCGGCCAGAAGAAGAAACTTTTCAATAAAATCTGTTACCTTTTTGTCAGCTAGATGTCTCGATTAAATCTGCTGGCGAATTATGTTTTAATTAAGTATATGTTTTGCACCGTAATATGCACAATATAACGCTTAATTTTAAAACGTCTGAGTCATTACAAAGCAACAAATATGTAAAATGTCAAGCAAAAAACATATCTCTGATGGGGTTTGAACCATAGGCATATGAATGACAGACTAGCGCTTTACCACTGAGCCATTTGTGCCAACGAACATTGATCCATATAAAATGACTTACATAGAACTTGTTAGCAAATAATGATTTATACTAAACGATTTCATCACTGAAGTATATTATTTATATATAAAGCATTTCATACAAAGTTTATTTATTTTGTTTTAGTACGCTATATTGCATGCAATACTCAAATTAGTGAAATATAAGTCAGGCACAAGATATCCGCTGCCATCTTGTCTTATTAATGAATCAGCTGAGCTTTTTAAAATCACGTCTGCACTATAGTATTACAAAATAAACTTTTAATTTCGTACGTGCCTCTTCCTTTAGAACAGTTAAAACGATTCTCGGCTCGATAATCGGAACTGGTGGGTCCCATGATATGGATTATAAAGTTTGCATAATTCGCACGGCCGCCATCCTGAAATGGTATGGCGGACGACCTTGTAGTTTGGTCACAAGACGCATCCTATACGAAGGTATGTTGTTACCAAATTTGGTAGAGATTGGATGATTTGGTTAGTCGTTATTTGATTTTACGTTTTGAACGTTTGAGTGGCCGCCATTCAGTTTTAGTAAAGATGGCGGCGATATAAAACATGACACTGAGGTGTCCTTTGCTAGTGCTACCTTTGTACCAAATTTCGTTCAATTCGCATTCACAGTGTTCGAATTGATAGGGGGGGACAGACATTCAGAGTACACACACTCACACACACACACACACACACACAGACTCACACACACATACACACACACAGACTCACACACACACGTACACACACACAGACAGACACACTTTTTTCGCCCTGTGTTGATCTCATAAGTCTACTTTCATTTTTTGCAAAAATCGAAAGTAGGCTAATTACAAAAATATAGATAAATTCCTCGATTCGTCACCAGAGAGCAGCTGCCAGAAATTACTGTATGGACCATGGTAGAATGGCGGACAGAGTAGTAAGTAAGGAGAAGGTAAAGGGGTCGGGGTGAAAATATAGAGACTCTTCGAAGAATGAGGATGTCCAAAAGAAGAGGGGGGGGGGGGGGCGCGAGGGTTCGATGGATATAAGGAAACATAAACAAAAGGGAAGTGTATCTGAACGATATCTAACGTCATACAGGCAACGGCGAAAAAACAGATGGAAACTCCTCCAGTGACGAACAAAGGAGAACAAATCCAGGCTCTGTAGCCATAGAGGAAAAAGTACAATTTGAAATAGGTGAAGAACAGAGAGACTGAGAGGAACTATCTTCCTAGATCCTTAATAACTGGTAGCCAAGTGTCACTTAGCTGATATCCAGTGTCTCTGTTAAAATTATTGGGATGTTTACGAATTTCAACTGCCTCCTTTATAATTCTAGACCAGTTGTGCTTAACAAGGGCAAGCGCATGAGCATCCTTGAAATATACATCGTGCCCTGAAGACAGGGCATGTTCAGCTATAGCTGATTAGTCAGGTTGGTTTAGACGGATGTTCCTTTGATGCTCTTTGATGCGAGTTGCAATGGACCGTTTTGTTTGTCCAATGTAGACTTTTCCGCAAGTACAAGGGACTTCATACACCCCAGGTTGTAGTATTGGGGACAGTTTATCTCTGTTTAATGCTAAACGTTGACCAATTTTCGTCATAGTGCCGAAAACTGTCTTTATCTTGTGCTTGCGGAGAATCTTAGCAATGCGGTCAGTGGTGTTGTGAATATAAGGGAGGTAAGCAGTTCCCCTCACGTCGGAGCTCAGAGAAGGTTGTCTATCCCTCCTTCTGGGATGTAGGGACCTATATATAGTGGATTCATTATAGCAATTACCCTGAAACATGGTTTGTAACGCTTGTAACTCTTCCTGAAGAGTCGATGCCTCACAAATCCGTACCGCTCTTTTGGCTAGAGTTGTTATAATTCCTTGTTTTTGTGCTGGATGGTGGTGGGAGTCTGTATGTAAATAACGGTTAGTGTGAGTTGGCTTACGGTAGACGCTGTGCCCCATGGAGCCATCCGCCTTCCTCCTCACAAGAACATCCAAAAAAGGTAAGCATCCACCCGACTCTAGCTCCATTGTGAAGTGGATTGAAGGATGCAGCTGATTTAGGTGGTTCAGAAAGTGGTTCAGTTTGGTTGAACGGCGATGGTTGACAATTTTTCGACGAAATGGGTTGAATCCCTACATCGCCGTTCAACCAAATGCTATTTTGGTGAGTTTTGATGTAGAGTCCTTGTTCACCAGAGCGCCGGTGGACTCGGTCATGTCCCTCGTCAAGGATTTGTTTCCTGAGGACATTGCCCGATTATTCCACCACTGCTTGTGTTCCAGATATTTCTTGTGGGATGGTACATTTTACGAGCAGACTGATGGTGTGGCCAAGGAAAGTCCACTCTCGCCTGTCGTGGCATATATTTTCATGGAACATTTTGGGGGGGAGGCTATATTTTCGGCGTCTTTCAAACCTGTAATTTGGTGGAGGTATGTGGATGATACGTTCGTGGTGTGGGAGGAGGGTTCTGAGAAACTGAACCACTTTCTGAACCACTTAAATCAGCTGCATCCTTCAATCCACTTCACAATGGAGCTAGAGTCGGGTGGATGCTTACCTTTTTTGGATGTTCTTGTGAGGAGGAAGGCGGATGGCTCCATGGGGCACAGCGTCTACCGTAAGCCAACTCACACTTACCGTTATTTACATGCAGACTCCCACCACCACCCAGTACAAAAATAAGGAATTATAACAACTCTAGCCAAAAGAGAGGTACGTATTTGTGAGGCACCAACTCTTCAGGAAGAGTTACATGCGTTACAAACCATGTTTAAGGGTAATGGCTATAATGAATCCACTATATATAGGTCCCTACATCCCAGAAGGAGGGATAGACAACCTTCTCAGAGCTCCGACGTGAAGGGAACTGCTTACCTCCCTTATATTCACAACACCACTGACCGCATTGCTAAGATTCTCCGCAAGCACAAGATAAAAACAGTTTTCGGCACTATGATGAAAATTGGTCAACGTTTAGCATTAAACAAAGATAAATTGTCCCCAATACTACAACCTGGGTTGTATGAAGTCCCTTGTACTTGCGGAAAAGTCTACATTGGACGTACAAAAAGGTCCATTGCAACTCGCATCAAAGAGCATCAAAGGAACATCCGTCTAAACCAACCTGACTAATCAGCTATAGCTGAACATGCCCTGTCTTCAGGGCACGATGTATATTTCAAGGATGCTCATGCGCTTGCCCTTGTTAAGCACAACTGGTCTAGAATTATAAAGGAGGCAGTTGAAATTCGTAAACATCTCAATGATTTTAACAGAGACACTGGATATCAGCTAAGTGACACTTAGCTACTAGTTATTAAGGATATAGGAAGAGAGTTCCTCTCAGTCTCTCTGTTCTTCACCTAATTCAAATTGTACTTTTTCCTCTATGGCTACAGAGCCTGGATTTGTTCTCCTTTGTTCGTCACTGGAGAAGTTTCCATCTGTTTTTTCGCCGTTGCCTGTATGACGTTAGATATCGTTCAGATACACTTCCCTTTTGTTTATGTTTCCTTATATCCATCTAATCCTCCCCCCTCCCCCCCTCTTCTTTTGGACATCCTCATTCTTCGAGGAGTCTCTATAGTTTCACTCCGACCCCTTTTCCTTCTCCTTACTTACTATTCTGTCCGCCGTTCTACCATGGTCCATGCAGTAATTTCTGGCAGTTGCTCTCTGGTGACGAACCGAGAAATGTATCTTCTTTTTTTGTATTTTTTGTAATCTCATTGATATACTTTCTTTGGCCACATTGTTTGATTTCCATTGAAAAAGGAGGCAGGGTTTCTCCGAAGCGTATGGTTCTAATCTAAATTCACACGGCATTAGCCCAAAAAACATAAATTATTTATATAATCCTGGCCGTGAAAGCCTTAATATACAAATTTTTAATTTGATGCCCTATTAATCACTGTTGAATAAGTAAACTTGCAAACATTTGAAGATTGGTTCGAATGTTCCAAGTTGTTTACTTAACTTGGTTATTGCTGCCGATGTTCATACTCGTGTTGGTTTAAAAATGCATAATAAAACTTTAAAAATCGCCTTGTAGGCTAGTTCAAAACTTCTGGGCGAGGTTGTTGGCAGTCACATGACGTAGTGGAGAGGTCCTTGGCCAAACGAAGATGGCCCTGGCGGGCGTCGAGACGCGTCGGCTGCTGAGTGGAAAGGCGGAAACCAGCCTTAAATAGCAGGCCACTATGATAACGTTGATACTGGCTGCGTGGCTCAGTGATAACGTGCCCAAGTTGCAGGAACGAATCCTGGTGCAGGCAGTTGGCATTTTGAGGGTGCGCAAATGCGAGGGAGCTGTGTCGGTAGATTTACTGGCACGTTAAAGATCCCAATCGGTGCAAAATGCCGGTACCCTGGCATCTCTAAAAGCCTCCAGTAGTTAAAAGGGACGTAAAACAAATAACATTATTATTATTACTGATGACGTTAAGTTATAACGTGACTGCCACACACCATGGTAGAAATCTCTGGAAAGTCAGCAGACCAGCAATCCACCTACAAAAGACAGCTAAGGCTGTGACATAGTATGGTGGACTAGTATCCGACACCATGTTGAGAGTTTTCGTATGCAGACAAGACACCAATCAAGAAAGAAAGTCTGAATCACTCTTAACGGGAAATGCCTCAAACGCATGCCAAATTAAAGCAGCTTTACGAATTAAGTAAGCTAAGGAGTAGCTATTTAATAGAGGGCTAAATAATGAATTTAAATTTTATATAAATGAAATTTAATATATAAACACGTCCGCTTCATAGGCGACATACTTGAAACAAGGGGATAATAAGTTACGTCAAAGTAATATCATTGAATTGAATTTGAAAATATTAAACATCTGCCTTCGCTTCAGTGGTAGTGAATGAGGGTCGGAAAATAAACCAAAGTGCGTTAAGATATAGCAAAGCCAACTAATTTATACCATCGCAAATACAAACATACAGGGAGGGGGAGGGGCACCACTGAATCGAGAAGAATGCAAGAAAGTGATCAGGGCTCGAGTGGTAAAGCAGATATCAAAGAAATTGGTCGAATGTAAGGACCATCAGAAGCATTAAGTTTCCCCACTCGTGCACTACCATCACGGCCGGTAAAATAATGAGTAATTCTACCGACATTCCAAACAGGGTCACGAAGGAATACCAAGTCACCCACCTGTAGGTTAGGGCGAGAGAACTGCCGCTTCCCCCTCCTCTGCACTAAAGTTGAGGTACTCAAGCTTCCAACGGTGCCACAATTTATTGCGGAGGGATTCAGTCTTCCTCCAAAGAATGGGCAAAGATACATAAAGCCACCGATCAAGTAAAGGAGGTGGAGTTGTCAAAGAACTACTTATCAAACGAGATGTTCAGTAAAGAACTTATAGCCTACGTTCTCCTAAATGTAAGGGCTATAGGCTATAACTCATTGTCTTTATCGAGGTGTATAATTGAATGTTCTGGTGATGCACGTTTTGTATCCTACATAAGACTTACCATTATAATTCTGCTTTTGCATTTAGAAGAATTACTTGGGACATCAGAAAAATACGCCCCTCCTCAATAATGTATGGAACCGTTTATCTTGAGCCTTCTGCAGAGAAACCCTATCATGTGAGACAACTTATTTACTGCGTTTCGTCATAGCAACTGTAATAAATAGTGGTTTGTCGATTTAAATGACTTTAATATTCAAGATAGCGGCTGCATGCTGCTGTTATTGCAGCCTGAGTTACTAATTTGAATAATTTGATAGTACGCCTAGCAGCCATCTTGAATCTATGGAGTCACTGTTCTTCTGCTGTAGGCATACGAAGTGACTTATAAGGCTCTATTTCATTACTAAATTTCGTTATTATAGTTGTAGGCAGGGCTATATTTGTGACGGTACACACCGGTACGTCGTACCGAAACCTCTGATCGGGGGAAAAGTTGAATATATAACATATTTTTTCTGAAATGAACCTCATCATAACTAATTCCAGAGCGTCTTTGTTTACACAAACTGTCTCCTCACTACTTTTCATGAAGCTGAATGGCCCACCACTCACTCGTTTTGGCCCTTCAAAGTACGTGTAATCTTGGCTGCTTCGGGGACGGCACTCCGCTCTGGATACTAACCGCAAGGTGAGAGAGAGAGAAGGCACATACAACGAAAACTTTTCTAAACTTCGGACAATTTCATAAACTGTGACATGTTTAAGTACAGTGCCTGTTATAATAAATAATTATTTCAGAAAACTGGAAAGACAAAATTATAAAACAAGAAATAAAAGATTGTTGGTAAACATGTGTGTATTTTCAAACCGAATGTATACTTTTTAATTATGTAAAAAATAAAAAAATAAAAGAAATAATGTGCGTTGTTTGAATGGTAGCCTATTTGGTCTTCATTAAAATGTAATATAGGCCAACGGCTATGGTAAGAAAAATGTTGCTACAGCAGTCTCAATTTAATTTAAAATTGCAACCAAATTAGATTGCTATTTTGGCCACTGATTAATTTTTAAAGGTGTTCAGAAAAGCGTAAACATATCGTTTTTAGAATTCTATATTTCAATATTCCATAAAGCCCCCCTCCCACAGTACCGGAACCTCTTTTTTTTTTACAAATCAAGCACTGGTTGTAGGATACAGAAAGTTATTAATGTATTTTGAAATTTCAAGAGGGCCGCGCTGCGCTATAATCAGTGAAATAACGTTTTGACTAACGCAACTGAGTGCTCTATTATGATGTTCACCTCTTGGCAAGATTCATGCTAATTATCCCATTTCATTCGGAGTTATCAATTCTAATGTTCTTAGGCCTATAGTTCGCACAGCTGCCATCTTGAAAGTATGGAGAGTATGTTCGACTTGGCCATGTAAGGCCACATATACGGTTCTACTTTTGTCACTAATTTTCGTTACAGTAGCTCTTAAGTGTTGAGTTATTTTTTAAATAATTTTATAATTTCAAGATGGCGGCTGCACGTAACATGCATCCCTATAGAGCTATAACGTTGATAACAGAGGGCCTTTATATAAAACTATTCGAATGCCAAGCACTGTGTACATTGATTCATTTGAGCAAAAGTTATGGATTATAATGTTTGCATGATTCGACAGCCGCCATATTGAAATCGTTTGGTTGATGACGTTGTAGGCTAGGCGCATGACGCTTGCCACATGGAAGTATGTTTTACCAAAATTTGTTTAGACATCCTATGATTAGTTTAATCGTAATTTGATTTAAGCGTTAAACATTTGGGTGGCCGCCATTTTGTTTTCGTTGAGATTGCGACGGTATAAAACATGACACTGAGGTGCACTCTGCTCTGTACTATATTTGGTTCCATTGGGTTTCGTCGTGTTTGAATTGATAAGTGGAGGGGAAGGCACATACATGCATGCATAGATACACACAGACAGGCACACGGACATTTCACCCATGTGGATATATCATAAGTATTCTTCCTTTATTTACAAAAATCGAAAGTAGGCTAAAATGACCAGGTGTCAAAGGATCAGTAGGAGCAGTGAAAAGAAGGGAAAAGTGTCTTGAATTTACAGTATCCTCAAGATTGCTAAGAAATTAAATTCCTCGTGAGAATGGATGGAAGCACTGACAACCCTCTTAAGGTTTATTTTGGTGAGCTTCGCACAGGATTCCCAACAAGCATCATGATGGAGGAATATGGAGGAATTTAACATTTTGGATGTAAGAAATATCGGAAATTTCCTCCTTGGCTGAGGGGGAAGTGAATGCTTTTCTCTACTGATCTGAAGCTCCAAGGAAGGTTTGAGAGTTGTTAGAAAATAGGCCTACTTCTAATGGAACACCTCTCTTAGCAGAGAATAGGGAAAAGATGGCAAGAAAGTAAGAGGTTGAGGCATTAGTAACACGTTCTACACTAGTGTCCAAAAGTTAAGCATACGTTACGAATAAGCAGGTCAACCGGAAATAGACCACAAATCGCACGACATATGCACCTACCAACCTTACGTGTTTGATCTGTATAGGAAAGGAGTATCCTCTGCCTTGACTAGCGGCGTAACGCCAAGGTAAACACAGCCAGTGCCTGCGCCCCATATTCCCTCAGTCGTGTTTGCCCTGTTATAGTGTGCGGAGTGTAGCCTCGTAGTGAACGTAACAACATAATGGCACAACGACGCCATTTCGACCCCGTTTTGCAGGATAGAATACTTGGCCGCCTGGAAGGAACCAGACACAGACCGAAGACGCCGTATCCTTGAATGTGCCACAAAGTGTCATCTCCGGGCTTCGGAGACGATTTCAACACACAGGAGATGTTAGTCGTAGGCCATTACCAGGACAACCAAGAGTAACCACCCCACAGCAGGACCAATATCTGGCCTTAACCACCCGACGAAATCGTAGTGCACCAGCAAGACAATTGTCGGCGAAGCTTGCAGCCGTCTCAGGGGTTGCCGTTTCCCGGCAAACTGTGTACCGGAGGCTCAGAACAACAAGTAGGAGTCCACGCAGCACGACATGCTTTGGATGAGAAGGTGCGGCTAAATAGCGGCGAGCAAGAGGGGTAATAATCTCAAACAACAATTTCGTTGGCAGCAAGGTCTCATGCCTTGCATTTCGGGCCTTTTGCCCGATTGTGTGGTAATGTAGGTAAATTATAAAATGTTATTCTAGGCAATGCTGAAACCATCATTTGGTTATGAAAGCCGGACGTCCTCGGAAATGGAAAATATATTACAGCTGTAAATACATTATTTAACTTATTGAAAAGGTGAAAACGGGTTATTATAGATAATTATCCGTAGATTTCAATGAGACGATCAGTTGAATTGTTACAAATTATTATATACCTTTGGGCCCCATTTTTTCCAAAACCAAAAGCATTTAATAACATTAAAACGGCGAGAGATATCAAAATATGATAAGGGGTAAAAATGTTGTTAATCATGGAGATCTTACACCTGTACATTTAACGTTTTTCGATACGACCAACCGTTTTCGAGATATATCGATTCAAAAAAAGAGGATGACATTCAGGGCCACAAAAAGGGCCGGCCCTGCACATATTTTAACGCCCATCAATGGGGTTCCTGAAAGGCCCTAGCCCTTTCACCGTAGCAAATTTCAGTTCGATATATTGATACTTGCTACCTGTACTTTGCTAAACGGAAAAAAGTCACGCACATACGTGGTGTATTCTTTGAATACACGGTACGTGAGAATCCAATTTTTAATGCTCTTTGCATGTCCATTTCTTCCTTTCTTATCAAACACCAACAGTGATCTTCTATTTTCTCTTTGTTGATCAGGTCTCTTATATCTTTTATGAGTCTGTTCTAGATATATATCTTCTATGACCCACCTAGCGTCATCTCGCAGCGAATCTCTGAAGCTCCTCAATTCTTCCTGGTGCAAGAGGATTTACTTATCCATCTGGTCACCAGATCTTGTTACCATCGCCAGCTATTTTCTCCGTGAGCAAGAGAACTACTTCTACTTTTTTACTCACCATGCTGCGCTAGTATCATCTGTTATCAACACTTTGAAGACCGGCTCAGCAAGAGAAGATCAATTTTTTGTTGTAATGTTGGCTATGTTTATATGTTCTCCTTTTGTCTCCTACCCCCACTCTTTTCCCTTCCTTGGACCCTCTGTGCTTCGCTGAGCAGGTCTCACTTCTAAGTCGGCAGTTGACTCGGTCAGTTAAGGCTCAACCAGAGCCAATCTCCTCAAACCAAGAGACACTCTCTACGTTCTACGCCATGTTGGCACATTAAGTATCGGTTAAGGGAACTTCACCTTCGCCATGCAACAAAGATAAGTACCTGCTTCAAGTTTTAACCTCATCTTCATGATTTTATCGACTACATGCTTTAACGATCTTTTATAGGCAGTGTGAAATTATTTATTTTGGGGCAAAAATCATCCTTCGCGGGATTTTCCATGTTGGGCTTTTGTCTAATCAAGCCAATCTTGGTGAAAAGCAGCATTTCTTATGCTTGCTAAATGAGAAATCTTCTCACCACGTGGGATATTATCTAATACCCGCTGTCTATAAATTACAAAGCAAGTTCCTCCGCTGGATTAACTTTGGCCCCATTTTTCTATTAAGATCGTTCTGGAACCTTCCAGATCTTGTACTCTATCTGCGAGTCTTGCCGTCAGGTATTTTTCACTCACTTGTGAAAATACTTTTTAAAATGAGGAATCTTCCTTATAAATTACTGCAATAGCAAACTTTCGTCCACCGTTGGAATGTTCTATGGCGTATTTAATTGTAATTCACAATCTTCTCAAGAAATAGATTCTCTCCTACCTAGTGAAACCAGTTCTCTTCATTATTGCAATAACTTTCTTTCCCATAAACTTTCGTGTTTTTTACAGTGAACTTTGCATCCATTTTACAGACTATAGTGAAAACTAGTGCTTGTTCTACTTTTCTACCGCGTCGCGATCGTCCGCTTACTTTAAATAAGGCCATGAACATTGATCCTAAATCCCAATGATCTTTCCTCAACCTTCTACTAACAAACCTTATCAATAAAATTGTAACTTTTCTATAAGGTGTCACTCTACGAAGTGCCCTTCCATTTTGTTTGTTTATAATTAATTAATTACTGTATAACTACGTGTTTTATACACGGTTCAAACTTACATTGTTTCTTCCCCGTAATCAGGGAAAACAATACTTTCAACTCTTGAGTGAGTTATTTCTGGGTCTCACGAAATGGAAACTGCCCCATTTGGCTCGTGATTCCTACTTAAACATAGGAAGTCTAGAACCTTCCTCTTGACCTTTTTCTTCAGGTTTCACCGTAAGTGACCTGCTCTCTTTTTTATAATTGTTATAAAGTAATTCTGCTTAAAAATAAGAAGTTGTAGGAACTTTTATCTTATTGTTAATTTCGAAGTTGTCATTCTCTCTAGAACATTCTCTCAAGAATTTCTTAAAGTACACTCTTTGTACTCAATTTAATGTTTAAACTTTAATTACTTCATTTGTCCATTTTTTATCTTATAAAGATTTTAGAACATATATAAGGTTTGAAACCTCATAAATTGTTATTTGCCTGGAGCAATCTCTAAATGTTAGGAGGTCTGCGACCCCATTGTTAAAAAATTTAAATGATCCATATTTGTCAGAAATATATATATTTGTTAAAGTTATAAACTTCTTTGAATTGTTAAATAAATTAAATATTTGTTTTTGGATTTATAATTTCGCAAATACAACGGTTAGGCAAAATCCTGTCTTCCTTGGCTCTCCCTACTAAATGCCATTAAATACATCAATAGGGCTTTCACCACTCGTTGCATTTGAGCAAGAACTCTTAGTGGTAATCTCATTAAAGTTTCTTTTAGCTTTAATAGCTAATTCTAACTGGCCAGTAAGGCAAGTAAAGCTCGCTACGCCAGCTACCTGCTTGTGGAGATCCTCTCCGAAAACTTATGGTCAGTTTTCTAAAAGATAAGTGTTTCTCTTTGTCTAAACTTTTAGCCGGCTCCTCGCTGAGTAAAAGCTTAGCCATTTCCAAATGCAACCATTGGTTCATTTACCAAAATTACTCCCCAAGGTATAATTTTTTATCATTATCCTTCTTGGAAGCACTTGGTCGCCTTTTCAGAAACTCCATAATTTCGAAACCTGGAATTACCAAACCTGATTCAAATTATTGGCATTCTTCGAATTACTTTGCAAAAACGAATTTATTGGAACAGACATACAATAAATCTGTTACTCTCAGTCTTGCCAGACCATCACTCTTCCCCATAGTAGGCAGATACATGCTTGAGAGGGATTACACTAAAGCCACTCTCTTGCAAACCGCCCAAGTCCTAGCTGTATTTCCCGTCAGCTTAGACCAAGCTCTTACCCACTTTAGGTATCAGAGAACGGATTTTCAGCGGAAACCGCCTCTAAGTGCATTTAAGTTTAAATTTATTACTTGTGTGAGACTCTCCTCCTATTTTCCTATCCCTTTTCTCCAGTCCAAAATCTACCTCCTTTTCCTAACCATCTTCCCTTGGTGGGTGGGTTATTCCTTAGCCAATAAACTACCCAAAATTTGGTACCGAAACCCGGGAGAGTCCATTTGTCATTTTTCTGTTTGGCAATACTTTGCAAATTATTAATATCTGCTTTGCATCTTTCAGCTATAACCACATCGTGCAAAGCCTGGGAAGGGGAAAGAGGCCGCTCCTGTCTCCTTTGGTGTGTCCCGTTCTTTCCACTTATTGCTGCTGCCAGCTTGACAGCATTTCCAAGGTTCCACAGTTTCGTGAGTTGCATTTCAATCTATTTTCTTTAATATGGCTCCTACTGAAAAGGATAAGGATGAAAAACTTACTTCTAATCGAGCATCCTATAAAGGGCAAATTACCCGTTTTAGAAAGTACATAAAAGAGTTAGATCCCTCAGAAGCTCAATTAGACTTGTTGAAACATCGTGTAAGGGATTTTGAACGTTCTTATGAAAACTATTGTAACATTCAAACTGAAATAGAAACTTGTATGCTCAATCAAACCGAAGATCGAGTCGAAGTAGAAAACCAATATTACGAAGGTATAGGTTCTGCTTTCAAAATAATACGCCAACTCGAAGAGGAGCAGAAAAAGGACGCTTCTGTTCTTAGTTCCCTTCACGAACCACAAACTTCTTCCCGTGATGGTACTCACAAGCCCAAACCAATTTTACCGAAAATTGATTTACCCCATTTTTCTGGAGATGAATCTACATGGGATTCTTTCTATGAATTATTTTGCTCCCTTGTTCATGACAATGAAGACATTCAAGTCATTTACAAGTTTCATTACTTGAGATCTATCCTCCGAGGTCAAGCTTTGCAGTTGGTCGAAGCACTTCCTATGCGTGCCGAAAATTGCCCCATTGCCTTTAACTTATTAAAAGAAAGATATGGAAATTTACGGTTACGTATTCAACGCCATATGAAGGCTCTATTCAACCTACCTGCGTCACAGCACAATGACGTCACCAGTTTGCGCACTCTAGTTGATACTACACAACTTCACGTTAAGGCTTTGTCCCAACTAGATCAACCCACTGAACACTGGGATATTTTCCTAATACATTTAGTGGTTTCTAAAGTTGATGCTGCTACCCTCAAAGCTTGGGAAATTGAACTTTCTAAAGAAAACGACTATTCTTACGAGCATTTAGTCACTTTCATAAATGCCAGATGCCAGCTCTTAACCGCTTTAGCTAATCAAAGTGAACCCTCATCCCCGAGTTCTAAATTTGAATTAATGTCTCTTAAACCCAAAAGCGAACGCTTAGCGTCTAGTACTCAAAAGCCTGGGTCCAGCTCATCTAAACTTAAATCAAACACTACTGGTTACCCAACTAGGTCTAGTGAACGCCGTATTGCTAGCTCTCTTGCTTTAAACACTCAACGTGAACCCCGCAAGAGTTTAAATGAACCTTTAAAGTGCATACTTTGTAAAGATATATCTCTGTAAATCCTTTAAAGAACTGTCAGTCGACGACAGAAGAAAATTAGTTTCCCAAAACGAACATTGCTTCAACTGCCTAGCGCCCACGCATTCTGCTTCTAATTGTAAGTCCACAAGACTTTGCTACCATTGTGAAAAGGCTCATCATACTTTGCTACATCGTCATGATCAGGCAAGGTCATCGACAGCATCTACTTCTCCGAAAAATGATAGTGCTAACACTTCTAATGCTTCATCGTATATTCAAAATGCCAAGTCCATTCGCAGTGCTCAAGTATTGTTGTCTACTGTCCAAATCGAAGTTCAGGATAACTTTGGCAACTGGGTCCGTGCACGCGGTCTTCTAGATTCAGCGGCAACTCATGATTTTGTGTCTAATTCCTTGATTAGAAAATTAGGTCTACCTGTAAACCCCACTTCTATCAATGTGTCAGGCATCAACAGCTCAAAATCGCAAGCTTTACAATTTTCAAAGCTAACCATAAGAGATACTTGTCATAGAAACAACTTTCTTAAACTTAATTGTCTAATTCTCAATAGCATTGGAGAAGACACTCCAAGTCACTCTGTGGATATTTCAGGGTTAAACATTCCCTCGCATTTAAGGCTAGCCGATCCTTTGTTCAACATGCAAAATCCTATTGACATACTCTTTAGTGCCAATGTTTTCTGGAATTGCCTACGTAAACAGGTTCGTAAGTTATCCTCAAACGTGGTCGCCAGAGACACTAATTTTGGATGGATCGTGACAGGTCAACTTCCCCATTATTCTCCCCAACCCGCATCGCAATGTTACTTCTCCAATACTGACCTGGAACAGTTCTGGAGGCTTGAAAATGTTGATCCTCCTAATGTAACCTCTTCAGAAAATGAATTTTGTGAGCAACTTTTTTTGAACACCACCACTCGTTCTTCTGATGGCCGGTTCGTTGTTCAAATGCCAAGATTACATAATCCTCCCAAACTTATTAACTCTCAGCCCAAAGCTCGAAAAGCTCTCTTTGCTATCAAGAGCAAATTCAAGAGAGAACCTCTTGTTAAACAGCAGTACACTGATTTCATGGATGAGTATGAAAGCTTGGATCACATGGAAGTTGTTAACAAATCTGAGGATGAATTGCACCCCCCACTTGAAACAGTTTATCTAAATCATCATCCTGTGTGGAAAAACCCCCTTGTAAAAGATGAAATTCGAGTTGTTTTCAATGGGTCATCACCCGACGTAAATGGCAACAGCCTTAATGACACTCTTTACTCTGGTCCTGCTATTCAATCAGATCTATCTGCTATACTCTTAAACTTTCGATTATTTCCCATCGCTGTCATAGCTGATATAAAACAAATGTACCGTCAAGTTTTAATTCAACCGGAACAACGAGATCTCCAAAGAATCTTGTGGCGTGATGAAATCAGTAAGCCTATTAAGGTATTTCGCTTAAAAACGGTTACTTATGGCTTAAAACCCTCTGCTTTCCTTGCTATCCGATCTCTACACTTGTTAGCCTCACAAGATGGTCATTTGTTTAATTCCAAAGCCTCTGAAGCACTAACTACGTCATTCTATGTTGACGATTATTTGCAGTCCTTCCCCACTTTGGAGGAAGCTTCTTTTGTGTCATTAGAACTTCAAGCATTGCTAAGGAATGGAGGTTTCCCATTCCATAAGTGGAATTCCAACTCCCCTGAGTTTCTCGCCCAGTTTCCCATCGAAGACGTAGATCCTTCTTCTGTCGAAATTTGTGGAAACTCCGAATCTATAAAAACTCTAGGAGTTCACTGGTGCACTAGCACTGACACTCTCATCTATAAAGTTTCGCTCGCAGAAGAGCTTCCTAATACAAAAAGACAAATCCTCTCTGAAATTGCAAAAATTTTTGATCCGCTTCAATTCCTTGCCCCAGTTATCGTTATAGCCAAACTCTTCATGCAAGAGCTGTGGTCGCTCAAATGTGAATGGGATGACACTGTCCCTCTTTCTTTTCTTAATCGTTGGCTCTCGTTTCGCAGCAATTTGCCGGATCTTTCCCTTATCGAAATCTCTAGGAATTTAATTAGCTCTCATTCTAATACACCCTTCTTCCTTCATGTGTTCGCGGACAGTTCCGGAAAAGATTACGGTTGCTGCGCATATTTAGTTTATCACGGTTCATTATATGGATCTTCAGTTTCCAACCTTGTTTGTGCCAAATCGAAGGTCGCTCCTCTTAAAACTATCACTTTGCCTAGGCTCGAACTGTGCGCTGCACTCATGGCTGCAGAACTTGTTAAGAAATTACGGGAAGTATTAAAAGTCGAATTCTCGCAAATCTATCTTTGGAGCGATTCCATGATCGCCCTTTCTTGGATCGCCAAGAACCCCTCTCACTGGCAAACTTTTGTTGAAAACAGGGTTTCCAAAATTCAAACTCTTTCTTCTGGATGTCAATGGAGGCATGTGCCCAGTGCTGATAATCCAGCCGATATTATCTCTCGTGGTTGTTTACCCTCTCAATTGGCAGCTTCCCAGTTATACTAGCATGGGCCCTCGTGGTTAATCGAAGACTCTTCTTCATGGCCTTCTAAACCTCCAGCTACAAACTCCAACGTGCCTGACGCTAAAGTACCTCTATCTATTGCTTCGTGTCTTGTTTCCAACGCTTCTCATCCCTTGTTGTCTCGTTATTCTTCTTTTCATAAATTAATAAGAATTGTCGCCTATCTCCTTAGATGGAAATATCTTGTGGTTGACCAACCTCTTCTCCCCAAACCACGCCTTACCAATTATGAATTGAATCTCGCTACCATTAAGGTTTTACAACTGACACAGCAAGAAGCCTTTTCTTCTGAATTGTCTTTACTTTCTTCTAAAAGGGATCTTCCCAAATCCAGTCGTCTACGTGCTTTAGCCCCGTTCCTTGATGACCATGGGTTACTCAGGGTAGGTGGAAGGCTCTCGCAATCTTTGCTCTCTGAGGACAAAAAGCATCCCGTTATTTTGCCTTCTAAACATCACGTAACTTCCTTAATTATACGTGACTTTCATTATCGTAATCTGCATGTTGGTATACGCACTCTGCTTTGCCTCTTAAGGGAAAAGTACTGGATCATAAATGGAATTCATGAAGTATCTTCTGTAATTCATAAGTGCATTCCTTGTTTCAAAGCGAAACCTAAAATCAATACTCAATTAATGAGCGATCTGCCCTCTTTTCGCTCTTCTCCTATACGCCCATTTGCTTTAACTGGTGTGGACTATGTGGGTCCGTTCCAATATCAACGAAATTCTCCTGAAGCTAAACGCAAATTGTTTGGTAAGCTTTATGTTTCTCTCTTTGTTTGCATGGTTACTGGCGCAATCCACTTGGAACTAGTAACGAATGCTTCTACTTCTTACTTTTTATCAGCTGTCTCTCGCTTCACCGCTAGGCGTGGTGTTCCTTCAGAGATGTTCTCTGATAACGCTTCCACTTTTCAGGGTGCAGCTTCCCTGTGGAAGAAAGCTCTCACTTCCTCTCCTGCCATGGAACAAATTTCCAATTTTTCCTATTCAAAGGGTTTCAAATGGCACTTTATACCTCCCTACGCTCCTCATCACGGTGGTAGGTGGGAATCTTGTGTAAAGCTTACTAAACGTCATTTAAGAAAAGTCTTAGGTAATCGCATTCTGACTTATGAAGAATTCAATTCACTGTCCGTTCTGATTGAAGGTGTTGTTAACTCTCGCCCTTTAACTCCTCTTTCCAATGACCCTGATGACCTGCTTCCACTTACACCTGGTCACTTCCTTATCGGCACTTCTCTTTCTGCTCCTCCTCCTCTTCCCAATTCTTTCAGGGATTCTAATTTACCTATTGTTTGGCGTAAACTTGAAGCCCTCCGCAATTCCTTTTGGAAGAGGTGGAACTTGGAATATTTAACTTCTTTGCAACGGAGACAGAAGTGGTTTCTTTCCAGTCCCGACATTAAAGTGGGGGACTTGGTCTTGGTTAGGGATGTTTCACCCCCTCTAGTATGGATCTCTGGTAGAGTGACCGAGTGTTATCCTGGAAGAGATGGGAGAGTCAGGGTGGCCAAAATCTTGACCACTAATGGTCCGATCACAAGACCACTGTCTTTGATCGCTCCGTTACCTTTGAATGTGTAACTGTTTATTTGTTCTCTGTTGGTGTTTCTCCTCCCAGTATGGTGTATTCTTTGAATACACGGTACGTGAGAATCCAATTTTTAATGCTCTTTGCATGTCCATTTCTTCCTTTCTTATCAAACACCAACAGCGATCTTCTATTTTCTCTTTGTTGATCAGGTCTCTTATATCTTTTATGAGTCTGTTCTAGATATATATCTTCTATGACCCACCTAGCGTCATCTCGCAGCGAATCTCTGAAGCTCCTCAATTCTTCCTGGTGCAAGAGGATTTACTTATCCATCTGGTCACCAGATCTTGTTACCATCGCCAGCTATTTTCTCCGTGAGCAAGAGAACTACTCCTACTTTTTTACTCACCATGCTGCGCTAGTATCATCTGTTATCAACTCTTTGAAGACCGGCTCAGCAAGAGAAGATCAATTTTTTGTTGTAATGTTGGCTATGTTTATATGTTCTCCTTTTGTCTCCTACCCCCACTCTTTTCCCTTCCTTGGACCCTCTGTGCTTCGCTGAGCAGGTCTCACTTCTAAGTCGGCAGTTGACTCGGTCAGTTAAGGCTCAACCAGAGCCAATCTCCTCAAACCAAGAGACACTCTCTACGTTCTACGCCATGTTGGCACATTAAGTATCGGTTAAGGGAACTTCACCTTCGCCATGCAACAAAGATAAGTACCTGCTTCAAGTTTTAACCTCATCTTCATGATTTTATCGACTACATGCTTTAACGATCTTTTATAGGCAGTGTGAAATTATTTATTTTGGGGCAAAAATCATCCTTCGCGGGATTTTCCATGTTGGGCTTTTGTCTAATCAAGCCAATCTTGGTGAAAAGCAGCATTTCTTATGCTTGCTAAATGAGAAATCTTCTCACCACGTGGGATATTATCTAATACCCGCTGTCTATAAATTACAAAGCAAGTTCCTCCGCTGGATTAACTTTGGCCCCATTTTTCTATTAAGATCGTTCTGGAACCTTCCAGATCTTGTACTCTATCTGCGAGTCTTGCCGTCAGGTATTTTTCACTCACTTGTGAAAATATTTTTTAAAATGAGGAATCTTCCTTATAAATTACTGCAATAGCAAACTTTCGTCCACCGTTGGAATGTTCTATGGCGTATTTAATTGTAATTCACAATCTTCTCAAGAAATAGATTCTCTCCTACCTAGTGAAACCAGTTCTCTTCATTATTGCAATAACTTTCTTTCCCATAAACTTTCGTGTTTTTTACAGTGAACTTTGCATCCATTTTACAGACTATAGTGAAAACTAGTGCTTGTTCTACTTTTCTACCGCGTCGCGATCGTCCGCTTACTTTAAATAAGGCCATGAACATTGATCCTAAATCCCAATGATCTTTCCTCAACCTTCTACTAACAAACCTTATCAATAAAATTGTAACTTTTCTATAAGGTGTCACTCTACGAAGTGCCCTTCCATTTTGCTTGTTTATTATTAATTAATTACTGTATAACTACGTGTTTTATACACGGTTCAAACTTACATTGTTTCTTCCCCGTAATCAGGGAAAACAATACTTTCAACTCTTGAGTGAGTTATTTCTGGGTCTCACGAAATGGAAACTGCCCCATTTGGCTCGTGATTCCTACTTAAACATAGGAAGTCTAGAACCTTCCTCTTGACCTTTTTCTTCAGGTTTCACCGTAAGTGACCTGCTCTCTTTTGTATAATTGTTATAAAGTAATTCTGCTTAAATATAAGAAGTTGTAGGAACTTTTATCTTATTTTTCATGTTTTTCTTATTGTTAATTTCGAAGTTGTGATTCTCTCTAGAACATTCTCTCAAGAATTTCTTAAAGTACACTCTTTATACTCAATTTAATGTTTAAACTTTAATTACTTCATTTGTCCTTTTTTTATCTTATAAAGATTTTAGAACATATATAAGGTTTGAAACCTCATAAATTGTTATTTGCCTGGAGCAATCTCTAAATGTTAGGAGGTCTGCGACCCCATTGTTAAAAAATTTAAATGATCCATATTTGTCAGAAAAATATATATTTGTTAAAGTTATAAACTTCTTTGAATTGTTAAATAAATTAAATATTTGTTTTTGGATTTATAATTTCGCAAATACAACGGTTAGGCAAAATCCTGTCTTCCTTGGCTCTCCCTACTAAATGCCATTAAATACATCAATAGGGCTTTCACCACTCGTTGCATTTGAGCAAGAACTCTTAGTGGTAATCTCATTAAAGTTTCTTTTAGCTTTAATAGCTAATTCTAACTGGCCAGTAAGGCAAGTAAAGCTCGCTACGCCAGCTACCTGCTTGTGGAGATCCTCTCCGAAAACTTATGGTCAGTTTTCTAAAAGATAAGTGTTTCTCTTTGTCTAAACTTTTAGCCGGCTCCTCGCTGAGTAAAAGCTTAGCCATTTCCAAATGCAACCATTGGTTCATTTACCAAAATTACTCCCCAAGGTATAATTTTTTATCATTATCCTTCTTGGAAGCACTTGGTCGCCTTTTCAGAAACTCCATAATTTCGAAACCTGGAATTACCAAACCTGATTCAAATTATTGGCATTCTTCGAATTACTTTGCAAAAACGAATTTATTGGAACAGACATACAATAAATCTGTTACTCTCACTCTTGCCAGACCATCACTCTTCCCCATAGTAGGCAGATACATGCTTGAGAGGGATTACACTAAAGCCACTCTCTTGCAAACCGCCCAAGTCCTAGCTGTATTTCCCGTCAGCTTAGACCAAGCTCTTACCCACTTTAGGTATCAGAGAACGGATTTTCAGCGGAAACCGCCTCTAAGTGCATTTAAGTTTAAATTCATTACTTGTGTGAGACTCTCCTCCTATTTTCCTATCCTTTTTCTCCAGTCCAAAATCTACCTCCTTTTCCTAATCATCTTCCCTTGGTGGGTGGGTTATTCCTTAGCCAATAAACTACCCAATACGTACATCTTCAGGGCCCCAAAAACCGAAAAAGGTGAGAGACATCAAAAAATCGTCATGAATAAAAACGATGTATACCGCGGAGATCATAAACCTGTACAGTTAACGTTTTTCGATACGACCAACCGTTTTCGAGATATAGCGATTCAAAAAAAGAGGTTGACATTAACGGCCCCAAAAAAGGACCGACTCTTTCACCGTACCAAATTTCAGCTTGATATCTTGAAAATTGCGACCTGTACTTTGCTAAACGCAAAAATGTCACGCATAATGGATATTTACAGGGCCCCCAAAAAAAACAGTAAGAGATATCAAAACATCGTTTTGAGTAAAAAAAAAGTTGCATACCGCGGAGATCTTACACGTGTACATTTAACGTTTTTCGATACGACCAACCGTTTCCGATATATATCGATTCCAAATAAAAGTATGAAATTCAGGGCCCCCAGAAAAGATCCGGCCCTGCACCGTTTCTAACGCCCGACAACAAGTTTCATCACAGGGTCTAACTCTTTCACCGCTCCAAATTACAGCTCGATATCTTGAAAATTGTGACCTGTACTTCGCTAAAGCCAAAATTGTCACGCACAATGGACATTTTCAGGACCCCAAAAAAAGAAAACGGTGAGAGATATCAAAAAATCGTTTTGAGTAAAAAAGTTGCATACCGCGGAGATCTTACACCTGTACATTTAACGTTTTCGATACGATCAACAATTTCCGAGATATATCGATTCAAAGAAAAAGGATGAAATTCAGGCCCCAAAAAAGGGTCCGGCCCTGCACCAATTTTAAAGCCCAACAACAGGGTACCTCACAGGCGCTAACTCTTTCACCATACTAAATTTCAGCTCGATATCATGAAAATTGCGACCTGTACTTTGCTAAACGCAAAAATGTCACGCACAATGGACATTTTCAGGGCCCCCCAAAAAGAAAACGGTGAGAGATATCATAAAATCGTTTTGAGTAAAAAGGTTGCATACCGCGGAGATCTTACACTTGTAAATTTAACGTTTTTCGATACGACCAACCGTTTCCGAGATATATCGATTCAAAAAAAGTTTGAAATTCGGGGCCCCCAAAAAAGATCCAACCCTGCACCGTTTTTAACGCCCGACAACAGGTTTCCTTACAGGGTCCAACTCTTTCACAGCTCCAAATTTCAGCTCGATATCTTGAAAATTGCGACCTGTACTTCGCTAAAACCAAAAATGTCACGCACAATGGACATTTTCAGGGCCCCAAAAAAGAAAACGGTGAGAGATATCAAAAAATCGATTTGAGTAAAAAAGTTGCATATCGCGGAGATCTTACACCTATACATTTAACGTCTTTTGATACGACCAACCGTTTCCGAGATATATCGATTCCAAAAAAATGTTTGAAATTCAGGGCCCCCCAAAAAGATTCGGCCCTGTACCGTCTTTAACGCCCGACAATTGGTTTCCTCACAGGGTCTAACTCTTTCACCGCACCAAATTTCAGTTCGATATCTTGAAAATTGCGACCTGTACTTCGCTAAACCCAAATATGTCACGCACAATGGACATCTTCAGGGCCCCAAAAAGGAAAACGATGAGAGATATCAAAAAATCGTTTTGAGTAAAAAAGTTGCATACCGCGGAGATTTTACACCTGTACATTTAACGTTTTTCGATATGACCAACAGTTTCCGAGATATATCGATTCCAAAAAAAGTTTGAAATTCAGGGCCCCAAAAAAAGGTCCGGCCCTGCACCGATCTTAACGCCCGACAACAGGTTTCCTCACAGGCCCTAACTCTTCCACCGTACCAAATTCCAGCTTTATATCTTGAAAATTACGACCTATACTTTGCTAAACGCAAAAATGTCTCGCACAATGGACATTTTCAGGGCCCCAAAAAATTAAAACGGTGAGAGATATCAAAAATCGTTTCGAGTAAAATAGTTGCATACCACGGAGATCTCACACCTGTACATTTAACGTTTTTCGATACGACCAACCGTTTCCGAGATATATCGATTCCAAAAAAAAGTTTGAAATTCAGGGCCCCCAAAAAGGTCCGGCCCTACACCGATTTTAACGCACAACAACAGGATTCCTCACAGGCCCTAACTCTTTCACCGTTCCAAATTTCAGCTTGATATCATAAAAATTGCGACCTGTACTTTGCTAAACGCAAAAATGTCACGCACAATGGACATTTTCAGGGCCCCAAAAAAAGAAAACGGTGAGAGATATCAAAAAATCGTTTTGAATAAAAAAGTTGCATACCGCGGAGATCTTACACCTGTACATTTAACGTTTTTCGATACGACCAACCGTTTCCGAAATATATTGGTTCCAAAAAAAGGGACAAATTTCAGGGCCCCAAAAAAGGTCGGGTCCTGCACCGATTTGAACACCCAACAATAGGGATCGTCACAGGCCCTACCTCTTACACCGTACCAAATTTCAGCTTGATATCTTGAAAATTGCGACCTGTACTTTGCTAAACGCAAAAACGTCACATACATACAGATAGACTTTTTCCAACATACCACGGCTATATGAATGCCTATAGGATCTTTAGGAGTCCACGCAGCACGACCTGCTTTTGATGAGACGGTGGCGCAGCAGCATGGGGCCAGCAAGAGGGGTTATAATCTCAAACAACAACTTCGTTGGTGGCAAGGCCTGCGGATTTGCATTTCGGACCTTCGACCCGATTGCAAGGAAATGTAGGAAAATTATAAAATGTTATTCTAGGCAATGCTGACACCATCACATGGTTATGAAAGCCGGACGTCCTCGGAAGTGGAAAATATCTTACTGCTGTAAATACATGATTCAACTTATTGAAAAGGTTAAAACGAGTAATTATAGATAATTTTCCGTAGAATTCAATTAGACCATAAGTTGAATTTTTACCAGTTGTTATATACATTTGGGCCCCATTTTTTTTTCAAAAACCAAAACATTTAATAACATCCAAACGGTGAGAGATATCAAAATATGATAAGGGGTAGAAAAGTTGCAAATCACTGAGATCTTACACCTGTAGATTTAACTTTTTTCGATAGGATCGACGCTTCCCGAGATATAACGATTCGAAAAAAAGAATGAAATTCACGGCCCCAAAAAAGGAAAATGGTGAGAGATATCAAAAAATCATATGAGTTTAAAAAGTTGCTAATCACTGAGGTCCTAAATTTGTAGATTTTACTTTGTTCGATACGTTCAACCGTTTCCCAAATATAACGGTTCGAAAAAGAGGAAGAAATTCAGGGCCGCAGAAAATCATTTCAGTGAGAGATATCAAAAAATCTTGAGGGTTGAAAAAGTTGCAAACCACTGAGATCTTACACCTGTAGATTTAACTTTGTTAGATACGGCCAACCGTTTCCCAGATATAACGGTTCGAAAAAAAAGGAAGACATTCAGGGCCCCAGAAAAGGAATACGGTGAGAGATATCAAAACATCATCAGGGGTAAAAAAAAAAGGATGAAATTCAGGGCCCCAAAGATTGGTCCGGCCATGCACCAATTTTAACGCCCGACAAGAGAGTTCCTGACAGGCCCAATTTCTTTCCCCGTGACACATTTCAGCTCGATATCTTGAAAATTCCGACCTCTAGTTTGCTAAACGTAAAAACGTCACGCACATACGTACATTTTCAGGGCCCCCAAAAAAGACAACGCTGAGAGATATCAAAAAATCGTTATGGGTAAGATCGTTGCATACCGCGGAGATTTAACACTTGTGTATTTAACTTTTTCGATATGACCAACCGTCTCCGAGATATATCGATTCCAAAAGAGTTTCAAATTCAGGTCCCCGAAAAAAGATCCAGCCCTGCACCGATTTTAACGCCGAAAAATAGGGTTCCTCATAGGCTCCAGCTCTTTTACCGCTCCAAATTTCAGCTTGATATCTTGAAAATTGCGACCTGTACTTTGCTAAACCCAAAAACGTCACGCACATACGCACAACTTCAGGGCCCCAAAAAAGAAAACGGTGAGAGATATCAAAAAATCGTTTTGAGTAAAAAAGTTGCATATCGCGGAGATCTTACACCTATACATTTAACGTTTTTCGATACGACCAGCCGTTTCCGAGATATATCGATTCAAAAAAAGTTTGAAATTCAGGGCCCCCCAAAAATATCCGGCCCTGCACAGTTTTTAACCCCCGACAACAGGTTTCCTCACACGGTCCAACTCTTTCACCGCTCCAAATTCAGCTCGATATCTTGAATATTGCAACCTGTGTTTCGCTAAACCCAAAAATGTGACGCACAATGGACATTTTCAGGGCCCCACAAAAAGAAAACGGTTAGAGATATCAAAAAATCGTTTTGAGTAAAAAAGTTGCATACCGCGGAGATCTTACACCTATACATTTAACGTTTTTCGATACGACCAACCGTTTCCGAGATATATCGATTCCAAAAAAAATGTTTGAAATTCAGGGCTCCCCAAAAAGATTCGGCCCTGTACCGTCTTTAACGCCCGACAATTGGTTTCCTCACGGGGTCTAACTCTTTCACCGCACCAAATGTCAGTTCGATATCTTGAAAATTGCGACCTGTACTTCGCTAAACCCAAATATGTCACGCACAATGGACATCTTCAGGGCCCCAAAAAGGAAAACGATGAAAGATATCAAAAAATCATTATGAGTAAAAAAGTTGCATACCGCGGAGATCTTACACCTGTACATTTAACGTTTTTCGATACGACCAACCGTTTCCGAGATATACCGATTCCAAAAAGAAGTTTGAAATTTAGGACCCCTCACCCCCCCCCCCCCCCCCCAAAAAAAAATCGGGCCGTGCACCGTTTTTAACGCCTGACAACAGGTTTCCTCACAGGGTCTAACTCGTTCACCGCTCCAAATTTCAGCTCGATATCTTGAAAATTAAGACCTATACTTCGCTCAACCCAAAAATGTCACGCACAATTGACTTTTTCAGGGCCCCAAAAAAACAAAACGGTGAGAGATATCAAAAAATCGTTTTGAGTAAAAAAGTTGCATACCGCGGAGATCTTACACATGCAGATTTAAAGTTTTTCAATAAGACCAACCGTTTCCGAGATATATCGATTCCAAAAAAAAATTGAAATTCAGGGCCCCAAAAAAAGATTCGGCCCAGCACCGATTTTAACGCCCAACAATAGGATTCGTCAAAGTCACTAACTCTTTCACCGTACCAAATTTCAGCTTAATATCTTGAAAATGGCGACCAGTACTTAGCTAAACGCAAACATGTCACGCACAATGGACATTTTCAGGGCCCCAAAAAAGAGAACGGTGAGAGATATCAAAAAATAGTTTTGAGTAAAAAAGTTGCATACCGCGGAGATCTTACACCTACACGTTTAACATTTTTCGATTCAAAAAAATAGGATGAAATTCAGGGCCCCAAAAAAAGGGCCGGCCCTACACCGATTTTAACGCTCATCAATAGGGTTCGTCACAGGCCCCAACTCTTTCACCGTACCAAATTGCAGCTCGATATCTCGAAAATTGCGACCTGTACTTTGCTAAACGCAATAACGTCACGCACATACGTACGTACATACTGTGCCCTTGTATATAACAGCGTCGTATATACGAGAATCAAACTTCGGGGAGCGTTCAGTCCGGATATGCTTTCACTAGAGCTCAAATACCAGACGGCTGCTTACAAATACAAGGACCATATGCAAAACTATAAACTAAGAAATGAGTGAAAAACAAATAAAATTACCACCATTTAATAACTGAATAAAAACAACAAAACATAAAAATAATATAAACAAAGTCCACCCTGAACTTTACTCCCACAGTACAATAATTTACACAGATCTGATTGGCCTAGAAAGGTCCACTCCAAAGAATTAAAATTGTGGATCAAAATCCACTTGTCTGATTAATATGTATGCACGCGTATAACTACGCTAGAGAAGAAATAAGTACTTTTGATGGAGATTTGCTCACAGATGGAACAGCCAATATGCTTGCAAACCCCCATACTGCAAACCATTATTATGGCTTTATGGGACACACTCGAAGAATATCTTACCAACAATTAAAATTTTACTGACACACGCAACCATTTAAAATTTATAAACTAATCGATCTCCATCGAGATCGCAGTGAGTCAGGAAACTCCCAGCAAAACAGAAGCTTGCCCAATGGCTCAATTGCTCAACATATACATGACAACAACGTGGCCGAACATCGAGACCACCCGAGGTCAAAGAACATGACAATAATTAAACAAGAAATAAGATGCCTAAAATCCGATGATATTTACATGAAATAAAAGCATGAATAAGCTAACACGCTGGGACTCGATCAATCAAACGCGAACAGCGCCCATTTACCGATTACAATTCTTTTATCATTAAACAGGCTTTATTTTAATATAAGATAAACATTAACGAAGAACGGAGGCCTGGTCCGTGAATACTAATGAGCACAGCTTGCTCCTTATCTGATGGAGTGCGCCGCGTAGAAATACCTTCACTTACCACTCATTAGCGTCTGTGTTCAAAACCAGCCCTCCTTGTCGAAGCTTTGAGTCATGCTATTTATAACAAGAGACTAGACAGTCCCGTTCCGCCACCTGTTAATCGCGACACATAAATTCACACACATCTTGTCAATTCCAAAGAATTGCAAGACATCGTAGAAGGGGATTCCAACATTTTCCTCGCAAGGATTAAATGCTTATCCTGGACAATAGCTTCAGACAGAACCAAGGTTCCCGAAAACTCCTATCCCATAAAACACATATTTGCAGACTCAACAAAGCATTTAGGGCAGAACACAACACAAATCTACCACGGGCCGACACTCCAATCAAATATCATAGATTTTGTGTACCAAGACACTAAAAGGGAAACTTCATCAACAGATAAAGTCATTGGGCATATGACCCCTCACTTAACAAAAATGCAACAAACGGCAATTAACACACAAGCCTGTGTAACAATAAAAATCTATACAATAAAAAGATTTCCCACCAATTCTATTATCTACTCTAGTTAATTCAGTTTCGCTTCTGTTATGATATCGGTTCCCAATTTGTGTCGCTTAGCCGCGCATTTTACGGTAGCGAAGCGCACTTGAGTACGCTTGCCCCGTGTACTTGACATCAACAAAAAAAAATCTTCACAAAGATAGAATACATGCCACGTTGCTCATGAACTAAACTAAAGTGTGTCAGTACCACAAACCAACTACAATAAAACACGAAGACAAAAATAAAATAAAATATTTACACAAAATAATATGTTCCCACAAAACCAACACCAGTTTGTCAAATAATTAAATTATTTAGTACTTATTCCTCTTTCTGCGTCGTCTCATCGAACATCGCCTGACATTCTCTCTCCAAAGTGTTTAGCTCATCTCAGACCACATGGAGCCGTAGAAACGTTGGTTCGATGTCTTCCTCTGGGTCTGGAGTTCCATCTTGACGTTGAATAAAAATAACAAAAATAAAATGTTATTTATAGTCACACGTAATTTTCTATCTAAATTTTGCCAATAGTTACTTTATTCACCATTTGTCTAGTGCAAAATTAAACGTAGACTTTCCCTACTAGTTGTAGTCGTGGGAGACTACTAAAATCTTACCGATACACAAATTTCACACTCAGCTGTGCGCACACAACTTTATTATAATATTTTCAATAATGACCCTCTCTGATAAATTTAACACAGTATATCTTCACGGTATGGAAAAGAATAAGTGATCACCTCACGGTGTCACCAAGAATCAACCTCCTCGTCACTCAGACGACAGTATTTATGTGAATTTGGCAAAAAGACGAAGGGAGAGGGAAATCTATCACTAACTTCTATAATAATGCGACTATTGGCATGCAACAGGTATCAAACAGTTTGAAAAATTATACAGGTCACAATGGGGCTATCGTGCTCTGGAATCGATCATAGATTTCGTTAATCCAATCTTTCCCGCTTTCAACTTCAAGCCGGCGTCAGACGCTCCCTTGGCGCTAAAATTGATGACCCTCTCCGATTGGTAGTTCATGACGTCAATATCGCAGTTTAGAACAGAAGCCTCTGTCCTATGATTGGTTGCAAGTTCCTCTCGTCTCTCTCATCCAGCAACTATCTTACTCGTAACGGTAGGGTGACAAAGAAATTACGGTCTGAAATGAGTCAGGACCCCAACACACCTTTGTCTGATAAAGTGTCTGTCAAACATTCCGATCTCGTCACTCCTTTGTTTCAGGACTGGGCACGTTCAAACGTACGGTCTCCACATAAGCTTGATATTTCGCAATCCAGTCTGGCCTTCCTGTATGATTCTGGCAGTAAAATCAGAATATAATGAAATGAATAATTAGAATCATTAATATGCGTAGCTTATTAAGGGTTCACAACTCCCTTAGTTGGGAAAAATCGAACTTAGAGATAAAGTCGATTTTTCTTCCCTAAGTCACATGGTGCAGATACTGGGTTAGCCTCCCTTCAAAGTGCTCAGTCAGTCCGCCTCTGCTAGTTGACAAGTGTTTTCCCTCGTTCCAATGTTTACATTCTCGCCCATTCATTAGGACAGTACCAGTCTGCTGCTCACTTGCCCAGCGCTTCGCCTGGGGCTATTTGTTGCTTAAAGACTATTCCCCTCTCTGTTGCTCGTCTGTCGACATACCTGTCAACTCTGCTTGCTTCAAGATGTAAACAGGCCAGACGCTAATCACTTCCTCGATGTCGTGCTGGCTTCTGCTTGCCCCCCGTTTACTTGCATGATGTTGGACGATCACTTATTTAATTCGCTGCATTACTTCCAAGATTCCTCACTATGCTGAACGGTTTTTTTACTCCTCCATGCTGCCATCCTCTTCCTATCTCCCGCGTGTTGCCATCTTTTTCCTTTAGTAGTGACCAGTTTTTCGGATCGCACCGGTGTTTCTCTTCCCCACCGGGCTGCGTTCTCTAATGCCCTGTGCCGCTAATCTTTGTTCGTCTTCCTTGCTGGCTTCGCTATGTGCTTGTTCTCCATGCAGCTGATCCAAGTATCTCTGCGTCTCTATGTGCATGGCTTCAAACCCTTGATTTGTTCTGCCTTCCTCATTGTAGGTGTCGGGATTTTTCCGCTTGTCAATTGCCTGTTTCCAACGTCCTTGTTCATTTCCCTCGTTTACATGAACTTCCTCTAAGTATTTCTGCGATTGAGAATGCCTATCGTTCCAGTCGTCTCGGTAGCTTCTAGAGTCCTCACGATTCTGAAATCTGCGGTCGTGCCATCTCTGATTTTCATTCCGATCTCCCCATCTCCTGTATGGTACATCTTGTCTCCGATTGTCCCTCCATTGTTGAAATCCTCGTTGTTGGAATCTATTCTGTCCTTGGAACTGTCTGTTGTTATTACGGTTGTTATCGTAATGTTGGCGCTGTCTATTCTCGACATCATCCTGACCTCTCACGGGTGTTGAAATGTTTGTATTTGTATTGGTAGCCTGGGATCTTGTGTTTATCTGGCTCGGCTTAATCACCTCGGTTGTATTTACCATTTCGACCTGTCTTCCAACTCTATTGTGTAAGTGGGACGTGGTTTCATCTATCTGGCGCAGGATCTGTTCAGCGTGTACCGCGTCTGAAACGTTAGCTGCGACCAATACCTGCTGAACGTTAACGGGAAGCTGGCGTCCGATAGTCATGACTAGCTCGGCCTCACTTAAAGGATTATCCAGATCTTTAAATTTAAGGAGCTGTGATGAAAAAAAATCTGAATACTTAGTTTGCTGAGTAGATTGGTACTTTCTGGAGTACAATTCCATTCTTAACCCCTGTTGATATGAAGACGACCAATATTTTCGAAGGAAAGCATGCTTGAATGCATCTACGCTTTCAAACGTGTATTTGAAGCTCAAGTACCACGTTAAAACATTTCCAGTTAAAAATTTTTCCATCATGCGCAGTTGCCGGGCGGGAGCTATATCATTATCATTATAATAGTGTTCGACTTCCCGCAAGAATGCCTTGGGTGTGACTCCAGAATTTTCCATAAACTTAGCCGGTTTGAATTCATTAGAACGGATGATTTGTACAAGTTGAGGGTGCTGATTACCGTCATGGGGTGTAGAACTTCTCCCTATGTGATTACGAAATTCTTCCGTGTTCCGAGCAAGTGGACTTTCCGTGTCAACCTGACTACCAGTTGAATGAGTCGCCCCCGGGCTATCTCTGTCTCCATCTCTTGCCTTCCCGCCTAATGACCCTGCATTATGTTCCATAGAAAATAATTCTGCTTTTATCAGCCTGTCACCTTGTTCTTTAAATTTTGCTTTTATCTCATCTTCTAACGTCTGTATCCGTGTGTGGTTCTCCCCCAGCTTCTTAATTACCGCCAACCTTTCTTCCTTGGAGTCCTTACATAATTTTTGCCAATCCTTTCTAACGTTTTCTATCTTCAGATTATTAGTGTCCTGGCTCACTTCGATCCGTTCCAAGCGATCCTCCATGCGTACATTGTTTTCTTCAATAGTGGCTTTTAATCCCTCCCGGTCTACTTCTGCATTTTTCCAGCGATCTGTTGATTGGTTTTCGAGACGGTCTATGTCTTTTATAAGGCCGGTCACGTTTTCATCTACCGCCTTTATCTGTTCCTGTATAACTACGGTTATTTTCTCCACTTTATTAAATCTGTTTTGTAACCTGTCCTGTGCAGTTATAATTTCGCTATTTTTAGTTGTGCATGCCAATTCAATCTGTGCCAATTTTGCCAGAACTGTATCGTCTAAGTTATTAAGTTTAGCGTTAAACTGATCCTCAAGTTGTTTTATCTGTTTAACCTGCTTCTCATTGTTCTTACTTACATCTAAGGCGAGTAGTATAAGCTGTTTCCTTGTATGTTCTTTCATTTCAACCACTACATTATCGAGTTGCTCAGTGTTACGACTGTTTTGCGCGTCTAGTTGAGAGTTTATTGATTCACTTTGTTGTGTCAATTGAGAACTAATATTATCATTCTGTAGAGCTAATTGTGTATTAATACTATCATTTTGAAGCGCTAATTGTGTATTAATACTATCATTTTGAAGCGCTAATTGTGTGCCAATAGATTCATTAATTTGGGCTTTGATCACCGCTGACTGTTCAACCCTACTACTGTCTATTTGTGCCTTAAATGTTTCACTCTGTGCTATTAATTCCGCTGATTGTTCAGCCCTGCTACTGTCTATTTGTGCCTTAAATGTTTCACTCTGTGCTATTAATTCCGCTGATTGTTCAGCCCTGCTACTGTCTATTTGTGCCTTAAATGTTTCACTCTGTGCTATTAATTCCGCTGATTGTTCAGCCCTGCTACTGTCCATTTGTGCCTTAAATTCAGCCGTCATCTCCTGCCGTAACAACACCATTTGCTGCTGAGTGCGTGCCGCAGCGCTCTCTACAACCTGTCTTATATCGTCTAAAGAAGCCATCACCACAATACACTTGAGAAAATAGAGAAAATGCCAATTGGCGATGTTCTCCGATACGTGCATACATATTAACACACATTTATATCAATTTACACATACTCAGTTCGTTTAAATTTAAAAACACAATCCCATTAATCCAATAGCATCCCTGAGTATCCTTCATTTTACATAATTTAAAACTTAACCCACACATTCAGTTATTAAATGCTAGCCTTACAAAACGCTACAAGAACAGACTAATTAATCAAGTATTAATTGCCTTGGAAAAGCTACACGCCTTCCTATTACATACATGGAGTTGTCTTTCTAAGCAAAGCTAATTTTTATCATTAATATGGGCGCCCAGTTTCACGATATTATCTTTACAATTAATGCAAGAAACAAAAACGTGTACTGTATTTTACATTGCAACTCCTGATTTTACTGTATAATTCACTCACTTGGCGGTAATACCTTCGCCATAACTACGTTACTTAAAATTATCACATTCGGTGATTCAAATACTGTCACATTCTGCCTCCACTTGTGGCGTGTCAGTTTATCAAAAAAATGCGCTAGAAAAGCCTAAAACAGTGAAATGCCCCACGTAGGGTAATACCAGCGTTGCCTATGTGCCCTTGTATATAACAGCGTCGTATATACGAGAATCAAACTTCGGGGAGCGTTCAGTCCGGATATGCTTTCACTAGAGCTCAAATACCAGACGGCTGCTTACAAATACAAGGACCATATGCAAAACTATAAACTAAGAAGTGAGTGAAAAACAAATAAAATTACCACCATTTAATAACTGAATAAAAACAACAAAACATAAAAATAATATAAACAAAGTCCACCCTGAACTTTACTCCCACAGTACAATAATTTACACAGATCTGATTGGCCTAGAAAGGTCCACTCCAAAGAATTAAAATTGTGGATCAAAATCCACTTGTCTGATTAATATGTATGCACGCGTATAACTACGCTAGAGAAGAAATAAGTACTTTTGATGGAGATTTGCTCACAGATGGAACAGCCAATATGCTTGCAAACCCCCATACTGCAAACCATTATTATGGCTTTATGGGACACACTCGAAGAATATCTTACCAACAATTAAAATTTTACTGACACACGCAACCATTTAAAATTTATAAACTAATCGATCTCCATCGAGATCGCAGTGAGTCAGGAAACTCCCAGCAAAACAGAAGCTTGCCCAATGGCTCAATTGCTCAACATATACATGACAACAACGTGGCCGAACATCGAGACCACCCGAGGTCAAAGAACATGACAATAATTAAACAAGAAATAAGATGCCTAAAATCCGATGATATTTACATGAAATAAAAGCATGAATAAGCTAACACGCTGGGACTCGATCAATCAAACGCGAACAGCGCCCATTTACCGATTACAATTCTTTTATCATTAAACAGGCTTTATTTTAATATAAGATAAACATTAACGAAGAACGGAGGCCTGGTCCGTGAATACTAATGAGCACAGCTTGCTCCTTATCTGATGGAGTGCGCCGCGTAGAAATACCTTCACTTACCACTCATTAGCGTCTGTGTTCAAAACCAGCCCTCCTTGTCGAAGCTTTGAGTCATGCTATTTATAACAAGAGACTAGACAGTCCCGTTCCGCCACCTGTTAATCGCGACACATAAATTCACACACATCTTGTCAATTCCAAAGAATTGCAAGACATCGTAGAAGGGGATTCCAACATTTTCCTCGCAAGGATTAAATGCTTATCCTGGACAATAGCTTCAGACAGAACCAAGGTTCCCGAAAACTCCTATCCCATAAAACACATATTTGCAGACTCAACAAAGCATTTAGGGCAGAACACAACACAAATCTACCACGGGCCGACACTCCAATCAAATATCATAGATTTTGTGTACCAAGACACTAAAAGGGAAACTTCATCAACAGATAAAGTCATTGGGCATATGACCCCTCACTTAACAAAAATGCAACAAACGGCAATTAACACACAAGCCTGTGTAACAATAAAAATCTATACAATAAAAAGATTTCCCACCAATTCTATTATCTACTCTAGTTAATTCAGTTTCGCTTCTGTTATGATATCGGTTCCCAATTTGTGTCGCTTAGCCGCGCATTTTACGGTAGCGAAGCGCACTTGAGTACGCTTGCCCCGTGTACTTGACATCAACAAAAAAAAATCTTCACAAAGATAGAATACACGCCACGTTGCTCATGAACTAAACTAAAGTGTGTCAGTACCACAAACCAACTACAATAAAACACGAAGACAAAAATAAAATAAAATATTTACACAAAATAATATGTTCCCACAAAACCATAACCAGTTTGTCAAATAATTAAATTATTTAGTACTTATTCCTCTTTCTGCGTCGTCTCATCGAACATCGCTTGACATTCTCTCTCCAAAGTGTTTAGCTCATCTCAGACCACATGGAGCCGTAGAAACGTTGGTTCGATGTCTTCCTCTGGGTCTGGAGTTCCATCTTGACGTTGAATAAAAATAACAAAAATAAAATGTTATTTATAGTCACACGTAATTTTCTATCTAAATTTTGCCAATAGTTACTTTATTCACCATTTGTCTAGTGCAAAATTAAACGTAGACTTTCCCTACTAGTTGTAGTCGTGGGAGACTACTAAAATCTTACCGATACACAAATTTCACACTCAGCTGTGCGCACACAACTTTATTATAATATTTTCAATAATGACCCTCTCTGATAAATTTAACACAGTATATCTTCACGGTATGGAAAAGAATAAGTGATCACCTCACGGTGTCACCAAGAATCAACCTCCTCGTCACTCAGACGACAGTATTTTTGTGAATTTGGCAAAAAGACGGAGGGAGAGGGAAATCTATCACTAACTTCTATAATAATGCGACTATTGGCATGCAACAGGTATCAAACAGTTTGAAAAATTATACAGGTCACAATGGGGCTATCGTGCTCTGGAATCGATCATAGATTTCGTTAATCCAATCTTTCCCGCTTTCAACTTCAAGCCGGCGTCAGACGCTCCCTTGGCGCTAAAATTGATGACCCTCTCTGATTGGTAGTTCATGACGTCAATATCGCAGTTTAGAACAGAAGCCTCTGTCCTATGATTGGTTGCAAGTTCCTCTCGTCTCTCTCATCCAGCAACTATCTTACTCGTAACGCTAGGGTGACAAAGAAATTACGGTCTGAAATGAGTCAGGACCCCAACACACCTTTGTCTGATAAAGTGTCTGTCAAACATTCCGATCTCGTCACTCCTTTGTTTCAGGACTGGGCACGTTCAAACGTACTGTCTCCACATAAGCTTGATATTTCGCAATCCAGTCTGGCCTTCCTGTATGATTCTGGCAGTAAAATCAGAATATAATGAAATGAATAATTAGAATCATTAATATGCGTAGCTTATTAAGGGTTCAATACATACATACATACATACATACATATATACATACATACATACATACATACATACATACATACATACATACATACATACAGACATTTTTGAAAAAAAAATCAACTCCGATTCGATTGGTAAAGGTTTGAACACTGGGCGACGCGTAGTTTCCGAGATCTCGAAAAATCCTACCACGGCTATATGAAAGCCTATAGGATCATTAAATCCGACTTTCATAACAAGTAGGAGTCCACGCAGCATGACCTGCTTTTGATTGGACGTTCGGGCAACATTGCGGCGAGCAAGATGGGTAATAATCTCACACAACAACAAGGTCTGCGGATTTGCTTTTCGGACATTCGACCCGATTGCGAGGAAATGTAGGAAAATTATAAAATGTTATTCTAGGCAATGCTGACACCATCACATGGTTATGAAAGCCGGACGTCCTCGGAAATGGAAAATATCTTACTGCTGTAAATACATGATTCAACTTATTGAAAGGGTTAAAATGGATCATTATAGGTAATTTAACGTAGAATTCAATTAGACCATCAGTTGAATTTTTACCAATTATTATATTCATTTGGGCCCCTTTTTTTTCAAAGACCAAAAACATTTAATAACATCAAAACGTAGAGAGATATAAAAATATGATAAGGGCTAAAAATGTTGCTAATCACTGAGATCATACACCAGAATATTTAACTTTTTTCGATAGGATCGACGGTTTCCGACATATAACGATTCGAAAAACAGAATGAAATTCACGGCCCCCAAAAATAGAAAATGGTGAGAGATAACAAATAAACAAAAGAGTTTAAAAAAAGTAGCTAATCACTGAGATCCTATATCTGTAGATTTAACTTTGTTCGATACGGCCAACCGTATCTCAAATATAACGGATCGAAAAAAAGGAAGAAATTCAGTGCCCCAGAAAATGAAAACGGTGAGAGATATCAAAAAATCATAAGGGTTGAAAAAGTTGCTAATCACTGAGATCTTATACCTGCAGATTTAACTTTGTTAGATACGGCCAACCGTTTCCCAGATATAACGGTTCGAAAAAAAAGGAAGACATTCAGGGCCCCAAAGATGAAAACGGTGAGAGATATCAAAACATCATAAGGGGTTAAAAAAAAGGATGAAATTCAGGGCCCCCCAAAAAGGTCCGGCCCTGCACCGTTTTCCACGCCCAACAATAGGGTTCGTCACAGGCCACAATTCTTTCACCGTACCAAATTTCAGCTTGATATCTTGAAAATTGCGACCTGAACTTCGCTAAACCAAAAAATGTCATGCACAATGGACTTCTTAAGGGCCCCAAAAAACGAAAACGGTGAGAGATATTAAAATATAGTTTTGAGTAAAAAAAAGTTGCATACTACGGAGATCTTATTATACCTTTACATTTAACGTTTTTCGATACGACCAACCGTTTCCGAGATATATCGATTCCAAAAAACAGTTAGAAATTCAGGGCCCCCAAAAAAGATCCGGCCCTGCACCGATTTTAACGCCCAACAACAGGATTCGTCACAGTCACTAACTCTTTCACCGTACCAAATTTCAGCTTAATATCTTGAAAATTGCGACCAGTTCTTGATTAAACGCAAAAATGTCACGCACAATGGACATTTTCAGGGCCCCAAAAAAAGAAAACGGTGAGAGATATCAAAAAATCGTTTTGTATAAAAAGGTTGCATACCGCGGAGATCTTACACATGTAGAATTAAAGTTTTTTGATAAGACCAACCGTTTCCGAGATATATCGATTCCAAAAAAAAATTGAAATTCAGGGCGCCAAAAAAAGATTCGGCCCAGCACCGATTTTAACGCCCAACAATTGGATTCGTCACAGTCACTAACTCTTTCACCGTACCAAATTGCAGCTTCATATCTTGAAAATTGCGACGAGTACTTAGCTAAACGCAAAAATGTCACGCACAATGGACATTTTCAGGGCCTTAAAAGAAGAAAAAGGTGAGAGATATCAAAAAATCGTTTTGAGTAAAAAAGTTGCATACCGCGGAGATCTTACACCTGTACTTTTAACATTTTTCGATACGACCAACCGTTTCCGAGATATATCGATTCAAAAAAAAAGTTTGAAATTCAGGGCCCCCTAAAAAGATCCGGCCCTGCACCGATTTTAACGCCCAACAAAAGGATTCGTCACAGTCACTAACTCTTTCACCGTACCAAATTTCAGCTTAATATCTTGAAAATTGCGACCAGTTCATGGCTAAACGCATAAATGTCACGCACAATGGACATTTTCAGGGCCCCAAAAAAATAAAACGGTGAGAGATATCAAAAAATCGTTTTGAGTAAAAAAGTTGCATACCGCAAAGATCTTACACCTGTATATTTAACATTTTTCGATACGACCAACCGTTTCCGAGATATATCGATTCCAAAAAAATGTACGAAAATCAGGGCCCCCAAAAAAATCCGGCCCTGCACCGATTTCAACGCCCAACAACAGGTTTCCTTACAGGGTCTAACTCGTTCACCGCTCCAAATTTCAGCTCGATATCATGAAAATTAAGACCTATACTTCAACCAAACCAAAAATGTCATGCAAAATTGACTTTTTCAGGGCCCAAAAAAAATCAAAACAGTGAGAGATATCAAAAGTCGTTTTGAGTAAAAATGTTGCATATCGCGGAGATCTCACACCTGTACATTTAACTTTTTTCGATGCGACCAACCGTTTCCGAGATATATCGATTCCAAAAATAATTGAAATTCAGGGCCCCCAAAAAAAGATTCGGCCAAGCACCGATTTTAACGCCCAAGCATAGGATTCGTCACAGTCACTAACTCTTTCACCGTACCAAATTTCAGCTTCATATCTAGAGAATGGCGACCAGTACTTAGCTAAACGCAAAAATGTCACGCACAATGGACATTTTCAGGGCCCCAAAAAAATAAAACGGTGAGAGATATAAAAAATCGTTTTGAGTAAAAAAGTTGCATACCGCGGAGATCTTACACCTATACCTTTAACATTTTTCGATACGATCAACCGTTTCCGAGATATATAGATTCCAAAAAAAGTTTGAAATTCAGGGCCCCCAAAAAAGATCCGGCCCTGCACCGATCTTAACGCCCAACAACAGAATACGTCACAGTCACTAACTCTTTCACCGCACCAAATTTCAGCTTAATATCTTGAAAATTGCGACCAGTACTTAGCTAAACGCAAAAATGTCACGCACAATGGACATTTTCAGGGCCCCAAAAAAATAAAACGGTGAGAGATATGAAAAAATCGTTTTGACTAAAAAAGTTGCATATCGCGGAGATCTTACACCTGTACATTTAACTTTTTCGATGCGACCAACCGTTTCCGAGATATATCGATTCCAAAAAAAATTGAAATTCAAGGCCCCCAAAAAAGATTCGGCCAAGCACCGATTTTAACGCCCAACAATAGGATTCGTCACAGTCACTAACTCTTTCACCGTACCAAATTTCAGCTTCATATCTTGAAAATGGCGACCAGTACTTAGCTAAACGCAAAAATGTCACGCTCAATGGACATTTTCAGGGCCCTAAAAAAAGAAAACGGTGAGAGATATCAAAAAATCGTTTTGAGTAAGAAAGTTGCATACCGCAGAGATCTTACACCTGTATATTTAACATTTTTCGATACGACCAACCGTTTCCGAGATATATCGATTCCAAAAATAAGTTTGAAATTCAGGGCCCCCAAAAAAGATCCAGCCCTGCACCCATTTTAACGCCCAACAACAGGATTCCTCACAGTCACTAAATCCTTCACCGTACCAAATTTCAGCTTAATATCTTGAAAATGGCGACCAGTACTTAGCTAAACGCAAAAATATCACACACAATGGACATTTTCAGGGCCCCAAAAAAAGAAAACGGTGAGAGATATGAAAAAATCGTTTTGACTAAAAAATTTGCATACCGCGGAGATCTTACACCTATACCTTTAACATTTTTCGATAAGACCGACCGTTTCCGAGAAATATCGATTCAAAAAAATAGGATGAAATTCAGGGCCCCAAAAAATGGTCCGGCCCTTCACCGATTTTAACGCCCAACAATAGGGTTCGTCACAGGCCCGAACTCTTTCACCGTACCAAATTTTAGCTCGATATCTTGAAAATTGCGACCTGTACTTAGCTAAACGCAAAAATGTCACGCACAATGGACATTGTCAGGGCCCCAAAAAAAGAAAACGGTGAGAAATATCAAAAAATCGTTCTGAGTAAAAAAAGTTGCATACTGCGGAGATCTTATACCTATACATTTAACATTTTCCGATACGATCAACCGTTTCCGGGATATATCGATTCCAAAAAAAAGTTTGAAATTCAGGGCCCACAAAAAAGATCCGGCCCTGCACCGATTTTAACGCCCAACAATAGGATTCGTCACAGTCACTAACTCTTACACCGTACCAAATTTCAGCTTAATATCTTGAAAATTGCGACCAGTTCTTGGATAGACGCAAAAATGTCACGCACAATGGACGTTTTCAGGGCCCCAAAAAAATAAAACGGTGAGAGATATCAAAAAATCGTTTTGAGTAAAAACGTTGCATACCGCGGAGATCTAACACCTATACATTTAACATTTTTCGATGCGATCAACCGTTTCCGAGATATATCGATTCCAAAAAAAAGTTTGAAATTCAGGGCCCCCAAAAAAGATCCGGCCCTGCACCGATCTTAACGCCCAACAACAGAATACGTCACAGTCACTAACTCTTTCACCGTACCAAATTTCAGCTTAATATCTTGAAAATTGCGACCAGTACTTAGCTAAACGCAAAAATGTCACGCACAATGGACATTTTCAGGGCCCCAAAAAAAGAAAACGGTGAGAGATATCAAAAAATCGTTTTGAGTAAAAAAGTTGCATACCGCGGAGATCTTACACCTGTACATTTAACATTTTTCGATACGACCAACCGTTTCCGAGATATATCGATTCCAAAAAACAAATAGAAATTCAGGGCCCCCAAAAAAGATCCGGCCCTGCACCGATTTTAACGCCCAACAACAGGATTCGTCACAGTCACTAACTCTTTCATCGTACCAAATTTCACCTTAATATCTTGAAAATTGCGACCAGTACTTAGCTAAACGCAAAAATGTCATGCACAATGGACATTTTCAGGGCCCCAAAAAAAGAAAACGGTGAGAGATATCAAAAAATCGTTTTGAGTAAAAAAGTTGCCTACCGCGGAGGTCTTACACCTGTACATTTAACATTTTTCGATACGACCAACCGTTTCCGAGATATATCGATTCAAAAAAATAGGATGAAATTCAGGGCCCCCAAAAAAAGGTCCGGCCCTGCACCGATTTTAACGCCCAACAATAGGGTTCCTCACAGGCCCCAACTCTTTCACCGTACCAAATTTCACCTCGATATCTTGAAAATTGCGACCTGTACTTTGCTAAACGCAAAAACGTCACGCACATACATACATACAGACAGACTTTTTCCAATATACCACGGCTATATGAAAGCCTATAGGATCTTTAGATCCGGCTTTCATAACAAGTAGGAGTCCACAAAGCACGACCTGCTTTTGATGAGACGGTGCGGCAAGATAGCGGCGAGCAAGAGAGGTAATGATCTCAAACAACAACTTCGTTGGCGGCAAGGCCTACGGAAATGCATTTCGGACCTTCGACCCGATTGCGAAGAAATGCAGGAAAATTATAAAATGCTATTCTAGGCAATGCTGACACCATCACATGGTTATGAAAGCCGGACGTCCTCGGAAATGGAAAATATCTTACTGCTGTAAATACATGATTCAACTTATTGAAAAGGTTAAAACGATTTATTATAGATAATTTTCCGTAGAATTCAATTAGACCATCATTTAAATTTTTACCAATTATTATATACATTTGGGCCCCATTTTTTTTTTCAAAAACCAAAAACATTTAATAACACCTTCAGTGCCCCAAAATAAGAAAACGGTGAGAGATATCAAAAAATCGTTATGAGCAAAAAAGTTGCATACCGCAGAGATCTTACACCTGTACATTTAACGTTTTTCGATACGACCAACAGTTTCCGAGATATATCGATTCCAAAAAAAAGTTTGAAATTCAGGGCCCCCCAAAAAGTTCCGGCCTTGCACCTTTTTTAACGCCCGACAACAGACTTCCTCACAGGGTCCAACTCTTTCCCAGGTCAAATTTTCAGCTCGATATCTTGAAAATTGCGACCTGTACTTAGCTAAACCCAAAAATTTCCCGCACAATGGACATTTTCATGGCCCCCAAAAACGAAAACGGTGGGAGATATCAAAAAATCGTTTTGAGTAAAAACGTTGCATACCGCGGAGATCTTACACCTGTATATTTAACGTTTTTCAATACGATCAACAGTTTCCGAGATATATCGATTCCAAAAAAAAGTTTGAAATTCAGGGCCCCCCAAAAAGATCCGGCCTTGCACCGTTTTTAACGCCCGACAACAGGTTTCCTCACAGAGCCCAACTCTTTCACAGCTCCAAATTTCAGCTCGATATCTTGAAAATTGCGATCTGTACTTCGCTAAACCCAAAAATGTCACGCACAATGGACATTTTCAGGGCCCCAAAAAACGAAAACGGTGAGAGATATCAAAAAATCGTTTTGAGTAAAAAAGTTGCACCCCGCGGAGATTTTACACCTGTACATTTAACGTTTTTCGATACGACCAACAGTTTCCGAGATATATCGATTCCAAAAAAAGTTTGAAATTCAGGGCCCCCAATAAGATCCGTCCCGGCACCCTTTTTTACGCCCGACAACAGACTTCCTCACAGGGTCCAACTCTTTCACAGGTCAAAATTTCAGCTCGATATCTTGAAAATTGCGACCTGTACTTCGCTAAACCCAAAAATTTCCCGCACAATGGACATTTTCAGGGGCCCCAAAAACGAAAACGGTGGGAGATATCAAAAAATCGTTTTGAGTAAAAAAGTTGCATATCGCGGAGATCTTACACCTGTATATTTAACGTTTTTCAATACGACCAACAGTTTCCGAGATATATCGATTCCAAAAAACAGTTAGAAATTCAGGGCCCCCAAAAAAGATCCGGCCCTGTACCGATTTTAACGCCCAACAATAGGATTCGTCACAGTCACTAACTCTTTCGCCGTACCAAATTTCAGCTTAATATCTTGAAAATTGCGACCAGTACTTAGCTAAACGCAAAAATGTCACGCACAATGGACATTTTCAGGGCCCCAAAAAAAGAAAACGGTGAGAGATATCAAAAAATCGTTTTGAGTAAAAAAGTTGCATACCGCGGAGATCTTACACCTATACATTTAACATTTTTCGATACGACCAACCGTTTCCGAGATATATCGATTCAAAAAAATAGGATGAAATTCAGGGCCCCAAAAAAAGGTCCGGCCCTGCACCGATTTTAACGCCCAACAATAGGGTTCTTCACAGGCCCCAACTCTTTCACCGTACCAAATTTCAGCTTGATATCTTGAAAATTGCGACCTGTACTTTGCTAAACGCAAAAACGTCACGCACATACATACAGACAGACTTTTTCCAATATACCACGGCTATATGAAAGCCTATAGGATCTTTAGATCCGGCTTTCATAACAGGTAGGAGTCCACGCAGCACGACCTGCTTTTGATGAGACGGTGGCGCAGCAGCAAGGGGCCAGCAAGAGGGGTTATAATCTCAAACAACAACTTCGTTGGTGGCAAGGCCTGCGGATTTGCATTTCGGACCTTCGACCCGATTGCAAGGAAATGTAGGAAAATTATAAAATGTTATTCTAGGCAATGCTGACACCATCACATGGTTATGAAAGCCGGACGTCCTCGGAAGTGGAAAATATCTTACTGCTGTAAATACATGATTCAACTTATTGAAAAGGTTAAAACGCGTAATTATAGATAATTTTCCGTAGAATTTAATTAGACCATAAGTTGAATTTTTACCAGTTGTTATATACATTTGGGCCCCATTTTTTTTTCAAAAACCAAAACATTTAATAACATCAGAACGGTGAGAGATATCAAAATATCATAAGGGGTAGAAAAGTTGCAAATCACTGAGATCTTACACCTGTGGATTTAACTTTTTTCGATAGGATCGACGCTTCCCGAGATATAACGATTCGAAAAAAAGAATGAAATTCACGGCCCCAAAAAAGGAAAATGGAGAAAGAAATCAAAAAATCATATGAGTTAAAAAAGTTGCTAATCACTGAGGTCCTAAATTTGTAGATTTTACTTTGTTCGATACGTTAAACCGTTTCCCAAATATAACGGTTCGAAAAAGAGGAAGAAATACAGGGCCGCAGAAAATCAAATCAGTGAGAGATATCAAAAAATCTTAAGGGTTGAAAATGTTGCTAACCACTGAGATCTTACACCTGTAGATTTTACTTTGTTAGATACGGCCAACCGTTTCCCAGATATAACGGTTCGAAAAAAGTAAGACATTCAGGGCCACAGAAAAGGAAAACGGTGAGAGATATCAAAACATCATCAGGGTTAAAACAAGTAGTTCCGTGAAAAACTATACAGCCTATTTTCATATATCCTACTTAGATTAATTGCCACTATCAACATACACAATTTCAGTTTGATTGCTGTAATAGATTCGTAGATATTGAGAACCGACTAAATATTTCGGATGGTCGCCATGTTGGATTTTATATATGTAGGTCCTAGAGTTATGTACTGTTACATGCAGATTATTGTGAACGTGTAGTATTCAAACTTCAATCGCATAATTAGGACACAAGAAAAATCAAGGAGATTTAAAAATTTTTCACAGCTGCCATCTTGAGGTTATGGAAACAATTGAAATAAATTAGATGCCAGTGGATTAACATTCGGATAAAGATTTACTGTACCAAGTTTCACTGCACGCGGATGGTTAAATTGCGAGAAACGTCCATGTGAATATTCATAATTCGCGTCACCGCCATGTTGGATTTGTGATCACCAGGTTATTTAAAGTCCTATAGGTGAACTTAAGTTCATAGCCCCTATGAACATTAAAAAAAGCAGTTTGATTGCTAAAATAGATTCGTAGATATTCAGTATCGTCTAAATATTTCGGATGGTCGCCATGTTGGATTGTTAAATGTATAGGCCATAGAGTCATGTACCATTAAAGGAAAATTATTGCGTAGGTTCATTATTCTAACTTTCACTTCGATCGCATGACTACATCACAAGAAATAAAAACTTAATTTTAAAATTCGCACTGCCGCCATCTTGAGGTTATGTAAACAATTGAACTAAATTAGATACCAGTGGATTACAATGTGTATAAATATTTCCTGTACCAGGTTTCAGTGCGCTTGGAACATTAAATCGCGAGAAAGGTCTATTTAAAATGTTCAAATTCGCTTGGCCGCCATGTTCGTTTTGTAGTTAACCGGTTTTTGAAAATCTTATAGATGGACTTCCAGTAGTGCCCTTTATCTCCGTACAAAATTTTAGGGAGATACCGCTAATAGTTTCAGAGATATAGAATGCCAGTGAAATATTTCGCACATCCGCCATCTTGTGATTATGTAAACAATTGAACGAAGTTAGATGTCGGTGCATTACAATGTATATAAACATATACTGTACCAAGTTTCATTGCGTTTGGTTGGTCAAATCGCGAGAAACGTCTATTTAAACGTCGCAAATTCGCTTGGCCGCCATGTTGGTTTTGTAGTTACCAGGTTTTCAAAAGTCACATAAGTGAACTTATGGTAGTTCCCTCTATCACCATAGAAAATTTCAGGGTAATATCGGTAATAGTTTCGGAGTTATTGAATGCTGGTGAAATATTTCGCACAGCCGCCATGTTGGATTGGTGAGTCGTAACAAAATTTGAAGGCCACGGTCGAGGTCGCCGGGAATAGTGCTATGAACTTTCCGAGTTTCATTGAAATCGCTCCTGCCGTTTAGATTTTATTAGGGGGGGACACACACACGAATCACACACACACACACACACACACACACACGCACACACACACGGACAAAAGGTGATCTCATAAGCCTATTTTTTCAAAATTGAAAATAGGCTAAAAAAGGATAAAATTCAGGGCCCCAAAGAATGGTCCGGCCATGCACCAATTTTAACGCCCGACAAGAGAGTTCCTGACAGGCCCAATTTCTTTCCCCGTGACACATTTCAGCTCGATATCTTGAAAATTCCGACCTCTAGTTTGTTAACGTAAAAACGTCACGCACATACGCACAACTTCAGGGCCCCAAAAAAGAAAACGGTGAGAGATATCAAAAAATCGTTTTGAGTAAAAAAGTTGCATACCGCGGAGATCTTACACCTATACATTTAACGTTTTTCGATACGACCAGCCATTTCCGAGATATATCGATTCAAAAAAAGTTTGAAATTCAGGGCCCCCCAAAAATATCCAGCCCTGCACCGTTTTTAACCCCCGACAACAGGTTTCCTCACACGGTCCAACTCTTTCACCGCTCAAAATTCAGCTCGATATCTTGAATATTGCAACCTGTACTTCGCTAAACCCAAAAATGTGACGCACAATGGACATTTTCAGGGCCCCAAAAAAAGAAAACGGTGAGAGATATCAAAAAATCGTTTTGAGTAAAAAAGTTGCATACCGCGGAGATCTTACACCTATACATTTAACGTTTTCGATACGACCAGCCGTTTCCGAGATATATCGATTCAAAAAAGAGTATGAAATTCAGCCCCCCCCCAAAAAAAAAATCGGGCCGTGCACCGTTTTTAACGCCCGACAACAGGTTTCCTCACAGGGTCTAACTCGTTCACCGCTCCAAATTTCAGCTCGATATCATGAAAATTAAGACCTACACTTCGCACAACCCAAAAATGTCATGCACAATTGACTTTTTCAGGGTCCCAAAAAAACAAAACGGTGAGAGATATCAAAAAATCGTTTTGAGTAAAAAAGTTGCATACCGTGGAGATCTTGCACATGTAGATTTAAAGATTTTTGATAAGACCAACAGTTTCCGAGATATATCGATTCCAAAAAAATTTGATATTCAGGGCCCCAAAAAAGGATTCGGCCCAGCACCCATTTTAACGCCCAACAATAGGATTCGTCACAGTCACTAACTCTTTCACCGTACCAAATTTCAGCTTCATATCTTGAAAATTGCGACCAGTACTTAGCTAAACGCAAAAATGTCACGCACAATGGACATTTTCAGGGCCTTAAAAAAAGAAAACGGAGAGAGATATCAAAAAATGGTTTGGAGTAAAAAGTTGCATACCGCAGAGATCTTACACCTGTACATTTAACATTTTTCGATACGACCAACCGTTTCCGAGATATATCGATTCCAAAAAAAAAATGAAATTCAGGGCCCCAAAAAAGATTCGGCCCAGAACCGATTTTAACGCCCAATAATAGGATTCGTCACAGTCCCTAACTCTTTCACCGTACCAAATTTCAGCTTCATATCTTGAAAATTGCGACCAGTACTTAGCTAAACACAAAAATGTCACGCACAATGGACATTTTCAGGGCCCCAAAAAAAGAAAACGGTGAGAGATATCAAAAAATCGTTTTCAGTAAATAAGTTGCATACCGCGGAGATCTTACACCTGTACATTTAACATTTTTCGATACGACCAACCATTTCCGAGATATATCGATTCCAAAAAACAGTTAGAAATTCAGGGCCCCCAAAAAAGATCCGGCCCTGCACCGATTTTAACGCCCAACAACAGGATTCGTCACAGTCACTAACTCTTTCACCGTACCAAATTTCAGCTTAATATCTTGAAATTGCGACCAGTACTTAGCTAAACGCAAAAATGTCACACTCAATGGAAATTTCAGGGCCCCAAAAAAAGAAAACGGTGAGAGATATCAAAAAATCGTTTTGAGTAAAAAAGTTGTATACCGCGGAGATCTTACGCCTGTACTTTTAACATTTTTCGATACGACCAACCGTTTCCGAGATATATCGATTCCAAAAAAAAGTTCGAAATTCAGGGCCCCCCAAAAAGATCCGTCCCTGCACCGATTTTAACGCCCAACAATAGGATTCGTCACAGTCACCAACTCTTTCGCCGTACCAAATTTCAGCTTAATATCTTGAAAATTGCGAGCAGTTCTTGGCTAAACGCAAAAATGTCGCGCACAATGGACATTTTCGGGCCCCCCAAAAAAGAAAACGGTGAGAGATATCAAAAAATAGTTTTGAGTAAAAAAGTTGTATACCGCGGAGATCTTACACCTGTACATTTAACATTTTTCGATACGACCAACCGTTTCCGAGATATATCGATTCCAAAAAAGAGTTTGCAATTCAGGGCCCCCAAAAAAGATCCGGCCCAGCACCGATTTTAACGCCCAACAACAGGTTTCTTTACAGGGTCTAACTCGTTCACCGCTCCAAATTTCAGCTCGATATCATGAAAATTAAGACATATACTTCGCCCAACCCAAAAATGTCACGCACAATGGACATTTTCAGGGCCCCAAAAAAAGAAAACGGTGAGAGATATCAAAAAATCGTTTTGAGTAAAAAAGTTGCATACCGCGGAGATCTTACGCATGTAGATTTAAAGTTTTGTGATAAGACCAACCGTTTCCGTGATATATCGATTCCAAAAAAAAAAAAAAATCAGGACCCCAAAAAAGATTCGGCCCAGCACCGATTTTAACGCCCAATAAAAGGATTCGTCACAGTCCCTAACTCTTTCACCGTACCAAATTTCAGCTTCATATCTTGAAAATTGCGACCAGTACTTAGCTAAACGCAAAAATGTCACGCACAATGGACATTTTCAGGGCCCCAAAAAAAGAAAACGGTGAGAGATATCAAATAATCGTTTTCAGTAAATAAGTTGCATACCGCGGAGATCTTACACCTGTACATTTAACATTTTTCGATACGACCAACCATTTCCGAGATATATCGATTCCAAAAAACAGTTAGAAATTCAGGGCCCCCAAAATAGATCCGGCCCTGCACCGATTTTAACGCCCAACAACAGGATTCGTCACAGTCACTAACTCTTTCACCGTACCAAATTTCATCTTAATATCTTGAAAATTGCGACCAGTACTTAGCTAAACGCAAAAATGTCACACACAATGGACATTTTCAGGGCCCCAAAAAAAGAAAACGGTGAGAGATATCAAAAAATCGTTTTGAGTAAAAACGTTGCATACCGCGGACATCTTACACCTATACCTTTAACATTTTTCGATACGACCAACCGTGTCCAAGATATATCGATTCCAAAAAAAAATTTGAAATTAATGGCCCCCCAAAAAGATCCGGCCCTGCACCGATCTTAACGCCCAACAATAGGGTTCGTCACAGGCCCCAACTCTTTCACCGTACCAAATTTCAGCTTAATATCTTGAAAATTGCGACCAGTACTTAGCTAAACACAAAAATGTCACGCACAATGGACATTTCAGGGCCCCAAAAAAAGAAAACGTTGAGAGATATCAAAAAATCGTTTTGAGTAAAAAGGTTGCATACCGCGCAGATCTTACACCTGTACATTTAACATTTTTCAATACGACCAACCGTTTCCAAGATATATCGATTCCAAAAAAAAGTTTGAAATTCAGGGCCCCCGAAAAAGATCCGGCCCTGCACCGATTTTAACGCCCAACAACAGGATTAGTCACAGTCACCAACTCTTTCACCGTACCAAATTTCAGCATAATATCTTGAAAATTGCGACCAGTTCTTGGCTAAACGCAAAAATGTCACACACAATGGACATTTTCAGGGCCCCAAAAAAAGAAAACGGTGAGAGATATCAAAACATCGTTTTGAGTAAAAACGTTGCATACCGCGGACATCTTACACCTATACCTTTAACATTTTTCGATACGACCAACCGTGTCCGAGATATATCGATTCAAAAAAAAGTTTGAAATTCAGGGCCCCCCAAAAAGATCCGGCCCTGCACCGATTTTAACGCCCAACAATAGGGTTCGTCACAGGCCCCAACTCTTTCACCGTACCAAATTTCAGCTTCATATCTTGAAAATTGCGACCAGTACTTAGCTAAACGCAAAAATGTCACGCACAATGGACATTTTCAGGGCCCCAAAAAAAGAAAACGGTGAGAGATATCAAAAAATCGTTTTCAGTAAATAAGTTGCATTTTCATCCTAGACGAGTAGACGAGCCTACTAGATTTACTAAGCTGTTGATTTTTTGACACTTGGGAGTCCACTCGAGAATGCTTCACTCTGTGTGAGCGCTAAAACCGTAATAGTAGCGAGGTGAGACTCAGAGTTTAAGTATGGCTATGGAAAAAGAGGCTGGTTGATCACAAAAGCTCCCAGCGAAGGGCATAAGCAAGGTAACTCGAATTAATTTGTTAAAAGATTAATAGCGCTGCAAAATTGAAAGTGTAGTTGCCACTGCATGAGCAGAAGCCGTAATCGTCCGGGCATCGGGTGTGTTTGTTGGGACAGGCGCTGATAAATTGGATCAATTTGAAGACTCTTTAAGAATCCAAGCAGGACCATGCCACTAAAAATATTTAAACCAGACAATTGCCGAGTACTGCATCCACGGGAGATGACGTCCGCTGGGTTCACCTTTCCCTAAACATGGTTCGCGCACCCTCCATCTTGAAATTGTTTGGCTGATGACCTTATAGATTAGGCGAAAGCGCTTCCCAAATGAAAGTATATTTTTCCAAAATTTGGTAGAGATCTTATGTTTAGTTTAGTCGTAATTTGTATTAAGCTTTGGGCATTCGGGTGGCCGTCATTTTTTTTTTTTTTTTTTTTGTTAAGATGGTGACGATATAAAACATGACACTGAGATGTCCATTGCTTATGCTCCCTTTGTATAAACTTTGGGTCACATTTGGCCCGTGAAGATCTCTTAAGTCGACTTTCATTTTTTACAAAGTCGAAAGTATTAAATAATAATGATTGTTGTTTTAAGGGGTGTAACAGTGAGATCATCTGCCCTATTGGTAGAGGTTGCTCTACCTTATTGGGGAAGTAATAAACAATGTTATATAATGTAGCAAGTCTTCTCCAAGTGGCGTCTGGTACAGAGCTGAAGCGCAGTGGGGACGATAAAGAATCGAATGGATTTTCTAAACGCTGGACCCACGAGCTGAATATAAAATTCTGAAAATCGTGCGAGGAGCGGTTCAGAGTCACGGACGGATGTACAATGTAATAAGCTAGATAATAAATCCTTCTGAGATACGTTCCAACGAATTAGAGCAAACTCTTGATAAAAAAAACAACCAAGTAAACGTCATAGCAGTAAGTGGGTGTTACTAACTCAAAAAAGTAACAGACACTTAACACCGCAAATAGTGGAATAAAATAAATTTGCTTCTGTGAACTGTATGAAGAAAACTGGAGAAACACGCCCAACTCAAAAAAATAGAAAGCAAAATACTTCACAAACCATCAATAAAATTAAAGACCGCCGGCAAGGTCTTAAAATTAAATTATATTTAACTTCATTGAAACCATGAATTAACTAATTTAACAGACGTTCTACGAAGTATAAACAGCCAGGAAAATGCATACGTACCGTAATAAAATAACAAGCACGATGCATCAAATACAAAAATGTAAGTCACAACGGCCCACAAGTTACGAACCATGATGGTGCCAGTGACCTTCGCCGTCTTAAGGTAGTATCAGCTAGTCCTAAGTGTTGCCTGTTCCATCATAGACAAACTCGGCTCAATGCGGGTGACAACGGGTGACCATTCACTCCGTTAAATGATACGTCGTAAATTAAGGGTGTGTAAGATACATGAGTGGGTGCCTCTGCATTCCACAAAATTAAATATTAGCAATATCGTAAGCAGAAAATATAGCTCGTAGGGCTATGATCATTTATATATGTTTCTTCAAATGACAGTGGTGCGCAACAGATCGCACATGACATAGTTATGCCGCAGGGTGTCTCAAAAAGTAGTGAATAAAACCAGGCTATCTGCAAAGCTAGAAATTTATTAAGAATAGGCCCTACCTAAATGGTTGCTTTTGAGTGCGGTTCTATGACTACTCAACTGAAGCATAAACCTGAACATATAGAAAGTACTGGACTCACATGGTCGACGAACTGGATCTCATGGTTACCTTGGGATTATAAGGTTGTTTCGAAGTCCTGGCTTCGATCCGTTTTCGTCCTCTGAATCCATGGTTTACTCTTCTTCTTTTTCCTCATCATTGGATATCTGCTCCAAGCATCCCCCTCATAAGGTAATTTACTCCATCACGGGCAACATATTACACCTGATGAAAGTCTCATCTACGTGGGGATTATATAATCTCATGTTGGCGTTTAGTGTAACAATCGTGGCACAGAATGTACAGTAACTTATACTGATATTAATCAAGCACTGGCTATACACTATTGCAGACTGGTATTAAATAGGCTCTGTGTCTGCCACTGGCTGTAAAGAACATGCGGGTGATTTCCAACTCACTGGCGTTATTACTGTTATCAATATTGTTGCAAATCGTTGCAACCATACACAAATATAATTTTGTAAAAATTATTTCTGGACAGATTTTTCAATTCAGTGTGATTATCAATCGATTTCGGGGTACTCACAGTTTATGCAGTATATTTGTAATACCTCGTGGCTTTTCCACGTTCAAATTGTACCATGCGGTTGCACAAAATTGCAGTGCACTCGACAAAAATCAGTGGTACAAGTCTATATGCCTACCAGTCTAGCTGATGATGAAGATGTTGAAAAGGTCTACGAAGAAATAAGTGAAGTTTTGAGGTACGGTATGTCAAGGGTTATGTTAGAGCAATGGGAGATTGGAATGCTGTGGTAGGAAAAGGAAGAGAAGGGAAAATAGTAGGAGAATTCAGATTAGGTGAAAGGAATGATCGGGGAAGCATGCTGATGGAATTCTGCACCGAGCATGAGTTGGCCATAGCTATCACCTTATTCAAAAACCACAATAGGAGAATATACGCATGGATGAGACCAGGAGATACAGGGCGTTACCACATCGACTTGATTATGGTCAAGCAGAGATTACGAGGCGGCTTCGGTGGCGTAGTCGGTAGCATGCTGAGCTTCTATGCCCAAGATCGCGGGTTCAAACCCGGCCGAAGCCGTCAGATTTTTTAAGAGCGTTAAAAATCCCTCAGTATGCCTTCCTTCGGAGGGGAAGTAAAGCCGGCGGTCCCATGTCATAGATTTATGGCATGTTAAAGAACCTTCCACTAATTGCACCTGTGTGAAGCTAAATTGGATAGGTTTTAAGAATGTAAACAACGCTCTTAGGTTTCTATGTTCGTTGCCAAGAGCCGACTGCGGTGGTGCCTAGTAGCTAAGTTCTGAACTTAGCCTAGTAATCGTTGACGGTGGCGCTTGGCGGCAAAAGTAGGAACTATTTGAAAAATTCTAAGTTGCAGTACTTAAATTTAAAAAAAGTCCTCTTGGCACGCCGGAGGTAGATTTCACCGGACAAACTTGGGGATTGCAAACTCTTTTTTGGAATCGATATTTGATATCTGTCAACATTGGTTTTTATGTTGGATGAAGCAATTCGAAGAGAGTTCTCTAAATGAGTAGTAGTTCCTAATGTTGCTACCAGATACTAGCGTCAACGACACCTAGCTGTGAACTTGGCTACTAGATGCCACCGCAACCAGCAACTCGCAACGAACGTTGGAACTTCCTCTCCAAAGGAAAGCGTACTGAGGGATTTTTAGCGCTCTTGGAAAATCCGACGACTTTGGCCGGCTTTGAACCCGCGACCTTGGGCATAGAAGTTCAGCATGCTACCAGTTACGTCACCGAAGCCGCTTCATACTTAGTCAGATGGAAATCAGAATCTGATCTCGTGCAAGTGCGTTGTCATGGTGACGTCTGATGGCTCATCCCTCATCAATTTAGTAGTGTTGTCATCGCAATCTCTGATAGCTCTTGGCATTTTCTTATAATTCCGAAATCATTTTTCTCATCCCTTGGCGTAATGATGGGTCATATCAAAAATTCTTTCAGACAAAAGTTTTAGGTAATTATTAGGGGAATATTGTCCATTTTGTACGGTTTTGATATTGTGCCTATTAAGAGAGATATGATTAATGTTTCCCGAAAACCCCACTTTTTCCCACCCCTTTGGTCAATGGTTGGTGCTATAAAAGAAACTCTTCAAACATAAATGTTTGGGCTTTATCCGACACACAGTATGAACTTTGAACGGATTCGATATTTCACATATTAAGAGAGTTATAGCAATATTTCACTTTTTCGAAAAAAAAAGCCCCCCATTTTCACCCCCTTCGACCGATTTAGCCCAGTAACGAACTCGACCGAGATTTTATAGGTATACATATTAGGTAAAAAATTCAAAGTGATTGGTGCAAAATTACGGCAGTTATCGTGTCCACAAGAAACTGATATACATATATATATATACATACATAAATTATATATAAACTTTTGAACTGACGGTGGTTTTGGTGTCTGGGGAATGTGAAACACGAAAATATGTAGAAATTTTCCGGAAGTCGAAACATGGTACCCATTGCAATAGTTAGCTTTCTAATGAACTCTACCTAAAACAGATAACACACACTAATACTGTCATCACAACATGACCGCGTTGTCGCAGCCCCTAAACTTAAGAACCAACCAACCAGAGATTTCGAAAGCCCCGTGTACTCTGGGTGTGTGTAGAATCTGTCTGATAACCGGTGTTCAAATGAGGTTAAGTGCAAGGAAGCAAAAGAAGAATGGTTGAAAGAGAAACGTGCAGGTGTAGAAAATTGTCTAAAATTAGGAAAGGTAGATACAGCTTATCGAAGGATTAAGAGTACTTTCGGGAAAAGGAAGACTAAGTGCAGTAATGTTAAGGACTCGGATGGAAAACCTCTAACAGATAGGGAAGAAAGGGTGGAGAGATGGAAAGCTTACGTAGAGTGTGTGTATAAGGGGTATTGAGAATCATGTAATTGAAAGGGAAGAGGAAATTGATGAGGATGAGAAAGGAGATTTAATATTGAGATCAGAATTTGACAAAGCATTGGAAGACTCAAGCAGGAACAAAGCATCAGGCATAGATGATATACCGATTGAGTTCCTAAGCTGATTATGTGATGAGGGTCTGATCAGGTTATTTCACTTGGTGTGTAGGATTTATGAGACAGGTGAGGTACCCTCCGATATCAAGAAGAATGTTATCATCCCTATACCGAAGAAAACAGGAGCTGACAGATGTGAAGATTACCGTACAATCAGCTTGATCACTCATGCTTCTAAGATCCTGACTAGAATAATTTACAAGAGGATGGAAAGACAGATAGAGAGTTGGGTGAAGACCAGTTTGGCTTCAGGAGAAACGTATGGACGATTGGAATAAAGTACAGGGATAGGAGGGTGCTCTACAATCTATACAGAAACCAGACAGCAGTTATTCGAGCCGAAGGACATGAGAGAGAAGCTGGTATTCAGAAAGATGTACTTTTCCATTTATACATTGAACAAGCAATGAAAGAAATTGGAGAAAATTTCAAAGCAGGAGTAAAGATTCAAGGAGAAATAATTTCAACTCTGAGATTTGCTGACGACATCGTCATCTTAGCCGACACACCAGAAGAATTGAATGAGTTTTTAAATGGTATAGATTCTGAATTGAGGAAAGAATTCATGATGAAAATTAATAAATGTAAAACAAAAATATTGGAATGCAGCCGAAAGAAAACAGAAACCCCTATGGATGTTGAATTGGCAGGTGAACAGCTAAAGGAAGTAGGTGACTTCTGTTACTTGGGAAGCAAAATAACCTGTGATGGACGAAGCAAAGAGGATATAAAAAGTAGGTTAGCACAGGCAAGGGAAACATTTCTACAGAAAAGGAATCTGTTGACATCGAATATAGATTTAGGTGTTAGGAAGTCATTTTTGAAAGCCTTTGTTTGGAGCGTGGCGCTCTATGGAAGTGAAACTTGGACTATTGGTGCAGCAGAAAAGAAGATAATTGAAGCGTTTGAAATGTGGTGTTACAGGAGAATGATGAAGATCAGATGGGCAGATAGGGTTACGAATGAAGAGGTATTAAGACGAATGGGAGAGGAGAGATGTTTCTGGCAACTGCTAATGAAGAGAAGAGACAGGTTGGTAGGACACATATTAAGACACCCAGGAATAGCAAACTTGGTCATAGAAGGAAGGGTCGAGGACAAGAACTGTAGGGGTAGACCAAGGTTAGAGTATGTTAAACAGATTGCCTCGGATGGAGGGTGTGGTAGCTATGTAGAGATGAAACGATTAGCTCAGGACAGGGAAGCATGACGAGGTGCATCAAACCAGTCGAAAGACTGAAGACTCAAACAACAACATTTTAACGTGCCTCCTTCGCACACCAAACAAACGGTACTTCATTGTGCTCTAATGATACGGTAACGTTATTAGCAATAACTCACTCTGATATATTTTTCAATTTCACGAAAACTCTCGCGACAGTGCGTCCGCACAATTGTCAATCAGATTCAGTTGTGACGTCAGTTTAGACGAGGTTCCTGGTTCATGAAGTAACTTAGTAAGTCGTGTAGCCACTATTCGATCCTCGTTCCCATATCTGCGAGGAAATTATAATCCAATATATCCATAAATCCGTAAATATGTGGAAAAGTATGCAGAATGACGTTGAAAAAATGTGGATTACCGTAGTTGAAAATACAAATCATTTCCTTATCAATCTGACGATTGGAATGCAATACAAGAGTCAAATTAAGGGTAGGAGCTAGCTCGAAGCTTCCATGGTGCGTTCTATCCATCGGTGGATGTATTACCAACATATGCTCTTGGAAATAATCACCAACATGAGCCATTCTTTCAACTTGGAAGAAAAAACATCATTTTTTAAATTAGTTTTAAAATTACAGTGAAATAGATATTAAAATATGTTACAAAACACAAAACTAAATTTAAAAATATCAAAATGGTTTTTATGTTGGATGAAGCAATTCGAAGAGAGTACTCTAAATGAGTGTCAGAAACACGATTCCTCAATTTTGACTTCACATTCTTCAATTTGGAAAATAGCTGCTCTCAGATGTGCTACCAAAAAGGGATGCTGTCGATAGAGCATGAGATCTGGGAAATTGATCTCTTTCAACATACAATGAGTAAAACCCCAAAAATGTTTACATTTCTCCTGTAAATCGCTATTACACTGAAACTCAACAAGTTCCATTTGTATGTTTCCGGGATAGTCTTCCTTATTCACAGCAAATGGAGAACAAAATAGCTTGATCATTTTTTATTTAACTTGAAATCTTCAAACCTGTTACCAATAGCGTAGCCATGGGGGAGTTACTGGGGGTTAGAACACCCCCATTGGAAAATCGGCAGGTTGTGATTTGTGTGTGTTTTACCACCGCGCCGGCTACTTGGCGATGTACTGTTCTCGTCTTTCAGCCCGGGTCCCCATTTGAGGCTACACACGTCTTCATGACAACGTATAACCACAGTCTACCTACAGATTGCAAAGCTTGGCTCATATTTTTCTACCACGCGACAATTAAGCTCTCACGCAGCCAACAAGCATGTGCCGACTGCGCTGTGTTGGTGTATGTAATTGTTGCTGGATTTAGTGTATGTTAGCATTGTGTACCCGAGATATCTACAGGGTCTTTCACTCAAAGTGGGGCCGGCCGCACGGCTGGCGCAGCACTGCAGGTAGGTCGAGCCGAAGGCCAGACGAGCACATTGCAACATGGAGCAGAGACAGTTGCGACGCAGGATTTGACGAGTAAAGTTGACTTCGTTATTTCGTTTATAGCCTATTTTAAGTTATCAGTTTATAACGTGTGTACGTGGTTATTGTTTAATTATTATTGCGTTTCAAAATGTTATGACGTGTTATTGCTAAGTGTTAAAGCCCATTGCTTCATTTTTTATTTATGGGGAAAATTAAAAAATAAGGTTCATGCAACAAACCCTCACACTCCAGATGAACTCAAACTAAATATCACGAGAGACTTTGAGGCTATCTTGATGGATGAACTAATGCGTGTGAATGAAAATTTCCATAGAATTTGCCAGAAATGTGTAGATGCAGATGGAAGACATTTTCAACATCTTCTGTGACAATGATTTTACTTAGATTATGTGTTATTATTGTGTGCTTATTATTACATGCGATTCGTATTACATGTGGTCGTCCGACCCTCCACGCGCCACAAGGCTGGCCCCATTTTGAGTGAAAGCCCGTGTATAATTTAACATGTGATTTACAAGAGGAGATATGCAGTTCAATAAACAGATCAAATATTAGAAGCAATATTTCAGTGTTGCTAAGTAGCCTAAATGATCGCTTTTCAGTCGGTCAACACGAGTGTACGGTACCCAATTAGATTGCGCGGGGAGTGACAATTCATCTCCTGAATCGTATATACGCTTAATAAAACACTTCTCACATAAAGGGAAGGAGGGTTGAATGAGAAGCGTTTTATTAAGTGTATAAAATAATTATTGTATTATGAATTACACAATTACACAGGGAAATTATTTGTTACTCCTCGCCCAATTGAATTGGGTGTATTCGTGATGACCGACTGAGAAGTCATTCTATTCATGTAGACTGTTCAAATAACAAGACGACACCCGTGTTTCCAAAGGATCCTGAAAGGTAAGATTTGAGCGAAGTATTTTAGGCTAGTATTATTAAGCTTTTCGAGGGGAGCGTGATGGCGCAGTGGCTTAGCTGCTTGTCAATCACCCGGACGGCTGGAGTTTCAATCCCGGTGACAGCGGGGTGGAATTTTCACCTGAAAAATTACGTGGCGTTAGGAAGGGCATAGTCTTAAATCCCCGGCCAAAACCAAAATGAGCCTGGTTGGCTCCGGCGACACCAATTAATTGGGATAAGCAGTAGAAAGTAATATAAAGCTTTTCAATCAAACAACGGAACTAGGTCTATAAATCAATGTTACTGATTTTAGATCCCTTTTAACTACTGTGGCTTTTGGAGACGCCGGGGTGCCCGAATTTTGCCTGAAGGGGATATTTAACGTGCCAGTAGATCTACAGGCACGGCTCCCTCGCATTTACGCAAACTTAAATGCCAATTGACTGCGCCAGGATTAAATCCTGCAACCTTGGAACAGCAGGCGAGAACGTTACCGTTGAGCCACGCAGCCAGTTGGTCATAAATCAGGAGCATGTCTCGGTAGGATATCTATGCATGGCTTCGGTGGCGTAGTCGGTAGGATGCTGAACTGATATGCCCAAGATCGCGGGTTCAAACCCAGTTGAAGTCGTCGGGCCCATTTCATAGATGTATGGATGTAAAAGAACCTACAACTACAATTGGTAGTGTGTAGCTAAAATTTGTAGACTATTGGGTTGGAAACGCTCTATCAAGTTCCAACGTTCGCCGCTGGGTGTCAGTGACGGTGGCGTCTGGTAGCTAAAGTTGGTACTACTTGACATTGAAATAGGGGAACCTACGGGCGTTCGTTTTAAATGCCCTGCTATGGCCATTGGCTGCAATTCAAATATAAATATGTCTATGCAATTTGAAAATTAAGACATAAGTAAACGTAAATGATGTCATCTGCAGCACGTGCCGATATTTTAATTTTCAGATGTAGAAAATGGCTTTTTAATAGTCAGAGAGCTAATTTAATGAACAAAGATGTAGACTATTTTGTACAGCAATATAAACTTATTCTCGAATCATTTTGAAGCAAGACAATTTATGTCGTCAGGATAATGCTCACAAACTTAAATGTGGTACATTGTTTGTTAATTCTCTTATGAAATACCTGGTCTCCCACGTGGGCTGTGCACAATTGTTATTGCCAAAATTATTTGTAAAATTGACATTGTAGTATTTTGTCAAATTCAGGTATGAATGGTTTCAAAACCACAGAAAAATACGAAGTATCGACAATTGAGCCATTGACCTTAAGATCTTTTTATACTGTTCGTTTCACAAATCACACTGATATTCTTACTAATTAACTACTGTATAATGTTAGCCTACTCAATTTTACGAAATAGCTAGCTTTTGATATGGTTAAGAATTTGATATTATATTATACCCATACCAGCAACCCGCCCCAGCTTCATCCGGTATCTTTAAGGGCTAACCCTGCGTAAGCTTAAAAGGCGCACGGACGGCAGGTCCCAAACGCAATTCAGTAAAGCTGAGGTGAACAGCGAAACTCCAAACACACATAGTCTATCTACTCTTCTCTGAACTCTTAACTCGACATGACTCGGCAGTTGATGCTGGCCGAAGCTAGGGGTGATAGGCTCGCTCGCTAGCTCGTAAACTCGCTCCGAAGCAAGTAATTTAAATTTCCACTGAATGGAGATTGTTGGAAGAAATGAAAACGTAAAATCACTTATAGTGGGCGATTTATTTAAGTTAGAGATATGCTGTCGTGGACGTTTTTGTAGAACTTTTCATGTTGACCAAATCTTACACTCAGAGTAGGGCTATATAGATATTTTAATGGTTTATCCAGCGTAAGCTTAAAAGGCGCACGGACGGCAGGGTTTTCTTCGACTCGATTGTCTGAAATCATTACTGCTTGGCTTATTTGGTCATAAATGAATGTTTTCCTACAGAAACCTTCCTCGAGAAATCCTTTACTGAATGGTGAAAACCGTTTCAAAATCTATTCAGTGGGTTTCGATATTACCCGTTACATCCAGAACCGGTGACTTTGTTTCATGCTCTGTAGAGATGCCCACGACTATCATTGAAACAAATAAACATGAATTTATAACTGGTATGGGCTATTAATTCTACGTAGGACTCATTAAATACGTCATACAACCAGGGCCGGATTTACCGTAAGGCAAAATAGGCACGTGCCTAGGGGCGCCGCAGTCCAAGGGGCGCCTCAAGGCGCCCTTTCGGTTAGGTAACCGGCAATGATCTGTACTGGAGGCACCCCGAAGTGCACCGCCGTCAAGCGCCCTCTTTGCTAGGGCTTTAAATGTGCTAAGTTAGGATAATAGCAGTATACATGCTAAAATAAATATTGAGAAATGAGCAGAGACATTTAGAAATAATATCGTGTCTTTGTCGCATGCCCGCCCATGCCCTTCCACTTCGCTCTTCGTTATGCCGCTCGACGCCCTTTCGTCCCGACGAGTGTGAGAGGGGAGGGGCGGCGGGCGAGCGGAGCTCTGCTACGCGCGCTGTTGTTGCGGTAGCTGGGTTTGCTTGCATTGTTGTTGTTGTTATTTTGGTAAGATTGCTGGACACAGTTGCCTCTTCGCCCAATAGCTTCTGTACAGATTGCACCACAGTAGCACATACCCGTCACACGTAATGTTTGTAAACACAGACAAAAATTTGCTAACATAAACCATTCGCCTACAAAATCTATCCATATGGTCCATAGCACAAAGGTATGCACGATACACTAAGAAGGGTTAAGGAAAACTCAACACACACATACTTCGTGTCAAATCGTAAAACGTAGAAAAATACAGCAAACGAAAGAGGGGACCAGAAATTATAATGTAAAAGGGAGATGGTCCAAATACTCCATTATGGCCTCGACCAATGGAATTACAGGATTATGCAACATAGTGGACATATTTAAGGGCAATGTATAACCTAACGATCTTAACTTTCTGAGCATCACTATCCTCGGTTCATTGAAAACGTCACACTGAAACATAAGATTGCTAAGTGTACCCCTCATTCGACCACACACACATCTAGCATTCTCGCGAAGGTTCATGCATGCCATATACACCGGCGTCAGAGCATGCTGAAAACGCAAACGTATTATAGTAATAATGTGCCGTCTCGTATATCTGCCTACCCGAAACCACGGTGTTGTTCGGATAGTGGGTTGTACCAGAAAATAATTACGAGCCTTAATTAGCGCGATATTAGACCATTCAGTTTGCCATTCATTGAGGAGCTGGGAATAAATAACAGGCAGGAAGTCCGTAAAAGGTACAGCGATATTGTAAACGACTCCATATCCCTGTGCTGCCCACTTTGCCATGGCTTGCATTGTAGTAGCATCGAAGTGCCCCACGCCCCTTGCTTGTGCTGTGTGCGAGTTCGAGCTTGCGTTGTGTTGTTTTGTTGTGATGTGATCTGCAAGTAAATGTTTTAAACTATAGGCAGCAAAAAGTTGTCTGGTTACCAAAACCGTGTCCGCAAAGCTGAAGTGGATAAGTAAGCCGAGGTTACACTATCAAAATGTCGGAAAATAAATGAGATGTTTAGTGCGTGTGTGAATCCTACACCTCCAACGACAAATTCGGATAACAATAACAATTCTTGCTTTGCGGTTCACGACATTGACTGCGATGGTGTTCAGCAACTTGAGGTAAGCTACCGTACACGAATTACTTTACGCAAAGTAGGCCTTTCCCAATAGGCGATTCCTTGATACACTGTTGCACAAAGTGACATACGTAAAAACTCAGACTGGTTTCGAGGCCTGTGATCGAAATTTTAAAGAACTTTATTGCGCGCGTACTAAAAAGCCTGTCAGTGACTCGGTGGTCGGCACGATATGACTCTTGTCAAGCTCTGAGGGAAGGCTGATGTGGCTTCGTGGCAGCTCTTGAGAGTATAGACTACACGAAGACAGAAATCAAAAGGCAAACACTCGAAGTGAAGCCAAAGGCATCTTAAGCAATATCATACAATTAGAAACTGCTTTCCTAGTTGTTTTCTGGAGTACCAGTTTAAAAAGATTTAATACTGTCGGCCAAAAGCTCCAAAAGGTTAGCACTAATTTGAGCACTGTGGTAGAATGTTACGCTTCGTTAGCGGAATTTGTGCAAAGTTTAAGAGATAATTTCGATGTCTATGAGAAAGAAGACAAAGAATTACGCGGTATTGCTCAATATTCCTACGAACTAAAGAGAAGACCGGAACGAAAGACTATGAATGATGACACAAAGCAAGGAGAATATGTACCGTCAGAGGGCTCAGAAAATGTTCGCGTCAATGTATTTTATGTAATTCTGGATGTACTAAGTGCTGAGCTTAAGAGGCGAAGTGACGCATAAGCCTGTATCACACGACACTCGCTACCATGGAAGCTTCTACCAGTACGGGTATACACGCGTCTATTACCATGTGATTCGTACTTTCCATACTAGGTTCTGCCTTCCACAGTATCTTCCATACAACTCACGAAATTGAACACGTGCTATTTTTCCTGGCAGCTTGTATGGAAGTTTGAGTACAACAACCAATCTGATTGCTTTTCTCGTTCTAGTAGAGATCTTAGCGACAACATAAACAAATGTATTTGTTATGTAGGTAGGGCCTCGAATAAATACATCTGACGAAACTATATTTTCTCTAAACAGGTCTGTGTGAAACGCGCTTGCTATATCCAGTGAATACAGAATGTGTCACAATATTAATCTGGGATAAATTTTGAACTATTTAAATAGTATCCGTCCATGGTTTTAAACAGTATTTGTTGAGGTTAGCTAAAAAAGTCATTTTGTTATCTCTGGAAGTTGGCAACCCTCTGCTCTTTGGTTTTTAAAAATAAAATCTAAACTGCGGCGATCGCGTTACGTAAGAATAAGTGTACGTTGTGTCTGTTTTATTTATTCAATCGAACAATATAATCTAATCTAATAGAAGATATCTAAAAATATAAAATAATAAGATTACTTCAACAGTACGGTATTTAGGTAAAATAGAATTTTAATTGAGAAAAAAAATATGTTTCCTATCGTCCTCGTAGATCATGTAGACAAAACTAAGTTGCAATATTGTTGTACGACGTGAGGAGGATATAATAAAATAATTAAAAAGAAGTAAAATTATTCTCGTCGCCTCCGTAGCGTAGCGGTCAGCTGCCGCCCCGGAGGTCCTGGGTTCGATTCCCGGATCTGAACGAAATTTGAAAAGTGGTACGAGGACTGAAACGGGGTCCACTCAGCCTTGGGTGGCCCAAATGAGTAGAGGGGGTTCGATTCCCCCTCAGCCATCCTCGAAGTGGTTTCCCACTTCGTCTTCGGGCAAATGCCGGGATGGTACCTTCTTCAAGGCCACGGCCGACTCCTTCCCTCTTCCTTGTCTATCCATCCTAACCATCCCTTACCTTCTCTCATGAGGCCCCTGTTCGCTTTGCAGGTGGGGCCGCCTGGGCGAGGTGCCAATCCCACCTCACCAGTTGTATCCCTTCCGATTCGATGATCCCAGCTCTAGGACACTGCCCGTAGAGGCGGTAGTGGTAAGTTCCCTCGCTGAGTCCGTGGGTTCCACCAACCTGGAGGGTAAACGACTTTAAAAATAAATAAAAAATAAAAAAATATAACAAAATCTCCTTTGGATAGCCTTGAACCCGGGATCTTCAAAACACCAAGCGGGCGCGATACCACTTGTACACTTTTCCAGCAGATTTTACCTAATTTTGTTACGTTTCTTATTAGCGCATATGGTTAAATATCCAACGATTATAGTTAGATCTTAAATATTGATTGGAATGCATTCATTCAGTACCAGACATGTTTTCAAATATACAGGGTGGCGCACGAAATGTCATACACTGGAAATTGTTTATAGAATATTTAATATACAACATATTTAATAAAGAATGGCATTACAACATTCACTGAAATGTGCATGATTAGTCAGTATGCAGGACATGTTCAATATGCCCACCTTCTCGGCAAACAACAGCTTCGAGACGAAACTGCATGTTTGTGACCACTCGACGACACATGTCCTCACTCAACCCTCGGAAGAAAGTCACAATGGCCGCTTGCAATTGCAGTACATTTTCTGATTTCTGGCGGTAGATTGTCTCCTTCAAATATCCCCACAGGAGGAAGTGGCAGGGATTAATATCGGGGCTATGTGGTGGCCAGATTGAGCCGCTCTGAAAACGTTCTGGATATCGATGGGACTTCACACGGGGCCCGAAATGTTCATGCAGGAAGTACAGAACAACATTTGCTGTGTGCAGACGAGCTCCATCTTGCATGAACCATTGTGTCTCTATTGGTAGTCATGATGCAAAGAGTTGTGGAAGGAAACTGATTTGCAACATGTCATGTAACGCGCACTGTTGACTTCGTCATGATTGGCCCAATAATTCCATGACTAGAAATTGCAGCCCACACACATACTTTCACACCATGACTTTCAACCTCGTGCACAATAGCAGGCCGTTCTTTCGCCCAAAACCGGACATGTTTGTTCACAGCACCGTTGAGATAAACGCATGCCTCATCACTGAACCATGTGTTGTGCATCACCTTCTGCAATAGACCACCCAGCAAACTGTACTCGCCGTTGCTTGTCAAGCACCGTTAGTTTATGACCTGTTGTCATTTTGTATGGGAATTGGTCAAGCTCAGACTGCAGTATTCTCTGAATTGACCGACGAGAGATGTCCAGATGAACACAGGCAGTTCTAGTGGTTATGGAGGGGCTCCGATCCACAGCCGCTCTCACAGCAGCAAGATTATCCGACGAGCGGACTGGCATGAGCCGGGTTCGTTTTCTCTCCAGTATATTGCCTTCTGTTTCAAATTGGCTGGCCAGTCTGCCAGCAGGGAGCCCACCGGGTGCGGAAATTAACACGAAACCTTTCCCAAGTCCGAGTTACACTCTTTGTTTCCGCATAATATAACACTTTTCACCTTCTGTTCGAGCGTCAGCCTCACTTTGTCCGCCATGCTGTATAACTGGAAGCCGGTACGCATGCACGACATGTGCTGCTGTCTGTCGAATCACGCATGAAATAAGGTTTCTGTTCACGAAAGAACATGGTTGTGAGCCCAGATGTACACATTTTATAAACCATTTTCGATGTATGACATTTCGCGCGCCACCCTGTACTTAAAGCAAGTTTCATGTCCGTTTTTCGTTAATAATGCGAATCGACTGTAAATTTTACCCCCAAACGACAAACGTCCTTCATGTTTTATTTCTTACAACTTGGCGCACGAAATGCTAGCGTGTGATACACTTCAGCCATAAAAGCAGGTGTACGGGCGAGGATGAACAGAATCATAGAGGATTTTATACCAGCGATCACAACAGCTTCCATGCTAGCGAGTGTCGTGTGATACGGGCATTACAAAGTCCTCCATAAGAGAGTTCATTTTCTAGAAAACCTGTTTGACCTACATGGACCAATGATAAAAAAAAATTCGCTGACGATCTCTCAGAAATGTATGTGGATGACTTAGAAAGTGCAGTGGCTGACGAGTGCTTGCATTTAAAGGAACATTTAAAAATTGCAGATTTTAAAGGTAAGTCAGCCTCTGAGCTCAGCACTTTCCTTCATGAAAAATATTTACATGATATGTACCCGAACATAAACATTGCTTTACGGATACTTCTCACTATTCCAGTGACAAATTGTTCTGGAGAAAGATAATTTTCGGTACCGATACTGAATCGCGTCAAGAACTATTTGCGGTCAGTCACTAAAGAAGAATGGTTAAACTCTATTGCACTCCTAGCGATTGAAAAAGATATGACGAAAAACTTGAACTGCGATGCCATAATTAATGAATTTGCCGAAAAGAAGGCAAGGAGGAAACTTTTGAAGTAGTTCTCGTTGTGCTTGAGGCAGGCCCCGTTATGTCTTCATTCATGTTTTTAATCTGCACTTTAATTTCTCTGAAAGATATTGCAGGAAGATATGCAGTTGGCCTTATTTGTATTTTAGAGGCGCTTTGTTCAATTTAAAATGTCGTTCGTACCACTGCTCTTAATGCGTTTTAAAATTAGTGTGTGTTCTACTATTTTTTTTTACTATATTTCGTGCTACCGCAGTTCATTCAGTTACAGCAGTAAATAATGTTTTTATTTTTGAAGCTACTCTTCTCTTTTGTTGTATGGATTAAGGCTAGACATTATTTTTGGAAAAGGTATTCATTAAAGTGTTTTGGTTGCATAAAAGTTAAACTCTTTCATGTAGTTTTACTCCAAGCTGTTATTTTTATTGAATTGAATATGATTTCCCTGCAAAAAAATTCAAGCATAAACATATGCTGTCAGCCATATATCTGTTTATTCCTTTTTTCCGAACCTTACCTCATGCGAGTGGCTATGCCTTATCATAAAAATCGAGGGAGGGGGTTCAAGTGAGGAGGGGCGCTCAATGGAGAGGTGCCTATAGCGTAACTTTGGGTAAATCCAGCCCTGCATACAACTGTACCTAGGGGTACTTGTCGAGGACTGAACTAATTAAAAGATACGAGCCTTACAGTAGTCGCATATGAAGTGTAACATCTGGCATGTTATCCTACTATGAAATTGAGATGAAATGTATGTGAAGTCATCTGACATGTTATCCTACTCGTATACTACACGGCTTGGACATTCTTAAAATGTTAATTTACGCTCCGTTTTCATACTGGTACTATGATGAATGTATAGATTGAATTGGAGATATGCTACTGTCACACTTGTTTGAAGAAACATCACATATTATATTGTAAATTAAGAAAAGTCTCTAGCCTATCTATAGACTAGCCTACTAGAAATAATATTCAATACAATCAAATTTCCCAACTCCTGCTTGGTGCAAACTATTGTAATTAAAATTAGATAAATCGTGATTTCATGTAGATTCTGTTAAAATGACGCATAATGTTATGATAGATATCGTTTAAATCGATAATCCAGTAGCAAAAATAATTGCTGGAACTGGGGTTCGAACCTGAGACCTCAAGATTCGCAGACCAAGATGCTACCCACGCAGCCATTACAACCACAGAAATTTAGAGTACAAGACAGGTACTCATTTTCACATGCCGGTAATAATATGGAAGTATTTTTATGCTCCGTAAATATTTTGCTTATTTTCGATAATGTTCCTGCGTGGACTTGAGTTTTAAATTAGTTATGAATACGCCTAATTGACAGTAGCCTAAAGGGAATTCCTATAGTGGTCTATGAAAGGCTAGCTAGTTCCCGTATAAAACATCGATATATATTACATTTGTCACTGCATTACCGCAATGTGGGTTAATATCTGAATAGCCATTGTGCCGAAACATAATACCGGCTTTGTCGACTAGTTACAATGTTTCATATTAAAGCATATAATCATTTAAATACTGATACGAAGACTTTTAAAATGTGGTTTGTGTTTCAATCAGTTGACAACATAGTTCGCATGAGCGTTTACCGTTCAGTATGAAAGTGTTGAGCAATGTTACTCGGGGAGTGGATACCCATCACTTTTATCCAGAGATTGAAAAACAGACTCTGAATAAATCACAATTGTTTTCAGAAAATATGATATAATGAATATGATGTATTGTAGAAATATCTGTAATGGCACCTCCAAACCTTGAAGTAATCCATATGTTATATACATTACACATGGTACCACTGCCAGCTGGATCGCGTCTTACACACTTCCGCCCGATCCACTTCTGTCCCATTTTTCAAAATCACTCCCACAAAAATATCCAGCAACCGAGTGGAAAGATGTTACACATCAAAAACAGAGCATTCTTTTCATGTTCCTATGAATTAAAAGTGTCCAGTACCTATTATTGTATATCAACATTGTATATTTTCTATTCTGTAGCAGTTAGTGATTTAACAAGACTTATGTTTACAAGGGAAATAATCACTCAAGTGAGTTAAAATTCATAAAACCACTGCAAAAATGAAATATGTTCCGTAAATAAGTGCTCAATGCAAGTTGCCAGCTTGCTGGCCACCGCGAGCGCTAGTGACGCTTCATCTACCAAGGGGGTGTTAATTCGTAACGCGACTGTGTATTTTAGATTGTGGTAATACAGCTCCGTCCTCCCAGGGTTGCCAATCAAACTTTTCCCCCGCGAAATATAGCTTAGCCTATTTCAAACTGAGGCTGGCGCCAAATAATTTTGAATCCCACATAGCGGGACAAAATTAGGTTTTCTTTTCTTGGCTGGAGAGAAGTTATATGTAAATTAATCTAGATTTTATTAAAAATAACGCATTTTAATAATGAGACCTTTATGCATACCTACATTAGCATAAGCATACCTGCTTAGAAGGGTACGATATGAAGGGTACTTAGAAAACTCTATGGGTACATTAGCACTAATTTCGGGATCGTTATTAACTTCTTGAGCGCGAGATAACCGTCAGCCGAGTTGCTTCATTTTACGTAAATATATGTCCAGAAATTCCCCGAATTTCGGTAATCTCCCAGTTACAAATGAGTGAAATTTGTCGCATGTGTAGTGTAAGCAACTAAACCTTTTTCCGGCTGCATGTAGCGTTATTTTGTAAGGTAAAAAGGACCTTGGTAGGTGACAAAAATTTTCAAAAATGATATTTTAGGCATTCGTGGCTAATTGCAATATAAAGCACAGGATCTTGTTGAAAAAAACTGAATAAACATAAAAAAAAAGTATTGAATAACTCATAAATCAACATGATACAACGTGAGAGGACATGCCCACTTTTGCCTGTTACTGAAATCAGATCGTAGAACAGAGAGTGCTTCGCTGTATTTTCCTTGACAGTGTTGGAAAGTGTGTTAAGTCGCCCTTGAGTAGTTGGCTCTCCCACAAACAAAGTTTTTTCTCAAATACCTCAACTTGATCAAAAAGGTTATGAATCGTGATGTTCTTACCTTGCAGTCGAATATTCAAATCATTGAGATGCATTGAAATATCTGTAAGGTACCATACCCAAATTCAGCCATCCAATTGGGGTCGTTGAACTGGTGAACTATCTTTCCTTTACTTTCCATGAATGTACAGTTTTCTTCTTTCAGATCAAAAACCCTTTTAAGAAACTTTCCCCGACTGAGCCAGCGAACCTCTGTGTAATATACTACATAACCATATTCTGCATCCATCTAAGGAAAGTCTGGAATTCCCTATGGCTCAATCTTTGTGATCTGAGAAATTCCCGATTTTAGTCACATCTTTGATCACATCCCTGAAACAGATAAGTTTTTCACACAAACTTTCTTGGTGGATAATACAATGGCATTGCATGAATTGTCTATTTTCGCACGCATCTTTTCTGATCAGAACCGCAGCACCTCCATGTTTTCCTATCATTGCTGGGGCACCATCAATAACAACACCGAACAGATTGTTCAGCTTTAGTCCAAAGTTGAAGTCAAAGACTTTTAATTAATATCACTTCCTTTAGTTGTGCCTTTCACTGGAAATCTTCATAAGTACCGGTATTCAATCCATGGATTGGACTGCGGCAGTTCTCCAGTCTGCTCTATTTATAGCTTTCCTCTTCATCTCTTCATAGTTTCTGCATCCTCCATCAGACATGATTTGCTGTACATATTGTAGGCGTGGTCTTCCTCGACATCTTTTGCCTTCAACCATTCCCTCCAATACCGTTTTCAGCAGGCTATTGTGTCTCAAAATATGTCCTATCAGTCTAGTCCTCCTCCTCCTCTTTATGCTTTTCCATAAGGTATAATTTTCCTCCACCTTTTTAAATACTTCAGCATTCGTTATTTTTTCTGTCCAGCTAATTTTTAGCGTTCTTCTATAACATCATTGTTCAAAAGAATGTAACCTTTTTTTTTTTCTTTTCCAACTGTCCACATTTTGCAGCCATTTCTTTGGTAATGGAAAAGTGAAGGTCGATTCCTCTGATAAAAATAGCTAACTGAGCTGTCTCTGTAACATCAGTGCTCGAGCCGCTGAATAAAAAGCAAATTTTGAAGCACGGTCTTTTAGTGTGTTTTCAATATCCTGAGCTAATTCTTCTGGCCACAGTAACACCAGATAAGCTAACCTTTGAAAACAAATGCTTTTGTTTCGGGCATAGAATTTCAGCTGCCGATTCCATGCACTGCTTTACAAACTCACCATCTGTAAATGACTTTGTATTCTTAGCAATTTGTTCAGAAATGATGTAGCTAACTTTAACACTTAATTCACTTTCAGCGTTTTGCCAAGTAAACGAGGATTGTTGATTTTCTAATTTTTTCTTTAAATATCGTACTTTTCTATTCAAAATTGTCCTTGGATTGAGTCCATCTTGGAGCCGTGCTTGGCTTTATAATGCCGCTTTAAATTGTACCCTTTCATAAACGAGGCAGACTCGTTACAAATTAAAAATTAAACAAATTGGTTTATTTTTTTATAAATACAAAACAGTACAGGTCAGTCCACTTTTCTTGGAACACTCGGTACTAATCGGCAATTTTCCGTTTGTTACTACTCATAGTCATTATTCACAAAACATAAACAAGCGTTCACTCGCTAGGAGAGATCAGGTGATACTGATTAGTCCACCATGGAAAGCAAGCAGTCTGAGTTGACTGACCATGAGTCGCAGGGTTGCCACATTCGCTTCACCACTTACAAAATTCCCTACTACGGCCTACGAAGTATGATAACATTTAAAAATCAACAAAATGATTCAATCTTCTTAACTCTTTGTTCCTTTTTTTATCGGTATATCAACATAAAACTGTTGTGGCTATCAAAATACCATCAAATATGAATTATTAAAACTAAATCATTTTGTGGGCCGCTGAAATATACGCGGTGGGTTGAAGATCACTGCCGTATGGTGTCCGAACCCCTCGTGTACATCCCAGGGCATATGACAGGTAAACATTACAGGGATAGTATCCTAGCACCTCTAGTAAAAGGCTATGCTGACAATTTCGGCCTAAATTTCACTTTTGTGGAAGATACGGCTCGCCCCCACAGAGCTGGCATTGTCAATGCCTTTCTTCAGGAGAATGGTATTCACAGAATGGAATGGCCTGCCTGTGCTCCCGATCTCAATTGTGTAGAGCAGGCGTGGACACTGCTTAATTAATAAGTCCGTCCTCACTTTGCTGCATGGCAATATGCAAAACGTTTTCTGATGTGTGTACGATGACCATTCACCGGCACTCCTGTTCGGTAATTAAAAGTTCTGAAACATTTAAAATAACTGTTCTTGATGCAGTGGAGGAACCATCTTGGTTATCTACCCCATGTACTGTAGGTATTTGTTAGTATGACAACCTTCGTTATTGTGATGCACGCAGAAGATTATGCAACTGCAATCATTTAGGTTAAGGAATGGGATAGTTCCCTCAGGCATTGAAGAGGTACCACCACAACCACCCTGTAGTGTGTGTGGAAATGCCCGAGGAGAATCTCTCTCAGGATTTGACCTTCATCTTTATCTGTATCTTTATTTGCCTAATACAGTTTATTTCACTTTCAACTTCAAGATCATCGTATAATTCTTGAATTTTTCCATTGAAAACACTATGTGCATTATAAAGGTGCAACAAACAAAAGAACCCTCGACTATTTCAGTTCGCGCAGCTCACTTCGGCTCGTCCGATCTTCCCCGACAGTACGGGATCAAGGACAAGACCTATGTGCGCGCTCACTGTCAAGCGGAACCATGTATTATTTTCCCATACAAATACAAGCCGATATAAAATAAGTGAATTAATTTACGTATTTCACAGTCATACAGCATAACCTCTTGATGTATAAGGATTACAAAGCAACCATGAACGCAATTTTCTAACCACCCCGAGCCGAGAAAAAGTTACCTTACAAATATGATAACAACTTTGTTTCTTGGACACATAAAATTTTGAAATTAATAAACCAGTTATAAAACATTCCAATGTAGGATTGTATAAAAATTTGGATTCGATCTGATGACGGGGTTTTAAGATATAAATTCTTAAATGTGATGCATGGTTGAAACACGCTTATAAACGGGCACTTTTTGCGTTCCAACTGCGATAAAAATATTAAAATATTAACTAAAAATTCCAAACCTGCATGAACTAACGTAAAATAGAACGACGAAAATGATGTCATTGGAATGTAGGTAGGCCTATAATGCATGCAAATAACTCGCTTATTAAAGAAAAGGATTAAGTCATAAGAGGCAGTATAACATACCTGTCATTCTCGTATCTCATCTGCCATCTCACTATCGTCTTCCTGATTACTGCTGTTATTCTCGGACTCAGATTCAGATGAGCTGCCATCACTCACAGAAATGATGAAGCTATCAATGGCGTCATCGATGAGAGCATCCTTGGACCAATATTCATCTTCTATCGTGCTTACGTGGTCGCAACATTTTTTCCATTTGAACTGTGAATATTCCGAAAATTCTTGCTCGCGAAGCCTACGCTTCACTTCTAGAGAGTCTGACACAGATTCACCCACTCTACCCTTGATGTCTGCCCACACTTATTCAATAGGATTGAGGTCTGCGTGATAGGGTGGCAGACGCAAAACACTGTGCCCGGCATTAGTAAACATTTTATCAATTTTGTAGGTCTTCTCACTAGGGACATTTTTCACCAACATCAACAAATCCACTTTGGTCATCCTTTCTTCAAATTGTATGTTGTTGTGCGTAAGCCAATCAACTATGTCCTTTTTGAGCGACCATAGTGTTGGCTTCTTATTCTCTTGTACGCTGTGATAACTGGCATTGTCTAATACAATCACACTGTTTGGACTTAAGATCGGCAGCAGTTGCCTTTCCACCCAGGTAGAAAAATTGGTAAGGTTCATGTCGTCATGGTAGTTCCCTGTTTTTTGCTTTGATTTGAATATCAGTAAGGCGTTGTTTACAAAGCCTTCCTCTCCCCCAGCATGCACAACAATAATGCGAGGGCCTTTCCCTATAGCTCGTAATATTCCCAGCTCTGTATCAGATTGCCAACACGATGGGACAGAGTGAGTAGAATGAACGAATGTCTCATCTAAATACACTATTCTCCGACCATTCTCTCTGTACTGACGAATTTGTTTGAGGAACCTTCCTCTCCATGCCACGATATCAGGTTTTTCTATCAAAAACTTCCGAGAACTACGGCACCTAGTCCAACGGAACCCCATCTCTTTCAACAGCCTTCTAAGCTACTCTCTGCTACAGTCAAGTATTACTTCTGATTTTAACACCTTGTTCAGTTTCTTCAGTGTAGGTACAGTTTTTTTCATCACGTAAAATTCACTTATTTTCCGACGTATCTTACCTTTATCAAAAGTCATCTAATTCGATCCTTTTCTTATGGCCTGTTCTTTTGCCATCAGGTGTAGAAAACTGCAGCCGACCCTTGGCCATAGACGTCTTCCCTTCCGCTATTATACGCTTCACGAGTGACTTTGAAACACCCGTTGCTTCACTTGTTGAAGCCACAACATTATAATTCAGTTTATGAATGGTTTTCTGTTCCCGTAGTTGAGCAGTTACGTTATAGACTATTTCTCTAGCTTGTCCCCTTAATGGTCGTCCAGATTTGCTACCAGACTTCGAAGTAGAAGCCATAACGAAAATCAAATTATACTATTACTAAAATAGCATGGTACACAGCACTATATACATAAACACATTTACCAATAAAATGCACGCTACACAACAGGGGATTATAGGACTACAATAAAGAAAGAAAACTTATATAAAACTGACAAAACAATAAGAGCGTGAAAATGGATACGGTACACAATTGGCAACGAATTGGCGCGTCTACGCACTGAGCTCGGTACGGCGGCCAGATAGCATGTGACCCCCTCCACCGCTCCTCTGTGACGTCGCAGATCCACTCGAAGTGAATGCGCAGAGAAGTGTGCTTTGCGCAGGCTCTTTTGATCGTTGCAGGTTTATAAATTACGCATGGGTCTCCGTAGTGATATTTCCACAGAAATTGTAATAGTATATAGCTATCATATTCTCTTGAGTAAATAGCAATAAAGTACATGGTATATCGTTAATCCTGGCATAATCGTTGCATATCTTTATCCTAAAATTTGTAGAAGAAAAGCAGGATGCAACGATAATGCAAAGAATACTGTATTAAAAGTTCAAAGAAGAGAAACCACAATTTTGTAAAAAATTACTGTATCTTTATTTGCCGTAATACAGTATATTTCACTTTCAACTTCAAGATCATCGTATAATTCTTGAATTTTTCCATTGAAAACACTATGTGCATTAAATTACGCATGAGTCTCCGTAGTGATATTTCCACAGAAGTTGCTGGAGCTAGACTGGCGCAGCCTGTCAATTATTTTAATTTAACTGGGATGTCCCTCATAAAAGTTTCTGCTAATAGCAGTCGAGCCTGTGCTTCGTGCGGCGGCGTATTGAAGCTCATAGTTTCGAGACCAGCTCGTGGAAGCGATGGGTCCATACAAGTTTCACTCCCCTCGACTGGTGCAGAGTGTGGCCGACATCTAGTATGCCCTATGCCGGCCGATAGTGTAGCGAGAGTCATAGCCACAGAGACAGGAGTTCCTTTTTCCTGACTAAGCCACGCCAAGTTATAAGCTGGCGGCAGTGTGTGCAACCGATTCAAATATAAATGCCATGAAATTTTATAAACTAATTTTGTATTCGAAAAGTAGTGTGCGACAATTATGCCATGGCGACGAATATACCAGGAAATATAGTCATTAAAAACCATTTCCCTCTCGAGTTGGATTCCGGAATTTTAAAATTATTGACATATGTGCAGAAAAAAATCTAACTTCACTATAAGAACTTATTAAATTGCTTTGGCACCTGTGAATTATCTGTATTGAGTATTAACAAGTGTCGAAGCAATCTAAAAAGCTAAGAAAGTTAGTATGTAGAATTAAAGCACTATCCATGGTTAATGTTTCTGCCTCATATTCACTATTATACCCAGGCACAAACTGTATTAATGGCCTGGTTAGTCGGAACTACTTCACTCGATCCTAACACCAATATTTGCCTCCCAATTTCACTCAAGATGATCAGCAATTACAAAAGCCACAATGCAAATGCTTATTCACTGCATGCTAACAATAAGGTTTCAAATATCTTGTTAGAACACCTACAGTAAACAATTTCCAAAGATTCCTCTGATAAAGTTTACTACCAGACATCATAAGAATGAACTTCCAGTAAAGTCTTAGAAAAAGTACCTGTAAACAATTATTAAACCAGTGATTATAAGAATGGGCCTAAATTAATCATTCAATTAATCACTGAATGGAAATAATCAGCATGATTAAATTTTGTGTATGGACTTCATTTCGTTGTTCCACATTAATATTATTCCATCCAACATTTTTGATTGACAGGGCAATTTAGGCAGGCAAAACTGAAAAATAAGACTTCAAAATATTTTATATCCAGTATGTTGATTGCTTTACAAAGAATACATATTTAATTGCATTCTAAAGAATTTTCCTGACCTTGTGGGTGGTTCTTATTCTAACATTTTATTTGGTCACCATGCAGTAAGTTAGGACATTAAAAGATAAAAACCTTTCTAAATCCGAACTCAGTGCTTTGGGAGCATAGAACACACCGATGAAAATAATAAGCTTCTTAGTTACCCCTTGTATTAAGGTAGCAGATATAGTTTGAGATTTATAGTACAGAGGATTTGGTGGTCTAACCTGTCACTAAGCTGGTTTCACTGAATTACACACACCGAGTGAAAAGTGACACTGGCTAGAGGACGCCTAAAAGAACTTAACATTGTTTTTGTAAAAATGTAAGTTTCTAGCATTCAACATACATTTTCCCTATGGCACTACAGCCCATGAAGGGCCTAGGCCTACCAAGCGGCCCCTGCCCAACCATTTGGCCTGCAGATTATGGGCCAACGCGTGGTCAGCACATCGGATCCCCTCGGCCATTAATCTTAGTCTCCATGACTGGAGCACTGCCTCACTGTCAGACAGCTACTCAATTGTCCTCGCGAGGCTGAGTACACCCCATTCCAGCCCTAATGTCAGTTTCTTAACTCCCTGACAGAGCCAGGAATCTAACCCGGGACCTCTGAGTGAGAGTTAGGCGCGATACCCCAACACCACGAGGCCAGCTTCCACATGCATAAAGCCTGTAAAATGTCAAGGGTTGTGTTGCATCATAAAGTGGAGAGGTACAGGGTGTGGTTATGATGCTCGTAACTCTTGTTCACAGCGTGTAAAATATATAAATAAACACCCACAAAAAATTATTAGCATATAGAACTTAATATTGAAACTGTTTGAAATAATTATACTATATTAAAACTGCTCAGTTACTTAGACCTGATATAGTTCAGCTCGTTCATCAAAAATGGAATACATAAATTCATTTTATCGTACATTTACAATCGTTAACCAAGAAAGTCAGTCAGTTCTTGGGCAAGGTCGTGGAAGTTTTTCCTGCAAAACTGGATGATGAAAACACTATCCTTAATACCACACACACTGCACCACTTAGCCAAGAAACCAGAGGCAAAAGCTCTGTTTCCCAACTCATCTATATTTTGCATACTTTAAAATTTGCAGTTCTTAATATGTATGCAAAAACTCATCCTAAACTAAGATTAATACAGTTTTCAGGTGAGGCAACGAATTACAATACAACTCTCAAAATAACACCATCTACCAATTCACAAGCTAGAACATGCAGCACTACGGCTTCCTTCGCCTTGTTTCACAAACCTTCAATTTACAGTGCTCCCAAATAAGAATAGTTCCTTATTAATACACTTGGGGGGACAGGAAGGATAGCTAGTCCTCAGTTATAAACTAGCACCAACACCTGTTGACTAGAAAAACAACTCGGTATCCATATGTTGCCAGACTGTTCCTGACCGAAGGTTAAGAAGGTTTTTCGTGCAGAACAAGGAAATTTCATCAAACTTACCTTGCTTCAGTGAAATAATCACCCCCTGCATTTAAATATGGAGTGGATTTTTTAAATTTTACTGTATTTAACTTTTAAACTGATCAGTCTTACACATAATTCATACCACCTGGACGTTAATCTTTATAGTGTGTGGGTAACAATGAGGTCATTCTTGATTCAGATACCGGTGATACCTGCAGTATTTTCAGTTAAGTGCACCCTAGGTAACATAGAAATTCCTCCAAACTAGACAAACCAACAAATTATGATTTTCAATATAATTTTTGTTATACACACATCATAAGACTGGACCAAGGTGGTGACGGAGAGATGGTGGGAAGACAGAAGACGATGGAGAGGCTTATGTTCCAAACAGACCCGGCCAGTGGCTGGAAACTGTTCAATATGATGAATTTGTTACACACTCATAAATTAAAAGAATTCCTGAAGAAGAGTAAAAATCTTGGTTGATGTATATACCGCAATACGTACATGTCTAGGGAAAATATTTAGTGCAGCTGATGATGCCACGGATGACGTACGGGCATTGATGTTCGTTTGATGTTTAGGCTTGAATTGCTGACATATTGGTCAGCAGTATGAGGTTTCAAACAGTGTGTCGTTAGATGCCGATGTAGTGACATGTTCAAGTGCAAGGTGTGGTAGTGAGTTACAAATGTTCATCAATAATTTTTAGTTGTTCAATTTAATTGAAAATTTGGATTGTATTCTTCTAATACCAAGGTGAGACAAAGTCATTGGTCGCTACTTGTTTTGATGACGATTTGGGCGAAACCATTGGTCGCTACTACGTTAGACGACCGTCTGGACGAAGCCATTGGCTGCTACCAGGTAAGACGACTGTCTGGACGAAGTCATTGGTCACTACTTAGACGACTGTCTGGACAAAACCATTGTCCGCTACTAGGTTAGACTATCTCTATTCGAAAATTACTGCTTGTAGTACAAGCACGAGGGTCTGAAGCTTAAGCCCCAGGTTAAGTTTGTGTGTAAAGCCATAATAACACACAGAATGTAACATGTATACATCGTTTAAACCTTTAAGGCCTACCCACAATGTGCAGACGGTAGTGAATAGTTGACAGCCGGCAGTTGAAGTCAGACCCGTGCTCTCTTATGGCGTCATGCACAATGTGTAGTTGTATGTCGGTAGTTGATAGTTGACAATCGGCAGCGTGTAGTCGGCTGTCACCAATTTTATCTTTGACTGCCAACTGCATATTTAAGAGTCAATCAGAAAGGATAACAAGCTGACGTCACTGTGTCGTTTTCCCGCTCCTCATCAGCTGTGTAGTTGTATTCACGGTATATTCTTTGCATAAGTTCGTTGTTATATTATATATTAATTATATAAAAAGATGATGACAAAGTGCTGATCTTGGGATAGAAGATATTCATTGATCTTGTGAGGGAACGCAGTTGGCTGTATGACACGAGTGAGCCCAAGTATAAAGACAACCTCTTCAAATATCAGACGTGGAGGCTCATTGCCAATGCAATGGGTTGGAAAGGTCATTTATATAATAATAACTTACATAATTTAATTTATCGACCAGAAAGTGGACAACTTTCTCAAGGAATAAATGAAAGTCAAGTTATTATTTACTCCTAGCATTTTAATGACTGCGCATTGTGGGTGGCTAGGTTGTGAACAACAGACTTAAGCCACGGACTGTTAATTACCCACTACCGGCTGCCGACTGCGCATTGTGGGTAGGCCTTTAGTGTCATCCATGACATTATGATGTCATTTTGTGTCTAGGGGGGAAGGGGGGGGGGGCAGATGACCTCGTAGTTCCCCCCCTTTAAACAACAATAACTATAACTGTGTCGAGGGGAATTTCATTGTCTAATGTATCGTGATCCATACTACTACCAAAATCTTTACTCAGCACATTCTCTAGTATTTTGTTAATATTAGTAAATAGCCGGCATAATCATCTGCCACAGAATATATTACTGCAAAACAAAATGTAAAAAACACAGTAAATGTTAACAGAAACTTTTATTGAGGGAACTTAATCATAAATTCATAAGAAAGAGGAATGGAGGCATTATTAAGGTTTCCTCCTACAGCCAATTTATGTGTGGTAATGTAGTATTATTTGCATATTAAAAGTACAAATAAAAGTTATAATTATTGTCCAAGGCAAATTCACTAAATATCTGCATAATACAACATACAAATCTGTGAAAATGTGATATTAATTTTAAGATTTGCAGAGAAGGTGTAATACATAAGCTTGTTATTTAAAGAAAAAGATGCTATGCAAAATGGAAAGTATGACATTTTTACACAATCAAAGAAAATATTCACAATAGTTAAACTGATAGGATGTTACTCCAGCCGTAGGTGGAACCTCTTTTATTAAAGTCTTTTCTAGTCATATTCCACCTCTAAGAGCCAGCACCAAATGCAATACAGATCCTCCTTGAACCTTGTAGTCTTGAGCTGTCTTCTCATCATTCCTAAGTAAGAAAAGATAAGAGTTATTTCTTGCATTGTATTCTATTAGATTTATTACGTTGATGTATGGGTGTGAAAGCTGGATGGATTCAGGATATATCCCACATAAGCTGGAGAGTAGTAAGAATGTTTGCTGGGACAAACAGAAGGGAGCAATAGAAGGACTGTACTTTTACTGAATGAATGAATGAATGAATGAATGAATTAATTAATTAAAGAAAGCATTCCAGTCGATCAACACCAATTACATTAAGTGGGAAAACAAGAATGAAAGCTTTTTTCAATAGAACTAGGCAACACTGAAAAATGGCTTCTATTACTTCAACTTGCAATGAAAAGATAAATTATAAATTCATTGCCAGGAAAATGTTTACAATATCTATTCTTCTCTATCTTCTGAAAATGTTTCTGCTTATGCAGGTCGTTCACAGAGCCTCTTCCAATCCTCTCTTCTCTCCCACATTCTGTGATTCAGCACATCCTGCCATTGTAGACCTCTCCAGTTCACATCTTTCACTTGAGCTGTCCATCTTGTTTCCATCTATTCAATACTATTTATTCAAAAATTTTCTTTGTTTAACACTGGGACATGTTTCGAGCATACAATTCGCCCTTCCTCAGCCAGGTGCACTTCTCATTGTATTGTAAAAAACACTTATTTAAAAACATAGTCCATCATGACAAATGCATTTACTTTTTTTAACATCTTAAAATATTCATTATAACTAATCAGTCAATAAGGACCAATATGACTGAATATTCCTGTCCATCTTGTCTGTGGTCTTCTTGTTGGTCTTCGTCCAGACTCTGACCATTCCAAAGCTCTTTTTGGTAGTGTCTCTTCACCCATTCGGTTATCATGTCCAAACTATTTCAGCCTATTTCTCTCCATGGTTTATTTTAGGAGGTTGATCTGAAGTATGCTCAGTATCGTTTCATTTCTTAACCTGTTACTTCTTGTCTTTCCCAGGATCCCTCATAGAAAACGCATCTCTGTCGCTTGCAGTCTACTCAGGTCTCTCTGTGTCCAGGTCCAACATTCTGATTCATAGGTCAAAATTGGGAGATAATATGTTTTGTATATCATGTTCTCTACTTTGGTAGGTATGTTCCAATTCCTAATTATGTCCGACACGCTATAATAAAATTTTTAGCAATTTTCTATGCTTGTAATTTCTTCTTCGATGATACCTTTCCAGGTTAGTTTACTTTCTAGGTATTTGTAAGCTTCTGTTTCTTTGCGAATTTTTCCATTACAACATCCTTCATCTTTTCATTTTCTCTGCTGAGTTTAATGACATCCGTTTATGTGAAGCTATTCCATGTCTGCTTCAGCAATTACCCTTTTCCATGTATTGAGTTGTTCATCCAATGTTTGCTCATTGTCTTCTCATAGCATCACATTGTCTGCATATGCAATAATTTTCATATCATCTGCTATTGACCCTTGACGAACTTTCAGTATGATGTTGTCCATAACTATATTGAAGAGCACCGGGGAGAGAACACTTCCTTGTCGAACCCCTCTATCTGTTCGAAACAATTCTGATTTATTTCCATCTATTGTAATACAATTCAGACATTTCCAATACAGTTTTCTGGTTCTGTATTGCATTTCTTTCGACAATTTCATTCTATTCAGACCCTTCCATATCTCTCCGCTTCTTACAGTGTCGTAGGCTTTTTGTATATCTATGAATGCAATTTCAATGTCTTTCCCAAATTTCCATTTCTTTTCTACTACCTGTCTAGCTGTGAATATGGCATCTATAGATCTTCCAGGTCGAAATCCTTGTTGTTCCTCTCTTAATTGTTGTTCTATCTTGTTCCTGATTTTCCGTAAAATTATCTTTTCCTAGATTGTCACGCAATGGCACAATAAGGCTATTCCTCTGTAGTTTTCACATAGTGCTTTGTTACCCCAAGCTTTCAGGTTCGCTCCTGGCCGTAGTAAGTTATTTTTAAAAGGCGGCAAAAATTACGACACCATGTCATACGATGTTGGCATGTTGAAGAACCCATTTGAATTCAGTAGGCCGTGTTCATAATGGCAAAATTAATCTCGGGAGTTTCCGTCAACACAAAGTTCCTTTACTAGAAAGCGCTATAGTGTTCAAGGAGCTTAGATATCTAACCTCCTTGACTATCATATGGCTCCAAGGAAAAACGAAATTCGACATGCAAGCTACCCTTTGGGTGTCAAATAACAAAGCTTGTACCGGGCACCAGAGGCCATACGATATTATTATTATTACCCTTTTATTAATAGAATCAAAGTTGCACTAAAATGAGTATTCCATAACTGTCTTTCCATAACTGTATTTGTTTGCTCCTGTAAGTTCATTTAATGATCATGTCCCGTTTTTGCACTGATTGAAGTGGTATAGTTTGCACTTTTTGCCACATATTTTGCACACAAATTGTTCATTTACTTGATAATATTGTGTATCTACACAGATTTTATAGCGGAATCCATGAATTGCGAGTCCTATGATTGCATACTTTTGTGATTGGTTACCGTTGGTCCATTACTTATTTATCATGGCGTCTGTTCCGAAGAAGTCTGTATCTATCTCGTTCTCCTTCTGTTTCCTTCTTTCTATAATTTCTTTGTAAGGGCCTGTATTTGGTAGTGATTCCTTGATCCTGATGCCTGCCAGGAAAAAAGTTTCTCTTGCTAGGATATATACCATTCAGATTGGTACATACTGTACTTGCTCGCTCCTATGGCCCTTTTGATATATCTTACTTTCGAAGTTTTCTAGTTTTTCCAGGTCAATGATTTTTAGTTTGTCCCATATGAGTTCAATCCCGTAGTTCAATCCCGTATGTAGGGATTTTGTTTCGAACAGTCTCATTGATGTTGCTAGTTTTAGTAATGTGATCTTCTTGATGTTGCACATTGCTCTTATAGCTGCTGCTGTTCTCTCCTGTACGAGGATGGTGAATGATTATGCGGTTGTTTGCATTGTATTGCCAAGGTACTTAAAATTTGTTGACTATTTTTAGTGGTTCGTTTCTGATCTTCAAGATATCAGTTCTCGAAATTCTTCTTCCATTTGCACCGTTTTATTTTTGTTAATGTGGAAATCACTTTCTGAAGTCCATTGTTGTATGACATTTATGCAGTTCCTCTTTATTTGTTGACTGGCTACGTGGCTCAGCGATAATGTTCTCGTCTGCTGCACCCAAGGTTGCAGGATCGAATCCTGGCAGAGTCAGCTGGCATTTGAGGGTACGCAAATGCGAGGGAGCCATGTCAGTATATTTACTGGCACATTAAAGATCCCCTTCGGGCAAAATTCCGGCACCACACCAGCGTCACTAACAGCCACAGTAGTTAAAAAGGGATGTAAAACCAATAACATTAACATTATTATCTTTATTTGTTGATAATAGGGCCATGTCATCTGCGTACATTATGTGAGTGGCTGCGTTCAAATTCTTCCCTATATCTGCCATCATTATACTAAAGAGCAGGCAGGGCTTATGGGGTCATCTACCACAACTCCATTTGTCCGAAAATATAAAGGCTAAGAAAAAACTGAACATGTTAGATGAGGCTGTTTACATGAGCCAACTCAGATGGTAGGGTCATATGATATCAATGACAAGGAGAAATTACCTAGGTAGTTAATAAGCTACACTATAAGTGTTAGGAGAAGCAGACATAGACCTAGGAGGCAATGGTTAGAATCGGTGTTCAATGATCTCAAGGTGAGGAGTGCAGAAAAAGATGTCACAGTGCTAACTGATAATAACAATTCATGTACAACGCATTCACGCACAGATTTACAGACTAGATGATGAAAGACAATTTATAAATGAATAAATAACTGAATTACAAATTAAAAAAGGGAAATTATCAGCAAAGAAATATTATCCTCGAAAAATAAGAATTAAAAATACATCAGTCCTCAGGACTCATTTATTTAATGGAATTGCAGATGTAAAGATTACCGTACAATCAGATTGATCACGCATGCTTCCAATGATCCTGACTAGAATAATTCACAAGAGAGTGGAAAGACAGATGGAAACAGAGTTGGGTCAAGACCAGTTTGGCTTCAGGAGAAACGTAGGAACAAGGGAAGCTGTACTAAGTCTTAGGCTGATTTTGGAAGGTAGAATAAGGAAGGTTAAGAGAACGATCATGACATTTGTAGACTTAGAAAAAGCTTTTGATAACATTAATTGGAGTAAGCTGTTTGATATCTTGAAAATGATTTGAATTAAGTTCAGGGATAGGAGAGTGCTTTACAATCTATACAGAAACCAGACAGCAGTTATTTGAGCCGAAGGACATAAAAGAGAAGCTGGTATTCATAAAAGTGTAGGGCAAGGCTGCAGCCCATACTTTTCAATCTATGCATTGAACAAGCCATAAAGGAAATTGGAGAAGTAAAGATTCAAGGAGAAATAATTTCAACTCTGAGATTTGCTGATGACATCCTCACCTTAGCTGACACACCAGAGGATTTGAATGAGTTTTTAAATGGTGTGAGGAAGGAATTTACGATTAAAATTAATAAATGTAAAACAAGACTATTGGAATGCAGCCGAAAGAAATCAGAAACCCCTATATGTGTCGAATTGGCAGGTGAAAAGCTCAAGGAAGTAGGAGACTTCTGTTACTTAGGAAGCAAAATAACCAGAGATGGACGAAGCAACGAGGATATAAAAAGGCACAGGCAAGAAAAGCATTTCTACAGAAAATTCAAATATAGGTTTAGGTATTAGGAAGTCGTTTTTGAAAGCCTTTGTCTGGAGGATGGCACTCTATGGTAATGAAATTTGGACTGTTGGTGCAGCAGAAAAGAGGAGAGTTTAAGCGTTTGAAATGTGTTGTTACAGGAGAATGATGAAGATCAGATGGGTAGATAGGGTTACAAATGAAGAGGTATTAAGACGACTGGGAGAGGAGAAATGTTTCTGGCTAAAAAAAAAAAAAGGAAATGAGAAGAGATAGGTTCTTAGGACACATACTAACACACCAAGGAATAGCAAACTTAGTTATGGAAGGAAGGGTTGAGGATAAGAACTGTAGGGGTGGACCAGGACTGCCTTGGATGTAGGGTGTGGTAGCTATGAAGAGATGAAATGATTACCTCAAGATAGGGAAGCATGGAGGGCTGCATCAAACCAGTCAAAAGACTGAAGGCTCAAACAACAGCATTGCAGCTAACGGATCTCGAGTGCTATTTCAACAGACTAATAATTTCCTAGTTACTAAATCAAACCTGACACTGAAAAATCCTTGATAAACTGCGTTGTTCCCCTTAACCAATTCACTTTCCTCAATAATTTCCTGAGGATAACTTTCCTACAATTATGTATGTGTACCCTATTACAATAGAGTTGAAGATGGGATGAGATGCGATGAATTTCTTAGTAGTGTATATGGATTTTATAGTTGAATGCCCTACCTGATGCCAACCTCATGAGAGGAGTTAATGAGAACAAAAATCATTTAAGAGAAATGAATCTGGGCAAAGACCTTGAGAACGCAGCCATGGCCAATTAGTGCTCTCCTGCAGGTGTTCAGGTATCAATAGGGATTTTGTACAAATCATGAGTTAGCACTTACTCTGCTGAATTATTGAAGCACACTGGTTTCAAGAAACACCACATAAGACCTTAATAATGGAATGATGATTGATGTGGTTTTAAGGGGCGGAACAGTAGAGTCATCTGCCCCTTGAGTAGATAAGTTGATACAAATTTAGATAATTTGAAAATTTAGAAACATGCCCAAATATCTGGCATTGATAGCAGCGCATAGGTGAAGGGATGTAAGGTCGAACAACACAATGACATGATGTGACTTTCACCTGTTTAGGTACTACATCACCCTCGAAATGGAGAATGAAAGCACTGGTGTCGACACTATCCCCTGCAATTTTTTGGGTAATGCGCCTAATTTTGGCGACACCTGAAATAGTTCCACGTTACTATTGAGAATGAGGTCACGTTGGAATATAACTCCGCGGATTTCATTCAGCGTTTCATGCTTTTCAACCTTAATGGAAATGTGCATGCCATGAACATTTAAACTTTACACTGATGAAAACACTGCTTGCTATATTGGTATGTGGTGAGATGTGACATCAGAAACAATGATATCATCACTTCACCAAACATTAATAAAACACACAGAAAATTTTCCACTTAAATGGAAAAAGCAGCGCATCAATGCGGTTCTCATCAGGAGGAAAAGACATAGAAATAGGGGCGGGGGGTGCGTGAACAAAATCCTAAGGGCAGCATTGCCACAAAAATGGGGGGGGTAAGATTTCTGAGAGACTTGCATACGGTAAGATTTATTTCTTCATAAAGCCTCCTCAATAAAAATTAATTGCACCGCAAAGCGGCTCCACGATTACAGATTAGCCTACCTCATAATCTGAATACAGTGCCAATTAAAATCATGTTAGCCAAAGGGCAAATATGCAATAACACCCCCTACCAATGAACTTCACAACTACAGTAAAATCCCTCTTATCGAGCAATAATGGGACCGGACTACTGCCGGTTAACCGACATTTACTTAAAAAACAAGTAGTTCCGTGAAGAACTACATAGCCTATTTTCATATACCGTATCCTACTTATGTTAGTTGCCTACTATCAACAAACAAAATTTCAGTTTGATTGCTGTAATAGATTCGTAGATAGAGAACCATCTAAATATCTTGGATGGTCGCCATGCTGGATTTTTATATATGTAGGCCTTACGTGTTATGTACCGGTACTATTATATTGCGTAGGTGTATTATTCAAACCTCAATCGCATGGTTAGGACAGAAGAAATAAAAATGAGACTTTAAAATTTTGCACAGCCACCATCTTGTGGTTATGAAAACAATTGGAATGAAATAAATTAGATGCCAGTGGATAGAAATTTGTATAAGCATATACAGTACCAAGTTTCACTGGGCTTGGATATTTAAATCAAGAGAAATGTCCATTTAAATACTCACATTTCGCGTCGTCGCCATGTTGGATTTGTATTCTCCAGGTTATTGAAAGCCACATTGGTGAAGTTATGGTTATATAGCCTGCACAAAAATACTAAATTTAAGTTTGAAGAATCGTCTAAATATTTTGGATGGTCGCCATGTTGGATTGTTATATGTGTAGGCCATTAGGCTATTAGATGATGATTATTGGGTAGGTTCATTATTCAAACTTAGACTTCGATCGCATGATTAGGACACAAGAAACAAAAACTTTATTTTAAAATTTTGCACGGCCGCCATCTTGAGGATATGTAAACAATGGAACTTAATTAGATAACAGTGCATTACAATGTGTATAAACATTTGCTGTACCAAGTTTCACTGCGTTCGAATGGTTAAATCGCAAAATCTATTTGACTTAAATGTTTCAAATTTGCTTGGTCGCCATGTTCGTTTTGTACTTAACAGGTTTCTAAAATTTACATAGGTGAACTCTTAGTAGTGCCCTTTATCATGTACAAAATTTCAGGGTGATATCAGTAATAGTTGCGGAGATATAGAATGCCGGTGAAATATTTCGCACAGCCGCCATGTTGGATTGGTGAGACGTAATAAAATTTTAAGGGCTCGCTTGGGGTTGGCCGAAGTAGTACTATGATCATACCGAGTTTCATTGAAATCGCTCCAGTCGTTTAGATTTTATTAGGGACACACACAGACAAAAGGTGATCACATAAGCCTATTGTTTCATAAATAAAAATAGGCTAATAAGTTGTTACATATTGTACTTTCATGTGTGACATGCCATGTACTGGAAAAGATTTCACTGAATGGATTTAAAGATATTGTAGAACTCCCTGGGGTTATAACCCTCTACTTGTGAGGAGACCGCAAGAATATGTTGAAGTGTTATTTTTATCCCCTCCATTGTTACATCCCGCCTTTCCTTTTGTGTACCTTCCGAGCACATGGTCTTGTGCCACTGCATAGCTCAGTGCAGCTCTGGCTACTGTTACGTGCGGGCGATTGCCTTGTAAAGTTTTCAAACGGTATCAGTGTCCGCACCTCACAGTTAACGTTCCACGCTGACTATAGACCTCGTGCGAATGACGATATTTTAGCTGCTGGCGCCCCTAGCGGAAACTCACTCACTGAGTCCGTAGGAATAGTGTATGTGATTGCTTGTGCTGGAGAACCGAGTAGGACAGTAAAATAAGTTATTGGTGAAATGTCGTCATCCATGGAAATTTATCAGGGTTTAGGGAATATTCGGAAGGATAGGCTATGCCGTATTTCACAGCCTCTCAGGTTAAGAAAGGTGGATAGCTCATTGTGAAATGAAAGTTGGGAGAAGACATACAGTAATTACACAGTTTGTGTTCGCGAGATACTAGTATTAATCAACCATCTTATGCTGTTAAATTTGAGTTGCAGTGCCTTACTTTTTGCATTGTTAATCATATATATTAATTTAGAATAGTATTTGCAACGTACAACTTTAATTTCCTCTTTCCCATTTTTTTTTTAATATTTATTTAAGAGATTAATTGCAATAAGACATATCAATCCCCTGAGAGTGGATGTAAAGCATGTCTTTCAAAATGTAATCCATTGTTGGTTTCAAAATGTTTTAAACACTACGAGAGAGGTTATTTGAAGTCATCCTTCCTGCAACAATGGGAAAAACTAAGAACATTGCCGTGGAATATTGTAAACGAGAGGGTCTAAGGGTTAGAACAGGGTACACTCAGAATTGTAAGGCTACATGTATGGTCGTTTTGACTGCAATAAAACAAATAAAAAATAAAGCTGATGGGATGGTTCAATTCCCACCTCAGGTATCCTATAGACAAATTGTTTTTCTTGGTTTCCCCAGGAAAATACCGAGAAGATTCCTAGTAACTTAGACTTTTAAAAAATTTCTACACACACGCAAGTACATGGGCACAAATAATGAACAGGACACTTCAGGAGTTGTTTATTGCATGAATACTGCGTAGGGGAGCTGGATTTCAAAAAGAACAACCTTGATGCTACTGCAACCTGGAGAGAATATTGTTAGGACAGGACTGTCTCTTATGGGGATTGGTTGCCCTTATTCATGTTGTGATTGATGACAACACGAGCAATGTTAGCTGTGGTGGTGACATCAAACTCACCTCAGTCTTATCACTATTTATGGTCATGATTTCAGGACTGTCTCTTACGGAGATTGGTTGCCCTTATTCATGTTGTGATTGATGACAACACGAGCAATGTTAGCTGTGGTGGTGACATCAAGCTCACCTCAGTCTTATCACCATTTATGGTCATGATGTCAGGACTGTCTCTTATGGAGATTGGTTACACTTATTCATGTTGTGATTGATGACAACTTGTGCAATGTTAGCTGTGGTGGTGACATCAAACTCACCTCAGTCTTATCACTATTTATGGTCATGATTTCAGGACTGTCTCTTACGGAGATTGGTTGCCCTTATTCATGTTGTGATTGATGACAACACGAGCAATGTTAGCTGTGGTGGTGACATCAAGCTCACCTCAGTCTTATCACCATTTATGGTCATGATATCAGGACTGTCTCTTATGGAGATTGGTTACACTTATTCATGTTGTGATTGATGACAACTTGTGCAATGTTAGCTGTGGTGGTGACATCAAACTCACTATTTATTGTCTTGATATTTGTCGATATACTCGCGTTGTATAATAATCCATATTTAAACAAACTTCCTTCACTTGCCTCATTTTCATGAAACAGTGAATCTTCCCCAGCGGCTCACAAATAGTAAGACGTGGGTTTGTGACCACGGGACACCAGGTGAGCATGGTATTACTTCCACTTGTGCTGGGCTACTCTCTTGTCATCTTTCATTTCAACCTTTCTTCGCGCAGTTAATCTGCTACCCTCCCCTCGTTCACGCTGATCTGATTAGGGCCGGTTCTACCACATCCGGGCAAAGGGGCCGATAACTTGCCTGTCGGAATAAGTAAGAATTTCCGTTCAACCATCAACGGGTAGCGCTATCTGTGGTATAAACTTCGTCTACCCGGAGTGTAAATTTTAGGGAGCTTCGAGAGGCCGATAAAGCATTACCAGCCAGATTTGAGCCGTGCGTAAGTGTTTCATTGCATCATCTATGCTTAGGCTTGCCATATTTTTGGTGAGTGAAACCGGGACACATTAATATGTGATGGCCTTGCCGGCCGGGGGGAGTCTGGGGAGCGAAGGGTCCTCCTCCGGGATTTTTTTAAAATTAGAAGCAAAATGGTGAGTTTTATGCCTTTTTTTTAAAGCTTCGCAAGTGACGGGAGGGAGGGGTCTGGCACCCTAAATTGTTAGTTCTGCACATCTTATAAAAATAAAAAAGGATTTTTGCTACATTTTTTTTTCTTTTTTTCTTTTTAATGATAATTTTCTCTGGTCTACCATTTAGAAAGAAGTGTTAATAAAATACAATTTAAATACTTCATAAAATTGTTTAACTGAACCATTTCTAAGTCTAATTATTTTTTGAAAAACTACAACTTTTTTATCTAATTACAACAAACTTTTTTGTCAAACTAAAAAAACAATTAATTAATGAGTTAACAATTTGGGCTATTGTTTTGTGTCTTTCGTTTGAATACTTCTGACCTCTTTGACGTTGTGCGTGATAGTCAACGATGTTGATTGTTGAAAAGTAACCGATTCATAAAAGATTCTTAAACACATAAATTCATTACTTTCTACATCTTACAGCCGTTTTCCGGGACATTGATAGAACCGGACGGGACACCGGGACAAGAGCAAAATTCCGGGACTGTCCCGGTCAAACCGGGACGTATGGCAAGCCTATCTATGCTGTACATAACCTCTTCATAAATTACTAATAATAAAATTAGAATCATTTGGTAATTTTGTTGTCACATAATGATATAATTACAATTATTAATTAATTATAAGGGATGAAACAGTTAGTGAGCATATCTTATTTCAAGGTTATGGAAGAGCTAATTGACGTCCTGGAAATGTATAACTTTTTTGTCGACGAAGAAGACACAGTCACACGTCCAAGGCGGAACAGAGATCTGCTGGAGCATAATGAAATTTGGTCGAATGAGGAGTTCTTCGTCCGGTTCAGGCTGCAAAAGCCAACAGTTTTATATTTGCTGCTGTTGATTGGACATGAAATACGACCGCCTAGTGATTACCGTATGGAACCATCATAGATTTCAAAATATTATCTCAATTACATGTTTAGGAATACTGTATGAAGCGCTCATATAATTTAATAAATTCGCACAAGTGTGCATGAGAAATACAGAGTGTACAGGACATTATTCAGGTTCTGTACCGTACTATACATTGTCCCTGACTTGGTGTTTTGCTTATACAGCATAAGACCTGATATTTGGGGCATTGCATTTTACAGTTTCCTACATCACTAAAGCCTTGACAAACAGAACTACGATCTCAGGCTTGTGGTGACGCGTTTTACGGTCAATGGCTTTCATCATAAAACATGTGTGACAAAATCATTCCATCCGCCAAACGAAAAGTGTAAATGTGAACTTTGCAACATGACCTATCCATGATACCTTCTATAGCTTTGCAAAAAGAGTAAAATCTCATGTAGAATACAGCAAAGAGAGCTATCTAATTATGCACAAATGTACGCATTCCGTTTCATTCATTTTACAGAGTTTACAAACAAACTTGTCGCCTGGATTGTGATAATTTGATTTGACATACATTTTATGATTGAACCTATGCACTGCAAGCCTTGTCACAACATGTCTGTAGCCTATAGGCCTAAGCCTTTATTCAGATTGCTAAGTAGCCTATTGCTAGAAACATATTTCACAGGCTATTCCTCCTTGAAAAGCACTACATGCTTGTCTAGTTTTCGATTATTGAGGTTAGGTATGGTTATTCAGTTGCATTCCTCCGAGAACTGAATGGCATACTAGGTTTATACTGCCCAGAAGTGTCGCGAGAAGTTTTGGTACTGGGCCTATATCTTGTTGAAACCAATGAACACGTGCTATCAACAAACAACGGACAAAAGCGAAAAGAAACTTAATGCATCTAACGATAGGTGACTCACTCGTCAATTACTCAAATTTAACGAAAACAGGCTAGCCACCATCTGTATTTTGCTATATGGTTCCGGGCAGCTGTGCGGAACTTGCACGGAAGAGGTAGAACGCTGCCCAAGATGCACAGAGGTTTACACCGGCAGATAGTTTATCACCCGGGTTGCTGCCCGCAACTTTTACCCGGATGTGGTAGAACCGGCCCTTAGTTTGGTTTCATATAAGACAGTGCCTGGGTCTGTCAGGACCTCTTGTCGGTTTCTATTTATAAAAAAAAAGCCGACTACATATACCACAATTAAGGAGGTGTTCCTTCTACGAATGTACTGTTTTTTGCTTCTGAATACGAAGAATTACGTTCCAGGTCGACATTTCTGTATGTGAGTCGTCCAGTATCAAAACCGGCCAAGTCACAAAATTTACGAAAATGAGTTAAGGTTATCAATTTGAAGTAGAAGTATAGCACTATTAGGCGAAACAAGAATATGCTTCAAAATCGTCCATGTCTTCATGTTACGGAGCACTGAATTCTTGGTCGTGCAACAAAATGGGCAGCAGTGCTTTCATAACCGGCCATGTCAAAGAACGAGTAGCAAACCTCATGTCGCAGCATTATTGTTTGGAATCTTGCGTTGTTAGATTATGCAAGAATGTGATAATATCAGTAGGCAACATTGTTCCTTATGTTGTATACTCTTCGAAGTCATAATAATTTGTATTTTGTTCGTTTGCAAAACTGACTTCGGTATTCGCGGGCTTCTTACCGCATTGGCGCGAAAGCAATCGTAAATCCTGTGTGATCGTATTTTGTCATCATTGTGTAGTGTAACGTGTATATTGTTCCTATTTTATTAAGTGACTCATTCTCCTTTACTGTGTTCAAGATCTAAGTGAACTACTAACTTTTAATGATATAATACCTATTTTGTATTCTCCTCAGCTTTCTGATGTTCATATTCGTATATTACTATCCAATTTAAGCAGAATGCTTTCGTTGTTATTGCAATAAAGACAGGTAATTACAATGTCAATTTATTTTAATTTAATTGCCTTTTTTCACTGGAGTTTGGAATTTAAAAAGAAAAGTTTTACAAAAAAAAAAAGACTAAAATTATACCACATTGCAACAAAAACGGCCAAGTCAAAATTAATATTAGCAAAAAAGATGGGTTCATTACGAATCAGATTTCTCAAAATAGCACAACTTAAATATTAAACCATTACGGATATAACTATGCAATAAAATCTTTGTCTCTAGAGGTTTCTCATCCATACTGAAAAATATGCCTTCAGTGACTTGGCCGGTTTTGATACTAGACGACTCATGTGTAGTTACATTCAACCACAGAACGATTTGCTCTACTCACTGTAGAACTTGTACCATCTTGAACTTGAAATCTTTCCGCAACATGATCTAATCACGTTGCTCCACTCACACACACACAAGTCCTACAGAATATTTGACTGGCTTGCTGCCAGAGCGCAGCAACATTCATTCGCACGAGGTCTATATAGGCAGGAGATACACTTTCATCTGAAGAAGAATGTTTTGCTGTTTCATTGTGTCAACCATGCATTAACCCAGATGTTAGGCACCTTAAAACAAGAATTATCATCCATCAACCATGCACAGTATAATTAAATACAAGTTTTTCGGGCTTGTAGGCCGTGGTCCAGACAGGATATCTCCCGACGTTTCACCGGAAACTGTGTCCGGCATTATCAAGGGTTTCGCTTCTTTCCTTGGTCAGCAGTGGAATGAGGAAGAGGCTTGAAATAATGGGTAACTGTTACCATTACGGATTACCGTATTACTTGGTATGAGAGGGTTCATGAAATTCTTACTGAAATCGGTTATAAGAAGTCTCTGTATGAACCATGTGTCTATTACTGTAAAGATTCATCATCTTTTGTTGTTATTGCCCTCTATGTTGATGATTTTTTTGTATTTTTTAATAATCATGTCCAAGTGGAGAAACTGAAGTCTGTGTTGCATTCTCATTTTGAGATCAAAGATTTGGAACAAGTCTCTGAATGTCTGGGGATGAGAATTCAAAGAAGCAAAGATTGTATTAGATTGGATCAGAAGTGTTATCTGTTAGATGTGTTGGATAGGTTTAACATGTCAGATTGTACTCCTGTGAAAACTCCAATGGAAACAAGTTTGTTTTTGGAGAAATCCACATCCTGTGACAAATCCTATCCCTATCAACAGGCCATTGGTGCTTTGTTATACCTTTCCATTTGTACCCGGGTAGATATTGCATATGTAACTAATTATTTGAGTCAGTTCAATAATTGGTATGGTAAGGAACATTGGACATGTGTCCATAGAGTGTTCAGATACTTGAAGGGTATGGTGGATGTTGGCATCATGTATAAAAAATCAGAATGTGATGTCAAGGGTTTTGTTGATGCTTCTTTTGGAAACAATTTAACTGACAGGAAGTCTGTGAGTGGTTATGTATTTAAATATGCAGAAGGCCCAATAAGTTGGGAAAGTAATAAACAGCCAGTTGTGGCACCGTCTAGCACTGAAGCAGAACACATAGGTCTAACTTTAGTATGTAAAGAAGCTCTGTTCCTTAGAGGTTCCTTCTTTGAGTTGTGTAAGAGAGGAGGTCCAATTCAGTTGTGTAATGACAGAGTGCTCTGAGGTTGGCTGAGAATGAAGGTTTTCATCAGAGAACAAAACACATAGATGTGCGCTATCATTTCATTAGGGACATATTAAGGTAATGCAGCATTGCTCGATTAAGGGAGAGTGTAGAAGAGAATAAATATTTCTCGTACTTTCTAATCTCGCTCGCATGTAAATATCGTTTGTCTTTTGTCAAATGTATATTCCTTGACCTTATGTTCTTTGCCTTTTGTATGTACTCTGTATCCTGTGTCACAGTGCCTTGTTCAATACATCCAAGTAAACATGTGTTCGTGTACTTTAATCCGTTCATCCCGTATTTAACTGATACAATAGAAACCCATGCATAGCTCAAGTAGTTTCAATAGTTTCTAAATAATAATTGTATAACCCATTTTTAAAATTAAATAAATCTAATGATCAGAGAAAACTTTTATTTTTTCGCATTACTAACGTAATATGAGTACGAAAGAGCTATACTTTGATTTTAAGAAATGTTTGTATTTGTATTGTGTGTTAGAGTAGTTGAAGTACCAAAAATTTCAAGTAAATAATTGTATTGTGTGTGCCTATGAACAAGGAAGTTTAATCGGCAATCACTCAGATCTAGTGATTTAAAATGTCTAGGCATTTATAAGTCGGGGCAAATGCCCAGGATAAATGCCCAAAACCCATAAATGCCCAGGCATTTTGGGCATTTACCTCTTTTAAAAACATATTCATAATGCAACGCTTTTATAAATATTGTTTTAGCCATATATGTATTAAAATATATGTATTTAATATATTTATCTATAAAAACAGGAGTTGAGGCCAAAATAGGCTGCGGAAGTTGTTGTGGGAATTCGGTGAAATAACTTGATTTTGGTTCTGAGGCTGAACTTGTGCTTGGTACTGTAGATTTGTTCTTGAAATCATCAACTTCAATTAGTAAAGATTCATAAGGGGTTTTCTTTCGAAGAGGTTTTTCAACCACTGTAACTGTACCTAACTGATGCACTTTTTTTTAGAACCTGAGAGCACCTAAATCACTTTTTTTATGTGCTTTTCCATTTTGTTACAATGTGACTGTTAATAGTCCTTATTAAAATATTTACAAGATACTCCTTTCCCTTTCAAATTAAAAAAGTTCCAAATAGGTCCTTCTTTCCGAAGCATTTTGTAATGATTTAATCTAACACTAAAAAATATAAATAGCCTAAGAAAGAACTGAGGTTATCTCAGACTCAACCACTCAACAGACAACTCTACTTCACAACTGGGCTGGGCTGCTGGTGGTATAATGCCTCGCCAATCTCAAGGCCACAACCACCCTACCCCCACTCCAAGATCATAGCACAATGGCTACCCAGGGCCTAGCCCATCCACCCCCCTCCCAAAGTCACTATTCACACCATAATCAAACTCCTACCTAATTTTCCTAACTATAAATGAGTAGGCCTGCAAGCTTAACTCAGTAATACAATGTTTTATTCAAACCAGATATACATAATTCCCATTGAGATGTTATTAACAACATTGACACAGGATAGTTAAATTATTATAGCAATATTCGGGCATTACTAGTTTATCCATGAAATGTACCTTTGATTAATGGTCTTTATTATGTTTCAGAAGCTCTAGTACTGTCATCGCGGCAGGAGATGGCAGTTGAGCACGCTGCGACGGGGTGCGAGGGGTCTTGCAGTACGCATGCGCAGTCCACCTATTCCTAACTTAAATATATCAGCTTCCCGCATGCCAATGGTTGTCATTGCAGCAGGCGATAGTCAGTGAAAGAAGGAATGTGCTGAGTGAGTGAAGCAAGTAGTGACCAACTGAATGTTTTTGGAATGCGCGATACGCAGTGAGCGGGAAGACCTCGGCAGTTCAAACCTGACTGCCAACTCCTGGCGCGATATCAGTAACAATCACAAGTAGTAAAAAGTAAAAAGAGAAGTTTTTTTGAATGCCCAGATTTTGGGCGCTAGAAATTGCTTTGTGCAAATGCCCATTTGTAGATGTCCTGCCCACGGGGCATTTGCCCGGCCCACATCACTACTCAGACCTCACCTCACAATGTATATCACAGTAATACCACCTCACAAGTAGAGGGTTATTAGAGCTCGCGTCAGCCCGGAAGGCGGTCGGCTCTCTGGGATTTGCGCAGAGAGAGAAAGAGATACATGTCCACTGTTGCAACAGTCCACCATGTCCGAGCCCCACACCGCAGGCTGCTGCCATGAGTTCCTGCAGTATGGCAACACAGTCGCTTAGCTCATCGAGCCTGTCTCTTTCACGCTGCTTTACACTTGGCTTTCCTGACAACACACTAGCTCAGATTCTCAAGACAGACTGACTGTGATTGGTGGGATGGAAGTGAGGCATGACGTAATGGTAGCGTTGTGTTCTGCGCACCGCCTTCCCGGCTGGCTCGAGCTCTAGTAGCCCACAGTAGTATAATTCAAAAGATAGTAAATAGAGTATACTGTATATGGTACATATTTCAGTAAGTATAGGGAGTTCCTCTCATGACTCGTCCGGCCAGCGCACTGAGCTTATCTCCCATTGACTCAGCACTCCCCGCTCAGCATGCATAGCAATAAGAACAGAACAGCACTTGGCTCACTTTATCCGTGCATGACATGAGATAACAATTAAAATGAAGAAAGGAAGAATTAATAAACTAAGGTCGTACCTTATGACAGGAGATGTTCTAATCTTTCTGAGATTTCATTTACTTTTTCCGCCTTAAGTACACGTTTTTTAACACTTCGCTTCTTATCGAGTAAAGAACCAGTTCCTCTCAATTTGTTTACGAGATTCCGCATGGTATCTCTATGTGGAGAGCGTACACCTGGAAAATGTGTTATGAAACGTCTAACGACTTCCCTGCAAGACTCTGTTTTCACATAATTATCGTACATAAATACCCTTTCCTCTACCGTGTACACACGTGGAAGCATTATGAGAATTACACCCCAAGTAACACTTCACAACTCGAGAACAGTTGGAGCGACAGATCAACACTAACTTAATACACGTTATAAGCACGGACCAGAACTGGGGAGTGCGCGCTGTGTAACAGGAAGTGATCAGTCAATGCGAGGCAGATAAGCTCGATGCGCTGGCTGGACGAGTTATGAAAGGAACTCACTGTATATACCTGTTTAAACTAAATCCAAAGGACACATTGAAAATGTATTACAGGATAACTCAAAAGCATTACAATATGCATACAAATTAAGTAAGGAAATGGTGTAAAGTAGGCTGTCTACAGAACAGCCAACATAGCTGGTAGAAAACAGTACAAAAACTTAGTTACAAAGGAAAGAGGGTGTTGTGGTGACAATGTTTTCTATCCAAATAATGAACACCCAGGTTGAGGCATTGCAAGAGAAGATTTGAACTTCTTAAACATTGCCCTGTGGAATGATGTTGCCGGTCCTGCTTTTCTTCCACGATATTTATGCTGTCATGTGAGCATTAACTTCTTTCCCCTTCTCCACTTGGTTTGACTTACTGATGACACGATCAATAAATTTAACATCATAGAGAGTTAGTGAGATGGGATAAGGCTGTCTGTATCAACCCATTGAATGGAGTGAATTGAGTCTACAACAATGCAAGGAAGTCAAAAGGTTTCTCAGATTTCTGATACAGTACCGTACTTTTCTTATGAGCGAAAGTGCCATTGTTCTTGAATGGACGATAATTTGAAAGCTGAATAAGAGAAATGTTACTATACTAGGCTTTCCTTTCCTCTTGTTAGAGCATCCATCATACAGTAAATGTTTCCAATTTTTGTGGCAGCTGCATACCAATAGATTTTACACTTCCCTTTCCAAACACACATGATGTACAAAAACATATAAAAGACCAAAGCACAAATTCTTTTTTAAACCTTCACGCTTATATAATCTCAACAACTAAAACAACAAGTGCTATATGCTACAAATACTCACATTTGCTTCCCTGAAAATATAAGTCGCTGTTGTTGAGGAGGGATTCCTTCTTTCTCTTCTACTCTTTCCTTAATCCTTTCCACTTTATCTGTTGGCTCAATGTCAATTTCTATCTGTATGTAAATGAGAACAAATGGTATACATTTATAACATAATTTATATAGGAAATATGTTGCAAAACACCATATGAGGGCCTTACATACAGCTGTATAGGCCATTATGTGCGAAATGAAGAATTATTTGGTTATATTTTACTAGTCATAAGCAAAAACCACTATTTTATTTTACAAATGCATGTAGAAATTTGCAATCAAGCAATAACCGCCAAATCCACAGGAGCCAATGAAACTGCTCATCCGTCTCGTGTGACATAGTTCATGTCTTTATTCTGCATAACAACTAATTCAATTAGTCATTATTCTTGAATTTGCATTAGTACATTTGCTTTTTTATTAAAACTCAGCAATATTTCTAGGTTTGTGCCGTGTCTTGTGTGGGGTTCGTCTAGAATAGCAAGCTGGCTCATCAACGGGCTCTTGGTGTCCCCGCCCGGACCCCCACACAAGTAACGAACTGCGCGCTACCTCCCTTTTTATGAAGCGCAACTGCACCTACGAGAACTAAAGGCTCAAACCCCACACAAGACACGGCACAAACTTAGAAAAATTGCTGATTTTTAATTCACTGACCGTGAAAGCCAATATACCATGCTATTTGATGAGTCCAGGGTAAAACCTGGTAAGTCCAAAAAAAAACAATTTTCTGTTTTTATCTCTATTAATAGCTCCTTTAGTGTAGTAAATTATGATGTAACCGTACAGGGGAACAACCTGACCAGTACAAAGAAATTTGAATGTTTGCAAATGGTGTACAGGGGAATAACCTGGCAAGTCCATGTGATACTGGGGAATAGTCTGACAAGTCCAGGGAAGCTTTCGGGAATTTTCTTGCATTTACGATAGCTGCCCTGTATAGCTATTATGTACAGAAACAACACTGTTATATATTCGTCATTGTTGTGGTGTATTTGACTGTTGAAAAGTTGTATCTAGAGTGTATGTCTACGAGGAGTTTCATTCAGTGCTGTCTGAAAATAAATGCGGAAGAAAGTGATTCACCAGGTGAAAATACATCTTCGAAGATGCTGACGAAGAAGAGGAAGAAGTTTGGTCATGTTAGTGATGCTACAAAACATTTAAGACTGCAATCACATGAAACAGGCGAGCCATGCAATTGGTAAAATAACTGATTTGATATTGTTAGCGATGAAGACAAGAGAGGACTTATTAATAGGATGAACCAGTCCCAAACTCATGATGAAACAAACCTTTATCTAAGTGGTTGCATAACAGTGATCCCCGTACAACGCAGACGTCCCAGAAAAGAAGAGCAGTTGGCACAGTTTCGTGATGTATCTGACAAGTTTAGTGTTTGCATTACTGATAACGAAATTGTTCAAGATACAGTCGAACCCCTATTTAACGTTTTCTAGGGACCGGTATTTTTAACCTTAAATTGGGGTTTACCTTAAATCGAGGTTTCGATAGAATTAATGTGTGTAAGTCAGCCTTTATGTCATTACATGGAATAAAGAAGGGTAATTACATTATTTACTAAACAAACTAAAATCTAGAAATAAATCCTTGCGAGATGGTCGAGGAAAGCACAATACCCGCCCACACAGTTTAACAGATAATGCCCGTGCAATGATTCGACAACACATTCAATCATTTAAAGGGCACAACAGCCACTATGACGATGACAGAAAAGGTTTAGCTCCCTGAGTCGTTTAACACTAAGACAATGTTCTATATGTTTCAAGAGAAGTTGCCTGACCAGAAAGTATCATACCAAACATACCGCACAATTTTCAACTCCGATTTCAATATAAGTTTTGCTGTTCGGAAGTGCAAATGTATTTTGACTGCCTTCTGCATTAGTCAGAACTAGTGACATTAATATGCAGTTTTAAGTTTTTGATTGTAAAAAAAGTTCCCTGATTAGTATTATTGTAATAGTAGCTAAATTCTTCAATCTTAGGGACTTATCAGATGCAAAATGTGTATTCATGTTAAACTTAACATAAAATTGAATGTATCGTTGTATCCATTAATCGCACCTACAAAATTGTAATAGGATAAAATTTAGCATCAATAAGAGTGAGATGGTGATCACAACAAGGAAGAAGGAAAGAACCACAACAGGAATAACAATTTGTGGGGAACAGCTGAAGAAAGTGGAGAGTTTCAAGTATCAGGGAAGCCTGATACAAGAGAATGGAGGAAATGATAGAGAAATAAATGAGCGGGGGAGACAGGCAGAAGCATTCCGGAGGAGTGTGAGAAGCATGTTATGGAGCAAGGATGTCCCTCAGAACAGCAAAAAGATCATGTATCGGACGTACTATGTCCCTATCCTGACGTATGCCTCGGAGACCTGGGTTATGAAAGGAAGGGAGAAGAGCAAAATACAGGCCAGTGAGATGAGGTTCTTGAGAAGCAGAATTGGAGCTACAAAGAGGGACAGAATAAGAAATGAGAGGACCAGAGAATTAATGAAGGAGGAACCATTACAGGATGGTATAGAGAAATCTAGACTTAGATGGTATGAACATGTAAAACGAATGGAGGAGAAGAGGATACCCAGGAGGATACACGAGACGAAGTGGGAAGGAAAGAGACCAAGAGGGAGACCGAGAGACAGGTGGCTGAAGGGGGTGGAAGAAAGCGTGAAGAAGAGAGGAGAAGACTGGACAAGGGTAGAGGCTGAGAGATGGTGGGAAGACAGAAGACGTTGGAGAGGCTTGTGTTCCAAACAGACCCGGCCAGTGGCTGGAAACTGTGCAAGATGATGATTTCTTCTCCACTTGGTACTTAAATAACTTGAACGAAGAAATAACACAATTAACTGAAATAAATGACCATTCTGAGTCTTGAAACTTTTAATATGCTCTCCTGATAAAATAGGAAAATGTGACTTGTCAGGTTTTCCCCTGAACTCTTCATTTATTAATGAAATATTTCATTGTTAACCCAAAATAGCCTACATGATTGCAGATGCTTAGCTTCTCATTCATCTACAGTAGTCTTCATAGCAGAATTTTGAATTGATGATTACTATCATGATGCAACCAAAACCCTCTTAGTCCAGAATAAAATCCACATTTACAGCAAAAATAACAGATAAACATTTATTTTTCTTTGCCCATATTATTCCCAAACCCTTTACATATCACTTGTCCAATACACACACACGATAAGTACAAATTGTAAAGCAGAGGCACGTTTTTCTAAATTTCTGAAAATTTTGTCAATGTGGACTTGGCGGCTTTTGCATGTAAGGTCCTCATATAGCCTACCATATTTGTTCCAAAGCATTTCAGAGCTAATATTCATGCTAAGCATACGAAAATACAAAATAAAATATTGCTTTTCCAAGCTGAATGGAATGCCCAAAATGAACGTAAGTTCTGAAGTCAATTTCTACTAGGGAAGTATCATTATTATTGACGTCTGGTTGTTTGAAGGTAGGAAGCTTGTAGTTTTACGTGACCGTGAATCTTGTGATTATGAGCCATGGGACCTCCATTTTACGTGGAATCCGAACCACAGGACATGGCATTTCACTTCGAAAATCTCACTTGCATTGACCGAGAATCGAACCCAGTCCACCATAGTTGAGAGGCCAACAGCTTGACCGCTGTGCCACGCACCCGCCTGGATGTTTAGGCATTTGCTTTTATCATAAGACAGCCAAATAAGCACTACAATTGAATTGTCAATTGTTGAAACCAAATAAGACTTTTTTTTTTAAATTTTCCACTGCATATTATATTTAACTTAAGTGTAGCCTGTAGCCGGTCGTTTGACGTTGAAACCAAACATATCACGGTCCTGGAAGTGGTGGAAACAGAGGAAACCAAATAGGTCAATGAACCCCTCTTTCTTCATACCCATGCAGGAACCCTTTGTGTGGAATACAGATTTTGGATATAGGCTAGGTCACTCCTATTTTCTTTAGGAGGTAAAAATCATGTTCAGTGTTCACTGTCTTTTACTTGAGTACTGTACCTGTTTCCAACATGAATACAGCTCGAAAAAGGAATAATAATAATAATGCAGATTGTTGGGGATTAGTATAGATCGCGAGTCCCGGCGGCACCAAATTCCCCTAAAACAAAATGGCGGCTTCCGTGACGTCATCAATGACGTCACGAAATACTCCTCTAGCAAGCTTACGGGAAAAGCCTGGGGAATAGGGGGTTTTGGGTGGGGAACAACAAAAAACGTGAAAAACGGGATGGGTATCGCGATCTTTACTTGAGCCCCCCCGCTCAAGTAAAGATCGCGATACCCATCAAAAATTTGCCATTTCACCTCATTTTCAAACAATCGCGATACACAGAAAAAGATCCACATTTCACCGCATTTTTAAAAAAAGCCGGTATCGCGATCTTTACTTGAGCTCCCCTGCTCAAGTACAGATCGCGATACCCATCAAAAATTTGCCATTTCAGCTCATTTTCAGGCAATCGCACTACGCAGTGAAAAATAAAGATCGCGATACCCATCACAAATTCGCCATTTCAGCTCTTTTTCAAGCAATCGCGCTACGCAGTGGAAAATTAAGATCGCGATACCCAACACAAATTTGCCATTTCTACTCACTTTCAAGCAATCGCGCTACGCAATGAAAAATAAAGATCGCGATACCCATCACAAATTCGCCATTTCAGCTCTTTTTCAAGCAATCGCGCTACGCTGTGAAAAATTAAGATCGCGATACCCATCACAAATTTGGCATTTCTACTCATTTTCAAGCAATCGCGCTACGCAATGAAAAATAAAGATCACGATACCCATCACAAATTCGCCATTTCAACTCTTTTTCAAGCAATCGCGCTACGCAGTGAAAAATAAAGATCGCGATACCCATCACAAATTCGCCATTTCAGCTCTTTTTCAAGCAATCGCGCTACGCAGTGGAAAATAAAGATCGCGATACCCATCAAAAATTTGCCATTTCAGCTCATTTTCAAGCAATCGCACTACGCAGTGAAAAATAAAGATCGCGATACCCATCACAAATTCGCCATTTCAGCTCTTTTTCAAGCAATCGCGCTACGCAGTGATAAATTAAGATCGCGATACCCATCACAAATTTGCCATTTCTACTCAATTTCAAGCAATCGCGCTACGCAATGAAAAATAAATATCGCGATACCCATCACAAATTCGCCATTTCAGCTCTATTTCAAGCAATCGCGCTACGCAGTGAAAAATTAAGATCGCGATAACCATCACAAATTTGCCATTTCTACTCATTTTCAAGCAATCGCGCTACGCAATGAAAAATAAAGATCGCGATACCCATCACAAATTCGCCATTTCAACTCTTTTTCAAGCAATCGCGCTACGCAGTGAAAAATAAAGATCGCGATACCCATCACAAATTCGCCATTTCAGCTCTTTTTCAAGCAATCGCGCTACGCAGTGGAAAATAAAGATCGCGATACCCATCGCAAATTCGCCATTTCAGCTCTTTTTCAAGGAATCGCGCTACGCAATGAAAAATAAAGATCGCGATACCCATCACAAATTTGCCATTTCTACTCATGTTCAAGCAATCGCGCTACGCAAATAAAGATCGCGATACCCATTACAAATTTGCCATTTCCGTCCAATTTTAATATTTCACACACACACACACACGGTTTTTGTCAATAGTTACAGCCTCACCTGCCTAGAGGAATTGATTTTTGGTGCCCCTCTGTGGCCACAGCCAAAGGCTGCACCTACCCTCAAACTTCTAACCTTCGTTGCGTCCTATCCAATGGTTTTGACAATGGTTACAGCCTAACCATCCAGACCAATGGTTTAGTGTCAACAGTGCCCCACTAGCTGCCGCACACCTACCCACAGACTTCTAACCTTCGTTGCGTCCAATCCAATGGTTTTGACAATGGTTACAGCCTAACCGCCCAGACCAATAGTTTAGTGTGAACAGTGCCCCATTAGCTGCCGCACACCAACCCACAGACTTCTAACCTTCGTTGCGTCCAATCCAATGCTTTTGACAATGGTTACAGCCTAACCGCCCAGACCAATGGTTTAGAGTGAACAGTGCCCCACTAGCTGCCGCACACCTACCCACAGACTTCTAACCTTCGTTGCGTCCAATCCAATGGTTTTGACAATGGTTACTGCCTAACCGCCCAGACCAATGGTTTAGTGTGAACAGTGCCCCACTAGCTACCGCAACCACGTCCTCCTCCAGCAATACTATGCGACTTGTGTGGTCGCTTGTTCCATGCCAGGATTGGACTCTTTAGTCACCGTAAACACATCCACAAACTGGACTGAAGGAAGAAGATTTATACTCGGATTCGAGTTAAAGCTGATGATGATGATGAGCTGCCGCACACCTACCCACAGACTTCTAACCTTTGTTGCGTCCAATCCAATGGTTTTGACAATGGTCACAGCCTAACCGCCCAGACCAATGGTTTAGTGTCAACAGTGCCCCACTAGCTGCCGCACACCTACCCACAGACTTCTAACCTTCGTTGCGTCCAATCCAATGGTTTTGACAATGGTTACTGCCTAACCGCCCAGACCAATGGTTTAGTGTGAACAGTGCCCCACTAGCTGCCGCAACCACGTCCTCCTCCAGCAATACTATGCGACTTGTGTGGTCGCTTGTTCCATGCCAGGATTGGACTCTTTAGTCACCGTAAACACATCCACAAACTGGACTGAAGGAAGAAGATTTATACTCGGATTCGAGTTAAAGCTGATGATGATGATGAGCTGCCGCACACCTACCCACAGACTTCTAACCTTTGTTGCGTCCAATCCAATGGTTTTGACAATGGTCACAGCCTAACCGCCCAGACCAATGGTTTAGTGTCAACAGTGCCCCACTAGCTGCCGCACACCTACCCACAGACTTCTAACCTTCGTTGCGTCCAATCCAATGGTTTTGACAATGGTTACAGCCTAACCGCCCAGACCAATGGTTTAGTGTCAACAGTGCCCAACTAGCTGCCGCACACCTACCCACAGACTTCTAACCTTCGTTGCGTCCAATCCAATGGTTTTGACAATGGTTACAGCCTAACCGCCCAGACCAATGGTTTAGTGTCAACAGTGCCCCACTAGCTGCCGCACACCTACCCGCAGACTTCTAACCTTTGTTGCGTCCAATCCAATGGTTTTGACAATGGTCACAGCCTAACCGCCCAGACCAATGGTTTAGTGTCAACAGTGCCCCACTAGCTGCCGCACACCTACCCACAGACTTCTAACCTTCGTTGCGTCCAATCCAATGGTTTTGACAATGGTTACAGCCTAACCGTCCAGACCAATGGTTTAGTGTGAACAGTGCCCCACTAGCTGCCGCACACCTACCCACAGACTTCTAACCTTCGTTGCATCCAATCCAATGGTTTTGACAATGGTCACAGCCTAACCGCCCAGACCAATGGTTTAGTGTGAACAGTGCCCCACTAGCTGCCGCACACCTACCCACAGACTTCTAACCCTTGTTGCGTTCAATCCAATGGTTTTGACAATGGTTACAGCCTAACCGCCCAGACCAATGGTTTAGAGTGAACAATGCCCCACTAGCTGCCGCACACCTACCCTCAGACTTCTAATCTTCGTTGCGTCCAATCCAATGGTTTTGACAATGGTTACAGCCTAACCGCCCAGACCAATGGTTTAGAGTGAACAGTGCCCCACTAGCTGCCGCACACCTACCCACAGACTTCTAACCTTTGTTGCGTCCAATCCAATGGTTTTGACAATGGTTACAGCCTAACCGCCCAGACCAATGGTTTAATGTGAACAGTGCCCCACTAGCTGCCGCACACCTACCCACAGACTTCTAACCTTCGTTGCGTCCAATCCAATGGTTTTGACAATGGTTACAGCCTAACCGCCCAGACCAATGGTTTAGTGTCAACAGTGCCCCACTAGCTGCCGCACACCTACCCACAGACTTCTAACCTTCGTTGCGTCCAATCCAATGGTTTTGACAATGGTTACAGCCTAACCGCCCAGACCAATGGTTTAGAGTGAACAGTGCCCCACTAGCTGCCGCACACCTACCCACAGACTTCTAACCTTCGTTGCGTCCAATCCAATGGGTTTGACAATGGTCACAGCCTAACCGCCCAGACCAATGGTTTAGTGTGAACAGTGCCCCACTAGCTGCCGTACACCTACCCACAGACTTCTAACCTTCGTTGCGTCCAATCCAATGGTTTTGACAATGGTTACAGCCTAACCGCCCAGACCAATGGTTTAGAGTGAACCGTGCCCCACTAGCTGCCGCACACCTACCCACAGACTTCTAACCTTCGTTGCGTCCAATCCAATGGTTTTGACAATGGTTACAGCCTAACCGCCCAGACCAATGGTTTAGTGTGAACAGTGCCCCACTAGCTGCCGCACACCTACCCACAGACTTCTAACCTTCGTTGCGTCCAATCCAATGGTTTTGACAATGGTCACAGCCCAACCGCCCAGACCAATGGTTTAGTGTGAACAGTGCCCCACTAGCTGCCGCACACCTACCCACAGACTTCTAACCTTTGTTGCGTCCAATCCAATGGTTTTGACAATGGTTACAGCCTAACCGCCCAGACCAATGGTTTAGAGTGAACAGTGCCCCACTAGCTGCCGCACACCTACCCACAGACTTCTAACCTTCGTTGCGTCCAATCCAATGGTTTTGACAATGGTTACAGCCTAACCGCCCAGACCAATGGTTTAGTGTGAACAGTGCCCCACTAGCTGCCGCACACCTACCCACAGACTTCTAACCTTCGTTGCGTCCAATCCAATGGTTTTGACAATGGTCACAGCCTAACCGCCCAGACCAATGGTTTAGTGATAACAGTGCCCCACTAGCTGCCGCACACCTACCCACAGACTTCTAACCTTCGTTGCGTCCAATCCAATGGTTTTGACAATGGTTACAGCCTAACCGCCCAGACCAATGGTTTAGAGTGAACCGTGCCCCACTAGCTGCCGCACACCTACCCACAGACTTCTAACCTTCGTTGCGTCCAATCCAATGGTTTTGACAATGGTTACAGCCTAACCGCCCAGACCAATGGTTTAGTGTGAACAGTGCCCCACTAGCTGCCGCACACCTACCCACAGACTTCTAACCTTCGTTGCGTCCAATCCAATGGTTTTGACAATGGTCACAGCCCAACCGCCCAGACCAATGGTTTAGTGTGAACAGTGCCCCACTAGCTGCCGCACACCTACCCACAGACTTCTAACCTTTGTTGCGTCCAATCCAATGGTTTTGACAATGGTTACAGCCTAACCGCCCAGACCAATGGTTTAGAGTGAACAGTGCCCCACTAGCTGCCGCACACCTACCCACAGACTTCTAACCTTCGTTGCGTCCAATCCAATGGTTTTGACAATGGTTACAGCCTAACCGCCCAGACCAATGGTTTAGTGTTAACAGTGCCCCACTAGCTGCCGCACACCTACCCACAGACTTCTAACCTTAGTTGCGTCCAATCCAATGGTTTTGACAATGGTCACAGCCTAACCGCCCAGACCAATGGTTTAGTGTGAACAGTGCCCCACTAGCTGCCGCACACCTACCCACAGACTTCTAACCTTTGTTGCGTCCAATCCAATGGTTTTGACAATGGTTACAGCCTAACCGCCCAGACCAATGGTTTGGTGTGAACAGTGCCCCACTAGCTTCTTTACTTTTTTTCTACGTAGCGCTATTGCTTGAAAATTAGCAGAAATGGCAAATTTGTCCGATCATTACTTTTTCTGCGCGGGCGAAAATTTTCCATTTCACCTAATTTTCAAACAATCGCGATACACAGCAAAACATCCATGGGATGTTGATCCTTCAACTACCAGAAGCACTGTAATAAGCATATGAAGAAATACAACACTTACCCCATTTGACACCGGAGTCCAACAGCAACTTCATTAGGTGTAATTCACATGCACAGACACTGCCTTCTTACATACACACTACCAACCATCAAAAATACCACAATCACTATAAATATACCATCCACATTACGGTATACCATACCTAAATCTTATTTTAATTTATTTTCGCAACGCATAAGTATCGCAACCGAGCATTTCAAAATCTCCCCGGCAACTAAATTTCAAAATGGCGCCTGACAAGCACGGCGCATATCAGCTGGCGCACATGAGCTGGCCAATCACAATCGAGAAAATGAATTTCAACTCACCAATCAGGTAAGTATTTTTAACACGTCATAGGTGACGTCATTGAGATCACCAAAAGCTCACTAAACCCCGGGACTCGGGATATATACTACAACCGATTGTTGTTTGAGTCTTCAGTCTTTCGACTTGTTTGATGCAGCACTCCATGCATCCCTGTCCTGAGCTCATCGTTTCATCTCTACATAGCTACCACACCCTACATCCGAGGCAATCTGTTTAACATATTCTAACCTTGGTCTACTCCTACTGTTCTCATCCTCGACCCTTCCTTCCATAACTAATTTTGCAATTCCTGGGCGTCATAGTACGTGTCCTACCAGCCTATCTCTTCTCTTCAATAGCAGTTGCCAGAAACATCTCTCCTCTCCCACTCGCCTTAATATTTATTCATTCGTAACCCTATCTACCCATCTGATCTTCATCAATCTCCTGTAACACCACGCTTCAATTCTCTTATTTTCTGCTGCACCAAAGGTCCAAGTTTCACTTCCATAGAGTGCCACGCTCCAGACAAAGGCTTTCAAAACTGACTTCCTAATGCCTAACTCTTATATTTCATGTCAAAAGATTCCTTTTCTGTAGAAATGCTTTCCTTCCCTGTGCTAACCTACTTTTTATATCCTGTTTACTTCGTCCATCACTGGTTATTTTGCTTCCCAAGTAACAGAAGTCGCCTACTGTACTTCTTTTAGCTGTTCACTTGCCAATTTGACATCCATAGGGGTTTCTGATTTCTTTCGACTGCATTCCAATATTTTTGTTTTACATTTATTAATTCTTATCATGAATTCCTTCCTCAAGACAGAATCCATACCATTTAAAAACTCATTCAACTCCTCTGGTGTGTCGGCTAAGATGACGATGTCATCAGCAAATCTCAAGAGTTGAAATTATTTCTCCTTGAATCTTTACTCCTACTTTGAATTTTTCACCAATTCCTTTCATTGCATGTTCAATGTATAGATTGAAAAGTATTGGTGATAAGTTGCAGTCTTGCCTTACACCTTTCTGAATACCAGCTTCTCTCTAATGTCCTTTGGCTCGAATAACTGCTGTCTGGTTTCTGTATAGATTGTAGAGCACCCTCCTATCCCTGTACTTTATTCCAATAGTCTTCAAAATGTCAAACAACTTACTCCAATCAACGTTATCAAAAGCCTTTTCTAAGTCTACAAATGCCATGAACGTTCGCTTATCCTTCCTTATTCTAGCTTCCAAAATCAGCCAAAGACATAGTATAGCTTCCCTTGTTCTTACGTTTCTCCTGAAGCCGAACTGCAGATTATGGAAGGAATAATGTAAAATCTAAATTCATTGCTAGAATATACAATTAATTTATATTGTTGTCATTAAAAAATAAGAAGTAAAAAATCACAATAGTATGTAAATTTATAGATTTTAAAAAGGCATATGATTCCATACACCTTCAATTTTAAAAATTCTAAGGAAATTTGGACTCTATCTGAAACTAATTAAACTTATAGTTGAACTTACTTCAACTGATAAGAGAAACTTAAGTTTAGAGGAGAAATTTCTGACCCATTCGTGATTAAAACTGGCTTGCATACCACCTATGCTATTTTAATTTAATAAGATGCGCTCGAAAGAGCATTACTTAACCTACATAATAGACGAAAATATAATTCTAAATACAATTTGATCTTACAATGCTATTTAGTTTTCACTGTAGTCTCTGATGGATTTAGTTCTTTTTACACACTTAGTTAAGTGATAACGGTCACATCTCTTGTCACACAACGAACATACGCAATCATCATCTGGCTGGTGAAAACCTTGAGTTAAGCAGATCTTATGGTGAAAACCATGAGTTGCAAGTCTCGTTACCACATGTCTTAGATCCTGTCCTGCCTCCGTCCATTGTCTATCCATCATTGCACTAGTGCTATAAAAATCAGAGTCAATGTCATTTCTCTTCCTCCACCGCAGTTCTAGATGCGCTTGGTAAGGGCCGGTAGATGGCAGCGTGAATTGCAGTCTCAGGTCTTCCAAGAAGAAGCTTTCCCTGGCTAATTCGTATACAATCCTTAAGGGTGCATAAATCCCAACTCCCAAAGCACTCTTCAGATATCGTGATTTAACACTTTCTAATCGTTTGAAATCGCTACTCGAAAGCTTATCCCATATTAATTCTATTCCATATGAGGCAATTGGAGTTATTACTGTTTTGAACAATGACATTGCAGTGGGCAAAGAAAGTTGTCGGATATTTTTAATTCGATGAGTGGCTTTCGTAGCTGCTGAAGCCCTTTCCTGAGTGTGTATCCTGTAGGAAGACAGTGTCGTTTGTAGATATATTCCTAAATACCAGAAATTATTTACTACTCTTAGCATATCTCCTTGCAGAGTTAAATGATCATCCAACGCCAGTTTGCCTCCTTTTCTAAAAGTCATGTGCACTGTTTTTTCTTTGTTGATCACTAAACTGTTTCCGTCAGCCCATAATTCAAGTTTCTGAAGAACGGCACTCAGATCACTTATGCAATGTGAACCTATAGCCATGTCATCGGCGTACATGATAAGTTTCACTGTTGGGTAGTCTTGGACGGTGTTAATAATGTCAGCTGTCAAGATGTTAAAAAGTAGGGGACTCATAGGATCGCCCTGAAGTACGCCATTTGTCTGACGGACCTTTTCAGACAGAACTACACCGTCATTTAAAATGATATAGTTGTATGCTAGGATTACCTCAACTATTCTCGCTAGGGGGTTAGAGTTTCCTAGCATCCCTTTAAGTTTATTTATGAGGATATTCCTGTCTATCAAGTCAAAAGCTTTACGATAGTCTATGAAGACCACGTGAAATTTCCCTTTCTTATGCCTCAGAGCCTGTTCCACTTCTTCTTGTAGTAATGCCACTGCCCCTATGCTATTTAATTGTGCAATAGAATATGTAATGAGAGAGTGGTACAAAGAGAATCCTTAAACTTAACACACAAAACTTAGAAGTTCTAAGCAAAATAAAATTTAAACAGTTTGGGATTTGCAGATGACCTTGCATTATTAGCCCACATCTTCAGGAAACAGAGCATCAAATCAGATCTTTGCAAGAATTTGCACAGTAAATAGGACTTAGGTTAGAATTTCTTTTGAATACAAAAAAATGTGTACCAGAAGACTGGGAGAAAGGGCTAATAATACTAGTGTTTAAGAAAGGGGACAAGAAAGTGTGTGATAACTATAGAGGGATCACCCTCATATCACAGATAGTAAAAATACTGGAAAGGATATTAGAAAGAAGAATGAGAAGGTGGAAGGAGAGTTGCAAGAGGAACAGTATGGCTTCAGGAGTGGAAGATCCACAGTGGACCCAATTTTTAGCTTGAGGCAGGTGATGGAAAAGAACTGGGAATATGGAGAGGATTTTGGTCATGATTTTCATGGATCTAGAAAAGGCATATGATAGTGTCTCCAGAGAGAAGGTATGGGAAATCATGGTTAAGAAGAGACTGGGAAGAGGATTGTTGGAAATGGTGCAAGCAATGTACAACAACTGTGTTAGCTGGGTACTGACCCCAGTTGGAAAGATTGGTTTAGGAACAAGACTGGACTAAGACAGGGGAGTGTGCTGTCACCTCTTTTGTTCATAATGGTAATGGATGAAATTGTAAAGGAAACAAAGGAAGCATATGGACATAAAGAAATGAAGTTACTATTATTTGCAGACGATATTGTGGTCTGGGCAAGGAACACCGAAGAAGTGCAAAAACAACTAGATGCACTGAACGAAAATATTCAGAAGTACGACCTGAAAATCAGTATAGAGAAAAGCAAGACCATGGTGATGACAAGAGGGGAAAGACAAGGAAAGGGCACTGTGAAAATTGGAAGTCAGAATTTGGAAATTGTGGACATGTTCAAATACCTAGAAAGTGAATTGATGCAAACTGGTAGGTTGGACATGGAGATTGGCAGGAGGGTACAGCAGAGCAATGCATTCTATCAAAGTGTAAGAAAACTTGTTTGGGATAAGGAAGTGCCAAGGAAAAGCAAGGAGGTAATGTATAAAGTGTACTATGTACCCATATTAACTTATGCAGCTGAGACTTGGACCCTGACAAGCAGGCAAAATATGTAAGTTATTAACTTAACATCTACCATAAGTTATAATTGGACTTTCCAATAAAATTTGAGGTTTAATTACCACAGTAGTATAGGCCACAAAGTAGCTCAACTTAAGCACTCCCCATCCTACCAAAACCTCAAAATTCTCTACAATGCAAATCATATGACATATAAATGACTGTTAAGCCTGCTTTTACACTACTATATTTAACTAGATTAACGAAGTTTGATGCTTTTCAGTCGGGCAACATGATTGTAATCCAGGATTAGGGAATAACCCATCACAATTGGGTACAATCTTGTTGACCGACTGAAAAACATCAAACTTAGTTTACTAAGGCAACACTGAAAATTAGCTTCAAACACAATAATAACTACATTAAATTATTTCGGTGCTAAAAGCCTAGAAAATCTAACCAAGCTTGATGGGATGACTGGAAAGAAGTCTGCATGCAAGGTTAGTTATCTCACAACCAACATGCCAAGTTCTATAATGCGAGAAAACTTGACAAAATAATATAATCAGCCATATTAAAAATAATATGGAACACTATTCATAATTAAGTGGAGCTGAATAAGATGAAAAGAATCACTTACCTCCTTTCCAGTTAAAGTCTGCGGATGACAGCATGAAAAGCAAACAGAGAAGGTATAATACCATAAATGCAAAACGTTTATTTCAAAACCAATCAAACGAACACCCAGCTTACCTTCACTTTAATTAACATTTCTAAGTATATTTAAAACACAGAAGTCAACAGGGAAAATAAACCCTTATTATAAAACCGCTCCAATTCACTTTCCGCAGTATGCGACAGTTACGCGCTTGGCTTATCGTATGTTTTTAACGATGCTGCCAATCACAGAACAATATTTTCACCAAAAGACGGTTTCCGTGCTGTGAGCTAATTGGCAACTCAAATGATCACTAGAGGCACTGCAGTCGTCGAAAATGGCCTTGATAAGTAGGTCAGAAAACATTATGGGCGTACCGTAACCAACACAAGATTGAATAACACGCATTTTTAATAAAAACAGCTTTATATTAAGCATGTACATACAAAACTAGCATTACCCGTCGCACCTTCGCCAGCGAAAATTGCATAAACACTAAACTTTAAAATCAGCGACGACTCACTCATCAATGCAATGATTTATTTGTAGTTCAATTTTAACCGATTTGCTAGAATTGTATCTTCACATTGTTCTATGAGCTACATGATTGTATATAAAATACCCTAGTCCTTTTTCTCATCAAAGTGGTAGGCGAAATATATTTTTAAATGTAGATTTTGTTCTGTTGGAAAAAAAAAGAATGATAGTCAGTCTGAAAGACTTTATATCGTTTTAAATGCTACAAATGCTACAAATGCTGAAAAATGCTGGGTGAAAGCCTCATGATCATGCAGCGAACTGCGTAAACTCAAAATCCATTAGTAAGTGCAAACCAAGGTCAAAGGAGGTAGCTGGCTGGATGACGTCACGCTCACCGGAGCGCGCGGGGAAAGGAGGAAGCTCAAGCTGTACTATGACGTCACACACCTCAGTGCATTCTCGGTACATTTCATCCCGTCGCCGTAACGTAACGCCAGACCTCAGCGTATCGACAAGACCATTTAAAATGATAATACATTCCTTATTAGTTATCACAATATGCTAACATCAACGATCAGCTACAGCATATTATCACTACCAATTAGTAGCTCTTGTTCCTGCTTTCCCATTGCCTCTGCGTAAACCACAAATAAGAAATGTCTAGAAGCCACAAACTTAGTGGCTATAGAGAAAGAAAAGCCGTTCCCCGTGAAGCTCGCGTCACTCTAAATAAGTAGCATAAGAAAGTATTTCGTAAATCGTACTCTCTTCAAAATATACAACTGATCACTTCTATAACCTGAATCTTGACTTGGACACTGTTAAGTCTTGCATAGATAATTGTAGTGAATTGCATTTCCAAACGGAGGGCAGACATGTACTGCTTCCTCACACAAATATTATACCTTACGAAATACAATAAAAACTAAACAAAACATGTCAACGCTAACGTAAATAATGGTTGCATTGATGAGGATTTGAAGTCTAATGACAAAATGAACATAAAGTACGGTACCTTTCAATTTGGCATATTGAATATGGTGTAGTCGGTAGCATGCTGAACTGCTGTGCCCAAGATAGCGGGTTCAAACCCAGCCGAAGTCGTCAGATTTTTTAAGAGCGTTAAAATCCTTCAGTACCGTATGCCTTCCTTCGGAGTGGAAGTAAAGCCAGCTATCCCATGTCATAGATTTATAATAAATGAACTGCACACAAATGTGCATTACATTTTCGAGTAATCCAATAAGGACAGTGTTCTCTTAGAGCATTTACTAAAATGGTATCGAGCACACTGTTTAGCACATAATATGCACACACACTGTTCAGAAGGTCCATAAAAACCACGCCGCACGCACAGCTTATGATGGAAGCCGTGCACAACAAGTCTATTCAGAGCACTCCTCATTTCATAGTTAGGTTCAGTCCAATTCCCATAGAATTCTATGTCGATTTTCGCTCGCTTTCTTTGTCTCATCCTTAGGAATTCCTGTTCCTGTCTTGTAGAAGGCAATTGTAATCGAAATCTTAAGTCTTTAATAATAAGAAAAGTTTCCCTGGCTAGTTCATAAACAAGACGGGAGTGCGTGCATTTTGTTACTCCTAGGGCAGCCTTTAAGTATCGCGCTTTGACTTTTTCAATTGATCTGAGATCGCTCAAGCTTAATTTATCCCAGGCTATGTTTAACCCACATGTGAGGACCGGAACAAGCTTGGCATCAAAGAATGCTGAGGCGGATTTCAGTGAAAGTCGAGATATGTTTCTAATATCGAAAATAGCTTTAGCGGCCGATTCCACCCGCTGTTTTATGTGAATCCTGAAAGATTGCATAGTAGTTTGCAGAGTCAAGCCTAGATAGGTGAAGCTATTTACAATTTGAAGGGGAGTTTGTTTCAAAATAATACTGTCGTCCTTGGACGCTCGTCCGCCTCTCCTGGAGATCATATATTTCGTTTTCTCGACGTTAACCTGCAAATCGTTGGTAGACGCCCATACTTCCAGAGAGGAGACAGCCGATTGTACCTCACTGATGCCACGGGAGCCCAGAACCGTATCATCCGCATAAATGTACAGTGTTATTTCCGGTGAGTCTTCTTTAATCGCTCGAACAATATCATGGGTTGCGACGTTAAAAAAAATAAAAATGACATCACAGTTTCCGTCAATACAACCTAATGTAAAATTAAGGAACACTACTTATCACGAAGGCAAAATACAAAATCCGTTTGCCTCATTTCGTACAAAAAAGACAGTAGAACTTGAAATATAATGGCAAACATTTAAAGTACTAAATATCTCTTATTGTGCGTCTTATGATAAAATAGCAAGAGACACAAAAGGTCCAACGTGTTGTTGCCTGCAAGAGCTGGTCTCCAACTTCATCACAGGTTAAATTAAAAAAGAGCGATTTGAAGCTTATCCTCCAATAATAATAGCCTCTGGGAGCTGTCCGCCTTGCAGATGCTATGATTGCCTCTAGAGGCGCTGCATACCCCTCTACATGATCAGTTCATTTGGCGGTATTTATACGCATTGTGTACGCACGAATCTAGGCATGATACTGAAATAAGGCCATTGTATTACAGAAACCTGCAAACATTCTCTTTGGTCGAGAACTTCAGTTGCCGTGCGATCATCAGTTCGGTTGCAAGCCAGACGAAGATATGGTTGGTGATGATTACGTCTCAAGACTTAAGAAACGTATGGATGACATGCATGACTGAGTCCGTAGTAACATACAGCAGGCGAGTGATCGAATGAAGACACGTTTTGACGTCAAGGCGGACAGGGGAGGTTATCATTCTGGAGACCTCATATGGTTGTATAAACCTAGGATACGTCATGGGTACTCCCCTCAAATACAACGATCTTGGGATGGTCCTTACGAGAATGTGACGAGGATCAATGATGTAATCTATAGGACTAAGAAACAACCCAGCGGAAAACCTTGGGTTGTCTATGTCAATCGACTGGCACCGTATAAAAGGAGACGACTAAAAGGAGCAGATTCTTCGAGCTTGTAAACCCCAAACAATGTCTTTCGAAGAGTTCATGTTTTGCGTAGCAGCAGACACTAGCAACTCCCTTGTGATAACAAAGGTTATTCACCAGGACCTCTTGACTGTTCCATCGTAATATGCCCTGGCACACTTTGTTGCCTCAGATCTCCAGATGACAAGAGGAATTGTAAGGGTCTTTAGAAGCAAGTTCTGGGTTAATGAACATCCGGAACACCAGAGTCCCATTGTTGGAGAAGTCATGGAGTTGTTTCGGAACGATAGGAACCTCTCCTACCTTGGCAGAGAGAGGTGGTCCTGCGGGAAGCCAACTTATCGTGCCGTTTGGGACAGTTTGATCAACTTGCGATGTCATCTAATCCGCTTGGGATTAAGGGAGCTTGGAATTCCGAAGCTGAGTTGTGGGTTCGACGGACTTGATTGGAGAACAGTAAGAAGCATGATTGAAATGCTGTTCCAGGACACTGATGTTAACATTTTATTTTGTGTCTACGAACCCAGGGACTCCAGAAAGAAGAGGGAGAACACCCGCACTTCTGATGTATCGGACGTTGGGAGACTTCAGCAATCCTGGAATAAGGCAAACTGTTCTGAGACAGAACAGGCCCAAGGGGGGGCCGGTAGTGTGACGGGTGCAGTCAGATCCATCGCCAGCACCTGGCCCTCTCGTTAGTTTGACCGGCTTCTGAGTCATGTGAGAGCCATCTGGAACTCTTATATCTTTGGGCTCATGTCCTTCTTGACGGGTCAGAATTAAAAAAGAATGTGATAGCTGTGTTTGGTCAGAGCGGTGATGGAAAAGGTGCCTAGAAATGAAGCCAGATGGTAAGACGATGAATAGTTTCATATTGGATTGAGGAAATAAACAGAGGAATGAGAAAATTAATTTGCTGCCTCATAATTTGAACTACGGGAACGGTACATTATGAATTCAATGACAACTGGACTTTCCGGCCGTCTCAAAAACGTCTATTAGCATGAACAAATCTTCTTCTCCTATGGCTCTACAGTTCGTTGTAAACCTTGGCCTCTTCAACAACTTTCCGCCATTTATCTCGTTCCAACGCTAACGCTTTCCAATTCCTATCACCCATTTCCCGAAGATCTTCGATAAGTCCGTCCATCCATCTGGTTCTCGGTCGACCTCATCCTCTCTGTCCCCCTGGGTTTCCATTTAATACCTTTTTAGGTACTTCCGTATCACTCATCCGTGTTAAATGCCCGGCCCACCTCAATCTGGCTGATTTCACTATTCTTCTAATAGGTGGGTCTTTATAAATGTTGTACAATTCATGATTGTAAATCCTCCTCCATGTTTCTCTTTCGCAGACTGGGCCGATGATTCTTCGAAGTATCTTTCTTTCGTAGGCATCCAGCATTCCAGTATCTTTTACTGTTAGTGGCCAAGTTTCCGAGGCAAATGTAAGCACAGGTCTTATAAGTGTTTTATAGATGGTCAATTTAGTGGTAAGGGTCAAGAGCCTTGAGGAGAGAAGCCTTGTTAGGGCAAAATAGGCTATGTTGGCTGCTACTAATCTCTGTTTAATTTCATAAGAGGTATCATTTGAGTAGGTGACTGTTGATCCCAGATATTTAAACTGTTCAACTCTCTCAAAGGTGTAATTGCCCACGGTTATTGAGGGTGGTATGTTCCCCTTGCATGCTTTCTCAGCAGTCATATATTTAGTTTTCTGCTGGTTGATGTTCAGTCCCATTTTCCTACTGGCCTGTTCAAGGGCGATGAATGTCTCTTCCATTGCCTTTCGAGTTCTTGCCACTATATCTATATCATCAGCATAAGCAAGTATCTGCACTGATTTAAAAAAAATGTACCCCTATTCAGGAGTTTTGCATCTCTCATCACCTTCTCCAAGACAACATTAAACAGGAGACATGCCAGCGCGTCACCCTGCCGTACCCCATTCCGAATATCTAATGTATCAGACTTCATTCCTCCCGTTCGTATACTACTTCGTGTCCCACTCATTGTCATTCTCACCAACCTTACCAATTTTCTAGGAATTCCCAATTCAATCATAGCATGGCACAATTGCTCTCTGTCAATACTGTCATAATGCTCCTTTGTAATCAATGAAGAGGCGATGCGTGCCAATCCCATATTCGATTGTATTCTCTAACATTTGCCTTAAGGCGAAGATCTGAACTATAGTGGACTTTCCTGGGATAAATCCACACTGATATGACCCAGTCTCTCGCTGAACAATGGGGAGAAGACGGTCAAATAGAATGTTGGAGAATACTTTGTATCCCAAATGAAGTAACGTAATTCCTCTATAGCTATCACACTCGAGCTGATCTCCTTTCTTATATATAGGACATATATAATTCCTTCTTCCCATTGCTGAGGCATTTTCTCCTCTTCCCGTATAGGCCAAATTAGATTTTAAAAAAAGTGTTTTGAGGAATTAATTTCCGGAAAGCTGGAAATCGTTTTAAAACCTTCGTTTGGTCCTAAATGCGTGTAATCCGAGTTTGCATCGTCCCAAGAGGTGTGCATAACTTTTGGGACCCACATAACCTCAAAAGTTTCCCTCTTTTTTTTAGTTTATTTCTCTTGTAGTTCGAGAACGGTACGTCGGACGGAAAATATCAATCAGTTCAATATTAAAGAAGATTAAATTCTGCGTCGAATTAACATCTAAAATATGAAATTTAGTTCATTGGTACAGTCATACTCAAAAGTTCAAAACTGGGAAAATTTCTCATTTAGGTGCAAACTTACATTTTACGATTTTCCAAGACCACATATCTTCGGAATAGGTTCTCCTATTGAACTCTGAAATCGTGAAAATAAAATCAGCTGTTTCATACAATGTTGTTATACCGACTCGACCAAAATGTACGAAACAGCTGATTTTTCATCAGAAGGTCTGACAAGTTTTAGTCTGGTGTATTCACTGATCAGACGATTGGGCAAGTGGTAATGAGGTGTCTGAAAGCCCGAGGTGGGCTGACTCATGGACGAGGCATAATGGACAGTACTCTGGTGACTTTGGTTGCCACAATACCTACCATCATCATGGAAATTTGCTGTACAAGTGGAAGACTTTTGTGGCGTGACGTATGGTGCTTCAGAACAGCACGTCGACGCTGGTTTTCAAGTGTACAGAGGGACGATGCAGACGTTGCGATCCTTCTTGACTGGTTTTCATCTCACTATCCCATCCCAATTGGACAATTTGTGATGTCCATTAGCACAGGAGTAACTGACGATGTGAAAATTGACTGCCATGAAGCGTTTGCAAAAGGGATTCATTGTATTGCTAAGATTATTGGCAACGACTTCAGTAATGTCAAGTTTCAACGAAAAAACAGAGTGGTTCCTCTTAGGGCTTTCAGTCAAAAGTCAGGATTCACGGCGAAGATATACTACTTAATCCAGATACACTTTTCCGACGCATAACACTTCTTAAAAAGTCTGAGGAACAGTTCCAACATTATTATTTGTTTAAGTTAGCTCCTTATCCCCTTTCTATCTTTGATTAAACAGGAATGCGGAAAACAAATAAATCTCTGTTCTACAATTTATTTTCACCAGTTGGTGATCTACCAGCTCTTGCAGGTAGTGCCATTGTATTTGATAGAGGGGTTCGTTCTACATCGAGTGGTTTGGGAATCCAAGGAAAAGTTTTCAACAATTCTCTCCTAATATGTTGACAACGTTAAGCAATACTGCAACCCTCCCAGTACATTTATCGTTTTCGATGGTTACCCTGATGATGCATCAGTAAAAGCAAGCACTCTTCTTCTAACGTAGTGTTCCCTGAAACGATGTCTGCAACCATGCCGAAAGAACAATTTTTGTCCAACGACAGCAACAAAGAACGGCTTATCGCCATGCTGCGTGAGAAATTAGTACAGCAGGGGTTTGAAGTGAGGCAAGCTCTTGAGGATGCTGACACACTCATCATCAATACCGCCATTGAAGCGGCAGAGAACTTTGTGACGGTCATAATAAACGGAGAGGACACCGATATATTGATCCTATTAACCGCCAAAGCACCAAATTCAAACATTTACGTCATGAAACATGGAAAGGGGACCTCTCAGAACACGTTCTACTCTTCAAGGTACTTCAACTTCTCGTCTGCTGTCAAACAGAACCTTCTGTTCCTACATGCAATCAGTGGGTGTGATACAACCTCTGCATTATATCGCCAAGGGAAGTTGAAGTGTGTCAAACTCCTTGAAAACAACACGGCTTTACAGGAGGCTGTCAAGGTTTTCCACCATGAAGATGCTGATCCTGAGGACCTCATTTCAGCAGGTCAACTATTCCTATATTCACCTAAGGCCAATGAGACCTCCTTGGACACGAGATATTCTCAAAATCCCTCATAAAGCCAACTTTCAATCTGGCCTCTCTACCACCAACAAACGCAGCCGCCACCCAACATATTCTGCGTGCCTACCACCAAATTCTGGGCTGGTATGATAGACCAAAGGGGTTGGAAGAGTACGGACCATGGCCTGCTCCCCATCATGAACACCAAGGATCCATCTCAAGGAAATCCTCAACACAGTGTCCTGCGGATGTAAGAAGGGGTGTGCAGGGAGTCGCAGCTGCCGGAAAGTTGGTATGAAATGTTCAACAATTTGCCTCAACTGTCACGGCCAGTCCTGCTCGAATTCAGCACCATTCGAGGATGAGTGTGTTTCACATGTCGATCGCCGCAGAAGCAGAAATAGGTGAGGAGAGTCCCTTTGCAGATGATCTCGCTGAACAGGGGCTCGACATGCCATCCCAGCTTGAGAACTTTGTAGATAAAAGGCCATCGACATCTAAGAAAATGCGAGCATGAATGATGCCTTATTTTATGCTGCATGACTATTGATTTCTATAACATGTTTCTATTCATATTTTATCAATTTAATGTCAATTTTAAATGTCATATTACTTTGTTAATTAATATTAATAATGGTTACTAATTAAAGAATGTCAATATACAACTTTGCTCTAATTAAAATGTTTTTCTTTCGTACTACTCCAAATCACTACTCAGAGTGTGTACATTTATATAGCTAGTTTTCTGATTTGCATATATCTTAGAAATTTGAAGTGAAATGTTCATAGCAGTGATCAGAGTAGATAGATTGATTTTTCGTACTTACATCATTAGGTCATAACATGAACATGCCTCTTTTTCGGAAAGAGTCGCTATTCTTATAGTAGTGATTAAATTAGTAAACTGGTCATTTGCAATTAAAAGGACTTATCAAAATTGTCTATATAACGTGAAATTTTATTCTCTAAAACTATACAGCTTTTATTATATGGGTTTTTCAACAGGAGAATCTGTTTCAAAGTCTAGGAAAGACACAAAAAGGAAACTTGCACCTAAATGAGAAATTTTCCCAGTTTTGAACTTTCAATTATGACTGTACCAATGAACCAAATGTCAAGTTTCAGATATTCGTTCGACGCAGAATTTAACTTTCTTTAATATTGAACTGATTGATATTTTCCGTCCGACGCACCGTTCTTGAAGTACAAGCAATAAACTGAAAAATGAGGAAAACGTTTGAGGTTATGTGGGTCCCAAAAGTTATGCACACCTCCTGGGATGGTGAAAACTCTGATTTCACGCATTTAGCACCAAACGAAGGTATTAAAACGATTTCCAGCTTTCTGGAAATTAATTCCTCGAAAAATCTAATTTGACTGGGCAAATACTGAAGTAGCTATTTTTAGGAAAGTTCGTTCCAATTCATTGACACCTTGCTTGAGCAGTTCCGCTGGAATATAGTCTGTTCCAGTTGCCTTGTTGATCTTCAATTTCTTCATGGCAGTTATCACTTCTTCTAGAGTTGGTGGACCTATATTTTCGTCAGGGTCATTTTCTCCTTGCGCATCTATTGAGTGTCTTATTATCATTCTAAAATTGAGAAGTCTATCAAAATGATGCCGCTATCTTTCACATATCTCTTTCCCCTCGCTAACAATTTTCCCTGTTTCATCCTTTATCAGGCTACTTTTGCCACAGAAGGGTTTCCGTGCAGCATTTACCTCTCTCTATAAAATTTCCTCACCTCATTTTGATTTCTCAGAAGCTCCATTTCTTCGATATTTGCCTTCATCCACTCTCTCTTTTTTCTCTGATGGATCTTCTTTTCAATCCTCCGTTTTAGCATGAACAAATAACTGACAAAAATTATTGCGCTCAGTAGTGTAGGAGTATATGGCAGGAGAAAGACGTCTGGGCGTATATGCAGTATACATGTTTAATACGAACTGAATGACAAGATTACATACAGGCGTATATATACAAAAACAGACAAAGAATCAACGAGAACATTCTCGCTAGAACCGCCACCAATGGCGTTGCGCTTCTTGGCGCTGAATTTAAACCATAGATCACCTGTTGGGTTACATATTTCTAACACACCCACTTAAACCAATAGCTGATCTAGAATGTAACAGACATTTGTCAACCAGACTTCAATCATAGAGTACCCTACATAAACATAATACAATTCTGAAAACACTTTTTGAACACAATTAATACGGTACTTAAATACTAATTAACAATTCAATCCCATTCCTTGGGTACAATACACATGTTTTGGTTTAGGTAAAGGATTGGTGAGAATATCTGGAATCATTTCTTGTGTGGACAAATAGTGCAATGAAATGATTCTCTCTTGAACCTTTTCCCTAATGAAATGATGTTTGGTGTTGATGTGTTTATTGCGCCTATGAAAAACAGGATTTTTTGCAATTTTCTGTGCACTTTGACTGTCATTATACAACACACAAAGCAAATCACATTTACTAATCAAATCAAACATCAGATCCTTAAGATAAACTGCTTCCTTCGCAGCCTCTGACAAAGCTACATACTCAGCCTCTGTCGATGAGGTAGCAACTGAGCTCTGCTTGCGAGCTTCGCATGATATGGCAGCATTAGCAAGCTTGAAAAGATAACCAGTATAGGACTTAATATCACTATCTGTGGAAAAATTTGCATCTGCAAACCCTACCAAATCTAAACCAGTGCTCCTATAAATGAGTCCTTGGTTTATCGTACCTTTAAGATACCGATGTATCCTTTTGGCTGCAAGCCAATGCTCCTCCCTGTGGCAAGAATTAAACTGAATTAAATATGACAATGCATAGGCAATATCTGTTTTAGTACACACACTCAAATACATAAGTGAACCTATCAGCTGCTGATAAAGTTTATCATCCACGTTTTTGGCTTTAGGCAATTTCATATTGACTTCCATAGGAGTACCGATGGGATTAACATCGGTCATCTCAAACTTCTTGAGCAGATTCTTTATGAACTGCGTCTGAGAAATTTTGAGTATATTGTTATCTGTGTCCCTTTCTATTTGCATTCCAAGAACCTGAGCAGCAGGTCCAAGATCTGTCATCATGAAATTTCGTTTTAAGACATCTTTTAGTTTACTAACTTCCTGTGGATTATTGTGGAACACAAAGAAATCATCAACGTTCAGAGCAACAAGAATTACAGTATTGCCGATACTCTTTCTGTAAACACATGCCAAATTATGACTGTTTGTGTTGCCCGAAGCAGACAGAACATGTATGAGCCTTTCTGTGCCACATATGTGCAGCCTGCTTTAGTCCATAAATGACCTTTTTGAGCAAGCAAACCTGGTCTTCCTTCCCCTTCACCTGGAAGCCCTCTGGCTGACACATAAATATTTCCTCCTGTAACTCTCCATTGATAAAATCAGTCTCAATGTCCAGATCAGTGGTTCCCAACCTTTGTCAGCTGACGCCCCCCTTTTCAGATACGGGAGTTCATCGCGCCCCCCTCCCCCATTTCCCCACTATTCATCGCTTCTATAACCTCTTCGATTGACGCGGAGGATATAGACCTAACCTAATAACAAAACAGTACATAATTAAATAGGCCTATCTATTACATACTAACTTCATTTTAGCACGATACAAAGAACTCACTTTTACAACAAATCCTTAAATTAGTCAACAAATGTCAGTGAGAAGGTTGACACTGTTTTCTCTTGGTAAGATTCGGTATGTTTGGTTTGATATTTGACAGAGCACAGTGGAGATCACTTGCAACATCAAGCCGACAGCACTGCTTTGTTTCTATGACATTCAGCGTTGAAAATCCTGACTCGCATAAATAGACTATGTCTTTGAAAATGTAAGTTCAAACTGTTCAAAGCTTCAAAGAAATCACAAAGGTATGCCAACGAGACGATAAAATTGGCATAATTTTGCTCCTTACGACACAGCAAATTCCTTATTTCACTTCCAACCTCGTGGCTCTGCAGAGGTTTGTGCCGACAACTGGTAATTAACTTACCAGTGTTTTTGAATGATTGACTTGATGCGACAATCACTTGGAGAGATTCGAAAAATGTTTATATTACAAAATTGTAATATTTGAGTTTCAAAAAAACTTAATTCGGAATTCACTTCACGACCCCCTTGATAAAGCCCCACGCCCCCTAGGGGGGCGTGCCCCCCAGGTTGGGAACCCCTGGTCTAGATGATCAATCTGTAAATTTAATTCAACCGTTAAAGCACACTACATTCTGAGTGTGCCATGCCGCAAAACTGGTGAGAATGTCTCAACAAAGTCAATGCCAAATTGCTGTGTAAAGCCCTTTGCAACCAACCTTGCTTTATATTTTACAACATCGCCATTTGTATTACACTTAGCTTTAAACACCCACTTATTCTGTACAATGTTTTTATCTTCTGGCTTAGGAACTAAAACCCACGCCTTATTAACCATCATGGAATCCATTTCGCACTTCGTGGCTTTATGCCATTCCTTAGAGTAAGGCGATGACAAGGCTTCACTTACTGCACATGGCTCATTTCGATCAGAACAGTGAGTGTAATGCAGAATGTAATCAGGATATTGTCTTGGGCTTCTTTCTCGCTGTGGGTAGCGACGCGCTTCCTCATTTTCGAGCCCTTTTCAGGGCCACGGTTAACGATTATCTCTATAACATAGAAGGTACGACCACATTATAAATATGGAAGTGCTATCTTCGTTCATCCTGATATCCAAATTGTATCTACAGCATTTACAGAAGAAAACAACATTGAAATCCTCACCCTAGAAACAACTAATTGTACCATCTCATCCTTTTATAAACCACCTGGTGCTGAATTCATTATTAACAAACCATCCAATTTTGAAAATAAACGTGAGCAGATTGTGATCGGCGATTTCAACAGCCATAGTACTGTTTGGGGTTACGATCACGAAGATGAGAATGGGACAGCAGTACAAGAATGGGCAGAAATAAATCATCTGACTTTAATCCATGATGCAAAACTACCTGGATCCTTTAACAGCGGCAGGTGGTGGCGAGCTTACAATCCTGACCTCATATTTGGCAGCAGCAGTATCAGTCAACAGTGTGTAAAATCTGTCTGTTCCCCATTACCAAACTCACAGCACAGACCAATAATGTGCCAATTATTCGCTGCTATAAGACCACAGAAAGTATCTTTTCGGAGGAGATTCAACTTTAAGAAGGCTGACTGGCCAAGGTTTACAGAATTGCTGGACACCGAAGTATCTTCCATAGAACCAGTACCCGAATGTTATGACACCTTTACCATGGCTGTAAAGAGATGTTCAAGGATGTCTACCCCCCGTGGCTGTCGAACATCTTATATTCCCGGGCTTACATCAGATCAAGCCACCCTACTAGTAGAATATAGCAAATTATTTGAAGAAAATCCTTTCAGTGAAACAACTGTGGAAGCAGGAAACAAGCTCATTTCTTCTATAAGGGAGATAAAAAGGGATCAGTGGATAAAAACTATTGAAAACTTGGATCTGAAAACAGACAGTCATAAAGCATGGAGACTTCTGAGACGTCTAAGCAATGACCCAACTAAGACTACTGCACATCATAATATCACTGCCAATCAAGTAGCACATCAGTTACTGCTGAACGGGAAGGCAAACCACAAAAAAAAGAAACGAAATTGCAAAGAGAAGAGCAAGAGGAGAGTAATGATCTCACATCATCATTCAGCATGGAAGAATTAGAGAAGGTTATCAAACAGAGCAAAAATGGAAAATCAGCTGGCTTGGATGATATACGGACCGAGCAAATTAAACACTTTGGCTTAACAACAAAGAAATGGATTCTCCAACTTTTCAACAACTGTGTGAGCAGAAGCCAAATTCCAGAGATATGGAGGAAGAGCCGAGTGATCGCTTTGCTGAAACCTGGCAAAGAAGGAAATAATCCAAAGAATTTTAGACCAGTTGCACTACTATGTTACCTCTATAAACTGCTGGAAAGATTGATTTTAAATCGCCTATCTCCTGTAATTGACCCCTCACTTATACCTCAGCAATATGGATTTCGCCCTGGTAAAAGCTGTACTGGACAACTGCTAAATCTCACACAGTTTATAGAAGATGGGTTTGAAGCTCGTAAGGTGACAGGAGTGGTATTTGTCGACTTATCAGCAGCGTATGATACTGTCATCCATCAGCTACTACTAGTCAAGGTCTACAACACCAAGGATTTTAGCCTAACCAGGCTCATCGCCACTCGTTTGCAAAATCGTAGGTTCTTCGTCGACTTTCAAGGACAGCGTAGTAGATGGAGACTACAGAAAAACGGCCTCCCGCAAGGAAGTGTACTGGCTCCAATCCTGTTCAATATATACACAAACGACCAACCTACAGTCCCGAACAGCAGAAGTTTCCTGTATGCTGATGACCTTGCTCTAGCCACTCAGAGCGCAGATTTTGAATCAGTGGAGAACACCCTCACGAATGCCCTTAAAGATCTTTCCAGATTCTACAACACAAACCAGCTTAAGCCAAACCTCTCAAAGACACAAGTGTGTGCTTTTCATTTGAGAAATAGGGAAGCTACTCGCAAGTTAAAGATCTATGGTCAGGGGTCAAACTGGAACACTGTGAGACTCCAAAATATCTAGGAGTGACACTTGACAGATCTCTTACTTTTAAGAAGCACTGCATGAATTCCAAGTCGAAAGTTTCTTCCAGGAACAATCTCCTACGCAAACTGGCTGGATCACAGTGGGGTAGTCAACCTGAAACGATCCGAACTTCTGCAATGGCACTATGCTATTCTGCAGCAGAGTATGCTTCTCCTGTTTGGTATAATTCAACACATGCCAAACAGGTGGATGTAGCACTCAACGATACCTGCAGAACTATAACAGGTTGCTTGAAATCAACTCCAGTCGAATGGCTTTATCTCCTCGCAGGAATAACACCACCCCCTGTTCGAAGAGAAATAGCTGCGAACAAGGAACGAAAGACAGTGGAGCATGAAAGAACGCATCCTCTATATGGATACGAACCGCAGCCGCAACGACTGAAGTCGAGGAAGAGTTTCCTTAGAACATCAAAGTAACTTAGAACCACTGCTGAAAAAGCTAGGTTGCAAATGTGGAGGGCTACAACCAACTTCCCCCTGGTTGGGAAAATGTTTCTGAAACTCTACCTCCTGGCTATGACTAGGAATGGACGACTTGGAAGTCCCTGAATAGACTGCGCTCTAGAGTAGGCAGATCAAGGGTTAATATGGCAAGATGGGGTTACATTGACCAGGATGATATTCAATGTGATTGTGGAGAACATCAGACTGTTCAGCATATGACTGAGTGTCGACTGTGCCCAGCATCCTGCACGGAAGAAAATCTTCGTCGGAGAGCACAGAGTGCACTGGAAGTGGCCAAGTTTTGGGCAAAGATAATATAATAACTGTGTTATATGTTTTAAAATGTATGTTTCTGATACGAGAATAATAATAATAATTGTGCTGTAATGGATTATCTTGATGATCAGGCTCAACTTCCACTTCTTCATTATGCTGTGGAGCTGGATCTGGAACATCCCTATCACATGCAGTCAATAGTGGTTTACTGACTTCAGTGGTTAGGGGTATTATTGTATTCCCTGGTACAGTACCACTGGAGTATCTGTTAGAGCAGAGAAAGACATCTCATCAAAAATCACATCTCTCGCTGTGATTAATTCATGCAGGAGCCGGTACGCCTTTTTCTCATCCGAGTACCCAACAAATACCATTCTCTCAGTCTTGGGATCAAGTTTTCTTCTCAGCTGATTTGGAATATGAACGTAGGCATTACATCCAAACACTTTTAAGTGCGTCAGGTCTACTTTCTCTCCAGTCCACATTTGTTCTGGTGTTGAATTTGGTGTTTTCCGTGCAGGAGACCTGTTGACAAGATATGCAGCTGTATTGACAGCTTCTGCCCACATGTGTTTGTCACAAGTTGCACCTTGCATCATAGCGAGTGCTCTCTCATTCAGAGTCCTGTGCATGCGTTCTGCAGTTCAATTTTGCTCTGGTGTGTACCTTACTGTTAGCTGATGCTTGATGCCACTCTATTTGAAAAACTCATCCATAGCTTTATTACAATACTCCCCACCATTATCAGAGCGTATGACCTTGATTTTCCTTTCACACTCAATTTCAAAAGAATTAGCAAATTGTTCAAAGATTTCTCTTACCTCACTTTTCTTTTTTAGAAAAAATATAAAAACCTTCCTCGTATGGTCATCGATGAAGGTGAGAAAATATCTGGCTCCTCCCCAGGATTCCTCAGGCATCGGTCCACACTGGTCACTGTGCAACAGGTCCAGTCGGCTCTTGGCACGATGCTTGGTGGTCTTAAAGGGCTGTCAAGCTTGTTTCCCCTCTATACATGGAATACAGAGCTGCTTTTCATCCGAAAAATCAATACCGGTAGCCAAACCATTTTTAACAAGTCCATCCCCACGTGATTGAGATGGCCTTACCTTTTGTGCCACAATTCTCTAGAATAAGAACTTTTTGAACAAACACTTTTAGCATCACTTAAACAAGATACTGCTGATGCATTTGCACTTGCAGAACCTGAGTTATTTAAGATATAAAGTCCATTTGACTCTTCAATCAATAATTGCACATCACCTGTAACTTGACAGTCACTGTCTTGAAACACTTTACAATTTTTTTCATCAAAAACAATTACATGACCCTTTTTAACAATACTGTTCACAGAGAGCAAGTTTGTTGTAAGGTTAGGTACATACATAACATCGCTCACCTTTGTAAAAACATTTGCTTGTACTGGAACATCACCTATGCCGCCACTATATAGTTTACAATCGTTTGCTACGGTGACTTCATATCCAACCTCCCTTTTATCATCAAATTTTGACATCCAATCCACCCTAACAGTCATGTGTTTGAGGGCTGCGGAGTCCATGTACCAGCTGTCTGCTGAGTGGGTATCAGCAATCTTGCAATCTTGTTTCCAGTGGCCAGTTTTGCGGCAGTTCCAACAGAATGGTTTCTTGGGTTTAATATTCTTGAATCCACTCCTGTTAGTGTAGAGTGCTGTTTCTTTGCTGGAGCTGCGTTTGTCTTCCTGTAGCAGTTTATATTTCACAAAGTCACTAGTCAACTCTGCGCATGAATTTTCCAATGCCATAATCATAGGTTCATAGCATCAGGTAGTCCCTGAAAGAGCAAGGCACCTAGAAATTCATAATCAAGAGGTTTTTTAACTGCTGCTAGCCGCTGGGAGAGCCCCAAAACTGTGGTGACATATTCTTCCATAGTCTTGAATTGTTCTAGCTTGGTGGAACACAGTTGGCGAAGAATTCTTGTGTGCCTGTTGGCGCATTTATCTTCATATGCCATCTCAAGCGAATTCCATGCTGCTTTCGCCGTTTTTGCTTCCATGACGTATGGAGAAACACTCTTTTCCACCATAAGGTTAATCTTGCACAAAGCACGTTCGTCGCGCCGTACCTTAGCCTCTGCGCCCGTTTTATCATCTTCTGCATAACCAGATATGTACTTCCAAAGTTCATCGCGCCTAAGATAATTCATTATCTGGAAACGCCAGTCAATGTAGTTTTCTCTTCCCTTCAGTTTCTCGAAGTTATAAAGAGAACCGGTGCTGAATTCCGCCATGATGTACACACTTATTGCACGCGATCACAGTTTTGTTAATTCAAATAGAATCACACTGGTCAGAAAACCATACACTCGTCAATGATCCTGCTGGGCCCATAACCTGTAGGAGTATATGGCAGGAGAAAAACGTCTGGGCGTATATGCAGTATACATGTTTAATACGAACTGAACGACAAGGTTACATACAGGCGTATATATACAAAAACAGACAAAAGAATCAACGAGAACATTCTCGTAACTAGAACTGCCACCAATGGCGTTGCGCTTCCTGGCGCTGAATTTAAACCATAGATCACCTGTTGGGTTACATATTTCTAACAAGTAGCATAGTCAATTATTTGGTTGTTTGGTTCCTTAGATTAGGAGCCGTGACAACGCGGTCATGTAGCCCCGTGTGTAGAACCTGTCTCATAACCGATGTTAATTGTGATGACTGTATTAGTGTGTGTTATCTGTTTTTAATTCAAGTAAGGACTGTAGACGGTAATTTCAGGTAGTTCCTACTTTCGCTACCAAATGCTATCGTCCACGACACCTAGCTGTGAATTTGGCTACTACTAGATACCATCGTAACCAGCGTCTGGTGACAAACGATGGAACTTATGAGCATTAATCAAACCTAACCTACAAATGTTGCCTCACACAAGTTTACTGTAGTTAGTGGAAGGTTCTTTTACATGCCATAAATCTATGACATGGGACCGCCGGCTTTGGTTGGTTGGTTCCTCAGTTTAGGGGCTGCGACAACGCGATCATGTAGCCCCGTGTACTTTTGGTGTCTGTAGAATCTGTCTGATAACCGGTGTTAATTGTGATGACTGTATTAGTGTGATATCTGGTTTCAATTCAAGTAGGGACTACAGACATTGAATTTTTTCAAGTAGTCCCTACTTTTGCCGCCAAACGCCACCGTCAACGACTACTAGTTCAGAACTTTCAAAATATGCCAGCCGGATTTGATTTGCCCCGCAAGACATGGGTAACTCTCAACAGAGTCCGCACTAACCACGGGAGATGCGGATCAATGATGTTTAAATGGGGCATGCGATCTTCCCCAACCTGTGATTGTGGTGCAGTTAGACAGACTATGAACCATATTGTCACTGAGTGTATTAGTAGGGCATTCACTGGATCAACACAGGACTTTGTAATAGCCTCTACTGAAGCCATAAGATGGCTAGAAAATTTAGACATTAATCTTTGAACACCCTTTCCCTTGCATGATTGTAATAGTTGTAATGTGTTACTTATTGTTTGTATGTATATTGTTTATGTTGTTTGTTTTGTGTTGTACCATACGCTAATAATAATAATAGTTCAGAACTTGGTTACCAGATGCCACCGCGGTCAGTTCCTGGCGACGAACGTCGGAACCTAAGAGCGTTTGCCAAATGTTTAACCTAACCTAATGTAGCTTCACACAGGTGTAATTAGTGGAAGGTTCTTTAACATGCCATAAATCTATGACATGGTGTTCAGATTTTACTATGTTTTAAGATATTTGACTTCAATAAAGCACACAAGGTTTCTCTATTTTAAACACAAGCACACATAACAATTTAATACCTTCATTTGTTTCGTCTTACACCAAAACAGTACAGAAGAAAGAAAGTAAACTTGGTAAAATAAAAATATCTCACAGTGGAACATTTTGGACTTATGATAAACTATTGCTCTACTTCTAACATACCCCTCTAAGGGCAAAATGTAACAAACAATCAATAATTATGATACCCCTCTAAGGGTGTCAGTCTAGTTTGAATAACAAGTGACAGTACTACGTAATTGTTGGAATTTGCCATTATCCAATGGCTTTGTTATAATGTCAGCCAAGTTATTTTCTGTCGAACAATACTCCAAGGTAAATAAGCCATTCATTAATTCATCATGAATAAATTTAAATTTCACATCAATATACTTACTTCTTTGGCTTACTTGCCCTGATTTAATAATCTTAATTGTACTTTGTTTGTCAACGTAAAGTTTAGCTGGTACATTCTTACCAGTAAGTTCTTTAATTTTACTCTTTAAGTATTTAAGCTCTCTACAACATTGGGCTGCAGCGACATACACAGCTTCGGTACTAGATAATGCTACATGGCTTTGCTTCCGTGACCACCAAACAATAGGTGAACCATTATAAAAAATGATACAGCCTGAGGTACTTTTTCGATCTCTGTCATCACCAGCAAAGTCGGAGTCTGAGTAGGCCCTCAGTCCGGTATTATCTGATTTCTTGAAATGCAATTGGTAGTCTTTTGTTCCATTCAAGTATCTGAGTGTGCGTTTTATATTTTGTATGTTTGAGTTGGTTGGGTTTGACATGGATCTTCCTGCATAATTGACACTGAAAGTCATATCTGGCCTGGTTTTTGTTGTTAGGTATTGAAGACTTCCTATGGCTTCTCTATACGGAAACTTTAGTTCTTGGATATTATATTCAGACACTGGTCCCCCTTTGACAATTGGAGTGCTCACTGGCTTGCTATCTTCCATTTTATATCTCTTCAGTACTTGTTGAGCATAGTTTCTTTGAGAGATGTGAATACCGTCCTCATCTTGTGTTATGTCCATTCCCACGTATATGTTTGGTTTGTTGTATACTGTCATTTCAAAATATTTGGATAGTTTCTCCAAAATGGTAATCAGTTTATTCAGGTTCTTTGAAATTATAATGCTGTCATCTACGTGTATTCCGAGCAGCGTTTCTTCACTCATGAAGAGACAGTTGTCAGCTTTAGTCTGTTTCAGCCCTTCTTCTTTAAGGAATGTTATTAACCTTTTATTCCATAGCTTTGGCGCTTGTTTAAGTCCATATAGGGATTTCTTCAGTCTGCAGATCTTTCCTTCTTGCTTTATTCCTTTTGGAAGTTCCATATATATTTCTTCTGGTAGCTCTCCATTAAGAATGCTGTCCTTACGTCAAAGGTTTTGACGTGGTAATTATTTTGTCCTGCAATAGCAAGCAGAAGTCTTACTGAAGTACTAACTACCACTGGGCTGTATATTTCATGGTAATCCAGGTTTCCTTCTTGTTCACAGCCTCTTGCAACCAATCTTGCCTTGTATCTTCCGTTGTCTTTAATTTTTAGTACCCACTTGCTGCTTAATATTTGTTTTCCTTGAGCTGTGTCCCTATCTACCAGTTCCAGCACTTCATTCTTGTTTAGTGAGTTGAGTTCTTCCTGTATAGCTTGTTTCCACCCTTGTTTATCATCCGTTTGCATTGCTTCGCTGTAGGTCAGAAATGTTTCATCATATGCCATTTCATAATCTTGAAATCTCAGTGGTAGTTTCTTTTCTCTTCTTGGTCTTTGGTGTAGGACTGTTTCATTTTGTGGTTCTATTATCTCATGGTCTGATTCATCTGTTCCTTGGTTTTCTGAGCTTTCTTTATTTTCATCATTACTCATTTCAGTCTCTCGTTCTTCAGTGTTTGGTCTTCAGTATCATCAACATCCATATTTATAGGGATTCTCTTCTTTACCTGCTTAAGTTCTTTGGGTTTGCTTACTATGACTGTGTCTCTCGATTCAAAGATATTCCTTGTTCTTGGGTTCCACATCCTGTATCCTGTGGGACTGTAGCCCACAAAGACGCAATCAATGCTTCTGCTGTCTAGTTTCTTGAGATAGTTTAAATTTTTGGCACAAGCTTGACTTCCAAAAATTTGTAGATTCGTCAGATCAGGTTTCTTGTTGAACCAAAGTTCTGCTGGGGTCTTGTCAACAGTTACGCTTGGGCTCCTGTTTATCAAATACACCGATGTTAAAACTGCTTCACCCCACATAACTTCTTCTAGTCCCGATTCGAACAATATCGCTCTAGCTTTATTCATGATAGTCCTGTTCATTCGTTCAGCCTTCCCATTATGCTGTGGTGTATGGTCAATGGTGTAGTCAAGTAGGATTTCTTTCTCTTTGCACCAGTCCTTTAAGTAATTGTTATAATATTCACCACCTCTATCGCATCTTATTTTGCTCACTTTTGACTTAATTGGTTTTCATTTTCATTGAGATAGTCTTTAAGTAACGGGGCTACATGACCGCGTTGTCGCAGCCCCTAAACTTAAGAACCAACCATTCTTTAAGTACCTAGGATGCTTCGTCCTTTGTTTTAAGCAAAAATACTGCGCAAAAATGTGTGAAGTCATCTATAATTGTCATGTAGTATTCTTTGTTGTCATGAGTTTTGGGGTCAATTCTACCACTTAGATCAGTGTGTATCAGTTGTCGTTTTCTATTAGCCCTAGTTCTTTGTGTATTAAAAGGTTTTCTTGCTTGTTTAGCATGGATACATATTGTGCAGACATTATCGTCACACAAGCCAAAGTTTAGCTTAGGTATTTCTTTATGCATATTTGACAATTTCTTTAGGTTATCTAATCCTATATGGCCAAGTTTCCTATGCCACAGCGGGATTGTATCATAAGGTTTTCCTTCACATTCATCTTCACACGCCAAGTTTGCCTGTCCCTCATTTTTCAGTTTTACAACAAATAAACCCCCCTTTTTCTCTCCTTCAATGATGATCATTTCATCCGGGATTGACACGTTGTTTTTTAGAATTTTCACACCACTATTTTCAAAAATCACACAGCCACCATTATCAGTGATTTTACTTACTGACATTAAATTCCTGGATAGGTTTGGAGAATAGTACACATTTTTCAAATCACACTTGTCTTCTACAAAAGTGCCCGATTGTTTAACACTCTCCTTTCTTTGCAACTCTGATTTCTTTGTTACATGGTTGTATATCTTCTAGGCAATTCACTTCTGATATATTGTGTTCATTAGCTCCACTATCTACCACAAATTCATTCATCTCAATAGTTGCATCAATTAAGAACGCATCATGTGCTTCTCTTTCTTTGACTTCGGCAGTGAATGCAGCCTTTATATCTTTAATGTCTTTACTGTACTTACTTTTATACTTGAACTTGCAGTCATCTGTCTTGTGGTTAGTCTTTTTGCAATGTTTACATGCTTTGTCTTAAGGAAGCAGTCTTTTTCCTCATGATTAGTTCTTTTACAGATACGACATATCTTTCTATTACGGCCATCAGCTTTTACATGTCCTGTTTCTTTACAATTGAAGCACTTTATATTAGATTTACTACGGTACCACTTTTTACATCTGCTTTGAAGGCCACAGTAGTCTTTTCTTGGTCTGCTGGTTTTATTCTTGATTCTTCTTCTTGCAGTCTTGCACTCAGGGTCTTCAATGTTTGGTTTTTAGTTGGGTAGGAGTCCCAGGCACTCCTGAAGTATAGGTATTCCTTTGGTAATGCCGTCAGTATCTTCATGATCACCATTTTTTCATCCACTGTTTGATTAAGCTGCCTCAGCTTGTACACCACGTTGTTCAGCTTGCTGATATTCGTCATCATGTCGATTTTCTTATCATATTGAAAAGTATGAAAGTCTTGCAGCAGGGATGAAACACGCTGTTCTGTATCTTTTCCATATATTTCTTTCAGGGTGTCATACATTTCTTTCGAGGTTGTACATGTTAAAAGGTACGTTACGTCTACACCAAGATGTTTTCGTTAACTTTGTTAATGAAGACTGTTCAAGAACAATGTTCATGAACATGTTTGACTGTTCATAAACAAAATAGCGTGTTCGTTAACTTTTCGAGCATGTTCATGAACAAAATCTCTTTAACAGTTGTGAATGAAACTTTTTATTAACTTTTCGTGTTTCGTTAACATTTTGCTTCGCGCATGCGCAAAGACTCGATTAAGGTTGTAAATTCGTAGCGCGGAATACGATGCTGTTTTATTTCTCAAAAATCGACTATCGAATCGCAAGCGACTCGTATATTGCGCGGAATTATTAAATAGCCGGAAACACATGACAATATTAATATTGTTGATTAAGGAGTCTAGGATCATGGAGTGGTCGAACGAAAACGTTTTGGTGCTTATCGATGCGTATCAAAATCATCCCGTTTTGTGGGACAGTCGGTATCCCAGTCACAAAGACAGGAATGCTCGCAAGGATGCCTACTCAGAACTGGCCTCCGAGTTTAATTGCACTCAAAATGATATTGAGCAAAAAATTAACAAACACAGAGGCCAGTTCCATAGAGAATTCCTAAAGGTTAAGAAAAGCATGAAAAGTGGAACCAGTCCAGATAACGTATACTCACCTAAATGGTTTGCTTACAAGGCCCTATTAGCATTTATGGTGAGGGATCAAGATAGCGAGACCACTGTCAGCAATTTACAAGTAGAGGTAAGTAAACATGTAGCCTACTTATTATTTTTCACAGATATAATTCTTAACATTGAACATATCCCTACATAAATATATACAGAGTACAGTTAGGGGACTCAATATGTAGGTGATCCCCTTGGTTTGAAAAGAGTTCACAACATAGTAACATAATTATTTTTTCTATTAGTAGCATGCAAGAGTCAAAATTGGGGTGTCATAAGAACAGTATTGTGATTACATTATTATACTAATAGGTTATGTGAACAAATATACCGGGGGCGTGGTGGCTCAGCGGTCTAGCTGTATGCCTCTCACCAAGGCGGTCCGGGTTCGATTCCCGGTCAATGCATGTGAGATTTTCGAAGTGAAATGCCATGTCCTGTGGTTCGGATTCCACGTAAAAAGGAGGTCCCGTGGCTCATAATCACAAGATTCACGGTCACGTAAAACTACAACCTTCCTTCCTTCCTTCCTTGAACAAATATACCACAGAAGAATAGCAATACCATTGCAATCATATAACCAAAACTTCACATTTATGCACATTTATCTTGCCATGGCACACTTCCTTCCGCACTCAAAAAATAATTTGTAAATTTAAGGCGCACATTCTTAGCATCTTGCGCTGGCCTACCATGTCCTTCCTGTATAGGTTGCAGTTCAAATTCATCCTGTATCCATAGTCCTGGAGTGACTGCCCCATTTTCAGTATTTTCATTATCAAATTAACCTGGAGGAGTGTATGTATTTCTTGCAGCTTTATTTCTACGCAAAAAGTTGTGAAGTACAATACATGCAGTTACAATAATTCTTGCTTTAGCTGGAACAAGCATTATTGGTTTTCTGAAAACTCTGAATTTTGCTGTCATGATTCCAAACACATTTTCAACTACCCGCCGAGCCCTGCTAAGCCGATAGTTTTAGACCCTTTCAGATGATCCTTTTTCAAAACTACCATGGAATGGTTTCATGATATTTGTGCACAATGGAAATGCTTCATCGGCTACAAATACATACGGAGTATCAATTTCTCTACCAGAAAGTGGGCTGCGTTTTGGAATATCTAATAGGTTGTTTGCAATTGCTGGATAAAGACTAGAATTGACATACACTCCTCCATCCGATAGTCTCCCATTAGATCCCACATCAAAATAAGTAAACATGTAATTTGCATCTATTGCAGCCAAAAAGGACGATGCTATGGGTGCCTTTGTAGTTGTAATAGTGGCTACCACTATTTGGAGGGGCTTGTAGTGCCACATGTTTTCCGTCTATTGCCCCAATACAGTGAGTGAAATTCCATACTGCTGAAAATCCTCTCTCTATTCTCAACCAGTCTATGTCAACTTGTGGGACCTGAAATAAGCAAACAAACGCTTCATAGTACCTTAGCTTACACCCAAAAATTATGGTCGAAGGGCCCTTTTAATAATTTAAATTAAAACCAAAGAAAATAGTAAAATGCCAAAATGTATCATGTTACAAGATTTACTATAGCTAAACGTTTATTTCAGATTGATGATACGCAAGTGGAATTTGACCCTGAAGATGTATGTAGTGTTAGCACTGATAGTCAGTTTCCTCCTGTAATGGAAATTGATGGGAGTATTCCAGGAACCAGTCACTCGAAAGAAATTACACCTAAAGGAAAAAGGAAAAGGATTGGTAAAAGCACTGAAGTTATTATAGCAGAGGCGTACAGTGCATTCCAGCAAGTGGCACAAACACCAGTGACACCAGAGGATGATTTCGATGTGTATGGGCGCTTCATTGGAAATGAATTGCGGCAATTCAAGAACAATGCGCTCCTTCTAGCTAAAACTAAATTTGAAATAAACAACATTATCTTTAAAGCGTCGATGCAGCAATTTGATGCAGAAGGTGGTGAAACTATTGTGTTAGAAATTCCGAGTGAAACCAGTTTATAAAATATATTTTAGCTATATTCTAATGTTTTTTAATTGTAATTATGTGTGCTATGTTTTAGTATAGCTTTATTCTTGTAATGTTTAAATGTTTAAAAAAATCTATTGTAATCCTTTATTGTACGTGTAACATTCTAAGTTCTATTATGAGGTATTCTTAATTTTGTATTTTAGCTAGATGTTCTAAGCTACCTAGTTTTATATTGGTATTGTAATTATTTTTGTGTAATGAAACTTATTTAAAATGTGGATTGTGGTAAAAATAATTAAGTAATTTCCAGCTTCCCTCCTTGCTGAATAAAACCTATCCTTCCATAACCACTTGTACTGTATATCATCAGAATAATAAAAAGGAAGCTTGTAGTTTAACGTGACCGTTAATCTCGCGATCATAAGCCACGGGACCTCCGTTTAACGTGGAATCCGAACCACAGGACATGGCATTTCACATCGAAAATCTCACATGCATTAACCGGGAATCGAACCCGGTCCGCCTTGGTGAGAGGCATACAGCTTGACTGGTGCGCCACCATGCCCCTCATCAGAATAATACTAGCCTAAATAGATTACATAAATATTATCTTTGTTGCTTACCTTTACCAATTCCTTGAGATTGTTGTATAAAGCTTCACATACCTCAGGCACCATAACTGAAATTGCTTGTTTCGATACTCTAGACCAGGGGTCTCCAAACTTTCCAGCCTTAGGGCCATACTGATTACTCCAGTAAGTTCCGAGGGCCAAAACCATATTATCATTGTTGCCGGTGGTAAAAAGTGAAATAGTCCACTGATGAAAAAAAAGTCCGAAAAAGTACGCAACGTTGAAAAAAGGCTGCAAATCGGACTAAAGTCCACAAAACGGCAACACTGCATATTATTAATAATTTTCCTGTCATTATCTGTAATTTCTAGATTAGTCGTAGAGTACGAGCCATGAGGAGTAACGTGACACGACATCTGGTGGACACAAGCGGAAATAGGTAGTACCTTCTATCGCTAACAGATGGCGCTAATAGCACGTACAGAGTAATCTCGTTGGTTCGAGAGAGTTCTGGTGTCTTCCACTCACTTCTAGATGGCAGTAATTGGAATATATAAGAAGGCTAGTTGCGCAACCACAAGTCAGTTCCTATGACACTGTTGTGAAATAAAATAGTGCGTACCTCCTTAAAACGTGTTTGTGCGTGTTTAAGTTTAAGACATCTTTGTAACAGTATTTTGATTTGAATTGTTGCTTTTGTGTGTGATTTAGTAGTATGGAAAAGAAGCGAAAAATTGATAGTGAATGCAGAAAATTCAAAGATGAGTGGAACATTCAGTACCGTATTTCGTAATTGAGTCCAGTAACAAGGCGCTATGTTTGATTTGCAATGAAAGCATAGCCGTTCTCAAGGAATATAACATTAAACGTCATTATGAAACAAAACATTTTCAAAATTACTCAAAATATACAGGAAGTTTGCGGACAGAAAAATTCGAAGTTATGAAGCGCGGATTGAAATCGCAGCAATCTTCATTTACAAAACTCAAAACCGAACAAGAGGCTGCAACTCGTGCCAGCTTTCGTGTGGCTCTTGAAATTGCAAAACGTGGAAAACCATTCACCGATGGAGAAATGATCAAAGAATGCATAATTGCAGCAGCCGAAGAAATGTGCCCTGAAAAGGTAAATTTATTAAAAACTGTCAGTATGTCAGCAAACACTGTGGCTCGAAGGGTAGAAAACAACGCTGAAAATATATTCTCTCAACTGTTCGACAAAAATGGAGATGTTGAGTGGTTTTCTTTGGCCTTGGATGAGTCAACGGATGTGTCAGATACTGCTCAGGTGTTGATTTATATTCGAGGAGTAGATAAAAGCTATGAAGTGCATGAAGAACTTCTTGATATGTATAGTATTCATGGCACAACTACTGGTACAGATATTTTTAAAGGAGTTGAAATGGCCATTAATCAAAAGAACCTTCGATGGAAAAACTTGAAATGTATTACAACTGATGGAGGCAAAAACATGAGTGGGAAAGATAAAGGAGTGGTCGCTCTTGTGTCAAAGGCTGTAGAAAATGACGGTGCTTCAAAACCATTAGTCTTACATTGTATCATTCATCAACAGTCTTTGTGCGGAAAATGTTTGGATATGTCTGAAGTTCTGAAACCAGTCATATCAACTGTTAATTTTATGAGATCTTTTGGGCTCAATCACCGACAATTCCGACAATTTATTGAAGAGATTGGAGAAAATGACTTACCTTATTATACTGCCGTACGTTGGCTTAGTTGTGGGAAAGTCCTTCAGCGCTTTTTTGAACTTCGAGCAGAGATCGAAATTTTTTTGAATGAAAAGCATCGCCCTCTTACTGAATTACAAAACAACGCATGGCTGTGGAAGTTAGCATTCTATGTTGATTTGACAAAACATGTGAACGAACTGAATTTGAGATTGCAAGGAGAAAACCAGCATCTTCCTGATTTATACACTAATATCACATCAATTAGAATACTTCAGTAAACTAAATTTAATTTGCTATAAAAAATATGTTCTCTAAAAGGAGTTTTCAAGTATGCTAGCTCTCCGCGGGCCGGACAAAATCTGTCCGCGGGCCGGATGTGGCCCCCGGGCCGTAGTTTGGAGACCCCTGCTCTAGACTAGTACATAAGTGAAGTGTAGGAGTCACCAGTTGCTAGGAATCTTAATGTTATACCTAGCCTGTCATTAATGGAGATGGCTTGCCGATAATTTGTGTCATTTCTTGCAATTTCAGGCCCAATTACTGTCAACAAGAACTGAAAGTCATGTGGAGACATTCTCAGAAAGTTTTGAAAGCCTGCTGCATCATGAATTAATAGTTCTGACATAAGTGTTCTCTCCAAACTTAATTCTAAACGCCTTTCCAATATTTTTCTTTGCCACACCTTGCGTCTGCGCTTTTCTCTAATTGTACTCACTAAAATAATGAAACCTGCAACTGTAAGTACTTTCTTCTTCCTGACCCTATCCATTATAATCTCACAAACAGTTCATTTAATGTTGAAGATGTTTGTTAAGAAAGTTTATTTGGTGTGGACATAATGTTGAAGGAGTTTGTTAACAAATGTTCAGTAAACATGTTGAGAAATGTTTTCATTAACATTGTTCATGAACATTGTTCATTAACATTGTTCATTAACTTTGGTGTGGACTAGCCTTTAGAAGATATGTGCGGGCGTTTTTGTCTATGGTGTTCACAATGCAGTATTGAGCTTTTTTGTCTTTGGTTTTCCATTTCTTGTTTTTAGCGGCGCCTGTGCCCTGTGCTTCTAGCGTTTCAGTGCCATCAACGATGTCCATCAGGTCCTTAGCGTTAAACAGAATTTTCATCTCGAATGCCCACATGATATAGGACTCCGGGTCTTTGAGCTTTTCTATCGTTGATAGATCTCCGTCCTCCATTGTTTCTTTAATATTAACTTACTTGGTATTTTACTTTTCTTAGATTTGTATTTTGCTACACTGGGCCGATAACCTGTTCAGATTTTACTATGTTTTAAGTTATTTGACTTCAATAAAGCACACACGGTTACTCTATTTTAAACACAAGCACACATAACAATTTAATACCTTCATTTGTTTCGTCTTACACCAAAACAGTACAGAAGATAGAAAGTAAAGTTGGTAAAATTAAAATATGTCACAGTGGAACATTTTGGACTTATGATAAACTATTGCTATACTTCTAACACATGGGACCGCCGGTTTTACTTCCCCTCCGAAGGAAGGCATACTGAGGGATTTTTAACGCTCTTAAAAAACCAACGACTTCGGCCGGGTTTGAACCCGCGAACTTGGGCATAGAAGCCCAGCATGCTACCAACTATGGCACCGAAGCCGCTGCATATTATTTGTAGGCTATGAAACTGAGCCAAGTTTTCATAGCAACTCATATCACATTAAAATGAACTGTATTCTTGTAAATTAAACCTCTTGTGTTCGTCGAGCCATCTAGTGACAATATTAAGCAACGATAAAAACGCAGGCAACGTTCACATCTCAGAAGGTCGTAGCACAGTATAGCATGGGCATAAATGGAGCGTAGCCTACGTAACGTATGGAGTTATATTTTTTGCAAGCAAATGCAAATAAAATAGCTTACTATAAGTTCTGGTGATTCTAGTTTACAAATAAATCAATGACAAAGATTTTAATTTGACTTTGGAAGCCAAATTGAGGCGACAAGATGGCGACAAGTAACAAATCAACCAAGTGCGGTCAGTGTGAAAAATGTATAACTGATAATGAAGATTACATAAATTGTGATGGGGAATGTGGTAAATCATACCACAGAACCTGTGTTAACATAAAGAAGAAAGTTTTTAACCGACTTTTGTCCGACAAGGCCAAGCAATGGTATTGTGTCGTGTGCAGTGCAATGAGTAATAAGTCAACTACGGATGAGGTTTCTAAAATCGCCTCGCCAGACGAGAATGTAAGTAAATCAGATTTACACGATCTTGTTTGTGAAATCAACCTCCGACTGACAAAACTCGAAAACATTGAAAAGACTCAGAATGACATGCTTAAGTCCGTGACATACTTTTCTGATTGTTTTGATGGTATGAAAAGTGACATTTCAACTGCCGCACAAACTCTGAAGCAAGCCTTGTCAGAAATAACAAAGCTCAGCCAAAGAGTTTGTGAGTTAGAGAAGGATAAGAATATCGTCTGCAGTGAGGTCAAATTGTTAAAGCAAGAGAATCTCGAGCTTCAACAGTACGTTCGGCGAAACAACTTAGAGCTTCATGGCGTGCCGCACACTTCAAACGAAAACCCCGTTCAAATTGTCAAGACTATCGCTGATCAATAGGGTGTCACAGTTGTTGAGTCCGATATTGACGCCTGCCATCGGCTACCACACAGCAGAGAAGGTCTTCCACCTCCTTTACTAGTAAAATTCTGCAGCCGGCTAAAAAAAGACGCAATTCTAAAAGGCAAAAGATCCAAACCCAACCTGAACTCAAGTGATGCAGGAATCAATGGAAGGGCTAGGCCTATCTACATTAACGAGCATTTGACGCCAGCAAATAAAGTACTTCACAAACAGGCAAGAGACCTCCGTAATTTAGGTTTTAAATACGTCTGGACCCGGGACTGCAAAATATTCGTCCGTAGATCAGATGGTGACAAGGCTGTCAGGATCAGCTCAGCAGAAGACATTGAAAGGCTAGTAAGAGACTCTTCCAACAACAAGGCTCAGCCATCCCATTCACAGTAATAAGAATGAATCAAGACATGGACCTACTAGTTGATGTTGACTTACACTCATCAATTGATGAGCGTAAATATGACTGTATCCACGACTACATAGCAGACACTAAAAGTGAGGTTAGCCAAATCAAGTGTCTTTGCGTGAATAGCAGAAGCCTAAAAAATAAACTAGAAGATATCGAGATACTAATACATATTGTGGAAAATCTAGATGTCATAGTGGTAACCGAGACTTGGGTAAAAAGTAATGAAGCTAAATACTTCAACCTAAACAACTATTCTGTTGCATTTGTACACAGAGACAATCAGGATGGTGGAGGTGTGGGAGTTTATGTCCACAAAAAATGGAATACAAAAGTTCTTAACCTAGTTGAGAGTAACCATAGCTTGATCCAGTTAGAGCTCATAAGAAATGATACTGTTCGTTTCAATAACCTGCATACTATTAATATAATTGCAGTATATAATCCAAACATAAATAACGCAACAAAATTCATGCAATCTTTAGAGCACATTCTCTCGAAAAACAATGCCAATCTTTCCTTATGCATTGGTGATACAAATATTAACTTATTAAACAAAAATAATGTAACCAAATCATACCTCAATCTACTATCAAGCTATGGTTTCACACAAGGCAATACTCGCTATCCAACAAGAATAAGTGAATCAACAAGTACACTCCTTGATCAGGTGGCCACTAATAACTGTAAATATGCCTATAGAATAAGCAATATAAATAGTGATATTAGTGATCATAATATTCTTGTAACTGAGATTTTCTGGTCAAACTACTATCCAGGCAAAAGCCCAATCTCGAACATGACATTTAAATACGCCCCCAACAAGCAAAGGTCTAGTTCAAAAAACGTGAATAAAAATTACCGGTACATGAACAAAAACAAATTCTCTAATGATCTCAATCAAATAGACTGCTTAGATGATCTAAACGAAACTTACATCGCCATGAAACACAAAATCTTGACACAGACACCCAACAAAGAAAACACTGACTTACCTTTGAGGGAAATACACCAGAACCACAAAAACCCATGGATAACAACAGAATTAATTCAACTAATAAAACAAAGGGACCTACTACATGCTAAACTTAAAACTAGCATTCACAGAAACAATAACCTCTTAAAGGAAGAGCACATAATATGTAGGAACAAAGTGACAGCTTTAAAACGGAAACTGAAATCCTCATACTATGAACACAAATTAACATTGAATGCCAATAGCATAAAAGATACTTGGAAAGTAATCAATGAAATGATCTACAACCGCACAACTGAAAACAAAGATGGTCCCAGTGAGATAATAATTGACGGTAAATCTTTCACAGGAAAAGAAAATATTTGCAATGCTCTAAACACTCACTTTATAAACATAGCACACAAACTAGCCATAAACATCCCCCCAGGGAAGAACGTTAATGAAATTAATGTCAACATAGATTCCATATTTATGACCCCGACTAATGAGATGGAAATTCGCAATATTATATTAAGCCTTAAAATGAAAAGTAGCCAAGACAAAGATGGTATGTCAGTGAAATTGTTAAAAAACTCCATTGACATGCTAAGTAGCCCACTAACTACTTTAATAAATGTATCGTTAGAGACTGGTCTGGTGCCTGATGATCTAAAAATAGCACGAGTCATACCAGTCTATAAAGGAGGTGACAAAAGCAATCCGGACAATTACAGGCCCATTTCCATCCTCCCACCCATATCCAAGGTACTCGAAACAGTAGTAAAAAACAGAATTGTTAATTTCTTAAATAAAAATGATTACTTCTCCAAAGGGCAATATGGATTCCGAGAAAACTCAAGCACAGAAATAGCCACAATTGATATTATCTCTAACTTGCAGGATGTCTTAGACAATAAGATGACAGCGAGTGGCCTTTTCATAGACCTGAGAAAGGCGTTTGATACTGTTGACCATGAAATTCTCTTAGGGAAACTTGATAAAGCAGGTATCCGAGGAGTAGCTTGGACATGGTTTAAAAATTACCTATCTAATCGTAAGCAGTATATTGAAATAAATGGCTACAGAAGTGAGGAAGTTAATATTACCCACGGTGTGCCCCAAGGATCAATACTGGGTCCTTCGCTCTTCTTAGTATATATTAATGACATAGCAACACTCCGTTTTCGTGGTAATATAACGTTGTTTGCAGATGACTTAAGCATCTTTTACAATGCGTACACCACCAACACGCTGATTACACACATGCAGGAGGACATGAATACCATACTTGGCTGGACCCAGTCAAATAAATTAACAATAAATGAAGATAAAACAAATTATTTAATAATATCAAAGCGTAGAACAAAGTTAGACATCACTCAGAATATAATGCTGAATGGAAAAGCAGTTAAAAGGGTCTCATCTGTCAAATACCTAGGCTTAATAATAGATGAAAATCTCTCCTGGCAAAAGCACATTGATGCATTAGTAAAAAAAATATCACCTGCCGCTGGGATGATAAAAAAATTGAGCTACTATATCCCAAAATATCTACTCAGGAAAGTGTATTTTTCCTTAATCCATAGCCACTTACAATATTTGAATACAATTTGGATAAAATGCTCAAATTACCTAAAAAAGGAAATTGAGGTAATTCAGAATAGAGCCATAAGAAATATTTATAACTACCCTTTTTTAACACCAACCAAACACCTTTATATTACGAGTAAAATTCAACCAGTAGCCCTAAATGCAGAAATCAAATCAAATGTCCTAATATACCAAATCCTACACAACAGAATACACACAAATTTAAACTTCACTAAACAATCTGATTTACACGCTTACAAAACTAGACATGCAGATGACATAACACTTTTCCATATCAATTCCAAACAATATGGCAGTAATAGCATTAAGTATAGTGCCTTTGTAAAATTCAATGGACTACCAGAAAATATAAAAATTGCACCTAGCCTACCAATCTTTAAAAGGAGGCTAAAACAGTTTATGTGGAATGATTATAAAATGTCAGTTTGAAGAAATTTCATAATCTGAGAAGACAAAAGAAGAACATATTGTGTACAAAAACTTATGAAAGCTACAAAATGTTGTATATATTTTCATACTGAAAACTTTGTAAACTAAACTTTGCATTGTAATTTGTCGCCAACAAGATAAAACTGTACAATTCCTTTGTATATGAGTCCTTGACTCGTTAAGGGATTAATAAAATGCATTATTATTAAAAAAAAAAAAAAAACCTGACAGATTTCAGGTCACACATTTTCTTCTCAAAATCGAAGAACGAGTGATTAATATTTTTCGTATTTCCACTAAGTTGGTGGTAAAATCAAATAGTTGCCACAATGTTATACTGAAACAAAGAACGGTCAAAAATCTCGCAAACTCTAAGATTAATACCGTGTACTTATCAGCAGATTGACATGCGTATTTCGTATGATCAGCGCTAACAAGCCAGAAATATAACTGGATAGGCCTATAACAAAATAAAATGCTACCATCGATCGTCTTTATAGCAACATTCATTAGTTACAATGTCCAAACAGTTGTAACAGAGAAGAGATTTGGGGAAAAAGTCAACCGTTAGGTGAGATAACCTTAAAATAATGTAAATATCAATAGTCAGCTGTTAAGTGAGTAACCTTAAAATTATGCTCTAAATAAAAGAAATGTAAATATAATTTTGAACATGCATAAAATACTTTGTAACAGATCAGTTTTATATCTCATGTTCTTTTAGATTGGAGAGAAACTTGCAAGGAACACGTTCAGTTGACGCTTTTGCTCACACTGGGTATGGGAACCTCAGATGCAGTAGTCGTCCTCGTTGCAAAAGACAAAATCAGCCCCAATTGCAATGTAACCATCTTCACACTGCAAGGTGCATATTTAATTATTGTTATAGAATATTCAGATAAATCCAGAGATACATACACAAACTGTCAACAGAAATCAACCCAAGTATTTAATGTTCTTAAACCTGATGAATAAGTAAATGTAGGTATAAATTAGTAATTTACCCTTATGTAACAATGCACCCAGTTTGGCCTTAAGCCTATTCAAAATGTATCTGCCAGCTTAGGCATTGTAAACAACTAGACCTACTGGAATATCCCATATAATCCTCTGGTGCATAAGTGTACGACACGTTGACTGCCCACCACCCAATCAATGCCTGCGAAGAAGTAAACCGAAACGAAGGGAATACACAAGGCATTATGCACTTCGTCACAAAAGAACCTAATGCTACCATCGCAATCTCCAGCAACACAGCATTTGAAACAATAAAGATAACAGCCACTACTGGACGAAGTAAGTCTATTTATACTGAACAATAATGAATTATACTACTTCAGTGTGGATTAATTCCTAGGACAGCGCCAGTTCAGAATTGGTCTCGGGGTTGAGCCAGACTAACAAGTTGCCCACCGAGTTGCTTAAGAGGTCTCAGTGCTATTCTAATCACAGTCGTATAATATAGGCCTACACCTCATGTCTTCACCATCTTATTTTCATTACTTCTACTTTCAAGCCAGACACTCTGCTTTGGGTATTTCCTGGTAGCATTCAGTTCTATTCCTAAGAATATTTTTAATTATTTATTTATATTTTTGGTGGTGAAGTAGATTGCATGATAAAGTTGCAGGATGGGTCTGTTTTAATCAAGACTGATACGGGTGATCAAAGTAAGACGTTATTAAAGAAATCCAAGTTTGATAACATGGCCGTCAATGTCACAAAGCACAGCGCCCTGAAGTTCAGTAGACGAGTCGTCCAAGGTATGTGTTCACCCAGAAATTCATTTTTTAAGAACATACAACATTAGAGATTTGACATTTAGGTTACTGGAATGAGGAAGAAAGCATAGATATATTAGTATAACTTACACAGAACATTGTATCATTTGGCATACCAGTATTGGCTTTCATTGGCAAGTACCGCAATTAAAACTCAGCAAATCTTTTAGGTTTTCTTTCGTGCGTTTTGCGGGGTTTCGCCAAGGTACACCAAGTCGTGGATTAATCATTTCGCACGCTGTATCCTATTGGCTGTGGCCGTTTCCCTCAACGAGGCACGCTATGCTAGGATTACTCACGGCGGTAGCTGTACGAGACACAATAACCTCTGGGCCAAGACAATGCTCACCACTGCTGTCGACCTTCCAGGAAACACTCGCCTCACCTGCCTCAACACTCATTGTCTGGCAACACGTAGGCACTTTTCTGTAATATTTCCTCGCATTTCCAGATATATTTATTATTATTACTAGATGACCCGACAGACGTCGTTCTAGCAAACTTAATGACAATGTATTGAACTCCAATTCAGTCTGTACTGCAGGCAAAAATCAGAATAATCACAACATCATCAACATGAAATGAGTTAATTTTCTACTGCTACCTAAAATTACTAAGAAACTAGGGTAAGTGTATTCAGTAGCTGCAATGTTAATATCTTCATAGTGACTAAGGAAATGCTCAAAAAAGGTATCAGCATTTCACTACCCAGAAATAACCCTGACTGACTGTTGCGGAGATGGAAACTTGTTTGGCAGGTCTTGAAATCCCTCACTGAGCCATAATTATCCCCCGTTTCCAATTGAGTCATTTGAAAAGTGGATGACGTGGAGATAATGTGCCAAAACGTAATCTTCCTTCTTCGGAGCAAATAATTATCATAGAAAACACTGATTGCAATCAACGCTATGAAGATAAAATTCCGTCAAAAATACTCCTGTTTTCACTGGCGTAAGAGTGTTCCTCACTTGATCACAATTCTTGGGTGTGGCTAATAATTTACTGCCACATAATGAAATACTTCTTGCACATGTAATAATACTGACCAGTTCCAAAGAAAATGCTTCTGTTAAATGATATTTTCATTGTAATGCTTTATGGTAAACGATATTTTTTGTTTGATTACCAGGTGCGTAAACAAAGTTGATGGTTTTCCAACACAGGAACAGGCAACATACAATTGGCCATGCGAGAAACATGGGTTTTCAAAATTAATGCAGCAAACACTCAATGACTGCCCCTGGGATCTATTGATGGTCATAGCGAAAGCAAGCTGGACTGGAAACTGCAGTAGTTTAAATTCAAATGGTTTATTTATTTATCGTATGGCTTTTAGTGCCTGGAGTGTCCGAGGACATGTTTGGCTCGCCAGAGGCTGTAGCTGCTTCAAGCGGATACCCAAAGGGTTAGCTAAAAGTTCCGTTCAATTTCAAGTAGTTCCAACTTTCACTACCAGATGTCTATGATACCTAGTGGTGAACGTTGGAAATTTGATAGAGCGTTCTAGCGAAATTTAACCTAGAAATTTAGCTTCACACCAGTTTAGTCTGTGGAAGGATCTTTTACATGCCATAAATCTATGACATGGGACCGCCGGCTTTACTTCATCTTCGAAGGAGGGCATACTGAAGTATTCTAACACTCTTAAAAAATCCGACGACTTCGGTTTGAACCCGCTATCTTGGGCGCAGCAGTTCAACATGCTACCAACTACGCCACTGAAGCATTAAAATGGTATGTCAGTGGGAATCATTTGTTGCGTGTTATCAAAACGTCTTCTCCTTTGTACTTTCTCTTTAGAATGGTTGTTTCGATCACGTTATTCATTAATTTTTTCACCGCTAGCCGTGTGCCATTACAAAGGCCCGGTTGGTTGATATTACGCAACATTATGACCACCAATACGACCTTAACTTGAAGATTGTGAGGGGGCAATCCTGTAAAATCCAGCGAATTCAAAGATTCGGGAGGATAGTTGACGACATCATCTTGTTTGGTAGTGGAATCAACTGGTTTGTATGTCCTCAAATCACCGGCAAATTCATTTTGAATTTTGAAATTTAATTAATTTACATCCGTGTTTTTAGCAGCAAAAATAGCTCGTTCCCTCAATCAAATATGATCTCTGTAATTTTGAGCAACGTTTGGGAACATCTTTTGAATGAGTTCGTTTTTTGAATCAGTAAACTGACATAAATTGTCAGGAAATATTATGGAGCTAGTCAAAACGTCTGAAGGTAATTTGCCATTTCCAATTCAATGCGTTGTTTTGAAAATATTTCTTCAGATGGATCATTTTGCAACTCGACATGCATATTCTTGCTTAAATTTAGTATATTGATCTGGTTCCTCAAAATGGAGGACTTTGAACATGCATTCAGTTCGTCAGCAGGCGTTGACCGTGGAATCACTGGTAATGTTTGGCGAAAATATCATACTAACCAAATTTTCGGATCACCAAATCGGTTTTGATTGTCCCGCGCGGTTCGGTCTAATGCCTCCAAAGACTTTTTATGTGCCATCGTGCATTCATCCCACACTATTTAAATTGCTGCAAAACCTTTGCCATTGCAGAGTTCTTCGAAATGTTGCAGGCTGAGCTTCGTTGCTTTGCATATTCGACGGCAATTTTAGCACCGAATGGACTGTTTGACCACTTTCCAACAATGTAGTTGCAATGCCTGATGAAGCAAGTGAGGGTGCAATTTCATTGTGAGAGTGAATGTTTGCTAAAATCGATGAAATTTAAAATGTTTTTCCCCCGGGAGCGTCCAAGAAGTAAATCTCTCCAGTTCCATCATTTACAACTTTCATAGGAGTGTCAAATACACACTTTTGTTGTTGGTTCAACAGCGGAATATTTCTTCGAACTGATTCTCTTAAAGCACCGATATCATACATTTTTTCGCGTTGCAACTCTTGATTAAAAGCGTTGTGCATCGGGCGATTGGGTGCGGCCATGCCTAATTGAGATAATACTTTGTTTGACATCATCAATCACAGTTTCTCAATTGATATCAACGCCTCGTTGTACATTCCTTCACTGATTTGTAAATGTGGACTTGAAATGTGCATTTGATGCTAGATAGCGTCCCACACATCTTTGTAGTTTATCCATAAATCAATTGGTTTTGATGGAAAGCATGTTGATATAATTACAGAAAACAATGTTCGTATTTAATAAGGGTGTGAGAGTTTGATTTTATAGCAGTTGCAAAGAGCCACACAATTCATTATCTTAGACTTTGCCCGTGGTGGTACCTGTTGGCAAACTGTGTTACTGCCACCACACCAGTAACAATAGCAATGCATTGGCATGACGAATAGAAATAAATAGTGTTATCACTCACAGAGTTCAACCACGCCCCGCTCGGCTAGCGCTAGCGGCGCTGATCCCCAACGCTACACAGTCAGCTGTTCAATAGTGGGATACGCGCTGGGCTACGTAAACCTCTTTACGAAGGCTGCGGTTACGCTGATTACAACAAATTGTGTGTTTAGACTCATGAATAATACTGTCAAAAAGTTAGTATTAATATTCTCTGTCCCCGAGTAGAACTATCGTTTAAAACCCTCCGTTAGTCACGCATTGGTCTGACAGCTCCATGGTTCGTTATATTAGTTTTAATATCAAGCCAACAGTTCAAGTTATGATCTTATCGTCTTGTGACATCTTACACCAAACCTTAGTAAGCATTTTTCTGGAGTTGTGAAATAGCGTGCCTAAAAATAACTTTAACACGTGTAACATTTTGTCAGCATGAGATTGATAATACCAGCGCTCCCAATGATGCTACATTCTGGCAGTGAGTGGCAGGTGTGCTGTTATACCGATTATTTGATTTAGTATGTTGCCTTAGTTAATATCAGTAAGGAGATTGCGCCTTACGAAAACCTAAGGATGCAGATGAAGCGTGTCACCTTCTGCTGAAAGATAACGATTGCTAGTTCATGATTCAGTAATTTCAAAGGAATTTGTGACTCTGATACTGAAGACAAAGTTGAAACATGATCCGAAGATCAGGAGGACGGTAACGGAAGCGAAGAATTGGATGACCGTTTATTTTATTGGCAGGTTGGCTATTATTATATGTCCGACTCATTCTTGGCCACTTGGCTGTCTGTTAGGTATTCTGCCCGAAGGCTGGTTGGATCCTCAAAAAGTACCGCCGTTAGGTTATGCCACTTGGCTATCACCAAGGATGTCCGGGTTCGATTCCCAGCTCTGCCAAAAAATGTAATACTGGTCTGAGGGCTGGAACGGTGTTCACTCAGCCTCGTGAGGCAAAAATATTAAGAGGCGCGTTCGATTCCTACCTCAGCTATCCTGGAAGTGGATTTCCGTGGTTTCCCACTTCTCCTCCAGGCAAATGCCGGGATGGTACCTAACTGAAGGACATGGCCGCTCTCTACCCAAATAGACCTCAATTCCAAATACACTCACTACTACAGACATCATAATGACACAGGTTATCAGACGAATTCTAAACAAACCCAAACACACAGGGCTACGTGACCACGATGTCGTTAAGTCCCTAAAGAATCAACAACTATTATTATTTTAGGCCTATTATTATTAAGACGGATTCTTTTTTTTTTTCGTTTTAGGTAAGGATGGCACGAAATAGAACAAGTAACCATGGAAGGCTGCCATCATTCCGTATCTTACTGGGCGGCTTTCGTGATTTTCCATCAGTGGATAGATATTTCGGCAAATTTTGAAAAATATGAGGTCTGATCTTGGTTTTAATTTCCACTTCACGCGAGGAATTTCCACGTTCTCATAGTTCACTACGAAACAGTCCGCCTTTATAATAATTAAATCCTCCGAAAAACGCTCGTCACAGATTCTATTTTCGATCGACAATTGCTTACCTTTCCACGGAATAACTCTCGCCCATTTCGCAAACAGATTTGTTTCTTTTGGCGGTGTGAAAAAATGTCTACCATCAGATTTTCTTCGTAACCCGATTTACTTCCAGGAACAAAACGTTACGACATTTTCCCGAAACAACAGAAAACTTAGTTGTTTGCACACACAAAGCACTGCACAGACATTCGTAAACTATTACAAAGAAACAAATTCCCTCGAATAATATGACTTCTCGTGCACAGGATATTACAGTACTAAACTCGTGGGCTAATTGTCACACGTGCTTATGGTTCGGCGCGACTTCCGCGCCACACACTGGCTGGACCATGAACTACAATGCTTAAGTAGCGGAGTGTTGACACTGTTTATTTCTATTCGTCATGGCATTCGTATGCACTGACAAATTGGATTATTAAGTTTTCTGGGCAATTTTTCCAATTTTTCTCTTCATAAAAACCTTCATCGGACTTAAACGAATATTTGAAAATTATCCCAACTGGTCCAGCCGTTCTCGAGTTTTGCGCTTAGCAACACATTTAGCGATTCATTTTTTATTATATGCATTATCTTCATCTTGCTTTCGTGGCTTCTATAGCGTACTTGTTTCGATGAAAGTTACAGTATCTCTTCCGTCCGTCTCTCCTATTAAATTCTCGGCACTAGAAATGTATTACTTCATGTGTGGTTGGGATGCGATTTTATTCCTGAATCCATCGATAACTTGGCTACTATTAATCATCAGTCCCATGATTATTTATTTATTTATTTATTTATTTATTTAGCGTATGGCTTTTAGTGCAGGGAGTGTCCGAGGACATGTTCGGTTTGCCGCAACTTGTAGCTGCTTCTATGTGGACACCCATGGCGTGAGCTACAAGTACCGTCATGTGTGGATGAGATGAAATGAATGAAGATGATTAGCCCCCTCATTGATTACAGTATATAACACTGGTAAAATTAGCGGCCTGTAATAACCATTTTCCCCACTCCTTTCCTTTGCAAATAGGTATTATTATTATTATTATTATTGAATATCCATTACAAGGGGAACACTATTCCACCGAAGTAGTTTAAGTAGTTAAAGAAATTACAATTACAATTGTATCAGGCAATTTACAAAGATAATTTAGAGTAAATGTGATCTGTGAATGTTAAAAACTGATTGTAACAAAAAGATGTTTGAAAAATGGATAAAGTGGTTTTGTTAGTTCATTATTGTAGTAATTCAATTGATGATTCAGATTATAACATTCTCTTTCGAAGGCAGGACAGTCAAATAGGAGGTGACTTATGCTTTGAGATCATCCACAGAGACAAGAGTAATCGTCTTCTACTTTAATTTTGAAACGTTCGAAGAAAAATTGAAATTTTCCATGGCCGGAAAGGAATTGTGAAAGCTCAAAGCTTGGTGTCAACATTTTACATTTGAGTCGTTTGGAAACTTTGGGGAAGAATATATTGTAGGGTACCTGAGAGGGTAGCCTCTATAATGTGTGTTAAAAGGGGGATGAAAGGAGAGTAGCTGAAGGCTGTTCGGGGCTCTAGTGTAAAAAGTGTAGATTTGAGCGGTTCGGGCGTGAACGCAGCTCGACGGGAGAACTCCCAATTGTACAGTCTGCTTGGGTAGTTTAAAGGGATGGTGACAAGGGGGTAGTTTACTAAATGAGTGTCGGAGCAGCTATGCGGCTGCTCGGCTTCCTGCTGATGTTGACTGACTGGCCGCGCTCCTAATGAATAGCGCGCACGCAAGTACTGTAACGTGATGCAAGTGGCTGACTGCAGTAACCAATAAGCAATTAACTAAGTACTATTTAGGATCCTACCGGGAAGTGATTTAAGGGGTAGGATCTTATCTACTAATTAAATAAATAAACCAAGTGACCAGTTATCTTTTAGATTCCAAGGTTTAATGAGTACTCCCAAGGTGGAGTACGATAGAACTTTGCAGTGCAGATAATAATAATTCAGATGCTTGTGATCACTACAATAATTAAGGGGATGAAGTTGTAAGTGTTAGTGTGATAGTGTTTTATCTCGCTTGACACTCACCAATCTTGACGTGACGGCTTTGGGCAGCGTCTCGGCAGCTGGTTACACTGTGGAAGACTGACATCCATTCACATCTCCTCTGATGTTTTATAGAATCCGCTTGCCGAGTTTGCATAGTTGCGGATTCTTTAGGAAGTGAGGTGCTAGCCTGGGTTACCGGAGGTCGTTGCTATGCACTGGGCCTGGCCTTGGTAGAAGCTTATGTGAAGTATGCCGCAGGCATCCGTGTATGGTTAAGTGTATGTTTTATAGATATAGGGGAGGGATGGGGATGCATCCCTCGGATGCAACAACTCCTTCGACGGAGCTAGTCATCGACCTCGATCACGGGACGAGACTAGTCCGTAGGGGTAGTTTATGTTGTATGTATGTGTAGATGGACATCCTCTTCGTTCTTGAAAAATCTTGGCTCTTCTGTGCTTCTCTTCTGTTCTTCTGTTGGTGTAGAATATGCTTTCGCCCAGAATGTGGGGGCGTTGTTGGGGGTATGTGATGATCCCCGTGTGGGGTGAGTGACAGAAGCGAAGATGTTGGGAATGTAGCTGCGGGTGTTATCGTAGATTGAAGTATGTGGATGCCAGCGTGCAGTGCCCAGTGTATAGTGTCCCGTAGAGACATCAGCGTCAGGGTTGTGCCCAGCGAGTAAGTAGGTGTTTAGGTGTGTGGGGGATGGGACAATATTTCTTTTACATATCATGTGCATCATCAATAAAACATTGTACAATCCGTGATAAAAAAACAAATATAGCGGCCTAATCCGCTGTACAATACTAAACATTAAGAACATCATCATCAACATCATCATTCATCATCATCAATCATTAATACAATCATCATGAAGTATCTATCATCTGCATCAATCATTGTCATCCTTAAACAGTAACACAATTATTAGTATGGACCAGCTCAAGGGGTAAAAACAGCTGCAGGGCCTGGTTTACCCTCCGTCGATTTAATTGGACGTGCTGAAAAAGTGCCCTTGAGTGGCGAAAAGACATGTAAAAACCAATAAATGAAAAGAACAGAAAGAATATGAAAAAAGAAAAATAAGTGCCTCGGTGTGTACGTTAAGGGGATAAGAAAAATATGTTTATTGTGAGGGGGAGAAAAGGAGGCACCTTTACAACTGTGATTTTAGAAGGACCGAAAGGAAAAAGGAAAAAATATATTGCCGCTCTAAAAATACAAAAAGATAAAAACAAACAAATGCATCCTTTCTCTTGCTCTCTCTCTCACTCTCTCTCTGTTTCTCTATCTCTTCCTCCATCTCTCTTTCTGACTCTCTCTCACACTACGTCCCTCTCTCTCTCTCTACTGTGCCGTAGCATCAACATTAGAACCGACAATTGAACTCTAATCACGTCCACCCATGTGGACCTTTGACAATTAAACCTAGAGCGCTCTACAACTAACATCTTTTATACCAAACTATACTATACCATGGCCAAAAACTATGAATAATTTATATGTACATGGATCGCCCCTGTGGGCGAGGAAGGTCGTCTCTTACACTGGTTGAGTACAACCCTCGCCACCGGATTGCACCTCTCATTTTCAGGTGAAAAAAATCCATCAATGTAGATCCGACCTGCGGTGGGGTATATCCCACAGGCATATCTCCCCCGTGATGCGGATTGAGTATCTGTAATCAACTGTAGTGAATCGTGTATAGGGGGAAATTGTGTATGTGAGTAGGGGAGGGAGACGTGTTTGGGCGTGGACAAAATATTTACAAAGGGCTATATACAATGGCGCCACCTGTTGGTAAAGAAGAGAAAGCAATGTTCATACATTTGTGTATAGGGTATTCACCCTTGTCATCTGGCGTTGTATCCTGTAAAGCAATATATGTCTCTGTGAACATGAGTATCAACCATTTGCTGATATAGCGTAGGGGTGCCATGTACACATCTGGGCGGTTGTCGGGGCTGGACCTAGACCTGGAGAGGTACATGAAATTACATTGCATTATTTAATCACAGGAGAATAATGACCACATTCCCATAGAGAGAAAAAGAACCATACATATCCATATATATGAGTGTTGAGCACCCTGAATTGGGATCGGGTGTCCCATGTTGGAGCTCATGGCTGCAAAGAAAGCACATAGAATCATTAAACTGCCCATTTGTACAGATGCTTCTGTCTAGCGTCGTCATATCGTACTCCTTCTCTCACTTGTATCGCGATAAATCGCATATATATAGAACCCTTGCAAAGAAGCATATGAGACTCAGTTTCGGGGGGTGTAACAGTCCATTTCGTAAAGTTGTTGTTAAGCGCTTCTTAAACATGCAGGGTAACATATAACAAAATAACATGCAGGAAAAAGTGAATACCAGGATTAAAACATATGAATTTAATAACAGATCAACAAATTTACACTATTTACAACAAAACAAAACAAAACAAGGTCTCCCAAATGACTCCCACTTGAATTAATAAAATGCCAAACTAGGCCCGATCTCAGGAGAGATCTTAAACATCTGGACCAAATGCCCCAAAATTACTACAATGACATGTGCGTGTGCGACTTTTCTACATGCATTACGATGTGTACAAATTAATGCGAGATTCGTTACCATCCAGTAAACCTTCAGGGGACGAATCTGCATTGTCTTAGAGCTAGACAGACACGAGGAACCAACTAAACACTAATTAAACTAATCAGACACTTCCTACACTAAATAAAACAACAATAATTTCCGCATGAAATTGGAATCAAAGAACTGCCGCAGCAAACAACTTTAACGCCTAAAATTAGGACTTTTCAAATCAACACAAGTAAATTAACACGTGACCAATCAAGAAAAAAATACACATATGGCCGCTTGCCATTTTTACAAGAAAATACAAAAATACACCCAACGGTGCCACAACAGACAAAATCTAACATGAAACGAGTCATAGAAATCACTAGGCTCAAAGTCAACATTTACATCATAAAACAAATATTTCATTTCATACGATATGCGGTAATTCGTAACGGACATGGCGAACTCCCAATTTAATTATGACCCAATGACCATTAAAAGAACAGGTTTGCTACAGATAGCTTACAGGGGGTCAGTCGGTCAGCTGGACTGCCTAAACGATGAATCACCAGACATAGACGGGCGCAAAGTGGAATCTGCACATCTGTCAACCCACGGGTCAATAACCTCGACCTGCCGTGGCACTGGTTCGAGTCTCGAAGAAGCTTGCTCCTAAAAGCACATAATATACGTGTGTGTGACAAAATAAAATATCTCAGCATTTCCCAAGGAAATTCAAGAATCAGCACTGGACAAGGTACAGTAGCCTCTGAGAGCTCTGCCTTTCCAATAAAATACAACCACAATATTGAGGGCGGTAGGCACATCCTACCTCTCATCACGAAGAATCAATACACACACCTTGACACGATACACACACCAGAATCACACGTATGGGTTTGACAGAAACCTGAAATAAAGGACTAAAAATATTTTCCACCGACTTGCGCTCCCGATCTAGTCCGTGACTAAAGAACCTGAAAAGGACTAAAAAAAACTCAAAAATATAGAACTAAGGTGTTCGACAGTGACATCTTAATTTGTTGCGCTCGGCAACCCTAGTATGAATAAAAACCTGTTCGCACAACATCTAACAACTTGTACCCCCTTTTCCTACTAAGAAAGAATTTGAATAAGGCACCACTTCTCGACCAGGACGAATTTCGCTTTCGCATAAATAAAACCAAAATACACACGCCGTGTATACTAAATATGACTCATAAGAAAAATATACAATCAAACAAGCACTTTGGCCACGTGCCAACGTACATTTAAATATAACAGTGTCGGCGCACAAAAAAATCTAAATACAAGAATAAAAATGAATACAATATTTACAACGTTCCCGCGTCTAATCTAGCTACATATTGAATAAATCAATGGTCTGTACATCACCGTGCAGCTTGTAGAACTCAACCTCCATCCCAAGGCATTTCCCTACGGGAAATCTACTCGTCCATCGTCGACGTATTGGTAGAGGCGTAGCACTTCATTCCACCAATCGACCTTCCAGGAGACATCTTGGCGTTGCTTCTTGGAAAGAAATGTTCAAAGTTATTAGTTTGCCTAGCTAGAATCGCTATGAGCTACTGACTTTCACTCACAATAAAGTCCTAGGCGATTACTCAACGTAGAACTGGCCCTATCTCAGCATTTGCTTATATCACACGCACATATACGTCACACAAAATATAGCACACAATTTTACAGAAAATTACACTCTTCGTTCTCCACGCGACTGGCTTTGAACGAGTCTCTCAAATTATGTAAACCGCGTAGCTTTTATCTCGACTAGAGATCCCCCCTCCGCTGAGCGTGAACTCTGCTCCCTTGAGCACAAAATAAAATGTTTGTCAAACAGACGTGGAGTATGCTCACTAGAGCTTGATAAAATCTTGACTCAGACTGGCGTGATCACCAATCAATTTATTAGAAACTGAGAGAACGGGGTGGAGTGGGGGCAATCTGTGAAAATTATCCGTAGTTTTTACCTCACAGACTTGGGACTAGTATCAATCTTCTTCTTTTCATCCACACGTCTCAACGGACTTTTGCGGAATTATATCGCATCGGCGGTTCTTCAGACACGTGTTTTAGCGCATTTTTTTAAGGTATGCCACTCTCCGCGTGGCTTAGGCGTCCTCTCTCCTGATTTGCTGATTCAATCGTGTATCGGTTAGAACTTCTCTTCTGGCACGCCCATAATGACGCCGACTCGGATGCGCATTCGTACTGAATTTGTCCTTGAACTCGGCTTAACCGGTCATCGTCAGGAATAACTACCACGCTACTCCTGTTGCAATAGTTGCGACACACTACCTGTCTCCCCTTTGTCAATTTCCAACATGTTCTGCCTGGGCATCAGTAATAATAATAATCAAAATCATGAAGACTTATTGATCGGCAAATCAATAAGGGTTCATTTATCCTCAGCAAGGTTTTGAAATTCGAAGCTTGATTTGGATTTTAAAAACAATATCCACAGTAGTCAAGACAAGAGTGTAGTGCTTTTCAGTCGGTCAACACGAATGTACCCAAAAGAGATGGGTTATGCCCTAATCCTGAAATAAATTACATGAGATTAATAAAACACTAGGATGACCAGTTTCGATCGTCAAGCGATCATCATCAGATCCATTACACTTAGGCTACAAAATCTATGTTTGAAATACAGGTGAAATATTTACAATATGTACAATTATTTAGTTGCAGTATTGGTACTGCAACTGTCAGTGTGTGCTAAATGCAGTATATATGTTAGGTGAAATGCTAAATGGTGATAGCTATCCGCAGATTGTACTTTAGAGAGATGATATGGTTGTAAACTATGGTTAAACTATAATTTTTTTTTTGGCTAACTACTTATCTGATTGTCTTCCGTATTACAGCTACTCGAAGTTTTCGTGCTCACTGGAACTCGCTGTGCGGTCGACTGCGGTGGTTATCTTAACGACTGGTTTTTCCCCTGCCTCCTCCCCCCTGTCCCTACGTGCTGTGGGGAGTGATAGCGATGTGTTTATGTGAGGTGTTGCCAACCTAGATAAGATGTATATTATTGAATGAGGTGGGTCCACAACTATTAAAGACCGTGGATTGGCCCTCGCCACGCGTGGAGCATAACCAATTCGAACTATGCGTTGACGATCTTATGAGGACGTCCCGGCACCTTTAATACTGCCGCGAATATGGGCCTTGGTTTATTTCAGAAGCAAAGTACATCGTACACCTGATCCAGATAACATTTACCTATTAAAAAAAACCCTAATTTCCCCCCTTTTTTTATCTAGCTTGGCTGTGTCGCTAAATTGTGTTTTGTTTCCGACAGGGTGTGTTTTTTAGTAGCGTGAAGAGGGGTGAGCTCTCCATGAACGTGTGTTCATTTAGATTGTTGGGATTGTTTCGTTTGGCTAGGTGTATCTCGATTGCTTCCTTTATGTCAAGAGCTCTGCCTTTCGATTCATGATGGATTATTTTAAGGTCCGACTCTATGTTGGTAAAGCTGTGCCCTGCGTCACACATATGTTCGCACACGGCTGAATGTGTTCCGTATCTTATCGCATTCCTATGTTCATTATAACGTGTGTCTACTCGCCTTCCACTCTGCCCGATGTAAATAGCTTGACAATCGGTGTCTTGGCACGTTATAGAATATACCCCTGATCTAGAATACGGGTCACGTTTATTTAGATTACTATTTAGGAGGTGCCTAGCGGTTGTGTTTTTCGTCGTGAAAGCTATCTTTATGCCTTGTTTTTTGAATAGGTTAGTGATTTTATATGTATTCGCATTCACATAGTTGAAACGCGCAATTTTTTTCTCATTACTGTCCGGTTTGGGAATCGTTTTATCTTTATTTTTATGTTTGGCTATAATTTGATTTATTTTGCTTGGCGAGAAGTTGTTTTCCTTTGCTATTTGCATAATAGTTCTTATTTCCTTATTATAGTTGTCTTTTGACATGGGTATGTTTAAAGCTCTGTGCACCATTGAATTGAAACCCGCTAGTTTGTGCGTACTGGGGTGATTAGACTGATTGTCGATTGCATGCGAGGTTTGTGTTGCTTTCCGGAATATGGAATATGAAAGGTCGCTGTCTTTACGTTCAATAGTTATATCGAGATAATTTATTTTCCGGTCTATTTCGGATTCCTTAGTGAATTTGATAGAGTGGTGAAGGCTATTAATGGATTGGAGAATTGTTTCTTCGCTTGTTAGTTCAGTATCGTAGATGCAAATTACATCATCTACGTATCTTTTCCATATTACTATTCCCTTTGTTGAAGTCTTTTCTAAGAACGCATTTTCTAGTGCATTGTCAGCGATTAACCCACTTAGTGGCGATCCCATTGCTAGGCCTTATCTCTGTGTATATATTTTATTGTCGAATTGAAACACGTTTTGGGTGAGAACGACCATCAGTAATCTCACAATCTCTTCAATTTCTTTTACCGAATTGTTGGATTTTACGTTGTTTTCGATAGTGTTGATTGCTTCAATAATCGGAATATTGGTGTACATGTTAGTAACGTCGAAGGATACTAGCCTGAAGCTAGGTTTCATTTGTAGGGTGTTCAATGCTGTTACTAGTTCTGTTGTGTTCTTTACAGATGTGTTTTTGTCGTTGGAAAGATGGCATATTAAGATTTTTAGTAACTCTTTGCTGATTTTGTAATTAGGGGCATTCCTACAATTGACTATTGGTCTCATTGGGCATTCCTTTTTGTGTATTTTTGGTTGTCCCCTCAATGACGGTATTTTCGGGTTCATGTTTATTAGTTTTGATTTTTCGGCTTTGGTCGGTATGTATTCTGTTTCTTTTAGCGCACTTTTTATTTGTTTTTGGAATTTGTTGGTGGGGTCTTTTGTTAATTCCTTGATTTCGTTGTTGTTTAGGAATTCGACTGTTTTTTCAATGTATTCTGTTTTGTTCAAAATTACTGTAGTGTTTCCCTTATCTGCTTTTGTGATGATTAAGTCATGTTCTTTTATTTTTTGTTTCAACGACTTTATTTCTTTGAGCTGTTTGTTGTTTTGAATGTTATTGCTATCGCCCTCTCGTTTCAGGATTTTTTTTGGCTTCGTTGGTGGCGAGATTTTTGGTTAATTCCCTGTCTTCTGCTGGGAGCTTGTGACTGGCTATCTCAATATCTGTGATTAACTGTTTTATATTGTGGTTCGTGTGTGCGTCTGTGCAGTTGTATTTCAAACCTTTGTCTAACATATTCATTTCACCTTGAGAAAAGGTTACGTTCGTTCTGTTGTTTACTCTGCTGTGGAAATTGAATTCATTGTTATTCGTGTGTTGTTCGTTAGATTGATGGTTCTGTGTTTCTCCTAGTTTTCTTAATTTATTTTCTAGCGTTTCATGATTCCTCGTTGCTCTGATTTTGATGTTGTCATGTAGGTGCTCGGTGAAGCTGTCCCATTGGGCCGCGAGCCAGAAATTACTTAGTTGCAATTGAATGTCGTATAATTGTTGGTTAATTTTTTGCTATCTTATGTATGCAAATCTTAATTCGTTTTTTATCCAAAGCGCTTTGGCTTGTTTGGTTGAAATGATCGTGGCTGGTGTGTTCGGTACGGTTTTAATTGGTACGTATTTAGGGGTGAAGTTTAGTTCTATACATTTTTTGTTGAACCAAATTGACTTGTTTAAATTCATGAGTTTAAGCCTGAGTGATTTGAATTTCTTGGCTTCACGATTTGCCTGACTAGCCGTGAACATTGTGGTGTTTGAAGCCATATTTTCAGTGTTGCCTTAGTAAACAAGAGTTTAGTGCTTTTCAGTCGGTCAAAACGAATGTACCCAAAAGAGATGGGTTATGCCCTAATCCTGAAATAAATTACATGAGATTAATAAAACACTAGGATGACCAGTTTCGATCGTCAAGCGATCATCATCAGACATACTGACCAAAGCCGAAAAATCAAAACTAATAAACATGAACCCGAAAATACCGTCATTGAGGGGACAACAAAAATACACAAAAAGGAATGCCCAATGAGACCAATAGTCAATTGTAGGAATGCCCCTAATTACAAAATCAGCAAAGAGTTACTAAAAATCTTAAAATGCCGTCTTTCCAACGACAAAAACAACTCTGTAAAGAACACAACAGAACTAGTAACAGCATTGAACACCCTACAAATGAAACCTAGCTTCAGGCTAGTATCCTTCGACGTAACTAACATGTACACCAATATTCCGATTATTGAAGCAATCAACACTATCGAAAACAATTTAAAATCCAACAATTCGGTAAAAGAAATTGAAGAGATTGTGAGATTACTGAGGGTCGTTCTCACCCAAAACGTGTTTCAATTCGACAATAAAATATACACACAGAGAGAAGGCCTAGCAATGGGATCGCCACTAAATGGGTTAATCGCTGACATCTTCATCAATGCACTAGAAAATGCGTTCTTAGAAAAGACTTCAACAAAGGGAATAGTAATATGGAAAAGATACGTAGATGATGTAATTTGCATCTACGATACTGAACTAACAAGCGAAGAAACAATTCTCCAATCCATTAATAGCCTTCACCACTCTATCAAATTCACTAAGGAATCCGAAATAGACCGGAAAATAAATTATCTCGATATAACTATTGAACGTAAAGACAACGACCTTTCATATTCCATATTCCGGAAAGCAACACAAACCTCGCATGCAATCGACAATCAGTCTAATCACCCCAGTACGCACAAACTAGCGGGTTTCAATTCAATGGTGCACAGAGCTTTAAACATACCCATGTCAAAAGACAACTATAGTAAGGAAATAAGAACTATTATGCAAATAGCAAAGGAAAACAACTTCTCGCCAAGCAAAATAAATCAAATTATAGCCAAACATAAAAATAAAGATAAAACGATTCCCAAACCGGACAGTAATGAGAAAAAATTTGCGCGTTTCAACTATGTGAATGCGAATACATATAAAATCACTAACCTATTCAAAAAACAAGGCATAAAGATAGCTTTCACGACGAAAAACACAACCGCTAGGCACCTCCTAAATAGTAATCTAAATAAACGTGACCCGTATTCTAGATCAGGGGTATATTCTATAACGTGCCAAGACACCGATTGTCAAGCTAATTACATCGGGCAGAGTGGAAGGCGAGTAGACACACGTTATAATGAACATAGGAATGCGATACGATACGGAACACATTCAGCCGTGTGCGAACATATGTGTGACGCAGGGCACAGCTTTACCAACATAGAGTCGAACCTTAAAATAATCCATCATAAATCGAAAGGCAGAGCTCTTGACATAAAGGAAGCAATCGAGATACACCTAGCCAAACGAAACAATCCCAACAATCTAAATGAACACACGTTCATGGAGAGCTCACCCCTCTTCACGCTACTAAAAAACACACCCTGTCGGAAACAAAACACAATTTAGCGACACAGCCAAGCTAGATAAAAAAAGGGGGGAAATTAGGGGGTTTTTAATAGGTAAATGTTATCTGGATCAGGTGTACGATGTACTTTGCTTCTGCAATAAACCAAGGCCCATATTCGCGGCAGTATTAAAGGTGCCGGGACGTCCTCATAAGACCGTCAACGCTTAGTTCGAATGGGTTATGCTCCACGCGTGGCGAGGGCCAATCCACGGTCTTTAATAGTTGTGGACCCACCTCATTCAATAACATACATCTTATCTAGGTTGGCAACACCGCACATAAACACATCGCTATCACTCCCCACAGCACGTAGGGACAGGGGGGAGGAGGCAGGGGAAAAACCAGTCGTTAAGATAACCACCGCAGTCGACCGCACAGCGAGTTCCAGTGAGCACGAAAACTGCGAGTAGCTGTAATACGGAAGACAATCAGATAAGTAGTTAGCCAAAAAAAAATTATAGTTTAACCATAGTTTACAACCATATAATCTCTCTAAAGTACAATCTCCGGATAGCTATCACCATTTAGCATTTCACCTAACATATATACTGCATTTAGCACACACTGACAGTTGCAGTACCAATACTGCAACTAAATAATTGTACATATGGTAAATATTTTCACCTGTATTTCAAACATAGATTTTGTAGCCTAAGTGTAATGGATCTGATGATGATCGCTTGACGATCGAAACTGGTCATCCTAGTGTTTTATTAATCTCATGTAATTTATTTCAGGATTAGGGCAAAACCCATCTCTTTTGGGTACATTCGTGTTGACCGACTGAAAAGCACTAAACTCTTGTTTACTAAGGCAACACTGAAAATATGGCTTCAAACACCACAATGTTCACGGCTAGTCAGGCAAATCGTGAAGCCAAGAAATTCAAATCACTCAGGCTTAAACTCATGAATTTAAACAAGTCAATTTGGTTCAACAAAAATGTATAGAACTAAACTTCACCCCTAAATACGTACCAATTAAAACCGTACCGAACACACCAGCCACGATCATTTCAACCAAACAAGCCAAAGCGCTTTGGATAAAAAACGAATTAAGATTTGCATACATAAGAAAGCAAAAAATTAACCAACAATTATACGACATTCAATTGCAACTAAGTAATTTCTGGCTCGCGGCCCAATGGGACAGCTTCACCGAGCACCTACATGACAACATCAAAATCAGAGCAACGAGGAAGCATGAAACGCTAGAAAATAAATTAAGAAAACTAGGAGAAACACAGAACCATCAATCTAACGAACAACACACGAATAACAATGAATTCAATTTCCACAGCAGAGTAAACAACAGAACGAACGTAACCTTTTCTCAAGGTGAAATGAATATGTTAGACAAAGGTTTGAAATACAACTGCACAGACGCACACACGAACCACAATATAAAACAGTTAATCACAGATATTGAGATAGCCAGTCACAAGCTCCCAGCAGAAGACAGGGAATTAACCAAAAATCTCGCCACCAACGAAGCCAAAAAAATCCTCAAACGAGAGGGCGATAGCAATAACATTCAAAACAACAAACAGCTCAAAGAATAAAGTCGTTGAAACAAAAAATAAAAGAACATGACTTAATCATCACAAAAGCAGATGAGGGAAACACGACAGTAATTTTGAACAAAACGGAATACATTGAAAAAACAGTCGAATTCCTAAACAACAACGAAATCAAGGAATTAACAAAAGACCCCACCAACAAATTCCAAAAACAAATAAAAAGCGCGCTAAAAGAAACAGAATACATACTGACCAAAGCCGAAAAATCAAAACTAATAAACATGAAACCGAAAATACCGTCATTGAGGGGACACCCAAAAATACACAAAAAGGAATGCCCAATGAGACCAATAGTCAATTGTAGGAATGCCCCTAATTACAAAATCAGCAAAGAGTTACTAAAAATCTTAAAATGCCGTCTTTCCAACGACAAAAACAACTCTGTAAAGAACACAACAGAACTAGTAACAGCATTGAACACCCTACAAATGAAACCTAGCTTCAGGCTAGTATCCTTCGACGTTACTAACATGTACACCAATATTCCGATTATTGAAGCAATCAACACTATCGAAAACAACTTAAAATCCAACAATTCGGTAAAAGAAATTGAAGAGATTGTGAGATTACTGATGGTCGTTCTCACCCAAAACGTGTTTCAATTCGACAATAAAATATACACACAGAGAGAAGGCCTAGCAATGGGATCGCCACTAAGTGGGTTAATCGCTGACAATGCACTAGAAAATGCGTTCTTAGAAAAGACTTCAACAAAGGGAATAGTAATATGGAAAAGATACGTAGATGATGTAATTTGCATCTACGATACTGAACTAACAAGCGAAGAAACAATTCTCCAATCCATTAATAGCCTTCACCACTCTATCAAATTCACTAAGGAATCCGAAATAGACCGGAAAATAAATTATCTCGAGATAACTATTGAACGTAAAGACAACGACCTTTCATATTCCATATTCCGGAAAGCAACACAAACCTCGCATGCAATCGACAATCAGTCTAATCACCCCAGTACGCACAAACTAGCGAGTTTCAATTCAATGGTGCACAGAGCTTTAAACATACCCATGTCAAAAGACAACTATAGTAAGGAAATAAGAACTATTATGCAAATAGCAAAGGAAAACAACTTCTCGCCAAGCAAAATAAATCAAATTATAGCCAAACATAAAAATAAAGATAAAACGATTCCCAAACCGGACAGTAATGAGAAAAAAATTGCGCGTTTCAACTATGTGAATGCGAATACATATAAAATCACTAACCTATTCAAAAAACAAGGCATAAAGATAGCTTTCACGACGAAAAACACAACCGCTAGGCACCTCCTAAATAGTAATCTAAATAAACGTGACCCGTATTCTAGGTCAGGGGTATATTCTATAACGTGCCAAGACACCGATTGTCAAGCTAATTAAATCGGGCAGAGTGGAAGGCGAGTAGACACACGTTATAATGAACATAGGAATGCGATAAGATACGGAACACATTCAGCTGTGTGCGAACATATGTGTGACGCAGGGCACAGCTTTACCAACATAGAGTCGGACCTTAAAATAATCCATCACGAATCGAAAGGCAGAGCTCTTGACATAAAGGAAGCAATCGAGATACACCTAGCCAAACGAAACAATCCCAACAATCTAAATGAACACACGTTCATGGAGAGCTCACCCCTCTTCACGCTACTAAAAAACACACCCTGTCGGAAACAAAACACAATTTAGCGACACAGCCAAGCTAGATAAAAAAGGGGGGAAATTAGGGGTTTTTTAATAGGTAAATGTTATCTGGATCAGGTGTACGATGTACTTTGCTTCTGCAATAAACCAAGGCCCATATTCGCGGCAGTATTAAAGGTGCCGGGACGTCCTCATAAGACCGTCAACGCTTAGTTCGAATGGGTTATGCTCCACGCGTGGCGAGGGCCAATCCACGGTCTTTAATAGTTGTGGACCCACCTCATTCAATAACATACATCTTATCTAGGTTGGCAACACCTCACATAAACACATCGCTATCACTCCCCACAGCACGTAGGGACAGGGGGGAGGAGGCAGGGGAAAAACCAGTCGTTAAGATAACCACCGCAGTCGACCGCACAGCGAGTTCCAGTGAGCACGAAAACTGCGAGTAGCTGTAATACGGAAGAAAATCAGATAAGTAGTTAGCCAAAAAAAATTATAGTTTTACCATAGTTTACAACCATATAATCTCTCTAAAGTATAATCTCCGGATAGCTATCACCATTTAGCATTTCACCTAACATATATACTGCATTTAGCACACACTGACAGTTGCAGTACCAATACTGCAACTAAATAATTGTACATATTGTAAATATTTTCACCTGTATTTCAAACATAGATTTTGTAGCCTAAGTGTAATGGATCTGATGATGATCGCTTGACGATCGAAACTGGTCATCCTAGTGTTTTATTAATCTCATGTAATTTATTTCAGGATTAGGACAAAACCCATCTCTTTTGGGTACATTCGTGTTGACCGACTGAAAAGCACTAAACTTTTGTTTACTAAGGCAACACTGAAAATATGGCTTCAAACACCACAATGTTCACGGCTAGTCAGGCAAATCGTGAAGCCAAGAAATTCAAATCACTCAGGCTTAAACTCATGAATTTAAACAAGTCAATTTGGTTCAACAAAAAATGTATAGAACTAAACTTCACCCCTAAATACGTACCAATTAAAACCGTACCGAACACACCAGCCACGATCATTTCAACCAAACAAGCCAAAGCGCTTTGGATAAAAAACGAATTAAGATTTGCATACATAAGATAGCAAAAAATTAACCAACAATTATACGACATTCAATTGCAACTAAGTAATTTCTGGCTCGCGGCCCAATGGGACAGCTTCACCGAGCACCTACATGACAACATCAAAATCAGAGCAACGAGGAAGCATGAAACGCTAGAAAATAAATTAAGAAAACTAGGAGAAACACAGAACCATCAATCTAACGAACAACACACGAATAACAATGAATTCAATTTCCACAGCAGAGTAAACAACAGAACGAAAGTAACCTTTTATCAAGGTGAAATGAATATGTTAGACAAAGGTTTGAAATACAACTGCACAGACGCACACACGAACCACAATATAAAACAGTTAATCACAGATATTGAGATAGCCAGTCACAAGCTCCCAGCAGAAGACAGGGAATTAACCAAAATCTCGCCACCAACGAAGCCAAAAAAATCCTCAAACGAGAGGGCGATAGCAATAACATTCAAAACAACAAACAGCTCAAAGAAATAAAGTCGTTGAAACAAAAAATAAAAGAACATGACTTAATCATCACAAAAGCAGATAAGGGAAACACTACAGTAATTTTGAACAAAACAGAATACATTGAAAAAACAGTCGAATTCCTAAACAACAACGAAATCAAGGAATTAACAAAAGACCCCACCAACAAATTCCAAAAACAAATAAAAAGTGCGCTAAAAGAAACAGAATACATACTGACCAAAGCCGAAAAATCAAAACTAATAAACATGAACCCGAAAATACCGTCATTGAGGGGACAACCAAAAATACACAAAAAGGAATGCCCAATGAGACCAATAGTCAATTGTAGGAATGCCCCTAATTACAAAATCAGCAAAGAGTTACTAAAAATCTTCAAATGCCGTCTTTCCAACGACAAAAACAACTCTGTAAAGAACACAACAGAACTAGTAACAGCATTGAACACCCTACAAATGAAACCTAGCTTCAGGCTAGTATCCTTCGACGTTACTAACATGTACACCAATATTCCGATTATTGAAGCAATCAACACTATCGAAAACAACTTAAAATCCAACAATTCGGTAAATGAAATTGAAGAGATTGTGAGATTACTGATGGTCGTTCTCACCCAAAACGTGTTTCAATTCGACAATAAAATATACACACAGAGAGAAGGCCTAGCAATGGGATCGCCACTAAGTGGGTTAATCGCTGACATCTTCATCAATGCACTAGAAAATGCGTTCTTAGAAAAGACTTCAACAAAGGGAATAGTAATATGGAAAAGATACGTAGATGATGTAATTTGCATCTACGATACTGAACTAACAAGCGAAGAAACAATTCTCCAATCCATTAATAGCCTTCACCACTCTATCAAATTCACTAAGGAATCCGAAATAGACCGGAAAATAAATTATCTCGATATAACTATTGAACGTAAAGACAACGACCTTTCATATTCCATATTCCGGAAAGCAACACAAACCTCGCATGCAATCGACAATCAGTCTAATCACCCTAGTACGCACAAACTAGCGAGTTTCAATTCAATGGTGCACAGAGCTTTAAACATACCCATGTCAAAAGACAACTATAATAAGGAAATAAGAACTATTATGCAAATAGCAAAGGAAAACAACTTCTCGCCAAGCAAAATAAATCAAATTATAGCCAAACATAAAAATAAAGATAAAACGATTCCCAAACCGGACAGTAATGAGAAAAAATTTGCGCGTTTCAACTATGTGAATGCGAATACATATAAAATCACTAACCTATTCAAAAAACAAGGCATAAAGATAGCTTTCACGACGAAAAACACAACCGCTAGGCACCTCCTAAATAGTAATCTAAATAAACGTGACCCGTATTCCAGGTCAGGGGTATATTCTATAACGTGCCAAGACACCGATTGTCAAGCTAATTACATCGGGCAGAGTGGAAGGCGAGTAGACACACGTTATAATGAACATAGGAATGCGATAAGATACGGAACACATTCAGCCGTGTGCGAACATATGTGTGACGCAGGGCACAGCTTTACCAACATAGAGTCGGACCTTAAAATAATCCATCACGAATCGAAAGGCAGAGCTCTTGACATAAAGGAAGCAATCGAGATACACCTAGCCAAACGAAACAATCCCAACAATCTAAATGAACACACGTTCATGGAGAGCTCACCCCTCTTCACGCTACTAAAAAACACACCCTGTCGGAAACAAAACACAATTTAGCGACACAGCCAAGCTAGATAAAAAAGGGGGGAAATTAGGGGTTTTTTAATAGGTAAATGTTATCTGGATCAGGTGTACGATGTACTTTGCTTCTGCAATAAACCAAGGCCATATTCGCGGCAGTATTAAAGGTGCCGGGACGTCCTCATAAGACCGTCAACGCTTAGTTCGAATGGGTTATGCTCCACGCGTGGCGAGGGCCAATCCACGGTCTTTAATAGTTGTGGACCCACCTCATTCAATAACATACATCTTATCTAGGTTGGCAACACCTCACATAAACACATCGCTATCACTCCCCACAGCACGTAGGGACAGGGGGGAGGAGGCAGGGGAAAAACCAGTCGTTAAGATAACCACCGCAGTCGACCGCACAGCGAGTTCCAGTGAGCACGAAAACTGCGAGTAGCTGTAATACGGAAGAAAATCAGATAAGTAGTTAGCCAAAAAAAATTATAGTTTTACCATAGTTTACAACCATATAATCTCTCTAAAGTATAATATCCGGATAGCTATCACCATTTAGCATTTCACCTAACATATATACTGCATTTAGCACACACTGACAGTTGCAGTACCAATACTGCAACTAAATAATTGTACATATTGTAAATATTTTCACCTGTATTTCAAACATAGATTTTGTAGCCTAAGTGTAATGGATCTGATGATGATCGCTTGACGATCGAAACTGGTCATCCTAGTGTTTTATTAATCTTATGTAATTTATTTCAGGATTAGGACAAAACCCATCTCTTTTGGGTACATTCGTGTTGACCGACTGAAAAGCACTAAACTTTTGTTTACTAAGGCAACACTGAAAATATGGCTTCAAACACCACAATGTTCACGGCTAGTCAGGCAAATCGTGAAGCCAAGAAATTCAAATCACTCAGGCTTAAACTCATGAATTTAAACAAGTCAATTTGGTTCAACAAAAAATGTATAGAACTAAACTTCACCCCTAAATACGTACCAATTAAAACCGTACCGAACACACCAGCCACGATCATTTCAACCAAACAAGCCAAAGTGCTTTGGATAAAAAACGAATTAAGATTTGCATACATAAGAAAGCAAAAAATTAACCAACAATTATACGACATTCAATTGCAACTAAGTAATTTCTGGCTCGCGGCCCAATGGGACAGCTTCACCGAGCACCTACATGACAACATCAAAATCAGAGCAACGAGGAAGCATGAAACGCTAGAAAATAAATTAAGAAAACTAGGAGAAACACAGAACCATCAATCTAACGAACAACACACGAATAACAATGAATTCAATTTCCACAGCAGAGTAAACAACAGAACGAACGTAACCTTTTCTCAAGGTGAAATGAATATGTTAGACAAAGGTTTGAAATACAACTGCACAGACGCACACACGAACCACAATATAAAACAGTTAATCACAGATATTGAGATAGCCAGTCACAAGCTCCCAGCAGAAGACAGGGAATTAACCAAAAATCTCGCCACCAACGAAGCCAAAAAAATCCTCAAACGAGAGGGCGATAGCAATAACATTCAAAACAACAAACAGCTCAAAGAAATAAAGTCGTTGAAACAAAAAATAAAAGAACATGACTTAATCATCACAAAAGCAGATAAGGGAAACACTACAGTAATTTTGAACAAAACAGAATACATTGAAAAAACAGTCGAATTCCTAAACAACAACGAAATCAAGGAATTAACAAAAGACCCCACCAACAAATTCCAGAAACAAATAAAAAGTGCACTAAAAGAAACAGAATACATACTGACCAAAGCCGAAAAATCAAAACTAATAAACATGAACCCGAAAATACCGTCATTGAGGGGACAACCAAAAATACACAAAAAGGAATGCCCAATGAGACCAATAGTCAATTGTAGGAATGCCCCTAATTACAAAATCAGCAAAGAGTTACTAATAATCTTAAAATGCCGTCTTTCCAACGACAAAAACAACTCTGTAAAGAACACAACAGAACTAGTAACAGCATTGAACACCCTACAAATGAAACCTAGCTTCAGGCTAGTATCCTTCGACGTTACTAACATGTACACCAATATTCCGATTATTGAAGCAATCAACACTATCGAAAACAACTTAAAATCCAACAATTCGGTAAATGAAATTGAAGAGATTGTGAGATTACTGATGGTCGTTCTCACCCAAAACGTGTTTCAATTCGACAATAAAATATACACACAGAGAGAAGGCCTAGCAATTGGATCGCCACTAAGTGGGTTAATCGCTGACATCTTCATCAATGCACTAGAAAATGCGTTCTTAGAAAAGACTTCAACAAAGGGAATAGTAATATGGAAAAGATGCGTAGATGATGTAATTTGCATCTACGATACTGAACTAACAAGCGAAGAAACAATTCTCCAATCCATTAATAGCCTTCACCACTCTATCAAATTCACTAAGGAATCCGAAATAGACCGGAAAATAAATTATCTCGATATAACTATTGAACGTAAAGACAACGACCTTTCATATTCCATATTCCGGAAAGCAACACAAACCTCGCATGCAATCGACAATCAGTCTAATCACCCCAGTACGCACAAACTAGCGAGTTTCAATTCAATGGTGCACAGAGCTTTAAACATACCCATGTCAAAGACAACTATAGTAAGGAAATAAGAACTATTATGCAAATAGCAAAGGAAAACAACTTCTCGCCAAGCAAAATAAATCAAATTATAGCCAAACATAAAAATAAAGATAAAACGATTCCCAAACCGGACAGTAATGAGAAAAAATTTGCGCGTTTCAACTATGTGAATGCGAATACATATAAAATCACTAACCTATTCAAAAAACAAGGCATAAAGATAGCTTTCACGACGAAAAACACAACCGCTAGGCACCTCCTAAATAAACGTGACCCGTATTCTAGGTCAGGGGTATATTCTATAACGTGCCAAGACACCGATTGTCAAGCTAATTACATCGGGCAGAGTGGAAGGCGAGTAGACACACGTTATAATGAACATAGGAATGCGATAAGATACGGAACACATTCAGCCGTGTGCGAACATATGTGTGACGCAGGGCACAGCTTTACCAACATAGAGTCGGACCTTAAAATAATCCATCACGAATCGAAAGGCAGAGCTCTTGACATAAAGGAAGCAATCGAGATACACCTAGCCAAACGAAACAATCCCAACAATCTAAATGAACACACGTTCATGGAGAGCTCACCCCTCTTCACGCTACTAAAAACACACCCTGTCGGAAACAAAACACAATTTAGCGACACAGCCAAGCTAGATAAAAAGGGGGGAAATTAGGGGTTTTTTAATAGGTAAATGTTATCTGGATCAGGTGTACGATGTACTTTGCTTCTGAAATAAACCAAGGCCCATATTCGCGGCAGTATTATAGGTGCCGGGACGTCCTCATAAGACCGTCAACGCTTAGTTCGAATGGGTTATGCTCCACGCGTGGCGAGGGCCAATCCACGGTCTTTAATAGTTGTGGACCCACCTCATTCAATAACATACATCTTATCTAGGTTGGCAACACCTCACATAAACACATCGCTATCACTCCCCACAGCACGTAGGGACAGGGGGGAGGAGGCAGGGGAAAAACCAGTCGTTAAGATAACCACCGCAGTCGACCGCACAGCGAGTTCCAGTGAGCACGAAAATTGCGAGTAGCTGTAATACGGAAGACAATCAGATAAGTAGTTAGCCAAAAAAAAAAAAATATAGTTTAACCATAGTTTACAACCATATAATCTCTCTAAAGTACAATCTCCGGATAGCTATCACCATTTAGCATTTCACCTAACATTTATACTGCATTTAGCACACACTGACAGTTGCAGTACCAATACTGCAACTAAATAATTGTACATATTGTAAATATTTTTACCTGTATTTCAAACATAGATTTTGTAGCCTAAGTGTAATGGATCTGATGATGATCGCTTGACGATCGAAACTGGTCATCCTAGTGTTTTATTAATCTCATGTAATTTATTTCAGGATTAGGGCATAACCCATCTCTTTTGGGTACATTCGTGTTGACCGACTGAAAAGCACTAAACTCTTGTTTACTAAGGCAACACTGAAAATATGGCTTCAAACACCACAATATCCACAGTAGTATAGATAACATCTCTGAGGTACCTCACTCGTCTGCCTGAGTGTACATTCCACTGTCCCAATTAGTGTGCGTGCTTCTCGCTGCAATGTCATTCTCACGTCTCGCTAGACCTTCCCCCTCTCACTCACACAATTACAACTTCTGCCAGACCGGCCGTCTTGTTTACAAACAAAGCTCGCTCTCCCCAGGTACCACGTAGCCACGTACATTTGAGTGTGGGTTCTCAAATTAAATTTTGCAATAATGATTCTGCATTCATAGTCCTGATAATTCATCAAATGGTTCCCTTCTGTAATACGGCTTGAGATTAGCACTATTGAAAACAGATTTAGCGCCAGTGCTCAATTCTTCAAGTCTATAAGCATTATTACCCAAATTTTTGATAATACGGAACGGGCCGATAAATTTTGGACAGAATTTGGCAAATACTTCGTTCTTAGGATCTGATATCGGTGGTCTCCGAACAAGCACTAGTTCCTGTTCCTATAGTTCACGATGAAATTTCTTCCCTCTGTATCTCCTCAGTCTTCGGTCTGCTTGGCTCCTCATGTGTTCTCTGGTTCTCTGAATTCGCAGCTCATGTGTTAATAACGGGTCCCTTGGGCATGGAATAATCTTATCCCAAGATCTTTCAGGCATCCTGTTGTGGTGTACAACTAGTGGGACTTGACCTGTCGACTCGTGCTTCGTAGTATTCATGCACATCTCAATATCTCCTAATCTGTCGACCCACTTATTATTATCATTTGGAATCATGACGCGGTAATATTTGGCAACACAGCGAATCGTTCTGGCGGCTTTGGTGGCGTAGTTGGTAGCATGCTGAGCTTCTATGCCCAAGATAGCGGGTTCAAACCCGGCCGAAGCCGTCGGATTTTTTAAGAGCGTTAAAATCCCTCAGTATGCCTTCCTTCGAAGGGGAAGTAAAGCCGGCGGTCCCATGTCATAGATTTATGGCATGTTAAAGATCTTTCCACTAATTACACCTGTGTGAAACTAAATTGGATAGGTTAAGGATGTAAACAACGCTCTTAGGTTGCTACGTTCGTTGCCAAGAGCCGACTGCGGTGGCGTCTAGTAGCTAGTTCTGAACTAGGCCTAGTAGTCGTTGACGGTGGCGTTTGGCGGCAAAAGTAGGAACTATTTGAAAATTCAAAGTTGCAGTCTCTACTTGAATTAAAAAACAGATACACACACTAATACAGTCATCACAATTAACACCGGTTATCAGACAGATTCTACACACACCCAAAGTACACGGGGCTACATGACCGCGTTGTCGCAGCCCCTAAACTAAGGAACCAACCAACCAACCAGCGAATCGTTCTTTCGCTCGGATTTCCACAAGGGTGGCGAATGCTAGATAGAACATGCTTTATTCCTAAAATCTCTAGATCTTGTCTAAAACATTGCTTGTAAAATATGTCCCATGGTCCGATAAGATGAATTCTGGCTTCCCAAGCGTCGGAATGACTTTGTTCTGGATTCTGCTGAGGACTTGCTTTGATGTCGTCTTCTGGATCGGACATAATACCACCATCTTGGAAAATACATCGACACATACAAGAAGGTGTCGGCATCCTCGTTTTCCCTTAACTAGAGGACCAAAACAGTCAATAGCGACCAGCTCGCACGGTTTCTGTGGTAATAAAGGTTTTGGAAGCTGTTTCAGTATGAAATTATTGGGCTTAGTACGCTGACACGCGTCACAAGTTCTAATGACTTCAACAATGGTATATCGCATCTTTGGCCAAGTAAAAGTTTCTCCTATTGTTGCTTCAGTTTTGTCAGTGCCGATATGTGCTAAGCTTTCATGGACATGCCACGTCAATCGTCTCTGTAACGATGCTGGAACTAGAATTCGAAGTTTGGTGTGATCATCATCCACGAACTTGTGAAGAAGATTATTGAGGTAATGGAATTTCGTTTCCTTTGCACGGGCTTCTCGATATTCAGGTGAATCTGGCTGTAGTTCCTTCTTGTAAAACTTGATCATCATCATCATCCATGGGTCCTTTTCTTGTTCCTTCTGAATTTCTTTCAACTTATCCAAAAATTCGTGAGCCTTAGGGGTTAATGCTATGTGTTGTACATCTACTGCTGTTTCGTTCTCATCTTCAGGGTTCCTGCTTAAAGCATCTGGTATGATGTTCATCCTTCCAGGGCAGTGTTCTATGGTGATATCGAACTGCTGTATATAAATGGACCAACGCGTAACTCTTTCACTTGCCATCGTTGTTTTGAATAAGAAGGTATGTGCATGGTGGTCAGTTCTAACAACAATGGAGTACCCGAAGACCATCTTGCTCCATTGTTGTAACGAGTACAAAATCGCTAACAACTCAAGTTCTGTAACAGTGTAGTTCCTCTCGTGCTTCCTAAGTTTACGACTAGTAAATGCCAAATATGATCGATTCTTGGGTTCATCAGCTTCCTCTTGGTAAAGCATGGCGCCGATCCCAATCAACGAAGCGTCTGCCTGGATCACAAATTTCTTCGCGAAGTCTGGGTATCCTAACTTCACACAATTCTCCAGTAGGTATTTCGTGGCTCTAAAGGACCTGTCGCACTCCTCATTCCATGACCATCGATTAGATTTCTTCAGCATCTCTTGCATCGGTGCTACTGTTTCCGTGTACCCAGGACAATTCTCCTTAAAGAAACCTGTCACTCCCAAAATGCTCTAACATGTTTCACTTTAGTTGGTGTAGGGAATTTCTTAATAGCGTCTATTTTCGCCGGATTTGGTCTCACGCCTTCAACATCAATTATGTGACCCAAATACAGAATCTCGCTCTGGCAAAAGTGCGATTTCTTCAAATTAATTTTGAAATTCATGGTTCTCAAATTATCCAAAAGTTTGTTTAGGTTTTCCAAATGTTCCTCCATTGTTTCTGATGCTATTAGTATGTCATCAACATATCTTGTAGTGAAGCTCTTGACCTCTTCAGTTAGATTCCTGTCTAGTGCTCTTATCAATGCACATCCTGCTGTTTTTACTCCAAAGGGCATGCAAGACCAGATATAGCTTTGGTTATCAAATAAAAACCCCGTCAATAACTGGGATTTTTCCTCAAGTTCCAGGTGGTGGAAACTATTTGTTAAATCGACGCTAGAATATATCTCCTTTCCACGGAAGCCCTTCAATACATCCTTGATCCTTGGTGCTTGGTCGTGCTCGACTAACTGTTTGCTATTTAAAACCAGTGCGTCTAGGCATAATCTGATTGATCCATTGGGCTTGGGGTTGCTGCTTTTCTAATCATGCCAGAATCTAATATGTTAGTAATAATGTCCTTGACCTGAGCAAAATGTTTCTCAGTGATCGGGTACAATTTACTCTTAAATGGGGTCCAATCGGTAATTTGCATGGCATACAGAAAATTCAATACTTTTCCAGGGATCGTGTCGAAAACTCTCTTATGATGTCTCAATATCTCTTCTAATTTGCTTCTGTCAGGTTCCCCTACTATTGCCTCCTTAAGTCGCTCCTGAAGTAAAATTTCAAATTTGGACCCGCTAATTTCTTCCTCTGCCAAATGTATCCAAAGTTCCTGCGAAATATCTTGACCGTCAATTTCAATAACAGCTGTCTCGCTTACTCGTTCCTCCGTCGAGTTCTTATCTTCAATCGCCTCATTAGTGCATTCTTCAATGACCCAAGTATTCGCCTCTCTCTCTAGTGGACTCTCTTCCATGTTCAGACCAACGTGACTCAACCCCTCAACTTGTTTAAAACTCACAGTATTATTATGTAGGTCAATTATAGCGGGGAAATCACAAATGTAGTTGGCTCCCAGAATAACATTATAATTCATCTTTGGTATCACGATGAAAGTTTGTGAAAATGTATGGTTTAATATCTGCAGATCTAAATATGCTTGGTGCTTGCAAACTATGGTCTTGTCAGGAATGACCCCTCGGACTTTCATTAATGGTACAGGTATAATTGGAATGGTTTGTTTATTTCCAATTTCTTTCAACAATGCTTCCGTGACTAAACTCACTTGGCTACCCGTGTCGATCAGGCACCTCACTCTAAGACCTCCAATATGAGCATAAATAATTGGTAATTGTCTGATTACATTCTCTCGGTCCTTCACCACTTCCTCCAGGCAATCGCCCGGGAATGCTACCCACTCTTCAATATTCGCAACAATCAACTCCTCCCGTTCCCTGGTTTCCTCCGTTTTCAGGCTATCTGGTTTTGATGTAATCGTGTTTTTTTTATCCTGCGACCCATTTGTTGAGCTTCGCCGGTTGTCATCGTGTCTCTCCTGCTGACGTAATAAACTTTCCGCCCCCCATCCTGGTGATTATCTGGACTTTTTCTATTTGCCATCGCACGCCCCCACTTCTCTTTCTCTGTCTCTTCTTCTGCATTTAATTCATCCAAATATTTTTGTGACTCAGCGTAACGCTCGTTCCAGTCATTACGATAATCTCCTTGGTTATCTTGCCGATAATTCCTCTGATTATTCCATCTGCCGTCCCCGTTCCTTCGGTATGGTCTACCCTGCCTTTGGTTTCCCCTCCAGTTAGTATATTCTCGCTGGTACGTCCTCTGATTGTGATTGTTGTTCTGATTATTGTTATAGTTATCACGGAGATTTTGGAAGTTCCTATTGTTATTATTACTATATTGGTTTCGACCGTCGAACTCCTGCCGTCTGGGCGTAAATTGTGTGCTGGTGGATTGTGTCTTCGTCTGATTGTTCTGACTTTGACCGTTTTGATGCCCTTGAACTACTTCTGCAGTGTTCACGCACTCCATATTCCGTCTCCCAGGCTGCGGACTAACCATACACGTTTCATCCAAGTGGCGGAGTATCTTCTCGGCCTGTACTGCGGTTTTGATATTTCCTGCCACTAAAAATTGCTGTATGTTCATCGGAAGCTGCTTGCCGATAGTTAAAACCATGTTTTCTTCGGAAGGCGGCTCGTCAAAATCGCGGAATTTTACTAGCTGTTGACTAAAGAACTCAGAAAACCTTGTCGGGTGTGTGCTATGGTATTTTCTGATATATAAATCCATCCTCAACCCCTGCTGCAGTGAAGGACTCCAGAACTTCCTCAGGAATGCCTCTTTAAACTGGGCCATGTCATTAAACGTATACTTGAAGCTTTGAAACCAGATTAAACTTGGGCCCTCTAAATTTTTTTCCACCAGACGAAGCTGTTTTGCGGGACTGACGTGTTGGTCATTAAAGTAATCATCCAGCTGGCGCAAAAATGGTTTTGGAGTAGATCCAGAATTTTCCCTGAATTTGTCGGGTTTAAAATCGTTTCCCCTAATTACTTGTATGACTTGGGCAGGTGCCAGACCAGGTTGTGGAATTGAAGTCTCCCCTCTGTAATTTTGGAATGTTTCGCAAGTTATCTTTGTACTTTGACCTCGGCTCGTATCCTCAGCTAGCTTCAAGCCCTCCGGACTTTCAATACTTCCATGTTTCCCTACTGAATTTTCTGAAGAGAATAAAGTGGCATTCTCTAAAGATCTTATCTCATTCTTAACGATGAGGTCTGCATGTTCTTGGAACTTGGACTTCATACTTTCCTCCAGAGCCTGCATTCTAGAGTTATTCTCGCCTAGCCTCTTTAATATAGTCAGCCTATCTCCTTTAGTCTCATTCACCTGCTGTTCCCAATCTTTCCGGATCCTACTCTTCAAAATATTATTTTTTTCTTCATTGTTTTCCTGATTCTTCTCAAGCTGTTCCTCTATTTGCTCTTGTAACAGCTGCTGAGTTTTAATTAATTTTTCTCCTATCTCTTGTATTTTCTCTTGATTTTTAGTTAACTGGTCTTCCAGGTTTTCGCGCAAGTGCATCCGTTCTTTCTCCGTTTTTATCTCCAGTTTGTCAAGTTCTTTTATCAATCCTAACATATTGTTGTCGACTGAATTAATCTGCTCCTGTGTGTTTACATTTTTCGCCTCTATTCTGTTGAATTGCCCCTGTAATTCATACTGCGGGCTTTTGATCCCTGCCGTGTTGTTCACGCATGCTGTCTCGATTTGTTTCAATTTGGCGGCTACCATTCCGTCTAACTGTACTAGTTTGTCGTCAAATTTAGTTTCTAGCTTCTTAATTTCTCCTAACTGCCTCGAATTATTTTCTGCCACCTCTCCTGCCAGTTTCTCTAATTCTACTTTAGTACTCTGAATTATTTCAAGTGTTATCCTCTCTAATTGAACTGTTTGTAAGGTTGCCTGCTCCGATAACTTGTGGTTTAGTTCAACTAGCTGTTTATTATTATTATTATCACTGTGTTCATGTAACTCGTGTAATTGTTTATCACTGTGTTCACGCAACTCGTGTAATTGTTTATCACTGTGTTCACGCAACTCGTGTAATTGTTTGTCACTATCCAATTTCTGGATTTGTAATTGTACCGTAATGTTACTGTTAACGTCCTGTAATTGATTATCGCTCTGTTCACTCTGTTCACGTAATTGAGTAGTTATGTTATTTAACTGTTTCTCACTATTTTCATTTATCTCCTCCTTCATGCTTTTTAACTGTTCCTCCGTCTTTGCAGACATTTGCACAGACATCTGCTCCAACAACACTTTCATATCCTCGATGCTAGCCAAGGCAAAACACACAAATATATTCTGAGAAAATAGGGTCATGCAATGGGATTTAAGTCGTACACACACACACACACACACACATGTCTTGATATTTAAATATTACATTGATTCTAATTTAAATAAATTTTCAGTAATCAAAACCTTACTGAATAATGACTCTTATTTCCAAACAACAAAATAACTCCCTTGTGATCTGCTTTTAAATTCCTAACTAACAGAATTTACGAAAGACACTTTAATTAACCGAAGTTAATTAAATGTAAAGTAAGGCAACACCTTCCTGCTTTTGACTGAGTTCACTAAATATGCAAATTTTCTAATTTTAATCCGGGCGCCAGAACAAGTTAACAACAAATACAATATCAACTTCTAACATTGTTCAACATTTCTAACTTTAAGAACTCAGTGAATTTACTAATACACATGGCGGTACAACTTCGCCTCAATTTACTGAATTTACTCTTGTCCTGCTGACCTGGCATCATTTCTCAGCGAAATAAGTATGAGGTCAACAAAGCAACAACAACAACAATCCCCACTTGGGCAGCCATTTTTTATATATGAACCCTTGCAAAGAAGCATATGAGACTCAGTTTCGGGGGGTGTAACAGTCCATTTCGTAAAGTTGTTGTTAAGCGCTTCTTATAACATGCAGGGTAACATATAACAAAATAACATGCAGGAAAAAGTGAATACCAGGATTAAAACATATGAATTTAATAACAGATCAACAAATTTACACTATTTACAACAAAACAAAACAAAACAAGGTCTCCCAAATGACTCCCACTTGAATTAATAAAATGCCAAACTAGACCCGATCTCAGGAGAGATCTTAAACATCTGGACCAAATGTCCCAAAATTACTACAATGACATGTGCGTGTGCGGCTTTTCTACATGCGTTACGATGTGTACAAATTAATGCGAGATTCGTTACCATCCAGTAAACCTTCAGGGGACGAATCTGCATTGTCTTAGAGCTAGACAGACACGAGGAACCAACTAAACACTAATTAAACTAATCCGACACTTCCTACACTAAATAAAACAACAATAATTTCCGCATGAAATTAGAATCAAAGAACTTCCGTAGCAAACAACATTAACGCCTAAAATTAGGACTTTTCAAATCAACACAAGTAAATTAACACGTGACCAATCAAGAAAAAATACACATATGGCCGCTTGCCATTTTTACAAGAAAATACAAAAATACACCCAACGGTGTCACAACAGACAAAATCTAACATGAAACGAGTCATAGAAATCACTAGGCTCAAAGCCAACATTTACATCATAAAACAAATATTTCATTTCATACGATATGCGGTAATTCGTAACGGACATGGCGAACTCCCAATTTAGTTTATGACCCAATTACCACTAAAAGAACAGGTTTGCTACAGATAGCTTACAGGGGGTCAGTCGGTCAGCTGGACTGCCTAAACGATGAATCAACAGACATAGACGGGCGCAAAGTGGAATCTGCACATCTGTCAACCCACGGGTCAATAACCTCGACCTGCCGTGGCACTGGTTCGAGTCTCGAAGAAGCGTGCTCCTAAAAGCACATAATATACGTGTGTGTGTCAAAATAAAATATCTCAGCATTTCCCAAGGAAATTCAAGAATCAGCACTGGACAAGGTACAGTAGCCAATAAAATACAACCACAATTTGAGGGCGGTAGGCACATCCTACCCCTCATCACGAAGAATCAATACACACACCTTGACACGATACACACACCAGAATCCCACGTATGGGTTTGACAGAAACCTGAAATAAAGGACTAAAAATATTTTCCACCGACTTGCGCTCCCGATCTAGTCTGTGACTAAAGAACCTGAAAAGGTCTAAAAAAACTCAAAAATATAGAACTAAGGTGTTCGACAGTGACATCTTAATTTGTTGCGCTCGGCAACCCTAGTATGAATAAAAACCTGTTCGCACAACATCTAACAACTTGTACCCCCTTTTCCTACTAAGAAAGAATTTGAATAAGGCACCACTTATCGACCAGGACGAATTTCGCATTCGCATAAATAAAACCAAAATACACACGCCGTGTATACTAAATATGACTCATAAGAAAAATATACAATCAAACAAACACTTTGGCCACGTGCCAACGTACATTTAAATATAACAGTGTCGGAACAAAAAATCTAAATACAAGAAAAAAATGAATAAAATATTGACTACGTTCTCGCGTCTAATCTAGCTACATATTGAATAAATCAATGGTTTGTACATCACCGTGCAGCTTGTAGAACTCAACCTCCATCCCAAGGCATTTCCCTACGGGAAATCTACTCGTCCATCGTCGACGTATTGGTAGAGGCGTAGCACTTCATTCCACCAATCGACCTTCCAGGAGTCATCTTGGCGTTGCTTCTTGGAAAGAAATGTTCAAAGTTATTAGTTTGCCTAGCTAGAATCGCTATGAGCTACTGACTTTCACTCACAATAAAGTCCTAGGCGATTACTCAACGTAGAACTGGCCCTATCTCAGCATTTGCTTATATCACACGCACATATACGTCACACAAAATATAACACAAAATTTTACAGAAAATTACACTCTTCGTTCTCCACGCAACTGGCTTTGAACGAGTCTCTCAAATTATGTCAACCGCGTAGCTCTTATCTCGACTAGAGATCCCCCTCCGCTAAGCGTGAACTCTGCTCCCTTGGCAACAAAATAAAATGTTTGTCAAACAGACGTGAAGTATGCTCACTAGAGCTTGATAAAATCGTGACTCAGACTGGCGTGAACGATGCTCACCAGAGCTCGATAAAATTGTGTCTCAAACAGCTCATCACCGATCAATTTATTAGAAACTGACAGAACGGGGTGGAGTGGGGGCAATCTGTGAAAATAATCCGTAGTTTTCACCTCACAGACTTGGGACTAGTATCAATCTTCTTCTTTTCATCCAAACGTCTCAACGGACTTACGCGGAATTATATCGCATCGACGGTTCTTCAGGCACGTGTCTTAGCGCGCTTTTTTAAGGTACGCCACTCTCGGCGTGGCTTAGGCGTCCTCTCTCTTGATTTTCTGATATTATCGGGTATCGGTTAGAACTTCTCTTCTGGCACGCCCATAATGACGCCGACTCGGATGCGCATTCGTACTGAATTTGTCCTTGAACTCGGCTTAACCGGTCATCGTCAGGAATAACTACCACGCTACTCCTGTTGCAATAGTTGCGACACACTACCTGTCTCCCCTTTGTCAATTTCCAACATGTTCTGCCTGGGCATCAGTAATAATAATAATAAAAATCATGAAGACTTATTGATCGGTAAATCAAAATGTGTTCAATATATATGTATATATATCCAACGGATAACTCGCACATATATCACCGTGCAAGTCACTCTGGACCATGGTATCACTATGGCATGTCGCATATCATGTCCCATCGTCAAGATAAGACAAATGTGTTCCCCTCCCTGGGGCACGACCATAGTGACCAACGGTGACCGTAACCTCGGTCAGGGAGAGATCTGTAGGCTCGTCGTAAATCGCAGGGAATCGTCCTCCGGTGCATGGACAGAGGGGAATTCCGGTGCCCATACCTCGGCCCGGGAGAGTATATCTTCATTATGTCTGGATCGTCTGATCTCACGTACAAGTTGCGGGGTGCGGTGCGTGCTCCGGTTTCGGCGACCGACCTTGGTAGGGTCAGGTGTTCCCTGCGCGGCTTCTTTCTTGATAATCTTCTTTCTTCGTTCTTGATAATCTTCTTTCTTCTTTCTTGATAATCTTCTTTAAATCGCAGGGAATCGTCCTCGGGGGCATGGACAGACGGGAACTCTGGTGCCCATACCTCGGCCCGGGAGATTATATATTCATTATGTCTTCTTTCTTGATAATTTTCTTTCTTCTTTCTTTATAATTTTCTTTCTTCTTTCTTGATAATCTTCTTTCTTCACCTGTGTGCGAAAACAGGGCTCTAGCTCCGCGCAATGGAGCTGAATTACTTAACCTTATAGACTAACTAGAGTCAAGTAAAGTGGGTCGTCTCTGGGTGGAGGGTCTATCCTGTCCGATGCGGATTCGGTCAATCCCCTCACTGAACTATTCAAGAATCCGCTCGCAGACCTAACTTCGCCGCAGTTGGTGCCAAGTGTGTATAGCCACCTCCGCGTTCGGGACAGGCTAGGTACACCGTCAGCTCGGGCGCTTGCCCGCACCAATTCGACGCTGCGTCGACCTTCCGTTGTTCGTCGTCCATGTCATGTCAGGTCAGGTCAAGTCAAGGGCCATGTTTGCCCTTTTACCGATGGCAAGTCTTACCGTTTGCCATCAAGAGTTTAGTGCTTTTCAGTCGGTCAACACGAATGTACCCAACAGAGATGGGTTATGCCCTAATCCTGAAATAAATTACATGAGATTAATAAAACACTAGGATGACCAGTTTCGATCGTCAAGCGATCATCATCAGATCCAATACACTTAGGCTATAAAATCTATGTGTGAAATACAGGTGAAAATATTTACAATATGTACAATTATTTAGTTGCAGTATTGGTCGCACAGCGAGTTCAAGTGAGCACGGAAACTGCGAATAGCTGTAGTACGGAAGACAATCAGATAAGTAGTTAGCCTAAAATTTTATAGTTTAACCATAGTTTACAACCATATAATCTCTCTAAAGTACAATCTCCGGATAGCCATCACCATTTAGCATTTCACCTAACATATATACTGCATTTAGCATACACTGACAGTTGCAGTACCAATACTGCAACTAAATAATTGTACATATTGTAAATATTTTCACCTGTATTTCACACATAGATTTTATAGCCTAAGTGTATTGGATCTGATGATGATCGCTTGACGATCGAAACTGGTCATCCTAGTGTTTTATTAATCTCATGTAATTTATTTCAGGATTAGGGCATAACCCATCTCTTTTGGGTACATTCGTGTTGACCGACTGAAAAGCACTAAACTCTTGTTTACTAAGGCAACACTGAAAATATGGCTTCAAACACCACAACGTTTGCCATCTTTTAACAGAAAAGAATATGTGTTCACCTTTCACAATATACACCAGATGCTTATACCAAATGGGTATAGTGTAGTGCGCGATTTGTTTGTGTGGGGACCAATGTGTGCTTTTCACAGGGGTCGGGGTGGGGGGGATGTGGCAAAGTGCGCTGACCTTGAACCTAGCGTTCGGATTCCCAGACAATGCAGTGAATATTATTTATTTTTATCCACAATTTGTAGGTGTAGATGGGATTTGGAAGGTATGTCCCATGTTAATAGGTATGTTGATATGTTAACATTAGTTATTTCGGGGTAAAAGGATGGCTAGAATCGGAGGGTGTATGCAGTGATATAAGGATGAAGGAAGTCGTTATCTGGCGAGGAACGTCTTACTTGACGGGCGTTAATTATCCCCATGCAGGTAAAAATATCACCTGCGGGTGAAAAATGTAAATAAATATATTGATAATACCCTTGTTGGCTGGGGAATGTTTGCTACAATCCACTGTTGGCTTTTATTTCCGAAGTGTTCCATCTCAACACTTAGCTAAGAGCGATATAGCATGTAGCACACCTTTGGTATGGCATTAATACCAAGTGCCTTGCATGAACAGGGTAATGGGGAAAACACGTAAAATGTATAAGTGTTTATCCTGTGTGAAAAAGGGGGGGGGGGGGGTTGGGTTTGAACGTTGACCTGTTGTCAACGTTAGATCACGTCTAGCATCTGCGGCCGTGAAGCGTAGTACTCTGCTGTATGTGCTGTACAAAATACCACTTGTACTTATACGCTAAAAACTTATATACTACAACTGGTCAGTCCATTATAAATAAATAAATAATTTCCTACGCCATAAACACTTATTATTACTTTCTGGGAATGTCCCGGGGATGCGTGAATATACCCTTTGATCGGTAGTTTCTTCTATTGGCCTATGTGCCGTTAGCATTCTTGCAAACTATATCAATGAATATTATAAATGCTTGCTGTATACATATGTGACTAATTCCGATACAAAGATAGAGTGCGCGTTGTGTGAAAACTCGCGTCCAAAATATCGTAACGTCATCGGCATTGCCTACTGTCGCTGTGTTTAAATATAATTATGTGGGATAGGAGGCTGCACCTCTGGGCGCCGACTTGCTCTGAACAAATCGTACCGTTTATGTAAATGTGACCTAGAATGCCGCCTTTGTCGGCTCGAGTGAATATCTACCTTTGTGGACGAAATTCACCTGCAAGGGGCGGGGGGGATGCGTCAAAAATATATTATCCGCCATGCGGAAGTGTGTGGGGACGAAAGTTTGTTTTGCTACCCTAAGGGGGGAGGGTGAAGAGATGAATGCGAAGCATGTGTAAGCTGGATTAGAAACTTCAAATGGTGTAATCAGGTAATACACTAATCTGTGAGGGGGAAGGGGGCGTGACGGGGGATATAGTCGTGTCACCGTAGTGAACGCTTCTGGTCGACCCTAAGTGGGAGAAAGTGGTAGCGGGAAAATATGATAAGCCCTGCAAAAATCTCTAATCGGCGTAAATATTTATTTATCGCTGTTTCTGGGGAGTACCCGTGGTCGCCGAAAGTGTAGGGCGGTGTCTTTCATAAAACTGTATTGAAGTTCAATTGTTGTGTAAAAATGAGAACAAAAATATAGGCAAAATCTAACGGTAGGAGTGTATATATGCCCTCCGTGTTTGGTAGCGAAAATAAGGGCACCTCGCCGTGAAATATGCATTCACCGTGTTAGTTGGGGGTGAATTCCATTATAAGGGTGTGTTCCCCCTAATAGGCAGTGTGGTTGTAATTAAACATGTGTCCTGGGTGCACTGGCATTTGAATCTCGCGCGTGGATGTGATTGGACGGCCTGTGGAAATATAATGGCTGGTCGGTGTCGAGTATACACGAGGAGTGACGTCTGAGATAAGACGTATGTGCGGAGTGTGAGATAACGTTTATCGCTGGGCGGTGTAGTAGCTAGGTACGCGGCGCTGATTGGTGGCTGCGTGCCTTGGAGGCAATGGCTGTCCGCACGCAATACTGATTGGTAAAGAGCGTTGTGAATGAGTGTAGACCATGGTGTGGTGTGGCCCTGCGGTTATTGAAATGTCACAGGCACGTGGCGGTCGCCGACTGAAGAGTGAGTCATGTACTGACTGTCACACAAAAGACAACCTGTGTAAGATATGACGTGGGGGTGCGTCAATGAATTCTCGTCTGTGTAGTGGGAAAGTAAAGCAAGTTCCTCTCGGGGGGAATATAAGTGGGACTGCGCTGTCATCACATCGTAAGTAAATGTGGCAAATGCTAGGTAAATCTCTGGGCTTTTGTGCCTAATGCCTGTATTGTACTGGTAGTGTACTGAGAATGTACTGGTAATATACTGAGGCCTGTCGCGACTCGATGCGCGGGTGAAATGTTGTGTGCAGTATGTAGGAAAAGTGTTTCCGTGGCTTAATCCCACTTACTTCGGGAAAATGCAAAAATTTATTTGTCTGGGTAATAATTCCCTTCGTGGCGTGTACTGTATGTCGCATCTTCCCTACTGTCCATATAGTAGCATAATGGGCTAAGTTTATCGGATAACCTGCGGTATGGAAGTGAGATCTGCCATTGTGTAGGCCTGTAATTCAATGTTTCGATGTAGATATTATGTATTCCTAATGCTTATAAAATGTTCGTGTATCCAAGTGCATACTTAGTGTTTTGAAGGAATAAAATCATTGGGCCTTCCTTTACCGTTTTCTGTTTACCAAACTGTGCGTTCCTTCGCTCATGGTGGATATTTACCCTATATTGAGTTTGGGAAAAGACCCTTTAACGTGTAACACGATACTATTCCACAAAATATAGCATATTTATGGACCATGGACGTAGTGGCAGCCTGAATATATATATATGCTCCTGGCTGGATAGTTATCCTATATCTCTTTTGGGGGCAAGATTGTTTTAATGTAAAAATTTACAGTGCTTTAACCCCACAAGATGTAAAAAATTGTGAGCCAGAGCGTAAATGCTACTCGTACATACATATGGTGATATGTATATAGGTTGGAATCAGCGCCTACGAGAGAAATGCGAAAGTGAAATTTGGCCAACTAATGATTGTAGCTACAAATTTGTGTAACTGAGGGGTATATATATATATATATATATATATATTGACTGGGATCTATAGAAGCACTTGTGGTCCTATAGTAGCTTAGTGGCTCTGATTAATGTAAATCGCTAATTTATTAGTGCATATATTTCGGCATGTGGCAGACTAAGATGAACAGTTCATAACTCAGCGTAGGGATGAAAAAAATTATTCCCTACGTCGACCGTTAGGGGTTTATGCGCCAGCCCCACGGTTGAACCGAGAGTCCGGTCTGTCGTCGACTAGAGGATGTATGATATAATTTAACTTGTGAATGCAGTCCCTAATTCGTTGACTAAGAATGACGACGCTTCGTTGGAGAACTGTTTATCATGTCTGGCCCAATGACGGTATTGGGTGGTCAATGCCACTGTTGAATTACAATAAAAGTTAAAGATCCCATGTGAGGACAAAAAAATACATAAAATGGAGTGTGTGTGATAACTGCTATAGCGCCATACGTGGCCTACCAGTGTTGGATTCCCTGCTTCTCGTAAGCCGAGATGCTGTATGTGCAATCCTTGCTTCCGGCATTGTGTGTGGAGCGCGCATCACTGTCTGTAATCAGTGTGCAGTCCTGAGTGGTAGGAGTTAGTGAAATGTAATAAAGAATGTAGCCTGGATTTATAGTGTATGGAATATGTAATTTACGTAAGTATATCCTTATCCCAAGTGTCTCCTAAGTGTGTGGTCCAGATGACCTGTAGAGTCTCATGCTCGGATGGTATGATAACCTGTGTAATTGTATTAGCACGTGGCTGGCTGTGGTGGTGGTAAGTAACCTGTGCTATTGTGAGCATGTGTGCGGAATTGTACTGAATGTCGCTACACTGTGTTATTTGTATCATCACGCCTTTGCATGTGCGGAAGGCAAGTATCCTGTGTCATTGTAGGAATAATCCCGTGCTTATGCGGAAAGCCGCAAACCTGTGTGATTGTGGTGTCCACGCAGTGAACTGTAAACTGCGTTTGGTAAATTATGTAAAGACGGTGTATGGCATAAATTCTATCAGAGGGCGACCGTATTTGGCGAAAATGAGATGAAAGGAGGTCGGAATTTCTCCTAAGCCGGAGGTAGCGTTCGAAAGTCGTGAATCGTGGTCGTGTGTGGATAGAATGTCTATGCATCCTACCATCTTTCGTAGTAACTCTAGTGTATATTTATCGGCATTAAATAAGAAATGTCTGTTGTTATATGACGGTGTGTCAGTAATTGTGAGCCTATAGTAATGTAATCATCAATCGGTCAACTCACTAGTGTATAGACCCTTATGTCGCAAATGTAACTTCATAAGTATAGAGGTATTGTGTTAAAGTATGTGTACTCCGTGTATCCTACTGTAAGGGAATTAATCTATCGTCGGTCCACTAAAGGACCTTGACTAGGTGCGCAGTTTAGTATAAAAATGTGAGTTGGCTAAGCTCCTCGTCTAACTAATTTGTGATTAGTATGGTATGTGTGGGCACTTACTATAAGTAAGTCTTGCCGCGTTCTCACGCGTGGCCTCCTTGTGAATGTAGTGGAGCACGCCTGGCTATGCAAGCATGTACGGTGGCACGTGTCGTGCCTCGCACATCTGTCGCAGTGGACGTGTAACTTGCTGATGCAATGTGCTGTGCCGGCTAAGAGCATCCGGTCGAGTGTAATTGACCTACGTTGTCAGCTGATACGGAGACATGTGTTACATTGTTCCGACACTTCTTAAACTAGTGTTTGCTTATCAGAATCAATTATCATATAAATACATTAGACATAATAAAAATAACATGGTACATAGTATTACATTGGTTATAACTAAACATGCAATTTTATAACTAGGAATTGTGTCTAGGCACTGTGGGGAACTGTCGTTGACATATAGCCGTGAGCATGGCTATCAGATGCCATATTCTGTGGGACGCTCGTGCTACTCGTGGGGTTCTGGGTTTGATGTATGGGGGACATATATAATTCTATATCCTACTCGGGGGATTTAACGCCTTCGTTTGTTGGCTACGGAGGGTCGAGGTGTAGGGGCGGTTTCCTGGGAATGGTAGGGTTTCATGCGCCGTACATGAACCGTGTCCTTAATAATTTTATGGTTATACCGAATGTTGACGCGGTAGGTCAGGTCCGAAATCTTTCTCTGGATTCTGAACGGACCTGCCCATTTCGGGATGAGGAATTCTGACACGTTTTTTATGCGCGTGGGCGACCAGATCATAATGAGCTGACCGGGTTTGTATTCCTGATGTTTGTGGGTCCTATCATACGTGAGTTTCTGCCTCTTTTGTGCAGTGTGGATATTACGTCGCGCAGTGTCACGGGCTGTGCATAAATATTGCAACCTGTCAGCGTTGATAGGGAGTGTATCCTGTGATATGTAAATGTTGTCGATAGGACTGCGCGGATGGTAGCCGTGTAAAAGAAAGTGCGGGGTGTGTTTGGTCGCCTGCGACACGGATGTATTGTAACTAAATGTTACTGCTGGGAGGTAATTATCCCAGTCGGTGCCCTTATCGTTAGTGAATCGAGCTAGAGCACCGCCAAGGATCTTGTCCATAGCTTCAGTTAATCCATTCTTCTGAGGGCTGAAACTAGTGGTCGTGTACGCTTTTATTCGAAGCAATGTAAGGAGCTGTGTAATAACATTAGATGTAAAAACTGTCCCTCTGTAGGATAATAACGTGTGGAAAATACCCTACTTGGTAATGATTTCCATGAGGAACTCTGCGATTTGGTGCGCGCTGGCTTTCGGGACCGCTTTGGTGATAATGTATCGGGTAAGTTACTCGGTTGCAACCAGTATATATTTGTTACCATTCTCGGACGTGGTAATGGGACCCTTGACGTCAACACCTATGCGGTGAAAGAGTTCACCTACGGGGAGTAAGCCATGGGGATTACCAGGCCTGTGTTTATACCTCTGGCATGTGTGACAAGTTTTAATGAACTCTATGATGTCACTTTTCATGTTCTCCCAATAGTATTTAGTGCGAATTCGCAAATATGTCTTATGGACTCCAAAGTGTGCGCCATTAAGGGGTGGGCAGTTATATTCCGTCATTATGTGATTTTGGAGTGTAGTGAGAAGGGCAACGGGTGTGACGTCATGCATGGCCGTGGATTTGTATCTAAGGAGATCGTCCTTATCAAGAAAAAATCTGCGTGATAAGCGCGCAGTTCTACTATCTACCTGGTCGCGATTATGTAATGCAATCCTAATCTGTCCCAGCTGGGGATCGTTTAATTGCTCCTGTCTCATATCAATGTGTGTGACCGCAAATGTGGGTAATGAATCCCAGTCATGATCGACATCCTCGTCAGTAGGGTCGAGGACAGGCAGTCTAGATAGGCCGTCTGCATCAAGGTGTGCACTACCCTTCTAGTGCTTAACATCGAAGGTGTAATCATATAATTTAAATATAAACCTATTAAGCCGGGAATTGGGGTTTTTGAATTTGTCCCAGTAAAGAAGGCTGGCGTGATCCGTAACTACCGTAAAGTGGATACCATAGAGATATGTCCGGAAGTAATTTACGGCCCAAGAGAATGCGAGCATCTCTCCTTCGGTTGCGGAATATCTGGTTTCTACCGGTGTAAGTTTACGGCTCGCGAAAGTAATTGGGTGTTGTTTGCCATCATTGGCCTCCTGTAACAGGGCTGCACTTATGCCGAATTGACTGGCATCCACATGTACGATGATGGGCCTACCTTCCTGAAAATGTTGAAAAAGTGGCGATGTAGTGATTAAGTGTTTAAGTTTGTTGAAAGCCTCTCTATGTATTTCTGTAACGATGAAGGGCGCTTTCTCGTGTGTGAGCTCAGTGAGGGGGTTAGCTATCTGTGCAAATCTGTGAATAAAACGACGATAATAACTCGCAAGACCCAAAAAAGAACGTAACTGTTTAATGTTTTCCGGCATGGGAATATAGGTGATGGCGGCTACTTTGGCAGGATCAGGTGTGATGCCGTCTCGGCTAACAATGTGACCCAAAATGTGGACCTTCGTTTTCCCAAACTGGCATTTGGATGGCTTTAGCTTTAATTTCGCGTGCCGAATCATGTCAAAAGCTTCTTGCAATTGTATCATATGATCTTCGAATGTCTGCGAAAAGACGGTTATGTCGTCTATGTAGGTTAATACCGAGCGGTATTTGAGGCCCCCGAATGCCTTATCTACCAACTTTTGAAACGTCTGACTGGCATTTTAAACCCATCGGTAATGTATTATATCCGAACAGGCCGTTTTCGGTGACGAATGCCAGCTTGTGTCTATCCGGCTCATAGACAGGTATAGAATAAAAACCGGAGAAGCAATCCATTATCGAAAAGTCTAAATAGGTGTCAGTAGTGGTTTTGTGAGAGTTCAAGGCCCTCCACCTCCACACCCTCCACACAAGATGGCAGCAGCCCGATAACTCCCGAACCCGTGGTCGGATTTTGACGAATGAGGTGTCATTGAACTCGGGCTGATACCCCCTTCCAATGGACAGCATATTTCCACCCCAAAATAAAACCTACCCCTACTAGGGGGTGAACTTGTAATTTTTTTTAGAGAATTTCTCTTTCCAATTACAACATGTGAGAGTTTGAATGTCGATATGGAATGAAACGTTGTTCCACATAATGTGCATGTGTTCGGTGGATAGCCACTATGAATTAACATGCTAGTTTTTGTTTTTACACATGTCCACTCATAGGTTTGGTAAGAGGGCGGGCTTTTTAAAAGATGGTGGCTGTAGTGTAACGTCCCTTTAGACCGATCCCTTTAGACCAGTCCCTTTGGACTGGTCCCTAGGGACTGGCCCATGGTCTCTAATGCTATGATGAAATTAAACGTTGTTCCACATGAAACGCATGTGAAGAGCCGATTGCTACTATGAATTAACATGTTTGTTTTTTTGTTTTTTACGCATGCGCACTTGAGGTTTTTGTAAGCGGGCGGGGTTTTTGAATAATGATTTATAGATGAGTTTTTTTTAAATTACCAAAAGATCCAAAACTAATAGGTCATTAGCTTTTTAATATCTCATGAATCAATAAGGCTAGGGACCTGTATGAGAGGTCGTTGGCCTTGAGGTGACATTCTGTTTTTGAATATATTATTTATTTATGTCAAAAGGGCCTAACTGCACTTTTGTTAATATCTTGCTAACTAATAATCAGAGAGGGTCAAGTGAGGTGTCATAGGACTCAGGATGGTCAACCCTTTTCCATGACAAACGAATTCACTCAAAAGATCTAAGGTCATTAGCTTTTTATAACTCATGAATCAATAAGGCTAGGGACCTCTATGAGAGGTCGTTGGACTTGAGGTGACATTCTGTTTTTGAATATATTATTTATTTATGTCAAAAGGACCTAACTGCACTTTTGTTGATATCTCGCTAACTAATAATCAGAGGGTCAAGTGAGGTGTCATAGGACTCAGGATGGTCAACCCTTTTCCATGACCAACGAATTTACCCAAAAGATCTAAGGTCATTAGCTTTTTAATATCTCATGAATCAATAAGGCTCGGGACCTGTATGAGAGGTCGTCGGACTTGAGGTGACATTCTGTTTTTGAATATATTATTTATTTATGTCAAAAGGGCCCAACTGCACTTTTGTTAATATCTCGCTAACTAATAATCAGAGAGGGTCAAGTGAGGTGTCATAGGACTCAGGATGGCCAACCCTTTCCATGACCAACGAATTTACCCAAAAGATCTAAAACAGCAAGGTCATTGACCTATGATTTTATAAACTAATAATCAGAGAGGCTCAAGTGAGGTGTCATGGGACTTAGGATGGTCAACCCTTTTCCATGACCTACGAATTTACCCAAAAGATTCAAAACAGCAAGGTCATTGACCTAATATTTTATAAACTAATAATCGAATATCAACATGTGAGGTGGCATAGGACTTAGAATGGTCAACCCTTTCCTATGGCCATTGAATTTACCCAAAATACCCAATGCATCAAGGTCATCGACCTGAGATTTTATAAACTAATAATCGCATACGAACATGTGTGATGTTTACCATGTGTGATGAAACATAGCTAGGTAGAGAAAGAATTAGTGTAGGCTACATGTATGGTGACTGACAAGTCTTTTAGCATTGAAACTTGTCCCTTTGGACGGATCCCTATGGGTTGGTCCATGCATTTATCCAAATTATGTCAAAGTGTCGGGTCCAAAGGGATTAGTCAAAAGGACCTGTCAACAGGGACCCATTCACAGGGATCCGTCCACAGTGACCCGTCAGCAGGGGCCCGTCATAAATGACTCCCTTCAAAAGGACCCGTCCAGAGTGACTAGTCAACGGGGACCAGTCCAAATGGGCAAATCAACAGGGATCAATCAAAAGGGGTTATCGCCTCAAGCTCTGTCATACCCCCCTTTGATTATTGGTTTGCTTATCGACAAGCGTCGCTTGGAATACGTTTTAATCACCCCTCGTGGGTCAGCCACCATCTTTAAAAAGGTCGTGGGAACATAGGTGTTTGCCAGCAGTCTTCGGCAAAAAGTCCAACAATACCTCATACAATGCCGTAGTCTTATTGGTTCGCGAGATATTAACAGAAGTGCACTTAGACCCTTTGTCAAAATTTCAAAAATAGATTCAGTGTTGTGCAATCAATAATAGCTACCTCTTTAACTATATACTTGTTTTTGTTGACCAAGAAGCCTTGAGTATCCATCATCAGTGTATGAGACATGTTTACGCTTGCATAAATCAAAACCAACTGACTACTCACTACTTGGGTTTAGAAATTACATTTACTCATATCACATTCTAGTAAAAATGGTGCCTACTATAAACTGCACCCACTTTTGCACCCACTTTTACACCCACTTTTACACTCACTTTTGCACCCACTTTTGCACCCACCTTCGCACCCACTTTAAACTATTATTTCTATTATCGAGCGAAATTTATTGGAGATTATTTCGTGCTTGAAAATTGATATGGAAATATCAACGAATAGTTATGGTAAGCCATATGCATACTATAAAGGTTATACGTATATTGTAAAACGAACCAATAAAAATGGAACTGTTATTTGGCGTTGTTCAAAACATCGTTCAAAACAGGGTCAAAGTGAGTTAAAAAGTAAAAATAGTGAGGTCATAAGTGTGAGTGATCATCAATGTAGTGTGACTGATAAGACATCGTTGCTGTTTAAAAAAACTCTTCAAATGTTAAAACACTAGTCCGAAAAAAAGAAAGATATGGTAACCCGCGTGTTGTGCAATCAATGATAGCCACCTATTTAAATATATACTGTACTTGTTTTCATTGACCTTAAAGCCTTGAGTATCCATCACCAGTGTATGCGACATGTTTACGCTTGCATAGATCAAAAACAACTGACTATTCACTACTGGGGTTTAGAAATTATTTAAATTATCGAGTGAACTTTGCTAGAGATTAGTTCATGCTTGACAATTGACATGGAAGTATCAACAAATAGCAATGGTATGCCATACGCATTCTATAAAGGATATAAATATATTGTAAAACGAACCGATAAAAATGGAACTGTTATTTGGCGTTGTTCAAAACATCGTTCAAAACAGTGTCGAGGTGAGCTGAAAAGTAAAAATAGTGATGTCTTAAGTGTGAGTGATCATCAATGTAGTGTACCAGATAAAACATCGTTGCTGTTTAAAAAAACTCTTCAGAAAAAGATATTGCAGCTCAAGATAGTGCATTGTTTGTTAAGAAGCATGTATCATCTCCTCAGAAAGTCGTGTTAGGACAGTTGTCAATGTCTGAAAAACTCCCAACATTATCAAAGGCAACACAGACTGTGCAAAATGTGGTATTGCAAAAGGATCAAAAAGGACTATATAGTAATAGTGATGAGGATTATAATGATGATGATGATGATGATAATGATGATGATGATAATGATAATGGTTATGATGATGATGATGATGATGTTGATGATGAAGATAATAATGATAATGGTAATGCTTTGTTTACACCTAAAAATCATTTGATAAATTTGTCTACTGGAACAATCCAAGTAAGCTAATCCGGCGGCTTCAGCAACTGCATGTCTATAAACAGGCTGGTTATACTGAATGTGAGGAAGAACTATTGGATATAGAAAATGAGCTTCATCGTGCTAAAATTATTATGTAATGGATCCACATAACCGCTTAAACTATTTCTTAACAATACATGTTATATTTTCTACCACTCTGCTACCATTTTGCTCTCACTTTTGCTATCACTTCAAACTGCACATATTAAATATAAAAGCCAACGCTAAATGATTTTATTATCAGAACAGTTATAACCTTTGTAGTGAGCATATCATACTAACAGGTTAGTTGCTACTATGGAACTTACTACAACTAACAAAGGTAAACAACGTGTACTCTATAAAGGCTACTCTTATAACTATAATCGTCAAAATGTAAAAGGAATAATATTTTGGCGATGCTCAAAAGAGAGGTCAAAAAGATGTCGAGGCAATCTAAAAAGTAGAAATGGTAAGGTTTTAAGTGTGAGTGATCATCAATGTGGTGTACCAGATGAAACACTGTTCGTGTCAACAAATAATCATGACAATGCTAAAAAGCTAGTACAAGAAAAAAATGTTGCTACTCAAAATAGTGCAGTGTTTATTGAGCAACATTTAACCCCTGCTGTAAAAGTTATGTTTAATCCATCTTCCACATCTCAAGAGTCTTCAACATCACAGACCCTTCATATGCAAGAGAATCGAAAAGGACTAAATAGTAATACGGAAAAAAGAAATGTATTTTGAATGTAACTATTGTACAAGTACTTATATTAAATAAATAAAAATATTGTATGGGTATTGTCTGTTTTTTCTTAATTGCTATACCCACGTACTACTATATTAATGCCATTGTTAACCATCAACAGTCTCCACCTATGTTCAGAAAGAAAGTGATCTTAAACAATACACTCTATCTATGGTTTGTGTACCGAGTATCATAATAATACAGTGTCGTCAAGCCATGTTCAGGCAATAGTAATGTTAGGTAAGGGGTTCGAACCCTTGCTTCCTTGTACAGGATTAGTTTTTACTCAACAGCAACCCATAATACTGTACTTTGAAACATGTCACATCTCATTACAAAATGTCAACTGTATCGTTTTCTAAGACCCCAGCTGCTGGCTAGTAGCTAGCAGACTGTGCAACAGAAACAGTGTCACCATGTTCATCCTTAAAAAAAATTCAACATTTATTATTCTTTTTCTTATTATTGTTCATTAAGAGTAGTGTAAAGTTGTCTTTGTGACGTAACGGTTATAATAGTTAGCTGGCACTCTAAAGCTCTTGAGTTCAATTTGAGTTTTAACATAAAATTTTAAAAGTATATTAGGACTCAAACAGGTCTACTCAGTCTCGGGTGATCCAAATAAGTAGATGTGGTTTGATTCACACTTTAACGATAGAACACGACGGTTTTTTATTTTTTTAAAATAATGATAGCCATTTGTTCATTTTTTTTTCATTTTCACATTTCACACATTGCCATTTGTCAATTTTCCATGTACACGATTTGAAAATGTCAGTTTAAAGTTCTTGGATTTCATGATATGGAAACAAGAATTTTCCATTTTGTTGTTTACACATTTGTCAATTTCCCATTTACATTTTTTAAATGACAGTTTTAAGTTTTTAAATTGTGTTGATATGGAAACATGGATTTCCTATTTTTTCCATATCACAGACGACACGTTTATGATTTAGTCCATGCTGAAAGTTTAGTTTTGTAAAACACACGTTTGCTGATTTAAATTTTCTTGAAATCACCTCAATGGAAGTGCTTGGCCATGGTAATAGTGCATTCTCTTTCTGTTTGTTTCCAAAAAAATATAGGCCTACTACTACTACTACTGTAGGTAAGACTGTTTCACAAAATAACACCTATCTACTGCTGCATTAAAAAAACACAAGTGTTAAAAAAATACAGTATACTATTTACCATTTGCTATATACATTAATTACCCCACCATCCTACCTTGCCGTGTTTGCTTTGGTTAAAAAATCAATGCTACCCACAGACACACACACACACACACACAAGCTTTCTCTCTATCATTCTATCTATAGTCATACATTCACACAACCATACCTGTCTTTGAAAACAAATACAACCACGCTATTTATCCTTGGCATGCACACTTATCCCAAATAACTTTTAGTTATACATTTATCATTTACTATTACAAAAAATGTTTCCACTATTTACAATTACAAAAATGAATATTTACAAAATACTAAATCTACTGGTTACAAAAAAGCCATGTCTCTAAACAATAAAATATAGAAGTCACACCTCCACCTCGTGGTTATAACCCCGTGGTAGGCTAATGCATAGGTCATTCATCTGCACTCATTTGCTATCCATCAAGGTAAAAGTGCATATTCTCTGTTCCACAAGATACAAATTTGATTGCTGGATTGTATCCTGCACTGTTTATGCGATATAGCTTTGCCAGTTCATAAAACCGCTAGGTAGTTCTCTACATATAGCAATTTTACCACTGCTCTACCTACGCCTTTTGCTACTTGGCTTTCTTACAGTCTAGTGTGTGATAGACAGCATTAACTGTATATCGAACCCAGTTCACCTTTGTATTTGTAATCCAAGTAATAATTTGAAAAGACACAAATGTAATCAGTTTTAAACGTTATCTCTGTTTTGTTTTGTTTAATATGTTTATGACATGCATATTAACCTGAAATCGAACCCTGGTGAAAAGGCTAACAGCTTAACCACTACACCACCATGCCCTTGTTTCTTAGTTTGACTCGTTCTAGGCCTCAGACCTGGAAATCGAGTTAAGACCACCAGTACAAGAGCTAAAAGTGCTTAACACTACAACACAAAATGGATAGCTGGTAACATTATACAACCGGAAATGATTATATTTCTGTTAGCAATGCATTTTGTCATCAGCCTACTGTCTGAGCACTGACAGCAACACAGTTTAGTTTAGAACAAGCGAGTGTGTGTGTATAGATTATTAGCCACAAGTATTTGAAGCTTGTTGTGTGTAGCTACCTTCTTGTCCCGGTAACCACTGAGCATTTTTTTGTGTGTTTTAGCTATCCTCTTTAACCAATCAATTAAAGATAGTCTACTCTTAATTCTTGAATCGATAAATCAGAGTTTGTGTGTACACCGATCGTCATTTATTAACCCATACCTACAACATATACTCTCTCTATAAAGCAGTTTGATCTGAAAAACAAGTTTCAATGCTAAAAGACTTGTCAGTCACCATACATGTAGCCTACACTAATTCTTTCTCTACCTAGCTAAGTTTCATCACACATGGTAAACATCACACATGTTCGTATGCGATTATTAGTTTATAAAATCTCAGGTCGATGACCTTGATGCATTGGGTATTTTGGGTAAATTCATTGGCCATAGGACAGGGTTGACCATTCTAAGTCCTATGCCTCCTCACATGTTGATATTCGATTATTAGTTTATAAAATATTAGGTCAATGACCTTGCTGTTTTGAATCTTTTGGGTAAATTCGTTGGTCATGGAAAAGGGTTACCATCCTGAGTCCCATGACACCTCACTTGAGCCTCTCTGATTATTAGTTTATAAAATCATAGGTCAATGACCTTGCTGTTTTAGATCTTTTGGGTAAATTCGTTGGTCATGGAAAGGGTTGGCCATCCTGAGTCCTATGACACCTCACTTGACCCTCTCTGATTATTAGTTAGCGAGATATTAACAAAAGTGCAGTTAGGCCCTTTTGACATAAATAAATAATATATTCAAAAACAGAATGTCACCTCAAGTCCGACGACCTCTCATACAGGTCCCTAGCCTTATTGATTCATGAGATATTAAAAAGCTAATGACCTTTGATCTTTTGGGTAAATTCGTTGGTCATGGAAAAGGGTTGACCATCCTGAGTCCTATGACACCTCACTTGACCCTCTCTGATTATTAGTTGGCGAGATATCAACAAAAGTGCAGTTAGGCCCTTCTGACATAAATAAATAATATATTCAAAAACAGAATGTCACCTCAATTCCAACGACCTCTCATACAGGTCCCTAGCCTTATTGAATCATGAGATATTAAAAAGCTAATGACCTTAGATCTTTTGAGTGAATTCGTTGGTCATGGGAAAGGGTTGACCATCCTGAGTCCTCTGACACCTCACTTGACCCTCTCTGATTATTAGTTAGCAAGATATTAACAAAAGTGCAGTTAGGCCCTTTTGACATAAATAAATAACATATTCAAAAACAGAATGTCACCTCAAGGCCAACGACCTCTCATACAGGTCCCTAGCCTTATTGATTCATGAGATATTAAAAAGCTAATGACCTATTAGTTTTGGATCTTTTGGTAATTTAAAAAAATAACTCATCTATAAATCATTATTCAAAAACCCCGCCCGCTTACAAAAACCTCAAGTGCGCATGCGTAAAAAACAAAAAAACAAACATGTTAATTCATAGTAGCAATCGGCTCTTCACAAGCGTTTCATGTGGAATAACGTTTAATTTCATCATAGCATTAGAGACCATGGGCCAGTCCCTAGGGACCAGTCCAAAGGGACCGGTCTAAAGGGATCGGTCTAAAGGGACTCGTCCACAATGACCCGTCCACATTGACCTGTCCACAAGGACCCGTTAGGTTGGGTTAGGTTACACTACAGCCACCATCTTTTAAAAAGCCCACCCTCTTACCAAACCTATGAGTGGACATGTGTAAAAACAAAAACTAGCATTTTAATTCATAGTGGCTATCCACCGAACACATGCACATTATGTGGAACAACGTTTCATTCCATATCGACATTCAAACTCTCACATGTTTAATTGGAAAGAGGGATTCTCTAAAAAAATACATTTTCACCCCCTAGTAGGGGTAGGTTTTATTTTGGGGTGGAAATATGCTGTCCATTGGAAAGGGGGTATCAGCCCGAGTTCAATGACACCTCATTCGTCAAAATCCGACCACGGGTTCGGGAGTTATCGGGCTGCTGCCATCTTGTGTGGAGGGTGTGGAGGTGGAGGGCCTTGAACGCTGGTCAGGGCTCACACGCAGAGAGAGAGAACTTGCTTGAAGAAATGAGAATTGAAAGCATTGTGGCTGACCCACGGCGAGCCAGACAGACACAGGTCTTATCATCGTACGTGCCTCGCAGCAGAGATAGATAACAGCCATTTGTTCGCATGCAGGTGGCTGTTATCTGACCCAGACGTGTTACTCGATATCGCGATGAAGGACATACAGCTCTGTCGAAAATCTCATGATTGCATTCCCACGCACACTCATGCAGAGATTGCAAAGCATGTGAGAATCGGTCTGACTTGTGCGCTCCATGAGATCCTACTCGTAGGAACAAAAAAAGTAAAGTGTTAACTTTGCATCTTGTTGAGGAGACATATATGTTCTGAGGGTATGAGAGACTCATCATTCTCGTGTTCATCTTTGAAGGTGACGGATGCAAGTGCCTTATGCTCTTTGTAAAAAATTACGTGAACCGCGGCCATAGTTGTACTAAGGTAGGTTCATTATTGTTAATTATGGCATGATTGGTTTTATTGTTATTTTGTGTATGCGTGAAAAGTAAGTTAGTGACTGATGGTATTTTTTGGGGATATTGTTCGTTGCAGATTTAAAAAAAACATCATTAAGTCTGGGAAAGCTGACAGAGAGAGACAGTGACAGTGGCGGCAAAGAGCACATTTGCTGAAAGTATTATAATTCATTATAAGGTGAGTACATGTTGTTCCATTATTTTTGTTGTTGTTAAATGTATGCCATTTATTTCACGGAAATTTATAAACTTATGGCGTGTATTTATTATTGTTTCAGAATGAAGATATGTATGAAGTGAATAGGTTTTAACTACCTTGACGCTTTCGATATTTAAAAAAAGGTGAGCTATGAATATACAGTAGATTAATTATTTTCTTTGTAAATGACCTTGTTACTTTTTGACTGACTGTCTTATCTATGTGTGCACACTTGAAGCCTTTTGTTTTTAGCAATTCTTATGAATGAATGAATGAATGAATGGATGAATGAATGAATGAATGAATGCATATGTTTAATGTATATAACCATGACTAATAACGGATTGTATTGGTTTGTTTTTCAGATAAATCATTGGAAACAAAAAACAAGATAAACCTTGTCGTTGATATTAAAACTACAGCAACCTTGTTGGTGATCATTTCCTGCTGGGGGCCCAATTGCTACAACCATTGTGTACCTGTGAACGTGATTGTGTGCCAGTCAGTAAAAAAGCGATAAGTGTGGCCGTTTGGAACTGCAGATTTTGGATTAACCTATTTTAAGGTAAGTGTTGCACGTTTATTAGTCCATTTTATAATCATGTCTATATCAGAGAGTGAAGTGTTAGTGTGGCAGCCTTTGGCCAAATGTTTCAAAACGCGAGTATGCTCAGGCCGAATTTACAATGCGATTCACTGTCTGTCGCCTGAAGATTTTGTGGAATTATGTTTTCCCATTTTTTTGAGTGAATGTGAACAAGGCTTAAGATTGCATCACGCTTTAAAAATAAACTTCGAACTACTATGTGAATCTACATTGATAAAAAATAATGTTGAAGAGAAACACACCTTCAACCTTTGTACAAAAATGGAGAAAGTACTGATAGCCGATAATTTGGAAACGTGGTATCAGGAGAAAGCTATTCAAGTGCTTATCACTAAATTTGATAAGTTGCAACAGGGTCCCAGTGGCTTGGCCCTCGATAGCATTGCCTATTTGCAAATCAATATTTGTAAATACAATCCATTGAATGCAGGAAGTAGCTATATTGCCACACCGAGCTTTATCGCTTCCAGAAAGGCAGTGATCAACATACGCAACAAAGACGATTACTGCTTCTTGTGGAGTATAGTGAGCTGTCTGCAACCCTGTCAAGGCAGTAATTGTGATAGACCAGGGAAGTACAAAGAATTGTTTAACCACATGAAACAAACTCTCAATATCAAGCGTGTTTCATTTCCCATGCCTCTAGATAAAATTCATTTATTTGAGAAAGATAATCCAAATTTCTCCTTTATGGTGTATGGCATCGACGGATCCAATATTGTGGGCCCCTTGTATGCCACCAAACAGGTAAAGCAACATCACATTCACCTGCTTTTCCTGTCTGATGGGGATAAAAGCCATTATTGTTGGATAAAGAATTTAGGAAAACTAGTAAGCAGCGAAGTGTCTAATCATGATGGTAAGAAACATATTTGCGAGCGCTGCCTTCAGTATTTTGGAACTGATGAACTTTTGAAACGACATACGGAAGACTGTGAAGGGCAGACGGCAGTAAAGGGAATGACGCAGTCTTAAAATTTAAGGCCACTAATAAACAAGACATGGTACCAATATTGTCATTTAGACTTTCACGGCCCGTGTTATTATTCATAATGTTGAATTTTGGGCTTATGCCGTGTTTTATTATACTAAAATTCGACGCGTTTCGAAAGAAACCATGTCTTTCATCGTCAGGAATAATCTGGAATACGACAATGTTGCTAAGAGAAAGCAACGAAGAACATATAGAAGGTGCCCAAAGATAATTCCTCACTTACGAAATTTGAGAGGCGTAGATGTAGCTGTAGTAACTCCCTCGAAATAAAAATTCCCATTCCATAGAAAGTAGGAGGAGGTCATGCAGTGATAAAAAAGTCTTGTGATGTCTTCAGGAAAAAGAGGGAGTTACTACAGCTACATCTACGCCTCTCAAATTTCGTAAGTGAGGAATTATGGAAGATCTTTGATCGTATTTCTTCAGTGCAAACTAACAGCGTTCTAGATCAGGTGAGGGACAGACATATTTCCAAATATGATAGGTTATGTCAGTTGCAGAAATCTCAAGCCATTAGACTTGATGCTAACAAGGTTGTCGTAAATTTGTCCAGCAAGCCCCTAAGTGATACCCAACAGGCAGTTCTCGCTAAAGGTCTCAATTTTGCGGTAGCGCCTAGAAGAATTCCTATTGAAGAACTTATAACATCCGTAGAATCCTCGGTACATCACCTCACACCTGAAGAGGCCGAGGAAGCCAGGCAAGAATGTTCCCGAGTTCTCAAGACCGCTAAGCCACCTAACACCAACTTAAAACAAGGCGAAAGCCGGGCACTTAAAGATCTAAGGGACAATTCTGATATTATCGTTCTCCCCGCTGACAAGGGTAACGCGACAGTGGTATTGGATAAGGTTGATTATGATTCCAAGATCTCGTCTTTGTTATCAGATCCTGTATATAGGATTAATAGTCGTGATCCTACTACTCGCTACTCAAATGTCACCGTCAAATTGATCAAGCAATCATCTATTCCAGCGGATGCAGCGAAGACTCTCCTTCCAGGGGATGCTATTCCTCCGAGACTCTATGGTCTTCCGAAAATACATAAGGAAGATGTTCCTCTTAGACCTATTGTTAATACGATTGGTTCTCCTACATATGCCCTTTCCAAATACTTAGGTAGACTACTTCAGCCGCTTCTGGGTAACACGCCTTCGTACATTAAGGATTCCACACACTTCGTGGAAAAGTTAAAAGCTATAACACTTCAGCCGGGTGATATTCTAGTGAGTCTCGACGTGGTGTCTCTGTTTACGAGAGTACCTATTGATGGTGTTATGTCTCTCATTAATGGCCTTTTTCCTGAAGACATCACAAGACTTTTTTATCACTGCATGACCTCCTCCTACTTTCTATGGAATGGGAATTTTTATGAGCAGACTGATGGTGTGGCCATGGGTAGTCCTCTCTCTCCTGTTGTGGCTAATTTCTTCATGGAGAACTTTGAAGAGAAAGCTTTGTCGTCGGCTCCTTTCAAACCGAAGATCTGGTGGCGTTATGTGGATGACACGTTCGTTGTTTGGACGGAAGGTGAGGAAAATCTTAGCCATTTCCTGGATCACCTTAATCTCCAGCACCCTTCTATTTGTTTTCACCATGGAAAAGGAATCTGACGGCAAAATACCTTTTTTAGATGTTCTCGTCACCAAGAAAGAGGATGGATCTTTAGGACACAGCGTTTTTCGTAAGCCAACACACACCAATAGATATCTCCACGCAAGTTCTCACCATCACCCTGCCCAGAAACATGGTATCCTTACAACTCTAACTACCAGGGCTAGGAGGATTTGTGAAGTGTCTTCTTTACAAGAAGAAATTAACACCCTGCGAACCACCTTTGAGAGCAACGGTTATAGCAAGGCTTTGATTTCTACGGTTCTGAAACCAACAAATAATAATAGGACGTCAGTTGAGAAAAGAGATGTAAGAGGAACTGCTTACCTTCCGTACATACATAACACAACGGATCGTATTGCTAAAATCCTACGTCGGTACAACATACGGACTGTATTTGGAACTTCCGTTAAGATTAGGCAACTCCTGCGACCAACTAAGGACAGTTTGCCTAAATTGCAACAACCGGGTATCTACAGAGTTCCCTGTACTTGTGGCAAGGTTTACATCGGGCAGACTTCGAGAACAATATGCACTCGCATTAAGGAACATAATAGATGTATCAGGCTCATTCAACCTGATAAATCAGCTGTTGCCGATCATGCTTTAACACCTGGCCATGATGTCATGTTCCAAGGAGTGGATGTTCTTGGCCGTATAAAGCAATATCGTCCCAGAATCATCAGGGAGGCGGTTGAAATACGTAAACACCCTGATAATTTCAACCGCGACACCGGCTACAATCTCAGTGAATCCTGGCTACCTATTATCAGAACCCTGAGAAAGTAATTCACTGCTGCTTTCCGTTGTCCCTAACATGGGGCTATAATGGCGTCCATCTTTGGGCACCTTCTATATGTTCTTCGTTGCTTTCTCTTAGCAACATTGTCGTATTCCAGATTATTCCTGACGATGAAAGACATGGTTTCTTTCGAAACGCGTCGAATTTTAGTATAATAAAACACGGCATAAGCCCAAAATTCAACATTATGAATAAGACATGGTACCATTTACTGTTTACGCTGATTTTGAGGCCCTTACTGTTCCCATTCAGGGATGTGAACCAAGCCCCCATACAAGCTCAACCTATCCAGTGCAGAATCATGAGCCTTTTGCTGTAGCCTATTATGTTGTCTGTCACTATGATAATTCACAATGTGAGTATGCAAGTCATAAAGGTCAGGATTGTGCGCGGTGGTTTGTTGATCAAATGGCGGCTTTAGCAGGCAAAGTAGAAACTATTTTGAACAACCCTGTACCAATTCAGATGAATGATGTACAGCAAAGAGAATATGATCAAGCCACCACCTGCCACATATGTGAAAAGCCAATCTTAGGCGGAGAAAAAAAAGTAAGAGACCACTGCCACAGGACAGGGCATTTTAGAGGTGCTGCCCATAGCGAATGCAATTTGAAGTACTCTACACCTCGCTTCCTCCCTGTCTTCTTACACAATTTCTCCCGATATGACCTTCACTTCATTGTAAAACAATTTGCTCATGTAGATAAGAGCAAATTCAGCATTTTGGCTAAGAACCATGAGAGCTTTACCTCACTTTCATGGAGAAAAGGAAGCATGAGCATTCGCTTTCTCGACTCATTCAAGTTTATGTCTAGTTCGCTGGATAGTCTTGTGAAAGGCTTAAGCGAAGATAAGTTGAAACATACCCATTCCCACTTTACGGATACAAATCAATTTAAATTGTGTGTTCGTAAAGGCCATTTTCCATATGATTATGTGGAAAGTTATGAGGTGCTTGAAGAAACGACTTTGCCGCCAAGAGAAAAATTCTTTTCTCAGTTAACACAAAGCACCATTAGTGAAGAAGACTATGTTCACGCACAGCATGTTTGGCGAGTGTTTGGCATAGAAACCATGGGCCGGTATGCTATGCACTACTTAAAATTAGACGTGTTGTTGTTGACCGACGTTTTTGAAACGTTTCGTCAGCTATGTCACACGATCTATGGCCTTGACCCCGCCCACTACTATACCAGTCCAGGGTTAAGTTGGGACGCCGCCATCAAATTTACCCACATTGAGCTTGATTTACTGACGGATCCCGATATGGTACTCATGATGGAAAAAGGGATTCGTGGGGGATTCGTATCGCTCAATCAGCGACATGCCAAGGCAAATAATCATTACATGCCTGATTATTGTCCCGAAGAACCTGAATCCTACCTAATGTATTTCGACGTAAACAATTTATACGGTCACGCTATGAGTCGACCACGGTCGTACAGAAACTTTGTCTGGCTGTCTGAGAATGAAATTAAAGATTTTAATGTGCATAGCGCCAGCAAGCAACAGGACGTAGGGTATGTTCTTGACGTTGACTTAGCTTATCCCCCCCCCCCCATCTCAGACAGCGGCATGGTGATTTCCCCTTTTGCATAGAGAAAATGGTGCCGCCCGAGAGTAAGGGCAATCATAAGAAATTGATGGGTACCTTGTATGATAAAAATCACTATGTGTTGCATATTGACATGCTGGTAGAATGTTTAGCCCAGGGCTTAACCCAGAAAGAAATCCATAGAGGTATTTCTTTTTGTCAGAAACCGTGCTTGAAACCATACATGGATTTAAATACCAGTCACAGACCAAGTGCCACTCAGCCATTTCAAATCAATTTTTTTTAAACTAATGAATAATTGTATCTATGGCAAGAGTTTGGAAAATGTACGGCAGTATAGGGACATTAAATTGGTCAATACATGGCATGGACAATGGGGAGCTCAAAAATATATTGCAAAACCAAATTTCAAATCATTAAACATTATTGATCATGATCTACTTGACTATTGAACTTGCCAAAACTAAAGTGGTCATGAATAAGCCTATCTATTTAGGCCAAGTCATCTTAGATTTTTCAAAATTGCACATGTATAAATTCCATTATGGTTTTGCAATACAGCGATTTGGTACTGCCCCCGTAATTGAATTATATAGAGATCACGGTGGCTATATTTGAAATTTATAAGGAGAGTTATGGTTGTCATAGTTATGACGTGGGTAGTCATGACGTAAGCACGGATGACGCAAATGTTATACCAGCAGGCTACTTGAGCTGAGATTCTCAGTGACGTCAGCATTTAGTCGAGAATGTTCCAAGATTTACGACGCAGTCGCAGGAAACGAGGAATTCTGCTGAGGAAGAAACTATGCTATTGGAGGAGAGGCATGAACCAATGAACGATAGTTTAAAGGAAGACGGAGATTGCTGAAACTATGGTATTTTTATTACTTTTGGAATGCAGAATTGTGGAAATCCATTTGCAGTAAAAGCATTGATTTGGAATTTTGGTGAAATTTATTTTCAGTTTTTGAATTTTGAAAATCCGTCATGTATTAACGAAGTTGGAACTTTTAGCGATGACGTAGTATCACGCTTTGGAAGGGATGGAAACGCCCCTCGAGAAGTTAATAAAAGGGCTTGCGCAGAAGAGAGGAGCCTCTTTCGTTCTCCGATTATTCTGAGATCTCATTCTCAGATCATCGAAGTCTATTGTGAAAGTTCTTTTCTTATACATTCATTATAGTGAGACGTCGAAGTGAACAGCAGTGAAAAGAATCGTCTTTATAACGCGTGGCGAGGCCACTATATTAACGAGATCCAAGTCAAACTAGGTGAAGTTGAAACGGACCTTAGAAAGCTTCTACAAGTTTAGCTTCGAACAGTTAGCGGTCACCGATAAGCTAATTGTATTGTGTTGTGCTTCATAAAGTAATAGAGAAAAGCTGAACAATTTCGACCGATTAGTTTAAAAGATATTAGCAGTTTTATACGACTGACAAAAGTGATTATCTCGCCACAAGAGAAGCACTTTTGTATAGCCAGAATCAACGCAACGGCTGACGCTGCGAGTGGAATAGAAAGACTTCAGATTGCTTGGTTACAGAACGATACAGTATAATGGAGCAATTGAATACGGCAGTTTGTTCTTCTGACACTACAACCGAAGAGCAGATGGAAGGCTAAAAGGGCTTATTGCAATTGGGACATACTTCAACGGAGTAAGATAGCGACATGGAACTTCGCTAATTGCTATTCCACACAAGCGAACATGCGGTGAATACCATCTACACCCATGTTTCGTAATTAAAGGCTGAATACCATCGAACAGCCATAGAAACAATTTCATACTCTGAATATGAATAATTTCTTCGGAAATTTCTACAAAACTTCATGACGATTGTCTACTGGAACTTCAGGGAATTTTTCAAGAGAGGTCAGGGAAGTCCCGACTCACAAAGAAGATTATTGCCGGAAGGATGTCTATTCGTCTTCGAGGAGCAGAGCGATTCACGGAGAAGGAAGCAGTTCGATTCTCCGAGGGTGCTATTTCCTATTTCGAGGATGGAGCTCAACTTTAACGTGGTGAAATGGATCCATCAGCAGTCTTCTTTGGGGAATTTTCCTCTGGAACGTCAATCGGCAGATAAGGTAGTCGTGAACGTTTATTGTATTTGAGTTTACTAATGATGTTTGAGCAACCATTTTTCCCATATTTTTATCCTCATGTTTTTTGCCCTATTTTCTTGTTTGAGATTCCTATTCTCAGTACACCTTGATGAGTTATGCCTTTTTCGACGATTTATTAAGACATTGTTATGTCATGGGCATAGTTAACGATTTTGAATCAGTTGAGACTGATATTTGGATTTTTCAGTAATTAATATTTTTGTAGTCACGATTTGACTGTAAGTTAATGATTTTTATGGCAGATTTAAATTCAGACAGCGAGTCATTTTATTAAAGTAATTCTACCCCAGTTTAATTACTTTGACCAATTTTCTGTCATCATCAAGAAGGAAGAACATTTAAATGATTTTAGAGCGTTAAAATCTCTTACGTTGTCGACGATCTTGGAAATACTAGTCGTTATTTGAATTGATTGCAATACAGACATTTATCGTCAGTTATGAATGATCATTGCATCATAGACACTTTTGTGAAAGAGTAATGTTAATAATGAATTATTGAATGCATTAAAGTCAAGAACTTTTGTTAGGAGTTTTTCTCAATTAGAGATTTATATAACGATGTTTGCATTCCCCAGTCTAATTGGATTCTATTTGACTACTTTGCATTTTAGTCGCACTTTATTTGATGATAGTATTTTCATACTACAATTTCTTTTAAGATGTTAATCTTAAAGTTTGATAGACCAGACAGGCGTATATAAGCGTATTCACTATTAAATTTGTTTGTGATTGGCAAGTTTTGACTTCATTTCGGTTCATGAATGAAATCCACGAAGGTTAAAGAAAAACAGTTTTGAAACAATTAATGATTATAAAAATTTTTAAGTGGAACTATGAATGTATAATCGCTAGTGCAGCGCGTGTTGAAAGTCGCTGAGATATAATGCCCTTGAATATGAAGGAAGTTCCCACAGGAATTAATGTTAAAGAATTATTTGTGGAAGTTTTTGTAAGTTATGTGGAAGTTTTTAATGCCATATAGATTAATATATGATGATTTTGGGCATATTTTTAATGCAGATTGTGCATTAACTTGTTAGCGAAGGATTTTCCGCTGGAGTAAGATTGTCATAGTTCGTTGAAAATTAATCAAGTGAGTTACTGTTAGAATTAACACGAGTTTTGAAAGAATTTGAGATAAGATTTTGAATGAAGGTTGCCGTCACAAATCATTATTAAAACCTTTATTAAACCAGATTGTGACATTAACATGTATAACTAACCTTCATTGGTCGATTATATTAAACAGGATTATAAAATTACCAACCGAATGAACATGTGGCTAATGTATTTCTTAAATTAATAATTTAAACAATTTAAAATGTTAATATTGTAAATAATTGCTGTAAATATTTTTGAAAATAATGTGAAACGAGAGTGATGTTAAAGGCGTGCTTATAATATTTTTATTGTCTTTGACAAATATTATAAACAATTTCTAATTGTTATAAATAATTTATGTGATTTTGTTATAAACATTTAAGAGCTAATTAAACATTTGGATTGAACTTAACAAGTTTAAGGAATTAACATAATGATCCAATAGGATGTGAGCAAAGTACTTGAAAGATTTGCGTAAATAATGTGAGTTGTCTTGTAGACATTTAAAAGCTTGAGAGCGCAGGTTGTATTCTTACGTAACGTAGCATGTGAGAAGGGAGTGCATTTGACCAGTATGCAACAGGCTGGAGGGTAGCCCGCAGCTGTGCCATCATCTGGTTCTCAGAGAGTGAGGTCGTACACACTCTGGCCTTGCGACTATAAATACCATTCTCATGTTTATTAAAAGGAAACCAAATGCTCTATATATGTCACACCCTGACGTCCTTTTCCAATCCAATAGTGTTATGAATATTACGTTATTTGAAGCTCTTGGGAGCTAAAATGTTTTATATCATGTTGTATGATAATTTTTGCAAGTCCTACTGGAGGACGTAGTCAGATTGACTTGGGCTACTGATAGCCACGTCGTTTTTGTTGTGTTAGTAAAATCAGACCCTTTATTTGAAATAAAGCTTTTGTACAGTTCAAAGTTCTCGTCTTCGTCTTGGTTCATTTTTAAATGTCACGGTGGAGGTTATTGTGTGAACAGACTTTAGTGATCCTGTTGTCAACTCAAACCCCGAGATAATTAAGAGGTGAGTAACGGTAAGTATGGACCCCTGTCTATTTTGGTGTGTTCCACAATGATTTCCTGTGAACTTCTGTGCTCTTATCTCGATAGTATCTGTCAGTGCCATTTTCATTGATGTAACTGTGCCGGTGCGATTGATAATTGGCAATCCGATTGAGGGGGCGGATATCTGACAGCCTACTATCCAGGTAAACGGGGACAGAAAGATTGGCGCAGTCAACGTTTTAGGCATGTTCAACAACACTGGATCACCAGGTTGAACAATAGAAAGATTGGCGCACCTAAAACGTTGGGGCTCGATTCAACAAAACTGGATTACCAGGTTGAACGCCAGAAAGAGTGGCAAACCTAAAACGTGAGGTTCGATTAGACTCAAATAAAGAGGTTGATTCTTTGTTAGATGTCTAGGCCAATTGTAGAATTTAAGAGTGTGATTATATAGGAATTAAATGTTGTATTGTGTTAGGAAAATTACACTCAGAAAAGATCAGATCTTATACAACTTGAGAAAGGTTAAATGGGCAGGAAACTTAGAAAAATCGCCTATAATCTGGAATCTTATTTTATTTGACCGGCTTATGACATTTCAGTCATTTTAAAGATAAAATTTAAATTATTTGGATTGTAAATGTAAATTATTTGTGTTAGGATATTTTAAGATGAGCCAAAGAGATTTGAACATGTGCTTGAGTTTGTTTCAACATGAAGTATCTTCGAAGGTTAATTATAAGGTAGTTATAAGTTAGATTTAAGACAGAAAATTGATCAAAATTATATATGGTGAAAAGTGTTGCTCAAATGTTGTTATTTTGCTCTTTTGATGTATGTCCCTACAGCAATCCATTTTTGAATAATATTGTAATGGCAGATGAAAGTTTGAAGAAGATGTTAGAGGAGATGTCTGCTAACATGAATCGCAGTATGAAGCAGATGCTGAATGAAAGCATGAAGGAGAATAATAGTCGAATGGAGGAGAATGTTAGTAATTTGTCTGCTAATTTGAATGCAAGAATGGAGGAGAATGTTAGTAATTTGTCTGCTAATTTGAATGCAAGAATGGAGGAGAATGCTAGTAATTTGAAAGCTAGTATGGGTGAAAGTTTGAAGGGTATCCAAACTAGTGCTGCTAATTTGGAGGATAATATGTCGCGTTTACAGATTAATACCCTAGGAATTGAGAATACTGTAACGGACCAGCGTACAGACGTGTCTAATGTCCATAAAGATGTGTCTATTTTGCATAAAAGTGTTGATGATGTTAAAAATGATGTGTCTAAGGTACAGAAAGACCTTACAATGTTAAATCTAGATGTAGCTAATGTCCGAGGGGATATTTCTTGTGCTAGAGCCGAAGTAGTTGTTGTCAAAAACGATGTAGCGACTGTCCAAGACAAGGTCGAGGAAGTCCAAAAAGAAATTCAAAAAGCTAGAACTGATGTATCCAATGTTCAGGTAGACATTAATAACATTCATGCGGATATAACTGAGGTGCAAAGTGACATAACTAAGATTCAGGTAGAGGTCAACACAGTTTTCGTAGATATCACTAAAGTCCAAACTGATGTAAATAAAGTCAGGGAAGAAATCGAAAACTCAAAAACTCTTTGTACGCGTAATATAACTGCATTAGCGACTAGACTAGTTGATGAATCAGTTAGAACAACAACGTCTTTAGCAGAGTTGAAGTATGATGTAGAGGTCATGAGAACCCAGGTATTAGACCACAATAGAGTATTAAAAGAGGATATCGAATTAGACATAGCAGAAATGTTAACAGCAAACGTAGCGGTATGGAAAGACGAGTGGAATAAGTCAAGTGGGGAACATGTAACCCAAATTCAGGAAAGGATTGAAAGAAAACTTGCCAGTACGCAGATTGAAATTAACAATGAAGTAGTACAGATTAGGAAAGATTTAAGCGTCAGGATAAATTCGCTATCCGAAAAACAAGTTGACGATAGAACACAACTAGATCAGGATATGCAAACTTTAAAATCTACATTAGAGGATCAAATGCATAAAGTTGTCTCGGATGTAAATGAAACGACGAGTAAACTGAAAAATTTGAAGTTAGGAGAGGCTAGTTTAATGCAGGACTACAAAGAAGAGATAATCAAGAAAGTCTTAACAGAAATCACCGACAAGGATACAGAAGGCTTAGCTTGCGAATTGAATAGGAATTATGCTAGAAGACATAACCTAGAGCCAGAAGAGAGAGACGTGACTCCTGAAGAACGTGTATCCAGATTCAGAGAGGAGGATGACGAGAGGAATATGGAACCTGAGTGGAACTACCGAGATAGTGGGAAAAACTATCCGGATGCATATCCGAGGAACGTGACGGTCATCAGGAATTTCGAAGACAAACCACAAAAATTCAGTAACACTGATAGTTTGACACCTATAGAGTATGTAAGGAATCTCAAAGATTATTTCATCGAAGCTCACATTCCCAGAGAGAGAGAGATGAAGATAGTAGAGAGATATCTGATTGGAGGACCCCTTGAATGGTTTCGCGCATTTAGATACACATTCAGTAACTTTGACGAGTTTGCAGAGGCATTAATCAAACGATTTTGGTCCATAGAAGCGCAGAATTCGTTAAGAGCGGAGGTGTATTCAAGAAAATACTCAGGTACTCTTCCAACGAGGTACGCTGATTTCTTTACGAGTCAGTTGTCCCGCTTGAGATTTTTGCAACCCCCATTGTCCACGGAGCAACTAATAGATGCGATTTCTCGTATGCTGCCAGTTGAGGTGAGGAGACTTATAATTTCGTCCAACATCAGGGATTTATCCAGCATGGATGAATTACTGAGAAGGTTAGACTACACAAGTCCAATGCCTAACGTAGTCCAGAAAGGTCAAAGGCAGGAGTTTAAAGAAATCAATACGGTATATATGGACCAAGTCCAACAAACTGACAAGCCAGAGCAGGAGAAAACTGACAATGTAGGTCCTCACAGGAATAATCAGTTTAGAAATTACAGATCACAAGGTTACCGACCGTATCAACAGAGAAGAGGTTGGAACTACAACCGAGGAAACTACAATGGAAGAGGCAGATATTACAACAATAATGGGTATAACCGTAACTATAATAGGAATAACCAAAACCAAAATAGAAACCAGAATACTCAAGGTCAGGTTATGACACCTGATCAGTATCAGCAAAGAGAGAAGGAAAGCCAGCAATACTTAAAAGAATTAAGGGATAAAGAAGCTGACAATCAAAAGAAAAGGCAGGATGTTGTAATCGATCCTGGGCCTTCTACGAGCCAACAGAATTTTGAGGTCGGTAACACAAAAAAAAAAAACGCCGATTTCTCAACGTCAGTGAGAACCTGTAAATACATTGCCACACCACACCTGATTACGATTAATGAGATATACGAAGTTACCGATGAAGATTTACTAGAAGAGAGGGGTATTGTTAAAGAGGAAAGACCATGTGCATTACCTATTATTGCTGTACGGATAGATGGACAGCAGTACAAAGCCCTGATGGATACTGGTGCTATTATTTCCATCATTTCAGAGGAATGTTATCAAAATCTGTTAAGAGGAGAGAACATGACAGTTCTACCTGTTTCTACCGTCAAAGTGAGAGGGATATTCCAAGATAAGGCAGTGAAATGCAAGATTCAAGTGTTATTGAACTTTGAGATCAATGGAAGGAATTATGAACACATCTTCATTGTGGTGAGCAAGATCAATTTTGATATGGTGCTTGGAATCGATTTTATATCGAAGGTCGGAGCTATTATTGACATGAAGAACAGAAGTATTAGCTTTAATGATGGGTACATAATCACAGAAGAGATAGAAGAACAGGACGTGAAAAACAGTCTGGAAATAGACCTTAGGGAAGAAATTTTGAATACAATAATTAATGAAGTGGAAAACTTAGAAGAAATACCCAGTAGAAAAACTGAAGGATTTGAAGAAATTCAGGGGGAATTTGAGGATCTGATAAAGGAATTCCAAGATATTTTCGATGAAAAGCCTGGATTGATTAAGGATTATAAGTACAAGATAAGACTGACAGATGAAACCCCTTACCAGAAGAGAATATACCCCATTCCTGAGAAATACTATCAAGAAGTACGAGGGTTAATCAGAAAAATGGAGGTAGACGGGATTATTAGAAAACAGGCGTCGTCTTATATAAACCCCATCACAGTAGTAAAGAAAAGTAATGGTCAGATACGTCTTTGTCTCGATGCCAGGACCATCAACTTGAAGATTCTTCCAGAAAATGACAGACCACCCAAGATTAGAGATCTGCTTCGGAAATTCAAAGGGAGAACTTGTTTCAGCGTTCTTGACTTGACGTCTTCATTTTATCAAGTTCAACTAGAAGAGGATAGTATGCAGTACACTGGATTCCTATTTGACCAGACGTCATGGGTCTTTGCCAGAATGCCTTTTGGAATGGTTAACAGTGGACCAGCACTTATTCGAGCACTTGATAGTAAGCTCACTGACGAAGTGAAAGAAAATGTAATCTGCTACATTGACGATTTAATCGTATCTTCACCCAGCGCCGCAGAACATTTAGTGCACTTGAGAAAGTTGTTCGAGAATTTAAGGGAGGCCAACATCAAGGTGAATTTTGGAAAATGTCAATTCTTGAAGAAGGAGATAAATTACTTGGGGCATACTATTGATAAAGATGGATATCATCCAAACATGAAAAAAGTAGATGCGATCACGAGATTTCCAAAGCCAACTAAGGTGAAACAAGTCAGAGAATTTGTAGGTGCATGCCAATTTATTAGCAGCCACTGTCCAAGATACTCGGAAATTATGGCTCCTCTGTATGACTTACTCAAGAAGAACAACAGATGGAAATGGAGTACCGCTGCAGACGAGGCTTTTGAGAAAGCAAAAGAAATGCTCAGAAATAATGTGAAACTGGAGTACCCAGACTTTGAGAAGGTGTTCTATATTGAGTCTGATGCATCGAGAATAGGCATTAGTGCAGTCTTATACCAGAAAGACGAGGCAGGCAACAAGCACTACATTGCGTTCACTAGTCGGAAGTTGAAAAAGCACGAGGAAAACTACTTCACGACAGAGCTTGAAGCGTTAGCTTTTGTGACAGCTTTACAAGCCTGGAAGAAAATCCTGCTGGGACATAAGGTCATCATTATTACTGACCATAAAGCACTACAATTTATGTTGCAAACTGACATGTCGAGTGATAGATTGACACGTTGGGCTTTGTTCACCCAACAGTTTAACGCTACTATCGTCCACCAGCCTGGGAAAGATAACTTACTGGCTGATGCTCTATCACGTAACCCTATTAAAAATGTGCAGATACACCATGTACAATTGGAGCAAGAAGATGAAGAAACCGTTAGGAGGTTAGCCCGAATCGGTGTGTCACAGAAGAGACACGCTCCAATAAGGAAAATGTACAGGTTCCTCAAGGGTTACATGGACAATACGGATGTTGACTATGAAGCTACACGGAGAAATTCACGACACTTTGTCTTGAGTGGAGACATCGTATGCAAGTATGCTGACTCTGCGCATACAAAACTCCGAATAGTCGTGCCACCTAAACTTGTTGTCAATTTAGTGTGGGTAGCTCATCAAGCAACTGGACATGCCGGTTTAGATAAAACTCTTAATACACTTAAAGAGAGATTTATCTGGACTAACATGCGTTCCAGCATTGCCAAGGTCATTAGATCCTGTGACAAATGTCAAAGAGCAAAGTATGCTTCTGCTTTACTAAAGGGAAAACCGAAGGCGATGATTCCTTCTAAGCCAAACGAACTTATGGCGACGGATATATTTGGCCCCTGTCCGAAGGGATACCAGGGTAACCAGTACTTGTTGGTGACCGTGGATGTTTTCTCAAAATTTGTTACAATGAGTCCCATGCAGAAAGCTAACACGAGGAACGTAGTAAGCAGACTGGAAAATGCTGTATTTCCTAAAGCTGGTATACCGGAATATCTACTGTCAGATCATGGAACGCAGTTTACGTCCGTGGAATTTGCAGCGGATATGGAAAGGCTTGGCATTAAGCACTTATTTTCAAGCGTGCGTTACCCTGAATCGAATTCCTCAGAAAGATATATGGCTGAATTTTCGAAATTCTGTCGAATTTTCTGTCCAAATGATCATTCTGGTTGGGTGAGATTTGTACCCCTTATTGAGGAATGTCTGAACTCTACAGTGCAGGAGAGCACAGGAGAAGTGCCAATGCGACTTCATCTAGGAAGAAACCCAGAAAGGCCGTGGGATAATCTTTTCAACCACATACCGAGAGATCCCGACATAGGAAGACAGCAGAGGATTGACAAGGCAAAGGAACAACTCCAGAAAGCAGCAGAGAAACGATTGAAAAGAGTAGCTGGAAAACGTTTTGGTACACCCTTTCAAGTTGGAAATCTTGTATTATTACGCAGACCTGTCAAGGCTGATATGACCAAGAAAATATACCCCAAATTTGGATTAGTGTTCCTGGGGCCGTTTAGGATTACGAACGCTTATGGAAACAACTGTTACGAACTCTACGATGATGAGAATAATGTCGTTTACGGCAAGTTCAATGCTGGAAATTTAAAAAGATACTATCCTAGAGTAAGCCAGTAATAATTCAATTTCGTGTTCAAGAGATGGTTGGTAGGTTCTTAAGTTTAGGGGCTGCGACAACGCGGTCATGTAGCCCCGTGTACTTTGGGTGTGTGTAGAATCTGTCTGATAACCGGTGTTAATTGTGATGACTGTATTAGTGTGTGTATCTGTTTTTTAATTTTAAGTACTGCAACTTATAATTTTTCAAATAGTTCCTACTTTTGCCGCCAAGCGCCACCGTCAACGACTACTAGGTCTAATTCAGAACTTAGCTACTAGACGCCACCGCAGTCAGCGCTTGGCAACGAACGTAGAAACCTAAGAGCGTTGTTTACATTCTTAACCTATCAAATTTAGCTTCACACAGGTGCAATTAGTGGAAGGATCTTTAACATGCCATAAATCTATGACATGGGACCGCCGGCTTTACTTCCCCTCCGAAGGAAGGCATACTGAGGGATTTTTAACGCTCTTAAAAAATCCGACGGCTTCGGCCGGGTTTGAACCCGCTATCTTGGGCATAGAAGCTCAGCATGCTACCAACTACGCCACCGAAGCCGCTGTGTTCAAGAGAGTTGAGATACTTGTAACATTGAGTTTAAAAACAATTTGCAACTGTTTTTAAAACGTGGTGAGAGGAGAATGCCCCCGTAATTGAATTATATAGAGATCACGGTGGCTATATTTGAAATTTATAAGGAGAGTTATGGTTGTCATAGTTATGACGTGGGTAGTCATGACGTAAGCACGGATGACGCAAATGTTATACCAGCAGGCTACTTGAGCTGAGATTCTCAGTGACGTCAGCATTTAGTCGAGAATGTTCCAAGATTTACGACGCAGTCGCAGGAAACGAGGAATTCTGCTGAGGAAGAAACTATGCTATTGGAGGAGAGGCATGAACCAATGAACGATAGTTTAAAGGAAGACGGAGATTGCTAAAACTATGGTATTTTTATTACTTTTGGAATGCAGAATTGTGGAAATCCATTTGCAGTAAAAGCATTGATTTGGAATTTTGGTGAAATTTATTTTCAGTTTTTGAATTTTGAAAATCCGTCATGTATTAACGAAGTTGGAACTTTTAGCGATGACGTAGTATCACGCTTTGGAAGGGATGGAAACGCCCCTCGAGAAGTTAATAAAAGGGCTTGCGCAGAAGAGAGGAGCCTCTTTCGTTCTCCGATTATTCTGAGATCTCATTCTCAGATCATCGAAGTCTATTGTGAAAGTTCTTTTCTTATACATTCATTATAGTGAGACGTCGAAGTGAACAGCAGTGAAAAGAATCGTCTTTATAACGCGTGGCGAGGCCACTATATTAACGAGATCCAAGTCAAACTAGGTGAAGTTGAAACGGACCTTAGAAAGCTTCTACAAGTTTAGCTTCGAACAGTTAGCGGTCACCGATAAGCTAATTGTATTGTGTTGTGCTTCATAAAGTAATAGAGAAAAGCTGAACAATTTCGACCGATTAGTTTAAAAGATATTAGCAGTTTTATACGACTGACAAAAGTGATTATCTCGCCACAAGAGAAGCACTTTTGTATAGCCAGAATCAACGCAACGGCTGACGCTGCGAGTGGAATAGAAAGACTTCAGATTGCTTGGTTACAGAACGATACAGTATAATGGAGCAATTGAATACGGCAGTTTGTTCTTCTGACACTACAACCGAAGAGCAGATGGAAGGCTAAAAGGGCTTATTGCAATTGGGACATACTTCAACGGAGTAAGATAGCGACATGGAACTTCGCTAATTGCTATTCCACACAAGCGAACATGCGGTGAATACCATCTACACCCATGTTTCGTAATTAAAGGCTGAATACCATCGAACAGCCATAGAAACAATTTCATACTCTGAATATGAATAATTTCTTCGGAAATTTCTACAAAACTTCATGACGATTGTCTACTGGAACTTCAGGGAATTTTTCAAGAGAGGTCAGGGAAGTCCCGACTCACAAAGAAGATTATTGCCGGAAGGATGTCTATTCGTCTTCGAGGAGCAGAGCGATTCACGGAGAAGGAAGCAGTTCGATTCTCCGAGGGTGCTATTTCCTATTTCGAGGATGGAGCTCAACTTTAACGTGGTGAAATGGATCCATCAGCAGTCTTCTTTGGGGAATTTTCCTCTGGAACGTCAATCGGCAGATAAGGTAGTCGTGAACGTTTATTGTATTTGAGTTTACTAATGATGTTTGAGCAACCATTTTTCCCATATTTTTATCCTCATGTTTTTTGCCCTATTTTCTTGTTTGAGATTCCTATTCTCAGTACACCTTGATGAGTTATGCCTTTTTCGACGATTTATTAAGACATTGTTATGTCATGGGCATAGTTAACGATTTTGAATCAGTTGAGACTGATATTTGGATTTTTCAGTAATTAATATTTTTGTAGTCACGATTTGACTGTAAGTTAATGATTTTTATGGCAGATTTAAATTCAGACAGCGAGTCATTTTATTAAAGTAATTCTACCCCAGTTTAATTACTTTGACCAATTTTCTGTCATCATCAAGAAGGAAGAACATTTAAATGATTTTAGAGCGTTAAAATCTCTTACGTTGTCGACGATCTTGGAAATACTAGTCGTTATTTGAATTGATTGCAATACAGACATTTATCGTCAGTTATGAATGATCATTGCATCATAGACACTTTTGTGAAAGAGTAATGTTAATAATGAATTATTGAATGCATTAAAGTCAAGAACTTTTGTTAGGAGTTTTTCTCAATTAGAGATTTATATAACGATGTTTGCATTCCCCAGTCTAATTGGATTCTATTTGACTACTTTGCATTTTAGTCGCACTTTATTTGATGATAGTATTTTCATACTACAATTTCTTTTAAGATGTTAATCTTAAAGTTTGATAGACCAGACAGGCGTATATAAGCGTATTCACTATTAAATTTGTTTGTGATTGGCAAGTTTTGACTTCATTTCGGTTCATGAATGAAATCCACGAAGGTTAAAGAAAAACAGTTTTGAAACAATTAATGATTATAAAATTTTTTAAGTGGAACTATGAATGTATAATCGCTAGTGCAGCGCGTGTTGAAAGTCGCTGAGATATAATGCCCTTGAATATGAAGGAAGTTCCCACAGGAATTAATGTTAAAGAATTATTTGTGGAAGTTTTTGTAAGTTATGTTGAAGTTTTTAATGCCATATAGATTAATATATGATGATTTTGGGCATATTTTTAATGCAGATTGTGCATTAACTTGTTAGCGAAGGATTTTCCGCTGGAGTAAGATTGTCATAGTTCGTTGAAAATTAATCAAGTGAGTTACTGTTAGAATTAACACGAGTTTTGAAAGAATTTGAGATAAGATTTTGAATGAAGGTTGCCGTCACAAATCATTATTAAAACCTTTATTAAACCAGATTGTGACATTAACATGTATAACTAACCTTCATTGGTCGATTATATTAAACAGGATTATAAAATTACCAACCGAATGAACATGTGGCTAATGTATTTCTTAAATTAATAATTTAAACAATTTAAAATGTTAATATTGTAAATAATTGCTGTAAATATTTTTGAAAATAATGTGAAACGAGAGTGATGTTAAAGGCGTGCTTATAATATTTTTATTGTCTTTGACAAATATTATAAACAATTTCTAATTGTTATAAATAATTTATGTGATTTTGTTATAAACATTTAAGAGCTAATTAAACATTTGGATTGAACTTAACAAGTTTAAGGAATTAACATAATGATCCAATAGGATGTGAGCAAAGTACTTGAAAGATTTGCGTAAATAATGTGAGTTGTCTTGTAGACATTTAAAAGCTTGAGAGCGCAGGTTGTATTCTTACGTAACGTAGCATGTGAGAAGGGAGTGCATTTGACCAGTATGCAACAGGCTGGAGGGTAGCCCGCAGCTGTGCCATCATCTGGTTCTCAGAGAGTGAGGTCGTACACACTCTGGCCTTGCGACTATAAATACCATTCTCATGTTTATTAAAAGGAAACCAAATGCTCTATATATGTCACACCCTGACGTCCTTTTCCAATCCAATAGTGTTATGAATATTACGTTATTTGAAGCTCTTGGGAGCTAAAATGTTTTATATCATGTTGTATGATAATTTTTGCAAGTCCTACTGGAGGACGTAGTCAGATTGACTTGGGCTACTGATAGCCACGTCGTTTTTGTTGTGTTAGTAAAATCAGACCCTTTATTTGAAATAAAGCTTTTGTACAGTTCAAAGTTCTCGTCTTCGTCTTGGTTCATTTTTAAATGTCATGGTGGAGGTTATTGTGTGAACAGACTTTAGTGATCCTGTTGTCAACTCAAACCCCGAGATAATTAAGAGGTGAGTAACGGTAAGTATGGACCCCCGTCTATTTTGGTGTGTTCCACAATGATTTCCTGTGAACTTCTGTGCTCTTATCTCGATAGTATCTGTCAGTGCCATTTTCATTGATGTAACTGTGCCGGTGCGATTGATAATTGGCAATCCGATTGAGGGGGCGGATATCTGACAGCCTACTATCCAGGTAAACGGGGACAGTACCATTTCCTTGTTATATACAGACACGGATAGTTTTATTTACCATATGCGTGACTGTGATCCGTATGTCGTTATCAAACAAAACCCAAAATGGTTTGACACGTCCTCGTTTAGTGAGAAGAACGTGTTCGATATCCCCCGTCTGAACAAAAAAGAAATTGGTTTAATGAAAGATGAGTGTTCAGACACCATGATAACTGAGTTTGTAGGTCTCGCTCCGACAATGTATAGTTTTCGACAGGTGGATCGATGCGAATCTATGCGAGCCAAAGGGATTAGCCAGCATGTGGTTAAACGACTCTGTGTGGATGATTATTTACATGTCCTTAAGACCCACACAGCCATGGCACATAGTCAGTTTAGGATTCTCTCGAAAAATCATGATTTATTTTTAATGAAGCAGCGAAAACAAACACTCGCTTTGTTAGACGACAAGAGACAGTGGTGTCAGGATATGATGACAAGCGTCCCATTTGGTTACAACCAGTAATGGTTGTAGCTATTGTTGTCGTACAACACGGCAAGTGTTTGGTTTGGTTGCTATCAAATGCGAGATGCCATCTTGAGCCTAGGAATAAAAATAAACAAGAAGTTCCGTGAAGAACTATACAGCCTACTTTTCATGCCAATGATTATTCTACAGAATATGAACCTATCTAGAATAATGACGAAATTAAGTTGCTAATATCGAAATATCTAATTAGTTCAAAATATACCTGGTATAATGTAGCCTAATAGAGCACTACAGTTGGCAGCCCTGGTGACTGAATATATTCTTAGTTCCATCTCTTAAGGTACAGAATACAAAATTTGGTTGAAGTCCAATGGACGTTACATGCAGTTAGACACTGGATCTATCAGCAGGCGTAAAAGCATGTTGCCAACAATGTCATGCGTATGCTGGTCAGAAATAATCTGAAATATTATGATATCTTGTTGTGCCAATTTTGGATGAAATCCATTTGTTAGTATAGAAGTTACATGTATTTTAAAATTGGACATATCAGCAGGCATAGAATCATGTTGTCAGCACTGCCTTGTATTAATTACTCCAAATTAATCTAGAATGTCAGGTGCTATACGTGTGCAAAGTATAGAGCTGTTGGCTTGCATACTTTCTGATATATTGATATTAGGGTAAAAAATATAGACAGCATTTATTAACAGTTGGCAGCCCTGATTGCACTGAAGAATACTTATAGTCATATCTGATATGTTACACATAGCACATGCGAAATGTGGATGAAATCCTACTGATAGTATAGAAGTTACATGTATTTAAAAATTGGCCCTATCAGCAGGCTTAGAATCATGTTGGTAGAACTGACGTATATAAGTTACTCCAAAATTAATCAAACATGTCAGGTACTATACGTGTGCATAGTTTAAAGCTGTCGGCTTGCACACTTTCTGATATATTGGTATTTGGATAAAAAAAATAGAGAGAGCAATTATTAACAGTTGGCAGCCCTGGTGGCTCCTAAGAATACGCTCAGTCATATCTGTTTATGTACAGATATTACATACAAAATTTGATTGAAATCCAGTTGATAGTGTAGAAGTTATATGCATTTAAACATTGGACCTATCAGAAGGCTTAAAATTATTTTGGCAACACTGTCATGGTTGCCCTCCTGGAAATTAATCTGAAATAGTATTATCTACATGTGTGCCAATTTTGGAATAGCTCCTAAGCATACCTTGCAGGATATCCAACATGGAGCTCAAATTTCTAGTGCGTTTTTTCAGCAGTTGGTAGCACTGATATCATTTTCAAATATGGACGTGAGCTATTCCGGTGCACATCTTTACTCATACTAAATTTGGTTTTGATTGCTGCAGCCGTTTAGGAGTTGATAGGGGGGGGACACACACACAGCCAGACAGACAGAAGGACAGACAGACAGACAGACAGACAGACAGACACACATTTGCCCGATCTCATAAGACTACTTTTTCCTCATTTTTGCAAAATGTGAAAAGTAGGCTAAAAATTGTAGTGTATCATGTAATTTTTGTTTTTTAACCTGCGTGCATGAATGTATGCATGGATGTGTGAATGCCTGTAAATAGTTGTATATAAACTGTATGTCTAGTGCTATTTGCCTGTCAACGCATAAAGAGAGCCATGCATCAACGTTTGCATGGTTCACTGTGCACAGGCTAGATTAAAAACATGTTGCCTTTTTTAGGTTAGGTTAGGGAAAAAAAACAAACAAGTAGCCACCCTCACTATTGTTGTCGCTTAGTAGGCCTCATGTTTCAGCAAAGAGTGCACTTTCTCAGTAGGCACAGCTTAATAGGCCAACTAGGGTGTGGCTTAGTAGGTCTCATGCAAGAACAAGAGAATAATAATAATAATAATCTGCTCCTTTTACTGTGCACAATCTCTCACTTTATGGCTAGAGTTATGAGTAGTGATATATTTGAAAACAACACCAGTCCAATATCTGAATAGAAATTGTTTCTTTTCACCTGTTGCATGTTATGTTTGCCGCCTACAGCTAAAGAAGTCAACAGACAGATGGTTATTTATTTGTGTTTTGCTTATTTTTTATTTTATTTTTGCCATTGACTTAGGGGACAGACAGTGTATATAGTGCATTGTATTTTTTTATTATTCACTTAGTAAACAGCAACGACTACTTTTCAGATTCAATCATGAGCCACTCTGAAGATTGTTTTATCGTCACAAAATACACCACGTTCAATGAATATGCCACGATGATGTCTCATAATCCTCAACGTGTGGCCTATCCTTCAGAATATAGAAACACGAAAGTACGCATTGATACCACGTTTTATGACAGCTTCATGAATCGTGATGATGATTTGTTTCATGACCCAGGGCATCACTTTTGTAAATCCTGTATGCTAAATTTTGGCTTTGAAAATAATGTATCCACGCAAGTGATTCATAAAGCATGGTACGGTTTAACCATGAATCAAGTGATTGTTAAATTAGCTGACGAGGATCATTTTGCAGATTTCTGGTGTACAATATGTACAAAACCACTGTTTAATGTTTATTTTCCAATAACCTCTCAAATGTTTTGTTTTCATTTTTATAAATTTCCTGCTGAGGAACCAATCACATCCTATCGACAACAAGCATTTCGCCAACTTTGTCTCAGCTTACCTATCAATCAATATTCGCCTCATAGAATGAGATTTGTTAGAAACTAACAACATTATGTCATGATTACGGCTATTTTTTTTTTTACATTCGGCTTTCAGGTGCATACTTGACGTTTAGAATACATTTGGCTATTTTTTGTTTGTTTTAGTTTATCGTTTATTCACGTTGATGAACACATACACACTGGTTTAAATTTGTAGTTTTGAATTTTGTTTTGTTGGATGTAGACATGGTTATTAAATGCATAGCGTGTTAACTTTGCCTTTTATGGGTTACCAAAAGCATTCAGATGTTTGCTCTTAGTATTTGTTGTTACTATTTATTTAACAGAATGTTGTGTGAATTTGCACAACAACAGAGCAAACGAATACGAGTCACTCGACAAGGGAATGATAGGCTAATTCCCATTCACAACAGAGACATGCATTTACCTCCAAGAGAGAGAGAGAGATCTTGAAAATGATTCACACTTAATTTTGATAAAACATTTCCTATTAAATAATTTCCAAATGTATGTTTTGACTGAAAAAAAATGATACAAACATTATTATTTTATTTTTGTAAATTTATCCAATACTATCTATCTACAACTTCAGGTCATAAACACTCAGGATTAAAAAAAACCAACAACACACTTTGATGTACAAAGTTATTGTTGTTGTAATATAAGAACGAGAGTGTTAAAAAGTAACACTCTTTTCTTTGGTTATAGACAACCATGGACGCCTTGAACGCCATTGGTCAAGATTGTGGCTTTGCACGCAAGAAAATGAGTGAATTGCCTACGCAAACACCCTTTCGCGTACATAAAATTCAGAAACTGAAAACCAAATTTGGTGAACGAGCTCTTTGCATTTGTCAAGACTTTGAGACATTTCTTCCCACACGATTTAATAACCTACCTGATAATGTCATGGAAGATGTCAATTCCAGTATTCACCCTGTCTATATAATTTATGAGGGTGAAAAAAATAATCGATGCATGGTTCGTTTTGTAAAAATTGAAAATGAATAATCATTGTACGCTAGCCGTGACTTTTTCTTTATTCATGCCCTACTCTTCAATAACTATAATAAAATAAAATTATTATTTTTTGGTGCTCAACAGTTTGACGTTTACCATGATAAATAATAATAAAAATAAATTTTCAAAACTTATGCTTAATGGTAGATTTTTTTTGTTTATAGGTTTAGTACAATTACCATGTATATAATTTTTTATAATAATGATGAAACTATTAGTTAAAATGATGGACTTTTGTCCTTCTTTATTGTTTGTGATTTAAAATAGCATTTATAGCAATTTTTATGCAATTTTTATTATAATGATTATAATTTATAATGATCAAATTCTAGTAACATGTTATTTTATTCAATAATAAGCGTTTAACAAAAAAACTGGTTCTAGAGTAGATAAAGATTTCATGCTGTCATTCGTTCTGCTAGACTGGCATTTGAAGCTGATGAATAATGTTGGACTTTTGTCCTTTTTTATTGTTTGTGATTGAAAAATAGATTTACTACAATTAGTAATTTTTTATAACGATGCACTGCTGTCCCTTTTTTATTGTTTGTCATTTATAACATTTTATTTATTTTATTTATAATTATAAAAATGAAACTAAGAGTGAATAATAATAATGAAAAAAACACAACATGGACTCTTGTCTGTTTATTTATTTTTTTGTCATGATAACAGTGATACTATACATTTTTTAAAATAAATTCATTACGTTAAATTCCATATCTAGATAAAAGTAATTTGCTCTTTATAGCACCAATCACTATAAATGCTGCCATTCGTTCTGCTAGACTGGCATCTGAAGCTGTTAATCGTTGCTTGGCAATGCTTAACAAGACTTTGTCGGCAATGCGTCTTAGTGTGGGATCACTGTTTTCATAGGCTTTATCGTGATTAAGGCAAGCATGATCCAAAGCATTGATTCCAATATCCCCTGTAGCAGGTAAGTGAGCTTCGAATGGTAAGTTTTTAATAATGTTATCAATAATTCCACGGCCAGTACACCTGGGACATAGAGGTTTCAATCGGTGAAAAACACTTTTTTTGTTGTTCTTCTTGTTCTTCTTCTTGTTCTTGCTGTTGTTGTTGTTGTTTGTCGGCGGCTGCTGACGAGCATGGTAGGTGGTGGTTGTTTTCCGCATGACAGCCATGGAATGATGAAACAATGACTTTACACTGAGTTTTATGACCATGATATAATTTCATTAATTGGCATGTGGCACACTGTCGAATGGAAGGTATTTTTGCCATAGTTAATTGCTTGTGATGGGAAAAATGACTGCATGGTTGTAGTTCACTCAATACAGAGTCGTTAGTCCACTCGGCAGGCGCCTTTTCCAAAATTTCTTTGACAGCGTTGGCAGCAACATAAAAAAGAAATGATTTAGGTAGTGCTAATAATTCATGTTGTGTAAAGCTAATCAGTTTTTTCTTGCACACAAAGAATTTTCCAATAGCCTTGTCGATTGTAGTGGCGTCCATGTCTATAACGTTGATGTTATCACTTCACGTGTACACGTCTCACTGCTATCATTGGACGATACACTTTCAGTTTTAATTTTATTGAACAACTCCCAACATGCACTCGTGGTGAGCCAATGAAACAATTGCCATGCATTCGCTAAGGCTTTATTCTGAATATTGTCGCAAGGACAAGTGTCCATGAGCGTTTCCATGGATGGACAACCCAGATCTAAAAGGTCAATACATTGACAGTGAGAGGGTAGAAATGGTTGAAGCCACTGGCGTTTTTCACTCCCTTTAACAAATAAAACATTGGCCGAGGACAAATGGGCTTTCATGACGATGTCAAGATACTTGTAAGAAATATCACCCTTGTTCCATGCTAACTGCAAATGATTTTCAATCCATTGGCTCTGTTTTTTATCTTTTTCACTTAGCAACTCGAAAGCATAGGGAGGTTTAAACACCAAATGAATAGGGTTAGACACCCAAAACGTACTACAATCGATAAAAGCGACTTCCTTAAATATAAATTTGTTGTCTGCAATTTTAAACCCCTGACAATCCACGATGAGTGTACGCATCATGCTTTTATTTTTATTTTTACTTGTTACCTCATTGACGTCTAATCAACAACTAACCCATGCCATGGTTTAACATGGCAAAGTCAAAGGACTTTAGGGGGAAATAAAAGGAACAAATGAATTGAACAACAGCTAAATATTTTTGAGGTTTTATTCATAACAAAAAAAACACACTTTTATTACAAAAAGTTTGTTGGCTTAATTTGGAACAGCATTCAAATGAATAGTTTGCACATACGGTCCACAGGTATCTCCTAGTTTTGCAGGGTCTGGTACAATAACAGGATAATTCAAACTCCATGGAATATTGCCCACATCATAGCGATTGAGGTAAGGGCAGGATGGACTCCATCGCTGATGATCGCTAAAGGGTCGATCCCCTATTTCCCAGTTTCCAATTTCAATGTTGCAAAAAATACACTTGACCACATCCCCACGTTTTAGGTAATAAAATGCCGCTTGCAGCCAATTCTCCACAATCCATAAAAGGGAACTGTCCATGTTTCAAAAGTTTTCAAACGATTAAATTCACATTTTAAATTCCATGGTTTGTCTGTCACGTTGTTGTCGTTGTTGCTGTTGCTTATTGAGGGACACATGATGTTTGTTGTTGTCGTATGTGCGCACAGTGTCATAGCGCAACAGATACTGTGCATGCAGACGCTTATCATCAATCCTATGAATGATGATCTTTTTTTTTCATTCGACCACAGATGGCTTACATGCTGGTGACATAATTGGACAAAGGATGATATTTCACTTGTCTAGCATGAATAATCAAACAGTAGGCACTGGTATGGTCTGGGACATTTTCTTGTGTTTCAAAATCTACCCTTAAATCAATGGTGGTGATTTTCATAGATTCTTCTAGATACGAACAGTCGAAAACAATCAGTGGTGCTTTTGCTTTAAACCCTTGTGGCGACAACATAGGATAATCCTGTTTTTCATAATAAGACGATTGAAATTTAGCGAACATGTCATAAAGGGGACCAAATTTATTTTTTGAAAAATTGAGTTCCAACCCCTCATAGGGAAAGCAAACATTATTTAAAAATAGTCGTATATTTCTCAAGTGAATGTGATCAAACAAGGTGACATCTTTGCTTTGTTGGTATTTTCTATTGGTTTGAAAACCAATAATAACATAGAGGGGTCTCTCGGTAGAGCGAGTCGATTTGACACTCCAACTATGTGTGTCTGTGGTAGGTAGCAAGGGGTATTCATGCAGACACCAACTTCGAAAGGCGATAGGCAAGGCTTTATCTTTTTGCACCAAATTTAACATGCTTAGCTTTTTACGATCCGATAGCGTCACATGGGGCACTTTCCATAGTAATCGAAGCAGTTGAATTTTTGAGTCTATCACTTGGTCAGAGGCTCCTTTCAGTACATTATAATCACTGCGGTCTCTCACCAGATACAAACTTTGTCTTGCGTTTAAAATAATACGCTTGTGATCTTCGGCAAAGCCAAGGAGTAATTTTAAGGGTAGGAAAGAATTCATGATGAAAATAAATAAATGTAAAACAAAAATACTGGAATGCAGCCGAAATAAATCAGAAACCTCTATGGACATCAAATTGGCAGGTGAAAAGCTGAAGGAAGTAGGAGACTTCTGTTACTTAGGAAGCAGAATAACCAGTGATGGACGAAGCAAAGAGGATATTAAAAGTAGGTTGGCTCAGGCAAAGAAAGCATTTCTACAAAAAAGGAATCTGCTGACATCGAATATAGATTTAGGTATTAGGAAGTCATTTTTGAAAGCCTTTGTCTGGAGCGTGGCGCTCTATGGAAGTGAAACTTGGACTATTGGTGCAGCAGAAAAGAGGAGAATTGAAGCATTTGAAATGTGGTGTTACAGGAGAATGATGAAGATCAGATGGGTAGATAGGGTTACAAACAAAGAGGTATTAAGACGAGTGGGAGAGGAGAGATGTTTCTGGCGACTGCTAATGAAGAGAAGAGATAGGTTGGTAGGACACATACTAAGACACCCAGGAATAGCAAGCTTAGTTATGGAAGGAAGGGTCGAGGACAAAAACTGTAGGGGTAGACCAAGGTTAGAATATGTTAAACAGATTGCCTCGGATGTAGGGTGTCGGAGCTATGTAGAGATGAAACGATTAGCTCAGGACAGGGAGGCATGGAGAGCTGCATCAAACCAGTCAAAATACTGATGACTCAAACAACAACAACACAGCCTGTAAAAGTGCCATCGGTATGAACTAGCCAGTTATTGCTACTGTTGGGACACCATCCTGCCATAGAAAGCGTTTTACTTTCCTCCTCGCTATAGGATGGATATAATTTCATAAGACTAGTCATGCCCACATTTCGAGTCATATCTATGACAATATCATTTATCACATAACGTACTTCAGAAAACAGAAAAGCCAAACCATGATTCGCCAACGCAGACGTTGTGGGCGTGCTGCCATCTGCTTTCATCAATTTACCCTCAATTTGAAGGACACTTTCATGAGGTTGAGTAAAAATATCTTGATTGTTAATAACGAATTGAATCTCGTCATTGTTATTCAGTCCTGTTGCTTGAGGTTGATAGGAATGCATATCAATGCGCACGACGCCATCTTCCACTTGTATGGGATTTAACACTTGCAACAGCTCTTTGTTCATGATTGGGGTGTGGCGTATAACCAAGGCGTTGTAAGCGTTGTCGGTTTACTCGTGTCAACCGTTTCATACACGGCGGGCAACTAACCGACTTCGTAGATGTTGTTGTTGCTTAATAGATACATTTCATAGCGTCTTTAAAACCAACTTGTAGGTCACTGGGGTGTTGGCGTCCAAAGCAATCAGTTGTTGGTTTCTATTCACTAAGCGTAATGTAATATTACTAATATCACTGACACACACAGGATGATAGAGAACCACTGAAGGGTTTTCACGAATAATATAGCCGCAAGGTGAGGTGACAATAAAATCATACAGGGAATGGCTTTGTTCTTGATTCGTAAATACGTCTCTAATAATATTGCAAGTTACAGAAATGTGATGGTCCTCGATGAATTTCACTGGGTAATCTGATTCATGGGGATGGTGAGCTGCCAACACTCTTGGTTTAAATCCTAATAAAGGACCAATAGAATGAACTCGTGTTTCAAAGTCAATGTTAAACGTAGAGAAAATACGACGGCGATGAGTTATTGTATTGGCTGTAAGTTCAAATTTGTGTGTCCCATCCGCAAATGGTTTGACACCAAATTGTTTTATCATCGACACGCTAATGGCCTCATGCACGTCGTCTATGGTATAACCTCCAGGGGGTAGTGTCAACATATAATCATCATAATAAAATTTGTCATTAATATCCACTTGAATATTGTAAATTCTGTTGTAACTTTCCAAAGAAATTAATTCTAGCACATAGGATTGTTCTGGTTGCAATTCAATGGGGGGGATCTAGGGACACTTCAGGCCCGCGACTGTGCACGGTAAAGGTCTTGGCGTTGACATTCATAATGATGAAACTGTTGGCTTAACGCGACCTCTTATATAAAAAATGTAAACTCAAACGGCCACACTCTTGACTGTCAAAGGTTTGTTTACGATTCGCATTATAGAATATCTTTACCCGGTTTCCCAAATAACGTAGCAACTCGATTGGAGGTGGTAAATTTCCATAACTGTCAAAGTACCATACTGTGGAACCTTGTTTCACATAGGCTACAAAATGGGTTCCTGGACCTGCATCATCATCTAAATTCATCATGGCTCGTTCTTCTTTCCACGGTGCTTTGGGTAATTCATTTCGCATAAATACACCTCGAAAATGAGAAATCTTTAGTTGTTTGGCATAGCTTTCCACTTCTTCATGGGCCATGGCATGACGAGGCAGTTGCCTTAAGCGCTTATCGATGATGATGGATATTTCTTTTTCTTAGACGGTAGGCCACTAACTTGTGGATAAAAGACTGGCTTTAAAGGATTGCCATTTCTAGCTCCCATCGCAATGGCTTCTAACGTTTTATTGTGTCGCTCGCTTTCTTTGAGTTGTTGCTTGCCTTGCTCGACGGCTTTTATGGTTTTCGCTACAGCGCTGGCACCACCCAAAAGGGACCCCAAAGCAGCCAATCCTGCAAATAAAGCCGGCAAAAACCCCCCACGCTTAGCAACAGGAATGACTCGCCCACGATTTTGATTTCTTCCTTTTCTTTTTATCGATACATGATGCTGCGATTTCGGAAATGTAGACAATCGCACCGCTTGTGAAGCTTTTTCGATAGTCACTCTTTTTAGATTTTTTTAGTTTTTTTAAGTTTTAACACTGGGTGTGAGGCAGATCGACTTGGTTTCCGACCTGGCTTTTTTCTCTTTTTGAAATTTGTTTTTTTTTCATGTTCATAGCATATCTTTTTTTCACCATGCTGCTACTTGGTGAACCTTTCACAGCAAACATTCGTTAACAACTAACGTAGAGAACCTTATTTCATAGCAGTATATTCCAATTCTATATAAAGCGGAAAATCATTCACCGTTTTCCCAGCTTCCTTTTCCTCAAACGTAAGCATAAGATGAAAGGATAATTCATCTCCAACATTTACTCTTTGATGGTTGTGGGCCAACACTCTATCACCGTTTAGTTGTATTTTTAAATGTTTCTCATCAGGCATGGCATATTTAATATGAATTACACCATCATAATGCAGTCGATAACGATTTAAACCGGAAGCAAGCATATAGGTAAGATCAACATTCACCAGTGGTGGTGGGGAATGGTTTCTGTCATTGTCCAGTTTTTGATTTGACAGGTACACTAAGAATATAGATGGGACAAATTTATAAAGCCTTTTCATTTGATAGGTCACATAACGTTTCGTGCAGACATCATTTTCGTCTCGAGGCTCTTGCACATCAATAATACGATGATGATTGGCTGAATAGCATTCAGCGGTTAGTCTCGGGGCCATGTGATAGACACTTTGCACTTTGCGATCGACATAGCTTTTTGTTGCCAACTCTCGTGACTGTTTTGACAAAGAGGCGGTCGTGGCCATGGTTACACGAGCTCGCCCAAACACGTCCATGGTGATAGACGTTAACTAACATATCCTACTCACCGCTTGCCTATATATATAAACCTTATACACACATGAAAATAACTCAGTCGTCGACACAATGGAATTAATGAAACAACCCCATGCTTTGCCCGTCTCTGATTTGGTTTCAGAGCTATCACTGTCCGTGTGCGAACCTAAACGTCATGGCACCCTATTCCCATCTACCGTTCGTTGTATTATGGTAGGGCCTTCGGGTTGTGGAAAGACCAATGTTCTACTGAACATTATTACCGCGCCTCATGGCCTACGATTTCAAAATATTTATATTTTTGCCAAATCCTTGTACCAGCCTCTGTACGTGTATCTGGAACAAATTATGTCTTCGTTAAATAAAGAAGCCATGGGCTATTTTACATTCACCTCACCTCAAGATGTCATTCAACCAGACCGCATTCAACCAGATTCCATTATAATTTTTGATGATATTGCCACTCAACGACAGGCCATTATTCAAGAGTATTTAAGTATGGGACGCCATAAACAAGTGGATTGTTTTTATCTGGCTCAGACCTATTCCAAAATCCCCAAACAGTTGATTCGTGACAATGCCAATCTCATCGTTCTCTTCCGCCAAGACTCTAGAAATCTCTATCATATTTTTCAAGATCATGTGAATCCAGATATGTCCTTTACAGCTTTCACGCAATTGAGTGCTTCGTGTTGGAACCATCATCCCCATGCCTGTTTGGTCATAAATAAACAGAGTGAACGATGTGAGGGACGTTATCGCTTGGGTTTTGATCATTTTATTTCTGTTTAAAAAGACCCAGGGTTGGACATTTCCTGTTCGTGTGTCTTTACCTTCACCATGGCGAACGCCATAGGGTACAAGAAACATGTTCAAATCATGCAGCGTATTATTGAGGCACGAAATACGATTCGACATAAATTTCGTGAATTGCAACGTTTAAAAAACATCAATCCTTTACCCATGATAAAACATGGCCCATCATCGGTTGATTCCATGAGGTTCAAACCTAATGCTTCTGCTGCTACTGCTGCTGCAGCTACCTCTCAAACCAAACCCATAACAAGTTCAAAATTTACTCAAACGGATTCCACACGACAGGTAAAATCCTCCCCCTCCTCCTCCTCTAATGTTAGTGAACAAGAACATCAAGAACATGAAGAAAAAGAAGAACAACAACATGAACAAAGTGAAAGTGAAAGCGAAAGCGTATTTAGTCCTGAAAGAAAAAATCCTCACCCCTTCAACAGTTTCTAAAAACAAAACAAAAATCTTCTGTCATAGCGGCAACACCGTCCTCCTCCACATCGTCTCCGTTTTCACAAGACTTGGCAACCCCTCAAAATAAAGCTCAACTCAAAAACATTTTAATCAAACATTATGGGGCAACCCTGGAACCGTATTTGACCCTTCTATTTATTGGAAAGACAGATACCACGTATGGTGTTCGCTATGAGAATGATAGTTTTAAAATTGGGGATTCATCCATTAAATTTGCTCGTACGAAAGTCGTCATTAAAAAGATACACTATAAATTAACACCAGGTCTGTTAAAGCTGCTATTTTCTCGCACACCCTCGACACACGATTTTACGTCCGAGGACCTTGCTAAATATAAATCCATTTTATTAGACACCAACGCTCACAAAAGAAACTATAAATCCTCTCAGCAGGTCAATGCCAATATATCCCAAAAATATAAAACCATTATTGCAAACATCTTTGGTAAGCAAAAACATCACTCTGCCTCTGGTGTAAGGTTTAAGAAATTAAAACCCTACCTAGATATAACCTTTTGGAATAATCCCAATCAGTTAGTAGAGCACTTATACTTGCTTCATGCATCAAAACAAGCTGGTCACACTGGGCATGAGGCGGAAATCGCCCACATTGAACAACAAATCCGAGATGCTAAAATTATCTTATAAGTCATCACCCATCAAAGTGGGCATTGCCCATGAATTGCATAAACCAGCCCGACGCATTTATGAACGTCGTCGTGTCATTTCCAAAGGAATCGATGAAATTTGGCAGGCAGACCTGGTTGAAATGATACCTTATTCTAACGTTAAAGACGGTGTACGCTATATGTTGACTGTCATTGATGTCTATTCCAAAATGGCTTTTGTTCAACCAGTAACAAATAAAACTGGTGTCTTAGTCACAAAGGCCTTTCAACATATTATTGAACAATCCAAACGTCAACCTCACTTGTTACAAACCGACCAGGGGAAAGAAATTTTCAACAAGGATTTCTCCAGTTTTCTCAAATCTAAGGATATTCACCATTACACCACGTACAGCAATCTCAAAGCCAGTGTGGTCGAGCGGTTCAATCGAACATTAAAAAGTTATATGTGGAAAGAGTTTACAATACATGGTTCCTATCGATGGATAGACTGGTTACCTCAACTTGTGTCTCGCTACAACAACACCATTCATTCCACCATCGGCATGAAACCTCACCTCGTCACCAAGAACCTACCCAGACTCAATAGACTGTTTAACCCTATAAAAAGGGTAGACCCAAGGCGACATCGCCTTAAAATTGGAGATTTTGTTCGCATTAGTAAACTTAGAAGTGTGTTTTCAAAATCGTATATTCCACAATGGTCGACAGAAATTTTTAAAATTCGCCAAGTCAAGCTAGGTCAACCAGTGACGTATCTCTTAGAAGATCAGAGCGGTCACCCCATTCAGGGACGATTCTATTATGAAGAAGTGCAAAAAACATTATATCCCAACGATTATCTCATTGAACGAGTAATTAAAGTCAAAGGTGCAAAATATTTTGTAAAGTGGTTAGGTTTTCCTTCCACGTATAATTCATGGGTCAATAAACATAATTTTTTGTAATAAAACCCTATTTAATTATTTAAAAAAACATTCCAAAAAAATGTATCATATGACCTTTCATTATTCCAACCCTTTTGTTTATTACATGTCCAATAACCGCTTTGTTCAAGTCCTTGCCAATCTGTTATCATGATGTTATACACTCACTCATTGTTTCAAACTTTGCGTTGCATGATGAGTCCATAATTAACCTAGGCTATGACATACACAGTATAAATCCGCACACAGTATAATGACACCTGCCTCTTATCTCTCTCTGCTGCGAGGCACGTACGATGATAAGACCTGTGTCTGTCTGGCTCGCCGTGGGTCAGCCACAATGCTTTCAATTCTCATTTCTTCAAGCAAGTTCTCTCTCTCGGCGTGTGAGCCCTGACCAGCCATGACGAATAATAATAATAATGCACAAGTGTTTTACCAACATCATAGCGCATAACATAACGTGACTTCAAATCTGGTTTCTTACTTTTTCCCCGTTTTCCTCAACGATCTCGAAAAATGACGGAAACCATGATTTCAGCTTTTCCATACCGACATTCCCGTAAACAGAACAACGACACAAATACATCGACATGCCCATCATAAAAATCGCCTCATTCGTTTTCCAAATAACGCGAAAATGAACAAAATACACCTTTTCCATAAGAAAACCATGTGTCCAGCTTTTTACCTTTTTCATATCTATATTCCCGTAAAGAGAATAAACAGACGAAAAAAATACTATCACACACGTCATTCTCACGTTTTCGGTTTTCACAATATAAGGGAAAATCACAAAAACCCATTTTTGATTAAAAAAACATGTTTCCAGCTTTTTACCTATTCCATACCTACATCTCCGTAAAGAGGACAATGAGACGAAATATACTATCACACAAGTCATTCTCACGTTTTCGGTTTTCACAATATAAGGGAAAATCACAAAAACCCATTTTTGATTAAAAAAACATGTTTCCAGCTTTTTACCTATTCCATACCTACATCTCCGTAAAGAGGACAATGAGACGGAAACATACTATCACACACGTCATCCTCACGTTTTCAGTTTTCGCAATATGAGGGAAAATCACAAAAACCCATTTTTACATCAAAACCGTGTTTCCGGCTTTTTACGTTTTCCGTACGTACATCTCCGTAAAGAGGACATTGAGACAAAAGAATACTATCACACACGTCATCATCACGTTTTCCGTTTTCCAAAAATCGGCAAAAATGTGAAAAACGCATTTTTAGACCCAAAACCCTAGCTTCACCTTTTCGACCCCTACATTCCCGTAAAGAGCACGACGAGACGAAAAAAATGAATCCAAGCACGCCCTCCTAGCATGGCCCGTTTTCCAAAAATCGGCAAAAATGTGAAAAACGTTTTTTTAGACCCAAAACCCTAAGTTCACCTTTTCGACACCTACATTCCCGTAAAGAGCACGACGAGACGAAGAAAACGAATCCAAGCACGCCCTCCTAGCATGGCCCGTTTTCCAAAAATCGGCAAAAATGTGAAAAACGCATTTTTAGACCCAAAACCCTAAGTTCACCTTTTCGACACCTACATTCCCGTAAAGAGCACGACGAGACGAAAAAAACGAATCCAAGCACGCCCTCCTAGCATGGCCCGTTTTCCAAAAATCGGCAAAAATGTGAAAAACGCATTTTTAGACCCAAAACCCTAAGTTCACCTTTTCGACACCTACATTCCCGTAAAGAGCATGACGAGACGAAAAAAAACGAATCCAAGCACGCCCTCCTAGCATGGCCCGTTTTCCAAAAATCGGCAAAAATGTGAAAAACGCATTTTTAGACCCAAAACCCTAAGTTCACCTTTTCGACACCTACATTCCCGTAATGAGCACGACGAGACGAAAAAAACGAATCCAAGAACGCCCTCCTAGCATGGCCCGTTTTCCAAAAATCGGTAAAAATGTGAAAAACGCATTTTTAGACCCAAAACCCTAAGTTCACCTTTTCGACACCTACATTCCCGTAAAGAGCACAACGAGACGAAAAAAACGAATCCAAGCACGCCCTCCTAGCATGGCTCCTTCCATTCCAAGGTCGCAGGGGCTCACAACTTGCTAAGTGAGACAGCTCCCCTGTCATCCCACTACTACAATGACACACATTATCGACCACAAAGGCGAACGGCAATTGTTGCCCGTGAGCTGAAAAGATTCAACATTCATATTGCCGCACTCAGCGAAACAAGGTTAGCCAATGACGGACAACTGAAGGAACATGGAGGTGGCTACACTTTCTTCTGGAAAGGGAAAGACACTGAAGATCAACGTATTCATGGAGTTGGCTTTGCCATTAAGAACGAGCTTGTCAACCTTCTCGATGAACTTCCACATGGTATAAATGAAAGGCTTATGACACTACGACGAAAGTAAAAAACAGCCGACGAGCCACTGTAATTATTGCATATGCTCTCACCTCTGATGATGAACGGAAGGAAGTATTTTACTCTCAACTTGATGTGATCTTTAAGGATATACCGTAATCTGATAAAATCCTCCTCCTAGGAGACTTCAATGCTCGCGTTGGAAGAGACGCAGTATTATGGGCTGATGTTATTGGAAAAGGTGGTGTTGGGAAATGCAATTCTAATGGGACACTCCTTTTATCCAAGTGTTCTGAACATAGCCTCGTAATCACAAACACACTATTCCGAGAGAAGGACAAATTTAAGACTTCATGGCAGCATCCTAGATCAAAACACTGGCACCTACTTGATTACGTGATTGTGCGAGCAAGAGACAAGCGTGACGTACTACTCACAAGGGCTCTGACAAGTGCTGATGACGGCTAGACGGATCATCGATTAATAAGATCTGTAATGACTCTACAAATTCTCCAAAAGCGCAGAAAACAGAGAAAGCACATCAGACGTAGGGTGAACACCGAACGTTTACAAAACGTTACTGCTAAAAGGAAGTTTCATGAACTTCTGAATGAAAAGTTACCAGATAATTACCCTGAAAAGGTTGAGGAACATTGGCAAACAGTCAAGTCTGCTATACTCTCAGCGTGTGAAGAATCGATTGGTTTCGTCAAGATGAGGCATGCTGACTGGTTTGATGAGAATGATGCAGAAATCCAGAGTCTTATTGATAAGAAGAGGAAAGCATTCCATGCATGGCAAGCCAATCCAGCTTCTATCTCCAAACAGCAACTGTATAAAGATGCAAAGTCTGAAGTGCAAAGGAAAACTCGGGTCTTGAAAAATCAATGGTGGATCTCCAAATCCCGTGAAATGTAGCATCTAGCCGAAACGAATAATACTCATGCTTTCTTCAAAGCAACAAGAACTATATATGGGCCACATTATCATGGTTTGAATCCTCTGCAGTCTAAAGATAGCACGGAACTTCTTAGAGACACAAATTCCATTAATTCCCGTTGGAAAGAACATTTTGAAGAACTACTCAACAGGGACACACAGGTTGATAATAACATTTTCACCCGACTTCATCAGAGACCTCGTAAAGACCACCTTGATGATCCTCCGCCTCTATCAGAAATTGAATCTGCAATCAATCAGCTCAAAAACAATAAAGCATCAGGCATGGATGGGATTCCTGCTGAGCTCTTTAAAGTAGGAAATACTGCGCTAGTTCATCACATACACCAACTCATAGTTAAAATATGGACTACCAGTACCATACCTAAAGACCTAAGGGATGCCTTGATAATAACCATCTTTAAGAAAGGTGATAGGGCACACTGTGGTAATTATCGAGGTATATCGTTGCTCTCTGTTGCTGGTAAAATCCTGGCCAACGTCTTATCCAACCGTTTGAAGCCTTTGGCCGAAGAAATACTGCCTGAAACTCAGTGTGGCTTTCGACCTAATCGAAGCACAAATGATATGATCTTCTGTGCTAGGCAGATGCAGGAGAAATCCAGAGAGCAAGGTCGCCCTCTATATATGGCTTTCATAGATATTGTTAAAGCATTTGATTCGGTCAATCAAGAAATGCTATGGAGGATTCTTGCCACACTTGGCTGCCCCCCAAAATTCATTCAGATTCTTCGATTACTACATGATGATATGAATGGCACGGTCCTTAACAGCAATTGCCCTGGAGAGCCATTTAAGATTACAACGGGTGTCAAACAGGGATGTGTGATTGCCCCCACACTCTTTTCAATATATGTTAGTGTTGTACTAAATTTGGTCCAAGAAAAGATTCCAAAGGGTGTTGAAATTATATCCAGGACAGATGGAGGTGTATTCAATCTCAACAGATTACGTGAAAAAACTAAAGTGTCAGCTACATCCGTTCTTGATCTCCAGTATGCTGATGACAATGTCATCTTAGCAAATTCAGATGAAGATCTTCAAACCACCCTGAATGTGTTCAATGAGGCATACAGAAGCATTGGTCTGGACATAAACACCAATAAAACACAGGTTCTTCATCAGCCTACATCACATGACAGGGCTACTGCTCCTGCTATCATGATTGATGGACATAAACTAAAGAATATAGATCATTTTCCCTATTTGGGTAGTCACCTATCAACAAATGCGAACATTGACGCTGAGATTCAACACCGCCTCCAATGTGCCAGTGCAGCCTTTGGTCGTTTGCTTGTTCGCGTGTTTGACAACCACGACATTAGCATTTTAACAAAATTATACGTTTATCAAGCTGTTGTAGTTCCCACTCTGCTTTATGGCTGCGAAACCTGGGTTACTTACAGAAGGCTCCTCTTATCTTTAGAAAAATACAATCAACGATGCCTTAGGAGAATTCTTGGTATTAAATGGCAAGACCGGCGCACTAACACAAGTGTTTTAGAGGAAGCTAGCACTACTAGTATAGAGGCTCTCATTATAAAACACCAACTTCGATGGACAGGACATGTAGTTCGCATGCCTGAGTCCCGCCTCCCAAAACAAATCTTATATTGCCAGCTGAATGTCGGTCAGAGAAAGCAGGGAGGGCAACAAAAACGCTACAAAGATGTTCTGAAGACCAACTTGAAGAAATGTCAAATTGATACAGGTAACTGGGAGGCTGTCGCATCCGACCGATCAGAGTGGCGCCGCAACGTCCACCAAGGCCACTTGTTCTTCGAACAAGAGAGAAGAAGGCTTCAGGCTGAAAAAAGAAATGCCAGAAAAGAGCGCATGATTCGCAGAATGATCAACCCCCAAGATCCATTGGCTGCTCAAGACCTTGTGTGCCAATATTGTGGACGAGTCTGTGGTTCTCGGATCGGACTGTACAGTCACGAAAGAACTCACGCAATATGATTAGGCCTAATGTTGGTTTACAGCGAAGATTTACATAAATGTACCTTGGAAGACAATCATACTCGTATCACGAGTGATAGCCTAAATAATGGCTTGTCTTTCTTTAGCGCTAACTTTATAGGGCGCTTGGTGAACCGGAGCATCACTGGTCAATTCGACACGGTGGTGGATTAAGTCGGTCACTTCAAAATCGGCAAGGGAATGTGCAAAAATGTCCTTATATTCCTCTAAGAGGTCTGTAAGCTTCCTATTCTGTTCTGGGGTTAGTGACTGCGTGTCCCCGGTGGCGTGTGTAGCTGCGTCAGCATTTGTGGGTGTTTGAGGAGATACTGTAACCAACGGAGAGACCTGGTGCGTGCGCGGGTCTCGCTGCGCTCGCGGATTGTATGTATTCCGGGCGTGTGATATCGGGTGCGTAGTGATAAGGTCTCCGTTTACTAACCGTATTTCATTAGTGACGAAGCTAATGTTCGCATCGAACTTGGCAAGAAAGTTCGTGCCAATTATACCCGGACGGAAAGATCCTTATTAATAAACATGGGATAGCTAGCTTCAAAAGAACCTATCTGAAGATGTATATCAGTAATCCCTAAGCAGGAAATGGTTTGTGAGTTAGCAGCCACGAGGCGAGTATTGATAGGCATCCTGTGTATGCGCTCGTTGGTAATATATTTACTGCTAACGCAGCAAATAGCCGATCCAGTATCTAATAACATCTGGATTCTATACCCGTTAACTTTGGCCGGGATGGAGAGGGCTGTAATATTGTTTCCGTCTTGTGCAGTGTGCATGTTGTTAAGGGTATATGTAATGATCGGTACTGCGGGATTTTGGGACGGCGAATTATGTTTATCGATCTGTATCGCGGACTGCGAGAATATGTGTTCTACCGGTCTGGTAGTTGTGTCGAGCGAACGTGGAGCTGCGGGCTGATCACTGAACCTGACACGCTTTGCTGAGTTCCGTGAAACTTGGAGTCGCAATTCAGCTGTGTCATTCTCGTCTGCCATGTGTATTGGCCTAAGCTTTCTCTTGTGCTGCCGGTGAATTGCAAAATACCTGGAACGGTGTTTACTGTCACGGGATGTGAACCCTGGTCTCGGCTGAGGCGTCCTAGACGGCCGATGTGTCTGAGCGGGTGTGGGTTCACAGCCGGCTTTCTGTGGAGCCAGCTTATTCGCGAGAGTGTCGATGCATGTGACCGGCTTCGCCGCGCCTGGTTTGGTGGTCGGGACGCTTGGATCCGCGGGCTGAGCTAATGTGGGTGGGCTTACCAAGGGTAGTCTAACTGCGCTCGGCGTGCTTACGTCCCTAGGGGCTGTTACCTTGTCGCCTGTTTTTAATGTTACCGTGCTGACCTCTTTGTCATTCTGAGGGGCGGAGGGTTGAGGTGTGTGAGGCGATTTGACAGTGAGAGGGCTGTAATGGCCCGCATTTGGATTGCCCGTGAACAATAGGTGAAGATGTTTGTTATAGCCTACTGTGGAAAAAGTGGGTGCCATCTTATCAATCGTATAGACATGGATATTGTGTTCTGTGATATGACCTAGAGCGGTAACCTCCGTCGCTCTGGCGTATGTGCCATTCTTATTCATGTAATCCCCATACGCATATTTATTAGGGAATAAGGCATCATTCCCGTCGGCCAGGAAATATTTATACTCGTCCCAGTGCGCCATGACATACATGACCAGCTGTTTTCGGAGGTCTTTATGCTGATCCTCATCTTTATGGAGCAGGAAACTGATCGCTCGAAATAGGCAATTACCATCCCCTTTGACCGTATGTGCATGGAGCTGCGATCGGGGAGGTATTTCCTGCGCCGTGTTCTGGTGGGCGGGAGTTGGGGGAATTTGTAGCCTACTGGGCTGGACAGGGCATTTGTTCTGCGGGGGTTTAGTGGAGTGTTTCGTGATTACCGGGGGAGGGTTATCCGATTTAGTGGGTGCTGGCCCTCCCCTAGCTAATAGTTTTTTTGCTGGGCATAACCTCGGTTGTCTGTGTAGCGAGGCTGCCCCCTGGGCGCATTGCCTCACCTGTTGTTTGGCTGGGGCTGATATTGGGGGCCGGGGTGTAATACCCTTCTATCGCGTGGGGTGTATGCCTTCGTGAATCCCGTGGAGGGTGGTCGGGCAGTGGATAGTCCTCCGGTCCTCTTTCTCGTTGGACAGGGGCGTATTGAGGGTACACTGGGGGAGGCCTTTCGTAATGAGGCTCATATCGCTCCTGCTGCGGGGGAGTGTTCGGCCGACGGTGTGGAGGGGTATAAGCCGGGCGTGTATATCCCGTGTACTCTTCGCGATGCCATGTTCGATCGTCCCTATATTGGGGATGATGGTTTGGTGGATGATCTGGGTGTGGATTGCCGCGTGGGCGAGTATCTGCCCGATAGTGTGTCTGTCGGAAGGGATGTGATTCGTTGCGGCGTGGCACTTCCTCCCGGGATTGCGAATAAAAGTTCGCTTCTCTCACCGGGGGTGAATTACGCCAATGGGAATGGTTGGGTCGATATTGATCCTGGTGATCGCCCCGTGGTGATCGCCATTTATCTTGTGAATCCTCCCTACGAGGGCGGGTTTTAGTGCTAGCGTGGATGGCCGTGATCTGCATATCCTGCATCTGTTTTGTCAGGTCGTGTATTTGCTGATGCAGATCACCGTTATCCGTGCGGATGTGCTGGTCCACGGCCTTTTGTGTTAATTTGTTACCCTCTTCGAAAAATTTTATGTTTGCCTGAAGTTCCAACACGGTGTTGCTGTGCAAGGTGCAGAGCTTGTCTAGCAAAGACGGCCGCATTCCCTGCATAAGGAGACGCACTTTCTGCCTGTCTGGCATCTCCCTATTATATTTCTCACACATTAATAATTTGGCATTAATATAAGCCTGTGTGACTTCTGTGGGACCCTGTGTACGGGCGCGGATTTGATCGTACAAATCATCCTCATCAGGGGTGAGTTGAAATGTATGAATGAGGGAGGCTGAAAATTGCTCCCACGTGGCGTCGGCCAAGGTGGCTTCGTGGAGCTCGTACCACGTTAGGGCTGATTTAGAGAGGAATGCCGGTAGGAGGCGTTTCTTGTCCTCAGCTGACTAGCCGTTAATTTTAGCCGTTCAATTGAAGGCTTTCAAATATTCCTCGGGGTCCTGCTTGTCACCGGAGTATTTAGCAGGCTGTATCATTGGATACTTTGCAGGCATGGCCATGTTCGCGCTGTAGGAAGTGTTGGGGGTTAGTAAGGGGGTTACGCTCGACTGGGGAATCTAGGTCGCCGTTAGTTAATGCAGCGATAGAGCGTGCGTGGTTTAGGGGTTGATGGTGAACCTCGACTGGTGTGAGGTAGGTGTTTCCGCCATGGGAAGTACCTCGGTGGATAGGGGTAGAGTGTGGAGCGTCCTGAGGGTTAAATTGCTCAGTACCCTGGATATTATCCAGTGATAAATTGTGGTTAATCTGGGCGGTTTGAATAGTGGAAAGTGCCTTGTTAATATTGTCCCCTAGAGTCAAGGCGATGGCTTGGATATCCGCGATTATCCCGCCGGTCGATGAAACCAGGGGAATTTCCTCTAATTGCTGTAAAAGTGTCTGTAACCCGTTGTAAGTTTGTTGCGTGTCACTGATCTGTTGTAAGATGGTGTACGGTAATGTGGGGGTTAATTCCTCACTGATAACGCTACCTGAGGACGACTGTTGAGCGTTCTGTGCCTGTGCTCGTGTGAGGGGACGTTGATGTCGGATTACGTTTGGGTATTTGAGCCTGAGATCTAAAGCTGCGTCCTCAACTTCGGCAAGTAATTGGCCTGCGTTGTGTTCTTATATTAAGTCGGGGTTTTTAACTAGGATATTAGGGCGTAGTGGTTTGGTGGTAACGGCGAGGTTGTGTGCTGTGTTCCTAAATGCACGTCTGACCTTACCAATATTTTGGTTTCTGAGCATGGATCTGTGCTATCTTTCCTATTGTAAGGGCGTATCTGTGGGGAAGTAAATTGCTTAGTGCTAGTTAAGGGTGGCGTTTAAAAATGTATCAGTTACTGGGACGGTTTTGGATGGGTACAAAAATATTACCGGACCCGTATTTCAAAAAAAAATATCTCAATTTTGGGTGGCGTTCGCTTGGCTAGTAAGAGGTTAAATTTAGGGATCCTTTCCGCAGAAGTACGTTGTTTGTACCCCTTGGGCGTTGTCTTATGACAACGTCACGGTACTCAGTGCCTCTACCAATTGTAGGGTACCTGAGAGGGTATCCTCTACAATGTGTGTTAAAAGGGGGATGAAAGGAGAGTAGCTGAAGGCTGTTCGGGGCTCTAGTGTAAAAAGTGTAGGTTTGAGCGGTTCGGGCGTGAACGCAGCTCGACGGGAGAACTCCCAATTGTACAGTCTGCTTGGGTAGTTCAATGGGATGGTGACAAGGGGTAGTTTACTAAATGAGTGTCCGCAAGTACTGTAACGTGATGCAAGTGGCTGACTGCAGTAACCAATAAGCAATTAACTAAGTACTATTTAGGATCCTACCAGGAAGTGATTTAAGGGGTAGGATCTTATCAACTAATTAAATAAATAAACCAAGTGACCAGTTATCTTTTAGATTCTAAGGTTTATTGAGTACTCCCAAGGTGGAGTACGATAGAACTATGCAGTGCATATAATAATAATTCAGATGCTTGTGATCACTACAATAATTAAGGGGATGAAGTTGTAAGTGTTAGTGTGATAGTGTGTTATCTCGCTTGACACTCACCAATCTGGACGTGACGGCTTTGGGCCGCGTCTCGGCACCTGGTTACACTGTGGAAGACTGACCTCCATTCACTTCTCCTCTGATGTTTTATAGAATCCGCCTGCCGAGTTTGCATAGTTGCGGATTCTTTAGGAAGTGAGGTGCTAGCCTGGGTTACCGGAGGTCGTTGCTATGCACTGGGCCTGGCCTTGATAGAAGCTTATGTGAAGTATGCCGCAGGCATCCGTGTATGGTTAAGTGTATGTTTTATAGATATAGGGGAGGGATGGGGATGCATCCCTCGGATGCAACAATATTCCTGGTAACTGCGCCCTTTGAAGATGAAGTCCATAGGTAGTTATACCGATCGAAGGGGTATTATTTTATATGTCTTCTCACATAACATACTGGAGATTTATAATACCACACCAGCCAATTTAGACATGGCAGTAGTTTTTGCATGCTGGTATGCTCTTTCATTTCCGACGGTTCCAATATGTCCTCGAGTCCAAGATAAGCAAATGTGCATAGTTTGCTGAACCAGAGATCTTATAACAACAATTTATTATTGGATTCGCATTATATTTATCCTGTATAGACGCTGCCTGTGAATCGCTGAGTATCTGAGCTCTCTTACTTGTTTCAGCACACTATTGCAACGCACATTTCATAGCCGATAATTCCACCTGAAATACCGAGCAGTGAGAAGAGAGTTTATACTCCGCTGATGATATTTCTACGTCATTCTCATAGGTATTAGCAGAGCCTCCTTACAATCCTCAGGCACTACCCCATTATTGAGGTAAAATCGACAACTTGAATTTGTTACATTTGGTTACTCCACCTCATAATCTTCAATAATGTCCCATATATCCTGTCTGCACCTCCGCTTTCCTATACCTTAATGCTCGAATCTCTATCTCTCTATATATAAGAATGAATGTTTGTCTGTTTTTATTGAATTTCTACGGAAATTTACGTTATTAACGCGTTTCAGACTGTTTTATGATGGATTCGGGCAAAAATAATTTTTTTGTTTGTCTGTTGTAAGTTTGTTTGTCTGTCTGTGGACAATTTTGTTCCCTTATAACTCGAGAATGGCCTGGTGGATCAACGTATATTTTGGTACTGATATCCATCAGAGGCACGGCCCCCATCATTGATGTATCTCTTCTCCGTACCTCTCTAAAAAGAGGGCCTACCCCCTTAAAATGCATGCTGAATTGGGCGTAGAAAAACGAGACAAAGCTCATTTTCAGCGTCTCAATGTGAGAAACAAAACTCGCAAGCCCTACGGGCCCTGAAAATCACATTTTAAGGTCCTAAAACCAACAGTTTTTGAGATATACCCAGAAAACTAATTTCATTTATTAAGCTATTGAAATAATGCAAGCCGGTAACCATGGCAACACAATCTCAGAAGTCCATCTATTTCTGTAAGACGCAATGCCATTCCATTTATTACATTACTATGATCGTTTGCAAATGGCTATAAGGTTATCACGGTCCAACTTAGGCCGTAAAATTCATCAATACGTATATAATGTGCTTAAGGGGGTCAAGGGGTACTAAAGGTCTATTATATCCCTTTTATTAGATTATTATTATGATTATTATTATATTATGGCATACCAGGACGAGCAAAACTCATTTTCAGCCCCTCAGTGGCTCGGAGGCTACTTTGTTTTAAGGTTCTAAAACCACGTTTCTGAGATATTCCCAGAAAACTAATTTCATTTAATAAACTAATAAAGACCACCTCGTGGCGCAGTGGCTAGCATTGTTGGCTGTCACCCCCGAGGTACCAGGTTCGATCCCCGGCTCTGCCAAGAATTAAAATGTTTTGGTATGGTCTGGTACGGGGTCTCCCAGCCTCGTGATGCAAAATGGGAACCTGCAGGATGCTATGGTAGGAGGAGTGGAAAGGAATTGGCCACCCTACCACACGCAAACTCCGGCTCGGGATGCCTGGTTAATAATCCCTAATCTTAGTCAAGGGCTCTTATTCAAGTCGCCTACGTCCCTGGAGGGGATATGGCACTCTTTTATTTTATAAACTAATAAATAGATGACGAGTACAGAAGAAGACCAAACCAGGCGCTATATAGATATACTGAGAAAATCACAGATGTGGCCAGGAAGAGACGTCTGGCTTTCTATGGACATGTCTCATGGATGAACCCAACAAGACTAACCAACCGGCTTATCAACTACTGGGGGAAGAGAAAGAGAGTGACACCGTCGCTAACAGTAGTTAACAAGGATATCCAAGAACTGAAGATAATGAAAAGTGATATTCGAAGCCGATCACATCTCAGAAAGATACTTAAATAGAAAAGTTTTCAGCACAGACCACCCTGTAAGAAAACCGGCATCATCTGGACAAAAGAGAGGACGGAGAAACATAGCCAGAGAATGCGCGAATATTGGGAAAACATCAAGTCCCTCGCCAAGCTGAAAAGTTGAACGTCTTGGTCCTTAGCTGGCCCATCCGAAAGAAGAAGAATAACAAGAATAAACTAATGAAGTAATGCAATTCGGTAACCATGACAACAGTGCCACAAGAGGTACATCCAACTTTCCATCTATTTCTGTAAGAAGCAATGCCACTCAATTTATTAAATTTCTGTTCAAATTTGAAAATGGCTATAAGGCTATCGTGGAATCAAACATAGACTTTAAAATTCAACAATGCGATTAAGGGGGTCAATGGGTACCCTAGAATTTTGACACGTGACTTACACTTGCGATATGCGATAAGTGGTACAGAAGGTCTATTATATCTCCAAACAGCAATATTATTTTCAAAAATTCCTGAATTGGAATAGTGTTTTTTGCAGCTTTTGGGAATTTGGGCCATTGGAGGCTAAAAATCCCGAATTTTCATGCACCACGAGCCTTTATAATTTATTAAAGGGGGTCTTCCTGGGGATGGGGAGGGTCAGTTTTAATTTGACATATATTGCGTTTCGTCTACGAGGTTTTCAATATTATTTTCACGTCAGGAAGTACACGTTAGGTGAATTTAGTTTGAGAGCACATTTTAACTAATCATATTTTTGTCGACAAACGGGTTCATCCTATAGATGATTTTGTTTGATACTGTTTGGTTAATATATCTTTATGTTTATGTACGCCTATAATTCATGTTCGGGTGCTTGGAGTATCGTAAAATTAGGTATTGTAACCAAGAGTCAATACACCAATCATTTAGAAAACTCTTCAACGTACTTCTCATAGAAGGGTGGGTATAAGGAACAACTTTTCAAAATACATGCTAAAATAGCGGGAAAAAAAAAATATCCTAGAAGGACGATCAAAGCATATGTTGCGCTTCTCAATGTGTGACACAAAACTATGGAGTCCATAAAGGGTCTGCAAAAACTACATTTTACGGCCCTTAAATTAACAGTGTCTGTGATATACCCAGAAAACTAACTTTGTTCTGATAAACTTATGAAGGAATGACAAGCCCCTAACCATTGTAACAGTATCTCAATTGATAACGTCTGGTTATTAACACCAAAGACCGTTGGAAGAGCAGGTACTTCTGCTAGTAGCTTCCTAAATCCTTCACATAAAATTATCCCTAACGTCATTATTATATACCTACACCCTGTCTAACTCACTTCTTAATATACCTGAAGTTCATATGCCTACCTATCCCATTCTAATTCTGTTGTTTCCTAATCTGCGTTTTCTTTAATCTGGAACAAGAAAGGGAAACAACAAAAATACTTAGCCACTAACGAAGCTAGGAAAATCCTTAAGCAAGAAAGTAACTGTAAAAATAAATTAGTCAAACACAAGAAGATTTAGTAATATCGTTGAAAAAAAAATAAACGAAGGGGACCAAATTCTGACAAAAGCACGTAAAGGCAACAAGTCAGTGATCATAAAGAAAGTGGAGTGCATAAACAAACAAACGGAATTCAGGAGATTGGAATGGACCCCACCAACAAATTCCAAGACCATCTAAGAAGCGCGCTAAGTGAAATCGAGTACATTCACACTAAAATCTAAAAACAAAAGTACTGTACAAAACTACTTATACAAACAGCGTTATCTAAAATTCATATGCAGATGTTCCCGGTGAGGCCAATTCTTAATTGCTGGAACGCACAAAACTGAAAACTCAACAAATAACTACTCAAACTGATAAAGCACTAGGGTTGTTATCGCTATTTTCGCTATTTTGCTATTATTTTACACTCCAGGACCGGGGTTTCCAACGGACTAAGCGAGGGCTCCCATCTCTATCGCCACTGAGGGCAGTGTCCTGGAGCTTGAGACTATGGATGTGGGTTTCGACTGGGGTGTGTGACCAGCATGACGTCCAGGCGGCCTCACCTGCTAGGCGAACAGGGGCATGATGAAGGGATATGAAGAGTGGGAGGGTTTGGCAAGGAAGTGGGAAGGAGGCGGCCGTGGCCTTATGGTAGGTACTGTCCCAGTATTTTCCTGTGCCTATTGGAATAATTTTGTTTGAAGTATTTTTACGTGAGGCTACGGTATTTTGAACGCCCGGCTGATAGCTGAAACAAGTACGCAGGTGTTCAAGGAGGAATTCCGATACTATCCCGCCGCGCATGTTATGTAACCAGCTCCAGGTCAGTTGCTTGACCTCACACCATTTGTTACCCAAGGCCAACGAGATCAGTGGGGGAAGGTAAGTCTCGTAAAGAACGTATAAAATACAGTAAATCACTAATTACAGAGAACACAGAGAGGAAAAAAGCTATGTTAATGTTATAATTATTAATACGATGTATTATGAAGACATTTTGAGTGATATATACTCCGAAGAAGCCTTTAAACCGTATTTATCGCTATTGAATGTGAGTGATCTCGATATATATCGATTGAGTCATCTTGCAGAGTGGGGGAAGCTTGACGAGGAAGATTCATACACGCTCTAGAGCGTGGTATTCTGTTCTGAATTTTGAAAAAGTGCGGTTGTCTATTCTCGGCAGTGAGGTTGGTTGGTTCTTAAGTTTAGGGTCTGCAACAGCGCGGTCATGTAGCCCCGTGTACTTTGGGTGTGTGTAGAATCTGTCTGATAACCAGTGTTAATTGTGATGACTGTAATAGTGTGTGTTATCTATTTTTTTTTAATTTAAGTACTGCAACTTACAATTTTTCAAATAGTTCCTACTTTTGCCGCCAAGCGCCACCGTTAACAACTACTAGGCCAAGTTCAGAACTTAGCTACTAGACGCCACCGCAGTCAGCTCTTGGCAACGAACGTAGAAAAATTTGCTAAGAACAAAACCAATATGGTGGCCAAGCAAAGTTGAAACATTTAAATGTACTTTACTCGCGATTTCACCATGCGAGCGCAGTGAAGCTTTGTACGGTAATTGTTTATAAAAATTCTAATTCACTGGCATTTAATTTAGTTCAATTGTTTTCATAGCGTCAAGATGGCGACTGTGCGAAATTATAAAATTAATATTTTTTTGTGTCCTAATTATGCGATCAAAGTTAATGTCTGAATCAGAAGCCTACACAATATTCATCTAATGGTACATAACTCTATGGCATACATAATATATAAAAATCCAACATGGCGGCCGAGCAAAATATTTCTCCGGCATTCTATATCTCCAGAACTATTACTGATATCACCCTGAAATTTCGTATGGTGATAGAGAATATTACTATTAGTTTACCTATGTGACATTAGAAATTGTGTTATTCACAAAACCAACGTGACGGCCAAGCGAATTTTAAAAATTATTTAAACGGCATTTTCTCATGATTTAATCATCCGAACATAGAAAAACTTGGTACGGCACATAATTAAACATGATAGAAGCTATTGGCATTTAAATTATCGAATTGCTTTAAAAACCTCAAGATGGCGGCTATGCAAGATTTAATAATTATTTTTTAATATTTTGTGTCCTAATCAAATGGTCTACGTTAACGTTTTAATAATTAACCTAAGCAATAATCTTCATCTAATGATACATAACTCTATGATCTATATATAGAACAATTTAACATGGCGGCAAAGTGATTTTGCAGATTTTCACCCAAGTGGAATGAAACTTGGCACAGTAAATTTTTATTCAGAGCTTACTATAGACACATTTAATGATGTTTAATTGTTTACAAAACTTCAAGATGACATCTGTTCGAAAATCTTCTTTTTTATTTCTTGTATCGTATTCAAGCGATTGAAAAGATGATTCGTATGATGAGCTATGATATAATGCCACTACATTCTGTAGCTTACTTTTTGTTATTCATAGAAGCCAAGTATTTGGGTTTTTAAAAGATTAATACCATTGGTTCGTCACGGAAAGATGCCATCTAGCAGAAGGTGTCTAATTACTGAAATTGAAAACTAGCCTGTATAACCTAGGTGTTCATTGTGATGGTGTTGGTGAAGACATACAGTAGGTTGTGAACCAAACGCAATTTAGTATAGGCCTATTACATGGAAAATCATTTTAATAGGCAGGAGAATTTTTATGGAAAAGTTCAGTGACATACCGGTATATGAAAATAGGCTATTTACTGTAGTTCTTCACGGAACTACTTATTTAAATTTACAAATCATTTGGTACATGGATGTGATATGACAGAAGCTCAACCTGAACAAACTTCTCAATACAGCACCTGTGATAATCAACATTTCTGGCACGTATTTTAGCCATGAAGAGTACAGTGATACCAAAGTAACTTTGCCACAACAAACCTGTGTTTGTTTGGCAGATCGTTGAAACATAATCGTAAAAGCAGTTACGATGTTAGGTAACGCAATTCTCAGTCAATACCGGCAATACTAGTGCAACAATATCGTAACATCTCTTACGTTGTTGTTTCACTGACAACTGGCTGATTTTGTAGTTACGATGTTAGGTCATCCGTATTTTTCATGCCGTTTCAGTAATAGGAGCAGATACGTTCTTATTGCATTGGATGGATATTATAATGGGCAGCAAAATAACATCGTAACATCATTTTCCCCGAAAATGTTAGTTACGATAGTATTGCTCTGAGCCGTCGAAAATCTAAAGCAACGTTTTTCTACATTATACGAGCAGCAGAAATGAACTTAGAATATTTACGAAAGAAATACAAACCACTACATATTGCAGCAGAAATATAGTTCAGCATTGATATTACTACAATTATTCCACTACTATGTTATTCGGACTTGAGTCGTGGGGAATAATTAGGCAGTTCTTAAAACCTGCTACTATGAATTGCTAAGTACTTGAGTGGAATACGACAGCAGAGCAGAATTGAGCATCGAGAATAACTACATGATAGAAAATGTATATGAATTATTCGAAAGCAAACTACAAGAGCCGACGTAAGGCATCTACATGTACTATTCTGAAACGAAATGCTATTGCATGATAAAAGAGGATCTTCAACCAGGAGATTTGGAGTCTACAACTCATCGCCACGATACCCAGTCCAGGGTTGTCCAGAGAGGGAGATGTGTGTGATCATTGGAAATAGGTTCGAGCTGGGTCGGAGAGGAGTTCGTTCACTGGTTCGAGACCGAGGCAGGTCATTTGGCAGTCTGGATTTGAGGTTAGATCCAAATGGGAATGATGTGTTGCAATACACATTCACTTCGTGAAGCCATCTCAATGTAGCTGGAATACCTTTTTTGATTATGTAGATAGTAGACAAGAGTTTAGTGCTTTTCAGTCGGTCAACACGAATGTACCCAAATGAGATGGGCCATGCCCTAATCCTGAAATAAATTACATGAGATTAATAAAACAAAGTAAAGTACAAACTCCGGATAGCTATCACCATTTAGCATTTCACCTAACATCATATATACTGCATTTAGCACACACTGACAGTTGTGTACCAGTACTGCAACTAAATAATTGTACATATTGTAAATATTTTCACCTGTATTTCAAACATAGATTTTATAGCCTAAGTGTAATGGATATGATGATGATCGCTTGACGATCGAAACTGGTCATCCTAGTGTTTTATTAATCTCATGAAATTTATTTCAGGATTAGGGCATAACCCATCTCTTTTGGGTACATTCGTGTTGACCGACTGAAAAGCACTAAACTCTTGTTTACTAAGGCAACACTGAAAATATGGCTTCAAACACCACAATGTAGATAGTAGATGTAGAAGTATATGTAGATAGCCCTTATTTCACCATAATTTATTAATATGTTGAAAGTGAACTATAGAATGACTATGACGCTTCTGTCATGTTCAACTATTAGTTTACTAAGATTTTGGTTCGACTACAAACGCATCTTTTGTCGGTTTTTGTTAGTTTTAAATATTTTTGAACTTCATATTTTTGATCGTCATAATTTAAATTTTTGGCGATTAGATTCGAAACTTTTCATCAGTTTAGAAGATTTGCGTTAGGGAAAGACTATATTTTTAAAGAAGATTGCGATTGAAAGAAAGGTATATTTTGGTTGTACAAATGAACATTCTAGAGTATGTTTCACAAGTTGTGTCAAATTTGAGCTCAGTATAAACTTCGATGATATGAATCAGAGCACTTTGAATATTAGAATATATTACTCTGATTAATAATTTGGAATGGAATCGAGTAAAATTTTTGAATTAATGATATTTTAATAATTGCGAGAGGATAGTTATATTTGAATAACGTTTGCAGTGATGATTTGTTAGTTGGGAGACATTTCAGTTTCCATTTTTCTTTCATTCGAGACTATTGCTTAGTCTTTCTTGACTTTGTTCTTTTTCTAATGGTCTTTATTTAAACCAATTAATTTTTGGAATAATTTCCATGGCGTATGATTGAGCGATACTCATGAGAGACTGACATATTTCAATTTTTGATGCGGAGCTGATTCGAATCTTAAAAACAAGTTAATTGTGATATTGTAATGGACAATTATATGGTAATTACATTTCTTTTATGTAATGAATAATAATGATGTATAGATATTCTTCAAGACATTTTTAACATTAATAATAATAATGAATATAACGACACATGGTAATTCATAGTTATAAATTGAAGTTTAAGGAATTTCAAAGTGGTAAGGATATGTACAGCACAGTTATCTGAAGCTATTGGTATGTTGAAATTGGTTAATACATGGTTAAATGTAACCATACTGAAGTGATATAATATCGTTGGATATTTTAAAATATTGCATAAAATAATCTCAGGTTTAGTGAGAATAGTAAGTAATGATGAATGTTGTGCGTGCTTATTTACAGTCGCTTGTTTAATTAGGAGCTGAATTTAATCGTGAAGGAACACGAGTATTGCTATAAAGAAACTGATGTTTAAAATACTACCCACAAAGAATTTTGCAAATGGATATTTAAAATAATGAAATTAATTGTTGAATATAAATCAAGTCATAGTATTAATACGCAACGCAACTTGAGACTTAAATAATGTTAAAGAATGCTAATTATATATTTCAATTACCCTATCATTAGTACCACTTTTGATTAACTTGATAGTTCGTCAAATGAGACATGACTTGTCGTAATTATGAAATATTTGAAATGGAGAATTCAACTGGAAGACGTGAATCATGGCTAGATTTACACATGAGTAAGACTGTACATAAATGTATATAATCATTTCTTTAGATAAAATCTACGTGTATAAAATCGAGCAAGGTTGTGCTCAATGATAGATATTTGTTATATATAATGAAACTTATTCCGACAGATGCAATTAAGCATTAGCACAGATATTTAGAAGAAATGAGTGATACGTATTTCTTTGATGTTTGACTGTCGTCATTCATAATTTCTACGTTGTCTTCGTTCAATAAACTATTTATTTTATTTTAAATTTTATCCTGATCTAGTGATTTATATTAATAACAGGCTGTGTTAGGAGGGACAGTGTGTTCTTTTCCCCATCGTTAGTCTTCATGCACGAGATCTTTCATAAGATTCTTGAGCTCTACTTTTAGCTGGTTCATTTATGTTCTTTTCCACTGGTGCTTTCTTAACTCATTCTTTTAACTATGTGTGTTCCTATCCCTGGTTGATCCAAGTTGGTTGAATTTTTTTTTCTTAGCCGGGTACTTCCAGATTCTGTGATCCAGCTGTGTTTTCGGATTTCAGCAGGTAAGATCACGAGGATACGGGTACAGTACTGTACCCGTATCCACATGGTCTTACCTGTTGATATCCGATGGTAGAGCTGGATCGTAGAATCTGTAATTACCCGGCTGAAATAACCCCCAAAATTCTACCAACAAGGATCAACCTGGGATAAGGACTTCTCATTATTAAAGAATGCGATAAGAAAATGCCAGTGGTTAAAAGAACAAAAATGAAAAAGTAGCTCAAAATCAACTCGATAACTCTTAAAATTAATCCCGGGCGTTAGGCTAAGCATTGACTAAATCTACCCACTGGTTCTCCTAGCACATTCTGTGTCTAATATAAATCACCAAATCATTTATAGAATTTAAAATTAAATAACCAGTTTATTAACTGAAAAACGTAGGCATTGTGGATCTACATCCACTAAACAAAAAGTAGATTATCATCCACGGTAGCATATGATAAATGAATATGCAAGTTGCCTTAAATCTGGCAGAAATATACTTCATGAAGTTGCGGCATTTAGTAATGTACAAATCGCGAACGTTCTTATGCATTAATAATTATATTACAAGTTATTTTACACAGATACCCTAGCAGATTTTTATATTAACATATTTTCAAAGATATACAATTAAATTCGTGAGCCGAATTTCACCATTACTATCAATCATTCCATTAACAAGTATTTTAAATCTGTCTCATTGACATAATCGGTCATATTCGACGATCAGTTAACTTAAAAGTCATTCCAATTGGTATTTCAACCCATATTTGAGTTGTCTCAGATTAATACTTCAATTATCTCAAATTAATGTTTCACTTATTACTTCCATGTTATACAAATTATTTCATGTTTTTCAGATCATAGCTTCACACTAAAGATATGTGTTATTATTAGCAATCAAATTTAGATGAATTGTATTATTCACATATGATATTTTAAATGGTGGGTTTATTTAACTACTAGCCTTCTAGTAACGATGTTCGTGACTATATTTCACGTTTAATTATACTTCATTAACATAATTCAGCGATAGCCCAATAGCTCGCACAATACTCAAAATTCGTGACAAATACGACAATCTTTCCACATGTGAGATTCCTAATATTCACCTTAATTTATTCCTGATCATCCAGTGATGTCGGAAATATGCTTCAAATCTACTTCATTAACACAACTGTTAAATTATCCAATACGTAAAGTAGTTCTCAATAGCTGTTAATAATATTCCACACATTCTCAAAAATTCATAAACGTTTATACAAATATCGTAAAATATCATGGTTTATAATTGACACAAATGTCGAAGTGTTATAGTCTACTTCCATAAAAACTGTAATAATTATTTCGTAATTACATGTTCGAATCATTGCATTCATAAATTCTCAAAATGTCATTCTGTTTTATGACGAAAAATATTTTATACATACGCGAACTTCATATCTCATTTATACTTCATTACATTATAATCTCAATGTTCACAAATATATATCACAAGATATTATAAATTTATTACTGTTAAACAATTAATTCAGATTCGCATAAACAAACTCAAAGATGGGATCTCCCCTTAAGAAATTCATATGAGACTAAATCATGGAGAAACACCTAGTATGAGTAGAATACAATTAATCCATTAGAATCACACGGAATCAAAACAGGAGTGTTCCAAAAAAGAATTTATGAAAGTCGGAAACTGAACGAACTGTATCTCAATAAAAATGTCTATACTCAAAAATGCAATGCAAATATGTTGGCTGTAATTGCCTAATCCAAAAACCGCAATTGTCCACTTCAAATATGTTACTAGACTTCCATGTCTATAATAAGCTTGACGAAAAATATACAGTCATTTAAAATGCTGTGTGGACTGTCGAAAATATTATGTCTCGTTGCTTAGGGCTTAACAGAATTAATGCAGAAAAATTGTCATGTATTCGTGGTAGGACATCTTCTTCCTATCTCCTATACTTATATAATGATATCGTAGTCTTGGTCCTAAATATTCTTGTAATATGCTTCTTCTCAACTAGTTATAATGCTCAGAATTATTGCCAAAAATAAGAAAAAGTAATGTAAAAATAACACTACATTAAAAATTAACTACAGAAATGACTATGTAGGTGCATCCTTATTAGGATCAAAACCTAAAATAGATCCTCGAACAGAAATGACAAAGATGTCAGATCTAATCCTCAAATCCATTTTCTAACTACTGAATAAAAGTGGGTGAAAAAAGGACATTCTACAGATATGACATGATTCATACTGTCTACAGATAGAAAAAGATTTCCAGCTACCTGGTCCGTAGTCGTCTTGATGAACGTAAAATGAATGCCAGAACATACATCCCTGGTCGAGATCGAACTACCGTCATCCATAGCTCTGAGTAGAAGAAATACTGGCCAAGACTGCATGTAGTCGAACCCAACTCCCCTCGGCTCGAAAACAGCTGTCCGGAACGCAATGTTCATCATACAGAAACTGCATAGGTCTGCTTGATAGCGAAGAGATTAATGCCATCATCCTATCTCCTTGAAAATCCATATTTGTAGTTGTAATTATCTCAGTGTCAATATATGAAGACTGCCTTCAGTCTTCTCTTAAATAGCCTTCTGCTAGTGAAATTCATTATTCAGCAATGATAATTTCCATATGTTCAACTCTGCTTATGTGCTGCATTCCTATTCAGTGTCTAGCAATTCATTGCTTTTCTTGTAGTAAACTGGTACATTATTCCTTTCATTGTAGTGTTAATATTCATGTTGTAATGTCGAATGACCACTGGGTATATTATAAGTCTTTTCGTGATGGCAATAATGCTACAGCAAAATCTGTGCAGAACGCAAAGTTCACTCGTGTCACTTTCATGACGCACCAAATCTATACACTGGGTTAAGCGTTCGTCCCATGTGTATTTCGCCCGTGTCTTGCTAGAAAACGCCAAGACGTACTGTACCGAACCGGACTTTCACAAATCCCACTAAGTAAAAGTTATACTCGAAATAGTTGCTGTTGGCCGAGCCAACGAGTGAGTTTGACGGCGGGTAATGAAGTGTCTCTCTCCGAACCGAGCTACAACCAACTGGACTAATCCTACCCAGAACACCCCTCTGTCCAGTCGATATAGGAATCGAAGTTGTCACAGCATAATTGCGATAAGCATCTGATATCATAATACGTATGTTAATAATTCCATAAATGTCTTCAAATCATTTCTTCTTGTGTTACAATGTAATTCCCAGTCGTCGATCACCTCAGTAATCTCAGTAATGCTTTGTAATAGTGTATATCAATGTAATGCTTCCACGGCAGCCATCTTGTGGAGTAACTGTACCTCTCCCAATCATATGGTCTGAGACGCGTTGCAGGGTTGCTTATCCATTCCCCTAACCGAGCGTCATTTCGTTATTGCTCTCGACTGCAGGTTGAAATATTGTCATAAAAATACCAAATATGTTTCTCAAACATGTCAGTGTTCCTATACTATACAAAATACTGGCACAATACCATCCCGTCATTTGCCCGTAGACGAAGTAGGAAACCACAGATAACCACTTGGAGGATGGTTGAGGCGGGAATCGAACCCCTGCTACCCATTTGGGCCACCCGAGGCTGAGGAGACCCCGTTCCAGTCCTCGTGCCACTTTTCAAATTTCGTGGCAGAGCCGGGAATTGAACCCAGGACCTCCGTGGCGGCAGCTAATCATGCTGACTGCTACGCTAGAAGATAACATAGTCAAGAACACAACGGAGTTAGTTATGAAACTAGGTTACTTACAAATAAAGCCCAGTATGAGATTAACGTCGACATAGCCACTATGTAACCAATATACGGATAAATGAAGCAATGAAAGTAGTAGTTAGTTTAGCAATAAGGCATACGAAAGAGAAGATATAGTACAATTAATTATTGAGGATCACTCTCAGTCAAAACGTTTTTCAGTTCAACAAAAAATCTACGTGCACATATAAGGATTAGCTATGGGATCACCCCTCAACGGAATAGTTGCCAAACATCAACACTTTTTTGACGGAGGTCAGGGCAAAAGGATCATACACAGGAGCAGATATATAGATAATATATTATGTGTACACGGCAAAGTACCGTTACTCCAAGCAATCGGCAGCTTACACCATTCCATCAATTCACCATGAAACCCAAAACTGGGCGAAATATAAGTTATTTCGATCTACAGTTCGATATCAATCAAACAGACAACAACAACAACTGACTCAATTTTTCGCAAACCTACATAAAAGTCACATGCTATCTATAATACGCCAACCATTCATGTGAGGATAATTCAATTCAATGGTTGTTGTTTTTGTTTCTTGTTTACAGGTGCTTTGCGACATTGTGGTCATGTAGCCCCGTGTACTTGGGTGTGTGTAGAATTTGTCTGATAACCTGTTGCTCTGTGATGTGTGTACTTAGTGTGTGTTCTTTTAATTTAGCTGGGATTTGGGTAGGAAGCGGCCGTGGCCTTAAGTTAGGTACTATACCATTATTTTATAGCTCGCACGCCACTAGTTGATGAGTTTCGAACGGTATTCCGTGTAGGAGCATATGGTGGCGACCGCTACGTTTATGAAGTGCTTGGGAAGGAAACCGAATGTAACCGAGACTGCGCGAAATTGCTCGAAGCAGGTCACCGTAAGGAGATGGAGTCGCGAGACAGTGGACTGCAACCTTCGTGACGTCAGAAAACCTCGACGCATGCATTCAGGAAATAAATTTAACATAATGGCTCAACAGAGTATTTTACGCAGTATGATTGAGGCTAAATATCATGTCAGAATACTAGAAAGTGTATACATGTATTTATTGAATTATTAAGAAGCCTGTAATACAGAGAAATGAGTATATTGCACTCTAGCGACGAGGAGCGTCGAACTAGGATACCCCAGGGTGGGGGTAAGAGTTCTCATGCGCAGTGCGACAGGAATGGAGTTGACAGATCATAATGTGATTTCAAGTGAGAACTATGTCCGAACTACGGGGGTGACGGAAACGTGATATCGTGTTCCGTGAGATATTTTACACAGACCGTGAACATTCCGCACCGTGAAACTAGCGAGTAGACTGCACATTACTTTTGCCGTTGTAAAGCATTGGGCGTAGTCAGAACTTGGATGGTGTGCCGGTTCTAGGTACTGCGCGCTGTTGGTCAACATAAGGAGGAGCGGAAAGGCCCTGGCCACCCTACCGCAAGTAAACTCCGGCTGGGGGAAGCCTCTTCGGAGGCTCGGACCTGCCTTCGGCAGAATACCGATTAAAAGCGAGTGTGGCAGGCAGCCATTGCAAACGATCATCCCATAAAGGATTATTTGCGCTACACACTTTTTGATTGTAACGTTAGAACAGAATGTGATTCTTGCACTGTACATTTGGCAGAAACAGTATACTTCTCGTGCGTCATGTTGAAAGAACAGACATCATGGGGAATTTGTAATGACTTTATTATGAATATAGTCATGTGCCGCTAAATCCATGACGTAAGCACTACATTCGCAGTGGCGGAGAACTCTCATAATGTAACCATAATTTAGCATGTGGTCTGAGAACACGACTTTCTCGTTCCAGACAGCTGGAAATTATAAGAATGTTTTACGCACCTCTAGGAGTGATGCGTATCACATATAGTTACAAGCTAATGCTTACTCGCTGCTATAAACTGTTATACTTTAACCGAAAGACGCGTGTTCGTGATGGTATGTCGGAGTGCCATCACATAGCAGGGGCGTGCGGACTAGCCAACTCGCGAGGGCTTGGCGGATATCTATTTCCTAGTTCGAGGCCCTGGATTGTTGGAGGACGGAGACCATGCCTTGGAGGAGATGTGAGATGGTTAACATGGCATATTTCTATATCCTTTTTGACATTGCAACGGAACTTGGCGGAAGGTAGAAGACACTCAGTTTAATAAGTGGCTTAGTGGGTATTGTAGAGTAACCATAATTGCCATATGTTGATTTGATATGTAATATGGATGGACAGGGGTCTAGGTTCGACATCTTGTCGTTTCTGACTTTCTGCTCACCTGGATTTAGGTTTAGTTAAGTAAACGCATCCATTTTTTTAATATTTTGGCAATTATATTTGGCTTAATTTAGTAGTAATAACATGCATATTTTCATAGTCGAGAAGACGGATTTTAGGAGAAGATATTTACATTTCCAAGTGGACTTGGAACTATTTTGTGTGGTTTTCACACGTGTTGGTGCTTATAGATCGGACTGCAAGATTTATATAATTGATTACAGTGGTTTTAATACACTCATTGTGCGTTAACGTAGATGAAATTAAATATCTGAATGAGCATACTATTAATGAGCTTTTTCATGTCGTTTCGACACAGGGTGTTTCTGAAGTCAGGTCTTATGAAGACTTCTGTTCAGTTATTCTTGTAGGGAATTCACTTTATTTTTGAGGGGCAAAATTTGTTGACAGTGTGTCATAATGAATCAATTAGACCTAACTTAATTTTGTTAACTAAGATTCATTGCGTAGGAAGCATTGTTAAACATTTTGAGTCCATCTAAATGAGTGTTGAACTCGATTTTCAAATTGATCAATTTACACTTTGATTGAGCCACGTGTTTTAGTGCATTTTGTTATTTGAGATTTAATTATATAATTATTTATTTATTTCTCGTGTCGGAAACGTACAAATATACAGTTGCTATACAGGTACATAAATTGGTAAAACTGTCTAATTATATAACAAGTGCCCAATACCGAGCAACATCCAAGGCGCTCGGAGTGGCTAACAGGAGATCTTCTTCTGCACAAAATGAAGGGCACAGAGGGCAATGAAGCATGTGTCTTGTGGTTTGTTCTTGTCCACATTCGCAAGACGTGTCACATGTGCTGAGGTCCGATCTACTCAGATTGTCTCGGGATCTTCCAACTCCTGATCATAACCAGTTTAGAGATTTCCACACCAACCAGCTTTCGTTATGACCGGGTGGTAGTTCTTCAGCTACTGGCATCCAACAGCAGAGGTGAGGGGTTGATTTCTTCCATATTTCAAGCCTTGCCTTCTCGGTTAAGACGGTAAGCATCTCAGATGTCCTCAGGAAGCTCTTTTGGGACCTCAGCCATTGCTGAGGAGGATTATATCCATGCAGTGGCTGGGCGCTGTTCTCTTCCACTCTCAACCCCTCCCTGCTTGCAGCTACCTCTCTGTGTACACAAAGTGGTGCTATTCCAGCCAGGTAGTGGAGCTTAACTGTTGGGGTATGTTTTAAGCAACAGTTATCAACCTGCAGGTTTCATTCAGAGCTGTATCTACATGTCTGGCATGAGACGACCCTTACCAAACTGGGGAAGCAAATTCAGCAGTAGAAAAGTACAATGTCATTGCAGAAGTGCGAATAGTCTCTGGATGTGAGCCCCATTGTATCCCTACTAGTTTGCGAATCAGGTAATGATATAATTATTATTATCATCGAATTCTCATTTGATTGGAGATATATTTGATGAGCATCAACGATCCTTTATACGCAATTTCCTAGATCAGACTTTAAGAAAGTCTATATAACAATAATAATAGGACATGATTTGTAATGAAATATTGTCAGGCAAGACTTAAATCTAGTCTGGATATTTTATACCATTTTGAATATGATTCCATGCAGTTATTTATTTCAGATTTATCTAGGGAGAGTGAGCACTAATTTTATGCAGTATAATGTGCGGATAAACAATTTTTCTGTATTTTTATGGTCACTAATGGGTGATACAGACCATTGATTGAGGTATATAATAGGAGGTCACCAAATATAGGTGAACATTATCGTTGAGCATGCCAGTGGGCAGTGCTATAATTATTATAATGGTTAACAGTGATGTTACTGTTAAATAGAAAGTATATTGATGGAATTGAGCCAGTCAGAGCCAATTATTACAGAGTTTTATGAAATCTACGTCGCCGAATTATTATTTAATTAATCCTTTTGAATGGATTGGAGATCAGCTCTTTGATCACAGATGGTTTAATACCCCACTGCTACAACCACTCTCAGCACAATACTGCACTATAATCATTATAGATGGATAGATTATCTTTGATGGAGTTAAAATAAATGCCAACATTATTCATTTATTGATTGTTCTAAAATAATTCACATGGAGTGGACAATTAAATCTTTCAATTAGCTTTACTGCTCGTTGGATTTAAATGTGCTTATGACAAATTGAAACTAATTATGAGAAAGATTAAACGAATTGTTAGGTTGCAACGAGCCAAGTCAATTAATAAGTCAAGTCAATGATGAAAGCAAGTTATTTATGAGATAAATGAATTATAAAACATAAACAAATTGTTAATGAAACGAGAATGCATACGAGAAGCATTAATATGAATTGTAGTATATGTAAATAAGAAAATCATTGAATAATTATTGATAATTTTGATCTGTTGTATATATGATAAATTTGCGAATTAAATATAGAATGTGTTAGGGTGAGCGACAACCTAAAATAAGTACATTTAGGGTTGTATAAGATGTTTGGTGATGTGTAGATTTTCTTCTTGATGTGTCAAGTTGGACTCGATGCGATTCCATGGTTTATGGACTGATATTCCGATAGCATTACCCTATTGGAGGGGTGTTTTTTGGCATTCTGTTGAATGCAAGGATTTTTCTTGTTTTCTTGTTTACTTCTGTGAATAAATTCTTTTTTCATTTAAATCTTGATGGCGTGATGCTTTATAGAGGTGGTGGAAGGTTGTATTAAGAAGGCCATCGCTGGGTATTTCGGGGTATTCCACGCTTCCGAGGTGCTCCATTTTTGGAATCACATGTTCTCTGAGCTACGTTTTTTTTGCCATGGTCTTGTTAGGTGTATTTTTGCCATATTATCCCATTCACCTGTCACTAGGACCTGGGGGTTTTTCTAGCCGGGTATTTTCAGGTTCTTCGATCCGGCAGTCTTCGTGGGAAGCAGCAGGTAATGGTAGGTAATTACGGGTACAAATATTTTGCTGCACCGACGTCTAGGCTCGAATAAAACAGGAATACCAGAGTTGAGACCAGTTATTAATCACAGGAATATTGCATTCTTTGTGGGGAAGCCCAAGTAAATAATGGTGAATCAATATTTTGGCATAAATGTTGGAATTCGTTTTGAATAAAGCAATGACGAGGATACTTGATTTATCTGATATATTAGTAAAATTGCAACCATTATTAGATGTTTGTTATATGTGAGTAGTGCCACACGTTTTTGTAAGTTTATTACTGACTAGGGCAGGTTCAGTGGGATATATTCATTGGAATCTTCATCGACTTGCTTAGTCAAGTGGGATACGTAATTGAGGTCGTGTTTGAGCTACGTATAAGTTATCTGTTTCATTTGTTACCGGCAGATGATCTTGATGTCATCAGTAAAATAGAAACATTTTTCTTAAAGTTAAATTTTGTAACGATAGTTTGTAAATCCCCACCGATATAACTCATCACGAATTCAATTGTAGGAAACCAAATTAATTATTAGGATTTGTAGCATCTAAGCTTAAGAATAGGTTAAATTTACTGCTAGACAATGAAAATATGCATCTTATGGTAAATTATGGTTACTTTGGGATATTTCTGCTATGATGCGTAATGTAGTGCTGTTGTCGATTGTGAATTCTGTATCTCGTGTTACCATGGGTGACGAAGAAACTGTTACCGTTGGAGATTTTCGGAAAATGTTCGAAATGATCCAAGTTAAAATGGACAATCTGAATCAATGCTCAAATAGGAAGAGAGAGGATTCATAGACCAATAGTGGGAGAATATGCTGCACACCAAAGAACAAACAAAAATGGGATGAGATTAATTACTATTTGTAAAAACTTTCAACTTAAGTTAATGTCAACTTTCTTCAAGAAATTGCCAAGAAAAGCTAAAACATGGATTTCTCCAAATCCAATACTAGGTGAATTTCAAATGGATCATGTAGCTATATCCAAAAGAAACATGAAAGAAATTATGAATGTCAAGGTTATAAGAAGCAGAGAATTTGACTCTGATCACTATTTGTCTAAAATTAAAATCAAATTCTTACCCAACAGAAACCACAGAAGAGGGGAAAGAGTAAATAAATATAACACAAATAGACTTCAAATTACACAAGAAACATTGGAAAAATTTCAGGAAGAAATAAAAGTAACTCATCGTGGGAAGTGGCAAGATTTAACTAAAGAAATAACCAACGCAGCTCAGAAGACGTTTGGGCTAGCCAAACCTAAGAAGAAACCTTGGTGGAATCAAGTATGTGAGGATACGTTTCAAGAGAGAACAAAAACAGTGGAAAAAGTGGAAATGCTCTGGAATGACGGAACATTATGACCAATTCAAACAGCAAAGGAAAGACACTGCTAGAATAATAAGGGGAGTTAAAAGATCATTCAAAAAATCACAACTTACTGACCTGCAAGACAGCTTTGTTAAAAATAACTCTCGAAACTTCTATCAGACTTTTAAGAGTCAATTAAAGGGGTATCAAGCGCCTAGCATATGCTTTAAAGATGAAAATGGTAGACTTGGCCTAAGCAATGTTGAGAACTGTGAAATACTTGCGAAGCACTTTGATCAACTTTTAAACTGCCCTGAACCAGATCATAAGTTGGAATTCTCACAAGCAACAGAAAATCTGGAAGAAGATATACCACCCAATGCTGAAGAAATTAAAGAAGCAATTAACAACCTAAAAAATAATAAAGCTAGCGGAGAGGACTCTTTAACAGCTGAACTTTTGAAATGGTCTCAATCAAAAATCATTGAAGAGCTGCAGTTAATCTTTGAAGATATTTGGAGAACAGAGAGGATTCCAGAGGAATGGAAAGTGGCTCTAATACACCCATTGCATAAAAAAGGGGACAAACAAAACGTTGATAACTATAGAGGCATCTCTCTCCTTCAAAATGCATACAAGGTATTTTCAAAAATATTGCTGAATAGAGTAGAAACATCACTTGACAAGCAACTGGGCGAGTATCAAGCTGGATTTCGAAAAGGTAGATCTTGTTCAGAACAAATATTTAACTTAAAATACATAATTCGCCATAGGATACTGAATTCAAAGGACATAGTTGTGACTTTTGTTGATTTTAAAAAGGCCTTTGACTCGGTTGATAGAGAAACTATAGATAAAACAATTCGTGAATTTGGAGTGAAAACTAAATTGGCAAACCTATTAGGTGAAACCCTTACTGACACGATTTCAAAAGTAAAATTTATGAGTGAGATATCAAAATCTATTAAGATAAATACAGGTGTACGGCAGGGTGATGGTTTATCACCCATTCTGTTCAACTGTGTTTTAGAGAAAATTGTAAGAATTTGGAATTTAAAGCTAAAAGAACATAACATTTCGCCAGTAACTTTGGGGAGAAGAAACAAAGGCATTTAAATAAGTTGCCTAGCATTTGCAGACGATTTTGCTATATTGTCAGAAAACCTAACAAGTGCAACAACACTAATCAATCTCTTGGAAGAAATAGCCAACAAAACAGGTTTGAGAATCTCCGTAGAAAAAACTAAATTTATTACAAACATCAAGAACGCTTCAAAATATTTGGCAACAGATATTGGCCCAGTGGAAAAAGTAAAGAACTTCAAATATCTGGGAGAAATAATTCAAGAAAATGGTTTAGAAAAATCTTCGGTAGAAGAAAGGGTACACAAGATGGAAGGAGCATATGGTATCACTAAGATTTCTTATAAAAAAGTGCTTATCTAAAAATCTTAAAATAAGGCACTACACTACAGTGGTGAAACCGGAATGCCTATACGCAAGTGAATGTCTGGTACTAAACTATAGATTAGATAAACTTGAAGTACTAGAAAGGAGAATCATGAGGAAAATTTTAGGCACAGTGAAAACAGCAGAAGTATGGAAATTAGGATCCAATAATGAAATATACATGAACATAGAAAATATAACAGAAACGATAAGAAAAAGGAGATTGCAATTTTTTGGACATATTTACAGAATGGATGATTCCAGATTAACAAAAAGGATATTCAAGTACCTTTGGGAGAAAAGGGCAACAACTAGCTGGATTCAAGAAGTAAAGAAAGATCTAGAAAGAAATAATATAAGTGAAGAAGAAACGGTGAACAGAGAGATCTTTAGAAAAAGGGTATTAAGTATGAAAGGATTCCAAGGAAGATTGCCAAAGAAACCTGGTGCGAAGAGGTCCGAGGACAGAAAGAAGCAGCATAGTGAACGGATGAATTAATATTGGAGGGAACGGAAGAGAAAACAACAAAGTGTGAAGAATTGAAATTGGCACGTGGTCCCTAGCAGGCCACATCGGAAAGAAGAAGAAGAATATTAGAGAATATGTAAGAAGTAGTTTTGACAATATACACGAAACTGTTAACCAAAGTAGGGGTATAATTAAGGATGCAGTTGCAGATAGCATCCAAGGCGAAATAGACGCCATGCAGAGGTCGTTAAAAGAAATTAAGGAAGGCTCCAAAAGAGTGGAGGCTAAAGTTAATAATGTAGAGTTAACTGTTGAAGACACGCAAGTTGATGTAAAGAAAATGGAGGGTAGTCAAAATCAAATGGAACTTGATGTAAAGCAAATGGAAACTAATATAAATAAAATTGAAACTAGTCAGAATGAAATTAAAACTAATGTAAATAGAATTGAAACAAGTCAGAATGAAATTAAAACTAATGTAAATATAATTAAAACTAGTCAGAAGGAGATTAAAACTAATGTAAATAGAATTGAAACTAGTCAGAATGAAATTAAAACTAATGTAAATAGGATTGAAACTAGTCAGAATGAAATTAAAACTAATGTAAACAGAATTGAACTAGTCAGAATGGAATTAAAGAAAATGTCAAGGATGTCCAAACTGAGGTTATACTTTTAAAAGCTACAGTAAATGATGTTCGAAGCGAGGTTAGTTTAGTAGAAGAAAGTCAAAAGAAAATTGAACTAGGTAAGAATCAATTGGAGTCAAAGCTGACTGAATTGGAGAAATCCAATTCTGATTTTCAAGCAGAAATTAAGTTAGAACTAAATAAATGCAGAGAGGAAAATCAGGAAAGTTTAGATTTATTAAGGCTACAGTTTATTGGTGACACAACTCAGACTCAAGCTAGTCTTGAACAACTGAAGGTTGACATGGGTACACTCCAAGCCCAGGTTAAAGATCGGGAATATTCGAAACCTTATCATACTAAGCTTATCAAAGATGATTTTGATATAGACCTCAAAGCCATTATCAAGATTAATATAATCATCCTTAAAAAGGATATCATTAAAATTAATGAAGATAGTTTCAACGTAGTTAAACAGGGTATCGAAAGAAAGCTTACCAGTGAGTAAACTAAGACTAATAAATACATCACAAATGTAAGGGAAGATTCTAATAAAAGAATAGATGGTCTTAAAAATTCTCAAATCAATGATATATCAGGGTTAGAGAAACGCATTATTGGCATCGAACTGAAAGTGGATCAAGGTAGAATGGAGTTGACAGAGGTTAGAGAAAAGAAAACTTCTGAAATTAATGAGCTCAGGCAGAAATATGATAATATCAATTAAGCGGAACACATTACCGTAGATAATATAAAGGAACAAATAAGGGGTCTCTTGAATGCCGATTTGACAGCCACAGCCGATTTGAATCGCAAATGCCAAATGTAAGGGATCTAAGAAGTCAAGAGTATGTCAGTCCTGAGGCGACTATTCAACCCAGTCCACAGGGACAGTCAAATACGACACCGCAGAGACGGGAGGAAACTAGTTATCCGATGTTTAATGCTGGTTTAGGGAGTTATAATCTTTAACCAATGGATAGGACGTCTAATGTGACGATAATAAGAAACTACGAAGATAACCCCCGGAAATTTAATAACCTTGAAGGTACAACTCCAATAGAATTTATCCGTGGATTACGTGACTATTACAATGAATCTCGCACTCCGAGGGATCAAGAATTACGAGTTGTGGAAATATATTTGTTTGACGCACCTTTACAATGGTATTGTTCTTTCATATATACGTTCGATGATTTCGAGCAGTTCTCTGAAGCCTTTATACAAAGATTTTGGTCCGTAGAAGTACAACAAAATATCCGTTCAGAGGTGTACTCCAGAAAATATTCGAACAAAGGACCTAAAATTACGCCGAATTTGTCGCTATGCAACTTGCAAAACTCCGATTTTTACAACCCCATTAACTCAAGGAGTGCGAGTTGAAAATATTTAAGGTCAATTACCTGTAGATGTCAGAAGATTTATTATTTTATCAGGAACAACTGATTAGGCATCGATGGAGGTCCTATTACAGTGCCCGATTAGACCGAAGTCCAACGACCACATATGCATTTCACCAAAATCAGTCAGCACCAGAATCTAAACATCTCAGGGCGCCATATGGGTTAAAGTGACAACAATAACACAATAAAAATACTTTACTGATTTTCGGCTCGATGCAACAATAAGGATAAAAGGAGACTTTGAAAATAGCACAATTCCTAAAATAACTCATTTTATTAAAATTTTAGAATTAACTTTAAAGAAATGCCGGAATAGCATTAGGAATGCATGAAGAATCATACATTTATGTACAACAAAAATACAGGGTTACCAACATATGAACACTTGAATTTGAACGAAAGCCAGAATGTCAGTCCTGATGACATTGTTCAAATTAAATTTATTTACAGTAGTAGGTTCTTCAGGACAAATTAAGTTGTCCAGCCTGACTACTAAATTATTAGCATTCACTTGTTGAAAGAAAAATTTAATTGTTTCACTCGTTGTAAAAAATCACTTTGTTTCTGGTTTCAATTTGTTGCAAAAATAACTATCACTTTTCATGAATCATTATTCCAAAACTTGGTACATTTTAGGCCATAACAATGGGTTTAACACATCAACTTATAGGACATCTGAGCATCTTTGAAAATTAATGTTTAAACAATATGAGCATGGATTCGAAGGACTTCGATGTTGAGCAGAACATTTTATTGTATCATCTGTTCTCGATCCAAAATAATAATTCTGAGTGCATGACTCGACTATCAATTCCTGGTCAAAAATTATTAACAAAAACATCAATCCTTTAAATGTTAATTTAACCATCCAATCATTCAAATATTATTTGAAAATATTATTAAGAAAATTGTTATAAAAATAGTAACAAATACTATTATCAAAAGTTGCAATTCATTGACAGAATATGACAATGTTAATCTTTACATTATTACATTTTATATTTATATTTTAATAGGATCACAAATATCCTTTAAATGGTAGTGGCTGTTCATGAAATGAAATGAAAATCCACAGCCTGCTTCCAGTCTCCGACCGGGTCAGGAATGGAATGAATGAAGCCCCCATCTAGCGGCGAGGATATGAACTGTGTCGGCTGCCGAGGCCTGACGCACTCCTCTGGGGCAATGATTAAATGAATGGCAGATGAAATGAAATGATAGTGGAGAGTGTTGCTGGAATGAAATTGTGACAGGGAAAACCGGAGTACCCGGAGAAAAACCTGTCTGCCTCCGTTTTGTCCAGCACAGATCTCACATGGAGTGACCGGGATTTGAACCACGGACCCAGCGGTGAGAGGCCGGCGTGCTGCCGCCTAAGCCACGGGGGCTTTCAGCTGTTCATGAAATAACAGTATTAATTTATTTATAGCATCGGCCCATTCTATTTAAATGTGTCAAAAATCACATGATCATATTTAGCATTAGACAAACGGTATAGTCTCATTCATATGAAAGGTTAATTTTAATAACAAATTCGGGTTAACAAGTACTGGGGAAATATTTATAGAACACGAGCTTCAACTGTGAATCAACTTTGATGGTTTCATAAAATAACCCTTGGTTATCAAATTTGACGAGAGTGTGGCATGTAATAATATTTTCAAATCCCAACATATTTATAAAAGTCATCTAACCTTCACAATGGTTGATGCTTCATGTAACGACGACTTCATTCCTGCGACTTAATTGCACAATCAGAATGACAACATTTAACTATTTCCACACACAATATTTCTTCCCAAATTATACATAATCATGATAATCAAGCCCTTGTTTGTTATCCAAACTAGAAGATTGAGAAGCTAGTAAGCTCCTCCAATGAGTTTACTGTAATTTAACCATCATATTAAATCTTAATAATTTCATATCGTGTCTATTCGTGGTCAAACGTTCTATCAAATGGCGTTACCCAAATCATTTATATTTATATAAAATCTAGTAAAACTCTATTTTATACATTCTATTTGTTTCCCATATTATATCACTTTCCGTGTCTTCTACATGATTTGACTGCATAATGCAATTATAAAATTCTTCCAATATATTATTCTGTTAGTAGAATGTGGGCGTGCGTTTAACCACTAACCTTCGGAAAAACAAGTATCCGATATAGTGAACTGTTTCGAATATCCAATTTATAAATTCGCACTACATGATATGATTATTAGAGAATACAAATCATTATTATTATTATCTCAGAAAAATTGAAAATAATAATAATAATAATTATTATTAGGCTGTGGATTTTCATTTCATTAAATTATTATTATTATTATTATTATTATTATTATTATTATTATTATTATTATTTTAAAAACTGGAGTTAACTTCAATAAACTATTCGACAAAAGATCAAACTCGACTTCTTAAATATGGACAAATATCCATTCCTCAACTTAAATTTATTTTTGTATTTACAGATACGACGGCTGATGACCGCGATTAGAAAAATCACAAAATCAAATAAAATGCTCATGATGCTTGTCCATTGTCATTGAATCGACATGTCTGAATGTAGAAAATACTCAGAACTAGGCTTCCCATGCCTCGCAGAATCATTTGCAACAGCAAATTACCAAAGAAAATTGTGTTGATAAGACTGTAGAAAAATGAGATTTCCGGCTAACTACGCATAAGAATAATGCAAATTGTAGCTTACATTCTTGTAGATCTTGATGTAGAAGAAAATATGGTTAAAACCAGATCATTCGTCTTCAGTCCCATTTGGACTCGTACCTAAATTCTAGTATCAGCCTCCATTGTATACCCGCAATTTGTCTACCAAGACAAAGTGGTGATTATATTCATTGCCTGGTAATAATCTTGATGTAAACTGTTCATGTTGGCAGCCCTTGAAAGGGATTAGATCTATTTGATCCATGGTAAAAATACCAGATGTAACACAGATCCAACAGTGACGCATTCAGTACAGTTTAATACGCTAACAATCCTATTCAACTTCGGTAACAGATTTGATGTTCTAGTTGTCCCTGGGTAGAGTTATGCACTCTCCAGACAGCGCTAGGCACAGCTGGCCCCTTATGTCGGCTAAGTGATCTTAACCGAGCAAGAAAGGTATTTGTAATAGTACTGACATGTGATCTTGGTTGGTCATTCAGTCACCAAGACAAAGCTTGCCTCTGGTAATTGGACATGAAAATATTCCAATAATAATTTTATGGACTGTGAAAAGTTTATAGACTAAGTCTATCATATGTCCGTTAGCAGTTTGATATTTACCAGTGTTGACTGCCACAAAATGTCTATCACCTGAGTGATAAATGACGAACAATATCCTATGTTTCACTGAAAGAATTTCTAACACTTTTAAAGTACCAGTAACCATGTACTGTTTCGGCGATTCGCACTAAGACTTAGCAACCATGTGCTATTGACAAGTATAACGACTAACATAGCAACCATGTGCTCGTAGATAGGTCTCACGAAGTTGATGTAAACTCGAAGTGTTAGTGGCTCTGCGCTATGAAGAAGTGACATGATGAGTCGCGGTCGGCGCTCATTTTATACGATCCAGGCAGTCCCCTGACGTCACAGCGAGAGATGTCCTCAATCCTTAAACTTCTCATATCTCGGCTTCCGCTGGTTCGATTTTCTTCTAATATAGCTCATTCTTCTTCCCTTAGTTCGTGCCAGTAATATGGTACGAGTCCCATGTTTCCAATCAATCGGGAAATATTTTATCAAAATATAGCCTCGCTTGTGACAACTTGCCACGTCACTAGCCGTTCTGTAGGCTGCAAGTTCCTTCGATTTCCTTCTTAGAACAACGGCGCGCGCTATTCAAATCTTTCGCCTGGGACTTAGGATATGTGCCTGTGCTCTCAAATCTGGACAAGTGGATTTGGGCACATTACGTAGGTTGGACCACATCAGTGCAGTAACAACACCCACGATTACAAAAAATACAAGGCAGGATACTAGAACGATTAATACTGCGTATATGGACAGGACACAGCAGACGGAAAGGCCTGAACAGAGAAGAACGGAAAATAGAATGGGTCCGATGAGGAACCATTACCAGAGACAAAAGAGATACAATAATCAATTTAGAGAGTATAGTGAAAGGCCCGAAAATCGTAGATATGTCGAACGGTATGTTTATCGTAGAGGCTACGATAACCGTAGAAATAACTTCAGGGAAGAACTTTACAATCAAAACAATAGGCAGAATCAGGGCTATTCTCGATACAAAAACTATAGGAATGAGGAATTCGATTGAAGAAAGGCAAGGAAAGGCTCAAGAGAGAGCGAGAAAACTCCAACGAAAGTGGTCGAAGAAATTCTAAAGAGAGAAAGAAATATCACAATAAGGCGCAACCTGGTAATAGTCGACAGGATAGTGGTTCGGAAGGAAAATCTGTCGAAGGAAGAAAAGGCCAATTTTGAGGCAGCAATTAAGTCTTGCGCTATTGCACCTACATTCGAAGTGATTATTTACGAGATTTTGAAGCCACAGATGACGATTTGATTTATGAGGAACAAATGTGGCCCAGTAGAAGAACACCAGAACTACCCGTCATTAATGTTCAAATGGGTAATCTAAGCTGCAGAGGGTTAATGGATACTGGGGCAATGATTTCTATAATCAATGAGGACTGTTTTGAAAGAGTGAATGGAGGGTGTCTATTTACGATATTGCCTGCTTCTCCAAAAACGATAAGAGGATTTTTGAGAGACAAGAGCTTGAAATGCAAGGTCCAAGTCCTTATGAAATTTTCCATCAACTTCAAAACTTATGTATATGTTTTCATAGTTGTGAAGAACATTAACTTTGACCTGATTTTGGGTATTGATTTTATAACAGCAGCCAGAGCTATCATTAATATGGATCGGAGAGTAATCACTTTTAATGAAGAAAACTCAGAAGATAAGGTTACACAAGAAAAGGACGAAATAAAGATTCACGAAGAATTCCCCAGAATGGAAATCCTGGAAAACGTCGTAGAAGAAATCGAGCAAGAGATAGAGAGAGAGAGCAGTATGCCTAAAAAGCCGAGGGATTCGGAGACGTGGAGGACGAGTTTAATAAGCTGATTCACCAGTATTGGGACATATTTGATAATAAGCCTGGGTTGATTAAGGACTTCAAGTATAGAATAAGGTTGACAGATAAGTCACCATATCAAGCCAATCTTTACCCCATTCAGGAAAAATATTATGAGGAGGTAAAGGAAATTAAAATCAAAATGGAGAAGGATGGTATCATCCAAAAGCAGGCATCCTCGTATCTAAACCCCACCACTGTCGTCAAAAACGCTAACGGGCAGCTGAGACTCTGTCTAGAAGCCAGAAAAATCAATATGAGAATTATGTTGGAAACTGACAGGCCGCCAAGAATAAGAGAGCTTCTGAAGAAATTTAAAGGCAAGGCATGTTTCAGTGTGCTTGATTTAACCGCGTCGTTTGACCAAGTCGAGTTGGAGGAGGAAAGCCGACAGTTTACAGGGTTCCTGTTCGACCAGACCACGTTTGTCTTTTGTCGTGTCCCATTTAGGATGTTAAACCGTGGTCCGGCTCATATCAGGGCTCTAGATAGCAAATTGACGGAGGAAGTCAAACGCAATATCATTTGTTATATTGACGATCTTACAATTTCATCCTCATACGTCAAAGAGCATTTGATTCACTTGAAGCGATTATTTGGCAACTTGAGGGAAGCCAACATTAGGATCAACATCGCAAAATGCCAGTTTATGCACGAACGCATAAACGTTTTTGGTCACACCATTGACCAACTTGGATATCATCCAAACATGAAGAAGATTGAGGCTATCTCGAATTTCCCACGTCCGGTTAAAATCAAGAAACTACGTGAATTCTTAGGAATGTGTCAATTCCTGTGCAGTCACTGGCCAGGATATTCTATCACTATGGATCCTCTTTATGAGGTATTGAAAAAGAACAACAAGTGGAAGTGGACTGAGGAAACGAATCAGGCTTTTGAGCAGGCCAAACTTATGGTGCAGAATTGTGTCAAACTAGAATATCCAAAGTTTGAACGCATCTTCTTCATCGAATCTGACGCTTCAAGAATAGGGTTTAGTGCTGTCCTCTATCAGAAGGACGAGGACGGGAGGAAGCACTATATTGATTTCCACAGTAGGAAACTGAAGGATGCAGAAATAAATTAATTTACTACTGAATTAGAAGCACTAGCCTTCGTTTCTGCACTTTAAAAGTGGAAAAAGATATTCATCGGAAATCAAGTGGTCATCATCATGGATCACAAAGCGCTTCAATTCATGTTGAGAACTGAACTTTCCAGTGACAGGTTGACGAAGTGGACATTGTTCCTTCAACAGTTCAATGCCACCATCGAACACCAGCCTGGAAAGGATAACCAGCCCGCGGATGCCCTCTCAAGGAATCCAGTAAAGAGTATCCAGATAAATACTGTACAGTTGGAGAGGTAACACCATCTTACTCGGGACAAGCTAAAGAAGATAACAGTGTCACAGAAGAGACACACCCGAACTATGCAAATGTACAGATTTTTGAGAGAGACTATGGACAACACCGATCGCAGCTACTAGCAGGTTATGACACGCTCTGGGAGTTATCTGCTGTGTGACGACACGGTTTGTAGATACATCGACCGGGAGAGGACGAAACTACGAATTGTAGTCCCTCCAAAACTGATTAATAGTCTGGTATGACAAGCCCATTGCACCATTGGCCATGGGGGTGTGGACAAGACGTTTCATACGTTATTGGAAGCATTCACTTGGACAAGGGAGCCTCCGTGGCTTAGGCGGCAGCACGCCGGCCTCTCACCGCTGGGTCCGTGGCTCAAATCCCGGTCACTCCATGTGAGATCTGTGCTGGACGAAACGGAGGCAGACAGGTTTTTCTCCGGGTACTCCGGTTTTCCCTGTCCAAATTTCATTCCAGCAACACTCTCCACTATCATTTCATTTCATCTGTCATTCATTTAATCATTGCCCCAGAGGAGTGCGACAGGCTTCGGCAGCCGGCACAGTTCATATCCTCGCCGCTAGATGGGGGCTTCATTCATTCCATTCCTGACCCGGCCGGAGACTGGAAGCAGGATGTGGATTTTCTTCTGTTTCTTCTTCTTCACTTGGACAAGGATGCGGGGCTCCATTGCAGCTATAATCAGGTCATGCCAAGAGTGCCAACGAGGGAAACACCCGTCCGCTTAACTAAGGAAAACCTCGGGCCATGATTCCGTACAGGCCGAGAGAGCTCATGGCGTGTGACATTTTCGGCCCATGTCCGAAGGGCGCTAGGGGAAACCAATTTCTCCTAGTGACGGTCTATGTTTTCCCAAAATGCGTAACACTTGACCCAATGCGGAAGGCCACATCAGCTCAAGTTTTTAGCCATCTTGTGAACAGTGTGTTCCCGAAGGTCGGGACTCCTGAGTTTCTTCTCTCAGACCACGGGACCCAGTTCACTTCTCAGGAAATTGGAGATGCTATGGTTAGATTAGGTGTTAAGCGTGTGTTTTCTAGTGCCAGATACCCAGAATCCAACTTTTCTGAAAGGATAATGGTGGCAATTAGCAAATTCGCAAGAATTTACTGCCCAGAGGACCACCAAAGCTGGGTGATATTTGTACATTTCATGGAGAAATGTATGAACTCCTCTTTTCATGAGAGTATTTCTGATATGCCCATGTGCGTCCATTTGAATAGAAAGCCTGAGAGGGCATGGACGAAGGTCATACTTTTATGCCTAAATATATTGAACCTTCGAGGGAGGATAGAATTGAAGCTGCGAGAGAAAGCCTTATTGATGCAGCCGAGACACGGCAAAGGCAAATTAAGAATAGGCGCTTCCGCCCCCCATTCAGAATTAATGAGCAAGTTCTCATTAAAAAGCGCACAAAGGCTGACCTAACGAGAAAAATATACCCGAAGTTCTCACCGGTATATTCTGGCCCCTTAAAGATTGCATGTGTTTTTTGGTAACAATTGTTACGAGGTTGTGATTTTTGAAGGGAGAGAAGTCATTGGGCGCTTCAATTCCAAGAATTTAAAGAAATATGTGAAAAGGATTGTATAGCTCGAGTATAAAATAATGATACATATGTCAGAATATGTAGAAGTGATGCAAATAAAAGCTAAGTCGACTTTTATTTGAGACATCAAGGGGGAAGATGTACCATTATTTTATAGCTCGCGCGCCACTAGTTGATGAGTTTCGAACGGTATTCCGTATAGGAACATATGGTGGCGACCGCTACGTTTATGACGTGCATGGGAAGGAAACCGAATGTAACCGAGACTGCGCGAAATTGCTCGAAGCAGGTCACCGTAAGGAGATGGAGTCGCGAGACAGTGGACTGCAACATTCGTGACGTCAGAAAACCTCGACGCATGCATTCAGGAAATGAATTAAACATAATGGATAAACAGAGTATTTTTCGCAGTATGATTGAGACTAAATATCATGTCAGAATACTAGAAAGTGTATACATGTATTTATTGAATTATTAAGAAGCCTGTAATACAGAGAAATGAGTATATTGCACTCTAGCGACGAGGAGCGTCGAACTAGGATATCCCAGGGTGGGGGTAAGAGTTCTCAAGCGCAGTGCGACAGGAATGGAGTTGACAGATCATAATGTGATTTCAAGTGAGAACTATGTCCGAACTACGGGGGTGACGGAATAGTGATATCGTGTTCCGGGAGATATTTTACACAGACCGTGAACATTCCGAACAGTGAAACTAGCGAGTAGAATGTACATTTTTTGTATACGAATACGGTGTATGAACGTTTTAATATCATACGTGAGGCTGCAACATATGAGCAGAAACATTTCATAATTTCTTACGGCGCGGAGTAATACTTTTGCCGTTGTGAAGCGAGTGCGGCAGGCAGCCATTGCAAACGATCATCCCATAAGGGATTATTGACGCTACACACTTGTTGATTGTAACGTTAGAACAGACTGTGATTCTTGCACTGTACTTTTGGCAGAAACAGTATACTTCTCGTACGTCATGTTGGAAGAACAGACATCAAGGGGAATTTGTAATGACTTTATTATGAATATAGTCATGTGCGGTTAAATCCATGTCGTAAGCACCACATTCGCACTGGCGGAGAACTCTCATAATGTAACCATAATGTAGCATGTGGTCTGAGAACACGACTTTCTCGTTCCAAACAGCTGGAAATTATAAGAATGTTTTACGCACCTCTGAAAGAAAATAAAGGGCAGGACAAGATATGGTTCAATGGGGAGTGCAAAGAGGCGATTAAAAAAGAGAAAGAAGTACAAACAGAGGATGCTAGATAACGACACCCCACAATCCAGAGAAGAATACGTGGAGGCAGCGAGAGAAACAAGGAAAGTAATACGTAAAGAAAAGAGGCAGTTCATAAACAAGCAACGGGAAAAAGCTGAAGAAGACAGAAACAAGAACAATGTAAGAACATTCTATAGGTATGCAAGGTATTTCAAGACGGAGTACAGACCAAGAATCGTAGCAATGGAAAACAAAGAAGGTGATTTGGAGGCTGGTCAAGAAGAGGGCTTGAAGTTATGGAAGGACTATTTTGAACAATTGTTGAATGTCCCTGAGGAAAAAGAGGTGACTGAGGAAACAAAGGCATATGAAGGACCCCAACCAAATGTGGAGGAGCCTACAATGAAGGAAATGGATGAAGCTCTAAAGCAAATGAAGAACAGCAAAGCTCCAGGAACTGACTGCATGGCAATAGAACTGCTAAAACAAGGTGGAGAAGCATGCAGAAAAGCACTGTATCGATTGATACTGCAAGTATGGAGAAATGAAAAGATGCCCAATGAATGGCAACAAACAGTAATATGCCCAATATATAAGAAAGGAAACAGAACCAAGTGTGAGAATTACAGTGGCATATCATTATTATGTAGCGCATACAAGATTCTTGCGCGCGTTCTCTTACATAGACAACTATCATTCATGGAGGAAAATCTTGAAGAACACCAGGCCGGTTTCCGGAAAGGCATGTCAACAACAGACCAAATATCCATACTCAGACAGATAATTGAAAAGATCTGGGAATTTGATAAGAAGGTATACTGCCTGTTTATTGACTTCAAAAAGGCCTATGATAGTGTCAACAGAGAAAGCATCTGGAGGATAATGGAAGAATCGGGAATACCTTCGAAACTGATCGGGCTGACAAAAATGTGCATTGAGAAAACGGAATGTTAAGTGAGAGTTGAAGGCAGGGAATCTGAATGTTTTACTGTGGAGACGGGTGTCAAACAGGGAGATTGCATATCGCCCAGCCTGTTTAACTTGGTTTTGGAAAAAGCACTAAAAGGAGCATCTTCGATTGGAAGAGGTACGATTGTAGGGGGTGAAGTGAAACTCTTAGCGTTTGCCGATGACATTGTGGTTTTAGCGGAGGAGGAAGAGGAACTAAAAATAACAGCTAAAGTTCTAATAGAAGAAGCACAAAGTGTGGGTCTGAGGATCAATCAAGATAAGAGAGAGTATATGATTGTAACCAGAAACAATAAAGTGGAAACAGAGGGAGTACTGGCAATAGAAGATATGGAATTTAGGAAGACTAGGTCTTTCAAATACCTAGGGAGTACAGTCAATGCCAACAACAACATGGAGGAGGAAGTAATGAACCGGCTAAAATCTGCAGGGAGGTGTCTCTTTTCAATGAATAAACTATTTACCAGCAGGCTAATAACGAAAACAACAAAACTCCGCATTTACAAGACAATCGTGTGACCAGTATTAATGTGTGGGGCGGAAAAATGGACACTGAGCAAGAAAATGGAGAGAAAAATTATAACTTTTGAAAACAAGGTATCAAGAAAAGTTTTTGGGCCAGTATCTGAAAATGGAATCTTTAGAAGAAGAAAAAATATTGAAATACACACGCTGTTTAATGAACCCGATGTGACAGCTGTAATAAAGAGCAGAAGAATTGAATGGCTGGGACATGTCCTGAGAAGAGAAGAGAAAATGGTGAAGACAGTGCTAGAAGGGAAGCCACAAGGTACGAGACCCCTGGGTAGACCAAAACTGAGGTGGATGGATGGAGTCAAGAAAGTCATGGAGACACTGGGAGCCAACGAGAACATGGCAAGCAACAGAGACCAATGGAAGAGGCTAAAGAGTGAGCCAATGAACCGACTTCGGTTCGAGTGGCCAAAGAAGTAAGTAAGTAAGTAAGTAAGTAAGTGTACTAATGAATCAATGAGGCTTTAACTTAATTTTGTTAACTTAGATTCATGGCGTAGGAAGCATTGTTAAACATTTTGAGTCCATCTAAATGAGTGTTGAACTCGATTTTCGAATTGATAAATTTCCACTTTGATTGAGCCACGTGTTTTACGTGCATTTTGTTATTTGAGATTTCTTCTTCTTTCTTTTTGCGTTTTGCCCATTATTGAGCGCGCTTGAACTTGTGTTTCGGCTTGATGATATTCGCCTTCCTATCTTCCCAAAATCTCTTCATGAAGTCACTGTGCTGCTTCTTCCGTTCTTCTGTCCACTTGGTTCCAGTCCTGCCACTAGTTTTCGCCCTAAACTTGTGCTTTGTTACTGCGGTCCTGGAGACTTTGCGGTTTCTCAGAATATTTTCTCCGATGTTGAACTCTTGCAGGTCCTCTCTTGTTTCATCCAGCCAGACTATCCTTGATTTCTGAGAATTTATTACATTGAATAACCTTTTTGTAAGTCTATAATCGTCCATCCTGAAGGGGTGTCCATAAAATATTAAACGTCTTTTTCGTACAGTGTTGCTGAAACTATCTGTGTGACGTTATAGGTCTGAATTTCGTCTTTTAATCCAAATTCCGTTTTCTTGTGTGGGGCCGAATATTTTTCTAAGAATTTTACGTTCTTGCTTTTCTATATTTACAATTTTAGAATGCCCTCCTAAAGCTATGGTTTCTGAAGCATATAGAGCTTCCGGTAGTACAACTGTTTTGTAGTGTTTCAGTTTTGCATTATGTGACATTACTCTTTTATTATAGTGATCCCATGCTAGTCTGAATGCTCTATGAAGTTTTGAGGCTCTTTCTGTGTTAGCCAAACTGTCCAATCCTGAAGGAAGAATTATTTCTCCAAGGTATTTAAAAAATTCTACTTGTGATATTGCTCCATACGCTGTTTCTATTTTTTCTTTCTTCTTCTTTTGCTGAAAATTCTGCATGTACTTGTTTTTTTTCAAATGATATTTGAAGGCCTGCTTGTGATGCTATTCTGTATAATGTCTCAATAGCATGCTTAGTTTCTTCTTTGGTCCAAGTGATAATCGCTAGGTCATCTGCGAAAGCCAAGCATTTCACATTGATTTTGTTTCCAGCAGTTCCTATGCTAACGCCTTTGATGTTCTTTTCTCACTCTCTGATGACTTTGTCTAGAACCAGGTTAAATAGAAGGGGTGAAAGTCCGTCTCCTTGGCGAACACCTATTCGTACTTCAAAAGAGTCAGAAATTTCCCCAAGAAACTTCACCTTCGATGTTGTATTGGTGAGAGTCTGACGAATCAGTTCTCTGGTCTTCCTGCCCAATTGAAGTTCTTCTAGCGTCTCAAACAGGGTTTGCCTGTCCACAGAATCATATGCTTTCTTTAGGTCCACAAAGGTGACAATTGTGGGGTTGGATCTGCGGATCTTCAAAATCATCTTCAGATTCCATATCTGTTCAGCACATGAACGCCCTTTCCTAAAACCCGCTGATATTCACCAATCAAATGGTCTGTTTGTTTCTCTAGTCTGTTCAGAAGAGCTTTAGATAGGATTTTATAGGCCACAGATAATAGGGATAGACCTCTATATTTGTTTGGATCAGTTTTGTTACCTCTCTTGTGCAATGGATGTATTTACGCGCACTTCCAGTCCTGTGGGATCACTTCTGTTTCCCAAATTGCTTTTAAAATTGCATGGATTCTTCTGGTGACCTCTTCCCCACCGAGTTTCAACATTTCAGCGGTAATACCGTCTTCTCCTGGTGCTTTGTTGTTTTTAAGAGATTGAATGATTTCAGCCGTTTCTTCCATTGTCAGTGGATGTGAATCTGGATTCGCTGCAGGCTTTTCAAAGAGCATGTTTTCTTTCGGTGGGTCACAATTGAGTAGGTCTTGGAAGTAATCTGCTAAGATCTTGCAGTTTTCCTTGGTGTTTGTTTCTAGTGAGCCATCTGGTCTACTGAAACATATGCTAGGTGGTTGATAACTAGGCAGACTCTCACGGAAGGTCTTATAGACATTTCTGGTGTTGTTTTTTAGGAAATCCTGTCGTATGTCCGCTTCTCCCTGTGGATGATCTTAGCTGTTGATTTCTGGATCTTAAGGAATAATTCCCATCGTTCAGTTGTCTGATGTCCGTTCCATTTATTCCAGGCTTTAATTCTGTCTTCAATTGCTTTATCACAGGTTGTGTTCCACCATCTGTGTTTCCTTTTCCTTGGGGGCTGCCCTAACTTCTGTGCTGATGTCAGAATTGAGTTTCCTAAGTCCCTCCAGTCTTCGGGATTTTGCTCTTTTATGGCCTGAAGAAATTCTTTGGCGTTCTGCTTGAGGTGCTCCGGATCCACTCTTAGTAATCTCTTAGTTTTTGGTTTGGATCTATTAGGCTGGAATTTCACTTTGATTTGGCTTAAGTAGTGATCAGAGTCAATCACTCCCCTGCGCACTCTAACATTTAGGATTTCACATATGTTATGTTTGGACACTGCTACATGATCAATTTGGAATTCTCCTAGTGCTGGATTTGGTGATTTCCATGTTTTCTTCTTGTGTGGAGACCTGGTGAAATATGTAGACATGAGCCTCAAATTAAAGGATTTACAGCAATTTATCAGATGCTCACCATTCTGATTTGTTCTCCAATGTGCTGGATGATGACCAACTATGGATCTATACTTCTTTTCTCTACCAACCTGTGCGTTAAAGTCACCGAGTAAAATTTTCACATGATGTTTAGGAATGTTGCTGATGGTTTCCTCAAGGAGTTCCCAAAAGTCTTCTACTTTCTGAGGGTTTTTCTTATTGCCATTGTTTATGGGAGCGTGGGCATTAATCAATGTGTATGCCTTGTTGCTTGATTTTATTGAGAGAACGGAGATCCTTTCGGAGGGAGAAGTAAAGTTGAGTACTGAACTGGCTATTGTTTTTCTTACAAAAATCGCTGTTCCAAATTGTGATAAATTATCTCCAATTTTTATGGCTGGTTTCCCCTTATACATCCTAAAGTTTTCTGAATCAAAATGATTTTCGTCTTGGAAACGTGTTTCCTGAATGGCTGCAATTTGAATATCAAATTTATTCAAGGTGTCAATTAACTGTTTAAGTTTCCCAGTTTTGAGCAAAGTGTTCACATTGACTGTTCCGATGAAGTTCTTTTTCTTCGGGCGAAGAGATTTTGAGAAGCTCCGACTCTTCTCAGCATGATGTTCCCGATCCCCCAGAATCCGATGATCGGGAGAACCCGAACTGTTTAAGTCCGGGGCCTGGGGTAGTTGCTGTGATCCAAAACGATCCATCATGCCAGGTTCACAAGTTGAAAGTGAAAGGTTGGGGTGATCACATGAAATGATCACATGGTTGCAATTCGATTGTTGAGGTCGAGAGGTGCCACTCGATGTTCTGCAGCTGTTTACAGAGTGATTGGTCCGCGAGAGGTATTTTATTTCCCTCAAGTCCGCTGGCAAGTCAGTGAGGACCCCCCTATCCGCCACCTGGGACCCGCCACGTGGGAGTATCTATCACCTCTCCCCTGCTACGACAACGTAGTAGGTTCGTAGATTTAATTATATAATTATTATTATCGACTTCTCGTTAGATTGGAGATATATTTGATGAACATCAACGATCTTTTATACGCAATTTCCTAGATCAGACTTTAAGAAAGTCTATATAACAATACCAATAGGACATGATTTGTAATGAAATATTGTCAGGCAAGACTTTAATCTAGTCAGGATATTTTATACCATTTTGAATATGATTCCACGCAGTTATTTATTTCAGATTTATCTAGGGAGAGTTAACACTAATTTTGTGCAGTATAATATGCGGATAAACAATTTATTCTGTATTTTTATGGTCACTACTGGGTGATACAGACAATTGATTGAGGTATATAATAGGAGGTCACCAAATATAGGTGTACATTATCGTTGAGCATACCAGTGGGTAGTGCTATAATTATTATTATGGTTAACAGTGATGTTACTGTTAAATAGAAAGTATATTGATGGAATTGAGCCAGTCAGAGCCAATTATTACCGAGTTTTATGAAAATCTACGTCACCGAATAATTATTTAATTAATCCTTGTGTATGGGTTAGAGATCAGCTGTTTGATCACAGATGTTTTAATACCCCACTGCTACAACCACTCACAGCACAATACTGCACTATAATCGTTATAGATGGATAGATTATCTTTGATGGAGTTAAAATAAATGCCAACATTATTCATTTATTGATTGTTCTAAAATAATTCACATGGAGTTGACAATTAAAACTTTCAATTAGCTTTACTGCTCGTTGGATTTAAATGCGCTTATGATAAATTGAAACTAATTATGAGAAAGATTAAACAAATTTTTAGATTGCAACGAGCCAAGTCAATTAATAATTCAAGTCAATGATGAAAGCAAGTTATTTATGAGATAAATGAATTATAAAACATAAACAAATTGTTAATGAAACGAGAATGCATACGAGAAGCATTAATATGAATTGTAGTATATGTAAATAAGGAAATCATTGAATAATTATTGATAATTTTGATCTATTGTATATATATATATGATAAATTTGCGAATTAAATATAGAATGTGTTAAGGTGAGCGACAACCTACAATAATTTCATTTAGGGTTGTATAAGATGTTTGATGATGTGTAGATTTTCTTCTTGATGTGTCAAGTTGGACTCGATGCGATTCCATGGTTTATGGACTGATATTCCGATAGCATTACCCTATTGGTGGGGTATTTTGGGCATTCTTTTGAAGGCAAGGATTTTTCTTGTTTTCTTGTTTACTTTTGTGAATACATTCTTTTTTCATTTTAATCTTTATGGCATGATGCTTAACAGAGGTGGTGGAAGGTTGTATTAGGAAGGCCCTCGCTGGGTATTTCGGGGTATTACCAAGCTTCCGAGGTGCTCCATTTTTGGAATCTCATGTTCCCTGAACTACTTTTTTGCCATGGTATTTCATAATACTACCTTGTTAGGTGTATTTGTGCCCTATTATCCCATTCACTTGTGAGTAGGACCTGGGAGTTTTTCTAGTCGGGGATTTTCAGGTTCTTTGATCCGGCAGTCTTCGCGGCATGCAGCAGGTAATGGTAGGTAATTACGGATGCAGTACCATCTCGGCATTTGCCTGGAGTAGAAGTGAGACACCTCGGGAAACCACTTCCAGGATGGCTGAGGTAGGAATCGAATCCACCTTTTCTCAGTTTTACCTCAAGGGGCTGGTGAGTGTACCCCGTTTGAGCCCTCTGCCGAGAATTAAATTTCTTGGCATGGCCGGGAATCGAACCTGGGCCTCCGCCGTGACAGACAAGAATGATAACCACTACGGAATAAGGCGGACACCAATTCAATAGTAGGTCTGCATAGAACTCTAAGCGTACCTACGACAACATAAACCTTCAGCAAAGATAGAAAATCAATCAAACAAATAGTCTAAGTAAACAACTTCTCACCAAATACGATAGACCGAAACGTACTAGAACATCTGAGAAAAAACTTAAGATAAAGTGACACTCATTAATGAGAACAAGTTCACACATTTCAATTTCGAGATCAAAAACACATATAAAATTATAATTTTCAAAAGTCAAGGAATAAAAATAACAATCAAAACATTTAATACACTTGGTAAACGCTTGCACAATACAGTAGTAACTTAAATAAGCAGGACATGTATTCGAATTCTGAAGTATAGAGCTTGAATTTTCTTTCGTTCTTACACTTGCCATCGGGCGCGCCACCGGCGTATGGTTATGCAATACCAGCTTCCGGTTTAGTAGTCAGGTAATGGAAGCAATGGGAACTGTGTACTACAATTTTCCTTGCATGTAACTAAGTAAATGATTGTTGTTAGGAGAAATAAATAAATAAATATAGCCTAGATAATCCCATAAGGGCAAATGCCTCCTGCAAGCAGGGACGTGCTCTTGTTTAAACTAGTTAGACGAGCAAGTCCTAAGGAGTCGTGTACAAGTTTTTAATCCACTTACTACACTTCACAGTAGTTCACTTCACTACACTACATTTCACTTCGCTCTAGGAAGGTGGTGAGGGCCAGTTCTCGTGTCTTTGTATGTGCCTATTTGTTGTAGTTGACCTTGTGCGTTGTTTGGCTTGTTACAGGTTGCAGAAATGTATCTTTCATGTCATAGGTGTGCTGTGCTGTCTACCAGTATATTTCGTTGTTGAAGCTCTCCTTCTCTTCCCTTCTTATATTTCCATACGTCTCCATTCTTGTGTCTCCCTTGCTATCCTCGTCCAGTGTTTGCCTGTCTTCCTTACGATTGAGTCTTTCCAGTGGGTCCTCTGTCTACCCACGTTCCTTCTTCCTGTCCTGGGGTCCCATACCATTAGCTTGTGCGTCCATCGATCGTCTTTAATTCTGGCTACGTGGCCTCCCCACTTCCATTTTAGCCTGTCAACTGTTGTCACGGCATCTTTCATGGCGGTTCTTCTTCTCATCTCCTCGTTTCGTAATCTGTCCCTCAAGGGAACTTGAAGGATCTTCCGTTCCATTTTGCGTTGACATACCCGGATTGTTTGCCTTTGCTTCTCTGTTAAACCCCAGGTTTGACAGCCGTATAGCAGTGCCGGCATTACACACTTTTCTAGCACTTCTGACTTTAGCACTTCTGGGATTGGTCCATCAACATACATTTTCAGGACCAGAAATTTTTCCTTGCTTGTACAAATCGTCTCTTGATTTCCTGCTCCTGGGAGCAGTCAAATGACAGGTTTTGTCCAAGATAGACGTATTCCTGTCGATACGCTAGTGGCTTGCCATTGATGAGGATTTGTACTTCCAGTGAGTTGGTCATCAGTTTTGTTTTTAAGGGGTTCATAGATAGACCTACTTCTTTACTGACAGTGTCCAGGTCCGCTAGCATTTGTTCCTAACTGTTGCCGATTTTCCTAGCAGTGCAATATCGTCTGCGAACCGTGTGTCAGCCTTTCCCCGTTTATTTCGATGCCGTATTTGTTGTCCCATTCCAACTTCCTAAATTGGTTCTCCAGTAGGCATGTGAACAACTTTGGTGAGAGGGGTTCGCCTTGTTTCACGCCTCTCTCTAAGTTGATGTTCGCACCGTCCCTCTCCGTTCTTACCCTCGCTTGGCAGCCTTCGTAGAGCTTTTCCAATAGTCTGACATATCTCTTTTTCATGCTTTAGCTTCTCAATGCCTCTAGCACACAACTATGCTCCACAGAATGAAGACTTTGTTGTAGTCTACGAATGCAATGTATAGTTCGAGATTAAATTCCTGTGTTTTTTCCAAGAGCTGATTAATTGCTTGCAGGTGGTCAATTGTGCTAAAGCCTGTCCTAAAACCGGCTTGTTCCACTGCCTCGTTTTCATCTAGTAGTTTGGACTTCCTTCTAGTCATGATTTTCGTGAAAAGTTTGAAGAGATTGGGCATTAAACTGATTGGTCTGTAATTATTAATGTCATCTTTAGCGCCTTTCTTGTGAAGCAGAACAATAACGCTCTGTGTCCATTCTGTTGGAATTTCTTCTGTTTCAAGTATCATGTTGAATAGCCTTGTTATCACTTCTATGAGATCCTCACCACCCATTTTCAGATATTCGTTGTAGATGGCATCTTCTCCGGGACATTTCTCGTTTTTCACCTCCTTTATTGCTGCCCTGACTTCACTGGTCATCATGGGAGGAATTTCTTCGTCGTGTAATGCCTTCAGCCCCTTATCGCTTTGGTCTGAGTCTCTTCTTTGGTGTGTACTGGAGTACAGCTCTCTGTAGAAGTCTGTGGCCTGTTTCGTTATTTCCTCCCTTGTAGCTTGTCTTTTACCTCTTTTATCTTTCACTCCAAGCATCCACTGTTTGTCTGGTGCCAGTTCTTTTCTCATCTTTCTTATTGATTTTGATTCTTCTGCGTACTTTATGATGATTTCTGTGTTGTGGTCTCTAATGTCCTTTCTAATTTCCCTTTTTGTGCGCTTATTATGCTGCCCGTACTCTAACTTTCTCTGGTTGTTATCTACAGCTTGTGCTTTCAATATTTCCCTTTCCTCGATTATGTGTTTGGTGCTGCCTTTTAGCTTATCGCGTCGTCCCTTCTTACTTCTTGGTATTGCTGAGATGTTAGATGCAGATGTTATACATTTTATGAGTTCTGTGTAGAGGTGATGTGTGCTTAGGTGATTTTGTTGTTTCAGGTGATTTAGATTTTGCTGGATTTCTTTGGCGTATTCGGTCTGGTTGATCTGTCCAGGGCCAGTTTTCCTGGTCTTGAAGTATGGCCGTCTATTCTTCTTTAATGTCAGCTTTAAGTGCACCATTCTATGGTCGGTGTCGAATTTTAGCCCGTTGATCACTTGAATATCCGTTACTTCCTTTAAGTTGTCGGTAAGTATAAAGTCAATTTCGTTTTTGTCCTGCCGTTCGGGCCTCTCCATGTCCATCTACTCTCTGGCATTTTCTCGAAGGAGGTGTTCACAATTTTCATGTTGTGTCCTTGAGCAAACTGGATCAATCTGTCTCCCATTTCTAATTCCGTATGCGAATGGTCCCATAGGAGCTTCGTCTGTATGTTCCTTGATTCCCACTTTACTGTTCAAGTCCCCATTACGAATGTTATTTGTGTTTTGAAGTTGTCCAGTGTGTCTTCTAATTGCTCGTAAAACTTTTCAATTTCCTCCTCTGTGCAGTTCTCTGTGGGGGCATAGATTTGTATAATAATAATAATAATAATATCGTATGGCCTCGGGTGCCTGGTGCAAGCTTTGCTATTTGACACCCAGAGGGTAGCTTGCATGTCGAATTTCGTAGTTCCTTGACTATGAAAGTCAAGGAGGTTAGATGTTAGATATCTAATCTCCTTGAACACAATAGCGCTTTCTAGTAGAGAAATGAGGAACTTTGTGCTGGCGGAAACTCCCGAGATTAATTTTGCCATTATGAACTCGGCCTACTGAATTCAAATGGGTTCTTTGACATGCCAACATCGTATGACATGCGTATCGTATTTTTGCCGCCTTTCAAAAATCACTTACCACGGTCAGGGGCGAACCTGCAATCTTGGGGTTAGTAGACCGACACGCTATCCACTCACCCACCGTGGCAAGCTATTTGTATAATTACGATGGTATTCCCTTCTAGATCTAAGGACAGTAGCGCAATTCCCCGAATTTCCTAAATGTAGTTTTTTAGGGGATTCTTGATCATGAAGCCCACTCCTTTTTGGCCTTTGGTTTCACCGATGTAGCTGAAGACGTCTCCATTAGGTTTTCCTCGGACTCCTTCGCCGAGTTGTCTTACTTCACTAAGTCCTAGTATGACGTACTTTATGTTTAAGAGAGCATTAGTTGTAAAATGCACCAAGAATGATATTGTCTTGAGTTTGGTACAATGAGAAAGCTCTACATGTGTCTATTCCTTATGTATTAATAATAATAATGCATTTTATTAATCTCTTAAGGAGTCAAGAACTCATATACAAAGGAATCGTACAGTTTTATCTTGCTGGCGACAAATTACAATTCAATGTTTAGTTTACAAAGGTTTCAGTATGAAAATATATACAACATTTTGTATCTTTCATAAGTTTTTGTACACAATGTGTTCTTCTTTTGCCTTCTCGGATTTTGGAATTTCTTCAAAGTGACATTTTATAATCATCCCACATAACTGTTTTAGCTTCCTTTTAAAGATTGCTAGGCTAGGTGCAATTTTTATATTTTCTGGTAGTCTATTGAACTTTACAAAGGCACTATACTTAATGCTATTACTGCCATATTGTATGGAACTGATATGTCATCTGCATGTCTAATTTTGTAAGAGTGTAAATCAGATTGTTTAGTGAAGTTTAAATTTGTGTGGATACTTTTGTGTAGGATTTGGTACATCAAGACATTTGATTTGATTTCTTCATTTAGGGCTACAGGTTGAATTTCACTCGTAATATAAAAGTATTTGGTTGGTGTTAAAAATGGGTAGTTAAAAATAATTCTTATGGCTCTATTCTGAATTATCTCAATTTCCCTTTCTAGGTAATTTGAGCATTCTATCCAAATTGTTTTAACATAATTTAAGTGTCTATGGATTAAGGAAAATCCACTTTCCTGTGTAAATATTTTGGGATATAGTAGCTCAATTTTTTTATCATCCCAGCAGCAGGTGATATTTTTTAAACGAATGCGTCAGGAGAGATTTTCATCTATTATTAGGCCTAGGTATTTGACAGATGAGACCCTTTTATCTGCCTTTCCATTCAGCATTATATTCTGATTTGTTCTACGCTTAGATATTATTAAATCATTTGTTTTATCTTCATTTATTATTAATTTATTTGGCTGGGTACAGCCAGGTATTGTATTCATGTCCTCCTGCATGTGTGTAATCAGCGTGTATGCATTGTAAAAGGTGCTTAAGTCGTCTGCAAACAACGTTATATTACCATGAAAACGGAGTGTTGCTATGTCATTAATATATACTAAAAAGAGGGAAGGACCCAATTTTGATCCTTGGGGCACACCGTGGGCAATATTTACTTCCCTACTTCTGTAGCCATTTATTTAAATATACTGCTTACGATTGGATAAGTGATTTTTAAACCATGTCCAAGCTACTCCTCGGATACCTGCTTTATCAAGTTTCCCTAAAAGAATTTCATGGTCAACAGTATCAAACGCCTTTTTCGGGTCTATGGAAAGGCCACTCGCTGTCTTCTTATTATCTATGACATCCTGCAAGTTAGAGATCATATCAATTGTGGCTATTTTTGTGCTTGAGTTTTCTCGTAATCCATACTGCCCTTTGTAGAAGTAATCATTTTTATTTAAGAAATTAACAATTCTGTTTTTACTACTGTTTCGAGTACCTTGGATATGGGTGGGGGGATGGAAATGGGTCTCTAATTGTCTGGATTGCTTTTGTCACCTTCTTTATAGACTGGTATGACTCGTGCTGTTTTTAGATCATCAAGCACCAGGCCCGTCTCCAAAGATAAATTTATTAAAGTAGTTAGTGGGCTACTTTGCATGTCAATGGAGTTTAACAATTTTACTGACATACCATCTTTGTCTCGGCTACTTTTCATTTTAAGGCTTAATATAATATTGCGAATTTTCATCTCATTAGTCGGGGTCATAAATATGGAATCTGTGTTGACATTAATTTCATTAACTTTCTTCTCTGGGAGGATGTTTTTGGCTAACGTGTGTGCTATGTTTATAAAGTGAGTGTTTAGAGCATGCAAATATTTCCTTTTCTTGTGAAAAATTTACCGTCAATTATTATCTCACTGGGATCATCTTTGTTTTCAGTTGTGCAGTTGTAGATCATTTCATTGATTACTTTCCAAGTACCTATCTTTTATGCTATTGGCGTTCAATGTTAATTTATGTTCATAGTATGAGGATTTCAGTGTCCGTTTTAAAGCTTTGTTCCTACATACTATGTGCTCTTCCTTCAAGAGGTTGTTGTTTCTCTGAATGCTAGTTTTACGTTTAGCACGTAGTAGGTCCCTTTGTATAATTAGCTGAATTAATTATGTTGTTATCCATGGTTTTTTGTGGTTCTGGTGTATTTCCTGCAAAGGTGTGTCAGTGTTTTCTTTGTTGGGTGTCTGCATCAAGATTGTGTGTTTCATGGTGGTGTAAGTTTTGTTTACATCATCTAAACAGTCTATTTGATTGATATCAATAGAGAATTTGTTTGTGTTCACGTACCGGTAATTTTTATTTACGTTTTTAGAACTAGACCTTTGCTGGTTGGGGGGGGGGTATTTAAATGTCATGTTCGAGATTGGGCTTTTGCCTGGAGAGTAATTTGACCAGAAAATCTCAGTTAGAAAAATATTATGATCACGAATATCACTATTTATATTGCTTATTCTATAGACATATTTACAGTTATTAGTGGCTACCTCATCAAGGAGTGAACTTGTGGATCCACATATTCTTGTTGGATAGCGAGAATTGCCTTGTGTGAAACCATAGCTTGATAGTAGATTGAGGTATGTTTTGGTTACATTATTTTTGTTTAGTTAGTTAATATTTGTATCACCAATGCATAAGCAGAGATTGCATGAAATTTGTTGCGTTATTTATGTTAAGATTATATACTGTAATTATATTAATAGTACGCAAGTTATTGAAACGAACAGTATCACTTCTTTTACGCTCTAACTGTATCAAGCTATGGTTACTCTAGGTAAAGAACTATTATATTCCATTTTTGTGGACAAACTCCCACGCCTCCACCTGTTTGCAACAGAATAGTTGTTTAGGTTGAAATATTTCGCTTCATTACTTTTCACTAAAATCTCGGTTACCACTATGAGATCTAGATTTTCCACAATATGTATTAGTATCTCGATATCTTCCAGTTTACTTTTTATGCTTCTGCTATTTAGGTAAAGACACCAGGGGCGGTTCGTGAGGTGGTGCCCGTGTGCCATGGCACCACCAATGTAATGAAGAGAGAATAATTACATTTCCATTTTTAGGAAATTGTATGCAAATTCTGCATTTATTTGAACGAGCGCGCAAACTGACAGGCGTTCTGGTGGCGCTACCTGCGAACAGCGACCGCATCAGACACATTACTGCAATAAGGACTAGTTTGGCTTGAGTTCGTTTGTGTTGTGTTGAGACGCATATTACCTTGAGGTAGAGCCAATGGCCCTGTGCACGGCCATGCCCTGTGACGCGGAGCTCCAATTCTATCCACTAGATAGCAGCACGTCACAGGTACAAACACACATTACACGATAGAATGCTGAACTGCTTTATCTTTCAACCACTAGATTACAGCATATGGCAGCACAGTACAGGCTGCACACTTCCAGTGGTACCAGCTTGACGATATGCCACTGTGTCTGACTATTCAATAAATCCAAACCACAAAATAGTTTCAGTTACGAGTCTATAAAAAGTGATCCGCAAAAGGTGTGGAAATGCAATCGCGACGATTGTCACCCACCACTCAATTTCAGTGATTGTGACTTGGTGAAGGAGGTTACAGAAAAGATACAGTTGTCTGTAAATGAACTAAGGAACACTTTCATGCAGGACTTAAAAATAATTAAGCAAGCCACGGAATTCATTAACGAGCAGTTTGAAGATTTCAAAAACCTCACAAATGAGATAAAGAAAAGAACACTGGAAATGGAAAAATCGTTGGCGAGTATAAACAATGAAACGAAGCAAGCGTTAGATGGGTCAGAAGACCTTAAGCAGTACACGCGTAGGAACAATTTGATATTAAGTGGAATGCCAGAAATGCCGAGGGAAAATGTGTACGACCTAGTGATCCAAGCTTCCAGGGCATTGGGTGTTGAGTTGGGACTCCGCGACATCGATGTCGCTCATCGTTTACCGGCGAGAGGCGGGGATGTGGGGCGAATCGTAGTGAAATTCACTAACAGGTGGAAGAAGGACGAAATAGTGAATGTGAGAATTCAGAAGAGAGTTATAACAACCCAGGACATTGGACTGAATTGCCCTACACGCAATATTTTTATAAATGACCACCTATCACCCAGGAACGACTACATTGCAAGAAGATGCCGGATCCCGAAGCAGAATGGGAAGATATTCGGAACCTGGACAAGAGACTGCAAGATTTATGTCCGGGAAGCTCGAGATGGCCCAAGCACACTCATCTGCAGTGAAGCGAAGATCGCCCACCTCGAGAAAAAATACGGACAATAAGTACTGCAGGTATCACACATCCAAAGTTGCATTTTATAGATTTAATGGACGTAGACGATTATAAACACAACGAAACATTAAGCTCTGTTGAAATTCATTGTGATTCTATAGAAAACTATAATTTACAGACTAAAATTCAGATTTTGAATTCAAAATTTAAATGTATCTACATCAATGCACGAAGTGTTCGGAATAAGTTCGAGGATATTATGCTCCTTATTGACGAGATTTTAGAAATAGATTTAATAGTCATAACAGAAAATTGGTTGTCAGACAAAGAAACACACTATTATAACATTCCAAGCTTTGAATCACACCATGTAACACGAGACGGGACTGGAGGAGGTCTGTCAATTTATGTATCTAGAAAATGGGCAACCAAGGTTATTAACACCATTAATAGTTATCACAGTATACTACAAATTGAAATATTTAAGAAACACAGAAGATACAGTGTAATTTCTTACTATAACCCAAGGGAGACTAATGCAAACGAATTTATGCTTGACCTTGAACGCATACTTTGCAATACTAACCCAAACACACTACTCATCGGAGACGATAATATAGATTTTCTAAAAGACAGCATTATTCACAGGGCCTATTCGTCTTTACTGAATTGCTTTAGTTTTTATCCATGCAATACAAGACTGCCAACAAGAATAACGCCTACTTCTTCAACTTTAATTGACCATATACATTCTAACTTTGCCAATGATAACTTCTATTTGTATAATGTTATGAGTGACCTTAGTGATCATAATATTTTAATTCTAGAAATTACATCACAACCAGAAGTGAGTACGCAATTCAATAATCGTTCAAATATACAAACATTTACGAAAATAAGTTATGCCAAACTGAACAATTTCTTTTCAAAAAATAAATTGCCAAATCTATCTACTGACGTCAACGAAGCATATAATCAGATTTGTGATTTCATTAGTAATGGACTTAGGACAGCTAGTATAAATATTAAGCAAAAACCGCAGGTAAAAGGCACACATAATCCATGGGTAACACATGAGTTTCTGGAAGCGGTAAAAAGAAAAAATAATTTGTATGCAAAAACTAAAACTAAAAACCCTTCAACTGAAACCATTAAAGAGTACACACAATGTAGTAGGGATGTGCTTAGAATGAAAAGAGCACTGAAAAAGTTATACTACAACAATGTAATTAGGGAAGGGAATACGATGAAAGGAATGTGGAAGGCAGTAAATCAAATACTTGGCAAACCTCATAATACACGAAACATTGTAGAAATTGAATATGAAAACGTACGATACACCTCTGGCCAGGATATATGTAGAGCATTTAACACGTATTTCATAAATGTTGTAGAAAACTTGGTTAAAGATCTTACTCCAAAGAACCCAATTTTGCCTTCGAACCAGACGATCTGTAACTCACTATACATAAAACCAACAAATGTGACGGAGGCTAAACAAATCATTCAAAACCTTGCGAACAAAAATAATTACACAGACGATGGAATAAATAACATACTCCTTAAGAGATCTGCCAATCATCTGGCTCCATTGCTTGCTGATATAATTAACTTGTCACTGCAAACGGGAGTAATACCAGATAAATGTAAATTAGCAAGAGTGGTGCCAGTATTTAAAAAAGGTGATGTATCTAATCCCAGTAATTACAGACCGTTGTGTATATTATCCTCACTTGTAAAAGTACTGGAAATAGTAATCAAAAAACAAGTCCTGAATTTCCTAACAAAAAACAATTTCTTCTTCAAATATCAGTATGGCTTCCTTCCCAAACATAGCACTGATTCAGTAACATTTGACGTAGTGTCACTTATAGATAAAGCATTAGACAACAATAAAATAGCAGCAGGACTATTTATAGATCTTGCTAAGGCATTTGACACAGTTAACCATATCTTGTTGCTAAGTAAATTATCAAATGCAGGAATTAGAGGAATAGCCTTTGAGTGGTTTAAAAACTACCTGTCTAACAGGAAGCAGTATGTTAATATAAATAAAACTAAAGGGTCCATCTCTGATGTTAAATGCGGTGTCCCACAAGGGTCAGTGCTTGGACCATTGCTGTTCCTGATATTTATTAATGATATAGGTTATTTAGAGTTTACTGGTAAAATATTTCTATTTGCAGATGACATATTTCTACTTTACGAGAGCGCATGTGAACAAAGGATTATGGAGAATATGCAAAAGGATTTAAATATACTAACAACATGGCTTTCAAAAAAACAAAATACATGCTATTTCATAAACCAGCTTACAGTTCAAACACTTCCAACATAGTTAAAATTGGCAATGCGCCCATCGAACGGGTTAAACAATACACGTATTTAGGCCTAACTTTGGACAATAACCTAAGTTGGAATGATCATGTCACAAATGTGAAAAAGAAAATTACGAATGTAATTGGTGTTCTAAAAAGGTTAAGGGATTATGGAATAAGCAATCAATATTTAAGGAGCATATATGCCTCTCTTATTCATTCTCACCTTATGTACATGAACATAATATGGAGTAAATGCACACAAGAATCAATAATTGAGCTCGAAGTACTCCAAAAAAGCGCAATTAAAATCATGTATGGTTACGATTTTGGGAAACCGACTGTACAAGTATTTCAGGAGACAAACATATTGCCATTACGAAGCCAGCTCAACTACTCTGAAGCTTTATTTATGTTCAGATATAAACATGGTCTTATTAGTCTTAATACTGAACTTCAATGCAGGAAAGACATTCATACCCATAACACAAGATCAGCAAACCAGTTATACATGGAGTCAACAAACACAACTAGATATGGTATTAAAAGTATTTTCTATTCAGCCAGCACAACTTATAATAACTTACCTCCTAAACTGAGACAAATTGTAAACTTAAACAAATTCAAAAAGGAAGCAGGTACTTCCTGAAACAATATGTTGAAGAATATAGATGAACTCATAAGCACTGAATAAATGTTCCTACCACCTTAGTATATTCTAGTATTAAGTTAATTACTAAGCCATATTTGTAAAGGGCGGTCCCCCCTTGAGCTATCAGCTCACTGGGACTTTCTGTACCCTATAAATAAATAAATAAATATCTTTTGTGTTAAACATTTATCAAATTTTTAGGCTCATATTGAAGACGGGGGTTATGTATTCTCTATTTGTAATGTAAAAATTCGGAATTTTTCAACGAGTATTACTGTGTTTCGTTAGTTTAATTTGGCGACACAGTTTCACGTCCCAAGCGTAAACACACATTCTCAAGTTTGTTAACTTAACTGCAAATGTGTATGATTAGTGTCCGTCGTTCAATAGCTTTTGTTTTCATTTATATTAGATGCAGGGGATATCCTTTCCAATCAATCGGTATGCACGAAGAGTAAGGTGTCTTGTAGGTAGGGCATCGTGTTCATTTCATCTCACCTATTTATTAGAGATAGCAACTGAAATTACGACAAAGAGGCTGTACACGCGTGTGTGTTATCAATAGACAGGCTTATTTATTCCTATATAGGCTAAGGTAAGCACATGCTACATATACTTGCATAGCATCGTGTATCATGCGGCATTGACCATATAAACACCGTTTTAATCTAAGTGTGCTCTTTGAATCGATATATGCAAGGTAGGTTCCTTATTAAAATTTGATTTGTTTCATGTTTGAAGATCGCATACCTCGAGTGCGAAGTACGAAGCCGTAGGAATCTCAATGAGCTCTGTGTCACCTTTCGATAGTGTAACAAAGAATAAAATAAGCGAGTTTTTACAATTCCCATTTAGCAATAGGACCCTCACTGAAAAAATAGACATTAAAAAACTGGGTAGGCCACTCCCAAATTTAAATCTCCAGTAACAGTCAAATAATCTATGCCGCAATTTCAATCCGGAGATTTATTCTTTATTTATAAATCATGTCACAAGTGAAGAGGTAAGAATAGTTATAAAAGAGCTAAAAAATAAATTCTGTGCTGGCATTGATGTCATCCCTGATGCAATTTTAAAGAAATGTGCAGAAAATATAATAAATCCACTTACGCACTTAATAAACAGTTCAATTCTCTCAGGAACTTACCCGGATATTTTGAAGTTATCAAAAGTAATTCCAGTGCACAAAAACGGTTCAAAAGATGAATTAGATAACTATCGTCCTATTACCTTACCAACTGGTATTGCAAAAATTGTGGAAAAAATTATGTACAAGAGACTGATAAGTTTCATAGAAAAAAAAATATTATCAAACTCACAACATGGATTTCGAACGGAAAAATCTACACAGACAGCAATTTACGAATGTAGTAATAGTATACTGAAATTAATTGACAATAAGGAACATGTAACTGGCCTATTCTTGGATTTATCGAAAGCATTTGATGTTGTTGAACATAAAATCCTCCTTACCAAGCTAAATCAATATGGTGTTAGAGGTCTAGCTAATAAATGGATAGAGTCTTACTTAACAAGGCGTAAACAAATAGTAAGCTTGAGACACAAGGATGATGGAACCAAATTACTTAATGAAACATTGTCCAATGAGGGAATTATTGAATTTGGAGTACCCCAGGGATCGGTTTTGGGCCCACTACTCTTTCTTCTATATATCAATGATATAACACAGAACGTTCATTCTCATAAGGAAATTTTGTTTGCGGACGATACAACACTCGTAATAAAAGGTGAAACTAAACAGGTCATACAGCAGTCTGCTGACTCCGTTACAGGAGAGTTAACCAAATGGTCACAAGATAATCGCCTCATAATAAACTATAAAAAGACAGTATGTCTAAATTTCCACACTATACAGAATAGGAATCCTGCGATGCCCAATATAACATTAAATGGTCATCAAATAGAAAATAAATCAGAAACAAAGTTTTTAGGACTATGGATACAACAAGACTTGAAATGGAATAAACATATACAATATCTGAATACTAAACTGAACTCGATGTGCTTTGCGTTACGTATTTTGAAAACCTGCACTAGCATGCACACATTAAGAAATACTTATTTTGCTTATTTCCATTCATACTTAAGATATGGGATCATATCTTGGGGTATGTCGCCAGATGTACTAAGCACGTTTAGGATACAAAAGAGGGCGATTAGAATTATGGCAAATGTAAACTCTAGAGAATCATGTAGACCTCTGTTTAAAGATTTAAACATTCTCCCACTGCCCTGCATATATATCTTTGAAAGTATTATGTTTTATAAAAAGAATTTAATGAATAAAGATGTTTTTCTTAAAACAAACAATGATGTTCATAGGCATAACACAAGACAAAATCAAAACATTCATATTTCACACACACACACACAAGCATATATCAAAAAGGAACTTTTCACACTGGAGTTAAATTATACAATAAACTACCCCAGTATATAAAACTGGCCCCAAAAATAAAAACCTTTGATAGAATGTTGAAAGCTTATCTGCAGTGGCATTGTTTTTACTCAGTAGTTGAATATTTTAGCGTATAGGAGTGATGGAATCTATAACTATATTTTACTTTTTAAATTTAATTTTAATACCTAGCTGTATGTTGTTGTATTTATAGAATTAAGTTTTCATATTATGATAATAGAGTGAGGTGTAAATGGTTGTGCAATAAGATTGTATCTATTAAGATTTGCTATTATAATAAGTTATAAATAGTTATAATCTTAGTAATATATACCTGTTAGTTATTTTATTTTATGCATGTAAATTCTGACGTGTCCTATATCAAAAATGTATTGAATGCATGTATTTGATCAAATGGAATTAATAAAAATCTATCTATAGCTAAAACAAATGGATTTGTGGTTCCGAAGAAGACAATGCATAGGGCGTCCGGGGTTCTCCCCGGGAATCTTTTGTATAATTTGGTGCAAAATGATGATCTGTCATCACTTTTTCAACCAATTTGTTGTGATGTTTTGTGTTTAGTTAAAGTCAAACACAACTAAGACCATTTTAAGATACTTTTTATTAATGCAATCATCTTGCTCACTTGATAGTAAGTTATTTACATGGAAAGAATTAATGTTACTGTACTGTTTTGATTTACAGCTCACACTATAATATAAAGTCAAGGTTTCTTGAAGCATTGCCAAATCGGTTCATAACTTCATCGTCAGGGAGATGTATGTCTCTGTGAATAGATGCCAATACTAGACCGTTGAGTCTGTTTTCAGAAGTTGAATTTCTTATGTATGTTTTCAACCAACTCAAACTCCATTCGGCAGTACCAGTAGCTACAGAGGCAAATTAGCCAAAATTTTGATAAGGGTATAAAAGTTAGGGAAAAAATTTTGTCACACGCTTCAAGGGCACTTGTTGCTGTTCTTGGTTCGTTCATAAGAACGAAGGCACTGGCGAGTAATAAGAGGTTATGTTGTTACACATAAGATCAGAGCAAACTGATTGTCACACTGTTTATATCGCTCTACCTTCGCCTTGCTTTGCAACGTTGCCATACGTCACTTAGTAACAATAGTACATGCTTATATTGGTTTTTAATGTTTAATTCATAAAGAAATAATATATGTGACAACAATTTCGGGGGTGGGAGGGGCTTATATACGCCCCTGATTAGGGATGTAGGGCACATATGGTCTAAAATTAATGTCCATGAATCATCAAAGCGACATATGGATAATGTTTTAAGCCTCTCATTTCTGGGCAAAACGAACATTCAGAGCAGGTTGGATAGTCAATACAGACAAACTATAATCACTCACAACAAACAAGTAGATAAGAATAGGTATGCCTTAAATTCAATTATAAACTGTATCCGCTGTTGTGGTGCCTTGGAATTAGCCCTTAGGGGTCATGATGAAACAGAAACATCTGAAAACAAAGGCGTATTTCGTGAATTGATCCAGTTTAGTGCTGAATTGGATAAGGACTTGAAAGTTCATCTCAGCCAGTCGTATGTGTTTAAAGGCATCTCCAAGACTATTCAAAATGAACTGCTCGAATGCATGCTCCAGGTGTATCACCACGAAGTGTCCAAAGAAATGAAAAAAGTTGACAATATAGCAATAATCACTGATGAAACAACTGATGTGTCTTGCAATTTTCAATTGGCGATTGTGTTGCGCTACATTGTTGAAGGAAGACCAGGAGAAAGATTTTGGAACTTTATTAATCCCGAAGGCCAAAATGCTCATGCCATCGCATACAGCATTTTAAGTGAAATCGACCCCTTAGTTGGTGATCAACCCAGAAAATTGATTGCCCAAAGATATGACGGAGCATCCATTATGAGTGGTGGATTAAATGGTGTGCAAAGTTAATCAGGGATAAGTTCCCTAATGCAAATTTTATTCATTGCTATGCCCACCAACTTAATCTCATAATGTCCACAGCAGCCTCCGTTAATCGATAGGCTCGCATCTTTTTCGCTCATCTCACAGGAATTTGTTCTTTTTTTTCGCATTCGTCTCAAAGATCGAAGGTGTTGTGCAAGATCGTAGAGAAAAGTTTTCCTCGAGTATCACTCACACGATGGAATTACCATGCGCATGCTGTGAAAGTTATTTATGAAAATAGAGAAGACCTCGTCAATGTTATGGAATGCATCGAAAGCAACGAGTCCATTAAGTTACCTTCCGTCATGGAAAAACTGGAGCTTACAAGCAAAGGCTTAGTGACAAGAATTACACTTTCTGGCTAACATTTTTCAATAAGATAATGCCTCATGTTGACATAATTGTTTATCAGCTGCAAAAGAGGATTACTGACCCAATTAAAGTGATACAAGACATTCAGCATTTTGAAGGTATCGTACAGGCAATCAGGGACAATATTGATGAAATAATGAATGAGACTTTTACTGAAAGAGGCGAATCCTTACCTTCTAAAAGACCCCGGATTGGTGAGGACTGTAGAAAAAGGGACGCTCTGGAAGTATGTGATGCTATCCTTTCAGAGATAAAAAAAAGTCCTCTCGGCACGCCGGAAGGCGGAAGTAGATTTCACCGGACAAACTTGGGAATAGGCGAAAATAGGCAGAATATGCAGGTTTTCGTTGAAGGATCAGACCTCATTTATTGCGAGAAGGTATTTTATAATTGGAGCTTAATTAACTTTGTTTTTCGTCATTTTATGCTTATTTTAAACATTTTATTTTCTTATGGGAACGGTAACCTTCTTGTCATTTGGGGTCCATTTTTATACTTGTGGTCACACTGTCCTTACGCAAGGTTTCGACACTGATGTGTATTTATGTAACGGTCTGTTCCTTCTTCACGCAAAATTATATCTCCCGCAGAGATTTTGGTTGGTTCCTCAGTTTAGGGGCTGCGACAACAAGGTCATGTAACCCCGTGTACTTTGGGATGGCTGTATTAGTCTGTAATTCAGGTAAGGACTGCAGACGGTCAATTTCAAGCAGTAGTTTCTAATGTTGCTACCAGGTACTACCGTCAACGACACCTAGCTGTGAACTTGGCTACTAGATCCCACCGTAACCAGCAACTCGCAACGAAGGTTGGAACTTCCCCTCCAAAGGAAAGCATACTGAGGGATTTTTGGTGCTCTTAGAAAATCCGACGACTTCGGCCGGCTTTGAACTCGCGACCTTGGGAATAGAAATTCAGCATGCTACCAGTTACGTCACCGAAGCCGCTTCACACTTAGTCAGATGGAAATCTGAATCTGATCTCGTGCAAGTGCTTTGTCATGGCAACGTCTGATGGCTCATCCCTCATCAATTTAGTAGTGTTGCCATGGTAACCTCTGATAGCTCTTGGCATTTTCTTATAATTCCGAAATCATTTTTCTCATCCCTTGGCATAATGGTGGGTCATATCCAGGGCCGTGGAGAGCGACGACGGGCCCTGGGGCTGGAATCTCCCGGGCCCCCCTCTAAAACCAAATTCTGTAAAATCCTCGCAAATTTGCAGAAACTGATTTTGCAAATTTTTTATTTGCACTAAATGTTCATCACGAAATCAATTACAAGAGCATAAAGAGCCAACAAGCAAGCAATAGTGATAATAATAATAATAATAATAATAATAATAATTGAAGCATGCTGAACTACAAGATACAAGTCGTCGGATTTTTAAGAGCGTTAAAATCCTCCAGTGTGCCTTTATTCGGAGGGGAAGTAAAGCCAGCGGGTCTATGTCTTAGATTTATGGTATGTAAAAGAACCTACCACTACAATATTGGTAGTGTGTAGCCAAAATTTGTAGGTTATTTGGTTAGAAACGCTCTATCAAGTTCCAACGTTCCCCGCTGGGTGTCAGTGACAGTGGCGTCTGGTAGCCAAAGTTGGAACTACTTGAAATTGAACTTGTTGGGGAGCCTACGGGTGTTCAATTGAAATGTCCTGATATGATAATTGGCTACAATTCATATATAATAATAATATTTCAATGATATATTCCACTAAATCCAGGCTATATTTATTATCATAAGCAGAGCGTGAATTACTATCAATATAAATAAGTTAATGCTGGTATGTAAAATTTACAACATTGGAAGTGGATGAATGCATCCAAAATTATTTGCAAATTCAATGTTTATACCTGACAAGCGCGTACTATTGCATTATTTTCAATTAACAAAAAATAATATCAGATTAAAGCCATCGAAAACTAGGTACCGTAATAATTTTCAAAATTCACTATACTGTTTTGGCGTTTGACAAATCTAGCACTGTAAGCATACACAATGTTCAGATTTAAAGTTCTGCAGATCATCTTTGATATCAATAACTTAAGAACTTCAGTGATACTCGCAAAAGCAATATGCTCGTTTGTCGTACACAAATTTGAAAAAAGTTGCATTTACCGGACCAATAATTGCATGGCTTTTACAGTATTTAACTTTGGGAAAATACTCACATCGAAAAATGCTGTTGTCCATTAACTCGGAAACAGGTGGGATGGAATTCCACCGTCGGTGATTCTATGCTTATTTTCCATGATTCATCGTTTTAACCCGTACATTCATTTTCTCCTGAATTCTATCACCACCGCTACGTCATAAGACCCATTAATCAACAGGAAGTTCAGGTCACTGAACTGCATGTTAAAAGACGTGGAAAGGGTATCCTAATGTACACTGAGCACTACTACGGCCTCTGTGACATATGACGTGATCTCTTTTCGTAATGAAATGATTTTTACAAAACGTCATGACGTATTTTAAAATACGTTTTACATATAGTGTCTCTATGTTGACATTCTTAAAATTTGCTGCCCTTGAAGAGTCACACCCTTAGGTCTAAGCCTAAACAGTGGTAAGTCTTGAACGGCGATCAGACATCCTTGTACATTAAACAAAATATATTTTCATAATTAACCACAGGTGTACAGTACTCATACTTAACTCAGGTTATTATGTGCTATAAGTAGATTGTTTTCACAAAAGAAGAAACTGTGAATTTTAACTATATTTTGTAATTGGCAGTCAGTGAATTTCTTATAATTTAATATTGCTTTGCAGTAAGCAAAACTAGAGCCAGGTTCTCCTAAAAATCCTGAATCCTATCTATGACTGGTGACCATCATGGGTGGATTTAAGCCAAGATTTAGAGGGAGTAGACACACCGAGGATCTTGGGGTACGGAAGCTGAGAGTGGGGTCTGGGGGCCCTCCTCCGGAAGAGTTTGCAAAAATTAGGTCCAAATTATTGAGTTATAGGATAGGCCATTTGGGTGATTATTTTTGGGATATTTTGGAGTAAAAATTTGGTGACCATTGACAAGTGGCTATAGTAAAGACTCTCTGATATTGAAGTAAAAGCTCTCACATCTTCAAGTAAGACCCCGCGGTGTAGCTCACCAATGACCGTAATTGGGGCCTACAGCAAGTCTACAGATCGGAGGTTCGAATCCAGGCGCTGACAGCGGCTATCCTGAGTATGTTTTTTCACACTCCCTCCAGACCAATGCCGGGGCAGTACCTTATTTCAAGTCCAGGGACACCTACCCTACTCTTAACCCTAATAATTACAGTAATAGTCGCGACGGCCAACGCATTCCCAGTCGGCAACTAAGAATACGACATGCGATTTATCATGTCAGAGAGGCCATAGCACAGCACAGTGTATATCCCGCTTTTCACCCAGCAGTTGATGGTTTTAAGAGGGTCTAAGTTCTTATTCTCCAAGACAAATAGTTACAACAATGTTGTCAATACACCTCACTTATTATACAACAACCACTAGCCTCCCCTTCAGTCAACACAATTCGCACTTTTTTGGTTTTCTATTTTGTTCGCTTCATTAATATTTGTGAAAACTACTGCTTTACAGTCAACTTCATTCAATAACGTGGAGGCCTTCAGAAACAAACCGTAAAACTAACGCGTCAGCAAATACTGAATTATATCTACAGAACTATTTGATGCAAACCATCCCCAACCGAGCGCCAATAGTTCATTGCCCGCCAGTGATACTAGACCTACTAGCTACCAAGTACACGGGTTGAATGTTGCAAGCCCCTAAATGAATGAACATCTGTAACGACAAACAGGCCTTTTTATTGACTGTTGAGTAAGACTACGAATAACACCGCAGTCGGGAAGCCAAATCCTGCATTCCTGCCGCGGCTTCGTCAGGAACCGGGGTCATTTCTAAGTCGTAGATAAAGAGGGCAATTAATTTTATGTTAAAAGGTACTGAGACGTTAAAGCGTATCACGAAAGGGCTTGATTTGCAAGGGAAAATATCTCTTCGCGTCCTGAAAAATAAGTGCTTTGCACATCCCCCTAGGATGCCGGGCGCCCCTGGGAGGGTCGGGCGCCGGGGCACCAGCCCTGCCTGTCCCCCCCCCCCCCCCTCTCGTCGGGCCTGGTCATATCAAAAATTCTTTCAGACAAAAGTATTAGGTAATTATTAGGGGAATATTGTCCATTCTGTACGGTTTTGATATTGTGCCTATTAAGAGAGATATGATTAATGTTTCCCGAAAAACCCACTTTTCCCCACCCCTTTAGTCAATGGTTGGTGCTATAAAAAAACTCTTCAAACATAAATTTTTGGGCTTTATCCGACACATAGTATGAACGTTGAACGGATTCGATATTTTACATATTAAGAGAGTAATAGCAATATTTCACTTTTTCTAAAAAAAAAGCCCCCCATTTTCACCCCCTTCGACCGATTTAGCCCAGTAACGAACTCGACCGAGATTTTATAGGTATACATATTCGGTAAAAAATTCAAAGTGATTGGTGCAAAATTACGGCAGTTATCGTGTCCACAAGAAACTGATATACACACACACATATATATATATAGATACATAAATTATGTATACACTTTTGAACTGACGGTGGTTTTGGGGTCTGGGGGATGTGAAACGCGAAGATATGTCGAAATTTTCCGGAAGTCGACACATGGTACCCATTGCAATACAGTAGTTAGCTTTCTAATGAAATCTACCTCTGGTTGGTTCCTCAGTTTAGGGACTGCGACAACGCGGTCATCTAACCCCGTGTACTTTGGGTGAGTGTAGAATCTGTCTGATAAACGGTGTGAATTTTAATGGCTGTATTAGTCTTAATTCAGGTAAGGACTGCAGACGGTCGATTTCAAGCAGTAGTTCCTAATGTTGCTACCAAATACTACCGTCAACGACACCTAGCTCTGAACTTGGCTACTAGATGCCACCCCAACCAGCAACTCGCAACGAAAGTTGGTACTTCCCCTCCAAAGGAAAGCATACTGAGGGATTTTAGCGCTCATAGAAAATCCGACGACTTCGGCCGGCTTTGAACCCGCGACCTTGGGCATAGAATTTCAGCATGCTACCAGTTACGTCACCGAAGCCGCTTCCCACTTTGTCAGATGGAAATACTGAATCTGATCTCGTGCAAGTGCGTTGTCATGGCAACGTCTGATGGCTCATCCCTCATCAATTTAGTAGTGTTGCCATGGCAACCTCTGATAGCTCTTGGCATTTTCTTATAATTACAAAATCATTTTTCTCATCCCTTTGCGTAATGGTGGGTCATATCAAAAATTCTTTCAGACAAAAGTTTTAGGTAATTATTAGGGGAATATTGTCCATTTTGTACGGTTTTGATATTGTGCCTATTAAGAGAGATATGATTAATGTTTCCCGAAAAACCTACTTTTTCCCACCCCTTTGGTCAATGGTTGGTGCTATAAAAAACTCTTCAAACATAAATGTTTGGGCTTTATCCGACACATAGTATGAACGTTGAACGGATTCGATATTTCATATATTAAGAGAGTTATAGCAATATTTCACTTTTTCGAAAAAAAAAGCCCCACATTTTCACCCACTTGGACCGATTTAGCCCAGTAACGAACCCGACCGAGATTTTATAGGTATACATATTCGGTAAAAAATTCAAAGGGATTGGTGCAAAATTACGGCAGTTATCGTGTCCACAAGAAACATATATATATATATATATATATATATATACATACATAAATTATATATAAACTTTTGAACTGGTGGTGGTTTTGGGGTCTGGGGGATGTGAAACGCGAAGATATGTCGAAATTTTCCGGAGGTCGAAACATGGTACCCATTGCAATACTTAGCTTTCTAATGAAATCTACCTAAAAATCCGCTTTCACTGGACACCTCACAGCTACCAACCTATTTGCAGTTCAATACTTTGACAATTATACAAAAAGCTTTCCAGACCAGTATCTTGACGAAATATACTGTACATTTCTTTATAAGAGAAAGTTGAAGGGTCTGCTGCAAGTATTCTATGCTAGGCCTGAATTGAGAGTGGTCTCTGGTGCCGTTCCAGTTCTTTCTTTGATACTGGAAGATGAGCTAAGTGATACTTTTGAAGAGACAATCAAAATCTTGAAGTTGCTGATCACAATGCCTCTCTCAACATCGGAAGCAGAGCGGTGTTTCTCAATGCTCAAACGGATAAAGACCTTTCTTAGGAACACAATGAAGGAAGAGAGATTAAGTGCCTTAGGAATGTTGTCGTGTGAGAAATCATTTGTGAGCAAGATTGAAAACTTCAATTCAAAGGTGATAGACGTATTTGCCAACAAGAAAGAACGGAGAATGGACTTTCAGCACCGCTCTTATTAATTCAAATGAAGGTGTCGATCGAGGTTTTGGAACAATTACAGTATTTCTGGTGAGTAGGCCTAGCATATGTTGTTTTCTTCAAATTATTATTCTGAAAGGTTTGTTCAATTATATTTCTTAAAAATGTTTTTTATTTAAAATGCATGTGGATCAAAATATGTGTATGATATAATATCGTATGGCCTAGGGTGCCAGGTGCAAGCTTTGTTATTTGACACCAGGAGGGCAGCTTACATTTCGAATTTTTGTTGTTCCTTGGAGCGCTATGAAAGTCAAGGAGGTTAGATATCAAAGCTCCTTGACACTATAGCACTTTCTGGTAGAGAAAGAAAGAACTTTTGTGTTGAAGAAAATTCTGAGATTAAAATATTTGTAGTAACGCAATTTCTAATTTCGCTTCAGCTGACACTTCAATTAAAATCGTCGTCTACAATAGCACAGTTAAATAATGTTAAACATATAACTTGTTGCATAAAATATGCACTATCCTTACCTGTAACTTTGATTGATTTTATTGCAAATTTGGAATTTGCTGGCACCACCAATTGAAAAATCACCAGCCGCCACTGAAAGACACTTGATTTTGCAAACCTCATTTTAGTGTCTGCTATGGAGTCGTGGATACAGTCATATTTACGCTCATCAATTGATGTGTGTAAGTCAATATCAACTAGTAGGTCCATGTCTTGATTCATTATTATTTCTGCCAATGGGATGGCTGAGCCTTGTTGATGGAAGAGTCTTTTACTAGCGTTTCAATGTCTTCTGGTGAGCTGATCCTGACAGCCTTGTCACTATCTGTTTTACGGACAAATATTTTACAGTCCCGGGTCCAGACGTATTTAAAACCTAATTTACGGAGGTCTCTTGCCTGTTTGTGGAGTACTCTCTTAGCTGGCGTCAAATGCTCGTTTATGTAGTGAATCCTTATTATACGACCCATATAATAATGATTCATATTTTATTTCATGCTGTAAAAAGGATCATAGAGGCAGGCTGAATTTAATGCCTGGGTATTGAAATATTGGAGCATGTTACAGACAGGGAGGATATCGACACAAGCCTGGCTGAACAAGGAAGTATATTATTTGCGAGTTCCTGGAAATTAGGTCAACGCATCAAGAGGTCGCTTGGCTTGGGTGATGACGTTGAAGGCCAGTACCCTTTGTGTGGCAGGGTGAAACAGAGAGGGCCGAGGGTGTGTGAGTGAGAAGGAGGATGATTCGTGTCGTCACGGAGGAGGAGTCACGGAGATCGCAGCAACGACAGAAAATTGAATTGACGAATCGGATGACATGACGCGCTAAAGCCCGGAAATCTGGATTGATGCTAATTCGAGCGAGAAATTGATATGTGATTAATCCACGATCAGAAGGAGTTCCGCGCGCCTGGTTTGCGACACGCTCGGAAAATGACGAAGAATTATATAAGTTCCAAGCCTGTAGCTACAATTCTTCGATTTATTTGAAAATTATTTGTCCCCACTACTACGACTGCTCTAATTTTATATAAATTAGGCGTCTGATCAAGCCAATGGGTACTATTTTGATGGCTTTGTGAGGAGAGACCACGTTATATTCTTTGGGTCTTCGAGGAGCCTACGTCGTAATTATTTCAGTCTTTGTGATAGACGAGTACGTTAGTCAGCACATTGTGATTCTGCCGAGTTGGTTAATTATTTGAACTTAGATGTTTGTCTTGCAGCATTAACTATGTAAAACACTTTCAGATTTTTGAAATTGATTTACTACAAGTGCAAGTGTGCATGTGACTGTAGATTATTATACACAATTAGGGCAAGTTCTTCGGCATAAATTGCTTAGGACTATTTGAGCGAAAGAAGTAACTCAACCAGCAATTTTAGTAGTTTTTTTAGTATTTGTACAATATTATTTGAACATTGTTTTCATCTTTAAGAAACAGCAAGATGTCTGGAAATTGGTCAACGACTGGGATGATGACCATGTGCATATTCGAGACGAAACTCATGTCTGAGTAAGAGACGTGGTGGGGTCATAGAAGTCGACGTCCACTGAGGTGTTGTTCCAGAAGGAATATGTACAAAACAATTGATTATTCAATTGGTCCTAGATGGATTGGTGTGGGAACTGTGTGTATATCTTGTGTGTTTTCTTGTTGTAATTTTAGAATTTTGTTTGCGTATCCGACACTCATAATTAAATAGCAATGTATCGTGGCTACTATTGATTTATATTTTGTCTGTGTAATTTAATTCCATATACCACGTGTACTTGGGTGTGATTGTTTAACTGCGAAACCATGAATTACGGAGTCAGTGACAAGTGAAGCTTTATTAGAACTAAAGTAAATATTAGATGGGGGGAACGTTTGATTTTGATTTGTTGAGAGATAATTAAACAGGTCGTTTTTATGCGCCTTGTTGCAGCTAATTGAGGAGAACAGTTTGTTCTCTAGTTTGTCAAGTAAACGATTTTGTTTAGAATATTTTGATTATTTTTGGTGCGTCTTGTGTCTGCTGCGCTAATGTGCGTGGATTTGGTATTTGTGTTTTCATACAGGTGAGTCATTGCCCACAGTGTGTGTTGTGTGTTGATGTGTCTATTCATGTGTGCTTTTAATAGCGCGGGGAAGTTGGCATTGTGACCGTTCCTGACAGCAGCTTAGTGGGCGACAGTTGGTACTCCGAGGAGGCACAGTTTCGACCCGACACGTCTCATAATTCCGCGTGAATTATTGGGGACAATTGGTATATTTGGTGACACACATATAAATTGTTGGTGTACGTGATGAATCTTCGTTCTTAAGTTGCCCGAGAGCAAACTTGAGATATTTTGTACACACTGGGTTTAATGACAGGTGCAGCGAGTATCCACTTTAAGCGAGCAGATCTGAGATAGCGTGACTAATTAGGTTGAGGTCGGTTCAGTGCGTGGCCTAGAAGTTGAAAATAGATAGCACCTGTTTAGTTATATCATGTTGTGATTTTAAAGGGAAGTTCTTCACGCTGAAACTGTAAGTACATGTACTTCATAAAATGAACATCCTGATGTTGTAAATAATTGCCGTTGGGCAGATTGGGATTTAGAATTCAGTTAGATTGTTTTGAATTTGTAACGCCTGGTGCGTTGTCATTTGTAAGGTGATATGCGGTCATCTGTGTTTATTTCCTCGTAGTGTGGTCACGTGCATCGGCTTTGTTTATGTTTGTGTTAAGACCTGGTTGAGGCATTTGTGTGTGCTTTGCCACATATTTAATTTAAATATTTCAATGCGGAAGTCTGTTGTAATTAATTCAGTGTAGCGAGAGTCGGTATTTACATTTTTTGTTAGTTTTAGTTCTGTTCCCCAGAAGCCAGTTTATCTTAGCAGAATACGGATTCGCGATTTGACGGCTGTGCTTTTTGGTAGCGAATCTCGTATCAGTACTTATTTTCTTCTGCACGCAGCATTGTCACTTACCAATACACATGTGCTTGAAGTATGACTGGACCAGATTTCATGTCCTGAGTTTTGCATACCGTATCTCTGGGAGAGATATTTTATGAATAATTAATTGATTGATTGAGGGTGTCAATTACGGGATTTTGGTGTTTTATTGTGTTTATTTTGTGATTATGATCTGTTATTAAATTTGTTTAGTAAAATCTGGCTTCCCCGTTTCTTTCTGTTTATTGGTATTTGCCTTATGGTACTGTACTCTTATATGGATATCGGCTAGGAAATTATTCATATCTTCAAAAGTTTTCTAAATTGTCCCATGTTAAAATATTGCTATGCTGGAACTCGACACCAAACAGGTTTTGTACATCGCAGAGTTAACTCAGTTAATTCAGCCGACCAATGGCGAGATTAGCAGTCACGTGCGGGAACTTGAAACTAGACTGCATCGAGAGACAAAGAACCGAACGAGTGTGCGCGAGGAGAATCGAGGATTCCCGAAGAGAGCTCACCCCGGCGCGAGCTGTAAGCGTGTCTGTAGCGTGGAAAGGGGAGATTGCAGGAACGGCACGCAGCGCACAGCCAATCAGAAGCGACCTTACTTAAATGAACGCCAGCATTGTAATGAGCACAGCTAATTACCAGGACATTTTTAATACATCGAAACATCATGAAGGTTATTAAATAATAAATAAAAACTATTTATTAAAATTGCAGCCAATTATTTATTCGATTAAGGATTTTTGTGATCATCAACCATCAGCGACCAATCAGATCATTGGTCTGAAAAGGACGCGGGTTTGGAAATTTGATGAGGGGGAAATGATAGAAGACTCTAGGCTCTGATTATTTGAGATTTCAACGGAGAAGGACTTCTCAATAAGCTACTCTACAATTAAACAAAGCAAATAGAAATTCACTATCGAAGGCACTTAGTTTGTGCAAGAAGATATACGAAGTCGTCATTCAACGAATTATAAAGTTTATAGAACCAATCTACAGTATCAACTATGTCGAAATTCCTGAAGTTGAGGGATGAATTTACTAACGAATTTACAGTAGTTATGGTCAACTAAAATATTATGGGAACAGAACTATGATGGCAGCAAGAATATTCGAAATGACATAACATCAATCTGGCAGGAGAGATTAACATCTCATCTCTCCCATGCAGAAATTCTACATCTACAAGTCATTTCAACAGCTAAAATGACAGTATATATCAGAAGTTTGGCGTAAGAAGATATAAGAATTTCCTGTACGAGAGTGGCCAGGGAGGACCCGGCCCTTTCAAGAGAGAAAGGGCTATCCCATCTCATACAAGAAGAATCACCAGTGGAAGGAACGGCAACACGATGACGATGGAGTTCGAATCCCGAGACCGGAGCAGACCAAATCTTGCAGTCTTGCGCTTGGAAACAATCCGTTTCTAAAGGACAGGAAAGGAAGCCCACTTCTATTCATCTTTAACGCAACACAAGGTAGTCTTCGGACCAACAATATGTCCCACTTTGTAGATTTTTGTAGACCTTTTAAGAATATCCGAAAAACTAGTTATTGATGCCATTTTTCTACATTTTAATGATATTACTGTAATTTTCGACGTTATATTTTCATAACTACGTCATGCGAATGTTTATTCACGTTTTTCGTCGAATTTAAGAATTTGGAATTTTTCTTTAGAATTTTCCTTTGATTTTTTTTTAAATTTTCCGACTTTCGAAATTTGAATGGGGAGATTTTATAGTTTAGTTCAGGATATATTTATGGTAAAGTTTAAATGTGTTCAGATCTCATTTTGTTAATTTTTGAATTATAAGATATAGTTTTTTGTTAACGATAATAATGACGGAAATGTATTCCAAGAATGTTATACAGAGTTATGTTTTTAAAGAACGCAATTCTTAAAGATCTTAAGTCACGATTTGATAAATTATTAGACCGAAATGGTTAGAAATATTTGGTGACTAACAATTATAAAGTATTAAAATTTGTGAGAAATATATTAAAGAAAGAACATGTAAAGGAATACAATGTGAAGTTAACAAGTACGAATTTTAGCGTATTTTTAAGTAATAAGAATGCGAAGAAAGATTTAAAGGAATATAGCAGCTAATTGAAAGCTTTTATAGAAATGCGCAGGATGCAAAGAAATAAGATTGTTATTTGAAGACTAGTATTTTATCGTATTACCTGTTAAATTAATTCATTGATAGAACCAGTATTTTTATTAAATATTTTTATTATGGTTGTTGCAACTATGAAAAGAATTTATTAACTATGAGAAGTGAATTAAGAAGTATATGTTTTTGAAAGGAACTGCGAAGCATCTCTGAGAGTGAGATTTATTATTCCCGTAGCAGACGGAGGTATTTGTTGTTTGACGATGGGCAATTGTGAAGCCATTGGTCAATTGTTGGAGGAATGACTGTAATGACAGACTTGCGTATATGTGAAGTTGAAATAGGATGTTTATGAAGATGCAGTATTATTGATGTTTATTAGTATTGGAAGTTATTGCAATAGTCTCATATAGTTGAAACTCCTTGAAATTCACAGGACAGCGGATCCTAGATGAAGTTAAATCTGATAGAAATTATAGGATTTAATGGATCTTTGTTGAAACTGAGAGTAAACTGAGATCTATTAAATGGTTCTGAATTAGAAATTGAATTTACGGTAATTATTCAACGCAGTGGAAGTTTGTATTTTTAATAAGTATTTTTATTATGAGAACAGATAAGTTGTAGGAGGTCTTTGAACTATGTCTCTACTTAATTGTGTGGAATATAGAATCCCAGATTGTCACAGTAACGCGAACAAGACATGGTAGAGTGAAGAAGTATTTTCTGAAGGCCGTTGAGAGGCAGTAAAATAATCTCTCTGTGGTTAACAGCCGTGAGGCTGGTCGGCAGCAGTTCGCCATTCTTCCCGTCTCTCAGTCTTCCTCTTCAGTTCACAGTATGAACCACAACCCATATCTTGCAGTATTTGACTAATGTACTCCAGTCTGGGAAGGAAGACAATTATATTTTATTTTCAGGAGAGAGCAGGTGAAGCGTTGTATATATATATAATTTTATATTAAGTAGTGAAGCCGAGGGTGTTATGCTGACTGATATCGAACGTGGATCTCAGAGACTGTGATCTCAGTATAAATGTTCCACCAGGGAACGAACTCGAGGTCTGTTGAGGGAGTTTCATGGTAAAAACCCCTAGAGAAAAGTGTATATTTAATCACTGGTGTGATTACAGTTGATAATGACATTATTTATTAAAATAATGCAGGAAATTGAGCGAAATACAGCATTATTAGACTACTTGAAGTAGGCTATACTGGACTTGGAGCACGGAAAGTGCAGAGTTTGACGTTTAACTAATTGGCCCAGAATTGAGGGAGGTGCAGCATGGAGCCACGTCCATCTTGCTGACCTCGTTATGTCGTCTGGAGGAGGTTGGGGGCCTGAGTAATGACCCAGTTTTCCCCCGACTGAGAATGGATGTAAGAATGGGGTGGGAAGATCCCAAGGAAAATCATTGATTACTCATGATTGGAGTAACACAATGACATGAGAGTGGCACACAGATGAATCTTTAGCCAGGAGGCTAATTTTAGAGCCTTTAATCTGCGAAATTGACGCATATTTAATGAAGTGCGGAAGAACAGAGACTATGGTTGTTCGCGGCTTGGTTTTAACGAGGTTGCCAGGGATTCCCGGTAAGATAGCGTCCCCACGCTATGGAGAAAGGAATTAATATTAATTAATTGGCCGAGCGATTCTTCAGCACGCAGACAGTTCTGGGATCAGTGAAGGAAAAGGAACCCGTTGAGCATGGTTTCGAGACCAGAATCGTGCTGGGAGAGGAGTCGAGATAGCGCGGGAAAATTTAGCTCTTCTTTTCGTGGGAATCCAATATAAGGGTGTCGACCCTTGGCAGAGCCCAGTACCACGTCAGTCTTTAGCTCAGTCATCACCCAGTAGCACGTCAGTCTTTAGCCCAGTCTTAACCCAGTTTACACAGTTGGACATAGTTTGTCACCGAGAGTCGCAAACAGTCGTCGTTACACAGTTTTTGTTAGCAGAACGAACAATGGTGTGTTCACTTAGGAAGCAACGTGTGAGATAAGTTGCAGAACTATTGTAAATAATAATCTATGTAAAGTTATGCACAGTGTTAACTAATGTTTTTAAATGAAATCACACACGGCATGCAGTGGAACTATATAAATAGAGGAAGTGTAGGGGTAGCTTACATAATTATGGAGTTGTACGTACACTGTTGTGCAACACCAGAATAGGCTAATGCATGTAAAGCATTTGGCGGGAAGAGAAAGATCAAAACACACACACGATACACATTATTGTCAAATTAAGACAAGGTTCAAAGAATAATTAATCTTGTAGAGTTAATGAAGTCACATTGGATGACAGAAGAATTAAAGTACAGTTTGTTTCTGAAGTTGTATGTGCATCAGCGCACTAGAGTACTTTGTAAAGTTCACATAAGGGTAAAGGTTTGTGTTATAATATGATTTTATTATGATAATATTAGGTTCATATTTGTGGATTGTGGAAATAATTTTTGTTTGTTTGTTTTGTGGTTGTGGGATTTGTTTTGTTTGTGTGAAGCCATGAAGTTTTTTTACTGAATTAAAGTTTTAGAATAGAGTTGTGCCTTATCATTGTAGAGTTGATACCTTTTAGCCTCAAATCCAAAATATGCAACTGCTACATGGGAGAACGGTACACGCCCGAGCCCTGATGCTAGCTGGAGGCAGAAGCATATTTTCCATCGAGATTACTCACATGGGTACATGGAAATTGATGTCTTGTACAGTGATTTGAGCTATAGGTACAACTGAAGTCGGTCTAGATCTAATGCACACAACTCTATTAAAGTAACAATTAACATGAAGTAGGGAATGACCGCACCTAATCTCTAGCTAAGCTCCGATACGAACAATATAAATTTTGATAGATTCCTCTTTAATTTATCATGGCCCAAGCAACGTGGAGCGGTATTAACTCATTATGGAACCGCCTACGTTAGTGCAATATGAGCGATCTTGGCATTCCACGAACCGGTCATTGCATTTATTTATCGTGTCGCCCGTGGGTGGGCAAAGCATGAGCATCATCTCATTTTTATATATCATGGCGCCCAGAGTTCGTGGAGCTTATGGGATTTAGGGAAAACCCATAGATTTTTATGGTATTTCATGGGGAAAACCATAGTATTTTTTTTTTTGCCTCAAACTGTGTTAGAGTGATTTTTGAGTTCAGTAGGCTTTTGATGTAACGCAGAATCTCTCTATTGAGAAGAGGATTACCTAAGGGTACGAGCGCTACATACCAGATCCACAATTTATCATAATATTGACAGGTTTTATACGACTTTACAATATGTGTACAGTGTTTGATGTTTCTCTTCAAAACGTATCCACACATATTTCCAGGAAGCCTGCCTGCATCTCACAGTATATTATTGTAGAAATGTCAGGTACAGAGGAGATCGTGCAGTTGATTGCAGGCTTAAGACAGCATTTTGACTCTGTTAATGAACAAAATAAGCTGGAAGCTAAAGCTTTCCAGGAGGGAATAAACGCTCGTTTAGATGATAATCAGAGCGAATTGAATAATCGTTTGGATGCAAATCAGGTTGCACTGAATAATCGTTTAGATGCCAATCAGGAGGCAATGAATGCAAATAAGGTTGAATTAAATGATAAGATAGGTCAAATGCAAGAGGTAATTAAGACCGAAGTAACAGAAACTGCTGTAAGCATTGTATCAGAAATGCAGGTTAAAACAGATAAACGTTTCGAGGCTATAGAAGCCAAGCTCGAAAGTAACTTACAAGCGTGTAAGCATGCTCAGGATGAAACCAACAGTAGGTTAGATGCGCTGTCTAATGACATTAAGGATATTCAAATCCAAAATGAGGCGAATCTCGAACGCCAAGCGAAACAATTTTCAGAATTTACGAGAACGGTAGATCAGAGGTTAGAAGAGAACGACTCTAAATGGGACCAGAAATTGAAAAGCTATGCTAGAACAATTAACGGTGACCTCAAGAAACAGGATCAGAACATATTAGATCAATGTCAGGAAATAAGCGAGATTAAGGCTATCGCTAATGAAAGTAAAGAGCTAGTAAGCAACGTGAAAGGTCAGATGGGCAAAGTTCATCAAGAACTGGACCAAGTTCAAAGCGATATTGTTATAGTTAACAAAAGGCAAGAGGAGAATAGAGGTGAGATCATCAAGGTCCGGAATGAATTGTCAAAAGTCAATGGACACATTCAAGAGGAAATTAAAGGGCTGAGAGAAGAACTCGAAATAAGAGAAGGCCAGAAGACAGAGGCAAGCGACAAGACCCTTGCTCAAATTAATGAAGATGTAGAGGATGAAATCTCCCATATCAAACAAAGTCTGAAAGAAGACAAGAAGAAAATATTTCAAGTAGCTGAGGAAAATCGAGACAGACTTACCCGAATCGAGAAGGAGGTAATTACTCGACTTGAAAGAGCGGAAATGCGCCACAATCAAATGGAGACTAGGATAATCACACAGGAGGAAACCCTTATGAAAAGTCCTAAGTCAAGTGAAGGCAGCATGGAAGATATTAGGAAAACAAGGTGGGCAGACTTAGAAACCCAACCTATAATCAGGAATGCTACAGGCCCAGGCGAAAGTCCTTATATGACGCCAGGTGCACCAATTGCAGCATCAACGCCACATGAAAATGCTACGCACACCCAGTTGATAAACATAATCAGGGCAAGCGAAGAAAAACCAAGGAAATTCTCAGGTAGCAACTGTAATATGACACCAAAATATTGGTTGAAGAAAGTGTCTGAATATCTGAATGATGCGCGGATACCGCCAGAGCGAAGGCTACGAGCCATTGAGAAACTAACAGAGGGAGAATGCGCATTATGGTTTCGCGGTTTCCGGTATACTTTCGATACTGTTGAGGAGTTTCGAGAGGCATTTTTGAAACGGTTCTGGGATCCAGCCACACAGCAAAATTTGAGACTGGATTTGTATTCCAAAAGATACAGTACCAGCAACCCAACGAAGTACGCGGAGTTTTTCATATCTCGGATGTGTCGTTTCAAAGAACTGGATCAAAAACCGAGCGTGCTGGAATTATGTATTGCTATCGCCAAGCAGCTTCCATACGAGATCCAAAGACTGCTAATCTCGACTAATGCGAAAACGGCTATAGAAATGGAGGCAGTTCTTAGACAACTGGACCTCACAACAGCAAATACGATGCGTCAGAGTCGAACCGTGGAACAGGTACACGTGACCAACACGCAGACTGACCAACATCAAGCTCCAAGGAACAATAAAGCTACGAGCACTGAAACACTAGATTCCAACGGACGTCAATGGGAACAGGAACCCAGAAGATGGCAGCCAAAGTACAAAGGGAATGCTAGTAGAGGAGGAAGAGGCCGAAATTCGTGGAATAAGCAGAATACCAGGGGTAGACCGTACCAAAACAATGGAGGTAACAATGGCCAAGAAGGCAACAATAGAAATTGGAGACCCCAAGAAAGAAGAAGGAACTTCGATGACGAGGTAGAGGAACGATATCACGCTTCATTGCGATACCTCGAGGAAAGGGGAGATGAGCCCCAGAAACAACAAGTTCGCTGGCAAGAAGCTATGCAGAACAGGACATCGCCAGACAGATATGGAGATGGAGCTAAGAGTTTGGAGCTACAGCGCAGCGAACAGGAGAGAAGAAACTCCAAGGGGACGGGCGCTGAAGAAAAAAACGCCAAAATTAGAAGAGTTCAAGACTGATGGATGGAAATCTGTTAACATCATCAATTGGATAGCCAAACCAGAAGAGGTAATCGAGGATACAGGAGGATCACAGGTCATGGTCAAGAGAGAATTGCCTATTATAATTGTAAGAGTGGCAGGATTGAAAATAAGAAGTCTGTTAGACACCGGTTCTACAGTAAGCCTTATGACACAAGCTTTATTTAATGAAATAGCCCAGAGAGAGAATGTTTTGAAAATACCGATCTCTAGTGTCAAAATAAAAGGGGTAATTCCAGACAGAACGATGATATGTAAATATCAGGTATTCCTAGATTTACAGATAGGAGGCTCTATTTTCTCACAGAGTTTTCTATTAGTAAACAAACTGCCTTATAACCTACTTATTGGGGCAGAATTTATAAGGGAATACAGAGTGATAATAGACCTAGCACAGGACAGGGTTATGTTCCATGTGAATGAGGAAGCCGAAGGCTTGGAGGTCGCACTCAATGAGATTGAACCAGGGTCAAGTGAACAAGTATGGCATACATACAGAGACGGGTCTGAGGAAGAAGTGTTAGCTATGGAACAGTTAGAAGAAGAGCTGAAAACACTAGCCACAGACCTGGAGAAAGATCTGGAACCCGAATTGGAAGAATATATTTCGGAAAAGCTAGAAGAAGCGAAAATTGGGCTAAAAGAGAAGGAAAATTTAAAGCAGTTATTACTGGAACAGAAGGAAGTCTTTGATTCGAGACCTGGTCATATCAAGAACTTCACTTATGCTTTCCAAGTCAGTGATTGGACACCATTTAGGCAGAAACCCTACCCTATTGCTGAAAAGCATTATGCAAAAGTGAAAGAGGCAATTCAGGAGATGTTGGAGGCCGGTGTTATTGAGAAGACACCTACGCCTTATGTAAGTCCATTGGTAATCGTACCGAAGACAGACGGGACTGTTAGGGTATGTCTGGACCTGAGATATTTAAATTTGAAGGTTATTCCGGAGTTTGAACAAGTGCCACCTATTAAAGAGATCCTCAGGAAGTTCAAAGGGAAAACTGTATTCACAAACTTGGACATCACTTCCAGTTTCCACCATCTTGAATTAGAGAAGAAAACTAATCTGTTGACAGGATTTATGTTTGATCAACACACATATACGTTTTTAAGGCTACCTTTTGGGTTGAAAACAGCTGGTTCAGCCCTGATAAGAGCGTTAGATCACAATCTATCAGATGATGTGAAAGAGAGAACCATCAGATATGTAGACGACATTCTACTCACGTCAGAATCTCTGGAGGAGCACATGAGAGACCTGAAGAAGTTGGTAGATGACCTTCGAGAAGCTAACTTCAGGGTTAATATCAAGAAATCGCACTTCTGTCAGAGGGAAGTTAAATTCCTAGGGCATGTTATTGATGCAAATGGAGTCAAGCCTAATCCAGATAATTTGGAGGTAATTCGAAACTTCCCTCGACCCACGAATGTTAAGCACGTCCGACAGTATTTGGGAGTAATTGGATTCTTTTCGAACCACTGCCCAAATTATACTACGACAGTAGCACCCCTGCAGGACCTATTGAAGAAAGGCGGCAGATGGAATTGGACGGAGCAATGTCAGGAAGCATTCGTGAGGTCAAAACAAATGCTTTTGGAATACGTGAAACTGGGATACCCGGATTATACCCAGAAGTTCATCATACAGACGGATGCATCACTCATTAGGATTGGAGCGATGCTATTCCAGGAAAATGTTGAACAGCCTGAAAAGAAAGTTTTTATTGCCTTTATAAGTAGGAGGCTGAAAGCCCATGAGAAAAACTACACGATTACAGAGATATAGTTGCTCGCAATTTTGTACGCGTTGCAAACATGGCATAAACTCGTGTACGGCTTTCAAATAGTCCTCAGAACAGACCATAAAGCTTTAACATTTTTGTTAAAGACAGACTTGTCTAGCCAGAGATTGACAAGATGGTCCCTGTATATTCAGCAATTCAATGTGGAAATAGAATACTGTCCAGGGAAAGAAAATGTAATACCGGACATATTAAGCCGTTACCCTAGAGAAGAGGAAGCGCCGGCTGTCCAGATTGAGAATCGAGATCAGAAGACGTTGGATGATTTGAAGAATCTTACCAACCTACAACGCGAAGACCCGTGGCTGAAGATGATGATCGATTACTTCGAGGGACGTTTAGCAAGGGGAACTGCAATATACAGAGAGGCAGAGGCATTGGCAACAGATTATGTATGGTATAATCAGATACTGCACAAGTGGGATGATGTAGATCATACCCGTCAAAGGATTGTGATTCCTGCATCTTTGCAGAGGAGATTGGTGTGGCTAGCACACAGAACATTTGGACATCCCGGAATAGACAAAATCTGTGTTCTGTTGAAAGAAGCATTTACTTGGCCAAAGTTGAGAGAAACGGTGAGAAATGCTATTAGGACATGTGATCTATGCCAAAGGGTAAAGCCAAATCCCTTTTTAATGAGACAACGACCTCTACCGTTGTTACCGGAGAAGCCAAGGCAGCTATTAAGCATAGATAACTATGGACCATTGCCTAGAGCACGTAGAGGCAATAGACACATTTTTGTAGCCATGGATGTATTTTCGAAAATGGTGGTATTATGCCCCATACAGAAGACAAGTTCAAAGCAGGTATTGAAACGCCTGAAAGAGAGAGTTATTCCGATTCTTGGGAAGCCGGATAACATCCTATCGGACCACGGAAGTTGCTTCACTAGTGCAGAATTTGGTCAAGAACTGGAAACTCTAGGAATTAGGCAGATTTTATCTACCATTCGCCATCCTGAGGCAAATCCAGTTGAGAGAGTAATGAGAGAGATCCAGAAATACATGATGATCTACTGCTATGAAGAGAATTGGCGTTGGATTGAATTCCTAGAAGTAATTGAATACTGTATAAATAATACTGTTAACGAGGCGACAGGTCAAGTTCCCGTGACTCTACATTTGGATCAGAGACCGGAGAGACCGTGGACGGGTGTCATTCCATTACCAGTAGACGCACAGCCAGGACGAGAATTGAGGATCCAACGAACCTTCGAATATCTCAAAGCACAGGCGGAGAGACGTCAGAGGAGAAATCGTGCGAAGAGGTATCACAGACCGCTTCTCGTCGGACAGAAAGTGTTAGTGCGAAAACCCGCCAGTTCAGATCCAGAGGCACGGAAGTATAAGAAGTTCAATTTTGCATATCACGGCCCGTTCGAGGTGATTAGAGACCTTCAAAACAATGCATACAGGATAAAGCATTTAGAAACTGGAAACGAGGTCATTATGAATGCAGCCAATTTAAAAGTTTATTATTCGCCAGAAGAATTCGACGAACAAGAAGAAGTATTAACAGCGCACACCCAACTGAACGTGGATAGCGAAGTCAACCAGGCAGTCAGACCTGAACGTTCACGCAGCGAGACGGAACGAGAAGCAGACAGCTTGCCCAGTGTAAGGGACGAACAACAAGAATGCAAGTGTCTGCGAGAATTCTACAATGAAATGGTTGAAGCGGCGAGGGAGGCCGAGGCCATAAATGCAGCCCTCCGTCGAGAGAATAAACAGCTTAGAGAGAGCGCAGTGTGGAAGGGGGAACTTGACTAACCTACTCGCAGCCAGACGAGGTGAAGGACCCCAGATGTAAACACAGACAGTGGTAGACAGTCAGCTGGTTACTTACAGAAAATCACTTGCAATTGATTTCTATAAGTTTTGCAAGGGGAATCTGAACCCGAGGGTGTTATGCTGACTGATATCGAACGTGGATCTCAGAGACTGTGATCTCAGTATAAAGGTTCCACCAGGGAACGAACCCGAGGTCTGTTGAGGGAGTTTATGGTAAAAACCCCTAGAGAAAAGTGTATATTTAATCACTGGTGTGATTCCAGTTGATAATGACATTATTTATTAAAATAATGCAGGAAATTGAGCGAAATACAGCATTATTAGACTACTTGAAGTAGGCTATACTGGACTTGGAGCACGGAAAGTGCAGAGTTTGACGTTTAACTAATTGGCCCAGAATTGTGGGAGGTGCAGCATGGAGCCACGTCCATCTTGCTGACCTCGTTATGTCGTCTGGAGGAGGTTGGGGGCCTGAGTAATGACCCAGTTTTCCCCCGACTGAGAATGGATGTAAGAATGGGGTGGGAAGATCCCAAGGAAAATCATTGATTACTCATGATTGGAGTAACACAATGACATGAGAGTGGCACACAGATGAATCTTTAGTCAGGAGGCTAATTTTAGAGCCTTTAATCTGCGAAATTGACGCATATTTAATGAAGTGCGGAAGAACAGAGACTATGGTTGTTCGCGGCTTGGTTTTAACGAGGTTGCCAGGGATTCCCGGTAAGATAGCATCCCCACGCTATGGAGAAAGGAATTAATATTAATTAATTGGCCGAGCGATTCTTCAGCACGCAGACAGTTCTGGGATCAGTGAAGGAAAAGGAACCCGTTGAGCATGGTTTCGAGACCAGAATCGTGCTTGGAGAGGAGTCGAAATAGCGCGGGAAAATTTAGCTCTACTTTTCGTGGGAATCCAATATAAGGGAGTCGACCCTTGGCAGAGCCCAGTACCACGTCAGTCTTTAGCGCTCAGTCATCACCCAGTAGCACGTCAGTCTTTAGCCCAGTCTTAACCCAGTTTACACAGTTGGACATAGTTTGTCACCGAGAGTCGCAAACAGTCGTCGTTACACAGTTTTTGTTAGAAGAACGAACAATGGTGTGTTCACTTAGGAAGCAACGTGTGAGATAAGTTGCAGAACTATTGTAAATAATAATCTATGTAAAGTTATGCACAGTGTTAAGCGCAATGTATCAATTATTGACTGATCATACATGTCTAATTACGATGGAATGCGCTAAAAGAAACCTTACGAAGCAGTTGGTAATGTCTTTGAATACCAAATAATAACGCTCAGGACGGAAGTTAGCATATTTATGCGAATCAGGAAGCTTACCGTAGGAGTATGGATAAACTGTTGGTGAATTCCGAGGGCAATCGAACCAGACTTTCAATCAGGAGTTGGTAGGAGTACGGGAGATGCCGTCGACACCTGAAATTTTGGATATCTTTGCTAGGGAATGTCAACCAAGGAAAAGTGTACGGAGTGACGTGTGTTATGTAAATTATATGTGAAATGTATTTTAAATTAATAGTTTAATAAGTGTTTTAAAGTATAATGTGTGTTGGAAGCAATAGCTTCTTTATAGAAATGCAAAGTGTCGTGTGGTTAACGAAAAATATGTGTCAGAAAATGTGTGTATTCAAGATGAAAATGTCGCACTAGAATATGCATATGGCAGGCGACCAGGAAGGATATGAGTGGTTGGAACCACCGTGACGAGCCTTGAGATATGTAAGTACCCCACAAATTATGTTTAAGTAGAGGTATAGGCCACTGCATGTAGTGTGATTTCAGAATTATAAAGATGCCAGTAAGAATCAGAGTAGGAGATAGACTCTCCAAGTTTACTCATTATTGTGTTGATTTTAATAGATTTGAGATGTTATTTTGCATCAGTGAGTGGATTAATCGTTACCACTATTAATTAAAAATGGCAAATTAGTTATGTAAACGTAATGAACGAACATGGTTGTTCGATTTGTAAAATGAGTTGTGTCGGATTTTGCTAAATTTATGTCAGTGAGAATAATAATAATAATAATAATAATAATAATAATAATAATGAATATAAAGGTATGAATGAATGCATCAGGCAAAATGTTGTAAACAAGAAATATTTACGCTAAAGGTCAAGACTTATCGATCTAAGCAGTAAGATTATACAGTAAGATTACGTTACGGGATTAAGAAAAGAGTTTTATATCAGAATATATTGTATTAATGGGAATATAATTATGCCAGGAAATGGAAGAGCTTTTAGTGAATTGAATTTGCAGCTTATGTGGAAAGCTTATAGAGTAATTGATAGATTTCTCTTGGTAATTATAGGACGCAGATCATAGCATTAGGAGGGACCAGGGTATCTATTCTTCGTATGAAATCTCGTATGCCGTGGGCGTAATGAGAGATGTACTTTGTGCCAGAGCGTATATAGTGATATTGACCCTAGCTCTGATGATGGATATGGAATGTTCCGGGTTCGAATCCCGTGATAGGTGGGAGGAAAACAATGGACACCTCTGCATGCTATCTGATTCCCCGAGAACTATTTGTTGAGTGATTCGGCTCGTTGAAGCGAATCCCAGACGGCAGCATGGGCTGGCCGCAATATTTATTAAAGATACCGGTTACCTAATGGACTAATGTGTTATGAATCTCGTGCCTTCATGTTGAAATGGGCCTAGTTTGGAGCCAATTATTATCATCCTCAGGGTAGGAATAAATGTGAAAGCTCATCCAGAACCTATTTGCATAATATTCAGTTTAAATCCATTGAGATATGTGTGTCGCTGGGACCACAGTGTTTGTCTTGTAAAATCTTTTACTGCTTGGGGAGAAAGAAGTCAGACAGGAAACGAGGGGGAGGTAATGTAGGACCTCACTCCACTTCTATTGTGTATCAGCCGCTCGGGAAGAGGGTCTGAACGGTCAAGCGAACCGTGAAAGCAAGTTTTAAAGGAACAGGTTTTAGACCCTGTTAATGACATAAGATGAAATATTGTTATATTGAGTAATAAAGTCATGTGGTTTAAGAACACATTGATAATTATAGATTACCCTGATGGTTCATGATTTTAGCTATCTAACGAATGGTTAGACGTTGCATTTGTACTGTCACTGACATCTGTTTCTGAAGTGGGTTACCAGATGCCACAGGCTACTCGCGCAAAGGTAGTTTAATAGTACCGTCCGACACAGCGTTAACTAATGTTTTTAAATGAAATCACACACGGCATGCAGTGGAACTATATAAATAGGGGAAGTATAGGGGTAGCTTACATAATTATGGAGTTGTACGTACACTGTTGTGCAACACCAGAATAGGCTAATGCATGTAAAGCATTTGGTGGGAAGAGAAAGATCAAAACACACACACGATACACATTATTGTCAAATTAAGACAAGGTTCAAAGAATAATTAATCTTGTAGAGTTAATGAAGTCACATTGGATGACAGAAGAATTAAAGTACAGTTTGTTTCTGAAGTTGTAGGTGCATCAGCGCACTAGAGTACTTTGTAAAGTTCACATAAGGGTAAAGGTTTGTGTTATAATATGATTTTATTATGATAATATTAGGTTCATATTTGTGGATTGTGGAAATAATTTTTGTTTGTTTGTTTTGTGGTTGTGGGATTTGTTTTGTTTGTGTGAAGCCATGAAGTTTTTTTTACTGAATTAAAGTTTTAGAATAGAGTTGTGCCTTATCATTGTAGAGTTGATACCTTTTAGCCTCAAATCCAAAATATGCAACTGCTACATGGGAGAACGGTACACGCCCGAGCCCTGATGCTAGCTGGAGGCAGAAGCATATTTTCCATCGAGATTACTCACATGGGTACAGTAGTTGCTGAACTACGACGTCACTGTTTCGTGTTGTACATAAAATTGGGGATACGGAATGGGTATTTTTTCAAAAATTAATCATTCTTAGTTTTTATTTATTTATTAATATTTAATATGTCCTCTTTAAAATGCTGTATGAATTAAGATGATATAACTACAAGTGTGTTTTTTAATAGTTTAGATCAAGATGTACACTTGATTTCTGCTGGAAATAAACATGGCCAGCACTTACGGTATCATCTCTGGCTAAATTTTCAAATATACCGCCTATAGGGAATAAGTTTGTACTTTGGCTACCTGTGTAGTGTGCATCATGTGCATATTGGGATTCATTTGTTTCTTACTTTGTTTATAGTCTGGATGGTTTCCATGTAAACAGTGCATCTAGCCTTGTATAATTATCAGTGATTAGTCTGTGGTATTGTATTTACGAGTCCCTCTAAAATACCTAGGCATAATGGTAAAGTATTCAAGAGACGTACTAATTAGAAGAAGAAACGTACAATTAATTTGAACTTGTTAGAAGATACACTATCTCCATCAACAATACCTCCACATGTTCCTGTAACAAATAACCTCAACATAGGCCTACAATCAACACCTGTACAAAATACTATTTGCAAGCCTGAAAGTGCCTCACAGAAGAAACTCAGTGGTGAGGAGGAAAAATATGAAGACATATCAAAAGGGAATGAGAGCTGTGAAATTGTAGATATGTGTATATTATCAGAAGTGATTCAAAATAATACCATTTGTAAAAAGTGTGCTAAAGGGTGCGTGTCTCTGAGGGTGAATACACATGTTGGTCTTGTAGCAGAGTTTGAATTAGTTTGTAAATATTTTGCACACAGTGTAAAATTGCTTGCCACGGTGGGTGAGTGGTTATAGTGTCGGACTACCAACCCCAATATTGCAGGTTCGCCCCTGGCCATGGTAAGTGATTTTTGAAGGAGACAAAAATCACCATACTCATGTCATACGTTGTTGGCATGTTAAAGAACCCATTTGAATTCAGTAGGCCGTGTTCAATGGCAAAATTAATCTCGGGACTTTCCGCCAACACAAAGTTCCTCCATTCTCTACTTGAAAGCGCTGTAGTGTCAAGGAGTTTAGATATCTAACCTCCTTGACTTTCATAGCGTTCAAAGGAACGACGAAATTCGACATGCAAGTTACCCTCTGGGTGTCAATTAACAAAGATAGAACCAGGCACTCGAGGCCATACGATATTATTATTATTATTATTATTATTATTATTATTATAGTGTAAAGTCCTTCAATTCTTCATCAGTTAGCCAACTGTAAGTACCAAAGAAAAAGACAATGAATTGTATAGTGTAAATATTAGGTTAGTGTATGGCCTCCGTGCAGTTGGGTGTCGAACAGCTGATGCTATGTTGCGTATTGACTTACAAAGACTAAGAGCTGCTGAAAATGCTATTAAAATACTAGCTCAGAAGGCCAGAGAGGAAAAGAGAGGTGCCGAGAAGAGATTACAAGAGAAATTTGAAGAAGATCCAGAGAGTCCAAGCTACGGGCCTGGCATGCATTAGGGTTAAAACTTTGAAGCCTGTTTCCCGTAAATCTATTTTTTTCTTACTTAAGGAACATTTTTTCAGCCAATTTTGAATGTAGAAACTTCAAATTTGCATCACTTCTTTATACATACCTATTACAACTACTGAAACAACAGTTTTTAATTTGCATGTTTTTTTTTATTTTTTCGGCCAAAATATTTCTTAAAAATACCATAAAAACATGTGCCATTAAAAAATTGCTTTCTCCTTAAGTATGTACTCATAAAAATGTTGCTTGTTTCAGTAGAAATCAAACACACCCAGCCTTAACCTGTAAAAATTTCAAGTGTCTAAGTTCAGTGGTATCAGAGAAAATGTTCCTTATATACAGCACATTTTATTATTGTAAGCATAGGGCATTCCGTATCCCCTTAAGAAAAAGTATTAAGAATTTAAAGATAGGTTTATAATTACATTTACGCGCATTCATTATTTTTAACTTGTAATTTAAATATGTATAGAGATTTTTATCGCTTCCAAGAGAAGAATTTAAATGATAAGATGCGGGAGATAATTAGAGTAATGAATAGTATTTGTAATGGCGGAGACCTACGTCAGGGGTACCTTCATTTATTTTTGGAAAAATTTAAATTTTAACTTATAACATTTTTATTGTTATAAAACTCCCGTTACCTAGGGCACAGCAGTTGTTCACTGTTATTTGAAACAAGATTTTATTTAAGCTTACTAAAGCGTTTAAAATAATATTGCATGGTTTATCAAGGAAACGAACATGTAATTTATGTTTTTGGATCAATGATATTTGGTCATTAGAGTTTATTCAAAATAATTAGAGCATACAATCAATGCTAGTGATAGGAAACGGGTAATTGTTTAGCAATAAATACGACAGGCACGTGTTTACGATTCCCTGATCTTTTATAAGAAATTGGCATTATCTTTGTAGTTAGATGGTAGAGGAATGTGCTGTAGAGTGGAAGTTCCCGAGGGACTTAATCCGCATCCTTACGCCCGAGATTTTCATAGATTCTCATTGTTCCTGAGTAGATAGAGAATCCTAATGTTCTGTAGTTAGTTACTATAGCACGTTCCGCTTTGAAAAGATCCTGTTCCTTATTCTGAGTGTTTTTGCCAAGTAGCACCATGCTTTTTTTAGCCGGGACTTCAAGATGCTACAATCCATTATTATTTCCAGCCTAGGATTTAGGTGGATCATCCAGATATAAGGGTGCAGTACCTTGTATATTATAGAAGAAAATTTAAGCAACGGCCATATGGACCGAACACTTCCCCGGAACTGAGTCTCATTACGCTTCTTTACAAGGATTCAGTAGATAGGCCTAGAGCTCTTGCGTTGATTCCAGCATCACTTGAGTTCAGGTTGGGTTTGGATCTTTTGCCTTTTAAAATTGCCTCTTATTTTAGCCGGCCGCAGAATTTTACTAGTAAAGGAGGTGGAAGACCTTCTCTGCTTTGTGGTAGCCGATGGCAGGCGTCATTATCGGACTCAACGACTGTGACACCCAATTGGTCAGCGCTAGTCTTGATAATCTGAACGGGATTTTCGTTTGAAGTGTGCGGCACACCATGAAGTTCTAGGTTGTTTCGCCGAACGTTCTGTTGAAGCTTGAGATTCTCTTTCTTTAACATTTTGACCTCAGTGCAAGCGATATTCTTATCCTTCTCTAACTCACAAACTCTTTGGCTGATCTTTGTTATTTCTGCCAAGGTTATTTCAGAGTTGTGCGGCAGTTGACATGTCACTTTTCATACCATCGAAACAATCAGAAAAGTATGTCACGGACTTAGGCATGTCATTCTGAGTCTTTTCAATATTTTCGAGTTATATCAGTCGGAGGTTGATTTCACAAACAAGATCTTGTAAATCTGGTTTACTTACATTCTCGTCTGGCGAGGCGATTTTAGAAACCTTATCCGTAGTTAGACAGGAAATTCCACACTCGGCATGGCCTACACTTAAATAGGTTAGAAAAGAGTATCGTAGTGATGAAATCTGCAAAATTGTAAATTCAAATAGTAAGAATAGTGCACAGTAATATCCTTAGAGTGGAAGCAGGGAAACTGGTAAAAGAAGCCAAACGTGAGGTTTGGCATTCAGATGAGTATATTTTTATGTCAAATTTAACTGAGTGTAACAATTGTATTTTGGATTTGTCTTGCAACAATATTAATAACAATTATGATAATAATAATGTAAATAAATCAGCAACACAAGCTTGCAAAAATAACAAATTTAAAATTTACCACCAGAATGTCCAGTCTCTCTAGGTATAATAAAATTGATTACATAAATCTAATGCTTAAAAATAAACTGAAAGACATCTCAACACTATGTATTTCAGAACATTTTCTGAAAAAGGAACAACTCGAATTAATTCAATTCCCATGGTTTATACTAGCTAGTAAATACTCTAGAACTAGTATGAGCCATGGTGGTACTTGTATCTTCTTAAGAAATAATTTAGATCATGAACACTTAACAGCTTGTGATTATCTAATTATGGAACAGGATTTTGAATTCTCTGCCGTAAAAATACAGCAGTTTAAGTTAATAATTGAATGTGTATACCGTTCTCCGTCAGGAAATTTTCCTTTATTTATAGATAAATTAGAATTGTTACTCAATAACATGAGCAAAGTAAATTTCGATATAATTATTTATGGGGATGCAAATGTAGATTTCTAAAAATGTAATAGAAATTGTGAATTATTAACACAGTTACTAATTTCCTAAGGACTAAAACTTACAATAAATACCCCAACTAGAATAACAAAATTTAGTTAAACAACTCCTGATCAAATTTGTATAAATAAAGATAAATATCACCATTCAATATAAGTCTATTGCCCGGGTTTTAGTGACCACAATGGACAAATACTGAGCTTTGAAGTACCCGAAAAAATCAATAATGATAATGGAATAGAATCAAAATGCAGGTCATTCACTGAATCAAATGTTACATATTTCAATGACTTATTAAATAAGGAAACATGGTCAGAAATTTATAAACTAAAAAATGTAAATGACAAATTTAATGCATTTAACAGTACCCTAAAACACTATTTTGAAACAGCATTCCCTTTTAAACAAAGAGCTATTCAAAATAACAAAACTAGCAATTGGATAACAACAGGGATTATAAATACATGTCAAAGAAAGAAATTTCTACACAAAATATATAAACAATACCACGCAACGCCTGAATTCAATTTATAACACAAAAAATACACTCGCATATTAAGTAAGGTAATAAGACTAGCGAAGAAAATGCATAATGATAATTTTATTTCTCAATCAACTAATAGAAACAGGGCTATGTGGACCGTGATACAGTAAGAAATTGGAAAATCTGATAAAATACAAAGGAACATTACTCTGATCTGCAATAATAAACTGATTAGTAATCCAGAGGAAATAGCAAACACTTTTAATGACTATTTTCTAGAAATTCCACAAAAATTATTAAATAAATCACAGATTAATACATTAAATTATAATAATAAAATAAATATATGCAGTGATTCTTTGTTTATAAATCATGTCACAAGTGAAGATGTAAGAATAGTTATAAAAGAGCAAAAAAATAAATTTTGTTCTGGCATTGATGGCATCCCTGATGCAATTTTAAAGAAAATTGCAGAAAATATAGTAAATCCACTTACGCACTTAATAAACAGTTCAATTCTCTCAGGAACTTACCCGGATATTTTGAAGTTATAAAAAGTAATTCCAGTGCACAAAAACGATTCAAAAGATGAATTAGATAACCTTACCAACTGGTATTGCAAAAATTGTGGAAAAAAATCATGTATAAGAGACTGATAAGTTTCATAATAAAAATAAAATACTATCAAACTCACAGCATGGATTCATAACGGAAAAATCTACACAGACATCAATTTATGAATTTAGTAATAGTATACTGAATTTAATTGACAATAAGGAACATGTAACTGGCCTATTCTTGGATGAAATATTGTCCAATGAGGGTATTATTAAATTTGGAGTTCCCCAGCGATCGGTTTTGGGACCACTACTCTTTCTTCTATATATCAATGATGTAACTCAGAGCGTTGATTCTCATACGGAAATTTTGTTTGCGGATGATACAACACTCGTAATAAATAATATAATAAAAGGTGAAATTAAACCGTTCTTACAGCAGTCTGCTGACTCTGTTACACAAGAGTTAACCAAATGGTCACAAGATAATCGCTTCATAATAAACTATTAAAAAACAGTATCGCTAAATTTCCACACTATACAGAATAGGAATCCTGTGACGCCCAATATAACATTAAATGATCATCAAATAGAAAATAAATCAGAAATGAAGTTTTTAGGGCTATGGATACAACATGACTTGAAATGGAATAAACATATACTGTACCCGGATCGTTTACACGTCCGTGACATAGTGACGTCATTATTAAGACGAAGGAGCGGCTGATATTTGAATAGCGCGCTTGGAGAATTCGAGTGTTGAGGGAGGTATGAGACGTAGGGGCTTGTGACGTGGAACTGTGACGTGCACACCAGCCTACGTAACAGAATGAAGGTTTCTAGAATTTCCTATAGACGATGGATTAGAACTTTAAAAAGTAGCACAGTTTTCTGGCTATCAAATTTGAAGAAAATGGAGCTATCAAGCAAGGAAATCCGTTCAGCAGGAGCTGAGAAACGGAATGGTTCTAGAAGTTTCACCGCTGTGAGTATAAAAGGACCAAGGGAATCAAGGAGGACATGTACTTCAACCGAGCAACTGCTCTTGTGAACATCACCGCTATACCGTGAACGAGTTGTTACGCCGTCATTTTGATCGTTGAATAAACTAAGTCGCTGGACGAGCTGTCCACGGACTTAGTCTCTGTTCAGTGAAAGAACACTTGTATATTTCGCATGTCTTAGAATATTAGACGACATTCTGGTCAAGTTATTCTACTGGTTAGTGATGGTGATGTTTCGAAATACCATTCACATAAGTTCAGCCTACAAAAACATTATGTTTCTTGTGGTGAAACCGAATATTAGGCATTCTACTAAAACCGACGGGCATTGCATGTATCGTTCATTTCACGCTGCTAACAGGTGTTTCTGGAATAGTAAGGCGAATGAAACCGCAATATTCGAATGTGGAACTTGTTATCATGTCGAACTTGAAGAAAGTAAACGAACAGTTCAAGTCTTTACAACATTTCAACATGTCGGATTTTACTAAGTACAACGGGAGTGTTTGTGAACGCGTTGTGATAAACACCGACATGCGCTGTTAAAACTATACGAGGATAGGTGTGATACGCTGTTAACAGGTGTTTCTGGAATAGTAAGGCGAATGAAACCGCAATATTCGAATGTGGAACTTGTTATTATGTCGAACTTGAAGAAAGTAAACGAACAGTTCAAGTCTTTACAACATTTCAACATGTCGGATTTTACTAAGTACAACGGGTGTGTTTGTGAACGCGTTGTGATAATCACCGACATGCGCTGTTAAAACTATACGAGGATAGGTGTGATATGGAAGGGAACGAGGCTTATATGGAATCGCAGATGCCCATGGGAGGACGCTATGGCAATAGTGAACGCCGAAGGAAACGGATTACCTTCACATCAAGCATGAAGTAAGCCAACTCTACATTTATTATTCACTAGCCTAATGTAGTATTTGAGAATTCCTTTTTATACTTTCACAATAAGAAATCAACACCATCATCATTATGAGAACGTCATTTATATTTGTCCAGGATGACAAATGGAGCAATATTGAAGTCCGACAATTTATTATACTATTTTGCTACGCTGTCAGGACAACAGTCATATTCATGTCTTTTGACATGGAATATCTTGATTTATTTTTCAAGGAATTGTAATTATTTTTTCTATAGCTCTTATTAGAGGCTCGACACAACTTGGATTATTTAAATAATTTCTTTTATTATTTAATAATAATAATAATAATAATAATAATAAATCACTGTGGAATAAATAAATTAATAATAATCAAAGAAGGAATACACCATTAAAATATAAATAATTTATTTTGGAAGGTGATAGCACCAATTTGTAAATTTAATTTCATTTGTAAATTTAATTAAAATTACTGAATTAATAATCAGGAAGTGAGTGGGTTATAAATAATTTGTGATGAGGATTTAAACAATGATTTAATTATTTATGGATAAAATAGGGCAATAATAATAATTCTGATGTTGTAGAAAGCAATAATGCCTAAATAATATTTTGCCAGGGATAATAATAATTTCATGGAAGGATTTAAAATAAATAGAACAGTAATGAATTTAATATAATAACTTTTGTTTATTTTTGGTATAGAAGTTTGTATTTATTAACAGGTTTAAATTAGTTTGTGAATGAAGTGGAATAGCAAGGATTGAGTTTAGGAGATTTTCCAAAAGCACTAACAATATTTAATGAAGGAAAAATAAGGCGGCAGGTATTCAAATGTATAAACTAGGGTGAGATTATGTAAAATGGAGGCAAGGAAAAGTAGTCCAGGAATAACTACATCTTTTCATTGGAAAAATTAAATTGGAGAACACACAGTAAATTGGTAAGACAGAATATTACAAAACATATAAAAATAAAAGTATTGTGGGAAAAAATATTTGAAGTAAAATATGGCGATTTTAGTGCGCGATTAGGATTGTCGACACTTGAGTTTATGTGGAGGCCAAGGGGTCATCCAAGAGGACATTGGCTCCTGTAGTTATGTGCACATGGAGATGTGTGTTTGTTATTTGAAGCGGTTAATAAGAGCATGTTTGCTCTCAGTTGTAAAAGAAGGGTAAGGCAAGTGGTCCGCCCCATTTTCTAGTCAAATTCCAGAATCTGTAGATCTGAATATTACATTTTTTAATTGTATCAATCTAGATTTCCAATATTATGCCTAAATAAATGAATAACATATGAGTTTAGATTTGATAAACTTGACCGAGAAAAATATTAAGAAAATAAATAGTTGCTAATGCAATAATGGAATAACTGAAAATATTCATGTTTTGTGCTTGGAATAATAATAATATTTGATATGAGCATTAAATATTCATAATCGGATTGTGAGAGAAGACCTGTTATAAATAAATCTATAGAAAATTTTGAAAATAATAATAATAATAATAAATTCTGTGATAAACATTTTTTTGATTTTGAGATATTAGAAAATTATCTGAGTTGAGAAAAGTATTTGTTGGAAATGATTTAATCAACTGATAGTAAATCACAACAATTTCTATTGTTAATAACAATTCATGCTAATTTATATAGCGAATTTTGAGATGAGTAAAATTTAAATTTTGTTTATGTGAGACAAATGGAAATGAGAGAAAAGAAAAGATTTATTATTCATAGCATTATAAAGATGGAAAATTTATAAACATTTTTGTTCTTTGAAACAAAAAATTCACAAGACACAACAATATTAACATACGACTTTATGTTAGCCGAATATTGATATTATGTTGTTGCAAAACTTCGATGAATTCAGTGAAATAATTTTTCCAATATACTTTTTTTTGGAAAACATCATGGACTAATCAAAGTGAAAATTTTCAAAATAATATTCAACGTTTACTTGAACAATCTTAAAAAAATCTTCGAGAAAGTGAATCTGCAAATGTAAATAGAAGGGATCACTGGAACTCTTAATTGAATCGTGGTCACCTGAGTGTAAATATTAGATTTATTTTGTTGATACCATAATGGACTATCAATTTTCTGGGTATCAATTCAGCGAAGTTTAGAGGTGTTTACTTATTTATAGGAGATGTTGATTTTTTATTTGTGATTGTGTTTGTGTTTTTGAGGGGTTTTGCCAGTAATTTTCAATTTTTAATTGTAAATAAATTGAAATTTTTAAGAAGTGTGCTATTTTCAAATAATTCCTCTCCCTACCTTACTTGCGAATTACCGATATCAGGGATGCCAGTTTTAGACCTAGTATTCGCCCAGATAGACCCTAAGATAGATTTTTCTCGTGCTGAACTGATTTCGGTAATTTGCAAAATGTGGTCTTTGGATCTCGGTCCAAACGGGCACAATACAATATCTGAATACTAAACTGAACTTGATGTGCTTTGCGTTACGTATTTTGAAAACTTGCACAAGCATGCACTCATTAGGAAATTGTTATTTTGCTTATTTCCAATCATACTTAAGAAATGGGGTCATATTTTGGGGTGGAAGCTTAAAGACCAAAAGGAGACTTTAGCAGGCAGTATAAATTTTCCTCCCATCGACCTGAATGCGATAGACAACACCTGGACTACATTCTGTAAATCTGTCACTGAAACCGCCACAGCAACTTTGGGTACAACAAAACCTAGCTCCCACCGAATTGATAAACAAACGTGGCTATGGACACCCCAAGTGCAAGAAAAGGTGCATGAAAAAAGGAAGGCATACAGAAACTGGGTCTCACAAAAGACTCTAGAGAACAGGGAAAGGTATGCCATAGCCAAACGTGAGGCTAAGAAAGCTGTTGCTGAAGCTAGGTGCAGTCACTATGATGACCTGTATACAACACTGGACTCAAAGGAAGGAGAGAAAACTATCTTCAGGCTGACCAAAGCTAGAACAAAGTCAGTACAGGATATTGAGCACTATGTGTGCATAAAAGGCAAAGATGGTCAACGTTTACAAGACAAACAGGATATCCTCAAACGTTGGCAACAACACTTTGAAGAGATTTCCAACATTGAGTTCCCACATCCCTCTATTCCAGAAGGAACTCCAACAGTAGGTCCTATCTCACACATCACATCTGAGGAAGTCACCAGTGCCATTAGGAGTATGAAGAATCAAAAAGCACCAGGACCAGATGACCTGCCGGCAGACTTCTGGAAGTTGCAGGAATTAAAAGAACCCGCGATCAACTGGCTGACCAACTTTTTCAATGCCATAGTTGACTCTGGAACTGTTCCCAGTGATTGGGCTACAAGCATCACTGTACCTATCTTTAAACAAAAAGGTGATCCAGCAGAATGTACAAATTATCGTCCAATTCGCCTCCTGTCGCACACAATGAAGATTTTTGAGAGAATCCTTGATCGACGACTGCGGGACATCGTCAGTATTAGTACCAACCAGTGCGGCTTCGTCAAGGGTGCGGGAACAACTGATGCAATCTTCGCTGCCAGAATGCTCATCGAAAAGCATCGCGAGAAACAACAGCCACTGCATATCGCCTTTCTTGATCTTGAAAAGGCTTTCGACCGTGTTCCACATCGTGTGATCTGGTATGCACTTCGTAACCATGGTGTACCAGAAATGCTTATCAGCTGGATCAAGATGCTATACACAAACACCACAAGTTGTGTACGTTGTGCTGTTGGCACCTCGGAGAGCTTCCCAGTGAAAGTCGGGGTTCACCAAGGATCTGCACTGTCCCCATTGCTCTTTGTCCTAGTCATGGACACAGTCACACGGGATCTGCAAAGGAATGTCCCTTGGACACTCTTATATGCTGATGATGTCGCACTTGCTGATACCACCAGGATAGGATTGCAGCGTCAAGTTGAAAATTGGAACAGCCGTCTCTCACAATACGGTCTTCGACTGAACAAAAAGAAGACCGAATACCTTGAAACTGTCCCAACCAACGGATCCATCCAAGTTGATGGAGAGACATTGACGAAGACCTTAAGCTTCAGGTATCTAGGATCTCGCCTACAAGCTGATGGTGAGATAGGTGATGAAGTGCGAAGTAGGATAAAGGCTGCATGGATGAGATGGAGGGAAGTTACAGGCGTACTCTGCGACAGAAGGATGCCACTATACCTTAAGTCCAAAATATACCGCATGATAGTACGTCCTGTTGCTTTGTACAGTGCTGAATGTCGACCAGCTGACAAAGCTACGGAGCGCCAATTACATAGCATGGAAATGAGTATGCTCCGTTGGTCGATGGGCATCACACTCCTAGATCATATAAAGAATGACTCTGTTCGCCAGCAAATAGGAGTTGCACCCATCACTGAGAAGGCACGGGAAAAACGGCTTCGATGGTATGGCCACGTCTTGCGTGCTGCACCTGGAACTGTTGCCAATTCCGCTCTCTCCTTTGAAGTTAATGGGCACCGTCCACGTGGGCGCCCAAAACAGCGCTGGCATGATACAGCAAATGCGGATATGAAGGCTCTCAATCTAAGACCTCATGATGCCCAAGATCGTGCAAAATGGCGAGCCAAGACCAAAACAGCGGACCCTGCAGCAGCGGGAAAACGCTAGGAAGAAGAAGAAGAAGATTTTGGGGTATGTCACCATATGTTCTAAGCACGTTTAGGATATAAAAGAGGGCGATTAGAAATATGGCAAATGTAAACACTAGAGAATCATGTAGACCTCTGTTTAAATATTTTAACATTCTCCCACTGCCCTGCATTCATATCTTTGAAAGTATTATGTTTTATTAAAAGAATTTAATGAATAAAGACGTTTTTCTTAAAACAAGCAATGATGTTCATAGGCATAACACAAGACAAAATCAAAACATTCATATTTCACACACACACACAAACATATATCAAAAGGGAACTTTTCACACAGGAGTTAAATTATACAATAAACTACCCCAGTATATAAAGTTTGCCCCAAAAATAAAAACCTTTGAAATAATGTTGAAAGCTTATCTGCAGTGCCATTGTTTTTACTCTGTGGTTGAATATCTTAGCGTATAGGAGCGATGAAGTATGTAATTATATTTTACTTTCCTATTTTAATTGCAATACCTAGCTGTAAGTTGTTGTATTTATAGAATTAAGTGTTCATATTGTGACAATAGAGTAAGGTGTAAATAGTTGTCCAATAGCATTGTATCTCTTAAGATCTGTTATTATAATAATTTATACATAGTTATTGTATTAGTAATAAATACCTGAAAGTTCTTTTATTTTATAGATGTAATTTCTGACGTGTCCTATATCAAAATTGTATTGTATACTGTAATATTTATATAAACCTTCAGTTGGTTATGGGTTGACCAACAGCAACATGCCACACCGTTGGGCACCATTGTAATATTTATAAAACTTGTCACCTCAGGGTATAGGGGCAATATGCTTGCATTAAATGAATCCACACTGAGACACAATACACCGTCTTCTCAAAATACACAGTTCATTCAATATAGCAAGCTTCCATTTACCTGAATCTCTTGTACAGGGGTTTTTTAATATCATTAATATTCTTCTGCTCCTATCTTCTCTGGTTGCATTTTATTAAAAATAATTTTCTACCTCAACATTCTTCAAAAAAAATCACATATTTTTTCCAAATCAGAACATTCATACCACAGCACATAACATCTCATTGTCCACAACTAAAGAAAAATATAATCCTAGCACAGATAGCATGGCAGCATCCATCTTGCATCAATCATCTTCTACACAACAACCCATCACCATGGCAACCTCCAAGTCAAGGAATCTTTCAAATATCTCCAAAGCCACCTGGTCCATCCACTGGCTACCCACCAGCAAAGAATCTCAAGGCACAACTCATAAGATTCTCTGTGGTGGCCTGCCAATATGTGGCCATGGCTGGCAACAAGATAAAAACAAAATAACCAAAAAATACCAAAAAAGAGTCTCTGTAACCTACAATTGTTAGGTTACAGACGCCCCCTTTGAGAGAGAATTTCTATATGAAGGTTAGAAATTCACTCTCAACCCTCAAAACAAAAACATAAATGAAATACATGAAGCAAACTCTAACAAAAACAAAATCACATACAGAAACAAATCACACATCATAGTCAGAAAAACCATTGGCACAATCATCGTAGAAACAACCATTCTAGATTAACCAGAATCACCAGCACAAATATATTCTCCTCCAATATAGCAGCCGAAGCCATCTCATCGAGTCTATCAGACACTCCTGCAGCCTCGGAAAAATCCTACAACAACATCATACTCAGAAGAAACGGCAGAATCGTCATCAGACCTGTCTGTGCCGTCATCATAATCAACTTCGTCTTCAACATCTGCTTCACTGTCTTCCGACTGTGTCTCGCCTGCTCCTTCAGTCTTCTTGGCTGCCTTCTTCTGTTCCAATTTCTTCTACTCCTCCCTTTCCTCCTTCTCTCTTCTTCTGCGCCGCAGATTTCATGTTACTTCCTTCCACTTCCTCACCCTTCTTGAGTACCATGCTACCCTCTGACGGCAGGGGGACCTGGTCCAAAATCTCCACCTCCACCTTCTGTTCTTCTTGCTGCTGCTTCGTCTTGTTGGGCCGTATCCTGGTGCCGGGTCGAGGAAACTTGCGGTCGTCCACCGCAGACAGTTCCATGCCTTGGGCCATGCAAACCTGTAGCAGGGCCTGAGCACGCGCACGGTCTGCTTTGTGCTTGTGCGTCAGCCACTTGCCTTCCGCCTTCATTCTCTCCTTCTTCTCCGTTCCCTTCTTTTCATCATCTGCATTATCTTGCTCAGCAATTCTTTTCTTCTCATCTTTTCTTTTCTCTTTGCCTTTATCCCTTTTATCTTCTCCTTTTCTTCTTCTGATCCTTCACTCTCTTATGTCGATCTGCCTGACATCTCTTCCTCTTCTTACTCCTTCTCTTTGCCTTCCATCTGGTCCATTTGTTCCTCCAACTTGTTCTCCTGCGTATCCTCATCTTTCTCCTCCTACGCTTCTTCACGTTATGTTCTATTTCATATTTCTCCTTGTCTTCTGTTGTATTCCCTTCCTCCATTTGACGTCCTCTTCTGTTACGTCGGCGGCGACCTCTATGTCTACCCCCTCAACTGCTCTCTCTTCTTCGCCTGCTATGGTCTCTCCGATATATACCTCTACAACCTCGTCTCATCTTTATTATTTTTCATACGCCCCCTAGCATAAAGTACTTCATAGATCTTCTCCTCTTCCTCTCCAGACACACTCACAGATTCTACTATTTCAACTTTCTCATCTACAATGCATATGCTAATCACCTTCTCTTTGACCTTGTCAAGGTTCTCAGACATATGCTCACTGACCTCATCAAGGATCTCACCAAGCTTGCTAGACCTTATCTTTTCCACTTGTCCACGCCCTCTAGCATCACGTACTTCACATTTCTTCTCCTCCTTCATAGACACACTCACAAATTCCACCACTTCAACTTTCTCTTCAACAACACATATGCTAGTCACCTGCTCTTTGACCTTGTCAATCTTTTCAGACATTCTCGCCTCCATACCATCCATCCGGCTGGCCATCCTCTCCTCCATACCATCCACCCGGATGTTCATCCTCCCTTCCATGATATTCATCTGGCTTGTAACCCTCTCCTCCATCTTATTTCTCCTCTCATATCGGACCAGAAGCGTCTCCAACATGGCCATCATTTCAGCTTCAATATTTCTACTATTTTCGGCCATCCCCACTCCTTTCTTTGTGTGATTCATTTTATTCTTGCTCAAACGTTGGGCGCCATTGTAATATTTATATAAACCTTCATTTGGTTATGGGTTAACCAACAGCAACATGCCACACCGTTGGGCACCATTGTAATATTTATAAAACTTGCCATCTCAGGGTATAGGGGCAATATGCTTGCATTGAATGAATCCACACAGAGACACAATACACCGTCTTCTCAAAATACACAGTTCATTCAATATAGCAAGCTTCCATTTACCTGGATCTCTTAAACAGTTTTTTTACTATAATTATTATTCTTCTGCTCCTATCTTCTCTGGTTGCATTTTATTAAAAATAATTTTCTACCTCAACATTCTTCAAAAAATCATATCTATTTTCCAAATCTGAACATTCATACCACAGCACATAACATCTCATCATCCACAACTAAAGAAAAATATAATCCTAACACAGAGAGCATGGCAGCATCCATCTTGCATCAAACATCTTCTACACAACAGCCCACCACCATGGCAACCTCCAAGTCAAGGAATCTTTCAAATATCTCCAAAGCCACCTGGTCCATCCACTGGCTACCCACCAGCAAAGAATCTCAAGGCACAACTCATAAGATTCTCTGTGGTGGCCTGCCAATATGTGGCCATGGCTGGCAACAAGATAAAAACAAAATAACCAAAAATACCAAAAAAGAGTCTCTGTAATCTACAATTGTTAGGTTACAATACAAGTAATTGATCAAATGGATAAATAAAAGTCTAATCTAATCTAACTTATTGCACTGCACTCAACACAATACCATTGCTTGGCTTTGTCGGACAAAAGCCGGTTAAAAACTTTCTTCTTTATGTTTACACAGGTTCTGTGGTATTATTTAACACGTTCCCCATCACAAATTATGTAGTCTTCGTTATCAGTTACACATTTTTCACACTGACCGCTACTTGTCGCCATCTTGCATCAAATGATGCAAAATATCAGCTAACGTTGTGCCGCATACAACACTCATAGTCTCTAGACATTGCACATTTTCCTGTCAATTTACAACAGCTTATGATTGAAATCTTTTAAAGAACGTGACTAAGAAAGTGTTTCTCCTATTGGATGATTGTATTTAACTGCATGCACGTCGTATAATCTTAGCAAGTTTTTTTAACAGAGCAACTTTACACCGCAGTAGGCACGCAGCTAGTTGTATTTAGTTTTCTTGCAACTTGTTTTAAATTATTGACTAAAATATTTCTAAGGACAGACAATGCATACTGTGCCCGTTTAGACCAAAGTCCAACGACCACATATGCATGCTACCGAAAATCAGCTAGCACGAGACTCAAAAGATTTCAGGGCGCCAACCGGGTGAAAAGCAAACACAAGAATATTAAACTAACTTGCTTCACTGATTCTCGGTTCGATGCAACAATAATGATAGAAAGAAGAAATGAAAATACCACAATTTCTAACAAATCTCATTTTATTTATAATTAAAAATTAAAATAATAAGATGCAAAATTAGCACTGTAATGCATGAAAAAAATCTCATACATAAACACACAAGAATAGAATTTTCAACACACTCGAAAAAGCAATTTGTAAACGATCGATTGCCAAAATTATCAGTCCATTGGCATCGTTCCTAAATGTGAGTAATATTTACAATTGTAGGTCATTCAGGCAAAGATGAATCGTCCATCCTGATGCCTACTTTGACTATGGACATCTGTTAACTAGACACTTTCACTCGTTGATAAATTATTTCACTTTCCAAAATTCATAAATTCACTGTCCAAATCTGTGTTCGATTTAACATTTCCTTGAGTTATTGAAAGAAACATAAATATTTGTCGGACATATGAGCAATTATTACTGTTCATCAATCTGAGGGACAGATGACCTCGTAGTTCCGCCCATTAAAACAAAAATAAATAAATAAATAAATAATCTGACTTCAAGCAAGGATTCGAAGAACTTTGATCGCATGAAAATGTATTAGATCATCTGTTCTTGATGCGCAAATTTCACTCAATAAAGAAAAATATGATCCACAAGACCATTTATTTAAATTATTCATCATATTTATCCAATAATTAAACAACTAACCAAATCATTTATATTCATCATAAATTCTAAAATTTGTGATATTTGTTTATCTTGATTCTCACCACATTGACAAGATCAATCTATTTATATTTCACCATACAACATTAAGCAACAAAATTATTATCATTATTTATATTTTTTTAAATTTAAATTCAAAATATTTACTTGCACAAAATCTTAATCATTTATTCAGTTATGGAACTTGTTCAAAACAAAAATATCCGTGATATTATAAATGGCCGGTCATTTATCAATTTTTACAATATTTATTTTAGCCTATGCCCATTTTATTTATGCGTCAATGCTCTTGGATTTTATTTATATTCGACCACGGTAAGGCATCGACAAAACTAAGTTTTTGTTTATAGCCAAAACGGTTTGACAAATAAGGGGGTAATTTATGTGAGACACGAGAAAATCTTTACTGAAATTTATCTGTGATGGCTGCATTAAATAATCATTTGTTTTTTCACTTCACAAGATTTTTATTTATAATTATTATACCTTTTTCTTCAACATATGTTTTTATATGTTAACCATCATCATGGTTGACACTACACATAGCACCATATTTATTCGTGATTTCATCTCACGACTGAATGATACACATTCGTTTCTTCTTCTTCTTCTTCTTCTTGAGACGCCGTCTCCAAACGAAGGTTGGCGATCCACGTAGCCAGCTCTGACCTTGACATTGCAGTATGAAATGGTTCCTCCGATGTACACCGGTGCCACCTTCTAATGTCCCTCAACCATGAATTTCTGCGTCTCCCAGCGGATCTTTTTCCTTGTATCTTTCCTTCAATAATTAGCTTTAATAATTGGCACCTCTCGTTTCGCATGATGTGACCTAGGTAAGGTGTCTTTCTTTGCTTTATAACATGTAGCAGTTCTTTTTGCTTTTTAATCCGATGTAGGATCTCGACATTTGAAATTTTCAATATCCAAGGTATTCGTTTCTAACTTCAACATATTCTCTTTTTTATATATTATTATTCATTACTTTTTTTTATCAAGCCACAGCTTGCTTCAAACACGAAGCTTCATTTATACCAATTTCACCATCACAGCAATCCACATTATTTTTATGTCGTGTCTACCCTGTTCAAAAATTGTCATATTGTGACATTACCATATTTGTTTATAATTATACAAACTCGAGAATACCCTATTTGATACAGGCTTTCCGTAATACTTCGATGGCCTTCCGCGTCATAAAATATTACAATCCTTTACGCAATTATGAAATGCTTAGAAAAAAATCATTATATCTTTGCAAGATAAGGCCGTGCAAAAGACCACTAACCATAGGATAAATAAATCCTCAAATTCAAATTAAGTCGTTCCAAACTTCCTAAACTCTTATTTAAACTATCACAAAACATAATTATTTTTATCATGGCTCACGAAATATTATTATTTCAAATCAGAAAATGTGATTATTATTATTATTATTATTTTTATTATTATTATTATTATTATCAACATTATTATTATTATTATTATTATTATTATTATTATTGTCAAATCCCAAACTGGAATTTATGGACAAAAACTAATTGAAAATAAACAAGCTCGAATCCGTGGATAAGAGAATATGTCCAACTCTCTAAATAAATACCTAAGATATGAAGATCTTACGGCTGATGACCGCGATGACAAAATAGAAAATCAGAATAAAGTGTTCCTGAAGCTGTCCATAGACCTGAATCGCATAACTAGCGTTCCTGAACACCATAACATTCTAATCTGGTTTGCTACAGCAAACTGAAAAAATATTTTGTGTTTTGATATCTCTTCAAAACAAAAATTTTCAAATACCATAAGCTAAAAAAAAATTTAATTATAGCTTACATTGTGGAAGTTCTTTTAGATGCAGGCCTCCTGGCCGGTTCCATTAAAGTTCAGCTTCCAGAAATGTCCCTATTCGTCCGTCCCATCGGACTCGTACGTAAATCCTCGTATCCGCTTCCATGTCTACCCACGAATTTCTTAGTAATTCATGACTGCTAGTCCTATAGCCGGTTCAAAATACACTCGTACTGAACTGTTCCTGTTGAATGTCATTATAGCTGGTGCTATTTGAGAAATAGGGGTTCGATACTTAGGATCCATGGTACTTAAATCAGTTGTAGCTCTGATACAGCTGTGACACATTCAATTTAGTTGATACTCTTATAATCTTAAGGCAAATTATTCAGATCCGTAGTTTTCTAGCATAAGATAAACTAGCGGGTAAGGTTATGCACCTTCCAGACACGCGTTAGACACGGCTGGCTCCATCGTCGGCTAAATCCTGTGTTCAGGAAATGGGTAGTCCCCAGCACACATCCGAAAAGATGGGCTCTCTAAGCTCCTAAATAGGTTTGAGATATGCATCTCCAATCGACGTCTAGTTTGATCTGATCAAAATGCAAGACTGGTATCCGTAGAATATTATAATGTGGTCGTGGCTGATCTTGTAAACTACCGAGACAAAAGCTCGTCACGGATAATTTGGAAACAACTAAGTTCCAGTTAGTAAAATGTGGCTTGTAGACAAAGTCTACCATATGTCCAATAATTATGAAAAATTTGACTGTGGCAACTGTACACGAAGTCTAACACTCAACGTCGCTTCACAAAAATGTTCTAAGTTCCTCGCATCGCGAAAATATTCTATCACTTGACCATAAATTCGTCCGGTGATAACACTGGCTATAAGTTTCGGAACTTCCGCGTAGAATGACTGCTTTACACTCAATGACAAAGACTGTGCCGTGACCATGCACGTAGTGATGTAGATGCTTCCGTGACCATGTACGGAATGTGATTGATGACTCAACTCCGCTGAGCTGCCTATTATCCCTATACCAAAGAAAGTGGGAGCTGACAGATGTGAAGATTACCGTACAATCAGCTTGATTAATCATGCTTCAAAAATCCTGTCTAGAATAATTTACAAGAGGATGGAAAGCCAGAGAGGAACGGAGTTGGGTGAAGACCAGTTTGGTTTCAGGAGAAATGTAGGAACAAGGGAAGCTGTAATAAGTCTTAGGCTGATTTTGGAAGGTAGAATAAGGGAAAATAAGAGAACGTTGATGGCATTTGTAGACTTAGAAAAGGCTTTTGATAACGTTGATTGGACTAAATTGTTTGACATTTTGAAATCTATTGGAATAAAGTACAGGGATAGGAGGGTGATCTACAATCTATACAGAAACCAGACAGCAGTCATTCGAGCTGAAGGACATGAGAGAGAAGCTGGTATTCAGAAAGATGTAAGGGAAGGCTGCAACTTATCACCCATACTTTTCAATCTTTACATTGAACAAGCAATGAAGGAAATTGGAGAAAAATTTAAAGTGGGAGTGAAGATTCAAGGAGAAATAATTTCAAATCTGAGATTTGCTGATGACATCGTCATCTTGGTCGACACGCCTGAGGATTTGAATGAGTTTTTGAATGGTATGGACTCCGTCTTACGGAATGAATACATGATGAAAATTAATAAATGTCAAACAAAAATACTGGAATGCAGCCGAAATAAAACAGAAACATCTATGGACATCAAATTGGCAGGTGAAAAGCTGAAGGAAGTAGGAGACTTCTGTTACTTAGTAAGCAAAATAACCAGTGATGGACGAAGCAAAGAGGATATAAAAAGTAGGTTGGCTCAGGCAAGGAAAGCATTTCTACAAAAAAGGAATCTGTTGATATCGAATATAGATTTAGGTATTAGGAAGTCATTTTTGAAAGATTTTTCTGGAGCGTGGCGCTCTATGGAAGTGAAACTTGGACTATTGGTGCAGCAGAAAAGAGGAGAATTTAAGCATTTGAAATGTGGTGTTACAGGAGAATGATGAAGATCAGATGGGTAGATAGGGTGACAAACGAAGAGGTATTAAGACGAGTGGGAGAGGAGAGATGTTTCTGGCGACTGCTAATGAAGAGAAGAGATAGATTTGTAGGACACATACTAAGACACCCAGGAATAGCAAGCTTAGTTATGGAAGGAAGGGTTGACGACAAGAACTGTAGGGGTAGACCAAGGTTAGAATATGTTAAACAGATTGCTTCGGATGTAGGGTGTGGTAGCTATGTAGAGATGAAACGATTAGCTCAAGACAGGGAGGAATGGAGGGCTGCATCAAACCAGTCAAAGGAATGAAGACTCAAACAACAACAACAGGGCTTTGAGAGATTTCCACGCCGCTCGCAAGTCACAAGGACGTTACGTCACAGCGGGAATAATCCTAAACAAATAATTGCCAATGTCTGGGCTCCTAATGAACCGATTTTCTTCCGGGATGGTGCATTCTTCTTCTTTTATTAGTGCCAGTAATTTGACATACTTCCCAAGTCTCAAAAACATCGGACAAGAATAAACCAAAAATAATGCCACATCTTGTCGCAGCGTACGTCACCAAGCCTCGCTGATAGTTTCCATCACCTTCTGGAACAAAAGTCGCGCGGTGTTCAAAATTTGCCGCCTTCTCAGAAATGTGCCTTAGACCCAAAATATCGGCATGTGGATAAGGGCACAATACCTCCATTAGAATGTTTCGGGTTTCATAATTCATACAAAATGTGGTTCGTTAGTTCGTGAAATTGTGGCCATTAGCCCGCTTACCCTTTCAGGATTGCCGTATGGTACGTTACGCAGACTAGGGTGAAGATGTAAACGATTTTTTTTAAATTGTCGTCAGTTGTTTGGTCTAGTAACTTAACATTTTCCATACTGAAAACTAGGCACAGCTGGATTTTAAAGATGGAACCGCATGTGCTATCAAATATCGCTTTTTTGCAATACCTGGAATATGTATATAATTATAAAATGATTATTGTTTCAATAAGTTTTAATAGACTATTATAATTATAATGATTAAATAAATATTAATGAAGAAAGGATAAGTTATTAGTAGGCCTAAATGTTACCGGTGTGGCGTATAGCCTATAAATCGTAGCTTTCGTCATATTTTAGAATTTAAACGGGTCTAGTTAATGCATAATATACCAATATACCAACCGGATAGCAACTGATTATGATATTCTCACATATAACAAACGGGTACTCAATTAACATCAACTCAATACAATTTTAGTCCAAGATATGTTAAACCACTGCCGTTTGATATGTGCAATAGCACACTTTTTAGGCAAGCTGATTGTTATGGTCCTTTCTGTTGCAAAGTATTATTAAATACTCTTTTAGGAGACACTTGATTATGGAATATTCTAGAAAGGCCAACCCTATAGTTCTTATTTCATAAGTTAAACACCTAAAAGCAAAACCACAATCCAAAATAATAATGAAAATAATCACGGACGATTCATTGCCAATGAAAATAAAATGGGGATTCGCGGACCGGAAGTTCACTATGCATAAGCTTCGGTGCCATTTTAACTCGTGGAAGCTCTATACTTATTCTCGTGCCAAGAAACAGGGTGTCAAGCAAATTACGTAGGGCAGAGTGGAAGGAGGGTGGACACACGCTATAAAGAACACAGAAATGCCATTAAACACAGCAAACACTCGGCAGTATGCGAGTTCATGTACGGTTCCAGGAATAGCTTCACTAATATAGAAACAGATCTAACAAATTTACACCGCGAGACAAAAGGGCAGAGAATTTGACATAAAAGCCATAGAGATCTGGTTAGCTAAGAAAAATAACCCATCCAACTTAAACCTACACACGGCTTTGAAGAGACCTCGATTAACGCTTTTATGGAACATTTCCAATTTAAAAACAACTGAAAGCGACATAGCGAAGAAAGTGAAGTAATGAATAAGACGAACGCAACCAATGAAAAACCAAGGGAAAATGCTAAATTTGAGTGGATGTACAATGTACCAAATTCTCAATAAGCCAAGGCCAAAGCAAGTCCGTATCAGAGAGTGTAAAATCCAGTGGCAACTGGGTATTCTAAAGTTCATACCTTATAGTTTTTTGTTGTTGTTAATAAACTCCAGTCGTCGTGTTTTTCGCCATGATAGACCATGCTTTATCCTGTGTTGTCCCAGAAGATGATATAGTTTCCAATTAAGAATATGTTTCTTAGAAATTTGATGCCTTCATGCTCTACGATGAAAATTTATACACGCAATCCCAGTTTCACTCCATTCTTTACTATCACCACCAAATAGAATGCAAACATAACAATACATCGCACCCGTCGTTACACATGCTGTTAACCATTCATACTGCTCATACCACTGAGACTGAAATTTACGTGACTTATGTTTATCACTCTGTAAAATATTTAGATGAGGTTTTGGTCTTCTCTCTTTCACTGCACAATTCTCTTCATAGGACAACGAAGAAAATGGCCTTGATTTTAAATACACTATTAAATCACTACACTGATCCATGTTTTAAAACTCAGAAACGAAGTTGCACGCGCTGAAATACCGCCCGCCTCACGAATGCACAGATTGGAGCCTAGGCTCTTTGCTGACGCATTCAGCGTCGGTCAGATATCGACCTTCCGCTTGGCGCATGCGCAATTGCCTTCTTTACCCACAGAGACTTGATCCTGTTTCAAAGGAGACTCACTGGCTGCTCAGTCCCGCGTTGAGAAGCTGGCGATAATCTCACCGTGGCTACAGAGAATAATGCCGAAAACTAGAGATTTAATTTGTCTATGCCAATGAAAAAATAGGAAAATCTAAACGTGCGTATTCCTTGAGAAAGAAGTGGGTATTCTAAGACTCAAAGATTCCCCTCCTGCTTCGCCACTGGTAAAATCACGTTCAATAACTGGGTGCGCAAAATACGCACTTCAGTTTAGGGAGTGGCGAACGATATTGATTGGTCTATAGTAGTTAAGGAGGTCCAGGAACCATTACCATACACTCACTTAAACCTAGGAGTTGCATAGCCCATTCAGGTATACAGCCACATAAGGCATAAACAGTAGTATATCTTTCACGCAGCAGCAACGGATAGCACCCATAGGTAATGGCCGCATACAGGGTGGATTTCGTGTTAGTCCTCGGTGCACAGTGCTGAACAGCCTATGAGGGAAACAGATTCTCCTGCAACCCGATAAGTATTTCACATTCCATATATTCAAGATTCTGTTAATTGTACCCAGATGTTTGTATGTATTAACAACATGACTAGGTATACTTATAAAAGTCAACCAGCTAGACAGGAGCATTGATGTGTTAAGGGCACTAACGAAAGGGTATTTTTCAGTAGTCAGACAATTGGCTCACTTCAGTATCACATAACCGTATCAAGGTATCTGCATATCTTAACAACACAAACGCAATATTTACAGGAATATCGTACTATAAACTAACAAAATGCAGTAAAATTAGAAATTTGACACGATATAAAAGCTCTTATAACGTATTAATTGTGTGCATAGTTGTAACGTACATATCCTCCAAAGCTAAAAAGAACAGCTTAGGCTAAATTAACAAAATCTGATGATGTTCACCAGACGAACGAAACATGTCTTCCAATAATCCTTTTTTGAAAAGTGTATAAAATCATATAACTATTTCATGTAAATTGTTCCAGGTTAGCAGATACGAGTAGGTAAGTGTTATTTCTCCCCCAATTTAACAGGGCACAGAATCGTGTTGACAGAGTTATTAAGATAATCTTATCTTTTACTAGATACCTGTTCTGTAATCACTTACAATATCAACCTCCCCCATGCCCTTAGAGACCAATCTCACCCCCCAAAATCTAATTTCGATCACCCCTAAAAGCTTGACGGCTCATAAAAATATATATAATATAAATACTCCACTTCACTTGTTACCTTTGTCTCTCTTGTATACCATAGAACCCACTAAATGCTCATCTAACCAAGATTTAACTCCAATATCTGAATTATATTATACGATTATTAACGCTAGACATAACTATATTGAAAATAGGAGCGATGTTTCCCTTGGTGGCCTACTGCATGGCATCATTAGATTCATTTATTCCAGAATATAAAAACACATGTCCTCAGCAGCATTTAAGAATTTTTCTGTTATAACGTTTGGTAGTTGACAGCCAGTAAATTCAATGGGTGTGGGCCTCCCTCCCCCGTCCCATTGCGGGCGCTTATGCTCCTATTCAAATGTAAACTATGGAAACCAAACACTCCCATCCACAAGCAGTAAACCCATATCCTTACACACATTTTCTCCAAAAGTGTAATTAATATGAGCACCTCTCCTAAGTACACCACTAAAACACAATTTCACATTTTCAAATCTATTTAAATTCGCTATGCATTCAGACTGAATCATTGGTACTTGCATTTAGCACTAGCACCTTTGAATTTTCATTAATAACATATTTTGTGGGGGGATAATTGCTTAACCCTTATCTCTGGGTTACACTATACTATTGAATTCCTCACGTTACACCCCATATTTCTTGTAAAAGAATACCCCAAGACCTCACAACGAGAATTATCTTGTTTGCTCCTTGACAATGAACCTGTTGGAGCACACTTCCATAACTGTTAATATTTGAAAGAAAAATAGCACAGTGAAATAGACATGTACAATAAAGAAGAGAACAAAAGACGAGTCAGTGCGAAGTCTGTGCGTGTTCGCGTGACATGTGACAAGCATCTCAAAAGATGATTTGTATTTTGTATTTCTCACTTGATAAATAAAGATTTACATTAAAACTAACAGGTTATGGGCCCAGGCCACGTGTAAATGGTATTATCTCGTGAGTGGATCCGAAGCTGAGCGCTTGTGGAACACGTGCTGTATTTTTTTTTTTGTGAGTAAGAATAACCTCAAAATGGCAGCCGGCAGTGACTACAAAGTTCAAGTGGATAAACTTGAAGGACCTGAAGACTGGGCAAAGTGGAAATGGCATGTGTTGATGGTTTTGCGGTTGTATGAATTGTTGATGGTTCGAAAAAGTGCCCTGTGTTGCCGGCAGATGCAACTGCGCAACAAAAAGCGGCATATAAGCAGTGGTTGAAAGAAGACGTGAAAGCGGCCAGTTTGCTAGCAGGTGCGCTAGGAAAATCTGTTGCCGAGCTTGTGTTGACGTGCACCAATGCCAGTGAAATTTGGACAAAATTGAGCGCACGGTTCGAACGAAGCAGTACGCAGCGACTGAACATGTTGATCGAGTCATTCTTCCGAGTGACACGTGGCGACAAGGAGGACATCAGCACCCATGTCGCGAAGTTACAGAAGCTTTATCAGGATCTGAACGACGAACTACAAAAGCACAACGAAAACACGTTATCTGAAAGGATTTTGAACGGTCGAATTTTATCCATGCTGGGAAAAGAATATGATAATTTCAAGGATGTGTGGGACACGATTCCGACGGAAAATCAAACTGTGAACTTGTTAATTGAAAAATTGTGCACGATTGAACTGCGTGACCAAGGAAACGTGGAATCGACTGCTTTTGTGGTACGTAGTGCTCCCAAGAAGCATTCCCAGTATGGCAGTGGCAAAGGCAGCGCTGATGACAAGTCGAAGAAAAATGTTCAACGAGTAAAGCAGAAGTTTCCATGTTTCAAATGTAAGGAATTGGGACACTGGGCAAGTGAATGTCCAGTGAAGAAGAAAGAGGATGACACTAGAAAAAGAAATAAGGAGAACAATGCTTCGTTTCTGACACATGCGATGAGTGCGTTAGACGGCAACTTTGTTCAAGGCGACGAGTGGTACTGCGACAGTGGCGCCACAAATCACATCACAGCGAACAAACAGTATTTTACAACATACGTCAAGTTTGCTGCTCCAGAGAAGATTTTGCTAGGAAAACGAGGTGTGAGCTTGCTACCTCACGGCAAAGGAACTGTAAACATTCAAGTGCGGCTGAACAACGCTTGGTTGAGTGCTGAGATGACTAAGTTTTGTATGTTCCCGATGCAATGGCTCATCTGTTTTCTGTGAAAGCTGCTGCAAGGAAAGGTTTTTGTGCAAGACTTGACGACCTAACTGTTAGAATTGAAGACAAGGTTACTGGAAAGGCGATGATGGCTGGACGTGTGAGTATTGGTCTGTATGTACTTGACATGCGGGTCGTGAAACCGGTGCAACCCATTCAAGTGAATTTAGCTACATCGTCGGACAAACTGCAGATCTACCATGAACGATTTGGTCATCAACACAAAGCGCATGTCAAGAATGTACTGAAGCAGATGAACATCAATGTGGACATGTGTAAAGAGGATTTCTGCGATGGATTTGCACTGGGAAAAATGCATCGACTGTCATTCAAGACACGAATGAATCGGCCAACAGCCACCGGTGAACAAATCCACGCCGATGTGAATGGACCAATGCCTACTGAATCTCTTGGAAAGGCACGCTACTACGTATGTTTCAAGGATGATTTCAGCAAGTTTCGACGAGTTTTCTTTTTAAAGCACAAAAGTGAACAGTTCCTGAATGAAGCCAAAACAAATGGACACGTCGTGAAGCTGTTCAGGTGTGATGGAGGAAAAGAATTTGATAACAAGAAGGTTTCTGAACTACTCGCAAGCAGAGGCATAGAACACAGCATTACTACGCCGTACACACCAAAACAAAACGGAGTTGCGGAACGTGAAAATCGGACGATTGTGGAGTGCGCAAAATCTATGCTGAATCCCAGCAAGTTAACGAAACAACTTTGGGCTGAAGCCTGCAACACTGCGGTGTACCTCCTGAATCGCACTGGGAAGTCACCCATTGAAAACAAATCTCCCTATGAATTGTGGTATGGACGACCAGTGGGAAGTCTCAGTCATCTGAAGATCTTCGGAACAGAATGCTACGTGCATATCGACAAGAATTTTCGCTCAAAATTCGACGACAAAGCTGTTTTTGGACATCTGGTTGGGTACGTGAACGACAGGGATGGATTTAGAGTCTGGATTCCAACTCAGGGAAAGGTTGTTCTAAGCCATGATGTGAAATTCAAACCTGAAGTTGTCTGCAATCTGCGTGCCAATGCCGGAAACGTTGAAGTGACGCTTGAAGAACGTGTGGAGAGGAATCAGTCTAATTCATCGTCTGATGTAGGCCTACAGAGGAGGTCAGAGTCAGATGAGAACTTAAGCGAAATTGAAGATTTTGCTTCGGCATCCAGTTCTGGAGGAAGCGAAGATGAGGAAGAAGGAGAGACTGAAGAAAGAAGGAAAAGCAAACGTGAAAGTAAGAAGCCATCGTGGATGATCAGTGGAAATTACATGTACATGGCTGGACCATCTATCGCTGAAAAGAATCCTGACTCATACTCTGAAGCACTGCAGTCTAGTGATAAAAATCAGTGGCTGAAAGCAATTAATGAAGAATTGGAGTCCTTAAAGGAAAATGATACCTGGAAATTGGTTGAGCGTCCAAATGGTGCACGGGTCCTGAAAAATCGGTGGGTTCTTCGACAGAAGACAACGGACAGTGGAGAAGCTCGCTTCAATGCACGATTGGTAGCCAAAGGCTATGCGCAACAGCAAGGAATCGATTATGAAGAAACATTCAGCCCTGTTGCACGGTATGATACCATTCGAGCTCTGTTGGCAGTAGCTGTTGAAAAGGAGATGAAACTTGGTCAATTTGATGTCAAGACGGCCTTCTTGAACGGCGAGCTTGAAGAAGATGTATTCATGGAACAGCCAGAAGGTCATCAGGACGGTACTGGCCGAGTGTGTCATCTAAAGAGAAGCTTATATGGTTTAAAACAGGCTCCACGCTGCTGGAACAAGCGTTTCAAGAAATTCATGGAGAAAGCTGGATTCAAAAACAGCAAAGCTGATCCTTGTCTCTTTTACAGCAACAAAAATGGAAAGTGGTTGGCTGTTGTAATCTTTATGGATGGTGATTGGCAACGAAGAAGACATCGAGCAGTTCATGGAAAAACTTCAGCAGGAATTTCACACGACCAGAGGATCTCTCAACAATTTCCTGGGCATGAAAATACAAGAAAACCATGATGGATCAATTGCAATCAGTCAAGAGGATTACACGAGGAAAATCCTAGAAAAATTTGGGATGGCCGAGTCAAATGGAGTGTCTACCCCAGTTGGACGCGAAGAAAGTGAAGACGGAGAAAAGGTTTCGGCCAGGGTTCCTTATCGTGAGGCGGTGGGATCCTTGATGTACCTGACTACAGCTACTCGTCCAGATATCGCATTCGCGGTCAACAAAGCTGCTCGAGCCATGGAGCATCCTACAGTTCAAGACTGGAGTCAAGTGAAACGGATATTTCGATATTTAAAGAGCACAGTGAACCATGGAATCGTCTATAGGAAAGAGGACGTTTTGAAGGTCTACAGTGATGCTGACTACGCCGGTGACAAGAGGACGAGACGTTCAACGACGGGTGTCATTTCGACCTACAATCATGGAGCTGTGTCGTGGAGAAGTCAATTACAGAAGTCTGTGTCAACATTGACAACTGAAGCTGAAATTGTGTCTGCAAGTTAAGGAGCAAAGGAGTTGATTTGGCTGAAAAGACTGTTTTCTGAATTACTGGGAACTGCTGACAAACCTCCTACGCTTTACATCGACAATGCTGGTGCAGTTAAATTGGCTAAAAATCCGGAGTACCATCGAAAATCCAAGCATATTGAGGTACGTCATTTCTATGTGAGGGAAAGATTTTTGGACGGAGACCTTGAGCTGGAGCACATCGACGGGACCAATCAATTAGCTGATCTTCTAACTAAACCTCTGGAGAGGGTCAGATTCGAGATGCTGCGTGAGAGGATTGGCGTGCAGAAGATGACATCTTAGAGGCTGAAAAGTGTTCAATAGTTCATCTTGTTTATTTTTTATTTGTATTTGATTTTTCTTTGGAGGAAGTGTTCATATTTGAAAGAAAAATAGCACAGTAGCGCCACCTGGTGAAATAGACATGTGCAATAAAGAAGAGAACAAAAGACGAGTCAGTGCAAAGTCTGTGCGTGTTCGCGTGACATGTGACAAGCATCTCAAAAGATGATTTGTATTTTGTATTGTATTTCTCACTTGATAAATAAAGATTTACATTAAAACTAACAAAAACCACTGCCGCTGCTCCAGAATCAGGTAAAGAATTACTGGCAGACACTAAATCCCTGCAGCCCTGCTCTGGTGATGGTTTAGTCTTCTCCTTTGGTACGTGAATCTCCTTAACTTGAAGAATCGTTGTCTTCATTTCAACATTTCTTTGTGGAAGGTCTCATATTTGACACATAGTCTTTTCTAATTCCTAACCTATTGTTTTTATAATTTCATCCTTAGCTTCAAGATTGAGTGCAATGATTAAATCTGTGTATAATTTGTGGTTCGAAGGGTCGTGTGAATCAGTTATTTGTGACATGTACATCTTGACTCTCTCAAGCGCACAGAACTTGCTCAAATATCAGTGATTCAAAACACAAAATCTGGGAAACAATCGTGGCTGTGTTGGAACTGTTCTTTACCCCAGTTCTGTAACTCATTTTTAATACGTCGCCACAGAATGTAAATAGTGTAGGTAGTGACGTAACGCCCAAGGACGGCAAGACATTGTCGACTTTTCCCTTCAATGCACGAAGTGTAACGTGTCCCTCCATACAACCGGTCCTGCGTTCTTGTCGTCTCACAGCACTTAATCCATCAATTGTGTGTTCAGGAGAGACATGGCTGAAGAAATCCACTAACAACCCAGAAATATTTCCGGAAACGTACACCATGTTCCGCAAAGACCGAACCTGGACATCAGGGGGGGGGGGGGGGGGTACTAATAGCCATGAAACCTGAGTTGAGGCCTTTTCGCTAACGGGAGTGCGAACAATACATTTCCTATAGGCTCTGTATTCCGAGCTCCAAATTCAACTCGGCACATCAATGATGAACTTTTGGAGTCTATCCGTCGTGTACAATGCACCCAGCACAAATACAAGGCCATTTACATAACAGGTGATTTTAATTTAGAAATAGACTGGCAAAATTCTCCTCCCACTCCCAAAGATCCTTACCGCATTCTACGACTTATCCCTTGACCAGTTAATAACCGAAGCAACTCGCATCACACAAACTACACGCTCCACAGTCGACCTATACCTCACAAGCCTTCCTTCATCCGTACAGAAAGCTGAAGTCATCCCCGGTTTCAGTGATCATGCAGCCATCTTTACCACATTGCATTACAATAAACCACGCAGCAAGAGCACTGCGAGGACAGTATACAATTACAAAAAGGCAGATTGGAAACTGTTATCATCTTTATTCCTCAAACACCTTCCCACCCCATGTATTCTGGACACCAGTGACATCAACTCAGTGTGGCACTCCTGGTGAAACTGCTTCTTTGAATGTGTGGATATGGTTATACCGAAAATAACCATTAGTGGGAAGAAACATTCTCCTTGGGTAACGAAGGAAGTCATCAACATGATTAGGAAAAGAAACACTTTATACAAGAAATGGAAAAGTTGCCCAACTGACATCATGTGGGAAAAATACAAGAACATGAGGAACCAAACAAAGAAATTAATTCGTGAAACCTATGACAATTATATTCACAAAATAAGCAACACCAGTGAGATGTGGGAATTCTTGTCCAGAAAACATGGCAGCACCGCGCCAGCCTCGTTTCACTGTAACGGTACATTCCTTAGTACACCCCAAGACATTGCAACAGCCTTCAGTGACAGTTTCAAGCAGAATTTTTCTAAGCCGGATACGACCGTGAACCTGCACCTACCAAGGTCATCACTTCCACCCCTCCCTCTCTCCAGCCTGTACTTCACAACATCTGAGGTGATTCAGAGCTTGCGGAAAATTCGACCACATGCTGCGACCGGCCCAGATGAGGTTCCCGGGCGGATCCTACTGCAGTGTGCGGAAGCATTAGCACCCTTCTGTGTGCGTTATTCAATCTGTCAATCAACCAGGGTTCTGTGCCGTGTGGGTGGAAATGTGCTAATGTGGTGCCAATCTATAAGCAAGGTGACAGGGAAAATGTTGCTAATTACAGCCCGGTATGTCTAACATCTATAATCTGTAAATGTATGGAGCGGCTAGTAGCAAACAGTGTGCTGGAATTCCTGTAGGAGAACAATCTGCTCGACCCAAATCAGCACGGTTTTCTTCCGGGTCTTTCTTGCACTACGCCATTTACAAAAGTCATTGATGAGTTTCAGTTCTACTTGAATCAGCCAGAAGTGAAACAAGTAGACTGTATCGCACTGGACTAGTCAAGTGTCTCATGAAAGACTTTTGTTAAAGCTACAACAGCTTAACATACGGGGTAGCTTACTGGCATGGGTGAGGTCATTCCTAGAGGGTTGATCGCAGTGTGTAGTGTACGGAGGAGCTCGATCACAGGCTGTTCAAGTTACTTCTGGAGTGATTCAGGGTTCTGTGAACGGACCTCTTCTCTTCGCTATATATGTGCTTGATCTTCCTGGCTGTGTCACCACATCAATGTCACTATATGCAGATGACACCGTGCTACACAGGTGCATTAAAAGTGAAGAAGATTCTTTCTCTCTTAAATCAGATCTGCACAACTTATTGCTGTGGTGATCTGTGAATAATTTAAATATAAATGTAAAAAAAAAATGTAAATACATAAAAATAACTAGGTCAAAAAACCATTGAGGATGAATACAAAATTATGAACAGTGTCAACCCACAGTGCACAAACTTAAAATTATTAGGGGTAACAATTTCCGACACCCTGAATAGGAACATTCAAAATGAAGAGGCAAGATGTAAGGCCACCAAAGTCCTTGGTTTCTTGTACAGAAACATGAGAGGTTGTAAACCTAGAGCTTTAAGGACAGCCTACCTATGCATAGTCCGTCCAATATTAACGTACGGCTTACCTGCTTGGCATCCCACTACAGCGGAAAACATGAACAAACTGCAACGTGTACAGCGCCGCGCAGAGAGGCTAATAGCTCGTTATTCCCCTTCCCCTTTGTCACAATTTCCATCTATAGAGGCAACAGCCAAACAAACTGATTTGATTTTTCTCAAATATCCCTCACAGGTTCCATTAATATTGACCCCTTTTGCCGACTGTCACTAGCATATCGCTCAGTCCGGAGAAGACGAGGTGTGACTCCAGTTCCAACCTTCGCTCGTAGCAATGCCTACCTGACAGGTTTCTACGGCCGCTCTGCGCGGTTATGGAACACGCTGCCAGGGGATGCCAAGATCTTGCCTCTTAGGAAATTCAGGCTGTACATCAAAAGGTACATTGTGTAAATAAACTTCTGTATGTGATCGATTGTCTCGCCGAATGAATGAATGTATGGAGTGATTGCGGTGATGAAAGTGCGTGCGTGAGAGAGTGAGTGAACTATGTTAATATCATACTAATATATAAAGATGAGATGGTGTTTGTCTGTCGTCCTGTCTATTACTCAATCACGCAAGAACCACTGGTCTGATTGAAATGAAATTGTGCATGGATGTAGCTGATTTACCATGTTTACACATAGGCTACTTTTGATTTCGATATTTTGCACTATTTAAAAACGGCGACCATTTTAGTGACGTCACTACACCCTTTGGTTTCAAAATTTCATATTTCCATTTCAAATTTAAAAAAAAGAACGCTAAGAAATAGCAAACTTTTGATGGCATATACGGGCTTTAAAATTTAATTTTCTATCCGAAAGGTGCTTACCACTTTTCGTGTATCTCCAACGGTTAGCGAGTAAAACCTAAATATGTGCTATAAAACACGGTCAACGCCGAGCGATGTTAGTCTATGTTAGTCTCTACATGAACTGTTTTATTTATAGAGGTAGTTTGTGGGGTCCGAAACGAGTCTAATTTTATACTCTTTGTGCCGGTTATTGTATGTGAGTATTTGGATCTTTATGCTGTTTCACAATGTTATATCATCATCATACTAATATATAACAAGATGTTCAGGAAAGAACATATAGCCTACTTTCTCCTAAATGTATGGGTATAGTTATAACTCTTTGTCTTTATCATCTCCTAATTTCTTACAATTCGAAGTGCAAATTGGCACACTGGATTTGAGGAGTGGCGTTCAAATAATTTACCCCAGCATTTTGCAATTTCATCAGTAAACACTCCAAACAACGTAGGTATTCAGTTTATTAACACCGACTACTTACAATAATTTAAACTTCGTTGCTCTAAACGTATCACTGGGAGAAACATATTTAATATAACTATTACACAGCTAATTTGTAATCGCGCACGGCTAACGAGAAAGACAGGCCATGGCGCGTAAACCAAACCCATCTGTGACGTAGGCAATGTACCGGTACTGCTTGATGATGCTTGTACGTTTAAGTCGAGAGCAATTCATAAGCAGCAGAAATGCAATATTTTATATCAATCTTCATAAAATGGACGCAGTTTAGATGTTCCGTGTGTTTTCAAACACGATAAATTATACTGTATATGTTTGCAAAACTACGCCTATTGAAGTTACTCCTTACAAAAATCCACGCGAACTAGGATTCAAGGGTTCGTTGTGTCTTTAATAGCTGCAACGAACAGGCTACATTAAGTCGAGTTGTAGATTCTGTGACCTTCGTTGTGAGTTAAATTATGTGCACATTAGTAAAATTAGATCAAAGAATCTTGCAGCACAGTATAGATATCATTAACTTATTGTTGTTTCAAGGGGCGGAACATAAATTAATTCGTTTATAGAAGAGATCTGCGGAATACACTACCCACCGACTAACGACTTGTATCAATACCTTCTATGAAGACAAGTGATAAATGAATACCAACGTTTATACAGGTTCAATGATGTAGACAAGATGACTAGGTACCACACCGGCAGTAAAACGAAGACCAGGCAGTGGTACAACAGAACTACATTGCTGACGTCACGAAAACTCACCAGAGCCAGTCATTCTCGTTGGCCGTGATAATCGCGCCTTATCTTGGGGATGTGTACCCTCTATCGGCAAACATAATAACCTTCGCAATTATACTGTAGACATGGGTTCACTAACTGGCCGGTAGAGAGCATAGCTCGCATCTAGAAGGCTGTGATTACCAATAACATAGTTCAAGTAATTACTCTTAGATGTCACTCCAGTGGTGAATGTTGTTTTAATTAAATATATACTTTCCATTTCAAAATGCACCATATAATGCTTTATTTTATAACGTCTCAGTACTCAAGAAATAATAAATATAAAAAAATCAAGAAAAAAAGTCTAACTCTGAAAGGATTTGAACCACGGCCAGCCTGATGAAAGACTAACGCGCTGACCACTCAGCCAATCGTGCACACTCTAATAGATCGTTAGGAACAAATACATATACCACGTTGTAGCAAATCATGACTTGGACTAAACGTTTTCTTTACTGGAGTATATTTTAAACCAAGTTCATTTCATAGAAAGTTCATATATTTGTTACCACTAGCCTATATTGCATGCATCATACTGAAATTAATAAAATAAAGGTCAGAACGAGAGATCAGCTGCCATCTTGTCAAATAACCGAGACGACTCAGCTTTTTAAAATCACTTCTAGACTATAATATTAAAATATAAACTTTTAATTTCAAACGGGCCACGTCATTTCAAACAGATTAAACGATTCTTGGTTCGATAGTCGGAACTGGTGGGTCCCATGTTATGGATTATAAAGTTTGCATAATTCACACGGCCACCATTCTGAAATGGTACGGTTGATGGCCTCGTAGTTTGGGCACAAGACGCGCCTCATATGAAGGAACGTTGTTACCAAATTTGGTAAAGATCCGATTATTAGTTTGGTTGTAATGCAATATTAAGTTTTGACCATTTGAGTGGCCGCCATTAAGTTTTGGTAAAGATGGCGGCAATATAAAACATGACACTGAGGTGCCCTTTGCCAGTGCTACCTCTGTACCAAATTTCGTTCAATTCGGTTTCACCGTGTTCGAATTGATAGGGGGGACAGACATTCAGAGTACACACACTCACACACACACACACACACAGACTCACACCCACACATACACACACACAGACAGACACACAATGTTTGGCCCTGTAGTGATCTCATAAGTCTACTTTCATTTTTTGCAAAAATCGAAAGTAGGCTAAAAATGGGATAGGGTTTGTCTGTCTGTCTGTCTGTCGTCCTGTCTGTTACTCAATCAAGCAAGAACCACTGGTCCGATTGAAATGAAATTCTGCACGGATGTAGCTGATTTACCAGGTTTACACATAGGCTACTTTTGATTTCGATATTTTGCACTATTTAAAACTGGCGACCATTTTCGTGACGTCACTACACCCTTCGGTTTCAACATTTCATATTTCCATTTCAAATAAAAAGAGAACGCTAAGAAATAGCAAACTTTTGATGGCACACACGAGCTTTAAATTTTAATTTTCTATCCGAAGGGTCCTCATCACTTTTCGTGTATCTCCAACGGTTAGCGAGTAAAACCCACATTTGTGACGTCACTACACCCTTTGGTTTCAAAATTACATATTTCCATTTCAAATAAAAAGAGAACGCTATGAAATAGCAAACCTTTAATGGCATACACGAGCTTAAATAATTAATTTTCTTTCCGAATGGTCCATGTCACTTTTCGTGTATCTCCAACGGTTAGCGAGTAAAACCTAAATTTGTGCCTTAAAACACGGTCAACACCGAGCGATGCAGTATATCTCTCTCTATATATAAATGAAAGTTTGCCTGTTTTTTTCTGAATTTCTACGGAAATTTGAGTTATTTACGCGTTTTAGACTGTTTTATGGTGGATGCGCGCGAAAATAATCTTGTCTGTCTGTCTGTTTGTTTGTCTGTGGACAATTTTGTTCCCTTATAACTCGAGAACGGCTGGGTGTATCAACGTAAAATTTGGTACAGAGGCACGACACTACTCATTGATGTAACTCTTCTCCGTACCTCTCATAAAATGGGGCCTACCCCCTTAAAATACATGCTCAAATAGGCTTAGAAGGACGAGACAAAGCTCATTTTCAGCCCCTCAATGTGAGAGACAAAACTCGGGGAAAACCACATTTTAAGGCCCAAAAACCAACCGTTTTTGAGATATTCCCAGAAAACTAAATTCATTTAATAAACTAATGAACGAATGCAAGCCGGTAACCATGGCAACATATTCTCAGAGGTCCATCTATTGCTGTAAGACGCAATGCAATTCCATTAAGTACATTAGTGTGAAAAGTACATTAGTGTGAAATTTGCAAACGGCTAGAAGGTTATCACGGAACCACATTAAGCTGTAAAATTCAACAATACGTATAATGCGCTTAAGGGGGTCAAGGGGTACTCTAGAATTATTTCACGCGATTTACACCTGCGGTTGTGGTACGGAAGGTCTATTATATTACTATCCCTATATTATATTATTAGTATTATATTATGGCATACAACGACGAGACAAAGCCCCTCGATGCCAGAAACAAAACTCGGGGGCCTTAAAGGGTCGTCGAAAACTACATTATAAGGCTCTTAAACCAACAGTTTCTGAAATATTCCCTGAAAACGAATTTAATTTAATTTAACAAACTAATGAAGGAATGCAAATCGGTAACCATGACAATATTATCTCAAGGGGTGGCATCCAACTTTCCACCTATTTCTGTAAGAAGCAATGTCACTCCATTTATTACATTTCTGTGAAAGTTTGCAAATGGCTATTAGGTTATCACGGAACCAAAGTAGACTGTACAATTCATCAATGCTATTAAGGGGGTCAAGGGGTAACCTGGAATTTTTTCGTGCAATTTTCACGTGCGACATATTAATTAGTACAGAAGGTCTATTATATCTCCAAACAGCAACATTATTTTCAAAAATTCCTGAATTGAATCAGCATTTTTTGCGGCTTTTAGGAATTTGGGCCATTTGAGGCTAAGGAACCTGAATTTTCATGCATCACAAGCCTTTATAATTTATGGGGACCTAACACAACGTAGAGGGTCAGTTTTTATGTGACGTGTATTGCGTTTCGTCTACAAGCAATTGAATTCTATTTCACGTCAGGAAGTACACGTTAGGTGAATTTAGTTTGAGAGCACATTTTAACTTTTTTTTTTGTCGACATACGGGTTCATCGTAAGGATGATTTTGTTGATACTGTGTGGTAGATATACCCATATTTGGATATCTGGGTGATATGTTGTAGACAATAGTATTGTCTTTCTGTGTATCTTTATGTACGCCTGTAACTCGTGTTCGGATGCTTGGTGCATCGTAAAATTAGGTATGGTAACCATGAGAGTCAATGCACCAATAATTTATAAAACTCTTCACCGTACTTTTCATACAGTAGAAGGGTGGATGTAGGGAAAACTTCTCAAAATACATGCTAAAATAGGCGAAATATAAAAATTATCCTAGAAGGACGACCAAAGCATATGTTGCGCTTCTCAATGTGAGACACAAAATTCGGGAGTCTATAAAGGGTCTCCGAAAACCACATTTTAACGCCCTTAAATTAACAGTGTGTGTGATATTCCCAGAAAACTAACTTCATTCTGATAAACTTATGAAGGAATGACAAACCGCTAACCATTGCAACAGTAGCTCAATTGATAATTTCTGGCGTTAACACCGAACACCGTTCGAAGAACGGGTACTTCTGTTAGTTCTAAATACGTAAATAATGCAAATATCTTTGTAAAACATGTAAATATTGCAAACCTAATGTAGATAGATGTAAGTTGTACCAGTGAAATATGTAATTTGTATGTGGGGCTAGCCCTTTTTCACTAGGCCTTCCATACTTCTGATCGATTTATGGTAAATAAATAATTATAATAAATAATAATAATAATAATAATAAAAGCTGAAAATCCATAGTTGTACTAAACCTTGGATAACTTTAAATTTTACCGTACTGTAATTGTTTCCCGGTAGAGCCCCACATAAACTTAATATCAAAGGAAATACTCGAATCGATTAACATTGCAGCACACAAGTAAGTCCAGGTCAGCTAACTAGGTGAGTTGAAGCATACACACTAGGGATAAAATATACCTGAGACAGGCCTCAGTGAATCATGCACTATTTATGTTAACATAATTCACAAACAGCCCTCTTCTGAGACAATATATGCTCCTGACCTAAAAAAAAACACTTATATTTGACTGTAGTTACATATTAATTAAATTTAAATGTATATAAAGACCAGAATAGGTGAAACCAATAGGTTTAAAGTTGAAACAGGCCTACGACAGGGTAGTGTACTTTCCCCCATATTATTCATTATAGTGATGGATGAAATCCATAAGAACATCAAAAGGAAATTGGGAAGTGAGGCAACAAAAGCTTTGCTGTTTGCAGATGACATAGTGATATGGAGTGATGATGAAATGGAAGTTCAAAACCAAGTAGCTATTTGGAACCAAGGGATTGACAATATTGGGATGAAAATAAGCACGAATATAAAGCAAACCAATGGTGATGACAAGGGGAAGTAAGGAAGGAGAGAGATAAAATTAAATGTAAATATTCTAGAAGTGGTAAAAAGTTTCAAGTACTTGTGAAGTGTGATCAGATAAGATGGGAAGATAACTGAAGAAATTGGTAAAAGAATACAACATGCAAACAGTTTCTACCAGAGTGTGAGAGGTATTGTTTGGAACCGGAATGTCCCAAAGAAGTGTAAAAGGATTCTATACACAACCTTATGAACCAATACTGACATATGCAGCTGGGACATGGACGACGACAAAAAGGGAAGAGAGCAGGATACAGGCAGCAGAGATGAGGTTTCTAAGAAGCATTGAAGGAAGGACAAGGAAAGATAGAGTAAGTAATGAGGAAATTAGAAAAAGGACAGGAATCTGGAAACTACAGGATAGGATAGAAACAACTAAACTGAAGTGGTATGCACACATGATGAGAATGAGTGATGAGAGAGTACTACAAAAAATAGTTTTGGAAAAGTTAACAGGAATGAGACCACGAGGAAGACCCCGAAAAAGATGGATAGATTCAGTGAAGGAGTGTGTAGAGAAAAGGGAGGAAAACCAGAAGATGTACTGCAAGTAGGAAAGGAGTGGTGAAGGGACAGGCAAAGATGGAGGTCCTTAATTTACAACCCGACCCAGGAAGTGGCTGGAACCGGGAAATGAAGATTTTATATTATATATATACCGTACAGTATATCAGCATCAAATCCTGATTCACTTCCTCCTTCACACGAAGAAATAGTGAACATAATCAAATCATTAAAAAACAATAGAGCACCTGGTGAAGATGGACTTATTGCAGAAATATGGAAATTGGACCATGCAACCATAACACCAAAAATCCACAGAATAATATCAAATGTTTGGAAAACGGAGAAAATCCCAGAATAATGGAAGAGTGCTTTGATACATCGCCTCCATAAGAAAGTGAACAAGACAGAACCGAACAATTCCCAGTATCATATAAAATTATTTCTAGAGCTTTGCTGAACAGACTCGAGCCACAAGTAGACCAACAGATTGGCGAGTATCAGGCTGGATTCAGGAAAGTAAGATCCTGTATTGATCAGATTTGGAACCTCAAAACCATACTACACACCAGACGATGTCGAAACACTACAGTCACATTTGTGGATTTGAAAAATGCCTACCATTCTGTTGACAGACAAACACTTTTTAATATCTCGGAAGAAGTAGGAGTCGATAGGGAGACCAGGGCAATCATCCAGGAAACACTATCTGGAACCACGTCGAAACTGAAATTCGTGGGAGAAATCTCAAACTCATTCGAAATCCACACAGGAGTCCGACAAGGAGATGGTTTGTCGCCAATCTTGTTCAATATCGTATTGGACAAAATAATCAGAGTGGGAAAATCATGTCAAAGGTATCCAAATTGGAAAACAGAAAGGAAAAAGAGTCACTGTGAAATGCTTGGCCTTTGCAGATTAACGAACAACAAAGATGAAGCAAAAACAGCACTAGATAAACTACTGTACACGAAATCTCCCGTAAACTGGACTCGAGAATTCCTATGAGAAAACTCAGTATATGGACACAATATTGACAGGAAAACTCACATTTCAGACACAGTACCAAATACGTTTCTGAGACAGCATTTAGTGAAACCAATCATCCTTTCCCACTGTTCGCATTAGCGAATGGTTAGTTAGCTATTTTCCCTTTGGGAGAGCGTGCGAACTTGAGCCAATTACAGTTTCACTTCCTTTTCCTCTTATCTTTACTTCCCAAGTACTTAGGAGAAACCATCCAACCCACAGGACTGAACACAATCTCCAACACAGGAAGAATATTCAAACTGCAAAAGGCATACATACTGACATTGAATCATTACAACAAAGGAGTAGTGTCTCGTAATGCAAAACAACGACGCTACAACACGGTTGTTTTACCAAAAGCCTTGTCTGCGGCAGAAACAACATTAATTGGAGGGATGATAAGAATTCATGACATCGAGAAAAAGAACGGAAAATTCTTAGAAAGATACACGGCGCTGTTCTTCGAGACGGAACTTGTATCAGACAGCCTACAAAGGAACTCTACGGAAACACAGACACCATCACAGAGAAATTTAGGAAAATACGCTTACAGTTCTATGGACACCTGAGGTGGATACATGAAAACAGACTCACAAAGAAACATTTCACATCATTAATACAAGTAAATTAAAGACCAGTTGGAAGAGAGAAACACAGGAGGACCTGTAACGATTCAAAATCTCTGAAGACGATATTAAGGACAAACATTATTCAGAAATAAAATCAGAAACAAAAAGTTTGAACAAGTCTCAAGAAAAGAGACAATAGGGAAAGAATGGAGAGAGGAAAGGAAGAAAATAACACAGTGAATTAATGAAGAGGTTTGGGAAGTAAAGAGAAGAGGAAAAGGGAGTGAAGCTGTAATTGGCTCAAGTTCGCACGCTCTCCCAAAGGGAAAATAGCTAACTAACCATTCGCTAATGCGAACAGTGGGAAAGGATGATCGGTTTTTTCTAAACGCTGTCTCAGAAACATATTTTGTCGATCGCAGGTCGATGAAGAGGGACTCAACACTGTTCTGACCGGCATTAAAGCCTCCCTGAATTCATGTTCCATTGTGCAAGACGGAAGCAACCTTGAGGATCTTACACCTTCCCATTTTCTGAACGGAGAAAATCTCACGACCATCCCAAATAGACCTGAGGCTGATAGAAAAGACCTAAGAAACGAATTATGAATTAAGATGAAAATGTCTGAATACTTCAGGCGAAGATGGCAAAATGAATACCTCCTGTAACTACGGAGTTACCACGAGATTAAGTGACCAGCCAGTAAGCATCCACAACTGCGACGTGTAGTAGTTGTTTTTCTACAAGAAGACGTTCTGCCCAGGCATATGTGTAAGATAGCTTGAGTCAACGAAGTGCTGCATGGGAGGGATGGCCGAGTGAGGACAGCCGTCCTGTGTCTGCCGATGGTTCTTGAGTCAGCCGACCAGTGCAACTGGTAATTCCTCTGAAAATTGACCAGGGAGGGGAGAATGTTGAGGGAAAAATGTAGCAGCAGATGGCATTCACCGTTAGAACTTATAACTATAGATTATGCCTGTAGATATGATTTGTTTACTGTGTGCAGTATATGGAGATTCTAAGGGTAATTCTAAGGGTAATTCTCAAGGATTCATGTTTTGAATAATGATGGTAGCAAACACTCGTCTCGAGTAGGTTGGCCTTCCAATTCCGAATGACTCTTCATCGATGAGTCCGGAGGTGACTATAAAGCCCAATGCGGGAGACACACAGATTTCCGCAGTGATGACAGGTCCAGGTGAGACATCCGCATTCATTCCCTGTCTTCTAATGAAAACTCTGTTCTTTCTGCGCTGCTTCCGATCTTCTACCATACGACGGTGGTTTTCTTCAAAAAGTATAGCACCATGATGAACAAGTGATCTCCACGATGAGTGATCAAGGGCTAAGGTTTCCCAGTTGTTGATATCAATGTGGCACATTTGCTTATTAGCCTTTAGTACGTCTCTGAATCGCTTCCCCGGACCTCCCACACAGCGCTTGCCCTCAGTTAGTTCAGAGCAAAATACCTGCTTGGGAATGCGGTTATTGGGCATGCGGATTACGTGTCCTGTCAATCGCAGCTGACGTTTAAAAAGCATGGCTTCAACACTGGTAGTCTGTGCTTCTTCGAGAATGCTGGTGTTTGTGCTTTTGTCTTGCCATGTCACACGAAGAATTTTCCTCAAACATCGCTGGTGATATTGCTCCAGCTTCTTAAAATGACGTCTGTAGCATGTCCATGATTCAGATCCGTAAAGTAAGGTGGGAACTACAACTGAGTTGTACACAATTATCTTCGTTGCAGCATTGATATCATGGTTGTCAAAAACTCTAGACCTTAATCTTGCAAAGGATGCCCCAGCATGGTTAATCCTGTGTTAGATTTCAGAATCTACATTTGCACTTGGTGATAGGGTGCTGCTATGATAAGGGAAGGAGTAAATTTCTTGAAGCTTCGCTCCATCGATGGTGACATTGATGATTCTTTGTCCTTGTCCAGGGGCTGGTTGGTAGAGGACTTGGGTTTTACTGGTGTTAAGTTTCAGCCCAATCTTTTTGTATGCTGTAGAAAAAGCATTCAGGATTTTCCTTAGTTCGTCCTCTGATTGAGCTACTACTGCATTATCATCAGCGTACTGTAACTCAACCAATGCTCAAGAGATATTCGAGTCCTTGCCTTTAGACGGCTCAAATTAAAGATCTTTGACTAAATGCATGACAGTGGCAACGTACAGAGAAAATAATGTAGGGGTAATCACACAGCCTTGTTTAACGCCGGTATTTATATGAAATATTTCTCCAATAGAGTCGTTACCAATGACATTTGCCTTCATATCAATGTAGAGTAGTCTTAAGAGGGTAATATATTTTAGTGGAAAACCATACAATGCTAAAATCGTCCACAAGGCTTCACGATTTACCGAGTCAAATGCCTTACTGAGGTCTATAAAGGCAATATAAAGAGGTCTATTTTGTTCTCTAAATTTCTCCTGAAGCTGACGAACAGTGAATATCATATCTGCGGTTCCTCTAGAAGGCCTGAAACCACATTGGCTCTCTGGGAGTATTTTCTCCACCAGGGATAGAATACGATTCGCCAAAATGCGAGCAATAAGCTTTCCAAGGCATAATAACAATGATATACCACGATAGTTGTTGCAGTCTGTACGATCATCTTTCTTAAATATGGGAACTATCAGACTATCTCTGAAATCAGCAGGCATTTTTTCAGTTCTCCAAATTTTAATGATAAGATCATGTATGTGGCTTATGTGTTCTTCACCTCCTTCTTTGAGAGCTTCCGCTAGTATTCCATCACATCCAGTGACTTTGTGTCGCTTTGCTTGATTAACAGCCCACTGAATCTCATCTAGTGTTGGCAGGGTACCGAGTTCTTCCTTGATGGGTGCTTGTTCTAATGTATCATACACCTGCTCATCAATTACTGAGTCCTGGTTCAAGAGGTCTTCAAAATGCTCCTTCCGCCTATTCATGATGGAGTACCGGTATTGATCTTTTAGAAGTGTACTTTTGTCACTGGACCAAAGTGGATTTCTACCAAAAGTGGAGGGGCCATAAATTGCTTTTGTGGCTTGGAAGAACTGTCGCGAATCTTTGTCTGCTATATATTGCAGCTCTTTAGCTTTGGATGTCCACCATGCATTTTTGAACGCATGAATTCCTCTTTGGACATTTGCCTTCGTAAGACAAAATGCTTCTTTCTTACCACGGGAGTTCATATCTTTTCTCCAAGTCTGCAAGGCTTTTCTCTTTTCTGAATTTAATGCTTCAATTTCTTCATCATTTTCATCAAACTAGTCTTGATGTTTCCTGGTCTTATATCCCAGCGTTTCCTTGCAAACATTCTGAATAGTGATCTTCAGACTCTCTCAGTGCTGTGTTACATCTGGATGGTATTCCTGTGGCAGTGTCTGGCTAAGCAACTCTTTATATTGGGAGATATGCTCTGACTTACCAAACTTCTCGGTATCAAAAATATGTCTACAGCTCTTCTGTTGTTTCCTCCTCTGTGTGGAAAATGGTATACGCATAACTGATCTGATAAGCCGGTAATCTGTCCAACAGTCATCGGCTCCTGTCATTGCTTTGGTGATAACATCTCGTAAATCTTTTTGCGTACAATCACATAGTCAATAAGATGCCAACGCTTCGATCTAGGGTGCTGCCATAATGTTTTAAAGCGATTCTTTTGTTGAAAGATGGTGTTGGTGATTACCAATATTCATGTTCAGTGCATTTGGAGAGCAGTATGATACCATTGGAGTTTTCGCTCCCAACTCCCTCCTTACCAATGACACCATTCCAAACATTGTAGTCCTTGCCCACTCTAGCGTTAAAATCTCCGAGTAATATGATCCTATATTCACGGTTGATGATTGATAGGACGGTATCCAGATCTGAATAGAACCTTTCCTTAATGTCATCATCAGCATCTAGTGTGGGGGCGTATGCGCTTATCACCGTGGCATGCTGGTTGTTATATAACCGAAGTCTTAGTGTCATGAGGCGTTCATTGTACCCAGTTGGAAGCTCTGACATATCCTTGAGAAGCTTGCTCTAATGACAAAGCCAACTCCATGCATTCTGTGTTCGTCCGCACGTTTACCCTTCCAAAAGAAGCTGTACCCTGCACCTTGCTCATTCAACTGACCTTCCTCAGCGAGACGGGTCCCCTGAATTGCTGCTATGTCGATGTCATATCTCCATAGCTCTCCACCCACAATAGCTGTCTCCTTTCAGTTCTCTCATTTGCGGGATTATCAGTGAGTGTTCTTACATTCAAGGTTGCAAAATAAAATTTGTTACTTATCAAACATTTTCGACCGCATGGAGGTAACACCTTTGGACGCGGTTATCTAATCGGTAGTATAAGTGGCTGGCTATGTTTAGGACACCTTTTCTAACCCCTTCGCCATGTGGGGTGAGCACAGTGGACCCTAAATAGGACTGCTCAGTCGTAGTTGCAGTGACCGAATTGCTCTACAGCCACAACCCTACTGTCGACCAAAGTATTATGTGTACTCGAGTTTGAAGGTTGTTTGTGAAGTAACCAATAGACCTACATAAAATCCAATAACATCATCATTTTCGTCGTTCTATTTTACGTTATTTCATGTAGGTTTGGAATGTTTAATTTATATTTCAATATTTTTTGTCGCAGTTGGAACACAAAAAGTGCACGTTTTTAAGCGTGTTTCAACCATGCGTCACATTTAAGAATTATTATCTCAAAAACCCGTCATCAGATCGAATCCAAATTTTAACACAATATACATTGGAATATTATATAACTGGTTTATTAATTTCAAAATTTTGCGTGTCAAAGAAAAAAAGTTGCTATCATTTTTGTAAGGTAACTTTTTCTCGGCTGGGGGTGGTTAGAAAATGTAGTTCTTGAACGCAATGTAATCCTCATACATCAAAAAGGTTAAGCTGTATGACTGTGAAATATGTAAATTAACTCAGTTATTTTATATCGGGTTGTATTTGTAGGCGGAAATAACACATCGTTCACCAGCTACCCGCTCCAGGTAAAGCTGTACAGCGTTGCTGTGATGGAGCCCGTCACTTCCGAGCGAGGCACGCCATGATGCGTGATGGGCTCCATTTCGCCAACGCTGTACAGCTTTTCCGGGAACGGGTAGCTGGTGAACGATGTGTTATTTCCGCCTACAAATACAAACCGATATAAAATAAGTGAGTTAATTTACGTATTTCACAGTCATACAGCATAACTTTTTGATGTATAAGGATTACATCGCGACCAAGAACTACATTTTCCAACCACCCCGAGCCGAGAAAAAGTTACCTTACGAAAATGACAACAACTTGTTTTCTAGGACACGTAAAATTTTGAAATTAATAAACCAGTTATACAACATTCCAATGTATATTGTGTTAAAATTTGGATACGATTTGATGACGGATTTTTGAGATAATAATTCCTAAATGTGACGCATGGTTGAAACACGCTAAAAAAACGTGCACTTTTTGTGCTCCAACTGCGACAAAAAATATTAAAATATAAATTAAACATTCCAAACCTACATGAGCTAACGTACAATAGAACGACGAAAATGATGATGTTATGGGATATTATGTAGGTCTATTGGTTACTTAACAAACAACCTTCAAACTCGAGTGCACATAATACTTTGGTCGACAGTAAGCAAGACGACCGATCACACATCTACCGCCTACGTGCCAAGTTATCACTAGAGGCTCCCAGACATCACAATACTGCCCCCGTCGCAACTTCTTGTTCGCCGCAGGACTTTGAAGAAAGTCAAAAGTTGTTGGAAGACTGCTGTGCGTGAAATCTTTTAACGTGAGAATGTTGCAGCATATCGATCTTCTGTATATAAGAACACTAGCAGTAGTGCCCGGCTTCGCCCGGTGGATTTACTTGTTTTATGGATGATAATGAATACTACTACAGAACTGGCACTTGATATTTAAACTAACAGAAAACAATATTTTAACAAGATGTTCAGGAAAGAACATATAGCCTACTTTCTCCTAAATGCATGGGTATTGTTATAACTCTTTGTCCTTTTCAAGGAGTATGATTGAATGTTGGTTGTAGTAGCTTGTTGAAATACAACGTGCTATAGGGATATTAAACATGAATATGAGGTGCCCTTTGCTAGTGCTACCTCTGTACCAAATTTCGTTCAATTCGGTTTCACCGTGTTTGAATTGATAGGGGGAATCGATTTGCACACATACTTGGCCACCATCTGCAAACTATTGGGCTGATGTTCTTGCAGTTTGGTCAGAATATGTTTCCCACGTAAAGATATGGTGTTGCAAAATTTGGTTGAGACTAGATTATTAGGTTGGTCGTAATTACATTTTAGCTTTTAAAATTTGGGTGGCCGCGATTACGTTTCCGTCAAGATGGCGGCGATATACAACATGACACTGAGGTGCCCTTTGCTAGTGCTACCTCTGTACCAAATTTCGTTCATTCGGTTCCACCGTGTTCGAATTGATAAGGGGAATCGATTTTCACACAAATATGGCCGCCATCCGCAAAATATTAGGCTAATGACCTGTTAGTTTGGTCAAAGGATGCTCCCTCCATAAAGGTATGTTGTTGCTAAATTTGCTAGAGATCGGATGATTAGGCTAATCGTAATTTGATTTAAGTTTTGAACATTTGTGTGGCCGCCATTACGTTTCCGTCAAGATGGCGGCGATATAAAACATGACACTGAGGTGCCCTTTGCTAGTGCTACCTCTGTACCAAATTTCGTTCATTCGGTTCCACCGTGTTCGAATTAATAGGGGGAATCAATTTTGACATAAATATGGCCGCCATCCGCAAACTATTAGGCTAATGACCTATTAGATTGGTCAAAGGATGCTCCCTCCATAAAGGTATGTTGTTGCAAAGTTTGGTAGAGATCGGATGGTTATGTTAGTCGTAATTAAGCTTTAAACATTTGTGTGGCCGCCATTACGTTTCTGTCAATATGGCGGCGATATAAATCATGACACTGAGATGCCCTTTGCTAGTGCTATCTTTGTACCAAATTTCGTTCCATTCGGTTTCACCGTGTTTGAATTAATAGGGGGAATCGATTTTGACACAAAGATGGCCGCCATCCGCAAACTATTAGGCGAATGACCTATTAGATTGGTCAAAGGATGCTCCCTTCATAAAGGTATGTACTTGAAAAATTTGGTAGAGATCGGATGATTAGGTTAATCGTAATTTGATTAAAGCTTTGAACATTCCTGTGGCCGCCATTACGTTTCAGTCAAGATGGCGGCGATATAAAACATGACACTGAGGTGCCCTTTGCTAGTGCTACCTTTGTACCAAATTTCGTTCAATTCGCATTCACCGTGTTCGAATTGATAGGGGAGGGGGGGACAGACATTCAGAGTACACACACAGACTCACACACACACACATACACACACACAGACAGACACACTTTTTTCGCCCTGTGTTGATCTCATAAGTCTACTTTCATTTTTTGCAAAAATCGAAAGTAGGCTAAAAATATATCTTTTTGTGGTGACGGTGGTGGTGGTGGTGGTGGTGGTGGTGGTGGTGGTGGTGGTAGTGGTGGTGGTGGTGGTGGAGGAGGTGGTGGTGGTGGAGGAGGTTGTAGTGGGGGTGATAAGTAATACAGTATAATGGACGTAACATTCAGGTTATTTTCCCGTAATGATAATTATGAATAGGGAAACAGCTATTTACTAACTACAGCACTGACACATGTAATTTACAAACAAATTTACAAAAAAAAAAAAATAGAAAGAGGAGCAAGTGAAATAAAAGACACTGCCTAGGACCTACAGTATATCTCATTGGCTGTTAGAATCGTAGAGACCAATAGTGTCGTCTTTTGTCGCTTAGCGCCGTGGGAAAATAATCAGAACTCTTTGGAAAACGTCGGCTGTCCCGAGCTACTGAGGTAGCAATAGTATCATTTATCGCCACAAAGCGCTTATCGATAAGTTTCGGAATAAATGAAGGTAAATTTGAAAGCACCAACGCTTATTGCAGCTGATAACCTCAATGTACTGCACCAACACCATTGCACTTATACAGAGGCATAATATTTTAATGATGATAACTGTTTCAAGGGGCCTAAGAAATCTTTTTGCACTAATTACCCCCCGTGACTGCAATTTATAAACAGCGCAAGATGCAACTATTTTCGCAATTCTGCACCAGAACACTGGTAGGGGTGACGTGATGCGGCCCGAATTGCCCGTCAACAATATACTTATTAAAATACTCTTACAGTTACACTACTACGGACATGAATGGTTCTAGGGCCTTAATACGTGGTTTTCAAGTTCACTTTGTCTATTATTCTAAATGTTTTTTTTTAGCGTATGGCTTTTAGTGCCGGGAGTGTCCGAGGACATGTTCGGCTCGCCAGTTTTTTTTTGTTTTTCTTTTTGTAGCTGCTTCGAGACGGACACCCAATGGGTGAGCTACAAGTACCGCTGGGGAGGGAAGGAGGGAAGTTGGAATGTAAGGACGAGGAGTTGGAAGATAGCGGCTGTGGCCTATAGTTAGGGACCAACCCCGGCATTTGCCTGGAAGGAAGATGGGAAACCACAGAAGACCATCTTCAAGGTTGCCGGTGGGGGGATTCGAACCTCCTCGCCTCCCGGATGTGAGTGACTGCCAGCAGTCATGCCGTAACCACCACGGCTAACTCACCCGGTATTCTAAATGTAGGGACTGGGGAGCGTTGTCCAAAATATCGAGTGGACAGTGTTACCAGCAGGGTTTCAAAGTGTATGTAAAATTTGGTGCAATTAGGAGAAACTGTGTAGATTTGTGCCAAAGGGCCTAAATCCAGGGAATGGAGTGGTCTGTCCAAAATTTAAAATGGACAGTGTCACCCGCAGGTTTCCAAAGGGTAAGTATACAAAATGTGGTTCAGATCGGTGAAACGGTGTAGATTTGTGCCAAAGGACCTAAATGCAGGGAATGGACTGGTCTGTCCGAAATTTCAAGCAGACAGTGTTACACGTCGGGTTCCAAAGGGTAAGTATGTAAAATTTGGTTCAGATCTGTGAAACGGTGTATATTTGTGCCAAAGGGCCTAAATACAGAAAATGGAGGGGTCTGTCCAAAATTTCATGCAGACAGTGTTACTCGCAGGGTTCCAAAGGGTAAGTATACAAATTGCCGTTCAGATCGGTGAAACGGTGTAGATTTTTGCCAAAGGGCCTAAATACAGAAAATGGAGGGGTCTGTCCGAAATTTCATGCAGGCTTTGTTACTCGCAACGTTCCAAAGGGTAAGTATACACATTTTGGGTCTGATCGGTGAAACGGTGTAGATTTGTGCCAAAGGGCCTAAATGCAAGGAATGGAGTGGTCTGTCCGAAATTTCATGTAAACAGTGTTACTCGCAGGGTTCCGAAGGGTAAGTATACAAATTTTGGTTCAGATCGGGGAAAATGTGTAGATTTGAACCAAAGGGCCTAAATGCTGGGAACGGACTGGTCTGTCATAAATTCCCCGTAGACAGTGTTACCATCAGGGTTCCAACGGGTAAGTATACACATTTTGGTTCAGATAGGTGAAACGGTGTACGTATCACTAACCATAACGCCAGCGCATGTGGATCGAGCTGTTCGGGAGCGCTTGTTCTACCGACTTACCGAACAAAAATCAATCTTTAAGGTTACCTGAGAGGTGTAGCCTGATACTACATAGCCTAAACTATTCCTCTTGAATCTGGCTATCATATAAAAAGGAATTTTTCGAATCGGACTGGTAGTTCCAGAGATTAGCGCGTGTAAACACATAAACACACAAACACACACTCTTCAGCTTTATTATATTAGTATAGATATGAATTTCTCAGCTGTGTTATGTATCTGTATATAGAGTGACTTTAATTATTTAACGCTTTTAATTTTGAATCTCCATGGTCACCTTATGTGTAAGGCAGGTGCCAATTTCGGAACAAATACCGGCAATTATAATACTGATAGTAATAAACAAAAAGGACGAAAAGAAACGAAAAATTATTTCACATTTTCAAACAAGTGAAGAACTATATAGCCTATTTTCACATATCCTATTCATGTTAAATGCCTCTATCAACATACAAATTTTCAGTTTCATTGCTGTAACAGATTCGTAGATATTGAGAACCGTCTATACAGTATATTTCGGATGGTCACCATGTTGGATTTTTATATGTACAGGCTCACCCGCAAGCTTCAAGGTCAAGGACAATCGTCTAAAACAAACGTCCGGCCTGTACGTGATTTTCGAAAGGCGGCAAAAATACGACTCGCATGTCATTCGATGTTGGAATGTCAAAGAACCCATTTGAATTCAGTAGGCCGTGTTCATAATGGCAAAATTAACCTCAGGAGTTTCCGCCAACACAAAGTTCCTCATTTCTCTTCTAGAAAGCGCTATAGTGTTCAAGGAGCTTAGATATCTACCCTCCTTGACTTTCATAATGATTCAAGGAACAACGAAATTTCGACATGCAAGCTACCCTCTGGGTGTTAAATTACGAAGCTTGCACCCGGCATCCGAGGCCATACGATATTATTATTAGGCTACTCCATTTATTACATTTCTGTGAAAGCTTGCAAATGGCAATAAGGTTATCACGGAACCAACGTAGGCTGTAAAATTCGTCAATGCAATTAAGGGGGTCAAGGGGTAACCTAGAATTTTTTCATGCAATTTCACGTTCGACATATAGTACAGAAAGTCTATTATATCTACAAACAGCAACATTATTTTGAAAAATTCCTGAATTGAATCAGCATTTTTTGCGGCTTTTAGGAATTTGGGCCATTTGAGGCTAAAGAACCTGAATGTTCATGCACCACAATCCTTTATAATTTATGAAAGAGGTCTTCCTGTGTATGGGGACCTAACACAACGTAGAGGGTCATTTTTTATGTGAGGTGTATTGCGTTTCGTCTACAAGGCTTTCAAATCTATTTCACGTCAGGAAGTACACGTTAGGTGAATTTAGTTTGAGAGCACATTTTTACTAATTTTTTTTTTGTCGACATACGGGTTCATCGTAGGGATGATTTTGTTCGATACGTATGGTAGATATACCCATATTTGGATATCTGGGTGATATGTTGTAGACAATAGAATTGTCTGTCTGACTTTCTGTGTATCTTTATGTACGCCTATAAATCGTGTTCGGATGCTTGGTGCATCGTAAAATTAGGTATGGTAAACATGAGTCAATACACCAATCATTTATAAAACTCCTCACCGTACTTTTCATACAGTAGAAGGGTGGATATAGGGAAAAACTTCTCAAAATACATGCTAAAATAGGCGAAATATAAAAATTATCCTAGAAGGACGATCAAAGCATATGTTGCGCTTCTCATTGTGAGACACAAAATTCGCGAGTCTGTAAGGGGTCTCCGAATACCACATTTTAAGGCCCTTAAATTAACAGTGTGTGTGATATTCCCAGAAAACTAACTTCGTTCTGATAAACTTATGAAGGAATGACAAACCGCTAACCATTGCAACAGTAGCTCAATTGATAATGTCTGGTGTTAATATATAACACCGTTCGAAGAACGGGTACTTCTGCTAGTACAGTATATTTCGGATGGTCACCATGTTGGATTTTTATATATAGGCTTTAGAGTTATGCACTGTTACATGGAGATTATTGTGTAGGCCTAGGTGTATTATTCAAACTTCAATCGCATGATTAAGATACAAGAAATAAAAACGAGATTGTAAAATTTCGCTCAACCGCCATCTTATGGTTATGAAAATAATTGAATTTAATTAGATGAGACTGGATTAAAATTTATATAGGCATATACCGTACCGAGTTTCACTGAGCTCGGGTGGTTAAATCGCGAGAAACGTCCATTTGAACATTTAAATTTCGCGTCGCTGCCATGTTGGCTTTGTGCTCACCAGGTTATTGAACGTCCCATAGCCACTATCAACATACATAATTTCAGTTTGATTGTTGTAATATATTAATAGATATTGACAACCGTCTAAATATTTCGGATGGTCGCCACGTTGGATTTAAATATATGTAGGCCATAGAGTTATGTACTATTAGATGGGGATTATTGTGTAGGTATTATTCAAACATTGCTTGCCACGGTGGGTGAGTGGTTAACGTGTCGGTCTACTAACCCCAAGCTTGCGGGTACGCTCCTGGCCGTGGTAAGTGATTTTTGAAAGGCGGAAAAAATTACGACATGCATGTCATGCGATGTTGGCATGTCAAAGAACCCATTTGAATTCAGTAGGCCGTGTTCATATTGGCAAAATTAATCTCGTGAGTTTCCGCCAACACAAAGTTCCTCATTTCTCTACTAGGAAGCGCTATAGTGTTCAAGGAGCTTAGATGTCTAACCTCCTTGACTTTCATAGAGCATCAAGGAACAACGAAATACGACATGCAAGCTACCCTCTGGGTGTCAAATAACAAAGCTTGCATCTGACACCCTAGGCCATACGATATTATTATTATTGTTATTATTATTATTATAATATATAATAATAATATCGTATGGCCTCGGGTGCCTGGTGCAAGCTTTGCTATTTGACACCCAGAGGGTAGCTTGCATGTCGAATTTCGTAGTTCCTTGACTATGAAAGTCAAGGAGGTTAGATGTTAGATATCTAATCTCCTTGAACACAATAGCGCTTTCTAGTAGAGAAATGAGGAACTTTGTGCTGGCGGAAACTCCCGAGATTAATTTTGCCATTATGAACTCGGCCTACTGAATTCAAATGGGTTCTTTCACATGCCAACATCGTATGACATGAGTATCGTATTTTTGCCGCCTTTCAAAAATCACTTACCACGGTCAGGGGCGAACCTGCAATCTTGGGGTTAGTAGACCGACACGCTATCCACTCACCCACCGTGGCAAGCTATTATTATTATTGTTATTCAATCATTGACTTCGATCGCATGATTAGGACAAAAGAAATAAAATCTTAATTTTAAAATTTCGCACAGCCACCATCTTGAGGTTATGTAAATAACTGAACTAAATTAGAAGTCAGTGCATTGAAATTTGTATAGTCATTTTCTGTACCAAGTTTCACTGCGTTCGGATGGTCTAGTCGCGAGAAAAGTTTGTTTAAATTCTTCAATGTCGCTTAACCGCTATGTTCTTTTTGTAGTTAACAGGTTTTTGAAGCTCACATATGTGGACTTCTAGTAATGCCTTTTATCACCGTGCAAAATTTCAGGGTAATATGAGTAATAGTTTCGGAGATATAGAATGCCGGTGAAATATTTCGCACAACCACCATTTTGGATTGGTAAGGCGTAATAAAATTTGAAGGGCACGGTCGGGGTCGGCCAAAATAGTACTCTGACTTAACCGAGTTTCATTGAAATCGCTCCTGCCGTTTATAAGTTATTAGGGGGGTAGGTTTCACACACGGACGCACACACACATTCACGGACAAAAGGTGATCCATAAGCCTATTTTTTTTTAATTATAAATGAAAATAGGCTAAAATAGAACGTAAATGAATCGTTTAATAAGTTAAAAAACTGCATAGGTTCCGTAAGACATAAAATTAAACTTGATATTTAGACGTGTTTCCCTGACCCACTCTCTCCCATAAAGCGTATGACGCGATAAGCAGGCGTCGCATCATCGGCTAATGGACATCAAGCGTATTACGCTGGTTAAAGGATTTTCTTAGATTTGCAAGATTTATTGATTGATTTATTTCTTCTTCAGTCGCTTGGGCCACATATGAACCGCGGTGCTTGTATTTTAGCTGTTGTCTGCCACTTCCGGTGTTCTTGGTGGATTGTTTGGCGGCTGCTTTCGTACTGAAATCTTGAGTCTTTCTGTTTGCCCAGTATTCTTTCATGTTATTACTGAACTCTATCTTACGTTCCTCGGACTATTTCCTGGACACGTTGTGAACTTCTGTAATAGATGTGAGGAAATATCTGGTTTGAATTGTTAGATGGTAGCGACTTATGTCATTTATTGTGTCTTGCTGAATAATAGGTTCAGCAAGATCCTTCTCGACTTGTTTGATCCACAATGGCCCAGTGGCTTTACCCTTCTTGACTACCTTGAAGATCTTATAAGACAGCCTGTGGTGGTCCATTTTGTACAGGTGGCCGTAGAAAGCCAGGCGTCTCCTTCTGATGGCATCAGTGAGGTTTTCCTGGTGTTTGTAGAGTTCACAGTTTGGTTTGTACCATCGTCTTTCATCTGGTAAGAATTTCCTTTCCTTTACCTCGAGGGCCTCAGCTGCGTAGATGATGTTTTGAGGCGTAAAAATTTCTGCAGGCATAGCTAGTATGCCCTGTCTAGTCTAGTTTTATCCTCCTTTGTACGAGAGCAATTATTTCACTGAGATCTTCTGAGATCTATTCTCCAAGGTATTTTACTACTTTCACTCTCTTGATGTGATTGGTATCACTGACTCTAATGGTTTTAGGGGCGTCGTGGATATTGGCAATGAACTCTGTCTTTCCGATGTTGATCAACATACCCTCTTTCGCCGTTATTAAGTACAGTGTTTGGAGTTGCGTGGTGGACTCTAGCATGTCGTTTGCCAGCAAGGTCAGGTCGTCAGTGAAGGCTAGGCAAGGGATCCTTAGGTTATCTGCTTTGATACCCGTCCTTAATCCAGTGTCGACTGGTAGGGTTCTGGTCCAATCCCTGATATTCTTTTCCAGAACACGTTTAAATAATATGCAAGATATTCCTTCTCCATGCCTCACCACCCCTGTTTTGATTGGGAAACTCTCCGATAGCTGCCCTAGAAACTATACTCTGGAAGTAGTATTGTAAAGGGTGGCTTGTACCAACCTAATGATTTTGTCATTAAGTCCTAGTTCCCCCAGGATTTTGCAGAGAGTGGTTCTAACCACGGAGTCGTATGCCTTCTGGAAGTCAACGATGGTGACTACCCACTTTCTGGCTCGTTTCTTGCTGTATTGGAGGTTAGTTTTAAGGTTTTGTATTTATTCAGTACAAGACATTGATGGTCTGAAACCAGCTTTGTATTCCCATATCTGATTCTAACTGTCTCGTTATATACCTTTCTAAGATCTTGGAAAATAGGTTATGTCTTTTTTTTTCTTTTCGTGTGGCCTGCTGAGAGGCCAAGTGCAGGTCTTCCTTGTCGACGCCCGTGGGCGTCCTGCGCATCGGGATGAGAGATGGAATGGATGATGAATGAAACTGGGAAATGATCTGGAAGGAAGCAGCCGTGGCCTGTCAGAAGGTACCGTCCCAGCATTTGCCTGGTGTTGAAAATGGGAAACCACGGTAAACCATTTCACGGACGGGCGACGGTGGGGCTCGAACCCACGCGTATACCGAGTCAGCAGAGAGCAAGGCCCCTTGACCTAACGCTGCACTTTAGCCAGCGTAGCCACTGCTGTCGGTATGTTATAAGTGACTGCTAGGAGTGATATTCCTCTGTAATTTTCAGGGTCTATTTCATTTCCTTTCTTGTGGATTGGGTGAATAATGGCTGACGTTCAGTCATCGGGAAGCCTCTCACAAGCCCGTATGTCCAGGATCACTGTGTAGATATGCCTAGAGGTTTGTTCCCCGACTAATTTTAGCATTTGTGCTACTATCCCATCTTCCCCAGACGCTTTGTTGTTCTTGAGGACCTCTTCATATGTTGCAGGAGGGATGTGATTGGTGTGAGGGTTAATGGGTTCCCTGACTAGGAGTTGTTTGGCAGGTTCTTTGGCATTTAGGAGTGTCTGGGAGTAGTCAGCTAGGGTTTTAGTAGATTCGATATCGTTGAGGCACAGTGATCCATCTGCTCTCTGAAGATGTAAGGAAAGGAGTGCAAACGAGGTCGTTTGCTGTTTGAGGTTATTATATAGGTCTCAATAGTTGTTCCTCCAAAAATTCTCTTCAGCTTGCTTGATCAGTTCATTGTTGTGTTTCTTCTTTGCATCTCTGATGATGCTGGACGTGGTCTTCCTTTACGTAATGAAGGCCTGCGAATTGGCTTCATTCTTATGCTGGTTCCATCTGACCCACGCCAGTCGCCTGGTCTCTATAGCCTCATCGAATTTGCTGGACCACCATGGATGCTTATTTCCCTTAGGTCTACTAGGGATTGTCTCCTCAGCTGCTTCTATTATGACGTTTCTAAGGGTGGCCACTTTGTAGTGGTATTAATCCTATTGGGATGATAGTTCAGTCTTTCTTGGTTGCTTGTGCTGTCATTTTTAAGTTCAGTAGTATCAAATCTTGGGATCTTCTTGTTCTTCTTGCATACCAATGGTCTTTCTTAGCGGCTTCAGGTTCGTCTTAACCAGGGATAGGTAGTGATCACAGTCGATGTTGGCTCCCCTTAGCACCTAGGATTTAATGATGTCACAGTGGTGTTGACTGTCTACTGCAATGTGGTCGATCTGGAACTCACCGAGCATGCTATTTGGGCTGCGCCACGTCATGGCCTTCCTGGGTATATAACTGAAGGCCGTGGACATCAAGGTAGTCCATACTTTGTGCACAGGCTGATTAAGCGTTCCCCTTTCTTGTTGGTTCTTTATGAGCAGGGTATCGTCGTACAATTTTCCGGTAGTTCTGTTCTCTTCCAATCAGGGCGTTGAATTCTCCTAGCAGTATAATAGTGTGGTGACGCGGTACCATCTATGGTTTCTTCAAGGGTATCCCAGTACTGGTCTGTGGTCTCTGGGATTTTCCTATTAGAGTCGTTAGTAGGAGCATGGAAGTTAACTAGGGAGTATCCCCTATTGTTGCATTTGATTGCTAGTGCTGAGGTTATGTCGTTGGATGAGGAGAAGTCAAGTACTCTTTTAATCCAACTGTGGTGAACTGCGAAGCCAGTCCCCAGGAAGAGTTCATTGTCCATAACTCTTACCTGGCTTTCCCATCGTATATCCTTAAGACTCCGCAGCATCTTCATCTGGTAACCTATTCTCTTATAGGGCTGCTGTACGGATGTACTTGTCGTTCAGGACTTCAAATGTGTGTTAAAGTTTCCCGTCTCTATCTGGTAGTTTATATTGATCGTATCTAAGTATGCGATGTTCCTTTTATGTTTTCTCTTTGTAAGTCGCAAGACGGTATAGATATAGTGAACCCTTTATCCTCTGATGGATACATGATTCGATGTTTTATTTCTACAATTAATTAATATTTCCACCAGCGTCATGAAATAGCCAGACGAAGATGAGGAAACTTCAAGCATTTGTTGGAGACAGTGGGGATATTCCTGCAGCAGTTTGACAAAAGGCTAAATACTTAAGGAATATGAAAGAAAAGAGCCTATCGATGATTCAGAAGGACAGGTGCTGGCTACCTCAAAATAGAAGGGACGCGTGGTGAGACACGCTTGTGGCATGTTCATTGTACTATTCGCGCCTAAAAAAAATTAATGCAGTAACTTGAGTGGCTGATGGTACTACTGGACACTCCTACTAGGCCGAGGTCTGATGAAAACCGCGAAGGCAACGTAAAAGTGGAACCAATAGGAGATGAATGCTTATGAACGCGCCAAGTCTAGCTGGGGCACGCGATAGCTAGCATTAACGCGGGAGATCGGCTAGACAACATCTCTACGATCGATTCTAGAATTAATGGGCATATTCCTGACCTGCGCATTTTTACGAGTCCAGTGATATTTGTTTCATTCCTGTACTACTATTATTTTGAGAAATTTTTATATATTTTCCCCCTCTATCGATACTTAGGGCCTGTTCATTTATAAGTGGCGTGAAGAGCCAAGATGATTATTACATTTCGTGCGTCTGAGGACGTTAGAGACATAACTTATTCTGCGTGTCCGAGGACACAAGTTATTTTCATTGGTGTGTCGAGGGGCACTTGTACTTTTGTGTCATAAAGACACTGTTATAATTTTGAGGCTACAAGTTGTGTTAAATTCAGTGAGTGTTAGGTAGTCACCAGCACTACAATAAATAGGGCCAGTTTCGTCGATAATTCGCAAATAAACTAGTCCAGGGATTTGAGTACCTGGATCGGCGAATTTAGCAGAAGGAAACAACGTGTGTATTAACTGTGTAATTTTTTTTATCAGCACGAGATGACGTCGCACTGGGAAGAAGAAAATTGTGAACAATCTGTCGAGATGTCACGGAGCAGCTAAGCATCTAATCAGGGAGATGGCTGCAGATGTCCGCTGACGGGTGACTGGCCGAGGATGAGTACTGAATAATATTCTTATCATCTGACAAATCAATTTATGGTATATGGGACATATTTTGTTTGTAAATAACTTGCTTGTGTTGATTAACGTAGTGTATTTTGTTTTGGTCTGACACACATTTTGCATGGAAACAGCTCGCACAATTGTTTGTAGACGTAGGTTCATGTTTGTTTGTTATAATTAACGTGGCTATGTGGACGACCGTGTTCGCATATGTTTACGCAATGCGGTTAAGAAACGTCTCTCGGAGATATGTTGTGTTTCAGAAGTAGGACTGAATTAATATAATCATAAAGTAGATTGGCGGGTAAATCGATCTTTGTAGTGTTTATTATAGGTCAGATTCATTGAGTTCATTGCCTTTGGAGCAATGTGAGTTGTGGCGAAGAGCATTCAGCTATCTCATGGGTTTTAATATTCTTAAATAAATTGTGAGCATCTGATTCAACCGACCTGTGTGAAAAGTGTTATGTCATTCCCAGCAATGAGTGTGTGTGTGTTTTATTGGTCATTACAAGCGGGAATTTCAGCCTAGACTGATTTCTGTCAGCTTGATGCCGAGTCCATATCGTGACCTTGCGAGGGCGTGTGTGACTATATCGATTAATGTCTTGCCATATGTGCATGTGGTTGAGATTTCTACGAGATAACGGGACAGTAGGTCAAGTTTTTTTTTACACACTGGAGCTGGATGATGACAAGAGTTGAGAGTAAGGGGGAACCTGTTTTCACAAGGTTGGTTGAACAGATTTCATCGAGGTCATTAGTGGAGTACATGTTGGCTCCGTATTAATAGTTGAGATACAGAATAAGAACTGATCGATGATAAATAATTGTTTAAATAAATGGGAGTTGCCTACGAATCATTATAAACTCCGAAGCGTTATTTATCGCATTTTTTTAATTCATGTAAAATAATGTCAGCCGTGAGGCATATATTTTTGTTTGTTTGTTGTTGGTTTATTTTTAGTCTTGTGTCAGTGACTCCAAGTGGTCACGTGCGGAGCTGTGTTTCCTTCTTTGTTTGTTTGAGCATTTGGCCTTGCAGGCAAGCTCGTTGTCAGATGAGCTATCTCACGGGGGAGAGGGTCTCGAGGGAGATTCCTGTAAATATTTGATATTAGGTTGTGTGTCAGCATTAATTTAAGGGTTTTTATTAGTGTTGTGTCCTATATCCGTAAACGTTGATTTACGAGATGATTGTTCGTAAGCACCGTGGCTGTTAAACGCTGTAAACGAACAGTCATCCAAGTACTCATTCCTCGTAGTTAGTCATTACGCGTGCATAAAATCCTGATGCAAGTTGGTGGAACTTGGATCCACACTTTTATGAGGAGGAGATCCGACTGATCCCTCAACGTTATGTATATTTCTGTCATGGGAAGATTCAGGGAGGAATAATATTGTTGTTATTTATATTCATTTATGCACTATTAGTCATTAAATTATGTTATTATTTTACGTCTTGTCACTTCCTTTCTTAAATATAGTTTTAATTTTATGATCCTTCACTCAGTAGAGCATGTTGTTTGGCGAACGTATATATCACACTATGAACTGAGCGCGACCCCTTGATAAAGATTCTTGCATATAAACACTGCGATACTGAAGGGTTCATAGGAGGTAAACTGGCGGCCAAGCGTGGGGCGGTTCAATGTGGTGTAGCGGCAAAGAAATTGCACACGTCAGTGTAAGCGTAGTTGGGATTACAAACGGACGCAACAATGAAGGTGTATTTTTGTTGCTGGTTCGCTGCTGGAACACATTTAATTGGCGTATTTGAGTAAAACTGACATGCCACAAGTGGAGGCAGATATGACAGTATTTTAATCACCGGAAAGTGATATTTTATTAAAAGTAATTGAGACGAAGAGGATACCGCCAACTGTGTGAAATATAAATTAAAATCAGGAGTTTGCAATGTAAAATACGGTTCACGTTTTTGTCTATGGAATTAAAGTAAAAGTAATATAAGTGATATCGGGCGCCCAATGATTAAAGTTAAAACTAGATTTGTGATAGAAAGTCAAACTCCATGAAGGTAATAGGAAGGCCTGTGGCTTTTAAACAGACAATTAATATTTGGTTAATGTGTCTGTTGTTAATATCAGATCAGGATAACAATTTAATGACTGAATATGGGTTTGGGTTTAAATTAAATTGAGTAAAATTAGACCACTCAGAGATGCAATTGAATAGTGGGATAAAATGTAAAATATAAATGAACTGAGTAGGATAAAGGAATTAAATGTGCATTTGGATTGTATGTGGGTGTGTCAGGGGGCATTGCTTTATGCCATTTCCCTAATATCTCATATAAAGTGTATAACATGGCAACAGTGCAACAGATTCAAGAAATCATTGAAAATGCTGCTAGGAGGACACAGGAATTGTTGGACACTAAATTGGCGGAACAGAGTGAATCATTAAACGCTAAATTATCTGAACAAATAAACAATAGTATGTTAGAACAAAGTGAGTCTATAAACAAATTGTCTGAGCAGAGTGAATCACTAAAAACTAAACTATCGGAACAGAATGAATCATTAAATACTAAACTATCTGAACAAAGTGAATCAATAAACAATAGTATGTCAGAACAGAGCGAGAAATTAAACGCAAAAATGTTAGAACAAAGTGAATCATTGCGGACACAATTAAACAACAGTAGGATTGAACAAAATGAATATCAGGCGGAACAAGCTAGATTATTAAAAAGTGAAATCAATGACACTATCAATTCGCAGTTAGAGGCGCAGAATGTTAAAAACACGAACCAATTAGCTTCGTTAACCGCAGAGATGAAGGATCACACTAATCAACAGATGGTATTGCTGGCCCTAGATGTTAGTAAAAACAATGAAAAACAATTAGATCAGATTAAGAAAATGGAAATTGTTTTGATCAAAAACTTAGCATTCTGGATGAAACGTTTTTAGGTAAATTAGAGCAAATTGAACTAGCATGCACTATGAGTACGAGCGAGGTCAAGATAGCTCAGGATAAGATGGAAGGACGATTTAAGGAAATGGAAAAAAGCGGCAAGGTCATTCAGCAACAATTATCAGCGGTAGATGAAAATATATCTGGCATAATTAAAGATATGGACCGTCTCGAAATAAAATCAGCGGAGCAATGGAAAAGCCTAGAAGCGGATCAGGATCAATTAAAGAGTACCATCGACGAAAATAGCGCGAGATTGGAATATAGGCTGAGCCAGATAGAAAGCAATCAGGACGACACTAAAAGCCAGATTGAGGAGAAATTAAGCACAATTAAGGAGCAAATAAGAAAAGATTGGCGAAAAATGAATATCGATTCTAAAGAGGAAAGACAGTAGGCGAAAATCATACTCGTATTCAAGCATTAGAACAGGAAATTAAGAGTAAACTTAAAGAACATTCAGACAGGATCATTAAAGCTGAACTAAGGTCGATGGAACAAACCTCGATATTTAAAACGGGAACAACTAAAGATAAGCAGGATGACTCAAGTAGCCCGGAGGCGACAAGCACAGCAGGAAGTCAAACTCAGACAGAGAGCCCATTAACGACAAACACGGAGGGATTTCACAAGAATGTTGAAAGGAGTTCCACGCCACATGACGGTCATAAGCCCACACAACGTATCCAAGTAATTCGCTCGAACGATTATAAACCGCAGAAGTACACGGAGAACTCAGGGGTGACACCTAAAGCCTTCATTAAAGAAATTGAAGATCATTACAATGACACTGGGGTACCTGAAGCACGTAGGTTAAGGATGATGGAGAGATTTTTGTCAGGAAATGTCCTTACATGGTTTTTAAGCTTCAAATATACATTTGGAACTATGGCAGATTTCAAAATCGCGTTTCTGCCCAAATATTGGTCTCCGGCACTGCAACAGAGTTTAAGGATGGAGCTTTACTCTAGGAAGTACCAAACTACCCAGCAAACAAAATACTCCGATTTCTATAACATTCAAATGCTAAAATTTCGCGATCTTGATTACCCTTTGAATGAAGCGGATCTGGTGATGACTATAGCGCGGCAGTTACCAGTCAACGTGCATCAAGTATTAGTCGCAGCGAACGTTGGTACGGCCTTACATGCAGAACAGATATTACGCCAGATAGATGAGACTACATCTCATAATCATTATGGAGGAGGAAGACAACTGGTGTTAGTAAATGCGACAGAGGTTATAAAACCGAAACAGATGAACACTAAAACGCAGGGTACAAATACAAGTACATCCACACCTAGGCGAAACCAGGAAGAGGTAGAAAACAGACCGTACCAGCGTAACGAGAATAATTATAACAATAGGTCATATCAAGGCAACAATAGATATCAACAGAGAGGGTATCAACAATGGCGTGAAGATCGAAGAAATGAGGGGCCTTATGGATGATACGGTGATTACAATGGGAATCAAAGGTGGAAAGGAAGGAGAGATCAAAATCAAGGAGAGGCACGTAATTATCGAAATGACTGGGATGATAGGCACGCTCAATCACAAAATTACCTAGAGGAATTACACGCTAGTCAAGGTGGAGAGCAAGGACGATGGGAAAAAGCCATTGGGAACATGAAGAATCCAGATACACATACTGAGGAAGCTGGAAGTCTACTGAGACAAGAGGAATGTCAGGGGCGTGGGCGACAAAAGGATGATGGAAGTCGCAGCGGAGCTAAAAAAAATCTAAATTTGGATAAAGGAGGCAGTCTACAAACGCAACAGCCGGAAGTTGAAGATGGATGGATAGTAGCGAACATACAAGAATGGATTGCTTTGCCAGAAGATTGCCTGGAGGAGACGGTGAAACCACGGAACGATGAAATTAGGCAGTTACCCATTATTTACGCGAGGATTGGTGGAATTAATATAAGATGTTTATTGGATACGGGGTCGCAGATCAGTCTGGTATCGGAGGCCTTGGTTCGAGAGTTGGGACGGAGTCAGAATATTCCTGTGATTCCCGTACCACAACTCAAAGTGAGGGGTGTTATTCCTGAACGCACCGTCACTTGTAAACGTCAGGCATACTTAGAGCTGAACATATTGGAACACACTTTTGGGCAAACGTTCATTGTCATGGCAAAGATGAATTTCAATATAATTCTTGGTGCAAATTTCATTTGTGACTATCAAGCAGTGATAGATTTGCACAAGAACACAGTCAGTTTTAGAGAGTATGATCAACTGAAGAACGTGGGATTGCATATGGATGAAATCACTACCGGAAGAGATGTAAATTCTTGGGCATTGGAAGCAATATCGGAAGAGACGGAAGAGGAGATACGAAAGGCAGAAGATAACATCATATAAGGAGCTGTGGTGGAACTAGATGAGGAGAGTGAATCACAGGAGATTTCGTCTTTATTAACAGAAGGAGATGACAGTGATGCACAATTTGAAGAGTTACTACAGGAGCGGCTCAATGACATTCAAATTGGGGTGAACATAGAAAACAATTGGAAAAGATTTTAAGGAAGCACAAAGCAGTATTCGATACAGTACCTGGGAAAATATTAAATTTTAAATATTAAATGCAAGTCGAGGATTGGTCACCTTTCAAAAGTAGATTGTACCCAATTCCGGAAAAATATCGTGGTCAAGTCAAGGTCATTATAGATGAGATGTTACAAGCTGGAGTGATAAGGAAGACACCTACACCGTATCTAAATTCGATTTTGGCAGTCACAAAACCAAATGGATCTATTAGACTTTGTTTAGATGCCAGAAATCTCAACATGAGACACATTTTTCCTGAGTATGACAGAGCGCCAATTATCAGAGACGTACTAAAAGGCTTTAAGAACAAGAGCATTTATTCATCAGTAGACTTGACGTCCAGTTTCCACCATATTGAATTGGATGAGAAGTCACAGCTTCTAACTGGCTTCTTATTCGATAACCAAACGTTCTGCTTCGTCCGAATGCCCTTCGGAGTCAAAACAGCGGGCTGTGCTTTAATCCGAGCCATGGATCGGAATCTAACCGAGGAGGTTAAGGAGATGACGGTGCGCTACATTGATGACATTCTGCTGGCATTCGACAACATTGAAATTCACATGGAAAATTTAGATAAAGTATTAGGCAACCTTAATGCATCAAATTTCAAAGTAAACCTGAAGAAATCGCATTTCTTCAAGAGCGAGATCTTATATTTGGGTCACATCATTGACAAGGAGGGAGTGAAGCCAAACCCAGCTAAGATCGAAGCGATAAAGAATTTCCCTACACCAACGAGAGTCAAGCACATTCGGGCTTTCTTAGGCGTAACGGGATTCTTTAAGGAAAACTGTCCAGGTTACACGGAGACTGTAGCTCCAATGCAGGAAATGCTAAAAATAATAATAAATGGTTGTGAAATGCGGAGTGTGAGAAGGCGTTCAAAGCAACAAAACAGCTACTGGAAAACTGCATTAAGTTAGGATATCCAGACTTCAAGCACAAATTTATAATCCAAGCGGATGCTTCACTAGTTGGTATAGGTGCCATGCTCTACCAAGAAGATCCAGCTAACCTGCAACATAAAACATATTTGGCATTTGTCAGCCGAAAATTGCGTAAGCACGAGCGCAATTATACGGTAACGGAACTAGAGCTGTTGGCCATCCTTCATGCGCTGCAACAATGGAAACGAATAATTTATGGATACCCCAATGTTGTCAGGACCGATCACAAGGCACTAACATTCTTGTTTAAGACGTCGATGGGAAGCGAACGTGTGACACGTTGGTCGATATATATTCAGCAGTTTAGCATTGAGATTGAACATTGCCCAGGGAAGTTGAACGTGATCCCGGATGCACTCAGCAGGAACCCAGAGCCTGATGTTGAAGAAACAGCGATGGTACAACACTTGGAGTTAACACCGAAGGACCGGGAATTCTTGGAGAAGTTACGTGAGATCCAGCGAGAACAGGAAGCGGAACCATGGATGATGCTATTAATTCAATACTTAAGAAAGCAGCTACCTACAGGAACACCTGCATTTCGAGAAGCGAAAGCCAAAAAAGGAAGATATGTTTATGTCAACAATTTGCTGCACAAATGGGTAGATAATGACCACACCAAGTTACGCATACTAGTACCTGCATCTTTACAGCGGGGATTGAACTGGCATACTCACGAAAGTTACGGACACGTCGGATTAGACAAATGCGAAGCGACAATAGGAGAGACATTTACATGGCCACGTATGAGAACAACTATATGTGACGTCATTACGACTTGTGATCCTTGTCAGAGGACGAAGCGCAATTACTATTTAATGAGGCAGTATCCTAAACCACTGTTACCTCAGAAGCCGTGCGAGATGCTGGCAATCGACTGTTTCGGTCCAATTCCGAAAGGGAGGCGAGGGTGCCGCCATTTATTAGTTTGTCTGGATCTATTCTCCAAATTCGTAGTATTGTGTCCCATCCAGAAAACAACATCTAAACAAGTACTAAGCCGCATACGCAATAGAGTAATTCCAACTATGGGAAAACCAGAGTTTATTTTATCAGACCATGGTAGCTACTTTACCAGCGCCGAATTCAAGAAAGGTATGGAGGACATGGGTATAAAACACGTTTTAAGCAGTATCCGACATGCCCAAGCTAATCCAAGTGAGCGTGCAATAAAATGCGTGACATCGTACTTGAGAATCTTCATTCCCAATGAGCATCATAAGTGGGTGGATAAAATTAAGGATGTGGAGACATGCATAAATTCTACCAGGCACGAGTCAACAGGACAGATCCCTACGGTATTACACAAGAACGAGTATCCAGTGAGAACGTGGAAAAGCATCATTAACTGCCCACAAGATCCCATGATAGCACCTGACCTGCGAATAGAGAGAACGAGAGCCTACATGAGAAAACAAGCAGATCGCAGATTACGGCGAGTGAGAAATTAGAGATTTCACCGTGACCTAGAAATCAACCAGCTCGTTTTGGTGAAACGACCCGCTACATCTGATCCAGAGAAGAAGATCTTCAGCAAATTCTGTGAAAAGTTCGTAGGACCCTATTCTATTGTAAGAAACCTAGGAAATAATGCGTACAGAGTGAAAGAGTTAAGCACAGGAACAATGTCGGTCTACAATGCAGCCAATTTAAAGACGTATAGAAGAAGTGAACCATGGGAGCGCCGAAATAATGATGCAGTTTAAATATATGGACGTCCTATATCAACCAAATGGACGGGGGGCAGTTGAGTACGGCACGTGAAGGAGGAAGTGGAGGTGGTGTTGACAAACATTACCGATACGGGCAGAGTGTTGCCTAAGGCATCAGCACGTCACGCAAGCAGACTGAGAGGGTGAGGTCCAAGCAGGAAATAAAACGAGAAAATGCCGTTCATGACAGGAGCGGCTAGACCAAGTAATAGAAAAGGGGTGATTCTGAAATAAAACAAATTGGCCTACGGAGGTCTTTTTTAAAGAATCGACTTTATGCTAAGTTCGAATTTTTGTGAGTGAAGGAGTTGTGAAACCTTTATCCTCTGATGGATAAATGATTCGATGTTTTATTTCTACAATTAATTAATATTTCCACCAGCGTCATGAAATAGCCAGACGAAGATGAGGAAACTTCAAGCATTTGTTGGAGACAGTGGGGATATTCCTGCAGCAGTTTGACAAAAGGCTAAATACTTAAGGAATATGAAAGAAAAGAGCCTATCGATGATTCAGAAGGACAGGTGCTGGCTACCTCAAAATAGAAGGGACGCGTGGTGAGACACGCTTGTGGCATGTTCATTGTACTATTCGCGTCTAAAAAAAATTAATGCAGTAACTTGAGTGGCTGATGGTACTACTGGACACTCCTACTAGGCCGAGGTCTGATGAAAACCGCGAAGGCAACGTAAAAGTGGAACCAATAGGAGATGAATGCTTATGAACGCGCCAAGTCTAGCTGGGGCACGCGATAGCTAGCATTAACGCGGGAGATCGGCTAGACAACATCTCTACGATCGATTCTAGAATTAATGGGCATATTCTTGACCTGCGCATTTTTACGAGTCCAGTGATATTTGTTTCATTCCTGTACTACTATTATTTTGAGAAATTTTTATATATTTTCCCCCTCTATCGATACTTAGGGCCTGTTCATTTATAAGTGGCGTGAAGAGCCAAGATGATTATTACATTTCGTGCGTCTGAGGACGTTAGAGACATAACTTATTCTGCGTGTCCGAGGACACAAGTTATTTTCATTGGTGTGTCGAGAGGCACTTGTACTTTTGTGTCATAAAGACACTGTTATAATTTTGAGGCTACAAGTTGTGTTAAATTCAGTGAGTGTTAGGTAGTCACCAGCACTACAATAAATAGGGCCAGTTTCGTCGATAATTCGCAAATAGACTAGTCCAGGGATTTGAGTACCTGGATCGGCGAATTTAGCAGAAGGAAACAACGTGTGTATTAACTGTGTAATTTTTTTTATCAGCACGAGATGACGTCGCACTGGGAAGAAGAAAATTGTGAACACTCTGTCGAGATGTCATGGAGCAGCTAAGCATCTAATCAGGGAGATGGCTGCAGATGTCCGCTGACGGGTGACTGGCCGAGGATGAGTACTGAATAATATTCTTATTATCTGACAAATCAATTTATGGTATATGGGACATATTTTGTTTGTAAATATCTTGCTTGTGTTGATTAACGTAGTGTATTTAGTTTTGGTCTGACACACATTTTGCATGGAAACAGCTCGCACAATTGTTTGTAGACGTAGGTTCATGTTTGTTTGTTATAATTAACGTGGCTATGTGGACGACCATGTTCGCATATGTTTACGCAATGCGGTAAAGAAACGTCTCTCGGAGATATGTTGTGTTTCAGAAGTAGGACTGAATTAATATAATCATAAAGTAGATTGGCGGGTAAATCGATCTTTGTAGTGTTTATTATTGGTCAGATTCATTGAGTTTATTGCCTTTGGAGCAATGTGAGTTGTAGCGAAGAGCATTCAGCTCTCTCATGGGTTTTAATATTCTTAAATAAATTGTGAGCATCTGATTCAACCGACCTGTGTGAAAAGGGTTATGTCATTCCCAGCAATGAGTGTGTGTGTGTTTTATTGGTCATTACAAGCGGGAATTTCAGCCTAGACTGATTTCTGTCAGCTTGATGCCGAGTCCATATCGTGACCTTGCGAGGGCGTGTGTGACTATATCGATTAATGTCTTGCCATATGTGCATGTGGTTGAGATTTCTACGAGATAACGGGACAGTAGGTCAAGTTTTTTTACACACTGGAGCTGGATGATGACAAGAGTTGAGAAGAAGGGGGAACCTGTTTTCACAAGGCGGGTTGAACAGATTTCATCGAGGTCATTAGTGGAGTACAGGTTGGCTCCGTATTAATAGTTGAGATACAGAATAAGAACTGATCGATGATAAATAATTGTTTAAATAAATGGGAGTTGCCTACGAATCATTATAATCTCCGAAGCGTTATCTTATCGCAATTTTTTTTAATTCATGTAAAATAATGTCAGCCGTGAGGCATATATTTTTGTTTTTGTTTGTTGTTGGTTTATTTTTAGTCTTGTATCAGTGACTCCGAGTGGTCACGTGCGGCGCTGTGTTTCCTTGTTTGTTTGTTTGAGCATTTGGCCTTGCAGGCAAGCTCGTTGTCAGATAAGCTATCTCACGGGGGAGAGGGTCTCGAGGGAGATTCCTGTAAATATTTGATATTAGGTTGTGTGTCAGCATTAATTTAAGGGTTTTTATTAGTGTTGTGTCCTATATCCGTAAACGTTGATTTACGAGATGATTGTTCGTAAGCACCGTGGCTGTTACCCGCTGTAAACGAACAGACATCCAAGTACTCATTCCTCGTAGTTAGTCATTACGCGTGCATAAAATCCTGATGCAAGTTGGTGGAACTTGGATCCACACTTTTATGAGGAGGAGATCCGTCTGATCCCTCAACGTTATGTATATTTCTGTCATGGAAAGATTCAGGGAGGAATAATATTGTTGTTATTTTTATTCATTTATGCACTATTAGTCATTAAATTATGTTATTTTTTACGTCTTGTCACTTCCTTTCTTAAATATAGTTTTAATCTTATGACCCTTCACTCAGTAGAGCATGTTGTTTGGCGAACGTATATATCACACTATGAACTGAGCGCGACCCCTTGATAAAGATTCTTGCATATAAACACTGCGATTCTGAAGGGTTCAATAGGTTCCCCAGAGTCCGATGACCTACATGCCCCGTCATGAACGGAGATGGATTGGTAACCACCTGGAGTAGTATCTGTCCAGACCCCCTCAAAATTAATAATAATACAATAATAAGGAGAGAAGGACAGGGAGGACGACACAAGGTCGGGGAGTGGAATCACGCCTTCTTTCCAGAGGGCAAAGTGGGAACCGTTTTGGTATTGCACCAGTGAAGGGACACAGGATTAAAAAACATGAATTTAATGAACTATAGACAAACGAATATGACAAGGGGACGAATCAAACACAATTTCATTTTTAACACACACACGCACGTCCTGCTCGAGGGGAACCCATCGGGCCGTATAAAACCACAGAATTTGAATGAGAGCACAGACGCGACAAATAATGGTTACGGCTCCTTCCAAGGTTGCAAAGCGACACAACATAACACATCACCACTGATGCGCGCAACCAACACAACCGACGCCAATCCAATTTGTAAACGTGCGTTGAACTTGAAACACTCTCCCCTCCCCGCTGGAGTTGATTTTACTTTTATTATCCCCATTAATACAAACCTACAGAATTAACTGACTTTAAATACAGGCCACAAGTGATTTTAACATATATTTCCCGACTTTGAATGGGCGCCAAGGTTGACCATATGGGTCTTCCTGAATAAAATAGATACGATAAATAACTGTTGCCCCGACTATGAAACCCGTCATCTCAGGCGTAGGGCATTTGGCAAGCGTTCGCTGATGTTACCAGGATCAAGCAATACATGAATATAAACACACATGAATTTTAAAGAGATAATCTATTGGCTGTACTATACACATATATACTGAACCCTTGCAAAGAAGCATATGAGACTCAGATTCGGGGCGTAACAGGTCATATTCGTAAGTTGCTGTCAGGGCGCTTCATTAACTTGCAGGGTAACATATAACAAAATAACATGCAGGAAAGAGTGAAGCCAGGGTTAAAACAACTGAATTTAATAACAAATCACCATATTTACACATAAACAATTAACAACAAAAACTCCCAACTGACTCCCGCTTAATAAAAATGCCAAAAACTTAGGCGATATCTCTGGAGAGATTAATTACCTGGACCAAGCGTCCTTAAATAAAAGATGCAAAAGTGACCATATAAGTGCGTACGCCGTTCTACATGCATCACGATGTGTACTTTGAGTGCGTGATTCGTTATCATCCAGAATGACCCTTCAAACAACGAATCCGCATTTCCTAGAGCTAGACCGACACAAGGGAACACAACTACAATACTTAAATTAAACCGACACTTCCTAAATCTACTATAAACAAACACAAAATTTCCGTGTGAAATTGGACTTGAATTGCCGTAGCAACATTTACTGCCTAAAAACTTAGGACTTCTCACACAAATCAACACAAGTACATTAACACGTGACCAACAGAAAAATACTCAAATGACCGCTGTCAAAATTTACAAATACTCTACCACTACACCACACGGGTGTGACAAACAAAATTACATGAAATCGAGTCATCAACAAAGCAATAGGCAAACAGCCAACATTTACGTTAATCACAATATTCTTATCCATACAAGGTACAACAATCCGTTACACACATGGCGAACTCCCCAATTAATTATGGCTTAAAATTAGCCATCACAATGAACAGGTTTGCTGCATGAAAGCTTACAGGGTTCAGTCGGACAAATAGGACTGCCTATCAGAATAAGTCACAGGCAAAACGGGCGGTTTGTGGAACTCTGCATGTCTGTCAACCCACGTGTCAATAACCTCGACCTCCTAGAGCATGGGGTCGAACCTCGAAGAAATGTGCCCCAAAGCACAATAATACGTGTGTGTCAGAAAAACATATGGACAAGAATCAGCAGTCTCCCAAGAGCACTCTGTCTTTCCATCTAAAATACAACAGCAGCAAAAATATATAAGGGCGGTAGGACAACTACCCCCTCCTCACGTAGAATCAACACACACTAGACACATCAACACACACTTAATCACACGTATGGGTTTTGACAGACCCTGAAATAAAAGACACAAATAATATCCACATGCTGGCGCCATCGTTCTATGCCGTGACTAGTCACCTGAAAAGGACTCAAGAAAAATCTATCAAATTAGAACGAAGGTGTTCTACAATTACTTTTAAGTTGGTGCACTCGGCTACCCTAACATGAATAATAACCTGTTCAGCAAAATGTTTTACAATCATTTCCTCCCATTCCTATTTCAAATATTAACGTTAATAAAGCACCATTTATCGAATGTAACGGGTTCCGCAATTGCAAGGATAAAAATCACGCACGCACGCCGCGTACATTACACATGACTCAAGAAAAAAAATCAAAATATCAACAAACACATTGGCCACGCGCCAACGGACATTTAAACATATAGTGTCGGTACAAGAAAAACAGCTATAAAACAAGAAAGAAAAACATGACTATTTACAAAGTTCCCCGGCCAAATCTAACTACATAATTGAAATAATCCAATTTTAGTACATCACCGCTTCTGCATGTAGGACTAAGGACATCCTCCTCAACCCATTGCCCTATGGACAATTTAGCACTCCATAGTAGTCGTCTGCGTTGATTTCTTGAAGCTCATCCCAACTTCAAACCACGTGCTGATCATCTTGGTCTCGACTCCTTGGCAGAAAAGTTCAATGTTAAATATTTGCCTATCTATAATCGCTTGCAGGCTACTCAGTTCACCCACAATTGTCCTACTGCGATTAATAGCGAAGACTGGCCCTAATTATATCGCACATACGCACTATAAAAACACACATACAATACACACAATTTATACATAAAATATACATCTCGAGTCCGCGCCACTGGCTCGTTAACAAGTTCAAAATCCTGGCTGCACTCGCAGTCGCTATCTCGTCCGGTATTTCCGTCCCGTCTTGTGGACTTCGGTTCTGGTAAGCGCTAATTAGGGTGATACGATACTTCCCCCTTAAAGTTGAACTCGTCGTCTTTAAAAGAATGTTACAGTTTATCACGCGCTGGCGTGAAATATTTAGATCACACAATTTAGTTGATTTTAGAACAGAATGTATTATATCTTTTAAAATTCGATACTGCAAACGCTGCGACATTAGCTTCCCAGAGCTCAGAAAATAAATTAGCTTCACTGATTTTAGAGCGTAAAAATCACATTTTGAACTGGCGTGGAGTATACCTCTGAAGGCTCCACAAGAATAGTACTCCGATAAATTCGAGCGTCAAAATCACACTTCAAACCGGCGTGGTGTATGCCTCTGAAGGCTCCACAAGAATAGTACTCCGATAAATTCGAGCGTCAAAATCACACTTCAAACTGGCGTGGAGTATGCCTCTGAAGGCTCCACACAATAAGTACTCCGATTGGCGTCAAAATCAGACTATTTATGAGAAACTGACAAGGGCGGTGGAGTGGGGTAGAGTCGGATAAAAACTTCCAGAGTTTTTGTCTCACAAAGATGGGGCTAGTGTCATTCTTCTCCAAATAAATCCAACGTCTCAAATTACTCGAGCGGAGATTAATCCGTTCGGCGGTTCCTTAGATATACACTTCCGCGCGCTTTTTACTACTGACGCCGTCCACCTCGTGGTCACGGCTTGGTCTCTTGCGATTGGCTGATTCAATCGTATGTTCGTTGAGAGGACCTCGTGATTCTTCCTTTATGTCTCCAATTTTGGTACAGTAGTTGCACAATTTGGCCTTGAACTCGACTAATTCTGGCCGTCCCCCAGGAATAGCTACCAACTCAGCTTCTGTTGCAATCATTACGAAATGCTGGCCTCCCTAATATCCAAGTCGACTTCCTTATGTGCTGCCTGGGCCGTAGTAATAATAATAATAAATATGAATACTTATTTATCGAAGATCAATAAGGGTTCAATACATAATATACAACACAAAAAATACCCTTCATATACACTTGTAATAATGCTTTTTGTACAGTACCTTGTCACTGAATCTACGCTCTTAGAGCTACAAACACTTACGGCCATATTAGATCCAGGCCTACCAGCCTCCTATGTATTTACACTATGTACCGTTCGTACACAAAATATCTACACACGTTAAGAGACAGACTGGTTCACTTCACTTTCTCTCCCCACGAACAGTTCGTTCACGTCTCCATTCTCGCATTACTTCTTGATGAACTTCTTATGACTGACGATCATCCTTTTAGGCGTGGTAAGGTATTACCGACAGCCCATGGTATGGACGGACCCATGAAAAACAGTGTAGCCTCTCAATAGCCCGTAAGAGCTCAGTGGTTTGCTAAAGATTAAGTCTTTGCTCGTTCGTTTTACGATACCATGATCCAGTAACAACGACACTAATTGGCAAGTAGACAACGGACTTTCACTGTTTAACCAAGAAGACGATTTCTGAACACCAGACACGCCATTATAAGCAATGGCGAACGAATACATAACCCCACTGTTCCTGCCTGAAATATATCGTGCGCGCGCTGCTCTTAGCGGAATATCCGTGACAACACATGAACATTTGACAGTCGAAATTCACTCTGACGTCACTCAGTAGTTTTCCACGCGCCGGTTCATCAGAGTTCATGCTATTAATAGCCTAGGTATTCCCTGAACTTGCCACAACAAGTAGAATTACTGCCTGTCTTTTCCGGTTTGTAACATTTCCAGCTCTCGAAAATACCAATACATCGTACCTTATAGTGCAGACAGGAATTGAAGATTTAACATTACTAGGTCAAAATAAAGCCATTAACCCCAAACCAAAATGAAATAATGCTTCTACACAAAATAATACAGTCTTATGTGTCCCTGTTCCCAAAACGTAATAAATCGCTATAACCCCGTATTTTATAATATCAAAATATCCAAAAACCAATAATTAATAAACAATGACTCTAGTTGGTCCGGATCATCCAAAGATGAATCCGTCCACAAAAATAATACACAGGCACAATAACAATCACCTCTTCATCCCCACTTTAACCCAATATAATAAGATACGAATAAAATACCCCAAACTAACTGCACGAAGCAAAAACCCGAGGGTGAGCTAATGTAACTGAATAAATTCTGTTACAAACTGGAAAACTTAATTCTCAGCAACTTGGCGCTACAGCCAAACCAAACTCTACATTGAGTCGTTGCTTTATCCACATTACTTTCCCAAAATATACACACTTCCTGTGGTATTTCATACAGCTTAACTTTCACATAAAACGCAAATACTTTTGACCCCCCTTCAACACACGACAATGGCCTCTCGCCAACACAAAGCTACTCTCTTTTGTTTTACCAAAACGAAAGAACAAATGGCCGCGACGTCCCCCGATGCTGACGCACAATGTCTCCATGTGTACACATGGTTTATAAGGTAAAATCTATCACCACATCAAATGCAAAACAACAAACAGACACTACAGAATTCTGCCTAATGGCACAAAAGGTAGTCTATTCATCTACGGAATAAAGGAGTTACATGTCGAAGTGGAATGACAGGATTAAATACTCTGAATAAATAATACACATGCTCAGAAATGAGCGCCAAGGAAAAACAAAGGAAGCAAACTTCCGCAACAGAATATAAATAAAACATATATTTAAATCAACTCCGGCAGCTTTAAAAATAAACAAACACTACGTTACAAGGAGCTAGAATTGGGCTCCGGAGTTCAAACAAACTTGCCTCACTCAAGGCGAAAACTACGTTACTTCAAAACAAGCAGATAAGCAATATTAAATACAATGAAAATAGCCCATCCGACATGTAACCACCCTAAGAGTAAGATAAACTACAAAATCTTGAAGTTAAAAAAATGTATTGTCCCTTGGGACATGATACGCTCACTTAAAATGTTGTCCACATGTTCACACGATGTGGCGGGTCCGAATCCCCAGATATTGTAACCGGGGCCCGCTCACTCTCAAAACACGTCTTGTTGGGTCCCTCTCACAGTTCGAAGTCCTCGTTCAACCGTTGCTACAAAATTTCCAGAGTTAACTCTCTGGGCTGATCGGCGCTACCACCCAGACGGCTAGAAAGTAACCAGGTCGAAACAGCTCAATGGTGGGCACACCGACACCATAAGTTGGCAGTATGGCCGCCGAGGTACGACAGATCCAATTAACGATCTATGTGAATGTTCACATCATTTCAAATCATGTTTGCGAGGTTTCCTCAATACAATCAATGTGTCTCTTTATTTAGAACGAGATCTAATCCGGAAGTCAAGATTAGTCTCGTGTTTGTGAACACGAAGTGTTCGAGAGGTTAAGTTCGGGAGTTTCCGGAGATTTGCCGAAGGCACGGCAAGGTCCGCATGGTTACAGAAGAGGGAAGCAAGGTTGAGGTTATGGACGGTCTCGGTGTGATACCGTCACAGTATCTTCATTAGTTTTGTACTTCTTGTTTGTCAGTCTATCACACAAGTGTGTAAGATTGGTTGCCCGAAGGTAACGGGTTATTAACTATGAAGGTTGTAAGCCTTGAAGCCCCCAGCACTAATCGGCTCGCCGACCCAGCTTCCCACTGGGATTGGTTACCAACCTTCCACTGGGTTGCTCGGCTGAAAAGGGGCTGCTCTTGTAGGTTGTGTGCTGGAATTGGAGTGAAAGGGGCTAGATGGATTCTCTTGCTGAATCAAATATTTTCAAGTTTTTGATGACCAGCAACAACGCATTTCACACCCATTTGCCAGAGTCTATATTCCTCCTACGTCGGTTCCCAGGACCCATTTATTAATTAATTCATTAATTTATTTATTTATTTACTTCAGGCCAGAAAACCATTTTCCTCTATTTAAAAAAATCGAAATTTGCTTCAATGTTAACGGGGCGATGATTATCTCTATGTACCTTAAAACAACAATCACCTACTCCACCGATTGTCTTCCCAATATTTACACGCAACTGATACGAATAAATTTAATATATGTTGTTCACATATCTACAGTGTAACCAAAGTATAAGCAGATGTCATGATGTCTTGCAGAGCTCAGAGAACTAGAAACATGTTCGAGTATCGAACATCCGTGTAAAATAATGGATATGAATCAAGATCAGATTGTGACTTGTGTGTCGGTGGAAGTGCTATGCGATGGACACAACAACTGTGCCAAGATAAATTCCTATGACTAAGATCCAAGGATATGCTTATGTATTTCTTAACATTTTAAACTATTTAATTGCTTTCTTGCCATATTCTGTATTAATTCCTCGCAACTTAAATCGTCATTTTCGCATGTTGGGAATATGCTCAGTACTTGAATCGGTCTATGAAAATCACAGGAGAGAGTAGATTTGCTGTCTGATGTAGAAACATTCAAAAGCCATTTATGGTCATAATTGAAGAATATATATGATTAAAGAAGAGCCTCCGTGGCTTAGGCGGCAACATGCCGGCTTCTTACCGCTGGGTCTGTGATTCAAATCCCGGTCACTCCATGTGAGATTTGTGCTGGACAAAGCGGAGGCAGACAGGGTTTCCCCCGGGTATTCCGGATTTCCCTGTCACAAATTTCATTCCAGCAACACTCTCCACTATCATTTCATTTCATCCTTCATTCATTTAGTCATTGCCTCTGGGGAGTCTGACAGGCTTCGGTAGCTGCCACAGTTCATATCCTCGCCGCTAGGTGTTGTCTTCATTCATTCCATTCCCTGACCCGGTCGGTCGAATGGAAGCATGCTGTGGATTTTTCATATGATTACAGAATATGGAATAAAGTTTTCAATCTTATGCTATAATTGATTACAATAATGACAATTTAAAGGTAACTTTCAATGGTCAGCACGAATATATACCCAATGTCTGATTGAAAGTTACATTTCTATTGTCAATAGGGCAATACTTGCCATGGTGGATGAGTGGATAGCGTGTCGGTCTACTAACCCCAAGATTGCAGGTTCGCTCCTGGCCGTGGTAAGTGATTTTTGAAAAGCGGCAAAAATACGATACGCATGTCATACGATGTTGGCATGTCAAAGAACCCATTTGAATTCAGTAGGACGTGTTCAAAATGGCAAAATTAATCTCGGGAGTTTCCGCCAACGCAAAGTTCCTCATTTCTCTACTAGAAAGCGCTATGGTGTTCAAGGAGATTAGATATCTAACCTCCTTGACTTTCATAATGATGCAAGGAACAACGAAATTCGACGTGCAAGCTACCCTCTGGGTGTCAAATTACAAAGCTTGCACCCGGCACCGAGGCCTTACGATATTATTATTATTATTATTAGGGCAATACTGAAAAATAGCTTCCAAGCTTTCTATGCTAGTATATGTTTGATTGCTTCCATCTGAAACATTGCATGAATTACAAACGTGTTGTTTAACAGTCGATTGTGCTCTAAAGGCTTCAAAATTCGTGGCGGATTATCATGCCGTTTAGGTCATTAGGCACTGTCACCCTTGTATCGTATTTCGGTATGTTAAACACTGCACTAACAAAGAATTGACAAGCGTGTTATTGGCGGATCCAGAAAGGGAAAGGGCAAAGGAACTCCCATCCCGTTGAGCCATGGGTGGTTTTAGTACAAGGGAACGCGGTTACGTGTCCCTCAATTGTAAATCTTCCTTGGGTTGTAGACGTATTCAGGGGTGAAACTAAGGTATTATTTTGAGGGGTGGAATGGTAAAAATTTGCCGACCCAGTCATTTTGGAATCACTTTTTGCCGACTAATTTTGTTTCAAAACTCAGGCATGCATTCGTGACATACCTTCATTTGATAAATTAATCAGCGGACATGGTAACAGTAGCAAATACGTCATTTATTTATTTAACAAAAACCTAGATATGAAACGAAGACATAATACCAACTTGGAAAAAAGAAATGAACACAGAAACAACCATTTAAAAAAACACGGCCATTAGGTACCTGTACATAATTGCTTAAATATTAATTTGCCTCTTCTTCAATAGCGACCACCTTTTAACAAGAACATATAAGTTTATTTTAGCTGATAAATCTTTTTCACAATGTAAAACCGTGAGGTTCGCTAACCTAGTATTGTTCATTGTACTTCGTTTGAAATCTTTTACATTTTTCAACTTACTAAAACTACGTTCATTACTAGCTACTGATACAGGTGCTGTAACTGCGAATTGACAAATATAATTTGCTGCAGGCAACGCTTTATTGAAAATTTCACTAATTCGCAAGATATCTTTCATGTTTTCGGCGTTTTAACATTGGTCGGAGAAAATTTCCAATTCGCATTTTACAGCTAAACTATCTGTAAATGGGCAGCAGGGAATTAATTGAAAAACGTCCTCAATGCGTTCTATGGTGCAAGATTCTCGGTTGAATTGTGTTTTGAACATTTCAAAAAGTGGTTTGATCAAGTCGATTAATACAGAAAGGTTATCACGCGTCTTCTGGATCAACACATTCAGAACTTCTTTGAATTATTATTTGCGATAAAATTGCTCCATATTTAAAGCAGCTGCGTTTTGAGGATTTCCATCGCCTTTTTTTTGGGGCGAATTCGTATTCGATGATGTTTTACAAATTCGTTTTCATCATCCACGTTCATTTCTGAAGAGAACATTTTTGCTGCTTCTACTAGAACATTCATTTCGTTCTCATTTGAAAGCATAGATTCAAAGGATTGAAGAGTACTTTGTATCACAATAGCATCATCAACTATATTTAGATCAGGCGATTCTAAAATTTCTGTCAAAACTTGAGCCTTGTACATAACATTTCTCATGAACATCAGGAATACAATTAAATCGGAACTGAGCATAGACTTCTTTAGGCTCAGTGCTTGTGATTTCGTCTTATTATCAAAATTCGAATCACCTTCCAATTTTTTTTCAGCACTTCCACAATACCTTTAAAAAAAAGTCCAAACGGCTTTTAATGCTTGCGCTTGGGCGGTCCATCGAGTTTTTGATAAGTTGGCCAGCTGTATCGAATTATCTCTCATTAAAATTTCTTCTTTTAAACAGGAAAACCGTTTGGTGCTACTAGAAAGAAAAGTATACAATGATTGTAGGGTATCAAACATATTCGTAACGATGATGCTGGCATTACAGGTATGTTCAACAAAAGTGTTTAAGCGATGAGCCTGATAAGGTATGTATGGAACAGGTCTACCTAAAAGTTCATACAGCTTTTTTTTAAGTCCTTGCTTTTCTCCGGACATAGAACTCGCATAATCGTGGGATTGGAAAATTAAATTATCTGTGAATATTTCATGTTTATTCAAACATTGCAGTATGCTAGATGCTAGGCCAGCTCCTGTTTCGTCAGTTACTGCAATCATGTCGATGATTCGTTCCAAAACACTACCTGTATCATCAATACAACGTACAATAATCGCAAGCTCATCGTCATGAGATAAATCAGGAGTAGTGTCTGCCATTACTGCAAACATTTGTGCATTATTCACTTCTTGTACAATACTTTTTCGAATAGCTGTTGCCAGTAAGTCGATGAGATCCTTTTTGGGATTTAGAAGATAAATACGACGCTCTATATGGTTAGAAATTAGCTTCATGCAACCACGTTTTCATGGTAGGATTATGACGTGAAATTAATTCTAGTATCTGTTGAAAATTTCCATCCTTTTCATCACCATGACCGCGAAAAGCCGATCCTTGTTTAGATAAAGTGCAAGTAACATCGAATAACATTTTAATTGAATCTTCATTGAAATGGCGCAAATGCTCCTTCCTGATGTCTTATTTTGTTGTGAACATTGAATCGACATGGGAATCTTCTTTAATGAAATGGCAGTAATCTGCCACAGCGGCTTTATGTGCATCAGAAGAAAAGTGCAATTCAAGTCTGCCTTGTTTTCCTTTCCCACGGCTCTTCATTTTGTGCCATTGGCGCATACCTGAAGTCGTCCACGTTGGATTTGCTTTTGATCTATCGGGTCCAGAAGGAAATAAGTAACGGGTAAAACAAAAAAACGCATCTTTGGTTATACTGTACTCCAGGTGTTCATGTTGCTTGAACCAAATAAGATTAAATTTGTGTTATTTGTTTGACGTAATCAATTCATTTGGAGGGTAATGATAAAGTATTGGTCGGTGTGAAACTAATGATAATAACAAGAAGTTCCGTTAAGAACTATACAGCCTACTTTTCATGCCAATGATTATTCTACAGAATATGAACCTATCTAGAATAATGACGAAATTAAGTTGGTAATATCGAAATATCTAATTAGTTCAAAATATACCTGGTATAATGTAGCCTAATAGAGCACTACAGTTGGCAGCCCTGGTGACTGAATATATTCTTAGTTCCATGTCTTAAGGTACAGAATACAAAATTTGGTTGAAGTCCAATGGACGTTACTTGCAGTTAGACACTGGATCTATCAGCACGCGTAAAAGCATTTTGCCAACAATACCATGCGTGTGCTGGTCAGAAATAATCTGAAATATTATGATATCTTGTTGTGCCAATTTTGGATGAAATCCATTTGTTAGTATAGAAGTTACATGTATTTTAAAATTGGACATATCAGCAGGCATAGAATCATGTTGTCAGCACTGCACTCCAAATTAATCTAGAATGTCAGGTGCTATACGTGTACAAAGTATAGAGCTGTTGGCTTGCATACTTTCTGATATATTGATATTAGGGTAAAAAATATAGACAACATTTATTAACAGTTGGCAGCCCTGATTGCACTGAAGAATACTTATAGTCATATCTGATATGTTACACATAGCACATGCGAAATTTGGATGAAATCCTACTGATAGTATAGAAGTTACATGTATTTAAAAATTGGCCCTATCAGCAGGCTTAGAATCATGTTGGTAGAACTGACGTATATAAGTTACTCCAAAATTAATCAAACATGTCAGGTACTATACGTGTGCATAGTTTAAAGCTGTCGGCTTGCACACATTCTGATATATTGGTATTTGGATAAAAAATAGAGAGAGCAATTATTAACAGTTGGCAGCCCTGGTGGCTCTTAAGAATACGCTCAGTCATATCTGTTTATGTACAGATATTACATACAAAATTTGGTTGAAATCCAGTTGATAGTGTAGAAGTTATTTGCATTTAAACATTGGACCTATCAGAAGGCTTAAAATTATTTTGGCAACACTGTCATGGTTGGCCTCCTGGAAATTAAACTGAAATAGTATTATCTACATGTGTGCCAATTTTGGAATAGCTCCTATGCATACCTTGCATGATATCCAACATGGAGCTCAAATTTCTAGTGCGTTTTTTCAGCAGTTGGTAGCACTGACATCATTTTCAAATATGGACGTGAGCTATTCCGGCGCACATCTTTACTCATACTAAATTTGGTTTTGATTGCTGCAGCCGTTTAGGAGTTGATAGGGGGGGACACACACACAGCCAGACAGACAGACAGAAGGACAGACAGACAGACAGACAGACAGACAGACACACATTTGCCCGATCTCATAAGACTACTTTTTCCTCATTTTTGCAAAATGTGAAAAGTAGGCTAAAAATAACTTTTGGTTTCGAGTGAGCGTAGGAGGTCGATTGCCAGGATCGTGGGAAACAATATTGTCATCACTAGCTGACCTACTCTCTTCTGTGCTTAACTCTGCCATTACCTCTTTAAAGGCTGCGTTCGCATTTTCTAAAAAATCCATTTATTTCTGTCGTATGTCTTCAACTTTTACCATACTTTCAGCCAAAAATGAAACTGGATGTATCATATTCATTTCTACCAGATGTAAAGATTTACAGTTTTCAATTTGCATTGTTAAATTTGGAGTTTTGCAACGCACGAGCAGTATTTTAAATCGTCGTCATCAACGTCCTTGTTGTCATCTACAACAGAAGAAAATAAAAATTCTAGAAAATGAATAGGTACGTATAAGGTACATTACAGCCGATTACCACAACATTGAGAGTAGGTACTCACCCATCATATTGATTTCTGAAACGTTTCTATCTCCTGTTTTATCAAAAAGTTGGTTTTCCTCTTGTTCCATTTTATCACCTTCACTGTCAAATTTTAAAACAAAAATTAAGAATTCGTGGTTTTCATTTCAAAGTAAAGAAATGTACCTATCCGTACCTATCCAAAAGAAACAATTTTTATTTGGTGACTGTAATGAGAAAATTGACATTGACCTACCATTCGTTGTAGTTTGGATATTTAACGAATCTTGTTTTAGAACCTCGACCTCATCGACAGAAATCACTTTGGAACTGCTTGATTCTAAACAAAAAGAGAATTCACAGTTTTTAATTCAAAGTATACAAAACAAATTTACCTATCCAGTGAAGAAAATGATAATTTCTATTTGGTGGATAAAATGCAAAAATTAACCTACCAGTTGTTATAGTTCGAGTATCTGACGAATGTTGCTTTGGTATCTCGTGCTCATTAACAGAAATCACTTCGGAACTACTTTAAATTTCTTTCATAAGATTGTGAGGTGTCGAAACATTTGAATCAGAGCTCGATTTTGAAGAGTTTGAAGCATCACCCTTTAATCACACAAATAGTACATTAATCTACTTGAAATTTATTTCACATATGGTATTTGCATAAAAATGAGTCGGTTCAATTATTCATTATTTGAAATCAGAAGTTTGTTATAATATTAATATTTCAAATGCATAATTTATACCTACCTGATCGTGAGACTCACCAGTTTTCATTTTTGATTGTGCATGCAAAAGCGCCAATATGGAGCTGGAGCTCTCTGGTAATCCAAATCGTCTGGTTTTAATGGGCTGATTATTATGTTTCTTTTATGACGAGATACATAGTCGTCATCAAAAACGCTGCAACAATCAAGACACTGAACTTTGTATCACTTTCTAGATTTCATATTCTTATCCATATTAAAGTTTGAAATTAAAACGTAAAACACAAACACAACTCGCAAGTAATTGGACAAAAACACAAAACGACGTCAAGAAACTCGCAATAAAGAAGGTGAATAATAGTTTATAAATTATAAGCAGAAAACAAAGACCAGTCTTCACAAAGAATTTGGTGAGGTTAGATTTACCCAACTCCAACAATTAACAACTCGAACACTTGGAGAACAATTTCTGTGAATGCCCTCGCACACAAGACGCACACATAGCAGTTCAGCTTCGTATGAAACATAACCATACCGGAGAACAACTTCTGTGAATACCATCACACAAAATATGCATACATAGCGGTCTAGCTTCGTATGAAACATAGCCGTACTGGACCGAACCCAGTCTTCTGTAACAAATGTAACAAGGCTTATTTTTTTTACTGGCAACATTTCTAAGTCTAAGCCTCCGTGGCTTAGGGGGCAGCACGCCGGCCTCTCACCGCTGGGTCCGTGGTTCAAATCCCGGTCACTCCATGTGAGATCTGTGCTGGACAAAACGGAGGCAGACAGGTTTTTCTCCGGGTACTCTGGTTTTCCCTGTCAAAATTTCATTCCAGCAACACTCTCCACCATCATTTCATTTCATTTCATCTGTCATTCATTTAATCATAGCCCCAGAGGAGTGCGTCAGGCCTCGGCAGCCGGCACAGTTCATATCCTCGCCGCTAGACGGGGGCTTCATTCATTCCATTCCTGACCCGGTCGGAGACTGGAAGCAGGCTGTGGATTTTCATTTCTAAGTCAGTTTGTTCGGCAATGTTGGAAATATTAAAACATTTTGTAGATAAATGCCAAGTCGGCAAAAGCATTTCCAAGTTGGCAATATTTCCAATTCGGCAATTTTAATTTTAGAAAACTTTTTGTTTTTACCATGTGTGAATGTCATCATCTGAATTGCCGACGTGAATAACAAACAAGTCAAATTTGCCAACTTTTTCATCTGGAAAAATATTGGGGTGGTGTTCTGACCCCCAATACCCCCTCCCCCAGGTGGAAGTATTGATAGTCCTATGGCAATGGCGCTGACGTTTGTCCAAGTAGTTCTACAGTCTTAAGGTTCACATCTCCAACAATAGAAGCATTTGGCAACCAAGTGCGTGGCGTATGTAAAATCCTGCCAGCACAGTGTTACCAACGAACAAGAATACTAGGAAGTGAAGTTTCGACCTTTTTGCGTTCCTCTATAGATGGCAGCACATGTCTTCGACTAGGGCGATATCTATTGTGAATAGTGCACGATTGTGTTTTGACAGGAGTTGATCACACCATTGCTGCCAACAGATGTAGATTTACACTAATGGTCCACTATTGTACAAACAGCAAAAATATGATGATGGGTTTATATAACAATGAGAATACATGCATACATGCATACTTGTATACTACTAAATCAAAAACGAAATGTTGTTAAACGCGTACCACTATTTCTAGTGCATCGTCAACTAATTGCCAGTTACGAACTATCCCGTGACATAGTTCGCTATAATTTATGAATTGACCGCGCTTTTTCGTCAAGTCGTTGGATTATCCATTCTGGTTGCTTTGTGCGGTATCTTGTAAAATTTCGTTTTCGCAGAGAAATGGTTGAGAAACAGAATTATATGAATCGAAGTGGCTATTATTGCGCTGCTCTTTGGTGCAGTAAGAAGTGTATTTCGATGCACAGTTTCCTGCCGATCCGATCCTGGTAGGTAAGTCATGTACAACTATTTTCGCTGATAAATTCTTTCATTTCAATATAAGGGAGATAAGAAACTCGTATTAGCTAATGAATTATACTAACCACGTGGTTGTATCTACTACGGTCAGATCATGAGTCCTAGACCATACAATCAACTCAAGTATGAACAGTCTTCTAATGAACTCTTCCACCGCAAGGCACCATTCGGATACGGTGGGGTGCCGTATAGAAGAGTCAGGTGAATCGGAGCGCCTGGAAACCCGAAAGTCCAAATACAAACTCAAAATTAACAAACATAGGGAATTTTCATTCTTTGCAACATTAAACATAAATTCGTTAATTAAAATGGGAAAACTTAAGCATTTAACCGATATATTGGACCAACACAAGATCTTAATAACAGCACTTCAAGAACTTAGAAACACAGATCAAGACCCCATTGAATCTGGAGGATACCGTCTCTACAAGGGACCTCCAGGACCACGAGTTATGAAAAATGTCCCCCAATTTGGTATGGGATTTTTAGTACATACCAGTATTATTGAATCAGTGGAAGACTTTTCGTCGAACTCATCCAGGTTAGCAACTTTAACAATTAGGACAGGAAACAAAATATACTCTTCGATAAACGTTCATGCCCCAACTAATGACAAGAATGTCAAAAAATTTAGAGATGAAACGGACAATTTTTGGGAAGAACTTGCCTTACTAATATCAAACATTCCAGACACTCATGTTAAAATCTTGCTTGGGGATTTTAATGCAAAAATTGGTCAAGAAAGAAAATTTCGTCCAATAGTAGGTAAGTGGCCAGCTCACAAATTCACTAACAAGAATGGTCAAAGATTAATCACCCTTTGTGAAGAACATGGCCTACGTCTCGAAACTACTAGATTTAAGCGAAGACCACACAAACTTATGACCTGGAAATGCCCTAATAGTGCACTAGGGGAATTCCAGATAGACCATGTTGCAATGGATAAAAAGTTCTACAAAGAAATATATAACGTGAAGGTACTACGTGGGGTCGATGTTGACTCTGATCATTATATATCCAAGATAAAGATCAAGTTAACTCCACGATGTAAACAAAAATCGTCAAACTCGACAATGCAAAGGCAATATGACCCTAGTTATTTAATAAATAATGTGTCCTATAAGGAAAAGTCTAAAACTCTCTTAAATGACAAGCTAGAAACGATGGTTGACACACTGAAAACCGTTGCTGTCGAAATTGCCTCTATTAGGAAAAGGAAAAAGCATGCATGGTGGAATGCGGAATGTGATGCTGCAATTCGGAAAAGACACACAGCATGGCTCAATGATCAGCAAAAGAGGACCACACAATCGCGAGAAGAATTAACCATTGTTCGAAGGGAAACTGCCAAAGAAATTAGGAGAATTAAAAGAGAAAATAGAAAAGTCCATACAAATTATTGATGATTTCTTTAAGCAACTCAAAACAAGGGACTATTACAGGACATTTCGTCAATATCATTCTAAATACAGCCCTCCTACACTATTAATGAAAGATAAATCAGGTAAACTAGCCCACAATGATACTGATAATGGTAAAATTCTAGCAGATTATTTTAGAGAACTACTGAATGCTGATGAACCTAAGGAATATCTTGATTTTGAGCCTAATCCAAAAATAAAACAAATTTACAGAACATTATTCCTCCTGACTTGACTGAAGTATGTTCAGCGATTAATTGGCTCAAAAATTATAGAGCAGCAGGAGAGAATTCATTGGTAGCAGAACTATGGAAATATGCAAATGAACAAACCATCTCCAACCTGCATAAACGCCTCATCCATGTATGGAATTTGGAACAAATACCAGAGGAATGGAGAATGGCTGTAATCCACCCAATTCATAAAAAGGGTGATAGATCAGACCCGAACAACTACCGTGGGATTTCTTTGCTTCATGTAACATACAAGATTCTATCTAGAATTATCTTGACAAGAATTCAACAACAACTCGATCAAGAACTAGGAGAATATCAAGGAGGGTTCCGACCAGGTCGCAGCTGTCCGGATCAGATCATCAGTCTGAAATGGATAATGAAATATCATAGAATGAGACAAAAGGATTTGGTCATTACTTTTGTGGATTTTAAGAAAGCTTATGACAGTATCCAGCGAGGGTCATTACTTAACATCCTTAGGGAATTTGGGTTACATCAAAAGCTTATCAACCTCATCGGCGTTACTTTGAAAGATACTAAATCAAAGGTTTAATTTCGAGGCCCCTTGTCTGAACCATTTGATATCCGGACTGGACTTCTACAGGGAGATGGTCTATCACCGTTATTATTTAATTGTGTTCTTGAAAAGATCATGCGTGAGTGGAACAAAACTTGTCCTCCAAATGTAAATATTGGTACTAATATAAAACTGAATTGCTTGGCCTTTGCGGATGACCTTGCACTGCTTGCAACAAGTATAGATGAGGCTAAACACCAAATTGAAGAACTTGGATCTATTGCAGCAAAAGTAGGACTTCAAATTTCATTTGAAAAGACTGAAATAATGGCATCCTTTGATGTGGAAACACAAGCTATTACATTGATCAACAATAAAGAAATTAAAGTTGTACATAAATTTAAATATTTAGGAGAGATTGTAACATGGAATTTGAATGAGAAAGCGTCAATCGAAAATAGAACAACAAAGTTAAGACAAGCGCAATATATTACTTGGTCTAGTTACAAAAAAAATCACTCTCCATAAATGCCAAATTACGACATTACGAGTCAGTTATTAAACCGGAAGCAATATATGCTTGTGAAACACTTTTCAAGTTAAACACTCGATCAATTACTGACACATTACAGAAGATTGATAGAAGAATTCTCAGAACTATAATTAATAAAAAACATCAGGTGGATGGTCAATGGCGTCTATTACCAAATGAAGTGGTTTATAAAGAAACTGAGTCTATGGTCGATACTATGCGAAAAAGGCGAATTGCTTTTTTTTGTCATATCTCACGCCTGCTGGATACCAGACAATTAAAAGTATTATTTAATTATTTTTTCAAAAGTAAAACAAAGAACTCTTGGTTTATGGAAATTCAAAATGATCTGGATGAACTCGGCTTGACAATGTCCCAAATTGCTAACAAAGATGAGTAGAATATCTTGAAAAACAAGAACATCCGACTTCCCTTAAAAATCTTTACCCGCAAAACTTACACCATAAGCGATGCAGAGAGAGCGGCAAGATCAACTAGAATGAAAATGTTTTGGGAAAAGAAGAAAAATAAGAAGCTGAATCTTTAATATTGTTTTTGAGATATGTATATACTTGTTTTGGTTAAGTGCTCCAATGAGGGCGTAACATAAGTAAATAAATAAATAAATATAATAAACAGAGAATTGGGCACGAATGTACATAGAAATACATAGAAATAATTTTCTTGATGTTCACTTGGAGCAAAATTGAGTTAGCGATTTCACCCTTTATAATAATATATAAGGAAAGTATACAAGTGTGTATGACATAAGACACAGGGATGACGACCAGGGTATCCTACGCCCCTGTAGCGAATTGACAGATTTTAAATGAACGGTTCCTTTCAAAGGAAATTCAGATTACAATATTGCTAGAATAAAATACTCCTAACTCTTTTCTTTAGAACTAGGCTACTATATTTCAGTCATTTATGCACAGATATATTTTAGGTATTGAGTACGCCTAGGTTGCTGTAGCAAACTAAAATTGAAGACCATTAGATATAATTATTGTCTTAAAAGGAGATTTGCATGTTAAAGGATTAACAGAACATCATGTAAGTTAATGTACTGGGATTTCATTATGAGTATATGTAAAGTTTTGGAGCCATTCTTCCAGTGTAGCCTATACCAACTGTCAGTTGTAACTCTTCACTCGGTCAACAGGAATTTGCCCAATGAATGGGTGGGGTACAATGTATATAATACAGTATATGAATCTCCTGAAAAAAATTACATGTAGCCTATTAGTTATGCTCCATCATATAGGTCCACATTGTACCCCGTCCATTCATTGGGCAAATTCGAGTTGACTGACTGAGGAGTTACAACTGATAGTTACGAGTATTAGTGTGGTTACTGCAGCTCAGAGTAATGAGTTCCAGGTCAGTAGATCATTTTTGGTTCGGTTTATGTATATTTATTTTTTAATATTCAAGCTGAATTTTCAGTAGTGTTATGGACATGTGATTTCAGCAATTAATATCCTGTAGCTCCTGCACATGTCTTTTTTGAGCATTTTTTCTTTGCAGATGCAGGGAGTAGTCGTTGTTCTGTGAAAGGAATGATGTGTTCGGAAAATCTGTGTGTGGCATGATTACGCATCAAATATGCAGTGTTAATTTTGCCTGACTTCTGATGCGGGTCCTACTATTGTGACTGAAGGTAAGTTAAAATGTGTCCTGTCATATAATAATGTGCTATGTATTGAAAAGCTTTACAATTCTGTGCAATAATAATGTGTGGTCATTTATAGATGCTGGTTCAACATTGGTTGGCAATCTGTGTGGGGATTCATTGAACTGTTCCTTTGCGTTATAATGTAAGTAACTTGATGGAGGATTTTAGCAGTTTATTAATTTCGCATTAATATAACATTTCAACGCGCAACTAAAAAAAACTTTGTCTTTCAGGGACCTCGGATGTTTCAGTCATGAGAATGAAAGACACCCAAGGTGATGGAAGCTTCATACCGTTGGGATCAGCAGAGAACAAAAGTTGACCAAAGGATAATATCATCCTCTAGAGAGTCTGAACTTCTGTGGACATTGTTCAATATAAAATACTTAATTTTGAACAATTGAAAATGAGTTGCACCTTTCTCGGTCCGTGAGTGTATTTAGATATGGGGTGTGAGTGATGATCATGATTGTTGTTTTAAGGGGCATAACATCTAGTGCTCCAGTGAGGGTGGTTGTTGTATTAAGGGGCATAACATCTAGGTCATCTCCCCCGATGAAGAGCGTGTCTTTCTGTGCATCATGTTTTTGTCTTAATTGTGTCAGCCTTACCCTTCTCATTACATGGTTCTGTTCTTACCTTGACACCTATCTGTCATATGTGTTCATTTCTGAGGAAATACATTTAATTGCAGTATTTTAATGCAGTATTGTTCGAATGGGTGTGAACAGTATGACAATGTTGCTCAATATTGAGCTAAGTACATACTTTATTAGGGGGCTGGGTGGCGCAGTCGGTAGAGGTGCTGAGATTCTAACTGAAAGGGAGTGGGTTCGATCCCCACCCAGGTAGTGGATTTTAGAAACAAACCTAACACTTTCGGAAACGCAAATAGCCATGGGATTCACTCAGCCTACTCCAGAAATGACTACCAGGGCAATTCCTGGGAGCAAAGACGGCAGGGCGTGGAGCTCACAACTCCATCCCATCTAGTGCCGATGTCACAAAAAGTGGAAGCCTCTACCTTCTACTACTCCCAGGACCTCCGTAGCCTGTACGGAGTTGGCTTTGCTTTTGCTTTTTTACATACTTTTATTATTATGGTACCAGTGAAAGAGACGAGAATCTATGAAATAAATTTCTTACTGAAACTAGCCGTTAATATTTTTTATAATGAATCAAAATTGATCTGGAAATTATGTAGTTCACTCCTGCGGTATCTATAACCCATCCGCCTTCCCAAATTATATCACGACTTATATAGTAAAATGTCAGCTGTGTCGGCTATTATTCCTGTGAATTATGCACAAGAATAGCATTGCCAACCCCACGAATACGGTACTAATTGAATAGGCTTCTTTGCTTTTCCTTTTGTGCGCTATAAAATTTGTTTTTGTAAAAGTCACATTTTCCTAGACCAATACTTCTGACAATGGTTACAGCCTAACACATCCAATACAATGGTTTTTGACTACCTTCCCACGGCAAAGGCCTAACCTCAACCCGAGCATTCTGACCTTGGTTTTGTCTACACCAATAATTTTGACAAAGGTTATAGCCTAACAAGTCCAATCCAATGGCCTTTTGACAATGGCATATCCATAACACTACTGAAAATTCAGCTTGAATATTAAAAATAAATATACATAAACCTAACTGAAAATTATCTACTGACCTGGAACTCATTACTCCTAAATGCAGTAGCCACACTAGCATATACTCGTAACTATCAGTTGTAACTCTTCAGTCAGTCAACTCGAATTTGCCCAATAAATGGGCAGGGTACAATGTAGACGTATATAATGGAGCATAACTAATAGGCTACATGTATTTTTTCCAGAAGATTCATATACCGTATTATATACCTTGTACCCCACCCATTCATTGGGCAAATTCCTGTTGACCGACTGAAGAGTTACAACTGACAGTTTGTATAGGCTACACTGGAAGAATTGCTTCAAGACTTTACATATACTCATAATGATATCCCAGTACATTAACTTACATTATGCTCTATCAATCCTTTAATATGCAAATCCCCTTTTAAGACAATAATTATTTCTAATGGTCTTTAATTTTAGTATGCTACAGTAACCTATGCCTACTCAATACCTAAAATATATATGTGCAAAGATGACTGAAATGTAGTATCCTAGTTCCAATGAAAACAGTTGGGAGTATTTTATTCTACCAATATTGTAATCTGAATTTCCGTTGACAGGAATCCTTCTTTAAAATCTCTTATATCGCTACAGGGGCGTAGGACACTCTGGTCATCATCCCTGTGTCTTATGTCATACACACTTGTATACCTTCCTTATATATTATTATAAAGGAAGAAATCGCTAACTCAATTTTGCTCCAAGTCATCATCACGAACATTATTTCTATGTATTTATATGTACATTCGTGCGCAATTCTCTGTTTATTATATTATTATAATAGTAGATACAACCACATGGGTAGTATAATTCATTAGCTAATACGAGTTTCTTATCTCTCTTATACTGAAATGAAAGAATTTATCAGCGAAAATAGTTGTTCATGACCTACCTACCAGGATCGGATCGGCAGGAAACTGTGCATAGAAATACACATCTTAATGCACCAAAGAGCAGCGCAATAACAGTCCCTTCGATTCATACAACTCAGTTTCTCAACCATTTCTCCGCGAAAACGAAATTTTACAAGATACCGCACAAAGAAACCAGAATGGATAATCCAACGACTTGACGAAAAAGCGTCGAGATCAATGGTTTTCCACAATTAGCAAGATATGTACCCCTGGGTTTTGTCACGTACAGTGGAAATATTCGCGCATAGTCTTTCTGTAGACCAAAGGGTTTTGCCCAGTGGCGGTGTATTTTATATCTTACATGTTGGGAACACTACCATGACGTCGTTCAATGAATAAGAAACAAACACACATACTTACGCAATTTAGCACAATTTCCAGTACACTAGTCATAATGGACATAAATTTCAATTGGAATTGTCCCTTGGAACCCCTGAAAAGGTATGAAATTCATATATTATCCAAGTGAGAGTGTAAAAGTCAGGATCTCGTCTCCTTCACAATCTTTAACAGTATTTAGAAGTACATATTCTTACTGAAATTAGCAATTAATAGCTTTTATAATGATTCAAAATAGATCTGGAAATGATGTGGTTCACTTCTTCGCTGTCTATAACCCAACCGCCTTCCTTATTTGAAACATTTGTGTCTCACAATTTGTTAAAGGTATCTTTTTTCAATACACACACAAGTACAGCCATTGAAATAACAGGTTATCACACAAATTCATGGCACTATATGACCACGATGTCGTAGCCTCTAAAATAAGCAACATGTCTTGTGACAGACACACGACATACGTAGCGAGCTAAGTGAGAAAATATTGACTTCTATCTGGCCGAAAATGCTTGTACTACAAAAATTGGGTCTGGGGTTTTAGCCCCAGGTTAGGTTTGATTTTGTGTGTAAAACCTTAATAAGATAGAATGTATGTCCACTACTAGTTTAAGCACTGTCTGGCCGAAAATTACTGCATGTACTACAAGCAAGGGGGTCTGGGCCGTTAGCCTCAGGTTAGGTTTGTTTTTGTAATGTTAAGTTTTATCATAGAGACACAACGAAGCGAGCGCAGCACAAAGCAAATACCGCACGCCTGCGCTTGCCGAGAGTGTTGGATTGTCAATATCTGTTTTGTCCCATAAATCACGTTTACAATGGTCGGCACCACTGCAATTTCACTATATAAGTCATGTTATAACAAGTAGTTCCGTGAAGAATTATATCGCCTATTTTCATATATCCTACTTATGTTAATTTCCTCTATCAACACACAAAATTTCAGTTTGATTGGTGTAATAGATTCCTAGATATTGAGAACCGTCTAAATATTTCGGAAGGTCACCATGTTGGATTTTTATATATGTAGGTCTTATAGCTATGTACTATTACATGAAGATTATTGTGTAAGAGTATTATTCTAACTTCAACCGCATGATTGGGACACAAGCAATTAAAATGGGATTTAAAAATTTCGCACAGCCACCATATTATGGTTGTGAAAACAATTGAAACAAATTAGATGTCAGTGGATTAAAATTTGTATAGGCATTTACCGTGCCAAGTTTCACTGCACTCGTATTGTCAAATCGCGAGAAATTTCCATTTAAACATTTATGTTTCGCGTCACCGCCATGTTGGATTCGTGCTCACTAGGTTATTGACAGTCCCATAGGTGAACTTACGTTAATAGCCTCTATCAACATACTAAATTTCAGTTTGATTGCTGCCATAGATTGATTGATATTGAGAACTGCCTAACTATAAGGTGAGAAGGATAAATAAGGCGGTTCTGGCACAGAGGCTAATGTGCAAGATGGCCGCCACGCACAACGAGGTTAGGATTACGGATACTCTGAGCCAATAGGATTATGTTATTAATATCATGTACGAGGGTGAAAAAGAAGGGGAGGAGGAGGGAGTTGTTTATTGTCTAGTCACCTAAGGCATGCTTTTTTAGTAGTTATTTTTTAAATTTTCATATTTCTCACATGGTTATTTACAATTTGCAATTTCCTCCTTTAAAAAATTTAATTTTCAAATTCAGCACATGACAAATATTCAAAAATTGATTTTACATTTCACTGTTAACACCTTTTCAGCTCTCACACACATGGTGGGATATGCTTTACACATATACGTTAAGCCAACCAGGACGTTAAAATGGTAGAAACCGACGTTAACAACACCGCAAGGGTTGTAGCCTCGTCTTACAGAGTTGTAGCCAGTACTCTACACCCCCTCTGTGAGAGAATTAACATCAACCAGTCAAAGCTTGAGTATGTCATAAAGCTGAAACTCCAGTAAGTTAACTATAAATGCTATGCGTAAACTCTTATCACAGGTGTATCAACAAGGTTTGCAAGCTTGAATGACAAATACACCTCAAAGGTCTACTCTCCCTTCGTAAAGGGCACCGAGCATTATAGTTAAGTTTAAAGAAATATACGCTTTTGTGCCTCTCCTCTTTTCTCTGGGCTTGAGACCAGCACTAGGGCTTAAGCCTAGAGGCAGAGTTCACACACACACACCCACACCCACACAGGCTTACGGAGAAGTTAATCTCTTACCAAAGGCCTTTTATTCCCACACAGGTTTACAGAGAAATAAATCTTGTGTTATAGGCCTTTTCATTTATTCACTGGCTTACGGAGAAATCAATCTCACGCTAGATGTCTATTCATTCACTCACAGACATCTTCTAAGTCCCTCAATCCGCATTCTTCGAGGGTTGAGGGCATTTCTTTTCCTCCTGTCCTTTATTTGCCTTATTCTCCTTTTGTTTATCATTTCTTTTTCTAGTATATAAGTTAGTTTTAGTTATAGTTTACACTTCATTTTAATCTTCACGATCACCCACACCATTAGGAGCCGATAATCTGGATGTTAGGCCCCTTAAAACAACAACTATCATCATCATCATCATCAACAACAACACACAGCCTTATGGAGAATTTAATCTCACGCCAGAGGTATTTTTATTTATAAATACAAGGCCTGAGTTTACGTACAGTAGGATGACCACCTCTTTTCCGCTCCTCATTCCACCACAACATCTGGTAGGTTCCATTGAATACAATGAAGTTGGGAGACACAGTACTAGACCATACCATTGCTTTTATTGCATTACAGAGCTGGGTATCGAACCATGAACCTCAGGTGTGAAAACTAGCAATGCAATCCACTTCGCCATGAGGTGGTCTTGATAAGTAGTTTCTATGTATTACTTTGATGACTTGATATGTATAACTTAGTTATTTCAGTGTGGTCAACGGTTGTGTAATGACCATAAGCATGTGTAGCTATACAATCGGAGTCAATTACTCTTTTATTATCACGAGCACACAAAGCAATTTTGTTTAGTTTTACAGATGATATTTTATGTTGTTTAGATGCGATAATGTTCATTGGTATTCTTTTTACCTCGTTCTTCATGAGACAATCCTAATAATCTTGAAAACTTAAACAATTTTTGACAACACCTCTGCTAATATCTTAAATCTTTTTTATCTCTAGTTCATCAATGTTTAAAGCATTCATTTTAGCTCTAAGTCCAGCAAATGCTTTAATAATACGTCCACAAGCCTCGTCTTTAAATTTTCCCAAAGTTTTCTGGTTTGATGAAGAGTAACATATGTGATTAGTAGGATAATCGGACGTGTCCAGGTGTTCTAAAAATTTCAACTTGTCTTGATAAACATATTGGGTGTTGACCAAATAAATAAACGAGTCTGTGTCCATATACATGAGTTTAAGATTTTCAATCCCATAATAGGGTAGCAGGACATCATAGCGGTGTGAATATATAAGAGTTTTTGAAATATCCAGGATATACATTCCAATATACATAGGCTTATTGAATACAATGCTACGTTTAGCCATGTGGAATGCAGCTAGGTTATGACCATAAATTGTTCTGTCGATAAATGTTGGCTTTGCTATCAGCTTTTCTGCCCTTTTACCATCAGTTACAAGACGTATTGTGCCCATTTAGACCGGAGTCCGCACGACCACATATGCATTTTACCAAGAATCAGTCAGCACGAGATTCAAAATATCCCTGAGCGCCAGATGGGTTAAAGCTAATCGCAAAAACGATATCAAATGAAAAAAATGCTTTACTGATTGTTGGCTCAATGCAACAATAAGGATAGAAGGAGATTCAACTGGGCATAACACATCATGTAAAATTATCTCATTTTATTCTGAATTTAAAATTGACTGCAAAATAAAATGTTCAAAGCAGCATCATTCATGTGTGGCGACCCACATTACTATTTACACAATGTACAGAAATTTTCCAACACATTGGACAATTATCTTTGGAGACACAAGTCTGATTATCAGTCCTGTAGACTGTGTTCCAAAATTATATCCATTATTTATGATTAAATCCAGTTCAAATTTAATTGTCTTTACTGGAAATACTGTAGTTCACTGGTTGAATTTTTACATAACATTAACACTCGTAGAATAATTGTTCATAGAATTTTTAACTTTCACTTATTTTTCCAGTTTCAAAAAATATTGTCAAAAAATATTATTATCTCTGAATCAACACAAATTATGTACACATATTAATAGCAACATCTGAAAAGTATCTGACCTTTGAGCATAGCATCGAAGAACTGTGCGAAGCACAACAAAATTAATTGTTCTTCTGACATTAAACGTTTCGAGAAGTGACTCGATTATGAACTTCAAGTTCCTAACAAAATATATGATTTCTGAATCATCAACTTGATCAATAAATTGTTGGACCATTCAACTATTCGATTTTCCACTTGGAATCATTATTAAGAAAAATATTTATATTTGTGGCCATTTTAGTAACTTTCACAACTTGCAATTCTTGAACAGAATGCGGAAATAAGAATTGTAGCTTCATAATAAATTCATTTAGTTCATGACACTAGGATTGAAAACATCCTTCAAATTATTCGTGGTTATAGAATTATTTTTAATTGGCAGTGGCCCATTCTATTATTTTTATAAGAACACAATATTCCAACAACAACTGCAAAGGTCTTCCTCTGAAGAAGAATAAAATACTATCATGACAAATCCGGGTTCTAGCAAAATCAAAGTCTTAACGGAATCCGTAAACAAGGTTGAAATAAGAACTGATGGTTTTTAAGAAATAACCTTTGGGTCATTCATACGACGCAATGTGTAGTTCCAATACTCCTTCTTTAACACTGAGTCAAGTAGGGAGGGAATGTATGTTTTGAATATTGCGTAATCGCGAGGACATATTGCATCATCATGACGTCATCTGATAGCTATGTGGATGTGAGCACGTGCACGTGCACATGTTAGCGTGGGAAGAGGTTGACCTTTAACTGCTTGAAGCAGATAACCTTTGGGTAACCGCTTGAAGCAGATAACCTTTGACTTATTTATGCGATGGAGATAAAAATTAATGGGTGTTGATGACATCTGATACCCATGCAAGTGTGCAGCTGTGCGAGCAATCACATGATATGTCTGCAGTGTTCGCGTGAGACGTGGTTGACGCTTTTGTAAGAGAGCGGAACTTTTAAATGATTATTTATAGATGAGTTTTTTTTAAATATTTATTAAAAAACAAAACACTAATAGGTTATTCGCTTTTTAGTATTTCGCTAACCAATAAAGCGATTTAAACATATGGGGAGTCGTAGGACTCGTAGTGATTTCTCCTTTTGTATGAACGAGGCATGTCAACCCCCAAAATAAAAACTAGCCTTACCTGGGGAAAAGGAGTAATTTTTTGTATGTATGCACGCCGGTGGCTTTTGTCAAAAGGGCCTAACTACACTTTTGTTAATATTTTCTGAACCCCTGATGGGATTTTGCCATAGGCAGTATCCTAGCACTTGGGGTGACGCCTCGTTTTTGAATGTGTGATTCAGTTTTTTGTCAAAAGGGCCTAACTACTCTTTTGTTAATATCTCGCGAACCAATCATGCTAGGGACTTGTATGAGGGGTCCTAGCACTTGGGGCGACGTCCCCCCTTTGGGGGAGAAACTACCCCCCAAAATTGAAAACTCAATATCTTGGAAACTAAGAATCCTAAAATTTGGCGTGATAGCTCTTAAAATAGGTGATGACATAGGCTTTTAGCTGGATTGGTCATTTCACCCCTAAAACAGTAAATAGTCATGTTATGGGGGGAAAACGTGTTAAACACCTAAAAATGATAAATGAAACTAAGATCTTTTGTTTTTGATGAAAAATAGCAGGGGGGTGAAAACTACCCCTAAATTGAAAAATCGATACCTTGGAAACTAAGAACCGTAAAATTAGATGTAATAGCTTAAAAAATTGGTTGTGACATAGGCTTTTATCTGGATAGATGATGTCACCCCTAAAACAGTAAATAGTGATTTTACACTTGGGAAAAGGTGTTAAAAGGGTAAAAATGATAATTGAACCTATGATCTTTTGTTTTTGATGAAAAATAGTAGGGGGGTGAAAACTACCCCTAAATTGAAAAAATCGATATCTTGCGAACTAAGAACCGTAAAATTAGGTGTAATAGCTTAAAAAATTGGTTGTGACATAGGCTTTTATCTGGATAGATGATTTCACCCCTAAAACAGTAAATAGTGATTTTACACTGGGGAAAAAGGTGTTAAAAGGCTAAAAATGATAAATGAAAATAAGATCTTTTGTTTTTGATGAAAAATAGCAGGGGGGGTGAAAACTACCCCTAAATTGAAAAATCGATACCTTGGAAACTAAGAACCGTAAAATTAGGTGTAATAGGTTAAAAAATTGGTTGTGACATAGGCTTTTATCTGGATAGATGATTTCACCCCTAAAACAGTAAATAGTGATTTTACACTGGGGCAAAAGGTGTTAAAAGGGTAAAAATGATAATTGAACCTATGATCTTTTGTTTTCCATGAAAAATAGTAGGGGGTGAAAACTACCCCTAAATTGAAAAAATCGATATCTTGCAAACTAAGAACCCTAAAATTATGTGTGATAGTTGAAAAATAGGTGATGACATACGCTTTTACCTCGATAGATTATTTCACTCTTAAAACATGGATAGAAATGTTACAGGAGAAAAAGGTATTAAACACTTAAAAGCATAAAACATAATTTAAATATAATAATTGAAAAACTCAGAGCGATCTGGTTAAGGCCACTCAACCTGCTTGATCTTCCTCCACTAGAGGAGGAAGAGCATATGCAAGAAGAACATCGAGTAGAAGAGGAAGAGGACGATGATGATGTTGTTGAAATTATTTATAAAGGACAGTGGGCGGAGAGAGTGATATTTTTTCAATGTATGTTTTTTTTAATATATTTATTTTAATCATTGTGGTTTACATTAATTATAAAATACGAAATAGTGAAAACAAAATGGTGTGATCTTCGTTCTTAAAGTGGTAAGTAGTTCTTCTTTTCCGCCAAGATGCTGAGAATTGAAGATGCTGTCTGCAGAGTTGAATATGCTGGTTATCTTGTGTGGAAGGTAAGTACAATCATTCTTTTCTTTCTTGAGTGTGTTGGTTTTCGTGAGCTGAAAATATATAGAGACACATTATTAATAATAATAATAATAATAATAATAATTTTGCAAGGAATTAAAAAACAAAACTTACACTGTTGTAATTAGAAGATATTTTTGTTGGGGATCCAAGAGTTGTGATTTGAATCGAATCCAAGCCAAGATACGAAGGCTCGGGTTCCTTTTCTACGTAGTACTTTGTCAACTAAGTAAATATTAGGATGTTTGGTTCGTTGTAACTCTGCTTCATAAAACGCTCCAAATATCGGCAAATTTTTATTATCTTTTAAAAGATATGTTCGTGGATTAGTATTTTGAACTTTATAAATTGTAAATAATTCCGTAGACCAATTAGCTTCGTAGCCTTTGCAGAAATGTTTCTTGATTTTTGATATCCTTACAATGTCACCGATTTTATATTTTGGTTTTCTTAAAGTTTCATTATATTGTGTTGGCAAGCGGGGTGGATTTTTTCTTTTTACATCAATAGGTTTCATGCCAATGCTGCGATGTATTTTGTGATTATACTTTACTAATAACTCAGGCAAAATATGTACCCATCGGTATGAACCACGTGTTGTGAACTCTTTCCACGTCGATTCCTTAAGAGTTCGATTAAATCCTTCTACTACACTTGCTTTTATGGAGCTCCCAGTGGAATAATGCTTTAGATTTTGTTTCTGAGACCATGATTTGAATTCACGGTTATAAAATTCCGTTCCTCGATCAGTTTGAAAATAATTGGGCAATCTTTTACTTTGAGAATAAACAAATTTTAAACTTTTTACAATCTCACTTCCTTTTTTGGTTTTAAGAGGAATTGCCCATGCATATTTTGAGTAAACGTCAATAATGGTTAATAAATATTTAAATCCATTATTCCATTTTGCAAGTTTTGACATGTCCACAAGATCAGCTTCATGGAGGTCATCGTTTCCTTTGCTAATAACATGTCGTCTTTTAAACTTTTTTCTAAGAGGTGCATGAAGTTCTTTTGCAATTTCTCGTCTGATTTCGTTCATAGTTAATTTCTAAATAAAGATTTATAACATACTGTGCATTGTTTTACAAATGTATGAATTTTTATTCAATATATCCTGCATGTCTTAGTTCTTCTTCAATTGCAGAGATTTCGCTGTCAAGTCCTGTGTGACCTGCAGCTTTCGATGCAATTAATTTTTTAAGTCTTGATACTAATTTGTTTGGTTCATTCCAATGGACAAATTCAATATCGTTTCCTCCTTCGAATTTCTTAATGGCTTGTGGTGTGATGTGTTTCTTTTGGCCATATCCAGTATGCATCATAGTATTTGCTTCTTCATTCTCATCTGTTGTTTTTATAATTCTATCTATGTCTTCAGTAAGAAGGGGTTCGATTATATTTTTATACTTATGAGATTGTGTTCCTCTCGGAGCTGCATTGCTTGCATAATTTCTTTTGTGCACGTTTGAAACATTTATTAATTTCAAATAAGAACTTAAATCACTCCTATCGATTAGAGAGTGATCTGGTATTTTCCTTTGAATCAATTCAAGTAGACCTTCTGTTATAGGAAATTTTTCACCACCAACTTTTATCCACTTTTTATCAAAGAAAACTCGTTCACGTCCCAAGTATTGTTTATCATTTCTTATCGTTATACCAAATGTTCTATCCACGTTTTGTTTAATGAACGGATCAAAGTAGCGGTTAAGTAGTGTTATTATTTTGATGCTATCTCCATCTTCTTCGTCTGAAGTAGCAGTTGATTCAGAATCATCATATTTTTTTCCTTTTTTGATTTTCTTTTTTCTTAGTTGACGTTGTATTAGCAATAGCTACAAGCTGATTTAATGAATTTGTTACTGGTTTAAACTTAGTCTCTATATCTAATTCTTGACGTCTAACATCATTTTGAAGTGAAAGATACTTGTCCTTAACATCTTTTTTTAAGCGAGAAAGTTTATCCTTTACTCGACTTTCAGCTTTAATCTTCAAGCTCTTCTCCATGACTAAACTAAAATTGTAGTTGTTTTATTTATTTATTTATAGTATATTCAAAATCAATTTGAAGAGGAAGATCATTGGTTTTATGTTTCTCGGGGTCTCTAAGTCGAAACTGTATTTCATATTGTTCTTCAACTACAATGTCACTGCCATCCAGTTCAATCTCTTGACGTATATTTAAAATTGCATACACAATTGGAGATCTTGGTGAAACAAAAATTGGTTTTAATATACCTTTATAGGGAAGTTGGTATTGTATATTATGATTATGAAGCGTGTATACCGGTGAATGGATTGATGGTGTGTTGGAGAATTTCAGAATAAATTTCGATAAGTTCTTTTTCTTTACTTCATCCTGTAATATACCATATTTTTCTTTGGATGCGGTAAAACTTTCGAGTGGTTCTTTGTTAACCAAATGCTCAATATTTTCTAGTTCAGTTTTTAACTTGTTATATTCCTCTTTGGATGCAGCAGCGTAACTTTCAAGTTCTTCTTTTTTAACAATATTTAGATTGTTAGCAACACCCTCAATACGAATTTGTAAATTGCTTAAAATTTCTTTTAGTTGATTAACTTCAGTTCGTGAAGCAGCATAGTGTTCTACAAACCGTTTATTTGTCACATCTTGGTCGTTAACAGGAAACTCAACATTTGTTTGTTTTTGATGTTGTAGATTGTTTACAGTCTGTTTCATTTTTTCAAAATCATCTCGTGAAGCGGCATATTGTTCAACAAACGTCTTATTTGCAACATCGTTATCGTATATGGGATTGTTTACGTGAGTAATTCGTCTACTCATCATATTTAAAGTTCCACCATCGTCTACGTTTAAGAAGTTTTGTTTATTAAATTTAGTGATTAAGTTTTCTAGATCTTTTCGAGAAGCAGCAAAGTTTTCTAAATAATATTTGTTTATTGCATCTAACGAATCGATTGGTTGAGATATGTTTGTTATTCTTCTATTTAACATATCTACAGTCTCATCATCTTTGTTTATATTCAAAAGAGATTTTTTAATTTCATCGAGTTCTTTTGTTACATGAGTTTTAAGAAAAGAATACGATATCGCATCTTGATTTTGAATTGGATCTTTAACATTTCTTATTCTTTTGTTACCCAAGTCGAGACTATCATCATCAAACGGAAAGTGATCTTCTGAAAATTCACTCACTAAACCATGAATGAATTCTACTCGTTGTAACACTTCGGTTATTCGATTTTCCAGATATTTTTTTATATTCGATGTATGTTGCTGCATTGCAATAAGGTTTACTGCATCATTTGCAGATGATGGTAAAGCTAAGCCTGCGAGACGTTTGTTTTCAAAGTCAAGTTGTTGTTTCTCTATTTTACAAATTGAAAAAATTAAACATTTAAGGTCGTTAATGTTTCGTTGTATGTCTTCTTTATACTCAATTTTATTTAGCTCATTCAGTAACTTCAGTACATAACCTTTGTTGCAAGCATCTTCAACATGTATGGGCGTTCCAACATCTTTTAACCGTTTGCCGTTAATACTTAGATGCCCATCGCTTGTTGTTGTTGTTGTTACTTGATTTCCATATTGCAGTAGCTTATCATCAACATACGATTTAGTTGCAATATCATGGCGTGAAGTTGGTGGTCTGATAGACACGTTATTGATTTTGTTAAACGATGCCATAGTTGGGTTGTTAACCACACAAAGTGTATAACGCGAATGAGCATTTAGCTCTTTTGAACTATTATTTATAACTGAAAATAAACATCAAATCCATTGCGATATCGACCATTTTGTAAATCGCTATCTTTATCGATAACCAAAAAGCCAAACTTAGAGTTTTGCCAACAATAAGAACAAATATCGAAGAACTGATCATAGCTCATATCTGTATTTACATGATCGTTATATACATGACGCAAGTTTGTTCCGTCTTGTTTAAAAAGAATTAAAAAATTAGCGTTATCTCTAATTAGATGTTTAGGTATACAAGAATATGTTTGACAAAGATAAAATACGTCAACTTCGTGATGACGACCTCTACTGAAATAATCTTTCATGTGTTGTTGTTTATTGCTGGCTACATCATCAAAAACAAATATAGAGTTTTTTCTAGCCATATCTGGAGGCATAACTTCGTCATTATCGGAAAAAATCACTTTTTATTTCTTTTATAGAGTCCAAAAACTTTTTAAATTCAACATACTTACTTTGAGCAAGTGATTTAGAATAAATATAAACGTTTTCAAAACGAACTCCATTTTTGTGATATAATAAATTTAGCATTACGTTTGTTTTTCCACAGTTCGATGGACCGCAAATGATACATCGAATAGTGTTCGGTAGTAAAACACTATGCTTTCTTTTTTCATTTTTACTCTGGTTTTCACCATTAGTAAATGAAATTACTGGTAGAGTGTTTGACTGCTTAACAAACTTCAGCATGTCTACGTTTACGTCTGAGAATGCACACTGCACAAAAAATCACATCACATCAACATATATTGTTTCCACACGTAACATCATAACTTGTATTATATGGAATAATAGTAGGATTTTCAGGATTTAAATCAACGTTGCCAACGTATAACCCTCTTAAATATGGACAATATGGTGCCCATTTTTTATGATCACTTAAAGTAATATCGTTTTCTCTCCAATTTTCAATTTCAATCTTACAGAATATACATTTCACCTTATCACCATGACCGGTATAATAAAATCCTGCTGATGCTAAACAAAATTCCTTTGGAGAGGGAAGAGGCCAATTTTGAAAAGTTTTAAGTCTTTCATATTCAGATTTTAATTCTATGCTAGGAGAAATATTGTTTACGTGAGGGCAAGAAAAAGCCCATTTCTTATGCTCTTCAAACGGATCATCATCTTCTTCCCAATAACTAAGTTGCAGATTACAGAAAGCACACCTGACCATATCCTTATATCCATAATAGTAAAATCCCGCAGCTGCTAACCATGCAGTGTTCGTAAAACTGTCTGAAGACCTGTTCTTAAATGGTTTTAGCCGATCTCTTTCAGATTTTAAATTCATTCCTTCTTGACTCAATATCATTTGCATTAACTGTTTCTTGGAATACTTTACACAATTAAAATACTTCATAATAATGCTTTACTTCACAAAAAAAGATGTTCCCCATACGAAGCTAAATGTGAACTGATATGAATCAACAAAACACGCTGGCTAATATGCAAGATTTGCGTGTGTTGGGTTGGCCGAGCGGTCTAAGGCGTTAGACTTAAGATCTAATTTTCAGAAATTGAAAGCGAGGGTTCGAATCCCTCACCTGACAAATATTATTTTATATACATGTGGAGTGAGGAGGTGCTTAATCATTAAAGAAACTTTAATATGAAGTGGTACAAAGACCTTTTCTTCTTTATTCATTTAGAATTACAATTAATACATTTTATTTCTCTTGTATGAGTGTTGAAGTAATCTCATTCTTTTAGTTGTCCTGATGAGTGTGTGTTGAGATGATCTTGTTCTTTTAGTTGTCCAGATGTTTATTTTCTGTAGACAAAAATATACACTGTGTTAAAAAGCAAACAAAAACAAAATATGTATAGGTGTCAACAACACTAGTAGATTTAATGAATTACCTTTTATAGATAGCGATTACAGTTATCACATTTGCAGCGAAGATGAAACAGTTGAAATTTTCTTTTTAGATGATCTGGTAGATGTTCCCACTCCAGACGAATTCGTTGTGGCTCATATATAGTCAGTATGTTTATAGGAAAGTAGTTCCAATCAAACTTATTAAAACCTTGAAGTCCATTGTTCCGAAACTTGTTTATTATCGAACTCACGATTTTCATGATGCCATCAGAAGAATTTAACCAATGTTGAACAGCATTGACATTAAATTTAGCACAACTATTGTTTCCCAATGCAAGAGATGGTAAATGTTTTGGACAATCTGTAGGTAAACGTTGGCTATGCTTCAACATTAGATCAGACATTCCATCAATCGTATTAAGATCGATTAATGACCCAGGGGAAAGTGTTTTTAGTGCAAACAAAGAAAATTCTTGTGGCAAATTATACACAACTAAATATTCATATTTATTTTTAATAGAGTCAAAAAAGAAGACAGAGTTTTTTCACAATACGCTGCGACCCATGTTAACACAGGACTGAATGAAGGTATATTGCTGTTATTTAACATACAGTAAGCAAGTTCCAAACTGCCGTTTGGTAGCTTGCGAATGTCTGCAACTATTGGCTGCTTCTTATTCATCGTGTCCGCATCAGTAGAAGGAGAGTTTGTTGTTGTCAATTCCATGATTGCAACTAAAGTGAGAATACTTCTTTACTTGATTGCTTATAACTTAGCAAATATTGGTTTAGATAATTACTTCATTAGTTAATGGTCTGTAAGATATTTGACGATCATGAATAAGAACACAATAAAGAGTTGTATCTTCAGGTATATTCTCACTTGTCTCGATTTCAATTCGCACGTCAACTGAAGATGTCTTCACTGCCTCCAGTTGCTCAAGGCAATTAATTACAATAATCGGACAATGAGACTTAAATTCATCTCGTGAAACTAGAGTCTCTGAACGAAAATCATCGATCTGATAATATACATTACGAAATTTAACAAACATGTCATACAATTCGATGTAGTCATTTATAGCAATTTCAGAAGTTGGCATTTCATAGGGATAAAAAATTGAATTTAAAAAAACTCTTATAGATTTAATGTTACAATGGTCAATATAGGAAGAGCACGTATTTAGTACATTTCTTTTAGTTTGAAAACCTAATAAAAATTGACGTGGTTTTTGCGTTTCAGAAGTTGTCATTACAGTCCAACTATATTTAGTTGTTCTAGGAAGAGATGGCAAGACGTGAACATCCCATGATCGAAAACCAACCTGAATGGGAATATTTTTCTGCATTAGTTTTAATCTTTTAATTTGTTCTTCGTCCGATAATAATAAAACGGGAATTTTTAGATAAACTTTAAATAACTTGACCTTAGAAAGATCATTTTCGGTTGCAGATTGCAACGCACGTGCGTCACTCGACGATCTGAGAAGTATTAGCTCATGCTTGCAGTTTAAAATTTGTTTTCTATAATCCTCTGCTAAACCTAACAGGTTGCTTTAAGGAAGTATTAAATGGAAACGTTTTGTGATACTATCAACAATATTTGCTTCACTTGCTGGTGTTGTTAAAGAGGGAAAATAACCAGCATTTTGTAAAGCTGTATATTCGTTTTTTGAATATGATGCAAACGTTTTTATAGAACTTGTTATACCTAGATGGCGTGTACGATCAATTTCTTTACCATTTAACGTAACGCGAATTTCGCTAAAAAGATTAGCCCCAAAATTTTGGTCAGGATGTGCTGTAGTAGAAGCAGCCGGATTTACGTTAGAAGTAATAATTTGTCCTTCTAAGTGAAGAACACCTTCTGATAATAAAACTATGTTTTCTTCATTTTGAATTGGTATTCGAATTTCATCATTATTTTCAAATTTATTAGCTGAATAAGGTTGGTAAACTCTTTCTTCTCGTCGCACAACTCTGTTGTCAACCTCTCTTTTATCCGTTATGTTAAACATGTTAAACATGTTAACAGCTTCAAATATAGATAGAAACTAAATAAGATTAACAATTGCATATATATTTATATTGAAATTAAAGTACGCGATAGCCTAAAGACTGTAAGAAATGTTTGTTGTTACTCGATAACTGTTTCTTAGATTTTAAGGTGTGATGGCGTTTTTTTTTGTTTGTTTTTTTTTGAAATTTTAGCTGATTGATTTATATTTCTTTTTCGAATCAGAGTTGACTTCTTTTTTTTCAAACTTTGAGTATTATATAGTATAACCATATTTGTGAATGTTTTCTAGTAAGCTTACTCAACTAGAATGAAAATATAACAGTATTTCATTACTTTATATAGCGAGATAACGTGCTGGACGAATAATTAATTCTACAGTTAAATCTTCATCTTGCAAATCAATGAGCTGTTGAAGATGATCTTCAAGTTGCACAGATACATGTTGAATAACCTTGCTGTTCATTGGCAAAAAATTAATTGTTGTTGGTTGTACAACAATCGGATAACCAGCAGGAACATGAGCTTTAAAATTATATAAAGAGTGTGTTGGTTTATGGTTCAAATAAGAACTCGTACTGTCCCCGTAAATCCGGATAGTAGGCTGTCAGATATCCGCCCCCCCCCAATCGGATTGCCAATAATCAATCGCACCGGCACAGCTACATCAATGAAAATGGCACTGACAGATACTACCGAGATTAGAGCACAGCAGTTAACAAGAAATTATTGTGGAACACACCAAAATATACGGGGGTTCATACTTACCTTTACTTACCTATTCAAATCAATCTCGGGTATGGGTTGTCAACTGGATCACTTAAAGTATGCCCACACAATAACCTCCTCCATAATATTTAAAATGAACCAAGACGAAGACAAGAAACTTTAAACTGTACAATAATTTATTTCACATAAAGGGATTGATTCTAACAAAAATAGACAACAAAATACACGTGGCAATCAGAAGCCATTGTCAATGTAATCATGTCCTCCTGTAGGGCTTGTAAACTTAGCATACAACATTTTCCTCTTTCACTAGCTTATAAGAACGTAATAATAGTAATACACTTGGAATGGACGAGGGAATTGGGGCGAGACATGTAGCAATTGTTTTCCTCTTTCATAAACATCACACTTTATTTATAACTGCAAGCCTGTTATGTGGTCGACCTTGGCCTCTAACACACAGTTGTCAGGCCAGCTGCGATCCACCCTACAACTTGTCGCATGCCCTCGTCGTCAAGTGGACCCACCTGTCCGGCCAGTGCTAGCATATGCTCGTAACCTCCGAGCCTAGCTCCTATTCAAACACTTTAAATGTCCTTAACTCAACTCAAATATTATCACGCAAATCTTTTAAATGCTTCAATCACATGTTACTGGATTACTCTAATAATCCCAAAACTTGTTTAATGGTATAATCCACATGTTTCATTAGCGTTGTTTAGAGTATATTAACAAAACTCTTAATGTTTATAACAAATGCTCATTAATTGTTTATAACAATTATAAATTGTTTATAATATTGTCAAACGACAATTGAAAAATTTATACACGCCTCTATTAATTCCTTTCATTACAAATTATTATTAAAGATATTTACTTAAATTTATTTACAATATTTATATTATTTATTTTAGAAATACATTAAACCACACGTTTATCCGGTTGATAATTACTCAAATCAGGTTAATATAATCGACCAATGAAGGTTAGTTATATTTAAGCTTATATTCAGGTTTAATAAGTTTTAATAATTATTATTATTATTTGTGACGGTAACCTCCATTCAAAATCGTTATCTCAAATTATTTAACACTCTTGTTAATTATAACAGTAATTTCACATGATTAATTTTCAAAGGACCTGGACAATAAACTCAGCGGAAAAATTCTTCGCTCAAATGCACAAATTGCATAAAATAGGCCCAGAGTTCATCATATATTTCCATATATATGGCATAAAAATCTCTCCACAATCCATACACAAAACCTCCACTTATAATCTCATCAACTTCATTCTTATTGCTGTGGGAATCTCCTTCAATTATTCAAGGGCATTATTCATCAGCGACTTTTACATGTCCACTGAACTAACGATTATACATCCATAGTTCCACTTCAAAAATTCTTATATTCATTAATTGTTTCAAAACTGTTATTTATTTAACCTTCGTGGGTTTCATTCATGAATCGATATGAAGTAAAAATTTGCCAATCACAAATAAATTTAATAGCAAATACGATTATACACGCCTTTCTGGTCTATCAAAATTGAGATTAATATCTCCTAAGTATCGTAGTATAAAAAATACTATCTTCAAACAAAGTTCATCTAAACTGCAAAATAGTCGAATAGAATACAATTAGATTGTGGAATGCAAACATTATTGTTACAATATAGAATTGAGAAAAATTCCTATCAAAAGTTCATTACTATAGTGTATTCAATAAATCGTAATCAAAGTTCATATTTCATAAAATTGTCTATAATGCAATGGTAATGACGATAACTGACGATAAATGTCTATGTTGCAATCATGTTCATAAAACGACTAGTATTTCCAAGATCGTCGATACAGAAATAGATTTTAACGCTCTAAAATCTTTTAATTATTCTTCTTTCTTGAGGATGACAGAAAATTGGTCAAAGTAATTTACTGAATAGAATTACTTTAATAAAATGGCACGCTGTCTGAATTCAAATCTGCCATAGAAAATCATTAACTTTACAGTCAAATCGTGACTCCAAAAATATGCAAATTACTGAAAGAATATAGAAATCAGTCTCAACTGATCCAAACTAATTTAACTATGCCACTGACATAACAATGTCTTAATAAATCGTCGAAAAAGCATAAATCATCGAAGTGTACTGAGTACAGAATTATCAAGCAAGAATATGGGGCAAAATATATATGGGACAAAAATATGGGAAAAATGGTTGCTCAGACATCGCTAAATGGCTCAAATAAAACAAGAAACGTTCACGACTACCTTGTCTGTTGATTGAAGTTCTAGAGGAAAATCTTCCAAAGAAGACTGGTGATGGTTCCATTTCACCAAAAAGATGTGCTCCGTCCTCGAACCTGGAACCAGCGCCCTCGGAGAATAGAACTGCTTACTCCTCCGGAAATTGCATTGCTCCGTGTAGACAATAGACATCCTTCTGGCAAAACTCTTCTTTGTGAGCCGGGTCTACCCTGGCCTCTCTTGATAGTTCCCTGAAGTTCTGGTAGAAATTCGCCATGAAGTTTATTGCAGTTATTTCCGTAGAAATATTCATATTTGTGGAGTATGAATATGTTTCCACTGCCATTTGATATAATTCAGCGTTGGACAACGATGCATGAGTGTAGTTGGATATTCACTACATGCTCGCTTTTGTAGAAAGACGATTAGCGAAGTTCCATGCTGCTATTTCACTCCATTGACATATGTCCCAATTGCATTAAAGTCCTTAGCCTTCCATCTCCATTTCCGTTATAATAGTTGAAAGAACTGCGATATTATATTGTTCCATGTTAGAATGCAGCGTTATATTATCAAAAGCAATATGTAGTAGCACGGTTGCAATACCAGTGTCAGCCGTAGCGTAGAATGTGATATTTTAAAAGTGCTTCTCAGGTGGCGAGAAAATCACTTTTGTCTGCCGACTTAAAATGCCAATATCTTTTAAATTATAATCTTGAAAATGTTCAACCTTTCTACACACTTTAATATAGTACTGCACAATCGAAGTAGCTTAAAGGCATTAGTCAACTCTTGATATATTATCTTATAGATGCGTTAATGTGTGCGTTTCAACTTCGCCTAGTTTCAAACACCGTAAAATGGAACTGCGGCGCGCTCGAAGCTCGTTCAATGCGGTGGGCTTTACCACAAGCGCTAAAGACGACTTGTTTCACTTATTCACTCGAAAACGACTATAACATCAGAAATATATCTGCGGTATCAGACATATGAGATATGAGAGCTCCTCTCTGCTGTGCAAGACCTTTTATCAACTTCTTAAGGGGCGTATCCATCCCTTCCATAGCTTGTTTCTCCGTCATTGCTAGAATTTCTAACTTTGGCTGTACTTGACGGATTTTCAAATTTCAAAAACTCAAAAATAATTTCTTCAAAATTCCAAATCAATGCCATAACTGAAAATAGATTTCCACAATTCTGCATTCCAAAAGTAATTAAATATGATAGTTTCAGTAATCTCCGTCTCCCTCCAAACTATCGTTCATTGGTTCGAGTCTTTCCTCCAATCGCGTAACTTCTTCCTCAGCACAATTCCATGTTTCCCTGCGACTGCGTCGTAAATCTCAGATCTTTCTCGAACAAAATCATGACGTCACCAAGAATCTCAGCTCAATCAGCCTACTTGCATAAAGCCTGCGTCATCCGTGCCTACGTCATAGATATCCACGTCACAACTATGACAGCCATAACTTTCTTCATATTTTCCAATACAACCGCCGTGGTCTCAATATAATTCAATTTACGGGGGCAGTACCAAGCACGAGGTTGCAACATACTCGAATACTATTAACAGTGTTAATTTTAATCATATATTCAGAATGATGAGTTATGTTTGCCTCGAACTTTTTATGAGAAAATCCTAACAAATCTGCAATAGAATCTGCAACACCAAAATCTATAGCAAAGTTTTTCGAATATAGTTTACAATTAGAGAACACTTTATCATAATTAATATAAATATATGAAGGAAATTTGTCTTTTTCACCTAATAAAACTGATAATAAATGTGCTAGTAATAATTCATTAATCTTTGCACTTAATTGTTGAAACGTATAGTTAGTGAGACAATAGTTTGTGACTATTGTAGAGTTGTGACAATTATATTTATATCTACGTTTCAAAGAACCACTAGAAAGTACACTACAACTCAATCAAATAAATTGTTGGCTAGATTTAGGGGTCCATGCAAACTAATTAAATTCATTACTCCCGTCACTATACTTGTAAGCGATCCTCAGAGGAAAAGGATATTTAGAGTTCACCTTTCTCAAGTGAAAAAAGGAGGTGGAAATGTACAAGGAAATCACTAATTTTATGAAAAGAAATGTGTCATATTCATTTTTAAAAAAATTGTTATTTTTGTTGTGAATAAAAGAGGAAACTAAGGGGGTTATTCTCATTTTAATTTGGTGTTATATTGTACTTCTGTCGGTCATTGTTATTTAAAAAAAAGGCCTGATGTATTGTAATTGATTGACTCGTGACTATAACGTCAGTTGTGCTGTGTAGAAGGAAACAGGAACAAAAAATCTGTTCGCAGTTCAATTTGATTTCAGAACAATATTACCGGACGAAGAAAACCTTGCAGTCGTGTGGATTGTACTTGTCCTCCTTGGGTGCTCGAATGTCATAGTCTGTCCTACGCTACTTGATGTATGATAATCTCCCGAAGACTGAAGATGTCTAATCCTGTATCTATTGCCGGATGTTATGAAGATGTATTATGTAAAACAAACACCTTTCTAAGCATGGGAAACTGTACTGTATTGTTTTTATGGTGCTATCTTCTTGAAGTGACTTTGTGTGCATGAAAAAACTATTTGGTTAGCGTTCATGTTATGAAGATTTCAAATTTCTCCTCTGCATTCTACTTGGTGATCATTTGATTCCCCAATGATCACAATTGCGGGCGGGGAGGGTTGAGACAATAGTTTGTGACTATTGTAGAGTTGTGACAATTATATTTATATCTACGTTTCAAAGAACCACTAGAAAGTACACTACTTCTAGTGTAAGATCCTCGTCGCCCCATCTATGTGTCAAGGTTGAAAACTTACGGAGTCTATGTAATTTCTTGGACTCGCGCTCTACCTAGCGGATTTCTTGTGAAGTTGTTCCTTGGTTGGACTAGTTTTACGCTAGATGGCGCAAGCTGGATTTCTGATCCCGCCACAGATCAGTGTCTGGGTTTGAGATTATTTATGGAATGTGTCTCCTTGGTAACCTAACAAGTCTTTGTTAGAAAAAGGATTATTACCTATCTTATCGTCGAAGAACGAAGATGTAGTTACGTCGCGGGAACCTATTTCTGAAGCCAGCCGTCGGGCTTGGGCGGAGACATGCCTCTATTTTCTCTATCATCGGATGGAAACAGTTATACTGACGTTTTGGAAGGATCACGTTTTATTTTTAAGCATGTTACCTTTTAAAATATGATTTTGTGATCGTGACCGACAGAATAAGGTACGTCCTTGCTATGTAATGGTTGACAAGTCGTTGTTGAATAAGATCAGTATGTATGAAATGTCGTGTGAATGGATCTGTGTTTATATGTTGGTATGTGTTTGGTAATATAAGGGTCTTACTTCTTGCTATTTTTAGTTATTTTTGATTTTGGTCAAAAGAGTCAAGAACCCTTATATTGCATGTGATGTGCCTTGGGGGTTGGCATGAATGTGAGATGCGTTTGGATAACCTAACATTTAATCTCTTAGAGATTTGTACCTTGTCGTACTATGTTTGGGTTTTGAACACATTGGTCGGGAGTGGTGTGATTCGTAAAGTTTAGTTTTTTTCATGGGTTGACATGATTGTGAGATGTGTTTGTTAACCTAACATTTTGCCTCTCGGAGGTTGGTACCTTAGTCGTACATGTTTTGGTTCTGAACATATGGTTATTTTGGGTGATGCGTAAAAGATTGGATGTTTCATGTGAGTGTTTGATATACTGATTCTTTGCAAATAACTACCTTGTCTTTCCAAGCTCTTGGTGTGTTATTTTGAATGTGTTTATTTTATAAGCTGAATCAGATTCTCATCTGTCAATAACAGCGAACCTCTTGTTTTGATTCGAAGCAGTTTTTTTAATTTATCTTAACGTTTTGGTTTTTATTTTATTTCCCCCTACTTCGTTTCAGTTAGTATACTCCTTAAGAGTCTGTGTGAAACATCTCTATGATGTATTTTCTTTCTTAAGCCACCGTTGGCTAGATAACCTTAATCTCCTTGTTTGGGGTTATGAATTATTAATCTTGTATTTTTACTAAACATCTGATATTAGGGACTCCATCTTGAGATTTCGATCACGACAGTCGTGTTGATTTCTAGCTCTCTTGTGATTGGGAATGATTAAAATATTTTCTTGACGTTTAAGTGATAGCTCCTGATGACCGTCATGCTTAGTCATTGTACTACTTCTCCGACGTTTTTTTGGAATAGATGTCGAATAATGAATATCAACTGAGATAATATATATCTTGTCTTCGAAATAGGTAATGTTTTTTATTTTATGATTTCAAGGTTCCTCTTTTCTAAAATTATTATTGGTTTGTAGTTTAAGACCTTCTCATGTTATTGTATTTTTTTTAAATAGATTGATTGAATATATATTATAAATTAAATCTGACTTGGTGTTTCTTATCACTTAGATTTAATGTCTAGTAGTTTCTTTCTAAGGCAAAACCTCTGGGGACTTAAATGGGTAGCACATATTTTCCACGTTAGTTGGTGTTAATTATTTTTTTTTATTTTGACGTAGTTAAATGCGCGTCAGTTAGCATCAGGTATTATTAAAGTTGTTGTATCCACATCGTTCATCTTTATGGCTAAAACGTTATTATTTTCGTTAATTTTTACTTCACTTTCGATTCTATTTCGATCAATCTCAATTTCTTTTTTATTCTCTTTAGGGTAAACTTTCTTTTCAACACCTAAAGCCTCTGCTACACTGTTGAGTACTCTGAAATCAATATTAAACGGAGAAGACAAAACAAGACGGTTGCGTCCTTTTCCATTTATATCCTCTTCCAAATAAAGATTTGTTTTTTGTATATGATTTGTTATAAGTTTCGACAATGAGTGATAACTAAGTAAATCATCAAATGTTGAGGCTAGATCTTCAAATTCATAAATACCTGGTGGTACCACTAAATCAATTGATAACAAAAAATTAGTAAAATGAATTCGAAATTTATTATTTCGGTTGGTAACATTTCGAATAGAATTAGATGTATACAATCCTACAAGTCCTATTTCAAAAAATTCTGCTCCTACAAGATGAAGCGGATTCTCCAATGTGACATCAATCTTTGAGCCTTTACCTTCAAGAGTTATCCGTCTTTCGAAAGCCATCTTTGAAATGTTTAAAGACAGTCTGTGATTCCCTTATTTATACAATACAAGAAGACTAAACATAAATGTCCACAAATCGAAGAAGTAATCGATTGATATGAATGAAAATTATATTGTAGATAACAATTTTTTAGATATGTTAAAATTTCTAATGGTGGTCTTAAATTACTGATACTATCAAAATAATGCACGTATTTACCTCGTTTACTGAAAGCCACCCAATGTGAACCAGATTTAACCATCGGTTCAAGGTTAACAATACAGTTTTCATTTTTTCGAGGATGTCTTGGTAACGTATCTCGCATAAAGACTCCTCTAAAATTTGGAATCTTTAATTGATGTGCGTATTTAACTAAATCGAAATTACTTAATGCTTTATTTGCTATTTGGTTAATTATCTTTTGTATGCAGGAGGATTTAAATAAATGCCTTGACCTGCTTTTCCTCGCATTGCTTCTATCATTCGATTGTGTCTTTTCATTCCTTTTAATTCTCCTTGTGCAGCTTTCGCTTTGTTTATAGCAGACGCTACCCCGGCTGCTCCGCCTGCTAGACCCCCCAAGCCGGACAAGGCTGCAAATATCGGAAGTAGGGGTAAAATACCACCTTGCTTTTTCGATGCTCTCTTTTTTTTAATCTTTTCTTGTTTTTTTTTTTTATATTTAATTTTCGTTTACCTCCGCCAAGCTTAGACTTAGCTTTCATTATGCCACTGACTGTTAGTGCAGCCGCTCTCTCTCCTAATGATGCGTCACGAGATTTTACACGAGACCAAGCTTTTGAAGCTAAAATTTCATCAGCCTCTCTTCTTTTGTTTGAATCTTTATGATTTGCGTAAGCAATGTCGTGCTCTTTGCACGCTTTATCTAATATATTTATTCCTGGATCACCACGGCTCAATCGCTCTTCTAATTTTGTTCCTGGTCCACAATATTCATATCCTGGAATGTGTAATTCCACAGGTAAATTATCAATAGTTTTATTAAGTACACGACTAATGAATGATCCACTTCCTGATCGTTTATATTGAGTGGCAGAGTTGCTCCTCTTACAACGCACCATTACTAAATGATAAGTAATATAATGTAATTATATATATATATATATATATATATATATATATATATATATTCAGGAAAATCATCTATCCAGATAAAAGCCTATGTCACAGCCAATTTTGTAAATAATACACACAAAATTTGGGTTATTATTTATTCGTTTTTTTTCATAAGCAAAGGAACACACAAAAATTAGTATTATTAACAGAATAACAGTGTGTGTGTGTGTGAAAGAAATAAAGTAAGTAAGAGAGATGAATTGCTTTAATCTCAAATTTGTTTCAGAGAAAAATGACCGAACGGTAAAGTATCAATTCCGTTTTCAGTTACCACAGAGGTCCGGGTTCAATTTTCTAAAGGCTGCAACAGGGTACACTCAGTATTGTCAGGTAAAAAGTTTTGGGTCAATTCATAAATCATGGGAAAGGGTTAGCCATTGTCAATCCAAAACAACACCCTCTCCGATAATTAGTTTTAAAAAATCTCAGGTCGAAAACCTTAACGTTTTGGCTCTTTTGGGTAAATTCATGGGGCATGGCAACGGGTTGGCCATCCTGATTTGTACAACTGATAAAACTCTGTAGCCTTATTCGTTAGCTATAAACACATTAATCCATAATTACTTAGCACTAATAATAATAATAATAATAATAATTAGCAAGCTGTCATCCTCCATACAAACATTCATTAAAGCATGGTTTCACAAAACTCTTATGCTTTTAAGTGTTTAATACCTTTTTTCTCCTGTAACATTTCTATTCCCTGTTTTAAGAGTTAAATAATCTATCGAGGTAAAAGCGTATGTCATCACCTATTTTTCAACTATCACACATAATTTTAGGGTTCTTAGTTTGCAAGATATCGATTTTTTCAATTTGGGGGTAGTTTTCACCGCCCCCCTGCTATTTTTCATGAAAAACAAAAGATCATAGGTTCAATTATCATTTTTACCCTTTTAACACCTTTTTCCCCAGTGAAAAATCACTATTTACTGTTTTAGGGGTGAAATCATCTATCCAGATAAAAGCCTATGTCACAGCCAATTTTTTAAGCTATTACACCTAATTTTACGGTTCTTAGTTTCCGAGGTATCGATTTTTCAATTTAGGGGTAGTTTTCACCCCCCTGCTATTTTTCATGAAAAACAAAAGATCATAGGTTCAATTATCATTTTTACCCATTTAACACCTTTTTCCCAAGTGTAAAATCACTATTTACTGTTTTAGGGGTGAAATCATCTATCCAGATAAAAGCCTATGTCACAACAAATTTTTTAAGCTCTTACACCTAATTTTACGGTTCTTAGTTTCCAAGGTATCGATTTTTCAATTTAGGGGTAGTTTTCACCCCCCCCTGCTATTTTTCATCAAAAACAAAAGATCTTAGTTTCATTTATCATTTTTAGGTGTTTAACACGTTTTTCCCCCATAACATGACTATTTACTGTTTTAGGGGTGAAATGACCAATCCAGCTAAAAGCCTATGTCATCACCTATTTTTAGAGCTACCACGCCAAATTTTAGGATTCTTAGTTTCCAAGATATTGAGTTTTCAATTTTGGGGGTAGTTTCACCCCCAAAGGGGGGACGTCGCCCCAAGTGCTAGGACCCCTCATACAAGTCCCTAGCATGATTGGTTCGCGAGATATTAACAAAAGAGTAGTTAGGCCCTTTTGACAAAAAACTGAATCACACATTTAAAAACGAGGCGTCACCCCAAGTGCTAGGATACTGCCTATGGCAAAATCCCATCAGGGGTTCAGAAAATATTAACAAAAGTGTAGTTAGGCCCTTTTGACAAAAGCCACCGGCGTGCATACATACAAAAAATTACTCTTTCTCCCCAGGTATGGCTAGTTTTTATTTTGGGGATTGACATGCCTCGTTCATACAAAAGGAGAAATCACTACGAGTCCTACGACTCCCCATATGTTTAAATCGCTTTATTGGTTAGCGAAATACTAAAAAGCGAATGACCTATTAGTTTTTTGTTTTTTAATAAATATTTAAAAAAACCTCATCTATAAATAATCATTTAAAAGTTCCGCTCTCTTACAAAAGCGTCAACCACGTCTCACGCGAACACTGCAGACATATCACGTGATCGCTCGCACAGCTGCACACTTGCATGGGTATCAGATGACATCAACACCCATTAATTTTTATCTCTATCACATAAATAAGCCAAAGGTTATCTGCTTCAAGCGGATACCCAAAGGTTATCTGCTTCAAGCGGTTAAAGGTCAAACTCTTCCCACGCTAACATGTGCACGTGCACGTGCTCACATCCGCATAGCTATCAGACGACGTCATGATGATGCAATATGTCCTCGCGATTACGCAATATTCAAAACATACATTCCCTCCCTACTGAGTCATCGAACCTGCTATTTGATTGATGCTCAAATAAAAACCTCCTCATTCCTGCGACTTAAACATGCGCACCTGGGAATGGCATTTCAACTACTCCACACACATAAATTTTCTTCCCAAAATTTATACAATAAATCAAGCCTCTGCTTATTATCAACACTGGAAGATTTATAAACTTACAAGTTTATTTTATTTTACCATTCAGTTCAAATCGTGAAGTTACCACACTTATGATACTCTCTATTTCACTTTCGAATGTGTATCTACGTCATGATTTTATATAAATACAAAAATATCCTAATTGATACAAATATCATTTGCTTCCCGTTTCATGCCTCTCCGTGTTATCTGAAAAATATACTTTGCTCATTGCAAATATTAACTGTTCAACCAGAACTGTAATGTTGGTTGAATGCGGGCTTGCGCTAACCACTATCCTTCGGAAAATCACCTGTTCCAAACTAGAAATGATTAAACTACTTCATAAGCTCTCTCTCAATGAATGTGATTATTAGAAAATATAAGATCCAAGAATTATTTAGAAAAGTTATGAAAATCATTATTATTATTATTAGTGGATTATTATTATTATTATTATTATTAGTTATATTATTGTAAATGTGTTTAATTATTATTTCATTATGTGAGAATCCACATGTTCGATTCTTCGAATATGGATAAAATATCCATGTCTCAACAAAAATAATTATTAACTCTTACAGTTACCTCGGCTGATTACCGTGATTATCAAAAAATATGAAAAATTCAAATAAATGCTCGTTATGCTCGGTCATTGATCCTAAACTGTTCTGAGTGCTGAAAATACTCAGAATAACTCTAATATGTCTTGCGTAAATCATTGCAAGATTTAAATACGAAGAAAAACGAATGTGTTGGTCATCGGCAGAAAATGAGTTTGTTCCAATTAGCTAGGCATAATATAAAAGTCAAATGTGGCTTACATTTCTCGTTGGTCTTGAAGCGTAGTGAACCTGGTCTGTACCAGATTTATCCAGATACATGCCCTATTGGACACGCACGTCTAATCCTTGTATCGGCCGCCATTATATACCCACAATCTGTCTAACACGACATAGTGGAAATATTTCTTGAAGTTTGAAGTAACTGCTGATCCATTTTAATATTGGCTTCAATGAAATCCATAGCAGTTCGCTTAAATGGGTCCGATCTAAATGATCTATTCTCAAGTACGTCAGTTGTAACATAACTCACGGTAATCTTTTCAGTACAAGAAAACACTGACAGTCCAAATCAATCAACGGCTGTTCTGAAGATCGTTCCCTGGGCATGGTTTATCACCATCTATCATGCGCGAAGCAACTTATAGTTTCCCTTTGTCGGCTAATGAACAACACCGTGATAGACTGGCCTTCAATATACTGAAAGATCGGAGTGGTTATCAAGTTACAATTTATGAAACTGACTAATTGGATTAAAATATCCAAGTATTGAATTATTATTACTGGACTGTGACAAAGTACTTTCTAGACAAAGTCTAGCATGTGTCCATAGAGAAATAAAGTATTTCACCAGTGACCGTAGAAAAATAACAATCACATTAGTGATTCCCTCTGCCGGAAACTTACTATGTTCCACACGTATCGTAACACTTTTGTGACTATCACAATTTAAAGATATCTTCTGCGTAGATCCGGCAACCATGTGCCTTGGCTCAACGTAGCAGCAGCACCTTGTCATACAAGAGCTTGGTTCGAAGTGAGCTGATGATGCTTGGGCCGGTCGGCTTTTATTCAAAACGGTCGGGTCCACGCTGGCTCACGCTGAAATCTGGAAATCCTCATATCTCCGGTGTCTCTGCTCCGATTCACTTGAGACTGAGTGCATTCTCTTTCATTTGGCCGTGCCAGTAATCTGATCCAAGTCTGATGTCTCTACTCCAAGGCTAACTATTTAATCAACAAATAGTCTCGACCTCTGCTACTACTCGCTACGTCACTTAACATGCTCTTTGCTGCACAAAGTTTCCATTCCATTCTAGAAGTAATGGAGCGCGATATTCAAATATCTCAACTTTCAAAAGCGGCTGTAGCCTTTCCCTTGATATCTAGGTGTCTGAATCTTGGAATACCCATTCCTAGAGTTGGGCACATCCACCCCACACCTAGCAAAAAATAAAAATTGGATTTTTTTATTTTTCCTATCTACACTTTAAATCATCTGGTTTTTGAATAATAAATCTTCAAATTCGCTGCATTATAAGTTCCCACGATGTTACCAGTTCGTGTATTGGCGATTTCATAGCTTCCATTGTTGTTTACTTCCACAATACGATAGGGTCCAGCGTAAAGGCTTGCAAACTTCGAGTACACTCGACTTTGCACGTCAGAGGGTGTAGGTCTTTTCACTAAAACAAGAGTTCCTACGCGCAAGGGTCTGCGAAAACGCTTTCCTCTCACTCTGCGCTCTCTTTTCTCAGCTTGGCTCCTCAACTTGTCTAAAGCTAGAATTTCCCTCATCTGACGACTTGGTTCAATCTCAGGTGGAATAGAGATGATTCGATCCCATAATCTTGTTGGTTTAATTCCATGATGAAGCAACATGGGAATCTGTCCAGTACTCTCATGAATTGTAGAGTTGATGGATTCGGATGCTAATGAGAGAACATCCATCCATTTCCAATGCTCATTTGGACAATAGAGGCGGCAAAATTTTGCTATTTCAGCCATCACGCGTTCTGCTGGATTGCTTTCAGGATGTCTGATAGAACAAAACAATTGTCTAATCCTAAGATTATTCATGACGGTTCTAAATTCTAAAGATGTAAATTGGGGTCCACGATCTGATAAAAGGAATTCCGGTTCGCCTGCTTCCGGAATTACGTTGTCTCTAATTCTCTTCGCACAATATTTTGCGTTTGCCTTCTGAATTGGCTGTAACATAGTGTATTTGCTGAAAACATCCATGGTCACCAGAATATATCGGTTACCTCTTTTAGACTTTGGGAGAGGACCATAAAGATCAGTCGCGAAGTTTTCACAAGGCTTAGAAGGAATAATAGGCCTTGGTAATTCTCTCAATAATCTAGAATTATGTTTACTCCTTTGGCATAAGTCGCATTCTCGAATAGTGTTCCTGACAGTTTGTCGCATTCGCTCCCACGAAAATTTTTCTTGTATCAAGTTGACCGTCTTATCTACTCCAGCATGACCTGCAATTCGATGTGCCATCCAGATAAGGGGTTTTGCATTCGTGGAGGTATCACTACTCTCAGCTTCGTATGGTCGGGATCTGCAAACTTGTAGATTAAACCTTCTAACATCAAATAATCTCTTGAAATTCTTTCAGTTTCCACAAAATCATCATCATTTGGATCCATGTCTCCCTGTAGAAAACGAAAAATGTTTCTAAAACGTCTGTCTCTCCTGTGGGATAAATGCAACAATCTTAACCTTCTCAAGGTATCCTCATCCTCCTGCGTCAGGTTAACTTCAAAAACCTTAGATGTAGACTCCACTGCTCTACTCAATAAATCGGCCCCAATGTTCAATTTTCCAGGAGTGTATTCAATAACTAGGTTGAATTGTTGAATAAAAAGTGACCATCTAGTTATCCTATCACTGGCAAAGTTTGTTCTCAAGATAAACTCCAATGCATGGTGATCAGTCCTCACAATTACTGAATGTCAAATTAACATTTTCTTCCATGACTCCAACGCGAAGATTACAGCAAGGGCTTCTAACTCTGTGGTGTAATAATTCCTTTCTGATGGACGAAGTTTCCTGCTTATGAACGCCAGGTAACGTCTCTTGTGATCGTCATCTTCTTGAACAAGAATAGCTCCAATCCCTACGGTGGATACATCGGATTCTATGATGAAATTCTTGGTAAAGTCAGGATACTCTAATTTCACGCTGTTTACCAATAACCTCTTGGCATCTTGAAATGATTGTTCACAATCTTCATTCCATTTCCATTTGTTTCCTTTTTTTTAATAATTCCTGCAATGGAGCAACCGTCTTGGTGAAGCTTGGACAATGCCCTGCAAAGAATTGGCATGTCCCGAGAAAACTGCGGACATTCTTCACTCTAGTAGGTCTAGGGAAATTTGCAATCACCTGTATCTTTGTTTCATTGGGACGGTATCCTTCACCATCCAAAATGTGGCCCAAAAATTTTATTTCCTTCCGAAAGAACTGACATTTTCGAAGGTTTACTTTAAAGTTCGCTTTTCTCAAATCTGCGAATAATATCAGAAGATGTAACAAATGTTCCTTCTTAGTCTCAGATGCAATTAGGATATCATCTATGTAACGAATTGCTATCTCTTTTACTTCAGGACTCAAGTTTTGTTCCAGTGCTCTGATCAAAGCGGATCCAGATGTTTTGACCCCAAATGGTAGACGGCGGAATACATATGTCTGCTGGTCAAACATAAACCCTGTAAACTTTTTGGAATCTTCACTAAGCCTAATGTGGTGGTAGGACGAAGTGAGATCAATGTTAGAGAACCAGACCTTGCCTTGGAATTTCCTTAACAGTTCCCTAATGATTGGTGGTCTGTCATACTCTGGCAGCAATCTTGAATTCAAATTTCGCGCGTCTAAACATAGTCTCAGACTTCCATCTGGCTTAGACACTACTGCTAATGGATTGACATAAGAGGTAGTGTACTTTTCAATCACATTGTTACTTTCCATCTCTTTGATAAGCACTTTTACCATTTCTCGATGCTTTTCCGCTACCGGATACACTTTAGCATGGAAAGGTGCATCATCATTTACACGAATACGATATTCAAAATCTTTAATTTCACCAGGTTTAATATCAAAAATATCGTGGTACTCTTCCAAAATTTTTCCTAGCTCTGGGGACTCCTTCTCAGTGTAGACTCTCCTTCCTTCAGCTTCATGAAAAATCAGAGACCATTGAGCATCTCCCTCGATGTCTTCCTCTTCTTTTCCCTCGAAGTTTATCTCTTCGGTATTCTTGAATCTGATCGTCTCTGTCTTCATGTCTATCACTGCTTGATATTTCTGAATGAAATCCGCTCCCAATATCATGTCAAAAGCCATGTCCTTCATTACTACAAACACATGTCGGAAATCATGTCCTCCAATAGTAACACATAAGTATAATTGTGTTTTACACAGAGATATTTTGTTGGGTATTATTCCTTGGATTTTAATTCCTGATACTGGAATCTCCTCTAAATTCTCTTTGAGCTTCCACAGAATATAAAGCTTTTCGCTCACAAGACAAAGCATAGCCCCAGTATAAATTAAAGTATCGACAGGCATACCGAATACTTCGGATGATATGATTGGCATTTTAATTCTTGTACCCATTTCTTTCCGTTCGTCATTATGTTGAATTAAGTCATCATCCTCTGCTTGCCATTTAATAATCCTGGAAGTGAAAGTGTTTAAAATTCTATCTTCTACTGTGAATTCGAAGTTTTTTTTTTCTTTTCCATTCCCCCGGGATTGTTGTGTTCCCGATGGACCTGGTTCATTGGGCTTCTGTTCCAAGAACTGCAAGTTTTCTTGGTGTCTTTATTCCAAGTTCTTCCTCGTCTCCTTATTGAACTCTTCATTGGACTGACGAGTGTTCACATTCCCTCTGTTATTGTAGTTATTGTTTCTACCATAGTACCTTCTTTCCTGGTACCTTCCTTGATTATCCCTTGGCCTTCTCCATCGAGTATTATATCGATATCCACCATCTGGTCTCGCATAAGGCTTGTAACTGTATCTGTTATTGTTCTGATTCCATCCTCTTTTATCGGGCTCTTCCCTCGGCGTTTTCTCTTCTCGCCCCTCTCGAATTTCTCGAGGTGTTTGGGAATAACTGTCGGCCATAACAGCGTACACAGCGTTGTTATTCTTTCCTCCCTTCTGATGGAAGAATTGAGCGTTCGTGTGATCAAGTGTCTGCAATACCTCGTCAAATTGCTCCATATTATAAATGTCAGCAGCGATCAAAGTTCTTTGGACGTCTGCTGGAAACTGACGTATTAATGCGGTAATTAATTCATTATCTGGCATCGGCGGATCTAAATGTTGTAGTTTAGAAAGCTGTCCAGAAAAGTACGTAGAGTATCGAGTAGGTTGTGACGTCGAGAATCTCTTTGAATATAATTCTGCTCTGACTTGCTGTTGGGTTTCCGGGGACCAAAACGTTTTTAATAACCCCCGGGAAAACTCCTCAAAATTGGTGAGAGTGGACCTAAAAGCTCTAAACCAAAGAAGGGCGGGACCTTCAAAAAATTTCCCTATCACTCGGATCTGTCTTTCCTTAGGGATTTTGGAATCTTTTAGGTAATCACCTGCTTCTCTCAAGAATTCTACGGGTGTCACAGAATCTCGCCCTGAAAATTTAGAAGGCTTATCCTCTACATTCTTGAATACAGTTATGGGGTTGGATTGAAATACTGTCCTGACCTCATCCTGTCTTTGACTATCAGTTTCTCTAGCTGCTCCTATGTTTATCTGTATCTGTTCTTCTCCCCTTATACTTGGCATTTTCAACAGATGGTCAGACTGTTTCTCGTCCTTGATTTGGGTTTTCATAGCCTCAATTTCCTTATGGTTTTCTTCTGCCATTTTTCTAATTTCTTCGGTTTCCTTACAGTTCTCCTTGACATCAGTGGATATCTGGTTCATAACAGCCTCGTGACTTTTCAACGACCCAGTCACATCTGATATGTCCTTCTGAGTTGCTTGAATATCTTTGGAAATTACTTGAATATGGGATGACAAAGATTCCCTAATTTCCTTGACTCCCTCTTGGTTCTCCAGCTTGAGTGTGTCTTTAATCTCATCGATAACTGTAGTTTTAATTTCAGTTTGTAATTTATTAATCACACCTTCTCTTATTTCTCCCACTATGAGTTCTTTGAATTGTTCTGTCAAACGTTGAACAACTAGAGTTGCCATCTCATTGCTCTCTTTCTTCCCTCTGATTTCTAGGTTGATCATGTCTTCACCAACTGTCCTAAGACCATGTTCTATCCTATCAGCTAAGCTTTGGGATCTTAGATCGGCATCGCGAAATTTATCGTCCATTAAACTTGCGTTAGTGGCTAATGAAGTTTCGAGCTCATGTGTTTTTTCGCATAATTTAGTCATTTTACTCTCAAGTGACATTTTCAAGATTTCGGAATTCTCTTTAAATTTATTTTCCATAGAATTAAATTTACTATTTAAATTTTCTTTCAAGTTATCTTTTAACCTGCTTTCTAACAAATCGGAATTTTCCTTGAGTTTATCATCTAAACTTTCTTTCAAGTTATCTTTTAAAGAATCAGAATTTTCTTTAAGATTATCATTTAAACTTTCTTTAAGTTTATTTTCTAAAGAATCAGAATTTTCTTTAAGTTTATCATTTAAACTTTCTTTAAGTTTATTTTCTAAAGAATCAGAATTTTCTTTAAGTTTCTTTTCCAAAGCCTCTGTATTTTCTTTCATAATGGCTGCTACACGCAGTCCAGCTTCTTTGGAACTCTCTTCCAAACTCCTCATCATCTCTTCCATAATTTTCAGTTATTATTCAAAACTTAGGGTTATACATGTTGGCAGAAACAAGATTATAATTAGAACAATAAATATGAATAGCTAATTGGAACACTCTAATAAAATGAGATTTGTCCTAATGTCGACGTGATGGAAAAACAAAATTCTCTACTTTTACGAATTACATTTACCACAATATCACAAGAAAAATATGCAAGTTCTCAAATATCCTCCACCTGGATTCTAATAATGCGTATGTCCAGTCATCGAACGTTTACTACTGAATTTACTTGACGTCCTAATGGTTAAGCCATTATCAAAAATAATCAAACCCATTCTACTTATTAACCCAGTTAAATTTTTAATTTTCCCCACTAATTGGGTTTCCTACTAATTTATTCATCCAAACCAGACATCTCTCAACTCCCAAATATCTATATAAAAATTATCACAATTTAAATCGGCATGCGATTGACCGTGTCTAACTCGAGCCCCACGTTCGAAGCCATTTCTCTCTCTATCTTATTTTATGTGCCCGTTTAGACCGGAGTCCGCACGACCACATATGCATTTTACCAAGAATCAGTCAGCACGAGAGTCAAAATATCCCGGGGCGCCAGATGGGTTAAAGCTAATCGCAAAAACGACATCAAATGAAAAAATGCTTTACTGATTTTTGGCTCAATGCAACAATAAGGATAGAAGGAGATTCAACTGGGCATAACACATCATGTAAAATTATCTCATTTTATTCTGAATTTAAAATTGACTGCAAAATAAAATGCTCAAAGCAGCATCATTCATGTGTGGCCGACCCACATTACTCTTTACACAATGTACAGAAATTTTCCAATACATTCGACAATTATCATTGGAGACACAAGTCTGATTATCAGTCCTGTAGACTGTGTTCCAAAATTATATCCATTATTTATGATTAAATCCAGTTCAAATTTAATTGTCTTTACTGGAAATACTGTAGTTTACTGGTTGAATTTTTACATAATATTAACACTCGTAGAATAATTGTTCATAGCATTTTTAACTTTCACTTATTTTTCCAGTTTCAAAAAATATTGTCAAAAAATATTATTATCTCTGAATCAACACAAATTATGTACACATTAATAACAACATCTGAAAAGTATCTGACCTTTGAGAATAGCATCGAAGAACTGTGCGAAGCACAACAAAATTAATTGTTCTTCTGACATTAAACGTTTCGAGAAGTGACTCGATTATGAACTTCAAGATCCTAACAAAATATATGATTTCTGAATCATCAACTTGATCAATAAATTGTTGGACCATTTAACTATTCGATTTTCCACTTGGAATCATTATTAAGAAAAATATTTATATTTGTGGCCATTTTAGTAACATTCACAACTTGCAATTCTTGAACAGAATGCGGAAATAAGAATTGTAGCTTCATAATAAATTCATTTAGTTCATGACACTAGGATTGAAAACATCCTTCAAATTATTCGTGGTTATAGAATTATTTTTAATTGGCAGTGGCCCATTCTATTATTTTTATAATAACACAATATTCCAACAACAACGGCAAAGGTCTTCCTCTGAAGAAGAATAAAATACTATCATGACAAATCCGGGTTCTAGCAAAATCAATGTCTTAACGGAATCCGTAAACAAGGTTGAAATAAGAACTGATGGTTTTTAAGAAATAACCTTTGGGTCATTCATACGACGCAATGTGTAGTTCCAATACTCCTTCTTTAACACTGAGTCATCGAACCTGCTATTTGATTGATGCTCAAATAAAAACCTCCTCATTCCTGCGACTTAAACATGCGCACCTGGGAATGGCATTTCAACTACTCCACACACATAAATTTTCCTCCCAAAATGTATACAATAAATCAAGCCTCTCCTTATTATCAACACTGGAAGATTTATGAACTTACAAGTTAATTTTATTTTACCATTCAGTTCAAATCGTGAAGTTACCACACTTATGATACTCTCTATTTCACTTTCGAATGTGTATCTACGTCATGATTTTATATAAATACAAAAATATCCTAATTGATACAAATATCATTTGCTTCCCGTTTCATGCCTCTCCGTGTTATCTGAAAAATATACTTTGCTCATTGCAAATATTAACTGTTCAACCAGAACTGTAATGTTGGTTGAATGCGGGCTTGCGCGCTAACCACTATCCTTCGGAAAATCACCTGTTCCAAACTAGAAATGATTAAACTACTTCATAAGCTCTCTCTCAATGAATGTGATTATTAGAAAATATAAGATCCAAGAATTATTTAGAAAAGTTATGAAAATCATTATTATTATTATTAGTGGATTATTATTATTATTATTATTATTATTAGTTATATTATTGTAAATGTGTTTAATTATTATTTCATTATGTGAGAATCCACATGTTCGATTCTTCGAATATGGATAAAATATCCATTTCTCAACAAAAATAATTATTAACTTTTACAGTTACCTCGGCTGATTACCGGGATTATCAAAAAATTATGAAATATTCAAATAAATGCTCGTTATGCTCGGTCATCGATCCTAAACTGTTCTGAGTGCTGAAAATACTCAGAATAACTCTAATATGTCTTGCGTAAATCATTGCAAGATTTAAATACGAAGAAAAACGAATGTGTTGGTCATCTGCAGAAAATGAGTTTGTTCCAATTAGCTAGGCATAATATAAAAGTCAAATGTGGCTTACATTTCTCGTTGGTCTTGAAGCGTAGTGAACCTGGTCTGTACCAGATTTATCCAGATACATGCCCTATTGGACACGCACGTCTAATCCTTGTATCGGCCGCCATTATATACCCACAATTTGTCTAACACGACATAGTGGAAATATTTCCTGAAGTTTGAAGTAACTGCTGATCCATTTTAATATTGGCTTCAATGAAATCCATAGCAGTTCGCTTAAATGGGGTCAGATCTAAATGATCTATTCTCAAATACGTCAGTTGTAACATAACTCACGGTAATCTTTTCAGTACAAGAAAACACTGACAGTCCAAATCAATCAACGGCTGTTCTGAAGATCGTTCCCTGGGCATGGTTTATCACCATCTATCATGCGCGAAGCAACTTATAGTTTCCCTTTGTCGGCTAATGAACAACACCGTGATAGACTGGCCTTCAATATACTGAAAGATCGGAGTGGTTATCAAGTTACAATTTATGAAACTGACTAATTGGATTAAAATATCCAAGTATTGAATTATTATTACTGGACTGTGACAAAGTACTTTCTAGACAAAGTCTAGCATGTGTCCATAGAGAAATAAAGTATTTCACCAGTGACCGTAGAAAAATAACAATCACCTTAGTGATTCCCTCTGCCGGAAACTTACTATGTTCCACACGTATCGTAACACTTTTGTGACTATCACAATTTAAAGATATCTTCTGCGTAGATCCGGCAACCATGTGCCTTGGCTCAACGTAGCAGCAGCACCTTGTCATGCAAGAGCTTGGTTCGAAGTGAGCTGATGATGCTTGGGCCGGTCGGCTTTTATTCAAAACGGTCGGGTCCACGCTGGCTCACGCTGAAATCTGGAAATCCTCATATCTCCGGTGTCTCTGGTCCGATTCACTTGAGACTAAGTGCATTCTCTTTCATTTGGCCGTGCCAGTAATCTGATCCAAGTCTCAAGTCTCTACTCCAAGGCTAACTATTTAATCAACAAATAGTCTCGACCTCTGCTACTACTCGCTACGTCACTTAACATGCTCTTGGCTGCACAAAGTTTCCATTCCATTCTAGAAGTAATGGAGCGCGATATTCAAATATCTCAACTTTCAAAAGCGGCTGTAGCTTTTCCCTTGATATCTAGGTGTCTGAATCTTGGAATACCCATTCCTAGAGTTGGGCACAGTATATCTATTCTTTTACGAATATTTGCCATTGTTTTTTCCAAAAATTGCATTGTTAAATAATTTGTACAGATTTTTTCAAAATCATTTTTGGCTTGTTTTGGAAGGTTGTTATTAAAATCAACGTATGCCTTTGGCCATGGTCTGTGTTGAAACTTTAACACACGATGAATTTTCATCAATTTTAGTTCATGATTTAGAGCATGTTTAAGTGCCATGTAATGAACAACGTATCGCATTCGATTTCCAAGATGAGGAATCAGTTTTTTGAGAGACGAATCCTTAGGTTGTATACACTTTGGTAGGAAAAGTAAATCGTTGTGTAGATCATGAAGGTTGGATGGATAATCGACATCAACGTCTAGAATGTATCCAACAGGATTGTCTTCCTTTAGCGTGTTTAGATCAATGTTATCTGGAGAAACCCACTGAAATCCACCGTAAGGAAGGGAGTGACACATAGCCCACCCGTATTGGTTGTTTTCATCATCATAGGTAATAAACTGCGATGATTTCTTGGAATTATATGTTTCCATGTATTTCTTGTTAGCTTCAGCATACCAATGAGAAACATGGCATATGCCTCCACGTATTCCAGACTCTATTAAAAATATCTGATCGTAATCCTGTAGCAATTCAAATTCAATTCCAGTGTAAAGAAGCATTTCCTCGAAACTTAAACCAGGCGAAGTAAAGAAGTGTGCAGCATCCACTCGGTGTGTTTCTAGTGTTTTGTTTCTAAAAGTTTCAAAGCTGTCTGCAAGAAGGAGTAGATCTGAAGTTAGGTAAAGGTCAATATATTCCCCTACAGTTTTAATTTTGAACTGACTCCAGACATTTTCGTCATGTTCATTGTCTTCCTTACTAACATCTTCTTGACATAATTTGTTAAAGTTTACATCTTTTGGAGGTAAACACGTCTCACTTAACTTTTCCCAAGAATCATTGTAATCATAAGGAAATACACCTTTACGAGTCATGGGCGTTGCATTTTCTTTTCCAAAGTACTTGACTGTTTCAGGGTATGATGTTAAGTTGGAAACTAAGTTTTCCAAACTACTCGGCATAAACCGAAACGTGTCCACAAATCGAAGCTTAACATTTCCTACATATTTGGTGAAGGTAATGTACTTTTCTTTGGAGTTAGCTATAACATCCACTCTCTCAGTAGTACATCCCAATTGCTTTACAATGCAATTTGCATTGTAACCACTCATATTATGCAAAAATACAGGAACAGGGATACGTGTTTTACACTTCAAATTGCCGTTATTACGTGCAGCTCCACGGTATTCCCTGTAATATGACAATGGTCTCGAACTTACCAGTCCTCTCTGGTAAATGGTTTATGACACAAATAACAGGTTTCAGAAAATTGGAACTCTGCTTCTTGATCCTCAGTTAAAGCCTTTGGAACATTTAAGCTGTAAAGGCGATCAATTTCATTAGCTATTGAGATCAAAGAGTCCATAAACATTTTTTGCAGCGTCAGGTCCACGATAAATAACAGGTTGGCTTAGAAGGTTTGTCTTTATGTGTTCCACAGCTGGTGAGGTTGGTTGGTTGGTTCGTTAGTTGAGGGGCTGCGACAACGCGGTCATGTAGCCCCGCGTACTTTAGGTGTGTGTAGAATCTGTCTGATAACCGCTGTTAATTGTGATGACTGTATTAGTGTGTGTATCTGTTTTTTTAAATTCAAGTGTGGACTGGAACTTTGAATTTTTCAAATAGTTCCTACTTTTGCCGCCAAACGCCACCATCAACGACTACTAGGCCTAATTCAGAACTTAGCTACTAGACGCCACCGCAGTCAAAAGCTGGAGGGGGTTTAACGTATATACCAAAGCTTATAGGAACATGACTCTGGCATGGCACTGTATAACTTGCCTCAGGATTAGGTAGACATGTTTGATATGGTAACAGTATATTTTCAAAATCTGCATAGATAACGCAAGATATTCTAAGCATTTTTTCCACATTTAAGAATTTAACAATTGAGTTTTTAATAGGCATTTCAACCCTAGCAATGTCATGCTGGACACACAAAGCTCTATGTTCTTTTAATTTTTCCATTCTTTGTTGCCTATAATGATTATCGAAGTGAGTAAAACACCGTTTACACGTATATATTTTATGTTCATGGTGGGTGATCTGATGTCTTACTAGTTTAACAAATTCTTTGATAAAGACGTAGTGGTTCTGGCCGGATGATGAACTTAGCAGAAGGAGGTCGCTATGGTCTTGTAGCTCTTGATCAACAACCTTTAAAAGAAACAATTTGTAGTCTTTTTCCACTCCAAATACAGTGATGGATATGTCGTTGGCTTTCTCAAATTTGGGAATGTCAGCTAGCGATGTAGGAAACGATATTAATGAAAAATCATACTTGTTTTCCAGGTCCTTGTATTTACTGATGCGTTGAGCAATCATTTTAACCAGTTTTGCTAAAATGGTATACATAAAACACTTTTCATCTTTCAAGTTTTCAGGATTAATGCAGGCTTTTCTTGCTTTTATAGCTGCTTGTAATGGAATATATGTGCTTCCACGCAAGGGATTGCACTTATTTATTTTCAATCCTACTCCTTCCACTGCTAACAAAGCCCAATTACTGCCTTTTATCTCAGATTCTTCCATTTCAGCAGTTAACTTTTTAAATTTTGTTTCCAAGAAACTACTTTAGTCTGTTTCCAAAAATTGGGCTTGATTTCGTGTTTTGAAAGCACGATCTGTAATTTCATTGGTAGATGTATGAATGAATCTACATTCAGCCACAAGATTAACTTTTATTGACTTGTGCATTGCTAGTTCTTTGTATATAGCTTGTATTATTTGCTGTTTGGACGCTTTAAGGTATGAATTTAAATCCTTACACTTATCACAACGTATAAAATAGGATTTAAGACGACCATCAAAACTCGTGTCATTCCGTTTTGATCAGTACCAATGAGAGTAGGTGATGTTTTGTAGGCTCAGATTTTTGTCTTCTGGCTGATGACAAAACATCACAACATTCTTCATGACGGCGTCCGTTGTAAGCATTGTTGAATTTGATACCACAGGTTTTACACTGATGGAACTGTCCACACGATACTTCGTGATGCTTTCTAACATAGTCTCGAACAAAAGTTTTTCCGCACACTTTGCATGTATAGCTTTGACTCCATCATAAATGTTGATTTTTTTCTAACAGCTGTTTTTCTTTTCAAGAAATAAATCACACCTGCGAAAGAGAGAGACAGAGTGATGTACTTTTCCATCAACCTAGTTGAGATCAGTTGTGTGAACTGTTTATAGGATACGATATGTTTAGGATGAAAGATAAACATTTCTTACATTGTTAGCAATAATAATAATTATAATACTATTAAATAATAATAATAACAATATGTGTCCTTCATAACAATATGACTTACTGCTTACAATCTAACATTAAATTTGCAAACATCCTTGACTGTGACCTAAAACGGCGTTTCAATTCCCTGGGCTTTCCTAAACGAATACACATGCTTACAGCTTACATTTTCTATGACTGAACAAACGCTATTTACATGTAAATACCACAGATATGCATGCAGTGGTATTCTTTCATCTAGGCACCTCGAGACTAAACTATTATTGCGATTTTTATAAATCTTGAAGTATTGTTTTGGAAATATACCATTTAAATACGTTGGTCATAATTTTGAACTTACTAGTATCCTCTAAATTACAGATCGGATGCAACCCTAGATGCTATGTTAAAACTTACCGCTTATGACAAGGCTGCAGACTGGTCGATGAGACGGTCTTTTACGATGTGAGCACTGAATAGTGTGAAAGGTAGTAGTCAACTGGTGATAACCTTGCTAAGGGTTCTCTATTATACCCTAATCAAGGGTAACCGCTGCTTACTGCGTAGTACTGGTGGGTGAGACGGTCTTTCACGATGTGATCACCGTAAGAGGTAGTAGTCAACTGATTGTATTCTTGCTAAGGATCCTCTAATATACCCTAGTCATGGCCAACAGCTGCTTACTGCGTAGTACAAGGCTGTAGACTGGTCGGTGAGACGGTCTTTTACGATATGATATGTTTGAGAGATCTGAGTCAACTGAAATTATCCTTGATATACATTCCGTAATATACTCTACCCTAATACACCCAGGGCTTAACCTCTTACAAAAATGCCACTATAGAGACATGTAGAATCTTGTCACATGATTGTGTTTGACATTAGACTTGCGCTAGCTACGAGTGAAAAAAGATATGTACTCACAATATTATTCTGTCATAAGAATAACATGGCGGTATTTATCCATCTAGACGCTAAACTAATGAAAATCCACAGCCTGCTTCCAGTCTCCGACAGGGTCAGGAATGGAATGAATGAAGCCCCCACCTAGCGGCGAGGATATGAACTGTGCCGGCTGCCGAAGCCTGTCGCACTCCTCTGGGGAAATGATTAAATGAATGACAGATGAAATGAAATGATAGTGGAGAGTGTTGCTGGAATGAAATTTTGACAGGGAAAACCGGAGTACCCGGAGAAAACCCTGTCTGCCTCCGTTTTGTCCAGCACAGATCTCACATGGAGTGACCGGGATTTGAACCACAGACCCCACGGTGAGAGTTCGGCGTGCTGCCGCCTAAGCCACCCCAAAGAGAACTTTCTGTAAGAAAACCCCCCTACCAAAATTTGACACAAAAAAGATCGCAGACTCTGGAGTGAAGGAAGCCTGGGAAAAAGAACATGCCAATGACTGGCAAAATTTCCACCGAAAAATCATAGAAACAGCACAAGCTCTCATTCCCTTGAAGAAGAATTCCAAACATCCTTGGTGGGATGTTGATTGTGAGAATGCACTCATTACCAGGAAATTCGCATATCAGAAATACAACAGTAAAAAATCCCCAGAAAATTTACAGAATTTCCATGAAACACGAAAAGCAACCGCAAAAATTATCAGACAATCCAAGAGGAGATACCTGAAGGAACAGTTGGACTCCATTGAGGACAACTTCCGTAACTACAACGTAAGGGACTTCTACAGAACGTTTGCAGGACACATCAGAGGGTACACACCACCAAACCTTTGCTTCAGAAAATGTGATGGAAAATTAGCACTAACGAATAAGGAGAATTGCAAGGTGATGGCACAATACTTCTCTGATCTTCTCAACTGTCCAGAACCAATAGAGAGATTCTCAGAGGAAGAACCTACAGTCAAGAACGCAGACTCATTACCTCCGACACAAGAGGAAGTTCACAGGCACATCATCAAACTTAAGAACAACAGGGCATCTGGTGAAGACGGCATAGTGGCCGAACTACTGAAAAACCTAGGGCCACACTCACTCAGGGAACTCACACAGATTATCACTGACATCTGGACATCAGAAAAGCTACCAGATGAGTGGAAATGTGCATTGATCCACCCGTTACACAAAAAAGGCGACCGCTCTGACGTAAACAATTACAGGGGCATTTCACTATTACAAGTTACGTACAAGATCCTCTCAGCGTGCCTACTCCAAAGGGCTCGGGACCAGCTGGAACACAAGATTGGCGAGTACCAGGCGGGATTTCGTCCTGGTCGCTCCTGCGCGGAACAAATCTTCAACCTAAAAAGTATATTGAAAATCAAAGCCCTCAGGAATACTCCAGTTATATGTACCTTCGTTGACTTCAAGAAGGCATATGACTCCATTGACCGTCAGTCATTGTTCAACATCTTGCACGAGCAAGGTTTGGATAGCAAGACCTTGCGATTGATCAAACAGACACTGACAGACACGACATCAAAAGTGAAATTCATGGGGGAAATCTCAGAACCATTTCAGATCAATACAGGTGTTCGCCAAGGTGACGGGCTCTCTCCGCTTCTCTTCAACCTAGTGCTGAACAAAGTTATCAAGGAATGGGAGAAAGAGCTGAGACTTCAAGGTTACTGGAGGCCAGTGCGACTAGGACGACCAAAGGACGAACTGGAGGTTGGATGTCTAGCCTTCGCGGATGATCTGGCTCTACTCTCAGATAACGAAACCACATCAATCAGACAGATAGAAGTACTCCAAGAGTGCGCCGAAAAAGTAGGACTACAGATCTCGTTCCAAAAGACAGAGTTTTTCTGTACGAAATTCGACATACAGAATTTAAACACGAAATATGGCAAGATCAATAGAGTCGCCCACTTTAAATACCTAGGTGAAGTGCTTGAACCGACGGGAAAAGAGAAAATCGCGCAGAACACTAGGTTAATGAAAATGAAGAGAGCCTTATACAAGACACAGAGTGTCTACAACAAAAAATGTCTGTCCACATTCTCTAAACTTCGTCATTACAACACGGTTATTAAACCTGAGGTGCTTTATGCTAGTGAGACGTTGACGTTACACACTAAGGGCGACTTGGAAAAAATCCTCACAGAGGAAAGAAAAATAATAAGGAAAATAATTGGACCAAAGCACACAGATGAAGGATACAGGCTTCACTCCAGAGACACCACAGAGAAATTGTCCAACCTCGCAGCAGACTTCAGAAAGAGGCGACTAAAATTTTATGGCCACATCAGCAGACTCCCACAAACTAGACTCACCAACAAAATTCTTAGATACATACAGCGGCTCAAGATTTCTACACCCTGGATGATGCAAGTCAAAATTGATCTAGTAAAAGCACAAGTCGACCGAGAAGACGTCATAGACAAAAGCGTATTTAGACACAAAGTATACAAGTGGGAAGTGTTGTCAGAGAGAGCTGCACCTACAGCCCAAAGACCAAAGTGGACCGAAGAAAGGAAGAGGGCCTTTAGTGCACGAATGAAAGAGTACTGGAAAGACAGGAAGAACAAAAAGTCATGATTGCTTCGCGTGGTCTAATAGGCCTGTAACGTGTAAAATAAAATAAATAAACCGTTTTATTTTTTATTTTGTTGTGTGACCTCTTGAGAAGCTGAGTGCAGGTCTTTCTAGTCAACGCCCGTGGGTGATCTGCGTGCAGGGATGAGAGATGGAATGGATGAACATGAATGAACCTGAACAAGGATGTGAAAGGTAGTAGTCATAGTCTGTTAGAATGTACCACACAGGCATTCTCTTGGAGTAGAAGTGTGAAACCACGGAAAACCAATTCAAGGACTGTCGACAGTGAGGTTTGAAATGCAATTGAGGATCAAAATACTGACAAAATGTAATTGAAATTGAAAATACACAATGTAATTTACATTGAAAAACGCACATTTTAGATTCTAAATACTTGCAAAGTGCAATGAAAATTCAAAATACTTACAAAATGCAATTGAAATTGAAAATGCTTACAAAATGTGTGGTAGATTCAACTACTCATTTGGAAGGATAATATTTACAAAATTCAATTTTGACTGAAAGAAGCTTACAAAACGTAATTTGGAATCAAAATACCCCTACAAAATGCAATTGACAATCAAAATACTGACAAAATGCTCACCATACAAAATGCAATTTAGATTATAAAGACTCACAAAATGCAACTTAGATTGAAAATACACACAAAATGTAGTGTAGATTCAAACATTCGCTTAAGATAATTTGGATACACGGATCCAATTAACGAAAACAGTGCAGAAATCTTACAGAGAAAAGGAAATAGAATAAAGAGAGAAAAAAGGAAGTCTAGACCCTCGAAGAATGAGGGGTCAGGAAAGATGTGGCAAGGACCAAATAATACAGGAAAGGAAGAGACTCCCTAGGCCTTGGATACCCTAATACTGTTGGGGTACCGTATTAGGGAGAGGAAGTCGTGGCCATTAGTTACTTCTTGGCATTTTCCTGGAGTAGAAGTGTGAAACCACAAAAAATACTTCCAGAACGGATGGGAGGTGAATTAACCAGACCTCTTTTTTTAAAATCACGGTAGGCTACACCAAAAATACGTTGAGCATAATATAAACTTCAAATTGGGGGTTGCATGCAACCCTTCATATCATATCAACTGGATTTATTTGTTATTGTATAATGCGAGCGGTGCTTAGAGTTCTAGTCTAGCCTATATGTATTATTCTTTACTGAATCTCTTACGGTACCTTGAAGCTTTTTTTTCAGACGTCCAATTTGTTGTGAACGTCACTGTAATAACACAAAAACTAGTACTAAATATGTTCAATTAGCCCTGTTTATAAACTCAGCTGACTGCTTAACCGCATAAAGGTGCTAAACCGATTATATTCAATTTAAAAAATTATTATAGTAATTTCATTCACTTTTCAGTAAGGAAGGAAACTTTATCTCATATTACGTCCCGGTTTACACCAAAGAATTACTGTATTATTGTTAAATTGGTTGAAAGGTGTACATTATAACAATTATTTCTCTTCATTGAGATCAGCTGCAAGCCTTTTGCAACGATATGAACTGTGACACAATTTGTGAGCAGCCAAAGTAACGTGAAGACAGTCACGAATCGCACACATGAAAAGCAATACTGATCCAAGGCTAGCTCTAACGCTGGAGAAGGAGTCTCACTGAGAGTAGAGTGTATGGCATTTTCCAAGCTAAGAACGAGATCACATTTTAAAATATACAGGAGTACGGTATAGAAGCTTTTACTAACCGTAGAGAGCAAGATTCGTAACACTGATTGAGACATCATCGTATGATACAGTTGTGTAATTAGTCAAAGTATTTTTCCTAGGATGAACAATAGATGAGGAAATGATATACGGTAAAAATTGATGTTAACTCCTCCACTTTCCATAACCCACACACCATTGAAACAAATAAACAAATTGTTTAAGAAGGATATGTCAGTTGTGAATTAGTTAGAGTTTTCAGGTGATGATAATTGTGGTTTTAGTGGTTGGAACTTTCGAGATTATCACCCATTAAGGGAAAATAAGTTGTTCCATACATTTGGGATGGGATGGATGGGAGGTGAATTGAACAGACCTCTCCATATTATATACATTTTTGATCACGATAGGCTATACCAAAAATACGTCGAGCATAATGCAATCTACAAATTGGGGGTCGCATGTAACCCTTCAACTGGATTTACTACTTATTGTATAATGCGAGCGGTGCTTATAATTCAAGTCTATATTTATTATTCTTTACTGAATCACTTACGGTACCGGTATCGAAGCTTTTTTCCAGATGTCCAATTTATTGTCAAGTTCACTTCACTAACACAAAAACTAGTACTAAATATGGTCAATTAGCCCTGTTTATAAACTCGGCTGACTGTTTACCGCATAAATGTACTAAACTGATTATATTAATTTTAAAAATGATTATAGTAATTTCATTCACTTTTCAGTAAGGAAGGAAACTTTATCTCATAATACGTCCCAGTTACACAAAATAATTACTGTATTATTGTTAAATTGATTGAAATGTGTACATTATAATAATAATTAATCTTCATTAAGATCAGCTGCGAGCCTTGAGCAACGATATCAACTGTGTGACACACTTCGTGAAGAAAGTCATGAATCGCACACATCAAAAGCAAATCTGATCCAAGCCTAGCTCTAACGCCTCGCTGAGATTTAGAGTGTATGGTATTTACCAAGCCATGATCGAGATCACATTTACAATATACAGGAGTACGGTATAGAAGCTTTTACTTGCGGTAGAGAGCAAGATCCGTAACACTGAATGAGACATTATCGTACGATAAAATTGCCTAACGTATTGAAATTAATGAAAATACCTTTCCTATGATGAACAATACATCAGGAAATGATATACGGTAATATTTGATGTTAACTCCTCCACTGTCCATGACCCGCACACCCTTGGAGCAAATAAAAAATTGTTTAGGAAGGATATTTCAGTTGTGAGAGTCTCCAGGTGATGATAATTGTGGTTTTGGTGGTTGGAACTTTCGAGGTTAACTCCCAGGGAAAAATAAGTTGTCCCATAACTTTGGTGTCTTAAGAATCCTGATGTTGCACTTGTAAGTGTCCTTCATTGATATGTTTGACTATAGCATGCCCTACCTCAATTCTTGAATTGTCACTAGAAGCTCAAGTAATAAACATATAGGCCTAGAGATAATAAAGAACATACTTTCACCAACAGTTTAGACTTAGGCTTGGTACTGAACCCATAATTTAAAGGACCTAGGAAAAGGTATGGGTCGGGAGTCGAACCGACAGCTCTCGAGAACAAAAGCGCCAATGCCACATGTCTGGTAAGGATACCGGTAGCATGGGAATGTGTATCAGGACTGTAACTATTGTCAGAGTGAATTTGACAAATTTCCTTATACTTTTAGCACGGAAATAAGCAGAAATATAAAACGCTATTTTATTAACATGGAGAAGAATGAGATTTTATAGACACTGGAAACTGGCAAGTTTGACGAGTTCAGTGGAGGCGGCACTTGGAAAATTCCAAATTTAGTCGGGCACGTGTCAATGTGACATTGAAGCATGGCAGGAGGGAGATTCAACCGCATAAATTAAGGAGTTTCATCACGTGACCACAAATTAACCAATAGCAAAAATACATATTGGCGGTTCTTAATATTTTATATATTATTGAAAAGAACTTTCAGAAGAAAATATTTGGCAGAAATTGAGAGAAGACGAAAAATGCGAGCCAATGGTGTAAATTATATATTAAGATTTAATAAGATGTGACCGATATTTATTGATATAGAAATTTACAAGGTCGAATGCCAGAAACGCCATTTTTAGTTGCTATCAGAGAGGGGACGCGACTTGGAGAAGTCATTCTCTACTTGACTTCGAAATTGTATAGACGTATATTTTGAGAGTGGAAAAAGTTGACCGAGCTACAAGAAGAATATTCGACGGGAAGGACAGCATTGTCACCCAGTATAGATGGAGACGAGCATCGATGAAAGTCAATTCAATAAAAGATAAAGTAATATATCTACAAAAAGCAAACAATAATATGGACAGAGTTATGAAGAAAAGTCTGTAATTAGTAAAGAGAAAATCAATCTACAGTGTGGAGTCATTATTGCCGAGCAGAAGCAACGTTTATTGGAAACTACAAGAGTTGTTCGAAAACTAAGGAAACTTAATAAACCCTCACTCAACGAATTGGTTCAAACTTCGATTGAAATTAAGAAGATGTTATTTGAACTGGGGTCGGCGAGGATATTTGACATGAAGCATTACTCGATCGTCATGGAAAGTCACTAAATCATGAAGGGGAAATAACTATTCGCAATATGAAGATTCCGGCAGTGACTTAGCCCGCATATCAAGACTTTGTCGAGGAGAGAAGAAGATTACCATCGTGCTTCTTCAAATGAACACTATTGCATCTACATTTGCGAGATATTACCATAACATCGGGAGAAATACCTATAAACTACAGCAACAACAACAACCATTCGACGAAGAACTCCAAGAATGCTATTCACTAGAAGAAATCGCAAACGACGCCCGAATACAGAAGAACGCAGCGAGATGCCAGCCCCAATGCAGAGAGAGGAGACAGGAAGGCAGGCAGTCCCGACTGACGGATGAACGAGTGAGGGAGCGCGCAGGTGTGAGACCAGCCGGCCAGCACGCGACCACGACCGATTCCGTTAAGTCATCTGTGTGGCTTGCTTCAGTAGGACGAGACTGCTGCGTGGGTGTTTCAAGTCCAATTTAGACTCTGAAAAAATATTCTGGCAGAAGGTAAAAGAGACCCAACGAATATTATTGTAGTTAGAATGCCGTAACGTAGATATCCTTGACCTGACCTAGTTTTTGTGTGGCAAATTTGATAGATTTATGTGAACTATTTTAATTGTTTTAATTGAGTATAGAGCATCGTTATTGACGTTAAATATTTTTAGTAATTGTTTTGAGAACGTCGTCATTAGGATTTTGACGTATTAAAGATTTGTAGTCGTCATTGTTAGTCATTGCAAGTTTAATTTGATTTTATTAGTATTTGCTAGATAAATTGGAATATCTTTAAAATTGCGCTAGTTCTGACATCTAACTAAGCAGAACGTCATTGTCGACATATTTCTGAGAGGGATTTTTCGTAGAAGAGATTTGTTTGAAATCTGATTTGGATCAACAAGTTATTGTTTGTGTTCTGTTGAGAACAACAATGGACTTGTATTCTTAAACCAGACTTTTAGTGAAGGGAGCATTTTATTGAACAATCTGATGTTTTAACACAGATGAAAAACGCTATATTACGGTACGGAAAATACGAATTGTATAATGTAATACATATGTAAAGGAATTGTAAAATATGAAAGAAACATACAAGATAAAATGTATCAAGGCAGGAATACTAGAATGGAGTTGAAATGTAACGTATTTTTAATAGGTAAAGACGAGAATATACAGACCGTTCTCTAATCTTAGAAAGTTCTATGAACTTTGGTTCCATAAAATAAAAGAAGGATAATGAAGTCGCATATTAAAAGTTTTTTTTAATTGATGTTATAACAGATTTTGCATAAGAAAGGAACAGGATTGGAAATACAAGAGTTATTTAAATAAAAGTGAAAGGATTGGAAAGTATAAGCGTTAGAAGACTTGTAATTTGAACTCTATAAGTAAACTTACTGAATTTTGTGGATACCAAGAGTATACACAGAAATGGGATTAGTTATTATTATTGCGTGTACAAGATATGAATACGAAAGCTTAGGTATTGACGCTACCTTGTGTTTTGTCGTAAAATATTATGATGTCCCTAAAGAAGTATAATGCGAATGTATAATGAAGCTCCGACCAAGTTGTCGAGGTGTAATGTATGGAAAGATGCGACCAAGATAATGTATAACTATTAGAGAAACGTGTTGTGTTACGTAGATGTTGGGAACCGTAGAGGCGTCTGTTACATGTCCGTCTTATTTTATTAAACTTATTTAAGGGATTTGTCTATTATCGAGCGGTTTTTAGCTTTATTGTTTGAAACAATACACTCACTAGAAACGAAAGTTAACCCATGAAATGGCAGAGGAGTAGAAATTTTATTATCACAAATGACAGGAAGATACTGTAATGAGAAGGATCAATGGGATCGAACTATTATCGAGTAGCTAACAATAATTATGTAAATATTGTATAAATTAATAATAGATTTGTTTTAAGGGTTATTTAATGGATGTGAAGCATACGTTTATTATCGTATCAGTATGTTATGTATCATATAGGGGATGAATGTTAGACGTGTGCGATAGAAAGAATTTACGAGTATAACAAATACAGTATGAGCCACAAGTGTGACTACATTTTAAAATATTAAATGTTTTATTTTAAAAGTTAGAGGAATATTTTTCTCGATGATACAGTCATGAGGACTGGGAAATTGTGACAAGAAGCTCACTACGTTTTTTATTATGATTTAAATATACTAAATACTTTTATTCTGAATGTAAGATCTTTGTAACGAATGTATGTAGGTGTGTGAGGACTGGGAGTGTCCTATTTTTATTTGAATAAATTAGCAGGCACTGGTTAGTTTGCCTGTCCGATTTGCTTATAGAACATCTCGACTTTCTGTCTTTAATAATCGGAAACGATAGTGCTGCTAGTTAGGTGCTGGCGCTCATTGCAAACTTTAGTAACCGTTCACCCTCGAGATTCCAAAAATCTCGTCCTACCATGTTTTGATTGTAGGATGTTTTAAATTTGTAACTAAGTAGAAGTGCTATCGTATTTTCACAAATATATTTGTATTCAGAGGTTGCTAGCTATCCACCTAGCAAGGATACGTTGATCTTTCTAGCTGGGTATCAACGCCATTTGCGTTCCCTTCCATCCCTTAGGATAATAGGTGGGACTACGTCAACTTCGGGTGCAGTACCTTGATTTTTGAAACAACCCTAAGTGCTTTAAAACATTGTATTTTAAGTTCACACAGCTCTTTTCGAGAATCCTAGACAGGGTGAGCATTATTCCCATCTTCCTCAGGCTTTGAAATTAGAATAATGCTACAGCCTTGTCATACGCAGTAAGTTTTAACATAGCATCTAGGGTTGCATCCGATCTGTAATATAGAGGTTACTAGTAAGTTCAAAATTATGACCAACGTATTTAGATCGTATAATTCCAAAACAATACTTCAAGATTTATAAAAATCGCAATAATAGTTTAGACTCCAGGGGCCTGAATACAAGCCATATTATTCTTATGAAAGAATACCACTGCATGCATATCTGTGGTAGTAGGGAGGCTGAGGGGGTTTTGAACCAAATACCGTTATTTATGCAAATGAGGGGGGCGTGGCAAGGTCAATGACCTTGAGGTAGGTCATGCTCAATGACCTTGAGGTAGGTCATTGACCCCCAAGGTCGCCGGGACCCCGGAAGGTAAACAAACCTTGGAGGGTCCAGGAACCGGTTTGAGGGGTGTGGGTGGAGGGGGAGGAGTGGGGGTGGGGAGGGGGGAGTGGGGGTGGGGAGGGGTAAGGGGTGGTGGCGAGGTTGGGGGATGAGGGGAAGGATGGAAGAGGGTCTGCACGAGACCCTCTTCGACCCAGTCTCTCTCTTGGACTGAGCGCCTTCTCTGATATTATCCTGGGCTATATAGCTTTGCTTTGATCCCGACGAGATCCGAGTGTTGCCGAAGGTTTCCGAATCTTTGTCGGTGAATGAATCGTCAGAGAATTGAACGGTCAACTGATGTGTGTGACGTCACAGCAGATTACGGGATGTGAGGTAGGTCATGAACGGGAGTGTTTTGAAATGGAAAACATTAGTGTAACTGGTGTGTGTGTGACGTCACAGCAGATTACGGGATGTGAGGTAGGTCATGAACGGGAGTGTTTTGAATGGAAAACATGAATGGCGGTGGTTGTTTGGACCCTGACGTGGTAGGTTGGTTAGGTGTGAATGGGTCTGAGAGACAAACAAGATGGGGTTGAAAGCGCTCAATGGTAAACAAACATCAATGGTATCGGGAGTAGTGAATGGAATTGAGGGAGAGAGAGAGGTGGAATGAACTGGTTGTTGAATGTGCTCAATGGTAAACAAACGTCAATGAATCTGGAGTATTATTTCCTGTAAATGGTAGGGTGGGGGTAGGATACAAATCGCATGGCATGTTGAGTCGGCCAGCTCGACATGAAATAAAAACAAGAAGGTGTACACCAGATCTGATTTATTAATCATTCTTCTTCCTCTTCATCTTCCTCTTCATCATCATCATCATCTTCTTCTTCCTCATCATCTCCTACTCTCTGGCACCCTTCCATCTCCGCCATCAATTGGGTGAAAAACTCCACCAACACTGGATCATTTCCAAAGCTATAAAAAAAAAAAAAAAAAAAAAAAAAATGTATACAATAAAGAGTACAACAAAATTGTTTTATAACGCTTGTTTATCTAAATATTGGATTGTGAATTGCTGGGAGTGTGTGAGAGCAAGTACAGTTCACCTAAGTCTGCAGCAGCTTCCAGCGGACGCCTTAGGGTGAGCTACAAGTTCTGTTCATTTTTAAGTAGTTTCAAAATTTTGCTACTAGATATTAATGATACCTAGTGGTGAATGTTCGAACTTGAGTATGGGTTTCAGTGCTGGCAGTGTTCACGAACATGTGTGACTCACTTGAGTATGTAGGTGCTGTGAATTGCTGGGAGTGTGTGAGAGCATGTTCACCTAAGTCTGCAGCAGCTTCCAGCGGACGCCCTTAGGGTGAGCTACAAGTTCTGTTCAATTTTAAGTAGTTTCAAAATTTTGCTACTAGATATTAATGATACCTAGTGGTGAATGTGCCAGCGGACGCCCTTAGGGTGAGCTACAAGTTCTGTTCATTTTTAAGTAGTTTCAAAATTTTGCTACTAGATATTAATGATACCTAGTGGTGAATGTTCGAACTTGAGTATGGGTTTCAGTGCTGGCAGTGTTCACGAACATGTGTGACTCACTTGAGTATGTAGGTGCTGTGAATTGCTGGGAGTGTGTGAGAGCATGTTCACCTAAGTCTGCAGCAGCTTCCAGCGGACGCCCTTAGGGTGAGCTACAAGTTCTGTTCATTTTTAAGTAGTTTCAAAATTTTGCTACTAGATATTAATGATACCTAGTGGTGAATGTTCGAACTTGAGTATGGGTTTCAGTGCTGGCAGCGTTCACGAACATGTGTGACTCACTTGAGTGTGTAGCTGCTTCCAGCAAACACCATTAGAGTGAGCTACAAGTTCCAAGTTTTTTTGCTACCAGATAATAATGCCATCTAGTGGTAAATGTTGGAACTTGTTTGACAGAATCTAACCTGTCAATTTACCTTCACACAAGTTTAGTCTGTGGACGGATCTTTTACATGTCATAAAGTGAGAATATGTAACCACTGGCTTTACTCCCCCTCCAAAGGAAGACATACTAAAGGATTTTAACACACCTAAAAAAAATCTGACTTCCTTCCCAATCCTTTTTTTTTATTCATCGCAATAACACGGGTTATCAGACAAATTCTATTCACACCCAAGTAAACATGGGTGTAGTGCTGAAATATCCGTTAAAAGATAAGGAATATGTGGTTATGACAGATGCTTCACATATAGGCATTGCTGGAGTATTATGTCAGAAAGATGATGAGGGTAATCTGTGCATTGTACTCCCCCTCCAAAGGAAGGCATACTAAAGGATTTTAACACACCTAAAAAAAATCTGACTTCCTTCCCAATCCTTTTTTTTTATTCATCGCAATAACACGGGTTATCAGACAAATTCTACTCACACCCAAGTAAACATGGGCTACAAAGGCGGTAACTACGCTCAGTATTTCTAATCATTTTGAAGAAAAAAAAAACACCGCTTGCTTCCAGTATTTGATCAGATCAGGAATGGAATGAATTAAACTCCATCTAGCGGCGAGAAAGATCTGTGTTGGCTGCCAAAGCCTGTCTCACTTTTTAGAGTCAATGTTTAAATGAATGACAGATAAAAAGAGAAATGATAGTGGAGGATGTTGTCGGAAGAAAATTTTGATAGGGAAAACTGGTGTTCCCAGAGAAAAACCTGTCTGCTTTTGGTTTGCCCAGCACAGATCTAACATAAAGTGACTGGAATTAAACCACGCACCCAGCCGTGAGAGACTGGGGTGCTGCTACATAAGGCTTTAGTAAATAAATAATACTTACATTAACAGATCCAGCGACAACTCCTCCTGGTTTTCTTCTTCTGGCATCTCCATGTTGTTGTCTCCAGACATTGGAGCGAATGATATGTTGTGAAAAGGAACGTCCTCCTTATATACTGTGTGTAGTTTCTGGTGAAAGTCGGATTAATTAGATGTGTTTAAACTTGTTGTACAGGGTTATACAGTGTGGAGCTATTTCTGGTGAAAGGAAGGTCAGTAACGATTCGTGTATTAACGCAGGGTAATGCCGTATGGAGGTCATGTTTTTGTGAAAGGAACGGTAATCCAGAGACGTTTCCTGTATTCGGAGGGGTATAAATACTCGAGCAGAATTGAAATAAAGGTAGAGTTGTCCACGGGCTTACAGAGTTCACACCAGATTGTAATTTGGATCCTTGTCTATCAGGTAATATTCAACATACTTAAGTATATAACTTTAAAGTATATCCTAGTGTATATATTTGACTATGTGCTACTGGGAGACTAACTCAGCTAGATAGTTTACAAAATAAGTAATTGTACTGTACAGAAAAGAGGAGAATTGAAGCATTTGAAATGTGGTGTTACAGGAGAATGAACAAGATCAGATGGGTAGAGAGAGAGTAACAAATAAAGAGGTATTAAGACGAGTGGGAGAGGAGAGATGTTTCTGGCGTCTGCTAATGAAGAGAAGAGATACATTGGTAGGACACATATTAAGACACCAGGAATAGCAAGCTAAGTTATGGAAGGAAGGTTCGAGGACAAAAACTGTAGGGGTAGACCAAGGTTAGAATATGTTAAACAGATTGTGTCGAGTGTAGGGTGTTGGAGCTATGTAGAGATGAAACGATTAGCTCCGGACAGGGAGGCATGGAGAGTTGCATCAAACCAGTCAAAAGACTGAAGACTCAAACAACAACTGTACATTACAGTACTTGTAAATGATGAGATGGTATGTTTAAATCCACATGAAGATGTTTAGAATTTTAATAGTATAATGGCCTATTGACAAAGCTGGTTTAAAAGTCAGATGGTACGAATCAGACAAGCAATAATTACATCATGTTTGAAACGAGCAGAATTCATAGCATGTAATAAGATTGGTTTTAACGTGACTTGCATCTTAAACCACTAGCTGCCGGGAATATATAAAATGAATGCAGCTCAATTATATATAAGTACTGTTATTATCCAATTAAATGTTGCCGATTTCACTGCATTGCTCCGCGAGATAATGAGCGTGCTCGAGGCATTCACGGAATAGATAATAATCTCTTATGTAACATGACCCCCGTGACATGGATTCACTTTTATACTTTAGTTTCAAGTCAAGTAACCTATTTAGTTAAGGACATTTAAATCATCACCTCCCAACTAATGTAGGCCCCACGCACTAGGGTGTATTGAACACATAAATTATTTAACCAACCTGCAACGGCTTCACCCGGGAACAGATATAATATACAAACAACCCGACCCGGCTTCGCCCGTGAACAGTTATGTTATACCAGAAACCCAACCCGGCTTCGCCCGCGAACAGTTATATTATACCAAAAGCATGCACCGACTTCGCACGAGAACAGATAAATTATACATACAATCTGCCCCGGCTTTGTCCGGGAACAGATAAATTATACAGACAATCCGCCCCGACTTCGCCCGGGAACAGTTGTAAACCGGCTTCGCCCGGCGGAATAGATAATGACCTCTTATGTAACATTAGCTCTGAGCCATGGATTCACTTTTATACTTTAGTTTCAAGTCAAGTAACCTATTTAGTTAAGGACATTTAAATCATCACCTTCCAACTAATGTAGGCCCCCACGCACTAGGGTGTATTGAACACATAAATTATTTAACCAACCTGCAACGGCTTCACCCGGGAACAGATATAATATACAAACAACCCGACCCGGCTTCGCCTGTGAACAGTTATGTTATACCAGAAACCCAACCCGGCTTCGCCCGCGAACAGTTATATTATACCAAAAGCATGCACCGACTTCGCACGAGAACAGATAAATTATACATACAATCTGCCCCGGCTTTGTCCGGGAACAGATAAATTATACAGACAATCCGCCCCGACTTCGCCCGGGAACAGTTGTAAACCGGCTTCGCCCGGCGGAATAGATAATGACCTCTTATGTAACATTAGCTCTGAGCCATGGATTCACTTTTATACTTTAGTTTCAAGTCAAGTAACCTATTTAGTTAAGGACATTTAAATCATCACCTTCCAACTAATGTAGGCCCCCACGCACTAGGGTGTATTGAACACATAAATTATTTAACCAACCTGCAACGGCTTCACCCGGGAACAGATATAATATACAAACAACCCGACCCGGCTTCGCCTGTGAACAGTTATGTTATACCAGAAACCCAACCCGGCTTCGCCCGCGAACAGTTATATTATACCAAAAGCATGCACCGACTTCGCTCGAGAACAGATAAATTATACATACAATCTGCCCCGGCTTTGTCCGGGAACAGATAAATTATACAGACAATCCGCCCCGGCTTCGCCCGGGAACAGTTGTAAACCAGCTTCGCCCGGCGGAATAGATAATGACCTCTTATGTAACATTAGCTCTGAGCCATGGATTCACTTTTATACTTTAGTTTCAAGTCAAGTAACCTATTTAGTTAAGGACATTTAAATCATCACCTCCCAACTAATGTATGCCCCCACGCACTAGGGTGTATTGAACACATAAATTATTTAACCAACCTGCAACGGCTTCACCCGGGAACAGATATAATATACAAACAACCCGACCCGGCTTCGCCTGTGAACAGTTATGTTATACCAGAAACCCAACCCGGCTTCGCCCGCGAACAGTTATATTATACCAAAAGCATGCACCGACTTCGCTCGAGAACAGATAAATTATACATACAATCTGCCCCGGCTTTGTCCGGGAACAGATAAATTATACAGACAATCCGCCCCGGCTTCGCCCGGGAACAGTTGTAAACCGGCTTCGCCCGGGGAACAGTTAAATTACACAAGCAGTTTGCCCCGGCTTTGTCAGGGAACAGTAAAATTATACAAACAATCTGACTCGGTTTCATCAAAGTACAGTCATGACCAGCACCTGACCATGTAGCACCTGGATGTATAACTTGTTTGATAACCTGTGTTCTTGTAATGGAATGAGGAGAAGTAGGAAAATGGTGAACGCAAGCTGCTGACAATTAAATTAGTGGCTAGCGATAATGGGTGTGTAGAAGGGTTTTGATAACTTTGTGTGTATATACATATTTGCTAATGGCTTAGGTATACTAAAACACTATTATAGATATCAAATTCGATTTCAGAATGTCGGCAATAAAAAATGCGAATTCCATAGGGAAAGATGCTGGAGCAGAGACTAAACGACTACAGGATCTGCAGGTAAACGAGACTTATTTGGTAACTGCTGTTCGTCGTGTCAAGACGAAATTTGGGGACCGTATTTTATGCGAACTGGAGGACTTTGTAGTATTTCTACCGTCGAGATTCAAGGAACTCAGCGAAGAAGATGTAGCCGATCTCAACAAAGGAACCATCTATTTAAAATACATGGGACTGGAAAACAAAAGATGTCTTGTTGAATTCATAGAAGAAAAAAAATAAAATTTAAAATTAGTTTATGTAAAACGGAATTTGCAGGGAAAATAAACTTTGGTTCACTCTCTCTGCAAACCGTTCAGTTTTTATAATTGTTAAGTACTAAGGGACATCATGTCGTCACCGATACAAAGTTGGGAAGATGTGGATAGTTGTTTCAATAACAATATCTGTTCCACTAAAGTCAATAATGATGCAAACATTTTAAATCTCAATGAATATTTAAACACTAGTTACATCATTTTTCAAAACAAAATACAAGACTGTTTAAGAGAACATGTAGCGTTAAAGGTTAACGCTGAATTATTATGTGACTTTGCTATTTTGAAACAAGGTGTCGAATTTATTCAGCCGATCTATTTACACACCCACATGACTAAATTATACCGCACTGATAATATACACAGTTGGTATAGTAAAAACATTGTTGATAAACTCACAACACGCTTTGCCGAGTTTCAAGAATTAGAAAGCGGCAAATCGCTGGAAGCTATCAATCATCTTAAAATTAATGTATGCACCTTTGATCCCATAAATAGTGGGTCATCTCATGTTAATTTGCCTAAACAGTTGGAAAACCGTCACGCAGTTATCAATGTGGATAATAATGATGTTTTCTGTTTTGTGTGGTCTCTGGCTGCTGGGCTATGTTCTGCAAGTAAACATGTTCACAGAATGGGCAAATATCACCAGAAATTTATGGAATTAATGAGCAGTCTAAATTTAGCAGACATAGAATTCCCAATGGACCTCAACGCCATTTCTCGTTTTGAATCTAAAAATCTGCTTTACTCCATTAATGTATACGGAGTTGAAGGGGACAAAGTTATTGGGCCACTCTATGTGACAAAGGAAAAAAAAGAAAAGCATTTTAATTTATTGTACATTGAAGGGGAATTGTGCAACCATTATTGTTATATCAAAGATCTTTCCAGACTAGTTCGTTCACAAGTTACAAAGAGTAAAAATAGGGTATATATATGTGATCGCTGTTTGCAATATTTTACTAGCAATCAAAAGTTGACAGCCCATACTATTGATTGCATTACACAACCAGCTGTAAAAATTACATTCCCAGAAAAGGATAAAGCCAGTATGAAATTTCAAAATGTGTCTCGTCAAGAACCGCTTCCATTTACAGTATATGCAGATTTTGAATGTTTAACTACACCCATTGACACATGTAACCCGGATCCAGCACGCCCGTACACTCAACAAGTACAGCAACATGTGCCATTCAGTTGTGCTCTAAACGTGATTTGCTCATATGACCCTTCGCTTTCTTACTTCAAATCTTATCGCGATGCAAATGCTGCTGCTTGGTTTTTAAATGAATTGGACGCCTTGGCAGATCGGGTGTACAATATCCTGGAAAACCCAATTCCGCTTCAAATGTTGGATGCAGACGAGGTGGCTTTTGCAACAGCAAACACTTGCCACATTTGTCAAAAACCAATAGCAACTTGTGACACGCCGGTGAGGGACCATAATCGGTACACTGGCAAATTTAGAGGAGCGGCTCATAGTGCATGTAATTTGGCCTATAAAAGAGCACGCTATATTTCTTGTTTCTTGCACAACATGTCTCGGTATGACAGTCATCTAATTATTAAGGAATTTGTTAACCTTGAAAACCAAAAGTTTTCTTTAATTCCACAAAATCATGAAAATTTTATTTCGTTTACAAAATGGCGAAATGGAATTAGTATACGATTTTTAGATTCGTATAGATTCCTCGCATCATCATTGGATGCGCTGGTTCAAGGGCTTCACCCAAACAATTTGAATTCTGTACGTCAAAACTTTACTGGTGACGAACAATTTGAATTATGCATTCGAAAAGGGGTGTTTCCCTATAATCATGTAAACAATTGGGCATGTTTGCAGGAAACTGCACTCCCTTCAAAGGATAAATTTTACAATGACTTAACAAAAAGTCATATTTCTGAAGAAGACTATTTACACGCCCAAAAAGTATGGGACGTGTTCAAGATATCAACTTTGGGCGAGTATGCTGATTTATACCTCAAAATTGATACACTACTTTTGACAGACGTGTTTGAACACTTTCGCAAACTGTGTCTTGAAATCTACAATCTAGATCCAGCCCATTACTACACCCTTGCCGGATACAGTTGGGACTGTATGTTGAAGGTGACTGAAATAGAACTGGAACTATTAACTGACATCGACATGTTGCTCTTTTTTGAACGCGGGATACGTGGCGGGCTTGTATCGCTTGTGCAAAAGCATGCCAAAGCAAATAATCCATATATGGATACATACAAACCAAAGCAACCTACAACATACCTCACCTACCTGGATTGTAACAATTTATACGGATATGCTATGGAAAAACCGCTTCCGTATCAAAATTTTCGATGGCTGACTTCAGATGAAGTTTCAAATTTTAATTTACAGGACGCGTTGAGCAATAACACACGTGGCTATGTTCTAGAAGTTGACATATTATATCCCCGCGAGATACACAATGATCATTCTGATCTACCATTTTGTGTTGAAAAACTACAACCTCCCAGTTCACGTTCCAACAATAAAAAGTTGCTGGCAACGTTAAATCCGAAAAATCGCTACGTCATACACATCGAAAATTTAATGCAATGTTTGAAACACGGTTTGAAGCTACAAACCATTCACCGCATTATTTGTTTTGACCAGAAACCATGGTTACAACCGTACATGCAATTAAATACTCATTATCGGCAGCACGCCAAGACTACATTCGAGTCAAATTTTTATAAATTAATGAACAATGCATGCTACGGTAAATCTATGGAAAATATTAGAAAGCAAAGAACTATTCATTTGGTAAACCACTGGGATGGTCGATATGGCGCACGAAAATATATTGCTATGCCCAATTTCCATTCAGTACGAGTTATTGAAACTGATTTAGTAACCATTGAATTGTCAAAGACAGAAATCATGTATAACAAACCAATTTACTTAGGAATGGTAATACTTGACTATTCAAAATTTGTAATGTATCAATTTCATTATGAGTTTGCCAAACAAAAGTTTGGAGATGTAAAATTACTGTATATGGATACAGACAGTCTTATTTATCAAACCAATAAGACGGATATTTACTCTGTGATGAGAGAACATCCAAGTTACTTTGATACCTCAAACTATGAGGTTAACAATATGTTTGGCATAATTCCCATGAATAAAAAACACATTGGTCTATTTAAGGATGAGTGTGCTGGTGATGTTATGACGGAATTTGTGGCTTTGGCGCCGAAAATGTACGCATTTTCAACACAAAAGAATAAAGGTCAATGCAAAGCGAAGGGTGTTCTTCGTAGCGTCACACAATTCCTCAATGTTGAGGAATATCGATGTGTACTCTACACAAACACCTCTCGCTTGTACCAGCAAACACGCATTCTTTCAAAGAACCATAATATATTTACAGTAAATCAAAATAAAACATCGCTGTCTACATATGACAATAAACGGTTGTGGGATGGTGTAAATAGCTTGCCTTTTGGACATTTCCACACCTTGTAAATAAGAACACACTTTAATTTTTCAATTCTTTTTTATTACAATTGTATGTTTTTACAAGAAGAAACCAAAACATCTTTTGTGAATGCTGTAATCTGGTGGACTGACTCTCAAATAAATACTTAACAATATTTGATTCATGGTTATTTCTTTGTCCTTTTCCTCGCTAATCCACCACCAATCATTAGCTTTGACTTCATAGCTCCTGCCACGATCAAGGCTGCAATCTTTTCACCAATGGAAGCAGTAGACGATGTCACGCGCTGCACAGCCTTTCTTAGAAGAATGTGGTCTGCAACTCGACGTACATCTGCATTCTTGTTGCTGTAAGCAATGTCATGATCTCTACACGCAGCATCCAATTTGTTGATTCCAGAATTACCTTGTGCTAGACGTTGGTTTAGTTTAGTCCCAGGTCCACAAAATTGATAGCCGGGAATATGCAGTTCAATGGGAAGTACATCAATGGCCTTGTTAACTAGACCATGACCAGCAAAGGTCCGGCATATCTTTTTCAATCGTTGTCTTACTTTTTGGTGCTGGCGATACGGCCGCTGCTGTCTCTTCTTCCTCGTCTTCATCGCAACCATGGAATGATGAAGCAAAGTCTTTACAGGATGGTATATTTGTATGGCCGTGGTACAATTTGATGAGCTGACACGTTCCACACTGTCTAATGGATGGCATTTTAGTAATAGACACTTGCTGGTGATGACTAAAGTCAGTGCATGGTTGTAGTTCACGCAGACCAGGATCTCTGCTCCATTCACTAGGTACACTGTGCCAAATATTTTTCACCGCGTTTGAAGCAACATAAAAAAGGAACGCCTTGGGCAAAGCGTTCAATTCTTCATCTGTGAAACTGTCAAGCTTCTTTTTACAGGCAAAAAACTTGACAATAGCTCGCTCTGTGGGGTTTGAGTCCAAACCTTCAATTGCTGCCATATTACTACACGTCCACACTGATCACTGGTATGTCTCACACTGAAGCTGACGTTACGACGCTTTGCACTCGACATGCAAGTTTTGACATGCTCTGCGAGCTAGCCAATCAAAAAGCTTCCAAACATTTTGAAGTGTTTTATTTTGTAGAGGTTCATCAGGCACGGACAGGTTGTACAGTGCAGGACATCCCAGATCATGAAGGTCAACAAGTTGACATGTTGAATTAACATACTGACGCAACCATTCCTTTTTTTCACTTCCCTTTACAAATACAAGGTCAGCACCAAACAAGTGAGCTTTCAGAACAAGTGATAGATGCTGGTAAGGAATGTCGCCTTCTTTCCAGACTAGTCCCAAATTGCGTTGCAACCACTCTGTTTGTCTTCTGTCCTCGTCTGACTGCAAATGCAATGGAAACGGCGGTTCAAAGACAAAACTGGTTACTCTTGGTGCCCACATGGTTGTGCAGTCAATAATTCCTACTTCTTTAAATACAAACTTGTTTCCGTTCACCTTGAAACCCTGCACGTCGACAATCAATGTTTTCGGCATGGCGACGGATATCAGACCTTCCACGACCGCTGCTTCTTAACAACTAACTGATTGGGTAGGAGCGGGAAAATAATATACACACAAAGAATCAATTACACAATTTTATTCATAAAGTTATCAGTACATCGCTTACAATTTTTTATCATAGGATTTGGACCATCCCAATCACAGTGAGAATCTCCTCGATGCATAAAGTGTCTACGACAAGGACGGCAGGCTGCAACATCCGCCGACATACGGAGGTGTAATGGTAGCTTATCCCAATTAAGGTCAATGTCGTGTGCACCGTACGCGGTCAGAAATCCAGCTGGTAAATAGGCAATCAGATGCTGCGGCATTTCACGAAGAAATTGTGCTTTATGGTAGGCGCGTATTGCTAAGCTCACCAGGGTGCGATAAATCTCAAATGCTGCATCAGCGTCTCGACTTGTTGAGCAACGATCGCATTTGCAGTCCATACAATCTACCCGCTCTCCAACATGACAAGATGAAGCTTTGGCAACGCCATCGTCCACATTATTTGTTTGATTAGCGATGGGCTTGTTGTTGTAGCCCCTGTCATGAATACCAAACGTAGACATGAATCCATCTGGTAAATAGTGAACCAGATGCGGCGGCATTCTAAGCACAGTATGATTCTTGTGATAGGCAGTTATAGCTTCACTCACTAGCGCGCGATAAATGGTAAACCTTGAATCTTCATCTGAGCCTGGCGAATCACTTTCACATTTGCAGACCCACCTCGCAGAGGGGGTTGTGACTTCATCGTAGCTTTCCATGACTGTGAAGGACAATGGAGGAAGACATGCTATTTATACTCTGGTCACCATATTGGACAGCGGTTGATAAAACACTTGCGCCTCGTGAACAATAAGGCAATAAGCTGTTGTTTTTTCTGGAATAACTGTCGATGTTTCAAATTCTAGTCTGATATCAATTGTTGTTTCCTTCATCGACTCCTCCAAATACGAACAGTCCATCACCACCAGAGGCGCCTTGGACTTGAAGTCTTGTGGTGATAATAGCGGACATGCCTCTTTCTGATAATAGGAAGACTGAAAGTTTACAAACATGTCATAGAGCTTACCATATTTGTTCTTGTTAAAGTTTAAATCCATTCCCTCATAGGGAAAGGTAACTCCGTTCAAAAAGAGTCGTATATTTCGTAATTGGATGTGGTCAAATTTTGATGCATCTTTATTCTGTTGATATTTGCGATCTGTTTGAAATCCAACCAGGACGTAGAGTGGCCGCTCTGTATACCGTGAGGTTTTTATAGACCAAGTATGTGTATCGGAGAGTGGTAATACCGGGTATTCATGCAGCTCCCAGCTTCTAAATTGAATGGGTAAAGCTGTATCCTTCTCCACAATCTTGAGCAGACTCAATTTTTTCTGATCTGATAGAGTAACGTGCGGTACTTTCCATAGAATTCGTTGCAGTAGAATTTTTGTATCTATTGGCGCTGTATCAGCTCCCTTTAGCGCATTATAATCACTCCTGTCTCGTACAAGAATCAGATCCTGTCTTGCGTTCACAACAATGCGCTTATGATCCTCTGCAAAGCCTAGTATTAATTTTAGAGGTAAATGTCCAGTAAATGTACCATCATCGTTAATCATCCAGTCGTTGGTTGAGTTGGGACACCAACCAGCCATACAAAAAGCTTTACTCTCTTCGCTTCCGTACGAGGGATAAAGTTTCATGACACTTGTTATGCCAACATTTCGAGTAGTATCCACTTCAATACCGTTGATCACGTAGCGAACCTCAGAAAACAAAAAGGCCAAAGCATTGTTGGCCAACTTTGACGTTGTTGGAATGGTACCATCCAATTTGGTGAGTTGCCCTTCAATCTGGATGTAACTTTCATGTGGAAGCGTGTAGATATCTTGTTGGTTAATAGTAATTCGAATCTAATCATTATTATTTAGTCCCTGAGTATACGGTTGGTAGGAATGGTGTTCAATTCTTACAATACCCTCCTGAACTTCGACAGGGTTTGTCACGTCTAGAATCGAATTCATGACGTAAGATGTAACCAAGTTGTTGTAGGATCTGCTTGTTGACACGTGTTAACCTGTACACGTGTTGACCACAACTAACACCTGCTCTTGACAGCGTTGCCGCTTTATACACTTGTTTCATGCTGGCTTCAGATACAGTTTGTAGGTCACAGGTGTATGAGGGTCTAACCGGATGAGACGTTGGTTTCTATTCACCAGCCTTAATGTAATATTCCTGATGTTGGTCACACTCACAGGATGATAGAGCACCACCGACGGGTTTTCGCGGATGATATAACCACCAGGTGAAGTAACAATAAAATCATAAAGCGAATGCGAGGGATCTTGATTGGTGTAGACGTCTGTAATAATATTACACGTGACAGATACGTGATGATCTTCAATTATTTTCACCGGTTGGTCAGACTTGTGTATCACGTTCGGTACTAACACTTGTGGTGAATAGCCTAACAATGACCCAATCGAATCTGGTTGAGATTTAAAATCAATCCTAAAAGAAGAAAGAATACTGCAGCGATGTGTCACGTTGTTGGCTATGAGTTCAAACTTGCGTGTCCCGTCCAGAAATGCTTTTAGACTAAATTCTTTGGTGAGAGTTGTGTAGATGTGATCGTGAATATCATCTACGGTGTAGCTGCCAGACGGTAGAGTTAACACATAGTCATCGTAGTAGAACTTATCATTGACGTCTTCAATTATGTTGCAGATTCTATTATAGCCTTCAAACGAAACAAGTCCCAGCACGTAGGGTCGTCGTCCCAATTCAATAGGAGGATAAAAGTCAACAGTTACTTCCGCACCTTGTCCGTGCACTGTAAACGTTCTACTTTCTGTTGTCATAATGACCACGTCACCCGCCGTGCTCGGTCTTATATAGAAAAGTCAAACATAGACGACCGCACTGTTGCGTGTTAAAATTTTGCACTCGTTTCACATTATAGTGTATTGTTGCACTGCTTCCAAAATAGCGAACAAGCTCTGTCGGAGGAGGAAGATTTCCAAAACTGTCAAAGTACCACACGGTTCGACCATGCTTTATGTAGGCCACATAATGCGTTCCCGGTCCATGACTGTCATCCAAATTGACAACTGCACTTTCATGGCTCCGTGGTCGAGACGGTAGTTGGTTGCGCATAAACACGCCTCGAAAGTGGGAGATCTTAAGCTGTTTTGCATATCTTATAACTTCCTCATGCGTCATGGCTCGTCGTGGCAGTGCATCGATTAACCGTTTTTTGGCGACATGTAAATGCCGAGTCCTTTCTTGTAGGGTGCTAGCTTCATGTTCACACCTTTGCCGCGCAGTGCTATGGCCTCCATAGTTTTATTATGCCTTTCACTTTCCTTCAACTGTTGCTTCGCCTCCTCAACAGCTTTCACCGTTCGTGCTACCGCACTTGCTCCTCCAAGAAGTGAACCCAGGGCTGCTAGTCCAGCAAACAGTGCAGGTAAAAATCCACCACGTTTCGGCACAGGAATAACTCGGGCACGTTTTCTAAAACGTAGTTTACTTTTGGGATTCGCATGCAATCGTGCTGCTCGGAGTGCTTTCTTAATAGCCAACTCACTATTTGTTTCTCCGCGCGAAGCTTGACGTGCCGCATGAAGAATAGCTTTAAAGCCTCCCTTTCTGGACAACTTCTTCCTCTTCTTCACCGCATATCTCTGTTTCACCATCGCGACCAAAGAACAAGACAACCTCACACCGCAAAGTATAGAACACAACTAACGCTCCTCTGGAAGGGAACCTGTAGTTATTTATTCAATGGTGGCTGTATATTCAAGTTCTATATAGAGAGGAAAATCGTTCATCGTTTTCCCCGCCTCTTTTTCTTCAGACGAGAGTTTCAAGTGAAAGAATAATTTGTCTCCGGCTTTCACCGGTTGATCAATAAGTGGTTGAACACTACCGTTTAATCGTACCTCTAAATGTTTCAAATCTGGTGCATACTCAATTACACGAATGGCACCATCATACATTAAACGGTAATTGTCATACCCCGAACGTAGTATGTAGGCGAGGTTATTGGGATCTTTTACCGGCTGTTGGTTTACAATGTGAAGCAGAAATATAGAGGGTATTGATTTAATAAAAAGCGATAACCGTTGTTCCAAAAATCGTTTGGTCGTCACGTCGTGAGGTTGCACAGGATCAGCAACTTCGGCTATTCGTCTTCGCTTCATCTGTAGAGCGTTCTCCTTAATTTCCCACACCTTTTCCATTTCAGAGTTTAAAAACCGTTTTGTACAAACATCTTGATCATCTTCAGGATCGGCCACATGCACAAGGCGTGCATTATTTGCTGTATAGCCCTTTACAGTTAGGGTGGGCACAATACTGAGCACCTGTTTCACCTTGTTATCTACATAGTCCTTTCGAGCAGCGTCCGTGTTGTTTGTTGGAAGAGCCAGCTGAGTGATTCGACGTTGGTGTACGTCATAGTCCTTTGCTTCTGTTAACACCACAGCATTGGTTAACACATAGGCTTTGGTGCACACATCTTGATCGTTCACAGGATCTGCAACGCCTGTAATACGTTTATTCTGAGCCTCATAATCTCCTTTGATACGTCGTAATCGATAATAATCTACATACTTTTTTGAACATGCGTCCGAGGGTAATACGGGTTCTGTTATATTGGTCAATCGCTTTCCATTAAAGTTGTAATTGCCATCTGTAGTGCGTGACAATACATTAGCATCGACATATCGTTTAGTAGCCGGATCTGTATCATGTTTTGGATCGTTTGTCAAAGCAAATCGTTCATTTGTTTTGAGAGTTCTTCCAAAGGCGTCCATGGTTACACTGGAACTGAAACACCCGTTTGCCTCATGTATATAGAGACCAGCTCTTCCCCTTTCACATTTAGTTGATATGCAGATTATTAAGCAACAACATTCACTTCCGGTGGGAGACTTGGTTTCACACCTCGTCTCAACATCGTCCGAACAACGTCATGGATCACTCTTCCCATCCTCCATTCGCTGTCTCATCGCCGGCCCGTCGGGATGTGGAAAAAACAATCTTCTGCTTACCCTCATCACCTCCTTAAACGGAGTGCGCTTTCAAAATATCTATATTTTTGCCAAATCGCTGTATCAACCGCTGTATGTGTTCTTGGAACAGGTCATGTCAGGTCTGCGCAACATGGGCTACTTCACATTCGCAGCACACGAAGATGTCATTTCTCCAGACAATGTTCGCCCCCATTCGCTTATGATTTTTGACGATGTGGCCACAGAACGACAGGGTATTATTCAGGCTTACTTTAGCATGGGACGTCATAAATATATTGATTGTTTTTATCTCGTTCAAACCTATTCGCGAATACCAAAACAGTTGATTCGTGACAATGCCAACGTGATTGTTCTCTTCCGACAGGATGAGCGCAACATGCATCACGTCTACGATGATCACGTGAACCCAGACATGACCTTTCAAGCCTTTACACAGTTGTGTGCCATGTGTTGGAACGCTCATCACCACAGTTGTCTTGTTATTGATAAGCAGAGCAACATCAACAATGGACGCTACCGCATGGGATTTGATCATTTCATTCGTATTTAAGTAGCTGCATCGCTTTTCTGAACATCATTAGTTCAGATGTCATGGCGACAACAGGGAGTCAATTAAAAAAACACATAATCCGTGCGCGAAATAGCATTCGACAAAAGTTTCGCTATCTAAAACGTGCACATGCCGACAGTGAACTGTTTGTCGAAAAACATTTGAAATCACCTCTGGAAGCTGTGTTGAAAGGAACAACAAAGCCTGGTACACGCTCAAAAGAAACACAAACAATTGAAGAGGAGGAGGAAGAAGATGATGAAGAACCTGAGGATGTTTTTTCTCCATTGCTTCCGTCTTCTAGCTCCAAAGAATCACCGCTGCCCCAGTTTTTGAAAACATCAATAATTGCTGAAACACCCACTAGAGCCAAAGAAAAGCAGCCTACTCTTAAAGAAATATTGAATACGCCCGAACAATATGTGCGGTTAAAATCCATTTTACTACAAAATTATGGTGCGTTGGTTACCCCCTTCCTTGAAGATCTTTTTACTAAGAAAACTGATACTACCTATGGTGTTCGCTATGAAAACAATAGATTTCGAATTGGCGATTCAGCAATCAAGATAAGTGACAATGTTTTGATTGTTAAAACAGTTCGTTACAAATTGACGCCAGGGCTTTTAGAACTTTTATTTTCACGTACACCTTCTACCGAGGACTATGATAAAGAAGATCTTGAAAAGTATAAAGACATCTTGATGGCTACAAATGGTTTTAGACGTAATTATAAACGTTCTGAAGCAATAAATGCTAATAAGGGCTTCAAATATAAAACCATCATATCAAAATTGTTTCCCACCTATGCAAGTGTTCGCCGTGCAAATTCAGCGTCCGGTATCACGTTTAATACTTTGAAACCATTCATCGATTTCGCCTATTGGAACAATCCAAATAAGTTGGTTAAACGTCTGCAACTGTTGCGTGCATCGGAACAGGCCGGTCATACCGGACACGAGGCGGAAGTTTTAGAAATAGAAGAGGAGCTTCGTCATGCTGGCATTATTGTCTAATGAGTCAACGTGTTCACACACCCTCGCCTGTTAAGGCTGCCATTGCTCGCGAGTTGCATAGACCAGCTCGTCGTCTCTACCATCGTCGTCGTGTCATCACACGGGGCGTTGACGATCTTTGGCAAGCTGATCTGGTTGAAATGATTCCCTATGCCAAAGCTAACAACGGGGTCAACTATCTGCTTACCGTCATCGACGTTTATTCCAAAATGGCCTTTGTTGAACCTGTTCGGAATAAATCTGCACAACTGGTCACCGCTGCATTCAAGACCATCGTTCAGCGGTCAAGACGACAACCTCGTTTGCTTCAAACAGATCAAGGCAAAGAATTTTTCAACAAGACTTTTTCCGCTTATCTCAAATCGCTTGACATCCATCACTATTCCACTTTTAGCAATCTAAAGGCAAGTGTTGTAGAACGTTTCAACCGCACACTCAAGACGCGCATGTGGGAACAATTTACAGCAAGAGGATCCTATCGCTGGCTTGAACTTGTAGGCGATCTGGTGACACGTTACAACAACACTAAACATAGAACCATCAAAATGAAACCACGCCTTGTAACCAAGAACATTGCGCAATTGGATCGCATTCATCACAAAATCAAAACAGTAGATCCACGACGTCATCAATTACGTATTGGTGATTATGTGCGCATCAGTAAACATAAATCAATCTTCGCCAAAGGATACACACCAAACTGGAGCACGGAAATATTTCGTATTCGCAAGGTAAAACTTTCTAATCCAGTTGTTTATTTACTTGACGACCTCAACAAGCAGCCAATCCAAGGAGGATTCTACATGGAGGAACTGCAAAGGACGCAATATCCCAATCATTATCTTGTTGAAAAAATTGTACAAAAACGTGGCAATAAACTTTTTGTTAAGTGGCTAGGTTTTAATGCCACATATAATTCATGGATTAATAAATCAGATCTGGTGTACACCTTCTTGTTTTTATTTCATGTCGAGCTGGCCGACTCAACATGCCATGCGATTTGTATCCTACCCCCACCCTACCATTTACAGGAAATAATACTCCAGATTCATTGACGTTTGTTTACCATTGAGCACATTCAACAACCAGTTCATTCCACCTCTCTCTCTCCCTCAATTCCATTCACTACTCCCGATACCATTGATGTTTGTTTACCATTGAGCGCTTTCAACCCCATCTTGTTTGTCTCTCAGACCCATTCACACCTAACCAACCTACCACGTCAGGGTCCAAACAACCACCGCCATTCATGTTTTCCATTCAAAACACTCCCGTTCATGACCTACCTCACATCCCGTAATCTGCTGTGACGTCACACACACACCAGTTACACTAATGTTTTCCATTTCAAAACACTCCCGTTCATGACCTACCTCACATCCCGTAATCTGCTGTGACGTCACACACATCAGTTGACCGTTCAATTCTCTGACGATTCATTCACCGACAAAGATTCGGAAACCTTCGGCAACACTCGGATCTCGTCGGGATCAAAGCAAAGCTATATAGCCCAGGATAATATCAGAGAAGGCGCTCAGTCCAAGAGAGAGACTGGGTCGAAGAGGGTCTCGTGCAGACCCTCTTCCATCCTTCCCCTCATCCCCCAACCTCGCCACCACCCCTTACCCCTCCCCACCCCCACTCCCCCCTCCCCACCCCCACTCCTCCCCCTCCACCCACACCCCTCAAACCGGTTCCTGGACCCTCCAAGGTTTGTTTACCTTCCGGGGTCCCGGCGACCTTGGGGGTCAATGACCTACCTCAAGGTCATTGAGCATGACCTACCTCAAGGTCATTGACCTTGCCACGCCCCCCTCATTTGCATAAATAACGGTATTTGGTTCAAAACCCCCTCAGCCTCCCTACTTGTGGTATTTACATGTAAATAGCGATTGTTCAGTCATAGGAAATGTAAGCTGTAAGCATGTGTATTCGTTTAGGAAAGCCCAGGGAATTGAAACGCCGTTTTAGGTCACAGTCAAGGATGTTTGTAAATTTAATGTTAGATTGTAAGCAGTAAGTCATATTGTTATGAAGGACACATATTGTTATTATTATTATTTAATAGTATTATGTATGTATGTATGTCTACCCCTTATTATTCCCGTTTTCCAACGGGGTCGGGGATGAGATGCGATGGAAGTCTTTGTGGCGATGGTTTTTACGACCAGATGCCCTTCCTGACGCCAACCTCATGAGAGGAGTTAATGACAGATGAAATGAATGATGGTGAATGAAACTGGGCAAGGATGTGGAAGGAAGCGGCCGTGGCCTGTCAGAAGGTACCGTCCCAGCATTTGCCTGGTGTTGAAAATGGGGAAACCACGGAAAACCATTTCAAGGACGGCCGACGGTGGGGCTCGAACCCACGCGTCTACCGAGTCAGCAGAGAGCTTGGCCCCATGACCTAATGCTGCGCGTTAGCCAGCGTAGCCACTACTGTCGGTTATTATTAAATAGTATTATAATTATTATTATTATTGCTAACAATGTAAAAAATGTTTATCTTACATCCTAAACATATCGTATCCTATAAACAGTTCACACAACTGATCTCAACTAGGTTGATGGAAAAGTACATCACTCTGTCTCTCTCTTTCGCAGGTGTGATTTATTTCTTGAAAAGAAAAACAGCTGTTAGCAGAAAACAACATTTATGATGGAGCAAAATATTCAAAGCTATACATGCAAAGTGTGCGGAAAAACGTTTGTTCGAGACTATGCTAGAAAGCGTCACGAAGTATAGTGTGACAATCCCATCAGTGTAAATCCTGTGGTATCAAATTCAACAATGCTTACAACGGACGCCGTCATGAAGAATGTTGTGATATTTTGTCATCAGCCAAAAGACAAAAATCTGAGCCTACAAAACATCACCTACTCTCATTGGTTCCTGATTAAAACCGACTAAGTGAATATGAAACGTGTTTTGATGGTCGTCTTAAATCCTATTTTATACGTTGTGATACGTGTAAGGATTTAACTTAGGTTTAGATTTGAAACAGGGAATACACTTTCTTACAACAGAAATAACCTCGTGCATTCCGTTAATGGTTCAATATTGCTCACGAATCAAACATAAGAGGGTTCTAGTCCCAACATGCAGGTGTTGGTAGTGAAACTGGCGAATTGTAAGTTTAGTAACGTGATGTTTGGGAGGAAGAATTATAGTGTGTTTCTTATCTTCAGAACAATCGGCTGGAGATAGCCTACACCTACTCTTAATAACCCATTTCTATCAAGAAAGGGACAAAGAGCAAAGAGTCTGTTGTGTTTTTGAGGGAAAGACCATTAGAAAAAGTAGTGATTTCCTCGGAGAAAATTTTACGCTGTGTAAGCCATAAAACTTTAGTGGTAGCAGTTTGTAGCTCACACGTGGAAAGAAAGGTTTGAGGAATCAATGGTTTGTCTAAAGCAAAAAAAATCCAACGAAGCAGGTAAGCTACAATACGAATTAGCCTTTGAAATGAGGAATAGCGTTCAAGTAACGAAGGAGCAACAGTAGTTACGAAAGAAGAAGCAATTTGACGAGTTTCAGGGATCCTCGTTAAAGTTGAAGATGTGATAGTTGGCCAATGGGAAGGTTCCTTTAATAACTAATTAGGGCCATGCCAGTATAGACTAAGCTAATTGTTGAGGAAGACATCCACGAGAGATGATGTCAGCTGGGTTTTTTTTACCCGAGACATGTTTCCATTGGGAAGAATTAGAAATTTGTTGATTTTTTCACTCTGTTAGCAACACAGGATTGCCAGTGGGAAGGGGTTTTCATAATCCAGGCTAACGTAATAGCAGAATCAGTCCAGAAATAGGTATGAACAAATCGACAATTGAGATTTAGCGTGAGTTTTTTTTTTTGTCAATTCGGCTGCGAGAAGGGCAGCACATAATTTTAAAAGGGGCAAAGAAATAGTTTTTGAAGGGGCTACCTTTGATTTAGCACAAATCAAGTTAGAGAAGGAAAGAGGTATACTGCGATTTACAGCATAGGCACAGCATCCGTACTCTTTAATAGAGCTATCAGCAAAAAGATGTATAAGTTGGAAGAAAATGAAGTAGGAATCAAAACCCTAGGGATGTCTATGGTAGATAAATCACAAAGACGAGTACGAAAGGAAAGCCATCTTTCCAAAAGAGAGGGAGGTATTGGGTCATCCCATTCAGTTTTTAACGACCATAACTCTTGCATAAATATTTTTGCTACCACGATGACAGGAGCTATGAATTGAAGAGGGTCATAAATCTTAGCAATTTCAGAAAGCACTTGTCGCTTAGTTTGAGGAAGAGAAGTAGACAAGTTAACTTGATAGAAAAAGGAATCCGAAATTGGATACCAAAGAAGTCCCAAGACTTTAGTAGAATTATCCATTTGTAGAAGTTCTACGGGTGAATCAGAACCATTACTAGATAAAAGTTGGGTTAATAAATATTTGGAATTAGAAATCCCTTTATGTAAGAGAAAACCTCCTCCGTGAAGTAGAGTCTGGAGGTCTTGAGAGTGCTTGAGAGCCTCAGAAGGAGAGTTGAAAGAATGAAGAAAATCATCCACGTAGAATGCATTCTTTAAGAGATCGGCAGTTACTGGGGAGATAAGGTTATAATCATGATCAGCTAGAAGCTTCAAAGTACGTATGACCAAAATAGGAGATGGTTTTAGACCATAAGTAACAGTTTCCAATTTAAAGATTTTGATGGGTTTTGAAGGGCTGTCACGCCACAATATTTGCTGTAAATGTTGCTGTTCTGAATCAATTAATATTTACCTGTACATTTGCTTAATATCTGCTATAACACCAACAGGAAATAAACGAAAGTTAAGGAGAACAGAAGAAAGATCAGACTGAATAGCACCTGCTAATAAAGTATCGTTATAGAAATACCATTAGAGTCCAGAGCAGAACCATTAAAAACAACTCTGATGTGATCCCTAGTAGAGGGGTTTTTCCACATGGGATGATAGTTTAAATAAGCACTGTTGTCAGAAAAGGGTTGATTATTAAGAACTTCCATGTAACGAGAGGCTTCATAGTCTTCCATGAATTCTATGTATTGAGTCTTAGCGGAAGGCTCTTGTTTTTACTGATTTTCAACGGCAAACAAGTCTTTAAGAGCACGAGGATGCGAATTTATTTAGATAGGAGGAGAGGTGATGCGAGGCATAGGAACAATAAACCTACCATCTGAGTTACGAGTAGTAGTGGCAAGATAAAAGCTGCTCGTAAAATGCATCCTCTGAAGAAGGCAAAGGTGAAGAATTGATGGATTCAATTTGCCAAACTTTCTCTAAATTTTGATCTAACTCAGTGTGAGTAAAATGACATTGTGAAGAAGATTGTACAGTAGCAAGCGGAATGTGACCAGTGACAAGCCAACCAAATCTTGTGTGGTGGGCGTAGATGCTAGGAGTAATATTAACTCGGGAAGGTAATGGGCGTAGACGCTAGGAGTAATATTAACTCGGGAAGGTAACAAGTGTTGCCAAATACATTTGCACATAGAAGAATGTCGACTGTAGCACTTTGGTGAAAATAGCGATCAGCTCATTTCAAATCCGAAGGAAAATGCCAAGTGTCAATTGAAAAAGAATGGCTAGTAGTCGGAGCTCCTACAACAGGAATAGACAGACAATTAAGGCGAAGGTTGTTGTCTGATTGTACTGAATCTTTAATGTTAAGCTTAACAAATTGCAAAGAAGTGGATTTTCTGTTATTAATTCCGGATATCTCTATAGAGGTGGTGTGAGGTTGTAGGCGTAATTTTTAACCAGAGAAAAGGTTATACAATCTGAGTAGCAGCGTTGTCGAGGAGAGCTCGAGCAGACTGCCAGTTACTCTTGGAGTCTTGAAATTGAAGTCGCACAGTGGATAAAAGAATTTGAGTACTACGCCAAGAGTTCGCGGTTTGACTATAAGACGGCATTTAAGTCAGATGTGGTACCCGAAGTAAGGTATGATTTGCCGCTGGAAGCTCCATTAGTTTGCAAATTTGAAGCAACAGCATTTTCTGAAGTTGTATTTTTTGGTATTTCAAACCGACGCAACGAAGAGTGGTGACGAAATTTGCAATGCATGCAGACACCATTAGAAAGACAATCTGATACGGCATGTTTCTCAGAAAGACAATTAAAGCAGCGTTTATGCTGAGAGACAGTTTCTCTACGGTCATCTACTGATAAAGCTTTGAACGTAGCACAAGAGTAAAGAGGGTGCAAATCATTACATGTAAGCTGGTTTGCTAAGTACTTTGTACTGAAAATACTTGAGAACGCGGAGATTTTTTGTGAAATGTTGTTTTGCTGAGTGTACCTTTGCTGGAACTTGATGGAAGTTCATCTTGTTGGACAACTGTGGAGAGCACCTGACAACGATTGTTTATAAAAGTGGTTAATGTTTGAAATGTAGGATCAGGTTGATCAATTAGGTCCGATTCCCACGCATTCAGAGTTTGGGAATCAAATTCAGGGGTAGCAAGATAAATCAAAAATAAATTCCAATGCTCGACAGGTTGTTTTAGTGCTCCAGGACACGTATATGGAGCTCAACGGTATCTCCTAAATGGCGTAAAGGAGAAAGTTTATCATTACGACAAGAAGGGAGGTTGAACAAGGCAATAATGTGTCTATGGATCCACAACTTCGGATTACCATATATCCGCTGTAACAAGTTGAAAAACAACAGAATAATTTGCTGACGTTAGAGGAAGTGCCTCTATGAGTTTAACTGGAGGACCTCGTAGAACAGACTTTAGATAATGGAACTTTTGTATGCCAGGTAATGAAGAATTATTGTGTACCAGCGAAATAAAATGTTCTTCGAAAGAATCCCACCCTTGCTCATTAGCAGAAAATGAAAGTAAAGAATTTCAGGTTAGAATGGGTTTGACGCGAATGACAGGTTGGTCATTCTGTTTGTTACTTGAAGTGTTAATAAATTAAAGCTTCAGCTTCAGCAAAGCATTCAAAATAACCCTCTTCCACTTTACCTCGATCTTGCCCGTGAGTAGAGTCAAGAAGCTCAATTTCCATTTCAAGAGAATTATATGATTTACAGTCACTTTCATATAGTTTAAATCTTTCGACATGAATGCTCAAAGTATGATCATCGAGACTTTTTTCAGTTAAGAAAGAGGGAAACTTTACTAACTGCTTCTTAAGAATGGCACGAGTGCCAAGTAACTTTTCTCTAGTGGCCATGATAGAGACTGTAGTATCACTCACCGAATCTTGCAATGAAGTTGTTGACGATAAAGGCAAGTCAGTTTTGACTGATGAAGGGGGCTGCGACAGCTCGTCTGTGTCCTGCTCCTGCTTAAGTGATGTAGAGATGGGACTATCGACTACTTTTAACCATCGACTGACTAGTCATTCATTGGAAGAAACTATCGACTAGATAGTCGACTACTTTCAGTCGAATGGTTACCTGAATTCGCATTGCTCCTAAGCGTGTTGTTTCATGTATTCGACTGAAAGTAGTCGCTTCTAGGCAGCGTACAAAGCACTGCAAGCCTTTACCGGCTGAGTTGAGTCGTACCAACAGATGAAAATCAAACTTCTCCTTAACCGACCTATTTTTGCAGACGTTAGTTTGGACTACTCGAAGCTCGGCAACATGCAATTGGTCAAAGTTATTTATTTATTTTTACTGTGCTTCGAAATGGTGGTTTACGTCGTGTAGAGTGCAGCCATTATTTACAATGTTGCTCATTTCATTTAATGCAAAATGTGTGAGTAAATGTTCCCCGATACCGGTATTGATACAGGGCACATTACCTGTATGTACTGTGGAGAAGTGAAGTAATAGACCAATACTTAATTAACCTAAGAGTAAATTAAATCACTATTACTGAGAGGGAGTTCTTAAGTACCGGGAACAATTCCATAGCCAACATTGGAATAATCACACTTCATATTTTAATGCCAAAAAATAAATGTAAAATATGTCCATAGAGTCATAAACAAGATAGGCTATGAGTTCACTAATTCAATCCTCTTTGAAGTACTAAGAACGTAGAGCTGAAATACGACTTGAACAAGAAAATTACGGCCTACAGTAAATACACACGAAAATAGAACACTTTAGAACAGCAACGAGGGCGAACTTTCAGTGGAGATGTTGGCAACAATGTAAATACAAAGTTTTTTTAATGCGCGCGCTATCCATGTGCTGAAACAATTGACGACCAGAACGTAAAACTATCCGAGTGCGTTCTACATGTTAAAAGTTAAAACACAATTGGGATATGTCGTTTGCAAACGACTTGTTTATGTTACGGTGAGTAGTCGTTGATTTCATTCGACTGTTTCTTAAAAGCAGTCAAACAAGTCGATGGATTTAACATTTTTCGGTCGACTGCTGCGGTGCTGCCCATCTCCAAACAATTGACGACCAGAATCAATTTGTGCGTACGGTCAAGCTGTCCTCACAGTACCCGCTGCAATAGATGTAGATATTCACATCACCACTCTATCTTATGATGGATGTCAGTACATAAAATCAGCCATAAGGCAACGGCAGTTTAACCACAGACAACGCTACAACTCTTCCATCCCTAACCTCATGTCTTCGCCACTAACCCCTTCCCCCCTCCCACACAGCACGCCACTGCTCTGACACAGTTGTTAGGCCTGCTACAACAACTCTCAGCCATAACCCTGTAAACTACAACTAAACCAAACCCAGAACCCCCTAATACACTTCATTTTCAGAGCAATAAAATCCATAAAACAACTCCGCAACAAGCTTCACAAAAACCTAAATTATAAACGAAAAGACTACTCCACAAACACCAAAATCAGTAAACCTCCCTCATTTCAGCCACACTACACCTTAAACAGACATAGAAGGCATAGTCATAACCCTTTCATGGAGTAGGCTATTGTCTAAACACGATCATGTCTCCTTCAACTTTACTGAAGACTTCATTAAATTCTATTTAAAAATCATAAACTCATTCCACAAATATTAAAATCAGTATACATCCCTCATTTCAGTTACTCTATTCATTAAACAAACATAGAAGGCGTAGCCATGACCCCTTCATGGAGTAGGCTATTGTCTAAATCTGACCACGCATACTACAACCTTACTCTAATTCAAAATTACGGCTAAATGATCCATCTGACAGGGAGGCAAATGTATTTACCGGCTTGCCTGGAATGATGTGCCACAAAACTGGTATCTGGAGTTCAAACATAACCTAAATATTGAATGACAATATTGAATTGTCCAATAACTTGGACAATTGGATTTAAGCTATTTCATTGAAAGTATCAACGAACTGTATAAAACTATAGGCACCTGCAGGTATACTTAACTTGTTAATTAAAGCTCTACAATAAACATACAGCACAATGAATTGTAACATGAAGTTATCCTGAAGAAGTCGTTTGATTAGAACGACTACTTAAATTCGAATGAGTCCATTCGCTTGGAATTAGTCGTTTGCCAACGACTTGTTTCATTCGAATGATTTCCAACGATTGCTTTGGGATCAGTCGTTTACAACGACTACTATTATTCGAATGATTCCATACGCTTGGAATTAGTCGTTTGCCAACGACTTGTTTCATTCGAATGATTTCCAACGATAGCTTTGGGATCAGTCGTTTGCAAACGACTTGTTTATGATACGGTGAATAGTCGTTGAATTCATTCGACTGTTTTTAAAAGCAATCAAATAAGTCGATTGTTTTAACTATCGACTAATTCGACTGTTTTCAGTCTCTAAAGTGATGCCGGTTTTGCTGGGAAAAGTCAGACAAAATTAGAACAAATTTTAGCATGAAGCAACTTGCTCTCAATGATATAAATTAAGTTTAAATTTAAAGGGAGCACAGATATATCCCCCGGGTTTCGGTACCAAAGATTATGGTATAGTACCAAAGGATCAGCCAATTAAAGGCTTCCCGTTTCAGAGTGAACCCCAACAGATGGTTAAAGTTGAAATTAAGTTGAGCGTTAAAGAAAAGGTTGGACAACATTTAAAGCATACAGAAAAGAACGAGAGAACAGGTTGCTTTAACAGATAAATATTTATTGTAAAGGCTATAACATGCAGAAAATAGAATATGTAAGTGTAACAACATTCTTTTTACACATATGGTAAAGACTTTTTCATTGCTTTGCAAAGAATAAACGAGAACCTGATTGAGGTTAACATAACCACCAGCAAAATGACTAGTACAGATAGTATTTGGGGGATTAGCCCAAAATACTGAAGAAACTACAAAATTCATGGACTTCTGGTCCAATCAACTGGAAAGCAAAAAATTTCCAGAGTGAGAGTTACGGAAACTGAATTCTCTTTTGTCAAACCCTTGGGGCCCCAACCAAAGCTGTTTGGAAGAGAAAGAAACTAACCTTAATGGAAGGTAACTTACTTTAGGAAGCAAGATAGAAAAGAAAGTTGCATTAGAAGTATCAGCATACTTAATATTGCATGGACAGACAAACATAACCTTAAAAGCGCTATGACGAACAGGGACCAAATCCTGCCGCTACGTTAAAGAGAAGAAAATCATGAAAGAAGGCGTAAGCTTCTAAACAAAACATGGCAAAAGCAAGCCGATATGCGATTCCTAAACTGAAAGTGGCAAAAGAAAGCCCATACGTAATTCCTAAAATGAAAGTGGCAAAATCAAGCCGTTATGTCAATCCCGATTCTGAGGTTCATACAAAAGCAATGTCATGTAAACACCTGCATTTTCAATACAAATAGTAAAGAGGCAAGTCACATGCCTAAACTCAAAGTTGTATTGCAGATTTACTGTAAGCATGAATGCTTATGAAAAAGGTTTGTTCGACTTCTTATAAAGTCCAGATGATAAACGTGGTAATCTAATATGAAGAATAACAAATGTTACTTATTGAGTTCTTGAAGTAATTTGGAGGTGAAGCAAACCCTAGTTAGCAAGCACTGTGTCACACAGAATTTGGAAAAGATGCATGTATAATTAATAACGTGCTTGACGTAGTGTGACCGTACACTCTCTTGTTCGGGGGGAGGGGGGGTAATTATACCATAAAGGAGTTTCACTATTAATATTTAATATCTTCACTTCACATGCATATCACCAAATTCATTAAAATCTCAACAGATACTAACATGGCTTCCTACAATCTCCAAAAATAAAATGGACAGATACTCTAATACAAAATCATCCAGTATGGACCCACAACAAGAAGTCAAATATACATATAAAAACAAAACAGCATCAAAAGGAATATACAAAACATCTAACTTCATTGGCAAGGCCACTTGCCATGCCACACAGAGATGCAAACTGCCCTCCCAGCAAGCGCCATTTTCTTACCTAAGAAACCCAAAAGAGCTGAGCCTTGCAATCAGAATGGTTGCAATCGCCCCTCTATGTGATTCTCACGTGAGGATCACATACATTAAAATACACAAATGAAAATAATACATTTTCTCCTCCTGCCTCCACGCCTGCTTCGTCATCTGTAATTCTTGCGTCTCCCACGCCTTCCTCCTCGTCGTCTTCTACGATGCCTCCTGCCTCCCCGTCTCCTGTATTCCAAATCTCTCTTTTTCTTCTTTTTCTTCCTTTGGTCTGTCTCCTCTGGTTCAGTATCATATTTTTCTTTCTTTTTCTTCTCTTGGTCTGTCTCCTCTGATTCAGTATCATATTTTCCTTTCTTCTTCTTCTTCCTTTGGTATGATCCTTCACTCTCTTATCTTCCTTTACCTGACATCTCATTTCTTCCTACTCCTTCTCTTTGCTTCCCAACTCATTCTTTTATCTATTCTCCTGGTCCTCTTTGTCTTCATTCTCAACCACTTCTCTCTTCTTCCTTTCCACATGTTCCACCTCTTCCTCGTCTGTCTTGTCTTACTCAACAGTTCCTTTCTCTTCTTCCACTTTGTTTTCCACTGTTTCTTCTTCACCTTATCTTCTTCTAGTATGTTGTCTTCTCCATGGCTCACTCGTGCACTTTCATCCTCATCTTTAGCCTCTTTTTCTTGATTGCTACTGTCTTCATTAACAACCTCATCTGATTCTCCTTTCTTTTCTTCAATTTCTCCCATATCTTTTGCTTTCTCACGCTCTTCTGTTTCACCTTCTCCCTTACCCGTTTCTCCTTTCTCTTCAGTTTCTTCCATTTCACCTTCTCTGTTATCCACTTCTCCTTTCTCTTGTACCTTTTCCTTTCTTTCACCTGCCTCCTCTCCTTCAGTTTCTTCCATATCACCTGCTTTCTCACGCCCCCCCCCCCCACATCTCGGATAATTTTCCTGCTCCTTAATCGCACATAGCTCAGACACTTCCCCCTTATAACCTTGTTCTTCCTCACCTCGTTCTCTCTCTTCCTTGAGCTTTTCATTTCTCTCCATCAATGTCACCTGTTCCTCCTTAAGCCTGTCCACGCTATCCTTATTTGTCGCTATTCCTTCTCTCATCACAGATTTATGTTCTTGTACTTCTTTGCTTAACTCCTCAATCTTAGCATTGGTTGCATCAGCCTGCTTCTTTACTGCATCGTTTACATACACCTTTACAGATTCTGCCTGCTTACCTATAGATCAGTGGCGGCGCGTGGATAAAACATCTGGGGGTTCACTACTTTGAAAAATAACGTGGCCAAATTTAATGTTACTTGATGTTTACATAGACGTAAAATAGTGACATGGCATGACTAGAAAGGTGACATTCCTTTGAAGACACACGATTGCAGCTCGAAGAAGTTACCAAAACTATGAGAAATGAAAGACAGAGAATATAATGTGTAATTACCTTAAGCTGATCCAGTTTCGTCTGAAGTTGAAGATGTTGCTGGCGTTGGTATATCAGCTGTCGTGTGTGTGCACAGGAAATCCATCCTCCTTTCCTTCCTGGCGGCGAATACGTCAATTACCTTTTCATTAAAATCGACTAATTTATGAATCATCTCCTTCTCGATGGACAACATAACGAGAGCAGACAGTCTATCTGCATGCATTGTACTCCTCAGGAATGTCTTAATCCGCTTTAAAGTGGAAAAAAATCTTTCTGCTTCAGAAGTAGTCATGGGGACAGTAATAATTAAGGCCCGGATAGTTATGTGTTTAAATATTTTTTATTTAATTAAATATTTTCTATTTGTTTACATATTTTTACAGTTTATATAAATAAATACATATTCTGGCATGTTTATTCATAAGCACATATTTCCTATATTTAGTCGTATGTTGTACTTATTGGATGGCTACTGCCCACATTTTCGACCCTTTGAAATTCCAGTAATTGGCTTCTCTAATTCGTCAGTACTCCATTGTCTCCATACTGTAGTAGTATTTCAAGACAGGGATTTCCCGGTTATTAAGTACAGCAGGGGGCTGGAGTTAACAGGCTCACTAAGCCTACACTAGTCCTTTACCTAGATGGGAAATTTTAGTTGGAATCACAGTGGTCTGCGAAGCTTGTGAGTATACTGACAGTGGCGTTCTCGTTTCAACGAATATAATGCGTCCCAAAGGTGCGAAATGTGTTACATTGAATCGTTTAGTGCGGGAGTTCGGAGACGTTTTTAGAACTGATGGAACTGTTTTATTTTGCAACATTTGTGAGAAACCCATAGCGGCAGACATGCGTTCACAAGTTACGCAACATGTTGCGACAGCAAAACACGTGAAATGTGCATCTTTGAAGAAGTCGACACAACGTTTGCTTCCCGAAATGCAGGATGTGAGATCTGGTCCAGCAAACTGCCAGTTCTCACAAGACATTTGTCATGCATTTCTTGCGGCTGATATACCACTGAACAAACTGCAGAATCCAGTGCTACGTGGCACGTTAGAAAAGTACGTCAAAATTCCACTCTCTGACGAGTCAACACTGCGTAAGAACTATTTACCTAAACTTTACCCTGAGGCAGTGCACAGAATTCGTAGTGAAATTGGCGACAACGCTGTGTGGATTACTATGGACGAGACGACCGACGATACTGGCCGTCACTTAGCCAACATCATAGTTGGTGCGTTAAAATGCTATCCATCACTGTAATTTTTACTGACAGTTATTCATCTTGAGAAAACCAACAGTTACACAATAGATAAAGCTTTCAATGATGCTATGGTGTTTCTGTGGCCTGATGGCATACGATATGCTAAAGTGCTTCTATTAATTACAGACGCTGCACCTTACATGGTTAAAGCATCCCAGGGTTGAAAATTCTGTACAGCAAGATGATTCATTTAACTTGTTTAGCGCACGACATGCACCGTGTTGCAGAAACAGTAAGGAGTATTTTCCAAATGTGAACAGAGTAATAGCATCCGTGAAGAAAGTGTTTATTAAAGCACCCAGTCGAGTGAATTTACAATGTGCCCCGATTTGCCGCTACCTCCACAACCAGTTTGCACCAGGTGGGGTACTTGGCTGGAAGCAGCGTGCTATTATGCGGACAATTTTGAGGTTACAAAATGAGTCCTCCAAAAACTAAACAAGGATCATGCTGCATCTATGAGTGAGTCTTCAGAAGCCATGTGTGCAAAGGGAGTTCAAGGTGACTTGGTGTACATTAAATCTAACTTTGCCTTTTTAAGTTCCACAATCTTGAAACTTGAGAAGAAAGACGTACCACTTTCGTCAGCTCTGCAGGACATTCTTCAAGTCTGTGAAAAGCTTGAGAATTCCCCCGGGGAGCCCGGAAAACAAGTTATGGACATATTACGGAACGTCTTATCAAATAATCCGGGGTACAATAAACTTGTGCAAATAAGTCGTGTCCTTAGTGGCAACGGAGATCTGGAGCCCAACGAAGAAGATTTTTCAGTGTCAGACATTGCATGTTTTAAATATGCACCAGTAACCTCGTGCGATGTGGAAAGAAGCTTTTCGCGATACAAGATTGTATTAGCTACAAATAGACAGAGCTTCCTTTTTGTAAACTTGAAAATGCTGCTTGTTGTACATTGCAACAGTAAAGCCTAGAACGAAGCTTCGACCCGTGTAGTGTTTTCTTCTATTGTACTTAGAAATTCGCAAAATCAAAACAATTTGTTCTTTCTGTGTATATGTGTATGCTACGTTCCAATAAAGTAGTTTCGTGTAGCCCATGGCTTCGAGTGGCATAAGTCGAGTGATTTTCTTCTATATTATTTTATTCTAGACATTGACAGTCAGCCGGTGGAATAACTGGAAAGTTCTTTACGTATCTTACAACTTGGAAATTATAAAATTCTGTTTATTTTTGTGTGTAGGCTATATGTTGAAGTGTCTTGCACATTAAAGTACTGTTGTAGTTGCTGATGGAAACCAAATAGTGAATTTTAGTTCATCTGAGGGCTATTGTTAATGGTGTTGCTGTGTTTAACTAACTGCGCGTTTGCATAGCTGTACCGGGGGCGACATTTAATTTACTTTTCACGTCAATCGAGCAGATTTACGCACTCAAGTAGCAGTATAAGACAATACAATCAGTGCTAAGAGTTTCTCAAGTGAATTTTTCTTCCATTCTTTACAATGTAATTCGAAAACAGCACATATATGATTTCGTATCACGCATCTGCAGGAAATATTATAGGATTCGGAAATTGGGGCAAGACCCTGTCTGTTAAGCGGGAATATTTGTACTGTGGATGTTTCAACTATTTTTAGAGTAACTGGGGGATATAAATATGGTACAAATTTAAGAACATATTTTGGAAACTTAAATCACATATTTTCCCACTTTTAAGCACATAAATAAATACATATTTCTGAAAAGTTAAGCACATAACTATCCGGGCCCTAATTATTACAGTATAGTGGCTAGCTACAATGCCAAAGACTTGTGTTGTGCCGAATTGTAAGTCTTATAATTATCGTTCATCGATAAAAACTGAAGGATTTGTGACAGTGTTTGGGTTTCCTAAAAATCCACAATTGAATGCCATATGGGAACGTGCTATTCCTCGAGCCAATTGGGTACCTACGAAATATTCCTTCGTATGTATTAAACACAGTCGCCTCCGTAGCGTAGCGGTCAGCATGGTTAGCTGACGCCCCGGAGGTCCTGGGTTCGATTGGCTCTGCCACGAAATTTGAAAAGTGGTATGAGGACTGGAACGGGGTCTACTCAGCCTCGGGTGGTCCAAATGAGTAGAGGGGGTTCGATTCCCACCTCAGCCATCCTCGAAGTGGTTTTCCGTGGTTTCCCACTTCGTCTTCGGGCAAATGCCAGGATGGTACCTTCTGTAAGGCCACGGCCCTCTTCCTAGCCTATCCCTCCCAGTCTTCCATCCCTTCCCATCCCTCATGGGGTCCCTGTTCGCTTTGCAGGTGAGGCCGCCTGGGCGAAGTGCTGATCACACCTCCCCAGTTGTATTCATCCCGACCAGATGTTCCAAGCTCCAGGACACTGCCCATAGAGGCGGTAGTGGAGAGTTCCCTCGCTGAGTCCGTGGGAACCACCAACCTAGAGGGTAAATTGACAAAATAAATTTAAAAAAATGTATTAAACACTTTCTTCCTGAAGACGTAAGTTATGTTGAAAAATACAAGGATGGTGATGGGAATAATAAGGAATTCACACGGAAGAAGCCTGTATTGTTACCTCGTGCGGTTCCAAAGTTATTCCCAAACTTACCATCGTATTTGAGTAAGTGCTCCTCCAAGATAAGGAAAGCTCCAAAAGAAAGAAGAGAAGAAGAAAAAGAACGGAGAAAGTCTGCAGAGGAATGTGAGAAGACCCTTGCTGAGGAAGCCAACAAAATTACGACTTTCGAGTCCTTTGTTTGTGATATACAAAATAAATTGGTGGAGCATAAAACAGACTGGTCTGTAAGTACTAGTGAAAACTATTGTATTTTGTATAAATTAGATGTGTCAAGCATACCTAAACTAAGGTCAAGTATAAGGGTAAAAAATGATTTTACGGTCGAAATTCATATCAATTGAGGCGTAATTCCTAACGCTGTTGTTCTTCATTCTGGCTCTGTAATATTTCGAAATTAATTATTAAGTAAGTGGAGTCAGTTGTTCCAAGCAATAGAATTTTGCCACGACTTTTTCTTACCTGGAAGTTCTGTAAGTTCACTAGTCGTCCAGATTAATAGTTTAATAGACAACCTAAAAACTGACCTTGAAAACCAGGGAGACGAATCTTCAGAGATTCTGTTAAACAAGTTAATGTTTCTGCAAGATCAGTTTACACTTACTTTTTTAAAGAAACCTAGATACAACGTCACTACAACTCTAAATGCATTCCTCATTTATATGCAGTCTACAAAGTGTTATAACGCAATTAGATTTAACCATATTTTATCCCTACCTCATCCCCGAGTTTTACAAAAAATAACAACTTCCTTCGCCATATCCCCGAAAGCTGATGAAGAGAACAGTAACTTTCTAAGTCACATTATGAAAGATTTATCAAATTTAGAAAGGGTTGTATATTTACAGATTGATGAAATACATGTCAAACAAACTTTAGATTTAAAAAATGGTCAATTATTTTGTGTTGCTACAAATGAATCTGTCGATTTAGCTAAGACAGTTCTGGCCTTTCTCGTTAGTTCTGCTTTCGGAAATTTGAAAGAGGTTGTTAAATTAGTTCCAGTGAAACAATTAACGGGTTTGCAACTAGCTGATATTGCAAAAGGTGTTATCAGGCAAATACAGGATTGTGGCCTAAATATTCTGTCTATCATAGCTGATAATAATGGTGTGAATCGTGCTATGTTCAAAGAACTAACCAAACATTCTGATAGTAATTACTGGTTCCATAATGATGGAAACCCCCTAGAAACCTTTGTTTAATATGACAGTGTCCATGTATTAAAAATATACGAAATAATAGGCTGAATTTATGTGGCATTGACAAGTCATTTATTATTCCTGTATGGGAAGATTTAGACTCATTTTAAAATGTTTTAAGTTCAGATGACTGTAACCCTGATTTTAAAGAGGTAACTCAAGCATCATTTAGTGACATAAGAGCGATCTACAAAAAGGAATCCGATTTACTGATTAAGTCTGCACCAATGTTAACATTTAAAAGTGTTTATCCAAATTCACTTGAACGCCAAAGGGTTTCTTTGGTTAGAAACGTGTTTCACGAATCTACAGTTTCTGCTCTAAACAAGCATTGTTATAAAGGTACTGCTTTTTTTGTCAGAGTAATCCTAATGTGGTGGTCCATTGTTAATATTAAGCGGCCTCTCACCCATGTTGTTAAACGTAATAGTCTTCAAATGCCTTTCAAAAATCCCGAAGACAAAAGGTTGGCTTTCCTAAAGGCATTCCTCCAATGGTTGTCCACGTGGAAAAAGAACGATGAAAATGATTCCTCAAAAAGAGTTGTTTAACCAATGAAACTTACAACGCTTTGTATGTAACAACCTATGTATCACGTGAGATTATTATTTATGCTCTACAGAATGTGAACCCCTCTTATGTGTTAACTGGCAAATTTCAGAGTGACCAAATAGAATCCAGGTTTGGGCATTACCGCCAACTAACAGGCGGCAACTATAATATATCAGTTACTCAGGTAATGGAGGCCGAATTGAAATAAGGTTGAAAAGCGTACTTGGCCTTCATTCAGCCAGGTATGGAGCAGTTACTTTTTCGAAAGAAATGATAATGTCCTCTTCCGACACAAATTCAGGAGAAAGTACAACAAGCAGCCTTTCGTCAGCTACTGTTGACGATACCTTTTACAGTATTTTAGAAGACAAGTGCACTGAAAACATACAATTCGATGAGTCGGGTTTTATATATGTCTGTGGTTACATATCGTTCAAGCAATGTTCAAGAATAAAATGGGAAGAATGTTTGGCTTTGCTTAGAAATAAAGAAAAGATAAATGACAGCTACTTCATTCAAATAAATAGGGGCGGATTTTCAGTTCATGCGGATTTTATTTTATCAGTGTGTAAACATGTTGGAATTACGCAGGCACTAATTTTTGATAAGTTTGAGGAACAATTTTTAAAATGTAAATGTAACAATCAACGCCAAGTAATTCAAAATCTTAGTCTACTCGGTATTTTATCAGATATTGAATTGTCAGAAACTGCCGAGAAAACATGTACCTGTGGATGTAATGTTATGACAATAGTCACAAGTATTGTCTTAACAATGAGTAACATTTTGTTAAATAATTACAGGAAGTTGAGGAATGAACGGGTAACTTGCCATAGTAATCACAGAAAACTTGCTATTCTTTGTTAGAGGCCAACCTGTTGTATATTTTGTAAATGTCAAATACATATTGAAAGCAAATTGGTTTTGTTACTCCAAGTAAGCCCTACTCACTCTTGACAATCCTTTTACTTTAATGTTGAAAAGAACAAATATTATTTCGTTATTTCAATTTGTTTTCGTGGCGAAGCACACGCATCAACAGCTGGCTGGCTGCTATGGCCATCCCAGTTCAGAGAAGTGCAGCGTTGCAAGGTCGAACGCCGCGGCCTTCCGTAGAGCCGGCCATGCTTATGCAGGGACTGGCTAATCGGCCTTTCACTAGGAGTGACAAATCAGATTTTTAGGGAGGATTTGTCTCCTATGCTACCTCCTCGGTACGGTAGGCTTTTAGAAGCGCCACCACTCGAATTACTACTTGGTCTGTTGTCAGTCATTACAGGGCACAGAAGTCAAACTATGCTATCTCTTTGAACAAATGAATAGCGTTAGTTAGTTCTTGTTGCTCAAAGGGGCGCGGGGGCTGCGTACCGGTTGCGCAGTCGGTAGGAGCGCTGAGCTAAAAAGGAGTGGGTTCGATCCCCACCCAGGTAGTGGATTTTAGAAACGAAAACAACCACTTTCGGAAACGCAAATAGTCCTGACGTTCACTCAGCCTATAACAGAAATGACTACCAGGGTAATGCCTGGGAGAAAAGACGGCCGGGCATGGGACTGACAACTCCATCCGCCTGGTGCCGATGTCACAAAGATGTCGAAATGAGAATGGCAATCCAATCTACGGCCCAAATGACACCAAACTTCTTTTGTGGAGATCATGGTGAGTTACATTGAACATTACACAGACCGTTACGTTGATGTTGAATCATTTAGGTGCGTTGCGTAATCGTGGCATGGATAGAAACTGTATGATAACTTGTGCCACTGTGTTGGCTGTAGTAGTGTGTATATTTATAACTGAAGCTATAATTCGGAAGGACGCGGCCGTTGCCTTAAGTTAGGAACCATCCCGTCATTTGCCTGGAGTAGAAGTGGTAAACCAGAACATGGGCAGCTCAGGTGAGAATCGAACCCATCTCTTCTCCGTTTTGCCTCACGAGGCTGTGTGTACGCCGCTCCAACCCTCAACCCAGAATTAAATTTCTTGTCGAAGCCGGGAATCGAACCCAGGGTCTTTGGATCCACGGTCTCAATACGTACCTCGAGACCACAGAAGGCGACACAGACTGTTACAACATTATCGTCATGGTTGAGTTTACATTTTTCCATTAAGAATTATCTTTGAAAAAATCCGATGCCACATCCTCTTGAACCAAATTTACTATTTTACCCACTGTTCACTATCTATTTTACATAGAAACTGTCAGGCTTAGTCTGATCAACTTATTTTTTGGTTTAACTGATGCGAATGGAAACTTGTGGCAGTCGATATTAAAAGCTCTAGAAAATACTAGGTTTGAGTTGCAATGGGCAATTCCACATGCTTTAAAGCAAAATTAATTTTCCTAGCTCTCACTATATCAATCTTACATTCAAGAGACACGTTTTTCCATAAGAAATCTGCCAGTATTTGAATGCTGTATGAAGTAAAAATATGGTCTTAACTATTATTTGAAAGTTGGCTCACCAAATTGTCCAGCTTGGTCCGACTTTTACATTTTTAAATACTACCTCCATCTACTACAGTACACATTTACATTTCTACACAGGCACATATATATTCTTATAGAATGCATTTACGTCCATAGCCACTTTAATGTTCACAGACACTGACAGTATGTGATTCAACCTACCATCATCTATGTAAACAAAATGAACACGACCATCTTTCATTATCACTGTGAATAGAGCAATTTTCCTATTATCAATCTTACTCCAAAGAATGCCGAAAGTAAAAATTGCATCCTTTTAGCAGATTTTGCCTCATCTCTTCGAAACACATATTGTAACCATTCCCCCGGATTTATTTTTGCATTGGGAAGTGCAGTAGTATGATAAGACGGTAAAGGGGGGGGGGGGGAGATTGTGGGAATGTCACCAGGTGTTAGTTTGCCCTTGTGCGCTAGTGCTCTGCTGAGTTATGCTTTTCAGATAATCTGCCAATACCCTCAAACAAATTCTGTTTGGTCAAACATTCGTCATAGATTTAGATCTTAATGTCTTCGGGCTGAAGCGAAGTTAGTAAGGTCCTAAGCTCACTGCAATATATACAGTATGACTAGCGACGACACTTGAGAACTTGAATCACCAGATATCTGTGCTAGTAAACAAAACTACGATAGGTCGGCGGGTATCTTCAGAAGCGGCAGAACAGCTCGAAATACTACAGCTCACAAAAGAGACAATTTTATCACCAAATTTTAAATATGGATGGAGATGAAAGTGGCGTGAACACGTTAAAACTCAGAGCAATTTCAGGATGAGTGTATAGGAAAAACGTGTTGTCAACATATGGGACCGAAAAATCTATAGTTGGAACGTAAGGGGCAATTTTATGAAGGGATTAATTTAGATAGCCTATGAATACAAAATGATTTGAGCCAAACAGTTTAATTTGACATGAGCCTATGTATAATAGCGTAAATACAGTACATGGCTTTGTTTATAATTTCAATATTTCATTTATGAGAGCTATGAGTTCTAAATGAAAGCTAGTCATATTGATGGCCTAGTCGGGGCCACTATAAAATTAATTATCTCTTTTTGTCTGGATGTCGATTTAATATACCAGGCGAATATTGTCTTATGCAGCCCAACTAACGCTTGTTGTCAGGAAGGTACACATTTGCCTGCTTGCATCCCATTTTACTAATGCGCTTCAAGCATAATCCGCAAACGATACTGAACACAATTATTTCTCCCTAGTATTAGTCTGTAGTCACATGCAGGGAAAATAATAGTGTTCAGTATCGTTTGCGGGATATGTTTGCAGTGCATTTGTACCATATGGGATGCATGCAGATAACAACACTAGTTGGGCTGCATAAAACAGTATTATTAGGGGCAGTTGATTCACCTGGTATTCTCGGCTTCGACTTCGGCTGGGCCAAGGTGCGCGCTAGTAACGCCATCTCGTGGCCAGAATCGGTAACATGGCGTCCGCCATCTAAAGGCGGGTACACACTTGCGAGCTGAGCCGCCATCTCGTGGCCAGAATCGGTAACATGGCGTCCGCCATCTAAAGAGTTCGAGCCGACCTTGAGCCGGCTGAAGTAGGTTTTTACAGCGAGCTCAAAGGAATCCTCAGTGTCAGTGTGGACGGCAGAGATACGATGCTCGCAAGTCTGTACCAGCTTCTGTGAGCCTGTCTTGAGCCGAAATCGGAGAGCGAAGATATGTTTCCCCGTTTCGAGATTTTGTGACCTATTCTGCTTAGTAAAGTCTAAAAGTCGGTAGGCGGCATCCGTGTGAATTTTTTATACTGATCACTAACGCTCTGGAACTTCATGTCCAACAATAATTCCGACCCACTTCGTCTTTTGTATAGTTAATTGCGCCAAAACCGACGGGGTTTCTTTTCATTTTCATTTAAATTGGCCATCATCATAGCTACGCCACTCGCAACCATCATAGCAAGCAGAGTTTCTTGTGCGGAAGACATCCGTTTTGCACGTGGGAACAATACACAGTGACTGATTCTGCTCGCGAGCATTATGGCTCAACTAATGCTCATAGGAGGCTCGGGCATTTACTTTTTCATCGAGCGGCTCATGAGCCTCTCGGCTCGCCAGTCGCTCGCAAGTGTGTACCCGCCTTTAGAGTACAGGTCTTTGTTTACATCAGGACCTTCTATAAAATCTATGTTTGAAAATACGGGTGAAAATATTTACAATATGTTACAGTCGCCTGTTACTTGTGCACGAGTGAAGTTGAACTGCTCTCTGTTGTTAGTGCCGACGGCACCTAACCAGATAAGTAGCCTATACTATATAGTGGGCTACAATCAAAATTGACCACTCACAACAACGATATGATCACTCCAAACATACAAATTGCGGAGTTCTATCACCATTGTAGCATTTCACCAAACATCGTATAGATTACAACTAACATATACCGACAAGTTGCGTAACAAATACTGCAACTAAATAGGTGTGCATATTGTAAATATTTTCAAACATAGATTTTATAGCCTAAGGGTAATGGATATGATGATGATCGCTTGGCGATCGAAACTGGTCATCCTAGTGTATTTATTAATCTCATGTATTTTTTTTTTCAGGATTAGGGTATAACCTACCCCTATTGGGTACATTCGTGTTGATCGACCGAAAAGCACGAAAATTTTGTTTACTAAGGCAACACTGAAAAATGGATTCAAACCCCATAATGTTAAGGTACAATCATCGCCGTCTATAATTCTCTAGCCGTGCTGTTTGTAGACTTGGCAACACTGGACCTAGGCACTATGGTGTGTAAGCAAGCTAAGCTCACATGCTATCTTTTGTTAATAAATATCGTTTATTTTGATAAGACAGCATTTAAAATCAGTTCGTATTTACTGTTTCAACACCCATGAAGTTCCTCGTGGTAAACCAGATCTGCCTAAAGTTGTAGAATTGAGTATTTCCCGTATTAATAAGTGGTACGGTATGTAAACCAATGCCTGGTAATGAATTTAACTCACAAATTCTTCACTAGTATTTCATTAAAATATTTCAAATGCCTAGGAAGTGTTGTGTGCATTGCTGTGAGGCAAATTATGGCAGCACTATTGCAATAACTGGTTATATTACTACGTTTTGTTCACTTACAGCGTGTAGGACATTCCGTGCCTATATAGTAATTTAGTTTTGGTTTATATCTTCATGTGACCTCTATATTGCAGTACATTATGAATTGAACTCAGTTGGCAAATGCTTTTAAGTAGATTTCATTAGAAAGCTACCTATCTATAAATTAAGTGACCAGTATAGCATTATTGTTAGACTGGCAACGGCATAGCAGCAAGAAAAGGAAACTTCAGACATTGGGACTTTGGGACAGTACAGCATTTTATTGTTTTTGTTATTGACAGTACTTAGCATGATAATAGTTATCCTTGATATGTGATATTTATATGTAGATTTAGCGTACGCTATGTTCAGTTGCATTTTCGGAAACATTTCGCGTCAAAATCTGTGTGTTTACGCAGTATTAGCAATTATCCTGTGCTTGCTCTAGGCCTACCAGATAACATATGGAAGCATGTGATAACACCATGGAACAAGAATACTACAGTAGGAAATGAAGCTTCCATAAGGACAATATGGTTATGACTAGCTAATTTCGATCTTCAGCTGTTTCACCTTACTGGGCTCTGATGAGAGTAGGGTAACCCACTGCAAAATGGCGCGGCATTTAAATTACTAATACATGCTAACTTTTGAGGTTATGTAGTTACTTTTGAATGTATTTGAGATAACAGTTTCCATATTTTAATTTTAGAATTGCCTACGCCACATGGAAATGTAAATCACATTGTTTTATTTTATTTCCCCCGCGAGTGTTTTTTTTCTTATTTTATCTCTCCCGCGAGTGTTTTCGAAGTCCCAATATACAAAGCTTCATAGATCAACTTATTTATAAAATAAGATGAATGAGGAAATTTTGAAGGAAATAAACAAATAAAATGAAGATATGTGAATACAATTTTAGTAAAGTACATATAATTCACAAATTATACAGTATACAGTATGGCATTTAACTGTGCATATAAAACGAGATATATGAATACATACAATTTACAAATTTTATAAGACAATTCAATATGAAATAGTGGTTTTCTGACTTGTAGGCCTGTCCATAAAAACAGTGAGTGAGATGCAGTGCAGAGAAAAGGGCTTACTTGTAGTATTTTATGCAAGTGCATAAACAAATCATCACATTGGAGATATCCCTCCACACATCTCATATTTCTATTCCTCCCTGTGTTTCTTAAATGGCATGCAGTGGTGGGTAGATTATAGGCTAGGGAATAACCCACCCACCAAGGGAAGATGATTAAGAGAAGGAAGTAGATTTGGGATTTGGAAAAGAAGGATAGAAAATAGTAGGAGAGTCCCACAAAATTAATAAGTTGAGGTTTAAATACACTTAGAAGCAGTTGCCACCGCAAATATGTGCTCGGATACCTAAAGTGGCTACGAGCTTGGTCGAAGCTGACGGGAACCGCAGCTAAGGCTTGGGCAGTTTGCCAGAGAGAGGCTTTAGTGTGTTTCCTTACAAGCACGAATAAAAGTACTATAGGGAAGGGTGATGATCTGGCCAGACAGATAGTAAACGATTTATTGTATATGAACGAGGGCATAAACCTAGGAAGAGCTAGGAAAGCCAGGATCCTGCCTAACTGTAGTATCAGAGAAATGATGAATCCAAAAACAAATATTTAATTTATTTAACAATGCAGGAAGTTTGAGGAAATTAACAATTATGTAATATAATTTTAATAAACATAGTTCATTTGAACCTTTTAACAAATAGGGTCGCAGACCTCTTAACATCAAACAGTTGCTCCAGGCAATTGACAATTTTTAAGGTTTTTTAAACCGTGTATAAAAATCTTGGTAAGATTTCATAAATAGGCAAAATGGAGTAATTAAAGTTTTAACATTTACAGGAGTACAAGCAGTGTACTATATGCAACCTCTGAAAGAACATTCTAACGAGAATAACAACTTCGAAGATAACAAAATGGAAAACATAAAGAATAAAAAGGAAGTTCCTACAACTTCTTATATTTATACAGAATTACTTTGTGAAATTTATACAAGGAGAGCAGGTCACTTACTGTGAACCTGAAAAGTTAATCAGAAGGAAGGTTCTAGACCACTTATACTTTGAATAAGACTCGCCAGTCAAATGAGGCAGTTTTCATTTAGCGAGACCAAAAAATAACTCACTCAAGAGTTGAGAGAATTGTTTTCCCTGCTTTTGAAGGGAGGAACAATGTAAATTTAAAACTTGTATCACACAAGAAATTATGCAGAATTTAATTATTGTTAAACTAGCAAAGTTGGAAGGGCACTTTGTGAGTAACACCTTATAGAAAGTTACAATTTTATAAATAAGGGTTGTTAGTAGAAGGTTAAGGAAAGATCATTGGGATATAGGATCAATGTTCATGGCCGTATTTAATATAACCGGACGATCGCGACGCGGTAGAAAAGTGGAGCAAGCACTGATTATCACTATAGTCTGTAAAGATGGATGCGAAGTTCACTAGAGAAACACTGAAGTTTATGAGAAAAAAAGTTATTGCAATTATGGAGATAACTGATTGCACTAGGTAGGTGAAAGTCTATTTCTTGAAACAGTTGTGATTTACAATTAAATGCGCCATAAAATGTTCCAGCGGTGGACGAAAATTCACTATTGTAGTAATTTAGTTTTGAACAGAATTCTCCCCAGTACATGAAAAATACATCACGGCAGGACTCGTAGATTGAGTACCGAATCTGGAAAGTTCCAGAACAATCTTAGCAGAAAAATGGGGTTGAGAAAATCCAACGGCGGAAATAACTTTGTAATTATAGACAGCGGGTATTAGATAATATCCCACGTAGCGAGAGGGTTTCTCGTTTAAAGCTTAAGAAAAGCTCTTTTTAGTAAGGTTGGCTTATACAAGAAAAAGCTCAACATTGCAAATCCCACGAAGAGTGATTATTGCCCCAAAGTAAATAGTTACACACTGCCTATAAATTATAATTAAAATCACTTGGAAGTTAAAACCATGAAGATGAGGTTAAAACTTTTTTAAAAATGGTACTTATCTCGATTTCATGTTGAAGTCGGAGTTCCTTAGGAAGACTATCTAGCCAACATGGCGTAGGAGAGTGTGTGCCTCTTAGTTTGAGGCTAGCTCGAGAGGAGCTTTGACTGATCGAGTCAACTGCAGACGGAGAAGTGAGAGCAGCTCAGCGGAGCACGGAGGGTCCAAGAAAAGGGGGAAAGAGAGGGGGGTAGGAGACAAAAGGAGAACATATAAGCATGGCCAACTTAAATACAACAAATTTATTTCTTGGTGAGCTGGTCTTCAAAGAGTTGATAGATGATACTAGCGCAGCATGGTGAGTAAAGAAGTAAACGTGGTCCTCTTGCTCAAGGAGAAAGTAGCTGACGATGGTAACGAGATCTGGTAGCCAAATAGATAAGTAAGTCATCTTGCACGATGAGGAATTGAGTAGCTTCAGAGGTTCGCTACTAGATGACGCTAGGTGGATCACAGAAGTTATATATCTGAAACATACTTATGAAGACATAAGAGACATGCCCAACAAGGAGAAAACAGATGATCACTGTTGGTGTTTGGCAAAGAGGAAGGAAGAAATGAACATGCAAAGAGCAATAGAAATTATATCTCTCGTACCGTGTATTCAAAGAATACACCATACTGGGGGGACAGACACCAACAGCGAGCAAGAAAAACAAGTACAGTAATGAACAATTGTCGAAGAGTATTCTTGTGATCTGACCATTATTGGTCAAGACTCTGATTACCCTGACTCTCCTATCTCTTCCAGGGTGACACTTAGTCACTTTTCCAAAGGGCCCGACTAGGGGGGGTGAAACATCCCTAACTAAGACCAAGTCTCCCACTTTAATGTCGGGACTGGAAAGAAACCACTTCTGCCTCCGTTGCAAGGAAGTTAAATATTCAAACTTCCACCTCTTCCAAAAAGAATTACTGAGGGCTTCAAGTTTACACCAAACAATAGGTAGATTAGAATCCCTGTAAGAATTAGGAAGGGGAGGATGGGCAGAGAGAGAAGTGCGTGTAAAGAAGCGACCAGGTGTAAGTGGAAGGAGGTTATCAGGGTCATTGGAAAGCGGAGTTGAAAGGCGAGAATTATCAACACTTTCAATCACAAAATAGCTGGAAGCTGAGGGAAATAAAGCACTAGTAAAGATTACGATACGATGAGAAAGAAGAATTGGCAAGTTTAAACAAAACGTATAGAAACAAGTACATCTATTCAGGACAAGAATATACCAAATAAACAAAGGAACTATGCGAGTAGAAAGCAAGAACGCCATAGGTAACAAACGAGTAGCCATAAACAATGACCTCAAGTTATAATGAGTATCAAAGGGGTTACTCAGAAAAATACTTAAGTCAGCAAAAAACGTGACAGGACAAGCATGAATACAAAAACACATCGAATGTGACGACGAGAAAAAACAAGTTTGTTCATCAATGAACATTAAGATCGCAAAATATGCAAGCAAATTGCAATACATGCGCGCGTGAGAAATACGCAACGAAGTTTTGAAACAGGGATTAAAGCAGTTATGGAATACGAGCATGAGTAAGCGGAAGACGTAAATAAGCACGGCCTTGACACACATAGTACAACGAGATAAGACATATAAATAGCTGACAGAGTCCTTAAGCGGAACGAGTTTATTTTGGGAAGTAGGTAAACGGCTTCTGTACTTTAAGTAGCAACTCGTCAGACAATGCTTGGCAATCAGCCAAAGTTGAGATAAGAGAAACTTGCTTTGAACTGTGTCAAGCGTACAGGAAATAAACAACAATTTGGCCTTCCTCAGACTAGTACACAAACAAGTTTGACAACCAAGCAGTTCGAAGTACACACACAACATTTGGTGAATCAGCTGTAACTTAAAGCGGAACGAGTCACACGACATGCAGTCAATCGTAACTTGGACGTGAAAAAGCAATTTAAAGCTATATGAAATAAAGTAGAAAATCAATTTCGCATAATTGAGAGGATCACGAAATCGGACAATTTTCAACAAAAAGAAGCTTAATTCTTCTGAGCAAAGAAGACAAGCTGGGACATTGAGACGAAGGTTATGCATAAGAATATCTAGATGCTATAGAATTCAGAGTTTCAATCGGTTTCATGAGCGACTTCCAATTGCGAGGAAGGAGGGAGGAGCCGGCCGTGGCCATCCTTCTACATAACGAAAGAAGTGAAACATAGCGTACAGCAAAGTGATGGTGACTGATAGCCATGGTTTTACACAAGGGGAAGATAGTTTTCGAGGAATAGTTTAAGCAATTAACTGCTATAAAAATGACATAAGAAGATAGACGAAATAACACAAAGCAAGGCGAACTTGAATGGCCATCTTGTGCGGGAAGAAGGAAAGGCCATTTAAACAACTTACAGGGTTAGCGCAGTTGTTCACGATGAGACATCGTTTCGACAAGTGGTTTTCAAAAATATTGAGATTTGAAACATGAGCGTTCTCTTTTTCAGAAATGGGATTTATGTCAGCTGTGACGAAATGACATTGCGTTTTGGTTTGAACACTGGGATGTTGAATTCCACCAGTAATAACCCAACCAAAATCGGTGTCTCTAGCGACCACGGTTGAAGATAACTTGCGTGTTTGTTTGCGAATGCAATTCCAAAAAACATTGGCACTGAAAAGCACATCAATGGGACCTTGAGCATTAAACTGAGGATCGGCTAACCTTAAGTGCGAAGGAATCTTTAATCCGGAGGTATTGATAGAGTGACTTGGAGTGTCTTTACCAATACTGGTAAGAATGAGACAGTTTAAATTAAGATTGGTGTTTCTTTGGCAAACGTCTCTGATTTTCAATTTTGAAGACTGCAAAACTTGAGTTTTCAAATTGTCAATGCCGGTCACATTGATAGAAGTAGGCGATGACGAAAGACCTAGTTTTTTAATCAACGATTGCGAAACAAAGTTGTGCGTTGAAGCGGAATCGAGAAGACCACGGGTTCGAAACCAATTTCCAAATTTGTCTTGGATTTCAAATTGTACAGTGGTCAACAGGGTTTGCGCACTATGAAAAGGTTCGGCATTAGAAATGCAGGAAGAAGCATTAGTTGGTTCGGAGCGGCTCTGCAAGGAGCTTGTAGAGGCAGGTACTGATGACCTCGATTTATCGTGAACGTGCAATAAAGAATGATGCGGTTTTTTGCAATGAAAACAAAGATTTAATGACGTACAGTTCGAAGAAGAATGCTTAGGTGATAAGCAATTGAAACAATGTTTGCTGTTTAAGACAAACTTTCTTCGATCTTCGACAGACAATTCTTTAAAGGATTTGCACAAATACAAGGTGTGAAGCTTTTTACAGAGCGTGCATTTTAACGATTTGTTAAGCGGCCTGATATCTTCTCTTGAATTATTGAAAGAAGAACGGGTTTGTTTGTTTTCGACAAATGGGGGCTGATGTCCCTTTGAAGAAGCAAGTTTTTTTTTTCAAAAATTTGACACTGAGGATTCGTTTCGACTTTTTCGCACTGAAATGCGAGTGCTGTAAGGAATTGACATCGACTGTTGAGAAACGAGACAAGGTGTTCGAAGGAAAATTCCTTGTTGCAGGTGAGTTCGATCTCCCAGGCCTTCAGTGTCGAAAAATCGAATCTTGATGTAGCTAGGTGAATAAGTATGGTGTCCCATGTTTGGACAGGCTGTTTTAGCTGGTATAACGCTCTGACATTTAACTGCATAGAATCTAAGAGGTCTCTTAAAGATGTGACGTCATTAGGTTTTACGGCAGGTAAGTTGAAGAGACAGCGGATGTGTCGAGCGACACTCAAACGTAAATTGCCATATCTCTCTTTAAGGAGATTAAAGGCGATGTGGTAGTTGTCTGCGCTTAAAGGCAGTGACTCTACCAAGGTCAAGGCCTCAGATTCCAAAGACTTGCGAAGGTAGTAAAATTTATGTATGTCTGGGATCTCGATATTTTCATGAATTAAAGAGCAGTAAAGTTCGTAAAAAGAATACCATTCACCTTCCTTGCCTGAGAAGTGCGGTAGGCTTATCTTGGGAAGTAACGGTTTCGGTTTGTTCTTGTGAACTGAAGCGGGTGCTAACTGGGCCGGATTGATGACCTTAGTGTCCGGTTCTGAGATATTGCGGATCAATTGGTGGGCCTTTGCAATTCCTTCAAAGTACAAGGGTTCGACCTCGTCCCGATCCGATTGAAGGTCTGGACAAGCGGATTCGATCTCGGTTTGAATTTGGTCATAATAATCATAAGACCGTTCGTACAACTTAAGACGATGTGTTAAGATATCTAAATCACACTCGGCGGGATCTAATTTGTTAATAAAATTTCGGAATCTAGTGAGTTGCCCTTTATAAGAAGAACGTCTGGCAATGAGAGTTTCATCTTTTTCAGTAGGGGCCATGATAAGAAGAATAAATTGAAATACAACTCACGAAACTGTAGAGCCTTGGAGATGCTGTCAGGTTTGCAGCAGAGAATGGGTCGAAAGAACAGGACACACGAAAGGAGACAGGAGCGGCCTCTTTCCCGTTCACAGGCTTTGCATGATGTAGATATAGCTGAAAGATCCAAAGGAGATATTAAAAATTTGCAAAGTATTATCAAATGACACCTGACAAACAATAGAAATAAACAATGGACTCTCCCGGGTTTCTGGTACCAAATTTTGGGTAGATTATAGGTTAGGGAATAACCCACCCACCAAGGGAAGATGATGAAGAGAAGGAAGTAGATTTTGGAATTGGAAAAGAAGGATAGAAGAATAGGAGGAGAGTCCCACAAAAGTAATAAGTTTAGTGTAAAACACACTTAAAGGTAGTTGCCAATGGAAATTAACTTTAGGATACCTAAAGTAGGTACGAGCTTGGTCGAGGCTAACGGGAACCGCAGCTAAGACTTGGGCGGTTTGCAAGAGAGAGGCCTTAGTACCTTTCCTCCCAAGCATGTATAAAAGTACTATAGGGAAGGGTGATGATCTGGCCAGACAGATAGTAAACGATTTATTGTATATGAACGAGGGCATAAACCTAGGAAGAGCTAGGAAAGCCAGGATCCTGCCTAACTGTAGTATCAGAGAAATGATGAATCCAAAAACAAATATTTAATTTATTTAACAATGCAGGAAGTTTGAGGAAATTAACAATTATGTAATATAATTTTAATAAACATAGTTCATTTGAACCTTTTAACAAATAGGGTCGCAGACCTCTTAACATCAAACAGTTGCTCCAGGCAATTGACAATTTTTAAGGTTTTTTAAACCGTGTATAAAAATCTTGGTAAGATTTCATAAATAGGCAAAATGGAGTAATTAAAGTTTTAACATTTACAGGAGTACAAGCAGTGTACTATATGCAACCTCTGAAAGAACATTCTAACGAGAATAACAACTTCGAAGATAACAAAATGGAAAACATAAAGAATAAAAAGGAAGTTCCTACAACTTCTTATATTTATACAAAATTACTTTGTGAAATTTATACAAGGAGAGCAGGTCACTTACTGTGAACCTGAAAAGTTAATCAGAAGGAAGGTTCTAGACCTCTTATACTTTGAATAAGACTCGCCAGTCAAATGAGGCAGTTTTCATTTAGCGAGACCAAAAAATAACTCACTCAAGAGTTGAGAGAATTGTTTTCCCTGCTTTTGAAGGGAGGAACAATGTAAATTTAAAACTTGTATCACACAAGAAATTATGCAGAATTTAATTATTGTTAAACTAGCAAAGTTGGAAGGGCACTTTGTGAGTAACACCTTATAGAAAGTTACAATTTTATAAATAAGGGTTGTTAGTAGAAGGTTAAGGAAAGATCATTGGGATATAGGATCAATGTTCATGGCCGTATTTAATATAACCGGACGATCGCGACGCGGTAGAAAAGTGGAGCAAGCACTGATTATCACTATAGTCTGTAAAGATGGATGCAAAGTTCACTAGAGAAACACTGAAGTTTATGAGAAAAAAAGTTATTGCAATTATGGAGATAACTGATTGCACTAGGTAGGTGAAAGTCTATTTCTTGAAACAGTTGTGATTTACAATTAAATGCGCCATAAAATGTTCCAACGGTGGACGAAAATTCACTATTGTAGTAATTTAGTTTTGAACAGAATTCTCCCCAGTACATGAAAAATACATGACGGCAGGACTCGTAGATTGAGTACCGAATCTGGAAAGTTCCAGAACAATCTTAGCAGAAAAATGGGGTTGAGAAAATCCAACGGCGGAAATAACTTTGTAATTATAGACAGCGGGTATTAGATAATATCCCACGTAGCGAGAGGGTTTCTCGTTTAAAGCTTAAGAAAAGCTCTTTTTAGTAAGGTTGGCTTATACAAGAAAAAGCTCAACATTGCAAATCCCACGAAGAGTGATTATTGCCCCAAAGTAAATAGTTACACACTGCCTATAAATTATAATTAAAATCACTTGGAAGTTAAAACCATGAAGATGAGGTTAAAACTTTTTTAAAAATGGTACTTATCTCGATTTCATGTTGAAGTCGGAGTTCCTTAGGAAGACTATCTAGCCAACATGGCGTAGGAGAGTGTGTGCCTCTTAGTTTGAGGCTAGCTCGAGAGGAGCTTTGACTGATCGAGTCAACTGCAGACGGAGAAGTGAGAGCAGCTCAGCGGAGCACGGAGGGTCCAAGAAAAGGGGGAAAGAGAGGGGGGTAGGAGACAAAAGGAGAACATATAAGCATGGCCAACTTAAATACAACAAATTTATTTCTTGGTGAGCTGGTCTTCAAGGAGTTGATAGATGATACTAGCGCAGCATGGTGAGTAAAGAAGTAAACGTGGTCCTCTTGCTCAAGGAGAAAGTAGCTGACGATGGTAACGAGATCTGGTAGCCAAATAGATAAGTAAGTCATCTTGCACGATGAGGAATTGAGTAGCTTCAGAGGTTCGCTACTAGATGACGCTAGGTGGATCACAGAAGTTATATATCTGAAACATACTTATGAAGACATAAGAGACATGCCCAACAAGGAGAAAACAGATGATCACTGTTGGTGTTTGGCAAAGAGGAAGGAAGAAATGAACATGCAAAGAGCAATAGAAATTATATCTCTCGTACCGTGTATTCAAAGAATACACCAAGTGGGTCAAGACAAGCGACTTGTTAATGCTTCCAACTTCCGAAACAAATTTATCGATTGTAAATATCCTTTAAACCACGCATATTTGGTAACGCTTCGGCAGTGACGAATCTAGAACAAAACTAGTTGAATTAGCTGAAATAGCCTACTTTGATGAATAATAATTATGGAAATGATGACATAATAGATTTTTCTCCTACGCTATCTATAACCCCCGTGTTCGCATATGCGAAAGGCTGCAAAACCGGTAATTAATAAATTAATCTTTCTATTTTTTCGAGAGAAAAAGTCAAGAATATCAGATGTCATTTATTTTTTCATAACCTCTAAATTACCTCGTGCTGATAACTTTCCCATAATTTGTTTGCTTTTCCATTCTAAGTTAAAAATTATATTTATTTACTTACATATTATTTGTTCAGGCATGCTCGATTTTAAGACACGTTTTTCTAGCCCTGTTATAGAAATCTTTCAATTACGTCGCATCGAGCAGTCCTTTCTGAACTGACAGCCATCACTTCGCTCTCATTGGTCGACCATCCAGCATTGATCAATCACAGCACGTTTCCGGCACAAGACGTTACAGAATATTCTTGAACACCAGCTGTATTACTAATTAAGTGGTCAACTCCGGCTGCAACTTTGTGAATACATCGGAATACTTCGAATCCATCGAACACTTCGGACATCCGTCTCCGTTCACCATGGCAAACTTGCCGCACCTACGTTACTTCGTCCAGGACTTCATAATGACAACCAGTCATTCATTTCTACACGACATCTTGTCGTAACTTTGTGCTTGCTTTGTGAATACATCTAATACCACCAAGTACTTCATTTCATCAATGGCAAGCTTGCCATATCGGCGATACTTCGTCCTGGTCTTCAAACATGACAACCAATCATTCTTCTAGTAACATCGTGTGTTAAAGTGATTACTTCTAGATTCTCTTCGGACATTAGTTCCTATACTCTGGGACTTCTGCAACCATGTTAAAATTCGGCTAAGTATTTCTGCTTAAAGAAGCTTTTTCTTCATGTCTTAAAGACAAAGTGTATTCTAAGCTTCTACCAATGGAACTGCAACATCTATGAGTTCAACTGCGTACTCACTGCAAGTGATTAAATCTACTAAAGTGCTTTCAAAGTGTTACAGTGCATTTCATTTCTAAATTTCTACCTACTGCAACCATTCTGATTGCTAGGCTCAGCTCTTTTGGGTTTGTTAGGTAAGAAAATGGCGCTTGCTGGGAGGGCAGTTTGCATCTCTGTGTGGCATGGTAGGTGGCCTTGCCAATGAAGTTAGATGTTTTGTATATTCTTTTTGATGCTGTTTTGTTTTTATACGTATCTTTGACTTCTTGTTGTGGGTCCATACTGGATGATTTTGTATTAGAGTATCTGTCCGTTTTATTTTTGGAGATTGTAGGAAGCCATGTTAGTATCTGTTGAGATTTTAATGAATTTGGTGATATGCATGTGAAATGAAGATATTAAATACTAATAGTGAAACTCCCTTATGGTATAATTACCCCCCCCCCCCCCCCCGAACAAAGTGTACGGTCACAATTGGCAACCCAACGTCGGGCACGAACAAGGGAAAGTAGAAAAAGAAATGGAGGAGGATATGATTCGGGATATGTTTCAAATGCTACTAAGTAAATTCACCGGTATGGAAGAGTCTTTAAGGACAGAAATAGGATCAGTAAGAGAGTCAGTAAGCCAGAAAATAGAGTCAGTGAAAGAGAGTATGAGTAAGGAGAGTCTATGAAAGTGCAAATAGAATCTATAGCAGTGGCTGCGCGTTCTATATGTTGAGTGGTTCAGTGAACCCCCTAGAAATATATAACTCTTAGTAAAATGGTTAATCAAGTGCGTATTTCTTTAATTACATATGTAAATTTGCGCTCGGAGGGGTACTTTTGACATCAACACTCGGTTGCTCTCCGGAACCAGCGAAAAGGTTCAATTTCTGGATCGCAGGCGCGCGGCGGTGGGACGTAAGGAGGGAGCGATGGGCGCGGAGTCGGGTGAGGCAAGGGGGGGGGGGGGGTAAGCCGAGAACAAAGCTAAACTATCGCTGGTGAAAAGACCAGCTCAAACCATCGCTAGACAGGACCTACCTCGAACCACCCCGAAGTTATCCGATGTAGCCCTAGGCGATGTATTGTCTCCAAGCGTGCGGTTGAAAATTTGTCTGTTATGGTACGTTTTGAAGGGATTTTAATTTCACGATTTTGCATTATAGATATAATTAACCACAATGAACCAGAATATATTTGTAACTACGATCGGTATAACATCAATAGGCGTACGTAGCCTATGTTTATGTAATTAATGTAAACTTTTAATTATTTAGAAGTGCTCATAAAGCAAAATACGTCAAGATAAGAACATAAATAACAGTCTGCCTAACACGTTTTTGAAGCAGTGTTTATTTCTGACCCGACAGTTCAACCACCTCCGGAACAGTACCTTAGTGAATATCTTCTCAAGTCTGTGTTTATCGAAGTGCTCTATTGCATCTGACGTTCGTTATCACGGTGTGTGGCGGTGTCTTGATGCGTGTGTCGTGTATTCATCAGTGTGAAAATGAATACCGATAGGTTTCTTCTAGAGAATACATTTCCAACACTCAGTATAGAAGAAAAGTGCAAAATAAAGCAGCTTGGCAGGCCTCTTCCCTCCTTGAACATTATTCAGAAGCAAACTAGTATAGGTAAGGATTTTTGTAGAACATTTAAGCCACAGATTTACGAGAGGAATACTTGGCTATGTGGTTGCGATACCATTAATAGGCTTTTCTGTTTCCCGTGCTTGCTTTTTGCAAAGGGTAAGGACACGAATTGGACAAAAACTGGGGGAATTATGATCTCAGCCATTTAACACAAAAGATCAATAAGCACGAAGCATCTATTACACATATGAGTGCATGTTTAGATCTTTCAGATCTGGGGAAGACAGATATTAATAATAATGTTATTGGTTTTACGTCCCTTTTAACAACCCTGGCTTTTAGAGACGCCGGGGTGCCGGAATTTTGCCCCGAAAGGGATCTTTAACGTGCCAATAAATGTACTGACACTGCTCCCTCGCATTTGCGCACCCTCAAATGCCAGCTGACTGCGCCAGGTTTCGAACCTGCAACCTTGGGCTCAGCAAGCGAGAACGTTACCCCTGAGCCACGCAGCCAGACGAAAACAGATATAAGGCAGCAGCTAAGTAGCGCTTTCAGAAGGAATATTGAGAGGCATAATGATAGTGTCAGAAAAAATAGGTACGTGCTCTCGATGATCATTGACTGCGTGACATTCTGTGGTGAATTTGAACTTGCTTTGAGAGGTCATGACGAAACACTCGATTCAAACCATCCAGACGTATTCAGAGGACTCATTAATTTTACGTCGGCATTGGATACCGTAGTTAGGGGTCATTTCAACAGTGCTACAGTCTTCAAGGGTACGTCGAAAGACATTCAAAATGACATTCTGGAATGTATGTTGCATGTGTGTCGCGAGAATATTTTAGCTGAAGTAGCTACTGCAGACTTCGTCTCCCTGATAGCAGATGAAACATCTGATGTGTCTTCAAAGTGTCAGTTAGTCATTGTACTTCGATATGTATTAGCTAATGGGAAGCCTGTTGAAAGGTTCTGGCCTTTCTTAAACCCAGCAGGAAACGACGCCTGCTCATTAGCCGATTGTATAAAAGGAGTCCTCACTCACGAAGTTGGAGAGCACAAAGAAAAGGTATTCTTCCAAAGTTACGATGGTGCCAATGGTATGAGTGGCCGACACTCCGGAGTACAAACAATTGTAAGACAAAACTACCCATTTGCTTACTTGTGCATTGTTACGCCCATCAATTGAATTTAATTCTGGCTCAGGCTGCTAGCCACAACAAAGAAGTGCGATTGTTCTTTGCCACCATTGGAGAGATTCCAGCATTTTTTTTCTCATTCGCCTCAGAGAGTGGGCATTCTTGATGAGGTTGTGGGCAGAGGAGTTTCGCAGGGCTCAGCTACGAGATGGAACTTTAAATCAAGATGCGTTCTTACATTGTATGAGCATAAGGATGCAATTCTGGAATGCTTGGAGAAAATCGAAGACACGAGCAGACAAACAGCTACTATGAACCAAGCTCATGGACTGCGTCTGAAAATACAACAGCCAACGTTTACTTTTTGGTTAGAGTTCTTTTACAGTGTTATGCCTCACGTGGACAATCTATACAACCATTACAAAAGCGTTCTGCTAACCCTGGATCAGAGCGAAGTGCAGTAAGCTCCTTCGAAACTGCAATTTTGCAAGTTAGGGACAATGTTGACACCATCGATGTGGAGGAAAAATGTAGAAGACAACAGAGGGAAAAATAGATGCGAAAATAGTTATTACTCGAGAAACATTGCGGCGAAGGAGGTGTGTGACGTGATTATAAATCACAGCAAAGAGAGATTCAACTTCTCCAACCACTTACTGGCCTCCACCTTCTTTGACCACCAATTCTTCCTATCCTTCCAAAATAATTTTCCGGCGGAGAATCTTACGTATGTTATAGAATCCTATCCTTTTCTTGATAAAAATAAACCGAAAACCGAACTGCAGGTGATTTATTCAAGAAGTGATTTTAAAGAAATGAAAGATGCAACTGACTTCCTTGCTTTTTTGATAGAGAACAATCTCAAGGAACCTTTCGGAGAAATGATGAAACTTTTGAAATTAATTATTACTAGGGCCCGGATAGTTATGTGCTTAACTTTTCAGAAATATGTATTTATTTATGTGCTTAAAAGTGGGAAAATATGTGATTAAGTTTCCAAAATATGTTCTTAAATTTGTACCATATTTATATCCCCCAGTTACTCTAAAAATAGTTGAAACATCCACAGTACAAATATTCCCGCTTAACAGACAGGGTCTTGCCCCAATTTCCGAATCCTACAATATTTCCTGCAGATGCGTGATACGAAATCATATATGTGCTGTTTTCGAATTTCATTGTAAAGAATGGAAGAAAAATTCACTTGAGAAACTTTCTTAGCACTGATTGTATTGTCTTATACTGCTACTTGAGTGCGTAAATCTGCTCGATTGACGTGAAAAGTAAACTAAATGTCGCCCCCGGTACAGCTATACAAACGCGCAGTTAGTTAAACACAGCAACACCATTAACAATAGCCCTCAGATGAACTAAAATTCACTATTTGGTTTCCATCAGCAACTACAACAGTATTTTAATGTGCAAGACACTTCAACATATAGCCTACACACAAAAATAAACAGAATTTTATAATTTCCAAGTTGTAAGATACGTAAAGAACTTTCCAGTTATTCCACCGGCTGACTGTCAATGTCTAGAATAAAATAATATAGAAGAAAATCACTCGACTTATGCCACTCGAAGCCATGGGCTACACGAAACTACTTTATTGGAACGTAGCATACACATATACACAGAAAGAACAAATTGTTTTGATTTTGCGAATTTCTAAGTACAATAGAAGAAAACACTACACGGGTCGAAGCTTCGTTCTAGGCTTTACTGTTGCAATGTACAACAAGCAGCATTTTCAAGTTTACAAAAAGGAAGCTCTGCATATTTGTAGCTAATAAACTCTTGTATCGTGAAAAGCTTCTTTCCACATCGCACGAGGTTACTGGTGCATATTTAAAACATGCAATGTCTGACATTGAAAAATCTTCTTCGTTGGGCTCCAGATCTCCGTTGCCACTAAGAACACGACTTATTTGCACAAGTTTATTGTACCCCGGATTCTTTGATAAGACGTTCCGTAATATGTCCATAACTTGTTTTCCGGGCTCCCCGGGGGAATTCTCAAGCTTTTCACAGACTTGAAGAATGTCCTGCAGAGCTGACGAAAGTGGTACGTCTTTCTTCTCAAGTTTCAAGATTGTGGAACTTAAAAAAGCAAAGTTAGATTTAATGTACACCAAGTCACCTTGAACTCCCTTTGCACACATGGCTTCTGAAGACTCACTCATAGATGCAGCATGATCCTTGTTTAGTTTTTGGAGGACTCATTTTGTAACCTCAAAATTGTCCCCATAATAGCACGCTGCTTCCAGCCAAGTACCCCACCTGGTGCAAACTGGTTGTGGAGGTAGCGGCAAATCGGGGCACATTGTAAACTCACTCGACTGGGAGCTTTAATGAACACTTTCTTCACGGATGCTATTACTCTGTTCACATTTGGAAAATACTCCTTACTGTTTCTGCAACACGGTGCGTGCCGTGCGCTAAACAAGTTAAATGAATCATCTTGCTGTACAGAATTTTCAACCCTGGGATGCTTTAACCATGTAAGGTGCAGCGTCTGTAATTAATAGAAGCACTTTAGCATATCGTATGCCATCAGGCCACAGAAACACCATAGCATCATTGAAAGCTTTATCTATTGTGTAACTGTTGGTTTTCTCAAGATGAATAACTTTCAGTAAAAATTACTTTGATGGATCGCATTTTAACGCACCAACTATGATGTTGGCTACGTGACGGCCAGTATCGTCGGTCGTCTCGTCCATAGTAATCCACACAGCGTTGTCGCCAATTTCACTACGAATTCTGTGCACTGCCTCAGGGTAAAGATTAGGTAAATAGTTCTTACGCAGTGTTGACTCGTCAGAGAGAGGAATTTTGACGTACTTTTCTAACGTGCCACGTAGCACTGGATTCTGCAGTTTGTTCAGTGGTATATCAGCCGCAAGAAATGCATGACAAATGTCTTGTGAGAACTGGCAGTTTGCTGGACCAGATCTCACATCCTGCATTTCGGGAAGCAAACGTTGTGTCGACTTCTTCAAAGATGCACATTTCACGTGTTTTGCTGTCGCAACATGTTGCGTAACTTGTGAACGCATGTCTGCCGCTATGGGTTTCTCACAAATGTTGCAAAATAAAACAGTTCCATCAGTTCTAAAAACGTCTCCGAACTCCCGCACTAAACGATTCAATGTAACACATTTCGCACCTTTGGGACGCATCATATTCGTTGAAACGAGAACGCCACTGTCAGTATACTCACAAGCTTCGCAGACCACTGTGATTCCAACTAAAATTTCCCATGTATGTAAAGGACTAGTGTAGGCTTAGTGAGCCTGTTAACTCCAGCCCCCTGCTGTACTTAATAACCGGGAAATCCCTGTCTTGAAATACTACTACAGTATGGAGACAATGGAGTACTGACGAATTAGAGAAGCCAATTACTGGAATTTCAAAGGGTCGAAAATGTGGGCAGTAGCCATCCAATAAGTACAACATACGACTAAATATAGGAAATATGTGCTTATGAATAAACATGCCAGAATATGTATTTATTTATATAAACTGTAAAAATATGTAAACAAATAGAAAATATTTAATTAAATAAAAAATATTTAAACACATAACTATCCGGGCCTTAGTAATAATCAATGGTGTAATTTCATTTACATAGAGTATTTTGAAGGAAACACGAGCGCGTGACACATTTTCCATGTAACTCAGTGGGCTAGGCAGAGCAGAATGGCCATTCACGGCGAGGTTGCCAATTTTCACTCGCCGCGGCCTTCCGTAGAGCCGGCCATGGCATAAGGCAGTCTTTACCTACATCCAGATCCACTATCCCCCACCAACGAAATTATCTTCCAGGTACGCCCCTGAAGGAAAGTTATTTGAGTGCATGTGTGTAAAATGTAACCCAATTTAATATATGGAATCAATAGGAGAACTGAAAATATGTTAAATCGATATGTTAGATTATAGTCACAAATGATGGGTGAGCAGAGGAAGATGTTCGAAGCCGTATCAGGAAGGCAAATGGTGCCTTTGTCCAGCTCTACCCCATCTGGAGAAATAGAAACATTTCCAGGAAGACCAAGCTCCGCCTTTTCAATAGCAACGTAAAGTCGATTCTTCTCTATGGCTGTGAAACATGGAAAGTCACAAAACCGATCAACAACCAGCTACAGGTGTTCATTAACAGATGTCTGCGTCGCATCATGAATGTGAGGTGGCCGGAAATAATCTCAAACGAAGATCTTTGGACCATCACCAATCAACAACCGTTTAGCATCCAGATCAAGGAGAGGAAATTGCCCTGGATCGGTCACACACTAAGGAAGCCGGACGGAGCTGTTGAGAGGGCGGCGCTAGACTGGAATCCTCAAGGTGCCAGGAAGCGAGGTCGACCTAAGAAGTCCTGGAAGAGGACGATCGAAAATGAAATTGCAGAGGAGGACAAGAACTGGAGTCAAGTGAAGAGAATAGCCAGGAACCGTACTGCGTGGAGAAATTTCGCCAAGGCCCTATGCTCCGGAAGGAGCGGCAGGAATTAGGATAAGATATGTTAGATGTGTAAAGTAACTCAGCACATGGGGGTTTATTCATCTGGAAATACATAACAGTTAAAAGGTTAAACAACACATCAAATGCTACTGTGATCTTACAATAAAAAAATATAGCTAGAATAACATTCTGTCTCTCAATGTTTGTGTGATACATCGTTTTTCTGAACCGAGCTGGACTAATTTTTTAAAACATTCTCTTTTCAGTATGAATTAAATCTCTCAAGTCTGAAACTTTAGCCTCGACGGGTGTGTACTAGCATATCATTTGAACCTCAGAAATATTTTGGATGTTCTCAATGAATGTGAATGTCTGTTTAGTATCTGGTATGACAAGCGTTTTACCAGATATCTTAAACCTAGTTTTTCTACTACACTTCAACAAATGCAAGAAGAACGAGGATGATCAGCTAGGTTAGGGACAGAAGAAAGGGACACCACCTCTTACCAAGTCAACCATTTTCCTATTTGCTCGGTAGTTATCAGCCGTCAAATAAACTATATCATAGTAGAATTAATCAATTTAAGTACATTTACTGTTAGCTTCAGTAGTGTTCCATCATGTATGTTCATCACTGGAAAGAGGGCTGACATCTTTAAGTTTTGAATGTAAATATGAAAACATAAAAACCTGATTAGTAATTGTGCCTACTTTGATCCTTTTTACAGCCATTCCAAGGACTTGACCTGCCTTGAACCATGGCGGAGGATGAATAATGTATTTCATTCATCATTACTCAGCAGCAAGTAAATCACGTAAAGAGATTGTTTTTTTTTTAAATTTTACTACAATAATTCCATTTTGCATTCACGTAAATCCGTTTAGAAGTAAATGCTCGTATTTTCATTTTATGTATGTCTGTCTTACTTCGTTTAATTTCTGTATATATTCGGTCGTTTGGGCAGTGGCGGCGCGTTCTATATGTTCAGTGGTTCAGTGAACCTCCTAGAAATTTAAAACTCTTAGTAAAATGCTTTATCAAGTGCGTATTTCTTTAATTACATATGTAAATCTGAGCTCGGAGGGGAAATTTTGACATCAACACTCGGTTGCTCTCCGGAACCAGCGAAAAGGTTCAATTTCTGGATCGCTGGCGCGCGAAGGGTTCAATTTCTGGATCGCAGGCGCGCGGCGGTGGGACGTAAGGAGGGAGCGATGGGCGCGGAGTCGGGTGAGGCAAGGGGGGGGGGGGGGGGTAAGCCGAGAACAAAGCTAAACTATCGCTGGTGAAAAGACCAGCTCAAACCATCGCTAGACAGGACCTACCTCGAACCACCCCGAAGTTAGCCGATGTAGCCCTAGGCGATGTATTGTCTCCAAGCGTGCGGTTTAAACATAGTCTGCTATGGTACGTTTTGAAGGGATTTTAATTTCACGATTTTGCGTTATAGATACAATTAACCGCAATGAACCAGAATATTTTTGTAACTACGATTTGTATAACATCAATAGGCGTACGTAGCCTATGTTTATGTAATTAATGTAAACTTTTAATTATTTAGAAGTGCTCATCAAGCAAAATACGTCAAGATAAGAACATAAATAACAGTCTGCCTAACACGTTCTTGAAGCAGTGTTTATTTCTGACCCGTGAGTTCAACCACCTCCGGAACAGTACCTTAGCGAATATCTTCTCAAGTCTGTGTTTATCGAAGTGCTCTATTGTATCTGACGTTCGTAATCACGGTGTGTGGCGGTGTCTTGATGCGTGTGTCGTGTATTCATCAGTGTGAAAATGAATACCGTTAGGTTTCTCCTAGAGAATACCTTTACAACATTTAGTATAAAAGAAAAGTGCAAAATAAAGCAGCTTGACAGGCCTCTTCCCTCCCTGAACATTATTCAGAATCAAACTAGTAGAGGTAAGGATTTTTGTAGAACATTTAAGCCACAGATTTACGAGAGGAATACTTGGCTATGTGGTTGCGATACCATTAATAGGCTTTTCTGTTTCCCGTGCTTGCTTTTTGCTAAGGGTAAGGACACGATTTGGACAAAAACTGGGGTATCAGATCTCAGCCATTTAACACAAAAGATCAATAAGCACGAAGCATCTATTACACATAAGAGTGCATGTTTAGATCTTTCAGTTCTGGGGAAAACAGATATTAGGCAGCAGCTAAGTAGCGCTTTCAGAAGGAATATTGAGAGGCATAATGATAGTGTCAGAAAAAATAGGTACATGCTCTCGAAGATCATTGACTGCGTGACATTCTGTGGTGAATTTGAACTTGCTTTGAGAGGTCATGACGAAACACTCGATTCAAACCATCCAGACGTATTCAGGGGACTCTTTAATTTTACGTCGGCATTGGATACCGTCGTTAGGGGTCATTTCAACAGTGCTACAGTCTTCAAGGGTACGTCGAAGGACATTCAAAATGACATTCTGGAATGTATGTTGCATGCGTGTCACGAGAATATTTTAGCTGAAGTAGCTACTGCAGACTTCGTCTCCCTGATAGCAGATGAAACATCTGATGTGTCTTCAAAGTGTCAGTTAGTCATTGTACTTCGATATGTATTAGCTAATGGGAAACCTGTTGAAAGGTTCTGAACTTTCTTAAACCCAGCAGGAAACGACGCCTGCTCATTAGCCGATTGTATAAAAGGAGTCCTCACTCACGTAATTGGAGAGCACAAAGAAAAAGTAGTCTCCCAAAGTTACGATGGTGCCAATGTTATGAGTGGCCGACACTCCGGAGTACAAACAATTGTAAGACTAGACTACCTATTTGCTTACTTTGTGCATTGTTACGCCCATCAATTGAATTTAATTCTGGCTCAGGCTGCTAGCCACAACAAAGAAGTGCGATTGTTCTTTGCCACCATTGGAGAGATTCCAGCATTTTTTTCTCATTCGCCTCAGAGAGTGGGCATTCATGATGAGGTTGTGGGCAGAAGAGTTCCGCAGAGCTCAGCTACGAGATGGAACTTTAAATCAAGATGCGTTCTTACATTGCATGAGCATAAGGATGCAATTCTGGAATGCTTGGAGAAAATCGAAGACACGAGCAGACAAACAGCTACTATGAACCAAGCACATGGACTGCGTCTGAAAATACAACAGCCAACGTTTACATTTTGGTTAGAGTTCTTTTACAGTGTTATGCCTCACGTGGACATTCTATACAACCAATTACAAAAGCGTTCTGCTAACCCTGTATCAGTGCGAAGTGCAGTAAGCTCCTTCGAAACTGCAATTTTGAAAGTTAGGGACAATGTTGACATAATCGTTGTGGAGGAAAATGTAGAAGACAACAGAGGGAAAAGAAGATGCGAACATAGTTATTACTCGAGAAACATTGCGGCGAAGGAGGTGTGTGACGTGATTATAAATCACAGCTAAGAGAGATTCAACTTCTCCAACCACTTACTGGCCTCCACCTTCTTTGACCACCAATTCTTCCCATCCATCCAAAATAATTTTCCAGAGGAGAATCTTACGTATGTTATAGAATCCTATCCTTTTCTTGATAAAAATAAACTGAAAACCGAACTGCAGGTGATTTATTCAAGAAGTGATTTTAAAGAAATGAAAGATGCAACTGACCTCCTTGCTTTTTTGATAGAGAACAATCTCAAGGAACCTTTCGAGAAGTGATGAAACTTGTGAAATTAATTATTACTGTCCCCATGACTTCTTCTGAAGCAGAAAGATGTTTTTCCACTTTAAAGCGGATTAAGACATTCCTGAGGAGTACAATGCATGAAGATAGACTGTCTGCTCTCGCTATGTTGTCCATCGAGAAGGAGATGACTCATAAAATAGTCGATTTTAATGAGAAGGTAATTGACTTATTCGCCGCCAGGAAGGAAAGGAGGATGGATTTCCTGCACACACACACGACAGCTGTTATACCAACGCCAGCAACGTCTTCAAAATCAGACGAAACTGGATCAGCTTAAGGTAATTACACATTATATTCTCTGTCTCATTTCTCATAGTTTTGGTAACTTCTTCGAGCTGCAATCGTGCGTCTTCAAAGGAAAGTCACCTTTCTAATCATGCAATGTCACTATTTTACGTCTATTTAAACATCAAGTAACATTAAATTTGGCCACGTTATTTTTCAAAGTAGTGAATCCCCAGATGTTTTATCCACGCGCCGCCACTGCGTTTGGGCCACCTGTGGACCACGGTGCTTGTGCTTTAGCTGCTGTATGCCACTTCTAGTGTTTATGGTGGATTGTTTGGCGGCTGTTTTTTTTTTTTTTTTGCTGAAATCTTGAGCCTTTCCATTGGACCAGTAATATTTCATTTTATTGCTGAACTCTGTCTTACGTTCCTCGGACCATTTCCTGGACGCGTTGTGGTGAACTTCTGTGATGGATGTGAGGAAAGCCCTGGTTTCAACTGTCAGATGGTAGCGACTCCTGTCATTTATTGTGTTTTGCTGAATATTAAGTTCAGCAAATCCTTCTCAATTTGTTTGATCCACAAGGACCCAGTGGCTTTACCCTTCTTGGCTACCTTGAAGATCGTATACGACTGTCTGTTGTGGTCCATTTTGTACAGGTTGCCGTTGAAAGCCATTCATCTCCTTCTGATGGCATCAGTGAGGTTTTCCTGGTGTTTGTAGAGTTCGCAATTTGGTTTGTACCATCGTCTTCCATCCGGAAAGATCCTTGGTCCCACTATTTTCCGCAAGAATTTCCTTTCCTGTACCTAGAGTTTAGTGCTTTTCAGTCGGTCAACACGAATGTACCCAAAGGAGATGGGTTATGCCCTAATCCTGAAATAAATTACATGAGATTAATAAAACACTAGGATGACCAGTTTCGATCGTCAAGCGATCATCATCAGATCCATTACACTTAGGCCACAAAATCTATGTTTGAAATACAGGTGAAAATATTTACAATATGTACAATTATTTAGTTACAGTATTGGTACTGCAACTGTCAGTGTATGCTAAATGCAGTATATATGTTAGGTGAAATGCTAAATGGTGATAGCTATCCGTAGATTGTACTTTAGAGAGATTATATGGTTGTAAACTATGGTTAAACTATAAAATTTTAGGCTAACTACTTATCTGATTGTCTTCCGTATAACAGCTACTCGCAGTATTTCGTGCTCACTGGAACTCACTACGCGGTAGACTGTACCTCGAGGGCCTTTGGGGGGGGGGGGGGGTCTTGATAGTTAGAAACAGGCACTCAGTTGCATAGAGGATTGATCGTCTGACTACTGCATTATAGTGTCTCAGTTAGACATTCATCGACAGATTTTTCGAGGCATACGGCTTTCGGTCTAGTTTTATCCTCCTTTGCTCAAGAGCCATTATTTCACTGAGATATTCTGAGATCCATTCTCCAAGGTATTTTACTGCTTTCAATCTCTTGATATGGTTAGTATCACTGACTCTCATGGTTTTAGGGGCGTCTTGAATATTGGTAATGAACTCGGTCTCTCCGATGTTGATCAACAGTGTTTGGAGTTGTGTGGTGGCCTCTTGCATGTCGCTTGCCAGCAAGGTCAGGTCGTCAGCGAAGGCTAGGCAAGGGATCCTTAGGTTATCTGATTTGGTACCCATCCTTAATCCAGTGTCGACTGGTAGGTTTCTGGTCCATTCCCTGACATTGTTTCCAGAACACAGTTAAATAATATGCAAGATATTCCATCTCCTTGCCCCACCCCTGTTTTGATTGGTAGTGATCAGAGTCGATGTTGGCTCCTCTTAGCACCTTGACATTCATGATGTCACAGTTGTGTTGTCTGTCTGTTGCAATATGATCGATCTGTAACTCACCGAGCATGATGATTGAGCTGCGCCACGTCATGGCCGTCCTGGGAAGATGTTTGAAGGCCGTGGACATCAAGAGTAGTCCATACATTGTGCACAGGCTGATTAAGTGTTCCCTATTCTTGTTGGTTCTTTTATGAGCAGGGTATCGTCCTGAAGTTTTCCGGTATTTATGTTCTTTCCCAAATTTGGGCGTTGAAATCTCCTAGCGGTATAATCGTGTGGTGATGCGGCATATTATCTTTCCACGTTGTTCGTAGCGAAGTCCGCCGGTGTTTTCTGAACGCCGGTGTTTCCAAGTCGTCTCAGAGCTCACGAGTCTTAAAACTCACGAGTATCAGAATTCACGAATTCCAAGAAGAGGATTAGTAAGATAGGTTCTAACCGGTTTCTTTACCTGGCCAGTTTTAAAACTCACGAACCGGGACAGTTCTTCTTTGAACGGATAAATGCCCACCCTACCCACATAACGACTGTAGATATTTGAAAATTTAATCGGAATTGTGCGAAAAGGTCAGTTGATAGCGCCAGCCGGAACTGTGTGCCCTCTTGAAATTAGTACCTCTCTCATGAACCTGGCACAAATTATAGACGTTGAGAAACCCACGAACGCCATGGACCACACCCGGCCTTTGAAATCAAGACCAGGTTCGATAAGCCGCTGTAAGGCTTTGTCCTTTTTAATATATCTTTTTTCTTTTTTTTTCTATATTTTTATATTTGTTTAATATACGGTATATAATTTTTTTCAATTGGTTTGTATTGCAACCATTCTGATTGCAAGGCTCAGCTCTATTGTTAGGTAAGAAAATGGCGCTTGCTGGGAGAGCAGTGTGCATCTCTGTGTGGCATGGCAGGTGGCCTTGCCAATGAAGTTTCTTTTATAATTATGTTCTTTTCTTTATGCTATTTTGTTTACATATATATGTATCTTTGGCTGTTTTTGTTGGGAGTCCGTACTGAGGGATTTTGTGTTAGAGTAGCTGTTGGGATTCTCTATGGAGATTATTGTGATGCGTAAGAAGATGATTCTGATTGTAAGGAAGATTTGGTTAGGTTTAGTAGTGAGGTCTTAATATTAGCAAGAATGTCGTAAGTTATATATAAAGAAATTTGTTGGTACAATTCAAGAAATAAAGAAGAAGTATTTTTAGAAAGATGAGACCGTTATTTAATGTGGAGTGAAGAGAAAAGTGATAGTGTGTGCCTGGAAGTGCCATATGGAACGTATTCTCCGTAGTGTAAATATACACCACGCCCCAGCTTGTGAAATACCCCATTGTACGGTTACATTATGACGCACCAACGTGGAGCACGAATGGGAGATGTGAACACAAGTTTGCTCCAAATGCTACTAAGTAAATTCACCGGTATGGAAGAGTCTTTAGGATCAGTAAGAGAGTCTTTGGGATCAGTAAAAGAGTCTTTAAGTACGGAAATAGGATCAGTGAAAGAGTGTATGAGTAAGGAAATAGGAGAAGTTAGGCAGCAAGGAGAGTCTATGAAAGCTCAAATAGAATCCATAGGTAAGCAGGTAGAATCTGTAAAGGTGTGCGTAAACGAAGCAATAAAGAAACAGGCTGAAGCAACCAATGCTAAGATTGACGAGTTAAGCAAAGAAGTACAAGAACATAAAACTGTGATGAGAGAAGGAATAGCGAAAAATAAGGATAGCGTGGATAGCCTTAAGGAGGAACAGGTGACATTGATGGAGAGGAATGAGAAGCTCAAGGAAGAGAAAGAACGATGTGAAGAAGAACAAGGTTATATGGATGAAGTGAATGAGCTATGTGCGATTAAGGAGCAGGAAAATTATCCGAGATGTGGGGGGCGTGAGAAAGCATGTGATTTGGAAGAAACTGAAGGAAAGGAGGCAGGTGAAAGAAAGGAAAAGGTAGAAGAGAAAGGAGAAACTGATAAGGAAGAAGGTGAAACAGAAGGGCGTGAGAAAGCAGGTGATATGGCAGAAACTGAAGAAGAGAAAGAAGAATCGGATAAAGTTGGTCATAAGGAGGACAGTAGCAGTCAAGAAAAAGAGGCTAAAGATGAAGGTAAAAGTGCAAGAGAAGGTCATGGAGAAGACAACATACTGGAAGAAGATAAGGTTAAGAAGAAACAGGGGAAAACCAAGTGGAAGAAGAGAATGGAACTGTTGAGTAAGACAAGACAGACGAGGAAGAGGTGGAAAATGTGGAAAGGAAGAAGAGAGAAGTGGTTGAGAATGAAGACAAAGAGGACCAGGAGAATAGATAAAAGAATGAGCTGGAAAGCAAAGAGAAGGAGTAGGAAGAAGATGAGATGTCAGGGAAAGGAAGATAAGTGAAGGATCAGACCAAAGGAGGAAGAAAAAGAAGAAAGGAAAATATGATACTGAATCAGAGGAGACAGACCAAGAGAAGAAAAAGAAAGAAACATATGATACTGAATCAGAGGAGACAGACCAAAGGAAGAAGAAAAAGAGAGGTTTGGAATACAGGAGACGGGGAGGCGGGAGGCATCGTAGAAGACGACGAGGAGGAAGGCGTGGGAGACGCAAGAATTACAGATGACGAAGGAGGCGTGGAGGCAGGAGGAGAAAAATGTATTATTTTCATTTGTGTATTTTTAATGTATGTGATCCTCACGTGCTTCTCACGTGAGAATTACATAGAGGGGCGATTGCAACCATTTTGATTGCAAGGCTCAGCTCTATTGTTAGGTAAGAAAATGGCGCTTGCTGGAAGGGCAGTGTGCATCTCTGTGTGGCATGGCAGGTGGCCTTGCCAATGAAGTTTCTTTTATAATTATGTTCTTTTCTTTATGCTATTTTGTTTATATATATATATAACTTTGGCTGTTTTTGTTGGGAGTCCGTACTGAGGGATTTTGTGTTAGATTAGATGTTGGGATTCTCTATGGAGATTATTGTGATGCATAAGAAGATGATTCTGATTGTAAGGAAGATTTGGTTAGGTTTAGTGGTGAGGTCTTAATATTAGCAAGAATGTCGTAAGTTATAGCCTATATAAAGAAATTTGTTGGTACAATTCAAGAAATAAAGAAGTATTTTTAGAAAGATGAGACCGTTATTTAATGTGGAGTGAAGAGAAACGTGATAGTGTGTGTATGGAAGTGCCATATGGAACGCATTCTCCGTAGTGTAAATATACACCACGCCCCAGCTTGTGAAAAACCCCATTGAACGGTTACAGTATACATGATTAACGCAACAAGAAAGGATTTGCTTTCTGTTTAATCCACCTTAAGGATGAGGGAAGTGACTCTCAGAAATGCACATATACTTCGTTCATTATTTTGTGTGTGTGTGTTTCGTTCGATCCTGGTATCAAGTTGGTGGTATATTTTTCTTCTTTTAGGTAGATTTCATTAGAAAGCTAACTATTTCAATGGGTCCCATGTTTCGACTTCCGGAAAATTTCGACATATCCTCGCGTTTCACATCCCCCAGACCCCAAAACCACCGTCAGTTCAAAAGTTTATATATAATTTATGTATATATATATATATGTATATCAGTTTCTTGTGGACACGATAACTGCCGTAATTTTGCCCCAATCACTTTGAATTTTTTACATAATAAGTATCCCATTAAATTCTCGGTCGAATTCGTTAATAGGCAAAATCGGTCAAAGGGGGTGAAAATGGGGGGCTTTTTTTCGAAAAAGTGAAATATCGTTATAACTCTCTTAATACATGAAATATAGAATTCATTCAAAGTTCATAATATGTGTCGGATAAGTGCCAAAAATTTATGTCAAATAAGTTTTTTGATAGCATCAACCATTGACCAAAGGGGTGGAAAAAAGTAGGTTTTTCGGGAAACATTAATCATATCTCTCATAATAGGCACAATATCAAAACCGTACAAAATGGAAAATATTCCCCTAATAATTACCTAAAACTTTGTCTGAAAGAAATTTTGATGACCCACCATTACGCCAAGGGATGAGAAAAACGATTTCGGAATTAAAGAAAATGCCAAGTGCCATCAGAGGTTACCATGACAACGCTTCTAAATTGATGAGGGATGAGCTATCAGAGGTTGCCATGACAACGCCATTGACGAGATCACAATTCATGTTTAGCCTACTTTTCACACTTTGCAAAAATGAGGAAAAAATAGACTTAAGAGATCGATCTGGGAAAATGTGTCTGTCTGTCTGTCTGTCCTTCTGTCTGGCTGGCTGTGTGTGTGTGTGTGTGTGTGTGTGTGTGTCCCCCTATCAACTCCTAAACGGCTGCAGCAATCGAAACCAAATTTAGTATGAGTAAAGATGTATACCGGAATATCTCAAGCCCATATTTGAAAAAGATGTCAGTGCTACCAACTGCTAAAAAAACGCATTAGAAATTTGAGTTCCATGTTGGATATCATGGAAGGCATACATGGGAGCAATTCCAAAATTGGCACACATGTAGATAATACTATTTCAGTTTAATTTCCATGACAGTGTTGCCAAAATAATTTTAAGCCTTCTGATAAGTCCAATTTTTAAATGCACTTAACTTCTACACTATCAATTGGATTTCAACCAAATTATGTATGTAATATATGCACATAAGCAGGTATGACTGAGCGTATTCTTAAGAGCCACCAGGGCTGCCAACTCTTAATAATTGCTCTCTCTATTTTTTATCCAAATACCAATATATCAGAAAGTATGCAAGCCGACAGCTTTAAACTATGCACGCATATAGTACCTGACTTTTACATTAATTTGGAGTATCTTATATACGTCAGTTCTACCAACATGATTCTAAGCCTGCTGATAGGACCAATTTTTAAATACATGTAACTTCTATACTGTCAGTTGGATTTCAACCAAATTTCGTATGTGCTATGTGTAATATAACAGATATGACTATAAGTATTCTTATGAGCAATTAGGGCTGCCAACTGTGAATAAATGGTGTCTATATTTTTTACCCTAATATCAATATATCAGAAAGTATGCAAGCCAACAAGTCTATACTTTGCATACGTATAGCACCTGACATTCTAGATTAATTTGGAGTAATTAATATAAGTCAGTGATGCCAATATGATTCTATGCCTGATGATAGCTCCAATTTTAAAATACATATAACTTCTATACTAAAAAAATGGATTTCATCCAAAATTGGCACAAAAAGATATCATAATATTTCCGATTATTTCTGACCAGCATACGCACAGGCGCGGATCTAGAGTTTGGTTTGGGGGGGAGGGTCAGAGATTCGATCTAGAGTTTGGCTTTGGGGGGGGGGGGGGTCAGAGAATCGAAATTGTTAAGAAAAATGGTATCACTAAAAACGCAATCACAAAATAACCGAACGTACAAAACCAGACCAATTTTTTTGCAAGCTTCATGGATAGAAATTTGATGCGTTTAGCGCACCAAAAATATTCGTACAAATTGCAACGGCGTGTTTTGCGACTTTTACATCGAGCTTCGAGAAAAGGATCAAGGTGAAGGTACGTTACAGTTTCGGCAATTCGAGTGATACCGACAAAGGGAAAAAGTCACAGCTTAAATTGCCAACCAAGTTTGCAGTTTGGACGTCGGCAAAAATTTTTGGTGCGAAAAAGCCCCCCCCCCCCCCCAGGTTCCTATCCGTGCATTGCTGCATATTGGAACAACGAAAAGAAGTATTGCCACTCGCCTCAAGGAACACGAACGACACAGCCGGCTGGGACAAACAGATAAATCCACTGCTGCAGCACACTCCCTACTCGCAGGTCACGACATAAGATATGGAGACACCGAAGTTCTGTCCACCACGGTGTCTTATCATGCCAGGCTACAAAGGGAGGCCATTGAAATCCTGAAGCATACTAACAGCTTCAATCTTAAGGAGGAAGCAGAACGTGTGAACTTAGCTTGGCTTCCAGTTCTTAATCCCCTCAAGCCTGCCCTCATTGACCGTCGTAGACGAGAAGATGCAACGGAAGAGCAGCCCTGTCCTTGATGCATTACTTTTATGTGGTACGCCGTTGCTATGGTAGCCTCTATGTGTGGGTTGTTGACTATTTATATATCTTCTGTTTACTTGTTTTACCTCGCTTAATGTAACCTGTGAATATGCTGAACCCAGTTGTCAGCGAAACGTCAGGATAACAAAATAATGTCCTTAGAACGCGGCCTATTAGCCCGCGAAACAGAGATTGCAAAAGATATGTTTCCATATTGGCGGCGAACGCTGAGGAATAGTGTCTAAAGGATTCCACACACTGGTACGGTACGTGGTAGTGGTAAGGTATAGCGGTATGACATATACTGTGGTATATGAAGATCCAAAGACTGGAGCGGTAATACCGCTACACTCGACCGGTATTGCAGCAATACAATATGCCGCGATGGTACAAACACTGCTTGTACAAAACTTCACGTATACCGTCTGCAATTTCGACTTCGTATTCAGTATAAAGAGCTATGTTACTACTGACCGAAGGCGAAGATAGTAATGACTAGTAAGTTTTCACTATGCTACCATAACTAACCCCACCACTACAATATTATTTCGTAATGATGATATTACGTATGTAACTAATATTTTCATATTTCGTATCGCAGCCTAAAAATATCTCAATCATATGATAACCTTCAGCCAATTTCCTTTCAAATCTTGTCTTTCTTCTTATTGTCCTTGCAATCAGAATTCTTTGTATCATGAAGTATATTACCGGTATAAAGATTCACAATTACAATAAGTCGCTCCATATCTGAGCAAAATTGTCTCGTACCGGCCACGTCTGTGTTTCTTGGCGTTGATATTACAAATGTTCAGTCATATATATACCTAGCTCTACTAAACACTACCAAACCTACAATGACACCAACTAATGGTCGCTGCCCTCCTAAAACAAAACAAAACGTCATAAACCTAGAAAGTGTGGCAACTATTACTGGTAAAATACTAAAGCATTAAGCATCTGAAAAAGAACTATTTATATTTGGTACCTACTATATTGCAAGGCTAACAATCTCATCAACAAACTGTCTCACTCCACCAACTAATCTATGATGGTGTAGCTACTGTAACGTGTTTTTCGAGGGGTTTTTATGCCACTGGCATAAGTCAGTAGGAAGCCATTCTATATTTATTTACGCGGCAAATTGTTCAGCCAAGAGAATTTTCATGTTAATTTATTATTATTATTATTAATTTATTATAATTATTATTAAGATATTTTCGGAGCATTTTATAAAAATTATAAGCATACAGATAGGTTTTCTATGTCTTAGAAAACGCTATCAAGCAAATTATTACGAACGACAATATCATAGAAAGTTATGTGATTACGGAATTTAACGGAGTTTCGTCAGTTAGGGTATATCGAGAGACGTGACTCACTGGGAATTCAAGTACACGCTTAATCTTGTCGGGAAGTATTACGCAAGCGGGGTTGCAGCGTCAAGAAAAGGCGGATAGTTGGAACGGAACCCTCCCGCCGAGTGTAATGAGCCAGAGGAGGGGAGTATAGCGCGTGGGGTGCAGCCAATCAGTGGAGACCACGTAAGCTAGAAGTCGGGACTGGAGTGGGGAGCCGACATGTGGATATATCGTTCGACGCGCCGTGGAACGAGGACTATCAGTGTAGAACTTGCCGAGTATGGTTGGACGCGGGAGTCGTTCCGAAGTGCCGTGGAACGAGGACTATCAGTGTAGAACTTGCCGAGTATGGTTGGACGCGGGAGTCGCTCCGAAGTTCCGTGGAACGTGGACAATCTGTGTAGAACTTGCGGAGTATGTTTGCACGCGGGAGTCGCTCCGATGTTCCGTGGAGTGGGGGACTATCTGTGTAGAACTTAACGAGTTCGGTTGCAAGTGGGAGTCGCTCCGATGTTCCGTGGAGTGGAGGACTAACTTTTGTAAAACTTAACCAGTGTGGTTGTACGAGTGTTTGGGTCCGATGTACGGACCATAGAATTATCTAATCTACCAGAATATCATCAAATATCGACGGAGATGGAGACGTCCAGGACACTGTGGGAAGCTCACAGCATCATCCAGTACGAGGGAGAGGCTTCGGCCATTTCCAGTGGTAAGCGCGAATGACGCAGAAATACGCAATCTCTCGTTTCTCTTTGTTTTATATTCAATATTTCAGTAACTTCATAGCTTGGGAAAAAGAGTAAAATCAATAATTTATCAGACTCCGTTTTCACGTAATTTTCTATCGGTAATATTAAAATCGCAACGCTCCAATTTAAATTTTAAACTTATTATTATTATTAATTTTGCTATACTTGTTTTATATAATAAATTCAATTCTTTTACAATGCAATCTTTGCTTTCAGTAGGTAGCATTAGATATAGACCAATTCCTTCTCCTGATACAATTGTTTGTTGGGTTAATGATCAAATCATACCACGATCTGAGTGAATAGATTCTTGAAGGTGTTCTACCAGAGCTAGACGTTGTTAAATACAAATTTAGATTTCAGCATTGCATTGAGGTCTTGGCGCCCATTAAAACAACATAGCTTAGGCAAAGGTAAACAGTTACATTTTTCACCCAACAGTTTGGGGCAGCCAAACCGTTACATTTGTCGCTACCAACATGGGGGCATTAATTAACATTACACTTGTACGCTCAACGTGGAGCAACGTGAAAACGTTACAATTGTCGCTCAACGTGTGGGCTAGCAAAACTGCTACATTTGTCGCTCAACGTGTGGGCTAGCAAAACTGCTACACTTGTCGCCGACAACTTGGGGCTGAAAACCTAATAACATTTGTGGAAGGAGAAGGGTATATATTTATGTGCCTGTATTTTGGGGGTTATTTGTCTGTATCAGTGTATATCATTATGGGGGATGAGAAAGAAAGACAGATGAGGTTACGTAGAGGTCATCAACTGGAGAGTGATGATACGAGCAGTATGTCGAGTGATGGTAGTACCGGGGTAGCGGAGGTAAATCCTGATACTGAAACAGAGAGTGTAGGCGGCCAACCAGAATTAAAAACTTTACTTCTCGAGTTCATGTATCAGAACAAAGTTAGTAGTGATGCCTTAAATGCAAAATTAGAACAAAACAGTAGGGAAAATAAAGAAAGTACAGTTGCCTTAAACGCCAGATTAGAACAAAACAGTAGGGAAAATAAAGAAAGTACAGATGCCTTAAATGCTAAATTAGAACAAAACAGTAGGGAAAATAGAGAGAGTAATGAAACTTGAAACGCCAGATTAGAACAAAACAGTAAGGAAAATAGAGAGAGTAATGAAACTTTAAACGCCAGATTAGAACAAAACAGTAAGGAAAATAGAGAGAGTACTGAAACTTTAAATGCCAAATTAGAACAAAACAGTAGGGAAATGAGTGACAAATTCGAACTGATTAGAGGTGAGATCAGGGGGGGGGGGGGTGATGGAAGAAAAGGCTAAAGAGATTATTGCAGATATTGACAGAAAATTAGGAAAAGTACAGGAGGAGTTGGAAATTAGAATCAGTACACAGGCTGAAAATTTAAAAGAACTAGTGCAACTGGAAACACAGCAGGTCAAAAAGCAATTGGGGGGAGAAATTGACAAAATTCAGGTAGCTACTAAAGAGGTTAAGGAACAGCTGGGGGGTAGAATTGAGAAAGTCCACTCACAAATAGTTGCAGAAGTAAATGATTTAAGAGAGAGTAATAGAGAGAGCATTAGCAAGATTGAGGAGAAAAAGCAAAGTTATATGATAAAGTAGAAGAATCAGAAGGAAACATTAAATTAACTGTAAACAGTATTGAGAGGAAGGCTGAGGAGAAAATCGCAGAATTAGAGTTAAAATTAAAAGCTAGGATCAGGCAAGAAAATAGTCAGAATAGGCCAGTTTTTGTGAATAGCACACACAGGGAGGTAGAACTGGGTGAGTTCAGTAATCGACAGGGGTGCCCAATGGAGTTCATGAACACTATAGAAAATAAATTCGGGGAGAGTTTGGAAAATGGTAGTATTGAGTGGTGCCAGGTAGTTGAAATTTTAGAACAAGAGTTTGTGGGGGAAACGAGGAATTGGTTTGCTGTCTACAGAGACAAGTTTACTGATATTAATGACTTTAAAATGAAATTCTGTGAAAAGTTCTGGAATGAGGTTATTCAGTCGCAGCATCGTGAGGGAGTAGTGTGTGGTAAATATAACCCTAAAGGAAGCTCCACCATGACCGAATACTTTTTAGGGCAGGTATTAGTGTGTAAATATCTGGATGGGTTGAAGGAGGAAAGTGATGTGGTGAGGTTGCTACTTAGGCACTTTCCCTATAGGATCAAGGAGGCTGCTTGTATCCAGAATGTAAAGACTATATCACAAGTAGAAAATTTGTTAAGCACATTTGATGCACTAGGGAGAGGGGGTTATGAGGACAATTTCAATCGGAACCAGGGTAATAATAATAGACCTAATGAAGCCAGGCATCAAGAAGTTCAAGGGAACGGTGGCGAAGGGGCCAACCCTCAAAATAGAAATAACAATAATCAGCTAAATCAGAACAGAGGAAATGGCTATGGTAATCAGTATCAAGGGAGGAACAATGATTTCAGGGGAAATCAAGGGAGGAACAATGATTACAGGGGAAATCAAGGGAGAAACAATGATTTCAGGGGAAATCAAGGGAGAAATTATAATGACAATAATTACAACCAGAATAGGGGTCAAGGAAGAGGACAGCCTAGTGGTAGTAATATACAGCCAAACAATGACAAAACAGCCCAGAACAACCAGACCAGTTCAGTAGTTAGTAGTACTACGGCCAGCTGTAGCGGTTCTTTAAACGCGAACCAGGCTGCGAAGTAAGGTCAGAATCTCAGTCTGTAGCTTGCCCTGTCTATACAATTATACAGGAACCCTATGACCTAAATGTAAGAAATGAATTATTACATGAACTAAATGATGAAGGTATTATTCAGGAAGTGGTTAGTAAGAGCCCCATAGTTAAATTTAACGTGTCCGAGGCGTACACAGATGTTTTAATTGATAGTGGTTGTATGAAGAGTTGCATAAGTAGTGCATTTTATGATAAAATGAAAGGAACTGGAGTAAATTTTGAGGAGATGCCAATTAAAAGCACTTTTGTTATCACAGCTGTTGGGAAGAGGTCTAAAGTAATTTCTAAGCAAGTTTTAGTAGACATTAAAATTAATAATCATGTAGAGAAGCAGATTTGTCTTGTAATTCCAAATTTAGTATTCAGTGTTATCTTGGGATCAGAGTGGCTAAGTAGTGTGTCTGGTAACTTATGTTATGATGTAGGGAGTTTGAAATTTAAATGGGGAGATTCTGAAGTAGAAGTAGCGTTCAATGACCAAATTCAGAGAAGTAGTATTGTAGGTGTGGTTTGTACTTTAAATGAGATATCGCCAGCCGTAGAGCGGGGTTCTCCATGTTTAGTGGGCAGTGTGATTACGAACGGAAGTCTAGAGGACTCGTTACGTGATGCTGCATTTCAGGGTAATATAGAGGATGAACAGTGTGTTCGGCTATATGATGTGTTATGGTGTAATAGGAGAGTTTTTGAGGATCGCATTGGTATGGTCAATTGCTATACCCATTCATTGAACGTTATTGATAGGTCAGTATTCACAGGACATAGATATCCTGTACCTTTCGCTTATCAGAGTGCAGTTGAGGCACAAATTAATCAGATGCTTGAAGATGGGATTATTGAGCACTCTAACAGTCCATATGTTAATTCTTTGATCACGGTACCCAAGACCGACGGCACAGTTCGTATTTGTTTAGACGCTCGTTTGGTTAACAGTAGAATTAGTTCAGATCAGCTGAAATCTATGTCAATAGAGGAATTAATGCAAACATTTGAGGGGAAGAAGTATTTCACTTGTGTAGATTTGAGTTCCAGTTTTTGGCAAGTGCCACTTATGTACGAAGATAGACCATTTACAGCTTTTAGGCATAAATATAACCTTTATCAATTTTGTAGAACACCTTATGGGTTAAAGAGTAGTTCAGCAGCTTTAATTAGGTCTTTAAACATCGCATTAGGGGATGACACAGGAGAGTTTGTAACCATTTACATAGATGATATGGTAATTATTTCACGCAGTTTTGAGGAGCATCTACGTCATTTAGATATAGTTTTTCAGAAGTTAGATCAGGCAGGGTTCACTTTGAAGCTGTCTAAGTCGTCATTCTGTCAGTCAGAAGTGACATTTTTAGGTCATAGAGTGTCGAGTAGAGGGGTGACACCAGAGGAAAGTAGGGTTAGCATGTGTGGACAGTAGCAACAGGGCATCGTTACAGACACTGAGAAATATGCTAGTAGAGCAACGTGAGGACGTTCATTTAAGGGAGCCACTTGCAAGGTTGGAAGCAGGTGACGCAGGAACATTTATAGTTTCCAAACGTATTGGGAAAACAGCATATGTGCTGGAGAATAGTGAGGGAAACAGATTATACGGAACGTATAATATACATAGCCTACGAAAATATGTGTCATAAAGTGAGTGTGTTTAGCTGGCGAGCCAGCCTATCAAATGAGTAAGTGTGGTGTTTGGTGCGTGGGAGGAGATGGTCTTCCAGGCAGGCGTATCAGAAGTCACTCAGGGGGGTAGTATGTAAATAAATGAGAGTTTTTAAGGTACAGGGAAATATGACGGGATTGTCGGATGCTCTTGAGCACTAAAATGTCTCGATACACCAAGGCCAGAATTTGGTAGCGCTGGTGAATTCCCATTTGCCTCCTAGAGATGGGTGAGCGGTTGAACAGGGTATTTTTGCTTAAGGCGTCCACGAGGCAAAAGATGGGCCATCAGAAGGCGAGACAGTCCTTCATGAAACTCATACATATCAGCACACGTGATTTCTGTTTACGGCCTCGCCATGTAAGATTTGTAAGTGTGTAATTTAAGGTAATTTGTACAAAGGTATTTTGGCAAGTGCCACTTATGTACGAAGATAGACCTTTTACAGCTTTTAGTCATAAATATAGCCTTTATCAATTTTGTAGAACACCTTATGGGTTAAAGAGTAGTTCAGCAGCTTTAATTAGGGCTTTAAACATCGCATTAGGGGATGACACAGGAGAGTTTGTAACCATATACATAGATGATATGGTAATTAGTTCACGCAGTTTTGAGGAGCATCTACGTCATTTAGATATAGTTTTTCAGAAGTTAGATCAGGCAGGGTTCACTTTGAAGCTGTCTAAGTCGTCATTCTGTCAGTCAGAAGTGACATTTTTAGGTCATAGAGTGTCGAGTAGAGGTGTGACACCATAGGAAGGTAGGGTTAGTATGTGTGGACAGTAGCAACAGGGCATCGTTACAGATACTGAGAAATAGGTAGGCAGAGCAACGTGATGACGTTCATTTAAGGGAGCCACTTGCAAGGCTGGAAGCAGGTGACGCAGAAACATTTATTGTTTCCAAACGTATTGGAAAAACAGCATATGTGCTGGAGGATAGTAAGGGAAACAGATTATACGGGACGTATAATATACATAGTCTACGAAAATATGTGTCATAAAGTGAGTGGGTTTAGCTGGCGAGCCAGCCTATCAAATGAGTAAGTGTGGTATTTGGTGCGTGGGAGGAGATGGTCTTCCAGGTAGGCGTATCAGAAGTCACACAGGGGGGTAGTATGTAAGTAAATGAGAGTTTTTAAGGTACAGGGAAATATGACGGGATTGTCGGATGCTCTTGAGCACTAAAATGTCTCGATACACCAAGGCCAGAATTTGGTAGCGCTGGTGAATTCCCATTTGCCTCCTAGAGATGGGTGAGCGCTTGAACAGGGTATTTTTGCTTAAGGCGTCCACGAGGCAAAAGATGGGCCATCAGAAGGCGAGACAGTCCTTCATGAAACTCATACATATCAGCACACGTGATTTCTGTTTACGGCCTCGCCATGTAAGATTTGTAAGTGTGTAATTTAAGGTAATTTGTACAAAGGTATTTTGGCAAGTGCCACTTATGTACGAAGATAGACCATTTACAGCTTTTAGTCATAAATATAGCCTTTATCAATTTTGTAGAACACCTTATGGGTTAAAGAGTAGTTCAGCAGCTTTAATTAGGGCTTTAAACATCGCATTAGGGGATGACACAGGAGAGTTTGTAACCATTTACATAGATGATATGGTAATTAGTTCACGCAGTTTTGAGGAGCATCTACGTCATTTAGATATAGTTTTTCAGAAGTTAGATCAGGCAGGGTTCACTTTGAAGCTGTCTAAGTCGTCATTCTGTCAGTCAGAAGTGACATTTTAGGTCATAGAGTGTCGAGTAGAGGTGTGACACCATAGGAAGGTAGGGTTAGTATGTGTGGACAGTAGCAACAGGGCATCGTTACAGATACTGAGAAATAGGTAGGCAGAGCAACGTGATGACGTTCATTTAAGGGAGCCACTTGCAAGGCTGGAAGCAGGTGACGCAGAAACATTTATTGTTTCCAAACGTATTGGAAAAACAGCATATGTGCTGGAGGATAGTAAGGGAAACAGATTATACGGGACGTATAATATACATAGTCTACGAAAATATGTGTCATAAAGTGAGTGGGTTTAGCTGGCGAGCCAGCCTATCAAATGAGTAAGTGTGGTATTTGGTGCGTGGGAGGAGATGGTCTTCCAGGCAGGCGTATCAGAAGTCACACAGGGGGGTAGTATGTAAGTAAATGAGAGTTTTTAAGGTACAGGGAAATATGACGGGATTGTCGGATGCTCTTGAGCACTAAAATGTCTCGATACACCAAGGCCAGAATTTGGTAGCGCTGGTGAATTCCCATTTGCCTCCAAGAGATGGGTGAGCGCTTGAACAGGGTATTTTTGGTTAAGGCGTCCACGAGGCAAAAGATGGGCCATCAGAAGGCGAGACAGTCCTTCATGAAACTCATACATATCAGCACACGTGATTTCTGTTTACGGCCTCGCCATGTAAGATTTGTAAGTGTGTAATTTAAGGTAATTTGTACAAAGCTATTATTTGTGTCAGGAGAACTGGTCTGTGTTGAGAACTAGTATTAAGTAGAATATGGTCTACGGGAACTTAACAAGACAGGGCGATTACGGCCCAGAAATATTTGGTGTTATATGTAATGCGCATTTACTGTTTTTTTCAGAAGTCAATATTAATTTAATCTGCTTTAAAGAGAGATTAAGTATTATGGTCACGAGGCGCTGCCACAATAGTGTGATCGTGTGCTCAGTGATAAGTGAGATTAAATGTCACCATAAGGAAGGGACCTCCAGTGAAATTAGGAAGTTCTAGGGAGATATAAATATATCAGAACACCTTCAATGCGTGTGATATGACATCATAAATACATAGTGCTCACACATTAATTATGTCTATTTCTCCAACATAGAGAAATTTGAGAGGCAGAAATATCCGTGGAACACTATTCTATATAAAAAACATTGGACTGGTTGCAAAGTGCAATCCATAGTGACAACAAACTTTGACGCAAAGTGCGTGAAGAAAAATTATGAGTGTATATATCTGTAATTTAGGGTGATCTCATTTATGTAATATGTATTTTGGATGGGGTTTATTAACGTGTCTGTGATAATCAGATAATGGACCGTCGTTACGGTAAATCATCCGATGATCCGAGGCGAATATGTAACGTGTTTTTCGAGGGGTTTTTATGCCACTGGCATAAGTCAGTAGGAAGCCATTCTATATTTATTTACGCGGCAAATTGTTCAGCCAAGAGAATTTTCATGTTAATTTATTATTATTATTATTAATTTATTATAATTATTATTAAGATATTTTCGGAGCATTTTATAAAAAATATAAGCATACAGATAGGTTTTCTATGTCTTAGAAAACGCTATCAAGCAAATTATTACGAACGACAATATCATAGAAAGTTATGTGATTACGGAATTTAACGGAGTTTCGTCAGTTAGGGTATATCGAGAGACGTGACTCACTGGGAATTCAAGTACACGCTTAATCTTGTCGGGAAGTATTACGCAAGCGGGGTTGCAGCGTCAAGAAAAGGCGGATAGTTGGAACGGAACCCTCCCGCCGAGTGTAATGAGCCAGAGGAGGGGAGTATAGCGCGTGGGGTGCAGCCAATCAGTGGAGACCACGTAAGCTAGAAGTCAGGACTGGAGTGGGGAGCCGACATGTGGATATATCGTTCGACGCGCCGTGGAACGAGGACTATCAGTGTAGAACTTGCCGAGTATGGTTGGACGCGGGAGTCGCTCCGAAGTGCCGTGGAACGAGGACTATCAGTGTAGAACTTGCCAAGTATGGTTGGACGCGGGAGTCGCTCCGAAGTTCCGTGGAACGTGGACAATCTGTGTAGAACTTGCGGAGTATGTTTGCACGCGGGAGTCGCTCCGATGTTCCGTGGAGTGGGGGACTATCTGTGTAGAACTTAACGAGTTCAGTTGCAAGTGGGAGTCGCTCCGATGTTCCGTGGAGTGGAGGACTAACTTTTGTAAAACTTAACCAGTGTGGTTGTACGAGTGTTTGGGTCCGATGTACGGACCATAGAATTATCTAATCTACCAGAATATCATCAAATATCGACGGAGATGGAGACGTCCAGGACACTGTGGGAAGCTCACAGCATCATCCAGTACGAGGGAAAGGCTTCGGCCATTTCCAGTGGTAAGCGCGAATGACGCAGAAATACGCAATCTCTCGTTTCTCTTTGTTTTATATTCAATATTTCAGTAACTTCATAGCTTGGGAATAAGAGTAAAATCAATAATTTATCAGACTCCGTTTTCACGTAATTTTCTATCGGTAATATTAAAATCGCAACGCTCCAATTTAAATTTTAAACTTATTATTATTATTATTAATTTTGCTATACTTGTTTTATATAATAAATTCAATTCTTTTACAATGCAATCTTTGCTTTCAGTAGGTAGCATTAGATATAGACCAATTCCTTCTCCTGATACAATTGTTTGTTGGGTTAATGATCAAATCATACCAAAATCTGAGTGAATAGATTCTTGAAGGTGTTCTACCAGAGCTAGACGTTGTTAAATACAAATTTAGATTTCAGCATTGCATTGAGGTCTTGGCGCCCATTAAAACAACATAGCTTAGGCAAAGGTAAACAGTTACATTTATCACCCAACAGTTTGGGGCAGCCAAACCGTTACATTTGTCGCTACCAACATGGGGCATTAATTAACATTACACTTGTACGCTCAACGTGGAGCAAAGTGAAAACGTTACAATTGTCGCTCAACGTGTGGGCTAGCAAAACTGCTACATTTGTCGCTCAACGTAAGGGCTAGCAAAACTGCTACACTACTATTGCTGTGATATACTTAAGCAATAAGTCCTAAACTATTGTAGAATTGTAAATTAATGCAGAAATAGCCTACGAGTACTCTGCTGATATGATGATAAAAATCTAGAGCTGCAGCATACAAAAACAGTGTTTGTCTACTAATAATGTGTTGAAAGATCTGATATGGAGACTAATCTCAAATCATGGAATGTCTACCAGCGTGTTCACAAGAGTGGTACCGTTTGGTATACCACTGCAGCGTCAGAATTGCAACCATTACACTTGCCATGCCAGTGTCTAAGACCCTTAATAATGTAAATGTTTTCATGGGTCAATGTTTTGGACGTTTTGTTGCCACAATATGAACATTTAAGTATTCACCGCAATGCCCCTCATTATATTCTTCGCATCAATTAGAGATAACTGTTCAAAGAAATGTTAATTCTTCTGATATGCATATGCATATGTCATATGATTTATTGCAAGTAAATAGTTATGTTCAATTCAAAGTAAGTAGGTAAAGCAATGTTTGAGTATAAATTTAATACACCATGTTATGAATAAAACAGTAATGCTTTGTAGTTAGTTTATTTCTGTAATTAACAAAGGTGATTATATTAATATTAAATCGATAACTTTCTTCTTGCCAACACTTACTTTGTCATTCACGTAGGTCATCATTGTGTTAATCCCCAGTGTCACGGATTAATTGGATAGTGGTCGCAGCGACTCTCGCCATGGTTGCGCTAGGTGTATTTTTCCTTGTCCGTCTACTGTGCAGCTGCATGCCACGTATTGGATCTACATTTTTCATATTCGGTGAAGATGGAGACAATAAACTAAATCTCGCAACGATGTTTGGACCACCAACAGTTATACTACAGCCGACTGCTACAGTTCTTCATAGTGCACCTAAACAATCAAGCAGCTACCGCAATCTTAGTCAGGTAATACAAGGAGAAAGTGAAAGACCTGAAGATCGCCGAATACCAATCTCCACGAGTCCGACGAATTCCCCTTCACAGATGCCAGGTACATCATGCCAATAATATGAGATAGAATTGTCTATAGACTACCCGACAACGCATGTAAGAAAACTTTCCATGAAACCTTTCAAAGATCCTCTTCCTTCTACGATCCGGAAGAAGCTGCGTTCAAAGTAAAACCAGAAATTCAGAAAGAGGCAGTAGATAAGACATCAATATCACCAAAACGTTCTTCTTTTCAAATGTGCAAGTAACAAAACTTACTTCACTCTGTCATCTCCTTTGACCATGGAGGTTCCCATAACAGCCAGACAGCCAGGTTTTCAAACAGGCATCAACATTATACGAATTTCTGACAACAAGCCAATCTCAAGGCTGCCAAAGAGGAAATTCGAAAGTATTCTCCACCAAGATCTATTTTAAGGAGGGGACAATATCCTGATTTAACAGCATCTCTGCTTAGTTCCAGACAGTCGCCAGTCCCATTGAAGGAGACTGGAGATGATAGTCCGATAACTTCAAACGTCAGAAAATCATCCATAGCAGAGACAAAATCATCACGATCAATAACACGCAAGAAATTGAATAAATGTATATGCCGTATTTGAGGGATGGACGGACGAACCCAATACTTAAGTGACTGAACTGAAATCCTTTGTATTCACTAAATATAGATTTTAGATGCTTGTTCACGATATCGCCTCTTTATTGTGGTCTTGGATCAGTGTTATTATAAACAGAAGGAACATCTTATAGAGCACCAAGTCATAAGACAGTCAGTGTTGAAATTTCTCTCACTTCTTTTTATACAAAACACGAATGTAAATGTGCTGTGTATTCAAAAGGCATGTAATTAACTTACAATAAACAAACATTTACGAAAATAATTGTATTTCTAAGAAATACAGTCTAAGACGACATTGTACACATGATTTTGTGTTATTTGATCCGCTATCTGGTATCGGCTGTTGAATTCACAGTATCAATAACAGGTGAGTTTTCCTTGCGCGAGTGTTTAGAAGATCGTGGTTCTCTGGAGCTACTATCCTCCAATTTTCCCCTGGTCAACATTGAACTCTGTTTCATTTTATTAGAAGGTTGTTGGTCTTCTGAAATATCCCGATGATGTTTTATGATAATTTTCCATCTGAGAGTAGCTCCTTTGTCTGTTACCTGCTTTGATTCAGAGACAGATGAGCCTGCAGACATTTCCAATGGCATTGCAAAATTGGTGTTTCTCAATGCTGTTGAAGTGCTCTCTTTTCCACAGGCGTATTGTGAAACCGTGTAGTCAGTATGTGGCAGGAAACTCACATTACCCTTTCGTTGTTCTTTTGTTGTATATTGTTTGTGAACACTTGATGTGGGACTTTCCATATGATAAGTCTCATTTTTATTTACAGATTCTTTATTGATTAGGTGTTCGGATGCATCTATTTCATTCAAAGCTGAAGAATGAGAAGTAGCAGATAGAGGTATGTGACCATGACTACCCTCATCAACCTCCCCAAACACGTCTTGACTTCTATCACTCACTGCTTCAATTGATTTAAGTTGATTTAGCCCAGGATAAACCTGGTTCCTTGGAAGATCGCGTAATGATTCTACAGCTGTCTCAGAATCAAGAAGAGTCCTGCAGGCATTCTCTTGTTTATTTGCATATCGTTCAATATCATTTTCCTCTGGTGATTCTGCTGTTTTAACAGACTGCTCATCAGCTTCCAAATTACATTTCCCAGGGTATGATGAATGTTCGGCAGGAGCACTAGACGTTACATTAGAATATTGAATACCATCTTCCTCAAAGGATGTGAATAGTCGAATAGAAGGCACAGTTATAGGATCAGCCCTTTGTACATTTAAATTTACACCAGATGTTCTTGCTGCTTGCCAAACTTGTTTAATGCTCGGTATGCTTGTTGTTTTTAGTATTCCACTCCGTTTCTGTTCAGATTCTTTAGGATTGTGTAACACTTCTTGCGGTAAGCCTTTACTTGAAGTTGACTTGATTGAATTCAACAGCATGCAACTCACTTCTTCAGATCGTACTTTTTCGGTAATTACCGGTATATCAGGCTTATGTATTGATCTGGTAGACGTAACCGCACATACAGTCGTAGACAACTTTGGATTCTGTAAGTATGTTTGAGATTTGCTTAAGGTTACGCTTGGGACAGATTTAAACTGAGTAGATCCTATACGTGAAATCGTTTCAGATAAACCCGCTGTGTTTTCAATTTTAGGTGGATTTATGAATGTTTCTGGCATAAGCTGGGCTTCCTGACTTACTGTGCGTAGGAGGTCTTTGTCCTTTGTTGGATCTTTTGGTATGGGATCTTTTAGATTGTCAACAAAAATTGAGGAGAACTGGTTCAGGAATTCGTGAGTTTCTTTGTCTGTCTTAGAGGCGTTCTTGTTAATGTTGACGAACTTGCGAGACAGTTCGGTACCACTAGTAGATGGTTGATCTTCACTCTCTTCTAATATATCTCTATCATTAGTGAAGGAAACACTTTTCATTGAAGGTCGAATCGACTCAGTAGGAAGCAAGGCGCTATCCGAGTTCTTTCTCAGGTCTGTGTGTTCGCTGGTAGTTGAAATATTTGCAGACAACACTTCGTGAGAACTTTTAGGTGTTTCAGATGGCGATTGAGGAATTTTTGAATAGGAAGACGATAAATAACCGGCGTGGTGATTTGGCTGCTTAGTATCGTCTCGTGGCACGATAACAAAGTATGATGAATCAAAGGATGCAGCATGTGACATCTGCGACATTCTAGTTGCCATATCTACATATTTCAATTCAGTTTCAGATTCTTGAGCAAGCAGGGCTGTAGGCCGTAAAGCATGCTGAGGCACTGTATTAAAAGATGGTAATTTTGAATAAGATTTCTGCCTAGTCATTGCACTAGATTGCTGAGTAAGAAAGGGGTCGCCGGCATCAAGTGACTTACTCAAAATCTTAGATTGTTCGGATATACCCCTAGGCTGTTCATAAAAAGCAAATTTTTCCTCCAGATCTTCGTCAATTGCGGCAAGTGAATATGGTACTTTTCGTATTAGTAGTTTCTCAACAATGTATTCGTATTCATCACCTAGGGTTTCGATAGACTGTAGCGATTTGAGGCTATGTTTAGGGGAACGATTCCGCTTCCATGGGCAACAACCATGAAATATACTAATTTTTTCCTTGGGCGAATGGCGCTTGTTTTTTTCTGAATATGCTTCGTATGGGATTGGGCCATTAAGGACCTGAGATTCTTGCTGGCTCTGAAGAGAACGAGTTGCGTCGTCGCCGTGGGATTTCACCGAATGTTGCCTATACGAACTGCCAGCCGATATTCGTTGACTGACGGAACCTCTTTCTTCGACCGGCCAGGCGTTTCTTACTGATGAAACTTGTTGTACGATATGAGAGTTTTTCGGCTCCGTACACATCATAGTTATCAGAGCTACCACCAGCAATAATATTAAGACAGTTAGGAGGATGATGTATGGAGCATACTGGTAGGCCGCAGTGATATCTGAAAAGTATGAAAAGCGTGCAATTACATTTCAAGTGGTGGTGGGTTGATGTTAATTAAGCTTAAAGCACTTAACATTAAGTTCATACGTAGTAGAGTCAATAACTTCGTGGATTGGGCGCATGGTGTGGTTGTAGTGCACTAGAACACACAGGTAGCGCTGCAGGATGGTGCATTGTGAGTCATTCTCTCGTCCCAGCAAGGGGCAGTTGTGTGCATACAGTGTCAATAGAAGTACAGGCTCTGTTGTGAACGGACGTTGAATGCACGTGGCAGAACTTAAATAGGTCGCAGTTTGAGCAGCACGCTAACGTACAATTATGCCAAACATTAGGCAAATCCACTAGTGAAACATTTCATATCACCGCCACGACGAAATAAAAAACAGACAGGTCAAAAGGCAAGGTGATTCTTTAACTGTTTCTTGGCTCAATGGGTATTGTTCACATGGAATTCATTCCACAAGGAGCAACTGTCAACAACGCACGCTACAAGGAGATCCTATGTCGTCTACGCAATACGAGTCGTTGTTAGCGTCCTGAGCTCAGGCACAGGAAGTACTGGTTGTTGCTACAGAGCAACGCACCGGCACATTGCTCTCTGTTTGTCCAAGAGGAATGAGCAAAGGAACAGGTCACCGTATTGCCACATCCTCTGTACCCACCTGCTATCGCACCATGCGATGTCTATCTCTTTCCCAGATTGAAAGCAAAGCTGCATGGGCGTAGATTTAATTCAGCCTACGAGATCATTACTGCCACAAAGGAAGTCATACGGGACCTTCCTGCCAATATCTTTCAGCGGTGTTTCCAGCAGTTAGACGAACGTTGGCAAACGTGCATAGTGGCCAACGGCGACTGTTTTGAGGGAGGATGTGGTTCTGTGTGTAAGTGTACACCATGTTGTGCGGCAACCACTGATCTCTATACATGGATGGCTGGTAGCTAAGGCAGCAGTAAGCCGAGTAGACGATGACGGGTATAGCAAGATGGCAGCGAGCGCATGGTGCAATATTGTGAATCCGGCTCTGTGATTGGTTACTGGTAGTTTGATGTTATACAAGTATTTATACTGGCAGTAAATATTATGTTTTTCTTGTAGTTGTAAAATGGGCTGAATTTGGTTATTTAAAGCGTAAAATCTTAGTTTTAAGTACCGGTTTGGTGACCCATCATCCCAGGCAAGCCGGTAATACCTTTACTTCTCAGGCAGATAGGTCGCTTAGCCGTAATTTTGAAGCTATTGTGAAGTTAAGTATAAATATGCGGTGGTGCTGAAGCAGACGTGATCGGGCTAGGCTATTGCGTGTTTAAATTTGATCCCATTTCAGGGTTTTTCGGTTCTGGGTGCGAATAGTTCGCTTAATAGTTGTAAAACGGTGGGGAGAGTATATTTGGGTAGGTTTTTAGTTGTGTTAAGTTTTATGTGGAGCTGAGGAGTGAAATTGGTTCGGCTTCAAGTGCATTTTTGGCTTTGATCTACTTCCCGTTATTATTAAGTTTATTGTGTTTCTAGCGTGATTAAAGCTGTAGTATTTGATGTAGAGTGCTGGGATTACTTGGAGGAAGTGTTGGTTATTTCATGGAAACAGGAATTCATTACCAATTACCGATTACGATATGTCGAATCTAGGCCTGTATAGTGAGCTACGTTTAGGCCTATAGGTACAACATTTGAAGAATGCATAATTTCGTGGCATATATATATACATACCGTATATACAATTTACAAGAATGTTTCCAGAAATTGTTTTTCACTCGTTACTCTGTTACTGATCGCTAATTGCGTGTACTCAGCACCTAAGTTGATATTTGTCAGCCGTTATTATACATTCATTTTTATTGTTATTCCGGAGATTTACTAACCTCGGAATGACGTGTCAGTGATCCCAATGCTCTTATGCGATGGGTGAACATATCTCTATATTTTTATGTGCTCCAAAGCACCATTAATTACGATTTAAAATTGACTAGATTATCATTGCTTGCCCATAAGGAGGGCGCGGGGAATGGGTAGACCAACATGGCGGACCGCGCGCTCAACCTGGCGTACTTGCTCGTGCAGCGGAGAGCTGCCATCAGCGATCCATGTATAGAGATCAGTGGCGGCAACATGTAAGACTCGTTGTTTCTGCTGGCGGCCTACACTCTAGGTGCCAGTCCACAAACTTATTGACTCTACTAAGTATGTATCACTTTAGAAGTGATAGACTATATAGCACATTGAACCAAGGGGTGCTATGAATCATGAAGGACAGTTTTACATGGATAAATAATTCTTGGTAAATTTTCGATACCGTACCTCAGTTCACGACAGAGCAACGTACCTTACTTCAAGTCAAAGCTCTAGTTCTATCTTTCGTATAACGTGTCATTTAAGCTTACATTGTCCATTGTAATCATAAACAATTGAATAATCATATTATTTTTACATATTACAGTATAATGCAAGAAAGTAGGCAAAACAGATATAGCTTATCGAAGAATTAAGCAAACTTTCGGTGAAAGGAAGACTGGTGTATTATTGAGCATTCAGGCGGAAATCCTCTAATAGACAGAGAAGAAAAGGTTGAGAGATGTAAAGCTGACATAGAGCGTTTGTATAAAGATAATTAGATTGAGAATCGTGCAATGGAAAGGGAAGAGGAAATTGATGAGGATGAGAAAGGAGATTCAATATTGGGATCAGAATTTGATAGAACACAGACGACTTACGCAGGAACAAAGCGCCAGGCATAGATTATATACCGGCTGAGTTGCTACGTCTGATCAGCTTATTTCGCTTGGTATGTAAGATTTATGAGACTGGTGAGGTACCCTCCGATTTCAAGAACAGAGTAGGATCTGACAGATATGACTATTACCGTACAATCAGCTTGATCGCTCATTCTTCAAAGATAACTAGAATAACTAACAAGAAGATGGATAGGCAGATAGAAATCGGGTTGGGTAAAGACCAATTTGATTTCAGGAGAAACGTAGGAACAAGGGACGCTGTACTAAGTCTTGGGCTGATCTTGAAAGGTAGAATAAGGAAATATAAGAGAACGTTATCGTGGCATTTGTAGACTTATAAAAAGCTTTTGATAACGTTGATTCGAGTGAGTTGTTTGATATTTTGAAAAGGATTTGAAGGAAATTAGAGAAGCATGTAAAGTAGGATTAAAGATTCAAGGAATAATCATATCAACTCTGAGATTTTCTGATAACATTGTCATCTTAGCCGATTCACCGGAGGATTTCAATGAGTTCTTGAGGAACGAATTGATGATGAAAATCAATAGATGTAAAACAGACTTCTGCTACTTAGGAAGCAAAATAACAAGTGATGTACGAAACCGAGAGGATATAAAATGTAGGTTGGCTAAGGCAAAGAAAGCATTTCTACAGAAAAGAAATCTGTTGACGTCAAATATAGATTTAGGTATTATAAGTCATTTTCTAGTCTTTGTCTGGAGCATGGCACTCTATATAAGTGAAACTTGGACTGTTGGCGCTGCAGAAAAGATGAGAATAGAAGCGTTTGAAATGTGGTGTTACAAGAGAATATGAATATCAGATGGGTAGATAGAGTAACAAACTGAAGAGGTATTAAGACAAGTTGGATAGGCGAGATGTTCCTGACGACTGCTAATGAAGAGAAGAGATAGGTTGGTAGAACACATACTAAGACATCCAGGAATAGCAAACATAGTTATAGGGCACAACTGTAGCGGTAGATCAAGTTTAGAATATGTTAATCAGTTTGCCATGGATGTATGGTGTGGTAGCTACGTAGAGATGATACGATTAACTCAGCACAGGGAGGCATGTAGAGCTGCATCAAACCAGTCAAAATACTGAAGACTCAAACAACATAATACAAGAGAGTTGTATATTTCTATACCAAACCGACTAATCACAATAAATATCACTTCTTTAAAGGTTATGTATATTTGCGTTTTCTGTGTTGAACTGAGGTAACTATTTGCTTCTGCAGACTATGATTCCGGCCATCATCTTTTGGCGGATTGTATACCAGGTACTGTTTGCGCTATAATAAAATTAGAGTAGTGAATAGTTCACAATTTTTGGGGAAGATCTGGTAGAAACCGGGGATTGTAAGTTTGGTAAACTTACATAACTGTGCCATCACTCTACTTGTGATCATAGCCGAGCGTCTCGCCAAACACTATTTCTTAATCAATAAACGGCAAGTCTGCTCCGTAGCAATCCCAACTCATATTTACGATGAGAGTCAGAATTTTAGGTAGATTTTATTAGAAAGCTAACTATTGCAATGGGTACCATGTTTCGACTTTTGGAAAATGTCGACATATCTTCGCGTTTCACATCCCCCAGACTCCAAAGCCACTGTCAGTTCAAAAGTTTACATACAATTTGTGTATGTATATATATATAGATCTCCAAATGGACTTACTTCAAGAGAAGACCAAATAAACTCAAAACTTGGAAACATCCAGATTGGAAAAAAGGTGAATGGCAACTAGATGATGTTTGTATGGATAAGAACTATCACAGGGAGATCTGAGAGGAAAAGATATGATAAAGATTAAAATTAAATTCACCGCGTTGACAAAGAAAAAAACTCGCCTGAAAAAGGAGAACATATGACTCTCATTAACTAGTAAATAAGAAGGGATACAAATAACGAACGATATATATTAAAATACAGACACCACTATTAAAACACCGTCAGAAAACATTAATCCACCCACAATCCAAGAAGTCTACAAAGCTCTGAGAGAGCTAAAAATCTACAAAGCGATTGGAGAAGATTAAAAAAATTGCAGAATTGTGGAAATATGCAGCAGAAACAGTAAAGATTTCATTACACCAATGCATAGTGAACATTTGGATCAAAGAAGAACTGACAGACCATTGGACTACAGCTATAATACATCCATCACACAAGAAAAGAGAAAAATCAAACCCTGACAACTATCGAGGAATTTCCCTTTTGGATATCACTTATAAAATCATGTCACGAATTCTATATAATCGTTGTAAAGATAAATTAGAACTGGACATAGGAGAATACCAAGGTAGATTTCGGCCATGGCGAAGCTGCCCTGAACAGATAATCTCCTTAAAATTAGTAATTGACCACTACAAACATAGACTAAAACAGAAAATCATAACCTTCGTAGAATTCAAAAAAGCTTATGATTGTATACATAGATCTTCATTGCTGAAAATACCAATGAATTTAGGACTTCATCCCAAATTAATAAAAATTATAAAACTAACTCTAACAAACACCAAATCTAAAGTAAAATTCAGAGGGGAGATATCTGAGCCGTTTACGATTAAAAGAGGATTAAGACAAGGAGATGGTTTATCGCCTTTACTTTTCAATTGTGCTTTGGAATACGTGATGAGGGAATGGTACAGGGAAAATCCTAGGATCATAAGAATTGGAACCAAGAAAGATCAAGTAGACTTAAATTGCTTGGGATTTGCAGATGACTCAGCGTTACTGGCTAATAATATTCAAGTAGTCAGAAATCAAATAATAAGCCTACAGAATATAGCACAAATATTGGACTTCAGATATAATTTGAAAAGACAGAGATAATGGTAGCAAATCCACATGTAATCAATCACATAACAGTAAATAACAAGAAAGTTAAAATAGTGAAGCAATTTAAATACTTCGGAGAAATTATAACTTACAACTTGGATGAGAAACCTGCATGGCAAGAAAGAACTAATAAAATGATAAAAGCCCAAGTATTAACTTGGTCTACATATAAAAGAAAATGTCTATCAATCACAACAAAATTAAAACATTACAAGACGGTGGTTCAACCAGGGGTGACATATGGAAGCGAAACTCTCTTAAAGTTACTCAGAAAAACAGAATAGACAAAATTTTATAAGTAGAAAGAGGAAAAGCTAGAACTTGCGTAAATAAAAAATATCAGAAAGATGGACAATGGCGGATAGTACCAAATGAAGTGGTATACAGAGAACTGGAGCCCATCACAGATACTATTAGGAAGAAACGGATTTCTCTTTATGGTCACATTTTGAGGGCACGGGAAAACAGATAACCTAGAAATATTGTAGAGAAACTTAGGAATATGAAACAACAAGTAGGATGGATTAAGGAAATTAGAGAAGATACGAAAGAATCAGAAATAACCTTGGATGACTTGCAAAACAAAACAATTTTTTTAAATGAAATATATAAAAATAACATTTCAAGCAAAAATATACAAACGTCATACAGTAGAAGGAGTATTTACAGATGAGGAACGCCTGAGAAGATCAGAGCGAATGAAAAGCTACTGGGCAACTCGGAAAGAAAACTTACTGAATAAGAGGACCAAGAAATGATTGACTGAAGCGGTCCAATGAGGCCGTAAAAGCAGAAGAAGAAGAAGCAGAAGAAGAAGAGAATATATTGAACCCATGTGCCATAGGGTCCAAGGAGGTCGAATCCATGTATTTGGGGAAGAAATGAAAGAAACGTACAGTTTCTAATGTAACATAGAGAAAGATCAAGCCAGGATTCTAGCCTAATATTGTGCAAGCAGCGCGAGCCAGGTGTTTGAGAGATGAGATCACCCCTCTTGACATTCAGAAGGAGCTGGTCATGAGTATTAATAACCGAGTGGAAAATTTCGACTGTTAGACAAGGAAGCCTGACTCGGAAATCGAGCTGAGCTTGCTTGAAAACGACAACACCGCCTATGCGCCAGAAGAGGAATAATTAAATTTAACCCGTTTACGAGTATAAAAATAAGTAAAAAATTACAGTACGGTGAATCATTTCGAATTAGAGATTTTTGTGTAAAGAAAAACCCTTTAATAATTGCACAGGAGAAAACTGCAAACGCAAGTAGACGTCATAGGGGATTTACCAAGGCCTGTGGAGAGGGGAGAATGCAAATGAACAGCAACACCCACACAGTTGAGGACGAGAAATTAATTAATATCTCCGAATTGCACGATCGATTCTTATGCGCAATGAGATTATTTAACATTGAGAAGACGAGCTTTTTGAAGGTATAATTTTTATAATGGTGCAACCATTATTTTAAAAGTTGGGCACGGAAAGGGCTAGAGTCTTATCTTTTTGTAGCGAAAGAGTATAAAGCTCCTGGCATCACCAAGCAAAACATGCAGTTTCAAACAGTCCAGGGGACGTGACGCTGGAGCATCTGTACAAGCAGTTCCAAACAGCCCGAGGGGGGCGTTGCTACGCATCAGTATTCAGACAGCCGTGTGGGGCGTTACTCTGCTTCACACCGAAGACAGTTCACCAGTACTCCTTGAGGGGAGAAACGCTGTATTACACCGCAGAATTAATATATGATAGCCACGGGCGTCGCAGTATTAATAACTTGCGTGCCTCCATAAGGAGTTGTAAAGAAGAAATATTAAAGTATCGCCGTGTTGAAAAATTAGGAAAATCCTAGTTACAGGATTTAGGTCCGACAGTACACAAGTTTACAGTGAAAAGTTCGTAAAATATAGTCAGAGCAGGCTGCGAACGTTGGACTTAAGGCGATAGGTCTTTAAATAAACGACCGAAAATATCATAACGTACGGAAGTACCGTAACAGGAAGATAAACAGTTATCTAAATTAAAGAACCCAAATAGGGAAAAACAGAGTAAGGTTCGCAACGTATTTCAGGAAAGTAGGAGTGCGAGAACCGAATAAATAAAGAAGAACGGAGACTATAGACATTATCTCCAGAAAGCAGACGAACTATTCTAAAGCACTAGACTCGAGAAGTACTAGCTGCTATAAAATAAATCCATCGATCATCGATAGGTTATCGAGGGGACCTCGATCCGAACAGACTTTCACGAGGATCGATAAACTAGATCTAAAAAAGGAAGCCGTTCAAGCTAGAGAAATAGCCGGTCATCCAGAATAGGATTCGAAGAATTAGGATTCCAGGGAAAAGTAGATGTTTCGAGACTTTCGTATTCCGCAGGATAGGAAGCCGACATTGAATAAATTTCACCCTTGGAAACGGGAGATTAAGAGGTCACGTGTGATAGGCTAGGAAAATACGGCCTAGTGATCAAAAGTTGTGAAGTGTAAATCTATCAAGATTGTGTGTAAAAATAATATTTTTTAGTGTTTATTGTGTGTTCTAAATGGATACACCAGTGTATTAAAAATGTTGTCAATGTTAAGTGTATTGAATATGTGTCAAGAAGTGTTTGTACATGAGATGAATTTCTACAATATGGAGTAAGTTAAAAAGTGGGCCAAAATGAAACACCGCACAAGGATAAAGGTCATGAGACGACCTTAAAAACATGTGAGTAATGAATTTCATTATATTTTGGTGTCGGGAAATGATTGTGTACAAATCCACCGGAGTTTTTGAGTAAAAGGGATGTGTTTAAATAAATAAATACTGAATAAAAAACGCGGTCTGAACAATAATAGAAATTTGAGAAACTATAAATAATTATGTAAAAGAATAAATCCAGTAAAGGAAATATATGAATAAAATGTCAGTGTATTTGACGAATGTCATAAGAGCAAGCGAAATATTAATAATTATCATGAAAGATATTTAAATAAAAGTAAATTTGAGTTATATGAAAGAAATAGCTTTTGAGCTTGTGTAAAGAATGAAGATATGAAATAATAATAATAATAACCAAGTAAGGAAATATTAAATAAAGATCAAATTAATTGATGTGAACATAAGAGCGTTAGAGTCTTAATAAAAAGTATAGACATGATGTTCAAATGCATGTTCTTAAAAAGAGAGAAAGTTATTATCAAAGGAAAAGAATAATATAAAAATTGAGATGTGTATCAATTGTTAATATGGTATTATCAGTTCTTTGGATGACGCTAGGCTTAAAATAAAGTATAGCGCAAAAAGAGCGCAATTAAAATAAAATGTCACGCTAGGAACGCGTAAAAGTTAATGTACTTGGTAAATTACTTATGAGAGGTAGTTGATTGTAGCGAATTGAGAATTGGTGTAAGTCCTCTATTTGTGACGTAGTATCACGAGGCCATAGTGTATGTTGTATTGAAAGGGAGCAAATGTATGGTATTGAGCGTAGGTCTTATAAGCTATAGGCTGACCCTAAATCGCATTTTGTATAGTCCTCTATATGGGAATGGTTCCCGAGGCATGTGAAGAGATTCGAACTCAGAATCTTCTTATTGTGAAAGTCCCTTTATTATTCGTCGTAGAATGTGTATATGTCTTCCCCAATCAATGAGGACCTTTCATAATTAATAAATGCCAAGATTACGAATGTGGTTTATGAGCCCAATAATATTGTTGAATTTAAACGAGGAGTAGAATGCCAGGTCTCCCCAAAGAATTGAGAATGAACGAAAAGCTGTTTGTAAAGGCATTAAAGAGAGCTCTAGCTTAGACTAGACGGGAGGGTTCCCGCATAGTCATAAATAACTCTCAAGTATCACGGTCAGACCCTTGGAGTAGGAGGGGTGTCTGAAGGCCGTCTTGTAAGGAGTAATGAATACACCGTGAGTGTTTAAAGTTGTTAACGACCTGGGCGTTGAACCGAGGTCCTTGTAGATTGATATTTCCGCTTGCCTGTTCAGATCGTAGTTTTTTTTAATGTGATAATGGTCTTATAAGACGTATGAGATAAATAACAATCCCTATTGTAATGTTGTATGGAAGTAGGATTCCATGAGTTAATTGAAGGCAACTAGGTTTCGGGAGTGACCATAGTTTTTTGACTGTGTCAAGTATCTTCATACTCTGGAGTACACAAGTAATTTCCTGATTACCTTAATGTATTTGTAAAACTAGAGAGAGATGATAAAAGCTGAAAACCTGTGAAATGCCCAAATATTGAGTTAGATAATTAACATGTAATTTTAAATGTAATTATACATTGGTTTTGATGATTAAGAAAATATAAAAAGGGTAGTATTTGAGGTGTACAAAGAATGACACCATTATTATAGAAAGCATTGAGCCAAAAGAGCTCGGAGTTATATGAAACTTACAGTTGATGCTTTATGGAAGTAAGAATAATTAGGAATTGTTGGTTTATATGGAAACCAGATGTTTTAATACAATATTTGTTTTATTCTTATGTTATTCCTTGTTCATTTGGAACAAGTAGATGATTATGGGTCAGTAATTTAATTGTTTAATTGTTTGTAGCGCCATAATTTTGATTAATTAAATGTGTTAAAATAGGAGTTGATTTTGTTGTTATTTTTTTGCAAGTGTATCCTCTAATTAATCCAAAATGTGTGAGTCACAGAGTGGGTGAACTTACCGCTACCCCGAAAATCCCGAATTGAGCTACGCTGGTATACTGTGATTGGCATATTTCTTGCTAAAAGGGCACATGGGGGGCATAGAAGTAATGTGCTGGATTAATAACTAGAGGAACACTTAAGACGGTCATAACATGTAAATTAAAGTAATGATAGGAATAGCTACAACGTAAAATATTAACTGACCGCATGGGTCCCTGGAAACTCATACCGAGCAGCCCTGAATTATATAAACAACCCCCCTAGCAAATCTTATGATTTTGGCGCCCAGTACGCAGGGCTGAGTTTTCCTAGGGAAAACCCGAGTTTTCTCGAAAAATCAAAATTTTCATTTTTTGAAAAAAAAATGGTTTTTCGAAATTTTGAATTTTAAATACTTCCATAAAGGTTTATGAAATTGAATAAAAGTATCAAAAGGGTACGTTGTAGTAAAATACCCGTACCAAAGTAAATTTTTAAAGAAATTGGGACACAATGATTCAGAGTATCATCTCTCAAGCATGTACTAGTGTGGTGGCATGAGTAGCCCACTATATTCTAATAAGATGGCATTGAGTGAAGAGATGCAACGGCTTTTGAGGCTATAAAAGCCGATAGCAATGAGAAGTTGGAGGCCATAAACAATAAATTGGGAACAATAGACAATACATTGGGCCTCCAAAAGGATGAAAACAACAAAGTGTTCGAATCCATAAATGAAAGTTTAGAATCAATAAAAATTGATAGTGCTAACATGGGAACTAAATTAGAAGCTATCGAAGTTAAAAGTGATAGCATGGGAACTAAATTAGAAACTATCGAAGCTAACTGTGTAGAAATGAACAATGAAGTGAAGGCTGAGATAGATAAAATAAATGACAAGTTCCAAGGTTTTGACACTAAGTTTGGGGACAAGTTAACAGAGTTAAAAGGGGAAATCGCAAGTGAGATTAAAAAGGAAAATGAAGAATTTCATTCAGGATTGCAAGCCCAATTAGATACTATGAACAAAAATATGGTAGATTCCCAAATTAAATGTCAAGAAAATTTTAAAAATTTAGAAACTAAATTAATTGACATAGAAACAAAGGGTGATGCATGTGAAAAGAAACTTGTAACCCAGATCCAAGGTGTGCAGATAGAATTGAAAGCTCAGATAGAATCTAACAAGAATATTTGTGAACGTTCCCGGGATGAGATAAAAGAAAGTTTTAAGAAATTAGGAGAAGAATTTAAAGGGGTAAAGGACAAAGTAGGAGAACTCGAGGGAAAGGTCGATGGAGTTCAGAATGAAGTAACTGAGATGAAAAAACAGAATCACAAAGATGTACAGGGTATGAAAGAGCAGATTGATCTTTTTACTAGGCAGGTAGATGATAACTGGAAGACGTACGAAGCGGAAATAAATAAAAATTTAAGTGAATACGGAGAGCATCTCCAGATAGAAAGAAAACAACGAAATGAAGAAAATAAAGAAAGTATCCATAAGATAAATGAAATAGGTAAGGGTATTAATGAGGTTCAGGAAACCATCGGAACATTAAAGGTTCATGTAGGAAAAACCAATACTGAAGTAAATCAGGTTCAAGACCACTTGAGGAAATTGTATAAGAGTCAAGAGAAAACTGAGGAAAAGCTGGAAGGAATTAAGGGAGAGGTGGAGAAGAAGATAAAGGAAATACGAAAAGACCTAGATACCATAGGTGACGTTAAGCCAGAAATTATCAATCAACAGGCCATGGTCATTAAGAAAGAGGTAGAAGACCAACTAAATGAATTCAGGGATAGTTACAGGGACGAGAAATTCCAACTCAAAAAGGCGGAGGAAGATAGTAAAAGGAATCAAGAAAGAATTCAGAATGAATTAAGATCCCGGTTGGAGAGGACTGAATATAAGAACAGTCAAATGGAAATCCAACTCATGGCTAATGAAGAAAGTGCCCGAAGGGAAAGGAAGTTAGAATTTGAGAATCAGGAGGAGTTTCCAAAGACAGGATGGGTAGATTCCCGTGAACAAGGCACAGATACGGAGAGGGACTTAGGAGGGGAGAGCCCTTATAAGAACCCAGGATATCCGATGGCGATGTCAACCCCGTACATGAATCAGACAAATGGCCAGATAATAAACATTATTAAATCGAATGAGGACAGACCAGTAAAGTTTACGGGTAATAACATGTCAATTACTCCAAAATACTGACTAAAGGAAGTTGCAGAGTATTTAAACGAAATGAAAGTTCCTCAGGATCGGAGACTGAGAGCTATTGAAAAGCTGTTGGCAGGTGATTGTCTCACCTGGTTCAGAAGCTTCAGGTACACCTTTGATACGGTGGAAGGCTTTAGGGAAGCATTTTTAAAACGATATTGGGCAGCAGACGTCCAAGAGAATTTAAGGCTAGATCTGTACTCTAGGAAGTACAGTACGAATGCACCTACTAAATACTCGGAATTTTTCACCGCTCAGCTATGTAAATTCCGCGAACTCGACATTGCTCCGGCAGAGAACGACCTGTGTGCCGCCATTGCAAGACAACTTCCGTATGAGATTCAGAGGCTGTTAATCTCATCCAAAGCCAGAAGTGCTGTGGAAGTGGAGAGTGTATTACGTCAATTAGATATGACGACTTCGCACGTAACTCCTCGGCATCAAAGACAGACTGAGCAAGTACATATGGCCAGCAGTCAGGAAACCAGAGAAAAACCAGCGACCAGGAATCAGTCCACCAGCACGGATACTCAGGGACTGGGTCGAGAGTATGGGCACCAGGAGCCTAGAGGGATACAGCCATATTACAGAGGAGGATATCGAGGAAGAAATCCTAGGAATACAGGTTATAGGCAACAAGAGAGCCGACCCTATAACAATAACCATCAAAGGCAAGAAAACAGAAAGAAATGGGAGAATTATCCCAGAAGGAATGTAAGGCCAGAGGATAGGGATGATGAATATCGGGCCGAAATAGAAGAAAGATATCAGGAAAGTCTTCGTTATATGAACGAACGACCAGATGAACCTGATAGGCAAAAAGTCCGTTGGAGTGAGGCAATCAAGAACCGGAAATCACCCGACCGACTAGACGGAGCTCAAAGCTTGGAACTACAAGCTCAATTAAAGAATGAGGGGAAAGGAAGCCCTCAGGATAAAAAAAAACTCCAAATTTAAATTGTCAAAAGTGGAAACATACCAGGAGCTGGGAGGAGGTAGAAATTGTGAATTGGATAGCAAGACCAGATGAGCTAATTAACGAGGATGTGGAAGGAATCCCACCTGTTAAAAGAGAACTACCTATAATTATGCTAAGGATAGAAGGATTACTGGTCAGAGCATTAATTGATACCGGATCCACAATAAGCCTAATTACACAAACCCTTCTAAATGAACTGGAAATAAGGGGCCGAGTATTAAAGATTCCCACATCAAGTGTAAAGATTAAGGGGATTATCCCTGAAAAATCTTTAACATGTAAATTTCAGGTATATATCGATCTGATCATGGGTAACGCTGAAATTTCGCAGTGCTTTTTGCTGGTAAATCAATTACCGTATAATGTCATATTAGGTATTGATTTTATCCGTGAGAACAAGGTCATTATAGACCTAGCGCAAAACTGCATTAGAATCCAAAGAGAGGATGTGGATGAACAAAACATTAACCTACAGGAACAGGATGCGAAAATAGGAGAACAGGTATGGCATATGGAAGAAGTGATTGAGGAAGGTTATAAGGACATAGAAAAGATATTTGAAATCCTCAACATAGAACTCGAAGATGATTTGGAAACTGAGTTCGAGACCAACCTGTCAGGTAAAGTAGAGGAAGCCAAAGTTAACCTCGAAAATAAGGAACAGTTAAAGAAATTATTATTGAATTTTAGGGACGTATTTGATTCCAAGCCAGGGAAGATTGAAAATTTTAAATACGCGTTCCAAGTCAATGATTGGGCACCGTTCAGACACAAACCATACCCGGTTGCGGAAAAACATTACCCACAAACTAAGAAAACACTGCAGGAGATGATGAATGCAGGTGTTATAGAAAAGATGGCGACACCATATGTTAGTCCATTAGTGATTGTGAGTAAACCGGATGGCTCAGTAAGGGTGTGTCTAGATGCCAGAAATTTAAATGCAAAAATCATACCAGAAAATGATTCGGCACCACCCATAAAAGAAATACTGAGGAAGTTCAAAGGCAAGAAGATTTTCACGAATATTGACATGACTTCTTCGTATCATCATCTCGAACTGGAAGAGAAAACCAGTTTGTTGACTGGGTTTCAGTTCGACCAACAAACATATTGTTTTAGAAGATGTCCGTTTGGATTGAAGACCGCAGGATCTGCCTTAATAAGAGCGCTTGATCGAAACCTGTCAGAGGAAGTGAAAGAGTGCACTATCCGTTATGTGGATGATATTTTGCTTACCTCGGAGAATATTGAGGAACATTTAGAAAAGCTGAAGAAACTCTTGGAAGATTTAAGGAAGGCTAATTTTAAAATAAATTTAAAGAAGTCAAATTTTTGTCAAAGACAAGTAACATTTTTAGGGCATGTGATTGATAAGGATGGTGTTAAACCAAATCCATGCAAATTGGAATCGATAAGGGATTTTCCAAGGCCTTTGAAGGTGAAGAACGTTCGCCAGTTTTTGGGATTGATTGGGTTCTTCTCAGGACATTGTCCATCATACACCAAAACTGTTGCACCACTACAGGACCTTCTGAAGAAGGGGGGCAAGTGGAAATGGACGGAGGAAACAGAAAAAGCATTCGTGGAGGCCAAGGAAATGCTCTTAAATTACGTGAAGCTAGGATATCCTGATTTTAATCAGAAATTTATAATTCAAACAGATGCATCCCAGATTGGAATAGGGGCAATGCTATATCAGGAAAACCCGGAAAACCCTGATAAGAAAAATTATCTAGCTTTCACAAGTCGGAGACTGAAACCACACGAGAAAAATTATACGATCAGCGAAATCGAGCTGTTAGCGATACTGCACGCGTTGCAATATTGGCGGAAGATCGTATATGGGTTTCAGGTCATTCTAAGAACGGATCATAAAGCCTTAACCTTTTTGATGAAGACTGATTTATCCAGTCAAAGGTTGATGCGTTGGGCTTTATACATTCAACAATTTGATGTCAAGATAGAATACTGCCCAGGAAAGGAAAATATAGATCCAGACTACTTAAGTAGACAGCCAGAGTCCACAGAAGAGGAAGTAATGGCTATAGATTTGGAAGACAGGGATCAGCGTACTCTTAATGAGTTAAGAAGCATTAGTCAACGGCAACGTGAGGATCCATGGATGAACATGCTCATATCTTTCCTTGAGGGAAGCTTGATAAGGGGAACACCAGCGTACACGGAAGCTAATAAGATAGCTCAAGACTACACGTTTTATAATGGATTATTATATAAGTTTGTGGACTCTGACCATACCAAATTAAGGATTGTGGTACCTGCAATTTTGCAGAGGAAAATAGTATGGTTAGCCCATAGATCGTTCGGACATATGGGAGTCGACAAAACAGTCTCGATGCTGAAAGAAGCATTTGTATGGCCGAGACTGAGAGAAACTGTAAGGGACACGTTAAAGACATGTGATTTATGTCAAAGGATCAAACCTAATGCATTTCTGATGAGGCAAAAGCCTATACCATTGTTGCCCGAAAGGCCAGGACAAATCATATCTATTGATAACTTCGGACCTTTGCCAAAGGCAAGAAGAGGAAATCGACACATAATGGTGGCTATGGATGTCTTCACTAAAATGGTTGTCCTTGCTCCCATACAGAAGACTAGTACCAAACAGGTGTTAAAACGACTAAAAGAAAAAGTGATACCGATTCTAGGAAAACCTGAGAATTTATTGTCGGATCACGGCAGTTGTTTCACCAGTGTAGAGTTCAGACGAGAATTAGAAAGACTTGAAATACGTCAGATTTTGTCAAGTATTCGCCATCCTGAGGCAAATCCTGTAGAAAGAGTGATGAGGGAGACGGCCAAGTACTGTAGAATATACTGTGCCGAAGAAAATTGGAAATGGATAGATATCTTGGATATTATCGAATTTTGTATAAATAATACAATCCATGAATCCACGGGAGAGATACCCATAATGTTACATCGGAATGAGCAACCAGAAAGACCTTGGAGTCTGGTAATTCCTAGGCCAGCAGACGCTCAGCCTGGAAGAGATGTACGTATTAGAAGAGCCTTTGAGCATCTAAGAGCTCAAGCCGACAGGAGGCAAAGAAGAAATAGGCATAAGAGGTATCATCGACCATTATTAGCAGGAGAAATGGTGTTAGTAAAAAGACCAGCCATTTCGGATCCAGGGAACCGTGTGTACAAGAAGTTCCAGAAAATGTACCACGGACCGTATCAAATAATCAGAGATTTGAGGAATAACGCATATAGAATTCGGCACTGTGAAACGGATCACGAAGTGACCATGAGTTCAGCAAATTTGAAATTATATTACCCTCCCGAAGATTTCGATGAAGCAAATGAACAAGCCCTGGTTATGGAAACATTTAGAGATGAATCCGCTTTTGACATAAACAAGAATAAGGAAGAAATAGAAAATAGAGCTCAAGCATTCGAGTGCGAATGCGAATTGGAGAAATTGTATTGGGAAATCAAAGAAATAATTGATTTTGTTGAAGAAGAAAATTTCAATTTAAGAAAGGAGAATGATGAAATAAGGAAACGGGTAGGGATAGACCAAACCCGTAAGGAAGAATGAGGTTCTGGGGACTTAAAGCCCAGACGAATAAAGGAAAAAGAAAGAAAGGGTAGGGACAGAGCATACCCGACCTACACAAATCACCGGATACGACTTTAAAGAAATAAAAACAACAGAAGATACGGACAACGTTATGATGGCTTCGACGAATAAAGAAAGATAAGATTAATTGAAATAAATTTCCTCAAAATTTTTCGAAAATTTATTTACCTAAGGAGGGGAGAGATGAACCCATGTGCCATAGGGTCCAAGGAGGTCGAATCCATGTATTTGGGGAAGAAATGAAAGAAACGTACAGTTTCTAATGTAACATAGAGAAAGATCAAGCCAGGATTCTAGCCTAATATTGTGCAAGCAGCGCGAGCCAGGTGTTCGAGAGATGAGATCACCCCTCTTGACATTCAGAAGGAGCTGGTCATGAGTATTAATAACCGAGTGGAAAATTTCGACTGTTAGACAAGGAAGCCTGACTCGGAAATCGAGCTGAGCTTGCTTGAAAACGACAACACCGCCTATGCGCCAGAAGAGGAATAATTAAATTTAACCCGTTTACGAGTATAAAAATAAGTAAAAAATTACAGTACGGTGAATCATTTCGAATTAGAGATTTTTGTGTAAAGAAAAACCCTTTAATAATTGCACAGGAGAAAACTGCAAACGCAAGTAGACGTCATAGGGGATTTACCAAGGCCTGTGGAGAGGGGAGAATGCAAATGAACAGCAACACCCACACAGTTGAGGACGAGAAATTAATTAATATCTCCGAATTGCACGATCGATTCTTATGCGCAATGAGATTATTTAACATTGAGAAGACGAGCTTTTTGAAGGTATAATTCTTATAATGGTGCAACCATTATTTTAAAAGTTGGGCACGGAAAGGGCTAGAGTCTTATCTTTTTGTAGCGAAAGAGTATAAAGCTCCTGGCATCACCAAGCAAAACATGCAGTTTCAAACAGTCCAGGGGACGTGACGCTGGAGCATCTGTACAAGCAGTTCCAAACAGCCCGAGGGGGGCGTTGCTACGCATCAGTATTCAGACAGCCGTGTGGGGCGTTACTCTGCTTCACACCGAAGACAGTTCACCAGTACTCCTTGAGGGGAGAAACGCTGTATTACACCGCAGAATTAATATCTGATAGCCACGGGCGTCGCAGTATTAATAACTTGCGTGCCTCCATAAGGAGTTGTAAAGAAGAAATATTAAAGTATCGCCGTGTTGAAAAATTAGGAAAATCCTAGTTACAGGATTTAGGTCCGACAGTACACAAGTTTACAGTGAAAAGTTCGTAAAATATAGTCAGAGCAGGCTGCGAACGTTGGACTTAAGGCGATAGGTCTTTAAATAAACGACCGAAAATATCATAACGTACGGAAGTACCGTAACAGGAAGATAAACAGTTATCTAAATTAAAGAACCCAAATAGGGAAAAACAGAGTAAGGTTCGCAACGTATTTCAGGAAAGTAGGAGTGCGAGAACCGAATAAATAAAGAAGAACGGAGACTATAGACATTATCTCCAGAAAGCAGACGAACTATTCTAAAGCACTAGACTCGAGAAGTACTAGCTGCTATAAAATAAATCCATCGATCATCGATAGGTTATCGAGGGGACCTCGATCCGAACAGACTTTCACGAGGATCGATAAACTAGATCTAAAAAAGGAAGCCGTTCAAGCTAGAGAAATAGCCGGTCATCCAGAATAGGATTCGAAGAATTAGGATTCCAGGGAAAAGTAGATGTTTCGAGACTTTCGTATGCCGCAGGATAGGAAGCCAACATTGAATAAATTTCACCCTTGGAAACGGGAGATTAAGAGGTCACGCGTGATAGGCTAGGAAAATACGGCCTAGTGATCAAAAGTTGTGAAGTGTAAATCTATCAAGATTGTGTGTAAAAATAATATTTTTTAGTGTTTATTGTGTGTTCTAAATGGATACACCAGTGTATTAAAAATGTTGTCAATGTTAAGTGTATTGAATATGTGTCAAGAAGTGTTTGTACATGAGATGAATTTCTACAATATGGAGTAAGTTAAAAAGTGGGCCAAAATGAAACACCGCACAAGGATAAAGGTCATGAGACGACCTTAAAAACATGTGAGTAATGAATTTCATTATATTTTGGTGTCGGAAAATGATTGTGTACAAATCCACCGGAGTTTTTGAGTAAAAGGGATGTGTTTAAATAAATAAATACTGAATAAAAAACGCGGTCTGAACAATAATAGAAATTTGAGAAACTATAAATAATTATGTAAAAGAATAAATCCAGTAAAGGAAATATATGAATAAAATGTCAGTGTATTTGACGAATGTCATAAGAGCAAGCGAAATATTAATAATTATCATGAAAGATATTTAAATAAAAGTAAATTTGAGTTATATGAAAGAAATAGCTTTTGAGCTTGTGTAAAGAATGAAGATATGAAATAATAATAATAATAACCAAGTAAGGAAATATTAAATAAAGATCAAATTAATTGATGTGAACATAAGAGCGTTAGAGTCTTAATAAAAAGTATAGACATGATGTTCAAATGCATGTTCTTAAAAAGAGAGAAAGTTATTATCAAAGGAAAAGAATAATATAAAAATTGAGATGTGTATCAATTGTTAATATGGTATTATCAGTTCTTTGGATGACGCTAGGCTTAAAATAAAGTATAGCGCAAAAAGAGCGCAATTAAAATAAAATGTCACGCTAGGAACGCGTAAAAGTTAATGTACTTGGTAAATTACTTATGAGAGGTAGTTGATTGTAGCGAATTGAGAATTGGTGTAAGTCCTCTATTTGTGACGTAGTATCACGAGGCCATAGTGTATGTTGTATTGAAAGGGAGCAAATGTATGGTATTGAGCGTAGGTCTTATAAGCTATAGGCTGACCCTAAATCGCATTTTGTATAGTCCTCTATATGGGAATGGTTCCCGAGGCATGTGAAGAGATTCGAACTCAGAATCTTCTTATTGTGAAAGCCCCTTTATTATTCGTCGTAGAATGTGTATATCTCTTCCCCAATCAATGAGGACCTTTCATAATTAATAAATGCCAAGATTACGAATGTGGTTTATGAGCCCAATAATATTGTTGAATTTAAACGAGGAGTAGAATGCCAGGTCTCCCCAAAGAATTGAGAATGAACGAAAAGCTGTTTGTAAAAGCATTAAAGAGAGCTCTAGCTTAGACTAGACGGGAGGGTTCCCGCATAGTCATAAATAACTCTCAAGTATCACGGTCAGACCCTTGGAGTAGGAGGGGTGTCTGAAGGCCGTCTTGTAAGGAGTAATGAATACACCGTGAGTGTTTAAAGTTGTTAACGACCCGGGCGTTGAACCGAGGTCCTTGTAGATTGATATTTCCGCTTGCCTGCTCAGATCGTAGTTTTTTTTATGTGATAATGGTCTTATAAGACGTATGAGATAAATAACAATCCCTATTGTAATGTTGTATGGAAGTAGGATTCCATGAGTTAATTGAAGGCAACTAGGTTTCGGGAGTGACCATAGTTTTTTGACTGTGTCAAGTATCTTCATACTCTGGAGTACACAAGTAATTTCCTGATTACCTTAATGTATTTGTAAAACTAGAGAGAGATGATAAAAGCTGAAAACCTGTGAAATGCCCAAATATTGAGTTAGATAATTAACATGTAATTTTAAATGTAATTATACATTGGTTTTGATGATTAAGAAAATATAAAAAGGGTAGTATTTGAGGTGTACAAAGAATGACACCATTATTATAGGAAGCATTGAGCCAAAAGAGCTCGGAGTTATATGAAACTTACAGTTGATGCTTTATGGAAGTAAAAATAATTAGGAATTGTTGGTTTATATGGAAACCAGATGTTTTAATACAATATTTGTTTTATTCTTATGTTATTCCTTGTCCATTTGGAACAAGTAGATGATTATGGGTCAGTAATTTAATTGTTTAATTGTTTGTAGCGCCATAATTTTGATTAATTAAATGTGTTAAAATAGGAGTTGATTTTGTTGTTATTTTTTTGCAAGTGTATCCTCTAATTAATCCAAAATGTGTGAGTCACAGAGTGGGTGAACTTACCGCTACCCCGAAAATCCCGAATTGAGCTACGCTGGTATACTGTGATTGGCATATTTCTTGCTAAAAGGGCACAATATATACCTATATATAGATAGATATACAGTATATGTATCGTTTATCACTTTGTTGTGGACACGATACCTATTTTAAGCATAACAGAAGTGCATAATATTAAACAAGTTAATAGGTGACACAGACTTATTGTAATGAATTAAAATTTAATAGTAGCTCAGATGAAACATAGACCGATGTCTAGAAACGAACACAATACACTAATAAGTCAAAAATCAATGGATACCCGTGTAATAACGTGTATGACCAACCCTAGACCGAAGAAATGCAGTAACTCGACGTGGCATGAACTCCAGAACTGGAAAGAAAATCTCTGGAGAGGTTAAACCATCTGTCTAAATAATTGCAGAATTCACTGGTATTTCTAGGTTGCAACTGGCTCTCCCCACCACGCCCCATATGTGATCGATTGAGTTCATATCGGAGAACTCTCCAGAGTGCTCTTCGAACCTGTCCTGGATATCCGCAGCACGATGGTAAGGCGCATTATACTGTTTGAACATCCCATCGTTGTCAGGAAACTGAAGTCCATGAACGGATACAAATGATCAATAAGTTTTGTGAATACATGGACAAGCGGATCCAACTATAGCGTGTGGATACATCCCATATCATTACGGAACCACCATCAGCCTGCAGATGCATTCTTGACAACAGTGATCCACGGCCTCACAGGGTGTTTGCCATATCCGAACCCTGACATCAGCCCGAAACAATCTGTATCTTGCCTCATCTGGCCAGGCATTTGTTCCTCGTCCTCCAGGGTCCAATAAATTAGCAACCCCACGAGCCCAAGTGAGACATTAGTTAGTTATTGTTGTTTTACGGGGCGGAACTACGATGTCATCTGCCCCTCTTAACACAGAATCAATTTATTTATTTACACTGTTTACGCCTACATTGAGCACCAAAAATCAAACCTTATATACAAAGTCTTCAAATACTACAGTAAGTTCAGTTCTTAATTCTTGATAATTTTTTCCTTTCCCAATACTTCTTCATTCTGGAAGATCTTGCAGCCCGTTCTTCGGCAGATATAACATATTGCTTACGCTGTGAAATTTTGAATGTTAGTCGAGTGTATTTGTTATTCAGAAGCCGTTTCTCCTATCTATGTTCAATTTGATGCTTAGTAATTTTCAGTTCGTCTAAATCCATTTGTATTTCTTTAAACCGTGTGATTTTTGTTTTACTATTCCAAAAGAAGTCAAAAAGTTGTTTCAAGAGTCTAGTATTTGGCAAGCGGGATATGTGTCCAAAAAACGCAATCCTTCGTTTTCGCATCGTGTCAATGATAGATTCATTTTCCTTGTAAAGTATTGAATTGGGCAAAAGTCTCCACGGGCCCTCAACCTGGTGTTTTTTTATTGAGTATTGTCCGAAGAATCCGTTTATCAACCTTCTGTAGTTTGTCAGTTGTTGATCGGGTGTTTAGTTTAAATAAAGTTTCACTTGCATATGTTGCTTCTGGCTTAACGACGGAGAAATAATGTCGAAGTTTAGCATAAATCGAAAGAGACTGTTTCTTATATGTTGGCAAGGTAATCTGTTGTGCTCGTCGCAATTTTAGTGTCCTACTATCTATTGATGCTCTCTCATTGGCATTCCAAGTGATGATCTCACCAAGATATTTAAACTTTTTCACAATCCTTATTTTCTGGGCATTATGCAGTACAATATGTGGTGTGTCAACTTGAAAAGATGGCATAATTTCTGTTTTCTCAAAGGAAATTTTCAACCCAACCTTTGCTGCTAATCGTTCCAATTCCTCTACCTGAAATTTAGCTTCTTCGATACTAGTTGCTAATAATGCTAGATCATCTGCAAAGGCGAGACAATTTAGTCGAGCATTTTTTCCAATCTTAACATTCGGTGGACAAACCTTATTCCATTGACGCATAACTTTTTCCAGCACACAATTAAACAACAATGGAGATAATCCATCTCCCTGCCGAAGACCAGTATGGATTTCAAATGACTCAGAGGTTTCACTTCTAAACCTAACTCTAGATTTAGTATTCTTAAGAGTGACCGCAATAAGGTTAACAAGTTTTCGATGTAAACCAAATTCAGTGAGGACATTCAATAGAGATTCGCGATGGATACTATCATAAGCTTTTTGAAAATCAACGAATGTGATCACTAAATCTTTGCTCCTAATCCTGTGATGTTTTATAATCCATTTGAGACTGATAATTTGATCTGGACAGCTTCATCCTGGACGGAAACCACCCTGATATTCACCAAGTTCATTATCAAGTTGTTCGTGAATTCTGGAATATAAAATCATTGAAAAAATCTTAAACGTGACATCCAGCAACGATATCCCTCGATAATTGCTAGGATCTGATCTATCGCCCTTTTTGTGTATGGGGTGTATAATTGCAATATTCCACTCTTCAGGCAATTTTTCTGTATCCCAAATGTCAATAAGATGTTTATGTAGGTTATGAATAGTCTGTACATTAGCATTCTTCCAAAGTTCTGCTACTACTTTATTCTCTCCTGCCGCTTTAAAATTCTTAAGTGAATCAATCGCTGTACGCACTTCATCGTAAACCGGCGGTATGATCTTTTCCAGGGGTGTTTTATTTCTAGGATAGGGATCGAATTCAAAAGAATCTTCAGGTTCATCACTATTACGTAATTTTATGAAGTAATCGGCCAAAATTATTGCATTGTCATAATCATTATGGGCCACCTGCCCGTTCGTATCCTTCATCAAAAGAGTAGGGGGAGTAAATTTTGATTGGTATTGTTTAAATGTCCTATAATAGTCTCTTGTTTTATGGCGATTGAAAGCTTCATCAATAGATTTTAATGTTTCCTTCTGATATTCTCTTTTAACCCTCCTGATTTCTTTGGCCGTTAACCTTCTAGCATTGATTAATTCTTCCCTAGAACTTTCAGTTTTTTGTTGTTGGTCCTTCAACCAAGCTGAATGCCGGCGTAGAATTGCTATAATCACAATCCTCATTCCACCATGCATGTTTCTTTCGTTTTTTAATGGGAGCAACGTCTTCCGCTACGGTTTTTAATTTGTTAACAGTGGTCACCAAGTTGTCACATAAAAGCGTGATGGATTGCTCAAAATATACTGGATTATTGATAACTGAACTAGGATCATACAATCTTTTGCTATTGAATTTTTGAGGTTTATTTTTCCTTTTAGGAGTTAATTTGATTTTAATCTTGGAAATGTAATGATCCGAATCAACATCAACACCACGAAGGACTTTTACATTATAAATTTCTTTGTGAAATTTCCGATCCATGGCCACATGATCTATCTGAAACTCTCCTAACTTAATATTAGAACATTTCCAAGTCATTAATTTATGTGGTCTCCTCTTGAACCTTGTTGTCTCCATAATTAGACCATGGTTAATACAAAATTCAATTCACCGTTCACCATTCTTGTTTGTCAAGTTATGTGCTGGCCATCGCCCCACCACTAGACGAAATTTCCTCTCACATCCAATCTTTGCATTGAAATCTCCAAGTAAAATTTTAATATTAGCATCAGGTATATTCGTTACCAATTGGTCAAGTTCATCCCAAAATTGATCCGTCCCCTCAGTATCAGTTCTATTTTTGTCATTTGTTGGTGCATGAACATTTATCAATGTGTATATCTTGTTTTCCCCTTTAACTGTTAACAATGCAACTCGTGGGGAATTTGAGGAAAAATCTGTAATGGAATCTAGTATTCTATGGTGTACCAAGAAACCTACTCCAAATTGAGGGACATTTTTCATTACCCTTTCTCCAGGAGGCCCTTTATAGAGACTATATCCACCTGATTCAATTGGGTTCTGATCAGTATTACGTAATTCTTGAAGAGCAGTGATCACAATTTTGTGTTGGTCCAAGATATCAATTAGATGCTTTAACTTACCAACCTTCATCAAAGAATTAACATTTAATGTTGCCAAATATGAGAACTTTCCCGGCTTGTTGAATTTAAGTACGTTCTTAGTGTGATTATACAAATTTGGAATATACAGTATAGTTAAATTTTGAGGTGGAAGCCTAAATATTCAAACAGACCTAAACATAATAAAACAAAAAAATAAACAAAATTGCGGAAGAATCAAAAATCAGAATTTCAAAAAAGAGCAAGTCTTTGAGCCAATAACCACTTGCAAATTTAGATTGCTGGCCCTAACCCACTCTCACTAATAAAGCGGATAACGAGATCAGCAGCCACCACGTCATCGGCTAATGTAAGTTTGAGTGTCATCTGCAAGCCAAGGTTTCTTCGTAAGCCAGCAAGATCCACACACTTGTTTAAAATGTGGGTCACGGTGAATACGGCTCCACAGGTACAAAGTTGTGGTATAAATCAGCACACACTGAGCAAGTTAACACTGCACTCAACGAAAGCTGCAGAATCATTACTAGTTGCTTGAAGCCTACTCCAGTTGAGAAAGTCCACTGCTTAGCTTGTATTGCTCCTGGGGAGATACGCAGGGAGGTAGCAGCGAACAAGGAAAGATTTAAGGCATCCACATCACAAACACACCCACTATTTGGATATTCCCCCGCCCGAACTCGCCTTAAATCTAGGAAAATCTTCCTTCGGACTACAGTCAGCCTTGAAGTCAATGCTGACACTGTTCGGGCAAGAATGTGGAAGGAAAGAGCTGGCCATCTGTCCGGCTGGATGACCCCAAAAGAAAGCCTTCCTCCGGGCCATATGGAAGGCTGGGCAACATGGAAGGTGCTCAACGGACTGGAGTTGGAAGAACCAAGATGAACCTGCAGAAATGGTTTTTTTCGAATGACTCTCTCCTCTGTGATTGTGGGGAACTACAGACAGTCCAACATCTTTACCAGTGCCCACTATGTCCAGCAACATGCACAATGGAAGATTTAACACTTGCCAATCCGAATGCTATTGACGTCGCCCGTTACTGGACAAAGAACATTTAATTTGGTTGCGGGTTACCTGGCAGTCAGATGTTTGTGTGTTGTTCAACTGACTTGTATGTCGGTGTCCTTACTTAATATTAGATTTAGAATAGTTTGCCGAGTACTTTGTGTCTTTATTAACAATTCACTGTACCCTTATTATTATTATTATTATTATTTGTATTTGATTCTCACTGTTTACCAACTATTTTGTGTCTTTATTAACAATCCACTGTACCCTTATCGTTATTATTATTTGTATTTGATTCTCACTGTTTACCATTTGTGACATATATTTGTGATTGGTGCTCCTGATACGAATAAAGAAAGAAAGAAAGAAAGAAAGGTACAAAGTGAGTGTTTTCCTTTCTCACTAAGTACGAGTGGGTGGATCATGCATGACCTATCCTTAGCCTACCCAAAATGACGAAATCCCTCCGTGACCAGAAAGGGATCCACCACACGCGAGTAGTTCCCTTTATCACCCTCAGTTTATTAGGCATTGGGTCACCTACTTACTCTCCCAGAATGCCAGTGCTTGTCGGTGTAACTGAGAGTGAATATCTCTAGCGGATACCTCCATTTCTCGAGGTGGTAGTGATATCGCCTCTTTTGCAATTTTTTCCGATAACTCATTTCCCGCAATTCCCGTGTGGCTTGGAGCAACAGAAAGGTGATTCGAGTGTCAGCGAGGGCACAATCCGGCGAGTAGGTAGTGGATTCGCTGCACTAGGGGGTGTTGCGGGAAACATGTAGCAATTGACTGCAACGAACTCAAAGAGTCGGTACATACGAGAAAGTGGATTCGTGCATCCTGTATTGCAAACTGCAGAGCTTCATAGATGGCAATGAGCTCGGCAGTAAACACACTGCAGGCCTCAGGCAAAGAGATTTTGGTATTTGCACCATCAATAACGTACACACCACCCACTTTCTCGTCCACCTTCGAACCATCCGTGTAGAGAATACCAGCGTTCGGAAATTGGTGAACTATACCTTAGGACCTCGGTGTAGATCTAACCGAATATCCGGTCACGGGATTTGGCACGGAGGCACCTCGCTAGGTGTCCGGATCATACAGGGACCTACAGCCACTCCTAAATCGGTACACGAGCTATCGAGTCAAATACCAACCGACCGGGTGGCGCGAGGCTGTTTGGCGTACCTCTGGTGGTAATGGGTTCTGAAGAGAGCTCGACAGCTCGGATGTTGCGACATTTGACGCACATAGACAGCATATGCTGGCGTCTGTAATTGAGAAGTGGAACACCCTATTCGGCGAGTAGGCTGGGAATCGGGATGGTCCGGAAAGGACTGTTAGCAAGCCTAACGCCACTATGGTGGATACTGTCCAGCATTTTCAAGGTTGCCGGCCTTGCTGAACCGTATGAAAAAGTACCATAGTCTAGCCGGGACAGGACGAGGGCTTGGTAGAACCGTAGCAGCACCACACGGTCAGCCCTCCCCCCATGTAGTGCCACTAAGAAACTTGAGCATGTTCAGTTTCCTGAGACACCCCGTTTTTAGTTACCATATATGGTGCTGCCATGTTAACTTTCTGTCAAAATGGAGCCCTAGGGAGCGATAAACGTCAACCACTGGCAACGTAGCATCCTTGAGATGTAGTTCAACGTGTAAATGTAGCCTCCGGAGTCGACAAAAATGGACAACGGAGGTTTTCGTTGCTGAAGAACGAAAAACCCGGTCGTGTGCCCACCTGTCGGCCCGGTAAATAGCTAGTTGCAATTGCCATTGCACGATTGCCATACTTCCAGAGCTGTAATGTAGAGCTAAATCGTCCATATGCAGCGATGGAACTACCGTGGGCCCGGCGGTGGCAACAATGCCGTTTATGGTAATCGCGAACAAGGTGGCACTCAGCACAGAACTCCATTTTCTTGGGTGTATATTTGCGATAATGTCCTACCGACATGAAGTTCGCAATACATATCGGGAGATTACCACGGAGTCCCCACTTGTAAAGGGTGGAAATGATCCCGTAACGCCATGTGGTGTTGTAGGCTTTCTCGAGGTCAGAGAAAACCGTGACTAGGTGCTGCTTTCGGAGAAATGCCTCCTGTACGGCGCTCTCAAGTCGCACCATATGGTCGGCGGTGGACCTATGAGAGTGGAGACCACACTGGTACTCAGACAAGAGGCCTCTCTCCTCCAAGAACCACACCAGACGACGGTTAACCATTTTCTCTAGCAGCTTACACAGACCATTTGTGAGACAAATGGGCCTATAGCTGCTCACAAGCTTGAGGACCTTTCCAGCCTTGGGAATAGGTATCACGATCCCCTCTCGCCATTGAGATAGAAACTCTTCTTCAATCCATATACGATTGAAGAGGAGCAACAGATGATTTAAACTGGAATCGCATAGGTGTTTAAGCATTTCATTATGGATGTTATCCGGTCCAGGAGATATGTCCCTGCACAGCGCAAGCGCACTGCACAGTCCCCATTTAGAGAATGGTACATTGTAGGACTCCGAATCAGCAGTGGCGAAGGACAAAGGGTGAGCCTCTGCCTCCCACCTCAGAGCCACAAATGTAGGATCATAACTCCCAGAGCAGGATACATCACTGAAGTGCGATCCAATACTGTTGGCAATGGCAAGATGGTCTGTGATGATTACTCCGTTGATGGAGACTCTGGGTATTGACAATGATGTCGGGAGTCCGGAGATCCGACGAAGTTAAGTCCACACTTGAAATGAAGGACTATGTGCCGTCATGGTCGACAAATACTTTTTCCACGTCGTTATCTTACTCTCCCGAATCAGATATCAAGCCCTAGCACGCATCCTTTTGAAGGTGATAAGGTTGGCCATGATGTTTTGCCTCCGATAGCATTTAATGACTGCCGCAATCTCGGCTGTCCACCTAGGGACAAGCTTCCGGCGGGAGTTGCCGGGTGAGGAAGGAATTGTTTCCTCTGCCGCAGCCAAAATACCATTCGTTATGTGAATGGTATGATCATCGACACTCTCAAAAGTATCTTCGGTGAAAACCGCACGTGATGAGAATTTTGGCCAATCAGCCCGACGGAGAAGCCATCGACTTGGTAACTCGATAGCTCTCTGGTTTGGAAGAGTAACGATAATCGGGAAATGGTCACTATTACAAAGGCCGTAATGTACACTCCACTGTCGTAAGTGAACCAGAGCACGACTGCACAGGGTATGTCGACAATTGCATAGGTGCAATAGAGGAGTACTTAGGTACCCTTGTGTTCAACAAACACAGGTCCAGCCACCTGATTAGTCTCTCAAATTCTCTCCCTCTCCCGCTAGCGGAAGCGGAACCCCAGATGATGTTGTGGACATTAACATCTCCCAGAAGGAGAAAAGGAGGGGGAAGCTGAGAGGTTAGATCCACCAGCTGGTTGTAATCCACTTGATAACCCGCTGGCATGTACACGTTACATACTGTTGCCATTGCTGGCAACGACGTACGAACTATAACTGCTTCTAACTGAGTACGCAGCGGCACTTCTTCACTAAAGAAGCTTGAGTGGACAAGAGTGCAGACGCCACCGGCGGCCACAGCTCCATCCACCCGATATTTAGAGAAGTGTTTGAAGTGACGCATTGTTGTCTCATGTCCAGGTTGAAACCTGGATTCCTGAAGACAAACAATGGTTGCCGAAAACGAAGAGACTGCGTGAGTTGTCCAGAATAGCTATTACAGTTCCATTGTAAAAGTGCCATAGTGCAGACTTAAGTAGAAGTTGGTCTTCTACTTACGCTGGACCGTTTACCACCCTTCCCCATCTTTAGGTGGAGATGACGAGGGAGGAGAGCACACTTCAGCTTCCACATCTCCATCCGAAGACGAAGAAAATGGCGGGGGCGCTCTCATTGGTGGCGCGCGGTTCTCATCGGACTTTTCCTCTCTCGCTCTTGGGGTAGAGCGAGAGCAGTGTCTAGGGACACCGAAGACTGGGTGACCGTCCCCGACACGCCCCGAACATTTTTCTTACGCGACCGGCGCTGACGTCTATTCGGGGAAGTAGGAGATCCCTTCCATTTTGACACCAGATCCTTGCTTAACATGGCTGCTCTTGCTGGTACCGCTTCACTGATGATAGTGGGAGGGGGAAAGCCAGCTGATAGTAGAGCTGCCTTGTTTGCAGGAGAGGAAGAGTGACGGCGATGAACCGTTCCTCTCTCCTCCGCCGGTGCACTTTCTTCTCTGTAGGGGAGTTTCTCAATGCTAATGCGTTGGCTTCCGACAGCTTCGCTCCCTTGGTGATCGTGGGAGCGAGAGGGCCGGCAGCTGCAGGAGCCACCTTATTAGCAGGAGGGCGAGAGAGACGGTGGTGCAACTCCTCCCTCGTCTCCACTACTTTTTCCATTTCAGGTGGGCTGGATGAGGTTCCAGCCTGGGTCAGCGAAGTCTTCTTTCCCCTTTTTGCTGTGGAAGACATCTTGGCCAACCCTTTCGGAGCCGATGTTGCCAGTGTAGAGGGTTTAACCGGCAATTTATTCTCAGGGGTCGAACTAACAGGGCTCACTGCGACAGCGAGGGTAGATTTTAAAATACTTGAGTAACTAGAACTCGAGTGTACTGCACTCGGAACAGAAACGGCAGGGGCGATTAGGGGCGTCGCTGCAGCTGCAAACGATACCAGAAATTCGGGGGCATTCATATCACGGTACCTCTTTCGAGCATCGTGATACGAAAGCCTGTCCAGTGTTCTGATCTCCATGATCTTTGCTTCTTTACAGAACTCAGGGCACTGCTTCGATCGAGGAGAGTGTCTTCCTTGGCAGTTAGGACAATTCGGGGGAGGTCACCTCTCACCCTCATGTGTCCCGTTGCCACACTCTCTACACACGGCTTTGGCAGTGCACCTGGCAGAAACATGCCCAAATTTCTGGCATTGATAGCAGCGCATAGGTGGAGGGATGTACGGTCTAACATCGCAGTGTTACGATGTGACCTTCACCTGCTCACGTACAACATCACCCTCAAAATGGAGAATGAAAGCGCCGGTGTCGACACTGTCATCTCCGATCATTCGGGTGATGCGCCTAATATTGGTGACGCCTCTCTTCCCCAGATCCCGTAAGAGTTACGCATCGCTATTAAGAATGAGGTCACGATGGAAGATAACTCCACGGACCTCATTCAGCGTTCATACCTTGTAACTTTAACGGGGATTTCACCGAATTGCGTGCATTTTTGCCTCCGGTCAACGGGGAACAGCAAGAGCTGCCCATTCCGGAGACTGGAAATTCCGTTAAGGTCTCCAAAATTCTCCCTCGAATTCTTCACTAAATATAATTGATTTTACAAGTCTAAAATCTCCCCCGTCTATCCTGGTAGATACCAGGTAGCGAGGAGACCTATCAAACGAAAATTTCAGATTAAAAGCCTCATCCCAGGATTTACACCTTGGGATTATGTCGACACTCTATGAATTACCAATAATGATCGCTGACAGCTATCAAAGCTAGCTCGTGGGGAAATGCTGCGTTGCCACTGAGGTAGATTATGACTCATAACATTCCAAGAGGCTTGCAGGAAGACACAAATACTGGGGAAGTTAGCCCCCATGCCTGGCGCTCTAATGACCGTGACGAGTGAAGACACACTGAGTCAAACCATGCGCTTACTGCTGTGTCGGCATACATTACAACATTGCTTGCTGTTGCTATGGAGACCGTTACCCCTCTCGTTTCCACTCCTCACCTCACCCTTCAAGCGGATGACAGCTTTCACCGAGCATCTTTTGTAAATCAGACTATAAGAACGGCTTTTTAAGGTGGGTCATCCTGTGTAGTGTTATTGGGGCGCTTACGCTTCATCCCAAAAACATCCTCCCCGAATACTACCTACTCCGAACGAGGGCCATCACTCTGGGCACCACCCAGCTACGTGGTGATAGTAGATATTGCCCGGGGTCCTAGTGCCTCGAACAGGTACATACCCCTCGGCTTGCACAGTGATATGTTCGGCGCAAGTATTCGGCCGTACATGGCGCACCCACCTGACGGGATGGGGAATAGCGTCTAGGCTTTCTGGCCAGAAGGCCAAGCTGGTGGCCCTTCTCCAAGCACCATGCACATTTATTTCTAAGGGTCAAACCAAATTTGGGACCGGAAAATCGAAATAGACCTGTGAAAAGTCGCCTTTTACGACAGGCAGGGGATACCGTGTATGAATTCTGCCCTCCCCATCCACAGGGGTCTTCCAAATCAAAGTCAGTCAAGTCAGTCGGTCTTGTCGGACCTATCAGTCGCCTCCTACGACAGGCAGTGCATACCGTGGGTGTATTCTAACCCGCACCCACACGGGGGGAACGTTACATAGTTTTCGAATGTGGTATTACACGAAAATCTTAATATGTACAGGTGTATACGTCAAAATTGTCTTCAGGGGCAGAAAGAAACAGAAAGAATGTGCGTGAAGTTCCATTCATCGTTCAGGCCAAGGATTTGGCATGTGTTCCAGCTATAAACATACTTTCTGAGCTGCCAAAAACTCCTGAACAAATCTTACTTTAAATTTTGAATTATTAGTTTTAACCAAATGAAGGTTCACGGACAAAGTTTTCGAACTCTGAACAGCCATAGAGGCAATGCCTAATAACTAGTTCTTGCTTTGATCATTGGATGAAAACATCATAGTGTACAGTAGATTGTAGAAAATTCAGAATCCTTGTGGTCACTCACAAATTGAGATCTGATCACTACTGTATATAGGGTACGAAGGGATTTTAGCTCCTCAGGTGGGTATCGGTGGTGGATTGGCCCTATTGCACTATCGTGCCAATGTTATAATAATAACATTTATAGCAGCCAATAGCCAAATTATTGCATACGTAAACACACGCGTATAAGTTATGTGAGTCAACCTTCACTCTTCACTGCAAAACCGAATGAGTGTGCCCCGTCTTTGTTTACACCAGATCGCGTGACCTCTACCAAACTGCTCTCCAAATAGCAAACAGATGCAGGTGCCTTATACAGTAGTATTTCGGCGGCATGATGTTGCAGTGGCCAAGCTGCTTGCCTCTCATCAAGGCGGACCGGGTTCGATTCCAGGTCAACACTTGCGAGATTTTCAAAGTAAAATATCAGAACCTGTGATTCGAATTCTACTGAAAAACTGCAGGTCCTGTGGCTCATGATCGTGAGATTAACGGTCACGTAAAAATACAAGCTTCCTTCCTTTGGTTATTTCGATTTGTTGCACACATTATGGCGAAAACTATGTACCGAAATGTCGTTATTCGTACAATGTCTTAGTCCATTCATAGGAAAGTATCGCATCAGTGGTATAGAAGTCGTCCCGTTCATTTTGGTCAGCAGAGCCTCATACACAGGCATTACGGGCAGCAGTAGGTTTAGTCTCAGGCCTTCAACAAAATATAGTTTTCTAGCTAGCACGTACTGTAAACTTAAGGCATGACGTGTACTTGGAAAACTTACAACTCTCTTGAGATTCCGAAGATCTGCCAGGTGTTTTCTCTTGAAGTGCATCCATATGTTTTCTAATCCGTAAGGTTGGTGCTATTTTTACGTGAAACAGTTGGATTGCTGTCTTTAGGGACAAATTACATATGAATATATTTTATGTACCACGTGGCTCTCACTGCAACGTTCAGTCTATATCTCTGTCCACTTTCTGCTGTATCGGCTAGCATTCATGGCTGTCGCTCCAGAGATCCGGGTTCTAATCCCGGTTCTGCCATGGAGGATTTTAATCATGGCGGCTCGAAAGGGATGCATTCAAACTCGTGAGGACAGCACTGAGAAAAGAGATGGATTCGAAAACTCTCTTTTGGCCGCTCTGTGAGTGGTTCTCCCACCTTCACCAGTTCATAAAAGGTGAGGAACGTGACTCGAAGTCCCTGGTTATTATGCAGATTATTTTGAAGTAAAAAATGTAAAAAAAAAGGCAGTGTGAGGCCTCGATTCTGAAGAAGCTGCTTCTATTAAAGAAACTCAAGAAGTCTTGAGCGAAGATGGTGTTCGTGAGCAACTTATATTCATTCGTTCCAATTTTATGTGCATACCTTCAGCCATCAAGACATCGCAAGAAAAAGGACAGTTCCTTCATATTAATTTTGGAATCATTGAAGAAGTCAAACGATCCTTAATGAACCTAACCAAGTTTTCTTGGAAGAATTTCAGTGTAGTGCTAAAACAAACTGCAGTCTTTTCAAACTTAAAAATATTTCTAGTGTTATCCAAGGCAAAGAAGGTTAGTTAGTTATTGTTGTTTTAAGGGGCGGAACTACGAGGCAAAGAAGGAAGTGTCGGTGCATCAATACGGTACTAGAAATCTCGTTGAGTTGGAGTATGTCATGTAATGTGGAGAGAGTATTGTCAGTTTACAAAGCCAATTTAAATGAAAATGGGCTCAAGATTGTGTGCTTGTGTCTGTTACATCATACAGTAATTGAGTAATGGAGACTTATGAATTTCATTAACAAATTGCTACAGCATGTAATGTTTTGTTAATTTGGCGTTGTTTAAAGTGAAACATTTATTTTTATGGCATAAATATTAATATTAGATGAATGTTTGTTTTAAAGCATATTTCAAACTATTAGTGCATAAATGAAAAGATAGAAAAGGAGCAGACCGAAGAACAACATGGGTTAGGAAAGGAAGAAGCACGATAACCTAATATTCTCCATGCGACAATTGATGGAAAAAAGTTGGGTGTATAACAGAAAGGTGGTAATGGTATTCATCGACATAGAAAAGGCCTATGACTTAGTAAACAGAGAAAGACTGTGGGAAGAAATGAAGAATATAGGTATAAATAATGGATATATAAATGTACGGTAATAAAAACAATGTATAGAGGACACAATTTTAAAGTTAGAACACCACTAGGTAACTCTAAGTGGTTTGATATAGGACAAGGGCTAAAACAGGGCAGTATCCTATCTCCTGCACTATTTAATGTTGTAATGGAGGGAATGAATAGATTAGTAAAAGAGATGGTAGAACAAAAGGACAAGAAGATGATATTTGCAGACGATATATGGTAATATGGAGTAATAAAGAGGAAGATGTACAGTTACAACTCGAAGCATGGAAGGAAGTTATGGAAAGGTATGGATTAAAAATAAATAAAGATAAGAGTGAAGTTATGATATTCGGAAGAGATAGAAAGATAAATGCGAATATTGAGTTGGATGGTGAACCCCTCAAAATGGTAGACAGTTTCACTTACTTTGGTAGTGAAATATCTAGTGATGGTAGGATAACAGATGAGATCACAAAGAGGCTGCAAAAAGGAGGAAATTTTTATCAAACAATAAAACATCTGGTTTGGAATAAAGAAGTCCCAGAAAATGCAAAACTCCTCATGTATAAGAATTATTGTCACTTACGGAGCAGAAACGTGGAAAATGACGGAAAGGGATGGAGCAAGACTGCAGGCAGGTGAAATGAGGTTTCTCAGAGCAGTTAAATGAAAGAAGAAAAAAAGATTGGACCGAATAAGAAATGTAGAAATTAGAAAAGAACTAAATCAGGAAAGTATGAGAGAGTGGATAGAGAAAAAGAGACTACGCAGTATGGACATGTTAAGAGGATGAGCGGGCAAAGTTTACCAAAAATAAAGGAATAACTTAAAAACTATGGCAGAAGACCTGGAGGGCGTCCAAGGATGCGCTGGAGTAGGCTACAGGGTTGAGAGTCTGTATAGAGATAAGAGGAGTTAACTGGCATTAAGTGGAGGAAGAAACGTGGTGGGAAGATACAATAAGATGGAGAGGCCTCGTTAACACCCAGACCCGTTAATAACTAGGACGGGATTTGGATATGTATGTAGTGCATATTTCCATGCATATTTTGACATTTTTAAGTGCATAATTATCCGAAGCCTGGTCATATCGCTCGCTGCAAGACACTTTGATGTGGCAGAGCTCAACGGTACTAGAAAAGACGGACTAGCAAACCACTCACCACCAATTTTTATTAAATAAATAAAAATAACTAGCCCTTGTTGCTTGACCACCGTTTAAACTATTTCTCGATTGATATCGTAAAAGACTAGCCTAAATCTATTTATCAATTGGTCATTAAAAAAATCAACTTGAAACAAAATTTAATATATCTAATGGCAAAATCGAATACCGGTACGTTATTCGTTCAAACATCATGTTTCTTAATACAATAAGCATTGGCTGACACAAAATAATATAATTGAAAACGTCTTGAGAAATACCCGAGAAATGGCGCCTGACCACTCAAAGATGGTCCACCCGATATTTATTGATGTATCAATATCTTCAAAAGGGGAGCGTGATGGCGCTGTGGCTTAGCTGCTCGTCATTCACCCGGACGGCCGGGGTTCGAATCCCGGTGACAGCGGGGTGGAATTTTCACATGAAAAATCACGTGGTGTCAGGAAGGGCATCCGGCCTTAAATCCCCGGCTAAAACCATGATGGGGGGGGGGGCGTGGTGGCTCAGCGGTCTTCTTAAAACCATAATGACCCTAGTTGGCTCCAGCGACCCCAATTAATTGGGAAAAGCTGAAGACAGTTAGTATCAATATCTTCAAATGAATGACAAAGCTAGCCCAATCCCTTACTGACGCTTTTCCCCTATTATCAAAGCGAAACAGTGAGGCAGACTTCGCTCTGTTACTTTCTGAAAATCATTTACACTGAAATGTATTACATAGGAATATAGTATTACGATGAAATTACGATTACAGTCGCGTGAACTGAAATTACTATAAAAATAAGTCAAGAAAATAGGTTTATTTGGGTGCTTATTGCTGTAGTATTTATCAGTAATAGTTGCCACACTTTCTTTGTTTGTGTCGTGATTTTTGGTTCCGGAGGGCAGAGACCGTTTGTGAGTGTCATTGTGAGTTTGGTAGTGTTATATTTTATAGCTAGTTTGTCTTGAATATTTGGATCTGATGATGCTCACTTGACGAGCGAAACATTGTCATACCATAGTTTTATCCCTCTTCTGTAATCCATAACAATCACATGTAATATGTTTTTTTTTATTATTTTATTAATGAGGTCAATGACCATTTAGTTTAATTTCAGTACGTGTCAGAGAAGGGATTTTGGGAGGAAATCGGCCGTGGACCTATTGAAAGGAACCGTCTTGGCATGTGCCTGGTGTTTTTTTTTTTTTTTTTTTTAGCGTATGGCTTTTAGTGTCGGGAGTGTCCGAGGACATGTTCGGCTCGCCAGTTTTGTAGCTGCTTCGAGACGGACACCCAATGGGTGAGCTACAAGTACCGTTGGGGAGGGAAGGAGGGAAGTTGGAATGTAAGGACGAGGAGTTGGAAGGTAGCGGCTGTGGCCTATAGTTAGGGACCAACCCCGGCATTTGCCTGGAAGGAAGATGGGAAACCACAGAAGACCATCCTCAAGGTTGCCGGCGGGGGGATTCGAACCTCCTCGCCTCCCGGATGTGAGCGACTGCCATCAGTCATGCCGTAACCATGCCTGGTGGTGAAAATGGTAAACCACGATAACCATTTTCAGGACGGCCGAGGTGATTCGAACCCACGGTCTCCCGATGCCAGTGAGGCACGAGGTAGCGTCTTAATGTTCTCGGCTACCTCAGACAGTATGTAATATTTCTTAGTTTTTTTTTCTCGTATATCCCTGTAAAATTGGGGTTGTATTGAGTTGACCGTCTGAAAAGTTGCAATGCCAATTGCTAGAAACTTGGCAATTACCCTCATACGCACCTTATCGTAATTACTATGGACCAATTGGCATTTGGCAATGTGGGATTTGCTCAGACGTTTTATCAAAATAATTTAACGTGAGAGATGGAGCGTGCAGTACCCCAAACAAGACACACCATGTTACGTCCACCAAGAGCTTAGTGCTTGGCTTCACTGGGACGAGTTCTGAGCAACTCATCTACTTGCTACCACCATGTGTGTCAACTAGCTTCAAAGCTTAAAAAATATTTAATATTAGGTGCCCTAAAGCTTAACGAAAATTTAGCTAGCACCATTACTTATGTAAGGATGTATTTTCTATTTTGTTCTGAAGAAGGGAATAACGCTAATATCAGCGTCTTTCGATAACTCACTAACTGCCACGAAATTCTTCTAGAAATAGCACTGATTGCGTCGTAATGTCGATTGTTAAAAATCGAATCGAATCGTGGACATTTTTGGGTAAAAATCTGACACGCAGACAAGCTATATGGAAATATGATGCCTCCACAAAAAATGGTTTCCAAACTTGCAACTAAAGTACTGTATTATGGTTTTGAATGGCCAATCCTGTAACCCCCAAATAATCACATTAATTCTTTACGAGACGATTTCCTTCCTTTATATCACTTTCACAAGGCTAAATATTGAATATTATTATTATTTCCGATTATTCCCCTTCAGGAGAGCGTGAGAACTTGAGCCAATCACAGCTTCACTTCCTTTTCCTCTCTTCTTTTCTTCCCAAAACCTCTTCATTAGTTCACTGTGCTTTTTCTTCCTTTCCTCTGTCCATTTTTTCCCTGATGTATCTTTCCTTGAAACTTGTACAATTTTCGTGTTTCTGATTTTATTTCTAAATTGTTCTCTGTCCTTAATGTCGTCTTCAGAGATTTTAAGTAATTCCATGTCTTCATGTACTTCTTTAATCCAACTGGTCTTTAATTTACTTGCATTCACATTCATTTTGAATATATATATATAATTTCATTCACATACCTTCTGGGAGCCTATGGGAGTCATTTTCGATTTGCATCGGCATTGCTGCACTGGAAATAATTACTTTTACTGCCGATAACAGTTAATTCTTACGAGATTCCGCATTCACGTCACACGCTACGTCATACCCGTTGTAAATGTTGCCAACATGTCCAATACAAAATACACCACACGATATGAAATAAAAGGCAAAACTATTGGCCTGGATAAAGATTATTGATGCGTGACTTCCCCCACTGTGCGTGACAAAAAACAGGGGTGTTATCGATTAGCTAGCGCGGCCCTGATCAATCCACCATTGGTCTGGACGAAAATATTGGTCTAGGCAAAACCATTGGCCTGCCGGATGCAATATAGCACCGAATGCGTGTGTTTGGCATTACTGACTCCTCGAAAAAGATGGATGCCAAAGTCGCAATTTCAACTACCGTATGTAAGTAGTGATCCTATTTGGGATGGTTGGGTGGGTCTCAGACAGCGGAGGAGTAAACTTCTATTACTACATCATCTCCAGATATTTTCCCGACTGTTGATTCAGGTGAATTCGTTAATTTCAGTAGTTAAAAAATGTTATACAAAGGAAACCCTCTTGCGAAGTTTAACTATAATCCCTTACCGGTAACTGTTTGGTTTGAATTTTACCTTTCTAAGCTTCTGTCCTTTTTAGTCAACCGACGAAATTATTATTATTATCATTATTTATAATATTAGGGCTTAAACTTTGCATCAGCAATGCCCCGCATTAGGCTGTAATGTCGGAACACTCATCTACTCATCTACTGGTATTTACTAGACTGTGTTATTATACAGCGAACAATAACTTGTTTACATTGGATTGCTACTCACATGTCGCGGGGATATGCTATCTCAAGCAGCCGAACAATTCCGCGCTAGATCACGGGGCCAGCACAACTGGCTTACTCAGAGATGTGGTAGTCGCCTTATAGGAAATTCTAATCGTGTCTATCTCAGCTAGAGCTTGCCAAATAAAAACAAGTATTGTTAAGCCAATTTCTACGGGACAGTAACCCCAGAATTGGTAGTAACGTGGTCGTCAAGATCCAGAAATGTCATCAAACTGTATGCTACTCATGTGTATCAGTGTCTTATAACCGAGGGTTAATGTCACAAGTGTCTTCGTCATGTCAGTGTGTTAGGGCCAACAGCTAGCGTGTACACGACAAGAATCATTGCCTGTGCAAACCTATAGAATATAGTTATTTTTACTAGATTCCCATGTTTAATTTCAGAATTACCCATATACTGCAGTTGGATGCTAATGCACAGCAGTGTTGTGTACTTCTCTTCAGTGTCCAACCCCCACAACCTGAATTTGTGTTACTGATTAGAAGTAAACTTGAGGAGAGAGTTACATTACTGAACAATTATTTCCTGCGTTACCCTAATTGTATGCAAACCACTCCAGTGCATAATGTAATTTTCTTCAGCGTTTATGCATCGAAAGTAAACCCATGCGATCTACACATTGCTAAATAGACTCAGTCATTCAACAACTTAAAACCTAATGCCGAATCACACTGAGCGAATTGCAGGGATACAGGAACGAAACAACACTACATAATATAAACACTCAAAACTGAGTTGGTTGTCCTTCGATGTATCGTTCCTTAAGGGGCACAACTTATTCACTGTTTAACTGGTAACACTGCTTAGTAGCTTTGCAGAAACGGAAGTTTGGCTGTGTTGAGCAACCTGTCATTTGTTACAATGTTTCTTAGTAATTATTCCATTGCTCGTTGCACTTCTTTATTCATAAACAAGGATAAGCTACTGTCTGTAACACTAGCCTACGTATATGCATTAAATTACAATACGGTACTTCATCAAGTGAGAAGTTAATTGACTAAACTATTTTTAATTCTGGAAACATAGCTGAGTTTTTAGCTTCTATTCATGCTTCTGACAAAATAGGATAATTTATAGACACTCGCATTGTTAACGGTATAGAACCGCGACTTGGTGATAAAAGCCCTACTCTCGGATAAAGAGAGAAACATTTAAATCTATTCTGATCCAGGAGCAGATGACCTCGTAGTTCCGCCCCTTAAAACAACAATAACTAACTATTCTAATCTAATCTCGTTGCAAATATTAAGCCATACCTCACCTAACTTTTCCAAACAGAGAACCGGGCCCACGTAGAAAACTGCAACTTGCCCAATGCATATTAGTTGTGTATTCAGTATGCTCATTGCCAGGTAGACACATAACCATTTCGATTAGGTTAGGATAGCAGAAACTGTCTACGAGAGATTAATTTATAATAAGTATGTAAGGAAAGCAACATTCCATTTGTTTACTTTCCAACCACCCGGGAAATATAAACTGCATTATAAAAGAAGACTGCCGATGACTAACACCGAATGTTTGATTTGTTATGTTTACTTGGATCGGTTGTAACCAGCACAGGTATTATACATTATTACTATCACTGCCTGCTATACGACAAGGTCAAACTCTTAATAAACGCACAGCCAAGGAGTAAGTATATGCTAACAAATATTTACCGCAAATAGGGCATTCCGAATCTCAGTGTTTCAATGGCAGGAAGTTGACGTTACGATCCACGAAAAGTAGAGTTCCTGTCGGGTGCGTGTAGGTTCACAATCGCCCGAGAACGGAACGGGAAGAGAGTTGAAATTCACGCTACCTTACGGGTGGGTTCACAAACACTCTCCGCGAACGAGAAGCCAAAAGTCGCCTGGGGCGTTGCCTACGAGATATAGCCACAGTATAGTAACCATATAAAGTATGGACCATTGAACTCTAGGTAATACTGGAATGCCGACTGCATGGGAGCAAAGTGCGGTTTTTGGTGCGACTAGTTACGCCTGGTAGTGCCCGTCAAGGAGGAGAGTTTGACGTATACGAACGCAAGGATGATGTACGTACGTACGTAGGTACTTTTGAACATTTAGGCGAACGGTAAACTAATCGGAACTTACGCCGATATACATATTTCAAAACATCATAGTAATTTTATACTTAAAATGGCTAGGAATATACGCCAACATAAAATATTATATTGCAGCCTGATTGTTCATCATTTTTATCCCTAGATCAAAGGCAGAATACATAATAACTATAGGCCTACTGGCAAAAAATACAAGCCGTACGTTCATTAAAATAAAATAACAATAAGGTTAGACAGGGAATGACTAAGAATAAAGATCAAAAATATGGTAATTGGTATTGAACATTTTTATTAACTCAAAAGCAGCATTCATATGTGTGTGAATATGCATAAGCCTACAACTAAATGGGGCATGTTGCGCAGCGGTCAAGCTATTCGTCTCTCTCACCAAGGTGGGCCAGGTTCGATTACCGGTCATTTATGTGAGATTTTCGAAGTGAAATGGCATGTCCTGTGGATCGGATTCCACGTAAAATGGAGGTCCCTTGGCTCATGATCACAAGATTAACGGTCACGTAAAACTACAAGCTTCTTTTTCTCAAAGCAGGTCGAAACTTAGACCTCACATAAGTCATACTGCAAACGAACAGGGTCCTGCAGGGAAGATCCCTTAAGCCCAATTCTTTTTATCGTCTCCAAGACTGACATAATAAAAGTATACTGGAAAATGTGAAATTTTATGCCTATGCTGATGAAAAAAGTAACAGTAAATATTAGGCCTAGGTCTACATACTTCAACTTGTAGGCTACTTGTCGTTCAATAAATCTCGGTCTTTTCTTGGGTGGTTGAAGCAGATGCTGTGGGAAATTGAAAATTGCAGGTACCGCGTCATCTTTAAGCAGTGGTTTGTTTCTCTTTGAATGAAACAAGTAGCATGATTTATAAAAGTGTTCACAGCTATAACCCATTTCTTTAATACATCTGGACGTTTCCATGAATATCTGTAATTTAGGCTAGGCCTAAGTTATAATTCTGTTACTAATATTTTATAACCTATAATGACTACGTGTATTTGTCATATGCTACTTAGGCCTATTATGTCAAAATTTGATGTAAGACGTATCCATAGACGCAGAATAGGCTACTTCATTACAAATCTCAATTCGAAAATAAAGTAGACCGTAAACCCACCATATTATTGAAAAATACCATACTTATAACGTTGCACAGAGGTAAGTACGATCAAATATATGAAAAACAACGACATATCAGCTGACTTGCATTCTAGAGTTCAATGGTATGACAGTTTTTGGTGCGACTGGTTACGCCTGGTAGTGCACGCCAAGGAGGCGATGACCAGGAAGCAGTTTTCAGCGAGGGTTACCATGGGAGGAGTTGTTCCAGTAGTACCTTCAGTTCAATGGTATGGACACATCAGGCCTTTACCATGTGATTTTTTCGTCATGGTTTTGAAACGTCCGTCACCGGAAGCACCGCACGCACGCACGCCTGACGGCGATGGTTCACCATGTATCCGCGAGAGAGCAGCGTACCCATATTCTTTGAGTGCGGCCTGTCGATTTTGTCTGAAGATAATATTGCAAAAAATTATTAAACACAATACAGTGTTTTCAATTTTGGAATTTAATCAACAGCAGAAATGCCCAACGTCTGTGCGGTAAAATTTTGCCGCAGCTCTTACCTCACCGAACACAACAGCTTATCCCGGTTTCCTCGGCGACTGGAGCGGTAAGTACAAACACCGAACATTACAATTGAATGATTTTGGTTCTAATAAACATGAAATACTAGTCTCTCGGATTCCTATCCACTAATTCACAAATTCCTATTCCAGATGCAATGACTGGGTAAAGGCCTGTAATCGGGAAGATTTGCTGGAATACGTGCTAAATCTACACAAGTCAATGTATAGGGTATGTAGCCTTCATTTTTTCACAGGAAATGTTTTACCCCACAAATGAGGGCAGTTCTAGTCTGAGAATACGCCCTAATGCCCAACCAATATTAAATATCTACCCTTGAGAAGATATGGTTTCCTTTAAAGTGTCAATTTTCTAACCTCTCTTAAGGTAACTGTACCGGTTTTCGTCACTGAGCCAATACAAATAAAGTCTGTCATCCGGTCTTCCTCAACGCACAAAGTCTTACGAGATTCCTCATACCATCGTTGCCGATAAGGAGCAACTTAGCGAAATCATGGGTGCGATGCAATAGGTGAATCCCAGCGTCAAACATCTCCTGTGAGTTGAGCTGTCTTGACGCGGCGTATTGCTTCTCGCATGAGCTATGCAGGCACGCGAGTTAATTATGTGTTCCGACGTTTCAAAATGTTACAAGTGTGTGATATAGTTGGTAATTGTTACTGTAATATATGCGATTTGCTATTTCGTGCTCAAGTTCCTAGTTTGGTTACAAATGCTGGTGACGAACACTAGATTAAAAAAACGCACTTTACCAATGCAATTACATTACAATTGCTCCGGCTCGTGAGTAAAACAAATAACATTATTATTATCATCAGTAGGTCTAGGCCTATGGTCTTTAGGTGTGCTAAAGAGGATGAAAAATATATTCTAAGATTAAATCTTTGCTTTCAAGCAATATGTCGAAACGCACATTTCTCAATTAGCCTACGATATTCAGCAAATATAAGCTGCTATTAAGGTCGTTGAGGAGGACGGCATGAGTATTATAACGGCCGCGGAGAGGAATGGTGTTCCAAGAAACGCCCTCTTGGACAAAATTAAAGGAAAAACTAGAGAGAGGAATATGGGGCCAAGTTCCTTTTTAACAAGGGTGTTAGTTCAATGGGTAATCTCACTAGGAAAAGAAGGGTTCCCGGTAACAAAGGACGGCTTGCAAAATAGCGGCCACTGCCTCACAAAAGAATTGAAGAGGGACTCTCCTTTCAAAGATGAGCGTCCAGGGAGGAAATGGTGTGAATCTTTCCTAAAATGAAATCCAAGCCGGACTTTACGAACCCCTTCACATGGAATTAAGTGATTTACTTTCAAGCTTCAATGCAGATCACATTGAGAATTTGCTCCCTCATCTACTGTATGGGACTTTGGTTCTATTCCCGATGGATGAGTGTTGTGAAAGTTTGATTGTCCTGGTTACGTCTCAAAACTAACTCCAGAGAGCTCGTGCCTGCAATGACCACAGGAGGGACTGTGTCGCATATAACTTACTTTGTGCGACAGGCCCATCTCTTGTTGAGAAGTGCCAATTACAAGAGGGCACGCAATTTCAGCTGGCACTAACAATGGACCTTTCTGCACAATTCCGATTAAATTTTCGTTATGTGGGTACAGTGGGCATTTATCCATTCAAAGAAAACTGCTCCGGCTCGTGAGTTTTGAGACTGATAAAGAAACCGGCTAGAACCTACTCTTACTAATTGGTGTATTCTTTGGAATACACGGTAAGACATTCCTTCCTTTTTCGCAAACACCAACAGTGATTTCTTACTTTTTCTTTTATTTGTGCACCTTGCTTACTTCCTTTGTAAGTCTGTTATAGATATATATCTTCCATGATCAACCTAGCGGCATCTAGCAGCTAACCACGGAAGTTCTTCAACATTTTCACTCTCAAGAGGACTTCCTTATCAGTCAAGCCACAAGATGTCGTCGCTATCTCCAGCTAACATCTCCATGCTCAGGAGGACTTCTTCATCATTCCAATCCTCCAGACGTCGTCATTATCGCCTGCTAGCCTCTCCTTGAAGATCACTCCATCAAGAAAATTAATATCTAAGAAAGCAATTTCTCATTGCTTCTTGCTTACTTGGTACCTTCGTGCCTCGTTGAGCGGTTCTCTCTTCTGTGTCAGTCGTAAAAACATACATTTGGAGCCTACCTCAGGCTTGTCTCCTGTTTACTTGAGACATTTTGAAATATCTACGCCATGTTGTAGATTTAAGCCAACGGTCGCCATGGATCATCTACTCTACAAACCAGTGGCGGGGCGTGGATAAAGCATCTGGGGTTCACTACTTTGAAAAATAACGTGGCCAAATTTAATGTTACTTGATGTTTACATAGACGTAAAATAGTGACATTGCATGACTAGAAAGGTGACTTTCCTTTGAAGACGCACGATTGCAGCTCGAAGAAGTTACCAAAACTATGAGAAATGAAAGACAGAGAATATAATGTGTAATTACCTTAAGCTGATCCAGTTTCGTCTGATTTTGAAGACGTTGCTGGCGTTAGTATAACAGCTGTCGTGTGTGTGTACAGGAAATCCATCCTCCTTTCCTTCCTGGCGGCGAATAAGTCAATTACCTTCTCATTAAAATCGACTAATTTATGAGTCATCTCCTTCTCGATGGACAACATAGCGAGAGCAGACAGTCTATCATCATGCATTGTACTCCTCAGGAATGTCTTAATCCGCTTTAAAGTGGAAAAACTTCTTTCTGCTTCAGAAGTAGGCATGGGGACAGTAATAATTAATTTCACAAGTTTCATCACTTCTCCGAAAGGATCCTTGAGACTGTTCTCTATCAAAAAAGCAAGGAGGTCAGTTGCATCTTTCATTTCTTTAAAATCACTTCTTGAATAAATCACCTGCAGTTCGGTTTTCAGTTTATTATTATCAAGAAAAGGATAGGATTCTATAACATACGTAAGATTCTCCTCTGGACAATTATTTTGGAAGGATGGGAAGAATTGGTGGTCAAAGAAGGTGGAGGCCAGTAAGTGGTTGGAGAAGTTGAATCTCTCTTAGCTGTGATTTATAATCACGTCACACACCTCCTTCGCCGCAATGTTTCTCGAGTAATAACTATTTTCGCATCTTCTTTTCCCTCTGTTGTCTTCTACATTTTCCTCCACAACGATGATGTCAACATTGTCCCTAACTTTCAAAATTGCAGTTTCGAATGAGCTTACTGCACTTCGCACTGATACAGGGTTAGCAGAACGCTTTTGTAATTGGTTGTATAGAATGTCCACGTGAGGCATAACACTGTAAAAGAACTCTAACCAAAATGTAAACGTTGGCTGTTGTATTTTCAGACGCAGTCCATGTGCTTGGTTCATAGTAGCTGTTTGTCTGCTCGTGTCTTCGATTTTCTCCAAGCATTCCAGAATTGCATCCTTATGCTCATGCAATGTAAGAACGCATCTTGATTTAAAGTTCCATCTCGTTGCTGAGCCCTGCGGAACTCTTCTGCCCACAACCTCATCAAGAATGCCCACTCTCTGAGGCGAATGAGAAAAAAATGCTGGAATATCTCCAATGGTGGCAAAGAACAATCGCACTTCTTTGGTGTGGCTAGCAGCCTGAGCCAGAATTAAATTCAATTGATGGGCGTAACAATGCACAAACTAAGCAAATGGGTAGTCTAGTCTTACAATTGTTTGTACTCCGGAGTGTCGGCCACTCATGACATTGGCACCATCGTAACTTTGGGAGACTACTTTTTCTTTGTGCTCTCCAACTACGTGAGTGAGGACTCCTTTTATACAATCGGCTAATGAGCAGGCGTCGTTTCCTGCTGGGTTTAAGAAAGTCCAGAACCTTTCAACAGGCTTCCCATTAGCTAATACATATCGAAGTACAATGACTAACTGACACTTTGAAGACACATCAGATGTTTCATCGGCTATCAGGGAGACGAAGTCTGCAGTAGCTACTTCAGCTAAAATATTCTCGTGACACACATGCAACATACATTCCAGAATGTCATTTTCAATGTCCTTCGACGTACCCTTGAAGACTGTAGCACTGTTGAAATGACCCCTAACGACGGTATCCAATGCCGACGTAAAATTAATGAGTCCTCTGAATACGTCTGGATGGTTTGAATCGAGTGTTTCGTCATGACCTCTCAAAGCAAGTTCAAATTCACCACAGAATTTCACGCAGTCAATGATCTTCGAGAGCACGTACCTATTTTTTCTGACACTATCATTATGCCTCTCAATATTCCTTCTGAAAGCGCTACTTGGCTGCTGCCTAATATCTGTTTTCCCCAGAACTGAAAGATCTAAACATGCACTCTTATGTGTAATAGATGCTTCGTGCTTATTGATCTTTTGTGTTAAATGGCTGAGATCTGATACCCCAGTTTTTGTCCAAATCGTGTCCTTACCCTTAGCAAAAAGCAAGCACGGGAAACAGAAAAGCCTATTAATGGTATCGCAACCACATAGCCAAGTATTCCCCTCGTAAATCTGTGGCTTAAATGTTCTACAAAAATCCTTACCTCTACTAGTTTGCTTCTGAATAATGTTCAGGGAGGGAAGAGGCCTGCCAAGCTGCTTTATTTTGCACTTTTCTTCTATACTAAGTGTTGGAAAGGTATTCTCTAGAAGAAACCTAACGGTATTCATTTTCACACTGATGAATACACGACACACGCATCGAGACACCGCCACACACCGTGATTACGAACGTCAGATACAATAGAGCACTTCGATAAACACAGACTTGAGAAGATATTCGCTAAGGTACTGTTCCGGAGGTGGTTGAACTCACGGGTCAGAAATAAACACTGCTTCAAGAACGTGTTAGGCAGACTGTTATTTATGTTCTTATCTTGACGTATTTTGCTTGATGAGCACTTCTAAATAATTAAAAGTTTGCATTAATTACATAAATATAGGCTACGTACGCCTATTGATGTTATACAAATCGTATTTACAAAAATATTCTGGTTCATTGCGGTTAATTATATCTATAACGCAAAATCGTGAAATTAAAATCCCTTCAAAACGTACCATAGCAGACTATGTTTAAACCGCACGCTTGGAGACAATACATCGCCTAGGGCTACATCGGCTAACTTCGGGGTGGTTCGAGGTAGGTCGTGTCTAGCAATGGTTGAGCTGGTCTTTTCACCAGCGATAGTTTAGCTTTGTTCTCGGCTTACCCCCCCCCCCCCTCCCCCCTTGCCTCACCCGACTCCGCGCCCATCGCTCCCTCCTTACGTCCTACCGCCGCGCGCCTGCGATCCGGAAATTGAACCCTTCGCGCGCCAGCGATCCAGAAATTGAACCTTTTCGCTGGTTCCGGAGAGCAACCGAGTGTTGATGTCAAAATTTCCCCTCCGAGCGCAGATTTACATATGTAATTAAAGAAATACGCACTTGATTAAGCATTTTACTAAGAGTTTTAAATTTCTAGGGGGTTCACTGAACCACTGAACATATAGATCGCGCCTCTACTGCTACAAACAATAAGCTAAGTACCAAACTCTAATGGTTTTCATCGCATTTTAATTGGTTTTAAACAGCTAAATGCTTTTTAATTCTTGTTTTATAGACAGTTTGAAATTGCTAAATGTAACACAACAACTACCTTCGAGGGATTTTTTCTAGTCATCTAAGCTATCTAAGCTGACTTTCCATTTAAAAAATTAGTGCTTCTTGCACAAATTAACTGAGATTGAGTTCTCGCACCGCGGGTTTCATATTAAACGAAATACTGTCTATAAAAACTTAGCTTTTACTCCGTGGGACCTATCGGCCAATTCAACTGTTACCATAACTCCAGAACTTTCGACATCGAACTATCTTTCTACAAGTAAATAGCCTAGCATTTCTTCAAATATGGGTACACATTTTCCTCACTGAGAAAATTATGTTGCATAAACCTCTAATCAACATAATTTGTCTTCCTTCGTGGGATTTTCCGTTGCAGTCAGCTGTAACCTACGGATTTCTAAAGAAATAAACTCTCTCAAGTTAAAATTCAACTAGTGATTTACATAATTGCAATAACTTTTCTTCTTGTGAACATTCTGTGCTGCAATAGTGAACTTTCCAAACACACCTATAGACTATAGTGAAACAGTGCTCGTTCAACCACCATCCGTGTCGCGTTCGAAAGAGAGCAATAAATATGGCCAAAACATTTTCCTAAACCTCCTATTTTTCCTCCTCTCAATACCTTACTAACATATTATAGTTAAATTATAAAATTTGGATTTCCTTCAATGAGGTGTCACTCAATAGCAGTGCCCTCCCATCTTTGTGCTGTTTACCATCGTAATTTATGTATAATCTGTGCCTAACACACTCTTTAAACTATTGTTTTCCTCGTTTACTAGGGAATTCAATTATTTCTACTCACAAGTGAGTTTTCTAACTTTCCTTTTGCAGGTTTCACGAAAGGGCAACTGGTTCCATTTTTCTCGTGATATCTGTTTAAATATAAGAAGTTATAGAAACTTCTTCTTAATTTTCCTCTCTTTTTTTTTTTTTTTGGTCATAATCTCATATTAAATGCTTTTTCATAGCCTTTAAGATCTCTAATAGGGATTCTTAAAGTGCCTACATTGTACCTGATTCCTTGTTAAAGCTTTAATTATTTGTAATTCTCGTTATAAACTTTAAAGTTTTCAATTTTTAGCACAACTTTTAAAATCTTATTCAGATTTTGTGCTCGAAGCAAGTTTTAAACTTGCGTCCTATTTAACATTGTCAAAAATTTTACAATTTGTTAGCATTAAGTCTCAGACTTTTGTATGTTAAAATTGTTTATTGTTATTAATTTGAATCTAAATCAACGTTATATTGTTTGCTACATCAACTCTTTCTTTATTGTTAAATAAAAAAAATTCAACTTTGCGCTTTATACATTACAACAGAATAACGATTAGGTAGGACCCTGGTTTCCCTGACTCTTCCCATCGGTTCATGCTATCTTTAAGCAAATCACATACCGGTACTAAAATTATAAAAGTTTTGCTTCTTGTTGCATTTGAACGAAAACTTCATCTTTTTCAAAGCATCTTTTAGCTGATATAGCTAATTCTAATGAGCCAGTAAGGCAAGTAAAGCTAGATCCGCAAGCTTACTGCTTGTTGAGATTTTCTCTAAAACTTGTGGTTCGTTTTCAAAATTTAAGTTTTTCTTCCGGTCTAAACTATTAGTCGGCACTTTTTGGGTAAAAGCTTAGCTATTCTTAAATGCAACTATTATCTTTCTTACCAAAATTTTCAAAGAAATCAACAAAATTGTTCCGAAAATCACTATAACTGTTTCACGACTACCTTTCCTGGGAGTACTCGATCAGTCGTCGGAGATCCTACAGTTCCAAGGACTAAAATTATCACGGCAAATTCAAATTATTTGCTCCTTTCAAAACATTCGTTCAAACTTAACTCCTTTGAAAGGATATACAGTAAATCTGTCATTCTTTGTCTTGCCAGACTACCACCCTTCCCCATATTATCTAATTTTAGGCTGGGAAGGGAAAGCACGAACGCCGCTTGCTTGCAAATAGCCCAAGCTCAGCCGCATTTTCCGTTAGCTGTGTCCAAGTCCATACCCACTTTAGGTATCCTGCAGGCTTGGGCAGTGAAAATAGTGATTAAATGTTTACTTTAGTGTAGGTTTATGAATTATATTGGACTCTCGTCCTATCTATCCATACTTTTTCTCCATTCCGAAACCCATTTCTTCCCTTTCCTTTTTTTTTTCATAATCTTCCCTTAGGGAGGTTTATTCCTTAGCTAATAACCTACCCACTAATCCTCTTCTTGGAATTCGTGAGTTTTGATACTCGTGAGTTCTGAGAAGACACGATTGTCCTGCACCCAAAGCTACAACCCCACCATTTTTGAAAACACACTTAAGGGATTCGACACACTACAGTCCCTCAGAATTGTTAATAGCGTTGCTTTCAACGACAAACTAGTTTATCAAGCTCCTCAGTAGACCTGGGCGTGGCAGTAAGAGTGTGTGGCTTAAAAAGCTTGGCGGTTAACCATAGTGTTTCTATCTCATCGCTTTATTTCAATGCAATTAATTTAAATTACATCTCTGAGACCACTAAAAAAATGTCCATCCATGTAAATGATCAGCACACTCTGGAGTGTCTCATAAGCTGACAAGTCACCTTACTTGAGCGAGACTCCACTCTTGTATCATTATTATTTATTCATTTTCAAATAAGTCAGTGGCAAGAAACTACCTCAATCTATAAAGCCTACCCTAAGTGAAGAAAAAACATCCCTAGGATTGGTGCAGAAAGTATTCAGGCATTCTGTTAGTGGGTGTCAAAAAGATACCAGTTACCGTATATTAGCACATTCACTAGCAGAGCAAACAGAACCTTTCTTTGAAATTGGACCACTGGGTGCGACTCTGAAATTCTAACATGCATATTTAACCAAGAATCAAACCCAGTCCATAAATACACAATGACTTTAGGTTCTCCTAATGTTGGAGATTATTTGGGTGTGGTCTTGGCTTCTAGGATAAAAGAATCGGGCCACTTAAGAGTACTTAAGCCCTGAGCTTGTATTTCACCTTTACTTTTTCCTTAAGTTAATTTATTTTTAGGCTATCTGTAAACAAAACAATCAGTAAATGTAGCCTATTTGTTGAATCATAAGCTCTAAGAACTTCACCCACGTATACAGTAATTCGTAACTAACAAAACTTTCCTTGTTGTGGCGTAAGGACTACATATCTTAGTTATAATCACTCAATCATACACTCCTTTTCAGCCCTCGATAATATCATAACTTCATAACATTAAAAGAAATCAAGCTGTCGTGATTTTATTCTGTGTATTGACTAGCCCACCTCATAGCACTTGGCAAATCATGTTCATTCAAAGGAAGTTTGTAGTTTTACGTGACCGTTGACCATGAGATCATGAGCCACGGTGCCTCCTTTTTATGTTGAATCCGAACCACAGGGCATGACATTAATTCACTTTGAAAATCTCACATGCATTAACCGGGAATCTAACCTGGTCCCCTATGTTCGTTCAGAGAGATGCACTAATGTATTATTAATATAAAATAAAATTGTATACTTGTTGCTGCTATAATAGCCATACAAAGATGTGACACTAATGTAGGTGAAGAATAGAAATAGCACATAATGTAAGTTTATTTTATCATCTGACTTGAAAAGAACATTGCATAGATCCTCTCACAACAACATTACTTCTATATTGACTAAAGAATTGTCCGGGTATTTACGTTAGGGAGTTGAGAATATTAAAAATTAACACTTAACTTGGAAATATATATATTTCCACAAGGACATCTGCCTGGCATACCGGGAGACCATAAGATCCAGAATAATAAGGTACAGGGACGGTGCGTCATTAAGGGCCGAATGGGCCCTGCCCACCCAAGGCCGTTAGGCAGCATTGCAAAGAATTTGTTTAATTAATGTCTTTTAAAATTACTTTATATTACAGATACTCAACTTAAAATAAGTGTTTTACCCTTCTAGAATCTCTAAAGAAAATTCATTATAAATAACTCATCCCTAGGTTAAGATCCTGGCAGTCTCGTACGGTGTATCGTCATAGCGAGGGCTTCACCACATCAAGTCCCATGTAAAGTATATGGCTTCATGGGCCGGGTGAGGAAACAGTGGACATAGCACTGTCTTGCACGCAAATTCTTCAGTGCTATTAAGGGAATTTTCTCTCTCTTCAAGGGCCAGCAGATTGGGCCCATAGCGTTGCTTTGAAGCTTCCTGCTCCAGTCTCTGTCAAACAGGATAACGGGAGAAGGGTTTACCCCACCCCACGCTCTTTAACATGTATTCAGCTATTGTTCGCAGATTGCCGAGATAAGACAAACATATAATTATACATTTTCAGTTGTCTGATATTCCAAGTACATTACAAATGTGTTAGTGAGTTCCGTCGATGAAGCTGTAATTTCCACTATATAAATGTTTTATTTTTTAAATTTGTGGCACGGTACGTAGTTATTTAATATGTCGATTGTATGCCGAAATAGGAAAATGAAAGTGGAATTTTTAAACAAATCAATTTTCTTCTATAGCTCTGAACACAAAGTTAGAAATTAAATAATTATGACCTCATCAACCAAGCTGATGGATGAATTTGCTTCATCCAAGCACAGGAGAGAATATATGTATTAATAAAGAGCCATATAGGCACAGTTTTTAAAGCATCAACTATTTATTAAAACGTGTTACAAATGTTGTGTTGTGTGGAGTTGTGATAATTGCGATATTAGCAACAATAAATGCCAAATATAAAACAATATTTAAAATGTAACAACAATAGTATCATCTGGCTCACCCTAGAAGTTTAATCAGGAGCCGCCCCTGATAAGGTATATTGTTTGATATACAGTACACACAGTATACATCACAATACACCATACAAATGATTATGCAGTATGTGGATTGAAGCTCTCAATATGCCAAAGCAGACCTTCTCAAGATTATCCTCGCTGATCCCAAGCTCTTTCAGGATGTTCCCCGAGGCCGTTCACTTTCCATGCATTTTTAGTTACTGTAGAAAACTTGAATTGCATTAGCTCTGACCGCAAAAGCTTACGAAACAAAAACCACATTTCCCCCACACTTTTCAAGTTATTGTGTGTTAATTTAATAATTTAAACATCCCATAACCTTTCATCGTTACTATGAAATCACAATGCGACACCACAGGAGTGAAGGAATGTGGTGTTAAACATTAAATTACACACTTCTTACAATTAAAACTCAGTAATATTAACACTTTCTATTTTCTAGTTATTTATTTTCTTAAAATATCTGATTATAAAGAGAGCTGGACTGTTGAAATCGAGTTTAATAAAGTACATAAAGAATACATTCAGCAATCAGCTGTTTATCATGTGTTTGTCCATAAGTGGTGCTACCTAGCGGCTTACAGGTGTGTTGGTGCTCCCTCTTATCAATTGTTTTTTTGAAAATCCGTTCTTCCGGTTTTGCCGAAGCGTCCATACCGTATTTATATCTATACTGTGATATAGCCTACAAGGCCGGAAAATGGAGCAATATAACTGGTGTACAAAATGGCGTTTCATTAAAGTCCGCTAGATATCTTGACTTGCCATTAATTTGTCCGTACCAATTATTCGAAAATAATTGTATTTGTTCACATTAAGAGCGTTAAAATCCTTCAGTTTGCCTTCCTTCAGAGGGGACGTAAAGCCGACAGTCTCATGTCATAGATTTATGGCATGTAAAAGAACCTACCACTATTGGTAGTATGTAGCTACATTTGGTTAGAAACGCTCTATCAAGTTCCAACTTTCACCGCTTGGGTAGTTTATTAGCTGAGGAATAACCCACCCACCAAGGGAAGATGATTAAAAAAAAGGAAGTAGGTTTTGGATTGGAAAAAAAGGATAGAAAAATAGGAGGAGAGTCCCACAAAATTAATAAGTTTAACTTTAAATACCTTTAAAGGCAGTTGCCACTGAAAATTAATTCTTTGATACCTAAAGCAGGTATGAACTTGGTCGAAGCTAACGGGAACCGCAGCCGGGACTTGGGCGATTTGCAAGAGAGAGGCTTTAGTGTATTTCCTCCCAAGCATGTATGAAACTACTAGAGGGAAGGGTGATGGTCTGGCGAGACTGATAGTAACAAATTTACCGTATGTCTTCTCAAAGAAATTCGGTTTTACAAAATAATTCGAAGAATGCCAATGATTTAACTCAGGTTTGGTATTTCCAATTTCCAAAATTATGGAGTTCCTGTAAGGGCGACCCAGTGTCTCTAAGAAGGAAAATGATAAAAGATTATGCCTTATGGAGTAATCTTGGTAAATGAACCAATGGTTGCATTGGAAAATGGCTAAGCTTTTACTCAGCGAGGAGCCGGCTAAAAGTTTAGACAAAAAGAAACATTTATCTTTTAGAAAACTGACCATAAGTTTTCGGAGAGGGTCTCCACAAGCAGGTAGCTGGCTTAGCGAGCTTTACTTGCCTTACTGGCCAATTAGAATTAGCTATTAAAGCTAAAAAGAACTTTAGTGAGGTGAAAATTAAGAGTTCTTGCTCAAATGCAACAAATGGTGAAAGCCCTATTGATGATTTTAATGTCATTGAGTGAGGAGAGTCAAGGAAGACAGGATTTTGCCTAAACTTTGTATTCGTAAATGAAAAAGCGAAAGGAAACGCTTCATTTATTTAACAATTCAAAGAAGTTTGAGGAAATTAACAATTATGTAATATGATTTTGACAAACATAGTTCATTTGAACTTTTTAACAAATGGGGTCGCAGACCTCTCAACATTAAACGTTTGCTCCAGGCAATTGACAATTTACAAGGTTTCAAACCTTACATGTTTCTAAAATCTTTATAAGATTTAAACAAATAAACAATGAAGTAATTAAAGTTTGAACGTGAATTGGAGTACAAAGAGTGCACCTTAAGAAATTCTTGAGAGAATGTTCTAGAGAAAGTGACAACTTCGAAAATAACAATAATAAAAACATGAAAAATAAGATAGAAGTTCCTACAACTTCTTATATTTATACAGAATTACTATATGAGAATTATACAAAAGAGGGCAGGTCACTTACTGTGAAACCTGAAGAAAGTTAAAAGGAAGGTTCTAGACTTCCCAAGTTTGAGCAGGAATCACTAGCCAAATGGGACAGTTTCCATTTCGTGAAACCTGAACATGACTCGCTCAAGAGTTTAAAGAATTGTTTTTCCCTGATTATAGGAAAGGAACAATGTGAATTTGAAACTTGTATCACACAAGCAATTATGCAGAATTTAATTAATGTTAAACTAGCAAAGTTGTAAGGGCACTTCGAGAGTGACACCTTATAGGAAAGTTACAATTTTATTAATAATGGTGGTTAGTAGAAGGTTGAGGAAAGATCATTGGGATATAGGATCAATGTTCATGGCCGTATTTAATGTAAACGGACGAGCGCGACGCGGTAGAAACGTGGAACAAGCACTGGATATCACTGTAGTCTATAAAGATGGATGCAAAGTTCACTATAGAAACACTAAAGTTTATGAGAAAGAAAGTTATTGCAATTATGGAAATAACTGATTGCACTATATAGGTGAGAGTCTATTTCTTGAAAAAGTTGTGATTTACAATTAAATGTACCATAAAACATTCCAGTGGTTCCAGCGGTGGAAGAAAGTTAGCTATTGCAACAATTTGTAAGGAAGATTCCTCATTTTAAATATTATTGTCACAAGTGAGTGAAAAATACCTGACGGCAAGACTCGCAGATAGAGTACAAGATCTCGAAGGTTCCAGAACGACCTTAGTGGAAAATGGGGTTGAGAAAATCCAACGGAGGAACTAGCTTAATGAATTATAGACAGCGGGTATTAGGTAATATCCCACGTAGTGAGAGGATTTCTCATTTGAATAGCTTAAGAAAGCTCTTTTTTAGTAAAGTTGGCTTATACAAGCAAAAGCTCAACATGGCAAATCCCACGAAGAATGATTTTTGCCCCAAAGTAAATAATTTCACACTGTCTATAAAAATATCATTAAAAGCACGTGGAAGTTAAAACCATGAAGATGAGGTTAAAACTTTTAAAATGGTACTTATCTTGATTTCATGTTGAAGGCGAAGTTTCCCTGGATGACAACTACCTTGCCAACATGGCGTAGAAGAGTGTGTGCCTCTTGGTTTGAGGAGGCTAGCTCGAGAGGAGCTTTAACTGATCGAGTCAACTGCCGACTGAGAAGTGAGACCTGCTCAACGGAGCACGGAGGGTCCAAGGAAGGGAAAAAGAGTGGGGGGTAGGAAACAAAAGGAGAACATATAAACATTGCCAATGTTACAACAAAAAATGATCTTCTCTTGGTGAGCTGGTCTTCAAAGAGTTGACAACAGATGATACTAGCACAGCATGGTGAGTAAAGAAGTAGACGTAGTCCTCTTGCTCAAGGAGAAAATAGCTGGCGATGGTAACAGGATCTGGTGGCCAAATGGATAAGTAAGTCCTCTAGCACCAGGAAGAATTGAGGAGCTTCAGAGATTCGCTGCGAGATGACGCTAGGTGGGTCACAGAAGTTATATATCTAGAACAGACTTATGAAGACATAAGAAATTTGCCTATCAATGAGAAAACAGAAGATCATTGTTGGTGTTTGACAAGGATGAAGGAAGAAATGAACATGCAAGGAGCAATAAAAATTATATCTCAGGTACCGTGTATGCAAAGAATACACCATACTGGGGAAAAACACCAACAGAGAGCAAATAAGCAGTTACACATTTAATGGAAGAGGAGCGATCAAAGACAGGGGTCTTGTAATCGAACCGTTAATGGTCAAGACTCTGACCACCCTGACTCTCCCATCTCTTCCAGGATAACACTTGGTCACTCTACCGGAAGTCCAGACTAGAGGGGGAGAAACATCCCTAACCAAGACCAAGTCCCCCACTTTAATGTCGGGACTGGAAAGAAACCACTTCTGCGTCCGTTGCAAGGAAGTTAAATATTCCAAGTTCCATCTCTTCCAAAAAGAATTACGGAGGGCTTCAAGTTTACGCCAAACAATAGGTAGATTAAAATCCCTGTAAGAATTGGGAAGAGGAGGAGGGGCAGAAAGAGAAGTGCCGATAAGGAAGTGACCAGGGGTGAGTGGAAGTAGGTCATCAGGGTCATTGGAAAGCGGAGTTAAAGGGCGAGAGTTAACAACACCTTCAATCAGAACAGACAGTGAATTGAATTCTTCGTAAGTCAGAATTCGATTACCTAAGACTTTTCTTAAATGACGTTTAGTGAGCTTTACGCAAGATTCCCACCTACCACCATGATGCGGAGCGTAAGGAGGTATTAGCGCCATTTGAAACCTTTTGAATAAGAAAAATTAGAAATTTGTTCCATGGCAGGAGAGGAAGTGAGAGCTTTCTTCCACAGGGAAGCTGCGCCCTGAAAGGTGGAAGCGTTATCAGAGAACATCTCAGAAGGAACACCACGCCTAGCAGTGAAACGAGAGACAGCTGATAAAAAATAAGAAGTAGAAGCATTCGTTACTAGTTCCAAGTGGATTGCGCCGGTAACCATGCAAACAAAGAGAGAAACATAAAGCTTACCAAACAATTTGCGTTTAGCTTCAGGAGAGTTTCGTTGATATTGGAACGGACCCATATAGTCCACGCCAGTTAAAGCAAATGGGCGTATAGGAGAAGAGCGAAAAGAGGGCAGATCGCTCATTAATTGAGTATTGATTTTAGGTTTCGCTTTGAAACAAGGAATGCACTTGTGAATTGTAGAAGAAACTTCATGAATTCCATTTATAATCCAGTACTTTTCCCTTAAGAGGCAAAGCAGAGTACGTGTACCAACATGAAGATTACGGTAATGAAAGTCACGTATAATTAAGGAAGTTACGTGATGTTTGGAAGGCAAAATAACGGGATGCTTTTTGTCCTCAGAGAGTAAAGATTGCGAGAGCCTTCCACCTACCCTGAGTAACCCATGGTCATCAAGAAACGCGGCTAAAGCACGGAGACGGCTGGATTTGGGAAGATCTCTTTTAGAAGAAAGCAATGACAATTCAGAAGAAAAGGCTTCTTGCTGTGTCAGTTGTAAAACCTTAATGGTAGCGAGATTCAATTCATGATTGGTAAGGTGTGGTTTAGGGAGAAGAGGTTGGTCAACCACAAGATATTTCCATCTAAGGAGATAGGCGACAATTCGTAGTAATTTATGAAAAGAAGAATAGCGGGACAACAAAGGATGAGAAGCGTTGGAAACAAGACACGAAGCAATGGATAGAGGTACTTAAGCGTCAGGCAAGTTGGAGTTTGTAGCTGGGGGTTTAGAAGGCCATGAAGAAGATTCTTCGATTAGCCACGAGGGCCCATGCCAGTACAATTGGGAAGCTGCCAATTGAGAGGGTAAACAACCACGAGAGATAATATCGGCTGGATTATCCGCACTGGGAACATGCCTCCATTGACATCCAGAAGAAAGAGTTTGAATTTTGGAAACCCTGTTTGCAACGAAAGTTTGCCAGTGAGAGGGGTTCTTGGCGATCCAAGAAAGGGCGATCATGGAATCGCTCCAGAGATAGATTTGCGAGAATTCGACTTTTAATACTTCCCGTAATTTCTTGACAAGTTCTGCAGCCATGAGTGCAGCGCACAGTTCGAGCCTAGGCAAAGTGATAGTTTTAAGAGGAGCGACCTTCGATTTGGCACAAACAAGGTTGGAAATTGGAGATCCATAGAGTGAATCGTGATGAACTAAATATGCACAGCAACCATAAGCTTTTTCGGAACTGTCCGCGAACACATGAAGGGAAAAAGATGCATTAGAATGAGAGCTGATTAAATTCCTGGGAATTTCAATAAGGGAAAGATCCAGCAAATTGCTGCGAAACGAGAGCCAACGATTAAGAAAAGAAAGAGGGACAGTGTCATCCCATTCACATTTAAGGGACCACAGCTCTTGCATGAAAAGTTTGGCTATAACGATAACTGGGGCAAGGAATTGAAGTGGATCAAAAAATTTTGCAATTTCAGAGAGAATTTGTCTTTTTGTATTAGGAAGCTCTTCTGCGAGCGAAACTTTATAGATAAGAGTGTCAGTGCTAGTGCACCAGTGAACTCCTAGAGTTTTTATAGATTCGGAGTTTCCACAAATTTCGACAGAAGAAGGATCTACGTCTTCGATGGGAAACTGAGCGAGAAACTCAGGGGAGTTGGAGTTCCACTTATGGAGTGGGAAACCTCCATTCCTTAGTAATGCCTGAAGTTCTAAAGATACAAAAGAAGCTTCCTCCAAAGAGGGGAAGGATTGCAAATAATCGTCAACATAGAATGACGTAGTTAGTGCTTCAGAGGCTTTGGGGTTAAATAAATGACCATCTTGAGAGGCTAGCAAGTGTAGGGATCGGATAGCAAGGAAAGCAGAGGGTTTTAAGCCATAAGTAACCGTTTTCAAGCGAAATACCTTAATGGGCTTACTGATTTCATCACGCCACAAGATTCTTTGAAGATCTCGTTGTTCTGATTGAATTAACACTTGACGGTACATCTGTTTTATGTCGGCTATGACAGCTATGGGAAATAATCGAAAGTTTAAGAGTATAGCAGATAAATCTGATTGAATAGCAGGACCAGAATAAAGAGTGTCGTTAAGGCTGTTGCCATTAACGTCGGGTGATGAACCATTGAAAACAACTCGAATTTTATCTTTTACAAGAGGGTTTTTCCACACGGGATGATGATTTAAATAAACCGTTTCAATTGGGGGGTGCAATTCATCATCAGATTTGTTAACAACTTCCATATGATCTAAGCTTTCATACTCTTCCATGAAATCAGTGTACTGTTGTTTAACAAGAGGTTCCTTCTTGAATTTGCTCTCGATAGCGAAGAGAGCTTTTCGAGCTTTAGGCTGAGAGTTGATAAGTTTAGGAGGATTATTTAATCTTGGCATTTGAACGACGAACCGGCCATCAGAAGAACGAGTGGTGGTGTTCAAAAAAAGTTGCTCACAGAATTCATTTTCTGAAGAGGTTACATTAGGAGAATCAACATTTTCAAGCCTCCAGAACTGTTCTAGGTCAGTATTGGAGAAGTAACATTGCGATGCGGGTTGAGGAGAATAATGGGGAAGTTGACCGGTGACGATCCATCCAAAATTAGTGTCTCTGGCGACCACGTTTGAGGATAACTTACGAACCTGTTTACGTAGGCAATTCCAGAAAACATTGGCACTAAAGAGTATGTCAATAGGGTTTTGCATATTGAAACAAGGATCGGCTAGCCTTAAATGCAAGGGAATGTTTAACCCTGAAATATCCACAGAGTGACTTGGAGTGTCTTCTCCAATGCTATTAAGAATTAGACAATTAAGTTTAAGAAAGTTGTTTCTATGACAAGTATCTCTTATAGTTAGCTTTGAGAATTGTAAAGCTTGCGATTTTGAGCTGTTGATGCCCGACACGTTGATAGAAGTGGGGTTTACAGGTAGACCTAGTTTTCTAATCAAGGAATTAGACACAAAATCATGAGTTGCCGCTGAGTCTAGAAGACCGCGTGCACGGACCCAGTTGCCAAAGTTATCCTGAACTTCGATTTGGACAGTAGGCAACAATACTTGAGCACTGCGAATGGACTTGGCATTTTGAATATACGATGAAGCATTAGAACTGTTAGTACTATCATTTTTCGGTGAAGTAGATGTTGTCGATGACCTTGCCTGATCATGACGATGTAGCAAAGTATGATGAGCCTTTTCACAATGGTAGCAAAGTCTTGTGGACTTACAGTTAGAAGCAGAATGCGTGGGCGCTAGGCAGTTGAAACAATGTTTGTTTTGAGCGACTAATTTTCGTCTGTCGTCGACTGACATTTCTTTAAAAGATTTGCAGAGGTATAGGGCATGGGGATCTTTAAAAAGTATGCACTTTACAGGTTCGTTTAAACTTTTGCGAGGTTTGCTTTGCGTGTTTAAAACAATAGAGCTAGCAACACGACGTTCACTAGACCTAGTTGGGTAACCAGTAGTGTTTGATTTAAATTTGGATGAGCTGGACCCGGGTTTTTGGGTATTGGACGCTGAGCGTTCACTTTTGGGTTTGATGGACATTAATTCGAATTTGGAACTAGGAGATGAAGGTTCACTTTGATTAGCTAGAGCGGTTAAAAGTTGGCATCTAGCGTTTATGAAAGTGACTAAATGCTCGTAAGAGCAGTGGCGGATCCAGAGGGGGGCACCAGGGGCAAGTGCCCCCTCCGAAAAACCAGTTGTCTGCTACATTGATATTGCTGATAAAATGGTTGTTTCTCCAAACTGCACTACAAGTAAAATCTTTGCTCTATTGCCTGCATTCATGAATGTGGTCAATGTTTGTTATCATATAGTTTTGAACCATTGCAAAGAAGCATATGAGACTCAATTTCGGGGGGTGTAACAGTCCATTTCGTAAAGTTGTTGTTAAGCGCTTCTTATAACATGCAGGGTAACATATAACAAAATAACATGCAGGAAAAAGTGAATACCAGGATTAAAACATTTGAATTTAATAACAGATCAACAAATTTACACTATTTACAACAAACAAACAAAAAACAAGGTCTCCCAAATGACACCCACTTGAATTAATAAAAATGCCAAACTAGGCCTGATCTCAGGAGAGATCGTAAACGTCTGGACCAAATGTCCCAAATTACTGCAATGACATGTGCGTGTGCGGCTTTTCTACATGCGTTACGATGTGTACAAATTAATGCGAGATTCGTTACCATCCAGTAAACCTTCAGGGGACGAATCTGCATTGTCTTAGAGCTAGACAGACACGAGGAACCAACTAAACACTAATTAAGCTAATCCGACACTTCCTACACTAAATAAGACAAAAATAATTTCCACAATGAAATTGGAATCAAAGAATTGCCGAAGCAAACAACATTAACGCCTAAAATTAGGACTTTTCAAAATCAACACATGTAAATCAACACGTGACCAATCAAGAAAAATACACACATGGCCGCTTACCATTTTTACAAGAAAAATACAAAATACACCCAACGGTGTCACAACAAACAAAATATAACAATATAAACAAATGAAATGAGTCACAGAAATCACTAGGCTCAAAGCCAACATTTACATTACAAAACAAACATTTCATTCCATACGATATGCGGTAATTCGTAACGGACATGGCGAACTCCCAGATTAATTACGATCCAATGACCATTAAAAGAGCAGGTTTGCTACAGATAGCTTACAGGGGTCAGTCGGTCAGCTGGACTGCCTAAACGATGAATCACCAGACATAGACGGGCGCAAAGTGGAATCTGCACATCTGTCAACCCACGTGTCAATTACCTCGACCTGCCGTAGCAATGGCTCGAGTCTCGAAGAAGCGTGCTCCCAAAGCACATAATATACGTGTGTGTGTCAACATAAAATATCTTAGCATTTCCCAAGGAAATCCAAGAATCAGCATAGGACAAGGTACAGTAGCCTCGAAGAGCGCTCTGCCTTTCCATAAAAATACAACCACAATATTTGAGGGCGGTAGGCACTCTACCCCTCATCACGAAGAATCAATACACACACCTTGACACAATACACACACCAGAATCACACGTATGGGTTTGACAGAAACCTGAAATAAAGGACATAAAATATTTTCCACCGACTTGCGCTCCCAATCTAGTCCGTGACTAAAGAACCTGAAAAGGACTCTCAAAATAAACTCAAAAAATATAGAACTAACGTGTTCCACAGTGACATCTTAACTTGTTGCGCTCGGCAACCCTAGTATGAATAAAAACCTGTTCGTAAAACATCTAACAACTTATACCCCCTTTTCCTACTAAAAATGAATTTGAATAAAAGTACCATTTATCGACCATGACGAATTTCGCATTCGCATGAATAAAATCAAAATACACACGCCGTGCATACAAATAATGACTCATAAGAAAAATATACACTCAAACAAACATTTTGGCCACGTGCCAACGTACATTTACATATAACAGTGTCGGCGCACAAAAATCTAAATACACAAGAAAAACAATGAATAAATTATTTACAACGTTCCCGCGTCTAATCTAGCTACATATTGAATAAATCAATGGTTTGTACATCACCGTGCAGCTTGTAGAAAATCAACCTCCATCCCAAGGCATTACCCCACGGGAAATTTACTCGTTCATCGTCGACGTTCTGGTAGAGGCGTAGCACTTCATTCCACCAATCGACCTTCCTGTAGACATCTTGGCGTGGCTTCTTGGAAAGAAATGTTCAAAGTTATTAGTCTACCTAGCTAGAATCGCTATGAGCTACTGACTTTCACTCAGAAAAATGTCCTGGGCGATTACTCAACGTTGAACTGGCCCTATCTAAGCATTTGCTTACTTCACACGCACATATACATCACACAAAAGATAACACAAAATTTACAGAAAATATTACAATCTTCGCCCACCACGCAACTGGCTTTTAACAAGTCTCAAATTACGCCTACCGCGTAGCACTTATCTCAACTAGAGATTTCCGTCCGCTAAACATTAACTCTGCTCCCATGAGCGCAATAAAAATTGTTCGTTCAAACAGACGTGAAGTATGCTCACTAGAGCCTGATAAAATCGTGTCTCAAACTGGCGTGAACGATGCTCCTCGGAGCCCGATAAAGTTGTGCCCCAAACTACGCATCACTGATCAATTTATTAGAAACTGACAGAAAGGAGTGTAGTGGGGGCAATCTGTGAAAATAATCTGTAATTTTCAACTCACAGACTTGGGACTAGTATCAATCTTCTTCTTTTCATCCAAACGTCTCAATGGACTCATGCGGAATCCTATCGCATCGGCGGTTCTTCATACACGTGTCTTAGCGCCTTTTTTATGGTACGCAAATCTCCGCGTGCTTTAGGCGTCCTCTCTCCTGATTCGCTGATTCAATCGTGTATTGGTTGGAACTTCACCTCTGGCACGCCCTTAATGACGCCGACTTGGATGCGCGTTCACCCTGAATTTGTCCTTGAACTCGGCTTACCCGGTTATCGTCAGGAATAACTACCACGCTACTTCTGTTGCAATCGTTGCGACACACTACCTGTCTTCCCTTTGTCAATCTCCAACATGTTCTGCCTGGATATCGGTAATAATAATAATAAAAATCATGAAGACTTATTGATCGGCAAATCAATAAAGGTTCAGTATGTAATGGCAACACTGTTAATATAATCGCTACATGGATTGTTGCAAGTGCAGGAAGATCATTCAGCAACCTGCAACGTGTTAAATCATGGCTACGAACGCGAATGACAGAGGAAAGGTTGAATGGCTTGTGTCTGTTATTTGTTCACCGTGATATAAATGTTGACGTTGAAAAAGTTGTAGAACGTTTCTCTAAAGGGGTAAACGAATGATCGTCTGGATTTTATTTTGTAATATGCATGTATTTTGCCTAGGAGCACCAAATAGAATCCCAATCAGTATTCAATACAATTGTTTTTTGTATTTAAATTTATGTGACTAGTAGTGACTCAGTGACTGACAATGTTGGTACTATATACAGTACATATCTTGTAACATTTAGGTAGTAGACTTGTATATTGTCTTCAGATAGTCATTATGATTGCAAATTTTTTAAATACATATTAGACTGTTTAATGTGCATTAAAATGTGGAAATGTATATATTCTGTAGAATTGGATTTTTTTTTACATAATAACAATGACTTGAAACTGAAACCAATAAACCATTTTAATACAATGAATTTCTTGTAGAATTATAAAATCTGGTAGTTGGATGTTATGTGTAGTGTGTGTAGATTAAATAAAAATTTAGTAATTTTATTACATATTTTCTGTTGCTACTCTGAAATCCTAGAGTGCCCCCTCCGAGGTGAACCTCTGGATCCGCCACTGCGTAAGAGTAGTCGTCTTCTTTAGAAAGTTCAATTTCCCAAGCTTTGAGGGTAGCAGCATCAACTTTAGAGACTACTAAATGTATTAGGAAAGTATCCCAATGTTCAGTAGGTTGATCTAATTGGGACAAAGCTTTAACGTGGAGTTGGGTAGTGTCAACTAAAGTACGCAAACTAGTGACGTCATTGTGCTGTGACGCAGGTAGGTTAAATAGAGCCTTCATATGGCGTTGAATACGTAAACGTAAATTTCCATATCTTTCCTTTAATAAGTTAAAGGCAATGGGGTAATTTTCGGCACGCAGAGGAAGTGCTTCGACCAACTGCAAAGCTTGACCTCGGAGGATAGATCTCAAGTAATGAAACTTGTAAATGACTTGAATGTCTTCATTGTCATGAACAAGGGAGCAAAATAATTCATAGAAAGAATCCCAAGTGGATTCATCTCCAGAGAAATGGGGTAAATCAATTTTAGGTAAAGTTGGTTTGGGCTTGTGAGTACCCTCACGGAAGGAAGTTTGTGGTTCGTGAAGGGAACCAAGAACAGAAGCGTCCTTTTTCTGCTCCTCTTCGAGTTGGCGTATTATTTTGAAAGCAGAACCTATGCCTTCGTAATATAGGTTTTCTACTTCGACACGATCTTCTGTTTGATTGAGCATGCAAGTTTCTATTTCAGTTTGAATGTTACAGTAGTTTTCATATGAACGTTCAAAATCCTTTACACGATGTTTCAACAAGTCTAATTGCGCGTCTGAGGGATCTAATTCTTTTATGTACCTTCTGAATCGGGTAATTTGCCCTTTATAGGATGCTCGTTTAGAAGTAAGTTTTTCATCCTTATCCTTATCAGTGGGAGCCATATTAAAGAAGGTAGATGAAAATGTAACTCACGAAAATGAGGAACCTTGGAAATGCTGTCAAGCTGGCAGCAGCGAATGAGTAGAAAGAACGGGACACACCAAAGGAGACAGGAGCGGCCTCTTTCCCGTTCACAGGCTTTGCATGATGTAATTATAGCTGAAAAATTCAACACAGATATTAGTAATATGCAAAGTATTGTCAAATGACACTTGACAAACAATGGACATAGCAAATGGACTCTCCCGGGTTTCTGGGACCAAATTTTGGGTAGTTTATTAGCTGAGGAATAACCCACCCACCAAGGGAAGATGATTAAAAAAAAAGGAAGTAGGTTTTGGATTGGAAAAAAAGGATAGAAAAATAGGAGGAGAGTCCCACAAAATTAATAAGTTTAACTTTAAATACCTTTAGAGGCAGTTGCCACTGAAAATTAATTCTTTGATACCTAAAGCAGGTACGAACTTGGTCGAAGCTAACGGGAACCGCAGCCGGGACTTGGGCGATTTGCAAGAGAGAGGCTTTAGTGTATTTCCTCCCAAGCATGTATGAAACTACTATAGGGAAGGGTGATGGTCTGGCGAGACTGATAGTAACAAATTTACCGTATGTCTTCTCAAAGAAATTCGGTTTTACAAAATAATTCGAAGAATGCCAATGATTTAACTCAGGTTTGGTATTTCCAATTTCCAAAATTATGGAGTTCCTGTAAGGGCGACCCAGTGTCTCTAAGAAGGAAAATGATAAAAGATTATGCCTTATGGAGTAATCTTGGTAAATGAACCAATGGTTGCATTGGAAAATGGCTAAGCTTTTACTCAGCGAAGAGCCGGCTAAAAGTTTAGACAAAAAGAAACACTTATCTTTTAGAAAACTGACCATAAGTTTTCGGAGAGGGTCTCCACAAGCAGGTAGCTGGCTTAGCGAGCTTTACTTGCCTTACTGGCCAATTAGAATTAGCTATTAAAGCTAAAAAGAACTTTAGTGAGGTGAAAATTAAGAGTTCTTGCTCAAATGCAACAAATGGTGAAAGCCCTATTGATGATTTTAATGTCATTGAGTGAGGAGAGTCAAGGAAGACAGGATTTTGCCTAAACTTTGTATTCGTAAATGAAAAAGCGAAAGGAAACGCTTCATTTATTTAACAATTCAAAGAAGTTTGAGGAAATTAACAATTATGTAATATGATTTTGACAAACATAGTTCATTTGAACTTTTTAACAAATGGGGTCGCAGATCTCTCAACATTAAACGTTTGCTCCAGGCAATTGACAATTTACAAGGTTTCAAACCTTACATGTTTCTAAAATCTTTATAAGATTTAAACAAATAAACAATGAAGTAATTAAAGTTTGAACGTGAATTGGAGTACAAAGAGTGCACCTTAAGAAATTCTTGAGAGAATGTTCTAGAGAAAGTGACAACTTCGAAAATAACAATAATAAAACATGAAAAATAAGATAGAAGTTCCTACAACTTCTTATATTTATACAGAATTACTATATGAGAATTATACAAAAGAGGGCAGGTCACTTACTGTGAAACCTGAAGAAAGTTAAAAGGAAGGTTCTAGACTTCCCAAGTTTGAGCAGGAATCACTAGCCAAATGGGACAGTTTCCATTTCGTGAAACCTGAACATGACTCGCTCAAGAGTTTAAAGAATTGTTTTTCCCTGATTATAGGAAAGGAACAATGTGAATTTGAAACTTGTATCACACAAGCAATTATGCAGAATTTAATTAATGTTAAACTAGCAAAGTTGTAAGGGCACTTCGAGAGTGACACCTTATAGGAAAGTTACAATTTTATTAATAATGGTGGTTAGTAGAAGGTTGAGGAAAGAGCATTGGGATATAGGATCAATGTTCATGGCCGTATTTAATGTAAACGGACGAGCGCGACGCGGTAGAAACGTGGAACAAGCACTGGATATCACTGTAGTCTATAAAGATGGATGCAAAGTTCACTATAGAAACACTAAAGTTTATGAGAAAGAAAGTTATTGCAATTATGGAAATAACTGATTGCACTATATAGGTGAGAGTCTATTTCTTGAAAAAGTTGTGATTTACAATTAAATGTACCATAAAACATTCAAGTGGTTCCAGCGGTGGAAGAAAGTTAGCTATTGCAACAATTTGTAAGGAAGATTCCTCATTTTAAATATTATTGTCACAAGTGAGTGAAAAATACCTGACGGCAAGACTCGCAGATAGAGTACAAGATCTCGAAGGTTCCAGAACGACCTTAGTGGAAAAATGGGGTTGAGAAAATCCAACGGAGGAACTAGCTTAATGAATTATAGACAGCGGGTATTAGGTAATATCCCACGTAGTGAGAGGATTTCTCATCTGAATAGCTTAAGAAAGCTCTTTTTTAGTAAAGTTGGCTTATACAAGCAAAAGCTCAACATGGCAAATCCCACGAAGAATGATTTTTGCCCCAAAGTAAATAATATCACACTGTCTATAAAAATATCATTAAAAGCACGTGGAAGTTAAAACCATGAAGATGAGGTTAAAACTTTTAAAATGGTACTTATCTTGATTTCATGTTGAAGGCGAAGTTTCCCTGGATGACAACTACCTTGCCAACATGGCGTAGAAGAGTGTGTGCCTCTTGGTTTGAGGAGGCTAGCTCGAGAGGAGCTTTAACTGATCGAGTCAACTGCCGACTGAGAAGTGAGACCTGCTCAACGGAGCACGGAGGGTCCAAGGAAGGGAAAAAGAGTGGGGGGTAGGAAACAAAAGGAGAACATATAAACATTGCCAATGTTACAACAAAAAATGATCTTCTCTTGGTGAGCTGGTCTTCAAAGAGTTGACAACATATGATACTAGCGCAGCATGGTGAGTAAAGAAGTAGACGTAGTCCTCTTGCTCAAGGAGAAAATAGCTGGCGATGGTAACAGGATCTGGTGGCCAAATGGATAAGTAAGTCCTCTAGCACCAGGAAGAATTGAGGAGCTTCAGAGATTCGCTGCGAGATGACGCTAGGTGGGTCACAGAAGTTATATATCTAGAACAGACTTATGAAGACATAAGAGATTTGCCTATCAAGGAGAAAACAGAAGATCACTGTTGGTGTTTGACAAGGAGGAAGGAAGAAATGAACATGCAAGGAGCAATAAAAATTATATTTCAGGTACCGTGTATGCAAAGAATACACCACCGCTAGGTGTCAGTGACAGTGGCATCTCTTGTAACTACTTGAAATTGAACTGGATGAGAGCCTACGGGTGTTCAATTAAAATACCCTGCTATGGCCATTGGCTGAAATTCAAATATAATTCACTTTAAGGTCGTAAAAGCAAATTAATCAACTAACAAGGCATCTAAAGAACATTTAAATTACGGTACATTTAATTTTATTTTACACGAAATATAAGTGAAATGCGTTATAAGACGTAAATGCCTCCTGATCTAGTGTCCCCAAGTTTGATTTTCGGCCCTTATATTAATTCTAGGTTGCCAGTTGGTAGCTGGCTAGCAGCAAAGATAGTTTATAAACAAAGACTAATGACTTAGAAATGTATTGGGCTGTTCAGGCACACCCCATAAACCTGTTGGCTTTGAGCCGCGCAGCAACTACCCAGGACGCGAAAGCCGTAAAGGATGTCCAGTCAAGACAACAGGCGGGCCCTGATCGGGGAACATGCTACAGCCGATGTTGATAGTAGAATCCTAACAGCATCCAATGCTACACCTGTACATAATGTTTCTTCTGTGGTTCAAGAGACCACGAGAACAGACAGACCGAGACAGCGAATGAAATGGACGACTGATGAGATGAATATATGCGTCATGCGCTGTTATCAGATGACTGATTTGGTAGCGAATACCATCGCATACAGACAGAAGCTACACGCCACATTCTGCTAGCTGAATCCTGAACGCAATGCAACATTACAGAGTACAGCAGACCAACGCCATACTATTGTACTGAAGAAACTCATCCCTGAGGAGCAACTCAAGATGCTACGGGCAGAGATTGCTGCCAGCAACACTCTGAAATCAGAAGAGCGAGCAAGAGATGGAGAGAATATAATTCCTACTAACGAACGGCAACAACCAGACCTTCATCTTGATAATCTTACAAAGGATGGTGCGTTGGTGAGCAAAGTTATAGGCGACCTATCACACTCTTTACCTGCACACACAAACATTTTGCCCGCACTACAGCAAATTCCTTGCAAATCTACAACTGATACCCTCCTACCTTATGCGAGGGAAGACATAACTGTCGAAAGTTGAAGGAACTGTAGACCCTGCAAAGCATAGGCCAGTCACTTGCCTGTGCAATCTCTATAAACTATTTACATGATGCATTGCACATAAAGAGTACAAGAACTTGGAGTATAAACACCTTGGCTGAGGAGAAGAAGGGAAGCGTGAAAATATCAAGTTCAATAACTTAATGGTTAATTGAGAAAGGTCATTGTTACGAATTATTGAAACTAAGGATGCAAAGAACAGCAGGTAATCGATGCCGAGATTGTGAAGCAAGGATACAAAATGATGCGAAATCTACATATGACCTACAGTGATTGCAGGATAGCTTTTGATTCAGTAGTGTTCGGGTTATTTCGAGTCCACTGTCCTCAAGATCTATAAACTTGATACAGTGCTAATTACAGCATTGCAAACAATGATGACATCTTGGGGGTCCAATTTGTATATACAACTAGCAGCAGTGCCCAGCTTCGCTCGGTGGATTTATTTGTTTCATGGATGATAATGAATACTACTACAGAACTAGAGTGCTCAAGGATAGGGATCGGAATAAATGAAAGTAAATTTGAAAGCACCAACGCTTATTGCAGCTGATAACCTCAGTATACTGCACCAAAACCATCCCCCTTATACAGAGGCATACTATTGCCATGATGATAACTGTTTTAAGGGGCCTAAGAAATCTCTTTGCTCTAATTACTTCCCGTGATTGCAATTTATAAGCAGCTCGCAACTCGAAATTCTGCACCAGAACATTGGTAGGGGCGACGTGATGCAGCCCGCATTGCCAGGCAACAATAGACTTAGGTATTATTGATGCTGATCGGGAGCGCTTCTTCTTCTGACTTACTGAACAAAAATCAATCTTTAAGGTTACTTGAGAGGTGTAGCCTAATGCTACATAGCCTAAACTATTCCTCTTGAATCTGGCTATCATATACAAAAATAATTTTTCGAATCCGACTGGTAGTTCCAAAGATTAGCTCGTTTAAACACCCAAACAAACAAACAAACAAACAAACAAACAAACTCTTCAGCTTTATAAAAAGCAGCATCACGTACGAATACAGCATAGGAGCTGATATTATTGAAATGGGGCAAGATTGCAAATATCTAGGAATAAATGTGGGTGGAGGCAATTTCCACTGGAGGAACCATGTAGAAGAAAGGCATACAGATCACTGCATATGGTAATGAGGGTACTAAAGGGAACAAGTAAGGAGGTGAGAGAGAGGGCATACTTGTCTCTAGTAAGACCTCAGTTGGAGTATGCCGCCGCAGTATGGGACCCACACCAGTCCTATCTAATAAAGGAACTGGAAGGTGTCCAAAGGAAGGCTGCCAGATATGTGATGTATGATCACAGAAGAACAAGTAGAGTAAGCATTATGAGAAACAAACTAGGATGGGAAAGCTTATAAGACTATGGGGCATCTTTCATGCATATTGTTGTGAATGTGTTTCTGTAATTAAATTTGATTTTTGTAAGTTGGCACATTTGGTGCGTTGATGAGCAAGATGTAGCAGGTCTTGGGTAACAGAATGTAATGGCTGGATAGCGATGCTCTTTGAGTACAAATAAAAGTGATTGTTCTTGAATTGTAGACAAGAGTTGAGGAATTGATTCGTAACATTTTGGCGACCATTGACAGGATTGTATTGAAAAAGTTGGTTTGGTAAACAATTGCCCTGTTTTGTTTTGAATTTGTTGCCATGAGATGGCCACGATTGAAAAATTGAAAAAGAAGAGAAGTGCGTATCGGGCAAGTGCGACGAAAGCTATTGGAGCGGTCGGAGTAGAAGTCGATTTGCAAAGATTACGTGTGAAAATAAATTCTCTCCGAACAATTGCGGATACCTTAAAAGAATTGGACGAAAGTATATTGAACGTGTTGTTGAATGTTGACGGAAACGAGGATGCCTGTAATGAAGATACAATGCACTATGTTACCGTTCAAGAAGACATTCTGCAAGCACGTCTTGAAGCCGAGGATAAAATGGAAGGACTAAAATCTAGTGTTGCCAGTTGTGTTGATGCAGGAGATAATCTCAGCGTACAGAGCAACGTGGCTTCGGCGTCGTCATCCATGTCGTCAGAGAGGTTAAGGCTACCGAAAATCACGCTTGAGGCATTCGACTTGGGTTCAGGTAACTGGATACATTTTTGGACACAATTTCAAAGGATTCATGAGGATTATAACATTACGAATGTTGATAAGTTTAGTTACTTGAAAATGTCAGTGAAGGGACAGGCTAAGAAGTTAGTTGACAGTTATCAACACACAAGTGAGAATCAACTATTCAAATAATTATGTTTAAGTCATGGAACATTTAAAGAATCGTTTTGGTAAAGATGAGTTGGTTATAAATTTTATGTATAAAGATTTGTTGCAATTGGTTCGCTCAGATTTATCTGTTACTGACGTGTATGATAATATAAGTACTAAGTTGAGATCCCTTGGAACATTAGGCATGAATTCTGATAGGGCAGCAATCTTAGTTCCACTCATTGAAGAATGTCTCCCCATTGACGTTTTGAAAATATGGGATAGAAAAGCAGTAGATGAGGACGATGATGGTGGTAATAAAATTGATAAACTTTTGTGTTTTCTGGGTAAAGAAGCCGAGAGTGAACAAAGACTGCATAATCATGCTAAGATGAATGAGGTTGATAAATTAACTGGGCCCATAGCAGAGCCAACAGCAGCAGCTCTCGTTTCTTTCACCCCTACTGTTTGTTTTTTAATGAGAACCATCCCTCTTACAGGTGTTCTAAAGAAATGTCGGTTGAGGACAGTCGTAAAACTGTAAAAGAAAAACGAGCTTGTTTTGCATGCTAGCAGGGAGGTCACTCGAGTCAGCAGTGTAGGAAAAGAATAAATTGTGGTAAATGTAAAGGGAGGCACTATGATATCATGTGTGTTGGTGAACCCAGCAGAACAGCATCGTTATTTGCAGGTCCTAGTGGAAGTGTAATTTTAAATACATTAGTAGCACAATTGCGTGGTGTCACTGTTCGAATATTACTAGATACTGCTTCACACCGCAGTTATATTTCGGATGCTCTATGTGAAAAATTGGGTTTGATCGAATGGGGTCGTGAAAATATTTGTCATATGCTGTTTGGTGGGAGTGTGTCATCTGAAATATCACATCCAATTCATGAAATTGAACTAAATAGCTTACAGGATGATAAAAGGTTTGATCTTTAGGCACTTAGGGAGAAGAAGATTTGTGGTTTGATCCCACCTGTGAATGATCCGCATTTGTTACGGAAGGTGGCTGCACATGGTATTACATTGACAGATGATGGAGTTAACCGACCTATTGATGTGTTGTTAGGAACGGATGTTATGGGCGAACTTGTCACAGGTGTGAAATGTATTGACTCTAAGCTGTTAGCATTTGAGACGAAGCTTGGATGGTGTCTCCTGGGTACCGCAGAGAGGCAAGAAGTAAGCAGTATGACAAACTTTGTGACTTCTTTGCTCAATTTACACCATCCTTTATGGGATTTAGAAGTCATTGGAATTGAGAAACAGACAGAAACCAAAAGGTCGGACGTAGATGACAGGTGATTGCGAAATTTTGAAGACACAATTCGTTTCGAAAGTGAAAACTGTCGGTATTGCCCTGGATTGATGCGCACCCCCCTCTTCCCACTAATCGTGAAATAGCCGAAAGTCGTCTGAAATCAACAGTACGCCGTTTAGATAACAATGGACTCTATGATGCCTATGAAACTAATTTTAAACAATGGGAAACAGATGGGTTTTTTGAAATAACATCTGAGGAAAACATAGGGCACTTTCTACCACACAGACCAGTTATAAATTATGGGAAAACAACTAAAATCCTCCCAGTTTTTGATGCATCTGCGAAAAGTATTGGAAACGTCCCTCTAAATGATTGTTTAGCAACGGGACCCAACTTGATTGCTAGTATTGTACCTATCCTATTACGTTTCAGGTTACAGGGTGTCGGTGTTGTGGGATACATAAAACAGGCTTTCTTAATGGTTGGACTGAACCCTGAGGATCGAGAAATGATAAAATTCTTGTGGTCGCGTGATGGGCATATTATAACGCTGCGTCACTGTCGTGTAGTTTTTGGAGTTGTGTGTAGCCCATTTTTGCTGAATGCCACCATCACTCATCATTTGAATACTCTAAGTGGTGACTTAGATGAAAGACTAAAAACTTCCTTTTACATGGATGAATGCCTTTGTTCATTTCAGTCCCTGAGTGATGCCAAGGAATTTGTGTCCGAAGCTACAAATGTCATGTCTCAAGCCAGTTTCCAACTCCGTGGGTGGGTTTTGTCAGGAGATGATGTGACACAAAATGTCTTAGGTATCAAATGGCATGCTTAAGATAAATAAATATCGTATGGCCTCAGGTGCCGGGTGCAAGCTTTGTAATTTGACACCCAGAGGGTGGATTGCATGTCGAATTTCGTTGTTCCTTGAATCACTATGAAAGTCAAAGAGGTTAGATATCTAAGCTCCTTGAACACTATAGCGCTTTCTAGTAGAGAAGTGAGGAACTTTGTGTTGGCGGAAACTCCCGAGATTAATTTTGCCATTATGAACACGGCCTGCTGAATTCAAATGGGTTCTTTGACATGCCAACATCGTATGACATGCGTGTCGTATTTTTGCCGCCTTTCAAAAGTCACTTACCAGGGCTAGGAGCGCACCTGCAATCTTGGGGTTAGTAGACCGACACGCTATCCACTCACGCACCGTGGCAAGCTATGCTTTAGATGATCTGTTGGGATGCAACTTTAGCTTCGATCCAAAAGAGAAAATCAATGAATTAACTAAGAAGAAATTGCTGTCGATTATAAGTAGGGTGTTTGGTCCATTGGGTTTGTTATCAGCCGCGGCCCTCAAACAACAACTTGTATTTGTACCAACTGGCAGGGATCATCACGAAGCCCAAATACTCTCTATCTCCTATCAAACTGGAATCATGTCAGAAGAAACACGCCTTCAACAGGGCGAACCTTCTATACGCCGCACTCACGAAGGGCTGGAACTTCGCCATGCAAAAGGACAGTGCGGGAGGAGACGAGATATTGGAACTACCTCCAAATTGCCAGTATCAGCAGCCAATCCGTCAACCCGCGGTCACCCGCGGAGGTCCCACCAGAGGGGCCAGCTGAGGACGCGGACCACGCGGGGGTGGACGAGGGGCTCCAGCGAAGTAAGTTTCCTTCCCCCTCGGTCCTCCCGGCAGGCCGAGGGAAGGAAGCGATGGCAACTACCGTCGCCCAGCTCTGCACCTTCTACCGTGACGAGGACCAGATCCTAGAGATCGCTGTGGGACTATGAAGAAGCCCTGGCTAGGAACAATGGGAAACATAGTGCAGCGGAAGCCAGTGAATATGGTTACAGAACAAGTGAATAACACCCGGCAGAGTTCGGACATTCAAGGGTGATTTATTTTGTGTATGTGAAGTGAAGGGTATTGATGATAATTTTGTGTATGTATTTTTTTTCCTTTTGTATATTCTTGTTGAAAGTTTCGCTGTATTATAATTTTGCAATAAAGCAGTGGGCCTTCAGCCTGACCGCTCCTTCGCTGAGCGGCTTCGCCCGTGCTGGCCGTCTCCGCCCTTGGTACACGCTCATAGACTTCGTGTTTAAAAGGAGCGGGTTCGATCGGCTCGGGAGCAGTCGTTTAGCAGATGAGTGGTCAGCAGCATCTTAGCTTCGTGTGGCCGTGTACGCAAGAAAATGAGTGAATTGCCTACTGCGCCCGAAATTTGGATAATTTAGGATGAAAATGATGTTATTATCTGAGCCCATGATAAAATTTAACATTAGAATATAAATCTTGGAAGTTGGCTCAAGGCGAGTTTTGTTAGTGAGCGCAGGCAATGGGAGAAACCCATCACGTGGTCAGAGACGTCTAGAATATTATCGGTCATTGAAAAGTGCCTAGCAACAAGGAAATTGCGCGAAATATTACCAATGTATTGTTAGAAAAGCCGGCCCCGTGGTGTTGGGGTAGTGTGCCTGCCTCTCGCCCGGAGGCCCCGGGTTCGATCCCCGGCTCCGTCAGGGATTTTAAAACTGACGTGAGGGTTGGAACGGGGTGCACTCAGCCTCGTGAGGACAATTGAGTAGCTGTCTGACAGTGAGGCAGCGCCCCGATCACGAATACCAAGATTAATGGCCGAGGGGACCCGACGGGCTGATCACGCGTCACCCCAATATCTGCAGGCCAAATGGCTGGGCAGCGGTCGCTTGGTCGGCCTTAGCCCGTCATGGGCTGGATAGTGCCAGGGGTTGACTTTGTTGTTGATTGTTAGAAAATATATCATTGGATATATGCTCACAGCCAATGAGAGGAGGTTTTATGAGGCAGACATGGATTTTTACCTAGTTAATGTGATTAACTATGCAATTTAAGCCCTATGTAACGATTTTAATCCATTGAAAACTTAAAGAAAATTAAAAGAAGATATTGTTACTACTGTGAATGACGCCAATCGGAGGATTTTCACCGTATTAAGAAGTATTACAAGTGAGCGCCCTTTATTGAGCGGCATTAACTATGGTGCAATTTTCAGACGAGCTGGAGGGGAGACGGCAGTCAAGAGCGTTCTTCTCTCGACAGAATTGGTAGCGATAAGACGTATAGTCCGGAGGAAATTAATTCCCGTAGACAAGCTATAGTGCGAGGTCCTTCGAGACCCTAGGCAGCGGTACTACCGGCCACCATATAGAGACATCCCCTCTTCAAATTCAGGTGAAGTTGAGCGGTGGACAGTTCATTAAATTATAGACAAGTGTTTTACTTAGTCTAATTGAAAGTGTTACTAGTTTACTTATCAAGTGATAGAGTATAAATGTAGAGAGATTTAGAAAAATCGAGCGACAATTATTCGAGATATTTGAGACTTTCTGGTGTTTGACAAAGTTGCTCAACTCATAGAAGGAAAAGCATTTTTGTTCGGTGAGACTTCAATCCAGACGAGTCCACGTAGCAGCTAAAAGTGAGTAAAGTGATATTACATAAACATTGTGAGGGTACCGGTATTGTATATGAACACTATAATGACTTCGAACATTTATGAAGAAGAAATAGTTAATGACTTTTTAAGAATGTCAGTGATGACGTATTAAACCATTTCGCGTCAGGGATATATCCAGACAGAGTTGCGACTACAACTATGGAACAACGTTAGAGCAACAATGACAAGATCTATAACATCTAGAGAAACAGAATGCCGAGACAACAGGATGCATTAAGTACAATTCCATCCAGTACATTTAATGTATTTCCATGTACATTCATTCTCGATCATGAGCATATACAATCTTTCATTGACCAACCAAATGAACATTACCATCGAACCGACGTTCAACTTTCCAGTTTGTTCCGTAACGATGAGGCTATACAGAATATATTGCTCTATAATAATGGAAGAACTTCTAGAGATGTCGCCGTTTGAAGAAGTTTTGACGGAGTGTAGAAGAGATCAGCCCGATGATAGTTCGAGATGTAATTCCAGTCCGGAGGACGCTGTTCGATACCAGATGGAAACGAATATGCCGAGAAGGAATCCTTTCTATTCTCGAGGAAGCAGACCGTGTCCAAAGGAGGGGACTAGATTTGTTTTCAACGAATCATACCAGGATGACGAGGACGATCCAGTTGGGTATTTTCTAATGCTCGACAATGAACTTCAATTGCTATAAGATGAAGGTAGATGTTTCCATAATTATACTTGTTTGAGTGTGTCAAGGGCATTTCGGAACAACATTTCTATACATTTTTGTCATGTATTCTACTTCGATGTTTAGCAATTTTTATTCTTCGAATCTGTATAAGATGAAAGTCAGTTCATCATCTATATTTTTAAATACGGTATTTCAAGGTTCAGTTTGTGAACTGAAGTCAGTTGTTTGAGAAACTTAACTCCTTTGGGAATATGTTTGGAGAAATTAGTATTCTTCGATTTCGATTTTTATTAAAGACTTCAGACACTTAGTCTAGAACATTCATTAAATTCTTTTTATTTAAATGAACTTGGGTGTTCTTTTTGTAAGAAGAAAATTTATTCTTAGGAGAAGAAATATCATGACTATTTGAAATAATCCGACGATCTAGGCGAGTTATATTCGTCGTGAATTTTATGTGAAAGTGAATAGACATGAACATCATTTTTGTAGAGTGATGCTATATTCAGTCAACGAGAAACATATATTAAACTTGAGGAAGACTTTGCTCTTCATTACATATTTGATGGATAAATCATTCGATCTTAGGAAAGTATAGTTAAGACTAAAACTCAGCAATTCTTCTAGGTTTGTGCCGTGTCTTGTGTGGGGTTTCGCCTAGGACACCAAGCTGGCTCATCGGCGGGCTCTTGGTGTCCCCGCCCGGACCCCCTCAGGAGTATCGAACTGCGCGATACCTCCCTTTACATAGAGTGGAACTGCACTCCTTGACTGCGAGAACCAAAAGCTCAAGCAGCCTCAACCTCCCTATGAAGGCTTCCAAAAAGATGGTATATTGGCTTTCACGGACGGTGAATTAAAACTCAGCAATTCTTCTAGGTTTGTGCCGTGTCTTGTGTGGGGATTTGCCTAGGACACCAAGCTGGCTCATCGGCGGGCTCTTGGTGTCCCCTCCCGGACCCCCACAGGAGTATCGAACTGCGCGATACCTCCCTTTATATGGAGTGCAACTGCATTCCTTGACTGCGAGAACCAAAAGCTCAAGCAGCCTCAACCTCCCTATGAAGGCATCGAAAAAGATGGTATATTGGCTTTCACGGCCGGTGAATTAAAACTCAGCAATTCTTCTAGGTTTGTGCCGTGTCTTGTGTGGGGTTTCGCCTAGGACACCAAGCAGGCTCATCGGCGGGCTCTTGGTGTCCCCGCCCGGACCCCCACAGGAGTATCGAACCTCGCGATACCTCCCTTTATATAGAGTGCAACTGCACTCCTTGACTGCGAGAACCAAAAGCTCAAGCAGCCACAACCTCCCTATGAAGGCTTCCAAAAATGGTATATTGGCTTTCACGGCCGGAGAATTAAAACTCAGCAATTCTTCTAGGTTTGTGCCGTGTCTTGTGTGGGGTTTCGCCTAGGACACCAAGCTGGCTCATCGGCGGGCTCTTGGTGTCCCCGCCCGGACCCCCACAGGAGTATCGAACCTCGCGATACCTCCCTTTATATAGAGTGCAACTGCACTCCTTGACTGCGAGAACCAAAAGCTCAAGCAGCCTCAACCTCCCTATGAAGGCGTCCAAAAAGATGGTATATTGGCTTTCACGGCCGGTGAATTAAAACTCAGCAATTCTTCTAGGTTTGTGCCGTGTCTTATGTGGGGTTTCGCCTATGACACCAAGCTGCCTCATCGGCGGGCTCTTAGTGTCCCCGTCCGGACCCCCACAGGAGTATCGAACTGCGCGATACTCCTGTGGGGGTCCGATGAGCCAGCTTGGTGTCCACAAGACACGGCACAAACCTAGAAGAATTGCTGAGTTTTAATTCACCGGCCGTGAAAGCCAATATACCATCATTTTGGAAGCCTTCATAGGGAGGTTGAGGCTGCTTGAGCTTTTGATTCTCTCAGTCAAGGAGTGCAGTTGCACTCTATATATAGGGAGGTATCGCGCAGTTCGATACTCCTGTGGGGGTCCGGACGGGGACACCAAGAGCCCGCCGATGAGCCAGCTTCGTGTCCTAGGCGAAACCCCAGACAAGACACGGCACAAACCTAGAAGTATTGCTGAGTTTTAATTCACCGGCCGTGAAAGCCAATATACCATCTTTATAGTGAACCCTTATTAATCTGCGATAAATAAGTATTCATGATTTATTATTATTATTACTGCGGCCCAGGCAGTACTTGTGGAAGTTGACAAAGAGGAAGGCAAGTAAGTGTGTTGCAATGAATGCCACAGAAGTAGCGCTTGGTAGCTATTCTTGAGGACGGTCGGGTAAGCTGAGTTCAAGGCCAAATTGTGTAACAACATGCACCAAAATTGGAGTCATGAGAGGAGGGTCACGAGTTACTTGCAACCGACCTACGATTGAATCACCCAATCAGATGAGACCAAGCCAAAACCACGCGATGGGTGGCGTCACTGGTATAAAGCGCGCGGAATTGATTATCTAAAGAACCGCCGATCCGAAATATCTCCGCATGAGTGCTCTGAGACGTTTGAATTAAATGATGAAGATTGACACTAGTCCCATGTGTGTGAGATGAAAACTCTAAAATTTTTCTTAATTCACCCCACTCCTCCTCACTCTGTCAGTTTCCAATAAATTGATCGACGAGACACTGTTTCGAGGACAACTGTTTTGAGCTCTGGTGAGCTAACGTCACGCCAGTTTGTGTAGTGATTTTAACGCTCTAATATTATTTGAAGTCATTCGTTTTGAGCTCTGGTGAGCTAACTTCACGCCAGTTTTTGTAGTGATTTTAAAGCTCTAATATTATATGAAGTCATTCGTTTTGAGCTCTGGTGAGCTAACTTCACGTCAGTTTGCGTGGTGATCTTAAGTACTTAAATATTATTTTGAAGACAACTATTTTCAGCTCTTAGGGGCAAGACTTGAGTAACATCCCAATTAGCGCTCAACGCGAGCGAAGGTTCACAAGAGCAGAAGAGATTACCGAGCGAGATAACGACTGCAAGACAGTCAGATTTAAAACTTGTATTGTCAAGCCAGTAACGATGGGTTTGAAGTGTATGGTTCATGTAAATTTTTATTGTATTTTTCAAGTGTTGTATTGTGCGTGTGTAAGCGAGAGCTAGGGAAAGTCTTCGTTGATTTATCGCATAGGATAATCGTGGGCGAAATTAGTAACTCACAAGCGATTATAGCCAGGCAATTTATAATAACATTGAACTTTTCTGTCGAGGAGCCTGTTCTACAAGCTGATACGGTGATGTACAAAAATTGATTATTCAATATGTAGTTAGATATGGCGGGGGAACTTTGTAAATAGTTTATTTTCTTCTTTTCTTGTTTTTAGATTGTTTTTCTTGCACCGACACTTAGTGTTTTAAATGTACGTTGGCACGTGGCCAAAGTTGTTTGTTGTGTAGTATTTTTCTTTGGAGTCATATTTAGTGTACACGGCGCGTGTACGTGATTTTTATCCATGCGAATGCGAAACCCGTTACATTCGATAAGTGGTGCTTTATTAAAGTTCATATTTCTTTTGATAGGAAAGGGAGGTAATTACTGTAAGTTGTTTGCTGAACAGGTTATTATTCATATTAGGGTTGCCGAGCGCAATAATTTAAGATGTAATTGTAGAACACCTTAGTTCTAATTTTTTTAGATTTTTTTGAGTCCTTTTCAGGTTTATTAGTCACGCCATAGAACGGAGGCGCCAGCAGGTGGAAAATATTTATGTCATTTTATTTCAGGGTCTGTCAAACACATACGTGTGATTCTGTGGGTGTTATCGTGTCAGGTGTGTGTTTTGATTCTACGTGAAGAGTGGTAGAGGTCCTACCGCCCTCATATGATGTTGTTGTTGTATTTTGATGGAAAGGCAGGGTGCTCCGAGGAGACCGCTGTTCCTTGTCCATATGCTGATTCTTGGATTTCCTAGGGCAAATGCTGAGATATATTTTTGTTCTGACACACACGTATTATTGTGCTTTGGGGCATGCTTCTTCGAGACTGGATCCCATGCCTTGGGAGATCGAGGTTATTTTGACACGTGGGTTGACAGATATGCAGATTTCCACGAATCGCCCGTTTAGCCTGGTGACTTATTTTGTTAGGCAGTCCTGTTGTCCGACTGGCCCTTTTAAGCTTTCATTTAGCAAACCTGTTCTTTTGTGATGGTTATTTTGAACCATAATTAATTGGGGAGTTCGCCATGTTTGTGACGGATTATTGCATGTCGTATGGATGGAATGTTGTGTTAATGATGTAAATGTTGGCTTTGAGCCTAGTGATTTGTTTATGACTCAGTTTATGTAAGTTTTGTATGTGACGCTCGTGTGGTGTGGTGTAGTGGTATATTATACTTGTGAAAATGACGGCGGTCATATTTGTATTTCTTTATTGGTCACGTGTTAGCTTACTTGTGTTGATTGGTGAGAAGTCCTAATTTTTAGGCAGTAAATGTTTTGCTACGGCAGTTTTGATTCCAATTTCATGCGGAAATTATTGTGTTGTTTATTTTAAGTATAGGAAGTGTCGGTTTAGTTTTAAGTGTTGAATAGTTGTTCCCCGCGTCTGTCTGGCTCTAAGTAATGCGGATTCGTCTTCTGAAAGTTTATTCCGGATGATGACGAATCATGCATTCAATTGTACTCATCGTGAAGCATGTAGAACAGCACTCGCGCATACATTGTCATTATTGTTGATTTTTGGGACATTTGGTCCGTGTAATAATCTCTCCTGAGATTTGGCCTAGTTTTGGCAAAAGTTTAATTTATTCAGTGGGAGTCATTATGGGAGTTTTGTTTGTTAATTCATTTTTGTAAATAGATGATCTGTCATTAAATTCATTTGTTATAACCCTGGCTTCACTTTTTCCGGCATGTTATTTTGTTTTATGTTACCCTGCATGTTAATGAAGCGCTTTAACAACAACTTACGATATGGACTGTTACACCCCCGAAACTGAGTCTCATAAGCTTCTTTGCAAGGGTTCATAAAACAAAAATGGCTGCCCAAGTGGGGATTGTTGTTGTTGTTGCTTCGCTGATCTCATATTTATTTCGTTGAGAAATGATGCCAGGTCAAGCGGGCAAAGTAAATTCAGTAAATTGAGAAGATGTTGTACCGCCATGTGCATTAGTAAAATGACTGAGTTCCTAAAGTTAGAAATATTGAACAAGGTTAGAATTTGATATTGTATTTGTTATACACTTGTTCTGGCGCCCGGCATTAAAATTAGAAAATTTCCATATTATTGAACTCAGTCGGAAGGTGTTGCCTTATATTTGACATCTAATTAACTTCGGTTAATTAGTGCTGTTCGTAAATTCTGTTGGTTAGGAATTTAAAAGCTGATCACTAGGGAGTTATTTTGTTGTTTGGAAATAAGAGTAATTTATTCAGTAAATTTTGATTACTGAAATTTTTATTAAATTAGAATCAGTAATATTTAAATATTATGACATGTATGCGTGTGTATGACTGAAATCTCGGTGCATGACCCTGTTTTTCTCTGGTTATATTTGTGTATTGTGCGATGGCGAGTGTTGAAGAAATCAAGGGATTGTTAGAACAGATGTCCGCGAAAACGGAAAAACAGTTAGAACAGATGTCCGCGAAAACGGAAAAACAATTAGAAATTCAGCGTGAGCATAATGATAAACAATTAAATGACATTACGGTGCAATTACAAGCCCAGAAGTTAGATAATGAAAAACAGTTACAAGACATGAGCGGTAATATTACGGTCCAATTACAGGTCCAGAAATTGGATACTGATAAACAATTAAACGAATTGAATCATAAACTATCAGAACAGGCAATAACACAAACAGTACAAACGGAGCAATTAGAAAAGATCACTCATGACATAAATCAAAGTGTTAGGGAAGTAGAGAAACTGGCAGATGAGGTCGCGGAGAATATCGCAAAACAATTAGGTGAGATTAAAAAGTTGGAGTCGAAATTTGACAATAAACTCATACAATTTGATGAAATGGTGGCCGATAAATTAAAGCAAATCGAGGCAGCATGCGTCGACAACACGGCGGGAATAAAGAGCACACAGGATAAATTACAGCAACAGATTAATTCAGTCGACAGCAACGTAATTGAATTAATACAGGAAATCGATAAACTTGAGATCAAAACAGAAACAGAACGTATGCACCTGCGTGAAAACTTGGAAGACCAATTAATTAAAACCCAGCAGATAATACGAGAAGAGGTAGGGGAACAGCTCATAAAAAATCAGGATAATTTGGAAGACCAATTAATTAAAACCCAGCAGGTTATAAGAGAAAAGGTCGGAGAACAATTAGTCAAAACACAGCAGCAGATACAAGAAATAGGGGAACAGCTGGAGAAGAGTCAGGAAAGGAACGAAGAGAAAATTAGCAGTATGAAGAACAGGATCCGAAGAGATTGGGAGCAGCAGGTCAACGAAACGAAAGAAGACAGGCTGACAATTTTAAAGCGCTTAGGTGAATACAATTCGAGAATGCAGACTTTGGAGGAAAACGTAAAATCCAAACTCCAAGAACACACAGATCTCATAATTAAAAATGAAATCAGGTCATTAGAGAACGCAACATTATTTTCGGCTGAAAACGCAGTAGGCAAGCAGGGAAGCATTGGAAGTCCCGGGGGCTTGAAGTTGGCTGAGGATAACAGCCGAGGTCAAAGTCCTAAATTAACGAGCAACGCATTCCAACAGTACAGGGGAGAGACGTCCACACCGCAACCCGACTTGGCACCTGCCCAAGTAATTCAGGTCATTAGGGGGAATGATTTCAAACCCGATAAATTTAGGGAGCACACAGGAACCACTCCCAAAGCCTTTTTACGACAGTTGGATGACTATTTTAACGATCAACATATCAGTCCCGCAAAACAGTTGCGACTTGTGGAAAAGTTTTTAGAAGGCCCAAGCTTAATCTGGTTCTTGAGTTTTAAATATACATTCACCGACATGACACAATTCAGAGAAGCGTTCTTAAAGAAGTTCTGGAGTAATTCTTTGCAGCAGGGATTAAGAATGGATCTGTACACTAGAAAATATCACAGCACGCATCCAACCAGATTTTCAGAATTTTTTAGCCAACAGCTGGTTAAATTTCGCGATTTTGACGACCCCCCTAGTGAAGAAAACATGGTTCTAACCATTGGGAAACAACTTCCTATGAATATTCAACAGCTGTTAGTAGCCGGAAATATTAAGACCGCAGTGCAAGCCGAAGAGTTACTCCGCCATCTAGACGAGACAAGTATGGTTAGTCCACAGACAGGGAGAAGAAACATGGAATGTGTCAACACGGCAGAAGTGGTTCAGGGACACCAAACTAGTCACAACAAGGGTAACCAAACAAAAACCCAATCTACGGGAACGCAATTTACACCGAGACGGCAAGACTATGATGGCCGAATTCAATTCAACCAGAATAATCGAAATTTTCAAAATCGCCGAGATAACTATAATCAAAACAATCAGAACCAGCCAAATCAATGGACGTACCAGCGAGAGTACACCAATTGGAGGGGAAACCAAAGGCAGGGTAGACCTTACCAAAGGAATGGAGATGGCAGGTGGAACAACACGAGGAACTATCGCCAAGATAATCGGGGAGACTATCGCAACAATTGGGATGAGCGGTACGTCAAATCGCAGAAGTATTTGGATCAGTTAAACGCCGAAGAGACGGAGAAAGAGAAGTGGGGGCGTGCAATGGCGAATAGGCAGAGCCCGGATAATCACCAAGGAGAGGGGGCAGAAAGCTTATTACGGCAGCAGGAGAGGCGCGATGACAACCGGCGGAACTCAACGAATGGGTCCCGGGATTTTTAAAAAAACTCAAATGAACCAAAACCTGATAGCCTGAAAATGGAGGACGCCAGGGAGCGGGAAGAACTGATTGTTGCTAACATAGAAGAGTGGGTAGCATTCCCGGACGATTGCCTGGAGGAAGTGGTGAAGGACCGAGAAAATGTCATCAGACAATTGCCGATTATTTACGCACATATTGGAGGTATGAGAATGAGATGCTTAATAGACACAGGTAGCCAGGTGAGCTTAGTCACGGAAGTATTGGTAAAAGAAATCAGAAGTAAACAAACTGTTCCAATTATGCCTGTACCGTGAATAAAAGTCAGAGGGGTCATTCCTGACAAGACCATAAGTTGTAAGCAGCAAGCATATTTAGATCTGGAAATATTGAACCACACATTTTCGCAAACATTCATTGTCATACCGAAGATGAATTATAACATCATTTTGGGAGCCAACTTTATCTGTGATTTTCATGCTGTAATTGACTTACATAACAACACTGTAAGTTTCAAACAAGTTGAGGGGTTGAATCACGTAGGTTTAAACATGGAAGAAAGTCCACTAGAGAGAGAGGCGAATACTTGGGTCATTGAAGAATGCACTAATGAGGCGATTAGAGATAAGAACTTGACGGAGGAACGAGTAAACCAGACAGCAGTGGTTGAAATTGACAGCCGAGATATTTCGCAGGAACTTTGGGTACATTTGGCGGAAGAAGAAATTAGCGGATCCAAATTTGAAATTCTACTTCAGGAGCGACTTAAGGAGGCTATAGTAGGGGAACCTGATAGAAGAAAACTGGAAGAAATTTTGAGATTTCATAAAGGAGCTTTCGACACCGTCCCTGGAAAAGTTTTGAATTTCCAATATGCCATGCAGGTTACTGACTGGACCCCATTTAAAAGTAAATTGTACCCGATCCCAGAGAAACATTTTGCTCAGGTGAAGGACATCATTAGTAATTTATTAGATTCCGGCATGATAAGGAAAGCAGAAACCCCGTACCTAAACGCAATATTGGCTGTGGCCAAGCCAAATGGATCAATTAGGTTATGCCTAGACGCGCGAGTTTTGAACAGTAAACTGCTAGTTGAGCATGACCAAGCACCTAGGATCAAGGATGTGTTGAAGGGCTTCCGTGGGAAGAAGATTTATTCGAGCGTCGACTTGACAAATAGTTTCCACCATATTGAACTTGAAGAAAAATCCCAACTATTGACGGGATTTTTATTCGATAACCAAAGTTATATCTGGTCTCGCATGCCCTTTGGTGTAAAAACAGCTGGATGTGCACTGATAAGAGCACTAGATAGGAATCTGACTGAGGAGGTCAAGAGCTTCACTACGAGATATGTTGACGACATATTAATTGCATCTGAAACAATGGAGGAACACTTGGTAAACCTAAACAAACTTCTGGATAACTTGAGAACCATGAACTTCAAAATTAATCTAAAGAAATCACACTTTTGCCAGAGCGAGATTCTGTATTTGGGTCATATAATTGATGTTGAGGGCGTGAGACCTAATCCAGCGAAAATTGATGCCATCGAGAAATTTCCCACACCAACTAAAGTCAAACATGTAAGAGCGTTCTTGGGAGTCACAGGTTTCTTCAAAGAGAATTGTCCTGGATACACGGAAACAGTAGCACCTATGCAAGAGATGTTAAAGAAGTCAAATCGATGGTCGTGGAATGAGGAGTGCGACAGGTCCTTTAGAGCTACGAAAGACTTACTGGAAAACTGTGTGAAGCTAGGGTATCCAGACTTCGAGAAGAAATTTATTATTCAAGCAGATGCTTCATTGATTGGAATCGGTGCTATGCTGTACCAAGAGGACGCTGAAGAACCCAAGAAGAGATCATATTTGGCATTTACGAGTCGTAAATTGAGGAAGCACGAGAGGAACTATACTGTGACGGAGCTTGAGCTGCTAGCGATTTTATATTCTCTTCAACAATGGCGCAAGATGATTTTTGGTTATTCCATTATTGTCAGAACCGACCACCATGCACTGACATTTCTATTCAAGACGACGATGGCAAGTGAGAGAGTTACGCGTTGGTCCATCTACATACAGCAGTTTGACATTACAATAGAGCATTGCCCTGGAAGGATGAACATCATACCAGATGCCTTGAGCAGGAATCCTGAAGATGAGAACGAGGTAACAGCGGAAGTTCACCATATAACACTAACACAGAAGGCTCGTGAGTTTTTGGACAAACTAAAGGAAATTCTGAAGAAACAAGAAGCAGACCCATGGATGATGATGATGATCAAATTCTACAGGAAGGAATTACAACCAGATTCACCGGAATACCGAGAAGCCCGTGCTAAAGAAGCGAGATTTCACTACTTAAATAACCTTTTGCTTAAGTACGTGGATGAGCATCATACCAATCTGCGAATCCTAGTTCCAGCATCACTACAGAGAGGATTGACGTGGCATGTCCACGAGAGCCTAGCACATATCGGCACGGACAAAACCGAAGCTACAATAGGGGAGACTTTTACTTGGCCTAAGATGCGATTTACCATTGTGGAAGTAATAAGAACTTGTGACGCGTGCTAGCGCACTAAACCAAACAACTTCATTATGAAACAGCCTCCAAGACCACTATTACCTCAAAAACCATGCGAGATCCTCGCTATCGACTGTTTTGGCCCTCTGGTTAAAGGGAAACGTGGATGCCGACACCTTCTGGTGTGTGTCGATGTATTTTCAAAGATGGTAGTATTATGTCCAATCCAGAAGACGACATCAAAACAAGTCCTCAATAGAATTCAGAACAAAGTTATTCCGATGCTTGGGAAGCCGGAATCCATTTTATCAGACCATGGTACTTATTTCACGAGCAATGTTTTTAGGCAAGGTCTAGAGAGCCTGGGGATAAAACATATATTTTCGAGCATTCGTCATCCTTGTGGGAATCCGAGCGAGAGAACGATTCGCTGTGTTGCCAAGTACTACAGAGTAATGATTCCTAACGATCATAAGTGGGTTGACAAAGTAGGAAATATTGAGATGTGCATGAACACCACTAAGCACGAGTCGACGGGTCAAGTCCCACTAATTGTACACCACAACAGGTTGCCAGAGAGATCTTGGGACAAGATTATTCCATGTCCAAGGGATCCACTATTAGCGCATGAGTTGCGAATTCAGCGAACGAGAGAGCACATGAGGAACCAAGCGGACCGAAGACTGAGAAGGTACAGAGGAAAGAAGTTTCACCGGGAATCACAGGAACAAGAGCTAGTGCTTGTCCGCAGACCACCGATATCTGATCCCAAAAACAAAGTGTTTGCAAAATTCTGTCCAAAATGTATTGGCCCGTTCCGTGTCATTAAGAATCTGGGTAACAATGCTTACAGGCTTGAAGAAGTGAGCACTGGTGCTAAATCCGTCTTCAACAGCGCCAACTTAAAACCATATTACAGAAGAGAACCGTTTGATGAATAAGCAGGATTATGTGTGCAGAATCATTATTGCAGAATTTATTTGAGAGCCAACACTCAAATGTACGTGGCCGTGGAGCGCCTGGGAGAGAGCGTGCTTTGTTTGTAAACATCAAGACAGCTGAGACGACAGGAGTGGTAATCACGTGAGGAGAAGGGGAGGTCTAGCGAGACGTATGAATGACATTCCGGCAAGGAGCGCGCACACTAATTGGGTCAGTGGAGTGTACACTCGAGCAGCTGAGCGAGGTACTAAAGAGATGTTGTTGTTACTACTGTGGGTATTGTTTTTGAAATCCAAATCAATCACTTGCTTCGAATTTCAAAACCTTGCTGAGGATAAATGAACCCTTATTAATCTGCGATAAATAAGTATTCATGATTTATTATTATTATTACTGCGGCCCAGGCAGTACTTGTGGAAGTTGACAAAGAAGAAGGCAAGTTAGTGTGTTGCAATGATTGCCAGAGAAGTAGCGCTTGGTAGCTATTCTTGAGGACGGCCGGGTAAGCTGAGTTCAAGGCCAAATTGTGTAACAACATGCACCAAAATTGGAGTCATGAGAGGAGGGTCACGAGTTACTTGCAACCGACCTACGATTGAATCACCCAATCAGATGAGACCAAGCCAAAACCACGCGATGGGTGGCGTCACTGGTAAAAAGCGCGCGGAATTGATTATCTAAAGAACCGCCGATCCGAAATATCTCCGCATGAGTGCGCTGAGACGTTTGAATTAAATGATGAAGATTGACACTAGTCCCATGTGTGAGAGATGAAAACTCTAGAAATTTTTTCTTAATTCACCCCACTCCTCCTCACTCTGTCAGTTTCCAATAAATTGATCGACGAGACGCTGCTTCGAGGACAACTGTTTTGAGCTCTGGTGAGCTAACTTCACGCCAGTTTGTGTAGTGATTTTAACGCTCTAATATTATTAGAAGTCATTCGTTTTGAGCTCTGGTGAGCTAACTTCACGCCAGTTTGTGTAGTGATTTTAAAGCTCTAATATTACTTGAAGTCATTCGTTTTGAGCTCTGGTGAGCTTCACGCCAGTTTGCGTAGTGACTTTTAAAGCTCTAATATTATTTGAAGTCTAACGTTTTGAGCTCTGGTGAGCTAACTTCACGCCAGTTTGCGTGGTGATCTTAAGTACTTAAATATTATTTTGAAGACAACTATTTTCACCTCTTAGGGGCAAGACTTGAGTAACATCCCAATTAGCGCTCAACGCGAGCGAAGGTTCACAAGAGCAGTAGAGATTACCGAGCGAGATAACGACTGCAAGACAGTCAGATTTAAAACTTGTATTGTCAAGCCAGTGACGATGGGTTTGAAGTGTATGGTTCATGTACATTTTTATTGTATTTTTCAAGTGTTGTATTGTGCGTGTGTAAGCGAGAGCTAGGGAAAGTCTTCGTTGATTAATCGCATAGGACAATCGTGGGCGAAATTAGTAACTCACAAGCGATTATAGCCAGGCAATTTATAATAACATTGAACTTTTCTGTCGAGGAGGCTACACCAAGATGTCCGACGTGTGGTCAGGAGCCGGAGTGATGTCCAACGCTTCTACGAAGACAACGATGGAGGGCTAATTTCCCGTAGGGAAATGAGCCGAGATGGAAGTTATATGTTCTACAAGCTGATACGGTGATGTACAAAAATTGATTATTCAATATGTAGTTAGATATGGCGAGGGAACTTTGTAAATAGTTTCTTTTCTTTTCTTGTTTTTAGATTGTTTTTCTTGCACCGACACTTAGTGTTTTAAATGTTCGTTGGCGCTGTTGTGTAGTATTTTTCTTTGGAGACATATTTAGTGTACACGGCGCGTGTACGTGATTTTTATCCATGCGAATGCGAAACCCGTTACATTCGATAAGTGGTGCTTTATTAAAGTTCATATTTTTTGATAGGAAAGGGAGGTAATTACTGTAAGTTTTTTGCTGAACAGGTTATTATTCATATTAGGGTTGCCGAGCGCAACAATTTAAGATGTAATTGTAGAACACCTTAGTTCTAATTTTTTTAGATTTTTTTGAGTCCTTTTCAGGTTTATTAGTCACGGCATAGAACGGAGGCGCCAGCAGGTGGAAAATATTTATGTCATTTTATTTCAGGGTCGGTCAAACCCATACGTGTGATTCTGTGGGTGTTATCGTGTCAGGTGTGTGTTTTGATTCTACGTGAAGAGGGGTAGAGGTCCTACCGCCCTCATATGATGTTGTTGTTGTATTTTGATGGAAAGGCAGGGTGCTCCGAGGAGACCGCTGTTCCTTGTCCATATGCTGATTCTTGGATTTCCTAGGGCAAATGCTGAGATATATTTTTGTTCTGACACACACGTATTATTGTGCTTTGGGGCATGCTTCTTCGAGACTGGATCCCATGCCTTGGGAGATCGAGGTTATTTTGACACGTGGGTTGACAGATATGCAGATTTCCACGAATCGCCCGTTTAGCCTGGTGACTTATTTTGTTAGGCAGTCCTGTTGTCTGACTGGCCCCTTTAAGCTTTCATTTAGCAAACCTGTTCTTTTGTGATGGTTATTTTGAACCATAATTAATTGGGGAGTTCGCCATGTTTGTGACGGATTATTGCATGTCGTATGGATGGAATGTTGTGTTAATGATGTAAATGTTGGCTTTGAGCCTAGTGATTTGTTTATGACTCAGTTTATGTAAGTTTTGTATGTGACGCCCGTGTGGTGTAGTGGTATATTATACTTGTAAAAATGACGGCGGTCATATTTGTATTTCTTTATTGGTCACGTGTTAGCTTACTTGTGTTGATTGGTGAGAAGTCCTAATTTTTAGGCAGTAAATGTTTTGCTACGGCAGTTTTGATTCCAATTTCATGCGGAAATTATTGTGTTGTTTATTTTAAGTATAGGAAGTGTCGGTTTAGTTTTAAGTGTTGAATAGTTGTTCCCCGCGTCTGTCTGTCTCTAAGTAATGCGGATTCGTCTTCTGAAAGTTTATTCCGGATGATGACGAATCATGCATTCAATTATACTCATCGTGAAGCATGTAGAACAGCACTCGCGCATACATTGTCATTATTGTTGATTTTTGGGACATTTGGTCCGTGTAATAATCTCTCCTGAGATTTGGCCTAGTTTTGGCAAAAGTTTAATTTATTCAGTGGGAGTCATTATGGGAGTTTTGTTTGTTAATTCATTTTTGTAAATAGATGATCTGTCATTAAATTCATTTGTTATAACCCTGGCTTCACTTTTTCCGGCATGTTATTTTGTTATATGTTACTCTGCATGTTAATGAAGCGCTTTAACAACAACTTACGATATGGACTGTTACACCCCCCGAAACTGAGTCTCATAAGCTTCTTTGCATGGGTTCAATAGTTAAGACTTTTTCCAGTCATGATCGATCCTTATTGAGCGACAAGATAACACAAGATGTTATATAAGCACATCTGTAACGCCACGTTTTTTGTCAACGTGATTTTACAACCGTGCTATTTTTAGTAACGACCAGAATGAGAAGCATGTGTATTTTTATTAAATATTTGGAGACATGGTGTCTTATGTCTGAGTAATTTTGTTTTGTAAACCATAATTGATCTATTAATACCATCGTTTAAAGATAACTACTGTAATTGTAGAACAGGCATCGCTGTTCATTAATGTGTTGTATTGTTGAGGCAACAAGAAGATCCAAAGCTAATAGAGAGATATACCAATATAGTAAAACCATTGTTAAAGCAAGAGTGTTAATGACTTGTGTGTTTTATAGAGGAGTTATGGAGATTTTTGCCATAAGCAAGTTGTTTGTTTTACGAAGGAGTTTTGCGTATTTAGTGTCATTATGTACTGAAGATGTATAAAAGCAGAATTGTTGTATTTGAAGAAAGTCAGTGGAGACTTTAATTGCAATTAGATCAGCGGCCTAGATGTCGTTTTTAGTTGGCGGAACTCCATTAAGAAAGGATATAATGTTCCTGTTCTCTGAATGTATTATTTACTTTTATTAAACCGAATTAGAAGCAACGATGTACTTACCTTAACTGATCGGACTTTGAGTAACCGATATTGACTTTTAACCATGAAATGACGAATGTGGTCAACCATTTTGAGACAGGAAACATTGTTATTATACTATTTATTTATTTATCGTATGGCTTTGAGTGCCGGGAGTGTCCGAGGACATGTTCGGCTCGCCTGAGTCTGTAGCTGCTTCCAGCGGACACCCTAAAGGGTGAGGTACAAGTTCCGTTCAATTTCAAGTAGTTCCAAATTTCATCACCAGATATCAATGATATCTAGTGGTGAACGTTGGAACTTTGATAGAGCGTTCTGACGAAATCTAACCTAACAAATTTTGCTTTACACAAGTTTAGTCTGTGAAAGGATCTTTTACATGCCATAAATCTATGACATGGGACCGCCGGCTTTACTTCCCCTCCGAAGAAAAGCATACTGAAGGATTTTTAACGCTCTTAAAAAATCCGACGACTTCGGCCGGGATTGAACCCGCTATCTTGGGCACAGCAGTTCAGCATGCTACCGACTACCCCACCGAAGCCGCTTATACTATGAAGAGATGCGTTGCGATGGATGCTAACGCGGTCATATCGCTCAAATATTTATCTGGGGAGCGATAGACGTTTGTGTATATACTTTAAATACTTTATTTTGTTTATATGAAGGGTTTTTTAATATTTAATATTCCTCACAATTGTTAAATGTTTTCAGTTTAGGTAGTAGTTGAAAAGGAGCGAATGATTTTGGAACGTGTGTGTGTTTTTTAATTGTTAATATAGAGTGAATGATAGCGTCGGTGCTCATGAACATCGATCGCGATTGTAAGAATGATTGTTTAAAGTATGAATGAGTTTCAGACAGGAGTAGTCAAGTTATTACAGCTTTTGTAAGTTGTTGTATGGTAAAACGCGAGAGCTAGTTTACCGTTCATTTCAAAGCATTGAGTGCCAGTGGAGACTATCACAGTTGAGACCACGCAGTCCCGCTTGGGCGAGGAGCGTGCAGCGAACAAATGAATGGCAATGTAACACCTGTGATACAGAGGCCACTTTAGAAGGCTATTAGCAGGCACGCGCCACAAATATGTTTGGTATTTTATTGGAACGCACGCTTTCAGGGTGCAGTAATCTAAATAGGGATGTAGCCGGACAACGTTCGCGCCAGATATTGCTCGTGTAGTACTGGGTAAGCGCAAGGCGATCGTCGTATGTTCCTCCCAGTCAGCTGTGAGGAATGTAGAGATTTTGACCGAGATTTCTAAGCATAAGTACATTATATCTTCTCTAATTTTACTCCAAGACTATATTAATTAATTCTATAGGTATGTATCCTAATATATTATGGACGATTTTCAGCGTTTAAGCTTTAAACATCAGCAAAATGAGCTACGGATCAGAGGCACTAAAACTAGCGGGGGAAGGAAGAATTAATACAGCGGTAATAACCAAATTCTAACACGCTTTATTATTCAGCATGCTTTATCCTAAAGATTACAATTATTTGAGTATTGTAGGCCTATATTGATAAATATATCTCCATAAGACATAAATCATAAATAGAGATTTAAATATTCACTTGCTCCCCTTGCTTATAGACTTCGATTCATGTCTTTTCTTAGGTTGATAGCTTACATGAAACTGTCATGTTTTAAGGTAAACATAACAAAAGAAAGTTGATACTGGTAATGTATACCACGAAAATCCATTGCAACATTTGGTTCTTATGTCATTTTGTTAATTTCTCAATAAGAATCGTTCCCGTGCCCCTAGGAAACGACTTAGGGGTACAATTTGAAAAAAATTGATAATCCCTGCTTTAGGGCCACGAATCGTTTCCATTCATCTGACTACCCGTATGTCTCAAGAATGTAGGAGTCAGTCGCTACCACATTCTCCGTCGGAAAGATGGAAGTTGACGATAAATTCTGATTTCAAGAAACCAACCATAGTACGTTTGTGACTTAATGTTGCGACATTTACTCTTGAAGTATTTGTCCGGGTATTTATGTCTTTGAAAACGGGAGTCACAAATGTTACATTCACTTCTTCGTGTATATTGACGAGTTCTTCCCGTACTTCAATGGAGATATTTTCTGCAGATTACGATATTGTACGTTCATCGTGGAAATCCGGCAATTTTCTTGTGTATGGCCTCTTCATTTTTTTGTAGTGTTCGTGATCCGCGGAAAAAGCGATGAAACAGCGCCCGGTTTTAATCTTGCTTTCTCACCTTCAAATACAAACGTATAAATTCATTGGTTGTTATCGAAATCTCTAATCAGTTTATAGGTACAAAATAGGAATTATTTCCCTTTGTAGGCCTACATCACACTTGCCCAACACAGTTTTCGTGAAGTCATTGGGTTGAATATGATGGGTATACACACTTTAATATTTTCGGTCAGATTTTTCTCACCGAAATTTTTCCTTCTAAAAGCATGTAACCATTTCTTCCTCATTTCTTTATTTTGTGGAAATTAGTAAACGAAAACGGGCTTCTCTGATTTTTGCAAAGAGGAACTCTGCAATAGCTCGGCATAGGCACGAAAATAACAATTTAAACAACTTAAATTCGTGGATATTAGCGGCATGAGAACACAGGAGACAACTGAAGAGCGCCTTGCGCTTACCCAGTATAACAGCAGTGCGCTCTATCGGTGCTAATTCTATACATCCCTATTGTTTTGATCCATTTTTAATACTAGGACACGTCCGAGCACCGTGTAAATTCATCAGTTTAATATGTATAAGTGTAGGGAAGTTTTGTGTGTGTGATAGTGGCGTACATGTAGATCTAGATATAGGGTGTTATGTAGTTTGGTAGTGTTATTTAGTATTTATTAATAAATTTATATTTTTCTACGTGTGTGTTCGATGTTTATTTATTTCTATAATGAGACATGTTATAGAACAGCATAAATTAGATAGGATGTTTCTTTTTCCATCCGACATAGCCCCGAGAGAAAAGCAGGTAGGTGTTGCACACTTCCGTATAAATAGATAGTCAGTTATATCCATAACATGTTTCCAGCTTGCTGTGTATAATCTTGGGGAATTCTCTGGCGGAATTGTGAGACAGTCTTTATCCGGGATGTTCACATTTCAAAAATCCAACTTTGTTTCGCATGACCAGGGACCACCTCCTTGATTTTTACGGGTACACTACGCAAACACCCTTTCGCGTATATAAAATACAAAAATTACAAACCAAATTTGGTGAACGAGCTCTGTGCATTTGCGAAGAATTTGAATCATTTCCACCTACGCGTTTTAATAACCTACCTGATAATGTTATGGAAGACGTCAATTCAAGTATTCACCCTATCTTTTTAATCTATGAGGGTGAAAAAAATAATCGATGCATCATTCGTTTTGTAAAAATAGAAAATGAATAATAATAATAATTGTACAGTAGTCATGACTTTGTTTATTGATGTCTTACTATAACAATAATATTTTTGGTGCTCAACAGTTTGACGATTATTAATTGTTGCTAAACGTTTAAATGGCAAAAAGGTCCATGTAAATGAAAATAATATTAATAATAATTTTCTTAACTTTTTATGTTTGTTTTTAGCCTTAAGCTATGTGAATACAATGATGACTATGATGATTACAGGTGAATGGTAACTCTTTGTAAGTTCTACTTAATGAGAGATCTTTTAGCCATAAGCTACGTGAATAGAATCATGTCTATGATGCATGTTTATTTTACCCTTTTAAATTTCTTGTCATGTAGGTACATGCATAGTTTTTAAAATAAGTTTGAACATCATGCGCTTAAGGATCGCTTGTTCATTTAGCGCACCCACTCATAGAGCACAAGTAAAAAAAACAGAAAGACAGAGAGAAACTTAAAAAAAGAAAACTATTCAACACTATTTAATAAATGAGACAATAGTTTGAGACTATTGTGATTCTTCCTTGGGAAAAACTTATAAAGAAAAGATCTACTTGACTACGTATGATTTTCAGCGAGCCAACGCTCTCTGTTGAGGATTTGAGATTTCTTAGTTCTCGAAAAGTGACTTCAACGCGTTCTAGCGGTAACTTTCATTCTACTGAGTACTAACCTTCTCCGCAAGATGGTGACGCATGTTAGATATTCAAAAGGATTGGTTCGAAAAACATCTCTTGTTGGTTTCCCTTGACAACACTTATTTACTTTCTTGGGTAAAATTATTATTCAGCGTGATCTGGACTAGTCAAGATGTAGCTAACATTTCGTGAAGAGGTTGGAGTTAGGCCTAGCCTTTGGGCTACATGCCTAGACTGGTGATGTTCCGAATTACAGCTGAGGAACAAACAGAGACAATCTCCGGTGGATATTTGGAAATCCTTTATTTAATATATATATATATATATATATATATATATATATTTTATGTGACAAACAGTGGCGACTGAATTAGGTATGATTTATGTAAGATAGATTGAAAAGGTTATGTCATTGAAAGGTAATTTGATGGACGTAGTGGTTGTACAGTTTGTGAGTCAGTTCAAATGTGTTTGCTTGATAAGGTGAAAATGCTTGAATGACAGTGTGTCTTTAAGTTTGGTTGGTGTGGCAGTGATGGGCATATTCTCTCAGATCTTTTGCGATTTGTGTTGTTGTTCAATAGAGATGTGTACCTTCATTTGCGGTGTGTTTCTTTGAGTGATTTGTGGTGATTGGATATGTTTTCGGTTAGCAAGTTTTTTTTCTTCCTAAGTTGGTAGTACTGTTCGTCTTGACCTTCGCTTGCGGCTAGAAAACATATGTTTTGATATTAAATGAATGTTCGTGTGCTGTTGTTGGTTGAATGTATGGTCTTCCTTCCCTTCACATGAGTAACCTATTTGATCTGTCATTTATTGTATGACCTATGTTTATTAATGTGTAGGGGTTTTCTTTTATTAAGCCTGTCCTGACATTTCTGTCCGTGTTCTTGGCGAGCATCTTGGTCATTGGCAAGACAGTTTTCTAACCTTTCTTTCTAGTTGTTTTTAATTATTTCCTCCTGTCTTGCTAAATTAGTACACTCATTTGAGTCTGTTTAAAAACATCTACGACGATGTATATTTATATTTCTTTCTTTGAGTTTGGTTGCGTTGACAACTAGGGCATATTGTTTCACTTGAAGCCGATTATTGACATTGAGTTTGGTAGGTGAACAGATGAAAGAGATGACTCCATGTTGGGAATTGGGATCGGATAGTCACGTTTTTAATTAGGCTGCGAATTGATGGAAGAATATTTAATTTTCTTGAGTGGATTTAATTTATTAACTTCGTCTTATCTTAAGGTTGGTCAACAGGTTGACCTCAGACGAAAGTTTCTGTACGCATTACTACGTTCGAAGAATAATCTAAAAAAGGAGTTGGTATGGCACAGCCAACTGAAAAATATTTACATAACTGAGTTTCCTCGATTCTATATGTTCCTTTGATGTTTAGTATGGTAAGTCCTTATCTGCTTAATGTACTTTCATTCTGTTTAAAAATATATTGTTATTATTCGGTCAAATTGACTTAATCGGCTTGTCATTAGAATAGTTCTAGGCCTAATGATATTTTTGTTCTCTCGTCATGGGACCTCTTGGTTCGATGTGGGCCTGTCTTGACACTGGTACGTTTCCACAAGAACTTAATGGTATTCGTCAACTGAGCTGATTTATTTTAAAATAGCCTAGTTAGTTAATTTTACCATCGACGAGGTGCCAACTGGTAGCAGAAGCTTTCCACATATTTAATTATTTGAAATTTCTAATGCGAATCTTAGTGATGACCTATTGAATATTATTAAATGCGAATATTTGTGTTTTTATGTTGCATATATGATGCTGAGCTTGACATATTGATAATTCATGGATGAAAGAAGTTTTGTCACTACTTATTACCTTAACAAAAACGATATCGCTCACGAGGTACTCATAAGAGGGAAGATCCCAGTTCATCATAGAGAACTTGACCTGGCCACCTTGATGGCATTAAAAGCTGAACCCAGTGTCATTCCAAGTTGGAATGAGTACACATGGAGTTCCGGTAAGTCCCCTGTTGTGAATTATCTCCAGTCCTTGTTGGACCTAGGTAATATTTATGCCAGTGAAAGTGATAATTCCCCATCTCAGTTGAGACGTTTTAAATCACGCCTTACACATTGGTATTATCGTATAGGCGACATTATCCAAGTTTGCTCAGACCATGATGGTGATTACTGTGTTGTATTGGAAAATCTAAGATCCAGGCTCGTTCAGTGTTACCTATTTTTTTTTCAAAAGTGATAAATCCTATTTCTGAAGATATAGTCCATTGTTCTCCCAACGTAGGAAGTAATATTGAGGAATTTAGTCGTTCTAGTGGTGGAAGCAATAATTGTTTGGTGGATAATATTGGATCTTGCTCATTGGTTCAGGAAGGTGTAAGCATGAATAATTTCTTTCCTTCGAGTAACGTTGAAATTGGGTCCTCGGCCAATAACCCAAGAGTTGCGGTTCCTTCAAATCTCAATACTAACATGATTGATAACGTTCTTAACCCTACGAATGAGTGTACTCTGGTAAATGTAAGAGATATTGCATCGACAAATGAGGTTATACCTACCATCTCTGATTTCCAGCAAGGATTAAAATATGCCAACGTTCCTCATCCATTATCTACTATACCCATGTGAATAATTTCCATGTAAAACATGCTTCTGCCTCCAGCTAGCATCAGTCCTCAGGCGTGTACCGTCCACCCACTGAGCAGTTGCATATTTTTGATCTGAGACTAAAAGGTATCAACTCTACAATAACAAAGCACAACTCTATTCTAAATACTTTAATTGAGCTCTAAATCATGGCTTCACACAAACAAAAACACAATCACAACAATAATACATAAAACAATGCAAAATTATTCCTTCAATCCACTAATATTCGCACTTTATCCTTGCAAACCCAAATGCTTATTTATACGTTTACCATGAGATTAACATAAAATTTCATTCTCTAGTGCGCTGATGCACTGGCAAATTACACATAAAACTGTACTTAAAATCTTATATCAGCTATTGTGACCTCTTTAATTTCACAATCTAATTGTTTATTCACAACACATCCTACTATACATTATGCGTACGCTTGTGTTCTGTATCTCTCTTCCCACCAAAATGATCTACCATGCATTAACCAATTTATGGTTTGCACCTCATATTTACTTGCAACTCCACTGTTACATATAATTATACACCTTTCTGCATTTCCACTGTTATGCAGTTCCACTTTCTACAGTTCCACTGTATGCCGTTGTGAGTTCAATTTCTAAGATTCCGTTACCGCTGTGTCGGATGGTATATTATGCTACCCTTGCGTGGGCATAGCCTATGGCATCTAGTGTCGACCTTTAGAAACAGGTGACAATGTCAGTATAAAAATGCAACTTTCAACAACTGATAAGTTTGCCAAGTATTAAGTTATCAAAACGATCCTTAATTATCAATGTGTTTCAAACCACACAAATTCATTATACAATACAACAATGATTCTTTTCTTACAAACAGGGTTTTAAAGTCTGTCCATTCTAAATGTCAACCTCCAAGGGTCATTTAAAATCTCTCCCTCGGCCCTTTCTGTATATAATGGGCTGAGTCGGGCGGTAACAAAACACTTGCTCCGTCCTTTACTATGTTTCCTCTTCCTTTATCTCCAAGCAGTAACACGTGGCTTTAACTACAATAGTGCAGTGTCATTGGCCTGCTTAACCCATATGATCTACTAAACTGTATGCAAGATAGGGTATGGAAGTGTTTAAGCATTTATTCCTAACCTTAGGATATTGATAACTGGCCTCAACAGGTCCATTTACATTATACGAAGGAACGAGATTCACCATATACCCGTGGAATTGGGCTAGCCGGCAACTTATTAAATGACACGGTCAGGCACTACCTGCCGTCAAAAATTCACTTCCAGGAGCTGAATTTATTCAATAGCTAGTTCTCGGTCGATATCAGGTGTCATGCTGAGGTTTCCATTGTTATCCTCCCATACACCACTGGATTCGAACACGGAACATTTCATAGCAATCCACAGAGCTAGGGTCAATCACTAATTACGCTCTGGCAATAATAAATATCTTTGTACGCCCTTGGCTATACGAGATTTCACACGTCGATTAGACTACCTGGCTCCCCTGACCATGGTGATATGATCCCGTCCTTTAATTAGTAATATAAAATCTATCAATTACTCTTACAAGCTTATTCATCAAGCTGCGAATTCAATTCTCTATTAAACCCTTCCAGTTCCTAGATTCTTGCATATTCATTTCCATTATCATAATATACTCTGATATTAAATTCTTTCACTTCGCCCATCACGTATAATACTACCGCTTGGATACACAAATACCAATTAGCGTGTATATTTTGCTTACAACCATTTTTCCCTGATGTGTATTCATTTATTCTTATTATTATTATTATTATGACTGACATACATCCCCATACATCCGACACAATGTAACCGTATTCAATAACCGAACATCCGTGTTCGTTACGTTAACTTTCTATATAACTGAATTGCCATTTTTACATTAGTGGTAACGATTTATCCACTCAATGATGTACAAAACATCTCAACTTGACTAAAATCAACACAACATTAATATCTCGAGGTTCTACCTCCTAAAATTGACTCTTATTGGCATATTCTATACACCTTGAAATCACTCAACATACAGTGGACTATAATTACTATAAAATCATGGTTTTTGGGTACTCACATTGGTTAATCTGGTGGCTCCGCCCACGCATTTCCTCCAGTAATGCCCGCCATAATTTGCAAATTAGCAAGGCATTCTTACACTTTCCACACAAATTTTACATAAATGTTGCCTTACAAAACACACTGCACTTTGCTCTTCCATGTTGAAGCTGTTGCTTCCTTATTCACACAACACGTTATATCACTTTTTTGCACTATTAATTTTACATACACTTACAGTAAATGATCATCACTAAAATCACACGATTGCTATGTACATTTCTTAATGGTTGACCTCACCGTGCAGAATATCAAAAATGCAGGCCCTGAAGATCTATTCTTCACTGCTATCCGCATCTCGATTGAAAGTCTCGATTCTCTGCCTAAGGCTTTCTAGCGGTCCCCCAATCTGTCTTATCAATTTATATCCTTAGATTAATTTCCTCATATCGCATAAATATGCTTCCACATCGTCCTAAGCACTAATTACAGTGGTATCCCTGCGAAATTTCAACACTTGCAAAACAAAGTTTATATCTGCGCAGTCCAACATCCTATTATAATTGTACTTGTACAATTACCACTTCCAATTGTACTACCTCATATATCACACGGTGAATTTCCTACGTGCTCAATAACATTCGCTCGTAATGCCGACTATAAAAGTATGGCACGACTGTCCTTATTAATTGTTCGGAATAATGCCTCACTGCATGGTTATTATGTTGCTGCACTAAACTGTGTAAGTCCGCGCGTCCCTATCCTGGACTCCTATGACGTGCACTCTGCACTCAAGTATGGTTCGACTGACTACATTAATCGTTATTAATTCATGCTTTACTGCATGGTTATTTTATTGATGAGCAATCAACATACTGAAGTCCGCGCGTCCCTTTCCTGGACTCCTGTGACGTGCGCTTCGCACTCGACTGTGGTTCGACTGACTACTTTAATATTTATTAATTCATGCCTTACTGTATGGTTATTATTTTGATGAGCACCCAACATACTGAAGTCCGCGTGTCCCTTTCCTGGACTCCTGCGACGTGCGCTTCGCACTCGACTGTGGTTCGACTGACTACATTAATCGTTATTAATTCATGCCTTACTGCATGGTTATTATGTTGATGAGCACCCAACATACTGAAGTCCGCGTGTCCCTTTTCTGGACTACTGCGACTGTCCTTCCCCCAGCCCTTATATCCGTTTGGAGAGAAAAAGTAGACCGAAAATTTCCTTGCAGCGTCCTTTTCTCTCTCAGTACGTTTCTGGTCTTGAAATAACGTTTTTATGGTTCATTTTTCCACGCTGATCACAGATCCGTATGTGTGCTCGAGGATCGATCGGCCAATTAATTAATATTAATTGCCTTTGCCAGCGCTTCCCCGCGCGGCGTCATTGGTAAATCCCCGAAGACATGGTCAGATCTTGTCGCTAACCTCAGTGTTACTGTGTTAATGCGCGTTACATTAAATCTGCCTCGATTTCAATGTTTAACGGCTTGATAATTAGCCTCCCGGCTATACATTCACATAGGTGCAATCCTCATGTCTCTGAGTTACTCCAATCACGAGCAATCATTAAATTACTCTGGTATCTTCTCATCCCCTTGGCCTTTTCCTTATGTAACGGGAAATAACTGGCCCATATATTACCGTCCTGACTTGTTCCAGACGGTCTAAGTAGGTCACCGTGAGTGACGGGGCTCCACGAAACCACGACTGAATTCTAGAGCCATTAACAAACTGTCAAAAGTTCGAACTCTCTGCTCTAAGTCCAGAATTGTATGCACACTACGGCCCAATACTGCAGTAATCTGTTAGTATTTCCAGCATTATATTAACCAATAATTTCAGAATTTGTTCATATCACAACAGTGATTTAATTTGTATTTTCTCTAGGGGTCTTTATAGCTTAAACTCCCTCAAAAGATCTCGTGTTCGTTCCTTGCTAGTATCTCTAGTCTGTATACATCTCCCTCAGAGATCCACGTTCGACACCAGTCAGCCTAACACCATTGGGTTCACTACGTCCTTGAATAGTTTTCCCAATTGTAACGGTAGCGATTCTGAAACATTAGTGTTATTTTTAAAAAAGTTTTCCTAGTTAGTTGAGAATGCTATCGTGTTTAATCTGTCGGAGATACATATTTATCAATTGATTTTTCCATTTACCACTGGATTACTCAGAGAAGAATTACTGAAAGCTATGAGGTCACGTACTTAATTAAGCAATTTCCATTTAGAAATATTAAACAATTTATTCCCACCAAATAACTTGAGGTTACTACAGAATAAATATTTTAAAGGGTGCAACGCTTTGATGAAACACTGTGTGACTATGTTTCTGAAATAAAAGGGTATGCCAAAATTTTCTGCCTTCAATTAAGTGAAGAAATTATCGTATCTAAAGTTATTGATGGTATCAACCCTGAATATAGGTCTTATTTGGCAATGAGAGGGACTCCTAGTGATTTGTCGGGCTTAAATAAGCTCATCATGATTGCTGAGACGGTAAAGAATGGTGATTCTCTCCGTATTTCCAGTATCCCCAACCCTTCCAATTTCAGCATTGTTCCAGTAAAACCAGTAAGATGATGTTTTAGGTGTGATTCTGTAGATCATCTGGCTAGAGCTTGTCCTAATAATCTTAATTTCAGGAAATGACATCAAGATAGAGAAACCTCTTCGGGTTGTCATACACATCATAGAGTTTCCTTAAATAAGGTTGTTAATAATATTGTTGATAAAAAGGCTGTCAACAAGAAAGCTATGGTTTGGAATGATAGAGGTTTCAACGCGATGGACCTAGGTTGTAATCGAATTTCGACTGTATCTACAAATAATTGTCCTTTCGTAGAAATTTATTTAAATAACGAACCGGTAACTGCGCTGATTGATTCGGGGAGCATCAATTCCTTCATTGACTATAAATATTTTAAATTAATGTCTTCTGTTTGTAAATTTGGGAATTTGGTTAGTAAACCAAACAAGTTTATGACAGCGAATTGTTCTTCTCTTGAAGTACTGGGAACTGTAAACGTTAAAATCAAAATGAATAACTTTTCTTGGAAATTCAAACTTAGGGTGATAAATAACTTATCGTGCGAAGTGATATTGGGTTCTGACTTCATAACTCGTATGGGTCTGTTATTGGATTTAAGCACTAGATCATATTGGTTCCGGTTTAAACCTAACAAGAAGTGGGAATTCAACCTAATTCCTAATAATCAGAGTCAATTCTACTAAACAAGAAACTCCAACTACCACTATTGACAATTTGGAGTTCAATTATTTATCGGACGATCAAGCTAATTGTGTTAAAGATCGGTGTCATGAATTTCCTGACGTATTAACAGATAAACTTGGGGTTACCAGCCTAATTGAATATGATATTGAGTTAACTGATAATATACCTGTTCGGGGTCCTCCATATAGATTTTGAAGGAGATGATCGAAGAAATGTTAGAGGAAGGAATCATTAGGAAGTCCATTTCACCCTATGCGTCCCCTATTTTTCTTGTTCCCAAACCTGATGGTAAGTTTAGACCCGTTATCGGCTATAGAGCATTAAACAAGAAAGTAATTCTTCAATCTATTCCTCTCCCTGATCTCCAGTCTTGCTTTGGATGGTTCCAAGGTGCTTCTCATTACACAATTTTAGACCTGAACAAAGCGTATCATCAAATTCCTTTATCTGAAACTTCTAGGGCAGTCACAGCCTTCTCTACGGATTGGAATTTATTCGAATTTTGTCGTCTACCATTTGGTATTTCAACAGGGGCTGCCGTGCTCAGCAGACTTTTAGACAATGTTTTTGATGGAATTACGTTCAAATTCGTATATCACTATTTGGATGACGTAGTCATATTTAGTAAAAGTATTTCAGAACATTTGGTTCATGTCAGAGAGGTTCTAAAGAGGTTAAGGCATGCTGGACTCACCGTTAAACCTTCTAAAGTATCTTTGGCAAAACCGGAAATTTCTTTCCTGGGTCACATCATTTCGTCGTCTGGTATTTCAATTGATCAAACCAGAACCGAAGCTATTAGGGAGTTCAAGGCACCGAAGAGCGTCAAAGAAGTAGCTGGATATATTGGTATGTTAAATTATTTCCGTAAATTTATCCCAAATTTCGCTCAGCGTGCTGCACCCATTAATTTATTAAGAAAGAGAGGGATCCCTTTTTCTTGTGGACCTCCGCAAGAATCTGCCTTTCAAGACCTTAAACTAGCCTTGTCTAATACTCCTATTCTGGCTATTCCAGATTTTTCAAAAAGGTTCATAGTTCAAACTGATGCATCAAACAAAGCAGTAGGTGCTGTTTTACTCCAGGAACACGAGCAAGGCAGATTACCTATAGCTAGAGATTGGAAATTTTCGGTGATTTCAGAGTGAAGAAAGCGGTATTTTAAAGTGTCAAATTCGGTGGTTTCAAGTGCACTTTTCGGTACTTTTAAAATCATGAATTTTAGGCAGGATTTTTTAAATATCATGGATAACATAACACATTACAGTCATCCTTCATAAAGTATACTTCAGTGAAGAGATCCAAATTGCCTTGTGACTAACGGTGACGCATATCACTTAACGTGCTAGCGTAAGCTGAAAAACAAAAGTTCACAGCATTTGAACAGGGGATCCAAATGGTTTTCAACACAGATTCTGAGAACTTTTGAAATACAAATGTCATTCCTTGCAAAACTCCAACAATGTCTGTCTTGGTCCTGTCATGCATCTGCTTCATGATTTAAGTTTGCAGTTCTTTGTATCCTCTTAACACCTCACTTTCTTCCAGTTTTCCACAGACCGGCAACTTCTTAATTTTCTTTACAAGGTCCTCATTGATGTTCATTGGCACTATTTCTGCTGGATCAAATGCACACATTTGGAAATCCTGTTCCCAGGGTCAACGGATCTCAAGCTGATTAATTTTCCAAGGGCATGCGACCCAGCATTCACTAAAACTGAATGTATTTTCCCTCTTTTTAACACATTTCCACAACCTTCCAACTGCTCCTTAATGTCGGTAACGTTCTTTCCAGAAACAGCAAGTTTAAGGGCTTGCTGAATTCTCCGTAGATGTCCATCTAGAAGGTGAATACCTCAATAACTAATAAAGGGATGAGTTCAGTGATGTCTGTGCAAAATTCTTTGAATCTCAAGTATTTCGTCATGTGAAACATTGTTGAGAAAATCAATACCAGAGTTATTGATACTTCACTCATAAATTGCAAAATATCTTTCAAGTACTCTGACAGACACACTACAGAATGAAACCAAGAAGACCACCTGGTTAATACTGGTTCCGGAAACAGTGGCACATTTTGATCTTGATACTTGCTATCTAGATATTCATGTCTGATAGGCGCACTATATGACGCCACGTGGCGAGTAGTTACTAGGATGAAGGGGCAGATGACCTCGCTGTTCTGGCCCTTAATACCTCAATAACTAAGTAACTTACCAGGATGACCACCCAGATTGATAAAGAAAGCGAGGCCGACTATCTACCGTTAAGTGACCGATCTTTCCGTGTTTGTTAGATGCTCTCCATGCAGTCAAGTCATGGGAGAAGACTACCGGTACTACACTCGCACAAAAACAAGCGTTTGTCGGCTTCTGTGACGATATTTTAAACGGGCAAGGTGGTTTCACTACGATGACATTAGGGTAAAACCTAGATGAATATCAAGATGCAGAAGAAAGTGACATTCAGTAGTTAGACTTCGATAAAGACAATCATGGTTTCAGACTTGAAAGCGATGAGGATATTGTACGGAATTTGACTGTCGGTGAGGTAAACTGAGATCCGGTACATATCGAGTGAAGGAGTGATGCAACGGAAATCACGAAAGTTCCCACAGTCAAGCTAGTGTGTCTATAGTCACACTTATCTCTTATGTAGAAAATCAAGATGAATTTTCGTTCTCATATATTGTTTTCTTCAGAATTGTACAATCTTAAATTAGAAAAAATAAACCACCTAAGAAACAAAAAGTTATGACAGTCATTTTTCTTAGTTTTTAATATTGGTAAAGCCCACATAGTGTGTCTTACAATACTATGTTATAAAGTATTATATTTATTTTTTTGCTTGTTCATAAAATACATTTCAATATTTTTAACCAATATTTTTCTCTTTGCTAGGCTTAAAAACATTACTGTGGATAATTCGCGGAAATTCGTGCATTGATTGCCGCGAATTATCAGAAGTGCACTGTAAAGAAAAAAACGAAAAAGGCTAAAATTCGCGGTTTCGTGCGAAATATATGAATAATTCGCGAAATTCGCGTCTTCATGCGAAATTCGCGTAATTTCGCGACTTCAAAACCCATTTTCCCGCCATTTTTAGGGTTATTAAAACACATTACCATCTGTGTATTACTTCATTTAATAATTCGCGAAATTCGCTATCGCGAATTTTTCCTATCCCTACATAGCGTATGCTTCTCGTACCCTCATTCCTGTCGAAACCAATTATTCCATTTATGAATTGCAGGGACTTTCAGTGATGTTTGCATTAGAGAAGTTTAAGATCTATCTAGAACATGTAGAATTTAATCTGGAAATTGATAACCAAGCACTAAGCTGGGTGCTTGGTAAACCTAGGAAGACTGGTAGAATAGCAAGATGGGCCACTCGTATCTTGTCTTTCCAATTTAACGTCAGACATATTCGTGGAAGTGAAAATGTCATAGCAGATTGCTTAAGTCGAATGTACGATAGTAATTCGGATACTGAGAGTATTGTTGAGGAAACTAGTAGTATGTTTTGGCCGGTTCTAGCACCACCTCCACCTCACCCACCTCACAAGATGGTGACGGCGCGATATCTCTCGAACGCATGGTCGGATTTTGACGAATGAGGTGTCATTGAACTCGGGCTGACACCCCCTTTCCAATGGACAACATATTTCCACCCCCTAAATAAAACCTACTCCTACTAGGGGGAGAAATTGTATTTTTTTAAATCTCGCTTTCCAAGTGCAACATGTGAGAGTTTGAATGCCAATATGGAATTAAACGTCGTTTCACACAAGTGACATATATACTGTGGAATTCCAATATGAATTAACATGCTTGTTTTTTGTTTTTACGCATGCCCACTCATAGCTTTTGTAAGAGGGCGGGCTTTTTAAAGATGGCAGTTGTAGTGTAACCTAATCTAATCCAACCCATGAGGGGTGATCAAAAAGTATTCCAAGTGACGCTTGTCGATAGGCATACCGATAATTAAAGAGGGACCCTTTGGACTGGCCCATGAATTTATCCCCTTTTGATTGATCCCTGTTGATTTGTCCCTTTGGACTGATCCCTATAGACTAGCCCCTTGGACGGGCCCTTGTTGACGGGTAATTGTTGGTGGATCCCTGTGGACTAAGCCTTTTTGACAGGTCCTTGTTGACGAGTCCCTATGGACGAGTCATTGTTGACGAGTCGTTTTTGACAGGTCCCTGTGGTCGGGTCCCTGTTGACAGGTCCTGTGGACGGGTCCTTGTGGACGAGCACCTATGGACGGGTCCTTGTTGATGGTCCTTTTTGACTAATCCCTCTGGACCGGCCCCTTTGGACTGGCCCATGAATTTATCCAAATTTTGTCAAAGGGCTTAACTAGCGGACTAATAAGGCTAGGAACTTGTACGAGGTATTGTAGGACTTGAGATGAAGCCCCCTTTTAGAATGTATTTTTGAAATTTTGACAAAGGGCCTAACCATACTTTTGTTAATATCTCGCGAACCAATCATGCTAGTGACTTGTATGAGGGTCCTAGCAATTGGGGCGATGTTCCCCTTTGGGGATAAAACCATCCCCCCACTCCCAAATTGAAAATCGATATCTTGGAAACTAAGAACCCTAAAATTATGTGTGATAGCTTTAAAAATAGGTCATAAGATACGCTTTTACCACGATAGGTCATTTCACCCCTAAAATAGTAAATAGTAATGTTACAGGGAAAAAAGCGGTTAAACACTTAAAAATGATAAATGAACCTAAGAACATTTGTTTTTGATGAAAAAATAGTAAGAGGGTTAAAATTACCCCAAAATTTAAAAATCGTTATCTTGGAAATTAAGAATCTTAAAATTAAGTGTGATAGCTTTAAAAATAGGTCATGACATACGCTTATAACACGAAAGGTCATTTCACCCCTAAAACAGTGAATAGTGATCTTACAGGGAAAAAGGTGTTAAACGCCTAAAATGATAAATGAACCTAAGATCTTTTGTTTTTGTTGAAAAATGGTAAGGGGTAAAAAGTAACCCTAAATTGAAAAATCGATATCTTGGAAACTATGAAACCTAAAATTAGGTGTGATAGCTCAAAAAAATGGTCATTTAATACTCTTTTACCACGATTTGTCATTTTACCCCTAAAACAATGTATGTAGATTTTACAGGAAAAAAGGGGAACCAATAATCAGATTTGGACACATGAGGTGTTATAAGAATCAGGGCGTCAATCTCTTCTTGAATTTATTATTTATTTTTTGAAAAATTGACAAAGGGTCTAACCACACATTTTGAAAATTTAGATTTTAAAATTTTTGAATTAATTTTAATATTCTTTTTTAGTAGAGAGAGACAGTACCGGTTGTGTGTTTAAACGAGCATGTCGCCGATCACTGTGGCCATGTTCAATGAATGAATCGATATTTTGTGAAGGATTGATTGAAGAGGGTCATGCGACGACTTGTTTTAAGAATATTTTTTATGATTTTTCCTATGATGCATGCATTTATATAAATATCGGAAAACGGCAAGGTTACTGATTTCAGTTTTATAAACTAATGATGGGATTTGGACTCATAAGGTGTCCTATAACTTAACATGACGCTTTCTTTATTTGGCTTATGAATTTTCCCAAAAAGATTGAAAACAACAAGGTCATGGACTTTTGTTTCTCTTAATATATTGCAAACCCATAATGTTAGATGTTTATGGTGAGTGATGAAACATAGCTAGGTAGAGAAAGAATTATTGTAGGCTACACGTATGGTGACTGATAAGTCTTTGACCATTGAAACTTGTTTTTAAACCTGACTGCGGTACATAGGGAGTATAGGTTTCAGGCATGACATGACAAGCGGTGTGTACAAAATCCAATTTATCGATTCAAGAATTAAGAGTAGACTATCTTTAATTGATTAGTTAAAGAGGGTAGCTAAGAAAACAAGATGGTGATTACACTGAACCAAACTGAACCAATAAAATCCTTTCTGGATGTATAATGTTACTTGCTAACCATTTTGTGCTGCAGTGGCAAGCACTTTTGGCTCTTGCACTGGAGGCCTTAACTCGATTTAACTTTAAGGCTTAGAACGAACCAAACTAAGAAAGATGGTTATAGTGGTGCAGTGGTTAAGCTGTTATCCTTTGACTAAGGTAGACCAGGGTTTGATTTTATATTAATACGCATGTCAAAAACATATAAAAAAGCAGGTATAATGTTTTAAGACTGATTACACTTGTATAATTTTTCAAATTATTACTTGGATTACAAATACAAAGGTGGACTGGGTTCAATATACAGTTAATGCAGGGAAGATTTTGTATTTGATTTTTTATTTTAGTTTATATTTTAGAATTTACATCTTACATTTTAGATTGTACAAAAAGACCAAACCATAATGTCATGACTTTAAATTTTCGGTAACTAATTATTAAAGAAAAACATATAAGGATTTGTATTACTTGGAATTATGTTTTCTATACTATATTTTATTTTGGTTTTAGATTTTAGAAATTTGATATTGGATTTTAGATTTTAGGTAAAGACCAAACTAATATTGACTATTCATTAGACACTGGTATGTAGATAGAAAGATGATTAGACCTTATGTTAAGATGAATTTTTAGGTGTTGACTGGCCTTCCAATAATAATTGACTAACCAGACATGAGTTAAATACTGTGCCCAACTGGTCACGGCAGTCTGGTATCGAACTCAGGGCCTTATCAGAGAAGACCAGGCAAATGGTTATGCCTAAGGTCGAACCAGTGGTCTCTAAGGGGGAGCCATTATATGGAACCCACAGAGCAATGAGAGGTCTACTGACACATAATAGTTTAGCGTGATTTCACGATTATTTAAGTGCAAATCATAGCAATTTAAAGGAGAAATTGTAAGCAAAATGCAAGGAAATGTACGTTTTCAGTGCATACAAAGTCGAGAGAGGCTAGTATTGAAGTCTGACAAATGACTTTTAAAAGTAGGCGGAGTAGCCTTGGCGCCTACGGAACTATTTCTGTCTAGGGCGGTCAGACAGCTCAAAATTAATGACCCGGGAATTCACCGGTCGACAACGGGTGAAGCTTTGGCGGGACCAAGCCCACAAGAAATTAATTAATTAATTACAGATAAATGGAGCATTGTATTGCGATGGAACATACACATAGATGAATGTATTCACGGAGGAGTAATTTAGAAGTGGTTTTTCACCTAAAATTACGCTTATTTCTCAAAATGACCGCATTACAACCTAACTCACGCTCGAGAGCATGAATACTTTAACCAACCAGCGGGAAATCCCCACCGTAGCATCCCACGCGCTAAACTAAGGCAATTAATTGTAATTAATTGGCCGAAGCGATCGCCGGCACGCGAGTGTTTTTAAAACCTCCACGCCTAGATAAACAAGATGCAGTTGTTATTTCGGCTGAAGACGGAGTATTTCAAGAAGGGAGTCGCTCTCACGTGTCCCGTGAACTATTTTGCGCAAGAAACCAATATAAGGGGAGAGCACCCTACGCCAAGGGTCAGTTATGGTCAGTCGAAGTCAGTTACACGTCTGTGATGGTTCAGTGGAAAGCAGTTGAAGACGTCAGACGGTCGCTCGAGTTGGAAGTTAGTTCTTTGTCTACAAGAGCTCTGCAGTAAGCACGCCAATTATTAAAATATCAGCGTACCGCCGTTGAAGACAATGGAGGCAAATTGTAAGCTTCATCAGTGATAATGAAGTGCATAAGGTAACAAAGTGCAGATATTGCTTTATTATCTGACACAGATATAAATTCGCTACAGCGAATAGGAACTGATAATGTTTGGAACAGTTCGTATACCGGAAGGTATTGTCAATTATATGACATCAGCATTAGGAACACTCAAGTGATGGGAGAGTGGAAGTTATTGCCACCTATCCAGGACAGTGAGGTAAACGGGAGTGCAGGGAACTAGGATCGAACATCTATAAAAACGCTACTAGATTTCACGGAGACCAGCGGTTATCATAAGTCATCGCATCTCTGAGGTCAAGCGTAGGTGAAATCCAGATTAAGGATCAACATGTGAAATGATAGATGAAGTGTATAAATTGTGAAATAATAATTTAAAGTGTTAATGTGTTTAATGTTTAATATTCAGTGTTTATCAGTGGTAAAGGCCACTTGTGGTAATATGTGCATCATGTGTAAAAAGTGTGAATCTCAGTGTTGTGTATTGGATATCATGATGGATTAAGTCAATCGTCATGGTAGAGCTCAGGCGGAGATACTGGTACTTTCCAGCCAGAAGGAAACGTGAGTAAACATGCAAATAATAACATTATAATGGCATAGTTCACCATGTAACGATTAATCACTTTGAAATTAAAGAAGTAATAGTCACTTACTGAACGAGTTTTCACCACTCGTCTTGAATAAAGTATGACTTGGAAGGTGATTTGCTTAGGACCATGTGGGTCAAAAATAGTGTTGGATCTAAACGTTAAAATAATAATAATAATAATAACTGGGGTCGGCAACCATAAAGTAAGGGCAAAATTAGCCTAGGTAATGTTCAAATAGTGTCATGTCTAATTTAAGATACTGTCATTTGGTAAACAGTAAAGAATGTAGTGTGGAATATCGCGAATACGAGAGCTTTTCTCAGTGTCAGTGAAAATTTTGAATGAATATGTGAAATTAAAGTAAGCCAGTATATTTATACATTTGTGTTAGGAGCTATGTAAAGCTTTGGCTTAAATAATATAACATGAAGAACGCAGGTACCTTGATAATGGAGTCATATATGTGAAATATTGTTTAGCCGCATATAGCGTGCAGATTAACGTAGAATCCAGTGATTTACGTAAGATAAGCACGGGAAAGACTAGTATAGCTTGCGCGTGAGGTGAAAATGGGCTTAATCTTCGAGAAGTATCGCCTTTGTGCATACTGTATTGTATTACGCAGCGATTTGGATAGAGTCTGTCTATTGCCAACGCTTGCATTGAATTATAGCCACTTTGGACGCCCAGCGAGGCGCGGTGAGCATTTTTACTTATGATCTGCCCGAGAGGTAGAATCATATTCGTCGACGAGGAACGTGGTTCCAAAAATATATATGTAAATGACAGCTGCTGATGATAACCATGGGGTTTCATTATGATGCGCGTCTTTAAAGCCACAAGTAATCACCTTAGAACGGCAATGCTATCATTAGAATTCCACCCCTGCCATGAATGTTTAATAGGAGCCATTTGAGCCCAAATACACTGTAAAGTTAGGTGTTAATTAATTAAATGACTCAATTACTTAGGACTATGCCTAGCGGATCTTTATTGTTATAAAATTGTAAACAAGGATGGCCTTGACGGTAGAGAGAGACAGGAAATATAGACCATTTCCGTGGCAGCCATCTTGGAGAGCTGTCTGGAACTAATTTTATGACCTGCTGAGGGGAGAGAGGTCGCTCGACCGATCCCTTGTCAATTACGGTCACAATAGGACACTGAGAGGTCTCGGTATTCAATAATGCAATTAAAATATGAGTATTTTAGTGATGCAAATGGAATTAATTGGTGTATGGCAACTCACATACGTGGTTGAACCATAGAAATCTGATGATATTTGGCGAAGTTATCCTCTGAGGGGGAAGGCTGAACCAAAGTAATGTAGGCATCTTCTTTAAAGTGCATTTTGCCAGTTTATGCTAATTTAGGGAAAACGGGTATGTGTTTTTCCCAGAACATGACACAGTTGTATCTATAATAAGTCCGACAAGACCCAGATAATCGTTATATGGTGAAACTATAAATATTCTATCCATGTTTATGTTTATTTTATGATTAAGAAGCATGACTCATTTTCCTAGAGCGTTCATAGGGATGGAAAGAAGGAAGATGATTCGCACGACACAACAAAAATATTTGCTAATAAATGTAGGAAACATTGAAGTAATGATAATTAAAGTAAATGTCGTAGAAGACGGAATAATGTCTTAGAAATTCATGTTTGTGACATGTGGTTTTTGTGTTAAGATACTTCCATTAAATAAAATTGTGTCACATGACGGACACTATGAAAACCTTGTAATCTGAACTATTATTGACAGGATATTAGAAGTAGGTTTGAGTGCATTGTAGCGCTATTTTTAAGGAGAAAGCTCACAGAATAACCCTATTTTATTTGTGGGAATTAATTGTAATTTGTCCTTTGTTGTGTATTTGTTGTACAGCCATGATTTTAGACCAGTAAATATTTTATTCATAGGAATGTTGTGTATTTCCTGTAGAGTAGTTACCTGGTAGACTCAAATCCTGAACATGTGGTCGTATTGTGGGCATGAACGTCCCATACCTCGAAAGACCGTGAGCTAGTTGGGATACGAACACATGGTCCACATGGTGACAATCGGGTACATGGGGGTGTTGTCTCTGTACTTGGATTGAGTCACAGGTAATTACTTAAGTCGGTCAAGGTATTAATGGTAGAAGCAAATAATAACATAGAAATTAGGACAGAATAGGAAGACCGCATCCCATTTGTTAATAAGCCACCACATTAAAAATAATTGTTAATCCTCCATAAGACATGCTTATATAATTGTAACTTTCATAAACCATAGCCATAGATAACACATATAAAATAACATGACGCTGATATGTGGGGCCAGTTTAAAATACAGGTAACCTCCACTTAAGCATCATGAGCATGGCATAAATAAGCATGTTTACTACCCTTATTTAACATGGCACCCACCTGTGGGGCATGTATGCATTGTCTTCTTATTTAACATGGCGCCCAACGTGGGGAATTCGGCAGTAAAAACCACTCCTTGGACAGTTTTAATAATAAATTAGAATATGGCCGATGTCTTACGATGGCCACCCATGAAATATGTCTATGTACTCATCTCTTAAATTAACATGTCGCCCACCTGTGGGGCATGTATGCATTGTCTCTTATTTAACATGGCGCCCGTACGTGGTTGGCTTATGGGATTCAGAAAAACCCCATAATAATAGCATGGTTTTCATGGGGAAAACCATAGAAATATTTTTTTTTCCTCAAACTTGGTTTGAGCGATTGTGAGTCTTTCTAAATGATGTTCAGACGTCAGACAAATGTTGTCAGACGGGTACGAGGGTCTATACCCATTCCATAGTTAGTTTTGACATTTTATAATATGTTGTTGTTGTTGTCGCGGGATCGGAATCCTTTCTTTCCAATAGAACGCGCCAGTGTCTTCAGCTAGGGCCTACCTGAATCTCAAATTAAGTAGTACAGGATGGCCGGAACGGAAGAAGTACTCAGGTGTATCGCCGAGTTAAGGGAACATTTCGATGTTATAAATGCTAAAAGTAAGGAAGAATCCAAAGCATTTAAAGATGAAATAGCGGGTAGATTGGATGCCAATCAAACCGAAATAGCGGATAGGCTAGAGGCTAGTCAAACTGAGGTAAGCCAGATGTTGGCTACAGTCAATACTAGACTAGAGGCTAATCAAGCCGAAGTAAATACTAGACTAGAGGCTAATCAAGCCGAAATAAATACTAGACTAGAGGCTAGTCAAACTAATGTAAACACACAGTTAGAATTAAACCTAGTAGAGGTTAATAAGAAAATGGACGACGTTAAGGAGTCTGTCCAGAGACAGGTAACTAAGAATATTGTTAGCGTGATCTCAGAAATGCAAAATGATAACGAAAAACGCTTTGAGTCTATTGAATTAAAATTAGAAAGCAATTTGCAAATGTGCAGAGAGTCACAGCGTGAAATTAACGATAATCTAAACAGTATGTCCCGGGAGCTTAAAGACATTCAAAGTCAGAATGAAGCAAACACGAAACGTCAGTTAGAGCAATTTAACACGTTTACTCAGACCGTGGATCATAGGTTCGAGGATAATGAACTAAAATGGAATACGCGAATGGCAGGGTATGCCAAGGCTGTAGACGAAGCTTTAAGAAAGCAGGACCAGAATATCCTTGACCAATGCAAGGAAATGCAGGAAATAAAGACGTCTGATCGAGATAATAAGGAAATAATGTCTAATATGAAGATACAAGTTGGAAAAGTGCAGAAAGAGTTGGAACAAACTCAGAACGACTTAGCAGTTCTCCATAAAAGACAGGACGAAGACCAAGGAGAAATCACAAAAGTGAGGACTGAAATCTCTCATATACAAGGTCACATTCAACGGGAAGTTACAGGCTTACGCGAAGAGTTAGAGCTTCGAGAAGGCTTAAAGACTGAAGCCAGTGATAAGACTCTTGCCGAAGTAAGAGAAAGTCTAGCAGGGGAAATTATCCACCTGAAGGAAAACCTTAAGGATAATAAAGAAAAGGTATTTTCTATGGCAGAAAGAAACCGAGATCGCCTCGAGAAAATAGAACGAGAGGTATTAGCTCGTTTGGAAAGGACTGAAAACAGGCATAGCCAGTTAGAAACGAGAATGATAGCGCAGGAAGAATCCATGTTGCGGAATCCTAGGTCTAGCGAAGGAAGTATAGACGAGAATAGGAGGAATAAATGGGCAGAGATAGAAATACAGCCCACTCCAAAGAATGCAGCAATGCCAAGTGACAGCCCGTATGCCACACCTGGTATGCCAATGGCTATGTCAACACCGCAGGAAAATGCTGTACAGAACCAAATAGTCACAGTTATAAGGGCTAGTGATGAAAAACCAAAGAAATACTCTGGGAGTAATTCTAATATGACACCCAAGTACTGGCTTAAAGAAGTTTCCGAGTACTTGAATGATGCGAAAGTACCGCCAGAGCGCAGGTTGAGAGCAATTGAAAAACTCACCGAAGGAGAGTGTGCTCTATGGTTTAGAAGTTTTAGGTACACGTTCGACACCGTTGAGGAATTTCGCCAAGCATTTTTAAGCAGGTATTGGAACGCGAGCGTACAACAAAATCTCAGACTGGACTTGTATTCCAGGCGTTACAGTACTAGTAACCCGACCAAGTACGGAGAGTTTTTTGTGAACCAATTATGCCGTTTTCGCGAGCTCGACGAAGGACTCAGAGAGTCAGACTTATGCATAGCAATAGCTAAGCAGCTGCCGTATGAAGTGCAGCGCCTGCTAATCTCAGCAAACGCCAAAACTGCAATCGATATGGAGGAGGTGCTGAGACAACTTGATTTAACCACAGTGCAGCACGCAAGACAAAGCCGACATGTGGAACAGGTTAATATGACGAATACGCCGATCGAGCCAACGAAGGTGCAGACGAAATGCAAGTCTACAAGCACCGAAACAGAAAAATCTGACTGGCAGCGCGAAGGACGCGAAAACCAGAATTGGAGGCCAGCGTATCGAGGAGGTTCGAACCGTGGTAACCGAGGAAGGAAGAACTGGAATCAGCGTGGTACCAGAGACCAGCAGCTGGATAACAGAAGAAATTACGGCCGAAATGGGAATAACCAAGGATGGAGATCCCAAGAGCAGAGTCGTGGGTTCGATGAAGAGGCGGAAGAACGCTATCATGCATCTTTAAGATACATGGAAGAGCGCGGAGATGATCCAAGACAATCGCGAGTTCACTGGGATGAAGCGATTCGAAATAGAAGGTCACCCGACATATATCAAAATGATGATGGTGCCAAAAGTCTGGAACTTCAGCAGCATGAAGACAGGCAGAAGAACTCCACAAAGAATGGAGCAATTGAAAAAAAAAAACCAATTTTAAATGACCAGAGAGAGATAGGTTCAGGATGGAATACAGTAAATGTTATTAACTGGATTGCCAAACCTGAGGAACTTATCGAAGACCTCGATGAAAGAACGGTCAATGTAAGAAGGGAACTACCTATTATTATTGTAAACATTGCGGGAACGAAAGTAAGAAGTCTCATCGATACAGGATCAACAGTGAGTTTGATAACCCAGGCATTATACAATGAAATCCAGAGTAAAATCCACGTATTGAAAATACCCATTTCAAGCGTGAAAATAAAAGGTGTCATACCAGACAAAGTTATGATATGCAGATACCAAGTATTTTTAGATCTGCAGATAGGGAACTCTACATTCTCACAGAGCTTCCTACTTGTAAATAAGCTGCCATATAACCTTATTGTTGGGATGGATTTCATAAGAGAGTATAAAGTTATTATAGATCTCTCGCAAGACATTGTAATGTTTCGCGCAAGTGAGGGAAAGGAAGACTTAGAACTCTCATTAAGGCATAATGAAGCGAGACAAGAAGAATACGTATGGCATACATACGGAGATATGACTGGGGAGGCAGTGTCTAAAATAGAAGATATTGAGGAAGAGTTGGCAACACTGGCCGCAGACATTGAAAAAGATCTCGAACCAAAATTTGAAGAATGCCTGGAAGAGAAGATTGAGGAAGCTAAATTTGGTCCAGAATATAAGAAAATGCTAAGGGAACTGCTATTCGAGTATAAAGGAGTCTTCGATTCGAGACCTGGCCGGATCAAGAATTTCCAGTATGCGTTTCAAGTCAGCGATTGGACGCCATTTAAACAGAAGCCGTATCCTGTAGCTGAGAAACATTATTTAAAGGTCAAAGAAGCGATACAGGAAATGCTAGAAGCAGGCGTCATTGTAAAGACAGCCACACCTTATGTCAGCCCACTGGTAGTTGTACCGAAACAGGATGGAAGTGTGAGGATATGCCTGGACCTACGAAATTTGAATTCCAAGGTTATACCGGAATTTGATACAGTTCCACCCATTAAGGAGGTACTCAGAAGGTTCAAAGGAAAGACTGTATTCTCAAATCTTGATCTCACGGCAAGTTTTCACCATCTTGCTCTGGAAGAGAAAACAAGTCTGTTAACCGGATTTTTATTTGACCAGCACACGTACTCCTACGTCCGTCTTCCATTTGGATTAAAAACAGCAGGTTCAGCGTTGATACGAGCGCTAGATAGGAACCTATCCGAAGAAGTAAAAGCTACAACCATATGCTACGTAGATGATATACTACTGACCTCTGAAACAGTTGAAGAACATGTCAGAGATCTACGCAAGTTGTTATATGACCTAAGTCAGGCTAACTTCAAGGTCAATATAAAGAAGTCTAACTTTGCTCAGAGAGAAGTTAAATTTCTAGGTCATGTAATCGATGCACAAGGAGTTAGGCCTAATCCGGGAAAACTGGAAGTCATAAAACGTTTCCCGAGACCAACGAAGGTGAAGAACGTCAGGCAATATCTAGGCGTTATTGGATTCTTTTCGAACCATTGTCCGAAGTACACCGAGACTGTAGCACCACTCCAAGACTTACTTAAAAAGGGAGGAAGATGGCGATGGACGGAGCAATGCGAGGAAGCCTTCGTAAAATCTAAACAGATGTTGTTAGATTATGTGAAATTGGGATATCCTGACTACACTCAGAAATTTATCATCCAGACTGACGCATCCTTCGTAGGCATTGGAGCTATGATGTATCAGGAAAATAAGGACAGGCCAGAGGAGAGAACTTATATCGCATTCATCAGTAGAAGGTTGAGGCCTAATGAAAAGAATTATACGGTCACGGAGATCGAATTACTTGCGATACTGTATGCATTACAGTATTGGCACAAGCTGATTTATGGTTTTAGAATTATATTGAGAACAGACCATAAAGCCCTAACGTTCCTGCTGAAAACTGACTTGTCGAGTCAAAGACTGACAAGGTGGTCCCTATACATACAACAATTTCAAGTGGAAATAGAATATTGCCCGGGGAAGGACAATATCATACCTGATTTGCTAAGCAGATACCCTACAGCAGAGGAAGAAGAAACTCTAGCTATTGAAATAGAAGATAGAGATCAGAAGACCTTAGATGATCTGAGGAACATCACCGTTTTTCAACGTGAAGATCCCTGGATACGGTTGATGATAAATTACTTCGAGGGAAAGCTGAATAGAGGAACCCCGATGTATATGGAAGCTGAAGCACTTTCAACGGAATATCTATGGTTTAACCAGATGCTACATAAATGGAGCGACTCTGACCACACAAAACCTAGAATTGTTGTACCACCAGCATTGCAGAGAAGGCTAGTTTGGCTAGCACACCGAGCTTTTGGACATTCAGGTGTAGATAAGACTGTTGCCCTGCTTAAAGAGGCGTTTATTTGGCCTAAACTTAGAGAAACAGTCAGAAATACTATCAGGACATGTGATATGTGCCAACGAGTAAAGCCTAACTCGTACTTAATGAGGCAGAAACCTATACCACTCTTACCAGAGAAGCCATGTCAGCTTCTGGCGCTGGACAACTTTGGGCCCCTGCCTAGAGCCAGAAGAGGAAATAAACACATCCTAGTTGCACTAGACGTGTTTTCCAAAATGGTAGTCCTGTGTCCAATTCAGAAAACCAGTACAAAACAAGTACTTAAGAGGCTGAAGGAAAGAATCATTCCTATATTAGGACAGCCAGAAAACATCTTATCGGATCACGGAAGCTGTTTTACCAGCGTAGAATTTCGCAGGGAGTTGGAAAATCTGGGCATAAGACAGATTTTGTCCACGGTTAGGCACCCGGAGTCGAACTCAGCTGAGAGAGTTATGAGGGAGGTGCAAAAATACATGAAGATATACTGCTCTACTGAGAATTGGAAATGGATTGACGTGCTTGAGATTATTGAATATTGTATCAACAATACTGTGCACGAAGCTACAGGAGAGGTGCCAGTGAGCTTACATCTCGACAGAAGACCCGAGAGGCCATGGAATAATGTCATCCAGACACCCGTCGATGCACAACTTGGACGTGAGTTGAGAATCCAGAGGACGTTCGAGTATCTCAAGAAACAAGCAGATAAACGACAGCGGAGAAACAGGAGGAAACGTTATCATAGACCGCTACTTGTGGGAGAATACGTCTTATTGAAAAAACCCGCCAGTTCAGATCCAGAGAGCAGGAAATATAAGAAATTTCAGCACGCTTATCTCGGACCCTACCTGATTATAAGGGATCTGCAGAATAACGCATATCGGATTAAAGATGAGGCAACAGGTAGAGAAGTTGTGGTAAATGCAGCAAATCTGAAGTTATATAGTCCACCAGAAGACTATGAAGCGAGAGAAGAGCAAGCTACACACACCCAAGTGAACGAGGAATCATTACGTATGCACGGAAAGGTTCTGAAGAAAAGCTTGCAGACTCGAGAAGGGTCGAAGAAAAGGAAACAGCTCGCCAGCCCAGCGGACACGAGGGGAGAGTGCAGCTGTCGACTGCAGGAGTTTTACGACCAGTTAAAGGGAGCCGCTGTAGAGTTAGAGGAGATGAATGAACAATTGAGACAGGAAAACGAAAGTCTACGAGACAGCAGACAAGAGTGGAGTGGGAAAACGTGAAAGCCCATTGCCAAGAGCAATGACCGCTTAAAGCAAACACTGCAAGGAGTTGATACCAGCTGATAGGCTCGAAAAATTCACTTAGGAAATGAATTTTTCGAACTTAGCAGGAGAAAGATGTGCCCAACTGGTCACGGCAGTCTGGTATCGAACTCAGGGCCTTATCAGAGAAGACCAGGCAAATGGTTATGCCTAAGGTCGAACCAGTGGTCTCTAAGGGGGAGCCATTATATGGAACCCACAGAGCAATGAGAGGTCTACTGACACATAATAGTTTAGCGTGATTTCACGATTATTTAAGTGCAAATCATAGCAATTTAAAGGAGAAATTGTAAGCAAAATGCAAGGAAATGTACGTTTTCAGTGCATACAAAGTCGAGAGAGGCTAGTATTGAAGTCTGACAAATGACTTTTAAAAGTAGGCGGAGTAGCCTTGGCGCCTACGGAACTATTTCTGTCTAGGGCGGTCAGACAGCTCAAAATTAATGACCCGGGAATTCACCGGTCGACAACGGGCGAAGCTTTGGCGGGACCAAGCCCACAAGAAATTAATTAATTACAGATAAATGGAGCATTGTATTGCGATGGAACATACACATAGATGAATGTATTCACGGAGGAGTAATTTAGAAGTGGTTTTTCACCTAAAATTACGCTTATTTCTCAAAATGACCGCATTACAACCTAACTCACGCTCGAGAGCATGAATACTTTAACCAACCAGCGGGAAATCCCCACCGTAGCATCCCACGCGCTAAACTAAGGCAATTAATTGTAATTAATTGGCCGAAGCGATCGCCGGCACGCGAGTGTTTTTAAAACCTCCACGCCTAGATAAACAAGATGCAGTTGTTATTTCGGCTGAAGACGGAGTATTTCAAGAAGGGAGTCGCTCTCACGTGTCCCGTGAACTATTTTGCGCAAGAAACCAATATAAGGGGAGAGCACCCTACGCCAAGGGTCAGTTATGGTCAGTCGAAGTCAGTTACACGTCTGTGATGGTTCAGTGGAAAGCAGTTGAAGACGTCAGACGGTCGCTCGAGTTGGAAGTTAGTTCTTTGTCTACAAGAGCTCTGCAGTAAGCACGCCAATTATTAAAATATCAGCGTACCGCCGTTGAAGACAATGGAGGCAAATTGTAAGCTTCATCAGTGATAATGAAGTGCATAAGGTAACAAAGTGCAGATATTGCTTTATTATCTGACACAGATATAAATTCGCTACAGCGAATAGGAACTGATAATGTTTGGAACAGTTCGTATACCGGAAGGTATTGTCAATTATATGACATCAGCATTAGGAACACTCAAGTGATGGGAGAGTGGAAGTTATTGCCACCTATCCAGGACAGTGAGGTAAACGGGAGTGCAGGGAACTAGGATCGAACATCTATAAAAACGCTACTAGATTTCACGGAGACCAGCGGTTATCATAAGTCATCGCATCTCTGAGGTCAAGCGTAGGTGAAATCCAGATTAAGGATCAACATGTGAAATGATAGATGAAGTGTATAAATTGTGAAATAATAATTTAAAGTGTTAATGTGTTTAATGTTTAATATTCAGTGTTTATCAGTGGTAAAGGCCACTTGTGGTAATATGTGCATCATGTGTAAAAAGTGTGAATCTCAGTGTTGTGTATTGGATATCATGATGGATTAAGTCAATCGTCATGGTAGAGCTCAGGCGGAGATACTGGTACTTTCCAGCCAGAAGGAAACGTGAGTAAACATGCAAATAATAACATTATAATGGCATAGTTCACCATGTAACGATTAATCACTTTGAAATTAAAGAAGTAATAGTCACTTACTGAACGAGTTTTCACCACTCGTCTTGAATAAAGTATGACTTGGAAGGTGATTTGCTTAGGACCATGTGGGTCAAAAATAGTGTTGGATCTAAACGTTAAAATAATAATAATAATAATAACTGGGGTCGGCAACCATAAAGTAAGGGCAAAATTAGCCTAGGTAATGTTCAAATAGTGTCATGTCTAATTTAAGATACTGTCATTTGGTAAACAGTAAAGAATGTAGTGTGGAATATCGCGAATACGAGAGCTTTTCTCAGTGTCAGTGAAAATTTTGAATGAATATGTGAAATTAAAGTAAGCCAGTATATTTATACATTTGTGTTAGGAGCTATGTAAAGCTTTGGCTTAAATAATATAACATGAAGAACGCAGGTACCTTGATAATGGAGTCATATATGTGAAATATTGTTTAGCCGCATATAGCGTGCAGATTAACGTAGAATCCAGTGATTTACGTAAGATAAGCACGGGAAAGACTAGTATAGCTTGCGCGTGAGGTGAAAATGGGCTTAATCTTCGAGAAGTATCGCCTTTGTGCATACTGTATTGTATTACGCAGCGATTTGGATAGAGTCTGTCTATTGCCAACGCTTGCATTGAATTATAGCCACTTTGGACGCCCAGCGAGGCGCGGTGAGCATTTTTACTTATGATCTGCCCGAGAGGTAGAATCATATTCGTCGACGAGGAACGTGGTTCCAAAAATATATATGTAAATGACAGCTGCTGATGATAACCATGGGGTTTCATTATGATGCGCGTCTTTAAAGCCACAAGTAATCACCTTAGAACGGCAATGCTATCATTAGAATTCCACCCCTGCCATGAATGTTTAATAGGAGCCATTTGAGCCCAAATACACTGTAAAGTTAGGTGTTAATTAATTAAATGACTCAATTACTTAGGACTATGCCTAGCGGATCTTTATTGTTATAAAATTGTAAACAAGGATGGCCTTGACGGTAGAGAGAGACAGGAAATATAGACCATTTCCGTGGCAGCCATCTTGGAGAGCTGTCTGGAACTAATTTTATGACCTGCTGAGGGGAGAGAGGTCGCTCGACCGATCCCTTGTCAATTACGGTCACAATAGGACACTGAGAGGTCTCGGTATTCAATAATGCAATTAAAATATGAGTATTTTAGTGATGCAAATGGAATTAATTGGTGTATGGCAACTCACATACGTGGTTGAACCATAGAAATCTGATGATATTTGGCGAAGTTATCCTCTGAGGGGGAAGGCTGAACCAAAGTAATGTAGGCATCTTCTTTAAAGTGCATTTTGCCAGTTTATGCTAATTTAGGGAAAACGGGTATGTGTTTTTCCCAGAACATGACACAGTTGTATCTATAATAAGTCCGACAAGACCCAGATAATCGTTATATGGTGAAACTATAAATATTCTATCCATGTTTATGTTTATTTTATGATTAAGAAGCATGACTCATTTTCCTAGAGCGTTCATAGGGATGGAAAGAAGGAAGATGATTCGCACGACACAACAAAAATATTTGCTAATAAATGTAGGAAACATTGAAGTAATGATAATTAAAGTAAATGTCGTAGAAGACGGAATAATGTCTTAGAAATTCATGTTTGTGACATGTGGTTTTTGTGTTAAGATACTTCCATTAAATAAAATTGTGTCACATGACGGACACTATGAAAACCTTGTAATCTGAACTATTATTGACAGGATATTAGAAGTAGGTTTGAGTGCATTGTAGCGCTATTTTTAAGGAGAAAGCTCACAGAATAACCCTATTTTATTTGTGGGAATTAATTGTAATTTGTCCTTTGTTGTGTATTTGTTGTACAGCCATGATTTTAGACCAGTAAATATTTTATTCATAGGAATGTTGTGTATTTCCTGTAGAGTAGTTACCTGGTAGACTCAAATCCTGAACATGTGGTCGTATTGTGGGCATGAACGTCCCATACCTCGAAAGACCGTGAGCTAGTTGGGATACGAACACATGGTCCACATGGTGACAATCGGGTACAATACCAACGAAACACTTTGGCGACTATGCTTGTTATTGACCAGTGAGTAGGGTTTTAGAAAAACTGTTTGCAATTTTGGGTTATATACAACAATTGCATAGACCTACTGAGCGACTATGTTTGCTAAACAAGACATTATACCAGAGATGATTAGGATTCTTATGTAGCTCAGGCAAGGAAAGCATTTCTACAGAATTTGTTGACATTGAATATAGATTTAGGTATTAGGATGTCATTTTTGAAGACCTTTGTCTGGAGCGTGTTGTTCTATGAAAGGGAAACTTGGACTATTGGTGTAGCAGAAAAGTGGAGAATTGAAGTGTTTGAAATGTTGTGTTACAGGAGAATGATGAAGATTAGATGGGTAAACAGGGTTACAAAAAAAGAGGTATTAAGACAAGTGGGAGAGGTGAGATGTTTTTGGCAACAGCTAATGAAGTAAATCGATAGGTTGGTAGGACACATACACCCAGGAATAGCAAGCTTAGTTATGGAAGAAAGGGTTGAGGACAAGAACTGTAGAGGTAGACCAAGGTTAGAATATGTTAAACAGATAGCCTTGGATGTAGAGTGTGGTAGCTATATAGAGATGAAACGATTAGCTCAGGACAGGGAGTCATGGAGTGCTGTAATAAACCAGTCAAAAGGCTAAAGACTCAAACAACATGTACAGCTTGCCAAAATAATGTTGTGTAATGGTAAATGCTAGTCAACAAATATTAATGCATTACTAAAACCCATGACACGATACCTGAGAGCTTTTCTAAAATTATTTTAAGATGCCTTTAACCCTATATTAAACTCCCAGTTCTCAAGACTCATAACTACAATGTGATGAAAAAAAAATACATTTAAAAACGAGCAAGTGGTTGAGTCAATGTACACTGGATAATTTTGTAAACACTCAAGTGCACAAAACAAATTACATTATTAACTGTCACGTTGACCGAGTGGTTAAGGCGTTTGACTTATGTTCACATTTTCAATACAAGAAAGCAAGGATTTGAATCCCTTACCTGACATAACTATTGCTTTAACATGTCTTAGCGATACTGTATTATTATTATGATACTCAATACACAAACCATAGATAGAGTGTATTGTTTAAGTCCACTCTCTCTTTCTAAACATAGCTAGAGACTGCCAATGGTTAACAATTGCATTAATAGTGGGAGGATGTAGTGATAGTAATTAAGAAAAAGCAGACAATAACCATAAAATATTTTATTAAATTCATTTTATAATAGATACACACTGAATACAACTCTCTCTCTATTTACCATTGTTTGATATAGATTTTTTAAACACAACGCTTGTTGTAGATCATTTATAACTTTCTCCAGTTACTCTTGTTCTTAAAAACTGGGGAAGTCGCAGTGGTTTTATAGACATAAAACCCTCATCCTTTTCTTTTTCATCATCATCATCATCATTTTGAATATTATCAACAAAATTATGATATTCATTGTCACCATCATTATCAACATCATCATCATCATCCTCAACATCACTAGAACTATCCAATTCCTCTTGTTCCTTTTCCACAGGGACCTCTTTTAAAGTCAGCGTTGCTTTTGATAGTGTTAAGAGTTTCTTAGACGTTGACAAATGTCCTAACATGACTTTTTGAGGACATGATATGTGATTTTGAACAAACACTGCACTATCTTGAGCAGCAATATTTTTTTCTTTGACTTGCTTTTTTTTACCTTGGTTAGAGTATTTTGTCCATTTAAATGTGAATTAATTTGAGATTCACAATGATGCTCGTTTGAAGTAAGTACGTTGGAGTCTTTTGTTTTAATCATTCCTCGACACTTTTTAGATCGTTGTTTTGAACATCGCCAAATAACAGTTCCATTTTTATTGGTTGTTTTTACAATATATGTATATCCTTTATAGTAGGCACATGGCTTACCATGGCTGGTTGTTGAGACTTCCATATTATCTAATACACATTAATTGAATTTTAGTAAAGTCACTTAAGTAATAATAACAGTAAAATAAATGAAGTGGATTGATATTTTTTAAAGGTGGAATTTTCAAAGTACTGTCAAGAATAATAATCACATGATCAAATTTTAGTCTACAAATGATTTACACACACATAGCTCAATGTCAAGATTTATACTGAGCACAATTTATAGTGATTATGATTTTTATTGACTGTAATTGATAGTAGCCATGTTTAGTAGAGGCAATGTATATTGGGTGCGTTTTATAGCCCGCTCAATTTATATTAGGTACGATTAGTAGACGCGTTTGATACTGGGCGCGTTTTATACTGATTATGATTTATACTGAGCGCGATTTTTACTAGAAGCGATTTTTACCAGGTGTAATTGATAGCAGGCGCTATTCATACTCAACGTAATTGATAGTAGGCGCAATTGGTAGTTGGCGCAATTGATAGTAGGCACAATTAATAGTAGGTACAATAGGCACAATAGTAGGCGCGATTGGTAGTAGGCGCAATTGACTGTAGGCGCGATTGGTAGTGGACGTAATTGATAGTAGGCGCTATTGATAGTAGGCGCAATTGACAGTAGGCGCGATTGATAGTAGGCGCGATTAGAAGTAGGCGCAATTGGTAGTAGGCGCAATTGGTAGTAGACGCAATTACTAGCAGGCGCGATTTGTAGTAGGCGCAATTGACAGAAGGCACGATTGGTAATGGGCGTAATTGCTAGTAGGCGCTATTGATAGTAGATGCAATTGACAGTAGGCGCAATTGGTAGTAGGCGTGATTGGTAGTAGGTGCAATTGATAATAGGTGAAATTAATAGTAGGCGCAATTAGTAGGCGCAATTGATAGTAGGCGCGATTGGTAGTAGACGCTATTAGTAGACGTGATTGATAGTAGGCGCGAATGATAGTAGGCGCAATTGATAGTAGGTTCGATTGATAGTACGTGCGATTGATAGTAGGCGCGATTGATAGTAGGTGCGATTGATAGTTGGCGCAATTGATAGTAGGCACAATTAATAAAAGGCGCGATTGACAGTAGGTGCGATTGGTAGTGGGTGTAATTGCTAGTAGGCGCTATTGATAGTAGGTGCAATTGACAGTAGGCGCAATTGGTAGTAGGCGTGATTGGTAGTAGGTGCAATTGATGGTAGGTGCAAAAAATAGGCGCGATTGATAGTAGGCGCGATTGATAGCAGGCGCTATTAGGTGACGCAATTGATAGTAGGCGCGATTGGTAGTAGGCGCAATTGATAGTAGGTGCGATTGATAGTAGGTGCGATTGATAGTAGGCGTGATTGGTAGTAGGCGCGATTGATATTAGGCGCAATAAATAGTAGGCGCGATTAGTAGGCGCGATTGATAGGAGGCGCGATTGATAGTAGACGCGATTGATAGTAGGCGTGATTGGTAGACCTTGAGGTGATAACCCCTTTTGATTGATCCCTGTTGATTTGTCCCTTTGGACTGGTCCCTGTTGACTAGCCCCTGTTGACCAGCCTCTTTGGACGGGTCCTTTATGAAGGGAGTCATTTTTGACGGGTCCCTGTGGACGGGTCCCTGTGGACGGGCCAATGCATTTATCCAAATTATGTCAAAGTCACTTAACCTACCCTTGTCACATGACCTGTTCTACAAGTTTAGACTTGCTTTGAGACTGGCTATGACGTCACAGATGAATGGCGGTGGGAGGCTGGCAAAAAGGAAAATGGTATTGTGTAATAAAAAGTAATGTCCAGCCTCCCATCGCCATTCATCTGTGACGTCATAGCCAGTCTCAAAGCAAGTCTAAACTTGTAGAACAGGTCATGTGACAAGGTTAGGTTAAGTGACTTTGACATAATTTGGATAAATGCATGGGCCCGTCCACAGGGACCCGTGCACAGGGACCCGTCAAAAATGACTCCCTTCATAAAGGACCCGTCCAAAGAGGCTGGTCAACAGGGGCTAGTCAACAGGGACCAGTCCAAAGTGACAATACAACAGGGATCAATCAAAAGGGGTTATCACCTCAAGGTCTACCAATCACGCCTATATCAATCGCGTCTACTGTCAATCGCGCCTTCTATCAATCGCGCCTACTAATCGCGCCTACTATTTATTGCGCCTAATATCAACCGCGCCTACTATCAATCGCACCTACTATCAATCGCACCTACTATCATTTGCGCCTACTACCAATCGCGCCTACTATCAATCGCGTCACCTAATAGCGCCTGCTATCAACTGCGCTTACTATCAATCGGGCCTACTATCAATTGCGCCTATTAATTGCACCTACTATCAATTGCACCCACTAGCAATCACGCCTACTATCAATTGCGCCTACTGTCAATTGCACCTACTATCAATAGCGCCTACTAGCAATTACGCCCTCTACCAATCGCACCTACTGTCAATCGCGCCTACTATTAATTGTGCCTACTATTAATTGTGCCTACTATCAATTACGCCAACTACCAATCGCGCCTACTATCAATCGCGCCTACTATCAATCGCACCACCTATCAATTGCGCCTACTACCAATCTCGCCTACTATCAATCACGTCTACTACTAGCGCCTATTATCAATCGCGCCTACTATCAATTGCGCCTACTAATTGCACCTACTATTAATTGCACCTATTATCAATTGCACCTACTGCCAATCACGCCTATTACCAATTGCGCCTACTGTCAATTGCACCTACTATCAATAGCGCTTACTAGCAATTACGACCACTACCAATCGTGCCTACTGTCAATTGCGCCTACTACAAATCGCGCCTACTAGTAATTGTGTCTACTACCAATTTTCGCCTACTACCAGTTGCGCCTACTACTAATCGCACCTACAATCAATCGTGCCTGCTGTCAATTGCACCTACGATCAATAGCGCCTACTATCAATTACGTCCACAACCAATCGCACCTACAGTCAATTGCGCCTACTACCAATCGCGCTTACTATTGTGCCTATTGTGCATACTATTAATTGTGCCTACTATCAATTGTGCCAACTACCAATTGCGCCTACTATCAATTACGCCTACTATCAATTGCGTTGATATGAATAGCGCCTGCTATCAATTACACCTGGTAAAAATCGCTTCTAGTAAAAATCGCGCTCAGTATAAATCATAATCAGTATAATACGCGCCCAGTATCAAACGCGTCTACCAATCGTACCTACTATAAATTGAGCGTGCTATAAAACCCAACCAGTATACATTGCCTCTACTAAACATGGCCACTATCAATTACAGTCAATAAAAATCATAATCACTATAAATTGTGTTCAGTATAAATCTTGACATTGAGCAATGTGTGTGTAAATCACTTGTAGTCTAAAATTTGATCATGTGATTATTATTCTTGACAGTACTTTGAAAATTCCACCTTTAAAAAATATCAATCCACTTCATTTATTTTACTGTTATTATTACTTAAGTGACTTTACTAAAATTAAATTAATGTGTATTAGTTAATAAGGAAGTCTCAACAACCAGCCATGGTAAGCCATGTGCCTACTATAAAGGTATACATATATTGTAAAAACAACCAATAAAGATGGAACTGTTATTTGGTGATGTTCAAAACAACGATCTAAAAATTGTCAAGGAATGATTAAAACAAAAGATTCCAACGTACTTACTTCAAACTAGCATCATTTTGAATCTCAAATTAATACACATTTAAATGGACAAAATACTCTAACCAAGGTTAAAAAAAAGCAAGTCCAAGAAAAAAATATTGCTCCTCAAGATAGTGCAGTGTTTGTTCAAAATCACTTATCATGTCCTCAAAAAGTCATCTTAGGACAGTTGTCAACGTCTAAGAAACCGTTAACACTATCAAAAGCAACGCAGACTTTAAAAGAGGACCCTGTGGAAAAGGAAAAAACCGTTAACACTATCAAAAGCAACGCAGACTTTAAAAGAGGACCCTGTGGAAAAGGAACAAGAGGAATTGGATAGTTCTAGAGATGTTGAGGATGATGATTATGATGATGATAATGATGGTGACAATGACTATCATAATTTTGATGATAATATTCATAATGAAGATGATGATGATGATGATGATGATGATGATGATGATGAAAAAGAAAAGGATGAGGGTTTTATGACTATAAAACCACTGCGACTTCCCCAGTTTTTAAGAACAAGAGTACCTGGAGAAAGTTATAAAAGGATCTACAACAAGCGTTCTGTTTAAAGAAATCTATATCAAACAATGGTAAATAGAGAGAGTTGTATTCAGTGTGTATCTATTATAAAATTAATTTAATAAAAATATTTTATGGTTATTGTCTGCTTTTTCTTAATTACTATCACTACATCCTCCCACTATTAATGCAATTGTTAACCATTGGCAGTCTCTAGCTATGTTTAGAAAGAGAGAGTGGACTTAACCAATGCACTCTATCTATGGTTTGTGTATCGAGTATAATAATAATACAGTATCGCTAAGCCATGTTAAAGCAATAGTTATGTCAGGTAAGGGATTCAAATCCTTGCTTTCTTGTATTGAAAATGTGAACATAAGTCAAACGCCTTAACCACTCGGTCAACCTGACAGTTAATAATGTAATTTGTTTTGTGCACTTGAGTGTTTACAAAATTTTCCAGTGTACATTGACTCAACCACTTGCTCGTTTTTACATGTATTTTTGTTGTTGTTGTGTTTTTTTTTCATTACATTTTAGCTATGAGTCTTGAGAACTGGGTGTTTAATATAGGGTTAAAGGCATCTTAAAATAATTTTAGAAAAGCTCTCAGGTATCGTGTCATGGGATTTAGTAAAGCATTAATGTTTGTTGACTAGCATTTACCATTACAAAACATTATTTTGGCAAGCTGTACATGTTGTTTGAGTCTTCAGCCTTTTGACTGGTTTAATACAGCAATCCATGACTCCCTGTCCTGAGCTAATCGTTTCATCTCTATATAGCTACCACACTCTACATCCAAGGCTATCTGTTTAACATATTCTAACCTTGGTCTACCCCTACAGTTTTTGTCCTCAACCCTTTCTTCCATAACTAAGCTTGCTATTCCTGGGTGTATGTGTCCTACCAACCTAAAGATTTACTTCATTAGTTGTCGCCAAAAACATCTCTCCTCTCCCACTTGTCTTAATACCTCTTTGTTTGTAACCCTGTTTACCCATCTAATCTTCATCATTCTCCTGTAACACCACATTTCTAACACTTCAATTCTCCACTTTTCTGCTACACCAATAGTCCAAGTTTCCCTTTCATAGAGCGTCACGCTCCAGACAAAAGTCTTCAAAAATGACATCCTAATACCTAAATCTATGTTCAATGTCAACAAATTCTGTAGAAATGCTTTCCTTGCCTGAGCTACATAAGAATCCTAATCATCTCTGGTATAATGTCTTGTTTAGCAAACATAGTCGCTCAGTAGGTCTATGCATTTGTTGTATACAACCCAAAATTGCAAACAGTTTTTCTAAAGCTCTACTCACTGGTCAATAACAAGCATAGTCGCCAAAGTGTTTCGTTGGTATTTAACTCATGTCTGGTTAGTCAATTATTATTGCAAGGCCAGTCAACACCTAAAAATTCATCTTAACATATAGTCTTATCATATTTCTATCTACATACCAGTGTCTAATGAATAGTCAATATTAGTTTGGTCTTTACCTAAAATCTAAAATCCAATATCAAATTTCTAAAATCTAAAACCAAAATAAAATATAGTATAGAAAACATAATTCCAAGTAATACAAATCCTTATATGTTTTTCTTTAATAATTAGTTACCGAAAATTTAAAGTCATGACATTATGGTTTGGTCTTTTTGTACAATCTAAAATGTAAAATGTAAATTCTAAAATCTAAAGTCTAAAATAAAAAACAAATACAAAATCTTCCTTGCATTAACTGTATATTGAACCCAGTCCCCCTTTGTATTTGTAATCCAAGTAATAATTTGAAAAATTATACAAGTGTAATCAGTCTTAAAACATTATACCTGCTTTTTTATATGTTTTTGACATGCGTATTAATATAAAATCAAACCCTGGTCTACCTTAGTCAAAGGATAACAGCTTAACCACTGCACCACTATAACCATCTTTCTTAGTTTGGTTCGTTCTAAGCCTTAAAGTTAAATCGAGTTAAGGCCTCTAGTGCAAGAGCCAAAAGAGCTTGCCACTGCAGCACAAAATGGTTAGCAAGTAACATTATACATCCAAAAAGGATTTTATTGGTTCAGTTTGGATCAGTGTAATCACCATCTTGTTTTCTTAGCTACCCTCTTTAACTAATCAATTAAAGATAGTCTACTCTTAATTCTTGAATCGATAAATTGGATTTTGTACACACCGTTTGTCATGTCATGCCTGAAACCTATACACCCTGTGTACTGCGGTCAGGTTTAAAAACAAGTTTCAATGGTCAAAGACTTATCAGTCACCATACGTGTAGCCTACAATAATTCTTTCTCTACCTAGCTATGTTTCATCACTCACCATAAGCATGTAACATTATGGGTTTGCAATATATTAAGAGAAACAAAAGTCCATGACCTTGTTGTTTTCAATCTTTTTGGAAAAATTCATAAGCCATATAAATAAAGCGTCATGTCAAGTTATAGGACACCTTATGAGTCCAAATCCCATTATTAGTTTATAAAACTGAAATCAGTAGCCTTGCCGTTTTCGGATATTTAAATAAATGCATGCATCATAGGAAAAATCATAAAAAATATTCTTATAACAAGTCGTCGCATGACCCTCTTCAATCAATGCTTCACAAAATATCGATTCATCCATTGAACATGGCCACAGTGATCGGCGACATGCTCGTTTAAACTCACAACCGGTACTGTCTCTCTCTACTAAAAAAAATATTAAAATTAATTCAAAAATTTTAAAAATCTAAATTTTCAAAATGTGTGGTTAGACTCTTTGTCAAAATTTCAAAAAATAAATAATACATTCAAGAAGAGATTGTCACCCTGAGTCTTATAACACCTCTTGTCCAAATCTGATTGTTGGTTCACCTTTTTTCCTGTAAAATCTACATGCATTGTTTTAGGGGTAAAATGACCAATCGTGGTAAAAGAGTATTAAATGACCAATGTTTTGAGCTATCAAACCAAATTATAGGTTCTTTAGTTTCCAAGATACCGATTTTTCAATTTTTGGGTAGTTTTCACCCCTTACTATTTTTCATCAAAAACAAAGGATCCTAGGTTCATTTATCATTTTTAGGCGTTTAACACCTTTTTTCCTGTAAAATCACTATTCACTGTTTTAGGGGTGAATGACCTATCGTGGTATAAGCGTATGTCATGACCTGTTTTTAAAGCTATCACACTTAATTTTAAGGTTCTTAATTTCCAAGATAATGATTTTTAAATTTTGGGGGTAGTTTTAACCCTCTTACTATTTTTTCATCAAAACAAATGATCTTAGGTTCATTTATCATTTTTAAGTGTTTAACCGCTTTTTTCCTGTAACATTACTATTTACTATTTTAGGGGTGAAATGACCTATCGTGGTAAAAGCGTATCTTATGACCTATTTTTAAAGCTATCACACATAATTTTAGGGTTCTTTGTTTCCAAGATATCGATTTTTCAATTTGGGAGTGGGGGGATAGTTTCACCCCCAAAGGGGAACATCGCCCCAATTGCTAGGACCCCTCTTACAAGTCACTAGCATGATTGGTTCGCGAGATATTAACAAAAGTGTGGTTAGGCCCTTTGTCAAAATTTCAAAAATATATTCTAAAAGGGGGCTTCATCCCAAGTCCTACAATACCTCATACAATTTCCTAGCCTTATTAGCCCGTTAGTTAAGCTCTTTGACATAATTTGGATAAATTCATGGGCCAGTCCAAAGGGGCCGGTCCAAAGGGATTAGTCAAAAGGGACTCGTCCACAAGGACTCATCCGCAAGGAACTGCCAACAAGGACTCGTCAACAATGACCCGTACACAGGGACTCGTCAACAAGGACCCGTCAACAATGACTCGTCAACAATGACCTGTCAACTATGACCCGTCCACAGGGACTCGTCAACAATGACTCGTTAACAATGACTCGTCAACAGGGACCAGACTACAGGGGCTCGTCAACAATAACAGGGGCTCTCGCCTCAAGGGCTGACAAGACCCTCTTTGATTATTGGTTTGCCTAACGACAAGCGTTGCTTAAAATACTTTTTGATCATCCCTCGTGGGTGGGGTTAGGTTAGGTTACACTGCAGCTGCCATCTTTAAAAAGCCCGCCCTCTTACAAAAGCCTTGAGTGGGCATGCGTAAAAACAAAAACAAGCATGTTAAATCATAGTGGCTTTCCAACGTACACATGTCTCTTGTGTGGAACAACGTTTAATTTCATATTTGCATTCAAACTCCCACATGTCACTCTTGGTAAGCGAGATTTTCTAAGAAAATACAATTTCACCCCCTGGTAGGGGTAGGTTTTATTTTTGGGGTGGAAATATGTTGTCCAATGGAAAAGGGGGTGTCAGCCCAAGTTCAATGACACCTCATTCGTCAAAATCCGACCATGCGTTCGAGAGATAACCCGCCGCCGCTATCTTGTGAGGTGGGGAGGTGGAGGTGGATATAGAACTCTCACAAACACACTACAGAAACTAATAGCGATAATATCGAACGTAAGGCTATTAACTCAATTCTTTCAAACTTCCCCAAGTTATTTAGGAACGTTTCAGAATATCAACGTGAAGATCCTGAACTCAGTAATATCATTGATCGTATCAAGGAGGGAGAGGCTGTGAAACCTTATTCCATTAGAAATAATATTCTGTGTTGTTCTTCACGTAATGATAAATTACCTAAAATTGTTCTTCCTAAAGTATTAATTCCTTAAATATTTAAATATTTCCACGAAACGCCAATCGGTGGTGGTCATCTGGGTGTATTTTAAACTTGGGCAAAAATCCGTCAAAATTTTATTTGGAAACAGATAGACAACGATATTAAGTGAATGGTAAGTAATTGTAATGCCTGTAATGTAACTAAACATTCGAACAACACTAAAACAGGGATGTTAGCATCCGATCTCGCTAACAAACCCATGAAGAAATTTGTTATCGATTGGGTAGCGCCCCTACCCCTTTCTAAGCAAGGAAACAGATTTGCACTTGTGTGCATAGACGGGTTCTCCCGCTTCGTCTGGATATTCCCCACTAAGAAAGCAGATATTCAGACTGTCATCGGGTGTCTCAAGCAGATTTTCTCTTCTTTTGGTCCTTGCCAGTATTTAGTATCTGACAATGCCAAGTGTTTTTTGTCTCATGCATTTAGAAATTTCTTATTTGACTTGTCCATTGCTCTTGTGACTTCTACTGCATATTACCCCAAGGGGTCATATGCAGAAAGGGTAAATAGAAATCAGAAAGCGGCATTAATAGCTTATCATCATGATGAACATAAGGCTTGGGATAATTGTATTTTTTGGCTCACGTTTGCATTAAATACTGCGGTTCATGAAGCCCATCAGACAACCCCTTTTGTTTTAATGTTTTCGTATGTACCTAACTCGCCGATTTCAAACCTTTGGTCATTGAAAGAATTATTACCTGATAATATTTCAACTCAGAATGTTCGTGCTATTTGGAGCAAAGCAAGGTCCAACATGAAAGTTGCTCACGATGGACTGAGAGAGAAATACAACAGGGGACGCCGGTCCACGTCATTTCGAATTGGTGATGAGGTCTACGTTAAAAAAAAAACTTAAAAGAAACTGGTCCCGCTCAAACAAATAAATTGTTGCCTAGATTTCGTGGTCCATGCAAACTAATTAAATTCATTACTCCCGTCACTATACTTGTAAGCGATCCTCAGAGGAAAAGGATATTTAGAGTTCACCTTTTACAAGTGAAAAAAGGAGGTGGAAATGTACAAGGAAATCACTAATATTATGAAACGAAATTGTTTATATTCATTTAAGAAATTGTTATTTTAGTTGTAAAGAAACGAGGAAACTTAAAAGGTATATATTTAGGTATTTGGGTATTCTATTTTAAAATTAGGTTCTGTTTGTGTTTTTTTATTTGGGTCGATCACTGTTTGATTTTCCTCTGTTATTGTAATGAAACGACTGGTGGCTGTATTGTAAGCTGCGGTATAGTGAACGAATCATGAAACTATTTCTGTTCGTTGTCCGGTCCGATTACAGAAAATATGAACGGTTGGAGATTGCTGAAGCAGTGCTGTGCTCTATTGCGATGGTGGACTTGTATGGTAATCCTCGGGTGCCCGGATGTCAAAGCCTACCCTACCCCCAGCTGTATATGCCTGTCTTCAAGAAGCATCCACTTAACCGAATTGGAAAAGAAGACACTTATGTATTCCATTACTTTTACGCATATGAAAAAACTGTAATAGGTTTACTAGTGTTACTGGTGGAAGAGTAACTTTAGGTACATGCATGAACAATTGATTTGCCTACATGGTTTAAGAGCGAAACGTTTCCATTCTGCATGACGTCTACTTCTTGGTGATCATTTCTCCTCTCCCCCCCGTGGGCGGGGAGGGTTGAGACAATAGTTTGAGACTATTGTGATTCTTCCTTCGGAAAAACTTATAAAAAAATCTACTTGACTACGTATGATTTTCAGTGAGCCAACGCTCTCTGTTGAGGATTTGAGATGTCTTATTTCTCGAAAAGTGACTTCAACGCGTTCTAGCGGTGACTTTCATTCTACTGAGTACTAACCTTGTCCGCAAGATGGTGACGCATGTTAGATATTCATACGGATTGGTTCGAAAAACATCTCTTGTTGGTTTCCCTTGACAACACTTATTTACTTTGTTGGGTAAAATTATTATTCATCGTGATCTGGACTAGACAAGATGTAGCTAACATTTTGTGAAGAGGTTGGAGTTAGGCCTAGCCTTTGGGCTAGATGCCTAGACTGGTGATGTACCGAATTACAGCTGTGGAACAAACAGAGACAATCTCCGGTGGATATTTGGATATCCTTTATTTAATATATATAGATGTAGATATATATATATATATATATATTATGTGACAAACAGTGGCGACTGAATTAGGTATGATTTATGTAAGATAGATTGAAAAGGTTATGTTATTGAAAGGTAATTTGATGGACGTAGTGGTTGTACAGTATGTGAGTCAGTTCAAATGTGTTTACTTGATAAGGTGAAAATGCTTGAATGGCTGTGTGTCTTTAAGTTTGGTTGGTGTGGCAGTGATGGGCATATTCTCTCAGATCTTTTGCGATTTGTGTTGTTGTTCAATAGAGATGTGCTCCTTCATTTGCGGTGTGTTTCTTTGAGTGATTTGTGGTGATTGGATATGTTTTCGGTTAGCAAGTTTCTTTCTTCCTAAGTTGGTAGTACTGTTCGTCTTGACCTTCGCTTGCGGCTAGAAAACATATGTTTCGATTCTAAATGAATGTTCGTGTGCTGTTGTTGGTTGAATGTATGGTCTTCCTTCCCTTCACATGAGTAACCTATTTGATCTGTCATTTATTGTATGACCTATGTTTATTAATGTGTAGGGGTTTTCTTTTATTAAGCCTGTCCTGACATTTCTGTCCGTGTTCTTGGCGAGCATCTTGGTCATTGGCAAGACAGTTTTCTAACCTTTCTTTCTAGTTGTTTTTAATTATTTCCTCCTGTCTTGCTAAATTAGTACACTCATTTGAGTCTGTTTAAAAACATCTACGACAATGTATATTTCTTTGAGTTTGGTTGCGTTGACAACTAGGGCATATTGTTTCACTTGAGGTCGATTATTGACATTGAGTTTGGTGGGTGAACAGATGAAAGAAATGACTCCATGTTGGGAATTGGGATCGGATGGTCACGTTTTTAATTAGGCTGCGAATTGATGGAAGAATATTTAATTTTCTTGGGTGGATTTAATTTATTAACTTCGTCTTATCTTAAGGTTGGTCAACAGGTTGACCTCAGACGAAAGTTTCTGTACGCATTACTACGTTTGAAGAATAATCTAAAAAAGGAATTGATATGGCATAGCCAACTGAAAAAATACGTACATAATTGAGTTTCCTCGCTTCTATATGTTCCTTTGATGTTTAGTATGGGTAGTCCTTATCTGTTTAATGTACTTTCATTCTGTTAAAAAAAATACATTTTTATTATTTGGTCAAATTGACTTAATCGGCTTGTCATTTAAATAGTTCTAGGCCTAATGATTTTTTGTTCTCTCGTCATGGGACCTCTTGGTTCGATATGGGCCTGTCTTGACACTGGTACGTTTCCACAAGAACTTAATGGTATTCGTCAACTGAGCTGATTTATTTTAAATTAGCCTAGTTAGTTAATTTTACCATCGACGAGGTGTCACTGGATAAATAAATAATTTAAAGTTAACGTCACATTGCCTTCACTGCTAACGTGGTTTTGTACTAAAAAATAATGAGATGTTTTTATTGAATAATAAAAATAATAATTATTATTATAATTATAATAATAATAGTAATAATAATAATAATCGTTTTACAAAAACATAGTCCCAGACATGTTAATGATTTCATACGCCAGTATCACCTACTTTTAAAACATGTTTTTATTTTATATTAAACTTGTAATTGCAGTGCATGAGGGGGTGTTACATAAACAACAAACATGCCTTGAGCACATGATGTTTGAACTTACTTTATTATAATAATATTTATGGACTGTTGTCCTTTTTTTATTGTTTTGTGATTTAAAATAGCGTTTAGTACAAATAGTAATTTTTGAAACAATTATAATAATTATACTATTCATAAATAATTGTGCACTACTGTCCTTTTTGTTTTTGTATGTTATTTTTAGATAATTGCACAAATTTGCAATTTTTTATAATTATAATTATAATAATAGGCCTAGTATTAATAGATAATATTGGTAAACAAAGAAACACAACATGATCTCTTGTCTTTTTTTTTTCAAATCATAACAGTGATACTATAAATTTATTAAATAAATTGTTGATGTCAAAGTCCATATTTAGATAAAAGTAATTTGGTTTTCATAGCACCAATAACCATAAATGCTGCCATTCTTTCTGTCACACTGGCATCTGAAGCTGTTAATCGTTGCTTGGCAATGCTTAACAAGACTTTGCCGGCGATTCGTCTTAGTGTGGGATCACTGTTTTGATAGGCTATATTATGATTACGGCATGCATGATCCAAAGCATTCATTCCCATATTCCCTCTCCTTGAGATCTTAAAAACGAGTACCAGGGCTGAAAAAGCTGTAACCAGGTAGGTGAACTTGGAGTGGTAAATATTTAATGATGTTATCAATAATTCCATGGCCAGTACACTTGGGACATGGAGGTTTCAGTCGGTGAAAAACACTTTTTGTTGTTGTTGTTGTTGTTGTTGTTGCTGTTGTTGCTGTTGTTGTTGCTGTTGTTGTTGTTGTTGTTGTTGTTGTTCTTCTTCTTCTTCTTCTTCTTCTTGTTTGTCAGCGGCTGCTGACGAGCATGGTAGGTGGTTGTTTTCCGCATGATAACCATGGAATGATGAAACTATGTCTTTACAGTGAGTTTTATGACCGTGGTATAATTTCATAAATTGGCATGTGGCACACTGTCAAATGGAGGGAATTTTTGCCATGGTTAATTGTTTGTGATGGGAAAATGGCTGCATGGTTGTAGTTCAATACAGGGTCAGTAGTCCACTCGGCAGGTGCCTTCTCCCAAATTTCTTTCACAGCGTTGGCGTCTACATAAAAAAGGAACAATTTAGGTAGTGCTAATAATTCTTGTTGAGTAAAGTTGATCAGTTATTTCTTACACACAAATAATTTTCCAATAGCCTTGTCGATCGTTGTGGCGTCCATGTTTATAACGTTGATGTTATCACCTCACGTGTACAAGTCTCAGTGATGTCATTGGACGGTAAACTTTCAGTTTAATTTTGTTCAACAACTCCCAACATGCATTGGTGGTGAGCCAATGATACAATTGCCACGCATGTGCTATGGCTTTATTCTCAATATTGTCGCAAGTACAAGTATCCATGATCGTTTGCAGGGATGGACAGCCCAAATCTAAAAGATCAATACATTGACAAGGAGAGGGTAAAATGGTTGGAGCCACTGGCGTTTTTCAGCCTCTTTACCAAAAAGACATTTGCAGAGGACAAATGGGCTTTCATTACTATGTCAAGATAATTATAAGAAATATCACCCTCTTTCCATACTATTTGCAAATGATTTTCAATCCATTGGCTTTGCTTTTTATCTTTTTCACAAAGCAACTCAAAAGCATAGGGAGGTTTAAACACCAAATGGATGGGGTGTGACACCCAAAAGGTACTAAATCTTTAAAAACCACTTCCTTAAATATACATTTGTTATCCGCAATTTTAAAGCCCTGATAATCCACGATGTGTGTATGCATGATTTTTTTTACTTGTTACCTCGTCCACGACCAATCAACAACTAACCCATCTCATGGTTTAACGCCGCAAGTCAAGGACTTCAGAAAAGGAACAATGAATTGAACAACAGGTAAATATTTTTTTACATCAATACACAGGTTTTATTGATGACATAAAAAACACTTACAATTTTGTTACAAAGTTTGTTTTTAAAAATCTGGAACAACATTCAAATGAACAGTTTGCACATACGATCCACAGGTATCTTCTATTTTTGGGGGGTCAGGTACAATGACAGGGTAATTCAAACTCCACGGAATATTGCCCACAACATAGCGATTCAGGTAAGGACAGGATAGAATCCATCGCTGATGATCACTAAAAGGTCGATCACTCATCTCCCAGTTTCCAATTTCAATGTTGCAAAAATACACTTTACCACATCACGACGGTTTAAGTAATATAAGCCAGCTGCTGCCAATTCACCATAATCCATAAAGGGAATTGTCCTAGTTTCAAATGTTTTCAGTCGATTAAATTCACGTTTTAATTTCCAACGGTTTTCCCTCACGTCATTGTTGTTGTTGCATATTGAAGGACACATGAACGTTTATCAATGCTATGTCTTTGTGTGCACACTGCCAGAACGCAACAGACACTGTACTTGCAAACACACATCATGTTAAGACATAAATTATGATTTTTTTTTTTTTCATATCACCGCTGGTGGATTACATGCTGGTGATATAATTGGACAAAGGATGATATTTCACTTGTCTAGCATGAATAATCAAACAGTAGGCACTTGTATGGTCTGGTATATTTTCTTGTGTTTCAAAATCTACTCTTAACTCAATGGTGGTGATTTTCATAGATTCTTCTAAATACGAACAATCAAAAACAGCCAGTGGTGCCTTTGCTTTAAACTCTTGTGGTGACACCATGGGACAATCCTGTTTTTCATAATAAGACGATTGAAATTTAGCAAACATTTCATACAGGGGGCCAAACATATTTTTGGAAAAATTCAGTTCCATCCCCTCATAGGGGAAGCAAACATTATTTAAAAATAGTCGTATATTCCTCAAGTGAATGTGATCAAACATGGTGATATCTTTGCTTTGTTGTTTTTTTCTATTGGTTTGTAACCCAATAATAACATAGAGGGATCGCTTGGTAGAGCGAGCAGATTTCACACTCCAAGTATGAGTGTCTGTAGTAGGTAGCAAAGGGTACTCATATAGACTCCAACTTCGAAAGGCAAGGCTTTATCTTTCTGCACTAAATTTAACATGCTTAGCTATTTACGATCCGATAGCGTCACGTGGGGCACTTTCCATAGTAAACGAAACAGTTGAATTTTTGAGTCGATCACTTGGTCAGAGGTTCCCATCACTACGGTCTCTCACGAGATACAAACTTTGTCTTGCATTTAATATAATACGCTTGTGATCTTAGGCGAAGCCAAGGAGTAATTTTAAGGGTAGAAAGCCTGTTAAGGTGCCATCGGTATGAAGTAACCACTCATTCCTACTGTTGGGGCTCCATCCTGCCATAAAAAGAGTTTTACCTTCTTCCTTACTATACGAGGGATATAATTTTATAAGACTTGTCATACCCACATTTCGACTCATATCTATGACAATATCATTAATAACATATCGCACTTCAGAAAACAGAAAAGCCAAACCACGATTAGCCAACGTAGATGTCGCGGGTGTGCTGCCATCCGCTTTCATCAATTTACCCTCAATTTGAAGGACACCTTCATGAGGTAGGGTAAAAATATCTTGATTGTTAATGACAAATTGAATCTCATCATTGTTATTTAGTCCTGATGCTTGAGGTTGATAGGAATGCATATCAATGCGCACGACGCTATCTTCCACTTGTAAGGGGTTTAACACCTGCAACAGTTCCTTTTTCATAATGAGGGTTTAACGTATAGCCAAGGTGTTGTAAGCGTTGTCGTTTACTCGTGTCAACCTTTTCATACACGGCGGGAAACTAACCGACCTCGTAGACGGTGTTGTTGCATTATAGATAAATTTCATAGCGTCTTTAAAACCAACTTGTAGGTCACAGGCGTGTTGGCATCTAGAGCAATCAGTTGTTGCTTTCTATTCACTAACCGTAAGGTATTATTACTAATATCACTGACACACACATGATGATACAGAATCACTGAAGGGCTTTCACGAATAATATAGCCACAAGGGGTGGTGACAATAAAATCGTAGAGAGAATGGATTTGTTCTTGATTCGTAAACAGTCTCTAATGATATTACAAGTCACAGTGATGTGACGGTCCTCGATGAATTTCACTGGATAATCTGAATCATAGGGTTGGTGAGCAGCCAACACACGTGGTTTAAATCCTAGTAAAAGGGCCAAAAGAATGAAGTCGTGTTTCAAAAGTCAATGTTAAACGTAGAGGAAATACGACAGCGATGAGTAATGGTATTGGCTGTAAGTTTATATTTGTGCGTTCCATCCGCAAATGGCTTGACAACAAATTGCTTTATAATCGCCACACTAATGGCCTCATGCACTCGTCTATGGTATAACCTCCATGGGGTAGCTTCAACATAAAAACATCATTGAGACGTGCTAAAGCTGTCTCAAGACATTGTTCTGCATCTGTTTGGAAATAGGAGCCATACTCTACCATTTGAAAGAGCGCTAAAGTGATTGTAGCTTTACCTTCAGCTAACGGCACACAACTGCTATAATGGGTTGAGCATTTCTCCGTTTGAGCGCAGCATAGTCTACCTTCATGGTTCGCACTCGCTGGGACTTCTGGTGAAAAAAAGGAAGTGTTTCAAGTTATTATTAAACCGACGCCAATTAAGAAACGACGGGCTGTCCCTTATTCCGTCAAATTAATATTTGTGAAGCCTATTTTGATATGCAATTGTCACATTGTGTGGCACTCTGTGATTTGACTATTTTAAAATTCTTTGACCACCTCCATTTTGGAATCTGGGCACTTCTAATTACTGGATTGAACTAGCAAGTCGTGAATTTCCTATCGCCATCTGAGGGGGGGGGGGCTTTTGGCCCTCACCCTCAGCAAGGATGGATTACTTTATCTGTTTTACGTGAACTAAAGGATTGCGGAGTAGACAAACACCTAAGGAAAGCTTGTGTAAATGATTCGGCCTAAAAGCGTAGTGAAGTTACCTCTGCGACCATCGGCGTGTGCGCCAAGGGCAACCATGTTGTGTATAGTTTTAATTCTGTTATTGTTCCTTTATTATTGTGTCTCTCGGAAAAAGGATTTATTTACAAGGTATGTTTTAAACTTCTTTTACCTGGAGCTCCAAATTTGGCCTGTACCTTATGTGTTTTTTTTTTTTGTGGGACTAGGCCAAATGTCCATTACCAGATTATGTATTATTTTATTTATTAATCCGGGGACACTTACAAATTTTATCTTTGATTTTCCTAATTTATTTATTTATTTATTTATTTATTTATTTATTTATTTTATTCACTCTCGAGGAATTCTCCTCGTGGTCCCTTTTCTTCTCTACTCGTTAATTTTAAGGGTTGACCTATATTTTGGTTTCTTTCGTTTTCTTTTGATCCGTTGCTTTAACTTAAAGTTGTACCTTTCTGTTATTATATAATTAATCCCACTCTTAACTTCTATTCTACTGATGGAGTTTTTATTTTAAAATTCATTGTTTTGCTGTTATTCGGACTGACATGCGGTCATTTGTTTGGTAGTCATTGTAGTTTTTTTAAACCATAGTGCATTGTTGTCTGACGCTATTGTTTTGTCTTGGCGTTGTGGCGGGGTACTCAAAAAACGTGTGTTATGTGGATCTGGAATATTTGTTGTTATTTTTAAAATTTTCTTGTTTTTTTCTTGTTCTTTTTTCTATTTGGTAAGATTTCTTATGGGTACCACCGTCATATTTTGTTATTTATAGCCAAATGTTGTCTAATTTTGTTTTTAGTTTGTATATTCGTATACCCCTCGTGGCGTAGTGGAACGTGCTGTATGTCAGGACCGTGTTAAGTTATTTGTATTTTAGAGTATTCCTAAATTTTGCTTTCTGATACCTTTTTAAAATGTTATTTTATTTTGCTCTTCAAGCTCTCATGTTAATAGGGGTCGATAACCTAGATGTTAGGCCCCTTAAAACAACAATTATCATCATGATCATCTCATGTTAAATTTTATTTCTTAAGTTTGCCTGTAGGTAACCCTTAACTTGTTCTGGCCTTAAGCTCGTAAGTGGATCCCCAGTGAGTTTTTTTAGTGGATTTTAGGGTTTTTCTTTTTCTTGTGCTTGCGGCAGCTTTTTGTTTGTTTTATTATTGTTAAATTGTTTTTATTCTTCATTAAATTTTTATTATACTAAACTAACTCAGTGTGGCATTATTTCATCGGTGGTAGTTCTATGAGTTACGGGGTGGCAACTGTGGACAAGCCTTATGGGATTCCTCCTCTCTACCTTCTTTCATCTCTAGGTATTCATCTGTCGGGATATGTCTGCGGAAAGTGTGTTGAAGTGAGCGGTGGACTCTGATGACAAGGTATGTAGTAGACACCAACACCTCCCCTCAATCTCAATGCCGCGTCAGTGGTAGCAGAGCGAGCTCGATTACGCTCCTGCAGCCATCTCGACCCCTTTCCCCCAGGGCTTGTCTGTAGTGCTTCCCGGTGCTTTCAGGGCAGTCACCGGTGGGATGTGTCATGTGTGAGCGTTTAATATTGTCTGTGGCTAATTCTTGTCTTTTTCTGTTCCATTAATGCTCCCACATATGGATGTGATGTTTTATGGAAGTGTCCTGTTCAAACAAGTTTCTAAGGTGAACGATTTTCTTTTGAATGTGCAACTTTCCTATAGGAAGAAGAGGTTGGTGAGTGTTTGGCATTGATTCTTGGCATGGGAAATGTGGTTTTTTATATACTGATAGCCTACTTGCAGTGAAAGAAGCCATCATCTTGGAGCCCAGTCTGGAGCTGATTTCCTGCGCATTGTAATGTTCTGTATTGTAGTAAAATTTTGTGGTATTTAGCTTTCTGGCCTGGAGCCAGGTGAAGGAGAGGCTTGCAGTCCCACTCAACGTTGTACATGGTTTTATTAGTTGAAATTTTAGGTATCGAGGCAGTGTTCGAGTGTCAAAGAAGTCTATTGTGGTGGTAAATTGTGATATATGGTATTGTCTTTAAATTGTAGGCTGCCCTCGTAATTCCTATATTTTGTTTTTGTCTGTATTGTATGCCTGTATTCCGTGTCTGTCAACATGACTGAAAATAATCTCATGGATTTTATTAACTTTAGTGATAACCTTGAGTATTCTGGGGCTTCTCAGGGGATTGAACGTGATACTGATCTTTTTACAAGTTCTGAAATGATGGGATCAATAGTAGTTTGTCTGCTCCTCTGATACCTGGTCCCAGTATTTCTAGGCCAGATATCCCTAGCGGTGGTAACGCAGCTCATGGTAGGTCACCTAATGACATCCTGGGTGTGGGCGACCAGTTGAATCCCAGATTTTCCTCGGGTAATTTTAATGTTTTGTCTCCTGTAGAGGGTATGCGAGAAAGCTCCTCTAGCGGTGATTGCTTATTCAGTAGTGCCACGTGTACGCCTACTGTAAAGTATGGGTCGATTCCTCATCCTATTTCAAATTTCTTAACTAAGTTGAAGAGTTTCAATTTGGATGATTTAACCCATGTGGTTCTCTTTTTAAAACAAGTGGTCAAATTAGGCACCCATGCCTCTGTTCTTGGAATGTCTGAAACTCAAATTTTCCAATTATTGTACCCGGTTGCCTCTGGTATGCTTCGTGAAAAGCTAGTTGAAGATTCTTCAAACCCGTATATCCCTAGCCATGTTTACGAGGGAAGTGTTTTATGTATATATTCCTTCGCATGCCATTAATGCCCTTGAACAAAGGTTTCTGTATCGTGTCCAAATGTTTGATGAGTCGCTTAGCGACTCTGTCAATCACATGAAGGGGTATGCCCAGTTATTCGCATCCCCAATGTCTGAACGACAATATTATTGTCGTCAATTGTAAATGGCTTTTTGCCAGAGTATCAATAGTACATCATGATGTGTACCAGATCTTCCTAGTTTGCCGAGCTCAAAGACGTTATTGTAGAGGCTATGAGCGTTAAGCACGCTGATTCCCTTCGTGTCGCAAACATGCTACCCCCTCCCTTGATGGTTCTACCCCCTCCTTTGATGGTTCGTCGCCCTCCTAAGGTCATGTTTCATCCTAGACCTAACATTAAGTGTCATACGTGTGGTGGCGTTGGGCATATTAAGCGAATGTGTCCTAACTACCAAGATGGGTATCGCCAATGACGGGACTCTTTGGGGACCATGTCAGATGTTACTTCCTTGGATGCTGCTAAGCATGACAAATTAGGAAAATGGTGTGAAGTTTCTGGTCTCCCTACTAAAGAAAATTATGATAATGTTTTGGAAACTAAGTCATAGTGTACTAAGCCTGTCAACGTATCTGATAAACCTAACCTGTCGGTGAGCCATGTCGTGGCAAATCATCCGAAATCTAAACAAGCTGTAAAACCCGTGATGCTGGGGTCCTCGTCCTCTAATTGTAATCGTTTTAGAGTGGATAATAATTTTGGAATATCACCTGTGGCTAAGGGAATATACCCTTATATTGACATTTGCATTAATGACGAGCCCGTTCATGCCTTGCTAGATTCTGGTAGTGTTGCCTCTTTTATAAGCGAGGTCTGGCTTCTGTCAATGAAAGGTGTTCGCAACCTACCCAAGTTAGAGCCTAACAATGACTCATTTATTTCGGCAAATTGTTCAAACTTAAACATTTTGGGTAGTATCAAGGTTAAAATCCATATTCTAAATTTTTCATGGAAATTCAAATTGTTTGTTGTCAGGGATCTTTCTTGTTCTGTGGTCATTGGAGCCGATTTAATGTCCCATGTTGGTATGCTCCTTGATTGTAGTGCTCGGAACTTATGGTTTAAGTTTTATCCTCAAATTAAGTTGTCATTTAACCCCGTTTTATCGTCTCTTGCTGTTAATACAGTTAGTGAACCTGTGACTAATGAGAATCTCGATCTGGAAAATTTAACGGATCCTCAAAAGGACGCCATAAAGAGGTTATGTCAGGAGTACGGTGATGTTTTTACCGACAAGTTGGGTGTAACACCTTTGATGGAGAACAAAATTGAGTTAACCGATTCTGTGCCGGTGCTTTCCAGCCCTTTGGGTAGATTATTGGCTGAGGAATAACCTAACCACCAAGGGAAGATGATAACGAAAAGGGAGTAGGTTTCGGACTGAAAAAAAAAGGATGGAGAAATAGGAGGAGAGTCCCCCAAGAGTTATAAGTTTAACTTTAAATGTCCTAAAAGGTGACTGCCACTGCAAATCAGCTCTCCGATACCTAAAGTGAGTAGGGACCTGGGCAAAGCTAACGGGAGACGCAGCTGGAACTTGGGCGGTTTGCGAGAGAGTGTCTTTAGAGTATTCCCTCTCAAGCATACATATGCATACTATGGGGAAGGGTGATGGTCTGGCAAGACAAGGAGTAACAGATTTATTATGTATCTGTTCAACGTAATTTGAAGAACGCCAATAATTTGAATAGGTTTCGATATTTTTGTCTTCGAAGTTGTAGAATTTCTAAAGAGAGACCAAATGCTTCCAAGAAGGATAGGAATAAACCAATTATACTTTTGGGAATAATTTTGGTAAGTGCACCAATAGTTGCATTTGGAAATGGCTAAGCTTTTACCCAGCAAGGAGCCGACTAAAAGTTTAGGCAAGGAGAAACACTTAAATTTTGAAAAACCAACCATAAGAATTGGAGAGAATCCCCACAAGCAGGAAGCTGGCGTAGCGAGCTATGCTTGCCTTACTGGCCAGTTAGAATTAGCTATTCAAGCTAAGAGAGACTTTACCGAGTTGGCAACTAAGAGTTCTTGCTCAAATGCAACAAGTGGTGAAAACCCTATCACAAGATGTATTTGCATTAACGAGGGCATGAACCTAGGAAGAGTCAGGGAAGACAGGATCTTGCCTAACTGTAGTATTAGAGAAATGATGAGTCAAAAAAGGAACTTGAATTTATTTTAACAATGCAAAAGAGCGTAATGAATTTAACAAATAAGTAGTAGTTTTTTGCCATATATATAATTTAGACTTTATAACAAATGGGGTCACAGATCTCCGAAAAACATCTAAAGATTGCGCCAGGCAATTCAAATTCTATTGGTTACAAACCTTTATATGTTTTAAAATCCTCGCAAGATTTTAAAATAGAGAGGATAAAGTACAAAAGTTAAGAACAATTAAAGTGATTAAAGTTAGACAGTAAATAGAGTACAAGGTGTGTACTTCTAGAAATTTCTGAGAAAATGTTCTAGAAAGAGTAACAACTTTGAAAATAACAATAACAAAAACAGGAAGAATACAATAGAAGTTCCTAACTTCTTATATTTAAGCGGAATTACCTATTTTATTTTTTTGTGTTTATAAAATTAGGACAGGTCACTTAATGTGAAACTTGAAGAGAAAGTCGACAGGAGGGTTCTAGACCTCCTATGTTTAAGTAGGGATCACGAGCCAAATGTGGCAAGATTCCCTTTCGCGAAACCTAGAAATAACTCACTTACGAGTTGAAGGAATTGTATTCCCTAATTAGAATGGATAAACCATGTAAGTTTGAAACGTGTACCAGACACGTAGTTATACAGAAATTAATTAATGATATTTAAGCAAAAGGGGAGGGCACGTCTCTAGCGGGACACCTCATTGAGGAAGACCTAAAGTAACAATTTTATTTTGGGTTGTTAGTAAGGGGTTTAGGAAATATCAACTGGGATGGAAGGTAAATGTTCATGGCCGTATTTATAATAATCGGACGAGCGCGACGCGGAAGAAATACTGAAAGAACACTGTTTTTCACTATAGTCTGTTGAAATGGATGAAAAGTTCACTGTAGTAGCGCAAAAGTTTATGGCAAAGTTGAAGTTATTGCAATGATGGAAAGTACCTAGTTGCACTAGGTAGGCGAAAGTCTATTGCTTGAGAATGTTGTAGATTATCATTAAATACGCCAGAGAACATTCCAACGGAGGAAGGAACATTAGCTATTGAGCAGTAATTTATAAGGAAGATTCCTCATTTATAAATAGTATTCCCACAAGTGAGTGGAAAATACATGACGGCACGACTTGTAGATAGAGTGCAGATTCTGGAAGGTTCCAGAACGATCCTAACAGAAGAATAGGGCCAAAGTTATTCCAGCGGTGGAACGAGCTTAATATTTTATAGACAGTGGGTATTCAATAATATCCCACGTTGTGAGAAGATCTCTCATTTAACAAGCATAAGAAGTGTTGCTTTTTACGAAGATTGGCTTAGACAGACAAAGCTCAATATGGAAAATCCCGCGAAGGATAATTATTGCCACAAATAAGTAATCTCACACTGCCTATAAATGATTATTAAAAGCATGTAGTTGTTGAAAGACGATGAGAATGAGGTTAAAACTTGAAGTCTGTACTTATCTTTGCTTCATGGCGATGATGAAGTTCCCTTTGACGATTAAAGTTCCAACATGGCGTAGAATCTAAAGAATGCCTCTTTAGTTCAGGAGGCTGACTCTAGTTGAGTCTTGACTGACTTAGTCGACTGCCGACGTTCAAATTAGACCCACTCAGCGAAGCGCAGAGGGACCAGGAAAGGGAAAAGAGTGGGGGTAGGAGACAAAAGGAAAACATATAAACATAACCAACATTGAAAAGTTAAATTCTCTTGATAAGATGGTCTTCAAAGAGTTGATAGTAGGCGACACTATCGCAGCCTGGTGGGTGAAAAAGTAGACGAATTTCTCTTGATCACGGAGATGATAGCTGGCGATGGCGACGAGATCTGGTGGCCAGATTGATAAGGAAGTCCTCTTGCACCGGGAAGAATTGAGGAACTCCAGAGATTCGCTGCTAGATGACGCTAAGTGAGTCATGGAAGATATATATCTAGAACAGACTCACGAATAACATGAGAACTCTAAACAGCAAAGAGAACATTGGAGATCACTGTTGGTGTTTGAGAAAAAGGAAGGAATGAACAAGCAAAGAGCGTTAAAAAAAACTCTATCATACCGTGTATTCCAAGAATACACCAAGCTGGGAGGGAGAAAAACACCAACAGAGAGCAGGATAAACAATTAAACTTTTAAAGGTAATGGAGCAATTAAAGACAGTGGTCTTGTGATCTGACCGTTAGTGGTCAAGATTCTGGCCACCCTGACTCTCCCATCCCTTCCAGGATAACACTCGGTCACTCTATCAGAAATCCAGACCAGGGGAGGAGAAACATCCCTAACCAGGACCAAGTCCCCCACTTTAATGTCGGGACTGGAAAGAAACCACTTCTGTCTCCGTTGCAAGGAAGTTAAATATTCCAAGTTCCACCTCTTCCAGGAAGAATTGCGAAGGGCTTCAAGTTTACGCCAAACAATAGGTAGATTAGAATCCCTGTAAGAGCTGGAAAGGGGAGGAGGGGCAGAAAGAGAAGTGCCTAAAAGGAAGTGACCAGGTGTGAGTGGAAGCAGGTCATCAGGGTCATTGGGAAGCGGAGTTAAAGGGCGAGAGTTAACAACACCTTCAATCAGAACGGACAGTGAATTAAATTCTTCATAAGTCAGAATGCGATTACCTAAAACCTTTCTTAAATGACGTTTAGTGAGCTTTACGCAGGATTCCCACCTACCACCGTGATGAGGAGCGTAGGGAGGTATAAAACGCCATTTGAAACCCTTTGAGTAGGAAAAATTAGAGATCTGTTCCATGGCAGGAGAAGATGTGAGAGCTTTCTTCCACAAGGACGCTGCGCCCTGAAAGGTGGAAGCATTATCAGAGAATATCTCTGAAGGAACACCACGCCTAGCAGCGAAGCGAGAGACAGCAGATAAAAAGTAAGAAGTAGAAGCATTCGTTACTAGTTCCAAATTGATTGCGCCAGTAACCATGCAAACAAAGAGAGAAACATAGAGCTTACCAAACAATTTGCGTTTAGCTTCAGGGGAATTTCGTTGATATTGGAACGGACCCATATAGTCCACACCAGTTTGAGCAAATGGGCGTATAGGAGAAGAGAGAAAAGAAGGCAGATCGCTCATTAATTGAGTATTGATTTTAGGTTTCGCTTTGAAGCAAGGAATGCACTTGTGAATTACAGAGGAAACTTCGTAAATTCCATTTATAATACAGTACTTTTCCCTTAAGAGGCAAAGCAGAGTGCGTGTACCAACATGCAGATTGCGATAATGAAAGTCACGTGTAATTAAGTGATGTTTAGAAGGCAAAATAACGGGATGCTTTTTGTCTTCAGAGAGCAAAGATTGAGAGAGCCTACCACCTACCCTAAGTAACCCATTGTCATCAAGGAACGGGGCCAAAGCACGAAGACGACTGGATTTGGGAAGATCCCTTTTAGAAGAAAGTAAAGACAGTTCAGAAGAAAAGGCTTCTTGCTGTGTCAGTTGTAAAACCTTAATGGTAGCGAGATTCAATTCATGATTGATAAGGTGTGGTTTGGGGAGAAGAGGTTGGTCAACCACATGATATTTCCATCTAAGGAGATAGGCGACAATTCGAATTAATTTGTGAAAGGAAGAATAGCGGGACAACAAGGGATGAGAAACATTGGAAACGAGACACGAAGCAGTAGATAGAGATACTTTTGCTTCAGGCAATTTGGAGTTTGTAGCTGGAGGTTTAGAAGGCCAACAAGAAGAGTCTTCGATTAACCACGAGGGCCCATGCCAGTACAACTGGGAAGCTGCCAATTGAGAGGGTAAACATCCACGAGAGATAATGTCGGCTGTGTTGTCAGCGCTGTGCACATGCCTCCATTGACATCCCGAAGAAAGTGTTTGAATTTTGGAAACCCTATTTGCAACAAAAATATGCCAGTGAGCGGGGTTCTTGGCGATCCAGGAAAGTGTGATCATGGAATCGCTCCAGAGATAGATTTGCGAGAATTCGACTTTTAATACTTCCCGTAATTTCTTAACAAGTTCTGCAGCCAAGAGTGCAACACACAATTCAAGCCTAGGCAAAGTGATAGTTTTAAGAGGAGCCACCTTCGATTTGGCACAAACAAGGTTGGAGACTGAAGATCCATTTAATGAACCGCGATAAACCAAATATGCGCAGCAACCGTAAGCTTTTTCGGAACTGTCCGCGAACACATGAAGAAGAAAAGGTGCATTAGAATGAGCGTTAATTAAATTCCTAGGAATTTCAATAAGGGAAAGATCAAGCAAATTGCTGCGAAAAGAAAGCCATCTGTTAAGAAAAGAAAGGGGAACAGTGTCATCCCATTCACATTTGAGCGACCACAGCTCTTGCATGAAGAGTTTGGCTATAACGATAACTGGGGCAAGGAATTGAAGCGGATCAAAAATTTTTGCAATTTCAGAGAGAATCTGTCTTTTTGTGTTAGGGAGCTCTTCGGCGAGCGATACTTTATAGATGAGAGTGTCAGTGCTAGTGCACCAATGAACTCCAAGAGTTTTTATGGATTCGGAGTTTCCACAAATTTCAACAGAGGAGGGATCAACGTCTTCAATAGGAAACTGGGCGAGAAACTCAGGGGAGTTGGAATTCCACTTATGAAGTGGGAAACCTCCATTCCTTAGCAATGCCTGAAGTTCTAAGGACACGAAAGAAGATTCCTCCAGAGTTGAGAAGGACTGCAAATAATCGTCAACATAGAATGACGTGGTTAGTGCTTCAGAAGCTTTAGAATCAAATAAATAACCATCTTGAGAGGCTAACAAGTGTAGGGATCGGATAGCAAGGAAAGCGGAAGGTTTTAAGCCATAAGTAACTGTTTTTAAACGAAATACCTTAATGGGCTTACTGATTTTGTCGCGCCACAAGATTCTTTTGAGATCTCGTTGTTCAGGCTGAATTAAAACTTGGCGGTACATCTGTTTTATATCCGCTATAACAGCTATGGGAAATAATCAAAAGTTTAAGAGTATAGCAGATAGATCTGACTGAATAGCAGGACCAGAGTATAGAGTATCGTTAAGGCTGTTGCCATTAACGTCAGGTGATGAACCATTGAAAACAACTCGGATTTTATCCTTTACAAGAGGGTTTTCCACGCGGGATGATGATTTAAGAAAACCGTTTCAATTGGGGGGTGCAATTCATCATCAGATTTGTTAACAACTTCCATATGATCTAAGCTTTCATACTCATCCATGAAATCAGTGTACTGCTGTTTAACGAGAGGTTCTTTCTTGAATTTGCTCTCGATATCAAAGAGAGCTTTTCTAGCTTTGGGTTGAGAGTGAATAAGTTTAGGGGGATTATGTAATCTTGGCATTTGAACAATGAACCGACCGTCAGAAGAGCGAGTGGTGGTGTTCAGAAAAAGTTGCTCACAGAATTGATTTTCTGAAGAAGTCACGTTAAGAGGATCAACGCTTTCGAGTCTCCAAAACTGTTCCAGATCAGTATTGGAGAAGTAACATTGCGATGCGGTTTGGGGAGAATAATGGGGAAGTTGACCGGTGACGATCCATCCAAAATTAGTGTCTCTGGCGACCACGTTTGAGGATAACTTGCGAACCTGTTTACGAAGGCAATTCCAGAAAACATAGGCACTGAAGAGAATGTCAATGGGGTTTTGTATGTTAAACAAAGGATCGGCTAGCCTTAAATGCGAGGGAATGTTTAAACCTGAAATATCCACAGAGTGACTTGGGGTGTCTTCTCCAATGCTATTGAGAATTAGACAATTCTGTTTGAGAAAGTTGTTTCTGTGACAAATATCTCTTATGGTTAGCTTTGAGAACTGTAAAGCTTGCGATTTTGAGCTGTTAATGCCCGATACGTTAATAGAAGTGGGGTTTACAGGTAGGCCTAGTTTTCTAATCAAAGAATTAGACACAAAATCATGAGTTGCCGCTGAATCGAGGAGACCGCGTGCACGGACCCAGTTCCCAGAGTTATCCTGAACTTCGATTTGGACAGTGGACAGTAATACTTGGACACTACGAATGGACTTGGCATTTTGAATGTACGATGAAGCACTGGAACTGTTAGCATTATCACTTTTCTGAGAAGTAGATGCTGTCGATGACCTTGCCTGATCATGACGATGTAGCAAAGTGTGATGAGCCTTTTCACAATGGAAGCAAAGTCTTGTGGACTTGCAATTTGAAGCAGAATGCGTGGGCACTAGGCAGTTGAAGCAATGTTCGTTTTGGGAAACTAATTTTCTTCTGTCGTCGACTGACAGTTCTTTAAAGGATTTACAGAGATATAAGGCATGGGAATCTTTACAAAGTATGCACTTTAAAGGTTCATTTAAACTCTTGCGGGGTTCACTTTGAGTGTTTAAAACAAGAGAGCTAGCAATACGGCGTTCACTAGACCTAGTTGGGTAACCAGTAGTGTTTGATTTAAGTTTAGATGAGTTGGACCCAGGTTTTTGAGTACTAGACGCTAAGCGTTCGCTTTTGGGTTTAAGAGACATTAATTCAAATTTAGAACTCGGGGATGAGGGTTCTCTTTGATTAGCTAAAGCGGTTAAGAGTTGGCATCTAGCATTTATGAAAGTGACTAAATGCTCGTAAGAGTAATCGTCTTCTCTAGAAAGTTCAATTTCCCAAGCTTTGAGGGTAGCAACATCAACTTTAGAAACCACTAAATGTATTAGGAAGGTGTCCCAGTGTTCAGTGGGTTGATCTAATTGGGACAGAGCTTTAACGTGAAGCTGAGTAGTATCAATGAGAGTACGCAAACTGGTGACGTCATTGTGCTGTGACGCAGGTAGGTTGAATAGAGCCTTCATATGGCGTTGAATACGTAACCGTAAATTTCCGTATCTTTCTTTTAATAAGTTAAAGGCAATGGGGTAGTTTTCGACACTTAAAGGGAGTGCTTCAACTAACTGCAGAGCTTGACCTCGGAGGATAGATCTCAAGTAATGAAACTTGTATAAGACTTGAATGTCTTCATTGTCATGAACAAGAGAGCAAAATAATTCATAGAAAGAATCCCAAGTAGATTCGTCTCCAGAGAAGTGGGGTAAGTTGATCTTAGGTAGAATTGGTTTGGGCTTATGAGTACCATCGCGAAAAGAAGTTTGTTGTTCGTGAAGGGAACCAAGAACAGAAGCGTCTTTTTTCTGTTCTTCTTCGAGTTGGCATATTATTTTGAAAGAAGAACCTATACCTTCGTAATATTGGTTTTCTACTTCGACTCGATCTTCGGTTTGATTGAGCATACAAATTTCTATTTCAGTTTGGATGTTACAATAATTTTCATATGAACGTTCAAAATCCCTTACACGATGTTTCAACAAGTCTAATTGAGCTTCTGAGGGATCTAGCTCTTTGATTTATTTTCTAAATCGGGTAATTTGCCCTTTATAGGATGCTCGTTTAGAAGTGAGTTTTTCATCCTTATCCTTTTCAGTAGGAGCCATGACAAGGTAGGTAGATTAAAGTATAACTTACGAAACAGTGGAACCTTGGAAATGCTGTCAGGCTGGCAGCAACAAATAAGTTGAAAGAAGGGGACCCACCAAAGGAGACAGGAGCGGCCTCTTTCCACTTCACAGGCTTTGCACGATGTAGTTATAGCTGAAAGATTCAAAGCAGATATTAATAATTTGCCAAGTATTGTCAAATAACCTTTGAAAAAGAATAACAAATGACAAATGGACTCTCCCGGGTTTCGGCACCAAATTTTGGGTAGATTATTGGCTGAGGAATAACCTAACCACCAAGGGAAGATGATAAAGAAAAGGGAGTGGGATTCGGACTGAAAAAAGGATGGAGAAATAGGAGGAGAGTCCTCCAAAAGTTATAAGTTTAACTTTAAATGTCCTAAAAGGTGACTGCCACTGCAAATCAGCTCTCCGATACCTAAAGTGAGTAGGGACCTGGGCAAAGCTAACGGGAGACGCAGCTGGAACTTGGGCGGTTTGCGAGAGAGTGGCTTTAGAGTATTCCCTCTCAAGCATACATATGCCTACTATGGGGAAGGGTGATGGTCTGGCAAGACAAGGAGTAACAGATTTATTATGTATCTGTTCAAAGGAATTTGAAGAACGCCAATAATTTGAATAGGTTTCGATATTTTTGGTCTTCGAAATTGTAGAATTTCTAAAGAGAGATCAAATGATTCCAAGAAGGATAGGAATAAACCAATTATACTTTTGGGAATAATTTTGGTAAGTGCACCAATAGTTGCATTTGGAAATGGCTAAGCTTTTACCCAGCAAGGAGCCGACTAAAAGTTTAGGCAAGGAGAAACACTTAAATTTTGAAAAACCAACCATAAGAATTGGAGAGAATCTCCACAAGCAGGAAGCTGGCGTAGCGAGCTATGCTTGCCTTACTGGCCAGTTAGAATTACCTATTCAAGCTAAGAGAGACTTTACCGAGTTGGCAACTAAGAGTTCTTGCTCAAATGCAACAAGTGGTGAAAACCCTATCACAAGATTTATTTGCATTAACGAGGGCATGAACCTAGGAAGAGTCAGGGAAGACAGGATCTTGCCTAACTGTAGTATTAGAGAAATGATGAGTCAAAAAAGGAACTTGAATTTATTTTAACAATGCAAAAGAGCGTAATGAATTTAACAAATAAGTAGTAGTTTTTTGCCAAATATATAATTTAGACTTTATAACAAATGGGGTCACAGACCTCAGAAAAAACATCTAAAGTTTGCGCCAGGCAATTAAAATTCTATTGGTTTCAAAACTTTATCTGTTTTAAAATCCTCGCAAGATTTTAAAATAGAGAGGATAAAGTACAAAAGTTAGGAACAATTAAAGTGATTAAAGTTAGACAGTAAATAGAGTACAAGGTGTGTACTTCTAGAAATTTCTGAGAAAATATTCTAGAAAGAGTAACAACTTTGAAAATAGCAATAACAAAAACAGGAAGAATACAATAGAAGTTCCTAACTTCTTATATTTAAGCGGAATTACTTATTTTATTTTTTTGTGTTTATAAAATTAGGACAGGTCACTTAATGTGAAACCTGAAGAGAAAGTCGACAGGAAGGTTCTAGACCTCCTATGTTTAAGTAGGGATCACGAGCCAAATGGGGCAAGATTCCCTTTCGTGAAACCTAGAAATAACTCACTTATGAGTTGAAAGAATTGTATTCCCTAATTAGAAGGGAGAAACCATGTAAGTTTGAAACGTGTACCAGACACGTAGTTATACAGAAATTAATTAATGATATTTAAGCAAAAGGGGAGGGCACGTCTCTAGCGTGACACCTCATTGAGAAAGACCTAAAGTAACAATTTTATTTTGGTTTGTTAGTAAGGGGTTTAGGAAAGATCAACTGGGATGGAAGGTAAATGTTCATGGCCGTATTTATAATAATCGGACGAGCGCGACGCGGAAGAAATACTGAAAGAACACTGTTTTTCACTATAGTCTGTTGAAATGGATGAAAAGTTCACTGTAGTAGCGCAAAAGTTTATGGCAAAGTTGAAGTTATTGCAATGATGGAAAGTACCTAGTTGCACTAGGTAGGCGAAAGTCTATTGCTTGAGAATGTTGTAGATTATCATTAAATACGCCAGAGAACATTCCAACGGAGGAAGGAACATTAGCTATTGAGCAGTAATTTATAAGGAAGATTCCTCATTTATAAATAGTATTCCCACAAGTGAGTGGAAAATACATGACGGCACGACTTGTAGATAGAGTGCAGATTCTGGAAGGTTCCAGAACGATCCTAACAGAAGAATAGGGCCAAAGTTATTCCAGCGGTGGAACGAGCTTAATATTTTATAGACAGTGGGTATTCAATAATATCCCACGTTGTGAGAAGATCTCTCATTTAACAAGCATAAGAAGTATTGCTTTTTACGAAGATTGGCTTAGACAGACAAAGCTCAATATGGAAAATCCCGCGAAGGATGATTATTGCCACAAATAAGTAATCTCACACTGCCTATAAATGATTATTAAAAGCATGTAGTTGTTAAAAGACGATGAGAATGAGGTTAAAACTTGAAGTCTGTACTTATCTTTGCTTCATGGCGATGATGAAGTTCCCTTTGACGATTAAAGTTCCAACATGGCGTAGAATCTAAAGAATGCCTCTTTAGTTCAGGAGGCTGGCACTAGTTGAGCCTTGACTGACTAAGTCGATTGCCGACGTACAAGTGAGACCCACTCAGCGAAGCGCAGAGGGACCAGGAAAGGGAAAAGAGTGGGGGGTAGGAGACAAAAGGAAAACATATAAGCATAACCAACATTGAAAAGTTAAATTCTCTTCATAAGATGGTCTTCAAAGAGTTGATAGTAGGCGACACTATCGCAGCCTGGTGGGTGAAAAAGTAAACGAAGTTCTCTTGATCACGGAGATGATAGCTGGCGATGGCGACGAGATCTGGTGGCCAGATTGATAAGGAAGTCCTCTTGCACCGGGAAGAATTGAGGAACTCCAGAGATTCGCTGCTAGATGACGCTAGGTGAGTCATGGAAGATATATATCTAGAACAGACTCACGAATAACATGAGAACCCTAAACAGAAAGAGAACATAGGAGATCACTGTTGGTGTTTGAGAAAAAGGAAGGAATGAACAAGCAAAGGGCATTAAAATACTCTATCATACCGTGTATTCCAAGAATACACCACCCTTATCGCCTTGCTCCACACAAGATGGTCGAGCTTCGGAAAATTATTGATAACACGTTAGAAGTAGGTGTAATCCAACCCTCTATCTCTGCTTACTCATCCCCTGTTTTCCTTGTGCCAAAACCTAACGGAGGCTTTAGGCCTGTTATCGATTATCGGGCACTAAATCAAAAGGTTGTTTAACAATCCATCCCTTTGCTAGACCTTCAAACCTGCTTTGGTTGGTTCCGCAATGCTAAGGTTTTCACGATCCTCGATTGAATTTCCGCTTATTTCCAGATTCCCCTCTCTCCGGAATCCAGACATGTAACTGCTTTCTCCACTGATTGGAATTTGTATGAGTATGCCCTGTCCCCTTTGGTTTGTCTACCGGAGCTGCTGTGTTGAGCAGACTACAGGATATGGTTTTCTCTGAGATTAAATTTAGGTTTGTATACCACTGTCTCGATGATGTGGTCATTTATTCAGAGTCCTTTGAGGAACATGTAGATCATCTAAAAATTGTAGTTGATCGGTTGCGTGGTGCAGCCTTACTGTCAAATTGTCGAAGGTTTCTCTCGCCAAGCCCAAAATTTCCTTCTTGGGGCATATAGTTTCTGAATCTGGTATCTCGGTGGACCAGTCTCGCACTCAGGCAATCCGGGATTTTAAACAGCCGAAGATTGTCAAGGGTGTTGCCCGTTTTATAGGAATGGTGAACTTCTATCGGAAGTTCATCAATAACTTTGCAGACCGTGCTGTTCCTCTAAATCAGTTACGTAAAAGGCTGTGAAGTTTGAGTGGGGTCCCTCTCAGCAAGCAGCCTTCGAAGATCTGAAGCTTGCTCTCTCTAACGCCCCTGTGTTAGCCTTTCCGGATTTCGGGAAGCTGTTGATAGTCAAAACTGATGTGTCTGGTCGTGGTGTTGGTTGTGTCCTACTGCAAGAGTCTGATCTTGGTAGGCAACCCATTGCTTACGCTTCTCGTACTTTAACTGACGTTGAAAGGAAGTATTCCATTTATAATCTGGAAGGGTTAGCAGTCTTGTTTTCCCTTGAGAAATTTAGGATGTATATTGAGTACACTCCGTTTCTGCTCGAAACCGATAACCAGACACTAAGCTGGGTGTTAGGGAACCCTCGTAAAAATGGTAGGATTGCTAGATGGGCTACTAGGATCCTAGCATTCCATTCACTGTCCATCATATTCGTGGGTCGGAAAATGCTATCGCCGAATCGTTAAGCCGTATGTATGAAGAATACTTGCGAGATGAAATTAAAAATTGCGAACCTGTAAATGTTCTGTCTGGAAATTATGTCAATGCTATTCTCTGCAATTCTCCTATGCTTTTTGAAGATGTGAGGAGATACCAGAAAGAAGATTCCTCCTTGTCTAGTTTGATTGACCGAATAAATTCTGGGGAAGTTATCAAGCCCTACTCACTAAAGGATGGTGTATTGTGCTGTTCATCTCGTCATGATCGTCTACCTAAAATTGTATTGCCTTCTGTACTCATTCCTGAAATCTTTCGTTACTGTCATGAATTGCCTATTGGTGGTCACCTAGGGGTATTCTAAACCCGGGCTAAGATCAGACAATTTTTCATCTGGCAAAGCATGGATGGCGACATCAGAAGGTTAATTAGAAATTGCGCCTCGTGTAATATCAGCAAACCCCCGTTTCTACAAGGGTCGCCTTGTTGGCTTCCGAACCGGCATCAAGACCCATGGAGAGGCTTTTTATCGATCATATTGGCCCGTTCCCTCGTTCTGGTTGGGGAAACCAATTTGCGCTTGTTTGCACTGACGGTATCACCCAATTCAATTGGATCTTCCCCACCAGAAGGGCTACGACCAATTCGGTCGTAAAGTGTTTTAATTCCATCTTTGCTTCCTTTGGCCCCTGTCAATTCCTTGTGTTGGGCAACGCCAAGTGTTTTGTATCGCATCAGTTCCGCAAGTTCCTTTTTGATTTTCTATTTCGCACGTAACCACTACCCCCTTTTCCCTAATCCGTCTCTCGCCGAGAGAGTCAACCGAAACCTCCATTCGGCTCTGATAGCTTTCCTCCACGAAGACCATTCGAAGTGGGATTCAAATTTGCATTGGTTGACATTCGCATTCAACACGGCCGTGCACGAGAGCACGCAAGCCACCCCCTTTTCGTTAATGTTTTCGTTTTCGGCAAATTCTCCGTTGGCTAATCTTTGGTACCTGCACGATCTCCTGCCAGACAATTTCACGCCCGAGGATATGAGGGAGAAATTCGACAAGGCTAGAGAGTGTATTAAGATCTCACATGACCAACTTGCCAAGCGATATAATGACAATCGCAAGCCAACTGATTTGGAATTTGGAGATGTTGTGTATGTCCGCAATTTCGAGCCGAAAGGCGTCGGTAATCAAGTGTCTAGTGAACTGACTCCCCGCTTCAAAGGTCCTTGTTATGTAGATGCATTCTTGACTCCTGTTACTCTTTTAATTAGAAATCCTAAGGTAAATAAAATATCCAGAGTACATCTGTCACACATTGAAATTGGTAACGAAGAAATTTGTTCATGAAATTGTAAAATGTTCTATTGTACAATGGTAGAGTATCCCATACTATCCTTGAAGCCTATGGGCATCTTTTTTTTTGTTTTTTTTATAATGGATTTGATTTGCAAACTCTACTGGAATACGGTTGTAACTGTTGGGTAAAACTTGTTTAAAAAAATTATCATCGTGTAAAACCTTTTGTTAAATGGTAACTTGTATATGATGCTCCACGTAGGTGATGCTTTCTTGTAAGTAAGACCCGGTAGGAGACCTAACTCATGTTAATGTGTGTGTACCTGTTTCCTTTGGAATATGAGTGGTCATTCCTCTCCGTAGTCCTAACTGATGGTCGCTCAACTCATGTAATCTAGAATGGTCCTACTAGCGTGAAGAAACGCAAATATTATTGTACTTGTGGTTATAATACTTGAACTATGTAAAAATTTTAAATGAAATATTGTAAGCACGGATCTAGGGTATCGTTAGGATTTTCTTAAAATGAATTCAACCTTGTTCTCTAATATAATTTAATTAATAATTAGTAAACTCTCTAAATCCTTCTCATGGTTTTTGTAAGGTAAACTATTGCATGTAAATGGCTGCCCACACATCATATGGCATCTAGCACATCGCATCCTAATACTTATTCGAAAGCTAACAAACTTTGGACTTATTATAACTTACCTAACGTGACGCGAACTCTGGAAGCACTGCTGATGCTGATGTATTGTGTTTCTGAAGGATTTTGGACACTGAGATGCTGTTAACTAAGTGGTCTACGAGGTGATCAATTATCCCATCTCTGGTATTCTGACCCTGCATTCCTCCTAACCAAGACGGTGCGGTTTTATTCCATCAATTGGAGTTAATTGGTAATCCTTTTCTTCATGTGAACATTGCACATTCTACTATATTATGAAATTACAAGTTATGGAGTACTACTTATGCCTAGGCATGTTAGTGAACTGTGTACACGCTTTTGGGAGGGAGACTGAGACGTGCTAAAGCTGCCTCAAGACATTGTTCTGCATCTGTTTGGAAATAGGAGCCATACTCTACCATTTGAAAGCGCGCTAGAGTGATTTTAGATTTACCTATGGACTCTAGGTGTCAGCAGCTAACGGCACTCAGCTGCTATAATGGGTTGAGCATTTCTCCGTTAGAGCGCAGTCTAGTCTACCTTCATGGTTCGCTCTCGCTGGGACTTCTGGTGAAAAATGAAGTGTTTCAAGTGATTATTAAACCAACGCCAATTAACAAAAGACGGACTGTACCTTATTCCGCCAAATTAATATTTGTGAAGTCTATTTTGATATGCAATTGTCACATTGTGTGGCACTCTGTGATTTGACTATTTAAAAATCCGTGGTGCAGTGCGCCAATATCTTCTTTGACCACCTACATTTTGGAATCTGGGCACTTCTAATTACTGGATTGAACTAGCAAGTCGTGAATTTTGTATCGCCATCTGAGGGGGGGGGGCTTTCGACCCTCACCCTCAGCAAGGATGGATTGCCTTATCTGTTTTACGTGAACTAAAGGATTATGGAGTAGACAAACACCTAAAGAAAGCGTGTGTAAATGATTCGGCCTAAAAGCGAAGTGAAGTTACCTCTGCGACCATCGGCGTGTGCGCCAAGGGCAGCCATGCTGTGTACAGTTTCACAATTTAAATCATTTTAATTCTGTTATTGTTTCATTATTATTGTGTCTCTTGGAAAAAGGATTTATTTACAAGGTATGTTTTAAACTTATTTTCCCTTGAGCTCCAATTTGGCCAGTACCTTTTGTGTTATTATTTTTCTTTTGGGACTAGACCTAATTTCCATTACCTGATTATGTATTATTTTATTTATTAATCCGGGGACACTTACAAATTTTATCTTTGATTTTCCTAATTTATTTATTTATTTATATATTTTATTCACTCTCGATGAATTCTCCTCGTGGTCCCTTTTTTTCTCTACTCGTTAATTTTAATGGTTGACACATATTTTGGTCTTTGTCGTTTTCTTTTGATCCGTTGCTATCAACTTAAAGTTGTACCTTTCTGTTATTATATAATTATTCCCGCTCTTAACTTCTATTCTTCTGTTGGAGTTTTTATTTTAAAATTCATTGTTTTGCTGTAATTCGGACTGGCATGCGGTCATTTGTTTGGTCGCCAATGTAGTTTCTTAAACCATAGTGCATTGTGGTTTGACGCTATTGTTTTGTCTTGGCGTTGTGGCGGGGTACTCAAAAAACGTGTGTTATGTAGATCTGAAAAATGTGTTGTATTTTTTTAAAAAATCTTGTTTTTCTTTGGTGTTTTTCTGTTTGGTAAGATTTCCTATGGGTACCGCTGTCATATTTTGTTATTTATTGCAACATTTTGTCTAATTTTGTATATTACTTTGCATATTCGTATACCCCTCGTGGCGTAGTGGAACGTGCTGTATGTCAGGACCGTGTTAAGTTATTTGTATTTTTAAGTATTCCTAAATTTTCCTTTTTGATACCTTTTTAAAATGTTATTTTATTTTGCTCTTCAAGCTCTCATGTTAAATTTTGTTTCTAAAGTGTACCTGTAGGTAACCCTTAACTTGTTCTGGCCTTAAGCTCGTAAGTGGATCCCCAGTGAGTTTTTAGTGGATTTTAGGGGTTTTCTTTGTCTTGTATTTGCGGCAGCTTTCTGTTTGTTTTATTATTGTTAAATTGTTTTATGCTTCATTAAATTTTTATTATATTTAGTTAACTCAGTGTGGCATTATTTCATCGGTGGTAGTTCTGTGGGTTACGGGGTGGCATCTGTGGACAAGCCTTGTGGGATTCCTCCTCTTTACCTTCTTTCATATCTAGGTATTCATCTGTCGGTGTATGTCTGCTGAAGGTGTGTTGCAGTGAGCGGCAAACTCTGATGACAAGGTAAGTAGTATGCACCAACACCTCCCCTCAATCTCAATGCCGCGTCAATCATAATAAAACTTATCATTAATATCCAGTTGTATATTGTAAATTCTGTTGTAAATTTCCCAAGAAATTAATCCCAGCACATAGGATTGTTCGGGGTGCAATTCAATGGGCGGAAAGAAATCCAGAGACACTTCAGGTCCGTGGCTGTGCACGGTAAAGATCTTGGCGTTGACATTCATAATGATGAGACTGCTGGCTTAACGCGACCTCTTATATAAAAAGTGAACACAAACGCCCGCACTCTTGACTGTCAAAGGTTTTTTGACGATTCACATTATAGAATATCGTCACCCGGTTTCCCAAATAACGCATGAACTCGATCGGGGGTGGTAAGTACCATACCGTGGAACCTTGTTTCACATAGGCTACAAAATGGGTTCCTGGGCCTGCATCATCATCTAAATTGAGCATGGCTCGTTCTTCTTTCCACGGTGCTTTGGGTAATTCATTTCGCATAAATACACCTCGAAAATGAGAAATCTTTAATTGTTGGGCATATCTTTCCACTTGTTGATGGCTCATGGCATGATGAGGTAGTTGCTTTAGGCGCTTATCGAGGATGGACATTTTTTCTTCGATGATAGGCCAAGGCCTTGTTGATAAAAGACTGGCTTTAAAGAATTGCCGTTTCTAGCCCCCATAACAATGGCTTCTAACGTTTTATTGTGTCGCTCACTTTCTTTGATTTGTTGCTTGCCTTGTTCGACGGCTTTAATGGTTTTCGCCACGGCAGTGGCACCGCCCAAATGCGAGCCCAAAGCTGCCAAACCCGCAAATAAAGCCGGCAAAAAAACTCGCTTAGCAACAGGAATGACTCGCCTACGTTTCTACTTTCTTTCTTTTTTTATCGATGCATCATGGTGGGATTTCGGGTCTGTAGACAATCGCACCACCTGTAATGCTTTTTCGATAGCCACTCTTTTTGTATTTTTTTGTATAATTTTTTAAAGTTTTAACACAGGGTTTGAGGCTGTTCGACTCGGTTTCTGGACCGGCTTTTTTTTTTTGTTTTTGAGTTTTTTTCATGTTTACCGCATATCTTTTTTTCACCATGGTCCTGGAGTTTTCGAGAGGAGCCTCCCCAAAGATTGTCTAATGGAACAAGGAAGCTATCGGGCGTACCCTGGGCAACGCCAGGCAACCACGAAATGCCTGGCGGCTGATCCTTTCAAATCCAGAAGCAGATATAGTGATTATCTATTTTCATGCAAACGGTCTTTTTCAATGCCAGCTTTGAACGTCATACCAATAAATATAGAAGGAATATCCATTCCTAAAGAAGAACTCCTTTAAAATCTGTGTAAATAATATCAATGTGATATATTATGTGTCCAGGGGACGCACAGGGATACAATTCAAAGGAGACCTAAGGTACAGGGCATGAACCTTGTAGTTGAAAGGACACATCGCCATTATGGTAGTGCAGTATTTGTTAAACATGGGTTATCAGTACTTTCTACAGCTTTCACTGAGGAAGATGATATTGAAATTCTGTGTGTAGAACTAAACAACTGTATAGTCACCTCAGTTTACAAACCACCTGATGCTCAATTCATCTTTAACAAACCAAGTAATATACACAATCAGAAAATCCATTTCATCTTGGGAGATTTTAACAGTCATAGCTGTGTCTGGGGTTACGATGAAGCTGATCAAAATGGTGAAGCTGTGATACAGTGGGCTGAATCCAACAACTTACATTCAATTCATGACAGTAAACTTAAGCCATCTTTCAACAGTGGACGCTGGAAGCGAGGATACAATCCTGATCTGATTTTCACCAGTGAAGAAACAGTTTCAAATGTCTGAAGTACATAGGTCCACCAATTCCAAATATCCAACATAGACCTATTATATGTCAAATTACTGCAGCTATAAGGCCACAAACAGTTCCATTTAGAAGACGATACCATTTCAAGAAAGCAAACCGGAATACGTTTTCTGAGACACTGGACAGCCTTGTGTTGAAAATACATCCTAGTCCTGAAGCGTATGATGATTTTGTAGCAGCAGTTCAGGAGTCATCATGCAAATCCATTCCACGAGGATGCTGTACTGATTACATTCCTGGTCTAAGTAAAGAAAACACACACCTGTTAGAAGAATATATGAAACTCTTTGAGGAAGACGCCTTTAGTGAGGAAATATCAGATGCTGCTTTAAAACTTACTCAGTCTGTAGTAGAAGGTAAAAGAACTCGTTGGATAGAGATGATAGAAGGATTAGACATGTCCAAAAGCAGTCGGATGGCATGGAGTCTTCTACGACGCCAGAGGAACGATCCAACACAAAAGAAAACCCATGCAAACATTTCCCCAAATCAAATTGCTCAACAGCTTCTGAAAAATGGTAAAACAGACGAAAGAGGGAAAGGGCCTAAGTTTCAGAGGCAAACACATCTAGAAACTAACGAGCTCTCAAATCTGTTTTGTGAAAATGAGCTACAGAAAGCTATACAACAATGCAAGAATAACAAGGCAGCGGGCATGGACGACATGCGGATAGAAGAGATAAAGAATTTTGGACCTACAACACTGAAATGGCTTCTAGAAGTCTACAATAACTGCTTCAGACAGAACATGATTCCAAATATATGGAGGAAAACCTTGATAATTGCTATCTTGAAACCTGGGAAAGAGCCTTCTGATCCTCATTTATATAAGATATTTGAAAGGTTGCTATTGAACCGGTTATTACCAATGATTGATAGTCTACTCATACCTGAACAGGCAGGATTTAGACCACAAAGGAATTGTAACTCACTTAACTCAACACATAGAGGATGGGTTTGATAGTGGGAAGATCACAGCGGTGGCATTTATAGACCTTTCATCAGCTTATGATACAGTCCAACACCGCATAATGGTGCACAAGATCTATGGATTGACCAAGGACTATGGTTTCACCAGAATAATTGCCACCTTACTACACAATCGAAGATTCTATGTTGAATTCCAAGGAAGGCACAGTCGATGGAGAAACCACAGAAATGGTCTACCTCAAGGGAGCGTATTGTCACCGATACTCGTCAACATCTACACAAACGATCAGCCAAGACCTCTTCCCTGCTAACGTTTCATATATGCAGATGACCTTTCCTTGACTGTACAGACAGATGATCTTGAAGATGCAGAACAGTTGCTTACAACAGCTCTAGGAACTTTTTCTCATTACTACAACAAGAACCACTTGAAGCCGAACCCACAGAAAACTCAGGTCTGTGCTTTTCACCTTCGAAATCGGCAGGCAGGAAGGAAACTGAAAGTCATTAGGGAGGGCTCTGAACTAGAGCATTGTTTTACCCCCAAATACCTTGGGGTTTCCCTATATAGATCGTTAACCTATCGGCGGCAGTGCCTTAACACTAAACATAAGGTGGCAGCCCGAAATAACATCATTCGGAAGCTCATTGGTAATAATTGGGGTGCCCAACACCAGGTGGTCCGTACTTCTGCAATGGCACTCTGTTTCTCCGCCGGTGAATATGCCTGCCCTGTATGGCAGAAATCAGCCCATGCAAAACAAGTTGACGTAGCTCTTAATGAAACTGCAAGGCTTATTACAGGATGCCTGAAACCGACTACCGTCGACAAGCTGTAATACATGGCAGGCATTGCTCCCCCTGAAATACGTCGGGAAGTAGCCGCAAATGCCGAAAGAAAGAAAGTGAAAGAAAGTGAGCTACACCCGTTGCACGGATATACTCCTCCAAGACATAGATTGAAATCTAGGAAGAGCTTTATACAGTCAACATCTCCACTTACCACATCCTCCAACAAAGCCAGAGAAGAACTGTGGGCGGCCAAAATCAATCATCTACCAACAGGGGTAACACCAGCAGAATGCATACCAGCCGGGCACAACTTGGACTGGACCACTTGTAAATCATTAAACAGATTACGAGCAGGTGTTGGCAAAACTAAGGATAACCTAATGAAGTGGGGATACCTACAAGAATCAACACTTTGTGAATGTGGAGAGGTACAGACAACAAAGCATCTGTGTCAGTACTTATGCTGACCTGATTCTTGCGGTGAGGAGGAGTTGTTTAAGGCACAAGAAAATGCTATAGCAGTTGCTCGTTTCTGGGCAAAGACAGTTTGATTATATATGTATAATTCCATGTTTCTCCTTTGATTTTGTATGTACAATATTATTTATCTGCCTCTGATTCGAGTAAATAAATAAATACCATGGTCCTCCTTGATGAACCTTTCACAACAAAGATTCAATAACAACTAACGTATAGAGCCTTATTTCATAGCGGTATATTCCAATTCTATATAAAGCGGAAAATCATTCACAGTTTTCCCAGATTCCTTTTCCTCAAACGTAAGCATCAGATGAAAGGATAATTCATCCCCAGCATTTACCGTTTGATGATTGTGGATCAACAGTCTATCACAGTTTATTTCTATTTGTAAATGTTTCTCATTAGGCATCGCATGTTTAATATGAATCACACCATCATAGTGCAATCGATTATGTCGTAAACCGGAAGCAGGCACATAAGTAAGACGGTGGTGGTCATTTACCTGCGGTGGTGGGGAATGGTTTCTGTCATTGTCCAGTTTTTGATTTGACAGATACTCTAAAAATACACATGGGACAAATTTATAAAGCCTTTTCCTTTAGTAGGTAACGTAACGTTTCGTGCAGACGTCATCTTCATCTCGAGGCTCTTGTACGTCAATAATACGACGATGATTGGCTGAATAGCCCTCAGCGGTTAGTCTCGGGACCATGTAGTATACACTTTACACTTTGCGATCGACATAGTTTTTGTAGCCACCTCTCGAGACTGTTTTGGAAAGGAAGCGCCCGTGGCCATGCTCACAAGAGCTCGCCCAAACACATCCATAGTGATAGTCGTTAACTAACCTGTCCTACTCACCTCTTGTCTATATATATAAACCTCATACACACATGAAATAAACTCAGTCGTCGTCACTATGGAATTAATGAAACAACCCCATGCTTTGCCCGTCTCTGATTTGGTTTCAGAGCTATGGCTGGCCATGTGTGAACCTAAATGTTATGGCACCCTATTTCCATCTACCGTTTGATGTATCATTGGGGGCCTTCGGGGTGTGGAAAGACCAATGTTTTGCTCAACATCATTACCGCGCCTCATGGCCTACGATTTCAAAATATTTATTTTTTTGCCAAATCCTTGTACCAGCCTCTGTACGTGTATATGGAACAAATTATGACTTCGTTAAATAAAGAAGATATGGGCTATTTTACATTCACCTCACCTCAAGATGTCATTCAACCAGACCGCATTCAACCAGTTTCCATTATTATTTTTGATGATATTGCCACAAAACGTCAGGCCATTATTCAAGAGTATTTTAGTATGGGACGCCATAAACAAGTGGGTTGTTTTTATCTGGCTCAGACCTATTCTTAAATTACCAAACAGTTGATTCGCGACAATGCCAATCTCATCGTTCTCTTTCTCACAGACTAGAAATCTCTATCATATTTTATAAGATCATGTCAATCCTGATATGTCCTTTACCGCTTTCACACAATTGTGTGCCTCATGTTGGAACCATCATCCCCATGCCTGTTTGGTGATTAATAAACACAGTGAACAATGTGAGGGACGTTACCGCTTGGGTTTTGATCATTTTATTTCTCTTTTAAAAGACCCATGGTTTGACATTTCCTGTTAGTGTGTCTTTACCTTCACCATGGCGAGTGCCATAGGGTACCAGAAACATGTTCAAATCAAGCAGTGTATTATTGAGGCACGAAATACGATTCGATATAAATTTAGTGAATTACAACGTATAAAAACGTGAATCCTTTGCCCATGATAAAACATGATCCATCATCGGTTCATCCCATGAATATGAAACCAAATGCTTCTGCTGCTGCTGCTGCTGCTGCTTCTGCTGCTGCTGCTGCTGCTGCTGCTGCTGCTATCTCTCAAACCCTTAACAAGTTCAGAATTTACTCAAACAGATTCAACACGGTGGGTAAAATCCTCCTCCTCCGATGTTAGTGAACGAGAACACGAAGAAGAAAGACATACTCAAAGTCAAAGTGAAAGCGAAACCGTATTTAGTCCTGAAAGAAAAAAATCATCTCCCCTTCAACAGTTTCTAAAAACAAAAACAATCCGTCATAGCGGCAACACCGTCTTCCTACAGATCGTCTCCGTTTTCACAACGCTTGGCCACTCCTGAAAATAAAGCTCAATTCAAAAACATTTTAATAAAATATTATGGAGCAACAGTGCAGCCGTATCTCATCGATCTATTTATTGGAAACACAGAACAACGTATGGTGTTCGCTATGAGAATGATAGATTGAAAATTGGTGATTCATCGATTAAATTTACTCGTACTAGTGTTGTCATTAAAAAGATCAACTATAAATTAACACCAGGACTGTTAAAGCTGCTATTCTCTAGAACCACATCTCTACAAGATTTTACGTCTGAGGACCTTGCTAAATATAAATCAATTTTATTAGACACAAACGCTCACAAAAAAAACTAAAAATCCTCTCAGCAAGTCAATGCCAATATATCTCAAAAATATAAAACCATCGTTGCAAACATGTTTGGTAAGCGAAAACACCACTCTGCGTCTGACGTAAGGTTTAAAAAATTAAAACCCTACGTGGATATAACCTATTGGAATAATCCCAATCAGTTAGTACAGCCACTGCCATCGTAATGTACAGGCCGTAAGGCTCCTACTGTGACGTCACGCCTAGGGTCGTTATGGTCGCAGTAGCAAGTCAGATAGCTCCCTTCACACCCAGTCTCTTCAAACCTAATATAAATTACCCTCCCGCTTCAAGACGTAGAAAAATAGCAATGCTATTTAGGGCTGATTGGCACTTCCATCCGTTACCACTACATGCGTCTAATTATCGCTCCGCTTGTTCGAATCCGGCCGATGTAGCTGGCATTTTGAGAGTGAACAAAATGGTACATTGCCGGTACATTTACTAGGACGATGAAACACACAAACAGGGCTAAATTGCAGTATTTTGACGTCGAGAATAAGATCTATTCTTGGCCATTTTCCCGTTGGTCACCGCTTTGAAAAGGTTTATGGTAGATGCCTGAGAAAACCCCTCATTACTCTTGGCTGTTCAACAGATCATGTCCTAAACTGCTCGTGGATGACAAAGCACAATGTAACCTATCTCTAACTGTAATCAAAGCACAGGCCACCCTCAAGGTGACTTAAACAGGGCCTATCCTACCAGCACTTATTTTCTATGACTCAATCTAACTTGTTTCTTGCATCAGTAATTTACAATGGGTTGTAATTTTGAAATCAGCTATCACTAGCCTACAGTACATACACCAGGTGCTAACAATACCATTAATGTAAATACAGTAGCCTATACAAATGCTGCCACGAAAACATTACCATATTCACTTGAGCTTGATCGAGAGACCATTCTCATAAATAATGTAACTTTGACTGACTTCAGTAGATACTGAATACTGGATATCGCTTCTCTGATTTACATACGGTAAGTAACTTAACCTCAGCATTATCATATTAGAAATGTTTCCAGTCCTAGCATAGGCTGAAGTTTGGGAACTTCATACAAAGTTGAAACCATATTAAGTAACAACCTACCATCAAGGCGATTAGATCTTCTCTCCCGAAGAATGGTATCTTACTTCCAGGGAAATGTTAACGCACACTCTTGTATTCCCCGTAATGTACAAATAATTTCTAGGAATGTTGTGTATGCATTGCTTTCTTAAATTGTCGTGGTGGGGAAGGAGAAGCAAGCCACATTATCATTTCTTTCATAATACCGGCAGTTGCTATAAACAAACGTTGACACACCTGCGACCTGGGAAGGAGGTTTCCTGAACTAACAACATTTTATTACCATCCAAAAAACCTTGTATGAGTCGAAATAATAAGTGATATAGTCGTCCTAACTAAAACTTAACCTTCTGTGTGATGACAAACATGCAACGCAAAATTTGCGAAGATAGAATAACCTACCTACAAAATAAACATTTGTTCCAGAAAATAAATAATCCTCATTCTAGATGACGTAAGTAGAAGCGTTCTCAAGTAACACTTTTCACGCGGATACTCATTCATAAAAGATATAAACAACACAGCAAAAAGCAAAATGGTCGCCATCTCTACCCCCTACCGATCAGCTGATCTATCGTTTAGAGTTGCTGCATGATGGCCTGTACATTACGATGGCAGTGGTACAGCGCTTATACTTGCTTCATGCGTCAAAACAAGCTGGTCACACAGGTCATGATGCTGAAATCGCCCACATTGAAGAACAACTCCTGGAAGCCCAAATTATCTTATAATCCATCCCCATCAATGTGGGCATCGCTCATGAATTGCATAAACCAGCCCGACGCATTTATGAACGCCGTCTTGTTATTTCCAAAGGAGTGGATGATTTATGGCAGGCAGACCTGGTTGAGATGATACCTTATTCTAACGTTAACGACGGCGTACGCTGTATGTTGACGGTCATTGATGTCTATTCCAAAATGTTTTTTGTTGAACCAGGAAAAAATAAAACTGCTGTCTTAGTCACAAAGGTCTTTCAACATATTATTCAACAATCCAAACGTCAACCCCACTTGTTACAAACCGATCAGGGAAAATAATTTTTCAACAAGGATTTCTCCAGTTTTCTTAAATCTTTAAATATTCACCATTACACCACGTGTAGCAATATCAATCGAACGGTTTAACCAAACATTAAAAAGCCAAATGTGGAAACAGTTTACGATACAGGGCACCTATCGTTGGGTAGAGTGGTTACCTCAACTTGTGTCACGATACAACATTACGATTCATTCCACCATTGGCATGAAACCACGTCTCATCATCAAGGAACCCAGACTCAATAGACTGTTTAACCCTATAAAAAAGGGTTGACCCTATGCGACATCGCCTAAAAATTGGAGATTTTGTTCGCATCAGTAGACATAGAACTATCTTCACAAAATCCTACATGCCTCAATGGACAACAGATATTTTTAAAATTCGTCAAGTGAAGCTAGGTCAACCAGTGACTTATCTTTTACAATATCAAAGACAAGGTCAAGCCATTCAAGGACAATTCTATTATGAAGAACTTCAAAAAACATTATATCCCAACGATTATCTCATTGAACGAATAATTGAAATCAAAGGCTCAAGATGTTTTGTGAAGTGGTTGGGCTTCCCTTCCACGTTTAATTGATGGGTCAATAAACATCATTTTTTGTAATAGAAACCCTATTTATATATTTATTTAGACTAAAACCGTTTTCCAAAAAGGTGTATAACCCCCCCCTACATTTTCACTAAACCCCTTTTTAATATGTCCAATAACCTCTTTGTTCCACTCCCGTTGTTTCAAACTTGGCGCTTGCTTTATCCAATCCATCTTGGCTGAAAAGGCTATGACGTAGTCATAATAACAGGGGCTGTCTGAGAACAGAAGCTGTTATCTCCCTCGGTCCAGACTAAAAGTGCAGAACCAACGTTTCCCACGTACTCGGCCCACGGCATTCTTTTTTCCATGATAACAGACTAGCCTCTCCGAGCATGTCACAGTACAATTTCTGTGACTTTTTGGTTAGGAGCATGGCTCCCAATTACTAGTGAGCTATTATATTGTAGGCCTTAGCGCTAAGCTTTTGAGATTCATTGCTATAGTTCAGTAATAAAGTGGGAGGGGGTCATGTTCATATAATTAGATTTTTATATATTCTTTTTATGATGCTGCTTTGTTTTATATAGATAGATAGTTTTGATTTTCTTAGACTTAGACAGTGTTAGGCCTGATTATTACAAATGAAAGATGAAGTAAAAAGTTGCTTACAAGATGTAAGGTTTGGATAGAGGAAGAGTGGGATTAGTTGAATGAATTTGAAGAATGAAAATGGATCTGTATTTTGAAAGGAAAGTAAATAGAAGGAGAAGATAATAAATATATTTTTAGGAAATGTGTCCCTCATGGTATATTAATTACCACCACCCCCGAAACGTGAAAGACTACATATAGCGCCACAATGTGAGGTTCGAAAGAGGGACATGAGCTCGATTAAGGGAAAGAAGAAAGAAAAGCAAATTTTTATAAAGTGAGTACAGGGCAAGTAGAAAAGGAAATGGCAGAGGCTATAAATCGGGATGTGTTATTAATGCTGCTCAGCAAGGTCACAGAGATGGAGAATAATATAAATTCAGGACTTAGTAAGTTCACAGAGCTGAAGGATGATATAAATTCAAGTTTTAATAGTTCATTGAAGAAGTTAGCTAGTTCATTAGAGGTGTATGTGAATAAGCAGGAAGATTATCGAAGATGTGGAGGGCGTAAAGAAGAAAATGGGCAAGAAAGAGAATAAGAGGAAGGAGCATGTCAAATGGAGGAGGAGAATAAAACTGAGGACAGGGATGAGGAAGAGATTGAGGGCAAGGTACAAGAGAAAGGAGAAACGGGTAAGGGAGAAAGTGAAATGGAAGAACGTAAGAATGTAAGCGATATGGGAGAAATTGAAGAAGAGAAAGGAGAAGCAGATGATGTTGGTTATGGACAGGACAGTAGTAGTCAAGACAAAGAGACTAAAGATGAGGATGAACGTGTAGGAGTGAATAATGAAGAAGACAACATACTAGAAGAAGATAAGGTGAAGAAGAAACAGTGGAGAACAAAGTGGAAGAAGAGAAAGGAACTGTTGAGTAAGACAAGACAGACGAGGAAGAGGTGGAAAATGTGGAAAGGAAGAAGAGATAAGTGGTTGAGAATGAAGACAAAGAGCACCAGGATTATGGATAAAAGGATGAGTTGGAAAGCAAAGAGAAGGAGTAGGAAGAAGATGAGATGTCGGGGAAAGGAAGATAAGAGAGTGAAGGATCAGAATAAGAAGAAGACAATGAGGAAGAGAAGGAGACAGGAACGGTGGAGATGGAAGATGAGGATGTTTCTTTAAACATCGATGGAAGGGAGCATGAGAATGATTGTGATAACGAAGTGGACTGGCTTGATGATGATTATGTAGTTCCTTCTGAAGTAGTTGATAAGTTATTTTACTGTGTGTGTGTGATACGTTTAGTGATTTATTATTTGTTTTTTATATATGTGATTCTCGCGTGTGAAACACGCGTGAATTACATATATAGATAGATATATTTATTTTGTCTGGCAAGATTAGGGCCATTGGGCCCTCTCTTCCTAACCAGATTATACAAATGATAAGTAATGAACAATACAAATACAACTTATATCTAACAATATTGCAATGTTGATATAATATAAAATGCATATGAAATGGATTAGCTTGATAATGAACAATACAAATACAACTTAAATCTAACAATTTTACAATATTTATACAATATAAAATACATATAAACTGGTTTAGCTTGGTGGTGTAGGCTGTAAATTATTGCATTGTTAGGGTGAATGACTCAGATACTTAGAAGTAAGTTTAAAATTACAGTAAGATAAGGAAATACTGAAAAAAGTAGACTAATGATGGTGATGAAGATGATGATGAAGATAATTAGTCGTTGCTGAAGGAGGTTATTTAGATATCTAAATAGAGAGTAAATGAGAAAGTGAGAATTGGAAAGTTTGAATATATGTAATACGACGTAAGAATATAAGCATAAGTGTTGAGTTCAACTTTCATTTACTTAGTGAGTATGTACTGCTGGCAAAGCTGCTTGAAGCTGGACGGGGTTGCTCCTCTGACAGAGCGAGGCAGATTGTTCCACGGTCGTGCAGTGCAACAACGAAGGAGTTGGTATAGCGTTCTGTGCGGTGTGTGGGTATCAGCAAGAGAGTGCGGAGGAGGGCGAATTGACACAGTACAATTTCTGTGACTTTTTGGTTAGGAGCATGGCTCCCTATTACTAGTGAGCTATTATATTGTAGGCCTTAGCGCTAAGCTTTTGAGATTCATTGCTATAGTTCCGTAATAAAGTGGGAAGGGGCCATGCTCATATAAGTTGGATTTTTTGTATATTCTTTTTATGACGCTGCTTTGTTTTATATACATAGATAGATAGATAGTTTTGATTTTCTTAGACTTAGGCTGCGTCCGCACCAGAGGTGGCTTGCTTAGCACCTAGATAGTGGATAGCCGCTAGGATGATTCATCCAAGCAAACGAACTGTCGAGAACGAATGGAAGTGGCCGCACTGAGCGATTGGCTTAGCTTGGCTCCCTGGATAGTCGCTAGGCGTGTATCCTAGCGAACGGACTGGGCTGTTATCCCGCGCTTCTATCCAGGTGGAAACGTGATCTTGTTTTTGTACTTAAGCTTCTTTTAACGTACTTTTGTGCATTTTGACTAGAAAATGGATGAGTTACTTGTGTCAGCAGTATTTAAAAGAGAAGCCTTGTGGAACTCATCACACGAACTACACAAAAATGAGATTGTCCTCAAAAAAGCTTTGGGAAGAGGTGGCGCAGGAAGTTGGCAAAGATGGTAAGTGCAAATCAATAGTGTTTGTATTTATTTATATATTTATTTTATTTCTTCATTTGTGATACCTAAAGCAATCACAAGTTGTGTTATTAAACACTCGTTAGTTTGAAATCAAGTGCGGCCATTGTAGCGTTGGATAATATTTTCACATAATCTCTCTGCCACGGTACAGCTCCATTTCCGTTGAAATAATCCGTCAAAATATTTCTAGTTTGTATTGTATTGTCTGTAAATCTGTACTGTGCTTTTCCTCTTTCTCTGCGGGGATGAGGCTCAAGTGAAACTATTCCGCGCTGAAAATTGTTCTGTCGTTCTTGAGGGAACTGCGGTCCTGCATGTGTCATCACGAAGTTGTGGAGAATGCAGATTGATTTTACAATTTCTATAGCAGTATTCTTCTTCGTTTCGATAGATTTATGCAAAATTATCCATTTCGATGCCATTATACCGAAGCAACACTCAACACTTTTGCGAGCTCTGGAGAGGCGATAGTTGTAGATACGTTTTCTTTCATCAATATCTTTCTGACCAAACGGTCGCATCAAATAATGTAGGAGTGGATAACCAGCATCACCGACGAGTACAAATGGGATTTTAATATTCGTGTTAGGAATTTCTCTCTCTGGAGGGACAGGGAGTTCACCGTTCTCTAACATTTGAAATAATGAACTGCTTCTAAAGTGTCCGGAATCACTCTGGCGCCCTTCAGTGTAATCCAATGCAATGATTCTGCAGTTCGCATCAACAACTACTTGTAGGAGAACTGAAAAGTATTGCTTGTAATTGTAATATGTACTCCCACTTTTAAACGGACAAAATATTCTGAAGTGTTTTCCGTCTATCGCTCCAATGCAGTTCGGGAAGTTCCACTTTGTGAAGAACGAGTCAGCAGTGCGGTACCATGTATCAGGCGTTGGAAATGGTAGATATTCATCTTTTAACGAGCTCCAAATTACGTGGCAAGTTTGTCCGACAATCTCAGAAACTGTCGTCCGGCCCAGACGAAAATGTAGAGCAAGAGATCGAAATGATTCCCCAGTGGCCAGAAACCTGAAAAAAACCATTCATACAGTATATTATAAGGAATTAAAAATATAAATAAAATTATAATTTTTAAAATCTGGATTTCAAAATTTTCACTGACTTAGTAAGAAGTACATTTGAGTAAGTTCCTAGACTATTTTTGAAAATTTCTATGGCCCTCACAATGTATCTGCTATTTATTGTTATATTGTTTTATTTTATTTCAGTCAAGTATCTGAAAGGGAGGTGGAAGAATGTGCGAGCTTATTTTTTTAAAGAGCACCGAAAAATACCGAAACCTAAGACCGGTGAAGGGGCATCAAGTTATGTTCAGAGCACAAGGCACCTATATGGCCCGTTGCTATTTCTGAAGAACACCATCCCTACCTCCGACACTGGCTCGAGTTTGACACTTGACGACGACGACAACGCCGACGAGAACGTTTCGATTTCAAGTGAGCCGAGCGTATTACAACAATTTCAATCCCCACCACTAACCTCGAACTCAAATTCAGGTGTCAATGTACTAGCGAGGAAGAAACATCGAACTGCGAAATATAATAACGCCGAGAGGAGTGAGCAGATGTTAGAAATTGAAAGGGAAAAAATGGAGCTACTTGAAAAAGAAAGTTCGAAGGACGATAATGATGACCGGCTCTTCTTTGAAAGTCTATTGCCGTATATGGCTACAATTCCCCCACTTCCTAAACTCAGACTTCGACACAAGATTCAAGAGATAATTCTGGAACAACTCGAATCTCAGGAAAGTAACCGTTCTCAGCCTATTCGACCAATGGTATCTCCACACAACTCAGCCGAGCATGGGATTCTGAACCACAACTCACAGGGTTTTCCAACATTTACAAGGCTTGAACCTCCGTATGTGAATGCGAAAGTGAATGATCAGGAAAATGACGAAAACGAGTTATCAAGTGCTATAGCAACTTATATACAAACCTTCCTGTAAGTAACTTGATCATAGACTTGTGTGCCTCTTTTCTTTAAATTAAAATTAGAGTATGTAATGTGAAGTTTGCAATAAAAACAACAGAATACCTTGGTATATTACTTACCTCAAAATGACGACGAGTCCTTCCTCGGGTGATAGGCTATGCATTTTCTGTAGTTGGTGTCCTGCTTCTGACGTGTTTCTTGAATTATAGTCAGCAGAATATCGAACGTTTCTGTAGTCATTCGTAAATATTCATAAAATTTGGCCAGATGATTCCGTAACTGTTTGTAGAGAATACTAAATGCTCCTTTCACAGACCTACACTCACTTATTTCGTGTACCCAACAAGAAGAACGCACGTGCAATAGTTCGTACTTCAAACTATACTTCTCAATAAGAAGTATTTTTTTCCTAACTTTGACAGATACATTTTTGAGTCGTCCCTTTGTCTTATAATAATTAGAGCAACTAACATAGGTCCCGCCAGTGCGACCACTAAGTATCCTACCTAAGCGCCTATCTAGGCACCTACCCAGGCACCTACCCATGCAAGCCACCTCTGGTGCGGACGTAGCCTTAGACAGTGTTAGGCCTGATTATTACAAATGAAAGATGAAGTAAAACGTTGCTTACAAGATGTGAGGTTTGGATAGAGGAAGAGGATTAGTTGAATGAATTTGAAGAATGAAAGAGGATCTGTATTGTGAAAGGAAAGCAAATAGAAGGAGAAGATAATAAATATGTTTTTAGAAAATGTGTCCCTCATGGTATATTAATTACCGCCACCCCCGAAACGTGAAAGACTACACCCTCGGTCCAGACTAAAAGTGCAGAGCCAACGTTTCCCACGTACTCGGCCCATGGCATTCTTTTTCTCGTGATAACAAACTAGCCTCTCCGAGCAGTCCCCTGCATGCAATCATGAAATGTCTTTCGCTATGCTTCAAGCAAGCCTCGAACGTCAAAAATGGATTTCAGCAACATCACCGCGGGGGGCAAACTCTTTTTCCATTTCCTTTCTTTTTGTCGCTAGTCCATCATCATTGTAAGAAAGAGTCGCACCGGTTTCCCAAACCTCTACCAAAAAATAAACGTTGCAAACACACCTGTTTTTACTCAAATTTCCATCTTAACCACCCCACATCCACATTTTCTTCCCTCAAGACAATCATTCATCAATCACAAAAGTCATCTCAAACCTGCTTCTCACATTACCCGTTTCCCCAAATATTAGGAAAATTATTGAAACATATGTTTTGACAAAAAAAACATGGTCTTACCGTTTCAAACCTACATCCCCGTAAAGAGGACAACGAGACGGAAAAACAATATGTCACACGCCATCACTTTTCCGGTTTTCCGAATATTTTCAAAAATGACGGAAACACATGTTTTGACCAAAAAACATGGTTTCACCTTTTCATCACCTACAGCCCCGTAAATAGCAAGAGATGGAAAAAACAATATGTCACAAGTCATTATCACTTTTTCGGTTTTCCAAATATTTACAAAAATGTGGAAAACGAATTTTTACCTCAAAAAACATGGTTTCACCATTTCAACACCTACATCCCCGTAAAGAGAACAATGGGACGAAAAAACAATATGTCACACGTCATTATCACTTTTCCGGTTTTCCGAATATTTACAGAAATGAAGGAACACATGGTTTGTCCACAAAAACATGGTTTCACCTTTTCAACACCTACATCCCCGTAAAGCACACAACGAGACGAAAAACACAATATGTCACACGTCATTATCACTCTTTCGGTTTACCAAATATTTACAAAAATTTGGAAAACGCATTTTTACCACTAAAACATGGTATCACATTATCAACACCTACATCCCCGTAAAAAGCACAACGACACGAAAAAAAACTAATCTACGCACACCCTCCTACCATCACTCCATCATCACCAATGCCACCAGGGGCTCACAATTTCCTAAGTGGAGCAGCTCCTGTCAGACTCCCCTACTGCTGTGATCTCTGACATACGGAAAGCTTTCCTACAGATATCGGTGAACGAGGTTGATCGTGAATTCCTGAAGTTCCTATGGTGGGAGGATTATTCCTAAAACAAATTGAAGATATTTCGTTATAGACGCGTTGTTTTTGGTGTAAATTGTAGTCCGTTCATTCTCAGAGCCATCATCAATCACCACTTGGATGACTTTCAGAAAGAGTTTAAAGGGGCAGTTAATAGGCTGAAGAGTTCATTTTATGTGGATAACTGCGTTATTTTTTTTGGACACTCGAAACGACCTGATGAGATTTGTAGAAGAAGCCTCCAGAATTATGGCAGCTGCAAATTTTGACTTGCGAGGCTGGGAAAGTAACATATGGACTAATGATGCTGATGACCCTGTAACCCCAGTACTCGGGCTGGCATGGAATAAATATGAAGATATGTTATTTTCTACCGTGAAGAGCCATAAGGTCTTATATGAACCTGTGACGAGATGGAGCATTCTATCTGTCTGTCTGTCTGTCAGTGTGTCTTTGACCCTATTGTTTTCACTTACCCTGTTACATTGCTGCCGAAAATGTTGCTACAGGAGAGTTGGGAGCGGAAAATAAGCTGGGATGCAGAGGTATCTCATGAAACTAAAGGGAAGTTCCTCGAATGGACTGAGCAATTACCTAGATTTGAAACTGTCAAAGTTTTACTTCAGCGGATTGTAGGGTGTCATATTCCCTTCACACCTTCAGCTATGCCAGCAAATCAGCGTATGCTGGAGCTGTTTTTTGAGAAGTCAACACGGCGAGAACATAAGTGTACAGTTGCTATTTGCCAAGGCAAGAGGTGCACCACTTAAGCAAACCACAATTCCAAGACTCAAGCTTATGGCATGCTGTATTGGTGTTTGAATGTTAACCACAGTAAAGGAGAGCCTAGGTTGTGTTGATATACCACAGTATTTTTGGGAAGATTCTACCACCGCCTTAAGTTGGATCCAGATGGGTGAGAAGTGGGGTACCTGTGTACGAAACAAAGTAAATGAGCTGTTGACCAACTCACAGGAAGAAGAGTGGAATCATGTACCAGGAAGAATCAATCCAGCAGATTTACCTTCACGAGTATGCAACGTTCATGAGCTAAAGGATCCAAATGGTGGGAAGGCCCTGCCTGGTTGAAACTGTGTCAAGAGTCCTGGCCATGCAACGAAGAAGTAGTTGATGAAGAGGAGATACTCAGGGAAAAGGAAATGGAAACGGTAACCAGCGTAGCTTCTTCAATGGAGCCTCAGTGGTACTGTACCCGTAAATTCGGGAAGATGCCTGTTGGGAATCCATAGCAAAAGATGGATTGTTGTTTATTTTTCTAAATGGTCTCCGGCTATATATCCATCAGAAATTGCTCCAACAAGGTATTCGGGAACTTACACAGTATTGATCAATGGTATCGTTAATATACAACAAGATACACTGGCTCAGAAGCACACCTGCCTTTATTTCTCGGGGTCTCTGCAGGAGCTTAGCTCCAACCTAAAAACGGATCCACGATACCACTGTTTCTATTATATTTAAAATAAATCACTCGAAGACAACAAAGAAAAACGAACTAAGTTAATTTATTTAACAATAGTAAACTAAAACTAATATATAAACAATAAATAACAATAATTAATAAGTAAATTAATACACACATTCATACGCACTCCTCTACTACAACAAATACACTATTGAATTTACTATGCTGTCAGTTAAATAGAAACAAATTTTGACTGGCCTGAGCCTACCAGAAGTATTTAAAACGTTTAATACAAATACCTGCATGCCAAACATTCTTGAAGAGCTATTAAAAAGCCGGCACGCTTCTCGAATCACATCTGGCCACGCGCACTCATTCAGAGAATGACACACTCGATCAGCCGTGAGGCTGTCTTGCTTAAGAAGGCTGAGGACTGCTAACTCTCCACATTTCACAATAGACTGGCCTTGAGATATCTAACGGGAATACACATCCCTTCACATTTACTGTGGCCGTGCTGTCAAGCAAACAGTCGCCTTGTTTAAATTTACATTTTCTCTTTATAAAACTCTTCATATCTCACGCAATACTCAAACAATCACTTTCAGATTTTAACACTAGCAATCATGCACTCTCTCTCTCTCGACATTCTAGACCAGTGGTCACCAAACATTTAAGTGATTGGGCTACCTTACAGCTCATAACCCTTACCGTGAGCAACCCAACAAAGTAGGAAATAATACATGTTTTTGTTTAAATCACACAGTTGTTTATTACCCATAAAAATATACAAAATATACCTTCAGCATTTAAAAATAGCATGGTGTCCTGTTTTGAATACCTTTCTCTTCCCACGTGTAAAGAGGGCATTTAGGACTTGATAATCAGCCGTAATATCAAAATCGCAAAAATAGTGATACCAGACGGCTCATTTTCAGAGGCGATAAGGTTTATAAAAGCTCAATACGTGTCCTGTCCCGTAATATGTCCTTGAAGTGGTAAAACTTTTACCAGCTCTTCTTTTACTTGGAAATCATCAAAAATCATTCTTATAAAAATGGCCAACAGAGCTGTATCAACTACATAGGTTGATTCATCAAGTTGCGGGAAATATAACTGCAGCGGTGTAAGTCAGTTTTAATTTGTGAAACTACATCAGAACTCATTGATTCAACTCTTCTCATAACTGTATTTGAAGACAGTTGAATAGATTAAATAGCAGAGAGTATCTCAGCTTTGTTTCTAAAATTGTTAAACCATGTATCTGCAGCTTCTAAATTGCCTCTTTGATTAATTCATCCTATTTTTATTTTTTTTATTTTGAGCAATACTTTTGGAAGAATGAAAAGATGCCTCAGTTGCTGCTTTGTTTCTGTCTAATTTTTTGAAAAAAGTAGATTGTTGAACTTTTAATAGAGATTTCAGTTGTATTATCTTCTCTTTCCTTAAGGAAGAATTCTGAGGAAAATCCTTTTAAATACTGGAGTTAACGGTATTGTAATGACGTTCGACGTTTACTTTCTTCCCAACTGCTAAACTTGGCATTACAAAGTAAGCACACACATTATTTGTCCTTTACCTGGGTAAAAAATAATCATTTACCCTTTCAACATGAAAATGATAAGTTTTTTTATTTTTTGCTGGAACTCGCCATAATTAGAACAGTCCATAGTCCGCAGTATGCATAAAATACAAGAAAAATAAAATAACCTGCACTGACGATCACACACCAGACACTGACTGACAGACCCGCGGGACGCGTAGTGGGAATCAGAATGATGAGTAGTGCAGATTAGCTAACTCAAGCGCTGCGTCTGAAATTTCCCCGCGAGCTACGGTTTGGCGAACACTGTTCTAGACTGTCGGAGTTGTTCAATCATATTTAACAACTTTAAAAGCACTCATTCTAAAAACATTCATTTAGAAATACACCATAATTTAAAAAACATCGAACAAATAATTATTACAAAATTATTTCCCTAACTAAATAATTGCGACAATATTTACAAGTATTGGATCGTTATGTTTAACGTTATATACTGGACCTTAACTCTCTTTCAACAATTGGATACCTATCAGTAAAAAGGTGCTAAGTGCCATTTTTTGAAAAAAGCATTTTTTAAATAGAATGGTGCTATGTGCGATGTAGCATTACATATCAAAAGGGCTAACTCCTCAGTGGTTTCGAAGGACCTTCCAAGAGCATCACAAGATGGCACTGGTGGTAAGTCCTGCAGCTCTTTCAGAAGAAAGGTGCAATGTGCCAATCATTTGTTCTCATTTCCCTCCAATATGTGCATCATTGACAGAATTGTTCAAGGAACTTGAATACTCAATTACTAGCAGTTCGTACTGGTGGGAACCTGTGTACAGATAGCGTAGTTTGTTTCCTGTTGGACACGCGACTTTGCCGCGCATTAGCCTCGCAAAAAAACTCTAAAACTACTGCTCCGATTTCAATGAAAATGTTATAATTTGTTCCCATTATGGTAGACAGTGTTTAGAAAGTGGTATGAACGAAATCGAATTGGCAGTATTTTAAAATGAATGTAGCCTACATTACTAAGCCACGCCAATATTGAATCTAATAACTTTACGGACAGATGGTGACACAGTGCATCCACTTCAAAATCTTCTATGAGCAAAGATAACATCCCATTACATACCCTTTGATCAATACGTGCAACAAAATAATAGTTAACATAACAGAATCATTCATATCTCTACAGTATATACTGTATAATCCAATTACAGCGAATTAAAGTATGTTATAAAATATTACATTTCACGTTAATGTGTTTATACCAACATCACTAATGTGAGAACGTAGCCTACTACTAACAGTAAGGATGTCAATATTGTTAAGTTCTCAAGGTAAGTTCGATAGATTTGTGTTACTATGAAAACAATTCCGTGTCGTTTTACAGAGTTCATTACAATAACGAAATTCCATTTCGTTACAGTGTCCATTACAATGCCATGGAGAGGAAGAGCTGACAGAGGTCGTCGAAGCCAGTTAAATGCGCGGCGAGCTACTTCACGTGCAAACCACACTGATGACCAACGAGCGACGAATAATGAAAATAGTCGTATTGCCATGTCTGACTTACGTTCGAGAGCGACTGAAAACGAACGAAAAGCGAATAGATTCAAAATGCAATTAGTTCGTGAATATCAAACACACCGCCAGCGATCACGACACAATGAACATGACCGATTGCGCCGACGCGATGTTCCTATGAACCTGGAACGTCAGTTGACCGAATTAGAGAAGGAGCTCATTCGGCGTGATTTTCCGAACGTAGCGCAGAACTTCAAAAACCTTAATTGGCTGACCGAACGAGCCATATTGGCAGCGAGAAATAAAGATCGCAACGAGTCTATTCAAAATTTCATTCCGTGACAGTTGTTTTCCTTCAAATCGGCTGACACAGTTAGCAACCAGGATGAGGTAGTCAGATATCTCACAGAATATATTACAACAATATCCACTTTACAATACAAAAATGTATTGTATTGTAAAGTGGATATTGATGTAATATATCATAATCAATACGGGAAAATCTAGAATAATGAAAAAGTCATAGATATTCATCTCACAGAATTTATTAATTCGCTGGATTTGCCTGGATTGCCACCTCACAATTTGCAATTGGAAGTAGGCTCAGTCATCATCATGTTGCGTAACATCAATCAACTTCGACTATGCAATGGAACACGACTGGCTGTGGAAAAGCAAATGAACAACGTCATCGATGCGACGATTATCAAGGGAAAGTACCTAAAAGGAGAGGTTGTTTTGATTCCCAATGATTCCACCGGACGTGCCATTCGATTTTAAACGGTTGCAATTCCCCATTCTTATGGCCTTCGCAATGACCATCAACAAATCACAAGATCAGTCATTGGAAGTTTGTGGAATTAACTTGGAGTTTCCGTGTTTCGTGAACGTACAACTGTATGTCACGTCTTCGCGTGTCGGAAAGCCGTCATCTTTGTTTAATTAGCACGTAAAACATTCGTAAAGACTAGTGGACTTTGCACCTTTCACAACTTCTAACATTTCACTCAAACAGAATTCCACAGTTTTCATATTATGAACCTATATCTCCCACTGGATAGCAAGGAATACTATATCTGTATGTTATTCAAATAAGAAGAATAAATACTCACAAATAAGCTGACTAAACACTTTTTACTATATTACTCAATGTTCATAAAAATGGCACATAGCACCTTTCTACTGATAGGTATCCAATTATACTTCTCTTTCTTCTATATACAATGTGATCTTCACATATACTTTCTTAAACATTCACTAATGTTCTTATACTGAACACACTTTGTCATAATTAGTTTTATAGACAATATCAGTCAAATGCGTTCAACCACCAAAGGTCAGTTGCACGTAAATACTCATCTCCGTGTTAATAAAAGTTAATAAAGGTATGTAGACAATTACTTTCTCAATTTATCCTCCGCTTATCAACGCTCGTGCCATCACTCCTAAGTCGAAAATTTACATATCTGGGAGTTCTCAACACAGTGACTCCTCTTCTATTAATGCCATGTTCTTATCAAAAGAACCATACTTCAGTAACTTCCCTCCAACGCGGTAAAACCTTCGCCTGAGTACACACTTCTCTCCACATAACCTCATATATCCCCAGTATATGGTATTAACATCACCTCTACTATGTTGAACAATGCTTAACACAATCATTGTTACCAACATCTCTTCTGTAGGACTTGCATTTAAATTACTGGCATTATCATCAGCATTGTAACACTCAATCGCTGGCATATTGAACTCTTCATCCTGTTCCTAAAAGAAACTTCCTTTAAATAAAGAACGACCTTAGACAAGTCGTGTATGACCTCTAAGTTTACTTCATAAAAAGATACTTAATTGTCCTCCGTATTGTCACATATACAATTAATAAAAAATACTGTTTCGTCCACCTTTCTGATCTAGCTTTAAATTACACGCCTATGCAATGTCAGGTCCACAATACGACGTGACACCACATATAGTGTATAAATAACCACATATATTGTTTGTCATGCCCATTGGAACTCAATTTTGACTAGGGTAAACCAGCTTCGAATCCCTGTCGTAAGATAAAAATTATCTTCTATAAAGTTATATTTCCTAATAAAATTAAATGATTAAAGCTCTTAGCTTTCTCAAATAAAGTACGGATTGTCAATTCCGCAATGTGTCTCCATTCGATGCAATGAATGTCTATGAGTATTTGACTTCTATCATATCCTGACGAATATTTCTTGTCAGAGCGACGTAAAGTTCATAGTAATTATGATGATATAACAATTTCATTCGTGTTTGCTTCTGTCCTTGATGACTTCTTTACAATGAAGTGCCCAAATTAAATTACTTAAAAAGAATTTAATTGGCATCCACGACTAAATGTCTACAGCCTTAAAACAAAATAAATTCAAAACGTCGAAAGTTAAAATGACTGGTCTTAAATAAAGAATACCGATTCCTTAAACAAATATACATATCAGTTCAGAAACTGATCCGTAGAATAAATGTAAAAATGATGAAAGACGATCATCTCAAATGATCTTGTAGAATAAAATCTTGTTACACACATGAAGAATAAATATATGTCGAAACATGGAAATACATGAAATATGGAGTAAAAGGTTGGCTCAGAATGTCACTATATAGCTCTCAATATAAAATAAAATAACACTGCTGCCTTATCAGACGATATCTAGAAGATCAATTTAAGCATTTGGGAAAATACTTAGATGTTCCTCAATCCAAGATACTAAGTTGGACCTCAATTCGTTTCCACAGACCAGCAATCTCGGGTAAGGAAAGACGTTTCCTCTCCGGTAATCAACAACCTCCGTCTGGCATCGAATGACATCCTTCTGGCATAATTCTTCTGGGTTACCGGGAACTTCCCTGGGCATCTTGGCAAATCTTCTTATGGTGTATCTTCTTTCTCCGTCATAGATATAGTTCAGTGTCATCGTTGAGTAATATCGTAGAAATATTCATATAGATGATTAATGAAATATTTCTAGAGCTCGTAGTTGTTACATAAAGTTCGTGAAATGACGTTAATGCACCAGATGTAAGAGTACATAACGTCTACATTCTGAAGTATTCTGGTTAACGAAGCTCCATGTTGCATCTAAATCTCTGCTTCAAATATGTCCCTCACGCATAACGTTCTTATCTCTTCATCGCAACATCGTGATAAATATCGAACAACAAGTCCTGATGAATAGTAGCAGTCATAATGAAAATGTTTATATACTGCTCCACTGTGAAAGTAAAGACACTGTTACTCACTTGGCTTGCGTTTACTGCTGTCTCGTTTCAACGAAAATACTTTTCAGCTTCGATGTCCGTCACTTTTCTAATTCACTTTTAATAAGTCTATAACTTCGAAACTATACAATCTGTGACGCTTAAATTTCAGCAAATACTAATATACTCTACGATACAATTATTCAGTTGGCCGAAATCTATTCTCAATTATATGTGAGTAAATGCAATATTACTTACTTGCAAACTTCGCCTAGTTTCAGAGCACTGGGATCTCCAATATCGACCCGGCGATAACGCTGTCTCCACGAGTGGTCTCAATACCGTACTCGGATAAACCTTCGGGATCTCCGTTAACCCGGTAAACACATCTACACTCTTCGAAGTCTGTAGGATCAAGAACCTCGATGCTTGGGTCTCCCTCTCCAAGTCGAAATTTTGACGCCCATTTCTGACTCCTTCCATAAATTTAGCGCGCACTTTAACAATGCTTATTACTCCGTAGTTGGACCTTTCGGCTGCTTTTAAAGTCTCTGTAATATTTTCCTTTAATATTCTTCTCATTACCAATGAATAAAATATCCTTCTTGGGGCCTAAATGCATAAATTCTCCATATAATATAGTTGAAGGTATTCCCGTCTTCACTAAGAGCTATCCTCATTGGCTGGATGCTTATGTCCAATGACATAAATTATAACAATAATTATTATAGTCCTTAGCAAATTCACAGTTGCTATGTCGATTTCAACATTCTAGAAGCCTCTATTGCGCAACATATCACGTGATCGGAATCTCCCTGCCTGCTCTCCTCGCAAACACGACTGGTTTGCGTCAAGTTCCAGCATTTATATTGCCACGTTAAAATGTATCATGGGCTTGGAAAATATTCTCATTTAAGTCCCAAATAATTCATTTTTGGGGGGCAGTACCTCAGGTATTTCTCTTCATATACGAAAATTGTCAGGATGCTCACCTGGATGCGGAGATATGCTGACAACTCAAGAAAGACACCATTGGAAAGTGTCCCATATAATAAGACCAACGCCGGATTACCCGTTATGTGGAGGGCTGGGTTTGGTACTCATCGGCCATTGTGGTCTACAACCTGACAGACCTTGCTTGCTCTGCTATTGAGCCCGATAACGTCGAAGTTACTAAAAACATAGTTCGAAATCGGCACCTGAAATCGCCGATAAACATTAGTTATAGTTTTAGAAGAAATAATTATTTAAACGACGCGTCGACAATTAAAAATAGTTAATAGTATTAATCTTCATTACCTTCGGCCTTGGTAGCCGAGGCTCTACGAGCCAAGGCTCGACACTACTGCCCGTGCTAAAGCCCCATCATGGAATGACAATGATATAGCTCTTGTCCCACCCACAACACTGAGTTCCTGGCCGCGCATGCGCACATCATCCAGAAACCACCAATCAGCTTACAGTGGCGACAAGATGAAATGAAACAAGTGAAGACACATACCCGTCTTCACATGTTACCAAAACATTTTATCTGGACAAGGCCATATCAATACGGGAAACAAACAGTTCCCACTACGTTTATGTTGACGATGAATTAACTTAAAACGGATTTCGAAGCCTTTGGTTAAAACCTACCTTTGACAATAGCCAAGGTCTCCCCACATACAGTACAGCTCACTTCACAATAACATGCAACATACAAGGTACAGAACTTCACAATAAAGATACAACGATTTCAATTACATGCAACATTCCAGGTATTGACATGCACAATTACTTTCCAAAATATTTTCAGTGTCATGCAGTGGCAATAGTGTCTACTAGCATGCATTTTAAATTCATTTAAGGGGAAGCTAATAATTCTTTATTTCTTCATTTTCCTAATACGGGGTTTGAAAATTAAAATCTTGAGGTAAGCAACGAAGTTTTTAGACGAAATACGACGACGGCCGACAGGACACGAGGGCTCCCGACGGGCCACGGAGAGGGCCGACAGCAGGGTTTGAATATTGTGTCAATTTCAATTGTCACAGTTCTCCCTCTGCGAAAGGTCAACCAGGGGTTCAGCAGTTGATTCCGCAGGGCGCATGCAAGGCATGGGTAGGGCTCACCGACTGACAGACTGTCATGTCTGTCACAGCTAGGCATCTTCACGTTGTGGTAGCAGGCACCTCCACTCCAACCAGCAGAATGGCAGACACTTCCACCAGATGTTAATTCGTGTATGGTGACAGCAGCTAGAGCTCATTGCTTCCGCCACCCAAGATGAAAGGCAACTAGAACACAATCAAAACACAGCAGAAGGGAGCACCACCAAACACTGCACCATGGTTAGATCTTATCACCAGTCACCATGTCGTTTCATTCCAACCGCTAGAACGCGCACTAATCGCATACTTTCGAAGAACTTAATTATCGAATTTTACTCCCGTGACAACTTGGTCACATTTCAAGTATTCTCTTCAATGGGTACTGGAGCAGGTAATCAACTTCCAGTACAAGCTTTCGATCAGAAGACTTTAATCAAGAAATAAATTTTAACAACAGAAGGGGGCATAGGAAACGAACATCACATTCCGATGTTCGGGCAAAGAAAATCAAGTTTCCCACCAAAATCCTGCGTTCACATTCTAAGATGAATTAATTAATGGGTTTCGAAACGTGCTTAAATCACATAACCTCTCAATGACATGGTGACTTTGGCTCTCAAGTAAATTAATTAATTAAAGGTACAAGGTACCACAATACCTTCTGGTAAGTGCCAGACAATACAGGTATATTGATTTGATTGACCTTATAGGCTCAAATACACAGGCTGCAGCATGGCTTTAAACTTTACATGTAACCGCTCGCAACAGACACAGAACCGAACCAACACAGTTCAACAAGCTTACCAGCAACAAAGTTTCTAAATTAAAACAGCACTTCACCAGGACAACTCACACCAGAAACCCTACTTCCATGGCACGATCACAACACTCAGTCAGCATAGACAATCATTAACAACTCGCATTCAACAGAATACCACATAAACCATAACCTCACTTCCAAGTCACGAAACACTTCTCATTCCTCACATGCACTTTTCAACATCAGCCCCTGCGACACATGCAACACTCACAAACAACACTTGACAACATTCAACAATTCTGCCATAACCTCCGATCATCAACCTAATCCTCATTCAACACCAAACAATCCACTCAACGCCCAGTCAATAACTCAATCAACAATCCGCTCAACCATCTTCTAAACATCACAGTGCTGCTCAACTCCGCACCATGACGAACCTTCACAGCCCATTATTTCACAGTCAGCACACTCATTTCATGCACCGAACCTTAATGTAACCAACCTGGCACACAGTTAACCTTAACAATCACAGTGCAACCAATCTACACCAATTCATCACAAGTAGCAAGACTACTACCAACTTTCCAATAGGTCACTCAATGCAACCAACTAATCATCATGGGTCACTAAACAGCAACCATTCTTCACTGGGTCACCCAACCCATACTCACCATGGGTCACTTATGTAACCAACTCACCAGGGGTCACTTAATGCAACCAACTAATCTCAACACCTCGCAACAGAAACAACTACTCAGTAAGGAGTTCCCATAATTCGTCCGTCAAAGCAGACAATAAAATTATTAAATTTACCCCCCTTAATATCTTCTAATCTTTCCAATTGCTAAAACGAAACTGGCTCGAAACAGCTGCCACCATGCCTCGACGATAGGAAGTAACCACCTGCATATACTTCGCAACGTTAATATCCACCTGCATATACTCCACCACGATGTATCCACCTGCATACACTTCGCAACGTTAATTTTCAGGGAATGAACATCCTGGAATACATTCGAACCTCGGGGTATAACCATCCCGAAATTCAACTGAGTCACTATCAGCAACTAACCGTCCGTAGGTGCCTATGACGTCTGTATAACCAGACAAAATTTAAATTTTCCCAACTAATCAATTTCAGAACCAGACCTTCCGTCGAACTCTAAACTTCCTCCAGCCATCCTGCAAATCCACAGTTCACCATAGAAAGCATACTAAGCTTCATAACATTCCGGCCTTCGAACTCCGAAGAGATAAACTTCCAGTCGTCTTCAGAAACTGGCCTAAACACCTGCCACGTGTCGCAGCGAAAGGAAAACATCTGCCTGCATATACTTCACACGAAGTACCCACCTGCATATACCTCCCATGAAGTATCTTAATAAGGTCAATAGGCACCACTCGACAACCATCTCACATCATCAGGGAATAATCATCCTGGAATTCACTATCCTGGACTTCAGGGAACCACCCTCCTGAAACCAACTCGACGAACTAACTCACTCCCATATCCACCTAACCTTAACAAGGACCAAGATTAGCTAGCACTATTCCCCATAAAACAGTACCAACCAATGAGGAACCAAAACAATAGACCAAGACTGGCTAGTACCACTTCCCATAAAATAGCACCAACCAACGAGGAATACAACAACAACAACAAATACCTACTAGATACTATCAAAATGACAACAAGAAAATACCCTTGATAATGCTTCTCAAGTATCGACACAGAAGTACCGACCAAGAAACACTAACCAATTACCTTCTAATATTTCCACAGAAATACTAAGCTAGACAATAAACACTACCAAGTACCAGCACAGTAGTACCGACAAGCATAATTCCAAGAATCACACCTCGATACACAAATACCCATAAGAGTACTTACCAAATAAGGACACTAAATTTACAACAACAAGAATTGCCAATACTCACTCAGAATACCAACTTAACAAGTACTCACACCGAAGCACCAAGTACCAAGAAGGCACTTAACACACCGGAAATAAAAACAAACAAAATACCCTCAAACACTAAAACGTATGATGTACGACCTTCACCAGCCCGAACGACATCAAGAGTCAGAAGAGCATAGCAATGTCGACATCACCAACCCTCACTGAAAGCACCAGAATCATAACAAACAGAGACTGGGTACTTCCGCTAGGTTGGTATCACTTCATCAGCAGTACCTTAACTAACTCTAACTCCCCAAAAGACACCACTGCTCAACACAGCCATTTCACCAAACAATACTAACAAATACCAACCACAGTTAGTACGAGAGAACGAAATATTCTACCAGAAAACCAAATAGCCACACAGGATATCGAGTACCAATCAGGCAAGGCACTCACACTCACTAAGTAAAAATATTTTAGCACTAAAAATAACCTTGATGAACGGGGCACTCCAGCCCAAGCAACATTAAGGGTCAGAGAGAGCGCAGAATGCCCGACATCAACACCACCAAAAACACCCACCACTCCTGAGGCGCATGTAACGCCCTAACCACTCACCACAACAAACACACTAGCACTCACGCCAATATCATTCACACATGTCCAGGCACGTTCTTCTTCACCCGCCAAATCAAATTTCGAAGTTGAACCTAAATAAAATTTTCAATTTTTACAATTCACCAACTGAAGATCAAAACCTCTCCATGATTAAGCAATAGTACACCACTACCATCTCATCCTAGCACCCACTCGCTGCTGACACCATGACCTCGGCATCACATTGCACTGAACAGCTGATCTAATAAGTACCAACCTCACAACTGATGTAACACTTAACCTCAACAAGAAGGAATCTCAATCCTCGAAACGATTTAAAACCTGGAAAATTCTCCGCTGAAAATGAAATCTGCAGCTGCACCACTGCTAACCTGAAATAAATTTCAAAGAAATTTCCCATCACCCGACCTAGATCAACTCTTCATAACACTGCACTCGCTGCTGTAGGCACTTACAGTACACAACCGAAGTTCACCTGCACGTTCACTGAAAATACATAAGACTGTTGTACTACTAAAATCAGGTTACAACTCAGCACTACCCACCTGAGCACAGAGGATTACTCGCAACTAAATTGATAACTCTCCTCCAGATGACTTTAGTATCACTCGGCAATTCACCGGAACTACTATTTTCACGAGATCACTTTGGCAACACTGCCAGAAATATTTCAGCACGGTACAATTGTAGCACTTTTCCAATCACTCGAACTTTACACAGCAGAAGAAGCTATGAGCTCTTTGCTCGCCACTGTGCAGAGGTAAAATAGTAACTAAAATAAAACACTGTATCATCTGGGCATACCTCGCGATCTTCTGCAGCACCAACACCACCGAAATAACCAAACATAGGCCAACAGTCAAGCCAACACCGTCATTTGAGAAGTCACATGTCTTGAGTGTCAGCTTAACAGCTGATCTTGACTCGTCTCTTGCACGTACACGTACAAGAGAACGCCAGCAACGCTTCGAACCCGTACATTAGCATGAAAACAAGAACACAATACATCCATTAGTAATAACACTGGTTAGACCCCTACCTAACTGATTAAGTTAATATTAAATGTTAAAACTTTGCCCGTAACTCCCCGCAAATTTAAGTTATGTTTAACAAGACCTGCCGGCTTCAGAAAATCGAAAACCACGATCTATAGCTACCATAATTACTGTCCCATATAATAAGACCAACGCCGGATTACCCGTTATGTGGAGGGCTGGGTTTGGTACTCATCGGCCAATGTGGTCTACAACCTGACAGACCTTGCTTGCTCTGCTACGTATATATGAAGTTAACATAACCTTTCTTTCCTTAGGGGAGTATTTCAGCTCTGTTGAGTGCTGACCTACCAAGCTTACGATCTTGACCACTATGGTAGTTGGATAAGTGTAACCTCTTCAAGTATATCAAATATGCTACTTCGATAATCAAATGAAATAATGTTTTCCAAAACCAATAAAATATATAATATATTCGTAAGAATTCTCAAGGTACAGATGCCAATAGGCAGAAATAGTAGTTGATCAAAAATTCATTCATGGCGGGCGAACAATGGAAGTGGGCGTGGCATCTTGCACGCAAAACCAAACATGATTAGGCACCTCAGGCTATCGAAAATCCGAAAATTAGGTAGAACACGGTATTTAGATATTGAAAAATATCTTCCAAGTTTGCGTCAAATCACAACGCATAATAAACATTTAACTACTTTGGTAGTTTAGAAATCATCATGAACAAACAACGTACGATCGTCCTTCGTGCATTGAGCATTGCAAAATCAAGCCAAATCGAATTTATGTAGCTTGCGCAAGAGAAATTATTCAAACCACAATAAAATCAAGCACAAATAAAATATCAATAATATAATCAAATTAAATCACTAAATTTCCACAAATTGATTTGAGCCCGATAACGTCGAAGTTACTAAAAACATAGTTCGAAATCGGCACCAGAAATCGCCGATAAACATTAGTTAAAGTTTTAGAAGAAATAATTATTTAAACGACGCGTCGACAATTAAAAATAGTTAATAGTATTAATCTTCATTACCTTCGGCCTTGGTAGCCGAGGCTCTACGAGCCAAGGCTCGACACTACTGCCCGTGCTAAAGCCCCATCATGGAATGACAATGATATAGCTCTTGTCCCACCCACAACACTGAGTTCCTGGCCGCGCATGCGCACATCATCCAGAAACCACCAATCAGCTTACAGTGGCGACAAGATGAAATGAAACAAGTGAAGACACATACCCGTCTTCACATGCTACCAAAACATTTTATCTGGACAAGGCCATATCAATACGGGAAACAAACAGTTCCCACTACGTTTATGTTGACGATGAATTAACTTAAAACGGATTTCGAAGCCTTTGGTTAAAACCTACCTTTGACAATAGCCAAGGTCTCCCCACATACAGTACAGCTCACTTCACAATAACATGCAACATACAAGGTACAGAACTTCACAATAAAGATACAACGATTGCAATTACATGCAACATTCCAGGTATTGACATGCACAATTACTTTCCAAAATATTTTCAGTGTCATGCAGTGGCAATAGTGTCTACTAGCATGCATTTTAAATTCATTTAAGGGGAAGCTAATAATTCTTTATTTCTTCATTTTCCTAATACGGGGTTGAAAATTAAAATCTTGAGGTAAGCAACGAAGTTTTTAAACGAAATACGACGACGGCCGACAGGACACGAGGGCTCCCGACGGGCCACGGAGAGGGCCGACAGCAGGGTTTGAATATTGTGTCAATTTCAATTGGCACAGAAAGAGTCAAGGGGGAGATAACAGTTGGCGAGATGCAATCGTCAGAGCGACTACTCGTTAGACTAGTGCAAGAAAAAGTCTTCCCTGAAGAAAGAAATTCCCCGTTGAAGTCACCATGTACTTTCAAAGACGCAGAGGGGATTGTACGAGTGAAGACCAAGGTAGTGGCGAGAAAAGACAGCGAAGATTTTCGATGCTCAATGGTTCTACCACGCAAGCATGGTTTGGTTCAATTCCTAATACTCGGAGAACATATGAAGATGCTACATGTTGGCACTCACATTTTATTTTCTCGCTTGAGGGAACAATTTTGGATTATATGTGGACGATTGAGTATTCGGAGTGTAATATCAAGATGTATGAATTGCAAGAGGCATGCATCAAAGCGCGTAGAGGTACGCCCAGGAACGCTACCAGAGGACAGGATCAAGAATGCGGCTATCTTTGAAGTGACGGGAATAGACCTTACTGGACCCTTGATATTAAAAGGAGGACAAAAGGTCTGGATAGTGATTTTTACATGTTCTGTATACATAGCAATACACTTAGAGATGTGCAGCAAACTCACGACAAATGGATTCCTGTTGTCCCTTCGGAGGTTCATTGCTCGTAGAGGAAGACCAAAGGAGGTCTACAGTGACAACGGCACAAACTTCACGGGCACCGATAATTTATTTCGAACTATCGATTGGAAACAGATAGAGAGAGAGTCTACAGTGCAGCGAATCCAGTGGAAGTTTAACCCTCCAACGGCTACCTGGTGGGACGACTGGTGGGAGCGCCTTATTCAAGTGGTGAAGAGAAGTCTGCGACGGGTACTGGGGAAAACTTCAATCAATTACGAAGAGATGTCGACACTGCTATGTGACAGTAAGGCCTTGATCAATTCTCGTCCAATCACGTATTTGCCTGAGAACCCAGATGATCTCATCCCTCTTACCCCTGCAATGTTTCTGCAAGATGGCATTAGTGTAGGAACTCCTGATTTGGATCAATTGGATTTAGTGAATTCATATAAGAGACTCCGCTATAGCCTAAGCAGCAACTGCGTCAGGACTTACGGAAAGGATTTAGGGATGAGTATTTGAGTCAATTAATTCAGAGACCTAAGAAAACTCAATCTCCGATTGTGAAGGTAGGGGATGTGGTTCTTATTGGATCTCATGGGAAGAAGAGGATCGAGTGGCCCTTGGCACGAGTGTTGGAAGTGTATCCTGGAAAAGATGGTGTTGGAAGAGCTGCAAGACTGAATACCGTTTCTGGTGAATTAATTCGATCAATGCAGAGATTGTTCCAATTGGAGAGCACTGCATTAGAGACTATCTGGGGAACTGTGTTCTTCGGAGAATGCTGATTCCCCATCACCGGGACTGGCTGCTTCTGATTCTACCAATCGTGCAGACATTTCCACAAGGATAGTAGCAACCAGGAGTGGAAGAACGATTAAAATTACAAAAAAGCTTTGTTTGTGATTTGATATCGAACTTTCCAGAAAGTGTGATTTTTTAAATATTAGATGCATTATGTTCCATTAAAAGTGAGGAGGATGTGGAGAACCCCATAGTATTTATTCATTTTGTTTATCATTTAGTGTTATAGTAGCTCAAAGTGCTCGAACTTAAATAATTTGCTTTTGGTTGGCTATACTGTATGGTTAGTACATTTGGAAGGACTGTTGTGTAAAACGGTTAAAAGTACGGCGGCTGTGAAATCTTGTGTGGAAATATGTAGCTGTGCTTGTTTGGAAATAAATACAATATAATTTTCTACTTCGGGATATTCAGTTAGGTAAATTGAATGGTTCCCAAAATTGTCATTTGAACCAACTTAAGCATTAAAATCACCCATCAAAATAACATTGACGTTTTTATCCACAATTTCAAATTATTAAATTTCTTCATGCATCTCTTCTATCTCCTCATCCATATTATTGGTAGTGGGGAAATACACTTGTATTATCACTATATCTACTGAGCTTGCTTTTACCTTTATCATCAAGGTTTTGTCACTAATATGATGCTAGTAGTGGTTTCTGATTGGTTCTACAGCCACCACCACCTCACCCACCTCACAAGATGGCGGCCGTAGCTTAACTTAACCTAGCCTAACCTAACAAGATGGTGGCTGTAGGTTATCTTAATCTAGCCTAACCTAACAAGATGGAGGCAGTAGGTTAACTTAACCTAGTCTAACCTAACTAGACGGCGGCCGTAGCTTAACTTAACCTTTGACAAAGGGCATAACTACACGTTTGTTGATATTTCCTGAACCCATTGTCGGATTTTGACAAATGAGGTGTCGTAGGACTCGGGGTAACGCCACCTTTCCTATGGACAACTTATATTCACCACAAAATAAAACCTACCCCTACTAGGGGAAAATACTACTTTTTAGGTAAATGTGGCTTTCCATGAGTAACATGCATGAGGTCCAACACCAGTTTGAAATTAAACTTGTTCCACAATGAAACGCATGCATACAACTGGATGCCGCTTTGATTTAACATTTTTGTTTTTTGTTTTTACGCAAGCGCACTAGGGTTTTTTGCAAGAGGGTGGAACTAAACGGGTGAGTAAATGTGTTCTAGAGCAGGGGCTAATGTATACACTCAAGTACATGGGATACATGCAACTATCCCATGCAGTTTTTATGGAGGATAAGACAAGCCTGTGATATATGATTTAAAACAAACCAACTCCTGCAGTGTATGACGTCATGTGAAGCAGGTGTTACAACCGAATTCAAGGTCAGCGTTAGGTTAAGAAAGTGTGTGAAACATAATTCTTGCTGACGTAGAATGTTAGTAAAACATGATCTTGCCACTGGAAGCAAGGTGTTGTGTTACAGGATGCAGGTGTGTGAAACATGATTCTTTCAGACGTATGACACCACGTGATGTAGGTATTTATTATCGACCATGAGAAACGTTACATTGACAGATATTTGAGTTGACACACATGACATAGGTGTGTTTGTGGTATAAAAGGCTAGGGAGGAGGAAGACCTTTCTCACTTAGTACTTGAATCTCGTGAACGACAGTTGACATCGTGTTATCTCTACAGCTACCCTGTGTGTTGAAAGAGGACTTGAAAATACATTACTACTTTGGTAAGTTTTTATTATAAAATCATATTTAGTTGGTTATAAGTGCTTTATTATGTTCGAACTTTTACTGCTAGCTGTCAGTGGTAGTAGCATCTAGCAGCTTAAGTTGGAACTACTTAAAATTGGACCTGCTGGGAGCTCACGAACGTTCAAAATAAAGTGCCCTGCTATGATCATTGGATGTAAATAATTTTTTATTTTACTTTGATTTATCTTTTATTGATATTTGTGATTTTCTTTCTTTTATAGATTATTTGGAAAGTGATCATTATGTACAAGTGTGGTGAATGTAATAAACAGTTTTCAAGACCTGACAGCCTTCAACGCCATGCAAACGCTAAACATAACCTTAAACTGTTTGTGTGAGGTAACTGTGCTACCACATTTAACAGACAGGATAATCTTGCACGCCATGTAAATGTAGTACATTTCAGTTCAGCACCATGTTCGTGTTCAGTTTGCGAACTTGGTTTTTCTGGTGTAAAGCGATATCAATCCCACATGGTTGAATTGCATGGTGAACAACAGGAATTAAGAACTGCAAAACCATCAACTAGCACGGAATCACTAAATGAATGTAATGAAGTAGGGGGTGACCGTCCTGAAATAAATGTCCAAAAGCGTGAACGTTCTCAAGATTGTGAAAATAGTTATTCCACAAGAAGATTCAAGAATGGTGAACCTTCAATATCGCATTGTGATGTATGTAATATTGATGTACCTTCTTCAATAATTCATGGACATTTGCGCAGTATTAATCATAAAAATAACGCTTGCCTTGAAAGAAATTCTGCGAATATTCGACAAATTGGTAGTCCGTTTAAAAGTCGAATTGATAGTTACAGACTTCATTATGAAGAAAAGACTCAAGCATTGAAACATTAAAAAAAATGTTCAACCTAATGTGTTTGGCTTGGTAGATAATGTTTTAGTAGAGCATAAATCATTTAAAATGAATTTTGAACTCCTTGGGTTATATGTAAAAACTGGGAGTGAAGGTGAAATTACTGATATCAAATCTTGTAATACAAAAAACATAATTGTTAGTGAATCAACTAATGTCAGTGATATATACCAAAATATTTCAAGTGCTATCATTGTGAAGAGTGAAGAGTTCCAGGAAAGGGAGTCAGGCTGGGCGTTGGTTGAAGTCCTTTATTTAGAAACCAACATGAATAAATATAATCCCCTTAGAGCATGTTCATATATTGATTTACCAGTATGGATTAAACGGAAGAAAGTTTGTGTAAACGTTATGAATAGTGACCATGCATGTTTTGCATGGGCTGTAGCCTCAGCTCTCCATCCAGCAGTGATGAATGAAAGGAGAACATCATCTTATCCTCACTATTCCTCAGTGTTAGATTTAAAAGAAATGGAATTTCCTATGACGATAAAAGACATTCAACATTTTGAAGAGCTGAACAATGTAAGTATTAATGTGTGTGGAATTGAAAACGAGAGTATAGTAGGTCTCTATATTATACCCAGGAAAAAAACGGATGCTCATGTTAATTTACTATACATAACTACAGGTGAAAATGGCCACTATTGTTGGATATAACATTTAAGTAGACTTGTTGGTAGTCAACTATCAAAAGGTAAATCTAAGAAATGGTTGTGTGATAACTGTTTGATATATTTTAAGAAATAGGATCAACTAACTCAACATCAAAAATGGGATTGCAATCATGTTTGTACGGTAATGGCTACTCTTGGAAATAACACTCTAAAATTTAAGGACTTTGAAAAGTAGCTTCGAGTACCATTTGTTATAATATGCTGACTTTGAGGCTTTGCTAAAACCATTTAATACACGTTCATCGAATCCAACCAAACCTTTTACCAACTCCACTCACTTTCATGAACCTTTTAGCTTTGCATATTATATTAAATGTAGTTATGATGATTCGTTAAATAAGTTTGAACACTATAGAGGACCTGATGCACCTAAAGTTTTTATGGAAAGACTTGAAAAAGATGCAATCCGTATATCCTCTATTTTAGATACTATCATTCCAATGAAGACATTAACATCATCACAACAAATGTGTTTTGAAACTGAAACTAATTGTTCTATATATGTGGTGAATGTTTATATACAGATAGGGTTTGCGATCACGACCATTTAACAGGAAAATATCGTGGTGCTGCTCACCAAGAATGTAATTTAAAGTATAGAATAACTAAATTCATTCCAGCCATTCTACATAAAGGTAGCAAATACGATAACCAATTTATTGTAAAAGAATTTGGAGCTACAGATGTGAAAATTGATGTGATTGCAAATAATAAGGAGCAATACATATCGTTTACAAAATACATCAAAACTGACAATAAAAAACTATAAACCTGAGATTTTTATATTCATTCCGCTTTATGCCAAGTAGTGTTGATAAACTTGCTAGTAATTTAAGATCAGATCAGTTTCGTGAAATTCAACATGTCTTTCCTAATGAAGATGATTTTAATTAGATCCGTCGAAAGGGTATATTAACTGTCTGGAACGCCTTGAGGAGTATTCTTTACCTCCAAAAGATGAATTTTACAGTTCCTTAAACACAAGTGATATCAGTGATCAGGAATATTGTTGTACCCCTAGGGTACGCTACCCCCATCCCCTAAATAAAATCTCCAACAAATCATAATTCTAAACATTTAATTTAAAAACCTATAAATTAAAACTACAAAATTACAAGACTAATAATTAGCACCTACATGAGCCCAGGTAGCCTCATGTCCCAGGCAAAGACCCTGGAAAGGTTTACGACTTGGTAGGAATGTGAGGATTCCGCCGACCTAGCACAAGAAACCTATAAGAACCCCGGAGGTCATACACCCAGGATCACTCAGTCTGTCTTAGTGCTACCGACGTGACGAACCTCTGCTGTTGGCTGAATGGGTAAGTGTCTCAAGCGATCACTACACACCACCACACTACACTCACATCTCCCTGTGCTTGGACTGTAATTATTATTATTTGCTACCATTTGAACTGCTATTCGCCAGTGTACCTCCAAATCGAGGTACACATTAAATTCAAAAACACTAGAAGCCACTGGTCTTATTCTTTTATTTATTTAGCTAATAAGATCCTACCCTATTAGATTCTCCTTTAGGTAGGACCTAGAACTAGCCTTACTGTTTATTGTTTAATTGCTTCTTGACATTAGCCGAGCGCTATTGCTCAACGCTGACACCAGCGAATTCCCCGTTAGCTCGCCTGCCTACGACTCGCAGCAAACCGCGTGACGCAGCTGGCGCGCACAGAGTAATAATTTAATTACCTTCCCAAACACCCCCTTACCTAGAACTACCCCGTCAAGCAGCACATTGGGGAGTTCTCCTTGCTGATCGCACTGACGATCACAATTCACTAAAAACTCCATACCTCTTATAGCAGTTGCCAAGCTCGCCCCCTAATTTAGACTAATTTCATCCCTTAGGTTAATTATTTGTACAGGCCACCCTAACAGGAACCTTACAATATTTACATGCACAACGTGTATGGACTCAGTTTGGCATTCACACTTTAGGTGAATTTTCTGACATATAATTAAAGACATGTGTGTTATTGTTAGCAGATTTTTCTGAAATTTCCGGAATGTTTGTATGAAAACTTACGACCTTGACCCTTGTCAGTATTTTACTGCTCCTGGGTTAAGTTTCAGTTCAATTTTGAAAAAAAAAAACGAAAGTTAATTTAGAATTGATGACTGATATAGACATGATTAAGTTTATAAAATCATCAATTCGAGGTGGATTAAGCCAATGTAGTGGACGGTATTCTAAAGCAAATAATAAATACATGCCTAGCTACAACCCTTTTGAAGAGTCAAAGTACATTGTCTACCTCGATGCGAATAACCAATATGGTTGGGCTATGAGTCAATATCTACCACTGAAAGATTTTCCTGGCTGACCCAACCTGAAATTAATGTCTTACATGTTAACACTCTAAATGATAACGATGATAAAGGATATATTTTAGAGGTAAATCTTGAGTACCCTAAAGAGATACATGATGATCATAATGATTTACCATTTTGTCCTGAGACTATGAAATCTCCATACATCACATCACGAACGAAAATGTTAATTGCTAATGTGAATGATAAATGTAAATATGTAATACATTATCAAAACTTAAAACAGTGTCTACAGCATGGATTGAGATTAACTAAAATTCATCGCGTATTACAATTTCATCAGTCAGCATGGCTCAAACCGTATATTGATCTAAACAATAATTTAAGAACTCTGTCAACAAATGCTTTTGAAAAACGATTTTTATAAACTCATGAATAATAGTGTTTTTGGAAAGACTATGGAGAATGTTGATAAGCGAGTTGATGTAAAGCTGATAACAAAGTGGGAGAATGATGGTAAAAGGTATGGTGCGAGCAACTTAATAAGCAAACCCAACTTTAATAGCTGTTCAATTATTCATGAGGATTTAGTTGTAATACAAATGAATCGCCTTAACGTAACCCATAACAAACCCATATATGTGGGTTACACCATTCTGGAATTGTCAAAAACACTTACGTGTGAATTTTACTATGATTATGTAAAGAAAAACTATCATGATAATGCAAAATTACTCTATACAGATACAGATTCTTTTATTTATGAGTTTAAACCTGATGATTTTTATTTAGGATATCAAAACTGAGCTAAATAGGTTTGATACAAGTGACTATCCCAAGGATAATATTTACCATTTACCTCTTGTAAAAAAAAAGATTCTTGGAAAATTTAAGGATGAATGTGCTGGTATTGTTTTAGACACATTTGTAGGCACAAAATCTAAATCATACAGCTATATGACGATTGATGATATAGTAATAAAAAAAATAAAAGGAGTAAAGAAGAATGTTGTTAGTAAAGAGTTAGATATAAGTGATTATAAGAATTGTATAGCCAGTAACCCATCTATATTATATAAGAAAATGTGTGTATTTTGAAGTAAAAATCATCAGCTGTATACTAATTTGATGAACATAGTTGCTTTAAGTAATGAAGACAACAAACGATTCATTATACCCAGCTCATTTGATACTCTCGCTTGGGGAAACAGTCGCATTGACGACTATTACTTTACTTAAGTCTGATGTTCACTATATTGTATTATTATTTGTAGTAGTATGTTTATATTGTAATATATTTGTAAAAACTCTAAGAATAATGTATAGTGTTAGGCTACTGTAGTTTAGTAAAAAAGAACATAAGTAATACATTTTAGTGTAAAATGGTTGCTTTTTATATTACAGAAAAATTTTAAAAAATGTACAGAATGTGTGAACTAAACAAGGGGAATGTAAAACATGTGAAGTGGAAATTTTAATATCCATGTGTGAAAAAATGAAATGGCTACCACCATTTTAAAATTAAAAGACATACCGTAGTGATCTGGTAAACCTTATTTTTATTTCATAACAAAAAATGTACAGAATGTGTGAACTAAACAAGGGGAATGTAAAAAATGTAAAGTGGAAATTGTAAATATCCATGTGTGAAAAAATGAGAAATTAAGAAATGGCGATCACCATTTTTTAAAATTAAAAGATATTGTGATCTGGTAAACCTTGTTTTTATTTCACGACAAATAGGACTTTACAAAATAGAATACAAAGAAATACCAATTCCTCAATCCTTTTCATTGTTCATGTCCACTCATCATTAACTTTCCTTTTATAGCACTCATACAATGAGGGCTGCCAACCTTTCTCCCACTGAGGCATTATAGGATGTCAAACGTTTTTAGCTTTTTTCAACAATACTTTATCCGTCACACGTCTTAAAGCAAATGACTATGACGATAAGAAAGGTCGTGTTCTTTGCATGCTTGATCCAAAGAATTAATAGGTATTCACTTAACATAGGGTCTTGAGTCCATGATTTGGTACATGTTGCCAGATTTCTTTCACGGTATTGACTGTCACATAATAAATGAACAACTTTGAGAACACCAATAATTCTTCTTTTGTAAAACTATTTGCATATCGAGGGCAGATAACCTTGTAGTTCCACCCTTAAAACAACAACACTACCTCTTACATAGTTTGTGATGTTGATGGCTCCTGAGACGTGGAAGATGGATTAAACATAACTTTTACAACGTTGCTCAATGAACAATGTACTATCTTGAGTCACAGAACCGTATTTTTTCTTGGACATGCTTTTTATAAGTGTTTGAAATGGAGTATTACAAGAGAATGATAAAGGTCGAAAGGGTAAATAGAGTAACAAATAAAGAGAAATGAAACTGATACTTCCATATCAATTCTCAAGCATGAACTAATCTCCAGTAAAGTTCACTTGATAATATAAATAATAGTTTAAAGTGAGAGTAAAAGTGAGTGCAAAAGTGGGCGCAAAAGAGGGTGCAAAGGTAGGTTCAAAAGTGGGTGCAAAGGTAGGTGCAAAAGTGGGTGCAAATGCGGGTGCAAAAGTGGGTGCAATAGTGGGTGCAAACCGAGGATTTCAATGGAACAAGGTAGCCATTCCAAATAAATACTTAGCTAGGTTATTAAACGCTCATCTGTCCATGGATACTATTGTATTTGTCAAAGGAACTGAAAACGCGAATGGCTTTGACCGTTTCTACCCCCTACGTGTGAATGTGATAGTAGGCGCGATTGATAGTAGGCGCAATTGATAGTAGGTCCGATTGATAGTAGGCGAAATTGATAGAAGGCGCGAATGATTGACTAAGAGAGTGATAGTGGTAGCTAACCTCACCTAACCTAACCTTGTCACGTGACATGTTCTACAAATTAAGACTTGCTTTAAGACTAGCTATAACGACATAGAGGGAGGGGGTGGGCCTTTTCATTAAACCAAAACATTTTCTTTATTTGTCAGCCTCCCCCCCCCCCTCTCCTTGTATGACGTCATAGCCAGTCTTAACTTGAAGAACATGTCACGTGACGAGGTTAGGTTACGTGAGGATAGCTACCACTATCATTCTGTTAGTCAATCATTCGCGCCTACTATCAATTGCGCCTACTATCAATCGGACCTACTATTAATTGCGCCTACTATCAATCGCGCCTACTATCAATTGGGCCTTCTATCACATTCTCGCGTAGGGGGTAGAAACGGGCAAAGCCATTCGCGTTTTTCAGTTCCTTTGACAAATACAATAGTATCCATGGACAGATGAGCATAACTAAGTATTTATAGGGAAAGGCTCCTTTGTTCCATTGCACCCACTTTTGCACCTACCTTTGCACCCACTTTTGCACCTACCTTTGCACCCACTTTTAAAGTGAACTTTAATGGAGATTAGTTCATGCTTGACAATTGATATGGAAGTATCAATTTCATTTCTCTTTATTTGCTACCTTATTTACCCTTTGGATCTTTATCATTCTCTTGTAATACTCCATTTCAAACACATAATAAAAAAAGCAAGTCCAAGAAATAATACGGTTCTGTGACTCAAGATAGTGCATTGTTTATTGAGCAACGTTTAATCCCTATTGTGAAAGTTATGTTTAATCCATCTTCCTCGTCTCAGGAGCCATCAACATCACAGATTATGCAAGAGGTAGTGTTGTTGTTTTAAGGGTGGAACTACAAGGTTATCTGCCCTCGATTGCAGATAGTTTTACCAAAGAAGAATTATTGGTGCTCTCCAAGTTGTTCATTTATTATGTGACAGTCAATACCGTGAAAGAAATCTGGCAACACGTAACAAAATCATGGACTCAAGCCCCTATGTTAAGTGAATACCTATTAATTATTTGGATTAAGCATGTAAAGAACACGACCTTTCCTATCGTCATAGTCATTTGCTTTAAGACGTGTGGCGGATAAAGTATTGTTGAAAAAAGCTAAACAACGTTTGACATCCTATAATGCCTCAGTGGGAGAGAGGTTGGCAGCCCTCATTGTATGAGTGCTATAAAAGGAAAGTTAATGATGAGTGGACATGAACAATGAAAAGGATTGAGGAATTGGTATTTTTTGTATTCTATTTTGTAAAGTCCTATTTGTTGTGAAATAAAAACAGGGTATACCAGATCACAATATATTTTAATTTTAACAAGTAGTTCCGTGAAGAACTATACAGCCTATTTTCCTATATCCTGCTCATGTTAATTGTCTCTATCAACATACAAAATTACAGTTTAATTGCTGTAACAGATTCGTAGATATTGAGAACCGTCTAAATATTTCATATGGTCGCCAGGATGGATTTTTATTTTTGTACTCTTACATTAAGATTATTGTGTACGTGTGGTATTCAAACTTCAATCGCATGGTTAGAACACAAGAAGTAAAAACGAGATTTTAAAAGTACGCACACCAGCCATCTTGCGATTATGCAAACAATTGAAATAAATTACATGCCAGTGGATCAACATTTGTATAAGCATTTAACGTGCAACGTTTCACGGCACTCGGATAGTTAATTAGCGAGAAACGTCCATTGTGTGTACTTCGCGTCGCCGCCATGTTGGATTTGTGCTCACCAGGTTACTGAAAGTCCTATATGTGAACATATGTTCATAGTCTCTATGAACATTAAAAAAATCAGTTTGGTTGCTGTAAAAGATTCATAGATATTGAGAACCGTCTAAATATTTCAGAAGCTTGCCATTTAGGATTGTTATATGTATGGGCCATAGAGTTTATGTACCATTCAAGGACAATTATTGCCTAACTTCATTATTCAAACTTTCACTTCGATCGCATGATTACGACACAAGAATAAAAACTTAATTTTAAAATTTCGCACAGCCGCCATCTTGATGTTATGTAAACAATTGAATTAAATTAGATGGCAGTGAATTACAATCTGCAAAATCATTTACTGTACCACATTTCACTGCGCTCAGAGAGTTAAATCACGAGAAAAGTCTATTAAAATATTTCAAATTCGCTTGGTCGCCATGTTCGTTATGAACTTTATAGGTTTATGAAATATGCGTAGGTAAACTTGTATTAGTACCCTTTATCACCGTACAAAATTGCATGATGATATCTGTAATAGTTTCGGAGATATAGAATGTCAGTGAAATATTTCGCACAGCCGCCATTTTGAGGTTATGTAAACAATTGAACTAAATTAGACTCCAGTGCATTACATTGTGTATAAACATTAGCTGTACCAAGTTTCATTACGTTTGTATAGTTAAATCGCGAGAAATGTCTATTTAAAAGTCTCAATTTCGCTTGACCGCCATGTTGGTTTTGTAGTCACCAAGTTTTTGAAAGTCTCATAGGTGAACTTCTAGTAGAGCTGGGTATAATGAACCGTACACAATTTCAGGGTGATATCGGTAATAGTTTCGGAGATATTGAATGCTAGTGAAATATTTCGTACAGCCGCCATGTTGGATTGGTGAGACGTAACAAAATTTTACGGGCACGGTCGAGGTCACCGGGAATAGTGCTATGAACTTACCGAGTTTCATTGAAATCGCTCCAGCCGTTTAGATTTTATTAGGGGACACACACACAGTTAGAGATTAACGATACCGAAGAAGTTCATGATGCAGACAGGGAATCCGTTGAAGAACTCATCCTAGGAATAGAATCTAATATGGAAACTCTACTGCAGCCCAATTCGAGTGTACCTCCCCCCTCAGCGGCTAGTTCTTCAAATAGCGGTAGCATGCATGAAATAAGACTCCCTACAATTTCACTGCCTAAATTTACGGGAATTAGTTCTGAATTTGTTCACCTTCGGGACACCTTCCAGAGCCTGGTAATTAGTAATCATGCCTTAACAGACATACAGAGGTACTATTACTTATTGTCATGTTTAGCGGGAGAACCTCACAAACTAATTGAAAGCTTGCCTGTCACTGAAAGTAATTTCAGGGTAGCATGGGAATTGATCTTTCAGAGATGCCATAATCCCAAACTGATTGTAGACCTACACGTTAAGCAACTGTTATATCTTCCATCAGTAAAAACAGAATCGAAGGATTTAAGAGCATTGTTAAATCAACTGCGTAGTAACCTGAGCGCTATCGAAGTAATGGAGATAGACGTGACTCTCCACGAGGTTTTATTATCTCGCTTAGTGCTGGATCGAATCAGCCTCGATCTGAGAAAACAGTGGGAAGCTAAAACCTCAGATAAGAAGTTCCCCTACTTGAAGGATTTGGTAGCAATCTTGGAGAATAGTTGCCAAACGCTGGAGCTAATCAAACCTGAAAGACACCAAAGCGAAAAACAACAGGTGGCACCCAAACATGGTGGCGATAAGGGTGGTAAGAAGTCCTTTGTCACCACAGCTCCTCATTGTGAATTTTGTAAGGCTTCTCATATCATAATAGAATAGATTTCGTCAAGAAGTGTAAACTTTGCTTTAACTGTCTGGGTTCTAATCACACTTTGAAGGAGTGCAGTTCAGGAAATTGTCGTATCTGCAACAATAGACATCATACTTTGTTGCACAAGGAGCAGAGTACTTACAATACTTCATCTACAACAGAATCTAAACAGACTCAGCAGCAAACCTACTGTGTTGTGAAGAGCAACTTTAAGCATGTAGAAGTTCTATTGTCAACAGCTCTCGTAGTGGTTACAGAAAAAAGTGGAAATACGCATCAGTGTCGAGCTCTACTTGATAGTGCGTCTCAAATGCATTTCATGTCCAGGCATTTGGCAGTTCGCATGGGGATTAAATTGAGTCGGCACTCGATACCTATAAAGGGAATTAGTGACGTTAAGGCAACTGAATCATCGCATATTTGTCAAATCCAAGTTACATCTAGGGTCACAGACTACAGTACTTCTATTGTTTGTGCTGTGCTTCCTCGCATAACTGGTCAGCTCCCTACAGCACAGCTTGACACGTCTGACTGGCAGCTCCCACAGGACATTGACTTGGCAGATCCTCAGTTTAGCACACCAGGTGAAGTTGATCTACTACAAGGGGCTTCTGTATTTTTCGACATACTGCGTCGTGGTCAACTCAAGAAAGAATATCATCCCATAATACAGGACACTGCGTTTGGCTGGATATTATCAGGCATGATACCGCCACACTCTCTAAGGTCTACCAGCAAGAGAGTAATGTCTTACCTTGTTCGCAGCAACGAACTACATACTCAAGTAGAACGGTTCTGGAAACAAGAGGAAGTAAAGATGTCTCCCCCGCGGTCTAAGGAAGAAAGTCAGTGCGAAGAAAACTTTGTGACTACTAGGGACGACACCGGCAGATATGTTGTAAGATTGCCTATTAAACCACATCATGAGGAACTCGGGGATTCAATTAAATATGCTACTCGTTGTCTCAGTCAAATTGAACAGTGGTTACATCGCCAACCAGACTTAAAGATGGACTATGTCAAGTTCATGACAGAATATGCTGATCTTCATCACATGGAACTCGTGACAAGGGAAACCAACAAGCCAACATATTACCTGCCTCATCATGCTATAGTCAAGCAGTCCAGTACTACTACTAAGGTTAGAGTAGTCTTCAACGCTTCTGCTAAGATTACTAGTAACTACTCACTAAATGATATCTTGATGGTTGGACCTACGGTGCAAGAGGACTTGTATTCTATCATCTTACGATTTAGAACACACAAGTATGCCTTCACTGCAGATATAACTAAAATGTATAGGCAAATTCTAGTGCATACTGATGACCAGGATCTACAGCGTATTGTATGGCGTTCTTCTCCGAATGAACCGATCCAGATTTATAGACTTTCCACTGTTACCTACGGTACCTCAGCAGCACCTTTCTTAGCCACGAGATGCTTGGTACAACATGCCAACGATGGTGCAGTGAAATATCCACGAGCGTCGGAGACTTTACGAAGAGACTTCAATGTTGACGATGTTCTGAGTGGAGCAGACACCATTGGAGAAGCACTCAGTCCACAACAAGAGCTGATCAAACTACTCAGTAGCGCAGGCCTTCCACTTCACAAATGGTGTGCTAACCATCCCACTCTCTTGGAGCACATACCTGTCAAGTACCAAGAATCGCAACTGCCCTGGAGTTTGGATAATAAGGAAGAGGGTACCATCAAGGCCTTGGGACTATTGTGGCATCCGCAAAGGGATACCTTCCAGTTTGTAGCTACCAGTCACTCCCAGAAGAACACATTTTGGACAAAACGTAGCGTATTATCCGGCATTGCATCCATTTTCGATCCTTTAGGGCTCTTAGGTCCAGTAATCATAAAGTGTAAAATCTTCTTGCAGCACTTGTGGCAAGTGAAAGTGGACTGGGATCAGAGTTTGCCTCCTGAGCTATTAACTACTTGGGAACAGCTTCAAGCATATTTGCCATCACTCAATGACATTCACATCTCTCGAAGAGTGCCAGGAGACGGTGAAATTAAACGATATGAATTACACGGCTCTTCTGACGCTTCCGAAAGAGCCTTTGGAGCATCTGCCTACCTACGGAGTATAGATGTCAAGGATAAAGTCACAGTCAATTTTTTAAGCTCCAAGTCCAGAGTAGCACCCCTGAAGCAGATCTCTCTCCCTAGACTTGAACTCTGTGGTGCTTTACTCCTTGTAAAACTTATGGATAAGGTTAGAACTCCACTTAACCTAAATATTGAACAAAACTACAATTGGACTGATTCTACAATAGTACTAGCTTGGCTTGCAGGAGAGCCTGGATCATGGAAAACATTTGTTGGTAACCGTGTGTCCGAGATCCAACAGCTGTCATCGGTGGAACAATGGAACCATGTGAGGTCACAGGACAACCCAGCTGATATCATTTCGAGGGGGATTGAACCACATCTTCTTCAAGACAACCAGTTATGGTGGGCGGGGCCATCCTGGCTTTACCAGCCTCAGTTGGCCTGGCCTGTCGGCAAAGTGAAGAACACTCCCGAACTCACTGATGTACCAGAGCAACGTAAACCAGCTGTTTGCTTACTCGTTGTCAGTCATTTCCTCGAAGACTTAGTCCACCGCTTTCCTTCTTGGTCACGGCTGGTGAGAGTCATGACCTTCATACTGAGGTATATGAACAACCTCAGGCTTCCTCCTGAAAAGAGACAGTTAGGAGGTCTGACTGATATCGAACTCCAAGAGGCATCACAGATGATCATCCGTTCTGCCCAGGGACGAGAATATGGAAAGGAGCTTGAAGATCTTCGACTCAGACGACCAATATCAAGGCACAGCAAGTTGAAGTCTCTTCATCCCTTTATAGACTCAAACCAGATGCTAAGGGTGGGCGGCGGATTGGATCACTCTCAAGTTTCGTACAACCAGAAACATCCTGTCATTCTACCCCCTAATCATCATGTGACTAGATTGTTCGTCATGTGTGAGCACATGCGATTTTGCATGCTGGACCCCAACTCCTGCTTGCAAATATTCGACAACGATATTGGATACCTAATGGCAAGTCCGTCATTCGGCTCATCACGCACAAGTGTCTCCCCTGCTACCGGTTGAAGGCAAGCACATCAACCCAACTCATGGGCCAACTCCCAATCCACAGGGTAGAACCCAACAGACCGTTTCTTAACTGTGGAGTGGACTACGGAGGTCCACTGTACATTAAACAAGGGACACGTAAGAGCAGAACTAAGGTGAAATGTTACATCGCTCTATTTGTCTGTATGGTGACCAAAGCGATCCATATTGATCTTGTCTCTGATTTGTCTACTGACGCGTTCTTAGCTGCGTTACGTAGATTTACAACACGTCGGGGTATATGCCGTAACATATACAGTGACAACGGAACCACCTTCGTGGGAGCAAGGAATGAGCTACGAGAGCTTCACACCCTCTTCAGATCGCAGATACATCGAAGGAAAGTTGATGACTTCACATCGCAGTGTGGAATACAGTGGCACTTCATTCCACCCCACGCGCCTCATTTTGGTGGGCTGTGGGAGGCAGGCATAAAATCTACAAAGATCCATTTAAAGAAAGTTGCAGGTAATCTTGTGCTGAACTTCGAAGAACTCTCCACATTATCGGTCCAGATTGAGGCATGTTGGAATTCAAGACCTATCAGTAAACTCTCTGATAATCCCGATGATTATTCCTTCCTGACTCCCGGTCACTTCCTGATCGGAGAACCTCTCACAACCATCCTGGAGCCAGACCTACTTGCAGTTTCAGGTTCTCGTCTGTCCTGGAAGCGGTGATCAATGGACTACCTGTCTCAACTCCAACAGCGGACCAAGTGGTCATCAGGAAGGGTCAACCTTCAACCTGGAACTCTGGTTCTCCTGAAGGAAGACAACTTGCCACCTCTCGTGTGGCAGACAGGGATTGTAGTAGATACCCAAGCTAGAACTGACGGCTTGGTGCGAGTCGCTACCATTCGCACTTCCAAAGGGACATTAAAGCACCCAGTGACAAAAATTTGTGTCTTTCCTGAAGACGATGTAACTGTAAATAGTGAAAATGTGTAACAATAATGGGCTAACTTCCTCTAACGTGTGACATTTGTTCTTTGCTTGACTGTGTTGACATTGTAATTGTTTATTTTCTTTTGTTGTAATTTATGTATAAATTAGGTGGGCGGTATGTTTGAACGCTAGTTATATGTGTGTCTCCAAGAGGGCAGCACCCTTCAAGCTTGCCTTTAGGCGCACCCTGGTGGAGGATGAGAGGTAACGCTCTCGGTAGCGTGGCGTCAGTAACTCGTTAGCACTGGCCTAAGATGTGTTGAACTGGAGCTCGTGGCAGCGTGCCTAAGCATGGACTACAACGTCCAATTTGTATTTGTGTTGTACAGTGTAATTAGTTTTAATAAATGTGTGTAATGTGTACAATATTAATTGCCCTTCCCTTTGCACTAAATGAAATACATTTATGTAGGATGTGGGAAGAGTCTCGGCTTCGTGCGGGATATTCAGATCAACCACGAGACCGAATAAACTCATAAATAAAATAATCTGTATCTCTATAGAGTAATTTTGCATTATCATGATAGTCTTTCTTTATATAATCATTGTGAAATTTATACGTAAGTGTATCCCACATATATGGGTTTGTTATGGGTTACGTTAAGGCGATTCATTTGCATTACAACTAAATCCTAATGAATAATTGAACAGCTATGAAAGTTAAGCTTGCTTATTAAGTTGCTCGCCCCATACCTTTTACCATCATTATCCCACTTTGTTATCAGCTTTACATCAACTCGCTTATCAACATTCTCCATAGTCTTTCCAAAAACACTATTATTCATGAGTTTATAAAAATCTTTTTCAAAAGCATTTGTTGACAGTGTTCTTAAATTATTGTTTAGATCAATATACGGTTTGAGCCATGCTGACTGATGAAATTGTAATACGCGATGAATTTTAGTTAATCTCAATCCATGCTGTAGACACTGTTTTAAGTTTTGATTATGTATTACATATTTACATTTATCATTCACATTAGCAATTAACATTTTCGTTCGTGATGTGATGTATGGAGATTTCATAGTCTCAGGACAAAATGGTAAATCATTATGATCATCATGTATCTCTTTAGGGTACTCAAGATTTACCTCTAAAATGTATCCTTTATCATCGTTATCATTTAGAGTGTTAACATATAAGACATTAATTTCAGGTTGTGTCAGCCAGCGAAAATCTTTCAGTGGTAGATATTGACTCATAGCCCAACCATATTGGTTATTCGCATCGAGGTAGACAATGTACTTTGACTCTTCAAAAGGGTTGTAGCTAGGCATGTATTTATTATTTGCTTTAGAATACCGTCCACTACATTGGCTTAATCCACCTCGAATTGATGATTTTATAAACTTAATCATGTCTATATCAGTCATCAATTCTAAATTAACTTTCGTTTTTTTCAACATTGAACTGAAACTTAACCCAGGAGCAGTAAAATACTGACAAGGGTCAAGGTCGTAAGTTTTCATACAAACATTCCGGAAATTTTCAGAAACATCCGCTAATAATAACACATCTGTCTTTAAATATATGTCAGAAAATTCACCTAAAGTTTCAATGTCAAACTGTGTCCATACACGTTGTGCATGTAAATATTCCTGATCACTGATATCACTTGTGTTTAAGGAACTGTAACATTCATCTTTTAATGGTAAAGAACACTCCTCAAGGCGTTCCAGACAGTTAATATACCCTTTTGACGAATCAAATTAAAATCATCTTCATTAGGAAAGACATGTTGAATTTCACGAAACTGATCTGATCTTAAATTACTAGCAAGTTTATCAACACTACTTGGCATAAAGCGGAATGAATATAAAAATCTCAGGTTTATAGTTTTTTACTGTCAGTTTTGATGTATTTTGTAAACGATATGTATTGCTCCTTATTATTTGCAATCACATCAATTTTCACATCTGAAGCTCCAAATTCTTTTACAATAAAGTAGTTATCGTATTTGCTACCTTTATGTAGAATGACTGGAATGAGTGTAGTTACTCTATACTTTAAATTACATTCTTGGTGAGCAGCACCACGATATTTTCCTGTTAAATGGCCATGATCGCAAACCCTGTCTGTATATAAACATTCACCACATATAAAACAATTAGTTTCAGTTTCAAAACTCATTTGCTGTGATGATGTTAATGTCTCCATTGGAATGATAGTATCTAAAATAGAGGATATACGGATTGCATCTTTTTCAAGTCTTTCCATAAAACTTAGGGTGCATCAGGTCCTCTATAGAGTTCAAACTTATTTAACGAGTCATCATAACTACATTTAATATAATATGCAAAGCTAAAAGTTTCATGAATGTGAGTGGTGTTGGTAAAAGGTTTGGTTGGATTCGATGAACATGTATTAAATGGTTTTAGCAAAGCCTCAAAGTCAGCATATTATAACAAATGGTACTCGAAGCTGCTTTTCAAAGTCCTTAAATTTTAGAGTGTTATTTCCAAGATTAGGTAATACCGTACAAACACGATTGCGACCCCATTTTTGATGTTGAGTTAGTTGATCCTATTTCTTAAAATATAGCAAACAGCTATCACACAACCACTTCTTGGATTCACCTTTTGATAGTTGACTACCAACAAGTCTACTTAAATGTTTTATCCAACAATAGTGGGCATTTTCACCTGAAGTTATGTATAGTAAATTAACATGAGCGTCCTTTTTTCCCCTGAGTATAATATAGCTTACGTTGGGCAAACCGTTAAAAATACCTAAATTCTATGAGTGTAAGAATTGTTCAGCATGAAAAGTTCTACAAAATAGTCTGCGAGAGCATATGTCTATCTTCAATACATCGCCCACTATAAGTGTTTTTATGTTTCAATTTCTTCCAACCATGTCCATTCAACTACTGAGGTGACAGTTAACGAGCTAGCTAAGGGTGTGTCTATCATCCCTGTTGCAGCCTAGCTAGCGGGCAAACCTATTGCCCCAGATACAGCCAGCAGTAAACCGTCGAGTCGTGTTAAGACTTCTGTGAAGGGTGGTTATGTTTTGAGTTTCACTGGAAGCGCTACTTGGGTTTTCTTCATTTCGCCTGTGAAACACAGTCAGGTTAAGATTGGACGGGAGGGGGATTTGAGTTTCATTCACCTCGCCATTCCCTGGAAGTGCAACTCTCATTTCGCCTGTGAACTATTCATTCCGCAAAATTCACAGTCAATTTAAGATTGAACGGAAGGGGAATTATATTATATTAAATTATACTGATTGGCGTATAATCTCTCCTTAGTATAAAACAAAGTCCCCGATTCTGGGATGTCACGGGTAACCTCGAGAACCACTAAATGGATTTTGATGCGGTTTTCACCATTCTGTAAAGGATATTTCGAGGAACGTTTCTGGAGAAAATTATTTATTTATGACCAAAGGAAGCCAAGCACTAACGATTTCAGTGAAAAAGTCGAAAAAAACTGGCGTCCGTCCGCTTTTTAAGCTTACGCTGGGCAAACCGTTAAAAATATCTAAATACTATGAGTGTAAGAATTGTTCAGCATAAAAAGTTCTAAAAAAAGCCGGGAAGAACATATCTCTATCTTCGATACATCGCCAACTATAAGTGTTTTTATGTTTTCATTGCCTCCAACAATCTCCATTCAGTTACTGAGGCGACAGTTTACAAGCTAGCTAGGGGCGAGTCTATCACCCCAGTTACAGCATAGCTATCGGACGAGCTTATTGCCCCAGCAGCAAACCTACGAGTCGTGTTGAGTTAAAAACTTTAGAGAAGTGTGGTTGTGTTTGGAGTTTCCCTGGAAGTGCAACTCGGGTTTTCTTCATTTCGCCTGTGAACGTTTCGTTCCGCAAAATTCACAGTCAAGTTAAGATTGGACGGAAGGGGGATTTCTGTTTCATGCACCTCGCCATTCTTAAATTACGACTGACAAGAATTTGTTGCACATGCATCTCCATGATAATATAATTAATAGTCCAGTCAGTGATTTTAACCCACCATGCCGAAAGGTAAGACGTATATTGGTCGTTGTTCATTGACATTGGAAAGAAAGCGCTTATCACGTAATGCATTCATAACTGTTCCCGGGCGAAGCTGGGTCGGGTTGCTAGTTATCTATAAAAGAAAAAATCATAAATATTAATAAAAGATAAAACTAAGTAAAAGAAAAAAATAATTACAGCCAATGATCATAGAAGGGTACTTTATTTTGAACGTTCGTGAGCTCCCAGCAGGTCTAATTTTAAGTAGTTCCAACTCAAGCTACTAGATGCTACCGCCACTGTCACCTAGCGGTAAACGTTCGAACATAATAAAGCACGTATAACCAACTAAATATGATTTTATTATAAAACACTTGCCAAAGTAGTAATGTATTTTCAAGTCCTCTTGCTACACAGAGGTAAGCTGTAGAGATAACACGATGTCAACTGTTGTTCACGAGATTCAAATACAAAGTGAGAAAGGTCTTCCTCCTCCCTAGTCTTTTATACCATAAACACACCTATGTCATGTGTGTCAACTCAAATATATGTCAATGTATCGTTTCTCATGGTCGATAATAAACACCTACATCAGGTGATATCATACGTCTGAAAGAATCATGTTTCACACACCTGCATCCTGTAACACAACACCTTGCTTCCAGAGGCAAGATCATGTCTTACTAACATCCTACGTCTGCAAGAATCATGTTTCGCTAACTTGCTGTTTTGTAACACCAAACCTTGCATCCAGTGGCGAGTTCTTTTTTTTTTCGGTGACATTCTACGTCAGCAAGAATTATGTTTCACACACTCTCTTAACCTAACGCTGACCTTGAATTTGGTTGTAACACCTGCTTCACGTGACGTCATACATTGCAGAAGTTGGCTTGTTTTAAATCATATAGCACAGGCTTGTCTCATCCTCCATAAAAAAAACTGCATGGAATAGTTGCATGTACCCCGTGTACTTGAGTGTATGCATTAGCCCCTGCTCTAGAACACATTTACTCACCCGTTTGGTTCCGCCCTCGTACAAAAACCCCAAGTGCGCATGCGTAAAAACAAAAAACAAAAATGTTAAATCAAAGCGGCATCCAGTTGTATGCATGCGTTTCATTGTGGAATAAGTTTAATTACATATGGTATCGGTCCACATGCATGTTGCACAATGAGAGCCACATTTACCTATAAAATTAATATATCACCCCCTCGTAAGGGTAGGTTTTATTTTGGGGTGAAAATAAGTTGTCCATAGGAAAGGGGGCGTTAGCCCGAGTCCTGCGACACTTTATTTGTCAAAATCCGACCATGGATTCAGGAAATATCAACAAAAGTGTAGTTATGCCCTTTGCCAAAGGTTAAGTTAAGCTACGGCCGCCATCTTGTTAGGTTGGACTAGGTTTTAAGTTAACCTACTGCCTCCATCTTGTTAGGTTGAGCTAGGTTAAGTTAACCTACAGCCGCCATCTTGTTAGGTTAGGCTAGGTTAAGTTAAGCTACGGCCGCCATCTTGTGAGGTGGGTGAGGAGGCGGTGGCTGTAGAACTGATCAAAAACCACTACTGATGCTGCTACGTTGTGGACCTATTTGCCTTTCAACATGATAGCCACTCCACTACTTCTAGTTCTATCATTGCCATTATGGATTATTCTAAAGTCCTCAGATCTGAGGTCACCATTGCCAGCCCATCGCGTCTCACATAAACCTAGAATATCTAATCTGTATTTCATCATTGAATGTTTAAGTTCATCTAATCTTTCCGACCTGAACAATGTTTGAACATACCATGTGCCAATAATGAATTTATCATTCTCTTTGCTAGGATTTCGACCTGGGAGGCCTCGTTGTTGGCCCTCCTGCCGGATCTTGGCTTCCGATTCCCATGATCAGTAGAATGAACTTCATCATCAGAATTCATCATGACTGCTATACATGGGATATCATTACGATCTTTAATGGAGTAGTTTCCCATTGCTTTCTACATCCTCATGCCGTTGACCTATAGGTTCTTCCGCCTTTAGGAACGATTTCTCATTCCAAGAGCAAGGGATTGTCCTGTACCTTCACCGCTCATCCATCCTCTTTTAAGGCCGTTGGCATGTGAAGTGGAATTCAATATCCCGGGAATCACTCGGTTGTCAGGGCCTCGTCAGTCTATAGCAGGGTGCACCACGAGCAGGTGAGGTTGACATTTGAGTAGAAATATTTCCACTCCTTAAAACCCATGTTGAATCCTATACATATAAAAGGAGCTTTCATTACTAAACAAGATGTTCAGTAAGGAACATATAGCCTACTTTCTCCTAAACGCATGGGTATAGTTATAACTCTTTTCCTTTTCAAGAAGTATAATTGAATGTTGGCTGTAGTAGCTTGTTGAAATACATCGTGCTATACGGATCTTACACATTGATTAATTGAATCCTCACCTGCTTTATATATACACACACACACACAATAATACAGCCATCACAATAACACAGGTTATCAGAGAAACTGCAACACTCACCCAAGTACACGGGGCTCAATGAACATGATGTCCGTGCATCTCAAATGAAACAACAACAACTACAGCTCCTAGCCAAATTCTTCCTCGTATAAAAGTACACACACTAGTGAGCCTACATACATCATAGTGACACAGGTTATCAGGCAACTCGTACACACACCCAAGTAAACGGGGCTACAAGACCATGATGCCGCCAAACCACAGAGCTACATGACCGCGTTGTCGCAGCCCCTAAACTGAGGAACCAACCAACCAACCCTAGAGAATCAACAACGAAAACAAAAACAATAGGCTCTACTGCTGATCAAGGTCAACGTATATTAATCGCTGTATTCGAGAGTTGAAATATGTGGTATTATAAGTGCATATATAATATTTTTGATTACAAATACACTCTATATATGCTTAACATTATAACGTGTGAGTAGTTTTAAATCAATAAATTTAAAAAAACAAGTAAAAAAATTGAACCTGCAGGGATTGGATCCACGTACCTTAACACTATGAGTCCAGGTCAATACCACTACGCCACCGACGCGCTACGAGTATTCTGGTTAACAAGTGGTTTAGTATACTGTATCATATTTTTAGCCTACTTTCGATTTTTGCAAAAAATGAAAGTAGACTTATGAGATCAACACAGGGCGAAAAAAGTGTGTCTGTCTGTGTGTGTGTATGTGTGTGTGTGAGTCTGTGTGTGTGTGTGTCTGTGTGTCTGTGTGTGTGTGAGTGTGTGTACTCTGAATGTCTGTCCCCCCCTATCAATTCGAACACGGTGAATGCGAATTGAACGAAATTTGGTACAAAGGTAGCACTAGCAAAGGACACCTCAGTGTCATGTTTTATATCGCCGCCATCTTGACGGAAACGTAATGGCGGCCACACAAATGTTCAAAGCTTAAATCAAATTACGACTAATCTAATCATCCGATCTCTACCAAATTTTGCAACAACATACCTTTATGGGGGGAGCATCCTTTGACCAAACTAGTAAGTCATCAGCGTAATAGTTTGCGGATGGCGGCCATCTTTGTGTGAAAATCGATTCCCCCTATTAATTCGAACACGGTGCAACCGAATGGAACGAAATTTGGTACAGAGGTAGCACTAACAAAAGACACCTCAGTGTCATGTTTTATATCGCCGCCATCTTGACGGAAACGTAATGGCGGCCACACAAATGTTCAAAGCTTAAATCAAATTACGATTAACCTAATCATCCGATCTCTACCAAATTTTGCAATAAAATACCTTTATAGAGGAAGCATCCTTTGACCAAATAACTAGGTCATTAGCCTAATAGTTTGCGGATGGCGGCCATCTTTGTGTGAAAATCGATTCCCCCTATTAATTCAAACACGGTGAAACCAAATGGAACGAAATTTGGTACAGAGGTAGCACTAGCAAAGGGCACCTCAGTGTCATGTATTATATCGCCGCCATCTTGACAGAAACGTAATGGCGGCCACACGAATGTTCAAAGCTTAAATCAAATTACGATTAACCTAATCATCCGATCTCTACCAAATTTTGCAACTACATACCTTTATGGAGGGAGCATCCTTTGACCAATCTAATAGGTTATTAGCCTAATAGTTTGCGGGTGGCGGCCATCTTTATGTCAAAATTGATTCCCCCTATTAATTCGAACACGGTGGAACCGAATGGAACGAAATTTGGTACAGAGGTAGCACTAGCAAAGGGCACCTCAGTGTCATGATTTATATCGCCGCCATATTGACAGAAACGTAATGGCGGCCACACAAATGTTCAAAGCTTAAATCAAATTACGATTAGCCTAATCATCCGATCTCTAGCAAATTTAGCAACAACATACCTTTATGGAGGGAGCATCCTTTGACCAAACTAATAGGTCATCAGCCTAATATTTTGCGGATGGTGGCCATCTTTGTGTGAAAATCGATTCCCCTGATCAATTCGAACACGGTGAAACCGAATGGAACGAAATTTGGTACAGAGATAGCACTAGCAAAGGGCACCTCAGTGTCATGTTTTATATCACCGCTATCTTGACGGAAACGTAATCGCGGCCACCCAAATGTTAAAAGCTAAAATGTAATTACGACCAACCTAATAATCTAGTCTCTACCAAATTTTGCAATACCATATCTTTATGTGGGAAACATATTCAGACCAAACAGCAAGAACATCAGCCCAATAGTTTGCAGATGGTGGCCAAGTATGTGTGCAAATCAATTCCCCCTATCAATTCAAACACGGTGAAACCGAATTGAACGAAATTTGGTACAGAGGTAGCACTAGCAAAGGGCATCTCATATTCATGTTTAATATCCCTATAGCACGTTGTATTTCAACAAGCTACTACAACCAACATTCAATCATACTCCTTGAAAAGGACAAAGAGTTATAACAATACCCATGCATTTAGGAGAAAGTAGGCTATATGTTCTTTACTGAACATCTTGTTCTGTGTTGAAATCAACGATTTCATTAGTGTTTTCTGCCGTTTCTATAAACCTTTCGATACTAATGTATTATTTTGTTCAGTACATTCCGAAAAGGATATAAACTTGCCAAGTTACGGAAATATATGGAAAAATAGCGGCCATTTTGACAACGGACGGCACGGTCCCACAACGGTATGGCACGGTAAGCCTGACCTGTTAGTCACTTCTACGGTTATATATTCTATTATAATTTGCTTATATCCTACCAGTCACCTCCTTGAGGAAAGTTTAAACCACTTCTACGGGTACATATCCTATTATAATATGCTAATATCCTACCAGTCACCTTCTTAAGGAAAGTTTAAACCACCCCGTGTGCGATGATCGTATTTGGTAGGGCCAGGCCTTGTTGAATCGTAAGTTACGGATAGCCTATAGACCTCGTGCGCATGGATGTTGCTGCGCTCTGGCGCCAAGTCGTTCGAATAGTCCATGGGGTGCTTGTCAGTGAAGTGAAGCAACGTGATTACCAGGCTGCGTTTGTTGAGGTGCGAATTGAAGTTCGAGATGGAAGAAAGTTCTACAAAGAGTAACTACTCCTACAGAAATTATCCGCCTGGGACGAAGTTCTTCGTATTCCCAAACAATAAACAGCACATGCATAGAAGGAACGCTTGGACTGTGGCTTTAAAACGGGACACGAGTGATGGTAAACCTTGGCATCCTACAATTAATTCACGTGTTTGTAGTCGGCATTTTATAAACGGAACACCGACAAGAGATCCTGACAGTCCCGGTTACATACCGAGGCTCTACATGAAGCCACATTTATCGGATCAGCACCAGCAACGAGAGGGCAGTAGAGTAACTGCGAGATACAAGAGGCGAAAAATGAGGCATGAAAATGACGGGGGTGAAGGAAGTGTGATGGCGTATGGTTCATTCAGTGACGCGAGCACACAGACGGATATTGTGCCCGTATATAGTGACAAGACGGAGGTGAACATATTGTTTTCTTATTTGAGAAATAATTGCGAAGCAGAAGTCCAGACAAATTTGCCAATGCCCCCTGCGAACAAACAAACAAACAAACAATGACTAACACTTGTTTAAAACAAGACTCTAGTGTTCATGTGGACCTTGTGGATAAGAAGCATTATTTTTGTGGATACCGGTCAGTGAAAGAAAGCGAACATAATCTTGTTGAAATAGCGGGTGTAAAGCTGGCTGTGTTTCGTATCCTGTTATCGTTGTTACCTTCTGTTCATCACAATTGTACTCTTGACAAGTAAAATATGTTACTTCTCCTGTTAATGAAGTGCAAACTGGGTATTAGTTTTGCTGCACTCGGCGTTATGTTTAACTGTCACAGACTACGGCTTCTGCTGCCTTTAAATTTACACTCTACCATCTTTTTGAGAAAACTAAGGAATGGATTTTCTGGCCACAACGATCCACTATTAAATGTACTATGCCAAATTCCTTTAAACGTCATTTTGAAAATTGCACGTACATTATAGATTGTACTGAAGTATACTGTGAAAGACCCCTTAAAGTTTTCGTCAAAGAATTTTAATGTTCTCTCATTACAAAAATGCATTCACTGTAAAATTTCTGATTGCCATTACTCCATCAGGTTATATTTCTTTTCTTTCTAAATGTTATGGTGGAAGAGCGACTGACAACTTCATTACCGTACATTCCGGTATACTAAATCATATTCAAGCAGGAGATCTTGCTATGTGTGATAAAGGGTTCCCACAGATAAAAACGTGCATTGAAAATAAGAACGCAGTAATAGTAATGCCACCATTTGCATTTAATGCACAGTTTTCAGCTGAGGAAGTCGAATCAACATATGATATAGCATCTGTCAGAATTCATGTTGAAAGAGCTATACATAGAATGAAGGTTTATAAAATATTAAGTAACCGGGTTACTATGGATTTGGTACCTCATTTAGACAAGATTGTTCATCTCATAGGTATCCAAGTGAATTTCAGTCCTCCTATCATTAAATTAGACGACTGATATACTTAAGGCAGGTCCTTAACTTAGACATGATTATATAATTATTGAATTGTACATGATTACACCAATCTAATTCACTGTTTTTTATATTTCTAACTCGAGTAGAAATTATATAATGTTTCAAATGCCTGAATAGTGGTAAAACCCAGCATGAGAATGGTAACAATGTAACACTATGTATAACGATGAAAATTAGAGGGAGGTAATGCTCGATATAAAACATCTCTACTGTGGGAATAATATTTGAAAGGAATTCTTCATTTCTGGAGACACTCACTTTCACACTTTTATTTGGAGATATAAAAATAAGTCACAGAAGTTGAGGTTCAAAATATACAACGATGCCTGTACCTGGGTGTAATATACATGAGTTTCCTTTAACTTGATATCACCATAAATGTCAATATACAAATATGGAACACTACAAGTGTTGTCATCAACCACAGGCTTTTCCCGACACGTGTAAGGGCACTTAATCTCCAAAAGAGAAAGGCATTCCTGACCTTGCACTATCCCATCCGGGCTGCAGCATAGCCAGGGTTGCTCTTCTTTTATAAACAAATCCAGCTGTGACACGCAACATTGGGACGATAAACAGAATTCCTGAAGTGCCCTCTGCTCATTATTTCTTCCGTATCTCACTGCAGGACTGTTTATGTCTTTAGAAATAAGAAGCTGAGATGTCAGTTTATTAAAATCTCCACTCTGCAGTGTCATGATCTTGTGTACGCTCTGGCTGGCCGATATGCGTAATTTTCTTTGATGGAACCAAGCAGGATTCTTAGCTAGAGCCCTAGTCTCATTCGCAATAGCATCCTTTTGCGATTTTGTGACTTGCACGTTGTCAAAATAAATATTCAGGACTCACTTGGCAACATGGACTCATATTTTTTTGGCACTAGTGATATCTTGCCACTTGTCAAGTAATTTATTCCATAGCATATAAACAGTTTATTAACGTTTTGATGGTCTGATTGCTGAAGACACTGAAGTAAAAGTCTTGTTTCGCTCTGTTCTACACCATCATCCACGATAGCTTCAACAATAGAGGAGATAATTATGGATTCACCTTCACACTCGGCCTTCAAAATTCTTGTAAAAGCTTATTTAATATATCCTTGAATATTTCTCCTAAATGTTCACCTTAAGAATATTCCGCGATAAAATTCTTAGGTTTCTCCCATTGTTGAAGGAAGGAAGTCTTCGAAGAATCTCTCTCGGTATTAACATAAATGCAAAGCGCAGCAATGTACTTGCAGCATTTGGAAAGGCCTGATTTGCATTCACATTCGGCTGACTAAATGTTCCTGTTGCAATCGATCTGTTAAAAAAAGGACTAGCATTAATTAATGAAAAAAATAATTTACAACGACAATGGATTCGGGAAATATATATAATAAAGTTATGTTTATAATTAATAGTCTAAATATACATATGATTTGTGGACCAAAAAGAAAGGTAAATATTACCTTAAGTTGGACAGCATAAGGCGGTTGATTAATGCTCGTTTCTCTGAAACAGAAGCTGGATATTTCTTCTCCCAATCGTTCCTTCACCTGAAATATGTGATTACTTTCATTGAGCTGTTTGCCTTTCTTTAGCGTAGAAGCTCTAAAATACGACGTATCCCACCGAATCGTCTGAAAGCCCGCCTGAACCTCTATGGACGACGACATTTCAGCGTTAAATTGCTTCCTTCACTATCACACTTGATTCTGCCCCACAAGCCAGTACACACACTAGCCACATGGATGTTCTGAGCGAGTTGCCGCTAGGAGCGCCAGCAGGTAAAATATCGTCATGCGCACGAGGTCTTCCGCCATCTTGAAACTATTTGGCTGATGAACTTGATTTGGGCGCAGGACGCTTCCCACATTAAGGTATATTGTTGAAAAAGTTGGTAGAGATCGGATGATTAGGTTAGTCGTAATTTGATTTAAGCTCAGAATATTTGGGTGGGTGCCATTTATTTTTTGTTATGATGGTGGCGATATACAACATGTCACTGAGTTGTCCCTTGATTTTATCGGAGATGTATTTCGTGCGTAGAGGAAGTGAGTATGATCGTCTCGTTTCTTATCTGTACCTCTGTACTGCACCCGAAATTTGGTTGACTTATGATGAAAATGTTGTTATTATCCGAGCCCATGATACAGTTTAACATTGGAATATAAATCTTGGAAGTTGGCTCAAGGCGAGATTTGTTAGCAAACGCAAGCCATGGGAGAAACCCATCACGTGATCAGAGACGCCCAGATATTCTAGATCATTGGAAAGTGCATACCAACAAGGAAATTGCGGGAAATATTACCAGTTAATTGTTATAAAATATATCATAGGATATATGCTTTTAGCCAATGAGAGGAGGGTTTATGGAAGCAGACATGGATTTTTACCTAGTTAATGTGATTAACTATGCCATTTAAGCCCTATGTAACAATTTTACTCCATTGAAAACATTAAGAAAATTAAAAGAAGATATTACTACTACTTTGGATGACGTTAAAAGGAAGTATTTCACCGTAATAAGCATTATTACAAGTACGCGCCACTAACTGCGCGGGATCAACTATGGAGCGAACTTCAGCCGAGTTGAAGGGGGAACGACAGCCAAGAGTGTTCTTCTCTCGTCTGACTTCATAGCGACAAGACATATCGTCCGGAGGTAGTTCATTCCCGTAGACGTGATACAGAGTGAGGTCCTACGTGACACAAGAGGCCAATAGTTTCGAGTACCCCTCATCAAACTAGGTGAAGTTGAGCGGCGGACATTTAGCTTAATAACGGACAAGTGTTCGACTTTGTCGAGATAAAAGAGTTCTCATTTTACTTATCCAGTGATAAGGCTTCACCACAAGAAGATTCATTAAAATCCATTGTCAGACAAAGTCACTCAACTCCGAGCGGAGAATAACATTTTAGTGCAGTGCGACTTCAACCCACGCAATTCCACGTTGCAGCATGAAGTAAGTACAGTGATATTGTATGGACATTGTGACTTCATTGTGTATGAACATTATGATGGCTACAGACAATTATGAAGTGGAATTGGTTTATGACTTTTTAAGTATGTGTGTGATGATGAATTAAACTATTACGCGTTTGGGATATATCAAGACTAGGTTGTGATAGCAACGATGGAACAATGTTAAGAAACAATGAGAAGATCTATAACATCTAGATAGATAGAATGCAGAGACAACATGGTGCATTATGTACACTTCCATCCAGTACATTTAATGTATTTTCATGTACATTCATTCTCGAATATGGGCAGATATAATCTGTTATTGACCAACCAAATGAACTTTACCATCTACGATAGTGAATCGACATTCAACTTACGAATTTATTTTGTAACGATCATGCTATCCAGAATATATTGCTCAAGAATGATGGAGGAACTTCAAGAGATGTCGGCGATTGAAGAGTCATTAACGGAAGACAGAAGATAACAGCCCGATGATTGTTCGAGATGGAATTCAAGCCCGAGGAACGAAGTTCAATACCAGGAGGAGACGAATATGCCGAGAAGGAATCCTTTCCATTCTCGAGGTCGCAGCTCGGATCCGTTGGAGGGTACTGGGTTTGATTTCAACAAATCATACCTGGATGACTATCCAGTTGGGCATTTTCTGATACCCGACAATGAACTTCAATTTTCTACAAGACCAAGGTAGAGATGTTTTCCATTATTATTATTATTATTGTTTGAGTGTGTTTGATGGCATTTGGAAACAACAATTCTCCATATTTGTTTTATGTATTTTCACTTCGATGTTTAGTAAATTTTATTCTTCAAGTCTGTATAAGATGAAAGGCAGTTATCATCTATACTTGTTAAATATTTCATGATTCCGTTTCTGAACTGAAGTCAGCTATTTGAGAAACTTATTTCCTTGGGGAAATCTTTAAGGAAGTAATTATTCAACGATTTCGATTTTTATTCGATACTTCAGACAGAAATTAATTTTGTTTAAAAAGAACTTGGGTGTTCTTTTTGTAATAAGAACTTATAATTAGAAGAAGAAATCTACGAGTGATATAATGTGAAATATCACCTAATATTATAAACAATTCGGCGATCTAGCAAGCTACATTCGTAATGAATACGACGGGAAAGTGAATAGTTATGAACATTCTTTGTGTATAATAAAGATACATTCAGTTAATGACGAATCAATATTGAATTGAAAGGAAGGTTTTGCTCTTCATAAAATATAAATTATATGAGACATATCCTTTGAAAGATAATTTATTCGATCTTAGGAAAGTTTAGTATTATGTTTCGAATAAAGCACATTATAGCTATTATGTTTTGAATAAAGGATATTATAGCACTTTAATATGCACACACATCTCAATCTACATCTTAACACAAGGAACAAAATTACAACTAACATCGTCACAGAGTAAAAGCATATATACACTCCGACGAAGTTATAGAGGACATAAACTAAATACATAACAGTCTCCCCCACTTATATAAAAACAAATAAAAGGAACTATTCATATTCATTTGGGCACATAGTCTTGCAGATACTGAGGAGGTCGCCTGTCTCTGGCTGATCTTCTTAAATAATTATCAGCAGGTGGTGGAAGGCTGTTACGATCAGGGCGTTCATCTGGTTGCAGGATGGTCTGCCTTGTATCATCTGAAGTGTGGGTTGCAGGAGGAATATCATCATTTTCTAGTCTTAACTGGGTTTGTGTTGGTATATTTGGAACACCACGCACTGGAGGATTTGTTGGAGCAAAAGTGACATGCTTATCTTTCTTTGGCACGAGAGTCGATAATAACTGGTCAACATGCCGCTTTAAAATTCGTCCCGAATCCAATTTCACATCATAGTGACGCTGGCCGAGTTTAGTTTGTATAACACCAAACTGCCAAATATCACGATTTTTCTGGTGAATCCGGACTTGCACTCTCTCTCCCACTTTGAAAGAGCGAACAGGGGGTGAGAAACTGGATGTAGTCAAGCTCTTTTTGGTTTGGAAGTAGAGCATCCAACCGGATACGTAGCCGACGTTTCAAATATAGTTCAGCTGGAGACTGTCCACATGCCAATGGCGTTGCTCTGTATTGAAACAAGATGTTCTGTAACTTAGTCGATAATGGTGCCGGGTCATTTACAGCAGCACGAAGTCGTCTCTTCAAAGTTTGGATGTTTCTCTCGGCTAGCCCATTGGTTGCTGGGTGTCCTGGTGCAATATATTTCTGAAAAATCCCTCTCTCCTTGCAATAGGATCTGAATACATCACTCGTGAAGATAGTGGCATTATCTGACACAAGGACATTCGGGTACCCATGTCCGGTAAAGATATGTCAAGCAGACTGATAGTTGTTGCAGTGGATGGAGCGTCTTTCACCATTCGTACTTCGACCCACTTGGATTTCGCGTCAACACACAACAAGAAATGGTGGCTATCAAATGGCCCCGCATAGTCAATGTGTATGCATTCCCAATTTTCTTCTGGTTCATCCCAGGGGTATATTGGAGCTTTTGGTGGATTGGTGGCATTGTTGAAGTTTGCGTAATTTTCAAATCGTTCGAAATACGACACAAATGTTTCCTTTTCAGAATCTAAATTTTCAAAAGGTGTGATGTTAGTGGCTTGTGGGGTTGTGTCGGACTGGTGAGCTTGATACCTTTCTAGTAACTTCTCTTGAGAATCAGTAAAAATGTTCAGTAATTGTTGAAACTGATTTGCGTCCATCTTGACGGAACTTCGAAATAATTTTAAAAATCACAGTTCAAATATAATAAAATGTTTCAAGATGACCGATTTAAAACACACTGGGTAGAGATCGATGACGTAATATTGTCCTGGGCTTGATAAAAAAACATTGCATAACCTCAAAGTTCGAACTGAGATAAATATTATTTTGAATATGTGGCATGCAGGCACACGCAGCTGAATATACGATGAGTTGCTTAGGATCGTTTACAAGTACTCTGTGTACATTTCATGTCGATTTGCCTGATTCTTGATTTTACTCACGTGGCAGTTGAAAACAGACGAAGTAAATACCGTACTTCATTGGTGTAGGCTATATCTGTACCAGAGAATCAAGTCCCAATTCCTCGTCGCCAACTATTATGTTTCGAATAAAGCACATTATAGCTATTATGTTTTGAATAAAGGATATTATAGCACTTTAATATGCACACACATCTCAATCTACATCTTAACACAATGAACAAATTACAACTAACATCGTCACAGAGTAAAAGCATATATACACTCCGACCAAGTTCCATAGAGGACATAAACTAGATACATAATATTTAGTTAAAACCTTTTCCGGTTGTGATCGATCCTTATTGAGCAATAAGGTAACACGAGGTGTTATCAAGGCACACGTGTAACACTACGTTATGTGTCAATGTAGTATTGCAACCGTGCACTTTTTAGAAATGACCAGTATGAGGAAACATGTATATTTTTATTAAATATTTGGAGACATGGTGTTTTATGTCTGAGTAATTTTGTTTAGTAAACCATGAAAGATCTATTAATACTATCGTTTGATAACGATCAATGTAATTGTAGAACAGATAACGCTGTCCATCGATATGTTGTATTATTGTAACAACAGTAAGATCTAAGCTAGGAGAGAGCTATACCAGTACAGTGGAAACATTGTTGAGAACCAGTGTGTTAATGACGTGTGAGTTTTATAGTGGAGAGTTATGGAGGTTTTTGCCAAAAATAGTTGTTTTTAATACGAAGGGGATTACCGTATTCATTGTCATGAAGTACTGAGGAATGTATAAAAGTAGCATTGTTGTATTTTAAAGAGAGTCAGTGAAGACTTCTCATATGATCAGATCTGAGACACGAATGTCGTTTATTGGCGGAACTTCGTTAGGAAAATATATAATGTCCCTGATCTAAAAATTATTATTAACTATATTAAACTGGAGTTGTAACAACAATGAACTCATCTTGAATGATCGGTCATTGGTATACCGATAATGTATATTAACTTCGTATAACAGAATGTGGTCAAGCATTGTGTAAATATAAGGCTATAGTAAATGATACTATGAGAAACGAGCGTTGATAATTAAACTAACGCGGTCGTATCGCTCAAGAATGAGTCTGAGAAGCGATAGACACTTGTATATAGTGAATAAATATTTCCATTTGTTAATATTTAGGGTATTGAATTTTTGTTAATAATAATAAGTTTTAAATGTTTTGTGACTTAGGTTATGGCTAGAGAGCGTGAATGTTTTTCAAATGAGTATTTGAATTTTTATTGTTAATATTGTGTGTATGCTAGCATCGTTGGACATGAACAACGATAGCAAATGTATAAATGATTGTTTTAAGTATGCGTGAATTTAAAGTAGAATTAGCTGAGATAGAACAGTTTTTGTAAACTTTATTTTATGAAACTCGAGAACTGCGTTTAACGTGTCCATTGCTAGCATTGTGTGTCTAGTGCCGACCATGCCAGCTGAGAAACGAGCAGATCCCGTTTCTGACAGGGTCAGGCACAATAAATGGAGTTCTCACTCCTGTGGTGTGAAGGACGGACAAGAAGGCTATGACATAACCAGTCCAGTTTTGTTCACGGTCACGCGACTGAAATATGCCAGTAATTTAAATGGAATGCTCGCTTTGAAGGAGCAGCAGTAAAATGTATAGATTTATTTTTAACATTTGCAGACGACGGAATGCTTTTATTTTTCAACATTTAACGCTTGTATGAGTGTGAGGAGTTTTTATTTTAGTGTCAGTGGCGTAAATGAATGTTTAATTTTAGGGTTGTTATGTAGATTATCGATTGTTATTTAGTTATATTAATAAATTTATATTTCTCTACACGTTTGTTCAGTGTTCTTTTATTACTCTATAAATGGATACTGTTATGGAACAGCCTAAAATAGATAGGATATCTTTTTCCCTTCCGACAAAGCCCCGAGAAAAGCAGGTAAGTTTGCACACTTACGTATAAAAGCTAGTTTGTTATATCCATAACATGTTTCAAGCTTGCTGTGTATAATCTTGGAGACCTCACTGGCGGGACTGTGATATGATCTTTAGCCGGGACTTTCACTTTTCAAAAATCCAGCTTCGCTTTGGATGACCAGCGAGTACCTCCTTAATTTTTACGGGTACAGTAGAAGTTTTGGCGGGCCTACTATGGGGAGATCCCGAGGTTCTCGATAGCTATTTGTAGAGCTTTTGTGAAAGGAATTAGAGCCAGCCCAATTGAGGCGATTAGTGAGTGCGATAACATAGGGGGTTTTAAGTTATTTTTAGAAATATTACACTCGAATGCAGATCTAAACTTATAGAAAACCTGAGATAGGTATAAATAGGTTAGATTTCTATGAAAATGACCTACGATCTGAATTCATTTCATTTCAGATCGGCTCATGGACTTCGATAACCATGTTCAGTGTAAAGTTAACTTTTTAACGTTGGTAAATTTAAATGTTAGTATGGTAGTATAGATAATTTAGGACACGATCAGGCGGAACGAAACTATAAGTTTATTAATGTAAGAGTGTATTTATTACGTTAAACTTAAGACTTTTGATAGACATTAAGAACACTCAATTACATGGTAGAAATTGTTGTTCCAAATGTTGTTGTCACGCTTTGTATTGATATGTCCCTTCAGCGATTTATATTTGAATCTTTGCGATGGCAATGATGGGTAAGGAGGAAGTGCAGAGGATATTGAACGAGATGCAGCAGAGCTTGCAAAAGAATTTGCAGGAAAATTTAAAGGTTGTCCAAGGTAATTTGCAGGAAAAATTGCAAACTAGCATGAAAGAGAATTTGACGGAGCAAATTAAAACGGTACAAGGTAATTTACAGGAAAACTTGAAGCAGGAGATGACTGAAAATTTAAAGGTTAATTTTCAGAATTTGAACCGTAAATTTCAGGAAGCAAAGCTGGACCTGGAGCAGGTCAAGAAAGATAGGAAGGATGATATTGATAGGGTTGTTCTGAAAGTAGTAGAAAATATTGTTGAGAATATAACAGGTCGTGTTACTGAGACTGTTAAGGGAAGTGTCAAAGAGGAAATACAGGGTGTACAATCATCCCTGGTTAGGATTGCAGACTAGTGCCTCTGAAAATAAGGATAACATGTCGCGTTTACAGGATAGTTCCAAGGAGATCCAGACAGAAGTAGGTGAGGTTAGGACAAAGATTGACTCTGTTCAAACTAAAGTTGATTCTGTTCAGTGTGATGTAAACCATGTTAAAACTAAAGTTGATTATGTTTAAACGAAAGCTGATACTGTTCAGGATAGGGTTGACAATATTCAAACGGATGTTAACAATGTTCAATCCGAGGTAATGTGCCCGTTTAGACCGGAGTCCGCACGACCACATATGCATTTTACCAATAATCAGTCAGCACGAGAGTCAAAATATCCCGGAGCGCCAGATGGGTTAAAGCAAATCGCAAAAACAACATCAAATTAAGAAAATGCTTTACTGATTTTTGGCTCAATGCAACAATAAGGATAGAAGGAGATTTAATTTGGTATGACAATTCTGGTAAAATTATCTCAGTTTATTTTGAAGTTAAAATTGACTGCAAAGATGCTCAAAGCAGCATCATCCACGTGCGGCGATCCACACTCTTATTTACACAGAAATATACAGAAATTTTCCAAACACATTTGACAATCTTTTTGGAAACACAAGTCCGATTAATAGTCCTGTAGACTGTGTTCCAAAATTATTAATATTTAATTCCAGTTCAAAGTTAATTGTCTATACTGGAAATATCGTAGATCACTGTTTGAATATTTACATGATATTAACACTCGTAGAATAAATGTTCATAGAATTTTTAAACTTTCACTTGTTTTTCCAGTTTCAAAAATATATCGTCGAAAAATATTATCATCATCGAAGCAACACAAATTATTTACACATATTAATAACATCTGAAAAGTATTTGACCTTGAGCATAGCATCGAAGAACTGTGCGAAGCACAACAACAATTAATTGTTCTTCTGACATTTAACATTCGAGAAGTGACTCGATTATGAACTTCAAGTTCCTAAAAAAATATATGATTTCTGAATGATCAACTTGATCAATAAATGGTTGAACCATTCAATTATTCAATTATCCACTTGGAATCATTATTATAAAAATATTTATATTCATGGCCATTTTTAGTAACTTTCACAACTTGCAATTCTTCGACAGAATGCGGAAATTAGAATTGTAGTTTTATAATGAATTCATTTAGTTCATGGCACTAGGATTGAAAATATCCTTCAAATTATTCGTGGTTAAAGAATTATTTTTAATTGGCAGTGGCCCATTCTATTATTTGTGTAAGAACACAATATTACAACAACAACAACGGCAAAGGTCTTCCTCTGAAGAAGAATAAACTACTATCACGACAAATCCGGGTTCTAGCAAAATCAAAGTCTAAATGGAATTCGTAAACAAGGTTGAAATAAGAACTGATGGTTTTAAAGAAATAACCTTCGGGTCATTCATCCGACGAAATGTGTAGTTCCAATACTCCTACTATAAACATGAGCCATCGAACCTGCTATTTGATTGATGTTCGAAACAACCTCCTCATTCCTGCGACTTAAACATGCGCACCTGGGATTGGCATTTCAACTACTCCACACATATAAATTTTCTTCCCAAAATTTATACAATAAATCAAGCCTCTGCTTGTTATCAACACTGGAAGATTAATAAACTTACAAGTTTATTTTATTTTACCATTCAGTTCAACCCGTGAATTTACCATACTTATGAAAATCTTTATTTCACTTTCGAGTGTATTTACGTCATGATTTTATATAAATACAAAAATATCCTATTTGATACAAATATCATTTGCTTCCCGTTTCATGCCTCTCCGTGTTATCTGAAAAATGTACTTTGCTCATTGCAAATGTCAACTGTTCAACCAGAACTGACATGTTGGTTGAATGCGGGCTTGCGCTAACCACTCTCCTTCGGAAAATCTCCTGTTCCAAACTAGAAATGTTTAAACTACTTCATAGGCTCTTTATCAATACATATGATTATTAGAAAATATAATATCCAAGAATTATTTAGAAAAATTATAAAAATTATTATTATTATTATTAGTGGATTATTATTATTATTATTATTTGTATTATTTCAAATATGTTTAATTATCATCTCATTATGTGAGAATCCACATGTTCGAACCTTCGAATATGGAAAAAATATCCATTCCTCAACAAAAATAAATTATTAACTTTTACAGTTACATCGGCTGATTACCGTGATTTCCCAAAAATATGAAATATTCAAATAAATGCTCGAAATGCTTGGTCATCGATCCTAAACTGTTCTGAGTGCTGAAAATACTCAGAATAACTCTAACAAGTCTTGCGTAAATCATTGCAAGCTTTAAATACGAAGAAAAAAATGTGTTGGTCATCTGCAGAAAAATAGTTTGTTCCAATTAGCTAGGCATAAAATAATTCAAATGTGGCTTACATTTCTTGATGGTCTTGAAGCGTAGTAAACCTGGTCTGTACCAGATTTATCCATAGACATGCCCTATCGGACAAGCACGTATAATCCTTGTATCGGCCGCCATTATATACCCAAAATCCGTCTAGTCAGACATAGTGGTAGTATCTCTTGACGTTTGAATTAACTGTTGTTCCATTTTAATATGGGCTTCTACTAAAGCCATAACAGTTTGTTTAAATAGGGTCAGATCTAAGTGATCTCTTCTTAGATATGTCAGTTGTAACATAACTCACGGTAATTGTATCAGTACAAGAAAAACACTGACAGTCTAAGCAATCAACGGCTGTTCTGAAGATCGTTCCCTGGGCATGGTTTATTAATATCACCATCTACCATGCGCTAGGCAACTTGTAGTTTCCCTTGCGTAGACTAATGAACGCCACCGTTATAGACTAGTCTTCAGTGTACTGACAGATCGAAGTGGTTAACTAGTTACAAATATGAACACTGACTGAAATGGATTTAAACATCCAAGTATTAAGTTATTACTGGACTGTGACAAAATACTAATTTCTAGACAAAGTCTAGCATATGTCCTTGTAGAAATATAAATATTTCCACCAATGTCTGTAGAAAAATCAATCACCTCAGTGATTCTCCTCGCCGTAAACTTACTAAGTTCCAACTCGTAGCGCAGCACTTTCCGTGACTATCACGACTTGAAAAGAACTTCTGCGTAGATCCGGCAACCATGTGCCTTGGCTCAGCGTAGGTGCAACTTGCTCGCCAAGTGCTTGTGTTAGAATGAGCTGAAGTTGCTTCGGCCAGCTGGCTTTTATTCAAAACTGCCAGGGTCATGCGTCATCACGTTGTAATCTAGAAATCCTCATATCTCTTGAATCCCTGGTCCGATTTACTTGATACTAATTGCATTCTCTTTTATTTGGCCGTGCCAGTAATCTGATCCCAGTCTCAAGTCTCTACTCCATGGTTAACTATTTAATCAATAAATAGCCTCGATCTCTGCTATTACTCGCTACGTCACTTGACATCCAACTATCGGTAAATTATTTCCAAATGCTTCGAGAAGCAATGTAGCGCGATATTCAAATATCTCAACTTTCAAAAGCGGCTACAGCCTTTCCCTTGATATCTAGGTGTCTGAATCTTGGAATACCCATTCCTAGAGTTGGGCACAGTAAGTGTTGTACAAACATATGTTAACAAAATACAGACAGAGGTAAATAATGTGTTTATTGACGTAGATAGGGTGAATACTAATATTAACGGTATGAAATCTAAATTAAACCGTATTGAGTCCAGTAATGTAATATACCAAAATGACATTAGGAAAGAACTAGAAGTGTCTAAAACGCAGTGTAAGGAAAACATAGGTGCAGGTCAGTCACAATTAGGTGATCTGAAAGAAAATTTAGATTATTTGCGGTCCCAAGTAATGGAACATAATAAGATTCTCAAGGATGACATTGAACTTGATATAAGCGAAATGTTAAAAGCTCATGTCGTAGTATGGAAGGAAGAGTGGAACAAATCTAGTAAAGAGCATATTAAAGAGATTCAAGACAATATTGAAAATAAATTTGCTAGTACTCAACTAGAATTAAGCAAAGAGGTAACGAGCGTGCGGACTGATTTACATAAACGTTTGGATCAGCTCCAGTAGACACAGGTCGACAATAAGGATGAATTATCGCAGGAAAGTAAGGCTTTAAAAGATCAGATTAGCAAGGTAGTCACTGATGTGTGTAATATTAATAAAATTCAGGAGGGAAAGTCTACCGAACTGGAGGAAAACATCACTAGTAAACTTCAAAGCTTAAATATAGGAGATACTACTGTTTTGGAAACATACAAAGGAGATCTCAAGAAAGAAGTGGGACAGCAGTTAAAAGATATCATTAACGACCTAGAAGAAAAAAAAGAATAAGAGGACATAGCTGAATGGGAAAGCCGTAACAGTAGAGATAGTGTAGAACACGAAGAGAGAGATATCAGATCAGACGCAAGTGTACTTTGATCTATAGAAAGGCCCAAATTCAGAATTCTAGAGTCTGAAAGAGATACGAGGGATCCCAGGATAAATAGTCAAAATACTCAGCCTAGGAATATCACGGTTATACGTAACTTCGAAGACAAACCTCGTCAGTTCAATAAACAAGACGGATTCACCCCTATTGAATTTATTCGAAATCTGAGGGATTACTTTGTCGAAGCTCAGGTTCCGAGGGATAGGGAGGGGAAAATCGTGGAACGCTATCTAGCTCTAGCCCCGTTAGAGTGGTTCTGCGCATTCAGGTACACGTTCGTGGACGTTGAGGAATTTGCAGAGGCCTTAATTAAGAGATTTTGGTCTACCGAGACACAACATAGTTTAAGGGCCGAAGTATACTCGAGAAAGTACTCCAGTACTTTGCCAATGCGCTATGCAAACTTCTTCACGAGGCAATTGGCCCAACTTAGGTTCCTTCAGCCCCCATTATCAAGGGGAGAACTGATCGAAGCTATTTCGAGACAGCTTCCAGTTGAGGTCAGGAGACTGATTATCTCGTCTCAAATAAAGGATTTGGCTAGCTTGGACGAACTTCTGCGAAAGCTAGATTATACTAGTCCGATGCCCACTGTAATGCCCAGAAACAGCAGACAAGACCAACGGGACATAAATACCATCTACATCGACCAGACACAACAGACGGAGAGTCCCAAAGAGAGAGATAAGAATAGCATAGGTTCGGAAAGGAATAATTATTTCCGAGACAGGACACCCGAACCAAGATACCGTAGATTCCAAGGATGAAGACCCTACCAACAACAACAGGGGAGAAGCAACGACAATACGCGTAGGAATGGTTATTATCATAATAATTATAAGTACCGTTATAATAACAACAATAACAACAGTTATAACCGAAATAACAGGTATAACCAGGGTTATAACAGAAATAGAAACTATAGAGAGAATTCGTTCACAAAGGAACAGTATGATGAAAGACACAGAGAGGGGAAAGAATACTTAAATAATTTAAGACAGGATGAGCAGAACGGAAAAGGAAGGGAGAAAACCCCGAGTGTTGAACCCCAGCCAGGTACAAGCCAGCAGGGAAATAACACTCAGGGACAAAAAAAAATCTAAAACAGAAGTAGGAGTTTTAGAAAATGCTATACCACTAAACCAGATTACTATTAACGAGATATATAAAGTAACAGATGAAATTCTACTGTTTGAAAAGGAAGTAATTAAAGAGGAGAGGCCATGTGAACTGCCTATCATAAGTATAAATGTCGATGGACAAATGTATAAGTCTCTTATGGATACTGGTGCAGTTATATCCATACTGTCAGAGGAAAGTTACCAGCGACTGTTAAAAGGTGACAGAATGACTGTTTTACCCGCATCATCAGTCAAAGTGCGTGGTATATTCCAAGACAAGTCAGTAAAATGTAAAGTTCAGGTGCTGTTCAATTTCGAGATTAATGGTCGCACTTATGAACATATCTCCATTGTAGTAAGCAAGATAAATTTTGACGTCGTGCTTGGTATAGATTTCATTACCAAAGTCGGAGCAGTCATGGACATGAAAAACCGCATCATTAAATTTAGCGAGGGATCTATTAACACAAAAGAGTTAGAAGGATTTTGTTAGCAATCCAGATATGGATCTTAGGGAAGACATCATTCATAATAATATTGAGGAAGCTGATAATAATAGAGGATCATGGATTTGTAAAGCAGAAGGATTTGAAGAAATTAAAGATGAATTTGAAGGGTTAATAATGGAATTTAAAGATATTTTCGACGATAAGCCCGGATTAATTAAGGATTATAAGTATAGGATCCGATTAACCGATGATACCCCATATCAGAAGAGGATTTATGCCATTCCAGAGACATACTATGAGGAAGTACGAGGGATTATCAAGAAGATGGAAGCCGATGGAATTACCAGGAAACAGGCGTCATCTTGCCTCAATCCAATCACTGTTGTGAAAAGGATTAATGGTCAGCTACGTCTATGCTTAGATGTACGGAAAATTAACTTATTAATTTTGCCTGAAACAGACCGACCACCGAAGATACGTGACTTAGGAAGTTCAAGGGAAAGGCTTGTTTTTCTGTCCTTGATCTCACCGCGTCGTTCTATCAGATTGAGCTTGAGGAGGAAAGTAAGCAGTATACAGGGTTCTTATTTGACCAGTCTTCCTCGGTATTCGAGCGGGTGCCCTTCAGTCTCATAAATAGTGGACCAGCCCTAATCCGAGCCCTCGATAGCAAGCTTACAGAGGAGGCTAAAGAGAATGTGCTCTGTTACATTGATGACTTGATTATCTCTTCCGAGAATGTACAAGAACATCTGGTACACTTACGCAAATTGTTTGTGAACTTAAGAGAGGCAAATATTAAGATAAATTTTGACAAATGCCAATTCTTACAGGAGAAAATTCATTTCTTAGGGCATACTATAGACCAGCACGGTTACCACCCGAACTTAGAAAAAGTAGAGGCAATTATGAGATTTCCAAAGCCTACTAAAGTCAGACAAGTTCGTGAGTTCGTGGGTGCGTGTCAATTCATAAGTAGTCACTGCCCTAAATACTCAGAAATGTTGGCTCCTCTCTACGATTTGTTGAAGAAGAACAATCGTTGGAAATGGACAGACGTAACCGAAGCCGCATTCGAGAAGGCAAAGGAGATGTTGAAGAACAACGTAAAACTAGAGTACCCTGATTTCAACCGCACATTTTCATTGAGTCTGATGCTTCACGTGTAGGCATAAGTGCCATCTTATACCAGAAAGACGAAGAGGGAAATAAGCACTATATTGCATTTACAGGAAGGAAATTGAAAAGGCATGAAGAAAATTACTTCACAACCGAATTAGAGGCGTTAGCTTTTGTAAGGGCCTTACAAGCATGGAAGAAAATTCTAATTGGTCACAAGGTAATATTAGTCACGGATCACAAAGCATTGCAATTCATGCTGCAGACAGATTTGTCGAGTGATAGGTTGACGAGATGGGCCCTATTCACACAGCAATTCAATGCGATCATAGTCCACCAACTAGGTAAAGATAACCTGTTGGCTGATGCCCTATCTAGAAACCCCGTCAGGAATGTTCAGATTAATCATGTACAGCTAGAACAAGAAGATTTTGATACCGTAAGGAGATTGGAGCGAATTGGAGCTTCGCAGAAGAGACATGGCCCCTTACGATAGATGTATAGATTTTTGAAGGGGAATATGGATATTGCAGATGAGGATTATGCAAGTACTCAGAGACGCTCACTATTTGCTTAGCGGAGATCGCATTGTGTCAAAATTAGTGTGAATAGTGCATCATTTTCTCGATACAGATCTCAGCGTGTATGGCCCGCATAAGGTTACGCCCACGTTGTGTGCAGCGCTAGGCTTCACCCAAACGAGCTCAGGCACGGTCGACTCTAGATAGGTCGGAACTCTGATACTTGGCAACATGTTCATCAGTCATACCCTTGCAGGCGGGAACACGAAGGGAACGTTCAGTCTGTTTATCAAACAGGGATATTTCCTTCCATATTTTGTTTGTTACGCTTTTTAAGTTTATACGCTTTATAGTAGCGTTTGTTCTACCCTTCCAGTTGAGTTTTTTAAAACTGTAATCCCTAATCGAGAACACACTGACGAGTGTGCTTTGTATCTGGCAAATACGTTACATGGAATTACCACATGTCGTACGGTACTTCATGTTTTGAACTTTGATTTTCCAGGTATGTTTCGGCACCGTAACAATGCCAGATAAATGTTGTGTCCCCAACTATAACGCAAATTATCCAAGTAAGGGAGGCTACACGCCAGTGTTTAGGTTCCTAAGTGACGAAAATCTGCGTCAGGCCTGGATTAGGAAAATTCCTCGGAAGGACTGGATACCTTCGAAAAGGTCTGTAGTTTGCATAAACCATTTTCACGAAGGTGATATTATTAAAGATTTCCAGATTTTGAGGAACCCAACACCCTTTTGATAGCAAAGTTTTCAGACTTAAAACAAATATACCTCCGTGGTAAATTTGCCAGCCCACTGTTGAGACCAGCACATAAACTGAATCACAAAACGTTGCATCCGAGTAACATAGAAAGACAGAAGGTTTCACTAGCTTGTAATATTTTCCACGAGTCAACTTACAGTGCTTTAAGAGCCGAATTTCAAAGTGGTTGTGGAATTGATTCGAATGAAGGTACTTGTCAGTTTATTCTCATAACCCTTAAAGTGGTGGACCATTGTAAATGTTAAATCGAAACTAATAGGTACCGGTACTCTAAAAAGAAATGAATGGGCAAATCCCTCTTACAGTGTTGAAGATGATCGCCTAGTATTCATTAGGCAGTTTTTACTATGGCTGCAACACTGGGAATGCGTTAAGGAAGGTGGGTTAACCCGTGATACCCATAAGGCTTTGTTTCAGAGCACCTCAGATTTGATTGAATTTATTGAGTACAGCTTGCCATCCCTTAAGTAGAGTTTGCGCTGCCTGGCAAGTTGCAAACAGACAATCTTGAGGAACGCTTCAGTTACTACAGACAGTTATCGGGCGGAAACTACAATGTTTAATTTCTTCAAGTTTTAGAGGCAGAAAAGAAACTACGATTGTAATCTCTCTTAGGCATAAAATCTGCCAAGTATGGTGTTCTCAAATGGTCCTTTGACACTTACAAAATGTAAATACGGAAGGGACAGGTTCTCCAAATGTAGCCCCATTTTTAAGCATTGTTCAGGAAACAAATATTTTTGACTTTCAAGTTGACTCTCCCTGTCTTCTGTATACTGTATATCAGGTTATGCTGCATTCCAGGTCTCCTCAAAGCTAGAATGTTCACTTTTTTTAGTAGGAAAAGCCCTCTACCAATGATCCTTACTTTGACACTCTTAACAGAGGTGGTCTCTCTGTTCCATCAGACCTAGTGTACCACATTGCTGACACTGCTAGCTGTGTCCTAAGTGCATTGATCTCCAATGGTGATAATAATGAAGACAGGTTCTTAAAGTGTCAAAATCAAAAGAGGGTGCTAGTAGTTGTGTCAAAAACAATTTTGTTTGGTGATACTGGTTTTCCAAATGATGTGTGCCTTTGTGGAGTGGAAATTACAGGTGTATTTTCCAGAGTTGGAATCTGACAGTTCGGCGGGGAACCGTTGAACTAAACACAGCGTTGCCACGTATGCTACTAGCCAGCACGTGTGTACTTCCTCCCGTCCTTTTCCTCATGCTCATAATATCATTAGCATCGTTATTACATTTATTATATTTTTACTCAGATCGTTTTCAAAAGTCTTAAACAAAGCAATGCTTAAAACTGTTCGGTGCACACTGTAAAATAAAATAATAGCCCGTTAAATTGAGAAGAGGCCTAAAATATTGTAATGAATAGCAATATTACCGGTACGAATACCGGTAGCCTACAATCATAAAGCAAAAATGTTCAAAGCGAAACGACAGAACGTGATTGTTTCCGTGTTATTTAGCAATTTGTATCTCCTGTAGAATACGTTTCAAGGCACAAGGAACATATAAATGTACCGTATTACAAAATATACGTTCATTGTATAGGCTATTAACTCACCCTTTACAAGACAGAAGCTAATCACTGGGAAAAGGCTCTATCCCATCCATATCATCATCATCTCGGTCCTCTCCATCACTGGACCCCGCACTGGTGGGCGAGGAATCGCCGAGGGAAATTATGAGGTCGTCCTCAGCTGTGTCAATAACACCTTCACGTTCCCGCGCTTCGCTTAATACTCTTTCCACATGCGACACCAACTTCGCCCAGCTGTCAACACCATCATCCTAATCGCAACCTATGCTGCCAAGACCTGTACCATGGAAATAGTTGTCCAACCCATCGCGTCACCACTCGCAAACATAAAGAAAGCTACGGGTAACCTTTATCTAATTGACACGAACCTAAGTTTAAACTTACACTAACACTACATAAATAAATAAATAACGGACACTAATGAATTATAAATATAAGTATAAATAAGTATAAATCCTACATGAGAAGATAATTAACTAATTAATTCAATACAATTATTACGCAGCATGGTCAGTGAGCACTCGGGAGGCAACCAAACAAGGGACTGGTCAAGTGACAAGCACGTGGCCAAATAGCGTCATTCAAATTGGCAGTGCTGTATGGTTTCCATGGCAACAAGCCTTGCGTGGGATCAAGTCGTCAATTGTTTTTTCCCACTGGCGCCGAACTGCCAGATTCCAACTCTGGGGTAATACAACTGTAGTCTACTAAGTGAAAACATACTTTCAGTTATTGCCAATGTATTGCTAAACAATAATTCACATGCAAGGAATGATACTATTGATGTCAGCAAACTTGGTTATGGGAAGAGGAAGTAGCAGACACTTTAGGAAGGAAACAGAAGTAATCTGATACATTTATGAAATACCAGCAGCAACAGAGAATTTCTATAATGGTAGTCAATTATCTACATACATGTGTGGCGGAATTGAGGGTTTATAGGCTTACAGTGTAAAGATGTAAAGAGAGATAGCCTACATTTTTGCATCACATAACCCTCAATTACATCTACTTACTCCATATTATTATTATTATAACACCGCCAATTTATTTTATTGCCGTACTTTAGAATAGTAAATTACGAAAAGAAGCCTAAAAGAATTGTCTTTATTTTGCTAAATACATTTATGTTGGTAAATTATTTCCGTGTCATTCACGCCTAATATCAGCTGCCTGGCTCTTATAACAACTTTTCATGATCATGTACACGTTATTCACTTATTTCCGATTGTAACACTGGACATATGTAAATAAAAATAAACAGATGTTTTGCTAAACATATACATATGTTTGTCCAATACTGTATTAATTCAGTAGTTTTTGCCGCCTCCCTCGCTAGCAAACAGCTGTTCGTGCCCTCGCGACGAAGTATGACTGACCAAAGAGAATATAATACCAGAGTCCCAGCTCCCATGTTAAATAATTTTCCTTAAATCCGCCCATAATCCGGCTTCAAAAATACAATCATTTCTCTTCGGTAGGGGAAACATAAGGAACTGAATCCTTAAGATATCAGCTTATTTTTATGCTAGTCCCTTTGTGGATCAATTAACATTAATAGCTATTACCTTTGACAATATTAGCTCTGACAAAATGTATCACAAGCAATCAACAATATACTGATACATTATGAAATTTGTTGTCCACTTTGTAATGTTGGCAGTAAACGTACTTATGTAGCTATTATTTTGAAAATTATAATAATGTATTGACGTTAGTTTATCAACTATATACCGTAAAAATCAATTATCTAACACGTTTTATTAGTTGAATGCTATAAAATGAAATATCGAGTCATGTCTGCTGACATAACCTCCAAATTCCAGAGCACATCCCATACCCGCCCCCCTTTTTCGCCCTAACCTACATAACCTCCAAATCTGACTATAGAATAATTAAAATAATCACCCCCACCCCCCTACCCGCTATCCTACACAGGTTCCAAATTCTTGTTTGAACCCCATGACCCTCTTGCAAATGTGATATGAGAAGGATAAATGAAATCCATAGATGATTGAAACATTTCTTTTTTATTTTATTTTGCATTATACAATGTAAAAATAATATTGTTGTATATGTATAGGTATATAAAGAACGACACAATTGAAATTGCATTCTCGTCCAGTTCTGCTCTTGCAACTTGCTGTTCACCTGGATCCAGTGGACAGATCTGTAAGAATACAAACATCAAGCTATAAATACAATAAATTTGGAATGTAACTTATAAGACACTAGACATGGAAGAATGCAGGCAAGCTTCTCAAGGAAATATCCTGTAAATGGGCATGGAGGATTTCAGTTATTTCAGTGATCTCTTTCGACTGCAATCCAATATTTTTGTTTTACATTTATTAATTTTCATCATGAATTCTTTCCTCAAGACAGAATCCATACCATTTAAAAACTCATTCAAATCCTCTGGTGTGTCAGCTAAGATGATGACGATGTCATCAGCAAATCTCCAAGTTGAAATTATTTCTCCTTGAATTTTTACTCCTACTTTGAATTTTTCTCCAATTTCCTTTATTGCTTGTTCAATGTATAGATTGAAAAGTATGGGTGATAAGTTGTGGCCTTGCCTTACACCTTTCTGAATACCAGCTTCTCTCTCATGTCCTTATGCTCGAATAACTGCATATCCTAAGGAACACAACGTGCTAAACCTTAAAACAGTAGGCCTATTGGTATGGCACAAAATGGTAACGAAAATTGAAAGGAAAGTGATTAGTCCCTTGCTCATAAATTTACATGTGTCAACATTGTTTGGTATCCTTTAAACATGAGTCACTTTCAGTGATCTCAGGAGTAGGCTACATATTGAGACTCATGTCCTAAAGGTCCTGGGTTTTATTGCAAATAAATAATTAATTCTAGTCTGTTTGGAACATGCAAAATTGAGACGTGTTTGGGCTTAGTTCACACCAGAATGATTCACTCAAATGATGGTTCCTAAATTAAGGCCATGACTGCCTCCTTCCCAATCCTAGTCTCATCTACAAATGCATATACCACTACATACAGTTACCGGGAAGGTAGCTGTGTACTTCCCCATCCTACTCTCCCGGTATACTACTGCTACTTAAAAAATTTGCCACACTGAGTGTGTCTGTTTCTGATTGTGACAACCTACTGTCACACGCGTCAATGTTCTCAGATAGGGAAGTATTCGGCTTGCTTCCTGCACCACTCTACATCTACCTCCTACCTCTCAAGGTCAAGTGCACAGCTGAATGCCGGCATCTGTAAACAAGTTGATATGGCTAATGGTGGCAACATGGTTTTGCAGCAGACACCAATTTCCATCCAAGTTAAAACAGCTCACTGACAGGCGCGGATCTAGAGTTTGGTTTTTGGGGGGGGGGGGGGTCAGATAATCGATCTAGAGTTTGGCCTTGCGGGGGGGGGAGGGGCGGGCGGGCGGGGGGTCAGAGAATCGAAATTGTTAAGAAAAATGGTATCACTAAAAACGCAATCACAAAATAACCAAACGTACAAAACCAGACCAATTTTTTTGCAAGCTACATGGATAGAAATTTGATGCGTTTAGCGCACCAAAATTATTCGTACAAATTGCAACGGCGTGTTTTGCGACTTTTACATCGAGCTTCGAGAAAAGGATCAAGGTACGTTACAGTTTCGGCAAGTCGAGTTGGTACCGACAAAGGGAGAAAGTCACAGCTTATATTGCCAACCAAGCTTGCGGTTTGGAAGTCGGCAAACATTTCTGGTGCGAAAAAAGCCCCAGTTTCCTATCCGTGCATTGCTGCACATTCATCGTGACATCAATATAAACATCGATTCGGTAATCACAAGGTTTGCTAAACAAAATAGACGAGTTGATTTCGTTGTATAACTAATAGTTTTTATACAAGAGGTTTGAAGTTGTAAATATGTACAGTTGTAACAGAACATAATAATTCCAATAAAGATAATTCAGTATTGAATAAAATGAAAAAAAAAACTGTTTATCAGTTAAAATTCGTTAAGTTTTATTTGTCTGGTGATTGTGTTTTCGTTTTTTGAGTTTGCAAAAAAAATTTGGTCTCCGTTTGGGGGGGGGGTCATGACCCCCGTGACCCCCCCTTGAATCCGCGCCTGCTCACTGATGATTTATTCTGAAATAGTTATATCAATGCTCCCAATATTAGGTATTTATGTTGTTTTCGACAACCTTGACATGAACATTGTCAGGCATACTGTATGCCAGCCTCCTAGTTTCTCATCTGGGTGACAAATTGGTTATGCAGTTACAAGCTGAGGTATCTCTGACATAAATGTCAAGAAATGTGGATCCATAGTAAGTTACAACTATTGTATTATGTAACATATCAACGTGAATATTTAACGGCTGGAGAAAAAAATAATTTGGTAATAAAATAACATCCAAGTAGGCATTCAAACAATTGGCCTCAATATGTAAGCATCATAGTTTGATCATACCAACATGCATTTCTCATTTCAATAGCTTGGGACATAGTGTTCATCAGCCCGAGGAACTAAGGTGTATCACTTTTCTGTGATGAGTGTAATAGTATGTGTAAATGTATTCGGGACAAGGATGGAATAGTGTCCCAGGATTTGAAATAAGTTACGGTACAATCCCAGCATTTGTCCCAAGGGAGTGCCAAAATTTCACACTCAGGATAGCCTCTGTAAATGCCAGGATAAACCGTTGATTTCTCGACTTGCTGCAGGTGCCTATCACGATCATAGTGCATGACTTAATGAGCATGGCTACGCTGCAGGATGTCATTTCAATAAATGGTATCAGACCTTGCCAAAAAAAAAGTCCTCTCGGCACGCCGGAAGGCGGAGGTAGATTTCACCGGACAAACTAGGGGATAGGCAAAAATAGGCAGAATATGCAGGTTTTCGTAGAAGGATCAGACCTCATTTATTGCGAGAAAGTATTTTATAATTGGAGCTTAATTAACTTTGTTTTTCGTCCTTTTATGCATATTTTAAACATTTTATTGTCTTATGGGGACGGTAACCATCTTGTCATTTGGGGTCAATTTTTAGCCTATTTTCAATTTTGAAAAAAATAGGCTTATGAGATCACCTTTTGTCCGTGTGTGTGTGCGTGTGTGTGTGTGTGTGTGTGTGTGTGATTCGTGTGTGTGTCCCCCCCCCCCTAATAAAATCTAAACGGCAGGAACGATTTCAATGAAACTCGGAAAGTTCATAGCACTATTCCCGGCGACCTCGACCGTGCCCTTCAAATTTTGTTACGACTCACCAATCCAACATGGCGGCTGTGCGAAATATTTCACCAGCATTCAATATCTCCGAAACTATTACCGATATTACCCTGACATTTTCTATGGTGATAGAGGGAACTACTATAAGTTCACTTATGTGACTTTTGAAAACCTGGTAACTACAAAACCAACATGGCGGCCAAGCGAATTTGCGACTTTTAAATAGACGTTTCTCGCGATTTGACCAACCAAACGCAATGAAACTTGGTACAGTATATGTTTATATACATTGTAATGCACCGACATCTAACTTCGTACAATTGTTTACATAATCACAAGATGGCGGATGTGCGAAATATTTCACCGGCATTCTATATCTCTGAAACTATTAGCGGTATCTCCCTAAAGTTCTGTACGGAGATAAAGGGCACTACTGGAAGTCCATCTATAAGATTTTCAAAAACCGGTTAACTACAAAACGAACATGGCGGCCAAGCGAATTTGAACATTTTAAATAGACCTTTCTCGCGATTTAATGTTCCAAGCGCACTGAAACCTGGTACAGGAAATATTTATACACATTGTAATCCACTGGTATCTAATTTTGTTCAATTGTTTACATAACCTCAAGATGGCGGCAGTGCGAATTTTAAAATTAAGTTTTTATTTCTTGTGATGTAGTCATGCGATCGAAGTGAAAGTTTGAATAATGAACCTACGCAATAATTTTCCTTTAATGGTACATGACTCTATGGCCTATACATTTAACAATCCAACATGGCGACCATCCGAAATATTTAGACGATACTGAATATCTACGAATCTATTTTAGCAATCAAACTGCATTTTTAATGTTCATAGGGGCTATGAACTTAAGTTCACCTATATGACTTTAAATAACCTGGTGATCACAAATCCAACATGGCGATGACGCGAATTATAAATATTCACATGGACGTTTCTCGCAATTTAACCATCCGCGTGCAGTGAAACTTGGTACAGTAAATCTTTATCCGAATGTTAATCCACTGGCATCTAATTTATTTCAATTGTTTCCATAACCTCAAGATGGCAGCTGTGAATTTTTTTAAAATCTCCTTGTTTTTTTTGTGTCCTAATTATGCGATTGAAGTTTGAATACTACACGTTCACAATAATCTGCATGTAACAGTACATAACTCTAGGACCTACATATATAAAATCCAACATGGCGACCATCCGAAATATTTAGTCGGTTCTCAATATCTACGAATCTATTACAGCAATCAAACTGAAATTGTGTATGTTGATAGTGGCAATTAACATAAGTAGGATATATGAAAATAGGCTGTATAGTTCTTTACGGAACTACTTGTTATACTTGTGGTCACACTCTCCTTGTGCAAGGTTTCGACACTGATGTGTAACTATGTAACGGTCTGTTACTTCTTCACGCAAAATTATATCTTCCACAGAGATTTTGGTTGGTTCCTCAGTTTAGGGGCTGCGACGACGCGGTCATATAACCCCGTGTACTTTGGGTGAGTGTAGAATCTGTCTGCTAAATGGTGTGAATTGTGATGGCTGTATGAGTCTGTAATTCAGGTAAGGACTGCAGACGGCCAATTTCAAGCAGTAGTTCCTAATGTTGCTACCAGATACTACCGTCAACGACACCTGGCTGTGAACTTGGCTACTAGATGCCCCCGCAACCAGCAACTCGCAACGAACGTTGGAACTTCCCCTCCAAAGGAAAGCATACTAACGGATTTTTAGCGCTCTTAGAAAATCCGACGACTTCGGCCGGCTTTGAACCCGCGACCTTGGGCATAGAAGTTCAGCATGCTACCAGTTACGTCACCGAAGCCGCTTCACACTTAGTCAGATGGAAATCTGATCTCGTGCAAGTGCGTTGCCATGGCAACGCCTGATGGCTCATCCCTCATCAATTTCGTAGTGTTGCCATGGCAACCTCTGATAGCTCTTGACATTTTCTTATAATTCCGAAATCATTTTTCTCATCCCTTGGCGTAATGGTGGGTCATATCAAAAATTCTTTCAGACAAAAGTTTTAGGTAATTATTAGGGGAATATTGTCCATTTTGTACGGTTTTGATATTGTGCCTATTAAGAAAGATATGATTAATGTTTCCCGAAAAAACCACTTTTTCCCACCCCTTTGGTCAATGGTTGGTGCTATAAAAAACTCTTCAAACATAAATGTTTGGGCTTTATCCGACACATAGTATGAACTTTGAACGGATTCGATGTTGCACATATTTAGAGAGTTATAGCAATATTTCACTTTTTCGAAAAAAAAAAAGCCCCCCATTTTCACCCCCTTCGGCCGATTTAGCCCAGTAACGAACTCGACCGAGATTATATAGGTATTCATATTCGGTAAAAAATGCAAAGTGATTGGTGTAAAATTACGGCAGTTATCGTGTCCACAAGAAGCTGATATGCATATATATATAAACTTTTGAACTGACGGTGGTTTTGGGGTCTGGGGGATGTGAAACGCGAAGATATGTCGAAATTTTCCGGAAGTCGAAGCATGGTACCCATTGCAATAGTTAGCTTTCTAATGAAATCTACCTAAAAACACGAGACACATAACTTTGTAATTATGTGAAAAAAGAAATAATTAGCACAACCACTGGCTTGGATAAAGATTATTGATGCGTGACTACCCCCACTGTGCGTGACAAAAACCAGGGGTGAGTATCTTACGTTAGTTACCTAACAATTATTGGTAGGCGAAAACCATTGGTCAGATGGATGCGATATAGTACCTAATGCATGGGGTTGGCAATATTGTACACGATGATAAAAAAAAAGGCAGAGTCAGCTGGGGGACTACTATACATTGCGATACGGCCGCGTATGAAATTTCCCTAAAACAAAATGGCGGCTTCCGTGACGTCATCAACGACGTCACGAAATAATCCTCAGGCAAGCTTACGGGAAAAACCTGGGTAATAGGGGTTTTTTGGGTGGGGAAACACCAAAAAATGTCAATTTTTTATGTATCGAAATCTATATTTGAGCTATATAGTTCAATTAAAGTTTCCGATACATAAAAAAATCGCAAATTCACGTATTCTATGTATCAAAATCTATATTTGAGCTATATAGTTCAATTAAAGATTCCGATACATAAAAAGAATTCGCTAATTCACGTAAGAGGAGTTTTTTGGGTGGAGAAACAAAAACCGTCAATTTTTTTTCTATGTATCGAAATCTATATTTGAGCTATATACTTCAATTAAAGATTCCGATACATAAAAAAATTGCAAATTCACGTATTCTATGTATCGAAATCTATATTTGAGCTATGTAGTTCAATTAAAGATTCCGATACATAAAAAGAATTCGCAAATTCACGTAAGAGGAGTTTTGGGTGGAAAAACACAAAAACCGTCAATTTTTTTCTATGTATCGAAATCTATATTTGAGCTATATAGTTGAATTAAAGATTCCGATATATAAAAAAATCGCAAATTCACGTATTCTATGTATCGAAATCTTTATTTGAGCTAAATTGTTCAATTAAAGATTCCGATACATAAAAAGAATACGCAAATTCACGTAAGAGGAGTTTTTTGGGTGGAAAAACACAAAAACCGTCATTTTTTTCTATGTATCGAAATCTATATTTGTGCTATATAGTTCAATTAAAGATTCCGATACATAAAAAGAATTCGCAAATTCACGTAAGAGGAGTTTTTTGGGTGGAAAAACACAAAAACCGTCATTTTTTTATGTATCGAAATCTATATTTGAGCTATGTAGTTCAATTAAAGATTCCGATACATTAAAAAAAATCGCAAATTCACGTATTCTATATATCGAAATCTATATTTGAGCTATATAGTTCAATTAAAGATTCCGATACATAAAAAGAATTCGCAAATTCACGTAAGAGGAGTTTTTTGGGTGGAAAAACACAAAAACCGTCAATTTTTTTTCTATGTATCGAAATCTATATTTGAGCTATATAGTTCAATTAAAGATTCCGATACATTAAAAAAATCGCAAATTCATGTATTCTATGTATCGAAATCTATATTTGAGCTATATAGTTCAATTAAAGATTCCAATACATAAAAAGAATTCGCGAAGTCACGTAAGAAGAGTTTTTTGGGTGGAAAAACACAAAAACCGTCAATTTTTTTCTATGTATCGAAATCTATATTTGAGCAAATAATTCAATCAATGATTCCGATACATTAAAAAAATTCGCAAATTCACGTCATATATAATCAATTTCCGTATCGAAATATATAATTGCCCTAAGTAGATCAATTACAGATTCCGATACACATGATAATTATTTTCTTTTGGTAAATAAAAGACATTGCATCGAAATCTAAATTTAACGTTATACTTTCCGCATCGAATTCTTTAATCGGCCTATGTCAATTACAGATTCCGATACACATCGTAATGTCAGTTGATATTTTTAATTACAGATCCCGAAACGTTATTTTAAAAATATCCAATTATTTTTATAATATATAATATATAATATAGTCATGCGCAAACGATCGCGGTCTGTAATAATCGCCGATTGACATCAATACATTAACCTAGCTGCACATTGTAACATTGTTATAAAACTGTGTGGTCAATAATGTTATTTTGTGGTTTAGTTTTTTTTTCCAAAGTTGGTTAATAATGTTGTTTTACTGGGGTGGCTGCGCCCCCCCCCCCCCCCATCCCCCTCCGATAGGTTGGTATTTTTATGTTTTTTGTTTAATAATGCCAATTTGTCTAAATTTTACCCATCCATTACTATTTTAACAGGCGTATTCCCCAACACCGTTCCTGACGTAATATTATCGTATAGACAACTTTCCTATTAAATGCAACAACCAAAATATATACATAAACAACGTAAAAAACTCACCGATATATCCCAAATGCTGTATTATTCCACATGTACAACTAGAAGCACCAATTTTCCACCACAAGTAACGGATGTTATTTTAATGGAACAACTTCAGAATTAAAACAATTTTGATACAAATCGACAACACAATCGAGCACACGACACTGCTAATATAAATTATACGCGAGAATATTTATGTTATTATTACGCTTAGAAATCACTAAAGACAATACAAAAATGGCGAACAGTCTCCAGCAAATTCCGGAGGCGAACTGACCACGGAACTGACATAGTAATCAGCTGACAACCAACTACCGGTTTTTCATTTCAAAGACATTTGATCAAAATATATCATTGATCAACATAAATCCATCAAAGATTCGATTTCATAAAGGAATTTCGCAATTTATATTAATATGTAGTATGAACACAAGATCAAGTACAACTTACCACATAAGTAGCGACGTGAAGAACACGGATCACAAATGTTGGAATGACACAACAAAAAGAGAATCTTTCTTATACAAAGGCCCGGTCAATACTCCAAAATAAAAGAATCGAAAATCTTGAACAACATATACACTCAACCATCCATACCCAAACATTCTCACCAGACGTACGACATACACCCCATACATACACGCAAGTTTTACACTAATTATATAGGAAATAAAAACTTAAAATGAAAATAGAATTGGCTACTTGCCTATGAAAATATTCAAAATCTCTGAACCATTATTCTGGTTAGAAGAAATAACAAAAATTTAAAATATTCATGAAACGGAAGAATAAATAATTGAAACAAATATGTCACTCCAAAAACATACTGACCATTGCTACTTGCCAATATCAGATGCACAATAATTACATGAAATTGACTCCTTGCCAATAAAAATAATCAAAAATTCGAACCCATTCCTCTGGTAAAACGAAAACAAGAAAATTAACAATATTCTTAAACGTATGTAATCCAAAAACAATTACAACTTGAAAAAAAAACCGAATGCACAACGTGGCATATTGCAAAATTATAATTATATTTCCATTCATTCAGAAACAAAAAAAATCATTCAGCAGGGACACATCCATTATAAATTGAAGCCAGGTGAGAAGGACGATCTCAACTATTAACGACCAATCTCGACCCCGCCGACGCATAAGCTAAAAAGCCATATTTAAGCGAATAAGGCAGACAAATCCCAGTCTTTATAGCATGGGGCTTCTTGAACTCGTTAATAACTGCCTAATTTAGGCCTTGGTTTGTTGAGAATGTGGTACAGCGTACATCCTTCCCACTTGAAATATTACCAAAGGCTAATCCCAAGTCCCCAACTCCCCCATCCCAATAGCCTTCAAACTATTCCCTGCCAAGAATGAAAAAAAAATGAAAAAAACACCCATCTACAGCATACACTCAATCTCTCACACTTGGAGGATATAACCTCCGACAATCAACCAAAAACCTTTCAAACACACACACCCCGGGGTCCACATTCTTCCGCCACACATACTCATCCAGATGCTTCAGCAGTGACCCTTCCCGTCTTTTTCCCTTCCCAATGCTATACTTCACTGCAGCCCAGAACCCTTCAATTGTATTCGTGCATGCCCCAGTATCATAATTTTTAAATTGGACAGAATGATTAACAGCAAAATGTTCAAAACCCTCATCGTTTAACCCCCCATAACCCTTCCACATGTCGCTATAAGTAGTAGACCCTCCCTTGATATATTTCCTAATTAACCTCAATAAAGTAACCTCATCCCTTTTAGAAACTACTTCAAAAATACACTCCCTCCCATTACTTCCCTGAACTACCCCACCAAAAACCCATGTATTTTTCATCTTCTTACCCCGATTAAACTTACGCTTCCCGAAACAGCTCTCGTCTATCTCTACGACAACCCCCTCACCCCCCCCCCCCCAACAGGCCCCCGTTCAGACAACCAAGCACCTCATACCTCTCGACAAAATACATACCAGTCAATCACTGTTACCGTAGATACATCCAACTCATGCACAATCTGGTAAATAGGCATTCGCCAGCAAAAACAATATACAATCAATAAAATATCCTTTATAGTTATACGGGCCTTTGCGAAAAAAGACCCCTTTCTGATGGTACGCCAAACCGAACACTTCGAACAACGCCACATGACAAGATCAGATATGCGTTGGGCTGAGACCTTCGTTTCTTTCATCTGCCGGGAACACTTTGGACATGCATAATGCGAAGCCAATAGCCCCTTCTCCCTAGCAAAGGAAATAGCTCCTTCTACCGTGGATAATAATCCGAACAACACAATGAGTTTCATAACGGATTGAGGAGGCGCCATAACCTCTCCTGTCTCGCCATCACTTTCGGAAGTAGAAACATTTTCCCGACTCCTGCACAATCCACTAGGCCCGGCCACACCCATGATTAATCAAACTAGTGCCGACTATTCATGTACAGATACAAACGAGAAGTAATTAATAATCATTCACTACTTACCAAGAAACGTCGGTACTTCGTCAAATCACCATTAAATTCAACACCACCAGCGCACGCGAAAATATGGCATGAAACAGCCGACAACCGAACAACCAATAGCGTTACTGGTACCAATACGACAGTCGACAACCGAACAACCAATAACGTTCCGGATACGAATACGTCAGCCGACACGAATACGTCAGCCGACAACCGAAAACCAATAGCGTTCCGGATACGAATAGGTCAGCCGTGACGTGACGCGTGACGTCATAGAGTCCCCTAAATATTCCCCAAACGCCGGTGTATCGTAAGGTATAGTTCAACCCATCTATTACTATATCATCTCCAGATACCACCATTACAGGTATTTTGGCTAATTTCAGTAGTTAAAGAATTTTTTACTTAGGTTCAGGTAAACTCCACTCTTACCGAATATGTATCCGATAATCTTTATTATGAGAGTTGAAAACTCTAGGAAAACAGACTGATTCTGAACCTGAAAGATTCATCACTCCATGGAAGTGTTCCATATGCCTCACCGCTGCCTAGCACACACATTGCTGCAAGTGCTCTTCAACCCAGAGGAAGAAGTGATAGCCTGCTAAGGATGCTTGAAATAATGTCCTCTTCGGACTAAACAGGAGGAAAGCAAAGACAGTAGGCCTACAGATAGGGGTTTACTAGCATTATTAGTTAGAATTCCTTAGGAAGCTAAGAGGACAGGTAAATGGTTTAGGCCTACAGGTCCTCATTCTGAACCTATTCCACACACAAATACCAGTCATGCAGTACTGCTCAAATAAGCACTATACAAACTTACATGATAGAATGAGACCTGCTGAATTATATTATTGGTATAACACACTCCAGAAAATTGGACCAAGAGCATTTCAAAACTTCTCCTGGCGGCGTTCCAGATATGAGGGTTTAGGTTATGTTATTCTTCCACATGACTGACACGCCACAGTTCATCACTAAACAACATGTACATTTCATTACAAATGACATAATTGCTCATATTTTACTCCATCTTTCCTCTTGCTCACGAATCAACATTATTAAAACATCCACGCCATTTACAAATATATTTAATTAAAACAAATATCCTGCCGTAGTCTGCCATCTTGTAAAAAAATGATAATCGGCAGCAAGGGTTGCCATCATAGTATTAATATCAACAGGTGCAATTCTTTAAATATAACTCAATCTTTGCAATTATATCAGACACTGTAATTATGTTTATGATTATATGCGATCAACTTCTGAAATCCATAACAACAGATTTCGTTTTCAAGAAGTTTAATCTAAGTCTAAAACATAATACTGTTGTAATCCTGTTAGTATCAGTGTAAGCCAATCACATTTAAGACATAAAAAACAGGGCACTAGGTCTACCAACACATATCGTCCGTTCGTGCTATTACGTTTCCAAAGTTGCATAACCGGAGTGTAATAAAAAACCTGGCCCAAAATAAGGTTTAGCCAATCCCATCTAACTTACGACAGCCTGTGACTGACAACAACCATAGCTATAGTGTTGTCAGGTCGAAACTTCCGACCTTCTTCTTCTTCTTCTTCTTCTTCTTCTTCTTCTTCTTCTTCTTCTTCTCTTGAAGGGTATTGGGCGCAGTACACTCTTTACCCAGTCACTGATTCAGAGATTGACAAAAAAAAAATGTTCTATTGTCGGGAGGAGAATATATGAGGAAGCATGATTATGGGCGTGTTTCTATCTCCCAAAATTTTAATAATGGCACCCCGTGGCGTTAACGAACAGCTGATCTGAAATCTCAAGTTAAAACGCAATGAGAGTGAAACGCGAATTATGATCCGCGTCATCCTGGCTTGTTAATGGCTGGCAATTATTACCAGCCATTGGCTGCCCGCGGGTTTGTTTACAATTGTCACCAACATGGTGGCGAGAGGAATAGATTTCTACATCAATTAAATTGCTAGAAATCTATTCCAGTTCATGACAGTATGAAGTGCAAATCACTTATTGATGAGGAATTGCATGTGCGTTTATATTTAAATTGACGCGTGACACTGTTCATCAAAATTTGTGAAAATAAAAGTACAAATCAACACTCTTGCCAATCAACTGAAAGTTTCTACTACTTTGGATGTAATGGATGTAAATCAATTGGCTGTCGTTTCTACCAGTTTTATTCATCAGTTCGAAATACATTCAGTACAATAACCTTTTGTGCACTACAAAACTACATTATAGACCATTGTATATTGATGTTGCTGTCTGCTTATATTTATCAATTTCATGAAATGTAATTTGTAGGTTATGCCTAATAAGGCATATAATTTAAGTGGCCGTTTGTAATGTGAAGTCCTTACTGTATTTATGTACAAAAATTATGGTTTAACTAATGAAGCAAGGATTAAAAGTGCAGTTTGCACTGCCACCCTTTTTTTGTTTAAGTATTGATATGTAGTTTCTCAGTCTGGAAACTTCTTGGATTTGCTTGAGATAGATTTATAGTAATATACTACCTTATTAACCTGCAGGCTGAGTTTTTTAAAACATGCCCAGGTGCATACAGTAGCACAAGACCTACTGCAGGCTATGTCGATCCTAAATGTAGGCCTATTAGATAGATAGATTTTTATTAATTCCATTTGATCAAATACATGCTTTCAATACATTTTTGATATAGGACACGTCAGAATTTACATGCATAAAATAAAAGAACTAACAGGTATATATTACTAAGATTATAACTATGTATAACTTATTATAATAGCAAATCTTAATAGATACAATCTTATTGCACAACTATTTACACCTCACTCTATTATCATAATATGAAAACTTAATTCTATAAATACAACAACATACAGCTAGGTATTAAAATTAAATTTAAAAAGTAAAATATAGTTATAGATTCCATCACTCCTATACGCTAAAATATTCAACTACTGAGTAAAAACAATGGCACTGCAGATAAGCTTTCAACATTCTATCAAAGGTTTTTGGGGCCAGTTTTATATACTGGGGTAGTTTATTGTATAATTTAACTCCAGTGTGAAAAGTTCCTTTTTGATATATGCTTGTGTGTGTGTGTGAAATATGAATGTTTTGATTTTGTCTTGTGTTATGCCTATGAACATCATTGTATGTTTTAAGAAAAACATCTTTATTCATTAAATTCTTTTTAAAAACATAATACTTTCAAAGATATATATGCAGGGCAGTGGGAGAATGTTTAAATCTTTAAACAGAGGTCTACATGATTCTCTAGAGTTTACATTTGCCATAATTCTAATCGCCCTCTTTTGTATCCTAAACGTGCTTAGTACATCTGGCGACATACCCCAAAATATGATCCCATATCTTAAGTATGAATGGAAATAAGCAAAATAAGTATTTCTTAATGTGTGCATGCTAGTGCAGGTTTTCAAAATACGTAACGCAAAGCACATCGAGTTCAGTTTAGTATTCAGATATTGTATATGTTTATTCCATTTCAAGTCTTGTTGTATCCATAGTCCTAAAAACTTTGTTTCTGATTTATTTTCTATTTGATGACCATTTAATGTTATATTGGGCATCGCAGGATTCCTATTCTGTATAGTGTGGAAATTTAGACATACTGTCTTTTTATAGTTTATTATGAGGTGATTATCTTGTGACCATTTGGTTAACTCTCCTGTAACGGAGTCAGCAGACTGCTGTATGACCTGTTTAGTTTCACCTTTTATTACGAGTGTTGTATCGTCCGCAAACAAAATTTCCTTATGTGAATGAACGTTCTGTGTTATATCATTGATATATAGAAGAAATAGTAGTGGGCCCAAAACAGATCCCTGGGGTACTCCAAATTCAATAATTCCCTCATTGGACAATGTTTCATTAAGTAATTCGGTTCCATCATCCTTGTGTCTCAAGCTTACTATTTGTTTACGCCTTGTTAAGTACGACTCTATCCATTTATTAGCTAGACCTCTAACACCATATTGATTTAGTTTGGTAAGGAGGATTTTATGGTCAACAACATCAAATGCTTTCGATAAATCCAAGAATAGGCCAGTTACATGTTCCTTATTGTCAATTAATTTCAGTATACTATTACTACATTCGTAAATTGCTGTCTGTGTAGATTTTTCCGTTCTAAATCCATGTTGTGAGTTTGATAATATTTTATTTTTTTCTATGAAACTTATCAGTTTCTTATACATAATTTTTTCCACAATTTTTGCAATATCAGTTGGTAAGGTAATAGGACGATAGTTATCTAATTCATCTTTTGAACCATTTTTGTGCACTGGAATTACTTTTGATAACTTCAAAATATCCGGGTAAGTTCCTGAGAGAATTGAACTGTTTATTCAGTGCGTAAGTGGATTTATTATATTTTCTGCACATTTCTTTAAAATTGCATCAGGGATGCCATCAATGCCAGCACAGAATTTATTTTTTAGCTCTTTTATAACTATTCTTACCTCTTCACTTGTGACATGATTTATAAATAAAGAATCACTGCATATATTTATTTTATTATTAGAATTTTGTGTATTTACCTGTGATTTATTTATTAATTTTTGTGGAATTTCCAGAAAATAGTCATTAAAAGTGTTTGCTATTTCCTCTGGATTATTAATCACTTTATTATTTCTGGTCAGTGTAATGTTCCTTTGTATTTTAGCAGATTTTCCAGTTTCTTTCTTTATCACGGACCACATAGCCCTGTTTTTATTAGATGATTGGGAAATAAAATTATCATTATGCATTTTCTTTGCTAGTCGTATTACCTTATTTAATATGCTAGTGTATTTTTTGTAGTATAAATTGAATTCAGGTGTTGTGTGGTATTGTTTATATAATTTGTGTAGAAATTTCTTTCTTTGACATGAATTTATAATCCCTGTTGTTATCCAATTGCTAGTTTTGTTATTTTGAACAGTTCTTCGTTTAAAGGGGAATGCTATTTCAAAATAGTGTTTTAGGGTACTGTTATATGCATTAAATTTATCATTTACATTTTCTAGTTCATAAATTTCTGACCATGTTTCCTTATTTAATAAGTCATTGAAATATGTAACATTTGATTCAGTGAATGACCTGCACTTTGATTTTACTCCATTATCATTATTATTGATTACTTCGGATACTTCAGAACTCAGTATTTGTCCATGGTGGTCACTAAAACCCGGAGAATAGACTTCTATTGAATGGTGATATTTATCTGTATTTATAAAAATTTGATCAGGAGTGGTTTTACTAAATTTTGTTATTCTTGTTGGTGTATTTACTGTAGATTTCAGTCCATAGGAAATTAGTAACTGTGTTAATAATTCACAATTTCTATCAAGTTTTAAGAAATCCACATTTACATCCCCACAAATTATTATATCGAAATTTACTTTGCTCATGTTATTGAGTAACAATTCTAATTTATCTATAAATAGAGGAAACTTTCCTGACGGAGAACGGTATACGCATACAATTATTAACTTAAACTGCTGAATTTTTACGGCAGAGAATTCAAAATCCTGTTCCATAATTAGATAATCATAAGCTGTTATCTGTTCATGATCTAAATTATTTCTTAAGAAGATGCAAGTACCACCATGGCTAATATTAGATCTAGAGTATTTACTAGCTTGTATAAACCCTGGGAATTGAATTAATTCAAGTTGTTCCTCTTTCAGCCAATGTTCTGAAATACATAGTGCTGAGATGTCTTTAAGTTCATTTTTAAGCATTAGATTTATGTAATCAATTTTATTATAAAGAGACTGGACATTCTGGTGGTAAATTTTAAATTTGTTACTTTTGCAAGCTTGAGTTGGTGATTTATTTACATTATTATTATCATAATTGTTATTATTATTGTTGCTAGACAAATCCGAAATACCATTGTTGCACTCCGTTAAATTTGACTTCAAAAGATGTGAATGCCAAACCTCACGTTTGGCTTCTTCTACCAGTTTCCCTGCTTCCACTCTAATGATATTACTGTTGAATTATTCTTACCATTTGAATTTACAATTTTGCAGATTTCATCACTAAGATAATCTTTTCCTAATCTATTTAAGTGTAGGCCATGCCGAGTGTGGAACTTCCTGTCTAATTTACTTACATCTACAATTTTGACATTTGGAAAACTCTTACAAATTTTATGAATTTTTCCATTTGTAGCCTCTATTTCTACATTTACACATGATTTGGGAATTAAATCGTATCTCTGCGGAATGTTTACAATAATGACATTTGTTTTTTGCATGGATGGCAATGTACCCTTTAAATCTTTGATTGCCTTTTTACTCTCATTTCTATAGACGTCGTTTGCTCCAGCGATGATCACTGCGTAGTCCTTTGCAGTAAGGGACGCACACTCTCCTATCATCCCGTTTGTGACTTCTGCAAATTGAGCTCCTGGCTTCACTGTCGAAGTGACCTCCATTTCTCGGCTTCTCTCCAATACGCTTGCTGCTACATCTCGCCTGTGGCTATCCGAAAATATCCGCATCTTCCTGGATTTTCTCTTTATCACTTTCTTCTTTCCTTCTTGAGGAAAGTCATCATTTTCTTCGACAAGCACTCCAAATGAATTTGAGACGGCAATTTCAGTTACATGTACTCCATTTATAGGCCTAGGCTTATTCAATCTTACCTTACCAGCAATCACTGTCGACCAAGATTCCTTGCTTTCCTCTCTGTTTCCTTTTAATTTATTCAACTCTTCCATTAACTTAGCAATATCTTCCTTTAGCAGCTTTATAATTTCGTCTTTTGAGGACAGTTCGTTTCTCAGGTTATGACATTCGCATGACGGTAGCGGTAGGCCTACATTACGACAATCGGTTTCACTTTTCTCCTCATTCAATTTTACCTGAGATCTTGTGATGATTTTATTTGCATTTTTTACTTTTATTTTGCACGACGAGCATAAATCCGTTACGGTTACACAACCTGACGAGACCCTAACACTGTTTACTGTCGTCATACTAGAGATCTAAGTTAGCCTAGATGTTTACACCAAATTACACTAAATTTAATTTAATTATTACTACCTACTAGAATTAATCTAATTACCTACCAATAAAGAAGAATGTGAAATACGTATATCTTCCAATCGGGTGAAGTCTCATAAAACCACCACTGCTCTACTTGGTTCAAACAGTGATTGAAGAAGTCACCGAATCTTTGGATACACGTTCCCACAACTTAGTTTAAGTTTATTAAATTATCAACAAGAATGTCTAAATACTATCAATATTCCGTATTACACTTGATCTAAGGAAAGTAACTTTATAGATTTTAAGCCTCTGTTATAATATTTTACCACTTTTATCAAATATTTACACTAGCTGCTATTTCACTACACTTTCACTGTGACGCCATCTTGGTGCTCATGTCAAAGGTCGTCCTAAAGTTTTAACTATTGAGACTTGATTTGCATCGAAGATAATTTCAGCCGAGTCTGACAAGGCTTCATAAACATGGGCGTGACTTCACATTTTCATTTTTCCTATACAGCTTTTGATACCAACCACTCAAATCACAGTATTTCAAGATTTGCTCTCATTAAACGTCACCAACACTTTTTTTTCCCTGGTGGTGGGCTGTGTTGGAGTCTACAGAAAATAAAGTTGAGAAATAAAAATACATCTTAGGTTTCCAAGACACAGTTGTATTTTATCCTACTATATCTCCACTCAATATACCAATCCTACCAATGTTTCCTAATTCCTCATGCTGCATAAATAAACATGACAGATTACAGCATTAGCAATGATGACAGTAATTTATGAATTGTTAAAATGTTTTTAAAAGATGCATAGAAAGAGGCTTGATAAATCCTGTATCATCAAACCATTTAAACATTCCCACAGCGCTCTAATCAGAAGCTCATTTTATGTGCAACAGGTATGTAAAATAAACCTCCCTCCCAATAACTTGATAGATAGATAGATAGATAGATAGATAGATAGATAGATAGATTTTATTAATTCCATTTGATCAAATACATGCATTCAATACATTTTTGATATAGGACACGTCAGAATTTACATGCATAAAATAAAAGAACTAACAGGTATATATTACTAAGATTATAACTATTTATAACTTATTATAATAGCAAATCTTAATAGATACAATCTTATTGCACAACTATTTACACCTCACTCTATTATCATAATATGAAAACTTAATTCTATAAATACAACAACATAGAGCTAGGTATTAAAATTAAATTAAAAAAGTAAAATATAGTTATAGATTCCATCATTCCTATACGCTAAAATATTCAACTACTGAGTAAAAACAATGGTACTGCAGATAAGCTTTCAACATTCTATCAAAGGTTTTTATTTTTGGGGCCAGTTTTATATACTGGGGTAGTTTATTGTATAATTTAACTCCAGTGTGAAAAGTTCCTTTTTGATATATGCTTGTGTGTGTGTGTGAAATATGAATGTTTTGATTTTCTCTTGTGTTATGCCTATGAACATCATTGTTTGTTTTAAGAAAAACATCTTTATTCATTAAATTCTTTTTAAAAAACATAATACTTTCAAAGATATATATGCAGGGCAGTGGGAGAATGTTTAAATCTTTAAACAGAGGTCTACATGATTCTCTAGAGTTTACATTTGCCATAATTCTAATCGCCCTCTTTTGTATCCTAAACGTGCTTAGTACATCTGGCGACATACCCCCAAAATATGATCCCATATCTTAAGTATGAATGGAAATAAGCAAAATAAGTATTTCTTAATGTGTGCATGCTAGTGCAGGTTTTCAAAATACGTAACGCAAAGCACATCGAGTTCAGTTTAGTATTCAGATATTGTATATGTTTATTCCATTTCAAGTCTTGTTGTATCCATAGTCCTAAAAACTTTGTTTCTGATTTATTTTCTATTTGATGACCATTTAATGTTATATTGGGCATCGCAGGATTCCTATTCTGTATAGTGTGGAAATTTAGACATACTGTCTTTTTATAGTTTATTATGTGGCGATTATCTTGTGACCATTTGGTTAACTCTCCTGTAACGGAGTCAGCAGACTGCTGTATGACCTGTTTAGTTTCACCTTTTATTACGAGTGTTGTATCGTCCGCAAACAAAATTTCCTTATGTGAATGAACGTTCTGTGTTATATCATTGATATATAAAAGAAAGAGTAGTGGGCCCAAAACCGATCCCCGGGGTACTCCAAATTCAATAATTCCCTCATTGGACAATGTTTCATTAAGTAATTCGGTTCCATCATCCTTGTGTCTCAAGCTTACTATTTGTTTACGCCTTGTTAAGTAAGACTCTATCCATTTATTAGCTAGACCTCTAACACCATATTGATTTAGTTTGGTAAGGAGGATTTTATGGTCAACAACATCAAATGCTTTTGATAAATCCAAGAATAGGCCAGTTACATGTTCCTTATTGTCAATTAATTTCAGTATACTATTACTACATTCGTAAATTGCTGTCTGTGTAGATTTTTCCGTTCTAAATCCATGTTGTGAGTTTGATAATATTTTATTTTTTTCTATGAAACTTATCAGTTTCTTATACATAATTTTTTCCACAATTTTTGCAATATCAGTTGGTAAGGTAATAGGACGATAGTTATCTAATTCATCTTTTGAACCGTTTTTGTGCACTGGAATTACTTTTGATAACTTCAAAATACCCGGGTAAGTTCCTGAGAGAATTGAACTGTTTATTCAGTGCGTAAGTGGATTTATTATATTTTCTGCACATTTCTTTAAAATTGCATCAGGGATGCCATCAATGCCAGCACAGAATTTATTTTTTAGCTCTTTTATAACTATTCTTACCTCTTCACTTGTGACATGATTTATAAATAAAGAATCACTGCATATATTTATTTTATTATTAGAATTTTGTGTATTTACCTGTGATTTATTTATTAATTTTTGTGGAATTTCCAGAAAATAGTCATTAAAAGTGTTTGCTATTTCCTCTGGATTATTAATCACTTTATTATTTCTGGTCAGTGTAATGTTCCTTTGTATTTTAGCAGATTTTCCAGTTTCTTTCTTTATCACGGACCACATAGCCCTGTTTTTATTAGATGATTGGGAAATAAAATTATCATTATGCATTTTCTTTGCTAGTCTTATTACCTTATTTAATATGCTAGTGTATTTTTTGTAGTATAAATTGAATTCAGGTGTTGTGTGGTATTGTTTATATAATTTGTGTAGAAATTTATTTCTTTGACATGAATTTATAATCCCTGTTGTTATCCAATTGCTAGTTTTGTTATTTTGAACAGTTCTTCGTTTAAAGGGGAATGCTATTTCAAAATAGTGTTTTAGGGTACTGTTAAATGCATTAAATTTATCATTTACATTTTCTAGTTCATAAATTTCTGACCATGTTTCCTTATTTAATAAGTCATTGAAATATGTAACATTTGATTCAGTGAATGACCTGCACTTTGATTTTACTCCATTATCATTATTATTGATTACTTCGGATACTTCAGAACTCAGTATTTGTCCATGGTGGTCACTAAAACCCGGACAATAGACTTCTATTGAATGGTGATATTTATGTGTATTTATAAAAATTTGATCAGGAGTGGTATTACTAAATTTTGTTATTCTTGTTGGTGTATTTACTGTAGATTTCAGTCCATAGGAAATTAGTAACTGTGTTAATAATTCACAATTTCTATCAAGTTTTAAGAAATCCACATTTACATCCCCACAAATTATTATATCGAAATTTACTTTGCTCATGTTATTGAGTAACAATTCTAATTTATCTATAAATAGAGGAAACTTTCCTGACGGAGAACGGTATACGCATACAATTATTAACTTAAACTGCTGATTTTTTATGGCAGAGAATTCAAAATCCTGTTCCATAGTTAGATAATCATAAGCTGTTATCTGTTCATGATCTAAATTATTTCTTAAGAAGATGCAAGTACCACCATGGCTAATATTAGATCTAGAGTATTTACTAGCTTGTACTAACCTGAACATAATCCATGTTAAGAGCTGTTTTTTGGTTCACAGGAAAACCTACCATTTAAAATCTTGCACATACCGGTAGGCTACTAATCATATTAAGGTGCAATTAACTAGGGTAATTTTAAAAATCATGGCTATCAACTACTGATTTAAATATTCCAGATATCTTTCTTAACTCCACTTTTACTGACAGCATGTAAGTCCTTACTACTGTCTTTCAAGCCATTGACCAGTTGTTGTTTTTTTTTCATGAGGAACCATTTTAGTCATTCTTCTCTATGTGAAATACAGTTGATGACAACTGCCTGGAAGACTCAGGGGTTTTTTCTTGTGTCGCTTCTCTGGTTGCCTACGACACTTCCTAATTATTAACAGAATGTTTCATTCAATTGTTGTATCCAATTGACCAACTGGTAATATATTATGGTTTGCTTTAATATTCCTATGATACACTTTTGGATCTCATATATTAATGAAATATAAAACAACATAGTCTGAAATGTTGAACCAATCTCCCATTCCCTAACACTCCCAACTAATGGGACATAAGCTACCTAGTGGTTGGTCTCACAATGCTTCCATCTACATGTACCATATTAGGTCTAGTAGTACCATACATATTGTGACTGTTTCTCCAACTCTGTCAAGGGAACTAATTCTGAACTAAGATCTGGAATGGGGTACACTGTCCCTCGAGGGCAATCAAGGACAACTTGAATCATTCAAATGATTTTTCTATTTCATTTTACCAACTAACCAGGTGCCTGGAAATGCTAGTGAAGGAGGCAGCTAAGTAGGCTAGCCTACTGGTATTCACCATTCAGAGAACATTCTCAGCGACTTGGCTATGCATAGGCCTATGACACAATTTTCAGAAATTGATACAGTAGTCACAGAACACTAATGGTGCCCAGTACGCACAGCTTAGCATAGGACGGAGTGGATTCCAGCCACAGATTAACTTATGATCTGTCAACGGGTTGTCAAACAAATTGAGCACACACCCAAGTACAGGGGTCTTGACCATGATGTTCCAAGCCTCTAAATGAAACACTCCTCCTTAAGACTTTCTGGTCTTGCATCCATGGTCGATCAACATTCTCCTGATCTGTGTTCTCAAGTTTCTGATGGTTATGGACATTATTTTTATCCTGATACATGCCCTATTCTTAATTAGTTCATCATAAGATCATTGAATCCCCTTAAGAAAAATAGGGAACATCCATGTGTTATTTGACCATAGGAAAGGGAGAATTTAAAAAACTGAACCTCTAGGGACATTGATGCAGATGACTCCGAGTAAGTATGCTAGATCAAAATGAACATTTTTCAGTGTTGCCTTAATAAAGGTTGATAACTTTCTACCGTTCAACATGAATAGGCCTATATTGGATGGGAAATATTTTTATTATTTGCAGAGATTACAAGGATGACTTGTTGATGTATCGTTATTTTGTTAAGCGAACATACGTTCCAAGTCCATATCGTGTTGGAACCCATATTTCAGTGCTGCCTTAGTAAACGAAATATTCAATGTCTTTCAGTCGGTCAACACGGTTGCACTTAATGGTAATGAGAATGAGCATTATTCCAAAAAACAGAAAAAAAAACTGTAGGCTACATGCAGGCCTAACATGTCAAATCAATCATGCCTACAAGACAACAAAAATGCTCTATGAAAAACTATTAAAACCCCATAATGGTAGTCAAAAATAATCTCAAACCACCGCCACTATTTCGCGAAGGTGCAGAAAAATCTTACTATAGTACAGCTATTCGTAATAGTTGCTACTGTTGTGATAAACCGCTACTGAGTGATAGGCCCCCGAAATATAACTATTTATCTTAATGTCTACAAGATAACGAGATTGCCAAAAAACCACAAATCTATAGAAGGCAACACTAAAAAAGGCTTATCTAATCCACAAGTCACCCACCCTTCACCAACATTATTAATATTTGTAATTTAATTAACTTAGGTTATGTTAAATTGAGGTTAATGGCGGATTTGATTGCGGCTGTGTGGCGGGAAGGACCCAATAAGTGCTCAGCCAATCAGGGACGTTTTGATTGGAGACCATGCTCGGAAAAATTTTAGATCGTTTTGATTCTCAGGGCTTCGTTAAGCCCCCACCCTAGGCCGTCATCGTGTCCAAAATGGCGGCTTAACGAACACGACGGGGTGCCATTATTAAAATTTTGGGAGATAGAAACACAACCTATGACGTGGAAGGGGGTTGACACATAAACAAACAAGGACACAATAAGGTGCTAAACTTCACGCCCAAGTGACGCATCTTGGCGACTTGCTACATATAAACAAACACGAGGCGTCACACGTAAGGGAAAGAGTTAAATAGTTAAATGGCAATCAGAAAAATATGTGAGTAAAGCGGAGAGGACAGGAAATGTAGGGGAATAAAGAAGTACCGAAATAGATGAGGGGAGAGAAAAACCTATCGTACTGAGGGAATTAAGTAGCGTAGTTCGTTAAGACGTATATAAGGGACACTGAGACACGAGGTGATTAACAGTACCTATCGCAGTATTACAAGCACAAACCTCGGAGGCTTGCAAGTAGCACCGAGCCATAAAGACGGGGGTGCGCGCATGATTAAAACGTAAGCGAATAATGGTAATGATGTGACGACGAGTATAGCGACCATTATAAAACCAAGGGAGATGGGGTATCGACGGTTGTAGATTATAATAAAACTGAGCCTTTTCCCTTGAATAATCCCTCCATTGAGTCGACCATACTTCCTTTAATTGATTTTTCAGAAGAGGTATACGATCGGAGGCGGGAGTGGCAATGGCGATGGGGGTGCCGTGGCCACAAGCAGCACGTCGAGCGGCCTGATCTACGTATTCATTTCCTAAAATAGCTGTATGGCCGGGGATCCAAGAGAAAACAACCGTAAATCCCGCCTGAGTCAATTCATACGTCAACCTGAGTATATGAAGTATGAACCAGTTGTCGATGTGCATCACATTTTGTAAGGCCTGGAGAACACTTCTGGAGTCGGATAGAATAAGAGATCGAGATATCACATTCCTTTTGACGTATAAGAGAGCTTGACGAATAGCAAAAGCTTCAGCCGAGAAAATAGATAATTGTGGAGCTAACGTAAAGGAAGAAAGATGTTGTTTGTCGGGGACATAAAAGGCCGCCCCCACGCCAGGCGGGGAGTCGAATTTGCAGCCATCTGTGTATATGGTGATACAGCTGGAGGCACGTTCTTCAATTTGACTGACATATCGACGGGAGTAGGATATAAAGGCCGGTTCTATCGCTGGGGCTAATGGGCAAGATGGCCGCCGCGCGCAACCAGCCCTATGTTATTCTTATGGAGGGGTCATTCAGAGCTGACGCAGTGGCTAATGGGCAAGATGGCTGCCAAGCCCCTGAGACCGTGTATGACGTCACAGGGAGAGGCCGGCCGTGTAGTTGTTAAATGGAATATTATTATTATTATTATTATTATTATTATTATTATTATTATTATTATTATTATTATTAGGTAATTATTGATTGATCGTGTACAATCAAGACCAGCCTTACATTGTCCACTTTTTGGTGTAGTGACTAGCATTCTTGGTGGTCATTCCTGAGGTTCGAATCCCGGCTCTGCCAAGAAATTTAATTTTCTGGTCTCAGGAGTGGAATGGGGTACACTCAACATTGTGAGGCAAAACTGACAGGAGCTGGCTTTTGATTCATACCGCAGTCATTCTGCCTAACCCAACTTCACCTAACCTAACCTAACCTAGCCTAACCAAATCCCACATTACCTTACCTAACCTAACCTAACCTAACTTCAAAGTCAGAATGTACAATACATTTATTGTTTTTTAAACCCTTATTAATTAGATATAGAGAATGTCCACTACAATTTAGATCCTCGAGCACACTTTTCTGACATATATCATTAAGACGTGTAGAAAGGAATGTCTAAAAATATTTACTAACACATAATACACGTTCACCATACATTGTGTCCACTTTTTGAATGTTAATGAAAAGAGGATGTATTGGTAATTCAGTGAGCTTTTTTCTCTCTAATCAAGAGTTCTACCCCCATAGCATTGTGAATATTTATTGTAGTAGCCTAAAAAGAAACAAAAAAAATCATATCTATTACAGTTTAGCTATAAGTGACCAGAACCACTATAATATTTTATTCTAATAAGGAGATTTCCATAATGATAAGAAAAAAAGCTTACCATAATGATGGATTGTGTGTAAGTAAACGTCTTTTGCTGCATGATGCCACTACTAAACTGATAGTCATACAACAGACAAGTGAGTTCATGTTTCGCTGACGTAATCGTATGTTCCCACGCACTTCCTGTGTGTTGCACGCGCCATAGTGGCTAAATTTGAAACTAGATGAGATGATTTGCTGATGTAATCATATGTTCCCCCGCACGCACACGCAGGCCCCTGTGGACGGGTCCTTGTGGACGAGTCCCTGTGGATGGGTCATTGTTGACGGGTCCTTTTTTGACTAATCCCTTTAGACCGGTTCCTTTTGACTGGTTCATGACCCCTAAAGCTATAATGAAATTAAACGTTGTTCCATATGATACGCAAGCAAAGAGCCGATCGCAACTATGAATTAACATGTTTGTTTTTGTTTTGTTTTTACGCATGTGCACTTGGGGTTTTTGTAAGAGGGCGGGCTTTATGAATACAGATTTATAGATGAGTTATTTTTTTTAAATTACCAAAAGATCCAAAACTAATAGGTAATTAGCTTTTTAACATCTCATGATCCAATAAGGCTATGGGACTTGTATGAGAGGTCGTTGGACTTGAGGTGACATTTTGTTTTTGAATGTATTTTTTGTTTGTTAAAAGGGCCTAACTACACTTTTGTTAATATCTCGCTAACTAATAATCAGAGAGGGTCAAGTGAGGTGTCATGGGTCTCAGGATGGTCAACCCTTTTCCATGACCAACGAATTTACCCAAAAGATTCAAAACAGCAAAGTCATTGACCTAAGATTTTATAAACTAATAATTGAATATTAACATGTGAGGTGTCATAGGACTTAGAATGGTCAACCCTTTCCCATGGCCAATGCATTTACCAAAAATACCCAATACATCAAGGTCATTGACCTGAGATTTTATAAACTAATAATCGGGTACGAACATGTGAGATGTTTACCATGTGTGATGAAACATAGCTAGGTAGAGAAAGAATTAGTGTAGGCTACATGTATGGTGACTGACAAGTCTTTTACCATTGAAACTTGTTTTCAGATCAAACTGCAGTATAGAGAGAGTATAGGTTGCAGGTATGGGTTAATAAATGAGAAACGGTGTACGCAAACTCTGATTTATCAAGAATTAAGAGTAGACTATCTTTATTTGATTGGTTAAAGAGGATAGCTAAAACACAAAAATGCTCAGTGGTTACCGAGACAAAATGATCGCTACACACAACAAGCTTTAAATACTTGAGGCTAATAATCAATACACACACACACTCGCTTGTTCTAAACTAAACTGTGTTGCTGTCAGTGCTCAGACAGTAGGCTGATGACGAAATGCATTGCTAACAGAAATATAATCATTTCCGGTTGTCTAATGTTACCAGCTAACCATTTATTTATTTTTGTGTTGCAGTGGTAAGCACTTTTAGCTCTTGTATTGGTAGTCTTAACTCGATTTCCAGGTCTGAGGCCTAGAACGAGTCGAACTAAGAAACAAGGGCATCGTGGTGCAGTGGTTAAGCTGTTAGCCTTTCACCAGAGGGTTCGATTTGAGGTTAATATGCATGTCATAAACATATTAAACAAAACAAAACAGAGATAACGTTTAAAACTGATTACATTTGTGACTTTTCAGATTATTACTTGGATTACAAATACAAAGGTGAACTGGGTTTGATATACAGTTAATGCTGTCTATCACACACTCGACTGTATGAAAGCCAAAAGAGCAAGAGGCTTAGGTAGAGCAGTGGTAAAATTCATATATGTAGAGAACTACCTGGCAAAGCTATATCGCATAAACAGTGCAGGATACAATCCAGCAATCAAATTTGTATCTTGTGGAACAGAGAAATGCACTTACGTGAGAAAATGCAAGTTCATGTGTAATATGACCTAACACACAAGTGTTCACCTGTGCACGTGCACAATAAGAGCTAACAAGTCACATTCTGTTTAGTCCGTACGTAACGTTAGGTTAGGGCTAATGCACACACCCTAGTACACGAGGCACATGCCATTTGAGAGCAGGTCAAGGGATCTAACTTGCAGGATGGATGTGTTCTAACGAGTCATTTGTAGTTGAAAGAGAATAATACTTGTTCTTAAGATGTTAAAACTGAGGAGATGGTATGTACAGTAAGACGTCTTGTTATTTCCTGTGTAATATTTCAGACATGGCAGAGAGCACACAGTTCTGTTGCTATGACTACGCTGCAATAATTTGAAACCCTACGTGTTCATTAAGACAATGAGTTATGATTATACAAAGTTAGCAGTCATTAGATATTACACAGGTGTTCCTTCCGGTGTCATGTTGCTGACATGGCAGAGAGCGCACAGTTCTATTGCTACGACTAACGCTGCAGTAATTTGAAACCCAAGGTGTTGATCAAGACAATGGGTGATGATTATGCAAAGTCAGCAGTAATTGTATACCACACATCAACATTGACTAAATCATAAACGTGTTGTCATAACCAGCAGAAACCTTATTTAAAGATTTTAGATTTTACATTTTGAATTTAAGATTTTTTTGATTTTTAGATTTTACTTTTTTACATTTTCCTAAAAGAGTAAACAACAAGGTCACATACCTAACCTCATTAAACCTACCTTTACCAAACCTAACTTAAGCTAATCCAAAGGCTAATGCACATACCCAAAGCATATAAGGTACATGCAACTATCCTTATGCTAGTCTTACAGGTTACTGTACAACATGATCACTACCCAAACGGATTTTTTTTTCATTTTGTTGTTTACACATATATCAATTTTCCAATTTCCCATTTTCAGTTTTTTTAATGTCAGTTTTTAGTTTTTTCAATTTCATAATATGATAAACATGGATTTTTGCATTTTGTTGTTTACACATTTATTAATTTCACAATTTCCCATTTTTAGTTCTTAAAATGTCAGTTTCAAAGTTTTTCAATTTCATGATATAGAAACATGGATTTTCCAATTTGTTGTTTTCACATTTGTCAATTTACCAAATTCACATTTACGGTTTTTTTAAATTTCAGTTTAGTGTTTTTGTTCTCTTTGTTAATATGGAAACATGGATTTTTTTACAATTTGTGTTTTTTACATGTCATGCAACTATCCTTATGCTAGTATTATAGGTTACTGTACAACATGATCATTACCCCACTGGATTTTTTTCACATATGCCAATTTTCCAATTCCCCATTTTCAGTTTTTTTAATATTAGTTTTAAGTTTTTCAATTTCATAATATGGAAACATGGATTTTGCATTTTGTTGTTTACACATTTATCAATTTCACAATTTCCCATTTACAGTTCTTAAAATGTCAGTTTAAAGTTTTTCAATTTCATGATATAGAAACATGGATTTTCCAATTTGTTGTTTTCACATTTATCAATTTACCAAATTCCCATTTACAGTTTTTAAAATTTCAGTTTAATGTTGTTGTTTTTTTCTATTTGTTAATATGGAAACATGGATTTTTCCAATTTGTGTTTTACATGCTCATTTTGCATTATGAGTGGAGAGAGGTGGGTAGTAATTAAAAATGTGCAAGCAGTGTCCATTGTTAACAGGTCATTGTTGACGAGTTCTTTTCATACAACAGAAAAGTGAGTTCATGTTTCGCATGCATTACCTAAAATGTAATACCATGCAAGTGTTTAACATTTTACAACTAACCTGTTAGTATGATTTGCACACTACAAAGGTTATATCTGTTCTGGTAATAGAATTATTTAGCGTTGGCTTTTATATTTAATATGTTCAGTTTAAAGTGATAGAAAAGTGGTAGAAATGTGGTAGCAAAGTGGTAGACAAGTGGTAGACAATTGGTATCAAAGTGGTAGAAAAGTGGTAGCAAAGTGGTAGCAAAGTGGTAGAAAAGTGGCAGAAAATTGGTAGCAAAGTGGTAGAAAAGTGGTAGCAAACTAGAAAAGTGGTAACAAAGTGGTAGCAAAGTGGTAGAAAAGTGGCAGAAAAGTGGTAGCAAAGTGGTAGAAAAGTGGTAGCAAACTAGAAAAGTGGTAGCAAAGTGGTAGAAAATATTACATGTATTGTTAAGAAATAGTTTAAGCGGTTACATGGATTCATTACACAATAATTTTAGCATGACAAAGCTAATTTTCTATATCCTATAGTTCTTCCTCATATTTAGTATGACCAGTTTACACATTTATCAATTTCACAATTTCCCATTTACAGTTCTTAAAATGTCAGTTTAAAGGTTTTCAATTTCATGGTATAGAAACATGGATTTTCCAATTTATTTATTTTTTCATTTATTAATTTACCAAATTCCCATTAACAGTTTTTACAATTTCAGTTTAATGTTTTTTTTTTCTATTTGTCAATATGGAAACATGGATTTTTCCCATTTGTGTTTTACATGTTCATTTTGCATTAGGAGTGGAGAGAGGTGGGTAGTAATTAAAAATGTGCAAGCAGTGTCCATTGTTGACAGGTCATTGTTGAAGAGTCCTTTTCACACAACAGACAAATGAGTTCATGTTTCACATGCATTACCTAAAATGTAATACCATGCAAGTGTTTAACATTTTACAAATTAGCTTATGTGTTAGTTTATGTGTGGGGTTTTATGTTGGGCATTTTGTGTTGGCTTATTTAACAAGTTATTTTGTCAATGCATTTAGTGGATTTTTCTCTTCGTCTTGGAATGTATATCAGTCCATTTTATCACAACTTAATGCTTACTGCCATGTTTATAAGCAACAACAACACACTAAACTTTCAAAAAAATCTAAAGTACTCTAAGGTACTCTCAACTCGTACTCTTACCTCTATCCCATGTCAAGTCAAGAACATTTTTTTTTTAAGGTGAATGGGGAGAGTAGACTATATGTTTAAACCAAAAAAAATCATATAAAGTCATATGTTAACTCTAACACCTACGTTTATCCCATTCTTAGTCGAAAAATATTATATTTTTTAAAATTTTTCTTAAAAATATTTGGAAAGTAGGCTATATTTTTTAAAACTAATAATTCTATAAAGTCATATATAGACTCAACCTATGGCTTTTATATCCTTAATCGTTAGAACAAAATATGGAATTTTTGACTTTTTTCCAAAAATGTTCATTTTTTTTAAATGGACCATATTTTGGAAACTAGTAATTTTACAAAAAAAAGTGTATTTGACATAAATGACAGGTATTTACCCCCTCTACCCACAAACCAAGTCCCAGATCTCTGGGACAACATCCAAAAATGTTTGATTGTGAAAGTAGGCGATATTTTGAAAACGTATCATTCTAAAAAGTCATATATAGACTCAAACAAATGTTCTTTAAGTTATTTAACGTTAAAACAAAACTTAACATTTTTTTCATTTTTCCGAAAAAAGTCCAATTTACAAAATTATCTATATTTTGGAAACTAAGAATTTTACAAAAATGTTTGTTTAACGTAAATGAAAGTTATTTACCCCCTCTACCCCAAAAAATAAATTTCAGGACCCTAGGACAAAAACTGAGCAGTAGTGTGTTTTGGACAGTTCTGTGACCACCTCCACCTCCCCACCTCACAAGATGGCGGCCGTAGCTTAACTTAACCTAGCCTAACCTAACAAGATGGCGGCCGTAGCTTAACTAAACCTAGCCTAACCTAACAAGATGGCGGCCGTAGCTTAACTTAAACTAACCTAACCTGACCTACGAGGTGTGATAAAAAGTTCCAAAAATGTGGCTGCGACTTAACCTAACCTAGCCTAGCCTAACCTAACCTACAAGGTGTGATCAAAAAGTTTCAAAATGGCGGCCGTAGCTTTACTTAACCTAACCTAACTTAACCTAAACCTACGAGGTGCGATCAAACAATTTTCAAAATAGTGGTCATAGCTTAACTGAACCTGGCCTAACCTAACCTAACCTAAACCTACGAGGTGTGATCATAAAGTCCCAAGATGGTGGTCGTAGCTTAACTCAACCTAACCTAACCCTACGAGGTGTGATCAAAAAGTTCCAAAATGACTGCCGTAGCTTAACTTAACCTTTGAATAATCCCTGTTGATTAACCCCTTTTGATTGATCTCTATTGATGTATACCTTTGGACTGGTCCCTGTTGACTAGCCCCTTTGGACGGGTTCTTTTTGAAGGGAGTCATTTTTTACGGGCCCCGAAGGACGGGTCCTTGTTCGTAGTAGTGTGTTTGTAACAGGTCTACACCCACCGCCACCGCTCCACCGCCAAGATGGCGGCCGTAGCTTAACTTAACCTAGCCTAACCTAACAAGATGGCGGCCGTAGCTTAACTTAACCTAGCCTAATCTAACAAGATGGCGGCCGTAGCTTAACCTAGGTTAGGTTGAGTTAACCTACGACCGCCATCTTGGGACTTTATGATCACACCTCGTAGGTTTAGGTTAGGTTAGGTTAGGCTAGGTTCAGTTAAGCTATGACCACTATTTTGAAAATTGTTTAATCGCACCTCGTAGGTTTAGGTTAAGTTAGGTTAGGTTAGGTTAAGTAAAGCTACGGCCGCCATTTTGAAACTTTTTGATCACACCTTGTAGGTTAGGTTAGGCTAGGCTAGGTTAGGTTAAGTCGCAGCCACATTTTTGGAACTTTTTGATCACACCTCGTAGGTCAGGTTAGGTTAAGTTAAGCTACGGCCGCCATCTTGTTAGGTTAGGCTAGGTTAAGTTAAGCTACGGCCGCCATCTTGTTAGGTTAGGCTAGGTTAAGTTAAGCTACGGCCGCCATCTTGTGAGGTGGGGAGGTGGAGGTGGTCACAGAACTGTCCAAAACACACTACTGCACAGTTTTTGCCCTAGGGTCCTGAAATTTATTTTTTGGGGTAGAGGGGGTAAAGAACTTGCATTTACGTTAAACGAACATTTTTGTAAAATTCTTAGTTTCCAAAATATAGACAATTTTGAAAATTGGACTTTTTTCGGAAAAATGAAAAAATCTTAAGTTTTGTTTTAACGTTAAATAACTTAAAGAACATTTGTTTGAGTCTATATATGACTTTTTAGAATGATACGTTTTCAAAATATCGCCTACTTTCACAATTAAACATTTTTGGATTTTGTCCCAGAGATCTGGGACTTGGTTTGTGGGTCGAGGGGGTAAATACCTTTCATTTATGTCAAACACACTTTTTTGTAAAATTCCTAGTCTCCAAAATATAGTCCATTTTAAGAAATGAACATTTTTGGAAAAAATGTCAAAAATTCCATATTTTGTTCTAAGAGTTAACATATGACTTAATATGATTTTTTTAGTTTAAACATATAGTCTACTTTCCCCATTCACCTCTTTTTGAAAAAAAAAAGGTCTTGACTTGACATGGGATAGAGGTAAGAGTACGAGTTGAGAGTACCTTAGAGTACTTTAGATTTTTTTGAAAGTTTAGTGTGTTGTTGTTGCTTACAAACATGGCAGTAAGCATTAAGTTGTGATAAAATGGACTGATATACATTCCAAGACCAAGAGAAAAATCCACTAAATGCATTGACAAAATAACTTGTTAAATAAGCCAAAACAAAATGCCCAACATAAGACCCCACACATAAACTAACACATAAGCTAATTTGTAAAATGTTAAGCACTTGCATGGTATTACATTTTAGGTAATGCATGTGAACCATGAACTCACTTGTCTGTTGTATGAAAAGGACTCGTCAACAATGACCTGTCAACAATGGACACTGCTTGCACATTTTTAATTATTACCCACCTCTCTCCACTCCTAATGCAAAATGAACATGTAAAACACAAATTGGAAAAATCCATGTTTCCATATTGACAAATAGAAAAAAAAACATTAAACTGAAATTTTAAAAACTGTTAATGGGAATTTGGTAAATAAATAAATGAAAAAAAAACAAATTGGAAAATCCATGTTTCTATATCATGAAATTGAAAACCTTTAAACTGACATTTTAAGAACTGTAAATGGGAAATTGTGAAATTGATAAATGTGTAAACTGGTCATACTAAATATGAGGAAGAACTATTGGGTATAGAAAATAAGCTTTGTCATGCTAAAAGTATTGTGTAATGAATCCATGTAACCGCTTAAACTATTTCTTAACAATACATGTAATATTTTCTACCACTTTGCTACCACTTTTCTAGTTTGCTACCACTTTTCTACCACTTTGCTACCACTTTTCTGCCACTTTGCTACCACTTTGCTACCACTTTGCTACCACTTTGTTACCACTTTCCTAGTTTGCTACCACTTTTCTACCACTTTTCTGCCACTTTTCTACCACTTTCCTACCACTTTGCTACCACTTTGCTACCACTTTCCTACCACTTTGTTAACAATTGTCTACCACTTGTCTACCACTTGTCTACCACTTTGCTACCACATTTCTACCACTTTTCTATCACTTTAAACTGTACATATTAAATATAAAAGCCAACACTAAATAATTCTATTACCAGAACAGATATAACCTTTGTAGTGTGCAAATGATACTAACAGGTTAGTTGTAAAATGTTAAACACTTGCATGGTATTACATTTTAGGTAATGCATGCGAAACATGAACTCACTTTTCTGTTGTATGAAAAGGACTCGTCAACAATGACCTGTTAACAATGGACACTGCTTGCACATTTTCAATTACTACCCACCTCTCTCCACTCTTAATGCAAAATGAACATGTAAAACACAAATTGGAAAAATCCATGTTTCCATATTAACAAATAGAAAAAAACAACAACATTAAACTGAAATTTTAAAAACTGTAAATGGGAATTTGGTAAATTGATAAATGTGAAAACAACAAATTGGAAAATCCATGTTTCTATATCATGAAATTGAAAAACTTTAAACTGACATTTTAAGAACTGTAAATGGGAAATTGTGAAATTGATAAATGTGTAAACAACAAAATGCAAAATCCATGTTTCCATTTTATGAAATTGAAAAACTTAAAATTAATATTAAAAAGAAACTGAAAATGGGGAATTGGAAAATTGGCATATGTGAAAAAAATCCAGTGGGGTAGTGATCATGGTGTACAGTAACCTATAAGACTAGCATAAGGATAGTTGCATGACATGTAAAAAACACAAATTGTAAAAAAATCCATGTTTCCATATTAACAAATAGAACAAAAAACACTAAACTGAAATTTAAAAAAACCGTAAATGTGAATTTGGTAAATTGACAAATGTGAAAACAACAAATTGGAAAATCCATGTTTCTATATCATGAAATTGAAAAACTTTAAAATGACATTTTAAGAACTAAAAATGGGAAATTGTGAAATTAATAAATGTGTAAACAACAAAATGCAAAAATCCATGTTTATCATATCATGAAATTGAAAAAACTAAAAACTGACATTAAAAAACTGAAAATGGGAAATTGGAAAATTGATATATGTGTAAACAACAAAATGAAAAAAAAATCCGTTTGGGTAGTGATCATGTTGTACAGTAACTTGTAAGACTGGCATAAGGATAGTTGCATGTACCTTATATGCTTTGGGTATGTGCATTAGCCTTTGGATTAGCTTAAGTTAGGTTTGGTAAAGTTAGGTTTAATGAGGTTAGGTATGTGACCTTGTTGTTTACTCTTTTAGGAAAATGTAAAAAAGTAAAATCTAAAAATCAAAAAAATCTTAAATTTAAAATGTAAAATCTAAAATCTTTAAATAAGGTTTCTGCTGGTTATGACAACACGTTTATGATTTAGTCAATGTTGATGTGTGGTATACAATTACTGCTGACTTTGCATAATCATCACCCATTGTCTTGATCAACACCTTGGGTTTCAAATTACTGCAGCGTTAGTCGTAGCAATAGAACTGTTCGCTCTCTGCCATGTCAGCAACATGACACCGGAAGGAACACCTGATATAAGTAATCTGCCCAGGCTTCGCCCGTGAACAGTTATATATTATACTAAAAACCCGCTCCGGCTTCGTCCGGGAACAGTTAAATTATACAAGCAATCTGCCCGGCTTCACCCGGGAACAGTTATATATTATACTAGAAACCCGCTCCGGCTTCACCCGGGGGACAGTTAAATTATACAAGCAATCCGCCCTGGCTTCGTCCGGGAACAGTTAAATTATACAGGCAATCTGCCATGGCTTCACCCGGGAACAGTCATATATTATACTAGAAACCCGCTCCAGCATCGCCCGGGAACAGTTAAATTATACAAGAAATTCACCCCGGCTTCACCCGGGAACAGTTATATATTATACTAGAAACCCGCTCCGGCTTCGCCCGGGGGACAGTTAAATTATACAAGCAGTTTGCCACGGCTTTGCCCGGGAACAGTTAAATTATGCAAGCAATCTGCCTCGGCTTCACCCAAGTACAGTCATATATTATACTAGAAACCCGCTCCGGCTTCGCCCGGGAGACAGTTAAATTATACAAGCAATCCACCCCGGCTTTGTCCGGGAACAGTTAAATTATACAAGCAATCCGCCCCGGCTTCGCCCGGGGACAGTTACATATTATACTAAAAACCCGCCCCCCTCCCCGGCTTCGCCCGGGGAACAGTTAAATTATACAACCAATCTGCCCCTGGCTTCGTCCGTGAACAGTTATATTATTCAAGCAACCTTCTCCGGCTTCACCCGGGAACAGTTATATTATACAAGCACCCCGCCTCGGCTTCACTCGTGAACATTTATATTGGCAACCCGCCCCTGCTTTACCCGGGAACAGAGAGCAAACCCCATTCCAACCTTAAGACCAGAATTAATTTTTTTTACAGAACAAACCAGACCTCCACAGTAACAGTTGAGAATGCTAACTGCTATGTATTGCTGAGTGAAAGGACATTTAGATAATCAGCTCCAGGTCATGTACCCTATTTAGTTAAGGACATTTAAATCATCAGCTCCTGACCATGTAGCCCCCATGCACCTGGGTGTATAACTTGTTTGATAACCTGTGTTCTTGTAATGGATTGAGGAGAAGTAGGAAAATGGTGAACGCAAGCTGTTGACAATTAAATTAGTGGCTAGCGATAATGGGTGTGTAGAAGGGTTTTGATAACTTGTGTGTGTGTATATACATATTTTCTAATGGCTTAGGTATACTAAAACACTATTATAGATATAAAATTCGATTTCAGAATGTCGGCAATAAAAAATGCGAATTCCATAGGGAAAGATGCTGGACCAGAGACTAAACGACTATAGGATCTGGTGGTAAATGAGTCTTATTTGGTAACTGCTGTTCGTCGAGTCAAGACCAAATTTGGCGAACGTATTGTTTGCAAACTGGAGAACATTGCAGTATTTCTACCGTCGAGATTCAAGGAACTCAGCGAGGAAGATGTATCTGATCTCAACAAAGGGACCATCTATTTAAAATATTTGGGACTGGAAAATAAAAGATGTCTGGTGGAATTCATAGAAGAAAAAAATAAAATCTAAAATTAGTTTATGTAAAAACGGAATTTGCAGGGAGAATAAAATTTGGTTCACTCTCTCTGCAAACCGTTCAGTTTTTGTAATTGTTAAGTACTAAGGGACATCATGTCGCCACCGGAACAAAGTTGGCAAGATGTGGATAGTTGTTTCCATAACAATATCTGTAGCACTAAAGTCAATAATGATGCAAACATTTTAGATCTCAATGAATATTTAAACACTAGTTACAACATTTTTCAAAACAAAATACAAGACTGTTTAAGAGAACATGTAGCGTTAAAGGTTAACGCTGAATTATTATGTGACTTTGCTAATTTGAAACAAGGTGTGGAAATCATACAGCCAATCTATTTACACACACACATGACTAAATTATACCGCACTGATAATATACACAGTTGGTATAGTAAAAACATTGTTGATAAACTCACAACACGCTTTGCTGAGTTTCAAGAATTAGAAAGCGGCAAATCGCTAGAAGCTATCAATCATCTTAAAATTAATGTATGCACCTTTGATCCCATAAATAGTGGGTCATCTCATGTTAATTTGCCTAAAGAGTTGGAAAATCGTCACGCAGTTATCAATGTGGACAATAATGATGTTTTCTGCTTTATTTGGTCCCTGGCTGCTGGGTTATGTTCTGCAAGTAAAAATGTTCACAGAATGGGCAAATATCACCAGAAATTTATGGAATTAATGATCAGTCTAAATTTAGCAGACATAGAATTCCCAATGGACCTCAACGCCATTTCCCGTTTTGAATCTAAAAATCTGCTTTACTCCATTAATGTATACGGAGTTGAAGGGGACAAATTTATTGGGCCACTCTATGCGACAAAGGAAAAAAAAGAAAAGCATTTTAATTTATTGTACATTGAAGGGGAATTGTGCAACCATTATTGTTATATCAAGGATCTTTCCAGACTAGTTCGTTCACAAGTTACAAAGAGTAAAAATAGGGTATATATATGTGATCGCTGTTTGCAATATTTTACTAGCAATCAAAAGTTGACAGCCCATACTATTGATTGCATTACACAACCAGCTGTAAAAATTACATTCCCAGAAAAGGATAAAGCCAGTATGAAATTTCATAATGTGTCTCGTCAAGAACCGCTTCCATTTACAGTAATTGCAGATTTTGAATGTTTAACCACACCCATTGACACTTGTAACCCGGATCCAGCACGCCCGTACACTCAACAAGTACAGCAACATGTGCCATTCAGTTGTGCTCTAAACGTGATTTGCTCATATGACCCTTCGCTTTCTTACTTTAAATCTTATCGCGATGCAAATGCTGCTGCTTGGTTTTTAAATGAATTGGACGCCTTGGCAGATCGGGTGTACAATATCCTGGAAAACCCAATGCCGCTTGTAATGTTGGATGCAGACGAGGTGGCTTTTGCAACAGCAACCACTTGCCACATTTGTCAAAAACCAATAGCACCTTGTGACACGCCAGTGAGAGACCATAATCGGTACACTGGCAAATTTAGAGGAGCGGCTCATAATGCATGTAATTTGGCCTATAAAAGAGCACGCTATATTTCTTGTTTCTTACACAACATGTCTCGGTATGACAGTCATCTAATTATTAAGGAATTTGTTAACCTTGAAAACCAAAAGTTTACTTTAATTCCACAAAATCATGAAAATTTTATTTCGTTTACAAAATGGCGAAATGGAATTAGTATACGATTTTTAGATTCGTATAGATTCCTCGCATCATCATTGGATGCGCTTGTCCAAGGGCTTCACCCAAACAATTTGCATTCTGTACGTCAAAACTTTACTGGTGACGAACAATTTGAATTATGCATTCGAAAAGGGGTGTTTCCCTATAATTATGTAAACAATTGGGCATGTTTGCAGGAAACTGCACTCCCTTCAAGGGATAAATTTTACAATGACTTAACAAAAAGTCATATTTCTGAAGAAGACTATTTACACGCCCAAAGAGTATGGGACGTGTTCAAGATATCAACTTTGGGCGAGTATGCTGATTTATACCTCAAAATTGATACACTACTTTTGACAGACGTGTTTGAACACTTTCGCAAACTGTGTCTTGAAATCTACAATCTAGATCCAGCCCATTACTACACCCTTGCCGGATATAGTTGGGACAGTATGTTGAAGGTGACTGAAATAGAACTGGAACTATTAACAGACATCGACATGTTGCTCTTTTTTGAACGCGGGATACGTGGCGGGCTTGTATCGCTTGTGCAAAAGCATGCCAAAGCAAATAATCCTTATATGGATACAGACAAACCAAAGCAACCTACAACATACCTCACCTACCTGGATTGTAACAATTTATACGGATATGCTATGGAAAAACCGCTTCCGTATCAAAATTTTCGATGGCTGACAGCAGATGAAGTTTCAAATTTTAATTTACAGGACGCGTTGAGCAATAACACACGTGGCTATGTCCTAGAAGTTGACATATTATATCCCCGCGAGATACACAATGATCATTCTGATCTACCATTTTGTGTTGAAAAACTACAACCTCCCAGTTCACGTTCCAACAATAAAAAGTTGCTGGCAACGTTAAATCCGAAAAATCGCTACGTCATACACATCGAAAATTTAATGCAATGTTTGAAACACGGTTTGAAGCTACAAACCATTCACCGCATTATTTGTTTTGACCAGAAACCATGGTTACAACCGTACATGCAATTAAATACTCATTATCGGCAGCACGCCAAGACTACATTCGAGTCAATTTTTTATAAATTAATGAACAATGCATGCTACGGTAAATCTATGGAAAATATTAGAAAGCATAGAACTATTCATTTGGTAAACCACTGGGATGGTCGATATGGCGCACGAAAATATATTGCTATTGCTATATTCAGTACGAGTTATTGAAACTGATTTAGTGACCATTGAATTGTCAAAGACAGGAATCATGTATAACAAACCAATTTACTTAGGAATGGTAATACTTGACTATTCAAAATTTGTAATGTATCAATTTCATTATGAGTCAACTGAACATTGAAGGAATAAGTAGAGCTAAATGTGACTATCTATCCAGACTATCAAATAAACATGCTATCGATGTCATTGCACTCCAAGAAACGCATACAGCAGATGATCAACAGTTACGAAGTAGAGGGAAAATACCAGGATATACATTAATAGCCTCGAACAACCATGAAAAGTACGGCCTAGCGACTTACGTCAAGCATAACATACAAAATCATCAGGTACTTTCAGTGAGCAGTGAAAATAATATATTTACAATTATAACAAAAATTGATAGTGTAACAATAGTAAATGTATACAAGCCTCCTGAAGTAAACTGGCCAACCCCTCCTTTTCCATCTCAGCAACACCCAACTCTATTACTGGGTGATTTCAATAGCCATCATAGTCTCTGGGGATACTGCGAGAGTGACAGTAATGGCGAAGCTCTCTGTGATTGGATGGAAACTGAAAACCTAAAATTAATTTTTGATGGTAAAAGTTTACCCACTTTTCATTCAGGTCGCTGGAACAGAGGATATACTCCAGATCTGTGTTTCACAACTCAGCTTCAAAACTCCTATAGCCAGATACGCCGTTCGGTACTTAATGATTTCCCCCACAGTCAGCACAGACCTATTATTTTAGAGACTGGGATATGTGTACCAATTGTACAGTCCCATCCAAAACCAAGGTGGAACTTTAAGAAGGCAAACTGGTCTGAATTTGCAAAGCAAACAGACTCCAACATCAGATGGATCAAGCCAACATGTAGTAATTACACACGATTTATCGGCATAATTAAAGGAGCAGCTAGACGATGTATTCCTAGAGGTTATCGTAAAGAATACACACCCGGTTGGAGTGAGGATAGTGAAAGCTTACTGAAAAAATATGAAGCAAATCCATCTGCTGATAATGCTACTGGCCTCCTACGTTCACTAGATGAGAATAGAAAAACGATCTGGCATGAAACTGTGGAATCATTCGACCACACACACTCGAGTCGGAAAGCTTGGTCTGTTATTAGAAAACTAGACCCAACAAATTCAACACCAATCAGATCGAAAACTGCCATTAAGCTAAATGACTTTGCCAATCATCTAATCTCAAATTCCATGAGCCCAAAAGATAAGCAGACAAGAAGGGAAATCAAATCTCAGCTGAAAATCAAGAAAAGGGCAGCCCAGAATTCTTCAAAACTTTCCACTCTATTCACTGTAGAGGAAGTCAGGGTCGCCATCACAAACATGAAACTTGGGAAAGCAGCTGGATTCGACGGAATCTATCCTGAATTCCTCGCTCACTGTGGACCAGCTACAATTAAATGGCTTACTAACTTCTTTTCAGATATCCTTAATACTGGAAATCTCCCTGTATTATTCAAGAAAACAAAAATATTAGCGATCCTCAAACCGAACAAAGATCCGACAAAAGTCGAAAGTTATCGCCCCATAGCTCTACTAAGTGTCACTTACAAACTACTTGAGCGACTCATCTACAACAGAATTTTTGATACTATTAACAAACACATCCCCATAGAACAAGCTGGATTCAGACCTGGCAGAAGCTGTAATGATCAAGTGTTTGCATTAACAACTCATATTGAAAATGGGTACGAGGAGAAATCTGTAAGCCTAGCTGCTTTCTTGGATCTATCTGCCGCTTATGATACAGTATGGCGAGAAGGCCTCCTTCTGAAATTTGTGAGCATCATTCCGTGTCTCAAACTCACAAACCTAATTAACAACATGCTGTGCAATAGACTTTTCCAGGTTTACTCTGGCAATGATAGAAGCAAGTTCTTCAAATTAAATGACGGATTACCCCAAGGATCTGTCCTAGCTCCTCTCCTTTTCAGCTTGTACATATACGACCTGCAAGAAACTTCTTCAAGGAAATTCATATATGCTGATGACATCTGTTTGGTAACCCAGAACTCCAACTTCACCGATGCTGAAAATACACTAACTGCTGACTTGGAAGTCTTGGACACATATTTCAAGAAATGGTGCCTACGCCTAAATTATCAGAAAACTGTTGTATCCGCATTTCACTTACGCAATAGGTTCTCTAATTACAAACCAGAAGTCAAATTCAGAGGACAAACTTTGCAGTTCTGCAGCATGCCTAAGTACCTTGGGATAACACTTGATAGGTTCTTGACTTTCAAACAACATCTCACGAATGTGGCCGCATAGGTGAAGACCCGTAATAGCATCATTCAGAAGCTTGTTGGTACCTCCTGGGGTTCCAGCGCTCAAACTTTACGATCAACTGCTCTGGCACTGTCATACTCCGTTGCTGAATACTGCTGCCCATCTTGGCTAAACAGTGTCCACTCCAAGAAGATAGATGTGCAACTTAACCAGACAATGCGACTGATTACGGGCTGTATACGTAGCACACCCACTATATGGTTACCTGTTCTAAGTAACATCCAACCTCCAGCTCTTCGAAGATCAGAGGCTCTCCTGAAGATCTGGAAAACCATTCAGAAGAACCCCCTGCTACCCATACATACTGATGTAGCAAATGCAGGCAATCAACGGTTGAAGTCAAGAAAACCACCTTGGCGCTCTGCAGTACTCCTTGAAGACTCTTCATTTAACATCTCAGAAGCATGGAAAACTATGTGGGAAGAATCATCAGTATTCAATGCACATCTGATTGAAAGCCCTTCCAACCGGGTAGAAGGTTTCAAACTCCCCAGACGCCAATGGAGAATTATTAACCGGATCCGTACAGGACAAGGCAAATGTGGATTCCTGCTTCACAAATGGGGTTGGGTTACTTCTGCTAACTGCGATTGTGGAGCTACCTTGCAAACCATCGGACATATTGTTGGTGAATGTCCTCAACGAACGTTCCAAGGATCAGTAGGTGACATTCATCATGCATCTTCTGAGGCATTTCAGTGGATTGATGGCCTGGACATAGAAGTTTAAACCAAGAACTTGTGTTTATGACTTTGTATATAACTGTATATATAACTTGATATGTAGTGTATGAACTTTTATTTTAACTCTGTATCATCATACGATAAATAAAAATAATTATGAGTTTGCCAAACAAATGTTTGGAGATGTAAAATTACTGTATATGGATACAGACAGTCTTATTTATCAAACCAATAAGACGGATATTTACTCTGTGATGAGAGAACATCCAAGTTACTTTGATACCTCAAACTATGAGGTTAACAATATGTTTGGCATAATTCCCATGAATAAAAAACACATTGGTCTATTTAAGGATGAGTGTGCTGGTGATGTTATGACGGAATTTGTGGCTTTGGCGCCGAAAATGTACGCATTTTCAACACAAAAGAATAAAGGTCAATGCAAAGCGAAGGGTGTTCTTCGTAGCGTCACTCAATTCCTCAATGTTGAGGAATATCGATGTGTACTCTACACAAACACCTCTCGCTTGTACCAGCAAACACGCATTCTTTCAAAGAACCATAATATATTTACAGTAAATCAAAATAAAACATCGCTGTCAACATATGACAATAACCGGCTGTGGGATGGTGTAAATAGCTTGCCTTTTGGACATTTCCACACCTAGTAAATAAGAACACACTTTCATTTTTCAATTCTTTTTTTATTACAATTGTATTTTTTTACAAGAAGAAACCAAAACATCTTTTGTGAATGCTGTAATCTGGTGGACTGACTCTCAAATAAATACTTAACAATATTTGATTCATGGTTATTTCTTTGTCCTTTTCCTCGCTAATCCACAACCACCACCAATCATTAGCTTTGACTTCATAGCTCCTGCCACGATCAAGGCTGCAATCTTTTCACCAATGGAAGCAGTAGATGATGTCACGCGCTGCACAGCCTTTCTTAGAAGAATGCGGTCTGCAACTCGACGTACTTCTGCATTCTTGTCGCTGTAAGCAATGTCATGATCTCTACACGCAGCATCCCATTTGTTGATTCCAGAATTACCTTGTGCTAGACGTTGGTTTAGTTTAGTCCCAGGTCCACAAAATTGATAGCCGGGAATATGCAGTTCAATGGGAAGTACATCAATGGCCTTGTTAACTAGACCATGACCAGCAAAGGTCTGATATATCTTTTTCAATCGTTGTCTTACTTTTTGGTGCTGGCGATACTGCCGCTGCTGTCTCTTCTTCCTCTTCTTCATCGCAACCATGGAATGATGAAGCAAAGTCTTTACAGGACGGTATATTTGCATGCCCGTGGTACAATTTGATGAACTGACACGTTCCACACTGTCTAATGGATGGCATTTTAGTAATAGACACTTGCTGGTGATGACTAAAGTCAGTGCATGGTTGTAGTTCACGCAGACCAGGATCTCTGCTCCATTCACTAGGTACACTGTGCCAAATATTTTTCACCGCGTTTGAAGCAACATAAAAAAGGAACGCCTTGGGCATAGCGTCCAATTCCTCATCTGTGAAACTGTCAAGCTTTTTTTTACAGGCAAAAAACTTGACAATAGCTCGCTCTGTGGGGTTGGAGTCCAAACCTTCAATTGCAGCCATATTACTACACGTCCACACTGATCACTGGTATGTCTCACACTGAAGCTGACGTTACAACGCTTTGCACTCAACATGCAAGTTTTGACATGCTCTGCGAGCTAGCCAATCAAAAAGCTTCCAAACATTTTGAAGTGTTTTATTTTGTAGAGGTTCATCAGGCACGGACAGGTTGTACAGTGCAGGACATCCCAGATCATGAAGGTCAACAAGTTGACATGTTGAATTAACATACTGACGCAACCATTCCTTTTTTTTCACTTCCCTTTACAAAGACAAGGTCAGCACCAAACAAGTGAGCTTTCAGAACAAGTGATAGATGATGGTAAGGAATGTCGCCTTCTTTCCAGACTAGTCCCAAATTGCGTTGCAACCACTCTGTTTGTCTTCTGTCCTCGTCTGACTGCAAATGCAATGGAAACGGTGGTTCAAAGACAAAACTGGTTACTCTTGGTGCCCACATGGTTGTGCAGTCAATAATTCCTACTTCTTTAAATACAAACTTGTTTCCGTTCACCTTGAAACCCTGCACGTCGACAATCAATGTTTTCGGCATGGCGACGGATATCACACCTTCCACTACCGCTGCTTCTTAACAACTAACTGATTGGATAGGAGCGGGAAAATAATATACACACAAAGAATCAATTACACAATTTTATTCATAAAGTTATCAGTACATCGCTTACAATTTTTATCATAGGATTTGGACCATCCCAATCACAGTGAGAATCTCCTCGATGCATAAAGTGGCTACGACAAGGACGGCAGGCTGCAACATCCGCCGACATACGGAGGTGTAATGGTAGCTTATCCCAATTAAGGTCAATGTCGTGTGCACCGTACGCGGTCAGAAATCCAGCTGGTAAATAGGCAATCAGATGCTGCGGCATTTCACGAAGAAATTGTGCTTTATGGTAGGCGCGTATTGCTAAACTCACCAGGGTGCGATGAATCTCAAATGCTGCATCAGCGTCTCGACTTGTTGAGCAACGATCGCATTTGCAGTCCATGCAATCTACCCGCTCTCCAACATGACAAGATGAAGCTTTGGCAACGCCATCGTCCACATTATTTGTTTGATTAGTGATGGGCTTGTTGTTGTAGCCCCTGTCATGAATACCAAACGTAGACATGAATCCATCTGGTAAATAGTGAACCAGATGCGGCGGCATTCTAAGCACAGTATGATTCTTGTGATAGGCAGTTATAGCTTCACTCACTAGGGCGCGATAAATGGTAAACCTTGAATCTTCATCTGAACCTGGTGAATCACTTTCACATTTGCAGACCCACCTCGCAGAGGGGGTAGTGACTTCATCGTAGCTTTCCATGACTGTGAAGGGCAATGCAGGAAGACATGCTATTTATACTCTGGTCACCATATTGGACAGCGGTTGATAAAACACTTGCGCCTCGTGAACAATAAGGCAATAGGCTGTTGTTTTTTTCTGGAATAACTGTCGATGTTTCAAATTCTAGTCTGATATCAATTGCTGTTTCCTTCATCGACTCCTCCAAATGCGAACAGTCCATCACCACCAGAGGCGCCTTGGACTTGAAGTCTTGTGGTGATAATAGCGGACATGCCTCTTTCTGATAATAGGAAGACTGAAAGTTTACAAACATGTCATAGAGCTTACCATATTTGTTCTTGTTAAAGTTTAAATCCATTCCCTCATAGGGAAAGGTAACTCCGTTCAAAAAGAGTCGTATATTTCGTAATTGGATGTGGTCAAATTTTGATGCATCTTTATTCTGTTGATATTTGCGATCTGTTTGAAATCCAACCAGGACGTAGAGTGGCCGCTCTGTATACCGTGAGGTTTTTATAGACCAAGTATGTGTATCGGAGAGTGGTAATACCGGGTATTCATGCAGCTCCCAGCTTCTAAATTGAATGGGTAAAGCTGTATCCTTCTCCACAATCTTGAGCAGACTCAATTTTTTCTGATCTGATAGAGTAACGTGCGGTACTTTCCATAGAATTCGTTGCAGTAGAATTTTTGTATCTATTGGCGCTGTATCAGCTCCCTTTAGCGCATTATAATCACTCCAGTCTCGTACAAGAATCAGATCCTGTCTTGCGTTCACAACAATGCGCTTATGATCCTCTGCAAAGCCTAGTATTAATTTTAGAGGTAAATGTCCAGTAAATGTACCATCATCGTTAATCATCCAGTCGTTGGTTGAGTTGGGACACCTATCAGCCATACAAAAAGCTTTACTCTCTTCGCTTCCGTACGAGGGATAAAGTTTCATTACACTTGTTATGCCAACATTTCGAGTAGTATCCACTTCAATACCGTTGATCACGTAGCGAACCTCAGAAAACAAAAAGGCCAAAGCATTGTTGGCCAACATTGACGTTGTTGGAATGGTACCATCCAATTTGGTGAGTTGCCCTTCAATCTGGATGTAACTTTCATGTGGAAGCGTCTAGATATCTTGTTGGTTAATAGTAATTCGAATCTCATCATTATTATTTAGTCCCTGAGTATACGGTTGGTAGGAATGGTGTTCAATTCTTACAATACCCTCCTGTACTTCGACAGGGTTTGTCACGTCTAGAATCGAATTCATGACATAAGATGTAGGATCTGCTTGTTGACACGTGTTAACCTGTACACGTGTTGAGCACAACTAACACCTGCTCTTGACAGCGTTGCCGCTTTATACACTTGTTTCATGCTGGCTTCAGATACAGTTTGTAGGTCACAGGTGTATGAGGGTCTAACCGGATGAGACGTTGGTTTCTATTCACCAGTCTTAAGGTAATATTCCTGATGTTGGTCTCACTCACAGGATGATAGAGCACCACCGACGGGTTTTCGCGGATGATATAACCACCAGGTGAAGTAACAATAAAATCATAAAGCGAATGCGAGGGATCTTGATTGGTGTAGACGTCTGTAATAATATTACACGTGACAGATATGTGATGATCTTCAATTATTTTCACCGGTTGGTCAGACTTGTGTATCACGTTTGGTACTAACACTTGTGGTGAATAGCCTAACAATGACCCAATCGAATCTGGTTGAGATTTAAAATCAATCCTAAAAGAAGAAAGAATACTGCAGCGATGTGTCACGTTGTTGGCTATGAGTTCAAACTTGCGTGTCCCGTCCAGAAATGCTTTTAGACTAAATTCCTTGGTGAGAGTTGTGTAGATGTGATCGTGAATATCATCTACGGTGTAGCTGCCAGACGGTAGAGTTAACACATAGTCATCGTAGTAGAACTTATCATTGACGTCTTCAATTATGTTGCAGATTCTATTATAGCCTTCAAACGAAACAAGTCCCAGCACGTAGGGTCGTCGTCTCAATTCAATAGGAGGATAAAAGTCAACAGTTACTTCCGCACCTTGTCCGTGCACTGTAAACGTTCTACTTTCTGTTGTCATAATGACCACGTCACCCGCCGTGCTCGGTCTTATATAGAAAAGTCAAACATAGACGACCGCACTGTTGCGTGTTAAAATTTTGCACTCGTTTCACATTATAGTGTATTGTTGCACTGCTTCCAAAATAGCGAACAAGCTCTGTCGGAGGAGGAAGATTTCCAAAACTGTCAAAGTACCACACGGTTCGCCCATGCTTTATGTAGGCCACATAATGCGTTCCCGGTCCATGACTGTCATCCAAATTGACTACTGCACTTTCATGGCTCCGTGGTCGAGACGGTAGTTGGTTGCGCATAAACACGCCTCGAAAGTGGGAGATCTTAAGCTGTTTTGCATATCTTATAACTTCCTCATGCGTCATGGCTCGTCGTGGCAGTGCATCGATTAACCGTTTTTTGGCGACATGTAAATGCCGAGTCCTCTCTTGTAGGGTGCTAGCTTCATGTTCACACCTTTGCCGCGCAGTGCTATGGCCTCCATAGTTTTATTATGCCTTTCACTTTCCTTCAACTGTTGCTTCGCCTCCTCAACAGCTTTCACCGTTCGTGCTACCGCACTTGCTCCTCCAAGAAGTGAACCCAGGGCTGCTAGACCAGCAATCAGTGCAGGTAAAAATCCACCACGTTTCGGCACAGGAATAACACGGGCACGTTTTCTAAAACGTAGTTTACTTTTGGGATTCGCATGCAATCGTGCTGCTCGGAGTGCTTTCTTAATAGCCAACTCACTATTTGTTTCTCCGCGCGAAGCTTGACGTGCCGCATGAAGAATAGCTTTAAAGCCTCCTGTTGAGAAAATTGTAAATGTTAAGGTTGGTAACGTTTCGTTCCTATGTAAAAACTCTTTGGTTTTACTATTCTGTGAATTGGTGTTAGCATATTTGTTTGTGAATAAAAGTTGGTTAGAAATCTTTGAATCTCAATAAAGTGTTCCAGATAATGTGTAGTTACAACTAAAAGAACATATGGCGACCGTGACAGGATTTTAACAAGCATGTATAAACTTTGTTGAATTACAATTTGATAGTAGCGAGTATAACTGTGCCTGTATAATCCAGTATACCGTATCCTGTTGTTTACATCCGTAGCCCGTAATTATGGCGGGTACACAAATAACTAAGAGGAGAGCGGTTATCCGCACATTGTTCACGAAAGCTTGCAGTGCTTTAGACGAACTACTGACGCAGAGAGATGCAGATTTACAATTAATAAGTGCGCGTTTATTAGTGCTCGAAGAAAGAAGGCACGAGTTATCGGAGCTGGACAGCCAGATTTGTGAAAACATCTGTGCTGAAACAAAGGAAGAGGAGATCGAAGAAGTACTGATGGAGGAAATGGAGAAAGCAGAGGAGTATACCTTACGTTACCACAGCATTAAAGGTAAGGCCTCTGATCTGATAACAAGGAATAGCGCTGCTCATACTTCATCTAGTTGTGTTGGCGATCGTTCGGGAAACGAAATATCTCTTCGCCTACCGAAATTAGAATTGAATAAGTATGACGGGGAAATAGCCGGTTGGATCTCATTCTGGTCACAGTTCTCACAAATTGACGAGTGTCAGTCGTTAAGTAAGGAGGAAAAATTTCAGTACTTGATTCAAGCCACGAAAGAGAAAACTCGAGCACGCGCGGTTGTTGTGAGTTTCCCTCCCTCAGGCGAAAATTACGGAAAGGCCATTCAAACACTTAAGGACAGATTTGGACGTAATGATCTCCTTATCGAGTATTATGTACGGGAACTACTGAGTTTAGTTATGGAAAGGAAGACGGTCAAGATCAGCATTTTGTATGACAAACTAGAAACTCAATTACGGGCACTAGAGTCATTAAATGTGTTCTCGAATAATTATGCCGCATTATTGTTTCCGCTAATAGAATCGTGTCTACCCGCAGACATACTGAAGGTGTGGCAACGTTCCAATGAAACCAATAGGACACTGAAGGAACAGATGGATAATTTAATGTTGTTTTTGAAGAGAGAAGTAGAAGGGGAGGAGAGAGTTGCAATGGCAAATAATCAGTCCCTTTCCTACAACCAGGCTAAGAGTCCAGGAAAATCGCATGATATGGACAAAGTTAATTTTGCTTCTGCGATCGATCTTGCCAATCGGAGCATTGAATCTGACACTCAGAAGTGTGTATTTTGTAAAGGGGTGAATCATTGTTCCACAGAATGTCTCCATGCACAAAAAATGTCCCTTGAAAACCGAAAAGATGTTCTGTATAAAGATAAGCGCTGTTTTTCTTGTACCAAAGCAGGCCATTCTGCACAGCAGTGTCGAGCACGATGTGTTATTTGTCGTGGACGACATGTACCATTATTATGTCCAGCTGTTCAGAAGTATCAAGCAGAAGAGAAAGGTTGTGTTGAGGGGAAGAATTCTGAGATCAAAAGAGAAGAGGTTTCCTTGTTTAATACTTCATCTATTGACAGCAATTTGTCAGTTAGCTCTCAAACGGAGGTCTATCTCCAGACTCTGTTAGTTTACGTTAAGAATGGTGATAAAATCAGGAAGGCCAGGTTACTGATAGACAGTGGATCCCAACGTTCGTATATTTCTAGTAGTTTGGCTGAAGAAATGAACTACTCTCCGATTGGGGAAGAGAGCATTATCCACTCTCTTTTTGGTGGTAAGCCAACAGGGGTAGTTAAGCACCGATGTTACAAGGTGCACTTACTCAGCTTGAATAACGACTTTGCATGCAATTTCGTAGCGTTAGACCAAAGGACAATTACAGCTACGATTCCATCAGTAGAAGTCAGGAAAGAAGTGAGGGAAGAATTACTAAGAGAACACATTCCGATGTGCAGAGATTCTGTAGCTCCTATTGACATCTTGATAGGTTCTGACATTGCGGGAAAGTTGTGGACAGGTAAAATTAAGACTCTACCTTCTGGACTGGTAGCCATTGAAACCTGTTTAGGATGGACGGTAACGGGGAAGAAGAAGGTAGTAGACACCGTGGGAAAAAAGGAGCTAGCGAAGCATGCAAGTATTGCGAATGCAGTCACTGCACTCAGTATTACTCAGCTACCCGTATCTGATCTGTGGAAAATGGAGACCATTGGGATAACCGATCCTGTAGAGAACACCACAAAGGAGGAGAAGAGGATGTCAGCACTGAGGTATTTCAAAAATACGGTTGCTTTTGTAGATGGCAGATACGAGGTACGTCTTCCATGGGGGAGAGGTGCTCCAGACCTTCCAACCAATCGAGGGATTGCAGAAGGCAGATTGATTCGAATGACCCGAAAATTAAAGGCAAAGCCTGGTCTCTATGAAGAATATGACACTATTTTACGAGATTGGGTGAAAGAAGGCATTGTGGAAATGGCGAGGGATCTATCTACTGGACACTATCATCCTCACCGTCCAGTGCTGAAGGAAAATAGTACAACTACGAAAGTGCGTCCCGTGTTCGACGCATCGGCGAAGGAGAGAGGTTTGCCATCACTGAACGACTGCCTTGAAGAAGGACCTAACCTTATTGAAATCATACCCGAACTACTCTTGAGGTTTCGGCAACGAAAGATAGGCATCACAGCTGATATCAAGAAGGCATTTTTACAGATAAGTGTACACCCAGAGGAGAGAGACTACCTGAAGTTCCTGTGGTATGGTAATAATAGTGAGAAAGACCTACAAGTCCTTCGTCATGCCAGAGTGGTGTTCGGTGTTACCAGTAGCCCGTTTCTTCTTGGAGCAGTAATTGGCTACCACCTGGAAAAATATATGGAATCAACTGATCCAAAGGAGGCTAAAATTGCATCATCATTGAAGAACAATTTTTATGTTGACAATCTGGTGACAAGCCTCGATCGAGCAGAAGAAGTTGAGGAATTCGTTTACCTTTCAAGGACTATCATGGCGAGGGCCGGGTTCGACCTTCGGGGATGGGAGTCAACCGGAGACGGATCTTCTCAGGAGTCTTCACTGCTTGGCATTAGGTGGAATCGCCAAGACGATACTCTGAAGATCAATATGGATTGGTGGGAGAGATCGTGTGAAATAGGAGATTTGACGAAGAGGACTATTCTTTCAATAATCCACCGCATTTTCGATCCGATTGGACTAACCATTCCAGTAACGATTAGGCTGAAACTGTTAATTCAAGAGTTATGGACCAGAAAGTTGGGATGGGACGAGCCTATCGACAAAGATACTCGACGGCGGTTGGAGAAGTGGCTAAAGGACTTGCCTCACTTAAGAGAAATTGAGGCGATACGTCACCTTGGCAATGAGGAGGACATCTCACTACACGTATTTTGTGATGGAAGTCAAAACGCATATGCAGCTGTTGTCTTTATCAGGAGCAGTTATCAGGGAGAGGCACATCTTCGGTTAGCAGTAGCTAAAGCAAGAGTAACACCGCTTAAGCCCCTGACCATCCCTCAAGTGGAATTATTAGGAACTCTTATTGGAGCGCGTCTGCTGAAATCAGTTCAAGAAAGTCTAGGTTGGAAAGAAGTAGCTGTTTATTGTTGGACCGACTCAAGTACTGTACTAGCCTGGATTCTTGGCAACGGAGACAAGACAGTATTTGTTAGGAACCGAGTGAAGGAGATAAGGGAGCTCACTGATGCACGAAGCTGGAGACACATACCAGGGGATTTGAACCCCGCAGACCTACCCTCAAGAGGATGTACTGTCGCACAACTAATCGAATCCAAATGGTGGGAAGGGCCTAAGTGGCTTGTTGAAGGAGAAGAAAACTGGCCTGAATCTTCTATACGCTATGAAGTGGTAAACGAACATAACCTTATTGCCATCACTCATAATACGACATGGCTGTATCACCGGTTCAGTAAATATGAACAAATTGTGCGGATGATGGGATGGATCTACAGATTTCTCAACAACTGTCGACGCAATGAAGTTAAAAGAAGTGGTCCGTTATCGACAAATGAGGTGGCTACAGCCGAAGACAAAATTGTTTTGTTCATTCAAAAAGAGTCCTTCGAATTCCCAGACGATCAGAGACTTAAGAGCTTTGAAGTATTCCAAGATCAAAAGGGCATAATTAGACTCAAGACACGGATAGTCGAACGTGTGGATAAGGGTCCGTTCAAACTACCAGCCGTGCTACCTTCCGAACATCCGTTGGTCAAGAGGTATGCAGAAGAAGTGCATTGTAAAAACAATCACCCCGGTCCAGCAACTCTCCTAGGTTTGTTACGCGAGAGATTCTGGATCCTTAAAGGACGCCAGTTGGCGAAGGGAACAGTCAAGAGATGTGTTGTTTGCCGACGTTTTCAAGCAAAAAACTTAGACACTCAGTCTCCTCCTTTGCCAGATCTTCGAGTTAACGATGCGGCCATATTCGAAGTCATTGGAATAGATTTGGCAGGACCCTTGTATATTCGTGATTCATCGAAGGCATGGGTTGCTCTATTCACTTGTGCTTGCTACCGAGCTGTACATCTGGAACTAGTTCCGTCTCTGTCAACTGAAGCATTCATAAGAGCACTGGGGCGTTTTATCGCACGGCGTGGTCGACCTAAAGTGATCATCTGTGATAATGGAACAAATTTTCGAGGAACGTGTAATGCTCTTGAAAGGTTAGACTGGGAGAAAATCGTTACCTACAGCACTGGAGAACGCATAATTTGGAGGTTCAATCCGCCTACGGCGTCGTGGTGGGGAGGCTTCTGGGAACGATTGGTGAGCCTGGTGAAGCAAATTTTACGGAAGACATTGGGGAAGGCTTCATTGTCTTGGGATGAGCTTCAGACCATACTTATTGACTGTGAAGCAGTGATTAATGCAAGACCATTGACTTATACGGCAGAAGATAATAGAGATCCTATTCCATTGACCCCATCCATGCTACTGCAAGAAGTACGAGAGACAGGAGTTCCTGACCTGGACTGCATTGAGTCAGCAAGCATCACTCGGAAAATTCGGTATCTGCAAAGACTGAGAGAAGAGCTAAGAAGACGCTTCCGATCAGAATATCTGGGGCAGTTAACCTGGACCAAGCGGCGCGAAACTAGAAAGCCTATAATTGGAGAGGTGGTTATAATAGGATCGGACAATCGGAAGAGAATAGATTGGCCTTTGGCAAGAATTGAGCAACTCATTCCAGGGCGAGATGGAAGAGTCCGGGTGGTTCAACTAAAGACTAGCAGTGGTACTGTTGTACGTCCTATACAGAGAGTCTACCCCTTGGAGGTCCAGTCCTGCACCGAGAGTTACCAAGAAAAAACCCACTTCATGGACGATGATGACAAGGATGTGTCCAAATCCCCTGAAGAATTGAGGACAAGAGCAGGAAGAAAAGTGGCCCCTCCTAAAAGGCTAGATCTTTGATTTCATGTTACAGAGGAGAAGGAATTCAGTTGACATACATTGTACACCTGTTTGACACTTTGATAATTTCCAATTTTGAGAAAATTGTAAATTAGGTGGGAGTATGTTGAGAAAATTGTAAATGTTAAGGTTGGTAACGTTTCGTTCCTATGTAAAAACTCTTTGGTTTTACTATTCTGTGAATTGGTGTTAGCATATTTGTTTGTGAATAAAAGTTGGTTAGAAATCTTTGAATCTCAATAAAGTGTTCCAGATAATGTGTAGTTACAACTAAAAGAACACCTCCCTTTCTTGACAACTTCTTCCTCTTCTTCACCACATATCTCTGTTTCACCATCGCGACCAAAGAACAAGACAACCTCACACCACAAAGTATAGAACACAACTAACGCTCCTCAGGAAGGGAACCTGTAATTATTTATTCAATGGTGGCTGTATATTCAAGTTCTATATACAGAGGAAAATCGTTCATCGTTTTCCCCGCCTCTTTTTCTTCAGACGAGAGTTTCAAGTGAAAGAATAATTTGTATCCGGCTTTCACCGGTTGATCAATAAGTGGTTGAACACTACCGTTTAATCGTACCTCTAAATGTTTCAAATCTGGTGCATACTCAATTACACGAATGGCACCATCATACATTAAACGGTAATTGTCATACCCCGAACGTAGTATGTAGGCGAGGTTATTGGGATCTTTTACCGGTTGTTGGTTTACAATGTGAAGCAGAAATATAGAGGGTATTGATTTAATAAAAAGCGATAACCGTTGTTCCAAAAATCGTTTGGTCGTCACGTCGTGAGGTTGCACAGGATCAGCAACTTCGGCTATTCGTCTTCGCTTCATCTGTAGAGCGTTCTCCTTAATTTCCCACACCTTTTCCATTTCAGAGTTTAAAAGCCGTTTTGTACAAACATCTTGATCATCTTCAGGATCGGCCACATGCACAAGGCGTGCATTATTTGCTGTATAGCCCTTTACAGTTAGGGTGGGCACAATACTGAGCACCTGTTTCACCTTGTTATCTACATAGTCCTTTCTAGCAGCGTCCGTGTTGTTTGTTGGAAGAGCCAGCTGAGTGATTCGACGTTGGTGTACGTCACAGATCTTTGCTTCTGTTAACACCACAGCATTAGTTAACCCATAGGCTTTGGTGCACACATCTTGATCGTTCACAGGATCTGCAACGCCCGTAATACGTTTATTCTGAGCCTCATAATCTCCTTTGATACGTCGTAAGCGGAAATAATATACATACTTTTTTGAACATTCGCCCGAGGGTAATACGGGTTCTGTTATATTGGTTAATCGCTTTCCATTAAAGTTGTAATTGCCATCTGTTGTGCGTGGCAATACATTAGCATCGACATATTGTTTAGTAGCCGGATCTGTATCATGTTTTGGATCGTTTGTCAAAGCAAATCGTTCATTTGTTTTAAGAGTTCTTCCAAAGGCGTCCATGGTTACACTGGAACTGAAACACCCGCTTGCCTCATGTATATAGAGACCAGCTCTTCCCCTTTCACATTTAGTTGATATGCAGATTATTAAGCAACAACATTCACTTCCGGTGGGAGACTTGGTTTCACACCTCGTCTCAACATCGTCCGAACAACGTCATGGATCACTCTTCCCATCCTCCATTCGCTGTCTCATCGCCGGCCCGTCGGGATGTGGAAAAAACAATCTTCTGCTTACCCTCATCACCTCCTTAAACGGAGTGCGCTTTCAAAATATCTATATTTTTGCCAAATCGCTGTATCAACCGCTGTATGTGTTCTTGGAACAGGTCATGTCAGGTCTGCGCAACATGGGCTACTTCACATTCGCAGCGCACGAAGATGTCATTTCTCCAGACAATGTTCGCCCCCATTCGCTTAAGATTTTTGACGATGTGGCCACAGAACAACAGGGCATTATTCAGGCTTACTTTAGCATGGGAAGTCATAAATATATTGATTGTTTTTATCTCGCTCAAACCTATTCGCGAATACCAAAACAGTTAATTCGTGACAATGCCAACGTGATTGTTCTCTTCCGTCAGGATGAGCGCAACATGCATCACGTCTACGATGATCACGTGAACCCAGACATGACCTTTCAAGCCTTTACACAGTTGTGTGCCTTGTGTTGGAACGCTCATCACCACAGTTGTCTTGTTATTGATAAGCAGAGCAACATCAACAATGGACGCTACCGCATGGGATTTGATCATTTTATTCGTATTTAAGTAGCTGCATTGCTTTTCTGAACATCATTTGTTCAGATGTCATGGCGACAACAGGGAGTCAATTAAAAAAAGCACATAATCCGTGCGCGAAATAGCATTCGACAAAGGTTTCGCTATCTAAAACGTGCACATGCCGACAGTGAACTGTTTGTCGAAAGACATTTGAAATCACCTCTGGAAGCTGTGTTGAAAGGAACATCAAAGCCTAGTACACGCTCAAAAGAAACACAAACAATTGAAGAGGAGGAGGAGGAAGAAAATGATGAAGAACCTGAGGATGTTTTTTCTCCATTGCTTCCGTCTTCTGGCTCCAAAGAATCACCGCTGCCCCAGTTTTTGAAAACATCAATAATTGCTGAAACACCCACTAGAGCCAAAGAAAAGCATCCTACTCTTAAAGAAATATTGAATACGCCCGAACAATATATGCGGCTAAAATCCATTTTACTACAAAATTATGGTGCGTTGGTTACCCCCTTCCTTGAAAATCTTTTTACTAAGAAAACTGATACTACCTATGGTGTTCGCTATGAAGACAATAGATTTCAAATTGGCGATTCACCAATCAAGATAAGTGACAATGTTTTGATTGTTAAAACAGTTCGTTACAAATTGACGCCAGGTCTTTTAGAACTTTTATTTTCACGTACACCTTCTACCGAGAACTATGTTAAAGAAGATCTTGAAAAGTATAAAGACATCTTGATGGCTACAAATGGTTTTAGGCGTAATTATAAACGTTCTGAAGCAATAAATGCTAATAAGGGTTTCAAATATAGAACTATCATATCAAAATTGTTTCCCACCTATGCAAGTGTTCGCCGTGTAAATTCAGCGTCCGGTATCGCGTTTAATACTTTGAAACCATTCATTGATTTCACCTATTGGAACAATCCAAATAAGTTAGTTAAACGTCTGCAACTGTTGCGTGCATCGGAACAGGCAGGTCATACCGGACACGAGGCGGAAGTTTTAGAAATAGAAGAGGAGCTTCGCTATGCTGGCATTATTGTCTAATGAGTCAACGTGTTCATACACCCTCGCCTGTTAAGGCAGCCATTGCTCGCGAGTTGCATAAACCAGCTCGTCGTCTCTACCATCGTCGTCATGTCATCACACGGGGTGTTGATGATCTTTGGCAAGCTGATCTGGTGGAAATGATTCCCTATGCCAAAGCTAACAACGGGGTCAACTATCTGCTCACTGTCATCGACGTTTATTCCAAAATGGCCTTTGTTGAACCTGTTCAGAATAAATCTGCACAACTGGTCACCGCTGCATTCAAGACCATCATTCAGCGGTCAAGACGACAACCTCGTTTGCTTCAAACAGATCAAGGCAAAGAATTTTTCAACAAGACTTTTTCCGCTTATCTCAAATCACTTGACATCCATCATTATTCCACTTTTAGCAATCTAAAGGCAAGTGTTGTAGAACGTTTCAACCGCACACTCAAGACGCGCATGTGGGAACAATTTACAGCAAGAGGATCCTATCGCTGGCTTGAACTTGTAGGCGACCTGGTGACACGTTACAACAACACTAAACATAGAACCATCAGAATGAAACCACGCCTTGTAACCAAGAACATTGCGCAATTGGATCGCATTCATCACAAAATCAAAACAGTAGATCCGCGACGTCATCGATTACGTATTGGTGATTATGTGTGCATCAGTAAACATAAAACAATCTTCGCCAAAGAATACACACCAAACTGGAGCTCAGAAATATTTCGTATTCGCAAGGTAAAACTTTCTAATCCAGTTGTTTATTTACTTGATGACCTCAACAAGCAGCCAATCCAAGGAGGATTCTACATGGAGGAACTGCAAAGGACACAATATCCCAAGCATTATCTAGTTGAAAAAATTGTACAAAAACGTGGCAATAAACTTTTTGTTAAGTGGCTAGGTTTTAATGCCACGTATAATTCATGGATTAATAAATCAGATCTGGTGTACGCCTTCTTGTTTTTATTTCATGTCGAGCTGGTCGACCCAACATGCCATGCGATTTGTATCCTCCCCCCCCCCCACCCTACCATTTACAGGAAATACTACTCCAGATTCATTGATGTTTGTTTACCATTGAGCACATTCAACAACCAGTTCATTCCCCCTCTCTCTCAATCCCATTCGCTACTCCCGATACCATTGATGTTTGTTTACCATTGAGCGCTTTCAACCCCATCTTGTTTGTCTCTCAGACCCATTCACACCTAACCAACCTACCACGTCAGGGTTCAACAACCACCACCATCCACCGCCATTCATGTTTTCCATTCAAAACACTCCCGTCCATGACCTACCTCACATCCCATAATCTGCTGTGACGTCACACACACACCAGTTGACTGTTCAATTCTCTGACAATTCATTCACAACCAAGGATTCGGAAACCTTCGGCAACACTCGGATCTCATCGGGCACAAAGCAAAGCTATATAGCACGAGACAATAACAGAGAAGGCGCTCAGTCCAACAGAGAGACTGGGTCGAGGAGGGTCTCGTGCAGAGCCACTTCCATCCTTCCCCCTCATCCCCCACCCTCGCCACCACCCACACCCCTCTCCCCCTCCACCGGTTCCTGGACCCTCCAAGGTTTGTTTACCTTCCGGGTCCCGGCGACCTTGGGGGTCAATGACCTACCTCAAGGTCATTGACCTTGCCACGCCCCCCTAATTTGCATAAATAACGGTATTTGAGTCAGAACCCCCCTGCTTACCTACTAACGTGTATTATGTGTTAGTGAAAATTTTTAGACATTCCTTTCTACACGTTTTAATGATATATGTCAGAAAAGTGTGCTCGAGGATCTAAATCGTAGTGGACATTCTCTATATCTAATTAATAAGGGTATAAAAAACAAAAAATGTATTGTACATTCTGACTTTGAAGTTAGGTTAGGTTAGGTTAGGTAAGGTATGGTGGGATTTGGTTAGGCTAGGTTAGGTAAGGTTAGGTGAATTTGGGTTAGGCAGAATGACTGCGGTATGAATCAAAAGCCAGCTCCTGTCAGTTTTGCCTCACAATGTTGAGTGTACCCCATTCCACTCCTGAGACCAGAAAATTAAATTTCTTGGCAGAGCCGGGATTCGAACCTCAGGAATGACCACCAAGAATGCTAGTCACTACACCAAAAAGTGGACAATGTAAGGCTGGTCTTGATTGTACACGATCAATCAATAATTACCTAATAATAATAATAATAATAAAAATAATAATAAATATTCCATTTAACAACTACACGGCCGACCTCTCCCTGTGACGTCATACACGGTCTCAGGGCTTGGCAGCCATCTTGCCCATTAGCCACTGCGTCAGCTCTGAATGACCCCTCCATAAGAATAACATAGGGCTGGTTGCGCGCGGCGGCCATCTTGCCCATTAGCCCCTGCGCTAGAACCGGCCTTTATATCCAACTGACGGGCGATAGAGTGGGAAAGAAATGAAGCTTTTTGAGAAAAGTAGGGGGAATGGTGAAGAACATCAGGAATGAACTGATAAATAGGATAGGGCGCATTATAGCATAGCGGCTTCCGGGTTTGGAAAATGTCTGGACGAAGACTGGTATGACCGATAAATGATAAGAGAATAGAGGGGGGGGGGATATTTTTTGAGTAAGTGTTGCTAATGATATTCTTGTTGTAATTGTAATTTCGGGAGAATAGGAGACGCAGCAAGAGCCATTTTGCGAAGGAGATAACGAAAAGACAGGTACTTCCGTCGGAGACCAAGAGGTGGATCTGTAGCTTCGACGAGAAGGGCCTGCTTGGGCGTAGAGGAGAGAGCTCCCAAGATAATTCTCAGAGCGGCATATTGTAATTTATCTAGTATCGTGAGACGAGACTGGGGCATGATGTCATAAAAATGGCAACCGTACTCCATGGAGGACCTGACGATAGAGCGGTATAAAAGTAGCAAAATTTGAGGGTCCGCTCCCCAATTGCGGCGTGTTAACGAACGAAGGAGTTGTAATTTTGTTGTGACGTGTGATTTTATGTGCGCCAGTTGGGGTGCCCATGTCAACTTATCATCTATCAATATCCCTAGGTATTTGGTATGATGGGTAATGGTAATAGAACCCTGTTGATATAGAATCGGGGAACGGTCGTAGAGACGTTTATGGGTAAAAATTAAGGCAGAGTTTTTGAGTGGGACTGTATCAAGTCCGTGATTAAAATGCCAAGAATGTAAAATCGTGAGGGCATGGAACATATGTTGTCTACACTGAGATAAATCGGGGTGTGAGCAATATAATAGAAGGTCATCGGCATATTGAATAAGCCGGACATGTGGGAGTAATAGTTCCTCAATCTCACTGGTATAAAGGAGATATAGTATACCACTCAGAATATCGCCCTGGGGCAAGCCGGAAGACGCAAAGCGCGAATTCAGGACGGTGGGAAAAGTTGCAAGAATGACGCGACGGGAGTGAAGAAAGGCGGCAATCAGTTTTATAAAAGGGGAGGGGAATTTCCATTTACAAAGTACAGCCAATAACAACGAGACGTTGACATTATCATATGCACCTTGAATGTCTAAAAATACTGCCACCGTAAAATGTTTACGACAGCAGACCAATAGGAGGTCAGTGAGGAAGATATTCAGAGCATCGGTAGTCGATTTTCGTTTTATAAAAGCGAATTGGTTTTTTGGGACCAAATCATAATACTCAAGAGCCCATATCAGTCTCGCCAATAATATACGCTGAAACGTTTCTCTGATACAGGACCCGAGCTGAATTCCCCTATAACTGCCGGGAAGGGCGGGTTTTTTTTCCAGGTTTTAAGATGGGAAGTAATAAAAAGTCGTTCCATGTGGAAGGAATCTGACCTGTACGTAGCACATTATTGTAAAATTCAAGTAGGACCAGATGTGCGGAAGAGGGTCAACTATTGAGCACGTGGTAAGAAATATAATCGGGACCGGGGGTTGAAGAATTTTTGAGAGAGAGGGCACTTCGGAGTTCAGCTGGTAAAATTGGTTGTATTAGAGAAGTAAACTTGGAAGGCGTGACATATTGATAGGATGGTGGGGCACAGGCAACAAAATCAGGCGTTAAACTACGATAGAAACAAAGAATTTTCAAAAGTAAGACGATGTGGAGGCGCATATTTTGTACTCCTTGATAAGTTGCGTACAGAATTCCATATTTGAGTAAGGGGACTTTGGTGATTAATGGAATTGACATATTTATGCCAAGCAGTACGACGTTTTTCATTGAAAGTGCGTTGCATAGTCGCAACAAACCTTTTATACTGCAAATAAGTATAGGCGGGGTATGGTATTTACGAAGGAGGTGAAGCAATGCTTTGTGGCGCTTGACCAAGCGTATACATTCGTCGTCTCACCAGGGGATGTGAAAAAGGGCTTGACCAGATCGTTCTCGACAAGGAATGAGTGGATGATAAGTGTCAAAATATCGATTAATAATGGTAATTAAGGATTCATAAGAATAGCGTACAGGCGGAGCGGCATGGCAAAAATGTTGTTGGATATATTCGGAAAACTACACTTCATCAAAATTTTTAAACTGTGGAAAGAAGCGAGGAGTATGCTCGGGGGGTGGGGGCAGGAGTATAGATGAACCAGTAATGATGATGGGATAGTGATCACTGAGATGCAGATCTGGAGTTGTTTGCCAATAGAACAGGTGTGCGAGAGAAAGGGATACAAAGGTTAAGTCGACAGCACTGGGTGCTTGCTCAGGGGCAGAAAGACGGGTAGGGGAACCATCATTAAGAAGATGAAATGAAGCAAGTTGGGACGACGTCCAGATATGACGACCTTTGGGCGTAATTCGGGCGCTGCCCCATTCCGTGTGATGAGCATTGAAATCACCGCCCAGAAAATGGTACGGAAAGGATTGACAATAAGTGAAGAAGGATTTCCACTGTCGTTCGTTGCCCTTAACATCTGGGGGAATGTAAAGATTGGTAATATGATACTTGTCAACTTGAATAGTAAGGAAATATGTGCGGGGAAGATGAAAAAGAAAGGGTATCACTTTATAGGTAAGGGACTCATGAATGAGAGTGAGCACTCCACCGTAATGGGGCCCATCATGACGTTCAACTACATACTTCGGTATATTGAACAATAAGGAATGATACAACCATGTTTCCTGTAGCAGGACAACCTCTGGCTGATATTCCTGTATGAGAAGAAGGAGTTCATGCCGCTTGTTTAATATGCTATTGGAATTCCATTGTAGGATCTTCAACGATGGGAGATGATTGTACATCCCTGGGTGACTCAAGTGGTTGGGATTCGGGAGGAAGAGAATGAAACGGGAGAAGAACTATTTTATCGTACATATTTTTTAAAATGTGGGCCCATTGGGCATTCGAGCCCAAAAGGTCCATAAGTTGGAGATAATCACGTTTGATGGCAGGGGGCACACCAGTTTTAGGTGGCACAGGAGGGGAGCTGAAGTGCATGGTAGACGTCGATGGAGTGACGGCACTGGGCACCGGACGAGTCAAATGGTCTGGCCGAACTATCGAGAGATAGGCCTGCCGGTCGTAACCCAAAGGTGGTATCACTTTGGGTGAGCTTTGAACAATGGACGTAAATTTACGTTTTTTTGGTAGAGTGGTAGAAGCAGGGGTATTAGTGGGAGAAAGTGGGGGAAATTGCTGAGGAACGGTAAGTGGTTGAAAGAGGTTAGAAAATGGGGCAACAATTTCTTGGTATGACTTATTTTCGACACACAAGCGTGTTTTTATCTCAACTTGATTTTGATGGTACACACACTGGGAGGAACCGCTTGTATGATTCACATCACAATGCACGCATCGTACCAAGACTTGGGAACATGTCAACGTTTCATGGCCTTGAGCACAGCGGCCACATCGGGGAGCTCTTGCACGACAATTTTGACCGGTATGTCCATACCGCTGACATCGATTACATATGATCGGCCTAAAGATAAAAAGGTGGACCTCAAGGACAACATGAAAAATTGAGACATATTTTGGGAGAGTCTGCGTTTCAAAAAAAAGTTTTATCGTCCCCGTGGGGAGCATCTCCACTTTACCGTCAATCATCTTACGGCGAGACATGCGATGGAGTTTGATTATGGGGCAAGGTGACTCAATCAAGAACAATATACTGCAGGATATCGTCATTCGATAGAGATAAATCGACACCACGGATTAAGCCTATCCGTTGGATGTTCGAGGATGGAATGAACGCTTTCAACTTTTTTTCGGCGAATAAGGGGTTTTTAAGAAAGAGGTTTGCGGCTCGAGCCGTGTTGAAGGTAATCTGTATGCGATTGCGCCCCTTGCGGTGAATGGCCGAAATTCCCTCGATTTTTTTCATTGAACAGTCGCCCCAAAGCCATCGGATGTAAATGACCGATATGCGAATTGTCGACAGACTCGACATTAACATGATAGGGCCCAGAGTGGGTTGAGGGGTACGGTCTCGGAGGATCGGCCCCAGTTGACGTAGCTGAGGAGGTCGAAATTACAGGAGGCAAATTCGTATCAGATGACGGGGTAGCAGAAGATAAGGCTGGGGTAAACGGGGCATTTAAAGGCATAATCTCCGTAAGAATAACGTCCATGGCATCGTCAGGTGGGCCCGGATTTTCCGCACCCCCACTGGTGTCTGACATGTCCCCGATATATAGAACCGAGAATGGGTCTGAGTAAGAGTCACTAATACACACTTGGGCACACACAAGTATACGTGAACACACACAGTCACACTACTTAACAGAAGCAGTCGCTCTCCACACACGAGGCGATTCGAACAGGCGAGCTAAGAGAGACAGACCCGTACGCGACGGAAGAGCACACGCAACTCGATGAACTTCCGACCTTTCTAGGGTCGACTGTGGCTCAGGGCATCTCCTCTTTTATTCTAATTTGTTCCTCCATGATTACTGGCCGCTTCTGCCACCACTACAACTTAATGAGGAAATGTTCACTTCTATAACTTTCAGCAGGTTTGATTTACCACGAGGAATTTCACGGGTATTGAGAGAGTAAATAACAACTGATTTCAGATTCTGTCTTATTGAAATCAACTGTATTTATCAACAAAATTTAGTACATGAGCATTGTGTATTTACACATCTTACGGCCTCTCCACAGTGTTGCCAATTTACCATTATCACGACTTGGGAATTATAATAGACAGGGTTGTTATTATTTTCAATCTGGTTTCAGTATCGCAACATCTCTTGGTTGATACAGTGAATATTACAAGGAGCCTCTGACTGACATAAATTTCCGTTTTGTATCTGACTGGCCGTGAATTCGTGCAATATGGCTGAAAACAATGGCTGTCGTGATGGGTACGGTTTGGCATTTTTGCCCTGCCTTGTACTGTAGATGAATTATGTGAGTGATTTTATAGGAGATATCGTATTTCCTGCGTAGAGGAAGTGAGTATGATCGTCTTGTTTCTTATCTGTATATTTTTGGGTAACATGAGTCATTAAGCTTGCGAATGGTATTCTTTTATTAGACACTTCCGTTCGTGCGAAAAGGGACTACTTACGGTCAATTTTTGACAGAACCTATTGCTCGGCTCTGAACCAACATTGTGTATCTCGTTTGCCTCAGTTTAGCCAAGTGCTAATTTTTTTGCACCTTTTTTTGTTAGGGTGTCGAGATATCATGAAATGTACAGATTTGTGCAGGTTGATTTGTTTAGAAGAGGGGACTTGTGCTCTTAAAGTTTTCCGAAGCTATGCTGGTGAAGTATTTTGGTAAATCTAGGAGATTTTTAGGATTCTTTTCGTCATATTTTCTCGGGTATATTCGTGCAAATATTGCTATACTAGACTACGTCGTGAGTCTGTATTTCCTTACAAAAAAAAGTTCTTTGAAGTTTATATTAGTGCCTCTATAAATTTTGTTATTTGTAGCTGGACCGATTCAGTATGCATTGCATGCATCACAATAAGTTATATTGTGTTAACTCGAATCATGATCAGTCTTGTAATTCAAGTAGGTTACCAGTAAAGAGTGTAAAATAGATGATGTGAATGAATATGCCTAATAGGTTGATAGTATTAATTCAGCTGCATACTCTTCTCCTATTATGTTCCTGTTGGTCTGAAAAAGCTTTCTTGGTGAAATTCAAGCAATCTCACTGGCACCTTTCACCAAGGCACAATAGAGTTAGATTCATGGTTAATGCATATGAGCTTTTCAAGGTGGTGTGAAATGGATGAGTTATTTGGCTGTTGCACAGTATTTTATGTATCTTAATATTTCAACTTTTGAAGCAGAAAATAAGTTGTAGAGGTAAATTTAAAGTCCTAAAAAAGCTTGAAGGTTTTGAATATCGGTAGTCATTTTGGTTGTTTCTAAAAACTGCTTTTTAGCCTGGAATTAATTGCTATCAATTTTACACTAGCTTAACATCTTTGCCATGCCTTATTTATGCTTGAATATGAAACACTGAAAATTATGTGCAAGTGTAAAAGCCATGTTCTGATCTCCAGAAATACCGATTTTGTTTCAGATCATGTAAGCATTAAAATATTGACCAAGTATTAATAACCGTAAAGCTTTTTGAATCCTGATTTATACCTGTAGGCCTATTTGTGATTCCATTTACAGTTGCTATTGCTAATTTAGCATTGCACAGGAGGCACTTTCACCTTTAAAAAAATCTTCAGCTGTTAGCAACGTTACTTTCCAAAAACTAAACTATTGTCGGTTTACTTGCCTTGCCTTTTTGAGGAAAATGGATAGTCCAGGCCATGTTGAAACAACCCACCCTTCATCAAGCCCATTAAACATGATTTTGGTCGAAGCACAATTATTTTTTCTCCAGGTTAATTGACAAGGAAAGATTGAGAGACTGTATCGGGATGTATTATAGATAGGTGGCAACAATTCAGCTGCATACTCTTCTCCTATTATGTTGTTGGTCTTCGAAACAAAACAAGCCTTCCAAAAAGATGGTAGGCTATATTGGCTTTCACAGCCAAGGAATTAAACTCTGCAATTTGTCTAGGTTCAGGGGGCGTGGTGGCTCAGCGGTCTAGCTGTATGCCTCTCACCAAGGCGGTCCGGGTTCGATTCCCGGTCAATGCATGTGAGATTTCCAAAGTGAAATGCCATGTCCTGTGGTTCGGATTCCACGTAAAAAGGAGGTCCCGTGGCTCATAAGCTCGAGATTAACGGTCACGTTAAACTACAATCTTCCTTCCTTTTTGTCTAGGTTCATTGCCGTGTCCTGTGGAGAGCCTCGCCCAGGAATACCAAGATAGGCTCATCAGCGGGCTCTAGGTGTCTTTGCCTGGACCCCCACAGGCGTAGCGAACCGCGCACCACCTCCCCTCCTATGAAGCACACCTGCGAGAGCGAAAAGCTCAAGCAGCCTTAATTCCTTGCCCATGACAGCCACTATACCATTTTTTTGGAAGCCTTTATAGGGAGATGAAAGGCTGCTTGAGCTTTTACAGGTCGGAGGTTTGTATTAGACGATTGCCCTTGATCTTGAAGCCTGCAGGTGAGCCTGTACACAGTCACTCTCTCACCCTGTCTCTTCACATTTGTCACCACCGATCTGATGTAATGAAATTCCAGACTTGAACATGTGGCGACACCGACTTGCAGACATTACAGTCAGCGTCGAAGTATTGTGTTACGCGGAACTACACGTTATGTATTTACGAACAGAACGTCATATTTGCCAATGACTACTTCAGTAGGAGTGTGAGACAGCTTTGTCAATCATCGGACCGCTTGGTGCAGCTGATAACAACACAGGTACTGCAGTAACTCACCTCCAGGCTTCCATTAAGATTTTTCACTCGTCGAAAACAAACGTCCGGCCTGTAGCTTCGGTGGCATAGTCTGTAGCATGATGAACTGCTGTGCCCAAGATAGCGGTTTCAAACCCGGCTGAAGTCATCGGATTTTTTAAGAGCGTTAAAATCCTTCAGTATGCCTTTCTTCGGAGGGGAAGTAAAGCCGGCGGTCCCATGTCATAGATTTATGGCATGTAAAAGATCCTTCCACTGCCTAAACTCTTGAGAAGCTAAATTTCTAGGTTAGATTTCGTTGGAACGCTCTATCCAAGTTCCAACGTTCACTATTAGGTATCATTGACATCTGGTACGGTAGCGAAAGTTGGAACTACTTCTTGAAGCAGCTACAGCCTCTGGCGAGCCGAACATGTCCTCGGACACTCCCGGCACTAAAAGTCATACGGTAAATAAATACATTCCTGGTTAATGCATATTCGAGGTAAAATGCACATGCAGTGGTTCGGAATCCATGTAAAAAGGAGATCCTATGGCTTAACTGGCAATGCAGCAACTATGTTTTTGCTTTGATACATTAGATGTGGAAGTAGTAGCCTATTCTAGGTGGATTCTAAAGCTGCTCTACAAGCAGTGATTTCCAACTACTAAAAGAATTTTTCAGGCACCCAACAGCCTGCAAGATAGGAGTAAGGGGGGGATGTGTCTGTAGACCTGTTGGTGAAAAATGGAACTATCTAGAGTCCATACCTACAAGATTATTCGGGTCGAGTACTGATTGCGATCACCTTCAGTTAGTGGGATTTTGGTGCCCCTGGTGACGTCACTTGTGACATGTTGATGTTAATGCTCGTATGTTTGATGTTTTCATGGAGTTACCATGATGGCTGCCATTTGGTCAGCTCTGTATCGTTAGATACCGGCATGCATGGACATAAGGTGGTGAGTTACGAATGTTCACATTCCTATTAGTTCAATTTAATTGAAAAGTTACACTGTACTCTTCTAACACCATCGAGAGACAAAGCCATTGGTATGGACGAAAAGTACTGCTTGTACTACCAGCAAGGGGGTCTGGGGCGTTAGCCCCAGGTTAGGTTCATTTTGTATGTAAAGCCTTATTAACTAATTGGCAGCATTGATGACATCACGAAAGACATTAATTGTTTATCTGGCAAGCTTACGGGAATACGCCTGGGAAATAGAGGGTGTTGGGTGAGGAAAACATAAATTGGCATTTACAATAACACTTGGAAACGAGATGTGTGTCATGTTCTTTATTACTATATAGGTCTAATGAAGATGGGGATACATATTTTGTAAATGTTGGGTAGAATGCAAAAAATTGGACATGTATCGGGATATTTACTATCCCCGAGAAAAGTTGTCAAATGACATTGAATGGATGCCAAATTCGATGTGTATCGCGATCTTTGCTTGAGCTATATAGGTCAAGTAAAGATCGCAATACCGGTTTTTATAAAAATGCGCTGAAATGCAGGTATTTTGATGTGTATCGCAATTGTTTGAAAATGAGCCGAAATGGCAAATTTTCGCAGTCTATTGCGATCTTTACTTGAGCTATATAGGTCAAGTAAAGGTCGCGATACCTGTTTTTATAAAAATGCACTGAATTGCGGATATTTTTATGTGTATCGCGATTGTTGGAAAATGAGCCGAAATGGCAAATTTTCGATGTGTATCGCGATCTTTACTTCGCTTTTCTCTTCATAATCCCTGTACTGGCATACGATAGAATAATCGGGACTAGTACAGTATAGATCACAATCAATTTCTAATTCCCCTGAAAACAAAATGGCGGCATTGAAGACGAACCCATCACGAAAGACACTAAATGTTCATCTGGCAAGCTTACGGGAATATGCCTGGGGAATAGGGGGTTTTGGGTGGGGGAAACAAACAGAAATTGGCATTTACAATAACTAGGGCTCGGATTTTTAGGTGCTAAAAATCGGGAAAATATTTATTTTTTATGTATTAAAAATACCTGAAATATGTGGCAAAAAAGTAAAAATATTTAATTATAATTTCGTTTAAATGTGAATATATAGGGGCAGATGACCTTGTAGTTCCGCCCCTTAAAACAAGAATAACTATAATGTGAATATAAACAATATGCAGCTCTCACGAATGCAATTTATTCCATGTCTCACTGACTGCTGAAGCATTACAATACACAACGAGATACATCTTCAGGTTGTCCATCACAAATGACAGACGATTATCGCGAAACACTTTCTGAAGGCTCGAAACTGCGGCAATGTGTTTCTTGCCCTCGAGGTGTTGTGTAACTTGAGATCGCTGTTCCGCCGTGTTTGCTTTCCCACATGGTTGGCAGAACAGAACGTCCCCATCAGAAGTAAAATTATTTTTAAATTCTCCAACAGACTATAACTTGTAGTTCTTTTTACTTTAGGCATCGTAGAACTGCCTTACACTTCACAGTGCCAGAAATGTACTGCATGCGAGTGACATTGGTTCCAGGTAGCCGGGGGAGGGAAGTCTAGCATGTGGTGCAATATGGTTATGGACAAGGAAATCCCCGGCTTCCACAGTGAGTGGCACGGAGCGTCAAGTTAAAGAATAACACAGTTTCAAGCTGACATACGCTCTGCATGGACATTAGATAGCTCACAGGTTCTTCCCCGTTGAAGTAACACAGAACAAAAATGCAATAAACTGAAAGATCTTGCATACTGATTTTAAAAAATGTAAATATTATGTCTTTTTATGTGCTAATAAGTGAAAAGCAGGAATTTATGTAATTATAGAAAAAATGCTTAAAATATTTATTTACCTAAAAATCCGAGCCCTAACAATAACACTTAGAAACTAGATGTGTACCGCGTTCTTTAATTGACCTAAGATATAGGTCTAGTCAAGATCCTGACACATCCAAATTTTTGCATTCTACCTAATATTTACAAAGCGTGCATCCCCATCTTTATTGAGCTATATAGGTCAAGTAAAGATCGCGATACCGGTTTTAATAAAAATGGCCTGAAATGCAGATATTTTTGTGTGTATCACGATTGTTTGAAAATGAGATGAAATGGCAAATTTTCGATGTGTGTAGCGATCTTTACTTGACCTATATAGCTCAAGTCAAGATCGCGATACACATCCCGTTTTCAACGTTTTTTGTAAATGCTCATTTCTGTTTGTTTCCCCTGCCCAAAACACCCTATTCCCCAGGCTTTTCCCATAAGCTTGCTGGAGGAGTACTTCGTGACGTCATGGACGCCGCCATTTTGTTTTAGGGGAATTTGGTGCCACAGTGTATTGCGATCGATACTAATCCCCCCAAACAGGCCAGTGGTAGGAAATGGAAAATGCTAGGACCACCAGCAGAATAAAGTGCATCTCTACCTTAAAAGACAGTATGGAATTAAATGTAGTATTTGCCTCTCACTCGCACTCCTATGTCCTGCAATTAGCTTCATCCTCTTCTACGCTGGCGATGTTGCCATTTCCCAATAATTGAAAGTGACAAATCTAAGGAAATGATTGCGTGGTCTTATAGAGAATTTTCCACTCTTTATGATGTAAAAATAAAAGCCATGAATAATTAACACATGGCCCAATTTTCACAAATACGATATGTTAGCGCGAATCTATATTTTTGCAGATATTAAACTTACCACGCCATGGATAATGAACTAATGATCGCAACATATGAAGAATTTATTTTTAGATTGCCTGATGTTGGTAGAAGATACCCTATTTCTCAGGGCAGTAATCATTTTCATAATAAGAAAGTAATGATTTTTTTTCTTATGTCACTTGAAAAATCTGGGATGGTGTCACACAAACGTTACGTAGTGAGAAACATTTTTGCTGTTGACTTTACGTTGGTGACTAAGCGAGAAGAAATGTTCATTAATGTCTGAAATAGTTTTTAAAACAAACCAGAGCTCGATATTAGATAGCATTCATAAGTTATAGCACTTTGCGCTGACGCACCGAAATTGTGTTTACTAATGTGGCCCGTAGGCTATCTCCACGACTGCGTTTGAAGGAGAGTAGGCGATGGTATGAAGTTAAACTGTGAAATGAAGTGGAGCTTGTGTTCTTTATAAATTGTCCGCCTCGTTGTATAGTGGCTAGCATTCTTGGCTGTCACTGTGCTGTCACCGTGGAGGCCCGGGTTTGAATCCCGGCTCTGCCAGAAATTTAATTCTGGTCTGAGGGCTGTAACGGGGTGTACTCAACTTCATGAGACAAAACTGAGAAGAGGCGGGTTCGATTCCTACCTCTGTCATCCTCGAGGTGGTTTCCATAGTTTGCCTTTGTTCGTCCCGGGAATGAACAAGGGTTCGTTATTAGTGCAGAGTTAACGTTTCTGTGCCAAAAGAACACGGCAGACACCCACGACGAAATGACAGGTGAAGAGTATGAAAAGTGGTTCACCGAGCAATTGTTGCCAAATGTTCCCGAAGGATCTAGCCTAGTAATAGGCAATGTAGGCTATCACAGCAGAGAAATATGTTCGTTGCTTGCCACCATCATCATCTTGTACAGTTTCCAGCCCCAGGCTGGGTCTGTTTGGAACATAAGCCTCGTCACTTAGTCCTTTCTTCCCACCACCTCTCCGCTGTCACTCTGGTCCAGTCCTCGCCTCTTCTTGACACATTCCTCCACTCCTTTCAGCCATCTCTTGGTCTTCCCCATAGTCGTTTCTTGTACATCTGCATCTCGTGTATCCTCTTGGGAATCTTCTTCTCTTCCATTCTCTTTAGGTGTCCATACCACCTCAGTCTTGATGTCTCAATCCTATCTTGCAAGGGCTCCTCTTTCACTATTTCCCTGACCTTTTCATTCCTCACCCTGTCTCTTCTTGTTACTCCGATCCTACTTAGCTGGAACTTCATTTCACTTGCCTGTATTCTGCTTATGTCTCTTTTCTTCATTATCCAAGTTTCTGATGCATAGGTCAGTATCGGGATATAGTAGCTTCTGTATAACACTTCCTTGCTTTTTTGTGGGACATCTTTATTCCACACTAAGCTCCTAAAGCTTCTCAGAAATGCTTCTGCCTGTCTGCCACGTTCCGTAATCTCTTTGTCATTTCTCCCATTTTCCTCCACTATACTTCCCAAGTACTTGAGACTTTCCACCTTCTTCAGCTGTCCACCTCCAAGTGTTATCCCACTCATTGGTCTGTCCTTTTTCCTGGTCGTTAACAGTATGTCACATTTACTGATGTTGAACTTCCATCTGTACTCTCCCACTGTTTCTTCCCAAGCCTTCAGTTGCTCCTGAATTTCCTCCTCCTTGTTTCCCCAGACCATGAGATCATCTGCAAACACCATTGCTTTCATCTTATCTTCTCCTATCTTTCCTGCTACCCGTGTCATTACCTTGTCCATAACCACAATAAAGAGAAGGGGGACAGTGCACTACCCTGTTTCAGGCCACTCATTTGTCTGAACCAGTCTGTTCTTTCCCCTCCAACTTTCACACAACTCATAACTTACTTCCACAATACATCTCCTTCACTCTGCCTACAATCCCTTTTTCCACTCCCATGTTTTCCATTGCTTCCCAAACCTTCTCCCTAAACACACTATCATGGGTCTTTTCGATGTCCAGGAAGGCCATCAACAGATCCTCTCCAAATTCGTATTGGTCTTCCTGGAGCTGCCTCACTGAAAATATGAGATCCACTGTTGATCTCGCAGGTCTGAATCCATACTGCTCCTCTCTCAATTCTCTCTCCACTTTGGCTCGTATTCTACTTTCTAAGATCTTTTCGTATATCTTGGCACAGTGTGGTATGAGTGTGACTCCCCTGTAATTTCTGCACTCCTTTCTGCTTCCTTTCTTAAATATTGGGACAATTATTACTTTCTTTCAATGTTCTGGGGTCTTTTTCTCCTTCCATACCACCCTCATCACACGGTACAGCCACTGTTTCCCAACCTCCCCTGCTGCCTTTACCATTTCAACACTCACTTCGTCCACACCCGGTGCCCTTCCTCCTTTCATCTTGTCTATAGACATTTCCAGTTCTCTCCAAGTCAGGTCCTTTTCCATTCCTGTGTTGTCTTCTCCATCTTCCAATACGTTTTTTTCCTCCCTATGACCATTTGGATTCAGCAAATCCTCAAAGTACTCTTCCCACACTGTCTTGAGTGTCTCTTTGTTGTGTACCTCATTTCCGTTTGTGTCCACCATTATCACATCCCTCGCAGACCTCTTCTCTTACTTTTGACCATCCCATAAAGTACTTTATTTCCTCTGCTGTCTTCCTCCATCATCTCTGTCCGCTTTACCATCCACTTCTTCCTCTCCTCTGCCACCATGCCACAGTGAACGTAACCCATCGAAATGGTATGGGCATAAGTAAAGGTCTACTGGGTATATAAAATTGAACGTCTCATTCAAGAAACAAGAAATGAATAATTTAATTGGGTAAATGACGTGGACCCCAATATATATTATTATAATAATTTATTATAACATATGATATTCGAGAAAATGTAATATTATGTGTGCATTAAAATCGCGCTCTGAACTTCGGTGTATCATATCTAAATATTGTACAGTCGTTCGCTTTAAGGCTTGGTACAGTTATATACAACAAACAAATATTTTGGAAATTTCCCGAGTAAAAACACGCCTGTATACGAATTATGTTACATCATGTGCCCGGCCTTGGAGAACTTGGTATATGCAGCAGATCTGGCATCAGCGCGCTCCATTTAATGCTTACTGTCTTTTAAGGTAGAGATGCTCTATAGAAGAGAAGCCTTGGTAAATTTCCAACTGCCCAGGGGCCAGGATAGTTAGGCAGTGCATTTGGCTAGTATTTGTATATTTTGATCAAGTGAGTGCCCTATCTGCTGCCTGGATGAGTTTATGGATGTGCTTAGGCGCCTCATCACAAGATTCACTGTTCATTGGTTTCATCACAGGCTGTGGAAAACCATGAGCCAGGCTTGAATTGTGCGTGTGAAAGATGTGAGAAGTTGTGTAGTCTACTGCATAGTCTGAAAGGAGTCATTGTCTCTAGTTTCTGTACTGCAGACTAATGTATTTGTTTCTGTTGATTTCTGTCTAATGATGGCCATTGGCTGAAATATATCCTTATTTTTATTACCTTTATCATCATCAATCATCATCCGTAACCGTCTCCAGCCAGCCGAGTGCGGTATATGAGCGCTCACCATCGCTGTCTTTCCAGGTAGATTTCTTCATCCAAGATCCATTGCCAGTCCAATCCTTGGCCTTCCAGATCTTGGCAGAACGGAGGATTGAACCCAAGTCTCTGGGGTGTACAGTTATCCAAACCTCTACGCCATCGCTTATAAAATGCGAACACACGTTGAAAGGGAAATTCAGAACAAGTCTGCAATATGCATGTACTGGTATAATTATGTTACACAGTCATGAACAGTAATTCCCAGTGGGTCCTAACTTGTCGCTTGTAACTTTTGGAGAACAGTGGCTTTGATATAAATTTCAAATGTATGGGGATGAAAGCAAATCATAATTACTGAGCTATGCATGGGCCTAATCCCTTATTGGAACCTTCATAGATTAATGGTTTTAGGTACTGTCCGTCCACCAGCTGGTGGTCTTAGTGGACTGAAGGGGAGAGGCGATACATTCCAGCTGCGTTGATCGAGTGGACGTGCCGCTGCAGGTATTGCCAACTCAGCACCAAAGTTATTCACGCTGCTACTTTGGTTTGGTTTCAATTGTGAAATCGTACTGGTCAGTAGTAGGTTGACACTATTGTCGTTCACGCAGAGGCCAGCTGTCACCGGCTGACTCGTTGCGTTCCTGCCACGGACCTTAAGCTGGTGGACGGACAGTAGATTTAATTAGAAAGCTAATTATTGCAATGGGTACCATGTTTCGACATCCCCCAGACCCCAAAACCACTGTCAGTTCAAAAGTTTATGTATGTGTGTGTATATATATATATATTACACACATGTACAGAGTGTCCAGTTTGGATGTATCGGAGACCCTCGCTCGCCCGCGGCGCGAGCCTGTCTCCCGCCACGCACTTTGCCATTATGCGGCGCCCGCCCGGCACTGAGTCATTGAGTATAGGAATTTGTACTTACCTAGTTCACAGCTGGTGCTGAAAATGTTCGCCATTCACTGCTACACATCGCTGGCGCCTTTTTATGAAACTGGCATTTACTCTCTGAAGTTCCTCTTCACCGATTGACTGTATTTCAGCTGTAATATATCGATGGCCCAGTTCAATAAAACAATAACTCAAAAAATGGCTATTTTGAGTTATTGCCTCCTAGCCATTGGCCATAGGCCTGTTTATCATTTCAACAGTGTATCAAGTCAAAATCCACAGTATCCTAGCTACAAAAGCGTATAATTCTATTTAGAATTTTATTGTCATTCATTTGAGACTAGTTCAATACAGTAACATTTTGACTTATTTCCGTGTAGAACCAAAGCTGACACTCATTTCGTTTCCACACAGAAACATTTTGAGTTGGCTCTGTGTAGAATTCGTAGTTTGAAATCAGTTTCAAGTTATTGCGTTAAAATTGAATCAGTTGAATATAATTATCTTCAAAATACCTGAAAGTGTGGAACATTAAGCTGCAGTGGATTCAAGTATAGCTATCATTAATGACTCAGATGGGGATAAGATTTCAAAATATGCTTCAGTGTTAACCACAAATAATGTCGGAGAACTAGAGGAATGTTTGGATTTTGAATTTGATGTTTATAACGACAAAGAATATGTACGGTACCTGAAAGTGATAAGAGTTCCGTTAGAAGTGATATTTCTGAAAGTGAAGCCATTACTGTGCATACTAGGTATTTAAAAAAGATTAACATACCGGAAAGTAGTGGGATTGGAAAAACGGTTGAAATTAGAAATAATGAAGCAAATGCTGAAAATATAAAAGACGGAGAGAGTATTCCTGGGAGGAATCAACATGAGCATAATAAAACAGAAAGTTTAGGAACAGATGGATGTAAAAAGAATAGGAAACGCATACGTCAACCAAAAAAATGGGCTAAAAATGTTGCTAAAACGAAGAAATTTAGATGAAAGCTACATAAACGTATTCGGTAATGTTGTTCCCAGTAAAACCTTAAATCCCCCTTCCACTGCTTAAGTGTTCTAGCAGAATTTCTGAAGAAGAAAGGCGGGCTCTTCACAACAATTACTGGAAAATAGGAAGCATTGATCGACAAAAGGAGTATCTAACACGGTGTATAGATGTAATACAGTCTATAGATGCTTACAAGTAGTTGGACAGCAATGGATCATTAAACTACGCTTATTATTTAAATTCAGCGAAATGACGTATTATTTAAATATCAATGATGGGAAAATTACGGTATGTAAGTTGTTTTTTCTGATGACATTAGATATAAGCAGCAAGATGATCATTTCCTACCTGTAAAAAGAAGAATGCTGGTGTGATTGAACCGATAAACGAGGATGCTGTGGGAAGAGAGGGAGCAGCTATTAAAACCCATATTGAATCATTTCAAGGTGCTGATTCTCATTATTGCCGTGCGTGTTCTACAAAGAAGTCTTTGGATGGAAGCCTTACACTAGCAGCTATGTATCGTATGTATGTCAATAATTCATCTAAAGAGAAAGGACAACCATTTCCAAAATTGAGTATGTATAGGTATGATAATATATTCAATATGGAATATATCATTGCTTTTTTTTTTTAGTAAAAAAGGGACCAATGTTCACAATGTGAATGCCAAAGAAATTCTTCTCCTGAAGAGAAAATTACAAAACAAGAAAAATTTTACAGACACCTGCTTGAAAAGAACTGGATCAGAGAAAGAAAATGATTTAAAAAATGCTCAAAGCAAACCAAGAATTTAGATTTGTTGCTTTGACTTACAAGCTGTCATATCTTTACCTTGTGGAGATGTCAGTCAATTCTACTACAAATGACGACTATCATGCTACAATTTCACTATCTATAAAGTTACTGAGAAAAAAGGAATCGGCTACTTATGGAATAAAGGTGTTGCTAAACGAGGAGCAAATGACATTGCAAGCTGTTTGAACAAATGCTTCGAAGAATGAGAGGCAGAAGATATGATGTTTTATTCTGACAATTGTGGTGGCCAAAATAAAAATACATTTTTGGTTTTTCTGTTCATGTTTCATGTACTGAACTCTGCAACCAATTTTGAAGTTTCTAGTAGTCGGCCACACCCAAAATTAGGGTGATAGTATGCTCGCCATGGTTGAACGCTCTAAAAAGAGAACCTTGAATGGAGGGTCAATTTATATTCCTTCTCAAATGGTTCCAATAATAGGGCTAGCAAAAACCAAAGGGCATCCTTATAAAACTGTTGAAATGTCAACTGATGACTTCATCGATGCTTAAGGTCTCCAAGAAAGTTTGGGTAACAATTTCAAAGTAAGTTGTCTCCTGGAATGGCATGTGTGTCATAAGAGTTGAAAAATCGGGGAGCCATATGTGGTGTTTTACGAAACATCGTACACACAAAAGGAATACAGAAAGATAAACATACGGCACAGGGTAGGGAATAACATCCCTCAGTTGAAGAAGGCTTGTAGTTAACCACCTGCAATATCTAAAGCGAAGAAGGATGATCTCATTTCTTTGTGTATCCCACCAATATTGGCTTGTTTGAGTCTTCAGTCTTTTGACTGGTTTAATGCAGCCCTCCATACCTCCCTGTCCTGAGCTAATAGTTTCATCTCTACATAGCTACCACACCCTACATCCGAGGCAATCTGTTTAACATATTCTAACCTTGGTTTACCCCTATAGTTCTTGTCCTCGACCCTTCCTTCCATAACTAAGTTTGCTATTCCTGGGTGTCTTAGTATGTGCCCTACTAACCTATCTCTTCTCTTCATTAGCAGTCGCCAGAAATATCTCTCCTCTCCCACTGCCAATATTGGCAGTTCTTCGAAACTTTAAACTCTGAATAAACACTGAGTTTTTGATTCCAACTTTGACTTACTGAATATGTACAGTTATTTGGAAAACTTGATGCACAATAATTATGTCGAAACAGTCCTATATTTAAATGCAATCATATATAATGAAAATACTGTGTAATTTCGATTAAAATAATAAGAAATACATTTTTATAGATCCTTATGTTTGTCTTTAATGCAGCAACAACTAAAAATCCTTTACAAAGCAGACTACTTATACCAGTTCAATACGGCAACAACTTCGAATATTCAAGATAATAAGATATTTAGGAACGTGTTTAAATATTAACATGGCCCCAAATAATTACTTGTAATTTCAATTAAACAATGTAAAAAATCCAGATTATTATCTGTAAATTCCTAATTATTGGAGCAAATAACAGGTCAGTGGAAAGTTTTAAACGCCATTATCTTAAAAGTATGTTTTTTGAGTTGTTCCTGTATTGAACTGGGCCATCGATATAGTCTTTAAGCTCATTTATAGTGTGAGGGTTTCTCGCATACACTCTATTTTTAAGCGTCCCCCACAAATAAAAGTCACCTGGTGATAAGTCTTGGCTTCGCGGGGGCCACACGTTCCGACTTATAATCCTGGTACCAAAAATGCGATGCAATTCTGTCATGGATGCTTCGTCATTGTGAGCAGTGGCAGAATCTTGTTGAAAAAAGTTGACAATCGCTCTCCGTAAGTCACTTCGTCAAAAAAATGGTCAAGGATCACATTGAAGTACAAATTACTATACTCAATGCCGCGCTAGCGCCGCAAAACGGCAAAGTGCCTGGCGGGAGACAGGCTCGCACCGCGGGCTAGCGAGGGTCTCCGATACATACAAACCGGACTCTCTGTATATTATATATCTATATATATATAAAAATGAAAGTTTGTTTTTTCTGAATTTCCAGGAAAATTTGCGTTATTTGCACGTTTCATACTGTGTATTGACGGATGCGTGCAAAAATATATTTTTTTCTGTCTGTGGACAACTTTGTATACTTATACTTGAGAACGGCTGGGTGGATCGATGTAAAATTTGATACAGATATCCATCAGAGGCACCACACTAATCATTGATGTAACTCTTCTCCGTACCTCTCATAAAAGGGGGCAACCCCCCTTAAATTACATGCTGAAATAGGCGTAGAAGGACAAGAGTTGGTAGCATGCTGAACTGCTGTGCCCAAGATAGGGGTTCAAACCCGGCCAAAGTCGTCGGATTTTTTAAGAGCGTTAAAAATCCTTCAGCGTGCTTTCCTTCGGAGGGGAAGTAAAACCGGCGGTCCCATGTCATAGATTTAAGGCATGTAAAAGATCCTTCCACAGATTAAACTTGAAGCTAAATTGTTAGATTAGATTCCGTTTGAACGCTCTTCAAAGTTCCAATGTTCGCCACTAGGTATCATTGATATCTGGCAGCGAAAGTTAGAACTACTTGGAATTGAACGGAACTTGTAGTTCACCCTAAGGGTGTCCGCTGGAAGCAGCTACAGACTCGGGCGAGCCGAACATGTCCTCGGACACTCCCGGCACTAAAAGCCATACGATAGATAAATAAATCTATTTCTGTAAGACACAATGCAATTCCATTTATTACATTATTGTGAAGTTTGCAAACGGCTATAAGGTTACCACGGAACCAAATTAAGCTGTAAAATTCATCAATACGTATAATGCGCTTACGGGGGTCAAGGGGTACACTAGAATTTTTTCACGTGCGGGTGTGGTACCGAAGGTCTTTTATATCCCTATATTATATTATTATTATTATTATATTATGGCATACAACGACGAGACAAAGCTCATTTTTAGCCCCTCGGTGGCAGAAACAAAACTCGAGTGTTCCCGAAAACTACATTTGGCTCTAAAACCAACAGTTTCTGAGATATTCCCAGAAAACTAATTTAATTTAATAAACTAATGAAGGAATGCAAGCCGGTGACCAGGTTCTCAAGAGAAGACATCCAACTTTACATCTGTTACTGTAAAAAGCAATGCCACTCCACTTATTACATTTCTGTGAAAGTTTGCAAATGGCTATTAGGTTATCACGGAACCAACTTAGACTGTAAAATTCATCAATGTGCTTAAGGGGGTCAAGGGGTATCCTAGAATTTTTTCACATGGTTTACACGTGTGATATGTCGTACAGTTTTATATCTCCAAACGGCAACATTATTTTCAAAAATTCCTGAATTGAAATAGTATTTTTTGCGGCTATTAGGAATTTGGGCCATTGGATTCTAAAAAAAACTGAATATTCATGCACCACAAGCCTTTATAATTTGTTAAAGGTGTCTTCCTGTGGATGGTGACACAACTGTGTGGGTCAGTCTTTATGTGAGATGTATTGCGTTTCGTCGAAGAGGTTTTCAATTTTATTTTCACTTCAAGAGAATTTAGATTGAGCACATTCTAATTTTAATTATGTTTTTCTGACAAACAGGTTCATCATAAGGATAATTTTGTTTGATATTGTGTGGTTGATATATCCATATTGGGACATCTGGGTGATATGTTGTAGGTTGGTTTGGTTCCTCAGTTTTGAAGCTGCTCCAACGCGGTCATGTAGCCTCGTGTACATAGAGTGTGTTAATTGTCATGGCTGTATTAGTGTGTGTTATCTGTATTTCAGATGACTCCAGACGATCAATTTCCAGTAGTTCCTACTTTTGCTACCAAATGCTACCATCAGCGACACCTAGCTGTGACTTGGCTACTAGATGCCACCACAACCGGCACCTGGCGGCAAACTGTGGAACTAATTGAGCGTTAATCAAATCTAACTACAAATTTAGCTTCACACAATTGTAATTACTGGAAGGTTCTATTACATGCCATAAATCTGACATGAGACCGCCGGCTTTACTTCCCCTCCGAAGTAAGTCATACTTACGGATTTTCGGCCTTTATGTGTATCTTTATGTACGCCTATAACTTGTGTTCGTATATTTGGAGTATCGTAAAATTAGGTATCCATGAGCCAATACACCAATCATTTATAAAACTCTTCAACTTACTTCTCATAGAAGGGTTGGTATAGGAAAAAACTTTTCAAAATACATGCTAAAATTGGCAAAATATAAAAATTATCCTAGAAGGATGACCAAAACATATGTTGCGCTTCTCAATGTGAGACACAAAATTCGGGAGTCTATAAAGAGTCTCCGAAGACCACATTTTTAAGGCCCTTGAATTAACAGTGTCTGTGATATTCCTAGAAAACTAACTTCGCTCTGATAAACGTATGAAGGAATAACAAGCCCCTAACCATTGCAACAGTAGCTCAATTGATAGCGTCTGGTTATTAATACCGAAGACCGTTCGAAGAGCGGGTACTTCTGCTAGTATATATATACAGTCGAACCTCCCTTCTGCGGACACCGTCGGTTCTTAGGGAAAATGTCCGTTATGAGAGGTGTCCGCTGAAACAAGTTTGTAAAAATAATCGAACATTTTAATGGCAAAGTACATCCACCTTAAACATAAACATACACATCTTTATTTTGTTTGTTTGAGTTTTCCCGCATTTGAATTTTTCGGCAAGCTTTCTCACTGAAAGTCCCTTGTCACTTTCTACAATCACATTTCTTCTTGTTTCGAGGTCTAAACACGTTCGTCCCTTGTTACTCATGTTTACTCGACGACTGAAATGCTACGGTATTTCTGTCTCACTAATTTGCGCATGTACTGCAAGTCTTTTCCTTCTCAAGTTGACTACCTGAGCTCGACCTTATCGGTGGCAATCTGAGTTAGGAATAGAATGGTGCAAGCAGGGAAGAAAATCCCCAGGTAACTCGTGAGTAAACAGTCACTGGCTGCAATCCTGGACAATTAGAATTCTCGGAATGTATACCAGTAGGTAGAACACCATAACAAAAGGTTTGGAAAGAGGAACGTATAGAAGAATTAACTTTATGGCTACTACAGCGTTGCCATGTAGCCTGCATTTCACTCTCTCTCTCCTTGGACTCGAAATAGGTGTAGTACAGACATTCAAGAGGGATTTCCGTATGTCTGCAGAATGGTTTTAAAAGAAAGGATGACATTGTCCGGTGTAAAAAATGTCCTGCAGCGTGTGAAGTGTCCACTTAAGTGAAGTGGACGGGACAGATGGCGATGTCCGCTGTCCAGACTTCAAGGTGTCCGCTGAAATGTGGCTAATTTAACACTTGTCTTATGTAAAATAAAATCGGTTCCAAGGAAAAATGTCCTTATAGGCAGGTGTCCGCTGAATAAGGGTGTCCATTAGGGCAGGTTCGACTGTACATACATCACTTTCTTATAGACACGATAACTACCGCAATTTTGCACCAATCACTTTGAATTTTTTTACATAAGATGTATCTCGTTAACATCTCTGTAGAGTTCGTTAATGGGCACAATCTGTTGAACGGGGTGAAAATGGGGGGGGGGGGGGATTTTTTCGAAAAAGTGAAATATCACTATGACTCTCTTAATGTGAAATATCGAATTCATTCAAAGTTCATACTATGTGTCTGATAAGGGCCAAATATTTGTTTGAAAAGTTTTTTCGATAGCACCAACCATTGACCAATGAGGTGGGAAAAAGTGGGTTTTTTGGGAAGCATTAATCATATCTCTCTTACTGTAATAGGCACAATACCAAACCGTACGAAATGGACAATATTCCCCTTATAATTACCTAGAACGTTTATCTGAAAGAATTTTTAATATGACCTACCATTACGCTAAAGGATGAGAAAAATAATTTCGAAATCATAAGAAAATGCCAAGAGCCATCAGAGGTTGCCATGACAACACTACTTAGTTAGTTATTGTTGTTTTTAGGGGCGGAACTACGAGGTCATCTGCCCCTAATGAGTCACTACTAAATTGATGAGGGATGAGCCATCAGAGGTTGCCATGACAATGCCATTGCACGAGATCACATTCAGTTTTCCATCTGACTCTGTGGGAAGCGGCTTTGGTGACGTAACTGGTAGCATGCTGAACTTCTATGCCCGAGGTCGCGAGTTCAAAGCCAGCCTAAGTCGTCAGATTTTCTAAGAGCGCTAAAAATCCCTCAGTTCACAGCTAGGTGTCGTTGATGGTAGTATTTGGTAGCAAAATTAGGAACTACTAATTACAAGTTTTTCGGGCTTGTAGGCCGTGGTCTAGACAGGATATCTCCTGACGTTTCACCGGAAACTGCGTCCGGCATTATCAAGGGTTCCGCTCCTTTCCTTGGTCAGCAGTGGAGGAACGTCGGGAGATATCCTGTCTAGACCACCGCCTACAAGCCCGAAAAACTTGTACTTAATTATGAACGCCGGCCATGAAAGCCTAAGCTGTTATATGAGGAACTACTACTTGAAATTGACCGTCTGCAGTCCTTACCTGAATTACAGACTAATACAGACATCACAATTAAGGTAAATGCACCAATAGTCGTCGTGTTAAGACTGATTTAGTCAAGAAAATATATATACCTTATACCTTTTGGTAATTTAAATCAACAAGACCACTGTACCTAAACCCAAACTCTACTGTAACACTAGAAAACTTTCAAAGTCAAAAGTATTCATTTTAGGAAATATTATGTTTTTTTTTTTTTATGTGTTTTGCGCTAGTAATTGTCACTTTTATTTAGGTTTTCCCATATTCGTCACCCGTTTGCACCAATTGTCGTCACATTGTTCGTTGTCCTTATCTGTTGTTTATAATGCATTTCTGTCAATATTGTTGCATAAGGCACCGATTTATTGACATGGAGGCTAACATTTACGAATAGTGCAGTACCAGTAATTATTTAAAAAAGGAAAAAAGAAAAAATCGGGAATGGAGGGTAGACATACGGGCATGAAAAGATCGTAATACTGCTCTAAACACATTTATTATGAGTTATTTTTGGATTTCTTAAATTGTATTAGAAATACAATAATAATAATAATTGTAATTCGAACAATATAACCACAAGAACGTGTATTGATGTAGGCTTCCCCGACCGGTGTTCAAGAGCAAATGGTCATTTGCCGTGATCTTTTTTTTTTTTTTTTTTTTTTTTTTGGGCCGGGGGTTGCGAGGCGTAGTTACATAAAAAGTGAGACCATACCATGGCATAACATAATGTCTGCGTTGAACAATCGCCGAGGGTCTGACAAGATAGACTGTAAGTAGTTTTCCACCAAATAACAGTAGGTTTTAATTTGATGTTCTGTAATTGCAACATGGTTTTCTGTCAAATTTTGAGGGGTTCGTAAAGGCAGGCGTGGATTTCTTTTTAGGAAAGATTCACACCATTTCCTCCCTGGCCACCCATCTTTGAAAGGAGAGTCTCTCTTCAATTCTTTTGAGAGTCACTGGACGCTATTTTGCAAATCGTCCTTTGTTACCGGGAACCCTGCTTTTTCTAGTGAGATTACCCATTGAACTAACACCCTTTGTTAAAAAAGAACTTGGCCCCATCTTCCTCTCTCTAGTTTTTCCTTTAATTTTGTCAGAGAAGGCGTTTCTTGGAACACCATTCCTCTCCGCGGCCGTTGTAATACTCATGCCGTCCTCCTCAACGACCTTAATAGCAGCTTCCTTCTGAATATCGTAGGCTAATTGAGAAATGTGCGTTTCGACATATTGCTTGAAAGCAAAGATTTAGTCTTAGAATATATTTTTCATCTCAATTTAAAACGAATCCTCTTTAGCACACCTAAATACCCTGGGCCTAGACCTACTGATAATAATGATAATGTTATTTGTTTTACCTCCCTATTAACTACTGTGGCTTTTAGAGACGCCGGGGTGCCAGAATTTTGCCCCAAAGGGGATCTTTAACGTGCCAGTAAATCTACTGACACGGCTCCCTCGCATTTGCGCACCCTCAAATTCCAGATGACTGCGCCAGGATTTGATCCTGCAACAGCAAGCGAGAGCGTTACCGCTGAGCCACACAGCCAGCCTAGACCTACGACCGTCAAAAAGACAGCACACTGTAAATGTTTATTGGTTCTGGAACGTTAACGCAAAGTTTAACATTATCGTGCACTAGTGTTCGTCACGCATGTGCTCTAAAGATCGTCAGCTATGACGACTATTGGACACGATGATCAAACGACAATTCAATTAATGCAGGGTGCTTCAGACCTACATTATAAGTATATTGCCGCTGTTAGATAGGTCTTACAAGGAGAAATGACAGTGTGCCAGTTTTCGTCACAAATGACAAGCATTGGTAAAGTGAGTTTTTTAAATCCAGTGTTCGTCACCAGCATTTCTAACCAAACTAGGCACGTGAGCACGAAATAGCAAATCGCATATGTTACAGAAACAATTACCAACTATATCACACACTTGTAACATTTTAAATCGTCGGAACATAACACGTATGCACATAATTAACTTGCGTGCCTGCTTAGCACATGCGAGAAGCAATACGCTGCGTCAAGACAGCTCAACTCACAGGAGATGTTTGACGCTGGGAATCACCTATTGCATCGCACACATGATTTCGCAAAGTTGCTCCTTATCGGCAACGAAGGTATGACGAATCTCGTAAGACTTCGTGCGTTGAGAATGACCCGCTGACAGGCTTATTATTTGTACTTATATACGAGAGTGACGACTATTGGCTCAGTGACAAAACCTGGTATAGTTACTTTAACACCGTTTATCAGACAGATTCTACACGTACACCCAAAGTACATGGGGCTACATGACCGCGTTGTTGCAGCCCCTAAACTGAGGAAGCAACCAACATCTCTGCGGGAGATAAAATTTTGCGTGAAGAAGTAACAGACCGTTATAGTTACACATCAGTGTCGAAACCTTGCATAAGGACAGTGTGACCACAAGTATAACAAGAAGTTCCGTGAAGAACTATACAGCCTACTTTTCATGCCAATGATTATTCTACAGAATATGAACCTATCTAGAATAATGACGAAATTAAGTTGGTAATATCGAAATATCTAATTAGTTCAAAATATACCTGGTATAATGTAGCCTAATAGAGCACTACACTTTGCAGCCCTGGTGACTGAATATATTCTTAGTTCCATCTCTTAAGGTACAGAATACAAAATTTGGTTTGAAGTCCAATGGACGATACATGCAGTTAGACACTGGATCTATCAGCACGCGTAAAAGCATGTTGCCAACAATGTCATGCGTGTGCTGGTCAAAAATAATCTGAAATATTATGATATCTTGTTGTGCCAATTTTGGTTGAAATCAATTTGTTAGTATAGAAGTTACATGTATTTTAAAATTGGACATATCAGCAGGCATAGAATCATGTTGGCAGCACTGCCTTGTATTAATTACTCCAAATTAATCTAGAATGTCAGGTGCTATACGTGTGCAAAGTATAGAGCTGTTGGCTTGCATACTTTCTGATATATTGATATTAGGTTAAAAAAAAATATAGACAGCATTTATTAACAGGTGGCAGCCCTGATTGCTCTTAACAATACTTATAGTCATATCTGTTATGGTACACATATCACATACGAAATTTGGTTGAAATCGAACTGATAGTATAGAAGTTACATGTATTTAAAAATTGGTCCTATCAGCAGGCTTATAATCATGTTGGTAGAACTGACGTATATAAGTTACTCCAAATTAATCTAAAATGTCAGAATATACGTGTGCATAGTTTAAAGCTGTTGGCTTGCATACTTTCTGATATATTGGTATTTGGATTTTAAAAAAAATAGAGAGAGCAATTATTAACAGTTGGCAGCCCTGGTGGCTCTTAAGAATACACTGTCATATCTGTTTATGTACAGATATTACATACAAAATTTGGTTGAAATCCAATTGATAGTGTAGAAGTTATATGCATTTAAACATTGGACCTATTAGAAGGCTTAAAATTATTTTGGCAACACTGTCATGGTTGGCCTCGTGGAAATTAAACTGAAATAGTCTTATCTACATGTGTGCCAATTTTGGAATAGCTCCCATGCATACCTTGCAAGATATCCAACATGGAGCTCAAATTTCTAGTGCGTTTTTTCAGCAGTTGGTAGCACTGACATCATTTTCAAATATGGGCGTGAGCTATTCCGGTGCACATTTTTACTCATACTAAATTTGGTTTTGATTGCTGCAGCCGTTTAGGAGTTGATGGGGGGGACACACAGCCAGACAGACAGAATGAAGGACAGACACACACACATTTTCCCGGATCGATCTCATCAGTCTACTTTTTCCTCATTTTTGCAAAATGTGAAAAGTAGGCTAAAAATGGACCCCAAATGATGAGAACGTTACCGTCTCCATAAGACAATAAAATGTTAAAAATATGCATAAAAAGACGAAAAACGAAGTTAGTTAAGCTCCAATTGTAGAATACTTTCTTGCGATAAATGAGGTCTGATCCTTCTACGAAAACCTGCATATTCTGCCTAGTTTGCCCGGTGAAATCTACCCCTGCCTTCCGGCGTGCAGAGAAGATGTTTTTTATTATCTACTGGAACTAGCCAAGTAACATTATTTTAAGCATTCTAATATGAGTTTAATTCCTTAAAGTTGTATAATACTTGGCCTATATAATGACACCAGACCCCTTGTAAATACAGTATATCCACCATGTTGTCTTGACTTGCATGTCACCAGTGTCTTCTTATGAATGCAGCTTGCCACCCAATAGCATCCATACTGGCATATTATATACATATACTGTACCAAATCTTCTACAATTTAATTTTCCTCCTAATAAAAAACTGTATAGCCTATTTCAGGGGGGTATAGAGGCCATGTATTTAATTTTATGTGACATATTGACGAGATTAGTGTGTACTTTTATACATATGTAGCTATACAGTCGTTAAGGAGTATAGTTTTTCTTCATAGCACAAATGGCCTAGCATCAGAATCACTAGTTTATTTCAAAGAGTCTGTAGGTATTTCTTATGAGGTTCATGTCTTTTATTTCCATGGAACGGCTTTGTCTAGCTTGCTCTGCACAATTTAAGGATTTTACATTCGGTATCCTATGACAGTGAAAGTCTGGAAACTAAGACTTGGGAGGTCCATTAAGCTATTACATCAAATTTGACTGTATGATAGATTTAAACATGCCTGGAGACAAGTAGTGCTCTTATACTAGGACATTCGATAAGCAATGGCAGTACTGCTATAATATCACAAAGAATGTTATTTGGTTAATGTTGGCATTACAAACTTCATTTGTAGTCTCCTGCCATGCCAACAATACGTTGCTAAATCTTTGGAAGACGACTCACTCCATCTGCAACACCATTTCTGGATATCTCTCCCACTGATCGATCTAGAGCTCTCTGAATGTCATCTCTTGATTGAAATGGAACGCCCCATAGAGGTTCTTTGATCTTTAAGAATAAGTCGTAATCACATGGGCTCATGTCAGGTGAATTTGGTGCTTTTCGTGTACTTCCCAGTTCCACCTTGTAAACAAATTCCTCACTGTTGCGGCTACATGGCAACGAGCATTGTCATGTAACACAGGTAACTCAAGTAGGTCTAGTAGTATGCATTTACTTTTATACCGTGAGGTACAGTATGTATAGTTCATCTACTGTAAGTTTGCACTTTTTTGACAGTTCTCGCGGGAACAAACACTCCTACAGAACATATCAATCCGCCTCTACCTCGTGCATTCTAGCCAAGGAGCTATCACCCACATTGCAGCCAGCAATGGCCGCTGTATTCCGTCAAGGTGCCGACAAGCCATTATGAGTTGCCTAAACCTACTATCATCTCGCAATATCAATCCATTGCCCTTTTTAAAGGAAACCTGTATTTATTTGTGACATTTATCAAATAATCGTTTTAACAGCACACGTAAAACCTACTGACAGCTTGCTGACAGAATGTTACATCATTGGACGCGCTATGACCAAGACCTTGGCTATGACACAGCAGCTGATAACTTAAATTTGAGAGTGGAATTATTTTAGGCCCGTCATTTCACAGCTCGAGGAAAATGCTTACTAAGGTATAGTTAGATTAATATTAAAATAAAATGTACGAAACATTTCACCATGTAAGTTAACTTTTAGACCTACTTTTTTGCACAAATCATGCCATATGAAAATTATTCACCAAGCCAATGTCCTTGGGGAAATCAATAGTTCTGCTGCCTTTTCTTTTACCTTCAAATTGAGAGAAATAAAATAAATATCTTGAACAAGAAATTCCATATCTGCTTCCGACTCTATATTCGGAACAAAGATGTCCGACCTGGAGACATCTCAGGCTACATATTTACTCAACATTTAAGATAACCACTATATATTTATCTGAAAAGTGAACATGCATTCATATAGAAATAATACTTTCAGACTACTTAGCACAATATTATCAATTATAATTATTATTATTTAATATAAATAACACGTTATTTTCTCAGGCGGATGAACACAGTAAAGCGTCCATTACCAACTGCATGCCCATCCCAGGAGCACGTGGTAGTTAGGTTTGATAATGCAACTTTTCAGTCTGGCCGACAGAATATGTTGCCAATATATTAACAATTACTGGAACAAGCGAAAAAATAACCTGAAAAAACTTACATGTGAATAAAACATGTATATATTTGTTATGGACTATAGGTTATAAATTGAGTCTTTCCTTATGAAGGTTGGCAACCCTAGCTGTCAAAAAAGTGCAAACTTACAATAGATGAACTATACCAAGATTATGCCTTCATAATCATAACACTTAATAATCATCAGTTTCAAAGGGTCCTGCAATGCTAGACATCTTTTTGGGCTTGGTGATTCAGTATGTTGCCATTCGCTTGATTGTCGATTCAGCTCAGATGTATACGAACGTACCCATGTCTCATCCCTTGTGATAACGCGACGAAGAAAAGCCTCACCTTCATGTTCATATTGCCCTAAGTGGTTCTTAACAGGTGGTCCGCGAGTGCCTCGGGAGTGGTCCGCGGGAGAAAAAGGTCCACCAGCAAGTATAAAAAAGTGGCAAAAAATGGGGATTTCGAAAACGATGTGCATTGAACGAGAATCGTCCGAATGTATTCGCAGCGATGACTGTTAGGTTTTGAATTGAAATACTGTATCTTTAAAACAAGCGTTATTGAGGAAGGGTTACACAACTGAGAAGGAGTAGGGGTCTGTACATGATTCAGTTTCAGTCTGAGTGGTCCGTAGACTTCTAGGGGTTTCAGAACCATTGCCCTGAATGCATTCTTGCTGTCTCCATTTGCTACCACTTTCCAATTTCGGTTCGAGTGTGCGGAACCCAGTGGGCACACACTTTTCGCATCTTCAGCTCTTTTTCTTAAAATGTGATGGGCTGACAATGCTGCAATACAAAGTTCCTTGGAAATCTCCACATCCACACATGTCCAGCACCTGTCTTTTTCAATAATACCCCTACAGCCTGAACATGGAGATCATCATTTGCAGCAATGGGTCTACTAGCACGTGCTCTGTGTTGATATTCCTTTCCTCCTTGACAGAAGGCTTCCATCCATCTTGCAATAGTTTGATAAGGTAGGATTTCTCTCCCACAAGCTTCTTGCAATGGTCTAAAGCACTGATTTACACTTTTTCCTCTTGCAACTTGGATTTTTATGAAGCACCTTTGTTAATATCTACTGAATATTTTTATAGAGCGTTAATACTTACTGAATGTGAAAAACAGTTAATGTATTCACAAATATCAGTTACTTTGAGACTTTCAATATTACAGATTTATACAACAAAGATTGTTCAAAAAATTACTACAAGATTACGACGGTCACCACTTGGATTGCTGATTTACAACAGTGTTGCCATTACTTATCGAATGCCCTGGTAAGGCAAAGAATATCAAGACTATCTGGTAACACCGAATGTGACACGAACATACAATAACATTTTCTAAAGTACTGAAATTAGCCAAAATACCTTTTCAAATTATGAAAAATAAATCAGGAAATGGTGTAATAATAAATATTTACTCCTCCGCTGACCATAAACCACCGCCATCTCCGTTTTAGATCACTACTTATATAGTAAAATTCCAGCTGTGTTGGCCATTATCTATGCGAATTATGCAAAAGTACAGTATTGCCAACACCACCCATACGGTACGAATTGTATAGTAGTCCAGTCAGTCCAGTTTTTTTGCTGCATTAAATCATGTAGTTCCAAAAGTTTCGGAAATGTGTAGGGGGAGGTCCCCTAAACAACGCCTAATAAAGTCCCGTTGCTTTCAGGTGCCGCGGGGGGATGTGAAGGCCCCCTTTTTAGTTTTTGGCGAATAACTCTAAAATGGTGCATCGTACAGAAATGTTTGTATGTTTCAAACTTAAAGGTGATTAAATGCCCTAAAAATGGTATTTTCATATTTATCTCCCGAGATATGAGCCAGCGAACATGGAAAATTTTCAGAAAAATGTGTTGCGCCTCACGTTTCAAGTCAAACTTGCCCTTCCAATCCGTTTGGCTTCCATTTTACAGTAAATGCGTAGAAAAGTAAGTTGTAGCACATTACATTTCCTTCAAGAATATACAGGGTCATCGAAAAATTTTGCATCAATTTCAAAAAATCATAGCTCAGGAACTAATTTGAGATATTAAAACTAGTATCTTTTTGTGTTAAATTCACCAACTCAAAAAGTTTTTTTATACCTTATAATAATGTTTCTATGTGCGCTGCCTTGGTGGCTCTGCAAACATCCAGTCGATTTCGGCCCAACTGCGCTGGATCATCTCAGGCGTGATTGTAGCGACAGTAGCGGTGATGCGCTGTCTTCAATGTTGCACATCTCGGACCGGTTCACTGAATACAATTTTTTTTACGTATTCCCATAAAAATAGTCGAGGGGTGTCAAGTCCTAGGAGGCCATTGAATAGGACCGGTCCTACCAATCCTACGATCTGGAAATCTTGCGTTCAGAGCGTTTCGAACATTAGCATGAGGGAGATTCCTACCTTAACCAGGTCGGAAAGTGCGTTGAACAGTTATAACAGATTTAAACTCCACTAACCACAACTGACACTGCGCTTTCTGCTGAATTGTCACCATTGCAATCACACTCTCTACTGAAACAGTGGCATGGCAGCTTCCTGTCACGCACTCATTCTGCGCATCGGCTGAAGGTCATGGGCGGAGTACAGTCACAACAAAAACTAAGCAAGCTTGTAGTTTAACGTGACCGTTAATCTCGAGATAAATAACAACAAAAACTAAAACTAGTGAGTTCCTGATTAGTTTTCAGGTCGAATTAATAATTTATCTCACTTACAACGGGAGATATAATTTTTTTGAAATTGCTGCAACCTTTTTCGATGACCCTGTATATATTTATGCTAATTTATCTCCGATCAATCAAACATTAGAGCGCTTTGACCTATCGGGGTCAGTTTCGAGATTTCGCTAGTGAACTGCTCGTTATTTTACTTTAGTTTTTTAACGGCTTTAACTCTCTCTTTCATGTTATTTTTTGATTATGTAAACATAAATGGTATTTATTAATCATATAACTAATAACTTATACCTAGAAAGTATACATATGTATGAGCACAGTGGCATACATGGATTAGGTTTCGGTGGGAGCCCAAAATTTCGGAAAATAATTTCGTTTATGGGAATGAAAACATGATCAAGATCTAGTAATTTACAGTCCAGCCCATCGGAATATATATATATATATACTGTTCTGAAAAGTTCATTATTTTTTGTTGTGTATATTCTTTTAATTTTTATTTTTCATAATTAACGCCACTGTTACCCATAGATTTTTGAAAGACGGAGGAGGAACCTTTTATTTCTTAAGTTCCCAACAGCTTTGGAGGTGGAAGAGGTCATGACAGTTGGATTGGCTGTAAAGGCGCAACTCAATTATATTTTGAGTCTGCGGCGTTCCATTGCAGTTCTGGTGCTGGAAACTGCATATCTCATGCTTTATCTGCCGCGTGAATGGCTCTAGGACCATAGTGTGTGGGTCACTCCCTGTCAAGTTGCGATCCACGTTAAACAAACTCATGCCTATGGCATTCTCTCCTGGTGTTTCTCTACAAGCCCAACCATGATGGGATAAGGAAGACGGAAGCAGGTTTGAGTAAACTGGAGGCTTCTAGTCTTGACCTGCACATTGGCGGCAGATGCGTGATGGTCGCCTTCCTGAGACCTGTGACTACTCGGGGATCCGGTCCTGCATCTGTGACTGGGCAGGCCTATTTAGGATCACCGCTGCCCACCCTGAATGGGAAAGGCCCTAGAAAATATTGGCTAAACATCAGTAGTCACTTCCAAAACCTGTCTGGGAAACTGCACTCAGAGGGTTACCCCAACTTGCATTCGAAATCATGAAAGAAAGATATCTACCTTAATCACTTGGTGCATGGAACGTCAGAACATTGATAACGATAACAGACCAGAAAGGAGAACAGCTCTCATCAGCCAAGAGCTGAACAGTCAACATTGATGTCATTGCCCTGAGTAAAACCAGATTCCGGGGAGAAAGAAAAGTCATTGAGGCTTCAGCAGGCTACACCATCTTCTGGAAAGAAAACGAGGAAAATGAACGTCACATCCATGCTGTGGATTTTGCAGTAAAGACCAAATTGGCGAATGATCGACTCGTTCCCATTGCAGTAAATGAAAGACTCTTGACTCCGCATACCTCTTGAAGGAGGCAGGTTCATTACTCTCATCTCTTATGCCCCCACTCTTACGGATGACGGGGATTCTAAGAACCGCTTCTACCAGTTGAATACAGTCCTCACTAAGGTGCCTGTTACAGACAAGTTTGCACTACTAGGAGATTTCAACGCCAGAGTGGGGAGGGTCAGCCCCTTATGGGGAAAAGTAATGGGTAAACATGGAATAGGGAACTGCAATGCTAACGGTCTGTTATTTCTTGGCCTGTGTGCTGAGCATGAGCTCTTTATCACCACTACCCAGTTCCAACTGCCAAATCGCTTCAAGACCCCATGGATGAACCCACGCTCTAAAGATTGGCATATGATTATGTCATTACCCGACAGTGCGACAAGAGTGATGTCCTAATCACTAAAACAGTCCAGAATATTGATGGCTGCCTGACAGATCATAAACTTCTAATTAGTCGATTCAGGATTTCTATCCATGAAAAGCCACATACCCATTTCATGAATCAAACAAGGAAGAAGTTCAACACCTCTAAGCTTCAACTTGAGTGTGTTGCCACAGATTACCAAAACTCAGTTCTAGAACAACTCACAATCCAATCAACCCAAAGGATGTACACTGGTCAAAATAATTAGGGGATCAGGTGAGATATCTACACAAGATACATAATGGTAACGTCTTTTATTCAGAGTTCGGTTACAATTGTAATTTGTGTGTGCTACAGTATAATATTGTGCTGTCTCAACTCTTGACTGGAGGTTTACTTAGGGCGAGGCACCATGGGGCTACCATCATTAAAAGAGTCATTCTCCGTTGCCCTCTAATATGGTGTGTGATCACCTCAGACGGCCAGGACAGTTGCACACCTGCGTGGCATGGACAGTATGAGGTTATCAATCAGCACTTGAGGGATATTTGGCCATTCTTCCACGAGTGCAATATCCAGCTCGGGAACCGTTGTGGGAGGTGCTGGTCTGGCTGTAATGCGTCTTAACAAGTGCATCCCAGACATGCTCAATCGGGTTTAAGTCCGGTGAACAAGCTGGCCATTCCTTTCGTTCAATGCCCTCTTCGTCAAACATGTCGTCCACCAGTGCATCTCTGTGGGGTCGTGCGTTATCGTCCACCAGAATGAACCCATCGCCTATGGCACCAGCGAAGGGCACAACAAACGGTCGAAGGATCTCATCTCGATACCTCTGAACAGTCAAAGCGCCTTTCTGAACGACAAAGAGGGCCGTACTTCCGCCAATACTGACTCCAGCCCACATCATTCGTCCACCACCATGATATGTAGCTGTTTCCTGCACATACGCGGATTGTTCCGAGTTCCACGTTCTCTCCAGATGAGGGAACGACGATTATTCGGCTGAACACAAAATCTTGACTCATCTATGAACATGTGCCATTCGTTACGATGCCAATCCGGATGTTCCTCCGCCCAGTTTCTGTGGGCTAAACGGTGGTGTGCGTTTTAATGGGACACATATCATAGGCCTCCGTGCTTAGAGGCCACTTTCCCGAAGGCGATTTCGGACTTTTTGGGTTGATATTGCGCGTCCTGTTGCCGCCTGGAGGGTGCGTTGCAGCTGAGTTGCATTCAGCCTCCTGTCTCGACGGGCTGTTAACCGGAGATAATGGTCATCTCTTGCTGACCAGTGGACGACCTTGGCCTGGCCTTCTTTTAACGGTTTCTGTTGTCTGAAATCTCGTCCAGGTCCTGGAAATTACACTTAGGGACACTCCAATAGCTGCAGCCACCTCCCTCTGAGTCTGTCCCACTTCCAACCTTCCTATGGCTCTCCATGCCATACCCTTGGGTAAGTCACGTTGTTGTTGCATTGCACTACCTGCTCACTACACCATCTGAACCCAACTGCTTGTCATTCGTTTGGTAGAGTCACACGTCCACACCATCCCCATCTGCAGCAACTTTCTGTTATCACCACTATCTCGGTTGCGTAATGATGTTGTCTCCACTCCGTACAGCCGACTGAAAGACGTCGAACCATTTTGGGTCATTCTGTCGATGACAATACGTCAGAACCTAGATATCTCAACTGATCCCCTAATTGTTTTGACCAGTGTAGAATGTGAATGGACCACACTTCAAAATGTCATTACAGAGTCTGCACAGAAAGTCATTGGCTATGAGGAAAGGAAGAGACAAGACTGGTTTGAAAATAATAATGAAGAAATCTTCAACCTCATCAAAGCTAAACAGATGTCTATCTGTTCCTCAAAATCCATCATCCAGAGAGAAGAAATTGTGTTTTCAAGAACTAAAACGAAAGTGCCAGTCTGAAACCGGGGAAATAAAGAGCAACTGGTGGCAGCAAAAAGGTAAGGAACTTCAGAAATTCTCAGATATCAGGGACTTCCACAACTTCTACGCTGGACTGAAAGAGCTGTACCGGTCCGATCATCAGGAACTTTGAAAGCTGTTCATAACTCCACCATTCTTACAGACAGCCAGGACATCTTGAAAAGATGGAAAGAGCCCTTCAATTCACTCTTAAACCGCAGTTCTGCTGCTGACGATTTTCTCCAGCATATCCCTCAACATACTCCCGAACCCTGAATTGACACTCCTCCAAACTTCAAAGAGTTTATCAAAGCTCTCAGCAGAATGAAAACAGGGAAGGCTCCAGGATCAGACAACATTCCTCTTGAACTCATTCAATGTAGAGGCTTACCTCTAAAAACCAGGCTTTTCTATCTGATTCTTCTAATTTGGGAAACCAAAAGTGTTCCTGCTACCTTGAAAAACTCCAGAATAGTTACAATCTTCAAGAAAGGTGATCGCGGTATCTGTGGCAACTTCCGTGGTATTTCCCTGCTTGCCATAGCTGGAAAAATATTTGCTCGAATCTTACTGAATCGACTTCAGGTTGTTTCGGAAAGGTTACTACCCGAACATTTTGTTAGTTTGATCCAAGCTCTCCATGATGGCATGGTTGGTCGGGTACTACATCGGAATGATATCTCAGGGGAATTTCCAATTACAAATGGAATCAAGCAAGGATGTGTACTTGTACCTACACTTTTTGCCCTGTACCTGGCAGCTATGCTTTGAGACATCGCTTGCAAACAACTCGGGTGTGAAAATTAAATATCGGTATGATGGGGGGCTCTTCAACCAGGCCAGACTCAGCTCCAAAGGATTAACCTATTCCACTCTGGTCACAGAATTGCAATATGCAGATGACAATGCTTCTCCATCCCAAACAAGAGAAGAGCTTCAGCAGTCTGCCAACCGTTTTAACAGAGCTTATGAACTTTTTGGCCTGACTGTCAACATTCAGAAGACCAAAGTGCTAACTCAGCCTGCTCCTGGAACCATCCCCCCAGATGTTGATATCAACATATCTGACTCAGCTCTGGAAAGGGTGGAACTCTTCTCGTACCTTGGTAGTATTTTATCAGCGAACTATACCTCTGAGAAGGACTAAATAACAGAATACAGGCTGCCAATGTGGGTTTTGGATGTGTCTCACATCGTGTGTTCCTCAACAAAGATATAAGTATGTGTTCCTCAACAAAGATAGTATCTGCATGAAAGTATTCGTGTACCAAGCTGTTGTTATTTCTAAGTTACTCTACGGATGTGAAACCTGAACCCTATATCGCCGAGACATCAAGAAACTGGAACGCTTTCATCAACAATAACTTAGATCCATCATGAACATCAAATGGGATGACTACATGACTAATATAGCAGTCCTTGAGAAAGCAATGCTAAACAGTATTGAAGCCACCATTGTTGGTCATTGGCTTAGATGGGCAGGCCATATCCATCGTATGAGTGACAGCAGATTCCCTCGGCAAATCCTGTATAGTGAACTCAACACTGGCAAGAGGCCATGTGGTGCTCCTTTAAAACCAACTAAATCAGACCCTGAGAAGAGTAGAGATAAACCCAAATACTTGGCATACTCTTGCACTGGATCGCCCTCGCTGGTGTGCTACCATCTCAGCTGCAGTCGCACAGTTTGGGCAGGGATGTGGAAAACAAGATCAGGAAATTCGCCAGAGGAAGAAGATGAAGGGGCCAAATCTCATTCAGATTCTGATGACTCGAAACATGAACTAACAAGGGTAAATAAACACTAAAAACCAAGTATTGGCTAGACTGAAAACTTCAGAGGAAGAAGATACGTCAAAAACTACCACGTCAAACACTCTCCATTGAATGCAACATATGTGGCCGCATGTTTTATGCAAAAATTGGTCTGATAAGCCATCAGCGCCATCTTCGTCTGGACTAAGGATTCTGCAGGTAAGAAATGTAAACTCGGATACGAGTATCGGACGACTACGATATGGGTGAGTTGCCGGTTGAAGGGAGCACTTGAATGTTTCTATCTTCAAACAATTTTTTCACTTTTGGATGTGTGACAGGGTGCAAGGTCTTGATGAACGCTTATCACCAACAAAGACTGAAGGTCTTGCCCACATGTCAGTAAAACATCACCAGAACACTACTTTTGGAGAATGTTATAAAGTGCTTGTTGAATACGGGCTGGTGAAGTTTTCTCTATTTTTCTAAGCACGTAATACGCTGACCACAAATCGAAAATGACTTATAATTTTTTCCACAGTCCAGTCTTCATGGAGTTTAGCCTATATCAGTTGTTGCTTTTTGTGCAGAACGTTGGTCAGTGACTACTTCTTAGTCTGCACACTTGCTTCCTGCCTCCAACAGTCTGTATGAACTGTTGTAACATGAGCATTTCACCCACTCTTTGACTTAGATCTCAGTTTAGGTCATCAGTTGAAAGCCAGAGATTTATTATACTCTTTCCAATGAGAAATATTTCTTGCTTTCCCTTTAAAATTGACGTTACTGTAGCCTCACCAACACTACACCATTAAGCCATTTGCTGTGTCATAGAGGTATGCTCCATATAACATTTTTTTAAACATCTCTACTGGGTGACATCCATTCTTGATTTGCAGTACTATAGCACAATACTTAAAACATAACATAACCTTACTTGAAGACCTTCAGTTAATTGAGTTGTAGAGAACATCCAATGTTGACAATAATGCTGCCATACACCCACTATGCAATTGCTTGAAAGTATTTTAGCAGGAAAGCACAATTTTACCACACATTAGTCATAAAAGGTCTCAGAAACAACTGGGTTCGGATTAATTTGCCTACTTCAGCATCTGCCGAAGTCGGGATTGACCGCAAAAAAAGGTGTGTTTTTCTGAACTTATATCAAAATCAAACTCCTGAAATAACAGTTAATGGCAATAAGAGAGAAGCAAAAATAAGATGATGTGTAAGACAAGGTTGTTCTCTATCAGATCACCATATCTTTTAAATATCAATATAGAAGCTGTAGTAAATGCATTAAAAGAGAGAACAAAAGGGTTAACATTTAATGGAGTACAGTTTCATAGCATTCACTTTGCAGATGATATTGCACTTTTAGCAAACTCTGCATGTAAAATTAATAGAATGTTAAAAGTTTTTCAGAAATCCTTGGGAAAATTTGGGCTAAGAGTTGATTCCCGGAAGACAAAATTAATGGTGGTTGATAAAAAGAAACAACCAATTTTAGCTAATATAATGTTAAATTATAGTGCCACTGAACAAGTAACGGAATTTTGCTATTTGGGAAGTGTGATTAATTATGAAAACAGATGCATCTCAGAAATTAAGAAAAGAATAGTGTTGGCAAAGAAAGCCTTTCAAAATAAGAATAATTTGCTGCTCAATGAGTACCTCAACTTTAAGATAAGGGAGTCATTTCTCAAGACCTTAGTTTGGAGTGTATTGACCTATGGTTGTGAAACATGGACACTGGGAAAAGAGAAGAAACAAAACTTGGGGCAGCGAAATGTAGTTTTGCCGACGAATGACCTAAACAAGCTGGATGGAAAGAAAAACAAATGAGCTTGTTCTGAAACAAATTCAGGAGAATCGATGCCTGTTGAACACCATCAAGAAAAGGAAAGAAAATTCATGGGCCACATACTCAGACGTGACACTATCCTCCAGGTAATTTTTGAAGGAAATATTTGGGGGCGAAAACCAAGGGGACGACCAAAGCAATCTACTTTCAAGAACATTATCAAGGAGATGGAATGTGACTCGTATGCCAATATTAAGAGAACTGTTGAAGACAGTAAGAAATGGCTTCAACGACAAGGCTTTTAGCCTTTAGAAGAAGAAGATGATGATGATGATCATTTAATTCTGGAGGAGACCAAATCCTGGCTTTTACACTTCTCATGGCATATTATTATTGTTATTATTATTTTCATACCTTTCTATTCGTCATGCTACTATTAATCTTTTCATGTGTAATGTATTAAGTGCTGCCCATTTGCTCGAGTCATTCAGAATTGAATTTACTGTCAATTATCACTGCTGCACCGGAAATATTTGTTATATTACGTATTTATTTCTTGCTCATTCAACGACGGCAGAGATGTTGATTATAAAGCAAATAGCAATCAATTCCGCCCTGTCAATACTATTTATTAAAATGAGTGAGCTTATCACTCATCATTATATAAAGGTACATGTTTCGATGCCTTGTCGATTATTGGCGTCTTTCATCAGCCTCGAGCAAATGGGCAGCAGTTAATACGTTACACATGAAAAGATTAATAGTAGCATGACGAATAGAAATAAACAGTGTGTGGCGCAGAAGTCGCTCCGAACCATAAGCACGTGTGACAAATAGCCCACTAGGTTAGTACTGTAATATCCTGTGCGCGAGAAGTCATATTATGCGAGGGAATTTGTTTCTTTAATATTTTACTAATGTCTGTGCAGTGCTTTGTGTATGCAAACAACTAAATTTTCTGCTGTTTCGGGAAGATGTCGTACTGTTTCGTTCCTGGATGTAAATCGGGTTAGTAAGAAAATCTGATGGTAGACATTTTTTCACACCGCCAAAAGAAACAAATCTGTTTACGAAATGGACGAGAGTTCTTCCGCGGAAAGATAAGCCATTGCCGATCAAAAGTAGACTCTGTGACGTGCGTTTTTCAGAAGATTTAATTATTATAACGACGGACTGTTTCGTAGTGAACTGTGAGAACGTGGAACTTCCTTGCGTGAAGAGGAAATTAAAACCAGGATCAGTACCTCACATTTTTCAAAATTTACCGAAATATCTATCCACTGATGTAAAATCTCGAAAGGCGCCCAGTAGGATATGGAATGAAGGTAGCCTTCCATGGATTATGTTCTACTTCGTGCCATTCTTACCTAAAACGAAAATATATATAATCCGTCTTAATAATAATAGGCCTAAAATAATAATAGTTGTTGATTCTTTAGGGACTTTGCGACATGGTGGCCACGTGGACCCGTGTGCTTGGGTGTGTTTAGAATTGGGCTGATAACCTGTGTCATTGTGATGTCTATAGTGTATGTATTTGGAATTGAGGTAGGATTTGTGTAGGAAGCGGCCGTGGCCTTCAGTTAGGTACCATTCCGGCATTTGCCTGGAGTGGAAGTGGGAAACCACTTTCAGGATAGCTGAGGTAGGAATCGAACGCGCGTCTTATCAGTTTTGCCTCACGAGGCTGAGTGAACATCGTTCCAGCCCTCAGACCAGAATTAAATTTCTTGGTAAAGCTGGGAATCGAACCTGGACCTCCGCGGCGATAGCCAGGAATGAGACGGACATGTAATAATAAAAATAGCCAACCTGCCAATAAAATAAACGGCCATCCAATTCTTCGCTTCCGTTACCGTCCTCCTGATCAATGTCATGGTCAGTATCCGAGTCTTCAGATCTTGTTTCAACTTTGTCTTCGGTGTCAGTCACAAATTCCTTTGAAATTACTGAATCATTAACTAGCTATTCGTTATCATTCAGCAGAAGGCGACATACTTCATCTACATCCTTAGGTTTTCGTAAGTCGTAATCTCTTTATTGATATTCAATAAGGCAACGTACCAAGCCAAATAATCGGTATAACAGCACACCTGCAACTCACTGGCAGAATGTTACATCATTATATTAGGCGCGCTGGTAATTTCAATCCCACACTGACAAAATGTTACACGTGTAGAGTTATTTTTAGGCTCGTCATTTTACAACTGCAGAAAAATGCTTCCTAAGGTATGGTGTAAGATGTCCCGAGACGACAAGATCATAACTTGACTGTTGGCTTGATATTAAGACTAAAACGAACCCTGGAGCTATCAGACCAATGTGCGACTACCGGAAGGTTTCAAAAGATAGTTCTACATGGGGACTGAGAATATTAATAACTTTTTCACAGTATTATTCATAAGTCTAAACAAACAATTTGTTGTAATCAGCATAACCATAGCTTTCGTAAAGAGGTTTACGTAGCCCAGCACGTATCCCATTTTTGAACAGCTGACTGAGTAACGTTGGGGATCCACTTGAACTCTGTCAGCGATAACACTATGTATTCTATTCGTCATGATAGTAGTAACAGAAACATAAATGAGCATACACAGCAATCAAAATCATGCACTAGAAAACAGTAACCATTTTGTTAAAAAACATGTTAAAAAAGCCACCAAAGGGCTTAACCAGTCTTTCTTAAAACAGTTTGTTGCACACTCTTGATGTTGATTGAATATCACATTTGTTGCTTGGAGAAATACACTTGTGGTGATATTATGATATGATGGACACATATATAATGTAGCTAATGTAGGCCTACCTTTGTATAATGGCGAGTGAATAGCTCACTCATTTTAATAAATAGTAATGACAGGGCAGAATTGATTGCTATTTGCTTTATAATCATAATTAGTCAATACGGGAAAAATGTACGACTCTCAGAGTCTAAAAGACTGTTTCCGAGGCGCATGAGGTCTCTTCAACTGTTACTCACGCGCACACACTGACGTCACTTCATTGTGCCAACATGTGGGGTACAAAATACACCTTATGACACACGTAATATTGTAGTTATGTAAAAAAGCATTAATTGGTAAAACCATTTGCCTGGATAAAGATTATTGATGTGTGACTACCCCCACTGTGCATTACAAAAACCAGGGGTGTATATAATAGTGGGCCGCACTACCTAGCAATTATTGGCCTAGGCAAAAACTATTGGTCTAGATGAAAATTATTGATGCAATTTTATCTATAAAAACTGTGAACTGTGTTTTTGTTATTTAGTGAGGTTATCGATGTTATATGATGTTTAACACCAATAAGTGGGCTGAGGAAGAAAACATTGTGTGTTTTCGAAACATGTACCTATAGAATTTTTATGTAAGTAAAAAGTATTGATTTGGCGAGAAATTTATGTTATACTTCATGTTAACATGGTCAATACGGAACCTGGAATGAGTGCAATCATAATTTTCTCACGAACAATCCGTTTGACGTTACCCCCTACTCCATGAACAACTCCCTTTCCATGGGATGTTGCAAAATACCTCCATGAAAAAGGTTTGCCATACTTCTCAGAGAGCAAGCAGGTTTAGAACTTTGGCCATGTACCTGTTTTTAAACTCGGAGGCAGGACCATCAGTCCAGATTACTTCTTCAGAAGGATTTTCGCTGTTTGGTTGTTCTGCATTAAAGGTAATACCATACAAAAAATCAATGAAAGTAAATATTGTGTTTTTGTCCTTGTTCTTTGTGTTCGAACAAACAAGGAATGTTTGACATTCTCCTTTAAAGAACAACGCCGCTGTGAATAATAATACACTTTGTCAGGACCACAGTGCACTCATAATTTCGTTCTGGTATTCACATGAGAAAGACATGGCAAAGTCAATCTGCAGAATGCGGATACCACTGGTTTCTTGTTTGTCATTCTTGAATGCTGCAGACTGTATTTGTTTGAGATTCACATGGGTCTTGAAGCCTGGCAGATCTTGTATTGTTGCTTCGAATAAATCACCAACCTGGCCTCCCTTAGCAGAAAGTTTTAATCCCTGGTCTGAATTTTCCCAACATTTCCAAGTAACTTATCACTGTTTGCTGGCACTTGCAAAAGTTTGCCATCACAGCAGGCTTCACAAATGTTTTGCCAACAAGCAGAATTGATCGCCACATCACACAGTATTTTCTCCCAGAAAGAGTTTGAATAGCTGTATTTTAGGGCTTTGTGTTTGAGAATAAAATTCTCATGCACTCTGCACTTGCACTGATCAGATGGAGTGTTTTTCAAAAGTAAAACATTCTTTGGACGCAAACTACAAAATTTGGAGAAACCAACTATTACCAATGGATTTTCTTCCTTGAAAATAGAAAAAGCTTCCTTCAAGAACATTGTCATGTAGTGCTTCTGTAACTTTCCATTGATTCCATTCTCCCAGACAGTGATACAGTCATTCATTCCTGGGAATTTATATACAATATCTGGCCTGAAGTAGAAATCCCTCACTTTCGAATAATCAATCTTGGAATTTGAATTGGAACGATTGGCTGGTGGAGATAAACCAGCATGTTCTGCTAAGCATGTCAAAACGGCGATTTTCTTCGTTGGCGAGTTGGGCAATGCACGTGTCGTTCTCCATACGGCCTTTCCCAGTGACTGCAGACATTGATATGGACTCTTAGATCCTTGTGAGGAAGTAGAGGAAAATTGCTGAAGCTTATCACCCCTTTTCTTTGCCCTCTGGTTTCTTTTCCGGTCCCTCTCATACTTTCTAAGTTTCTCCTTCTCAGCTTCAGTCATACCTTGCTTCTTTTTCTTCTTCAATTCTGATATCCGCTTGTTTTCCTGTTTTTGGAAATCAGGATCTTCACGTATTAATCTTTCACACATTTTTTGCATCCTACTTGCACTTGTACTAACAATATTAGACATTGTCTACACCTAGAAAGAGAGAAAATAGTTGTTTCAGAAGTTACTACTTTCTAAATAATCAGCAATTATTTTTTAATTACTACTTCAACAGAAAATTCTCATTAAAAATAAACCAAAAGGATCAGTTGTTAACATAACATAGGTCTGATTCTTAAACCACACATTTAAATGATGAAAATCAGCTATGGAACTGAAAATCATATAACCATAATACACGCCATATCACACAAACGATAACAATCCTCGTCACGTGTGGGACAAACTGCAATGCCTAACCTAACCTATAATTGTCATGACAGAAATCTTTAAAAATTATGGTAGGTTTAGAACATAAAACCAACTTATAAAATAAAAAAACAGGTAAAATTATTGAAGCGTATTCACAAGAGGCAAAAATAATTGTAATTTTCTGTCACGTGTGGGACAAAGAAGTTCTCAACTAATCATGGCTTAATTACTGCTCATAATTATCAAAATTATTATACTGATTTCTGAAAATGTGTTATCATGTACTTGCTTTCAACAAAGAGCACAGTCAAAATGTCTGAAGATCCTTTGTCTGCCCTGGCAAAGCCTCCAAAAACCGACCATTTTTTTTTACTGCTTCAGAACAAATCAGCAGGTTGCCATCTTAGATCAGAAATGCCAACTTAAAAGTGCAAATTTTAGCAAAATTTTATTAAATATATTAAATTTAAAGCTTAAATACATAATACTAGCACTTTTTAATTTAACATTTGAATTTTTGACTTTTGGACTAAATGTCCTGTTTTCTGTGGAATGCTCCCAAGCCTTTGTGTTTACTTTTAACAGTGTGGCAGTATCAGGTACAGTAATGGAAACAGTGACCAACTTCATGTTTTTGGAATGCGCAGTGAGCGGGAAGACAACTGCTGTTCAAACATGACTGCCATCTCCTGGCGAGATATCAGTACATTTGAAATTTCTCCAGATAATTTAACCAGTTCGAGCACTTTCACCATGATACCATTTTCAGGATGAAAATATCTCGCAAGGAGAGGAACCAATTTCAAATCCAGATGATTAGATATCGATCATTATTGAAATGAATCTAGCATATTTCAGTTCATTTAAAATCTGCTGAGTTGCATAGGGTGCAATAACATTAGAAATGATTGCATTACATTTTGTATGACCACACGTGAGTTTCGGGGGTAATGCATTGCACTGTGGCATGCGAAAGTAACTTCTTGCACTGTCAAATGCCTATCCGTTTCAGTCACCGCTTTTAAGGTTAGATAGTAACTCATACGTTCATTTACACTTTCGTTTGAACACTTGTGCGATGTTTTTTCATTTTCACTTGATTCACAATGTCAGCCCGTGCATCATGTCCATTATAAAAATTTGATTTGCACAACGTTCAGGACAGCAGGACATTTTGCCAAAAAAGAAAACGGGACTGTCCCAGAAAAAGTGGGACGCATGCACACCCTATTGTATAGGGGGTAGGGAGAACAATGCACCAGGCATAGATAATATACAGACGAGTTGCTACGTTGCATAGGGGATGAGGGTTCAAATGTATACCTTGACATGTACGTGTCTAGGGGAAATTTTCAGTGCAGTCAATGGCTTGCTGACATCTATGTTAGTTTGATGTTTTGGCTTGATTTGCCGCAATATTTGTCAGCTGTATGAGGTTTCAAACAGTGTAGTGTTATGCCGATGTAGTGACCTGTGTTCAAGTGCGAGGTGTGGTGGTGAGTTACGAATGTTCATAAATTACTTTTAGTTCAATTTAATTGAAAAGTTGCCAGTACTCTTCTAAAGCTATGATGTGACACAGTCGTGGGTCGCTACTTGGTTAGTTGACGGTCTGAGCGAAACCATTGGTTGCTTTTAGGTTATTCTACAAGTAAGCTTCCGGTTAGGTTTGTGTTTTTATGTAAAGCCTTACTAACATGTAGAATTTAACATGTGTGCATCTTTTAAACCTTTAGTGTCATGCATGATGTCATGGATGCCATCATTTTGTGTCTAGGGAAATGTTGTAGTGTAATGTATCTCAATCTACAAAGGGCATAATTAACTATATTGTTTTACACTTTATATTTTGTACGTCCGGGTGTGGTTCACATTTCACTCTGAAGGTGGTGATGTGCAACGACTGTTGACCAAAGTATTATGTGCACTCGAGTTTGAAGGTTGTTTGTGACGTAAACAATAGACCTACATAAAATCCAATAACATCATTTTCGTCGTTATATTTTACGTTAGTTCATGTAGGTGTGGAATTTTTAATTTATATTTTAATATTTTTTATCTCAGTTGTAACACACAAAGGGCCCATTCTTAAGCGTGTTTCAACCATGCGTCACATTTAAGAATTATCTCAAAAACCCGTTGTCAGATCGAATCCGAATTTTAACACAATATACTGTACATTGGAATGTTGTATAACTGGTTTATTAATTTCAAAACTTTGTGTGTCCAAGAAACAAAGTTATCATTTTTGTAAGGTAACTTCTCGGCCCGGGGTGGTTGGAAGTAGTAGTTCTTGGTCCCGTTTTAATCCTTATACATCAAAAGGTCATGCTGTATGACTGTGATATACGTGAATTAATTATCTTATTTTTATATTGGTTCGTATTTGTACGGGGAAATAAGCCATGGTTCACCAGCTAGCCGCTCCGGGGAAAGCTATACAGCGTTGCTGCGATGGAGCCCATCACTTCCAAGCGAGGCGCGTCATGACGCGTGTTGGGCCACCTCCCCCCCCCCACTTTGTACCTGTGGCGCCGTTTTCGACGTGGCCCAAATTTTAACAGAGTGTGTGGATCTTGCTGACTTACGAAGAAACCTTGGTTTGCAGATGACACTCAAACTTATATTAGCTGATGACTTTTGTGGCTGCTGATGTCGTCATCCGCTTTATAAGTGAGAGTGGGTTAGGGCCAGCAATCTAAATTTTCCAGTGTACATTGACTCAAAGAGATGGTATATTGGCTTTCACGGCCAGTGAATTAAAACTCAGCAATTCTTCTAGGTTTGTGCCATGTCTTGTGTGGGGTTTCGCCTAGGACACCAAACTGGCTCATCAGCGGGCTCCTGGTGTCCCCGCCCGGACCCCCACAGGAAGCCTTCATAGGGAGGTTAAGGCTGCTTGAGCTTTTAGTTCTCGCAGTAAAGTGGTGCAGTTCCACTTTATATAATGGGAGGTAGCGTGCAGATCGCTACTCCTGTGGGGGTCCGTGCGGGGACACCAAGAGTCCACTGATGAGCCAGCTTAGTGTCCTAGGCGAAACCCAAACCTACAAGAATTGCTGTGTTTTAATTGACTCAAAGACTTGTTCTTTTTTTAATTCTCTTTTTTTTTTTTTTTTTTCATAATTTTTGTTTATTATTATAATTAAGTTTATTAGTTTTTATTTAATATTTTGTTTTATTTATTTTCAATCCTTTCATATTCAGGTGTTCACCTCTAAATTATTAATTCCATTCTAAATTTGTATAACTTTAATCTGTGTTAAGAGGGATAGATTACCTCTTAGTTCTGCCCCTTAAAACAACAATGACTAACTAAATTAATAAAGCTGTCAGAATTATGCACTAAGCATCGAAAGGTATTCTAACGAACATGTTGGAACAGATTGAAATCAATATACCATAGTGCAAAAATTAACACCAACACATAACTTAAATGAGAACCAGCCGTGATGGCAGAGTGCTAATGAGCTACTTCGTGCCTCGCTGGCATCAGGAGAGCTTGGGTTTGAATCCCACCTCGGCCGTCCTGACAATTGTTTTTGAGGTTTCCAATTTTCACCACCAAGCCAATGCTGGGAGAGTACCTTTCAATAGCTCCTCCGCCGATTTCCTTCAAAAGCCCTTCCTTGACCCATCCTGAAAATAAAAGAAATGGTCATTGACTGCATTAATAAAATTATATATATTTTATATATTATATTTATATAATTCCATGTCCGGGAGACGCACTAAATTCTTCCTTTCCAGAACTCGGCAGCTTTTATCCCTCAGTCTGTGGCCAACATAAAATTATTAATAACTTAAATGAGAGAAATTTTGAAGACCATGTTCTATACAATAGTATGTCTGTTAGGTAGTCAGCTTGAAGGCTGGTTGGATCCTCAAAAAGTGCCATCATAGGTTATGTGGTAGAAGCCCACAAAACCCAAGGCAGCACTATAAAGAGGTATACTATGCAAGGCGAGGAGTGAGGTAGTTTGCAATTGCTTTCCTCACTGGGTCAGTACAGCATTACTAACCCTATGAGTAGAACCTTTCACAACATACACAGGCACTAGCTGTGCCCCAAATGTCATTATCATTACCTCAGTAGCTTCCATATATTCACAGCCATGAATGAGACTTCCTCGATGAAAAGCCACATTTTACTCTAGCCTGTGCCAACATACAAATACAAAAGTACTGCATCCATCAAGAGGTGATCAGACCCTTAACAATAACAGAATACGTACTCAAACACAAAAACAGAGCAAAAGAAACGCCATGGCAATCATATTGACCAAACGCCTATGCCCACTCATCATCCATTATCCCTCCTCCTCTTACTCTCCCCGTCCTAACCCGTTCCTATGACCTCAAACCACAACATAAACATGCCACTTCCCCAAGCCATCAGCACCAAGCTTCATTTACCTACCTTCCTCCTTGCTACAAGTAACTGGCTACATACTAGGCAACTCAAAAGTTTATACACGGTAGCCGACAAGCACACAGTAAGATCGCGGGTTCAAACCCGGCCGAAGTCGTCGGATTTTTAAGAACATTAAAAATCCCTCAGTACGTCTTCCTTCGGAGGGGAAGTAAAGCCAGCGGTCCCATGTCATAGATTTATGGCATGTTAATGAACCTTCCACTAATTACACCTGTGTGAAGCTAAATGAATATAGGTTAAACATTTGACTAACTTTCTTAAGTTCCTACGTTCGTCGTCAGGAGCCAACTGCGGTGGCATCTGGTAACTAATTTCTGAACTAGTTGGTCGTTGACGGTGGCGTTTGGCGGCAAAAGTAGGAACTACTTGAAAATTGATCGTCTGCAGTCCTTACTTGAATTAAAACAGATACACTAATACAGTCATCACAATTAACACCGGTTATCAGACAGATTATACACACCCCCAAAGTACACGGGCTACATGACCGTGTTGTCGCAGCCCCTAAACTGAGGAACCAACCAATATTTAGAATCACACAATGTTCAGCCTTTAAATTCATTGAAAATAATAGATTCAACATTATTTTTCTATTCACATTGATATAACAATGATCAGATGGAAGACACCTTGACTGTCATATGATGTCCAGTACGGTCACAGTTAAGAGTTATCAGGTGCTCAAAGTAAGTTATTTTTGTTGGTTCACCATAAAATTTCCACACATGAAATATTAAAAGAATTTTCTTTACGTCAGTTAAAATACCTCTTGTTTGAACAGATATAACTCGGCACAACGAGTACTTTCTGGACTCGTATTGACGGCCAATACAATAAATGCCATCAAATGGATCAAGAACTAAAGTAAAGAGTTTTGCCGATATTAGCTTAAGAATTTCACTTGGTTACACTAAAAACAAACTGGATGCACTGGATACACTTAGTATTAGAGAAAATACGACTTTGAATGAATCCATTCATATCTACAGGACTATGTTTACAAAAACAAAACAAAAAACAATTAAACAATAAGAATTCTTCACAACAAAGGGAAATTGATATAAAAGAAGAATTTCATTGTCAAGGGAAGTCTCAGAACCGGGGAATCGTGGATCCTGCTGGAACCTTGCAGATACGTTGGGTGAGCCCAACTAGGCACAACCATGAGTAAAAATATTTTGGAAATTAACTTCCCCTCGTACTAGAAGGAGAAATTAAGATTTACATGTTGCAATTGGTGCGCCAGTGGCGTGAGCTTGATTGGCTGCGCGAGAGGTTGCTTCCCAACCGTACAGTGATTCCCGGCCTCTCATGTAGTCACCGGATGAGAGGTAGTAGTTTAGAATGTGTTCTTTTGAGCCCCCAAACAGGCATGAGGCACTCTCCTGCTTGACCAGCGCACACTGTTCAAAATTGTGGTACTTTACTGCCATCTGCGGTAGGTATAAGTTATTTTCCAAAAGATTTTCCTTAACAGTAGATTTTCAAATTATGACAATGACAAACAAGCATGGTAACAAAGAACTTCCCTCATGGACCCCGCTCTTTGTCTCAAACCGTTCGGATCTGTAACTATAACAAATCCGATATAGCATCTTTATTCTGTCAATCGAGTAATTGGGCACTTTAAGATCTTATAGACATTTCAGATCTTGTTACGAGGAACACTATCGTAGGCCTTTTCAATTAATATTGTAGCTTTTCAGTTGGTCAAAAAAATGTCCAAAAATGCCATCACAGGGTTCTTTCCTCATTCTCAGCATTTCTCTGCCAAAATCCTTGCAGCAAAAATTATATCCACAGCACTTTGGCCTTTACTGCAACCATACTGTTCTTCTTCTAATAAGGGTTCAACTATTTTCCTCAGTCTCTTTTCTTAATATGTTCATTAAATAAGAACATGTATTCCTAAAACAATTGGCAACACCACGTTTGAGGAAGGAAACCTTGAAACCATACCGCAGAATTTCTAAGATCCCTTCTTCAGAGCTCAAACCAATCCTCAGTTTGGTGCTGGGGGACGAATGGATTTCTTTACGAGCTACTAGTTGGTGGACAAAGATGGGGCTCTGCCCTCCTAAATAGCTCCAACATGACCCAAATATTTTTGTTAATTTCATTTCCATTAGCGAAGTATGTCTTTAAAAATATGCAGCTATTCTAATAAAATAATATTTTTCAATTGCTTTTTCTACTCCTGTGGCTCATGATCACAAGATTAACAGTCACGTAAAACTACAAGCTTCCTTTTGCTTTTTCTACTTATCCTAAATAGCCTCGATACCCTTCTTATCACAGGAAGTATCTGCTCCATGCATATTGCTCTGAGTCACTTCTGCTCTGGCTGCTACTGTTGCTGATAGTGATAACAAATCATTCGCTTAAAGCCATCCAGCTGCCACAGCATGCCTTCTGAATATATCTTTGGGCTGATAACCTAGATGTTAGGCCCCTTAAACAACAATAATCATCATCATCTGAATATATCTTTGCATTTAATTTTTCTATTACTTTCAATATTAAAACCGGTACATTGTTTTCTTAGCACATTAATCATTTACCAATTGAATCTGTCATTTGTAATGTCACATGAAGCACTGAAAGAAAGTTAACACAGTGATTCTCTCTCTCACGACTCGGCCGGCTGGCGCGCCCAGCTTATGTCTCCCGTTGACTCATCACTCCCCTCTCGGCATAACTTAGCACAGTATACAAGGTTCGAAACATGTACCAAATAGCGCAATAATAGCGCAAATATTTTTTGTATTGATCTGACGGGAAGTTTCAACTGAATAAACTATTCATATACGTCAATACGGACCAGAAATGGCAACTAGTATTCCCATCATAACTTAGCACTTCGCTCACTTTATCCGTGCATGACATGAGATAACAATTAAAATTAAGAAAATAACAATTAAATCAGCTTGTACCTAATGACAGGAGATGTTGGAAATTTTCTCCTCATACATCCACACATTTCCAGCAACGTCTTAGGAAACTCCGATTCACACTCATAAGTTCATCTTGCGTAATTGAGGCTTTATATCTCTCCGGATATGTTTTTTCAGTAGGCCCGAAGTGTGAGGGTTTCTTGCATACACTTTATTCTTTAAGCACCCATATAAATAAAAGTCACAAACAGTTAAATATGGGGACCGTGACAGCCATAAGTCCGTACTAATTACACGGTATTCAAAAATTTCCTCAATTAAGTTTAATGTGTCATGAGCTGTATGCGCGGTGGCAAAGTCTGGCTGAATATATCCATTTCGAGGGTTAGTGTCAGTCAGTTCGTCAAAAAATGGTTTGAGTATATTATCCCTGTACCTTTGTGTATTAATTGTGCCTTGAAAAAGGATAGGCCCTATAATAATGTATCCATTCACTGCGCACCATACTCTGACCCGTTCGTTATGTAGAGAAATTTCGTACATGCGATGGGGGGTTTCTCTACTCCAATATCTGTTATTCTGCGTCGTCGAACCATACCCGTGTAAATGGAACCAAGCTTCGTCCAAGAAAAATATTAACATATCCGGAGAGAAAGAGCCTCAATTATGAAAGACGAACATAAGCGTGTGAATCGGAGGTTCCTAAGACGATGCCGGAAATGTGTGGATGTAGGAGAACATTTAGAACATCTCCTGTCATAAGGTATTAGCAGCTTATTTGATTAATTTTAATTGTTATCTCATGTCATGCAGGGATAACGTTAGCGAAGTGCTATGTTATGTCGAGCGGGCAGTGATGAGTCAACGGGAGACAGATAACCTGGGCGCGCCGGCCGGCCGAGTCGTGAGAGAGACTCACTGTAGAAAAAATTATCTATACTATTACGAGGTATAATAAAAGTCTAGTGGTGTCTGTCTGTTATCCTTTGACACAAAAACTATTCAACTGATTTAGTTGAAATTTTGCATAAACATAGTTTATATACCAGGGAAAAACTTAGGACTATTACTGTTTCGAAATGTTTCACCGTTTCAATACTGTATGGTGGCAAGTCACATTTCATTTCAGTAACAGGAGCAGCCTCGTCCTGCCCAGCGAGCTGGTATCCATAGCAGGTTGTGTATATTCACCCTTGCCAACACTTCTTGTTACTAAATGTTGGCTTTCGATTCCGAGTATAGAGAACTTGGAAGCCATTTTACAGTGTTGCCTTGATCACAATTGATATTGCAACTTTTTAGTCAGTCAGCACACTATAAGGTACTTCTTCTTCTTCTTCTTTCTTCTGAAACCACATAGGATCACTTTAATCAACCCATTAGTTTGTCGACTTCTTGGTAGGAACTGTTTGAGTCTGTGGTCCTCCCAGTACAGTAGTCTCGTGCAAACTCGGCACTCGGTAACCCGGCACTCCGGATTTCTCGGCCACCCAGACAGGAGAAAAAAATCATGATTTTTGTTTGTTTTTGTGTTTCCGCACAGAGCGTTATCATGTTTTCTTTCATCCTCTCCGCTATGGGCATTCTGTTTCTTCGCCGTCTTCGTGACGAGGCTTCAAGAAACAGGTTTCAAAGCGAAAAGCAAAACAACTATACTTATTTTTTGCAAAAAAGTAAATGGTAATTTTCATTAAGTGAAAAAACTATTTGTGTACAGGAATTGTTTTGTACATATACTATGCAGTGTTCATATTATAAAAATAATTTGTAGGCCTAGTTTTTCTAAGTTTTCTTTTATAATTTAATTGTTTCCCTTGATTTTTATGCAGTACAGTAGTACAGTACTGAAATATATCTTCAAGTACTGTAATTGTAGTGGCTTAATCGTTTTAAAACTTGTGTTTCTGTTAAAAATGAATAAATGTACTGCTGTGCATTACTCTTAAACCAAAACAAACAGCTTATTTCTTCTTTTTAACACATTTCCCGATAACCCGGCATTTTCGCGAACTCTGCCACCCTTCGGTCCACATTAGGCAGAGTTTGCAAGACTCTACTGTACTTCATGTGTGCTGATCTTCTTGCCCTTGCTTGTACAGAAAATATTCTTGTTGGAAGTTTCTTTTTTGTAAGTGCAAAATTAAAAGTCATAGTTTCACGTATTGTGGCTAATTTTTTCTTATTTGTAGTGTCTTTTGGTGTTAGTTCAATTGCTTGCAAGTCTTCTCTAATTTCTTTTATCCATCTAGGCTACATCAGTTTTTTTTTTTTTTTTGCAGTGAGATTGTACTGTACTAGCTGTTTCAGAAGTCACAAATCTGGCATTCTCATGATGTGTCCAAAGAACCCTAGTCTTTTCTTACGTATGGTATCAGTAATAGGTTCTAGCTTGTTATACGAGGTTCATTCCATAAGTCATGGCAACTCTGTTATATCTTCCGAACATATGGCATCACGGTAATTCCAGTGTAGACATTCGAAACCCCGCGGTTAACAGCACAGAATTCACCCGACAAAAGGAGACTAAGTGCTGGTGGCTAGGTACCAGCGATATACACGTCCATTCTGAGCTTGGCCGTGCTACAAGATGGATGTAAGCAGATTGGAACAGCGATCATTCGTCAAAATTGCTTTTCTCGGCGGCAGAAAAGCTACACAATGTCATGCAGCACTATGTGAAGCTGTTGGTGATTACCGAACAGTTGCACGTTGGGTGAAGGCTTTCCGACATGGACTCGCTGCAACTGCAGACTTGGTAGACTTGTCAGAACTGACATGTTCGTGTCTGTTATTGAACAGTGTTCCAATGCTTGGAAACGGTGCCATAGATGTTAATTGATTGATTTGTGTTCCATTTGTACTTGTGCAAAACAAATTTACACACAGTTCCATCCTTTGGATTTCATTTGTACCTTCGCCGTTAACTCACTCGAACCCTATTTTCTGTCGGCATTGAGATATCATACGGCCTTCACAGTTTAATGCACATCGTAGATTTCCTATGCTGTAGCATTATCGAAAGATATTATTATTTGATACAGCCATGGACTACAAATACACAACAACCGTTCAGGTTTTCTTCTTCTTCCTTGTCGTTTAGCTTCCTGCCAAAGATCTTTCAGCCTCTGGCTCCTTCTCAATCGTTCTTCGACTGAAAGCGTGGGTCTTTCTTTGCCATGACTTATGGAATGACCCTCGTATACAACATTGTTAGGTACCGGTATTATTCGTCATTGTACATCTTTTTATCTTTTATTAATACACATTCTTCCAATTCGTCTTTCGATCTTCTGTAATCTGTCAGTTTTGGATTTTTCATTTAGATGGAATAATGTTTCTGCTGCGTATGTGGCTTTTGGGTTTATGACTATATTTTCATGTTTAAGTTTTTATTTATGGATAAGCATTTCTTTTTGTAAGTTTCCCTGTTCATTTTTGTGCCTTAGATAACTTGTTCGTTCCTTCCACATCCTTGCCCAGTTTCATTCAGCAACATTCATTTCATCTCTCATTAGCTCATGAGGTTGGCGCCAAGAAGGGCAACCGGCTGTTAAAGCCATCCACTACGACGACTTCATTGCATCTCATCACCGACCCCGATGGAAAACTGGAATAATAAGGCGTAGACATACATAACTTGTTCGTTCTTATTCGAATTGATGCTTTCTCATTTAGATTATTTGTTAACTCCCCTAAATATTTGAAGTGTGTTACAATTTTAATTTTAATGTCATTAATAAGTATTTCTTTTAATGGTGTCAGTTTTTGTGTCATGATGTTTGGTGTTTTTTTATTATTATTATTATTATTATTATTGATATTTTAAGGCCAATTTTATTTGCAATGGTGTGAAGCTTTGATATCTGCGTTTGTTTCCTCCAAATCTGTGGCGAGTAACGCCATGTCATCCGCAAAACCAAGGCAGTTTGTTTGAATTTTCGCACCTACTTTTATATTTGGAGAGTATTTCTGAAACCATTCTTGCATTACTATTTCTAATGCACATTTAAACATCAATTTAACCTCAAATGTGTCGGATATTAGCGAATCGTTAGACAGTGAAGTTTCATTCGATGCTTTAGTTATAGATTTTGCAAAGGCATTTGTTGTCGTGCCGCATGACATGCTAATCCGTAAATTAGCTTCGACTAAGATTGATAGAAGAGTAATTTTATGGATCCAAGAATTTTTGACGGGTCGTTCCCAGAATATGAACGTTGAAGGCCAATTCTCAGATGAAATTACCGTAACGTCCGGTATCCCTCAGGGCAGCGTAATCGGAACTTTTTTATTTTTGGCGTTTATAAATGATTTACCAAATGGGATTCGCAGTGACTGTCGATTGTTTGCGGATGATTGTGTAATATATCGAAAGATACATGACTCACAAGACAATGCAGTACTTCAAGATGACCTAAACCTGGTCTATAAGTGGGAGATTGAAAATAAAATGGAAATAAACTCAAGAAAATGTAGTCTCATAAAAATAGGGTAAGTGCGAAGGCAAGATTTTCAATACAACATTGGCTCGGAAATACTTGTTGAAGAAGATTCTTGCAAATATTTGGGCATTCACGTAAGGAATGATATGAATTGGAGTAGTCATTGTAGGATGTGTAGTTTCTAAAGCTTACAAATCCCTGCAATTTGTAATGAGGGTATTAAAAGGAGGTAGTACCTCTGCTAAAGAATCAGGATATTTGTCACTTGTACGACCTATTCTGGAATACGCATCGGCGGTTTGGGATCCATATCAAGTAGGGCTCATAAATGAGTTGGAAATGGTACAAAGAAATCTGCTAGATTTGTGCTCAGTGACTTTAATCCCAGGAGCAGTGTGAGCCGTATATTAAAGAAACTAGGGTGGGAATCACTTGAGGCTAGGAGGATGAAATCTAGACTGCGCTATGTACAACACGTATACAAATCAACCAGCATGGGGTGAGCTTAGCAAACGTATGGGAAAGCCCACTTACATGAGTAGGAATGATCATCCTTTCAAAGTTAAGGCCCGACCACAGCGAACAAATTATGGTCAATATTCTTTCGTAAACCGAGCCATTGATAACTGGAACTCTCTACCTGCCGCTGTCTTAAAGCCCTTTCCCAAACATATAGGTGTGTTTAAGAAAAGACTGACTATTTGTGTAAATACTCCAGGTTAATTGTTATTGAATTGTTATGTATAATTATTTATTTGTTATGTATATCTAATTTGCCACCTCGGGACACACCCCCTATTGAGGAGGTTTCTGGAAGAGCGACCCATTAGGCAATATGGCGAATTGAGATATTTGCAATCAAAGATTTTTAGAATGTGTAACATAATAAAGACGACATTTAATATATACCGTATGCAAGTCTACTTTTTAATGAATTTTGCATTTTGTAACAAGAAATATGTTATTTTCAAAATTAGAAGTACCACAACTTTGAAAGTATAACAATGATAGTGAACATGCATATGGGTCGTTTTTACATAAATAGACAGTAAATAAGGTTTATAAGAGTTAGTAGTGCTGTAATATGTTTAATTTCAGATGTAGTAATAATAATAGAATAGAATACAATTAACCATTATTATATTTTACTATCCCTTATATTTCATACTTTGCTTTCTTCAAACATCCTATCCAACAAAATACAACTTTCTTCATCCATGTATTTAAACAAGCCAAGAACATCATCTTCTTTCACAGATTTTACTGGTGCCTGATTCACAGTTCCTTTGGGTTCCATTTCACTTCACTTTATGTAAAAACAAACTTGCATAAACTAATAACAGACTAGGCTCCAGGCAACTGCATATCAGACACGATATGTGCTGTAATTCACTCAAATGACGAAAGTATGAAACTAAACTGGGAGGGAGTATACTATACAATATAGCGGGTCTTTTGAAACGATTTCCCGAAAAATGACTCATAGGTCTATATTCCAGAAACCTCCTCAATTGCGAATGAATGAATGAATGTCGGACTGCCAACCCCAAGCTTGCAGGTTTATTCCTGGCCGTGGTAAGTGATTTTTGAAAGGCGACAAAAATCAGGAAACGCATGTCATAGGATCACTACTGTTCAAAACTGCACCGTATGAAAGAAAGGTGTCATCTAGACTTAAATATCAGCTATGTTGTAAAACACCAGTCTCTGACAGGGTTGTCAATATTTGGTACAGCTGAAGCTATGGAGAACCAGTTGTTGACACTAATCTTATCAAAGAGCATGCATTTCATATAAATAAAGAAGAAATCTCTACATTATCAGACATCTCTTATAAAACACTGGCTCAATTAAAATAATTTGCTGTAGGGAACACTTATAATTATGTAAAATGTACAGTACCTTCTTATCAAATTGGATAAGGAAAGCATGAACTACTGCAGTAAACAGAAGAGGTCATTACACAACTGCCTCTTAAATCCACCAACAGTGCTCTGCAATTCCAGTTTTTTGCTACATTCACGGAGGTGCTCTCTTGTAGCTCCACTGTCAAGATCTAAATCCAGTCTGTTGACTTATCCTTCAATAAAACTACAAAAATAAGCCGAAAATAATACCATATATGGACGGAAATTATTCCATGATATAGGGTATTGATTGGACAGAATTTATTTTTGTCATTTCATTGCAAATTGTTTGTCAATACGGACCTATAATGGTTCGTTGGTTCCTCAGTTTAGGGGCTGCGACAATGCGGTCATGTAGCCCCGTGTACCTTGGGTGTGTGTAGAATCTGTCTGATAACCGGTGTTAATTGTGAGGCTGTATTAGTGTGTGTATCTGTTTTTTAATTCAAGTAGCCTAAGGACTGCAACTTTGAATTTTTCAAATAGTTCATACTTTTGCCGCCAAATGCCACCGTCAACGACTACTAGGCCTAGTTCTGAACTTAGCTACCCGACGCCACCGCAGTCGGTTCTTTGCAACGAACGTAGAAACCTAAGAGCGTTGTTTACATTCCTAACCTATACAATTTATCTTCACACAGATGTAATTAGTGGTAGGTTCTTTAACATGCCATAAATCTGACATGGGACCGCCGGCTTTACTTCCCCTCCGAAGGAAGGCATACTGAGGGATTTTTAGCGCAGACCTATACTGGATTCGAGCAATCTCGGGTGACTTATTCTGCTTAATAATTTGATTGTCAACAAATGGTGAGTGTGTCATACAATGGTGCTTTTACCCTACAAGCCTACAGCAGTTCCCAAACTGTAGGTTGTCACCACCACAAGAGCCATGGGATTCTATCTGCTTAAATGACTCATTAGTTTATGCGAGGCTGAGAAGAGATTGGTCATTTATAGTTGAGATTGTCCTTTACAATTGCCATACATCATCACAGGTTAGGTCATTGCCGGCTCAAGATAACCAAGCAAGGTTTGAAGAAGCAACAACATTTTGGCGTAGCACTTATAACACAGTACACAAACCACAGGTAGTGTGCAGCACTATAACTAGGTGACCAGGTCACCAGAGGACACATTGGTAAGGCACCCTTAAAACACTCTAACCTCACCCTGGAACAACTAAAGGATGCAGTGTGGCACAGGACAACTTGGAGAGTGATGAATCATAGAATCGCCGATGGTTGGATTCGACTGAATGGATGACATCATCATCATAAGTGTAATTCTTAAACGTCGGAATTAAGCCCAAGTGAACAGGATCTGAAGATAAACGCATGATGTTCGAATCATGCCATCCATTTTATGTACCCCCATTTTTGTACATAAAAGTGTGTTATTTTGCGATAAATATCTTATGTAATGTTTTTCATGTTAGGGCATATAAATACTTGTTTTCCCGTCTAAAATGTAATTAGGCCCAAAATTTGTGTTGACCAACTAGAAAGCTTTCTTTACTAGATAGCTCTAGCATAGCACTGAAACTCCCAAGTCTTCAGTAACAATGGCTTTACTTTAGTTCTATATTTTAAGTGTTTTCTGGTTTTTATGGTCATCTCTCTAATACCCAACACCAGAATAGTGCAATAAATTCTTGATCTCCTCATGACTTGGAAATGTACCTCTCCATTGAACAGCACTGAAGGAGATCATGTATGTTTCTGAGGCAAATTTGCAAGAATATAGTGTGCTCATGGTCTGGGTGCACATAAGAATTTTTACTAAATGGTCTGAAAAACAAATAACAGCATTCTTTATAAAAAAGAAATAGAATACTGGAAATCCAGAAAGCCTGACAAGTGTTACTTACGATGATAACTCCTAAGTATCCAAAACAGCTGGAAAATAATAATAATTGTAATAATAATCACTAGATAGACTACGGTTTAGAAGGCGGAAGAGGACCTTTTGTCCCAACGGCGGGTAAAGAGGAGGACCTATCTTCAAGCTCAGGGGCTTACAGCCTTGGTTCTACTAATGGGAAGGAGCAGTCTGACCTTTCTAAACCATCAAGCATCATGGAAAGTCATCAAAAGGAAGACACTACCCCAGGTGGTAACTGTTTACAGGAATTCACCGATCATAGTAGATGCTTAAAGAATACTAAATAGAAGACAAAACAGAAATACTATTTTGAAACTTTGAATGTTAACTCATTAATCCAAGTTGGTAAGGGCGGCTTCGGTGGCGTAGTCGGTAGCATGCTGAGCTTCTATGCCCAAGATAGCGGGTTCAAACCCGGCCGAAGCCGTCGGATTTTTTTAAGAGCGTTAAAAATCCCTCAGTATGCCTTCCTTCGGAGGGGAAGTAAAGCCGGCGGTCCCATGTCATAGATTTATGGCATGTTAAAGAACTTTCCACTAATTACACCTGTGTGAAACTAAATTGTATAAGTTAAGAATGTAAGCAACGCTATTAGGTTTCTATGTTCGTTGCCAAGAGCCGACTGCGGTGGCGTCTAGTAGCTGAGTTCTGAACTAAGCCTAGTAGTCGTTGACGGTGGCGTTTGGCGGCAAAAGTAGGAACTATTTGAAAAATTCTAAGTTGCAGTCTGCACTTAAATTAAAAAACAGATAAACACACTAATACAGCCATCACAATTAACACCGGTTATCAGACAGATTCTACACACACCCAAAGTACACGGGGCTACATGACCGCGTTGTCGCAGCCCCTAAACTTAAGAACCAACCAACCAAGTCGGTAAGCACTAAGAACTGATAAATATGATACGTTTGGCACAGCTTTTCCTGTAAATAAGAAGGTAAGTTAATCAGTGCAGTTGTGAACTTCTCTAGCCCATTAGAAAGACCCTCCTAACTCTATGCTGCTGCAACAAAGGCTATATCCTGATCAGTGCACATGCACCCATTAATGAGGACAATAGGTGTAATTTTGGAAAAGTTCAACAATTTTGGGGCCCTATAGAGGAAGAGATGGAGATTATACTTAGAGATTTTGTGGGGCGACTTCAATGCTGAGCTGGTAGTAGAAAGAAGATACAGATCGACAATACAATAATATTATCAATAAATTATAAAAATGGTCCGGTTAGCTCAAACAATGCCAGCGTTTCGCCCTAGTGTGCCGTTGGGCTCGTCAGTTGGTACACACACACCTACCAATACGCGTGGCTAGCACGTACTGAGAAGGCCATGCAAGACACAAAATACAAGCAGTATTGACGTCACGAGCATGCCAATGTGCTACGGGAATAAAACTCCCTTTCATAAAAACAAAAGCCTTACCTTGGCACTCCAAATAAGGTTTTGAATATTCCCGAAGGGAATATGATGTAGTTTCCATTTGAGCGGATGAATTATCAATAAATGATAAAAATGGTCCGGTTAGCTCAAACAATGCCAGCGTTTCGCCCCAGTGTGCCGTTGGGCTCGTCAGTTGGTACAGACACACCTACCAATACGCGTGGCTAGCACATACTGAGAAGGCCATGCAAGACACAAAATACAAGCAGTATTGACGTCACGAGCATGCCAATGTGCTACGGGAGTAAAACTCCCTTTCATAAAAACAAAAGCCTTACCTTGGCAATCCAAATAAGGTTTTGAATATTCCCGAAGGGAATATGATGTAGTTGCCATTTGAGCGGATGAATTATCAATAAATGATAAAAATGGTCCGGTTAGCTCAAACAATGCCAGCGTTTCATCCGCTCAAATGGAAACTACATCATATTCCCTTCGGGAATATTCAAAACCTTATTTGGATTGCCAAGGTAAGGCGTTTGTTTTTATGAAAGGGAGTTTTTCTCCCGTAGCACATTGGCATGCTCGTGACGTCAATACTGCTTGTATTTTGTGTCTTGCATGGCCTTCTCAGTATGTGCTAGCCACGCGTATTGGTAGGTGTGTCTGTACCAACTGATGAGCCCAACGGCACACTGGGGCGAAACGCTGGCATTGTTTGAGCTAACCGGACCATTTTTATAATTTATTGATAATTCATCCGCTCAAATGGAAACTACATCATATTCCTTTCGGGAATATTCAAAACCTTAAATACAATAATATCCTGCTCACCGAATGTCCAAAAAAAAAAAAAAATGGAATAAGTTTTGTCGAACTGTGAAGAATAATATCAACAGATAATATCAACTTTCTATTAGCATAAACCAAGTAAACAGAAGACATGGCCTTCACCTGGCAACTTCAATGAAGAGAAACAAATTGATCATGTGGCATGCCAAGTTTGATTCAGAGAGCAGTGAAGGTAGGCAAGAATTTACCAATGTTTGGCACAGCTTTTGCTGTAAATAAGAAGGTAATCAGTGCAGTTGTAGACTTCTCTAGCCCATCAGAAACATCATCACTTCATTTCCTTTAAGAAAGGCTCTGAAAACTGGAAATAATTTTCACAGATATTATGTGACAAAACTGGAGATCGGTAAAGAAGTATTGGAGCAATACCACCAACAACTAACATTTCAATCCAAGAATTGGACTGACATTGCCTCCAAAATCCAACAAGCAGCCCATGTTTCACTCTTGACAGCTCAGTAGCAAAAACACAGATGGTGGAACGATACTTGTGACGGGGATGTGCACATAGAAATGGAACTCGAAGAAACAAGGAGATTTTAAATCGTTTTGTGACAGTTGGAAAGATGCAGCCCAAGTGGTCCGACTTGCAAGGCGATCACATGAGAAACCACACATGGAACAGGTTGATCACTGTTTCTGGAAGAATAATATAAGGGACTTCTATCAAACTTTAAAGTCCAATCTGAAAGGTTATCAAGCCCCGAGCATGTGCTTCAGAGATGAAAATGGAAAGTTAGGCATGAACTACAAAGGGAACTGTCGTATTTTGGCTCAGTACTTGAAGAAATTACTCAATTGTAATGAACCAAAACAGAGGCTACCCATAGGTCATCCTAGTCAAGTACTGTCCAACTCTCATCCACCTTCTAAGCCAGAAATTAAAATAATTATCGATGGCCTAAAGAATAATAAAGCAGCTAAAGAGGATTCAATTGTGGCAGAGTGCTAAAACTGATAAATGAAAATATTCTGAATGTACTACCGGAGGTCTTTCAGGAGATATGGCAAACTGGTGAGATACCCTCAGAGTGGCAATTGGCATTAATCCACCCCTCTCCATAAAAAGGTTGAGAAGAAAGACTTAAATAATTACAGAGGTGCAGTATATCAATAGTATCTGTTCCATAAAAGATCCTCTCTAAAGCACTCCAGAACAGAATTACGGACCACCTTGATTAGCAGATTGGGGAGTACCAAGCTGGTTTCAGAAAAGGACGTTCTTGCCCGGAATAGATTTTCAATCGGTAAAACATCAGGTATGAGACGATAGACAGGTATGACTGTGGTTTTATTAATTTACTTTAAGAAAGCATACGATTCAATTGATCGAGTCATTATTGAATATTCTGAAAGAGTTTGGGGAGGATGCCATGTGCAGAAATCTCATTAAGCACACTTGACCGGCACAGTGTGAAATTCATTGACGAGCTCTCGGATCCCTTTGCAATCAAAACTAGTGTCAGACAAGGCATGGACTAGCTCCAATCCTTTTTAACTGTTTCTTGGAAAAGCATCATTCGAGAATAGAGGAAGACACGGAGTTGAGAAGAAGGGAATGATCGGTTCGGACTAGGACCCAAACTGAAAGGGGTGTACGTTGATTACCTGGTGATTCAGAGCAGACATCGCAGAGATGCATCTCCTACATCTGATGAACCAAGGGCAAGCCCAAGGTTGTGTAAAGTTTGAAGGGGAAAGGGAAAACAAATCGAAAATAGGCTAGGCACACCAGTTAAGAAGAAGAACAAGCAGCTTAGATTCATTAGATTTATTTGATTAGACTTTACAATTGAACCAGCGCAATGAATAAGGGACTCCGCAACATTTTTGTCATCATCATCATCATCATCATCTTGTACAGTTTCTAGCCCCAGGCTGGGTCTGTTTGGAACATAAGCCTCGCCACTTAGTCCTTTCTTCCCACCACCTCTCCGTAGTTTTGTTTAAATCACGTTTTTGTTGTTTAAAAGCGCGCTATTGTGGGAATTTCGTCTAAATTTTATATAAGTGGTCCCTATTATCATGTGAACATTGTAGTTTACTCGTGTGGTGCTTCAGTGGTCACTGATAAGATGTATTGTGACATTTATGCCAATAAAAGTGGAAGAAAGAACCCAGTAACAGGTCTCAGAGCCCACTCGCTTACAGTATGTATTTATTGTGACTGGTGTCCTTACTCCATTGAATCGATGTCATCCCGGCAGTGGGAAGACACAGAAAGCCTTTCTTTAAATGGTTGAGAGTGGCATTCGAACCCCTCTCTCTTGTCATCACAAGCTCGAGTGTATCTCGTTCCAATAGAGAAGTGTCCAGGATATATGAACTAGGGGTGCAGAGGCGATGCTCAAGTTGTTTTAGGGGGTACGACTTAAAATGTGGTTCTCTTTTTCCAAGCCCATGGTATCAATATTATACTGATTCTTCTCTTTTGGGAGGGAAGAAGCACAAGTATATGACTGACATGATTTACGAAAGGTGGAGATGACAATGTTAATTTCGGAAACAGTGAGTCATAAGTCCTAAGAGTCCTAAGTAAGAACAGTGAGTCATTCGTGCATCAGATAGCGAGCGAGGTGGTTGTCAATGAGGTATCACATTCAAATGACATCCTCCTTATAAACTGCCCTGCAATGAAGAATACGTTGCGATAATGATGAAACCCACGACAACACAGATTGATGTGGAAATAAACATCTTGTCGAGCTTGTCATTCACATGTCTTCACACCTTTCTGGACTTAAAACAGAGATTTGAATCACTACAAGAACATGTTAAAATGTTTTCTTGATTACCCCCTCACATTATTGAGGGTGCCCTGAAGGGTGAGGAGGTATTGGATTCAGGTGCACTAGCATTCCTTAGCTCTGTCTCTGAATTCTAACCCTCATACGAGGATTAAAAATTCTCCATGGCAGAGCTGGAGATCGGACCTAAAACCTCACGATGCAGCTAAGAATATTAACATAATCATGCAATCGATGCCGCTCACTCAAAACTAAGGATATTAAATTAAATGTATATTAATGACTTAAAGTGACAATCTTGTACTGTGGTGTCTTCCCCTGAAAACTTGAGTATTTTCCAGGTGAGGGCCCTCCCTATAAAACGGAGCCTCGCAGAGACCGTGCCACGGATGGCTGGTCGCAATGAGTAACTGCCAGATTTATAGCATGTACCGATTACAACAGCAATTTGGGAATCCCTGGATGCAGTCATGGCATTTATTACATTCGTAGCTGGCAAGATACCTTGGTTGTGATACGTAAGACTTGTGGAGTACTGTAACCTACCTCATACCCCTTGAACATGGTTAGGTACAGAACAAAACTTCGAATATTCCTAGTGGAAACTTATCTTCTCAAGAAGAAGTCTTTTAGTCAAAGTGTTCGTAAGTTTCAGCTCCGTGCGATTTTTTATTGGGGACCCTGAAGCAAAAGGTATACAGAAATAATCCGCGTACTCTGGAGGCTCCCGAGAAGGAAATAACTGCACTGGTGCAAAATATCAGCGAGGATGAATTACAGTGAGTGTACCAAAACGTAATGTGTTGGTGAAGCGTGTGTTTAGAAATTGAAGGACAGCATTTCCATCAACTACTCTGATATTCATGCAAGTAATGATGATTATTAAATACATTAAAAGTGTAAATGTGATAAACTAGTTGGACGCTCCGCAGCTGCTAGTGCCAATGCCTTGCTCGACACGCTGTAATACACAGCGGCCCCGCCACCACACAGCCTTTGTGAGGCTCCGTCCTATTGGGAGGTCACTCACTGTAGCAACGAGGATTTCGATTATAGTAGAATGTTACTAAGACACAGTAGCTGTGAGTGATAAACGGATAAGCGTAGTATCTCCCCGTCCCTACGGCTCGGGTTGGATCCCAAGTAACTGTTGGGATGGTACCTAACATGCCATGGTCGTATTCTTCCCAATCCTAGCCCCAATTTCACGTGAACACACTAGCTCTCAACAAAATAAAGCACGGTATCAGAGTATTTCCACACATAGACTACGCAAGTACACGGGGCTGATGATACAATGTCCCAAGTTTCTAAATTAACCGACTTACTCTCTACATTATTAATATGGTTATATTCAAATATGTCATTACCAAATTGACGTCTATTAATAGGAGTTCTGGCATAAAGGCATACGGAGGTCCTTTTTCCACTCACCTCATTTGGTTGACTTGTGTTTTTGCTGGTATTTGACGTCTCTGTTGATTTTAATATGCTTCCCCAGCATATTTCAACATCTTTCTCTTCACATCCTTCCAATCTTGCGTATCACGTTTACGTTTGCGACCAATATTATCACCTTTGCTAGCTGATGGATAGAACTCCCCCTTCCCGATACCTGCCATCTTGAAATAACTGGTTACTTTTTCCTCGCGCATGGGATTCCAATTGCAGATATCTACCTATAGGAGGCAGTTGTATGCACACTTAACATATCATTTCATGCTACATGCAACCAATTACCTTTTTCCATTGCAATCTCAAAACAGACAGTGGTGGCGCGGAGTCTCTTAATCGTTGCGCGGGTTCAATTAACAAAATAGTAAAAGCCCAAAGTGATAGTTGAGCAGAAGCTCTGGACTTTTAAGGGTCAAGTTCAATAGAACAAGAAAGTCAAAACTATTGGGTAAATACCCATACATAACTATAGTTTAGAAATTACAAATATCTGAAGCAAAATGCTTAACAACAAAATTGTAACAACTAACAGGCAGAAACAAGCCTTAAGAGAAGGCCAAAATTACAAATTTTACCAATTACCGAGCAAACTTTGCTCAGAAGAGAAAGAAAGGGGAATTTATACTGAATTACAGAGACTGAAAAGCCTATAAAAGATATAGCCTATGCGGCCATTGCTGAGCCCGGATAAAAGGAAGTTGTATAGGCCTACTGACTTTACTTCACTTGAAGGTTATGGTATAACTGTAGAACAGATGAAGATTAAACAACATTTTTTGGTTTCTGGCAGACATTTTCTTGTAGGTTATGTTGCACATGTAAAATAAGACCGGGTTGGTCTAATGACGAAGTTTGAAAGTTCTACCTCACCTGGAGGAAATGCAAAACAGCAATGTTACACTAATGCTTCATAGCGATGTTAAGAACAGGAGAACAGCCCCAGTTTGGACATGGTTACTCTATGTAACCTAGAAGTGGCGACGATCCAAATTGTCTAAGCCAGAAGGCATGTTTTTTTTTATGTGCTAATAAGTGGAAAGCAGGAATTTATGTATTTATAGAAAAAATGCTTAAAATATGTACTGTATTTACATTAACAAAATATTTATTTACCTAAAAATCCGAGCCTTATTCAGAAGTCTTTGCTGTGGCTAATATGTTTATTTCATTGCAACGAGTTGCCATTGCACCACCTGTTTTGTGCATTGGCCGGAAAATACAAAAGGACCTAATGAGTTCGGAGGAGTATTAGGCAAACCACTTGAAACATGTCATGAGCTTCCAGTAGTTACGTATTCACCGATTGAGGACAACCTTCCGGACCTCGAAATGAAACAAGATCTAAGTACCTATCAAAAGTATTTACTTGAAATGTGTAAATCAATCTCAAGTGGAATCTGCCTCCCTGTTCTAGCCATGAAGCAACCAGAAAAGTTGGCACTTTCATGATGGCTGACATTGGCCAGTCGCATTCTCCGGTTGTATGTTGGAACAGAGAACCCTTCAGAAAACCTGAAAACCTTAACACGGTATGTAGTTAAGGTGTATGCTCCTCTCTGGTTTTACATTAAGCTGAAGCCGTCATGTGTAAATGGAGCCAAACAATTATGGAGACTGATTTCGTTTTCACGTTAACCTTTGCAGCGAACATCTCAAAGTAATCGACCCGGTTATTCAAAGAAATGGCTACTACGCTCACCCTGAAAACATGCAACTTGTATGTTAAGTGATGAGAGAAAACACATAAGAGAGTTAGGCTTCCGACGATTTTCAAGGCAAGGTCAGAACAGAGGAATGAGGGACGGAAGTTTGTGAGACCTAAACTAAACTTCAAAGCTGAAGATTCCATTGACATCAATTGGGATGATATAACAATCACACAAACACCGATAACAAAGCACGTAACTGATGAGGACTTAGCCAAGTAAGAGCAAGAGAAGATGGCCTGATGCATTCTATTGATTTTCCACGTTTTCCCTGTCATACACAAGCAGTGGAAAGAGTAATCAAGCTTTTAACAGAATCATCACTCTGTGTTTGTGGTCTAGAAGAAAGAAATGGATTTGTCAAAGCCAGAATTGCTTCACATAAGATGCCAAAACTTGAAACAAAGAAACACTTTACCTAAATTGTATTTGAGAACATTGAATATTGATTTAGCTTTGTTATAATGTTTTATTTGTCTATTATTTGCATTTTATGAATAAATGTGTGTTCTTATCTCAATAAGCTTTAGTCAAAGAAAAATCATCACAATATCATATCTACCCCTATCTTACTGACAAAGCCAAAAAAGTACATTAAAAAACATTTTATTTATTCATGTTTAAATAATGCCTAATAAGTGGGCCTATAAAATGATGGACAACAAATTGTATTTATTTTTTGCATTATGTTAGGCATAGTTTTAATGAAATTGAAATAATAAACATAAAAAACCATCAATAAAATAAAAAATAAAATTCTAGAAAATTTGAAAATTTAAAGACAAAAAATTATGTTCAAGTCTTTGGGGCACCTCAAGATGTGGTTCTATCACAATAAAACTTTGTAGAATAACTTATCACATAAAAAGACAAATTTTATTCACTAATAGAATGTGTAATACAGAAAACTATTTTTTGCCCTATAGCAACGTTCCACCCTAATATACAGTTCACCTAAAACTTTCTTTTCGGCTTCTGGAAAGTTTTTTTGGTACAGGAAAGGACCAGCATAGTCAACACCAGTAAGAGCAAAGGATTTGCCAGGAGCAGAACGAGAAGGAAGGAAGGTCAGCCATTAGTTGCTTTCATGCAAGCCATTGATGAGCCAATACTGTTCTCATATTGAGCAAAGTGAAGTTCTAGTACCAACATTCAATTGTTGATAGTGAAATTGACAGACAATCAATAAAGTGACTTGATGTTCAGAGTGGAGAATAATAGGACGCTTTTTTTCTTCAGAATAGTCAGCCAAAGCAAGTCTACTTCCTACTCTAAGTAATCCATTTTCATCGAGAAATGGACACAGAGTCCACTGTGTTTGTTAAGAGATTGGCCTTTAGACAAGATATGAATCTCAAAAGGGAAAATTTCATGTTGAGTAAGACAGAGTTTTGGTAATAGCAAGTTGAAGTTCAAAAGTACAGTAGTAAGAAAGGGTTAAGGAACAAATTACCAAAAATTTCCACCTAAGCAAATATGCTACAACGCGCACAAATTTTTTGAAAAGAGGAGTACTGTTGCAAGAGAAAGTGGAGTAGAAACAACAAAACCAGAAGCAGCTTTACGAACTTCAGGAACGTTTTTCAAAACTGAAGGTAAGTTTGAGGGCCAGTTAGAAGGTTCTTCTAAAAGCCAAGAAGGGCCGTGCCAGTACAAGTTGGACTGGGCTAATTAGATGGCAACCACTAGAGATTATGTCAGCAGGATTTTCGTTGCCAGAGACATGTTTCCATTGAGTAGGTCTAGAAAGTGTTAGAATTTTTGTGACACGGTTGGCAACAAATGCATGGGAGTCTTAGCAATCCAAGCTAAGGCAATAGCATAGTCGGTCCAAAACAAGTATGGAGAAACTGACATTTCAAATTCTCCTGAAGTTTGTCAGCTAATTCAGCAGCTAGCAAAGCAACACCAAGTTCTAAACGAGGTAATGAAACAGGTTTTAAAGGAACTACTTCAGATTTAGCACAAATTAGGTGTAAGTCAATATACCATCTTTTTGGAAGCCTTCATAGGGAGGTTATGGCTGTCCTTGAGAAACTTGATCACTTGGAAATGGGCAAAACTACTTGAGAATAATTTGCCAGATGAGTTATTCTACAAAATATTCACTGCTATTTAATCTTACAAAACCAGCTGCGGTAGCCAAGAGCGCTAGCTGGAATAGGGAGAGCGTGGGTTTAAATCACACCTCGGCCATCCTGAAAATGGTTTTCATGGTTTCCCATTTTCACCACTAGGCAAATGCCGGGACGGTTCCTTTCAATAGGTCCACAGCCGATATCCTTCCAAAATCCCTTCCCTGACCTGTGCTGAAAATAAAATAAATGGTCATTGACTGCATTAATTAAATTATATTTAATGTTATAAAATGGTATCTATGCTTTGTGTTTTTATGTATACCCTTTTTTTTATTTCTTATGTCTCAAGAAACATATTTTTCATTTCAGGTGTAAGGAATAAGGGGTTTTAATATGATGGCCACTGCCTTTCAAGAAAATGGAATCAGATCATTGTCAAATGGGAGCCTTGGCATTAACATGCAGGATCAAACAAGTCTAGGCCACAATGTGGTGGAGCAGACAAGTTTACCTTCTGGAGAGCAGCTTGAACAACAGTCAGAAGAGGTCCCATCTGCAGAGAGTGCAGATACACCAGAAATAGACATTGTTATTAACAATGTGGTCTGCAGCTTTAGTGTCAGATGCCACTTGAATCTCCGTCAGATTGCTTTGAATGGTGCAAACGTGGAGTATAAACGAGAGAATGGGGTGTGTACCAAGTTTTTTTTTTATAGGTTGCAGCATGCAAGATATATTGTGTTCTAGTCTCAAAGTGTGTTAAGTAGAGCCCATAACTAATGGTTTTCCTGCATGTATGCAAGTAATATACATCATTTTGCTGAATTGGTGTTTAAGAATGGTGTAAGTAATAATCTCAAGATATCTTGGTTGTTTCTCAACTTTGTGGTGTGGCATGTTAACATTACAAAGTTATTATGGTCTTGAGAATAGGATGCTGTATGAAATGATTACCTCTATCATGAAATATATGTAAATATACTTGCAGACCCTAATGGTTATAAATTATTGGGTGTCCAATTTTATGCAAGGTCTGGGAAAAGTTATATTGTTGTGCCAAATGTTTGAAGTACTAATTTCTTGAAGTACACAAGGTTTTGCATATTTCTAGAATCAAGTAACACTTGCAAATTTCATGAAATAGCATCTAATATTAACCTGAACCAGTACACATTTTGCACTATCCAAGGTGCAATGTAAAATTAAATACTTTAAAATGTAATGCTTACTGGTCCAATATTAGCATTTGAGAGTATCGCCCATTTTTATATGTTTGCTTATTTTATAAAATCTGCATACATAGAATGGATCATAGTTTGCCTATATCGTAAGATTAGCCATTTGAAACATGTTGACTTGACATATACAGGGGTCTGGTGTGGAACCAGGAAGGTCCCGAGAAATGTAAAAAAAAAACTTGTATTCAACATATTACACACCTACAGTATATTGACGTATGCAGCAGGCACGTGGACAACAACTAAACGGGTGGAAAGTAGAATCCAGGCAGCTGAGATGAAGTTCCTTAGAAGTATAATTGGGAAGACTCGCAGAGATTAAATTAGAAACAAGGAAATTTTTTAGAAAACGGGATTCCCAAAGTTACAAGACAAGATCTAGATCAGTAAACTAAAATGGTATGGACATATGATGCGAATGGGAGAAGACGGAGTCCCGAAGCGATTATTTACTGAGAAAGTTGCTGGAAGGCATCAAAGGGGAAGGCTGAAGATGAGGTGGATGGATAGAGTGAGGGAGAGCATTGACAAAACAGGAGGGAACGTAGAAGATATACTGGAAGGAGGGCGAGAGTGGTGGAGAGACTGAAAAGTATGGAGGTCCTTGATTCACACCCCAACCCAGATTACTGGAACCGGGAAATGAAGTTATACAGTTACCCTGTATCCTGTGAAATTAATAATTCTCCACAACTCAGGATTGATTTAATTTGTCTTGAGTATCCCCGAGGTATATTTTTATTCTTCACATGAAGTTTTGTTGTCTCTATGATTACATTATATTATGTTACATGTGTATGCATCTTCAAATATAATTTCTTAATGAAATGTTTAGTACAAGCTAGGAAATTTCACTAATTCAGAGAAGCCCATTGAAAATGACCCGAGATGTCCTTTAAAGTACCGCAATGAAATGTATTTTCAGTAACCACAACTATTTCCTCTACCACTGCCCAAAACTGTCCTTGCCTATGTTCTTGATCTCTTCTGTGTTATCGTAGAAATCCGTTGCTAAATTGTTAAGAAGTTTGTCATAATTTGGCAGGTATTGTTCTGATCCTTCATCAGCTATGTTACACAAAAATGGAAACTGGATTTATGCCTACATCCAGTCTGACTCTAATGCAGCTTCATGCATTTATTTTTAACAATAGAGAGATAAACAAATGTTTGGAATCTCGATTGAAGGTTGAAAATTTTAGGAAACTTATTAGAAATGGCTGAAGGTTTGCGAATTTTTGAAACCCTTATGTTAGGGATTAATTTCCTGTGTCAGCTGTACAAAAGCTTCTGAAACGTTAGTGTCTAGTACTGTTGAGTAATTAAATAGGACACTTTAAGGTAAGGAATGTACCCATTGTCTGGTAATGTTTTAAGGCTTCTGCCTGCTTGTATGTCAATAAATCCATTTTTGTAGCTAGTATGTGAGCATTCCGCTTGTGAGCAAGAACCAATGTCTACTTGTAACATGACGCTTTGAATAAATTTTGCGGTGCAGAAAGAAGTTGTCCTTTTCTGAAATTAACCTTGTTTGCCACTTCTGAATTGTAGTGCACAGTTTACAACATTCTCACTGAATATTCCTCTCTCCATTTAAATACTTTATGACATGATAATGCACCTTTATGGTATCTATTATTTTTGGGGAAAATCTTGTCCTTATGTTGGAACTGGTGATGTAAGGTAATATTGTGTATCCAGCTGTATTGATTATCTATTTCTTTCACACAGCATCATACTTGGTTGGTATTGGTGCGATATGACGTAACATTTTGTCACATGTATTAATGGAAACTTCAATTTTTACCTAATTGAAGATGTTAAAGTGATAACTATATTATTTTTACTAGATGGGTGATACGTTCCAATTACTCAACAAACTACATTCTTTTTCACTCTTGCTTTACATTAAAGTTAAGACTTCACACAAGTACGTTTCTACCTCTCCTTGAGATCTTGAAACCCTATCACAATGTTTTGAATGGATTAACATGCTAAGAGGGATTTTGAAATTCCAATGATAAATGTATCATGATCTTGTTATTTATGCAAATCACCAAATCCTGTTACCATCTCAGAACACATTCCTGAAATTGCTGTGGCCTTTCGGCAAGAGTAATATACAGCATATCTTCAGGAAAATCCATATCTGCTTTCTCAAAAATGATAATTGCAGAATGACAACAATGGGATGTCTTTTCATACCTTTCATGTTTTTAACCACTGATCACAATTTATGGTCTCAGGGTGACCAGCCAACCTGGACAACCAAGAAAACATTGATTGCACTTGTACCTGGCCAAAAACCCTGACATTAGAAAAGAAACTTGGAAACTGTACTATTTTCAAGTTGGACAAATTTTAGTCTTTTTTCTTTCTTTTCACTTCATCATTAAAATCCACTGTATGTATTGGTGACGATGTCTGCAATCTTATTCTACTCAAAAAAGATAGTATATTGGCTTTCACGGCCCGTGGATTAAAACTGAGCAATTTTTCTAGGTTTGTGCCTCTTTTTGTGTGGGGTTTCGCATAGGAACACCGAGCTGACTCATTGGCAGGCTCTTGGTGTCCATGCCCGTCTTTCTTATTTTACTTGATTGGTGTAGCGGCTAGCATTCTTGACTGTCGCCCCAGAGGTCTGGGTTCGATTCCTGGCTCCGCAAAGAAATGTAATTCTCATCTGAGGGCTGGAACGGGCTGCACTTAGCAAAACTAAGAAGAGGTGGGTTTGATTCCCACCTGTCATCTTGGAAGTAGTTTCACACTTCTACTCCAGGCAAATGTCGGAATGGTTCCTAACTTAAGCCATAGCTGTCTCCTTCCCAATCTTCACCTTAATAACAAAAACACACACTAATACAATCATCACAATAACACAGGTTATCAGACAAAAATTACACACACACACACACCCAAGTACACGGGGCTGAGTGACCAAAATGTCAAAGTCCCTCAAGTGAAACTGCTGGTTTCTTAATATCAAATATCAAAGATTTTCATTGCAATGTGTGTCCCCTTTAATGTCCTAAATTGTTTTTGATTTTTTTTATCACTTTCGTATGAACCTCCATTTGCATAGGTTTAAGAACATCCAAAATTAACATGATGAAATCCATGTATAAGGTGCAAAAAAAAATTAGGACATTTTGGAAACCAGGAGACAAATTTTGCTTCTGACCTGGCCACCCTTGGTCTAGAGCAGGGGTTCCCAACCTGGGGGGGGGGGGGGTTTGTCAAGGGGGGCGTGAAGTGATTTCTGAATTAAGTTTTTTAACTCTAATATTACTATTTTGTAAAATAAACATTTTTCGATTCTCTCCAAGTGATTGTCGCACCAAGTCAATCGTTCAAAAGCACTGGTAATTGCCAACTGTCGGCACAAACCTGCGGAGCCGCGAAGTTGGAGGTGAAATGAGGCATTTGCTGTGTTGTAAGGAGCAAAATCATACCAATTTTATCGTCTCGTTGGCATATATTTTTGATTTCTTTAAAGCTTTGAACAGTTTGAACTTAAAGCTTGAAGGCAAAAACTCCAATATTATGCATTCCTGACAAAATATAGTTATGGAAACGCTGGCTTCAGTTGAACAACTTCTCATCCTTTCACCGCCTTAATGACATTATGCCGGAAAATGAACGTGATCGTAATAAACTTAGGTGTAAACTCAGTCACATTTGGATTCCCTGGCACAAGAATTCAACTTCTACTTTCCTGATATCTCGTCGGAAAAATGGTCCTGGATGTTAACAAGAAATTTGTTTGCCATTGAATTTGATGCACTGCCAGCACAGCTTCAAGAAGAAGCCATAGATTTGAAGTGTGAATCATAGCTAAAAGATGATTGTAGTTCGTGGCACATTGCCAAAATGTCAGGAGAGAAGAGCTAGTAGTCTAGCACGAGCAGAGAAAGAGAGGTGGTATGGCTCTGTCTCACTGTACGTTGAACGTGCTCTTTTACCCACCCTCTTATGCGTTCTCCACTCGAGCAATTATTATTCTTATGCCAAAAATATCAAATGTTTCAATTATGAATTATTTAAAATGTTTTTTTAATGTCAAATTTGTCCAAAACTTGCTATCTAGGGGTGGCTTGTGATCTGTGCATGGTGTTTAACAGTGGACATTGAGTGCAGCATGCCTGTGACATAATTTCCACTTTTTTACTTCATTTGGCATTGGTAAAGCCTCGACATGTGAAGTTTTGTGATCTTTGACTTCCACATTATTCAGCATTCAATGTTGACCAGGCTTAGCCTTTCTATTGAAAATAATTCAATTATTTAAACATTCTGATGTATATATGTTTCAAAACTTTTGTTTTTCAGCAACATCACATGTGAAAAGATATAGAAAGCAAACCAAAACATGATTTGAAGAAATGTTTTTAAAAATTAAACAGACATAAAACACCATCCAAAATTAGAAAATGTCCTGATAAGTCTTGATAGTAATAAAGAAGAAAGTTTTAAAAATGTTGAAGTTGTTAAAACCCACACCTGTTGAAACTTGCGTCATAGAAGTCGTATTGTGTAAAATCCTGATTCGTAGTAGTAATCCATAGAAGGCTACAATTGTTGAGTTTAATACTTAAGATTAAATGTGTCAAGACTTACAAGAACATTTTCCTGTTTCGGACAAAGTATTATTTTTTTTTAATTCTTGGAACTTTTCTTAAAATTTTGTTTTGGTTGCTGTATCTTTTTACATATTTTTTGATGCTGATGAAGAACAAAAATTGTTGAAACATGTACATTTAGGAAAGCATTGAACGGATGTTTCAGGAAACTATTCCTATTCTTTAGTATCGGCTTGAAAGGATGCAGCAAATGGACACTATCATGCTCAACTTTGAACCTTTCTAGTCAAGGCAACCACTTTTCATTAAGGGTAAGATCACCTTGCTGTTCTGCCCCTGAATACAACCATCATAATCATCCCCTCTTCAAATATAAGATCTCATGCAAGAGCAAGTGTAGTTATTTGACACCTCTCTGTATAAATATAATATATGCCTCCCTGGTATTTAAAAACTATGATAGGATTATAACTCCCCAGTCCTCTTCACTACTCACTGTGTCTATCTTTAGTTGGTCCAGCCATAGTTTATTTGGTCGCCCAACAGGTCTCCTTCCACTGACTGTGTTCCATGTTTGCATGTGGTGTTCGAATGCCTGGCATTCTCTTTACATGCATGAACCATTAAAGTCTTCAAGGGCTTAGTATTTCTTTCAGTGTTTGCTCCACACTCAAAGATTAGAGGAAGAACAAAATGGGTATAGACCTGTAAACAAAGCTAAATCATAGTGTCCACAGGCAGGAAAAGTCAGGAATTTCGTTTTTAATCAGGAAAGGTCAGGAAAAAGTGTGAAAAAATGGCGTGAGTCAGGAATAAATGGCGAAAAGTATTAGAAAGTCAGGAATTTTATATTAACCATACAGTATTTTGTGTTTTAGAGCCATAATTTTGATGTTACTAGTTCAACTAATCTCTGAAGATAAAAAGCAATAACTCACTGGACATTATGGTAATTTTCCATTTTTACAGTGCATCATAGTAAAAACCTCTTTTACCTACTTTTTGTATGCTTTTTTTGGCGTTGGCGTAGGGATGTGGCAACCCCATCATTATAGTTTAGCTTATTAAGTACTTCGATTTATGTATTATTGCATTATAATTTACTTTATTTTGTATTTTAAATGAATAAAGAGGCGAGCATTGGGGCAGCTATGGTGATGGTGGAGGTTGCAAATAAAAAATATATATATTTGCTTAATAAACCTTTTTTCCGATGTTACGATGACTTCGTGAGTCAGGAATTTTGTTGAAAAATGGTCAGTAAAAGTCAGGAAAATTGACATTGAAAATTCTGTGGACACCTTGTAAATGACCCCGATGTCCAAGCCCCTCAAATGAAACAACTCTTTTAATTACTTAGCAAAGGTTAATTTAAATCTAAAAAATACAATTCGTTCCAAAGTTTTAAAAGCAGGGAAGATCAAAAATACACTGTAGGGATTGTTTCACAGTCTGTTCAACACTAACCAACGTCCAAGTGCTAAGTAAACTTTTGTTCGCTGTGTTTAAAGAACTTGAACCTATTGTGGGTCTTGGTTTAGTTTTTAAACTTACTTACTTACCTAAGTGTACATGTGACTTATGATGAGAATTAATTACTCAACATAGCACATGCATTTCAGCCTTCAACCACTGAACAAAAGAGATGAAGTTTCCGGGAGTTGGCTGTGTACACGACGAGAACACTACTTCCAAATGCATCTGCATTTCACAGGCTTTTAAATTCGTGTATCTTAATATTTATTTTAAAATCATCCTAATGTTAAATTAATACATTTCAGTGAAATAACAACATGGTAACACGTAGACTCGGTGATATAGAAAAGAAACTATTTATCATGAACTTTTACCATACGCCAACTCATAAGCCAAGACACGCTATGCTCCACATTATGGCCAATCTTCAGTTTATGCTGCTGCACCCAGTTCCCACAACACAATATTATTACTTGTTCACATGCTGGGGTGGACTGCTTATTTGGTGATTGACTAACGCTGACACCTGCTAACTAGAGGAAGAATCCTGTATCTATGTCTCCCTCCTGAGGATTGAATCATTTCTCATTTTAAGCAAGGAAAATTTCAGATCTATAAAATCACATTTGGAGTGCTTCCAAGTATTAATCGCCCCTGGGCTTCATTATGGTATGGGCTGGCATCAGTTCAAATATCGGGACTGAGCTAGTCTTATTGGGGAATGGTGCTTTGCACTTATACTGTACATTATGAAAATCCTTTCAGACTGTTTTCTTCAAGGCTTCATTTATTAAGGATGATTTTCATGACCATATATGGCCCAGATTATGATGCAGTACATTTATGAAATGGAAATTCAGATGCTAATTTGGTCAGCATACTGTCATGATCTTAACTCCTTGGGAGCCTGCTTGGAACATTGTAGTGTGGAATGTTTGAAATGTTTCTGAAAACTTCAAGACATGATTATTGGTAAAATGAGAGTGCATACCCTCATCAGGAGCTTGTCTCAAAATTTTGAGGTTGTGACAATAACCAGAGGCAACACCCATTTCTGAGCATACCTGTAGGAGCTAAAAGGTATGCCATGAATAAAAACTCACAGGAATAAAACTCGGGCTCTTAAGCAGATATTTGCCTCTAATTTGTAAATTAACGAACTGAGATTAACTTAATATTAATTTGCATATTGCACTGCATAAAGGAACCAAGGGCTCAAAATGACTCGTGGATATGTGAAATTTAGAACATGAGTAGTGTTTGAAATGAATTAGTGAAATCTTGCATTAAGAGTGCAATAACTTGTAGTGACACTTTAGAAATTAAGGTGTTTCATTGAATTTCGAATGGGTTGATAACTCCATATTCGTGGCTGCTTTTAGGAGATTGTTTATCACCATAGTATTCTACTATACTTCAGAGTATTTTCTTAGCCTGCTGAGTTACAGGACTGTACTGACCTCTGCAAATGCGAGCAGGTCATTTGTAAGATAACCTTTAGACTCCTGGTTTTCTCTCTCGGGCAGTAGCCTCACAAAGCTGATGTTTCATTCTAACCCGTATGTCCTTTAAATGAGTACTCTACCTCTTTTTTTTTAGCTAATAGTGTGTTGGATTCAATTGTTTCGTCTTTTAAACACTTACTTTAACACACACTATGCCATAACAATTTCCTAATGATCGTGTTGGAAGGAAAGGTTTTAGGGGAAGAGGAAGACCAAGGAAGAAGTATCTGCATTGTGTGATGGACAGACTTAAGTTTTCCAGGAATGCTGATTTGAAACGTTCAGCAGAGGAGAGACAATTGTGGTTGCAGCGACAAGGCCTTGGTTTCAGGATATGATGATGACTTTTAATCAAATACCAACAGGATATAGCACCAGAAGATGTTAAAGCAATGAGTTTGTCAATAGTGACTGTTGAGTTAATAATGTGTTTTGTCAGGTACTTGGAAGAAAGTAATCAATGAAAAGACATTTCTACTTGACCTGCATTCAAAGTTGTCCATACCCATAGTTAATGAGAACAATGTTCCACAGCTATATCTTTTGCAGATAAAACACAGATCTGAAGTTAATACATTTTTGGTTTGTGTTTGTGAGACATTCCATGGAATAATAATTTTTGATCATTTTTGGAAAGGACACATCATCATCATCATGATCATTGGTTTGCAGTCCTAAGACTGGTCAGTTGCCATAAAAACATGTCCAGATCGTCCTGTCATTTGCCACTTCCTTCATTGAATTATAATTCTGTGCTTGGGTGTCGTTTAGCATTTGTTTAAGGAAGGTATTTCTAGGTCTTCCTCGTGGATTTTTTCCCTCAATGAACCCTTCTGCCACAGTTCTCATTAAATTGGAGTGGCGCATTGTGTGACCCCACCATGCGAGACGACGTTTACGGATTGTGCGTAGGATTGATCTCCGTTGGTTCACGGTGTCGAGAACCCTTTTGTTCGATATCCTGTCTCTCCATGTCACGTTTATCATCTTACGATAGTACCACATCTCAAAGGCTTCAAGACGGTACTTTTCATTTTTATTTAGTGGCCACGTTTCACAGGCATACAACGCAACTGTCCATACAAAAGCATGTAGCATTCTCATTCAGAGGGAAAGCTTAAGCCGACTGGTATACAGTAATCTCCTCTTTTGCATAAAAGCTAGTTTTGCCTGAGCAATGCGGCATTTAACTTCAGTGGTGCACCTTCCGTCCTCTGTAATCTTTTGACCTAGGTAAGTGAAGGATTTGACTTGTTGTATGTTTGAGTTATTAATCTTTATTCGAAGAGGTTTAGGGAGTTTTGAGACTGTCATGCATTTGGTCTTTGAGGTGTTTATTTTCATGCCGTATTTCTGCACCGTTGATGCAACTCTTGACAACATTGCCTGCAAAGTAGATGGGCTACCAGCTAGAATGGCCTGATCATCTGCGAACTTAAATTACATTTATGGGAATTCCATTGATCTTCACACCTAAACCTGTGTGTTCTAAAGCTTCTGCCATCATCAACTCACCAAAAGCATTAAACAAAATTGGGGAGAGAGGACATCCTTGTCTTACTCCTTTTCTGATAGGAACTGGATTAGTAAGACCTTCTCTTAAACGTACAATTGCATTTTAACCATTGTAGAGGTCCCATATGAGTGTAATGAGTTGTTCTTCGACTCCTATGTTCCTTAATAATGGGAATAGTTTATGCCAGGAAACTCTATCAAATGCCTTTTCATAGTCAATGAAGCATATATACAGATTTCGGCTCCTGCTCATCATACGTTCTCCGAGGACTCTTTAAGAATGCCAATGGCATCTCGGGTACCAACTCCTCGACGGAAACCAAACTGTGTTTCTTGAATGTAGCCAAAGACTGCCCCTTCTACTCTTTTCTTTATGATTTGGATCATAATTTTGGATGCATGAGGAACCAAACTAATTGTTCTGTACATACTGCAGTTGGTTGCATTTGCTTTCTTTGGTAAAGGGACCATGATGGAGTTTCGAAATTCAGATGGCCAACGTAGATTGTTTGCGTTAAGTCATAGAGTTTTTCATTAATTATATCACCAGCAGACTTGATTAGTTCACTAGGGATGTTATCGATGCCTGGAGCTTTCTCATTTGGTAATGACCTCATTGCCAACTCAAATTCACTTTTAGTCACAGATAAAGGTGCAACTTGTATGTGACACATACATATATATTATGATGTTTGAAGCCATTTGTCAGTGTTGCCTTAGTAAACGAAGTTTGATGTTTTTCAGTCGGTCAATGTGATTGTACCCAATTGTGATCCTGAAAAAAAAATTACATGAGATTAATAAATACATTTATTAATTTATTTATTAATCTTGTGTAAAAACATCAAACTTCGTATATATATATATAAATTGGCTGAATCACCTCCGAGTAGAATCTGTCACTGTATAGTAGCCTCACTTTCCTGGTTAACGACCGGCGACTCAAACGTTAAGCATTAGCACGAGCCGACAATAGCCATTATTTATGGCTGACAAATACCTGACCTGACGGTTCTTGACCAATAAGTCGCTTCCTCCATCTGTTCACGAGAAATGCAGACATGGTGTTGCCGCCAGTCCTATCTACCTGCTCACCGGCCTTAAGCCGTGAATGCCTCGGCACCCCGCAGCTATGAAATGTAAACATCCGTCCAGCTAGGTTTCAAAGCCGGTCATTATCGAGGAAAGTGAGGCTACTATACCCAGATATGTGATCAGCCTATTGTGACATTGGTTTTAGAAATGAAAGGTAATCAAAATCCTTTGGTTCAGATTTCACGTAAGAAAGGAGGTTCCATGTCTCGTCAAACTCCAAGCTTCCTTCTTGTGGCATTGGAGAACTGTGGATATCAGTTGATGAAACAACCAATGCATGAAGCAAACTTAAATTCATTGGTGGACAAAAGGAATGGATCACTTTGGAAAATCAACATTGTTAAACATTAATATTTAGAGAGAATTGTTACATTATGGATATTTTTATAACCTTACTAGCTGAAGTACCCATGCTTCGCTGCAGGTCATAAATAAATTAAAATGTTAAGGTGACAGTTAAAACAGGGGTTAGGCGAGGTGATGCTTGGAGGGAGAGTAAGGATGGAACATCTTGTCCAACTACACCGCTCGGCGTTGACCGTGTTTTATAGCACAAATTTAGGTTTTACTCACTGACCGTTGGAGATACACGAAAAGTGATAAGAAACTTTCGGATAGAAAATTAAATTTTAAACCTCGTATATGTCATCAAAATTTTGCTATTTCTTAGCGTTCTCTTTTTTTTTTTAATTTGAAATGGAAATATGAAAGTTTGTAACCAAAGGGTGTAGTGTTGTCACTAAAAAATGGTCGCCATCTTTAAATAGTGCTAAGTATCGAAATCATAAGTAGCCTATATGTTAACCAGGTAAATCAGCTACTTCCACGTGAAATTTCATGTAAATCGGACAAGTGGTTCTTGCGTGATTGAGTAATACACAGTCACACACATCTCATTTTTATATATTAGTATAGATGAAACTGCGAGGAATATGTTTAGAGATCGTAAGAACAACTTTCCATCCCTAAGTGCTGGGCACTCCTTTTTTCATTGGCTATTAATAAAACCTTCCCAGTTATTCATTATTGGGGCGGAAGCTATGGATAAATAATCAGTGTGGCGCAGTGTCACCATTGTACCTCTTTCTTTGTCTTTCTCTTTCACACTTGGCATGTTAAGATGCTTCTTAGCCCACAAGACGTTGCGAGAGCAGTGGTGTTGATTAATGATTGACACAAAGCATTCATAATGCAGCTAATGCCATTGGTGCATCATATGAAAACATCCCGCGAATTGTAAGACGATTCCATGAACTTGCTGCCTACCACACATGACTGATCTCTCAAGTCTTTTGAGACTGCCTAACTAACACCATCCTGGCCAGAAATCGACTCAAAGCAGTAAAAAAGTCGCTGTGACTGCGAGCACCGTCAGGCGAAACCTCGAGAAGCCAATTTGACCTCAAGAATGCCTTCAACTGGTTCCCCTAGCACCAAGCAGCTTGATTACAGTTTGGGTGCTAACATCGGATTTGGAATGTGGTGCAATGGTTAAGAGTGCTGTTCACAGATAAGTCACAATTTTGTCTCCAGTCTCCTGTTAGTCAGACTGGCTTAAGGGGTAGAGTTCTTGGCTGTCATCTCGGAAGTGCTGTTTCGATTCCCAGCTTTGCCAAGAAATTTTAATTCTGGTGCGAGGGCTGGAACGGGATACACTCGGCCTCGTGGGGTAAAACTAAGAAGAGGAGGGTTCGATTCCCACCTCAGCCATCCTGGATGTGGTTTTCCCCACTTCTACTCCAGGCAAATGCTGGGATGGTTCCTAACTAAAGGCCACGGCTGCCTCCTTCCCAATCCTGTCCCCAATTTACAAATACATACACTAGTACAGCCATCACAATGACTCATGTTATCATACAAAAATGCTTGGGGCTATATGACTGCTATGTTGTAGCCCCCAAAATAAACAACCACCACCAAATGTTGGTTGAGAGAGTGGAGAAGGCCTAGGGAGAAATATTAATCTTTCAACATCTCCAAAGGCCAGTGTTTGGGGGTGGTTCCATCATGTTATGGGCTGGTATCAGCTTTGAGGCTCAGATGGAGCTTTTCATAGATAGGGATGATCTGATGTACACCATTACATTGTAGAGGTGTTGTCAGAGCGTATGATATCTTATGCTCCCTTCATTGGTGAAAACTGTAATGACATTGTCATAGATTACTTTTTAGGGGCAGATGACCTTGTAGTTCTGCCCCTTAAAAGCAACTACTACTATATATTACTTTTTGGAAAAATCTGAAGAAAAGAACAATGATAATACAAATGAAGTGTGCAGAGCACAGGTTAACTTAATTTTATAATAATAAGTTGTGGGAATGAGGAATAAACTAGGTTTAAGGTAAATTAATACATTTTTTGATGTTATAAAATGATCTTTTTTTCTTTTTTTTGTTGTTCCACCAGTGTAAATGACAGTTCATGGTCTAAATAATCAACAAATCTTGAAAACCTCTCTGAAGTATCTGAAAATAATAATCTAGCTTGTGCTTCTTTGATCAGCTGTAATTTAGTATTGTTGTAAGGTGCTTGATTGAGTTGGTTACATATGCAGCTGTGTGTAGGGTGAAATCAGCCAAGTTACTGGCCGACATTAAAAAGTAAAGTTTAAACACCTAGAAGGAATTGCGGGAATTACATGAAACCAGCTCTAGTACGCTAATGGCCCACCTCTAACGTGGATGCCACAGCTGTAATATGGGTGGGCATGAATGCATTCAGGGTTAGTATGGTATCCTGCAGCATATCTCGTCACATTTGCTGCAACTGGCTATCAAGATCTTATGTACTCTGTTCCTGCAGTTGACATCTTAGATGTTTCCAAGACATGTTCGATTGGTGACAAATCTGGTGTTTGGGCAGGACAAGGAAGTGGGGCTGTCCTTTGCCACCCTTGCTGTATGCTGTCAAGTGTTATCCTGGTGGAATTGACCACCTGGACGCCCTGCCATGAGTGGCAAGACATATGGCCGAAGAATATCATGCACATATCACTGCACCTTTATAGATCCTTATATCACTACTAGGGGTAACCAACTGTTGTGCGATGGACCCCAGACCATCATGCTAGTAGTGGAGGCGGTGTGATGCACCACAGAAAACTCTGGATTAAGGTGTGCACCACAAGGTCGCCAGACACAAAAGTGGCCATTGTCAGAGCACAAAGAGAACCTGGATTTGTTACTAATGACAACCAGGTTCCAGTCTGTAATAGCCCAGGTTTCTCGAGTTCAACACCTGCAAATGGAGGCTACATTGGGTGGTTGTCAGTGGCAGGACAAGCAAGTCGGTGCTTCAGCTTAGCACCTGGAAATAGTGCAAGCCAACATGAGCCTCAAACGATTTCTGGATGGCAATCGCCAAAGCAATTGGATCCATACGTGCTTCTCAAATGACCCAACAATCCTCTCTCCTGGTGGTCCATCAAGGGGTGTCCTGCTCGCTCACACATCCCATACTCCCAGCCTGCCTTAACAGTGTGATGATGAGAAAGGCTGGTGGGAGATTTGCCGTACAATTATCCAGCCTCGCGCAGTCCAATAATGTATCCCTTAAATGGGTAAATGCACTACAAATGTGTCTTAGGGACATGTCGAGTGGTCAACGAAGTTTATGCAACCAGGAACTACAGTTCACTACTTTCGAGTAGTCTGTGTGTGCCCTTTTACAGATCTTGAATGGGGGATGTGCACTGCCTCTGATTGTGAGATCATTCAACTAATCACATTCCTACATTAATCCTATGACCATCCGCCTGAGATGTAACTGTATTCCAAAGTGTGTGGCAAACAGACATTTCCTGCTTGGTACGTTTTTTTTTTTTCAGCCTGTGTATTTTACCTCAATCTTATTCTCAATATTTGTTTGACCTTAGGCTTCCATTGAGCTGCTAGTGAAATATTTTCTCATTCCAATTGTTAACTATTTAATTACAAGCAGATAAAATAAAGCACAGATATCAACTTGGATAATGCTACCCTCGTGAATGGTCCTACGCATGCAGTCATGTTACCTCAAGTGAGATTTATGTCAGCACTCCTTTCCACAGGGCTTCTTTTACTTCTTGTACTGTATGGATCCAAGACATGGAGATTAACAAAAATGATAACCTCCAGGATGCGGTTTGAATCCATAGGTTTTATTGATGTCAACAAAAACTGCATGGAAGCGATATGACCATTCAGCACAGCCCCAATATTATACACAAGGTGATGATGAGGATAGCTTTACTCATTTGGGCGGTATACTTGCTATAGGTGCAGAAGTTGCTCAGGAAGTCTTGTAACATATTTGAAATGTAAACGGCATCATAATGCAGGTCCATTCAGTATGGGGGGCATGGTGGCGCAGCGGTCAAGTTGTATGCCTCTCACCAAGGCGGACCGGGTTCGATTCCCGGTCACTGCATGTGAGATTTTCGAAGTGAAATGCCATATCCTGCGGTTTGGATTCCACGTAAAAAGGAGGTCCCGTGGCTCGTGATCGCGGGATTAACGGTCACATTAAACTACAAGCTTCTTTTTCCATTCAGTATGGAAGAGCAACTGAATATAATCTGGAGCAAACTTCAGTTAATTTAACTTTGAAATATGTGGAGAAGTATGTCAAAACTATTGTACTGTATGGATCCAAGACATGGAGATTAACAAAAATGATAACCTCCAGGATGCTTATTCTCATCAACCAATGTTTGCAAAGATCTCCATATATCTGCTGACCCGAAGAAATTTCCATCCCTGAACTTTGGAAAAGGATAGGAGAAACCCAATTGACCATTCAGACATTACATTTCTTTATACCATTTGGTATTTAATTATACTCGTTTGTCAATAAGGCCGCAATTGAACAAAGTATGATTAATTTTGTATCGATATATATCAATCCATTTCTCGATTTGGCACTGCGTGGAAGATCACATGATGCCTAGCAAAACTGGGTTTCTGGGTGTTTGGCAGGATACAGTGGTGGTAGTGTGGAATATAGACTACAGTTTGGCCGACCATGAGCTGACCCAACCCTAATTAATAATAGTTTGTTTTCATATGCCTCCTTCAGGTGAGAGTTTCTCTCTCAGTCAACCACTCGGCCCCTAAACTTAAGAACCAACCACTGTTGCTATGGTTTCATAGGGATCATGTGGCCGTGGCCAATGTGTCGTCAAAAATGTTCAGTTAAAGTTCGGTCTCTCTCTGGATAAATTTAATATCCTGTGTTTTTGGAGAAGATGTAAGCAGTGAGTGTAATCTAGGATCAACCCCAATTGGGGTAGGAGCCCCGAACTTGAAGTAAGGTGCCATCCTGACATTTGCAAGTTGCTTGGCATAAGTGGGGAAGAAATCTGCACTAAGGATAGCTGCTGTTAATGCAGATATTCGGATCTCCCAACACCAGTTACCCAGTCCAAACTTGTGCAAGTTACGTTTAATGTGTTTCAGTTCTTAACCCTACGCGGGCGAATGCATTTTATGTCTGTATGTGGACCGGAAATACGGCAAATTGAAGCTCATCCAGAATTATCGAACACTAGCTATAAACATGCATATGTAAGTACTATTAATGGCTTACCTTGATTATTGGATGTAATCCATCTTATAAGTGCGTAGGATATTATCGAAATTTTTTAGTGCATAAAGGGCATAAGAGACACTACTTGAATATCCATCTTCGGACTCATCAAATCTCTTTTTACTGCACATGACGCAAAATAACTATATAAATCACAAAAAGCTGTTCTTATAACTCGTGACATAAGCTCAACTGAACACGATAATCTCTCAGAGCTTGTGAGAAGCTAGCAAGGAGATTACACCACTCAATTTTGGGATTCCCTGTTAGGCCAGACCTATAGGTGTCGTTTACTGCCATTTGTTGAGTATTTAGTGTACCACTTGCGCCCGTATCGGCGGATCTCTGAAGACATAATATATTAAATTCCGCTCGCGGCTAACCTGTCGAGCGATTTAATATATTAAATTCCAACCTCTGAGGGTTAAGAGTTAAAAATGCAAGTTGCAGTGTATGTGCTATTTTATGTCATATCTTCTCTATTTAAGTCCACACTATGGCAATGTTACAACGGAACTGCAATAGCTATTTTCAGTATCTCTCTGAGTTACGACCATTAATTTCCTTCTTCACGGCAACCATTGTATGTCTTCAGGAATCCAGATTTCATCCTGGACACAACAGGACATTGAGGTACTTTGAACTCTTCTCTAAAGGCCCAGTGACTGGAGCCAGTGGCATCTGTACTCTTGTCCACTTGTCACTATGGTGAAGAGGTCCTGCTGTGTACTTGGAAGCCATTGCAGTTCATACAGTAATGGCAATAGTATGTAGTGTTCACATACACCTCATAACCAGCTGGTAGATCTAGTATCCCAGCTCTTTCTCCTCGTTGGAGATATTAATGTGTGTAACACTATATGGAGCTCCGCTACCACTCGCTGTAGAGGGAGAGATTTTAAGAGGGTAATCAGTCCACTAGACCTGTGTGTGTTGAAGACAGGGAAATCTACGCTCTTCTGTCACACATAGTACTTTCTCTTGTGTCGATGTCTTGTGCAGTCATGGTTTGGTTTCCAAGTTGCACTGGGATGTGCACGAAGATCTTTTTAATAGTGGCCCTTTCTTGATCATCCTTACTCTTCTGAATCAGAATGCCATTGAATCACCCAGTCGATGGCTATTCCATCAAGCTAACTGGCCAGAATTCGTGGTGTGCTTAATTTTTGCCATTGGTACTTTTAAGACTGTTTACAATAGACCAGTAACAATTCCATTTACAAAGAAACTGACATTGTCCATATTTCTCCATCTATCTTGCAATCATTTCTTGCCGGTGTATCATTGAGGTCATCAGTTGGTATGGACAATTTCAGTTCCTTTGTTAATTGAATTTATATTGATCAGTTCAATTGGAATATAAAGTCTCTTCAAGTTTCTTCAGAAATATAGACCATGCCAATCACATAAAGAATGGTATTTTGGCTGTTGCAAAACAATACCTTCCTTAATCATTAATTCTAACCAGAAACGTGTCCCTTGGTGGATAGTCAAGATCGCAGTGGCCATAAAGGCAGGTTCACACGGAGTCGTGAAGCGGGCAAGAGCACTACTGGTCGGCCAGCCGGTCGTGAACACTACTTCGTGTGAACCACTGGTAGTGGGAATGGGGGTCGTGCCCGCCTTCGAAAAGGTGGGGCGTGAAATCTCCGACTGGTTGGAGTAAGCACGACCGCTTCAATTGTATTCTTGCCAAAGGGATGACAACATGTCTGTATATAAAATGAGTAGTGTCCAGGTGATGAAGTTTGTCGAATTGTATCGCGAAAAGGAATATTTGTGGGAAATAAATTCGGAAGCATAAAAGAATCGAGATGCTAGGGACGCAGCATTCCAAGAAATATGCGGTGAAATGAACATTGATGGTTTCGGGATTCGTGAAGAGGCATAGAAAATAAAAATATTATAATTTCCTATTGTCAGCAAAATTTAAAAAATATGAATAAAATGTAATCAAATCTGGATTCGGCAGTGCAAAGCAGCACAACGTCAAAACGGCCAGAAGAAACAAACAGTTCTCATGTTGATGACCCTCCAGCAGGAAGCTTCTTCTGATGGTATTGTGTATTAAAGAGAGCTTGATAGCATGGTTGTTGCAACATTTGACACACATGCGTCTAATAGTGAGAGGTGGAACACCGATTCAGGGAGTAGCTACAAACTGAGATTTCAATTAGCTGTATGCCTTTAGGCTGATTGAAATCTCACTTCATAGCTAGTGTAATGAAACAGGTGGCTGTATGATCTGGACACTTCCCAAGGTGCCTTCGTGGCAAGTTCCATCCAGTAATTCAGTTAGATCTATGGTAAGGTCCTATGGTGAACTTGGATACCTCCATTGGTTGGAGGTAGTTTCCTCAGCATAGTTCATCAATTTCCAGACATTGGAATTCTATAATACAGACAGTTCATAGGTGGGTTAGAAAGTCTGTTCTGTGTATGTGCATATATGAAGATCTCTCGGCCACAGATCTATAGTGTCTTCACTATGGAGCTTGTTGCCATCTTTTAAGTTCCTCAGTTTGCGATACAGGATACACGACTCCACTTTCTTGTGTGTACCGACTCTTTGAGTTCATTGCAGTCAATTGCTTCATGTATCTCGACACCCATTAGTGCAGTGAATCCACGACTTCTGGCCGGGTTGTGCATTGCCGACACTAGATTATCCTCCTGTGGCTACCAAGCTATGTGGGAAATGAGTTAGATCAACGTGCAAGAGAGGCTGTAGCACTGGTATTCAGGGAAACTCTGGGGTTAGCTGATCCAAGACCCTGTAAACTGAGAGCGATTCAGGGAACTACTACTGTGTGGCAGAGTATTGTCATTTTTTGGAGATTTAGAATAGGTCATGCAAGGTCCACTCACTCATACCTCATGAGAGAGGAAGATCCCTAAGTGTACCTGTGGAGCTGTATTCACCATGGCACACATTTAACCAAGTGCGTGGACTTTGCTGACCTGCAAAGAAACCTTGGCCCGCGCAATACACTCATTCTCAAATTAGCTCATGTGGTGGCGACTGTTTTCGCATCATCTGTTTCCTGGGAGAGAGTGGGTCGGGGATAGCAATCTATATTTTCTAGTATTAACCGACTCGGGGGCAGATGACCTCGTAGTTCCGCCCCTTAAAACAGCAAAAAACTAAATAACCGACTCAAAGAATTTATTCTCTTTTTTTTATTAGAAACTAATGCTTTTGTTTAGTTTTTAAATTGTGTAATAATTTGTGTTTTTTTGTTGTATTTATTATTATTACTGTTATTCGTCTTGCTGTCATTTCGGCTATCTACGGACCACTCTATTTCAACTGTCCTTTGCCAGTCTTTGCGCTTGGGCTTTAACGTTCGCCCAGTATTCCCTCATTTGTTTCCTATGCTGTTCCTTCCTCGCTTCAGTCCAAGTTTTGCCAGTTTTGGCTTTTCTTGGAAACCATGATGTTCTTGGGAGTTTCGACTTTAGTGGAACACGTTTCTGGATATCCTCCTGGGTTATCGCCACTTCACGCAGGTCTAATTTATATTTGTATATTTTCTTAGCTAGATATCCACCACAATTTTTTTTATTTATTTTAATGTGTGACTAAGGAGCAGATTACCTTTATGTTCTGCACCTTAAAATGACAATCACCACCACACTAAACTTAGCGGTTGGGAAAACCCTTCAGGTAAAATTCCTTTCTGAATTCGAAATTCGTTTTAAACGTAGCCATGTTGGTTAGTTGTGTGTTTCCATATTGACCTACCAAGTTGCTGTATAAAATAACTAAGGATTGGGCCTGCCTAGTCAATACATATAAAATAAATTATTATTAAAACAATATTTTATACAGACATGTGCATGTTTTGGGTCATATTCAAGGCTCTCCTTCAGCTTTATTCAATTTAAGATAATTGACACTATAAGAACAATAAACCTTTTCTTTCCAATACGGACATTAAAACTTCAACAGCATAGAATATGTAGTTTTTTCTTCTCCTATATATAATGCTAATGGAATCAAGTCAGCTTTATTTTATTTTATTTTTTTCATTCCCTTCTCAATTTCAGGAATAATTTTAACTATTTTCTTCCAACATTAACATGTTTTGAAATGTGTGTAGTTCGTGAAAAATTGCGATGGAAACTGACTTCAGGTATGTAATGTTAATGAGTTGTGTGGAATGCGCAAGGTTTACAATGAGGCAGGGAATGTACAGTATTAACCTTGACTTTGAAACTTGCAGATTGTGTTCTATTAGATATTGCAATTGGCCTGTCAAGGAACATTCAGGTCTTTGTGTTCATTTGGTGGAAAATTTCAATGCTTATACATTCCTTTCTTTTTGCTATAGTGCCCACTAGATGAAGGAGAATTTTACAACCTGTATCTAAATTGAATAAGAAAGGTATCTATGTTCCAAATTGACTAAAACATGTTGCAATCTATCCTGTTATTGCCTAAAAATCCAGGTTCTACTGATCAAGGTCGTTTTAAATAGATTAATGAGATTCCTGAAATATATTATTTGAACTATGTTTATTGCTGTCTGTATGTGTGTCTCTTTGTGTCAAGTTATGTATGGAGGTCGAGTCATAAGTCATGGCAACTTTTTTTTTCTTTCTCGTGAACAGGAGACAACACAGAAAATCTACGATATGCATTTGGAAACGTACGGTATGTACTTGCTTAGGATGCTACTAGATGGTGTATGTAAACAACAGTGTGGGTCTTAGCATGCCCCAAAGTTCAGTGTGTGAGTGGGAGCGTCACACAATGGAAGTCAACAACCAGGAGCAACGATCGTATTTCAGAGTTCTCTGCTGCAGAAATGCACGCCAATGCCACGTAGAGCTGCTTCACGCCCTATAGAACAGGGCAAGGTGGGTGGAGACGTTCAAACGGATTTAGAGTATCAACCGCCCAGGCCATCCAGTGTCCATGGACAAAGATGTACGGATAATGGTGATCAATCAGTGTTTACATACAGCAATACCAGCGGCAACAACGTTATGCATGTTACACAAGGACCTACAGATGCGTAAAATTTCTGCAAAGTGAGTGCCACATCACTTAACGAAGGTGCAGAAGTGGACTTGTTACGAAACATGTCGCATCAATCTGGAGAGGTTGCAGCAGGAAGGACAAGCCATGTTGAATCGCATTATTGCAGTCGATAAAACATGGGCACGTGCTTATGAACCTGAACTGAATAGACAGTCAAGGGAATGGCGTCGTCACGGGTCACCACGGAGACACAAGGTACAACAAAATCCGTCGCCCAATAAGGTTATGGTCATCCTGGCATACGATATTCAAAGTGTTCTTGTGTGTCATCCAATGCGTGAGGGGCACACTGTCAATGCAGTGTATTACAGTTTCTTTTTGTTGTACCAATTGCGCCGTGCAGTGGAAACCAAACATCTTGATCGTTTGGACGACGCCATAATCCTACACGATAACGCGACGGCTCACACAGCAGCCATCGTTGAGCGTCGCTCACAACAGTGGGGATGGGACGTTCTTCCATATCCGCCTTATTCGGCTGATCTGAGCCCATGTGACTAGGATCTAATCCCCAAAGTCCAGAAGCCACTACGTGGATGACGGTTTGCTAGCAAAGAAGACATCGTAACAGCATTTTGGGGGGAGGTGTTACACGTTACCGATACACATGCAGCGAATGGTATTCAGCGCCTGCCCCACTGCTGGCAACACACAGTAGACACCTTGGGTGATTATTTCGAGGGTCTGTAACCAGTGGAGACATGTCCTTTGTACCTTGTCTTGTGCATTTGCTGTCTATACCATAATAAAACATTTGCCAATGGCCTGTGTTCTGTCACTTACCTATGAGCATCTCCTGACGTCAGAATTTATCTTCGGGCACTGTGCATACGTACATGTCCTATATTTCCAAATGCATATCGTAGATTTTCTGTGTTGTCTCCTGTTCGCGAGAAAGAAAATAGTTGCCATGACTTCTGACTCGACCCTTGTACAATAATTATTATGAGGCTATTGCTGTCCCTTCAATGTTCATATATTGGTTACATTTAAGATGTCTCTCTTCTTCATTTCCCGGTTCCAGTGATCTGGGTCAGGGTGTGAATCAAGGACCTCCATACTTTTGTCTCTCCACCACTCTCGTTCCTCTTCCAGTACATCCTCCACTCTCACTTCTCTTTTCTCAACTCTCTCCCTCACTGCATCCACCTCATCCTCGGCCTTCCCCTTTGGCACCTTCCCGTGACTTTCTCAGTAAATAATCGCTTCGGGACTCGTGTCTTCTCCCATTCACATCATATGTCCATACCATTTTAGCTTACTGATCTCGATCTTGTTTTGTAACTTCGGGAATCCTGTTTTCTCACTAATTTCCTTGTTTCTGATTTTGTCTCTGCGGGTCTTTCCAATTATACCTCTAAGGAACTTCATCTCCGCTGCCTGGATTCTACTTTTCTCACGTTTAGTTGTGGTCCACGTGCCTGCTGCATACGTCTATATACTGTAGGTGTGTAATATGTTGAATACAAGATTTTTCACATTTCTCGGGAACTTCCTGGTTCCACACCAGACCCCCCACACTCTGGTAAAACCCATTTTCTTGTTGGATCCTCTTACCAATTTCCTCACTTATCCCTCCATCGTCTGTGAGGACACTCCCTAAGTATTTGAAGCTTTTCACAGCTTGTAATGGTTTTCCATATATGGCAATATTCCCCCTACCATCTCGCACATTTCTTGTTATCACCATCGTCTGACTCTTCTATCTCCTGGTTCCAAACATTTACTTGTTCCTAGACTTCCAATTCATCGTTCCCCCTTATCACTATGTCATCAGCAAAGAGTAAGGGTTTCGTCCCTTTACTTCCCATTTTCCATTTCACTCGTTTATGGATTCCATCCATGACGGTGAGGAAAAGTATGGGGGACAATACACTCCCTTGTCGGAGACCTGTTTGCACATTGAACCATTTTTTCCAATCTTGGTCTTCAGGCTACTGACACACTGACGATACATGGCTTTAATCGTTTCCACTTCAGCTCTTCCTACTTTCTTCCTTATCAATGCATCCCAAACCAGTTGTCTTGGTACACTATCATATGCCTTCACAATATCTATAAAGGTCATCACCAAATCCTTCCCGTATTCCCATCTTTTCTCCATCATGTTCCTCATCGTAAAAATAAGATCTAAAGTTGACCTGTCTCTTCGAAATCCATATTGTTCTTCCTCCATTTCCTTTTCCACTAGCATCCTCAGTCGACCCTCAAGTATCCGTTCAAATACCTTTGCCACATGTGAGATGAGGGTGATTCCTCCGTAGTTGTTGCAGTCTTTTTTATCTCCCTTCTTGAAGAACTGAATTATTAGACCTTTACCCCACTCTTCTGGTAATTCCTTATTTTTTCATATCACTCGAAACAATCTGTACAACCATTGCATCCCTATGGGTCCAGCTGCCTTCATCATCTTTATAGCTACCTCATCCACTCCTGTTGCTTTCCCACTCTTCATCTTCTTTATGACACTTTCTATCTCTAACATTGTTATATCTTCACCTTGAATTTCTACAGTCCTTTCATCCTCCTTTCTTTCCTCTATCAATGCTTTGGATTTGGCATTCAGTAATTTGTCAAAATAGTTTTCCCATTGTTTTAGTATTTCTTCTTTTTGTGTCAAAACCCGTCCTGTCTGTCTTCACAAATTTTTTTCTTCTCTGCTTTTCACTTTGTTACTTAACAATCCATACAACACCTTCTGGCTTCCTTTAGCATTTAAGATGTAAATTAACCTATCGCTGATGTTATTCTTATCCCACTTATTGTCAGTTAAACGCTTGCAGACTGACTGCATGGCGGTAATATTCTCTCCTTTTGTTCCCAAGGTTGCAGGATGGAATCCGGGCTCAACTCGTTGGCGTTTGAGGGTACTTAAATGTGAGGGAGCCATGTCGGTAGATTTATTGGCACCTTGAAAACCCTTCCTTTAGGAAAGAATTCCGGCATCCTGCGTCCTTATAAGTTCAGGCAGTTGTAAGTAAGGGACGTAAAACTGGCTCTTTTTAGATCACACTGATAATGTTATTTGTTTTATGTCCCTTTTAAAGAATACACTGACCAATCACAGTTCTCCTGAACATGATAGTTTTATATTAACATAGTTTTTATGAATACCATGTATTGCAAGGTGGAAAATTCCACTCTGCATACATTTCACCGATTGTGTAAATTCCTGCATTTCACTTGTTTTCATTCTATTTCTTTAGCTCTTCCAACTGGTGACAACAAGAATTTATGATAGGTGAACTGCGAAGAAGCTGCTTCTGGGTTCTTCATGTTTTATCATTGGTCTTCTTGACTGTTTTAGAGAGATTACTTTCAAATAGTTTTATTTATATTTATTTTAAGGAGACTTATTTCTGCTTTTGTCTACAGATGATTACCATGAAACTGAGGAAACCATACACAACAGCTTCTATGTGGTCATCGGGAAAAATAACGTGTACTGGTGCCACCAGCGAACCTCAGGCAAAGGTTGCCGCTAGGCGCTTTGCCAGATGTTTACAAAAACTGGGTTTCAAGACGAGATTTAATAACTACAGGGTGGTAAATGTCCTGGGCACATGTTCCATGCCATTTGGTATTAAAATCACTGCCTTCTCGGAGCGATTCAAGGATATTGCAGAGTAAGTGTTTATTTTATTTAAGAATGTCCCTTTACATGTATTGGGTTTCATTATTATTAACCTATCAATTATTCAAGTATGCTAAAATGGAGATCCCCTGTGGGTGGGGTCATAAAATGCAACCGTGGTATGCCCTTACTGTTATAGAAGGTGACTAAAAGGGGTGACTTGGTGGACCTAATCTAACGTATTCCATATACTGCAAGAAAAAGCAAAAGTCACACATTATTGATAACCATTCAAACCACACAAATTAGCAGGCATCAAATCTATGGTAAACAGGGCTATCAGCATACTTATGTCAACTCAAAACTGCAATAAAGAAATAGAAACAATAAAACATTTCTCGCCCAACACGGTTGGCCAGTTACTAGTAAAACAACAGAAGAAAAAAGAGGACAATTCACCAACCCAAACTGAGAACTAGGTACATACAATTCAATTTCTTGAACAAAAGCACATACAAAATAACAAATATATTCAAGAAATAAGGACTAAATTAGCTTTCAGAATAAACAACTCACTCGGTAAGCACCTACATAATAGCAACTTAAAAAATAAAAACCTGCATTCAAAATCTGGCATATATTCGTTCACATGCCAAGTTGAAGGAAATAAATGCAAACGTTTGTCGGGCAACGTGGTAGACAGATCGGAACACGTTGCAAAGAACTCAAAGTGCGATTAAACACAACAAACATTCCGCTCTATGCAAACACATGTATAACGGCTCATACGGTTGTTACATTACCATCCATCTTGATCACATCTCTCCATTCCGAACAAGTTAGTCCACCTGTTGGATGTTGTGTGGTCCTTAAACAAGACTGCACCCTTCCCTTTCTGTTTCTATTCTCTATCTCTCACCTTACATATTATGGACTTCTAATTCATTGAAAGTTTGGAAAAACAGCTACCGTAACCTGTCTCCATTTTTTTGTGCAATTTATTGTAACTGATCTCCTAGGCTGTATCTTGTAGTAAACTTGTGTTCTTGGGTTCTTATCAAAGTAATTTCTTAAATATTAATCATTGGCATGTCTTCAGGTATGAACCAGAACTGCACCCTGGTGTGACTTACAAACTTAAGAATCCCAAAGCTACACTTAAAATCTTCTCGACTGGCAGCGTAACTGTGACAGGTAAGCTTCATTTTCTTTTAAATAGTTTGTAGATAGCTGTGGATAGAGATGAGCTGAACACTGGGCTGGGCTCTCTTCTCAAACAGAGAACCTGGCATTTCTTACACCTCGCTATTGGGTCCACATTGACCCACTGACGTCACTGATGCCATATCGGTAAGGACCCTGACCTTCTGCTAGACTTTTACTCATGAAATCCTTCAAAATTCAACAAAAACGTGTCATTTCCCTTGTAAAGCACTCTTCTTTTCCTTTAGCGTTTGTCCCGCCTAGTGGCAGGGTCCGCTATGTGGGATCGTGGTCTCCATTCCCTTCGGTCTTGGGCCATGTCTGGATGAAGATTGACAGCCTTTAGGTCATTGTGCAGTGTATCGGCCCACCGTTGCCTTGGTCGCCCTCTTTTCAGCCACATCTAGTATGTAAGCTGTTTTTGCCATTGTGTAGCCCTCTGCACGCAGCACATGTCCGAACCATCTGAGACCGTTTTCCTGTATTTCTTTCGCAATTGGTGTAGAGCACTAAATTAGGCAAATACAGTAGAAGCTCGAAATAATGTGGATTCGGATATAACAAAGGGCAAAGGTTTTTACTTTTAGAAGTCTGTTTAAAAAGTAAGAGTTCTGCCCAGATCAGTTCTGAAGTACAGTTTTAACATCAGACTTACCCACATCACAGACCAAAGAATGCAGCTGTCTTTCGTGCAGGTAAAACTGTACTTGTATGTGTATCTTACACTTGCAGCACTTTTATTGTTCTAACCAGAGTAATTAAACTCTGAATCAAAAGGAAAAAACATAGCAGCAAGAAGTGTGGGCAAGGGTGAATATATATATATCCAATCTGCTAATGGAAATGGCAATAGTCCATAGTTTTTTTAAATTTTTTTGTTTGTTTTTCCCATGCTATATTGGTTCAGTAGTTTGTGCATGAAAGATTAACAGACAGACAACACTAGACATTTATTTATTTATTCGTTTGTTTGTTTAATTACGTACTTGGTTATTCATGTGGGCCTGTTTTTCAATCGCTGGGCAAAGGTCGGAGTAGCGCACTTCCAGTATTAAACGCTATATTGTGTTTTACATTCGCTAGGCAGCGCAGCCAAGGAAATGAATGTGGTGAGCAAGTTGGTCATATTTACTCGGTGCCATTTGTGCTGAATAAGCATTAAACCTTTGGAGTAGTAACAATCCGTAGTTGCTTGTTGTTTTCTCCTACCAGCTGTGAACTTTCGATGATTTGTATACTAATTGTGTTGAATCTTTATTTCATGGCTTGTTTTAGTTTATCGAAAAGTGCTGTGATTGCTGCACAAGAATTATAAGCTTCGGTATGCACACATTTGTATACATTATACAAATTCATTATTCAAACTTAAAATGGGGGACGAGATAGAATTGCGTCTTGACGGTGCTCTTAAAAGTTTGCAAATTATCGTGGATGTAGGTGGATACCTAAAGAAAGACACAAAGGTCGACATACTAAAAGCGGTAAGTGTCATCAAGAAATGTTTTATGGCACTGAAGACTACTCAAGTATGTAAAGGTATGGAAAAGGAATCGTATCAACAAGAGGTTAGTGAAGGTCAAATACCAGACATGCACAGAGAAGACAGCAGTTTCGCGGGACAAGTGGCGACATCTGTCGGCAGAACACATGACCCTGAAGTCGGCAAACAGATACTACCGACATCCAGTGGTCAAACGTCGGAAGCGGAGGAAAACGAGGCTGAACTGGCTAGAGAATGCATGCTACAAGCGACATCTGATGATCTAGTGTGCAACTTGTTTATAGATGCAGAATTGGAAGCTAAAATAGAAGATAAGATCTCATTTCAAATGCAATCTGTGAGGGAAAACTTATCAAATCAAATTAAAACAATGATCAAAGAGGAAATTCTCATCACTTTTCCACAAATACATGAACTTTCCCACGGAATTACAACACTGAATATAGCCAATCAATATGAGAAGAGTACAAGTAGCGCTCAAGGTCATGGAGCAAATATACTTACTCCCAGGAAAGAGATTGCAATACTGAATGCAAAACCACCACACAATATTGGAAAGAACGAAGGTACCACCGATAGCAGCCCACAAGACGAGGTCCAAAACGAAGAGAGGGGAAAAAAAGAAGAAATGTCTGAACCAAATCAAACCGAATGGACCGAAGTGGTGCAGAGGCGTCGTGTGCAAAGGGATCAACGCTCCCCAACCCAGGAAGAAAGCGCACACAGAAGGGAATATGTGAAAGGCACCAGACAAGGAGTCACAAGACTTAAAACTGCAGAAAAGAGTGCGTGGCTTTACGTCTCAAAACTGAGCCAAGACACTTCCCCAGAGGACTTAACTGCGTATCTGCAGGAAAATGGAGTGGAAGGAGTGATCCACTGTGACGTAGTGAACCAGAAAATTGGCAGCAGAGCTTTTAAAGTCGGCATACCCTTTAATAAAAGAGATTTGGTCTACAACTGCAACTTCTGGCCTACGGACGTCTATTGCCGGCCCTTTCGGCAACCCTGGAAGTTCAGAGGCTTGCGCCAGTAGGACGAGGATACTAACGTGGAATGTAGAAGGGCTGCGAGGTGCAATGAACCTCCTATCACGAGAAATCCTAAGCGAATATGTCATCTGTATTCTCACGGAGACTATGATTAAAGAAGAAAAGAGATTCGACGTCCCCAATTTCTACAATTTTCATGCATTTGCGAGGCAGTGCAGGGAGAGGGGAAGACCATCAGGTGGCGTTGCCTGCATAGTTAAGCCTAAAATGGCCCCGATAAAGTTATTATGGAAAGAAGAGGACATACTAGTCGTGGAAACGAAAATCGGTGTAATAGTGGCGGCCTACTTCAATCCCAACCAGACCGCCCCGGACATAATAGACCACCTTGGAGCTGCACTGAATACATTCCCAGGAAAAAGAAAGACTGTCCTTGCCGGAGACTTAAACTGCAGAATGGATCAACAAAACGCAAAGAGTGAAGAAGTTTTCAACTATCTAAGCCTAGAGGGTTTTAAAATACGGAACAAAACTCATGACTGGACGTACATAGGCCCCAACGGGACCAGCACAATAGACTTAATATGCACAAGAGGAACACTCGAAACAAGGAACGCAAGTACAATTAGGTCGGAGGGTGCTATTATACGCAAGCACATACCAGTGAGCCTAGAAATAGATGGAGAGATCTGCGATGGGGAAACTATAGAAGAACCGACCAGAGTGAGCAAAACTCTAAACAGAGATAAAATTAGAGATAAGTTGGAAGACATAGACAAGATGATGGAAAGCATCCAAGAGGGAGGAATCGACGAGGCGGCAGCTTGGATACAAGACTGCATCACCGGCGCAGCTACCACGCCTTCACACGGGAGAAAGGCTAAACCTTGGTTCGATGAGTCGTGTTTTATTCAAAGGAAGGAAACCCTAGGCAAACTCCACAACATAAGAGTCACAAAAGACAACAAAGCACTGGAAGAATACCGACAACACAGGAAAACCTACAAAGAACTGATTAAAAAGAAAAAAAGGGACTTCATAGAAGAGACGCAAAGAGCGGTCATTGCAGAAGCAGAAACAGACCCATACCGTGCCCTGAGGCCAAAGATCCATAGCTTCCAACCAAACATATCATTGGAGACATGGGAGGAGCATATCAAGAACGTCACCTGTGCAAAGGAGACTAGACCCGAAACCAGGCCCCCAGAAGAACGCGATATGTCAGAACCCATCAAAGAAGAAGAGATCACCATGGCCATACAGAAGAAAAGAAATAATAGATCCCCCGGACCAGATGGACTAAGGAATGAGCATCTAAAACAAACTACTGAGGAACTGGTACCGATATGGACGGCCCTACTAAACAAATGCTTGGAACTCGGGCAAATACCAAACGAATGGAAGAAGTCAATCATCAAGCTACTATACAAAGGAAAAGGGAGTACTGACGACCCAAATTCATACCGGGGAGTAGCGCTGGAATCCGCAGCCCTAAAGCTACTAACAGGAATATTGACAGCGAGAATATACGAAAAAATAGACCCAATACTACCAGAAGAGCAATGTGGATTCAGGAAGCATAGATCGACAACTATGGCTGCAGAAAGCCTATTACGGCACATAACAACAACACTAGAGAAACCCAAGAGCAAACTCTATGTAGTCTTTGTTGAATTCACGAAGGCTTTTGACCTGGTAAACAGAAAGCTGCTGATACATAAGCTGGAAACACTCATAGGTAGGTCAAGGCTGACGACCCTTATATCGAACATATTGGCAGAAAACTATATACAAGTGCAGGACGGAGTTGGACAAACCAAATGGATGATACAAACGAATGGAGTACTTCAAGGGGACCCCCTCAGTCCCATTCTATTCAATGCGCTCTCACACGATGCAGGAGACAAAATAAAGGAATCGACTGAGTCCAAACTGTATATATACGCAGACGACATGGCAATCGCCTCAGAACAGATAAAGGATTTGCAAGATGCAATCAACATACTAAGCGAATGGGCCCTGGAAAACGAACTAACAATCAACGAGGACAAGACTGAGATGGTCGTCTTCCGGAACGGGGGCAGGTCAGCGGAATCAGACCAAGTGCTATGCAACGGCAAGGAACTGAAGAAAGTAAACAATTTCAAATACCTCGGCCTCACGCTCCAGGTAACAGGCCGAAGCTTCAGAATACATACAAGAGCGAAAGCGGCCGCAGCAGTGAAGGCCATAAACGACATAAGCCATATTACCCAAATATCGCTGGAAACAGCAATGATGCTCTTCCGAGCCAAGGTCATACCCGTACTAACATACGGTCTGGAGCTTACATGGGAGTTTCTCAACTACAAACAGCTGGAGGAACTCGAAAAGGTGAAATCTAGGTTCCTCAAAAGAGCCCTCGGAGTCTCCAAGTCAGCCAAATCTCGGCTGGTATATGAACTGGCGAGAGAAACGTTCCTAATAGAGGACCTTCGGTCACTTTTACTGCTGCCTTCCACAGAAAGCTTCAGAAAATTACTCCAGGATCTGCAAAGCAAAAGGCTTGACATTCCGAAGGAATTCTACGCGACTGATGCCATGGTGGACAAAAGATGGATGCAACCCATATCCGAAATGAGACACGTCGTGACGAGACTCGCAGTTCATGGGTTCCACCATAAGGTCTGCTCACGAAAGACATTTCATGACCCGGATGAGAGGTGTATATGTGAGCTGTGTAGGAACGAATGCGGCAGGTACCATATCACGACATGCCCCAACAGAACTTTATCAATAGTGGCTTATAGTAAGGACTAGAAGCGAACCATAGTATCTAGTAAGTGTACATATCTGTAACATGTAATATGGCCAACTGGCTGCAATAAATGCTATTATTATTATACAGGAATAGACTGTCAAGAATTTCGAAGATCTCGTATACTACACAGCTTGGACATTCTTAAAATTGTGACGAATGTGAATTTACGATCCGTTTTCATGTTCTTGAATACCGGTACTATGATGAATGTATAGAATGAATTGGACATATGCTACTGTCACACTTGTTTCAATAAACATCACATATTATTTTATACTGTAAAGAGGAGGGATGAAACCATAGTCTCTAGCCTATCTATAGACTACTAGAAATGATCAATACGATGACATTTCTCAAATCCTGCTTGTTGCAACATATCGTAATAAAGACTAGATAAATCTTAATTCCATGTAGATTCTTTTAAAATGACTCTTAATGATATGATAAATATTGTTTAAATCGATAATCGGGTAGCAAAAATAATTTTCCCGCCTGGGATTCGAATCCCAGACCTCATGATTCTCAGCCCAAGAAGCCATTAAACCATGCAAATGCTGAGCACAATACGGCAACTTATATTCATGTTCTGGTATTATTATCGAAGTAATATTTTAAGCTCCATTAATAATTTTGCTCTTTCCGATAATGTTCCTGCGTGGATTTGAGTTTTTAATCCGTTATGAATAGGCCTACTTGGCAGTCAAGGGAATGCGTACCAAAGTTCATGAAGGGCCAGCCTACTTCCCATATAAACACATCGATATAATATTGTGTTGAACACTGCATTACCTCAATGTGGGTTAGTATCTGAATAGCCATTGTGCAGAAACATAATACCGGTATTGCCGACTAGTTACAATCAGGGGCGGCTCCAGACCCGCACAATGGGTAGAGCCAAGTAAAAAATATGAAAATATTGGTAATAATAATAATAATATCGTATGGCCTCGGGTGCCTGGTGCAAGCTTTGCTATTTGACACCCAGAGGGTAGCTTGCATGTCGAATTTCATAGTTCCTTGACTATGAAAGTCAAGGAGGTTAGATGTTAGATATCTAATCTCCTTGAACACAATAGCGCTTTCTAGTAGAGAAATGAGGAACTTTGTGCTGGCGGAAACTCCCGAGATTAATTTTGCCATTATGAACTCGGCCTACTGAATTCAAATGGGTTCTTTGACATGCCAACATCGTATGACATGCGTATCGTATTTTTGCCGCCTTTCAAAAATCACTTACCACGGTCAGGGGCGAACCTGCAATCTTGGGGTTAGTAGACCGACACGCTATCCACTCACCCACCGTGGCAAGCTAAAAAATATTGGTATTTTCATAACATTATATCGGAACAGGGTTCGATTTCTGATGTATATATAGGGCCTACACTAATCTTGATTGTCAACATTTCACATCCGGACTTACCGATAATAATATATACGATGAGAAAATATATAAAAATATATAAAAGAAACTTTTTCAGCACTCAACCATTCACACACGAATAGCCTACAACACAAACTCAATGTTTGACTATTTATCACTTTGACAGTCACTAAAAATAACCACGAACCAGCAATGAAAACTAGGCCTCCTACAAGGAGCTGTATCAAGCACAACTTTATTCAATGTGTACATCAACGATCTTCCAAAAACAATAAAGGAAGTAGGTAATGTGAATATCAGCATGTTTGCAGACGATGTTATCATTTGGACCACAGCACGTAACAGCCCAAATCAGCAAATGCTTCTTGAACACAGAATGAACCAGGCACTTATGAAACTCAAAAACTGGACTGAAAACAATAATATGGAAATCAATACTACCAAAACAGTATACCAGTTTTTCTCTCTGAGACACCACAATCCAACTTTCAGTCTAAAATTTAGTAATCATGACCTTCCAAAAAGTGAAAGTACAAAGTACCTAGGTATCATCATGGACAAGAAGCTGAACTGGACCAAACACATACAACATGTGGAGGATAAGGTAAGCAAACGGATGAAATTACTGAAGAGACTAGCAGGAGCTACTACAATACTTACATCAAACCTATCATAAAATATGGCAGTGAAGTACGCTCTACAGCACCCCAGTCAAGCATTGATCGCCTCGAGAGGTGTCAGAATAATGCCCTACGAATCATAACAGGCGCAATAAAAACCACACCTATAACCGCCTTGCATTTATATACCCACAACTTACCAATAGAAGAAGAGATGAAACATCAAACAGCCAAAGACTACCTCAAATGACATGGATCAAAAAACCAGTTTCTAGCCCCAATCTTAAAACACAAAAAGATCCCTTAAGTCTCGCCAAAGAATATATCATTTGTTTCATTCAAATCCATAATAGAGTTTGTTAGGTCCGTATTAACAAATAACTAATAAATCAATTTAAGAGGAACACTCCGTCAATCAATACTTATGTATTAAAACATATTTACATTGGGTACATGTTTCGAACCAAATTCAACTGGACTAAGTCGTCATACTACGACGCAACTAATATTAGTCTATTTTAACAGTGTTTTTAATGTATTTTCATTGTTTTAACTTGTGTCATTTTCAGGACTTAATTACGTCTTTTATTTATAGTATGCTTTGCAAGCATCATGTTCATGTTGGTTGTATTATGATTATTTGCAAAATTTATAAAAGTTCAGGGCTGAAGAAGGACCAATAATGTCTGAAACATGCACCCAATGTAAATATGTTTTAATACATAAGTATTGATTGACGGAGTGTTCCTCTTAAATTGATTTATTAAAGAATATATCAATAAGAGCAATCGGCAAATAAAACTTGATCCACTCTGTATGCCAGTCAACCCCATTGAATATATACAAATGACTACAGATCTTACTTTGCTAGAAGAGGTCTGCAAGAAATACTCTTCACCACATGATCTAAAACAACTGGCCCTCTGTACAATAGAAGAAAGATATCCGTCTAATCAATGGCTAAAAATATTTACAGATGGCTCACAAGACAAAGAAAATAGAACTGGAGTAGGAATACATTCACCTCTCTTCTCACTCTACTTCCCAGTAGGCCAAAACAAAACAAACTTTGATGCTGAGATAAGAGCAATTTCACATGCACTCCATCAGTTATTAGGCAGAAACATTGATTATCAAAAATGTGTTATCATCACAGATTCAAAAGCAGCCATCCAAGCCATCTCGTCAAATTATAAGCCTCAAAATAAAGAACTGAAAGAAATTTTTTGTATGATAAAAACCCTTCAAAGACTCCACAAACAGATCTCATTTCAGTGGATCCCTTCTCATGTTGGAATAGCAGGTAATGAAGAGGCAGACAGATTAGCAAAAAAAAGGTATCACACCACAACAACCTGTCAGTCAGACTGATTTTATGTCAGCAAAAAGGATCTTGAAAAATACTATCAAAAACAGGTATGAAGAAATGGGCAAAGAAAACAGCAGAAACCAAATTATGGAAGGACATTGATGCTAAATGGGATCAATATAAATTAACACCAAGAAGAGAAGCTGTATGTAGCCTTCTTCAGACTTAACACTGGCCATGACTGCCTTGCAGCTCATCTGAAACGAATCAACATCCTGAGATCTGAAGAATGCACATTTTGTCACGAACCTGGAAGTAAAATGGATAAGGGGCACCTGCTACATTGCAACAAACTTGATGTGACTGCTAGAACTTCCAGAAACCTCACACAACTCTATTGGAACGCAAGAAAGCTGATGGATTGGAATCCGGGCTAGCCATAGGAAACAACAACAACATAACCACGAACCGTTAACAAGAACTGAAGATAGACTACATACAGGAATTCGTGCAATTTCATCCAGGCCTGACAGTTGCAGATGATTTATCAACCATAAATATTTAGCTACCGAGAGTAATCCGTGAAGCCTTAACATGTACGGTAGTCATGATCGTACTTTTTTTTCTCTCTTTTATTGATTCGCTTAGTTATTCACTTTACCAAATAAGGAATTAATAAATACATATTATTTTCACTATTTATTAGGCCAAGTTTTAATTTCACTGTTGGACGCAGAGCCCCCTTTTAGAGAAATCTAGAATTAAGGCTCTTTGTGTGAGAGCGATTGGTTGTCAGTTTATGTCTACCAACTCCCCACCCCACCAATAACCAATGAGTCACATTACTTCCAATCAGGCCATTGGCCCACACCCTCTTCCCTTCCACCCTTTGTGACAGCGTGACAGGCATGGCGCTGGCCCAGTACCTCATAATGACCGATAGATAGCATTGCACTTCACTTTTCAGTACTGCCTTGAGCCAAACTCTATCCGGCACGGAGCCCAGCATATTTCCTCATAGTGAGTGACGAGAGAGGCTATGGCAAAGATCGTAAATTGGACTGCGCATGCGTCAACCGTGCCGTATAGACCGCGGCTCAAGATAGCACGGGGCGAAGATGGAATCAATGATCATACTCTACGGACGGAATATTTAAACTACTAAGTAATTTGAAACTAATAAGATACCGGTATTAAACGTAGGCGTTCGAAATTATTATTTCAGGACTATGAATAATTTATTTTCTGTTAGAGGGCAGTGCCCTGGCACGGTGGCACTACACCTAGAACCACCCCTGGTTACAATGTTTCATATTAAAGTAGCCTATATCATCATGTAAATACTGATACGAAGACTGAGACCATGTGTTTTGTTTTTCAATCAGTTGATACCAGAGTTCGCATGTGCATTCACCGGCTAGAATTCAATTTTGACCAATCACATAACCCGTACTGTAGTCGTTCGTTGATACTTCCGTCGAGTAGTAGCAGCTCGCTTGCCTCTTACCTGGGAGGCTCCAACATAGGGCTGAAAAGGGGTGTACTCAGCCTTTTGGGAATAGTTGACTAGCTGCTGGATATGAGAAGTAGCTTCCTATAGCATGAAACTAAGGTATTGTGGCTTGAAGATGTCCTTGCACTGGCCACATATCTCTAAAAATCCGAATGCTATAAACTGGGGAGTAGTTGTCCTTATGTTCACATGGTCCTGAGCTCAATCGTGGAGTTGGTTGGTTCTTTTATAATTGTTTCCTTGTGTGATGATCAAAGTAATAATAATAATAAGCATTGTATTATATTTCAGCTCCAAGCGTGGCAGATGTCCAAGCAGCCATCGAGTATATATTCCCTCTAGTCTACGAATTTCGCAAAGAACGTACAAAAGAAGACCTGTTGGCATTACAGTTCAGCAGGCAGAGAGGTCAGAAGCGAAAACGCTCTTGCACGCACATTGAAGTAGAAGAACCAGAAGACTTTGTTGTAGAACCGATCGTAGAAACATCGGAAGAAGAACTCTATGACAGTGACAATAGCTGGGATTGATAGCCTTTTTTCTATTGTATTGCATGAAAGTTGTGTGCATGACCTCAACAGGCTGTTTTAATATGGTATGACTGAATCGTGTGTTTCAGCCAATGGTTACCGAGAAAGACTGTCAAGAAGATGAACTTGAGTTTGAAGTGCGATATGTAATGTGATTTTCATAAGCAATCACGTTTCAGATATGCTTTGTTAAAAAGAGAAAACCATATTTCTTGTTATTTTTAATTTTTTTTTCTGCACATTGTTAGAATGCCTTAAAAAATGTGTTGAAACACACAATACTCATTGCCACATTAAGGTGGATCGTATTCTCACCAATATCACTACGCATAACATTATTTATTTACATTTACATAATATGTTTAGTATAAGCAATCATAGTAAGGAAGTCTTGAAGATCTTCATGGACACGTGAGTAATCGACTGATTTAGAAAATCATTTTGGAAATAAATTTGCAGTAATATAATAAGACTAAAAAAAATCCATTGCTTTCTGGAAATTGTCAGATCATTAGTGCATTGTGTTGTTATTCAAGTGAACTAAAGACATGGCCAGATTGTTAGAATAAATGTGTGCTAACAGTCATTTTTTAAAAACCTCATTGGCTTCTTTTGTTTTGTTTTATTTTATTTTAATCTTGAATACATTGTATGCCATCTCTTGGAATAAAATAGTGACATGATTTTCCTAGCTTTTGCATTAACCAGCATGTCATTATTTTTGTTTTGTTTTCCAGTTAGCATCAAGCCAGATTTTTTCTTCTTCTTCTTCTTCTTCTTACAAAGAAGTCATTTGATTGTTGTCTTTTTTTAAACTATTTTTGACTGCAAAGTATCCTTAGAATTGATGTATATTTCTAGGTCAGTCTAGTTCATTTATAACTTTTTCAAGCAAAGTTATGTCGTTTTGTAAAAATCCCCATCCTATATGAACATGGTTTTGTTTTCTCCCATATCATAAGTGTTTACTCATGAAAGCAGCTCGGTAACATATTGCTCATATTGCATTATCGTTTTACTGTAGATAGTCCGCTGTAGTTGTACTGTGAGAAATGATCTGCATTATTATGGTACCATAGTTAAGATGTTTTATTGTCTTGATGCTCCCTATCCACTTGGAAGGATTCTCCTCATCTTCTCACATACTTATCTCCTTAAGTGAAAAATGAGTCTTAACTTACATCGAAATTAAATCATTCATGAATTTTCGTCTTGCAGTACCGCAAACCGCTGCTAATGCCAGTTAAGTATGGTTTTATATTGTATTGATCTAAAGCTGTGTTTCCTAATAAAGAATAAGTCCAGTGTTTTGAAATAATTATATAAACCATATTTCTGTCATCAACTGACTACTTTCTGAAATGTTCACTCATTAGTATCACTTTGCTGTCATTGAAGCTCTCAACTTTCTTCTATGATTCTGCACTGTTGTAAAGCTCTCTTACCTGTTCAAGCCAGTATAGGTATGCTTTACTCCTTTCCATGCTATAACCTACATCTTTAAAATCAATGTTATCTGTGATATTCCCCATTTCTGATATATTTTCTGCTGTGCAATTTTTTAAAGCGAGACCTTCCTTATTTTATATAATTTTATTTCAGATAAAGATTATTCCCTCAATCGTGTCGAACTTCATGCAATGGACACTAAGCACAAATGTCTACTTAACTCATTGTTATTTGTATTCTTTTCCATCTGCTAAAGCATTTGGAGATGAAGACCCTATCAACACCTAATGTAATATACAGATATAATGAATTATTGTGAAGGGTATGGTGTTGTAAATAGAACTATTGTAAAATTTATTCTAAGAATGAGGCCATGGCTGTAGTGGAAAATGCGAGTGAATATTATAGCAATTGAAGCATAAAATTGGGATCAAAATGAGCTCATTGTGCATTTTTGAATGAAAAAAGACAGAAAAAAAAGAGAATTTGTAAAGTGTTTATATACTCCGCAAGGTCTTTGGAATCCTGTGTAATGACTTCATATCCTTGCTCCTATATAGAATACTTTTGTGATATCACATTTATAAAGATCAACAAGGCAATACTTAATGTACCTTATTGTTTCATACTGTCATCCACCTGAAAGTATATATCATTTGCATCAGCTGTATGATTCTCCATATTCATGTTAATGAACCATAATGAAATAAATAGTGCTATTTGTGTTTGGCACATGAATAAAAATTAATAAATTTCAGGCAGTCGAAAATAAACATTGTTGGCTTTATTAAGTTGTATTGGATAACTTGGATTAGAAGAGAAATCCTATGATTTCATGTTGTTGCATTATTATAGAAACTTTGTTGACTTGGTGCAAATTGGTTACATACCCCATGTATCCATTAGTTGGTTTTTTTGTGCCACTCTGTTTTTATTATTCTTTGTAATAAACCCTTACACTGTGTTGTAGGAGAAATCTGCCTAATTTCTTGTTCAAAGTGAAGGGAAGTTTGAGGAAACCCTTCATAGAAATATTATTTATGAAGTCCTGAAATAGTCAAATGGTTATGTTCCATCATATACGTCAGTATATTCATCCATCATTTTTGTCATAGAATTAGTCAGTTTGTGAAGTTTTGTATTATCTTTGTTCACTGTTCATTTCGATGATAGGAATAATATAAATGATTATTGTAAATTGTTCTTGTCCTATTTTGTTTCAGTTAACACTAGTTACTGAATTCTTCCCAGAATTCCAGGATTTATTCATGTTTGATTCCTCCTTATTTCAGACTTTTTCACTCCAAAACAATGGTAGGACTATTATATGAAACATTTAAATTACAAATCGCTACTTTCACTGTTGACTCCATGAATAATTGCAGGGCAAATGAAAAATCCACAGCCTGCTTCCAGTCTCCGACCGGGTCAGGAATGGAATGAATGAAGCCCCCATCTAGTGGCGAGGATATGAACTGTGACGGCTGCCGAGGCCTGACGCACTCCTCTAGGGCAATGATTAAATGAATGACAGATGAAATGAAATGACAGTGGAGAGTGTTGCTGGAATGAAATTTTGACAGGGAAAACCGGAGTACCCGGAGAAAAACCTGTCTGCCTCCGTTTTGTCCAGCACAGATCTCACATGGAGTGACCGGGATTTGAACCACGGACCCAGCGGTGAGAGGCCGGCGTGCTGCCGCCTAAGCCACGGAGGCTCTGCAGGGCAAATATTTATGGTAATTTAGAAGCCATTTTTCAGTGTTGCCTTCGTAACCTGCTGTAGTAAAAGAAATGCTTTTCAGTCGGTCAACAAGAATGTGACCAATTAAATTGGGCAGGGAATTAACACATCAACTAATCCAGGATGTCGAGCTATACAGGAATTTTAGTCATCATCATCATCTTGTACAGTTTCCAGCCCCAGGCTGGGTCTGTTTGGAACATAAGCCTCGCCACTTATTTCTTTCTTCCCACCACCTCTCCGCTGTCACTCTGGTCCAGTCCTCGCCTCTCTTCTTGACACATTCCTCCACTCCTTTCAGCCATCGATATCTTGGTCTTCCCCTTGGTCGTTTCTTCTGCATCTGCATCTCATGTATCCTCTTGGGAATCTTCTTCTCATCCATTCTCTTTAAGTGTCCATACCACCTCAGTCTTGATGTCTCAATCCTACCTTGCAAGGGCTCCTCTTTCACCATTTCCCTGACCTTTTCATTCCTCACCCTGTCTCTTCTTGTTACTCCGATCCTACTTCGCAGGAACTTCATTTCACCTGCCTGTATTCTGCTTATGTCTCTTTTCTTCATTGTCCACGTTTCTGAAGCATAGGTCAGTATCGGGATATAGTAGCTTCTGTATAACACTTCCTTGCTTTTTTGTGGGACATCTTTATTCCACACTAAGCTCCTAATGCTTCTCAGAAATGCTTCTGCCTATCTGTCACGTTCCGTAATCTCTTTGTCATTTCTCCCATTTTCCTCCACTATACTTCCCAAGTACTTGAGACTTTCCACCTTCTTCAGCTGTCCACCTCCAAGTGTTATCCCACTCATTGGTCTGTCCTTTTTCCTGGTCGTTAACAGGATCTCACATTTACTGATGTTGAACTTCCATCCGTACTCTCCCACTGTTTATTCCCAAGCCTTCAGTTGCTCCTGAATTTCCTCCTCCTTGTTTCCCCAGACCATGAGATCATCTGCAAACACCATTGCTTTCATCTTATCTTTCCTGCTATCCGTGTCATTACCTCGTCCATAACCACAATAAAGAGAAAGGGTGACAGCGCACTACCCTGTTTCAGGCCACTCATTTGTCTGAACCAGTCTGTTCTTTCCCCTCCAACTTTCACACAACTCACACTTCCACAATACATCTCCTTCACTCTGCCTACAGTCCCTTTTTCCACTCCCATGTTTTCCATTGCTTTCCAAACCTTCTCCCTACACACACTATCATAGGCCTTTTCGATGTCCAGGAAGGCCATCAACAGATCCTCTCCAAATTCGTAGTGGTGTTCCTGGAGCTGTCTCACTGAAAATATGAGATCCACTGTTGATCTCCCAGGTCTGAATCCATACTGTTCCTCTCTCAATTTTCTCTCCACTTTGGCTCGTATTCTACTTGCTAATATCTTTTCATATATCTTGGCACAGTGAGGTATGAGTGTGACTCCCCTGTAATTTCTGCACTCCTTTCTGCTTCCTTTCTTAAATATTGGGACAATTAATCCTTTCTTCCAATCTTCTGGGGTCTTTTTCTCCTTCCATATCACCCTCATCACACGGTACAGCCACTGTTTCCCAACCTCCCCTGCTGCCTTCACCATTTCAACACTCACTTCATCCACACCTGGTGCCCTTCCTCCTTTCATCTTGTCTATAGCCATTTCCAGTTCTCTCCAAGTCAGGTCCTTTTCCATTTCTGTGTTGTCTTCTCCATCTTCCAATACATTGTCTTCCTCCCTATGACCATTTGGATTCAGCAAATCCTCAAAGTACTCTTTCCGCACTGTCTTGAGTGTCTCTTTGTTGTGTACCTCATTTCCGTTTTTGTCCATCATTACCACATCCTCTTGCAGACCTCTTCCCTTACTTTTGACCATCCCATAAAGTACTTTCTTATTTCTTCTGCTGTCTTCCTCCATCATCTGATCCTGGGAAAATACGGGAGTTTCGCATTTGATCTGGGTATTCTTGAAAAGTTTCATAATGCCAGACTTCTTAACCTACGAACGCTCGGCCTTCTATTTTGCCTCCAGATCACACCGCCATCCGCATTTTGTGCCACTGCCGCTTAGAGCGCTAAGCGGGGTGAGAGCCCAGCCAACGTCGCCACTGCTTTGCCTGGCCGACCACCGGCCTTACTCACGCCGCGCCCGTTGCTTGGCCTACATTGTTGTTCACCGAGTAGACCAGTTATTTTTATGGAGAGCTGATGTTTTTATGTCAATTGGTAAGTTCCAAAGCACAACGCAATGGGGAAGGATATTCAGCAGAAGTCTGAACCATTATACTACGTTACTTCACCTATGTCGTATCGATATTACCCTGTGCAGTCGTGCGCTGGTTCCCCTACTACAGTGGGGTGTACACGATGACCTTTGTAATAGTGACCATTTTCCAATTATCGTTACTCTTCCGAACCAGAGAGCCATCGAGTTACCAAGTCGATGGCTTCTCCGTCGGGCTGATTGGCCAACTTTCACGGCACGTGCGGTGTTTGCCGAAGATACCTTTGAGAGTGTCGACGATCATACCATTCACATAACGAATGGTATTTTGACTGCTGCTGAGGAAACGATACCTTCCTCATCCGGCAACTCACGCCGGAAGCTTGTCCCTTGGTGGACAGCCGAGATTGCAGCAGCCATTAAAGATCGTCGACGTGCTTTCAAATGCTATCGGAGGCAAAACACTATGGCCAACCTTATCACCTTCAGAAGGATGCGTGCTAGAGCCCGATATCTGATTCGGGAGAGTAAGAAAACGACGTGGGAAAAGTATGTGTCGTCCATGACGGCGCATACTCCTTCATCTCAAGTGTGGACTAAGCTTCGTCGGATCTCCGGACTCCCGACATCACTATCGATACCCGGAGTGTCCATCAATGGGGACATCATCACGGACCATCTCGCCATTGCCAACAGCATTGGCTCGCACTTCTCCGATGTATCCTGCTCCGGGAGTTACGATCCTACATTTCTGACTCTGAAGCGGGAGGCAGAGACTCACCCCTTGTCCTTTGCCACTGCTGCTTCGGAGTCCTATAATGTACCATTCTCTGAATGGGAACTGCGCAGTGCGCTTGCACTGTGCAGGGATACGGCTCCTGGACCGGATAACATACATAATCAAATGTTAAAACATCTGTGCGAATCCAGTATGAAAGAACTGTTGATCCTCTTCAATCGTATATGGATTGAAGGGGAGTTTCCATCTCAATGGCGAGAGGGGATTGTGATACCGATTCCTAAGGCTGGAAAGGATCCCAAGTTTGTAAGCAGCTATAGGCCCATTTGTTTGACAAATGGCCTATGTAAGCTGCTCGAAAAGATGGTGAACCGTCGACTGGTGTGGTTCTTGGAGGATAAAGGTCTCCTGTCTGAGTACCAATGTGGATTTCGCTCTCATAGGTCCACCACTGACCATCTGGTGCGACTTGAGAGCGCCATACAGGAGGCTTTTTTCCGAAAGCAGCACCTAGTCACGGTTTTCTTTGACCTCGAGAAAGCCTACGACACCACATGGCGCTACGGGGTCCTTTCCACCCTTCACAAGTGGGGACTCCGTGGTAACTTACCGACTTTCATTGCGAATTTCATGTCCGTCCGACTCTTCCGTGTAAGGGTCGGTAGGACATTATCGCAATACTATACCCAAGAAAATGGAGTTCCTCAGGGTTCAGTGCTGAGTGTCACCTTGTTCGCGATTGCCATTAATGGCATTGTTGCCGCCGCCGGGTCCGCGGTAGTTCCATCGCTGTATGTAGACGATTTAGCTCTGCATTACAGCTCTGGAAGTATGGCAGTCGTGGAACGGCAATTGCAGCTAGCTATCAACCGGGTCGACAGGTGGGCTCACGACCGGGGTTTTCGTTTTTCAGCAGCGAAAACCTCCGTCGTCCATTTTTGTCGGCTACGGAGGCTACATTTACACCCTGAACTACATCTCAGGGATGCTGCGTTGCCGGTGGTTGACACTTATCGCTTCCTGGGGCTCCATTTTGACAGCAAGTTAACGTGGCAGCACCATATACGGCAATTGAAAATGACATGTCTCAGGAAACTGAACATGCTCAGGTTTCTTAGTGGCACTACGTGGGGGGCTGAACGTGCGGTGCTGCTACGGTTCTACCAAGCCCTCGTCCTGTCCCGGCTAGACTATGGTTCTGCGGCATACGGTTCAGCAAGGCCGGCAACCTTGAAAATGCTGGACAGTATCCACCATAGTGGCGTTAGGCTGGCTACCGGTGCCTTCCGGACCAGCCCGATACCCAGCCTACTCGCCGAATCGGGTGTTCCACCTTTAAATTATAGACGCCTACATATGCCTTTAGCATATGCTGCCAATGTGCGTCAAATGCCGCAACATCCGACCTATCAAGCTCTCTTCGGTACACAAAACCACCAGGGGTACGCCAACCGGCCTCGTGCCACTCGGCCGGTTGGTATTAGACTTGATAGCTGTGTACTGAAATAGGAGTGGCTGTAGGTCCCTGTATGATCCGGACATCTAGCGAGGTGCCTCCGTGGCAAGTCCCGCGTCCAGAAATTCGGTTAGATCTGCACCGAGGTCCTAAGGTGAACACGGATGCCTCCGTTTACCGGAGGCAGTTCCACAGCATAGTTCACCAATTTCCGGACGCTGGCATTCTATACACGGATGGTTCGAAGGTGGACGAGAAGGTGGGTTGTGCTTACGTTATTGATGGTGCAAATACCAAGATCTCTTTACCTGAGGCCTGTAGTGTGTTTACTGCAGAGCTCGTTGCCATCTATGAAGCTCTGCAGTTTGCACTACAGGATGCTCGAATCCACTTTCTCGTGTGTACCGACTCTTTGAGTTCGTTGCAGTCAATTGCTACATGTTTCCCGCAACTCCCCCTAGTGCAGCGAATCCACGACCTACTAGCCGGGCTGTGCCACGCTGACACTCGAATCACCTTTCTGTGGCTTCCAAGCCACATGGGAATTGCGGGAAATGAGTTAGCAGATCAAGCTGCAAAAGAGGCGGTATCACTACCACCTCGACCAATGGAGGTACCCGCTAGAGATATTCGCTCTCAGTTACGCCTACAAGTTCTGGCTTTTTGGGAGAGTCAGTGGCTAGCTGACCCACTGCCCAGTAAACTGAGAGCGATCAAGGGAACTACTCGCGTGTGGCGGAGCTCCTTCCGGGCCCGGAGAGAGTCCATCATTTTGTGTAGGCTAAGGATAGGTCATACAAGATCCACCCACTCGTACCTAATGAGAAGGGAAGACCCCCCACTTTGTACCTGTGGAGCCGTATTTACCGTGGCCCACATTTTCACCGAGTGTGTGGATCTTGCTGACTTACGAAGAAACCTTGGTTTGCAGACGACACTCAAACTTATATTAGCCGATGACGCAGTGGCTGCTGATCGCGTTATCCGCTTTATAAGTGAGAGTGGGTTAGGGCCAGCAATCTAAATTTTCCAGTGAACTTTGACTCAACGACTTGTTCGTTTTTGAATGATAATGTTTTGTTTTTTCCGTAATTTTTGTTTATTTTTATAATTTTTATTTTTTATTTAATTGTTTGTTTTTGTTTTATTAATATTTGGTCTTTTTAAATTTAGATGTCCACCTCAAAACTTTAAATTCAATTCAAATTTTGTATTCTTTAATCTGTGTTAAGAGGGGCAGATGACCTCGTAGTTCCGCCCCTTAAAACAACAATAACTAACTAAACTTATGTCGTCGTCAGTTACTTTAACGAGATTTCTGCTGTTCCTACGGCTTCGAGGTCGAGACTGGTACTGGGAACAATGCAGGAAGGTACTGTATTGCTGGTCTCCAGAAGACCAACCCCTCGTCCAAGTCGTGGGAGATGGGCAACGGCACGAAGTAGGGGATTGCCTGTAGGGGTGAAGTACAGTGGGGACCTGTGTCCCCAGGACCGCTACGGTAGCTGAGAAGGCCCTACGGGAACTTTGAAAAGTGACTACTAACGGGGCTCTGGTGAAGAGACTAAGTGGAGAACAGCTTGGAAGGCGGATGAGGGCAAGTGATATAACACCCCAACGGCGGAAAAGGCGGAAGTATCACCAGTCGACAGCTGCTGCCTTGTAATTAGTAGGGGGACCTACGAAGGCTAAGGGAAAGAACCCAGACGGAAAATTAGCCGGCTTAGGTGGCATTTCCACCACTAAGATCAGGTGCTGTGGGCTAATAATCCGCACATCTTAAATTAATATTATTAAAGAAACATTCACGGAGAATAGCCGGACTGATCAAACGTTGACGACCTTTAGCCTGAATCACAAAGCACAATTGGGATGTTGGAATGTAAGAACATTGAGAGAAAGTGGTAGACTACATCAAGCAGTATCCACAATGCAAAGTTATGGCCTTGATATCCTGGGAATGAGAGAAGTTAGATGGAATGATTTTGGGGAAATACAAACTAAGGACAACTTTACATTCTGTATTCGGGCAGAGTAGAGGAAGACCCATACAGAGATGGCGTGGGGATGTTGATGAGCAGGGCTGCAAAGAAAAGCATGCTGGAGTGGAAACCTGTCTCGGAAAGGATTGATTGTACGATTTAAAGCAATGATAAGAAACATCAAGATTATACAGTATTATGCCACAAAAGAAGTGGCAGAAAAGGTGGAATTCTATTTCCAAATACGGTAAGCTGTCTCACAGAATAAACAGGACTACAGTATCTGTATTGTGATGGGTGATTTAAATGCTCAAGTTGGCGCAGAAAATGAAGGGTTGGAGCATACTATGGGCAAGCATGCTCTAGGAGAAAGAAAAATAAAATGGCCAAATGTTTGTGGACTTCGGTGCTGAAAATGATCTAATAGGTGGAACAGTGTTTGCACATCAAGACATCCATAAGGTGCCATGGGTATCGCCAGATCATAAAACCGAAAACCAAATAGATCATAATATGCATTGCCCGTAGATGGAGAAGATCACTTCTAGATGTTAGTAACAAACATTGGAAGCGACCATCATTTGGTGACTGCAGTTTGTAAACTCCAAATAATGGCAGTTAAAAGGAAGTTTGCTTATTGGGGGAAGAAATTTGATCTGAAAAAGTTAGTAAGTCAGGAAATAAAAATGCATTTGTTTTAGAACTAAGAAATAGATTTGAAGTATTACAAGCAAGTGAGATGGACCATCATGACGGTGGAGAAAATGGAGAGACAATAGAGAAGGAATGGGAGAGGGTTAGGACTGCATTGATTAAAACCAGTGAAAATGTCCTGGGCTATAGAGAGAAAAATCAAGAGGACTGGATGCCTTTAGACACTTGGGGGGAAAAAAGTGACAGTCAGTCTGAAAGACTAGACTTTGCATAATTTTAAATGCTAGAAAGGCTGGAGGCTTCTCGTTTCGCTCGAAGCCAAAGACTCTTTGACATGTTAGAAAATTATCTGTATAATACTTATCTTGCTTTATAATACTTTACCTGGTTTCAAATTACTCGCGAACGGCAAGTGCAAAGCAAGGTCAAGCGTGCGGGATGCCGTCACGCTCACCAGAGCGCGCAGGGACGTGCCCCTTCCATCCAGTCTAAAAACACTTATATTGGGCGATGCATTGAAGATAGAGATATACTCTCCCGGACTTTTTTGTAGAACTTTTCATGCTGACCAATTCTTACGCTCATAGTAAATTGATATGTTTAACGGTTTGCCCAGCGTAAGCTTAAGAAGCGCACGGACGCCAAGTTTGTTTTCGACTTTTTCACTGAAATCGTTACTGCTTGGCTTCCTTTGATCATACATAAATTATTTTCTACAGAATCTTTCCTCGAGATATCCTTTACAGAATGTTGAAAACCGCATCAAAATCCATCCAGTGTTTCTCGAGATTACCCATGACATCCAAGAATCGGGGATTTTTGTCTTATACTAACGAAGTAGAGATTGTCGGGGAACACATGCACGCCAAGTGCAAGTGACGTCACACACCTCAGTGCATCTGGGTACATTTCGTCCCATCAACGTAACGCCAGACCCCAGCGTAACGACGAAGTCGACAAGATCATTTAAAATGATAAAATTAAAGCAAGGAGAACCAAAAAAGAACTTAACGAGGCAAAAACAAGGAATTACAAACAGCTAGTGCAACAGAAGTTCAAAGTTCTCAACAAAGAAGCGAAACGGAGTGCCCGTGGTGATAAACTTAAATGGATAGAGCAGCAAGCAAGAATAGCAGAAGAGGCAGAAACAAAAGGGGATTTGATACAACTGTACGAAACTACAAGGTTATTATCGAAATGACAAATGAAGAAAAATGTGCCTGTGAATGATAAGAGTGGCAGATTAGTAACTAGTAAAGAGGAACAAATTAAGCAGTGGAAGTGGCATTTTCAAGGGATATTAGGCAAGGAAAGCAACGAGCATGAAGGAGGGAATGAAGCAGATCCAGAGCAAATCATCAATATGGCAGATTTTGAAGTTTTTGGAATATCAGATCAACACCCTTCAATCAAGGAAATTAAAAAAAGCAATCAAACAGCAGAAGAGTGGAAAGGCAGCAGGAGTTGATAAAATCCCACCAGAAATCCTGAAAGCAATTATTAACTTGATAACGGAAATGATGTGGAAATTATTGAAAGAAATATGGGGAAAAGAAAGGATACCCCAGGATTGGAAGAAAGGACTGATAATTAAAATTCCAAAGAAAGGAGATGTTAACAAGTGCAAGAATTGGAGGGGGATTACGCTGATATCGGTGCCAAGCAAGATAGTTATGAGAATTTTATTGAGCCGAATAAATGATGGAGTGGAAGCTAAGATTAGGAGAGAACAAGCAGGGTTTCGCTCGAACAGATTATGCGTGGACCCGATCTGCACATTGAAAATCGTCATAGAACAATGTATTGTGTGGAATAATGCTTTTTATGCCACATTTGTTGATTTCGAGAGAGCCTTCAATTCAGTTACTAGGGAAAGCATGTGGATGGTGCAACAATATGGAATACCTAAGAAATAATAAATATCATTAGAGAATCCTATCGACACTGTACAAGCCAAGTGTGTCATGAAGGAGAAGTAACGGAGCCTTTTGAAATAAAAGCAGGAGTTAGACAGGGTTGTAATAAATCACCTTTGATCTTTTTACTGGTAATAGATGTGATAATGAAGAGAACCATAGAAGGGGAATACAGTGGGGTTTTTATGGATAGATTGGAGGATTTGGGTTTTGCAGATGACGCGTGCTTGCTGTCTGAATCATATAGATGCCCAAACGAAGTTGGAAGATATTGTCATAGAAACAAAGAAGTTTGGACTAACAGTTAATAAGTCAAAGACCAAGACAATGCGGCTAAATATGAAGGAAAGAGACCCTATCAGGTTGGAAAACGAAGCCTTGGAAGATGTAGGAAGTTTTACTTACCTTGGAAGTGAAGTGACCAAGACGGGAGGAGCTAATGATGATGTAGAGCAACGGATTAGAAAAGTAAACGGTGCCTTTGTGCAACTGTATCGGATTTGGAAAATTAAAAATATAACTATTAAGACAAAGTTGAAGATATTTAGAAGTAATGTCAAGGCAGTATTATTGTATGGGTCTGAGTCTTGGAAAGTTAGCAACCAAATTACCAGTCGATTACAGGTGTTTGTTAATAGGTGTCTGAGAAGGATTTTGAATATATATTGGCCTGAGACAATCTCAAATGAGGAACTGTTAGTTCGAACTTCAGAGGAACAGATTAAAATCCAAATAAAAAGATGGAGGTGGATTGGCAACACACTTAGAAAATCTGATAATGCCATTGAGAAGCAAGTCCTGGATTGGAATCCCCAGGATAGCAGGAGAAGAGGAAGGCCCAAGCATTCGTGGAGGCGGATGGTCGAGGCAGAGGGAAAGACATGGAAAGAAGTGAAGAGGATGTCAGCCAACAGAGTGAGATGGCTCAGCTTCGTGGATGCTCTATGTCCCAATGGGAACGACGGGAAATAAGTCAAGTAAGTCAAATCACTGTATTGCGGTGTTACACAATCGACACAGCTCTCGTCCAATTGATAGGTTTCACTTTATCCTCGCATTCGAATATCGGTGAATATTGGCGTGGCACGCAATCAGCGACGTTCGTGGCCTGTTTGACAGGATTCCTGTTATCTCGGTCAGACACTGAGAAATATTGCGATGTTACGCTATCGGCGCTGTCCATGGCCCATTTGACGAGAATCCTGTTGTTCTTGCGGTCAGACACTGAGAAATATTGTGATGTTACGTATCGGCGCAATTCGCGGTCCGTTTGATAAGACTCCCCTTGTTTCCGCATTCGGGCTCGGATAAATATCACGATGTTAAGCGATCAACGCAGCCTGCAGTCTTTTCGACGAGATCTCGGTTTTCGCAGACAGACACTGAGAAATGTCGCAACGTACATACGTTATCGACGCCGCTCTCGGCCGATTGACGAGATTCCTATTGGCCTAGCAAAGTAGTAGGTGACGAGTTCGCAGTTGGGCATGATCGAATGTGGCGAGTAGGTATTAGCTCCACTCGCAAGTGGGTTGACTTAATTGTCACAGTTTCTACTCTGTGGTCGCTAGTTTGCGGTGGAGCGCGGTCTGACTTTGGGGAAGTCGTGAGTACGATACGCAATTGGATGTGATCGGCACCGTTCGTGAATGACAAGATTCCTGCAACTTTCACGATCACAAGTTATACTTCGTCGTAATCTGGATAATGACCAATCCAGATGGACTTCTTTTGTGTCTAGTTCTTATTTACACGTCTCGTCATGAAACAATATATGGTACTGTCACTACGCAGTTACACTTAGGCTAGAGAAACTTGATTCGCGCTTTAAGATTAATTTTTCAGCCATTCGGTATGCGATCTCTAGTCTCAGAGAGGTCTAAAATATACGGGAATTTGGTCGATTTTCGTTCGGGAAATACGGAATTTAAGAGCAGGTCACCACTCGACACAATGTAATCAGAATTTTATTTTTACTGGAATTATGCACCTCTTACCCCCTTCTGGGGGGTTAATTCGCTGGCTTAGGACTTAAATGCGTATCTACAATGGAAATCCTATTAAGATACGCTATTCTGGTACTAAGCCGGCGAATTGGATGATACATTTCTTTCGCCAGGCGAACATCATCAGATCTTATTCTTGTGTTTCATGGCATAAGGTATGTCTTTTAAACATTACAACATACAAATTAAAACATTTGAATAGATTTAGTTTACTTCAGATTTTGAGTTAGGCATATACGCTGACTTCAATGTCATTTCGGCCCTGCGCTGTTTTCTCAAACACTACTAAGATTGCTTATAATATAACACAAGCAAAGATGAAACTGACCAGTCAATTTTAAGAACCAATCAAAACTTTTGAATGTCTATTTGCTCGCTGGCCAGCTCCAGGCAGTACGATATATAGGCCTAGCTGCCCTGAGCAAGATACGGTATATGACCGAGTGCCTGGGTAGCAAGACCAGACAGGTGATCATGCCAAAGAGCAGCGAGGGAAAGACTGCCTGGCAACCTGGTACTGATTACTGTACTTATTGAATTGTGTAATTGATCAGTGGAACAATTAATTGCATTTTGACGGTTGGGATATAGACATATCGCTTTTTCAGATGGAAAGGAAGTAGGAAGCGTTCTTGATTCATTTAGGGGCTTCGTGATATTGTGGTCATGTTGCCCCATGTACTTGGGTGTGTGTTTGCGAGAGGAATCGGTCTGGTAACATGTGTCATTGTGATGACTGTATTAGTGTGTGTTGGTAACGGGATGGGGGGACTAATTAAGGTACCATCCCAGCGTTTGAGTAGAAGTAGGAAACCATGGAAAACCACTCAAGGGTGGCCAAGGTGGAAATCTAACGTCTTTTTCTCAGTTCTGTTTCACGGGGTTTAGTGTACCGCTCCCAGCCTTCAGGACAGACGTAAATTTCTTGGCAGAGCTGGGAATCGAACCCAGCCATCTTTGGCGAAAGCCAAGAATACTAGGTAGACAAAGAAACAAATCGACATTTTTTATGTCTTTAATTTCTAGCTTGTCAAAAGTATTTCATGTGAAATGTGTATAAAAACAAGTAGGAGTCCACGCCGCAGACCTGCTTTGGATGAGACGGTGCGGCGAGCAAGAGGGGGTAATAATCTCAAACAACTTCGTTGGCGGCAAGGCCTGCAGTCGTGCATTTCGGACCTTCGGCCCGATTGCGTAGAAATGTAGGAAAATTGTAAAATGATATTCCAGGCAATGCTGACACCATCACGTGGTTATGAAAGCCGGACGTCCTCGGAAATGGAAAATATCTTACAGCTGTAAATACATTTGAGAATTCATAGGCAATGCTTAAACCATCACATAGTTATGAAATACCTGTTATACACTGAAGAAAATGGAAATTGCAACACCCAGAAGGAGTGGTGCTACATTGCTGCAATTGAACATGCAGGACGAGTGTTGGGTTGTGATTCGATGATTACACTATCAGGTCCCTCTGACCGCAAGTTTGGACAACAATCTATACTGATGTGTCCACCACGAGCTGCAATACATTGAAAAATTCGGCGAGGCATGGAAACAATAAGGCCCTGGATCGCTTCCTGAGGAATTGTGGCCCATGCTTGCTGCACTGCACGGGTCAGTTGTTCCCGAGTTGTGGGTGGCTGCGGACGGTTGGCCAGTTGTCGACCCATCATGTCCCACACATGCTCAATAGGACTGAGGTCCAGGGATCTGGCGGGCCATTCTAAGGTTGTGATGTCGTGGAGAGCTTCTAGAGATGTGTGCAGTGTGAACCCGGGCATTGTCCTGCTGAAACATCCCATTAGCAATGTTCGCCATCATGGGGACAACCACTGGATTGAGTACCCTATCAATGTACTGTCAAGCAGTCATAGTGCCCTCAACAAGCACTAATTGTGATTTCACATTAAAGCCAATAGCTCCCCAGTCCATAATGCTTGGTGTTGGCCCTGTGAACCTCTTGACAATGAGGTCTGGGCGGCCCCTCTCCCCGGTACGTCGGCGATCACTGCGGGCAAGTCAGAAGCGCGATTCATCACTAAAGACGACCCTATGCCATTCGTAGACCCACATCGATCGTTCTCGATACCATGCCAGCCTTACACGTCTCTGTTGTGAGGTCAATGAAACACCTTCTGCAGGGACACGGGATCGTAAGCCAGCTGCACGCAGGCGATTACCAACTGTTTGTTGTGTAACGTGGGGTGCCACAGCTGCTCGAATTTGCGCTGCTGTTGCATGGGGTTCCATCCGGGCCATCCGAATGATGAGGCGATCCTCTCTCACAGTTGTCTGTCGCGCTGGGCCTGTGCCAGGTCTACAAGTGTGGGTACCTTCATTTGACCACTGCTACCATACACGTACCGTAGATGCCTGTCGGCCAACACGTGCAGCGACAGTCCTTAGCGATAATCCAGCCTCACACAGTCCAATTATCCGAGCCCTCTCAAACGGCGACAGTTATTGATAGCGTGCTCTTCTCTGTCGTCGAAGCATGTTTAAGGGGGAACACTTCACTGCACAGACTGCAAATCAACTACGCTACACCAGAGTCCGTATAATGGAGTTGATTCCTCCGCGACCAATCACGTGGGGAGACCTGTAGCAGCAATGCTATGGGTCTGAAACTTTGATTGTTTACATACCTACATGGCATCGTTCCATATCTTGAAAATCAACACAAACGACGAATGCCTTCATGGTGTTGTAATTTCCATTTTCTTCAGTGTAGTTTTCTTGCACCCATCGGCCTCGAATAGGCTGACCTACCCTGTATATTGTTTTACCCTAAAGTAAAGAGCACCTGGCTGCCCTGCGCTGGCTTAATCCGGCACTGCATCTAGCTTATTCCGTTTCGAGATGCCGAAGAAGAAGAAGAAGAAAGGTTTGTTTAACCTATGGCGTATGGTAACCTTTAATAATAAATTATGTGTCAAAATTTGTAGCTCATTGTAATACGTGTATGCTTTTTCATTGGATACGGCTGTACAGGGTGGCGCCTTTTCGATGTTTTTGGCGGGTATCTTGGAAACTAATCAAGATAGAGCAAAACGGATTTCGCAATTCCTTGCCACTTATTGTGGAAAAAACAAACGAAATCATCGCTGCCCTCTTGGTTTTTGAACTACAGAGTGATTGTGAAAAGTCTTCATTTTGGGACCCCCCTTGTATTTCGAGCATTTTTTAACTTATTGAAAAGGTGAAAACTGATTTTTATAGAGAATTTTCCGTAGAATTCAATTAGACCATCAGTTGAAATTTTACAAATTATTATATACATTTGGGCCCCAATTTGTTTTTCAAAAACCAAAAACATTTAATAACATCAAAACGGTCTGAGATATCAAAATATGATGAGAGGCAGATCTGCTCAGGGTGTCTAGCAATACGGGAGTTTCGCGTTTGATCAGGGAAATCAAAGTCTCATGATGCCAGGCTTCTTAGCCTCCGAACGCTAGATTGAGTCCTGCCGCTTGGCCTTCTATTGCGCTACCGCCGCTAAGCGGCCAGCCAACGTCACGACGCGACGCGGTAGCTTCGAATGCGACTGCTTTGCCTGGCCAACTACGCAGAGCTACTCACGCCACGCCGCGCTCGTTGCTAGACGATGACGAACAGGACTCAACCTGCATTGTTATTCACCGAGGAGACCCGTTATTTTTATGCAGAGCTGATATTTTTGTCAATGAGTACGTTTGCAAAGCTCAATGTGATGGGGAAGGATATTCAGCAGAAGTAAGAACGATCATGCTACTTCGCCTACGTCGTCTTCCGCCACTTCAACGATATTTCGTCGAGGTTGGATAGTGGACTGTATTGCGATGTTACGTAATCAACACAGCTCTCGGCCGTTTGACAGGTTTCACTTGATCCTCGTGGTCGAATATCGATAAATACTGCGATATTACGCAATCGGCGCCGTCCGTTTGACGAGATTCCCGATCTTGCGGTCAGACACGGAGAAATATTGCGATGTTACGCATTTGCGCCGTTCGCGGTCCGTTTGACAAGACTCCCCTTGTTCTCGCAGTCGGGCATGGATAAATATCACGATGTTACGCAATCGACGCAGCTCTCAGCCGTTTTATGAGATTCCCGTTATCCTCGGGGCTTCCTTGAGAATGAAATATTAAGATGTTACGCAACCCTCATCATTCGCCGTCCGTTTGACGAGATCTCGGTTCTCGCAGACAGACACGAAGAAATGTCGCTATGTACGTTATCAACGCCGCTCTCGGCTGTTTGACGAAATTCCCGTTGGTGGCCTAGCAAAGTGGAAGGTGGCGAGTTCGCAGTTGGGCATGATCGAATGTGGCGAGTAGGTACCGGTGCCACGCGCTGTGACTGGATGTGGTTTGTTTCTTGTTCAGTGTGAATGAAATGAACTCCAAGCGGGTTGACTTAATTCTCGCAGTTTCTACTCTGTGGTCGTGAGTTTACGGTGGAGCGCGGTCTGACTTTGGGGAAGTCGTGAGTATGGTACGCAATTGGATGTGATCGGCACCGTTCGTGCACCGTATGACAAGATTTCCGTGACTTTCACGATCAGAAGTTATACTTTCTCATAATCTGGATAGTCGGATCGGATAATAACCAATCCAGATGGAATTCATTTGTCTCTAGTACCGTACGTGTTTAGACGTCTCATCATGAAACAAAATACGGTCTCTATGCAGTTAAACTTACGCTAGAAAAACTTCATTCGCTCTTTAAGATTGATTTTTCAGCCATTCGGTATACGATCTCTTGTCTCAGAGAGATCTAAAATATCCGGGAATTTGGTCGATTTTTCGTTCGAGAAATACGGGAATTTAAAAACAGGTTACCACTCGACACCGTGCTGCTTAATCAGAGATTGTAATAGTTCTGGATGAAGCAATTTTTCACAGCTCATTTGTATAATTCGTTGCTCAGGACCCGATGGTGTCTAGAGAACGATTTATGGGGTTTATAAATGTTTCCGGGGATTGGTTAGCTCTAGCTCTTCTCCACTTCGTTTGTCTCCTCAGGGTAGTGAGGCGATACACGCGCCAAAAATGAATCCACAAAGAACAGGATACCGTCTTCACTAATTCACACACTATTTATTTATAATCAATACTAGACACACCAAGAATTATTCTTCTTCAGGTTATTTATTTAGCTTATGGCTAGGGATACAGGAGAATTTATATACGTATATCCAAATTCTGAATATAGTCTCTGGGGTCACGAGAGCAAAGTCACTAACACTGCCACTGTGCTTTCTTTTGCTGAACTCGGTGATGATGTGCTGGATCGTCTGTTCTGCAGCACCACAGTCACACTCAGGCGTTGAAATTCTGTTACACTTGTAGTGGAAGGCTGCACAGTTCCCATGGTTGGTTCGTATCCGGTTCAATGTGGACCATAGTCTACGAGGGAGGTTGAAACCAGGTGGCGGAGTCTCCTTCACAGGAGGCATTGTTGGATAACATTTGTTGTTGAGTCTCTTCTGCCACTCGACAAAAGTTTGGTAGTTGCTGTTCCTCAAGTTCATGGCATCTCGTGTTGATGGTTTTCTGGAACGCAGGCGACCAGTAATTGCATCGCTGATATCGTGTATTGGCAGTCCTGGATTATTCATTATTTTATTGAATTCTCTTAGAACATCTTTACGTCTGCAGGTGGAATATGACTTAGCACAGGTGGCCAATGTGTGGGAGTAGATTTGATTGTGCCAGTGATGAGACGCATTGTGCTGTTCAGTTGGGTATCTACAATATGTGTGTGAGCACTACTGAGTTCTTCAGGTTAATCTCTGGCAATCAAAACGAATAATACCTGTTTGTCAAAAAATATATAACAGGTTTCCATTGCCTGCATCTCTTGCCGAGTATCCACAACAATCTTCATGAGGAAAAGTGGCTCTTCACTATACTGTATTTTAATATTCTTCTGCTCCTTTCTTGTCTTCTTGCGTTTTCTTAAACGTATCTTTCTGTCCTTCTTTTTGCCAGATATTAGTTCTATTTCTCCAGATTGTCAACATATAACATTTTTTTAAAGCCAGCTTCCGTACTATCAGGAATCAACACTATCAATACCTAAAACCCTTATCATAAACTATCAATACCTAAACCCTTTCTTCTTCATAAACTATCAATTTCCAGACCAGAGAACATCACTTTTTCATCCAAACCAGCCTCTATTCTGCCTGGCATCAACACTAATCATCAATAATCCCCATGGAAACCTAGCCATGTCAAAGAAACTTTGCCATTAGCCAAAGCCTCTTGGTCCACCCACTGGCTGACCACCACCAAAGAATCTCAAGGCACGAGACACAAGATTCTCTGCGGTGGTCTACCAATAAGTGGCCATGGCTGGCAACCAGATAAAATAATAATTACTACCAACCAAACAACACAAAAAACTAGATGCACGTTCTGTAACCTAAAAAGTTCGGTTACAGAAACGTCCCCTTGAGAAAGAATTTCTAACCGAAGGTTAGAGATTCATTCTCAACCATAGAAACAAATACATGAAGCAAACACTACGACAAAAATTCAAACTGAAACAAATTATACATCATAATCAGAAAACCCATTGGCACTATCATCGCAGAAACAATTATTCTAAGTCCACCAGTATCACCAGCATAAATATTTTCTTCTGATAGAGTAGCCGAAGCTACAGTGAGTCCAAAAAGTATGCGTTTACGTGCTATTTTGCGAATTAAACCTGTCTATGGATAGTGAAAAGCCTAAATTAAACAAATGGAGGTGTATGGCGCATGGGTCATTACATCATTATTATACAAAATCAAGGCTGAAAATATATTCTAAGCCATATCAAGGATAGCTCTTCGTAAAAGCTCCGTCATTACATACTTAATAAAGTATTCGTCTACGCTCGGAATGACTGTTTAAAACGCGAGATCGGGGGTGAAACGTCACTCGTGATTCACGCATGTGCTGGTGTCAGCCTTCCGCAGCTCACCCAAAACATGGTGTGATTGGCTCTGGAGGCGTGCAGGTTGTACAATGGGTTGGAAAGGTAAAGAGAGAAGCGTAACGGAGAGGAAACTCATCCTGGGCTTGCATAATCAGTGCAAGTCGTCCTATGCGAATGCAAAGCTAGTTGGCAGACCTGGATCAACGGTTCAGTCGCTTCTGCACAACAAAAACATTCCAAAACAAGCCGCGGAGTGGTCGTCCTCGGGCACTGACCGATCGAGACGAAAGATTTATTAAGCGAGAAAACAAGACAAATTCAAGACTCAGTGCACCCAAGTTGGCTGGTGAGCTGGAGAGGAGAGGTACATAACACAGTATAATGGCCGGGTAGCTCGTAAGAAATGTTCGGTGAATGCAATGAATCGCAAAAAACTGCTTATTTTCGCCAAATAACATAATAAAGGTGGAGGACTTAGGGAATAAAGTCATATTTTCGGACTAAAGCAAATGCAACATATTTGGGTCAGACGGCAGGCGAATGGTTTCGTGGAAGTTAACTACGGAGATGCAGCCGCAGAACCTTTTGCCTACAGTGAGACACTGTGCGGGTTCCATCATGGTGTGGGAGTGCATGAGTGCAGCATGTGAAGGAAAATTACATGTCATAGAAGGAACAATGGATCACAAGATGTACAAATATTTTAAAGTAAAATTTGAACACTAGTGCCGAAAAATTAGGTCTGCAAGGCACGTACATCTTCCAACAGGACAACAATCCGAAGCACACAGTTCTAAATACTAATCTTTGGCTATCCACCCCAAAACAACTCAATACACCCTCTCAGAGTCCCGGTATGAATCCAATAGAACAGCTGCGGAATGTGCTTGGGGATAACATCAGGAAACTGCCAACTTCTAACAAGAACGACTTAAAACAAGCTCTGCAAGACGAATGGAACAAAATTCCATCCTCCTCCACGGCTAGCTAGGTCCATTCCATGCTGCGACGATTGCAAGCAATCATTACTGCAAAGGGAAACTCTACCAAGTATTACAGTTGTTATGTACAGTATGGACGAATACTTTATGATCTGGTGAAAAAGTGCATTTTTACGTTTTGTTATATTTGTTATCGCATAGAATGTATTTTCGGTTTCGGTATTGTATAATAATGATGTAATGACCCATGCGCCATCCAAATACATTTGTTTTTTGTTTATTTTCAGCTTTTCACTGTCTATAGACCGGTTTCATTCGCAAAACAGCACGTAGACGCATACTTTTTGGACTTACTGTATCTCATCGAGTCTGTCAGACATTTCTGCTCAATCGGAAAAATCCGACAACAATATCGTAGTCAGAAGGAACGGCAGAATCATAATCAGACCTGTCCGTGTCGCCGTCTTCATCATCATCATCATTAAGTCTTTTCCGTTTTCTTTCTTCTGTCTGTCTCCTCTGATTCAGTATCATCATATTTTCCTTTCTTCTTCTTCTTTTGGTCTCCCTCCGCATCGTCTCCTTCTGCATGTGCTTCTCCTGCTTCAGTCTTCTTGGCTGCCTCCTTCTTCTGTTCCAGTTTCTTCTGCTTCTCCCTTTCCTTCTTCTCTCGCTTCTTCTGCGCCGCAGATTTCATAGTACTTCCTTCCACTTCCTCACCGTCACTATCGTCCGCCTCTTGCACTTCCTCTACCATTTCTACGGTATCCCAGGTGTCCTTCACATCCTCCTGTTCCTCATCCTTCTTGTGTTCCGTGCTGCCCTCTGAGGGCAGGAGGCCCTGGTCCACAATCTCCACATCCACCTTCTGTTCTTGGTCGGCAGTGGCTTGCTGCTGCTTGGTCTTGTTAGGCCATATCCTGGTGCAGGGTCGAGGAGGCTTGCGGTTGTCCGCCGCAGGCAGCTCCATGCCTTGGGCCATGCGAGCCTGCAGCAGGGCCTGAGCACGCGCACGGTCTGCCTTCTGTCTCTCCTTCCTCTCCTTTCCCTTCTTTTTCTTCATCTGCTTTATCTTGCTCAGCAATTCTTTTCTTCTCATCTTTTCTTTTTCCCTTTATCCCTTTTATCTTCTTCTCCTTTTTCTTCTTCTTCTGATCCTTCATTCTCTTATCTCGATCTGCCTGACATCTCTTCCTCTTCTAATTTCTTCTCATTGTCTTACATCTCATCCTTTTCTCTGTCCACCTTGTACTCCTGCCTATCCTCCTCGTCCTTCTCCTCCAACGCTTCTTCACGTTATCTTGTATCTTCTCTTCCTCCTTGTCTTCAGTTTTATTCTCCTCCATTTGACGTCCTCTTCTGTTACGTCGGCGGCGACCTCTGTGTCTATCTCCGCAACTGCTCTCTCTTCTTCGCCTGCTATTGTCTCTCCGATATATACCTCTACAACCTCGCCTTATCTTTTCCACTTCTCCATTTACTTCTTTACGGCCCCTAGCATCACGTACTTCACATTTCTCCTCCTTCACACACACACTCTCAGATTCGACTATCTCAACTTTCTCTTCTACAATGCATATGATCTCCACTGCCTGTTCTTCCAGCTTAACTTGTTGAGCATCCAACTTGTCTACTTCAGGGTAGCTCTGTTCCTGAACAGCAATCTGGCCACCCAGGTTATTTTCCAGATTAGTGGCTTCTACACTGACTTCACTGACCTGGCTAGTAACATGGCTGTCTGGGATCATCTCTGACACATGCTCCGAGACCTCATAAAGCTTCTCAGACAATCTCACCTCCATACCATCCATACGGCTTGCCATGCTATTCATCCTCTCCTCCATACCATCCATCCGACTGTTCATTTGGCTTGTAATCCTCTCCTCCATCTTATTCCTCCTCTCATATCGGAGCAGAAGCGTCTCCAACATTGCCATCATCTCAGCTTCCATCTTTCTACTATTTTCCCCCATCCCTACTCCTGTCTTTATGTAATTCATTGAATTCTTCGTGCTTTCACGTTGGGCGCCATTGTAGTTATTATAAAACTTGTCTCCTCAGGGTTGTGAGGCGATACACTCGCCAAAAATGAATCCACAAGTAACAGGACACCGTCTTCACTAATTCACATACTATTTATTTATAATCAACACTAGACACACATATAACAAGAATGATTCTTCTTCAGGTTAATCTCTGGAAATCAAAACTAATAATACCTGTTTGTCAAAAAATATATAACAGGTTTCCATTGCCTGCATCTCTTGCAGAGTATCCACAACAATCTTCATGAGGAAAAGTGGCTCTTCACTATACTGTATTTTAATATTCTTCTGCTACTTTCTTGTCTTCTTGCGTTTTCTTAAACGTATCTTTCTGTCCTTCTTCTTGCCAGATATTAGTTCTATTTCTCCAGATTGTCAACAAATAACATTTTTTAAAGCCAGCTTCCATACTATCAGGAATCAACACTATCAATACCTAAAACCCTTATTATAAACTACCAATACCTAAACCCTTTCTTCTTCATAAACTATCAATTTCCAGACCAGAGAACATCTCTTTTTCATCCAAACCAGCCTCAATTCTGCCTGGCATCAACACTAATCATCAATAATCCCCATGGAAACCTAGCCATGTCAAAGAACCTTTGCCATTAGCCAAAGCCACCTGGTCCACCCACTGGCTGACCACCACCAAAGAATCTCAAGGCACGAGACACAAGATTATCTGCGGTGGCCTACCAATAAGTGACCATGACTGGGAACCTGATAAATTAAAAAATAATTACTACCAACCAAACAACACAAAAAACTAGATGCACGATCTGTAACCTAAAAAGTTCGGTTACAGGTAGTTGATGAGTACAGTTGTGGAGAAAAGTCTGGAATCCTCCAGCATCAGAGTCTGCAGGTTGTTCTTTCTTACATTAAATGGGTTTTCAGCGTTTTTCTCGAAGTCGTGTATTAGATGAAATTGGGAAGAGGCTGCCCAAGATGTCGGCTGCGCGCTGGAAATACATTCACGTTTGGTTGGAACCATTCTTGAATATCGTGATCAGCTTATTAAGAGAATGACTGATCCCAATGAAAAATGGGATTATGAAACCTGAAGTGCTGCCCGTGGATTTACAGTTTCATTAAAGGATTTTCGCTTTAATTTCACGCTGTCCGTATTTTCAAGCATAATCCCCCTGATTGGCGTGTGATCATCCATCTTGCAAAAGAACTCCCACGATATCGGTTATTGTATTCGTAACGTAGGAGAACTCAAAATTGCATTTGCAGGGAAAAAGGGGTCAATTCGAAGATTATCGGGAGAAGACAGCACAAGAGATAAAGGGCACCTGTGACCCAGATAGTAAGAGACCAAGATTGAACGATGACATCTCATAAACGTCTGAAATTATACAGTTTTACAACAGTTAAACAATAGGTATTTTACTTTATAGCTACTTTATATTTTCTCCCGTGTGAGGAGGACTTCTATTATTTTCACTTTTGAGGTGAAATACAGTAAGTACTTAATAAATTTCTTCAACTGGTATAATTTCAACTTCAATCTTTGATTATTTTGTGGAAAGGTATCTCGACTCATTAGACGAGTTCCACTCAAAAATGCAAACACCGTCCAAACCAGAGGGATGTGGATTCCTAGTCCAGCAGTACCAAATCGTCCTTGAAGGAGGATCGCTATGAACCGAAGTAGCCACTACAACAACAGCTGTCATGAAATTCATCGGTTAGCTAACCCACATGAAATATCACAAGTTTTTTCTTCAACCCAAGGAAAAACAGTGTATTTTAACTCTAATTATTTTTCAACCCTAGGAAAAACAGTGTTTTATCACTCTAATTATTCTTCAACCCTAGGAAAAACAGTGTTCATTCACTCTAATTATTCTTCAACCCTTGGAAAGACAGTGTTTTTTAAATCTAATTATTCTTCAACCCAAGGAAAAACTGTTTTTTCACTCTAATTATTCTTCAACCCTAGGAAAAACAGTGTTTTTTCACTCTAATTATTCTACAACCCTAGTAAAAACAGTGTTTTTTAAACTAATTATTCTTCAACCCAAGGAAAAAGAGTGATTTTTCACTCTAATTATTCTTCAACCCTAGGAAAAACAGTGTTTTTTCACTCTAATTATTCTTCAACCCTAGGAAAAAGTTTTTATTAAGTTCAAAATCTTCCAATTTTTAACTTAAAGTAGGCTGATTTCTCTTATCAATTTTGAACTTGGCAAGAAATCTAATTCATTTATGTAATTAAATTCTTTCTTTGTAGCTAAATTTAAATTAAATAAATCCTGCCCTCTCATAAACGTATCCTAGTTGGTGCTTCAGTTCACCTCACGACGTGAAATTAAGATTACTTCGTGTTCCATGTACTTTGGTTGGTTAGTTCTTAAGCTTAGGGGCTGCGACAACGCGGTCATGTAGCCCCGTGTACTTTGAGTGTGTGTAGAATCTGTCTGATAACCGATGTTAATTGTGATGACTGTATTAGTGTGTGTTATCTGTTTTTTTTAATTTAAGTACAGGCTGCAACTTAGAATTTTTCAAATAGTTCCTACTTTTGCTGCCAAGCGCCACCGTCAACGACTACTAGGCCAAGTTCAGAACTTAGCTACTAGACGCCACCGCAGTCGGATCTTGGCAACGAACGTAGGAACCTAAGAGCGTTGTTTACATTCTTAACCTATCCAATTTAGCTTCACACAGGTGTAATTAGTAGAAGGTTCTTTAACATGCCATAAATCTATGACATGGGACCGCCGGCTTTACTTCCCCTCCGAAGGAAGGCATACTGAGGGATTTCTAACGCTCTTAAAAATCCGACGGCTTCGGCCGGGTTTGAACCCGCTATCTTGGGCATAGAAGCTCAGCATGCTACCGACTACACCACCGAAGCCGCCTTCCGTGTACTTTACTAGCAGTAGTAGAGGAACGTGGGGTGGAATGGAACCTCAAAATGTTAACACAGTGTAATTGATTGAAAAATGTAGCCTACTGTCGACCAAACTATCATGCTCACTCGAGTTTGAAGGTTGTTTGTGAAGTAACCAATAGGCCTACGTTGAATTCAATAACATCATCATTTTTGTCGTTCCAATTTACGTTAGCTCATGTAGGTTTGGAATTTTTAATTTATATTTTAATATTTTTTTTTTATCGCAGTTGGAACACAAAAAGTGACCGTTTTTAAGCGTGTTTCAACCATGCGTCATATTTGAGAATTATTATCTCAAAACCCCTTCATCAGATCGAATCCAAATTGTAATACAATATACATTCGAATGTTTTATAACTGCTTTATTAATTTCAAAATTTTGTGTGTCCAAGAAACAAAGTTATCTTTTTTGTAAGGTAACATTTTCTCGGCTCGGGGTAGTTAGAAAATGTAGTTCTTGGGCGCATTGTAATCCTTATACATCAAGAGGTTATACTGTATGACTGTGAAATACGTAAATTAATTCACTTACTTTATATAGGTTTGTATTTGCACGGGGAAATAAGACATGGTTCCGCAGCTAGCCGATACCGGGAAAGCTGTACAGCGTTGCTGAGATGGAGCCCATCACTTCCGAGTGAGGCGCGGCATGACGCGTGATGGCTCCAACTTCGTTTTGATATTACGGTCTGAGATACCTGCATTAAGGTCTGAGTATTGTAGTTGGTCTTGGTCCAGACTATTGATCCAGCCCAGGCTTGATGGTGTAGCACTGAAAAAGTCGATAGTGTCACCTAGGTATGCTCTTATTTGGCAGTCTTCAATAATGTGCCTGATGGTCTGATTCGATGAACCTCAATCACAGCCGAGGTCTGGACGCTTCCCCCATTTGTGCAGGTTGTACGCACAAACTCCTTGTCCTGTACTGCCGTAATTTTGCACCAATCACTTTGAATTTTTTACATAATATGTATCCCTTTAAAATCTCGGTCGAGTTCGTTAATGGGCAAAATCGGTCGAAGGGGGTGAAAATGGGGGTCTTTTTTTTTTTTTTCAAAAACGTGAATTATCGATATAACTCTCTTAATACGTAAAATATCGGATCCATTCAAAGTTCATACTATGTTGCGAATAAGTGCCAAAATATTCCGGTGGATTAAGGGAAGTATTGTGCAAATCGAGGTAAAGGCGATTTTATTTTTTAGTTACGTTAAGGGGTCCATAAGGAGCGTTTTCAGCCATGGAGGCATTCTGCACACCCCCGGTTAATTTTTCACAGCCTCCCAAACATGTGATGGGGCGTGTACCCTTATTTTATGGGTTAAAAATTCGTACTTATTTTTTATGGGCAAAATTAATAAATTTAGTGTCATTTCCTATGTTTAGAGGGCAAGGAATTCATTTTTGGGGTAATTTTTCCCGGCGGGGGCGGGGGTCAAACCCCGTAAAACTTGGTTGATGCATATCATTTTCAAGGTATTTTGGGGCGTAGAATTCATTTCTGGGTTAGTTTTTGTTCTAGGGGATAAGGGGTGGGGGCAGTGAATCGTGGGGGGGGGGGGGGTGCACAATTTGATAGCAAACTGGTGCTTATAACGAATCATTTCCAAGGTTTTCGGGGGTGTAGAATTAATTTCTGGGGTAGTTTTTGTTCTAGGGGGTAGAGTTGGGGGCTGACAATATTGGGGACGGTGCTACAGGAGGCAGGGGGTTAAAAACCGAGAAACTTGGTTGATGCATATCATTTTCAAGGTATTTTGGGGCGCAGAATTCATATCTGGGTTTGGTTTTGTTATAGGAGGTATGGGGTGGGGCCAGTGAATCGCCCGGCGCGGAACTACGGGGGCGGTGCAAACAATGTCAGCAAACATCTTCTTGTAACGACTCATTTCAAGTTTTTAACGGTGAGGAATTCATTTCCGAGGTCATTTTGTATTTAGGTGATCGAGAGCGGTGGTTTAAAGGATGCTGTTGCAAAAAAATATTATTATGCTTAACAGTAGTGTTGTTAAGTATTATTTATTCTTTGGATAATTCGTTTAATCAAAATACCATACAGTTAAATCAAAATTTCTGACGATAACTTCTTCTTCGAAAATACTATGTACACAAATCGAAGTTACTGGTGCCCTGGAAAGAAAAGAAGTTGATAAAAATTTCGTATTTCTTGAAAGAACAAGAGAAGATTTCAGTAATAATTAAGAACCTTACCGATATGTCACGACTCGCAACCACCACATTTGCACTGGGAAGTGCAAGGAAGACCTGATTTTGCACAACCGCACCGAGTTGTACTGCACGTCGCTCTGCACGAACAGGTCACAATTTCCTGGCACACTTTTACCGCAGACGGAATTAGGGTCCATTTTACCTAAAAATCAGAGGTGTTTTTTTTTTTTTCGGTTACTTGGTATTCTTATAGGCTGCCTTCACACGTACCACTTGACAACACAACCACACCACACAAAGGTGGTTGGTTGTGGGTGATCGCAAGATGTTATGGAAATGGGATATTGCTTTCACACGTACCTCACCCTGCAGTCAAATTCAACCACTGTCGGAATGCGTGGGCGATATCACCCACAAAAATGTCGCTGGCAGTGGTCGAACGCTATTCACACGGTTGACACGCCAACCACACGCCTGTGACAGCGCTGGGTGACCTTCACGCTTTACCCTCCCACTGACGGAACTGTTGTACTTACCTTATTGTGATTGCGTGACGTCCTTCTGGTGATATACTTTTCCTCGTACGGTAGGTGTGTTTTTCCGTTCTAAACTGTCTCTTAATTGAAGTAATAAATAATTGTATGTGTCTTTGCTCATTCTAAAATAATTAAAAAGCTTGTCATTATACATTCTCAAAGACTGATACAATAAGTGAAACTGACTTTCGCTCTTGTTTTCTATAATCGGATGAATCCTATAAACTCTCTTTCGTCTTCGTCGACGTAATAACAAAAGCAACAGCAATGCTTCCTCTTCGAAATCCATTTCAGTACTGTGAACGTATGGCTGTGGTGTGGCTGGAAAGTTGGCAGATACTAACTTATAATAACCACAACGAACCACTTCATTGTGGTCAATGAGTGGTCGGTTTTGACCACAACCAATCTCTGTCGTGTGGTGTGGTTGTGGTTGTAAAGTGGTACGTGTGAAGGCTGCCTTCACACGTATCACTTTACAACCACACAACACAACGGTGGTTGGCTGTGGGTGGTCGCAAGATGTTATGAAAATGGAATATTGCTTTCACACGTACCACACTCTGCAGTCAAATTCAACCACTGTCGCAATGCGAGGGCGATATCACCCACATAAATGTCGATGGCAGTTGTCTAACGCTATTCACACGGTCGAAACGCCAACCACATGTTAACCACACGCCAGTGACAGCGCTGGGTTACCTTCACGCTTTACCCTCCCACTGACGAAACTGTTGTACTTACCTTATTGTGATTGCGAGACGTTCTTCTGGGGATATACTTTTCCTCATGGGTGTGTTTTCCGTTCTAAACTGCCTCTTAATTGAAGTAATAAATAATTGTATGTGTCTTTGCTCATTCTAAAATAATTAAAAAACTTGTCATCATACATTCTCAAAGACTGATACAATAAGTGAAACTGACTTTCGCTCTTGTTTTCTATAATCGGATGAATCCTATAAACTCTCCTTCGACGACGCCGTCTTCGTCGACGTAATAACAAAAGCAACAGCAATGCTTCCTCTTCGAAATCCATTTCAGTGTTGTGAACGTATGGCTGTGGTGTGGTTGGAAAGTTGGCAGATCCGAACTTCTAATAACCACAACCAGGGGTGGCTCCTGATTAAAATTTTAGGGTGGGCCAGATGATACTGTATTATTGTTTTATATTTGGCATTCATTGTTGCCAATATTGCCATTATCATCATTCCACACTACACAACATTTGAAACAAGTTTTAATAAATAGTTGATGCGTTAAATACTGTGCTCATAAGGCTCTTTATTTATAAATATATTCTCTCCTGTGCTTGGATGAAGAAAATTTATCTATCAGCTTGGTTGATAGGGTCATAATTATTTAATTTCTAACTTTGTGTTCAGAGCTATAACAGAAAATGGATTTGTTAATGAAAAATCTACTTTCATTTTCCTATGTCGCATACAATCGACATATAAAATAACTACGTACCGTGCCACAAAAGTTAAAAACACATTTACACAGTAGAAATTAACTTCAGACAACTGAAAATGTATAAGTATAGTTTTGTATAATGTCAGAAAGCTGCGAACAATGGCTGAATATCTTTTTAAGGGCGTGGGGTGGGGTGGACTCTTCTCCCGTATTTAACAGAGACAGAAGCAGGAAGTGAAATGAAGAGATCTTCTGTTTCGCTTCAAAGCAACGCTATGGGCCCAATCTGCTGGCCCTTGAAGAGAGACAAAATTCCCTTCATAGTACTGAAGAATTCGCGTGCAAGACAGTGCTATGTCCACTGTTTCCTAACTTGACCCATCAAGCCATATACTTTACATGGGACTTTCTGTGGACCGGCCCTCGCTATGACGATACACCGTACGAGACTGTCTGGATCTTAACCTAGGGATGAGTTATTTATAATGAATTCTCTTTAGAGATTCTAGAAGGGTAAAACACTTATTTTAAGTTGAGTATCTGAAATATAAAGTAATTTAAAAAAACATTAATTAAACAAATTCTTTGCAATGCTGCCTAACGACCTTGGGTGGGCAGGGCCCATTCGGCCCTTAATGACGCACCGTTACTGACCACAACGAACCACTTCATTGTGGTAAAAGAGTGGTCGGTTCGACCACAACCAACCACCGTCGTGTGGTGTGGGTATGGTTGTGGTTGTAAAGTGGTACGTGTGAAGGCAGCCTATAACGAATGCTTGCCTACCTTTCAAGTTACTGGATTTTCGCTTGTACGCATCCATCCGTACTCGTGGGGATCCGGAAGCGACGATGTTTCGCCCTGTCTCTTGCTCCATACGTGCCCTGTTTGCAGAGATGCTCGCAGAGCATGTTGGATGAGAGCGTCGCGGGTTGGGGGGATGTACTCAATCTCCCGTCCTTTTAAACAGAACAAAGTCTTCCTCACCGCGTTGACGCTGTCTTCGTCGCTCCATCGGTCGTAAAGGATCACGACGTACTTCTCCAGTGCAGGTACAATTTTCTGTACTTCTGCTGGAGTGAGGTGTTGAGACATGGACTTGAAAACTTTGTAGGCTTCTGGGAAAGCTTTCCAGGCTTTCCAAAGCGTATCGCAACCTGTGAAGGCGTGAAACGCCAGCAGCCCAGCACACTTCTCCGGTCCTATGTGATGTGCAATAGCATGGATGTCCAGCAATCGATATTATTTCCCCGTGCCTAATCCAACGCACAGCTCTTCACATCCATGGAGATTATCCAGCAAGGCAGTAGCCAACACAACGACGTCGGTGTCTACTGTCCTGATCAAGATTCTACTGCATCCTTGTCTTGCGCCGTCTGCGACATGTAGAAGCAATCTGCCGTCACCTTCTTCGTGATTTCAAGGCATCAATCCTGATAAATCGTTTTGGACATTGCAAAGAACTCTTCCTTGAAGCTTGACGACAAATTTTCGTGAAAATTCAGACGTGCTGATGTAATTAGCAAGATACGCGAACAACTCTTGCTTATTCGCATCGCATCTCAAAAGTCTGACCATTTTTTCGGAACTTGTTAAGTTGGCTCCATTTTTTGGCGAACACCCTGTCCTCTTTTCATTCGTAAAGCAGACTTCAATGATGTACTGACGTATTCGTCGAACACTACATCAATCCTTCGCGCTTTCAAATACGCAGGACTGTAGCATGCCGCATCAACAACGCTACAGTTGACAGTTCCGTCACGTTTCTCTGTTGTTTTGACAGATTTAGGGCATTTTCATCATGTATTAATATTGTAATTTTATTTCTCGACTTAAATTCAATAATTTTTTAATTATATCGACCAAAAACTAACCCAGAAATGAATTCTACGCCCCAAAATATCTTGAAAATGATATTCATCAACCAAGTTTTACAGGTTTTAACTCCCAGTTCCTGTAGCGCCCCCCCCCCCCCACTCTTCCCCCGACAAGAAAAAATACCCCAGATATGAATTCCTTGCCCTCAAAAACATCGGAAATGATACTAATTTTATTAATTTTGCACATAAAAATAATTACAAATGTTTAACCCAAAACATAAGGGTACGCGCCCCATCACATGTTTGTGGGACTGTAAAAAATTAACCAGGAGGTGTACAGAATGCCTCCGTGGCTGAAAACGTTCTTTAAGGACCCCCTAACGTAACTAAAACATGAAATCACTTTTACCTCGATTTGCACAATTGGTTGAATATATGGCGTTAAGCCGCCGGATTAAAAATTCATATCTAAAAAGTTTTTTGATAGCACCAACCATTGACCAAAGGGATGGAAAAAAGTGGGTTTTTCGGGAAACATTAATCATATCTCTCTAAGGCACAATATCAAAACTGTACAAAATGGACAACATTTACCTAATAATTACCGTACCTAAAACTTTTGTCTGAAATAATTTTTGATATGACCCACCATTACGCCAAGGGATGAGAAAAATGATTTCGGAATTATAAGAAAATGCCAAGAGCCATTAGAGGTTACCATGACAACGCTTCTAAATTGATGAGGGATGAGCTATCAGAGGTTGTCATGACAACGCCATTGCACGAGATCACATTTAGTTTTCCATCCGACTCTGTGGGAAGCGGCTTCGGTGACGTAACTGGCAGCATGCTGAACTTCTATGCCCAAGGTCGCGGGTTCAAAACCGGCCGAAGTCGTTGGATTTTCTAAGAGCGCTAAAAATTCCTCAGTATGCTTTCCTTCGGAGGGGAAGTTTCAGCGTTCGTTGGCAGTTGCTGGTTTTGGTGGCATCTAGTTGCCAAGTTCACAACTAGATATCGTTGACGGTAGTATTTGGTACCAAAATGAGGAACTACTACTTGAATTGCCCGTCTGCAGTCCTTACCTGAATTACAGACTAATACAGTCATCACAATCAACACCGTTTATCAGACAGATTCTACACACACCCAAAGTACACACCCTAAACTAAGGAACCAACCAACATCTCTGCGGGAGATAAAATTTTGCGTGAAGAAGTAACAGACTGTTAGATAATTACACATCAGTTCCAACCTTGCATAAGGACAGTGTGACCACAAGTATAAAAATGGACCCCAAATGACAAGAAGGTTACCGTCCCTATAAGACAATAAAATGTTATAAATATGCATAGAAAGACGAAAAATAAGTTAATTAAGCTCCAATTGTAAAATACTTTCTCGCAATAAATGAGGTCTGATCCTTCTACGAAAACCTGCATATTTTTTTCTTTAGCCTTTGTCCCACAAATTAGCAGGGTCTGCTTTTTTTGTTCTCTGTCGCCATATTGCTCGATGCCATGTCACGATGAGGTCTGATCAATTTTTAGATCTTCATGTAGGGTGTCAAGCCAACGCTGGCTCGGTCGTCCTATTGGTCTCTTCCCATCTATCCGCAATGCCAATCCAGTGTGTGCAAACTGTTGTTTCAGCAGCTCGTAAGACATGTCCATACCAGCGGAGACGCTGTTACTTTTGAGAGTGAAGAAATAGGGTAAAGAAAATACTCGTTATTTTTTCAAGATAGATCTGATCTATCGGTTGTCTATAGCACGACAGCATTGAACCATAATTCCATTATGAACCAGCCCATTTCTCTATTCAAAACAAACAATAACCATAAACAAACCGTGGACTTATATGGGTTTGAAAAGTTTGAGTACTTGCGCCTAGTTGTTTCCTTTAAGGACGGTACACCCGCACTGGGGCCATAAACTTTCCAAATGCTCTTTGAGCCGCAGTAATTTTGACATGTCTGTGTAGTAGAACATTTACTTGATGGTATGGGAATAAGAAACATCTCACAATCTTCTGTGATGCACATCCGGTCTATGTAGAAGATCTGTAAAACAAATTAGGTCCGATCTTAATCAGGGTTTACGAACCAATCTCGAGTAACTTGTCACAAAACGTGCCAAATAGGGGCCTAAGAAATCTTATTTTTTGTACTATTTACTCCCGTGACTGTACAGTTTACGTCACAGTTTTGGCCGGTCAGCCCCGATTGCGCAGTTGTACAGAGGACAGTCGGCAAGCCTCAGGCATGTGCAATTGATACATGAGTTATCAGTTGCGCTGAAAGGAACTCTCATATTAATTGCACATGTCTGAAGCTCGCTGACTGTCCTCAGTACGACTGCGCAACCGGGGCTGACCGGCCAAAAGCTGTGGCGTTAACTGTTATTTGTAAGCAGCGCAGATGTAACTATTTTCGCAATTCCGCACAAGAACACTAGCGATGCAGCCTGCTTTGCCAGACAATAATAGGCTCATTTAAATATTCTTACAGTTACACCACAATTCCCAGCATCTCTGGACCCCTACTGCAACACCAAATTACTTCCGACACAGTTGATTCTAGAGCCTTAAAACGTGGTTTTCGGGTCCCTTAGTTATTTATACAAATCTGCACAACCAAATTTTACATCCCGAGTTTTGTTTCTTTTGCGGGGCATAAAATGACCGTAGATTTGTCCTTCTGCGACAAATTCTATGTTTCGTCTATGTGCTAAACGGTCTAAATAAGGGAATGGAGAGGTCTGTCAAAATTTCAAGTAAACAGGTTTCCGATGGGTACGTACCGTACGTAAAGTTTGCTTCAGCTTGGTGAAACGGTGTAGGTTTGTGCCTAAGAGCCTAAATCTTGGGAATGGAGAGGGATGTTCAAATTTCAAGTAGACAGTGGTACCCGCAGAGTTCCGAAAGGTAAGTACGTAGGCTAAAATTTAGTTCAGTTCGATGATACAGTGTAGATTTGTGCCAAAGGGCCTAAATCTAGGGAATAGAGAGGGCTGTCAAAATTTCAAGTAGACAGGTTTTCCAAGGGTAAGTACGGTACGTAATATTTGGTTCAGTTCGGTGAAACGGTGTAGGTTTGTGCCAAAGGGACTAAATCTAGGGAATGGGGAGGGATGTTCAAATTTCAAGTAGACAGTAGAACCCGCAGGGTTCCGAAAGGTAAGTACTGTGCCCATATTGAGGAGTCGCCTGGTTGTTTTTGTGAGCAATGACTTTCGTAATTTCGAAGAGCGTGCCGGTGTGCTGTTTCGAGGATTCGCCGTGAATTGTCAGCGGGAGCGGAGCCGTAGCGCCTAGCGGCTGTTCCAGAGGTTATGTTTTTTCTCTCTACTTGCTGCATAAAATGAAGAGGCGGAAATGCCACAATATCGAGGGAACATCCGCAAAATGTTTCTACTATTTTTGGATTTTGTTTCAAGAAAATACATGGAGGAAGTCCGAAGTTATAAGTGATTATGTGGAGATGCGTGGTGTGTCCCTGCGCACATTGAGCGTGCGCGAGTCGTCATATTGAGATCGCTTGGGTTGACAAGCGGACAGTACAACGTGGATTGACTTCTAGGCCAGGTTGTGGCGTGGAACACATGCCAGTTTAATGTGCTTAGGCACCAGTCCAGTGTCGCATAAGCGAACTTGGAACAGCGTAGCAGTTCATTCTCTGCGGGTACCTGATTCTAGAGCTGAAATATTTATTTAGCCGACGTTGTTGGGATCAAGCTGCTTGACAGTTCTTGTTTATGGAGAATATCCATTTCTCATCGCTAGATATATGATAGGTGGGACCAGATATTGTGAATGCAAATCTGTGTCGGAGCATATCCATGATGATGATGATTATAATTGTTGTTTTAAGGGGTCTAACATCGAGGTTAACGGCCCCTCGGAGCATATCCAACCCACAGCTAGTTTATTCTACAATTCTGGGGAAAATTTATGTGATGAATTTTGCGAAGTGCATAACTTCTAATCCAGTTTACTTTTAGTCAACGATATGGGACCGACTATGCCTGGCGTGTCGGTTGGGAAGAATATTCCTCACCCATGATAGGCTTTGACCTCAATATGTTTCTAGTATAGTGGATAGCAGACAAAATATATGGAAATACGCTCATAGAATCAATCAGAGTATCGCGCCAGTTAAATGACTGTTATCAGTAAAATTGTATTGACCAAGGAAAAATCTAAAAATACAAATATTTGTTTTATGGAATTCGTGAAATTTTCGGAGTGAATAAGGAAGTATCGCAGATAGTCATGTATAGCGTGTTTGCTGTGGCAAAATCCACGAGTGTTAAATGTTGTGCTCTCGGACAGTCGTCGATATTTACGATTATAGCACCATGAATCAAACCCGTAATATGGAACACTAGAGTATTTGGGTTGGAGATGGCTGAGGACGTGAAATAACTTCGTGTTGACGATAAGGATGAGTGAGCAGCACACATGTTTGTGCCTACGCGAGGTACAAAGCAGGAGCATTGGTATGACCGGCAGGGGCTTTCCACAGAAAATGGATCCTTCAACCACGTCGTCATCAATCTGTAAGCGACCAACTTAGTTTCTAGTAGTTTGTGTATTTGTTATTTGAAAGCGCTGCTCACGACCCGCACTATGAGCCACAAAATTAAGTTAACTAAATATAAGAAATGAAAGTCCACACGATATCGAAGTTCCTTTGATGAAAAGTATCTATAACCTTAGTTCGCAAGCGAGACATTCTTGCCTCGTGGTAGCGGGATTCTGAACTCCCGCTCACAGGCCCTTTCAGTCACATCACGACGAACAGAATAATCGAGCAAGTCAGGCTCGCTAGGAACCTTCCTTTGTCAAACGGAAGTACAGTGGAAATTTCCGTTCGCTGGCGCAGTAGTACAAACTCAACACTGTGACTCTGTATTTCAAGAGTAAGAACCTGAAGCATTTGGCGGGAACGATATAAAAATGGCCGCCGCGGGCTCCTAATGGCTGGATTTTGACAACTAATGGCACACGTTGCCAGCGCATTGTTCATTCGTTCAGTCGTCTGTTAACTGTGTCAGAGTTTGTTTCAATGTTATCGTTTCGTTTACTTTTAGCATCGAGTTTTAATATTTTTTGTTTCCATTTTTACTTCGTTATTTCTTTTATAGTTCGTCAATAAGTTGCAAATAGTACCGCAGGAAGAACGTGGGAAAATGCGGGGAATACAGCCGGAGACTGCGCGCGCCAATCTGTAACAGCTGGCTATCGTTCATTTGTCCATTTCGACATCAAACTTTGTTCATGGTTAGCCTTGTTTGTTCAATTCAAATTTAAATATACCTAATTTAGAATACGTGCGTGACAAAATAGGCTATGTATATTTAGTCTTAATGTTTACGTATCCAGTAATGTTTCATTGCAAATATTGGAGACAAATAGCCTACATAGATTGGGTTATAGGTGTTTTTCAACTTTTTACTCCATCAAGACTGTGGTGTGCCAACGAACAACGTTAAGAAAATATGCGCATTATTCTAGGATTATTGGTGTCAGTTGGCGACAGGCGATAATACGAGTACAGCCATTGCCACCTATAAGGAAGGCCTTGTCCATAGCAGAGCAGCAACACCGCACATTCGTCTATATGAGAGAGGTCTTCAAACAGTGATGAGGTCCCAGAAACTGTTAATAAACATAAATTGTACAGAAACTGGATAAACAGGCTTGTTAAAATAGCAAAAGAAAGGCACTATTCCAATCAAATTATGTCAAACTCCAATAATTCTAAAGTCCTTTGGAAAAATATTAATGATATAACATGTAGGAAGGGAAATAAATCTTCAGCTGTTGACAGCATATTTATCAGAGACTCACTAGAAACATCCCAACCAGCTGCCATTGCAAACAAATTTGTATACTATTTTAGTAACATAGGTTTAGAACTTTCTGAAAAAATAAGTAATACATGAAAGGAACCTGACAACACAAATGCACGTGATAACACTGCAAAATCTCAACCTCAGTCTATCTTTTTTATACCCATAACAAAATCAGAAATAACAAACCACATAGCTGCTCTAGAAGATAACTCGGCAAATGAATATGATAATATATCTAGTAAAACAATTAAGATAATTAGTTCAGAAATTCTACAACCACTGCACCATATTTTTAATTTATCACTAACGAAAAGGACAATTTTCAGACTCAAAATTGCCATCATAATCCCAGTCCATAAATCAGATGATAAAAGAGAGTTAAATAACTATAGACCAATTTCCCTCACAACCCACCTCTCTAAGCTACTAGAGAAATACATCAAAATCAGATTACTTAACTATCTGAATAAGTTCAACATATTGTCACCAAATCAGTTTGGTTTTTTGACCAAACACTAGTACTCAAGATGCAATATTCTCCCTCACTGATTATTTGTATAAAGCCATCGATAGTTCTAAAAGAACAATTTCTGTGTTCCTAGATTTAAGAAAGGCTTTTGACACCGTAGACCACAATATACTTATTAGAAAACTTGAAAAGGAAGGTATTCGTGGTACTTCTCAAGAACTAATAAAAGGCTTTCTTTTAAAATGAATGCAAAAGGTACGAATCAAAGATACTCTAAGTAGAAGTGCTGAAGTAAAAACTGGAATTCCCCAAGGAACAGTTTTAGGTCATATTCTTTTTCTGCTATATATTAACGATTTGTGTGACCTGAACTGTAGTGCGATGATTACCTCATATGCTGATGACACTGTCGTCACAGTCACAGGAACAACTTGGGAGGACACTTTTAATAGAACTCAAGAAAACCTTGCTACAGTCCAAAAATAGCTAAGAAACCACCTCCTTACCTTAAATGAAACCAAAACACAATACCAATGCTTCTCACACAACAAAACATTGCAACCCACAGACAATTTAACACTAAAGATCCACACACCAATTTGTAACAATGGCGAAAGATGACACTGCTATACCCTACAGAAGTCAATGAATTTAGGGATTATTATAGATTGTCATTTAAAATGGAATATGCGTACATTAAAATTGGCCAATAAACTCCAAAAGTTAATTTATATATTTTACAGAATCAGAAATATCATGTCAACAAAAGTCTTGAGAACTGTATAATTTGCCTTAGTCCAGTCACAACTACAATATGGAATAAATGGTTGGGGTAGAATACTTGATTCACATTTGGCTCAGGTAAATGCCTGCCAGAATTTCATTCTAAAAGTTATGTACAAAATGCCAACAACTTTTCCAACATGTGAACTGTATCAACAAAGCATGGTGCTTAATATACGACAGCTATTTGTTCAGTAATCAATCATATTTATACATAAAAATATGAATCACTTATCTAATGGATAAAAACTTAAAATGTGCACTAGACTTAAAGACAGAACTGGAATAAATATCCCTCGTCGAAACACACTACTTGGTCAAAGGAATTTAAGTTGTCTTAGCACTAGGATATACAATATATTGCCAGTAAATGTAACAAATAACACCCTGAATATATTGAAGAAAAGCCTTTTTACATGGCTCCTTAATAACTTTGATAGAGTAAATGAACTTATAAATTTTCACCAACATATTTAAACCAACTCAGTCACAAATAAGTAATGTATCATCATCTTATATCTTTAGTATCCTTATAATTAATGCTTTTATTATAAACTTTTCTTACAGTCAAATACCATGTTGCAAATAAATTAAGAAATTGTGTTCATGAAGCCCACGCACAAGTTTATCTTATGTGGGATTCACCCTGTATTTTGATACAACATCTGTATAATTATGTACATGTTTTCTGTCAGTGAATAAAATTGTGTGCTCGTAAAAAAAATCCTTACCCCTCAATGTAATTTTCACTCAGCTCATCTCCCTCCAGAAGCCAACACTATCACGTCACTGCTGACAATCCTCGTCAATATTTAACAATTTCGGTCGATCATGACCTACGATAGCTACTTTTCTCATGTCTACGTTGACATTTTAGCAGTGTAAGTAAAACAGATAGACATAAATCATTGATATGGGCGTACTAATTAGTCAGTAAAAATACTGAGTCCGACAGAAAAATGTATACACTCTTTACGGAACAAAAACTATTTATTTTGTGTTTCTTTTACATTTATTTTTTGATTTTACATGTAGTACTGTCTTCAGTTAAACATATGGTTACAATCATGAGATGTTCAAAATGTTCACCGTTGCCTGCCAGACACATAGCGATTTATTCCATGAGGACAGTGGCGTACCAAATAAGGTACGAACGGGACGGCCGCCCCGGGCGCCTTAAAGGTAAGTGGGCGCCAAAATCGAAAAACCTTTTTAGTTTAGTTTAAGAAAGATTTTTTTTTTCAGGAAAAAATCATCATCATCTTCATTTTCCCTTTTCTAGTTGACACTGGGTGGGGGTTCCTCTCCACTTTGTTCTGTCGTTCCACCATTCCTCTTCCGACACAGTGTTCCAATCCAGGTTCCGTTTTCTAATACTATTCTCCAGCGAGTCCATCCAACGCATTCTTGGTCTTCCTCGTCCTCTCTTCCCTGTCATCCGTCGTTCCAGTGCTCGTCTTGGTAGCCTTACTTCATTCATCCGTTTGGCATGTCCAAACCATCTCAATCTGTTTTGCTCCAGTTTGTCATTTAGTTTCTGTACTCCCAGTTCTTTCCGTATATCTTCATGTCTCACTCTGTCCCTCCTCGTTTTCTGGACCATACTTCTCAGGAATCTCATCTCAGCTGCTTGTACTCTGCTCTCATCCCTCTTAGTCATTGTCCAAGTTTCTTCTGCATATGTCATTACGGGAACATAATATGCTTTGTACATAACTTCTTTAGCCTTAATTGGTATATCCTTGTTCCAAACTAGTCCACGTACCTGTTGGTAGAAAGCACTCCCGAGTTGTGTTCTTCTGCTTATTTCCTAATCTAGTCTTCCATCTTCAGTCAGTTCACTTCCCAAGTACGGTATTTGAAGTGTTTCACCACTTCCAATTCCTTATCTCCTACTTTGATTACTCCTTTTCCTTCTGTCTTATCTCTACTCATCACCACTGTTTTACTCTTCTCCACATTTATCTTCAATCCCCATTGCTCAATCTTTTCATTTATTACGTCTAACTGTTCTTGTACCTCCATCTCATCCTCGCCTCAGATCACAACGTCGTCTGCAAACAACATTACCTTCATCTTTGCCCTACTATATTCTTTCATTGCTGCCTTCATGATGTCATCCATCACCATTACGAACAATAATGGTGACAACACACTTCCTTGCTTTAGTCCAGTGTCAATTTTAAACCATTCCGATGTCGCGACTCTAGTATTCACACTACCGTAGCACTCCATGCACATTCCTTTTATCATGTCTCTCAGTTCCTTGCCTATACCCCTATTTGTTAAGCTTTCCCAAACTTTTGTTCTAGGGATGCTATCATAGGCCTTTTCTAGATCAATAAAAGTCATTACTATAGCCTTCCAATATTCCCAACTCTTTTCAATGTTCTGTCTCAGAATGAAAAGGGGGTTCCACTGTTGACCTGCCCCCTCTAAATCCAAACTGCTCTCCTCTATTTGGCTTCCTACCTTTTCTCTAATTCTTTTTTCTAGGATTCTTTCCATTACTTTGGCAACATGCGAGATGATGGTGATTCCTCGGTAGTTACCACACACCTTCCTGTCTCCTTTCTTGAATATTGGCAATAGTATTCCCTTTTTCCAGGCTTCGGGTACTTTATTCTTTCTCCACACACTCCTGAGAAGTCTGTATGTCCACTGCAGTCCCACTGCTCCTGCCGCCTTGATCATTTATATTGCCATTTCGTCGATTCCCACAGCTTTCCCCATCCTCATCTTCCTAACTGCCCATTCCACTTCTGCCATAGTAATGTCTGGTTCTTCTTCTATTTCTTCCTCCACCGTTTTGGCTGTTTGCGTAACTTCTCCGCATGCCTGGCGTCTCACCTTCAACAGCTCGCTGAAATATTCTTTCCATCTGTCCGTTATCTCTTCTGGTTTTGTCAATATTTCATCTTCTTTGTTTTTCACGAACCCAATGTTCACTTTTCATTCCTTCTGCTTTTTATAATTCCAAACAACAATTTCTTTCAACAATGTAAATCCTCCCTTATTTCCTGAGTGAATTCTTCCCAGCATTTCTTCTTTTCCTCTGCAATTACTTTCTTGCAATCTCTGTTTGCTTCTATATATTTTACTCTACTTTCTTCAGTCTTTTTTGTTTTCCATTCCTTCCAAGCTCTCTTCTTCTCTCTTACCTTTTCTTTCACTCTATCATTCCACCATTTTGTCGCTTTTTCCAGTACCTGTCCTGATGTTCTACCACATGTTTTCTCTGCACTGTTTACAAATGCACTCTTAAACTTTTCCCATTCTTGTTCCACGTGGGTACTATCCGTCCTTGGTATCTGTTCTTGCAATTCTCTCTTAAACTCTTCTGCAACCTCCTTTTCCTTTAGTCTCCAGACCTTAATCTGTCTTTCCCTTTTTTTTCTGGTAATCTCATGAACTTTCCTACTTTTAATTTTGCTACCACTGCCCTATGGTCTCCTCCAAAGGCTTCCTCTGGCATGGCTTTGACATCCAATAGCTTTTTCCGATGTCATTTTTCGACTAATACATAGTCTATCAGAATTTTCGTTCTTCTATCTCTCCATCCATCCTCCTTATCTTCTGACTATTTTTCTTTCTGAACCACGTATTCCCTATAATTAGTTGGTTCCGCTGACAGAAGTCCATTAAGAAATCCCCTTCTGGATTTTTACTGCCATAACCATATGGTACCAAAATCTCCTCTCTTCCTTGTCTGTCTCGTCCCACTCGTGCATTCAAATCTCCTATTACTATTATTCCCTTATCCTCTATATATTTTTCCACATCTTCTAGGAATTCTTCTAAGTTCTCTTCTTTATTCCCCGTTTGTAGAGCATATACTTGAAACAGATTTTTTGTCCCTGTCTGGAACAGGGCCGGATTTAAGAGTAAGCCGCTTATAGGCTGAAGTCCATTTGCCGCCCCCTCTATAGTTCATATTTGCTTAATTTTGTTTTATACAACAAAAGGAGGGAGTTCATTGGCGTTTTCATCTTTTTTAAACATAAAGTTCATTTAGTTTGGATAAAACTACAAATTTAATAGCTTACATAATAAATGTTATAATGAAATTAGTTGTCTACTTGTTTATTTGTTACTTACTTCTTGTAAGATTCGTTAAAAATTGAAATAGGTTTCGAACTTAATTAATTGATTTGTTCTTGGAGATCAGTGATCAATATTTTACACTTATTTTTATATTTTAATGCTAATGACTATCTTTTGCGTAATTGAAGAACTGTGTTCAATTTGAATTAAGTTGTCCTACATGGTGAAATGAAATTACACAAAATGTAGTTAATTACTGGTTTATTTGTTAAAAAATATACAATTTTCTCTAAAACAACTCACCCCACGTAATCTTAATGTTCAAATTTACATAGCTTTCTTACGAGATTTCTTAATGGCAAATTCGTTAATAATGTCCTCATGCATTTGCCTCAATACAAAGTAATGAAAATGAGTTTAACCGTATTTCAGATATACTAGTTCACAGATAGTTCTTAACACTTCTAAGGCAGGAAGAACTCTAGAAGGACTAACTTGTAACTTGTATTCTTAAACTCTTACGGAAAATATTATTAACGTCAGAAATACTTCATTTTAACTTTTGAATGAATTGCCAAACTGCCGCTCCTGAAAATTTGCCGCTCTAAGCTGCAGCCTATTTAGCATATTTAGAAATACGGCCCTGGTCTGGAACTGTATCCTTCCTATGATTAACCTGTCACTTATCTTCTTCACCTCTTCCACATACAGTACTCTAAGACATCCTTTCTTATAATCATTCCTACTCCATTTTTTGCCTCTTGTCCTTCACTGTAAAACAGCCTGTATCCTTCCTTTAGTTTTCTTTCCCCTTTTCCTTTCCATTTCGTTTCAATGAGACCGAGGATGGCTATCTCCTTCTCCATCATGAAGTCCACTAGCTCCTCAGTCTTGTCCGTCAGAGTTAAGATGTTGACTGTCACTATTCGGATATAGTGTGATGCTAGTCACCCATTTCTCACAGATCCCCCAGCATCTGAAGGACTGCGCGTCGCCTGCAGGGGACGCCCTAGCATTTTTCGAGGCTGAAACCATATTTGCTTTCATTTTAGGCTATTATTAAGATGGGGTCGCCACACAGTGGTCCGGATTTGAAAAAAAGCGGACAAAAATACTTTCCGCTAAATGAAATGAAATACTTTTGTATAAAACTTTAAATTAGATGTTACTATTAGGTAAATTTGTCTTAGTACATAAAATTACTTATTCATCCTCTGATCCGGATGAGTCGACTTCTTCTTCCCCTTCCTGCTCCGTCTCGTCCTCGGGTATTGACAATAAATTACCCACCTCCTGAGGCAACTGTCTTCATTTCTTCTTCGGTAGACTTCCCGTGCTTGAGATTACTGGATCAGAGCTTAGCAATAGTGTATGGAACAAGTCAAAATTATTGGAAATTCTTGAGGATTTTCTGGTATGGTCTTCTCTATATTTTCTTACGTCTTGGTTTCTAGACTCTAAGACCTCTTCTGAAAGTTCTCCAATCGGCAAAATAGCTGCTTCTATAATGAAAGATCCATGGATAAGTATTTTATGGAGTGTTAGAGGCATGTAACACTACGGATATAGCCGTACATATAAGCTTGCTGTTTCGCAGCAGTAGGAATTGAACTCTGAACTATTAATTTCATGAACAGAGGAAATTGCTTTTAAAATTATTCCAAAACGAGTTATTAACTCACAGTCTACCCTTGTTATTTCGGATGCTACTTGAGGTTGATCAAAAAATCTTCGGGCAGTGTTGCCATCACTGGTTGTTCCATATCCAGGCTTCGGAATATCAACTAGAAGACCTAATCTCGTTCTGAATAAGTCTTGCACAATTTTTTCTTTCTTTCGAATAAGTCTCGATTACCATCTTTCACGCTCACTTTCCACTTTTTAAAACCCAGGCGGTACGAAATATGCAGGAGACATTCAAAAAATCGAAAGTGGGCGTGTGGAACTGAAATTCCAAACTCAAGTTGTAAATTGTCGCGAGCTTTTGTGCCACTTATGTAGATTTTTCATTTCTGAAAAATTCGCACCATTCGTTTGCCCCTTGTTGGTGTAGTCGTGGTAGCTTCTTTTTAGCTTGGCAGATGAATCGTCTCCCTCTGCCCTTAAATTCATAACCGTCGCATAGGCAAGCTCTGATGAAGTGGCACTCTCCTTAGGTCTTTAATTTTCCTTATTTTGCTTCTCTCCGTTAGCTCCTGAAATTCTTTTGGAGGACGACCTCGATCTACTGATTTTGCGGAGCCAGGAATGCTCGGAATTGATATCACAATTTCTGTTTTCAACCAGTCTGAATATTTCTTCAAAAAACCATGTTCTAAGAAGTTACACTTTCTCCACCGGTCAACATACGGCAAAAAGAAAAGGTTCTTATATTATTATACACTGTTTTCTCTACACTGTCGTCAACATTTAATTGGAATTTGTTAAGGAGATATGTTACCACACACTTTCCTTGACGCGCGCGAGACTGATTTTTGTTCTCTCGAATCTTGTTAATAAGTTCACTGCGACTAACAACGAAAATTCATTTTTCACTCTTCACAACACACACAACTACTACTAATCAATTACTTCTCGTGATTGAAGATTATTTTGGTTTCATGGCCTCGAGATATCCCTTGCGTAGCATAAACAAATGTCTCAACTGGCCCTTATCTCGCGCGAGTGTTTATCCTCAGAGCGCGCAGTAATGTTCTCTCCCTTCTCAATCACGCATCTGGCGGGTTCTGGCGATGAAACCTTTATGGATATATTCTCCAGTCTTCATTTTAAAACTTGCATAAGTTTCATGGTATACATATGTATACATTTTTTTGTAGGTCAAGCAACATTTATTTTTCTCGAAGAAAATAAAGCACTATAAAAATAAGTATAACGGTCCTTATAAGTGATCTGAAATCGAAAATCATGCTATAATCAAATATATCAGATCACAAACTACATACAGATACAGTATTATAGACCCCGAGTTTCGTTTTGAAGTTAGAATGATATTTCAAAGTTTACTTAATGGAGCGCGGAATTCCGAAACGAAGAGTTGTATCACTTTTGTAGTATTATATCTGAGAAACACAGAAGCAATTTCCAAAGAAAAAGTGAAATTAATGTACACTGATTAACATACTTCACTTGGGAGTTGGTTTGGCCTTTCTAATGTAAAGTTGAAAAATCTATTTTTGTCCGCTTTTTTACGGATCCGGACCACTGTGCGCCACTCCCAAATGCATTTTATAACCTACTGCCAGGTATGAACTGGGCCGATTCTAACATGGAGAACAGACGCCTTTTGTAGCCGCTCCTCTGGAGTGCAGACGCTTCGGGTGTCCATAATATGGACAAATATCTTCACTCTATTAACCCCGAGCACTGGGTTACCTCTTCCGCCATATTTGCTGTACCGAAGGACTCCTTCACCACCGCAGATGCCGTTGAGGTCTTCACTCATATCCTGAGCTGGGCTCTCCATATTTATAACCCCTGGAGAGAGGGTGTCCCACTCCACTACTAGCATCAAACAATGGATAACATTACACTATGTGGTGTTACATCACACTGTGACACTCCACCACTAGCCTCAATAATAACACTGTATAACATTACACTATGTGCTGTTGCACCACACTGTGACACTACACTACTAGCCTCAATAATAACACTGTATAACCTTACACTATGTGCTGTTGTAGCACACTGTGACACTCCACTACTAGCCTCAAAAATAACACTGTATAACATTACACTATGTGTTGTTGCACCACACTGTGACACTCCACCACTAGCCTCAATTATTATTATTTAGCGTATGACATCATAAAAATGCAAAGAAACACAATCACAAATTAAATATACACTATGTACAGTAGGTTACAGTCTTAACTTCAAGCTCTCAATATAGTCTATGCAAGGCGGATTCAGATTTTGGAAGTCTTTTGAATTGCCCTGATATGCACTGAGGGGGCACTATTCCACAATGTGATGGACTGTTTGTTTTTGGGCACCACAGCTACATTCCGGGGAGGAAAGTTTGCCCCATTTGTGGAGGGAGTCAGCGCACTTGCCATGGCCTGTCCTGATGCGATTGAGAGTTGTCCAGGTACTTCGGGGTAGATGAAATCCTGTTGGTGTTCTTGTGATGCAGGGAAAGTTCCGATACTCAGGTGGAGCTGTGGATGTCCATTCTTGCATCCAGTCCTGCTGTAGGTTGAAATTATCAACCAGGTTTCTGGCGGTCCTAACTGGTGGATTTCTGGAACGGAGCCTGCTGATCATGGCGTTGGGGATGTCTCCATGGATTGGCAGATTGGCATTTCTAGACAACTTCTGGTACTCTTGCAACAGGGCATTCTTTCTCCGTAAGTGTGGTGGAGGAATATGGCTAAGAACTGGCAGCCAAGAAGTGGGGGGTAGATTTTATGGTTCCTGATACAATGCGCAAAGTATGGTTTAGCTGCGAGTCAACCAGTTTTGTATGACAGCTGTTCAGCCAGACTGGAGAGCAATATTCTGCAGCTGAGAAGACAAGGGCAAGAGCTGAAGTTCTTAAGGTTGAAGCTGAAGAACCCCAGGTGGTACCACACAGTTTATGGAGGATGTTGTTCCGTGTCTGGAGTTTGGCTGTTGTCCTCTTCAGGTGTTCCTTGAAGGACAGAGTTCTGTCAAGGGTTACCCCGAGGTATTTTGGGTATCTGTTGTGGTGAAGTCTTGTGTCCTGGAATTTAACATTAAGTTCACGGTGGGCCAGTTTGTTGTTGAGGTGGAAACATGTGACTTCAGTTTTACTCAAACTTGGCCTAAGTCTCCATTTATGAAAATACTGATCTAAGATGTTGAGGTCAGCTGTCAACGTATCTTCGGTATTCTCCATAAATTGGTCCTGCACTGCAAATGCCCAGTCGTCTGCGTACCCAAATGGTGTGGAGGTTGTTTTCGGCAAATCTGATATATATAAGTTGAACAGCAGAGGTGCTAGTACCGATCCTTGAGGAAGACCGTTATTAAGAGTCCTTTCCTTACTGGTCTTGTTTCCCATAATTACACGGAACCTTCTGTCTGTAAGCATGTTTTCAATGAGCTTGGCAATTTTCTTGCAGGGTATTATTCGAAGTAGTTTGCAGATGAGTCCTTGCCTCCATACTGTGCCGTATGCTGCAGTTAGGTCCACAAACACAACTGAAGTCTTTAGTTGTTTTTGGAATCCAGCTTCGATGTGTGTAGTCAGAGAGAGAACCTGGTCTGCGCAACTTCGGTTTGGGCGAAAGCCCGCTTGTTCGATGGGTAGATGGTCAAGAACTACTGAGCCGATTCTGTTGTAGAGGAGCCTCTCCAGTAATTTGTAAACTACACTCAGAAGAGCAATTGGACGATAGCTTTGAGGATTTTTACTAGATTTACCTGGTTTGAGAATGGCGATGATCTTTGTTTGTTTCATAAGTCGGGGGATAGACCCTGCCTCTAAGATGTTGGAGTAGAACTTTGCTAGCCAGGTAATTGCATAATTCCCTGCATGCAATAAAAATTCTGGATGAATGCCATCAAAACCAGGGGCTTTCCCTGATTTGACATCTTTCAAAGCTGTAGCAACTTCCTCTGGGGTGAAGGGATAAGAAAATCTGCCGACCTCAAGACTGTCTGTTTTCATTGCTCTGAGTTCCCTTTTGATTGCAGAGGTGTGGTCACGATCTTTTGGAGCTTTCGAACTTGACACAATGTGGGACTAGCCTCAATAATAACACTGTATAACTGTTGCTGTTGCACCACACTGTGCACGGTTTTAATGGTCAAATTTCCTTTATTACTTTGTTAAATACTGCAGTGATATTATTTAGAAATGCAATTGAACCCGCTGAGCTAAGGTTCATGTGATATTTTTCATGACAACACATTTATGATGGGATGTACTACCTTTGAACACACCCAGAAAGCTACGAGAAGCTGAGAGCTTATACAATTCTCTTTGGAGTAGCGGAGGATCGCACTTTTGACTTTGGTGAAGTCTGCTAATTATTTATCTGAGATCTTATTAATCAATTTTATCTTTCTACGAGACTCAGAATATTCCATTTCGTCATTCAGTATTATTGAAACACTTTGGAGAATGTTTTTTTCACTTTAAGGTATGGTAATATCATTGCAGATACGCAAATAGGAATGTAAGTAGTCGCTCAACGACTTAGTTTGAGGACTTGATTCCACGAGGAACACAGTTCCGTGCACTACGTCTTGAGAATCCGCCCGATTGAGGCGTGTGGTGATATCCGTCGTATAAGACGTGGAAACAGTCCGCTTTTCAGCGAGGAAATATTATCAAGTGTCATCGAGCACCATTGTATTGCGAATCACAGTTGTTGAAGTGCAGTGATTAGCACGAATAGTAAAGTGAACTTATTTGGAAAGTATTGTGAATTTTCGACAATTCTGTAGCACCACATTTTATACCCATGTGATTTGTGGAGGGCTAAGAGCCTGGTGCGAAATATACAGGTAATTGTGATATTGTTACATTAGACAGGTGTTATACTAAATACGCATCTTATATAAATTGCTACGGTGGATTTAACCACAAGAAATCGACGCCTATTTCACGGATGCCACGTGATTGCAAAAGTAGAATCTGTGCACGTGTGAAAGCGCAGATCAGTGCATGGCCATTTATTAATGATATCTGCAAAGTGTAGAGGCTGTGTTACCAGATATATGTTTAACGCCTGTGATATCTACGAAGCATACCGTAATTTTCAAGTAATAATGAACTACATGATGTCTAATATTACCGACCACGTGTTCGACATTTACAACACCATGTTCGAGTCAGAGATAATGGGCTAAGTACCATTATGGTATGAGGGAGATGTCTCGGACGGAACGAGCATGATTATGGAACTTCAAGAACGTCAAACGAGAAGGAAGGAATCGAGGATGCCTTTCCTAGGCATGTCCAACCCATTCACGATGTCAACTACAGGGACAGACCGAACCCTGGTCTTTGGGAGAGCCAAGATGGAAGTTCTGATAAGGACGATGCCAATCCTGAAAGCCAGAGGTGCTTTTGTTCAACCCTTGTCGTTGGACAGAGAGCTAAGTGTGGGCTCCTTCATATCGTGAGTTTGTACAACCCTTCATTGTTCTAGTCATAGGTGGTATAGTTAGATTAGTGTAGATTGTAAATCAGCCGAACTTAGTGACAGCTATTTCATAGGTAGGGAATGTAATTAGTATAATTAGATGTCATTTATTACAGTAATTGTGAGTCACCCTTGGGTTTGATATTTTGTTCAACCCTGGTGCAACCTGATGGACGTCATAGGACGCCAATTTCTGTCTATTGCTAAACGTGACTGTAGTCATTTTGAGGCTACTTTGTTTAACCCTATCTGTGGTGATTTTCAAGTCTTAGCAGACTCTTGTTATGGCAATCTGATGCCATGGTCATGATTCTTTAACTGCACTTTTTGCAGCCAGTCAATGTTACGCCCCTGACTTCATTAGAGTTTTCGTATCATTTGGGTAATCGACTGTAATTACCAGTTTTGTAACTGCATTTCTATTTCATTCGAGATGTGCTCAGAGGCCATCCAGGTCAAGTGTCGACCTTACAAGTAAAAGGGATGTTTCGTTGCCTAGCATCGAACCCAGTTCCCAACGTATCATTAAGCAAATCCAGCAGAGAGTGGAGTTTGCGCCATAATATTGTTTTGTTAGTGTCAAGTGTGATGACACGTGATTTATTTGAATGTTTGATACAAGTAACAAATGAATTGTTTTATCTTTGAGAGCAGAGAGCTCCAGCAATGAGTAACAGTGCTACCTTTTAAACGTCTTTGCTATGTTTGTATTCAGCTTTATAGCGTGCTTTTAATGCACACATTCTTCGAGGTTTATAACCTATGGTAAAGGTATTATTATGAGGCCAGTTTTACAGTTATTTTCTTGCCAAAACTGCTGGCCCAGTCAAAGTGTTGTGTCATACAGTACAGGGAGCTTGTAGCCTGCTGTGACACGGACAGGTTTTTGAATACTTCCCAGCGCCCGACTGAGAGCGCTTGCTTCTAAGTGAGACGACTTATGTTAACACAGGACAGAATGCTTGTAGCATTCATTCGTTCTTCATTGCATTGATAGCTCATGGAACCCAGTGTCCACTTCTGTGTCTGAGCATATGTTCTGTAGATTGTCATTTGTTAGTTAAACGCCTTTTGCGTGTACCGTTGTTTCGACGAGTACAGTTATGTCAGGTTTCTTATAGTATGTTGTAGGCTAGCCCCGTGAAGAGGGTTTTTCATGTATGAAGGTATTTTGTGTACCATGTGCGGGACTGTTCCCGTAGACCAGATATTTAGGGAGGGTAACTGATGTGTCCAAGCCCGTCCCAGAGTTATTGAACGCGAGCTGTGCGCCGCTGGTAACTTGTGTTATTGTGTGGCCGAGTTGTTATTGCTCGTTGATTGTATTCCGACTTTTGAGTCGAGGCTTTTTGGCAGAGATGATCTCAGGGAGACGCTCCGTGCCAAGGCTTGTCATCTATTATTCGCCATAAACCAACGATAATCTAAACCGACATCTTAATAATAAAACGCATAATTTTGATAAACAATATATAACTAACGAATCCTTTCTATTTAACCTTGTTCATTTGCATTTGGAACCTGCTGACATGCCGTGCTAATGAAGGTATTTCCTGGTGGAAATGACTTGAGGACAGCTGACACTTTTTGTAGCGACTGAAGCTTGCTCGAACCTTTAGTTCGAAGCTGGTGGAGCGCAGGCCATACGATGTTAGACGTAGTCTTCACTACGCAGTCGTCACCGTAATTACACACGTTAAATGACTATGGCTTACAAACAGTAAACCAAGGTGTAGGCAGGCTTTGAATAAAACTGTGGTCTTGTATTTATTTATTTATTGATGTAAAAATGTACGAATCCTCTATTTTACCCTTTTGTGTGCTGATTAGCACCTAGTTCGTAAGAATGTCTTAGATGTTTTTTTATGGCTTGTCACATAGCTTTGATTGTAATTGTTTGATATTACGGACGTCACCGTCGTAAATTTTGTAATTAATTGATAGGACTTAGCTAGATGAATTAATATTAAATGTAAATGTGGAGATGGTATCATCCTAACTTAGATTTGTTTTGCTACCCTGTTAAATGTAAATTCCGATATTAGCTTGATCTTGTAACTTGACCTAGGGTTTTTCGTCGTACCATTTTCCTAGTGTTGCTGTTGTTGCTTTATTATTGTGAGACAGATCTTTCGCGAGGGTTTACTGTAACTTCTCAGGTAGGGACCTGCTCTTTATTTTTGATTATTTATTAGCTTGCGGATTAGCCGATAGAAACCCTCCGAACTAGGATAGGGGTTTGTAAATTTTACAATAAATTTTCACGATGTTTTACATAAGCCTGGATGTTTCCTTTCTCAGTCCAGCTTTTAAGGTGAACCATTCCTTAGGCAGTCTATGACCTTTCGTCACCATGTACCACGATCCCCGTGGACGATAGTTTCTCGTGCCGCTTTGGCCTATTTGGAAGTTCACCTGATCCTCTCGGCAGTTAGGTCCGGCGGATGATATGTTAGGGAAGTCATTGCCGTTGTTGGCTGTCCTGGCAGCTCCTCTGACGGGTTCACAATGAACGTTTCGTTTTAAACTATTTATATACAATACGTAATATGTAGTTCGTGGTCGCCGAGCACACAGGAAATGATTACGATGTACGGGTGAAAAGAGCGCCTGAGCCGGAATCAGAGTGGTGATGGAGAGGGGCTGCGTGGTTGATGACGGTGCCGGCCGGGGTGGGGTTATCAAGTCACAACAGAATTGACGATTGCTAGTCAAGAAGTGCATTAACCTTAATCCTTAGTTTACTTTATTCATTTGTGGAGTTGAGTTGCGTTTATTTCTCAGTCGTTGTGTATCAATTTGTGAATATACAGTGCGTTTTCATGTTTATTTGAAAAGTACTAGTCATTCCTGTTCATGCACAACTAGGGAACAAGTAAGTGCAATTAGCACTAGCAAAATATATTAGGTTAAATTCTCCAAACCAATTTAAAACTGAAAAAAAAAATACAGTGTTTCCTCTCTATTTCGTTTGCTATTGGCTGAGCAATTTTAACCTAGATGCATTATTGATCAACACCAAGAATCATAATTGATAATAGTAAAAGGTAATTTGTTTTATTGTATTTCAGTTTCCATTATGAATCGACGCAAGACAAGTTGGCCTCAAAATAGACAACTGAAACAGCAACGTACCAAAGCACTTGATAGTTCGAAATCGTTTATGACAGCTTTTATAAAATGATCACTGAACTCTGAAAACAATGAAACTTAGGAAGAATGTGAATTTGACAGTGTCAATTTAAGCCTAGATACTAATGAATCAAATATTACAGTAGTTAATAAATTGGCTGATCACGATGATCTTGATGGTACGATTCAAATCAATCCAACACTTGGAATCAAGTGCAACTTTTGGAACAGTTCAACCAGTGTATGCATGTTTATCTAGTTTGACTCACAGGTGGAGTGTCCTCAAGGAACATGTCAGCTTATTGGTCAAGGGACTCTCAGATACAAGATATAGAGTTCTAAAGCAGAAGCCGTGAACGCCTTATCATCTCAGTTAGAAGGAGTGCTTCATGCTCTAGAAAAATTGAGAGACACTACAACTGAAACCGTCGATACCAGACAGAGTGCAGCGCTGTTAATTAATGCAATAGAAAGATTTGACTTCGTTACTCTGCTATTTTTCTGGGTTGAAGTACTTCCAAAAATTAACAGAACCCAGAAACTTTGCAAATCGATGGCATTTCGTTCACTTATGCAATAACTTGTCTACAATCTTTCCAAGATCAGCTTAATATGTGGAGAGAAACCCTTCCAGTTGATGTTATATCAAAAGCTACTAAGAAGTGTGAGGAACGGAGAGAACCCACGGAACGAAGACAAAGAGTGAAGCGGAAAATGCCAGGGGAATCCACTGATGGTGTTGGACTTTCCTGGAAAGATGGAGTTAAGCGGAGCCCACTAGAGATCCTAGATAAACTTATTCATGGGTTTAGTGAACGGTTCGCCAATATCAAGGAACTGGATGAACGTTTTGACTTCCTCTGTAATATTGATGGATACATTCATAACGAAACCCCAAATGAAAACGTTTTGAACACTCTAAAGAGGAAATGTTTCGAACTTGCAGAGAAATACCCTGAAGATTTGAACGGAGAACTCTTTGAAGATATTAAAGATGTCATAGTTTTATTACGAATATCAAAGAAAAATAATGAAAAGATCGACTTGAAACCCAAATATATTTTGTTATATTTAGGTCTTGTTTGGGTTTGAGGCATACAGTAACTTGATCATCGCTTTCAAACTACTTTTAACGATTCCAGTGTCTGTGGCATCTTGTGAACGATCTATTATTACCTATTATAAATAAGTTTGCATCCATCAAGACTAGGAAGGCACATTTTTAAATTTTTGTTATGAGTCTGAAACTTCTTTTCTCTTTATTTTTATTTTTTAATAACTTTTCGAACAAACTAACCTTTTAATACTTACAGTTTTATTTTATTCATATTTTTCTCTTTATAATGTGTTACAGTAACATACTACTTATTAAAAATTATTATTTATTTATTTATTTCAATTAAACTTGTTGATCCTCGAACCTTTTAGTGTTAGAGGGCGACTACCATCTAGTTGGCCCCGGGCGCCAAGTAGCCTTGGCACGCCACTGCATGAGGAAGTGATTTCTTGACACAGTTATTTCGTCACTTCGTTGAAGATACGTGTGTATGTGGCAATAATTACAATTGGATTAAGCATTCTTCTCAGCAATTACTCTAAAATGATGACACTCCCATTGAACACTTCAAATTAAGAAACTTAATCTGTTGTTGCGGTAAAATGGCTGAGTTATAGGCGATAAATTGTAAATTTATTTAGGAGATTTGTCTCTTTTATCAGACCTTTATAGTCATGAATGATATTAGACTGCAATTCTAAAGGAGTAGAACACTACTAAGGTTTAAAAATTGGTATTTTATTTATAGCTTTGAAGGCTATTAGTTTAATTTGGAGTACTTACTGAAAGCAGTAGAAGAGCACAATCAAGTGGACTGCATCTACACTGATCTAGCCAAAGCCTTCGACTCTCTCGACCATAAAATTCTTCTTTCAAAATTACAATCTTATGGTATACAAAGCCCTCTATTATCATGGCTGTCCTCATATTTAGAAGGCAGAACTCAGATTGTCAAAATACTTAATTTCTTATCTCAACCAATAGTTGTCTCTTCTGGTGTTCCGCAAGGTGCCTATCTTTCTCCTTTGTTATTTCTAATCTTTATTAATGATATCAATACAGTTTTCAAACATGCCAAAATCCTCCTGTTAGCCGATGATACAAAGTTCTTTATGAAAGTTCAATCTCTACAGGACTGTATACTTCTTCAGGAAGAACTTTGGCGTCTAGAGGAGTATTGTTCTTTAAATGGGTTACTGCTCAATGAAACTAAATGTAAACTAGTCAGATTCTCAAAGAAGAAACAGAATATTGAATTCTCTTATCACTTTCTATCGTCTACTCCACTTCATGCTGTTAGAAGTATTTGTGACCTGGGAGTAAAATTCTCAGACACGCTTAATTTTAATGAGCATATGGTAAATATTAAAAAAAAGGCCTTGCAGAGATTAGGTTGCATAACTCGTTATTCCAAGGAATTTTGTGACTCTAATATATATTTCCTACTGTACTTGACCCTTGTCAGACCCTTAATTGAATATTGTACACCGATTTGGAGCCCTTTCAATAAAACACAAATTGAGAGTTTAGAGAAAGTACAACACAAATTCCTACGAATTTATGCATATTGTTTCCTACACCCAATAACGAATCATAACTACACTGAAGTAATGATGCAATTGAAGCTGCCAACTCTTAAATCCCGTCGTGAAAATTTTTATATTCTTAATATGTACAAAATTTTAAACTCTCACATAAACTGCCCAGAATTACTAAATGAAATCAATATATATGTGCCACCCCGTTCGATGCGCAAGCATCATGTCTTTGAAACAAACTGGCACCCAACTAATTATGGTCTAAATAGTCCCATTGACAGAATGATGCGAATCTCTAATGGGGTCAACATAGACCTGTTCAATACCGATGAAAGACCCCTGAGAAAATATCGGTTTTCCTATTCATTAGACAATCTGTATGAATATAGTTGATTGTAATAGTAGGGTACCTTACTTTGTATTACTCTTAATGTCTTTTATGTTGTATAAAAGAAAATGGTCGAAGCCGTCAATAAATATGTATGTATGTATGTATGTATGTATGTTGACACTTGTACGATGTATATACCGTATTTGTTTCTTGCCATGTTTTTGTATTTGATTAATTGTTAAATAACGTACATCAAAATCTCCATTTGTCACCTATACGTACCTACCTCCGTCCATACATATTAGTGAACTTCTTTTCAATAATCCTATATCAAATTAGATTATTAAGAGACTGCCTAGGCGCTTGGTCGGACTTATGAAGCCAGCGAGACGGTGTTGCAATTCGGTCTGTCCACGGCCTGGTTATAGGTGGCTATGGTACAGCCACGGTCGACTAAGAGTCGACCGTGGCTCAAGTTACTGTTTCCCGTCATACCGCAGTGTTCAAATTAACGCTTGTCATGCAATAGCCTACAAATCGACAATGTAAAAACACTGCAATAATATCGCCACAGAGCAGCTTGTTTGTGTGCTTGTTGCTAAATACTTATTTACCTTAACATTACGTGTGTGGAAGCTATTATTAACCGTGCAGAGTCTCGATACCGTGAGTGTGCTTGGTTTTATCAGTCTTTTGATTGGTTTGATGCAGCTCTCCATACCTCCCTGTCCTGAGCTAATCGTTCCATCTCTACATAGCTACCACACCCTACATCTGAGGCAATCTTTTTAACATATTCTAACCTTGGTCTACCCCTACAGTTCTTGCCCTCGACCCTCCCTTCCTTAACTAAGCTTGCTATTCCTGGATTTCTTAGTATGTGTCCTACCAACCTATCTCTTCTCTTCATTAGCAGTCGCCAGAAACATCTCTCCTCTCCCACGATGTTGGAAGTTTAAATTAAAATGATATTGTTTTTAGAAATCTGTGTTATTCATGGTTCTAACATTTCCCTCTGTCCTGTTGTAGTATGACCTCGATGTCAGCTTTTCTAGTTTCAAATCGATGTTTTGTTTTAGACCAGTTAGACCCCGAGATGTTACCAGTCTCATGCTCTGATGACGTCGAGGTTTATGCTTGTGTGGTCGCTTGACTTGAGTAAGTACCGTACGTAAAATTTGGCTCAGTTCGGTGAAACAGTGTGGATTTGTACTAAAGGACCTAAATCAAGGGAGTGAGAGGGCTGTCCGAAATTTCAAGTAGTCAGTGTTACAGGCAGGGTTCCAACGGGTAAGTAGGCCTACGCAAAATTTCGTACAGTTCGGTTAAATGGTATAGATTTTTAGCCTATAAATAAAGGAAAAACCAACATTCAGTTTTATCAGATTTGTTCTCAAGCCATATCGTATGCTTGAAACTGGCGCGTACTCCGCATACCGTATATTCCAAATAGTAGGCCTACTCCTTAAATATATGGAAGAAGAAAATGAACTATCACAAAATAAAACTATCATTACAGCGCTACAACTACTGTACCTAGCGCCGATCGTGTGGTAATCCACTTCATGCCTTAAAAATGTTTAATTTCATGGAAAATAGCAAATAGGCGAAGCCTATGGAGTTTTGTAACCAGAACAATACTAATAATCTCAAGCTATCGAATTACCGATGCCTTACCTGAACACGCTTTATTATGTTCGCTGCGGAACTCTGACTACTCTGTATTCATTTATCTTTCCACCCTGCGCATTTTATATTTTAAGAAATTGAATATACCGGCGTATGACGGTCAAGGCATCACTTTCTCTTCTTTCTGCTCCTTAATAAAGACACAACTCTAGACACAAACACGTTTTAACTTCAATCTCACCAGCGAAATAATACCTCACGCATGATTTTGACCTTTGGCGTACCGGTACATCATAAAAGTGACAGAGGTTCAGTTCCAATCCCTCCTCCCTCCCCAAACCTTTTAAACAGGTCGGAAGTAAGCAAAAAAAAAATCTGTTCTCAGGCTCTCTAGTGGAAAAAGGTGTTTCTCAAAATTGAATGCAGAAACATATCCAAAATATAGTCGGCATGGTAGCTATTTGACACGTTTTGTGATAAGTTACGGTACTCGAGATTGGTTCGTAAACCCTGATTGAGGATCGGGCCTAATCTGTTACTGATCTTTTATATGGGCCGGATGTGCATCACAGAAGATTGTGAGATGTTTCCTATTCCCTTACCATCAAGTAGGAAAGGGTCTACACATACATGTCAAAAATACTGCGGATCAAAGAGCATTTGGAACGTTTATGGCCCCAGTGCGGGTGTACCGTACTTAAAGGAAACAGCTAGGCGCAGGTACTCGAAAATTTCAAATCCATCATAAGTCCACGGTTCGTTTATGGTTATTGTTTGTTTTGAATATAGAAATGGGCTGGTTCATAATGGAAAGTTGTTGGTTCCATTCTCACGTACTATAGACAACCGATTGCTCTATCTTCAAAAAATCACGAGTATTTTCGTTATCTACTCCATCACTCTCAAAAGTAACAGCGTTATAAAAAAGTAATGCCGTGAAGATCTTTAACGTGCCAGTAAAGCCACCGACACGGCTTCCTTGCATTTAAACACACTCTAATGCTATCTGACTGCGCCGGGATCTTTCTTGTTCAACACTATCACTTGACGCACCTGGTCCCTCAGAATTTCCAGTCCCCTATCTTATACCCAATTAGAAAACGCGCAAGAAGAGCTTTCCGTAGAATCCTGCGCAGATCTTTGGCAATATTACGAAAATTTAGCTAATTTGTCATTAGCCGGGACTTATCGTGTAAACAGCTGCTGATAGCGACTAAAGACCCGAAGTAAAAGTTGTAAAGCACACTTATAGCTTTAAAACGATACATTGCCCATGTTCATCCGACAAACAGCTGCAGAGATACAGTTACAAATATAAAAGTGCAAGTGTGGCAGTCTCTTTCCGAACGAACGCCCATTTACGCTGGTGGGCTCCATCTATTCACCTTTGTTGACACCATTTTGTATCTTTGATCAAGAGCTTTTAGGATGGTATTCCTTTGGATACAGGTAAACTAGCAGAAACAGTTTGCATAGAACAAAACGAGTTTAATGCAGTTAGCAGTTAAACGTACATTCATAATATGCATAATGCAAATAATAACAAAACAAAGCTTAAAAAGCTTTCTTTAGACAAATAACACTTGCAAAACAAAGCTTACATCGGACTCAGTCGTCCTCCTCATCGTCTGAGCCATCAAATGTGACGTTGCCACACGCTTTTCCACTGCAGTGTCCACACATTAAGGAGCATTCTAAACCGGAACGTTCACACTCACACCGGCTGCCAAAAGAGATCTTGCAGTTGCAGGACACCAAATTGAGGAGATGATCTGGAGTAGCTGGAAGATTAGTTGTCACTGGTACTAAAGCTGAGTGTTGGATTTTCCATTCTCATTGGGTTGGGCCCAAAGAAAATCCTAACCATTCTTGAACTTGCAAATATACCCGCAGTGAATGTTGTTTGCATGTCGCCGAAGTCGGCGGAAGTGAAGCCAGCTGAAATGACGCTGTGACCGTTTGTTTGGCAATTTTTGGGCTGTATTTCACTACCCGTAGTTCGTCGAGGCTTTTGCACTCCGATTTGGCACTATCGTAGAGACAAATGGCGAACTTCTCTCCAGCTGATATTATGGCCTTTTCATCTGGAGCCGTAGAGACGAATACCTTCATTTCCTCGCGTAAAGTTGCGGAATCCTTCAATATTTTCCAGGCTTGCTGTTTGATGTACTCTACCCACAGCTTTCCTGTGCGAGATTTCTGGCTCATTGAAGAAAATGTGTCATGAAGCGACTCTTTGAGACGTTGAAGGCAAGGATAGGATAGCAAGTCGTTGGCGGTGCCTTCTTGGAATGCGGCAAAAAGCGCCTGTATTTCGTCCTTGTCATCCTTCAGCCCGTCGTTCATGTTGAGTAACATTGTCCCGACAGCCTGTTTTGTCAGAAAATGCGCTCTGTGGGCCCTAGAAAATGCACAGTTTCGCGTTATTGTTACATTTGAAATTGAAGGCATAACGTAATCATTAACAGCGAGCTAATTGCAAGCCTACCTAGAATATGCGTGTCCAGACATCATGTGAGTCACTGACTATTTAGCGTATATTTCCGCCCAGAGCTCCTCCAAACCACTTCCATTCATCACGTAGCCGATTGCCCCAAGAAACGACATCAGAAGGTGAAATCTGCCTTGACGAACAACCATGTTTTTGAGTTCCTCTGAAGTGTCCGATGCGACTATCTCTACAACATTCGCGTATAGGGGCTGGTCAAAGGTTACGAAACAAGTACTTTCTTTAAGTTCCGCGCACTCTCTTGCGGCAAACTTCAACGCGGAATATATAGTTGATGGATAGCTCGGTTCCAAGTTAATGAATGGCAGGGCATCAACTGACGTTGTCTGGGAAGCTGGTTGAGCATGAGCAGACAGTGACGTCTTCATAAAGCCGTTCCACGAAGCGGGTAAATTAATACCTGACCACCATCCAGGTAACTACAAGGAGTCCATCATCGAAGCAATAGCCACAGAGTTTGGGGCTTCCACAGTTAACTCCTTAATCTTGACGTCCTTTGAAACAGGAGAAGAGGGTTTCAGATACCACGAAATGTTGAACTTTCCCATCGCCGCAATCACACCAGCATTAGGAACTTCTCGTGTACGTATGAGTGGAGATATTTTACTGTCAGGCGCTGGACCTGTGCACTTGATGCCTCCCATGCAGTGAAATGTGTTTCGCCCGTCCAATGTCCTTATGTTATAGTCAGCGTTATCAAAGCAAAACTGCGTGAACGCTCCAGCATTCGGGATTGGACGTTCTTCACGAAGCTCCGAAACTTCGTACCCGTGGACTTCCGCCACATTTACTGAAAATCCAAGACTGTTTAGAAGCTGAATTAATTGTTTCGAGTATTGTTGGCCTGCTCCGACAGGCCGAGCGCTGTCACCTAGAAACGCGATCGGGCGCCTTTTCAACAGCCGTTATGCTTTGGGACCGTAACTCGGTAACCGTTTCTCGCAGAGACATTGGTAATGTACCAATGTAAAGCTAAAAGTATGCTTTATAACTTTCATTCTAGGTCTTTAGTCAATATCAGCAGTTGTTTAAAACATAATGACCTGCTAATGACAAATTAACCAAATTTTCGTGTAAAAATTGTGCTAAAAAAGTTAAATTAGTCGTTTTTTCCTTCATCAATAGCAATAATTAGGCCTGATAAGTCCGTTATCCTACTGGCTCATTTTTATTAATTGCTAAAGCTCGCGAGAACTAAATTTGGATCAATATTTTGAACGCAGGAAGCAAAAATGCTGTTTTTGGAACTTTGGCCCCATTTAAGCCCTTTCGAACCCTCCAAAAACTATGACGCGGACACCGCAGAGATGGGGACTTTTCAGGATTTGTTTCTAGGGTACTAGGGAACATCTATGCCAAATTTCAGCTTTACATTATTTTTTTTAGGTTGGCCGTGTTTTTTGCATATAATGCCTGGGCTAATATTGTTTGGTGCTTCCTTGCACTCTACGCTTGAATTACAGCTGTAGACCGCGTCTCGCAACGAGCCTGCATGGTAGAAGAATGCAGTGAGCCCAGTAATCAGCATTCGGGGTACAAACTGGAGGCCCGCAATGAGCATTAAACTACGCCGATTGATATTGGTCTCTGTGCATCGTTGAGTTTCGGCAAGCTCTTCTTGCGGGTACTCTAACACATGAAAGTTTTCTCTTCTTATTATTCTTCTACTTCTCCTCCTCCACATCAGGGGCAGATGACCTCGTAGTTCGCCCCTAAAACAACAATAACTAACTACCTCCTCCACAACCAATCAAGATTACTTTACTTTGCTCTTGCTGGAATCAAGAAACACATGTACCGGTACGGAGTTATAAACTTGTCTCATACCGGTACATGGTACATAGGCTCAATGGTTTTAGCAATAAAAATATTTGGTTTCCTTATTAATGATGATTATTGTTTTAAGGACTGGAACAGTGAGGTTATCAGCCCCTAGTTTGATTAGATCATTAGATTATTACTGATCGCTATGTAAAATAAATAGAAATCACTAAATCACGTACGATACCGTACGTCTTACTACAATATCTTAGGCACTTTGATAAACGATACAAACATCGCAGGATTTAATTACCGTATTATAGGCCAATTGCTTCAATTGCAGATACATTACAGGTTAAGAATCTACAACAATGGTAGGCTGCTATGCTGTTCAGTTATAGCATAGCTAATTATAGCAATAATCCCTTTGTTAACAAGAAATCAGCCAGCGTACGGTACCCGTTTTAAACCATTAAAGCCGCTTGCCGTATCCGAAGATCAGCTGGATTGTAGAATCTTGAGGTTCCCGGCTAAATAAACCTGAAAATCCTACCAACAAGAGCTAAATAGGGGATGCACAAGTCCTACGGTTGTGTTTTCGAAAAATTAAACTGGGCGGACAAGTTGAATAAGTGGAGAGTACGAGAAACGTACCATTCTCGATCAAATGGGTGTAGCATGGGGCTAAACTAAACCTTAAATGCTCCAAAACACAACCTCTCTTCATAATTTAAATAAATCATTCAAGACGTGTTTATAAAACGAACGAATTAAATTTATTTAAAAAAATAAACATATCAATTAAATTCAACAAAAAGTTACTTAAATTCAACATATGATCCGTAAAACAATTACTGTACTGCTTATTAAATAAAACGATGAAATAACAATAAACGACGTTAGAAGTACACAACTTCTCAAATGTAAACACAGATCAGCTGTGTCTGCATTCACACTTAACTCCACCCTTTCTTCAAAAATATAAATCTTAAACAGATACCACTGCTAATTCAACAAAAGTCTTCCATTGACATTCCTTCTTACCCTTCAACAATCATCCATTTACAATAATAATGTAAATCATTAAATGTTGATCTAACATAAGATCGCTTCTCTATAATGTTTAACATCCTCGATGTAAACAGAGAACGTCGTCATGTTCCTCGGAACATCGCTCCTCCTTTAGTCTTCAAATTGTTTAAATTTTATGAAAAATTACAACAAAATGTTTAATTATTATGGAAAATCCATAGAATTATTTTAAATAATGGAAATTATTATTAAAGGTTAAATAATAACGAATATTAATATGATCCAAATATTAATTAAATTCACAGATTATTTACTATCCAAATAAATATTAATGGTTAAAATAGTTATTAAAAATATTATTTCGTAATATAAATATATTATTATTATTTATTACGATCAGCAGTTTATTGGTTATGTTATTTAGTTAACTTAGTTATAACATTTAGTTTCTCCTAAATATTGTTAAGTTTTACTTTTAAATATTATTTACAATTTATTTACAATGTTTATAGCAATTATCTATTGAGGTGTTTGAAGCCATATTTTCAGTGTTACCTTAATAAACAAGAGTTCAGTGCTTTTCAGTCGGTCAACACGAATGTACCCAAAAGAGATGGGTTATGCCCTAATCCTGAAATACATTACATGAGATTAATAAAACACTAGGATGACCAGTTTCGATCGTCAAGCGATCATCATCAGATCCATTACACTTAGGCTATAAAATCTATGTTTGAAATACAGGTGAAAATATTTACAATATGTACAATTATTTAGTTGCAGTATTGGTACTGCAACTGTCAGTGTATGCTAAATGCAGTATATATGTTAGGTGAAATGCTAAATGGTGATAGCTATCCGGAGTTTGTACTTTAGAGAGATTATATGGTTGTAAACTATGGTTAAACTATAAAATTTTAGGCTAACTACTTATCTGATTGTCTTCCGTACTACAGCTACTCGCAGTTTTCGTGCTCACTGGAACTCACTGTGCGGTCGACTGCGGTGGTTATCTAAACGACTGGTTTTTTTCCTGCCTTCTCCCCCCTACCCCTACGTGCTGTGGGGAGTGATGTGTTTATGTGAGGTGTTGCCAACCTAGATAAGATGTATGTTATTGAATGAGGTGGGTCTACAACTATTAAATACCGTGGATTAGCCCTCGCCACGCGTGGAGCATTACCCATTCGAACTAAGCGTTGACTCTTGCAATTATCTATCACATTGCTTCCTTTTTAACTTCAGCCTGTTACAATTCTCTCTCTCATTACATCGAGTCAACTTACATCTGTCATATCACAATTATCAACATTGTATTAATGTACTTTCATTCATAGTCTGGCTTATATGGCCAAACGATTAAGTTAAGCTCATATGATTCTGTTATAATCCTTGATAGTGGTTTTAATAATAATTAACAACTTTATTATCTTCAATTCTTTTCTCAAGTATTTTCCACCAATAGACCTTATCAATTCAACTGTAAGTCACTTTTAAAATATTAATATACACCAATGATCTCTCTCAGATCCAAACTGTAATAAAATTACTAATACGTTCCAAATGTACGTTTACAATACGTATAATAGCTTTCTCTTAACATCAATGCTATATCAACATCCACTTTATCGTTTCCGAACAACAATTTTCTCAACCATACGTGTAAATTGCGTATTATGACTCCATGAACTTGTTATCAACAATTATAGCTTCAATAACACTCCACTTCATAAATGTAAACAGTATTCTTCATTACCACTTATTTAAAATTCATCACATGACTTCTCTTTCTCAATAAAAGATTTACTTGATGTTTACAGTGTATAACTCCTTTGGTTGTTAAAATATTTCATAATGATCGACATTCTTTAACAGCGATGACGTCATGGTTTACTAAATCCTGTTACTTTGATTTACAATAATCGTTGTTAATATTTAATAACAATAAACATTCACCACTCCTATCTTATCTTTATCAAATTATTAAAATGATGCAATCTTAAGTCAACAACAATATTTTAAAATATTGTAGAAGGGTTTTATAGAATCCTCAATAATGCTGATATGTCGTGGTAGTAGATAATAATCCTCTAAGTTACATAATTTATCCATCGATACATTATTATAATAAGTATAGTCAATGTTTGAACGACTCAAATATAATCTCATTCATAAATAATGCTAAATAGTTCGATTGAATAATATTTGGCGTAGCTTCAAGCTTAGTATAAGTCATAGCAAGTATAACTATACTCTAATATGTCGTAATAATTCTTCCATGATCGACGATAAATAAAATGAAACGTCACATAAATGTCCTCAAAAAGTCATGTTAGGACAGTTGTCAACGTCTAAGAAAACCTCAACACTATCAGTCAACACAGACTATGAAAGAGGTCTCTGTGGAAAAGGAACAAAAGGAATTCAATAGATTTAGTGATGTTGAGGATAATATTGATTACAATGATGACAATACCTTCTCCTAATCTAAGTTGCTTCTTACAATAAAATTCCCAAAAGAAATGACGATCCAAAATAAATCCAAAATATTTAAGAAACGATCTTAAATTCCAACAAGAAGTTCCGTGACGAACTAAAGATCCTACTTCTCTTAAAATTTAAAATTCATGCCAATGATTAATCAATATGGACCTAGGCTATCTAGAATAATGACGAAATAAAGTTGGTAATATAGAAATTTCTAATTAGTTCGAAATATACCTGGCATTATGTAGCCTGATAGAGCACTACAGTTGGCAGCCCTGGTGACAGAATATATTCTAAGTTCCATCTCTTAAGGTACAGAATACAAAATTTGGTTAAAGTCCAATGGATAGAATGGACTTTACATGCAGTTAAACATTGGACTTAATGCAGCGTGCGTAAAATGATGTTGGCAACAATGTCATGCATGTGTTGGTCAGAAATAATTTGAAATAGTATCATCCATTGTTGTGTCAATTTTGGATGAAATCCATTTGTTAGTATAGTAGTTACTAGTATTTTAAAATTGGACCTATCAGCAGGCTTAGAATGATGTTGGTAGCACTGACGTACATTAGTTGCTCCAAATTAATCTAGAATGGCAGGTACTATACGTGCGCAAAGTTTAGAGCTGTTGGCTTGCATACTTTCTGATAGCCTATATTGATATTAGGGTAAAAATATAAACAGCATTTATTAACAGTTGGCAGCCCTGATTGCTCTTAACAATACGCATAGTCATATATGTTATGGTACACATAGCACATACGAAATTTGGTTGAAATCCAATTGATAGTATAGAAGTTACATATATTTAAAAATTGGTCCTATCAGCAGGCTTAGAATCATGTTGGTAGCACTGACATACATTAGTTGCTCCAAATTAATCTAGAATGTCAGGCACTATACGTGTGCGAAGGTTAAGGCTGTTGGCTCGCATACTTTCTGATATATTGGTATTTGGATAAAAATGGATATAGCATTTATTGACAGTTGGCAGCCCTGGTGGCTCTTAAGAATACGCTCAGTCATATCAGTTTATGTACACATAGTACATACGAAATTTGGTTAAAATCCAATTGATAGTGTAGGAGTTATATGCATTTAAACATTGGACCTATGAGTAGGCTTAGGATCATTTTGGCAACACTGCCATGTATGGCCTCCTGAAAATTAAACTGAAGTATTATTATCGATATGTGTGCCAATTTTGGAATAGTTCCCATGTATATATTCCAAGATATCCAACATGGAGCTGAAATTTCAATTATGATTTTTAGCAGTTAGTAGCACTGACATCATTTTCAAGTATGACGTTGAGATGTCTCGGTATAGATCTTTACTCATACCAAATTTGGTTTCGATTGCTGCAGCCGTTTAGGAGTTGATAGGGGGAGGCACACACAGACAGACAGACAGAAGGACAGACAGACAGACATACATTTTCCCCCGCTCAATCTCATAAGACTACTTTTCCTCATTTTTGCAAAATGTGAAAAGTAGGCTAAAAATATTGAAAGTCGAAGTTCCAAATGAATAATATCCAACCCGTGGATTAAAATCATCAAAATAAGAAATTTAATATTTAACAATCCATACTGGAAAATATTCTGAAGTTCCGAATAATAATTCACTGAAGTATTAATTAATCAAAATGTTGAAATGGTGCCATTGCTCTACAATATTCTAACTACTGCAAACGGAACGGAAAAATCTACACGGACAGTAATTTATGAATGTATTAATAGTATACTGAAATTAATTGACACTAAGGAACATGGTGTAACTGGCCTATTCTTGGATTTATCGAAAGCATTTGATGTTGTTGACCATAAAATCATCCTTACAAAACTAAATCGATATGGTATTAGAGGTCTAGCTAATAAATGGATAGAGTCTTACTTAACCAGGCGTAAACAAATAGTAAGCTTGAGACACAAGGATGATGGAACCAAATAACTTAATGAAACATTGTCCAATGAGGGAATTATTAAATTTGGAGTACCCCAGGGATCGGTTTTGGGCCCACTACTCTTTCTTCTATATATCAATGATATAACACAGAACGTACATTCACGTAAGGAAATTTTGTTTCCAGACGATACAACACTCGTAATAAAAGGTGAAACTAAACAGGTCATACAGCAGTCTGCTGACGCCGTTACAGGAGAGTTAACCAAATGGTCACAAGATAATCGCCTCATAATAAACTATAAAAAACAGTATGTCTAAATTTCCACACTGTACAGAATAGGAATCCCGCGAAGCCCAATATAACATTAAATGGTCATCAAATAAAAAATAAATCAGAAACAAAGTTTCTTAGGACTATGGATACAACATGACTTGAAATGGAATAAACATATACAATATCTGAATACTAAACTGAACTCGATGTGCTTTGCGTTACGTATTTTGAAAACCTGCATTAGCATGAACACATTAAGAAATACTTATTTTGCTTATTTCCATTCATACTTAAGATAAGGGGTCATATTTTGGGGTATGTCGCCAGATGTACTAAGCACGTTTAGGATACAAAAGAGGGCGATTAGAATTATGGCAAATGTAAACAGTAGAGAATCATGTAAACCTCTGTTTAAAGATTTAAACATTCTCCTACTGCCCTGCATATATATCTTTGAAAGTATTATGTTTTTTAAAAAGAATTTAATGAATAAGGATTTTTTCTTAAAACAAACAATGATGTTCATAGGCATAACACAAGACAAAATCAAAACATTCATATTTCACACACACACACACACACACACACACAAGCATATATCAAAAAGGAACTTTTCACACAGGAGTTAAATTATACAATAAACTACCCCAGTATATAAAACTTGACCCAAAAATAAAAACCTTTGATAGAATGTTGAAAGTTTATCTGCAGTGCCATTGTTTTTACTCTGTAGTTGAATATCTTAGTGTATAGGACGATGAAATCTATAATTATATTTTACTTTTCTATTTTAATTGTAATACCTAGCTGTAAATTGTTGTATTTATAGAATTAAGTTTTCATATTATGATAATAGAGTAAGGTGTAATTAGTTGTCCAATAAGATTGTATCTCTTAAGATCTGTTATTATAATATGTTATAAATAGTTATAGTATTAGTATTATATACCTATTAGTACTTTTATTTTATAGATGTAAATTCTGACGTGTCCTATATCAAAAATGTATTCTATACATGTATTTGATCAAATGGAATTAATAAAGTCTATCTATAACTACAAAACCAACTTCTACGAACGTAGATCACTCTCTACCTTGTGATGATATCTTGTAGAATAAGTGTGGTGGAAATAACTCTAGTCACCAGTAATTACACACTCAGAGTACCTCTTCTTCTTCCTCACTGCGTCATTTCGGCTCGAACCCGGACCTCCAGTCTCAAACTGTCTCGTCTGGTCACGAATCGAAACATCATCTTCTAGTGCATAGCCGATCCAATTTTCATGCTTTAAAGTGGGACCCTGTACTTTGCTTCGGATCTTGTAGAAAGTTCTCATGATGTGACGGTATGTTTCCGTAACGTAGTAATGGATAGTAGCTTCGCATTAATTATACTTCATCCTGGCAATTTAATTTCAATGTCGGTCGCCTGATATTCCAGTCCATCAATGTACATCATATTCCTTACGCATTCTAGTTTTAAAACACCATCACGGTCACTTCATATACGTAGTCGAGCATTCCCCTTAACATTTGAGTATATAAGATTTCGATAATAAGTTTATACCAAGTATGATAACTGTCTATTGTTCACCGTCAATGTTATCTGAATGCACACACGGTCTAGCGCATAAAATTCACTGCATACAAGCTCGTAGCTGCCTTGCCTTAAATAGCGCTCGCAATGTCTCGCTTCCTGTTCGAGAAAATCACTTTTCTTGCGTCAGACTCCACTGCGAAACGGCTTTAAATCTTCAGAATTCCGTCGCGATATTTATATAGAATGCGTATGTTACATTCCTCTGCATTATTATTAAACTTTCACAACGTTATTTCGAATAATGTTTTATATTTGAGCACTTTATATTGTCTAGTACTGTCACCGGACTCTTCCTATGAACCAGTGGCGTGGCGTGGTATTTTATCGAGGGTAAGCTGTGAAGAAGACAAAGTATAGGCTTGCACCTTAAAGCAACTTCAGCACTCGGTTCTAGCGACGCCCTCGTCAACGTAGAGGTTGATGTCTGAAGTAGCATCAACTACTCTACCGTACACACATAATTATGAGACCTTCACATTTAAAAAAATGAAGAAATTGTAATACAGCACAGCTCATTATTCCCTTTCCAGTTTCAGGCATGCACATCCATGTAACTATATTAAGTGCGGAGTAAATAATTCAACAACAGGGTTGGTGAGCTTTTCTGATCGTGTGTTATTTGACGATTAGTTTGTGTATTTGTTGTTCGCATTTCTTGGTCTAAGGAACTAAACGTTCAGGTTATTACCCGTACATTTTCTATTATGACTGGCTGCGTGGCTCAGCGGCAACGTTCTCGCCAGCTGACCTCAAGATAGCGGGATGGAAACCCGGCACATTCAGTCGCTATTAGAGGGTGCGCAAATGTGAAGAAGCCGTGTAAGTAGATTTACTGGCACGTAAAAGATTCCCTTCGGGGCAAAATTCCGGCACCCCAGCGTCTCTAAGAGCATCAGTAGTTAACATGGACGTAAAACCAATAACATTATTATGTTCTATTATGGGACCTAAGTGAACATTAAAATAATAAACATGCTCCTAGTAATAGATAACCTAATGACATTATATTGCATGTTCGGTTAATATTTCTTTGCAAATATCCCTCAAATTGTACTGAAGTAGGCTTTCACGGCCGGCGTAGGAATCTTCAGAGTAGACCAACAACCCGAAAAGTTGCTCTGAATATCATTCACATTATATTCAAATAGTAGGTGTAAAGGATAGATCATTTTAAATGTACATCCGTATAATTTGAATAATATTGTAAAGACTTACCCGTATCACATTATTTAAGAAATAGTTGTTGGTTATTGCATTAGAAAAGAAGTTGCCATTAATGCAAAAATATATTACGTAAAACACTATTCAAATAATTTGAAAAATGTGCATTTCAAAGTAAAACATTCACTAAATTATCGAGATCATTTCTTATAAGCAAGCGATTTCTACGACGAGAAATTAGAAGTGAAGTGAATATGTATTTGCCATCCCTGTTGTGCAGTCTTAATTTTGAAATATCCATGCACCAAATAGTACAAAATTAATTAAAGTCACGGTTTACCTTGGCGGATCACTTGTAGCGATGTTCAATTCTTCTCTCCCTCTTAGCGAATTCATCAATTACGCGGTCGTAAAAATCAGTGTCTCCCTGTAGGCTGCAAAACAACTCCTTTTCAATGGAAAGAAGCGCGAGATGTGAAAGTCTTTCTTGATGCATTGAGTTTCGGGTGAAGGTTTTTATACGTTTCATGGTAGAAAACGTTCTTTCCACTGATGCACTAGACGCCGGAATTGTTAGTACTAGTTTGCATAGGTTAAAAACTTCCCCATACGCCCCAATTAAGTCATTCAAACTAATGAATTTTGAAAGTTCTTGTGCACTTTTCCCACTGAATTCGCTTGATTGATATACGGCAATGAGTTGAGCTCTCAAAGCAATGAAGTCAAAAAAGTTAGCATATATACTCCTAAGAGACTGAAGCCCAGACTCAGGAAAAGTGTTCCTATAAGTTACAAAATTCTTAGGACTTAGTAGTTCCAAAAACTGCAGAGATCCAAGCTTCTGAACCTATCACTTAATTGTTCCACTAACGTGTCTATGATTTCAAAGTATAGTCTTCGATAAGATGTTTCAGCGTCCAAGTTGTTCTTTAGGCGTTTCTTGCTCGGTTCCTGCACTTCGATATCGCTATTTGTTAAGTCCCACAATTTGCAGAAATCTTCCCGTTTAGTTTTCAGTAGGGTAGTGAACTCATTTACTTTATCCTTACAGTATCCAACGTCGTGAGCTTTTGTTTGAATTATCCCAAATAAAACCTCACTATGCGGGAAAATATCTGCGAAAACATTCAAAAGAAAATTGAACTCGAAGCTCTTCAATAATACCTGAAAACCATTGGCAGCTGTCATCGATTCCTGGTCCCATTTTTCATCAGGGTCAGTTATCTTATCAAACAAGGCAATCAAATCGATTCGATGGTCATGTACTGTACGTACTAATCGGGAATGAAAATTCCAACGAATTGAAGATCGAGGCAACCTTCTGCTTACCTCTTCATCGAGTGCTTTCGTTCGTTTTGATGACTTAGAAACGAAAGTTGCTAAACCATTTAATGTGCTGAAAAATATTCTGCATTCTTTAATTGCACACGATGACTGGGACAACACTAAATTTAATCTATGAGCCATGCAGTGAACAAAAATAGCGTGTGGGTAAGGGTCTCGAACTTTACTCTGTAGACCATTTAAATGACCTGCCATAACTTCAGCACCGTCGTAACTTTTCGCTATCAATTTACTTTTACAGTCAAATTCTTCAAAGAAAGTCTGCACAATTTTGTACAAAGCAGCCGCAGTACGATTTTCTGTAACGTCTATGAAGCCCATGAATCTTTCTTCAACTTTACAATCTGTGCTTACATACCGAAAGACACAGGACAACTGAGAAAAAGTACTCAAGTCTGTAGTTTCATCAAGAATTATAGAAACATATTTAGCTTTACCAATTTCATTTCTTATCTCTAGGCCAACAATTCTTGATACAGCTTCAATCAAATCATTCTGAATGATATTTGACATCCCAGTAAAAACGGACGAGTTTTCTAAGTGTTGTTTGAGTGGCAAATCATACTGACTAACGAGTTTAACTAGCTCTACATAGTTTCCTTGATTCGATGACTCACTTGATTCATTGTGGCCTCTAAATGGGAGCTCTTGTTTCGCTAGGTAACACACAACATCTTCAAAACGCTTTAGAATGTCCCTGTTTTTAAGTACCAATTCGTTGTGTTGGCGGTTTCGAATGTCCTTCTGCTGATCTAGTAAACAATCTATTCTCACTTTGCCGAATGTTTTTTCTGAAACAATTGCCTGCAAATGATTTTGTGATAAACTGTGTTTCTTTACGGCTTTATGGAAGTTCCCCATGTCGTTGTATCCAGTCCTACTCCATACATTCTTTTCCGTTCCGAAAAGGAGACAAGGCCAACAAAATAATTTATTTGTGTCACTACATCCCGCTAACCAAGTGTGTTTCTCGTAGTGATTTGTATGAAAATGCCTCAAATAATGTTTACCAGTTGTACTGATATTAATGTTCGGTGTTCGCCTTCCCCGCCTTATAATATCCCGTTTCTGTTCGAAAGGACGGGTACTAAAATCCGTGTTTAGGATATCACACACTATACAGTCACTGGCAGTGTCTACTCTAGATACAGGATAATTTTCCATGGCAAAGAATGTTCCTACATGTAACAAATATTAATTTAACTCTATGCTTATTTGGCTACTATTATAATAAACACACGCACACATTCTCAACGATTAACATTCTTACTTTAAAATATGATAATCGTAACTTACACAACGAACTACAAACTAAAAGGATATTTACGTAGGCTACTACTCGCTAAACATGATAATTTATGAAGTACGGTAATTTGTTCAACGCACTATACACTCATACATAATAATATCTTGTTACGGTACCGTATACTAAATTTTGCTAATTGCACTCGAAAACATACAGTTGTGAGTAGCCTATACCGGACGAAGCAGAATTGCAACTAACGCACTCATCAAAGGTGGGGTCTGATGGTCAGAAACTTTCTCTTGGGGTGAACAACCACGAGATGGAGGGTGGGGACTGGAGAAGTGCGCTAAATAACAAGCAGTGCTGGTGTTCCATGCTCACGCGGGTAAGCTTGATAAGCTGTAGGAATCTAAGCAGACCTTGCTACCAGCTTTGACTTGTCTTGACGACAGCCATGTGGCTATGGAACGCCACACCCCCTGCCTTAGCCAATCAAGGACGACCTGACATTCTTAGGACCGGTTCCATCAACCTTGCGTTAAATTTGGCTAACAAAACGTTAGTTAACCAATCGTTATAGTTTTAACATTCTGTTACAGATTACGTGTTCCGCAACACGTTTTAACAAATCGGTTAACAAACGATGCGTTAAATGTCACTTGCTGTAAGAATCAAAGAAGCAGTGAATGGCATGGATGGTTTTTCAGACTTCTGAACAGTGTCTAGTCAACTTGTATTCCTTTGTTTGCTACTCGCGAACTCAAGCGACGGTGCTGCCGTTATCTGGAATTAGCGTAAGAGCGATGGGAACATAAACAAACAGATGCTATAACATGTGATTTGAGTAGATGGGTGTGCTCTTTTCTCGTATTTTCAGTTATTTGTATAATAATTAAGGCTAAGAGATGAGTAATTTAATTTCTCAGTTCCACTGTGATCTTCAAATTCAACAATATTTTCAATGCTGTAGTTCCACAAAAGAAAAGCTTTACAGACAGAATGGAGTAGATTAGGCCTACTTCGGGTTGCAAAGCCGATTTCGAAGTACTGTATGTGATCGTATGCGGCTGCCATTTTACAAAGGAGAATTATTTATTAATAAATACTACCGTAATTAATTTCTTAAAATAACCAGTACCCTACATTCTCCCCTGCATTACAAACTAGGCGACTTTTAGCGGGTACGATTTGACAGCTGTTCTTCCCATGTGACAAAAATTGCTATAGGGGTCGCTTTATCGTAGGCCTACATCTGGGTCTCTTTTTTTTAACTTGCCACATTGCTGCTTCAAATTTGTGAAGCTCAGTTTTTCTAATAATCAGATGCCTATTAAAAAATTTTAAAATCTTTATAGTCAACTTGTAGGCTATTTATAGATCAAAAATTGTGTGTGAATTTATATTTAAATTGCATCGTGACACTGTTTATCTAAACTATGTGAAAATGAAAACTACAAATCAACACTCATGCTGATCAACTGAAAGCTTTGGATGCAAATCAAATGGCTGTCGTTTCCACTAGTTTTATTCATCATTTGATAATACATTCAGTACAATAACCTTTTGTGCACTATAAAACCACATTATTGACCAGTGCGTATTGATGTTGCTGTCTGAATAGGCTATATTTACCAATTTCATTACATGTAGGCTAATTTGTAGGTTAGGCCTAGGCATATCGTTTAAGTGGCCGGTTGTATGGTAAAGTCCTTACTGTATTTATGCACAACACATCTCCAGAAACTTTTCTTCAGAGAGTTGCAACATGTCATGAGACCTTGGCAAGAATTCTTGTTCTGTAGCATTATTCAAATACGGTAATCAAAAATAAATAATACAATAACTGAGCACGAAAGGCATACTGTATTTGCTTGTAACCATTTTTAACACTATGTTAAACTCCTTAACTGAGCAAGAATGGGATGTTAAAATAACGGACAAGTTAACGATTTGTTAGCAGTAATGTTGGTTGATGGAAAACCACTTTGCTAACATTTCCGTTAAATTACTTTAACGTGTCGTTAAACTTTTAACGAAGGTTGATGGAACCGGCCCTTAGTGTACCACTCCATCGGCCATAGCGGTGTTTGGGCCAGAAGCGCCAGAAGGCTCCTAGAGGTACACAAGAGCCGTTGTCAAAGCAACCAGCCGCGCTCTTTCCAATTTCTCTACAAAGTAGTGGTGGGCGATCGTGAAAAACTGGGGTAGAGAACGAGGAACTTCATTCAAAGCTTCGATTTTCCTGTTCCTCGCGCGTTAGAAAGTCGTAATATGAACTTTATTTTTATGAGAATATGCTAGGTAAGCGGTGCTTACCCCGTGGTATTGGAGAAAACGCCACTGCTATGAACTTGGCCCGTGAAACTTTCTTCCCTTGCGGCCGACGATACCCAATCGTCCGGCACTGCTAACCACACGCTTCATTCAATGACTCGCGGAGCACAGGTCATTTCTTGTTGACTGCCCACAGCACAAAGACAATCAGAGCGCTGGCGTCACCTCGCTGTTCAAAACTAATGGCATGGCGCGTCATGAATATTCGCGGCAAATCACTGGATTGAATCTTCACTTATTAGCCTACTTTTCACATTTTGCAAAAATGAGGAAAAAGTAGACTTATGAGATCGGGCAAATGTGTGTGTGTCTGTCTGTCCTTATGTCTGTCTGTCTGTCTGTCTGGCTGTGTGTGTGTCCCCCCCCTATCAACTACTAAACAGCTGAAGCAATCGAAACAAAATTTGGTAGGAGTAAAGATCTATACCTGAATATCTCACGGCCATATTTGAAAATGATGTCAGTGCTATCAACTGCTAAAAAATCGCAACTGAAATTTGAGCTCCATGTTGGATATCTTGGAAGGTATGAATGGGAGCTGTTTCAAAATTGGCACACTTTTAGATAATAATATTCCAGTTTAATTTCCAGGAGGCCATACATGGCAGTGTTGCCAAAATGATTATAAGCCTGCTGATAAGTCCAAAATTTAAATGCATATAACTTCTACACTATCAATTGGAATTCTACCAAATTTCGTGAGTTGTATGTGTACATAACCAGATATGACTGAGCGTATTCTTAAGACCCACCAGGGCTGCCAACTGTTAATAAATGCTCTCAATTTATTTTATCCAAATACCAATATATCAGAAAGTATGCAAGCCGAGAACTTTAAACTATGCACACGTATAGTACCTGACATTCTATATTAATTTGGAGTAACTTATATACGTCAGTGCTACCAACATGATTCTAAGCCTGCTGAGAGGTCCAACTTTAAATACATGTAACTTCCATACTATCATTTGGATTTCAACCCAATTTTGTGTGTGCTATGTATACCATAACATATATGAATATGCCGATTCTTAAGAGTACCCAGGGCTGCCAACTGTTAATAAATACTCTCTCTATTTTTGTTACCCTAATATCAATATATCAGGAAGTATGCAAGCCAATAGCTCTAAACTTTGCACACGTATAGTACCTGGCATTCTAGATTAATTTGGAGTAACTAATATAGGCCTACGCCAGTGCTGCCAACATGAGTCTAAGCCTGCTGATAGGTCCAATTTTAAAAAGCATGTTACTTCTATACTAACTAATGGATTTCATTTAAAATTGACACAACAATAAATCATATTATTTCAGATTATTTCTGACCAATACATGTATGTCATTGTTGCCAGCGTGATTTTACGCGCGCTGTTAGATCCAATGTGTAACTGCATGTAACGTCCATGCTATCCATTGGACATCAACCAAATTTTATATTCTGTACCTTAAGAGATGGAACTAAGATTATATTCAGTCACCAGGGCTGCCAACAGTAGTTCTCTATTAGGCTACATTATACCAGGTATACAGTATTTCGAACTAATTAGAAATTTCGATATTACCAACTTAATTTCGTCATTATTCTAGATAGATCCATATACCGGTAGATTAATCATTGGCATGAATCTTAAATTTTAAGAAAAGTAGGCTCTTTAGTTCGTCACGGAACTTCTTGTTTCTTTATACAGAGTCTCCAAGCTTCCGTTTAGATGTGACTATCATGATCCTCATTAATTTAAATACATTTCCATAGTTATATCTGTGCATTTTCTCTCTTCTTAGCCAAAATATCAGTATAAATCTCAACTAGAGCTCTTCATTACGGGCGGTAAACTTCTCCATCCTTCGCGCTTTCAGAAACTTGATTAGCCAATCAGGGTCTTTCTTCTTCATACATGAGTGTTGCTATGCTGGATCTAGCAAAAATACGATACTTGACTAGGTTAAATCTTGGCTTGGGGTAGCCATTTTTCCTTTGTTGTCTGCGATCTGAAGCTTTCGTTTCTTCATTAAAATTTTGATGTTGCACAATCCTTAAAAATACTGCAATCTTCTCCAAATTTTACCAAAATAACCAAAATGTCATCCTCACCATCCTGAGCATCTTACAATTCGAGTTCAATGTCATTGTACACCATAAAAATAACAATTTAGGCTACAGTTCATAGCACGAATAACGGTTGCGGTAAGACGAAACGATGTAAATTTAGGCAAGAATACAATAAATGATCCAGTTGGTAAGCACGACGTTACGGAACAAGCGTTTTGCCAGTCAGCAAATGCAACCTTGGTTTATGGGTTGAGGTCCGTTAGATGTGTTGTAATGCCTAAAAAATCGGTATCTCCAGAATGTGCTTTCATTATGGTCACTGCCGATGGCAAAATACTAAGAGGTCAGGCAAAGTAGTCACCACTCTTGATAGTGTTAGGGAAACATACGGTGCCGTCTATACAGTAGGCATCATAACCATATTGAAAATTGGAGCGATGCTTCCATTGGTGGCCTAAATCATGACATCATTAGTAAGGTATCGTTGTTTTAAGGGGCGGAACTGTGAGGTCATCTTCCCCTCCATCATTAGTTAAGAATAATTTATTCTTGAATGTGAAAACATATATGGTACTGGACCCTTATATCTGAATGATCCACCAAAATCCAAGGATGGAAAAAATATTGGATTGTAGCATCTTGAAGTCCCGGCTAAAACCAACACAGTGCTACTTGGCGAAAACACTCAGAATAAGGAACAGGATTTTATCAAACTGAATGTGCTATAGTAGCTAACTACAGAACAGTAGGATTCTCTATCTACTCAGGAAAGGCGAGGATCTATGAAAATCTCGGGCGTAAGGATGCGGATCAGATCCTTCGGGAACTTCCACCCTACAGCACATTCCACTACCATTTAGCTACAAAGACAATGCCAAATTTCTATAAAAGATCTGGGAATCGTAAAAACGTGCCTGTCATATTTATTGACATTAACAAATACACGTTTCCTAACACTAGCATTGATTATATGCGTTAATAACGTTCAATTAAATCATATGACGAAATGTCATTACTACTGTTACATTCAACACATGTTTGTTTCTTCTAGAAACTGATAAAATTATTTCTGAACGCTTTCATAAGCTCAAATAAAATAACGAAATAAATCTCAGCATACAACTGCTGTGCCCTAGGTAACGGGAGCTTTATAACAAGATAAAATGTTATAAAGTTTAAAAAAATATATCCCCAAATGAAATGAATCTACCCCTGACGTAGATCTCCGTCATTACAAAAACTATTCGGTACTCTATACAATTTATCTCCCGTCTCCTATCACTTAAATCCATCTCATAGAAGCGATAAAAAATCTCTACTCATATTTAAACTATAAATTAAACATTTTAATACGCGTAAATATAACTATAAACCTTTCTTTAAATTCTATTTATTATTTATATAAATACACTTCAATTGCTTATTTGTATACTGTACTTTAAATGTATTATAATTTAGCATATGTATAGTTAGTCCGTCATCTATGTAATGAACTATGTACTGTTCCCCACGACAGAGCTCTGCTCTCGGGAATCTTTTTCTAGACAAATAAATAAAAATTATATACAACACAAATATTAACGCTGTAATTCAGCTACTACTCAATTTAAAAATAGAATATATACAACGGGCCAACTGCCTTCTTCTCAGACAATCTAGACATAAATTGTCTTCCTATTCCTTCGCTACATTTCAACGGACTTAAGAAAATTATCTTTCACCATACTATGTCTTATTCGTGAAACTGTTACAATTCAGGATTCTATAATCCATACAATTAAGTAAAGATATAGTTCATAGACCTCCTACAACTGGTCTGTCATCAAAATAAAAATACTTAATAAAATATGATCTTCCATTTCGTAGAATAATTACCGTAAATTCAATATCTGATTAAGAACCATTTAAATAGAGCTCAGTTTAGCCTACTCTCAGTTTCAACAAAGATCCATTGAATCCTATAATTGCTTTCAGATTCAACTTCATCTAGGATCCACTGTCCTAATGCTTTCAAGGAGTTTCAACTCTATGAGACTATTGCAATAACTTCAAATATTAATAAACATTAACAACACTACTTCTTCATATAACATCCTATTTCAACATCAAAATATGCGCAAGTCTGTCACTACAGACATTCCTTCAACAATTGACCAATGGCTTCACAATGCTCATTGTCACCAGGCCCGACGAGAGGGGGGGGTCAGGCAGGGCTGGTGCCCCAGGGCCCGACCCTCCCAGGGAGGCCCGGCAATCATTTAGTGAATGCAATGAACTGTCTGTGAATAGAGTTACAAGGATTGAAAAACGTATTCTGTCAAGTGGACAATTTTCCTTTACAAAGTGCTTGTGGGAAGAACAATTGTCTCAAAGCGGTCAACTTAGGCGATGAGGCTTCGCTATGTATTGTTCTCAGATTCTAAATTTAGCTTATTCGGCTTATGTACCAATCCTTCAAATAACTTTCTCATCTCTTCACTTATTTCGCCAAGCGAGAGCCTGGGCTGCCCTGGTGTATTTGGTTAGCTAGCTCAAGCGTTTCAAGTTTGGTGCGTCACGTCGAGCTTAAATATTTACAGGTGATAGTGTCTGAAATGAATATATTGTCTAACTAGACGTATCGTATGCCGTGCAGGCAGGTAGGTAAAATAAATTTTAAAGTAGCGTCCATAAAGTAATTCACTTTATAGTTATTGTTGCTCTAAGGGGCGGAACAGTGAGGTCATCGTTCCCTAGTAATTCACTTTCGCACTTTGTAAAAATTATCATTGCTGGTTAAATATCTTGCGAAAGGGTGGGATGATTCCTTTGTCAAACGTAGATAGAGGAAATGCATGCGAAATTGTTCATCTTCTCGTATACTGAATTGAGAAAACAATGCTAACATTTGAATAATCTGTATGTTTAGGTGCAGTATAATTATTATTATTACTGGTTCATTCAATACGATCAACAATCCTAGGTACTTGGGTTCGTGCTCAAATCATTTCTGATTAAGGGATTTATTGAAGACCTAGGCTACATTACTATTGGTACTAGGGTTGCGAAATGTATCGAAAGGCTGAAACTAAGGTTACATTCGAGTATTTATCTGGACTGTGTGTTTAATTACCCTGGAGAAAAATTACAATTAAGCTAGGGCACTGAACATTGTTTTCTAATTCCTCTCATGGAACGTCAGTGGTACGGGCAGATGTATCTGTTCCGCCCCTTAAAACAACCAATAAGTAACGTCAGTGGTGTGCATGGCGATGGAGAAATTAATATATTGCATGTAGTCTACCGCGCAGATTTTCCTAAGACCAAATATTTGAGCTATGCTTAATTTAGAAGAAAAATGAAGTATTGTCAAATATTAATAAAATACAATTTTATTTTGATCTGGTGCAGTGGCTATTATTATTAATGGACATTTCTACGTCGTTTATTCCAAAGAGCAGCATCGATCTGCAAAGCACTTATTTTTCAAGACGCGAAGAGATACTTTCCCTTGCGAATCAAGCCATTTCGTGATACGCTTTAACGTCTCAGTACAGTTAAACATAAAATGAGTTGCTCTCTTTATCTACGACTTAGAAATGGCTCCGGGTCCTGACGAAGCCGCGGCAGGAATGCAGGATTCGGCTTCCCGACTGCGGTGTTAAATAAGGTACTATCCCGGCATTTGTCTGGACGGAAAACCCACACTCAGGATACCCGCTGTCAGCACCGGGATTCGAACATCCGATCTGCAGACTTGCTGTAGACTCCCATCACGGTGATTGGTGAGCTACACCGCGGGGTCTTTCTTGAAAGTGCGAGAGCTTTTACTTCAATATCGGAGAGTCATTCCTATAGCCACTCAATTTCAATGGTCACCAAATTTTTACTCCAAAATATCACAAAACTAATCGCCCAAATAGCCTAAAACTCAATAATTTGGACCTAATTTTTGCAAAATTTTCCGGAGGAGGATCCCCGGACCCCACCCGGAGCTTGGTGATATTCCATTTCCCCTGTGTGTCCACTCCCCCCATAATCTTGGCTTAAATCCGCCTCTGATGGTCACCAGTCATACATAGGGTTGGGGATTTTTGGAGAACTTGGCTCTAGTTTTGCTTACTGCAAAGCAATATTAAATTATAAGAAATCCACTGACTGCAAATTTACAAAATATAGCTCAAATTCACATTTTCTACTTTTGTGAAAACAAATCACTGATCAGCTGCAATCTACTGATAGCACATAATTACTTGACTTACGTATGAGTACTGTATTTAAAAGACTTGCACTACAGCCCATGAAGGGCCTAGACCTACTGTATGCCTGTGGTTCATTAAGAAAATACATTTTGCTTTGTAATGTACAAAGATGTGTGATCGCCGTTCAACCAAAACACTTACCAGTGTTTAGGCTTAGACCCAGGGGCGTGACTCTTCAAGGGCAGAAAATTTTAAGAATGTCAACATAAAAACACTATATGTAAAACGTATTTTAAAATAAGTCTTGACTTTGTGTAAAAATCATGTTTTCATTATGAAAAGAGATTACGTCATATGTCACAGAGGTCGTAGTACTGCACAGTGTACAGCATACCCTTTCCACCTCTTTTAACATGCATTTCAGTGAGCTGTTGATTAATTTTTGGGTCTAGGACGTCATGGTCATCAGTCCTTTCTACTTACTGTGCGAGTAGAACTCTGTCCGGCAATCTATATCTGAAGTTAATAATATATTTTTAATTAATTTGGGATAGAATTGGGGAGGAAGTGAATGTATGAAGGTGCAACTACAGCCTTTGGATATAAGGTTAAAACGACGAATCATGGAAAATAAGCTTAGAATCACTGACGGTGGAATTCGAACCCACCTGTTTCCGAGTTCATGGACAACAGCTTTTTTCAATGTGAATTTGTTCCCCATGAAAATTGATTTTCTGTTTTTAATGAATTCAGTTAGATTTCGAGCTGAAGATTGGAATGTCGAAAACGGAAATTAAAAATCTCGATTAGCTTGCGCAATATGAAGATTCGAAGTTTTAGGTAGGGGACAGCGTGACGTCACTGGAGCCTTACGACACGGTATTGCGCGCCACTCCCGTCTGTCTACTAGTGATCGTCAGAGTGCAGAGTGAGCATGTTGTTTGGAATAAGTAGTCATGTCCAGAAAAGTGAAGCCTTATCAGTTTGAATCAAAGTGCACAACATCTGGAGTAGAAAATGAACCATCAGCATCTGTTATATCGGAAAGACTGGGGAACACCGACTGGTGTAAGTGTGAACAGTGTGAGGCGATGCCCACTGCTGCTGAATTTTTTCTGTTGTACAAACAGTGAAACAATGAATGAAATGCGTGGAAGTGTGACGTGTATTGTTTGCCACAAGGACTTTTCTAATGTTGTATTAAATTACAATGTGTTAAATACTGCACGTTGTCTTCATATGGACAAAACTAATATTCCCTACGTGAGGGACAGACTGGCTATGAAAACCAACGCTACCTGGCGGTCTGTGGCCTATCGCCAGTTTGTGTACTGGGTCAACTCATGGACTCCTTTAGGAAGAAAGAAGAGGAAATTTATGCCGTCTTGTGTCGTGAAGGCAATACGACAACAATATCCCGATGAAAGAGTACATACGTAGGATTCCAGGCTGCTGAGGGACAAGAACCAGAATACTTTGATTAATAAATTTTAAACTATATTTAGAATATTTTATGGCAGTCTTTTCTGAAGATGTGATGAAACAGTCCTTTAACAATTATATACTTGAAAGTATAAAATAATTACCTATATTAAATTATATATTTTACACACAGTTATTTTAACAAGTGGGAGTATTAGATACAGTTGATAACTGATGAAAGCGGGTGAAATGCGAGAACACTCCATCCAAGGGCCTGGGGTCAGAAGCAATGTTTCTTGGTAGTTCCGGCTCATAGTATGGATCTTCTTCTAAGGGAGTGATGTGCTTTTGTCCATTTGCCATTCCAATTACTTCGAGAAGAATATATGTCCTCCATCCGTATTCTTTCTCCTTATAGACCTTACTGTTAATCCACTTTTTTGATGATTTTGAGTATCTAAGTGTTTCACCCGTTTGATCACGTTTTACATTGTTATTGTGATCCATAATTGCTAACATAGATCGATTTACCATTCCGTGAAATGAGAAACTGGATCTTTTAGGCATGTATTTCAGTCGGACCTTGTGGTAAGATTCAAGGGACCCAGTGTGACAGTAATGCTTTGCAAGTGATTTATAAAGCGCTTGTCTTTGAGAACGCTGGCTATGATACCAGAGAATTTCTATTGAGCCATTTTGTATTTTGCGTTGGATTTTCGATGCTCACGTTGGTGAAAGTGAATGTGTGTCACAAATATGATTCAGAACGGACAAAAAATTCTCAACAAGTAGCTCCTCATTGTTCTCACATGTCATAGCTGACCACCAAAGATGATTAATAATGCTGTGTTTCCGTTCTAATATTGCGGGTGCCTTGGTCGCTACTGCTTTCAGATTTTTACCTAAGCTTTTGGCAAGGTGCCACACATCAAACTCATGAATGATTCCGGGGTACTTGGTTCGTAAAAGCTTTCAAACGCCCTGATGCCGGTCGGATAAGAATAGTTCTGTATTTAGTCCTTCTGATGATAGTTTTGATAGCACTTTATCACACGCGGGCTTTTACAACTCGCCGAAAACTTGGCCTCGTTGTAGAACAACAAAGTCAATAATTTCCTCTGAGCTGATGTCCATCACAGAATATGTTACATACAGTATTTTGCACAAAAACGTGGTCTGTCAAATTGACCATCACCTGCAATCCACACCCTCCTACCGGATGACATGAGATTCTTGACGGTGTTACCACGATACAGAGCCCATGTATGCCTAATAGCTGGGGTAACGATTCGTTTCACAATTTTGTAAAATGTTGTGTGGCTCATGAAACATAAATCAATACAGTCTGACGATTTCAGTAACGCAAAACCCACTCCCGTTATGTGCATACCAGTAGCCAAGGTGACTGATAACATGGAGAATTTGTTAACATTCTTATGAGATCTCTATGCGACAGTATGGCCTGCTAGACAGGTCATTTGGACACTCACAGCAGGTCCTTTAGTAGAAGGAATAGTTTGAATTACTTTCTTGCCGCAGGTAAGGCACCTAGCAAAGAGAAGTAGCAGGTTATGTCACATTACGAACAGCAACGTAGTCTCACTGAAATGCCATGCTTTATTTTCTCTACTCACCACCTCCGGATGTACTGTTTCATCTCGTTCCCTGTCATCGTCATCATCATCATCATCACCCGAGATAGTATCACCCTCTTCATCTGCTTCATATATTGCATCACGAACACCAGGATCACTGTCACTATCGTAACACTTTGCGTTTCTAAATGTTTCTCATCCTAATTCGCACTGAACTCCAACTGTATTGGGATTTTCAGACATGCTGGATTCATCATGGATAACACTCTCATTTTCACTGCACTCTCCTTTTCTCTGCAAACACTCGGGGCAACACTTGAAACACTTGCAGAGGTACATTCAATCGCTTTAGTTAAAATTTTCTTCCTATTATGTAGATGTAGGCCTTGTCACAGGAATAAGTTTCATTCCTTTCAAATTTAGCACGGGCACAGCACTTTTTCTTAACACAAGTTTCCTTTTTTGCTTCAGGAGTTCTGCTTTGTATCTGCTCGATAGTTCATAGTCCTGCTCTCTGAAATGAGCAGAGCATACGCGACTATTTCCGGTTGGTGAGAAATCAGCGCGACTGATTCTAGACAGCCAAGATCGGTATCTCTCTGGAGATTTCTCTCGACTGGGGAATCTGTGAAAACCTACATTTTTTCCTTCAATGTTTTCGAAGTGGTTGCGTGCTCGCAACCATACACAACGCAGTAAACCATGTTTTCACTTAGGTATCATTTACAATACTTGAATACGCCGAAACAACAGCTGCACTCTCTGATTCTGCTATGCCTACTGTTGGCGCGCGGAAGGCGGCTCGCATAATTTTTTTTTCAGCCCGAGCCTAGCCACAGTATGTAATTCCGAGCCTCTTATTGGCTGTTATGTCATGCCATTCTCCTGGTTCCGAATTGAGACGGTAGGTAGTAGCAGGGGTCACATCCGATCAAACATGGAGGAAGGTTATCGAGTGAGATGTTGATAATATTCGATGTTGAATTGCATTATTAGCGTGAAACAGGCATGAAACGTGCTTTAGATCAAGTTTAAACATAATAATATCTAGTTACGGTACCGTATACTAAATTTTGCTAACTGCACTCAAAAACATACAGTTGTGAGTAGCCTATACCGGACGAAGCAGAATTGCAACTAACGCACTCATCAAAGATGGGGTCTGATGGTCAGAAACTTTCTCTTGGGGTGAACAACCACGCGATGGAGGGTGGGGACTGGAGAAGTGCGCTAAATAACAAGCAGTGCTGGTGTTCCATGCTCACGAGGGTAAGCTTGGTAAGCTGTAGGAATCGAAGCAGACCTTGCTACCAGCTTTGACTCGTCTTGACGACAGCCATGTGGCTATGGAACGCCACACCCCCTGCCTTAGCCAATCAAGGACGACCTGACATTCTTAGTGTACCACTCCATCGGCCATAGCGGTGTTTGGGCCAGAAGCGCCAGAAGGTTCCTAGAGGTACACAAGAGCCGTTGTCATAGCAACCAGCCGCGCTCTTTCCAATTTCTCTACAAAGTAGTGGTGGGCGATCGTGAAAAACTGGGGTAGAGAACGAGGAACTTCATTCAAAGCTTCGATTTTTCTGTGTCCTCGCGCGTTAGAAAGTCGTAATATGAACTTTATTTTTATGAGAATATGCTAGGTAAGCGGTGCTTACCCCGTGGTATTGAAGAAAACGACACTGATTGTTGAGTATTTCGTTGAGACGTCCTTCTCCCATGAAGTTTAAGTATTAAGAACCTCGATTCTCTTCTCACATCCCCCTCGTCAATGCTCAAGTAAGCGTCCTTTTCAGAACATGGATCTGATTGGGTCCTTATTATCGATGATAATAATAATCCTTAATTAAACAACTAATTAGCCGCAATGTTAATAAATAATTCTTATTTATTATTTAATATCTTCCATGATATTACGATGTGTTAATATCATGCGGGAATTAGCTATGCTCATTACATTGCTTGCAATTATCTAAGTAAGGTCGCTTCTCATTGGCTGTGTGACACGCGTATCCCTACCATACTCGAGACACACTTACGGCGCGTGCGGGGAATCGGCTCGCTTCGGGAGTCCTTGGTTATCTCCGCGGATCAAAATTCCGTCTTTGTTCTCAAACTACGCAGTCTTCTTCCCAGTCTCCCACGTGACTGCTAATTTTCTCATTGGCCGGCTCGGTTAACTGGCTAACTCGTCGGTTTACAAACCGGCCCTGTGGTCAGTTTCCAGAGTCGCTATATTTTATCATGGGACAGTTAAGAAAACTTTCCTAGAGATGAATATTTCCAAACTCATATCTATATAAGAGCACAGTACGTCAGCAGCATTAAATCTTGTTGGTGTAACAGTTGTTAGTTCGATGTCTGAGAGTTATAACTCAGCAATTTTTCTAGGTTTGTGCCGTGTCTTGTGTGGGGTTTCGCCTAGGAGACCAAGCTGGCTCATCAGCGGGCTCTTGGTGTCCACGCCCGGACCCCCATAGGAGTAGCGAACTGCGCGTTACCTCCCTTTTTATGAAGTGCACCAGCGCCTCTTCACTGCAAGGACTTAAAGCTCAAGCAGCCATAACCTCCCAATGAAGGCTTCCAAAATGATAGTACCGGTAAATTGGCTTTCACGTTCAGTGAATTAAAACTCAGCACTTTATTGTCTACTAGCTTTACCCGGCATGCGTTGCGATGCCAATCAAAGAAATTGCTGGCAAACTTTGTATGTTGAAGTGCTTTTGGATTCCCAATATTGTTTTTCTTTTTCCGTTAACCACCTCTAAACTATTGTAAAATTGATTTACTATCTCAAAAAAATCATGGGAGCGTGCTCAACAACTCACCAAATTTTCATCGCAATGAAATGAATGGTATATGAACGCATACGGGACTTTGTTGAAACGATTCGAGCGCCGTCACCCATTTGTTGAATATACTCGTACGCTACCTATTGTAAAATGGATTTACTAAGTGAAAACCTTCCCTGGCGTGTACATAACATCTCATGAAAGTTTCATCGCAATCGGATGAATGGCATATGAACGCATACGGGTTCTTGCTTAAACGATTCGCGCGACGACACTAATTTGTTGAATCTACTTGTGCACCACCCATTAAAAACGGATTTACTAATTCATACACCTTCGCAGGACTGTGCTCAGCTCCCCAAAGTTTTATGATAATCGGATGAATGTTATATGAACGCATACGGGACTTGGTTGAAACGATTCACGCGCTGTCGCCCATTAATTGAATTTAATCGTGCGCTACCAATTGTAAAATGGATTTACTAAATCAGAAATCTTTGCGGGAGTGGAAACAACATTTCTCCAAATTTCATTGCAATCGCATGAATGGTATACGAACGCATACGGAATTTATTTTAAACGATACGCACGCCGTTACTCATTTGTTGAATCTACTTGTGCGATACCTATTGTAAAGTGGATGTACTGCCCCCGTAAATTGAGTTATTCAGGGACAAAATGAGAGTATTTTCCGTCCCCATGATAAAATTTAACTAGCAAATATAATTTCTGGAAGTGTGACACGAGAGTGTAGTGTTACAAGCTCGAGACTGTGGGAGAGCCCGATCACGTGATAGATTGCACAATGGACGCTTCTAGAAGGCTATTCTTAGCATAGCAACAGCGAGTTTGGAAATTAATACTATAAATATTGTTATAAATTATGCTATTGGATCCCAGCCCAGAGCCGTCTTATTGAAGACGGGATCAACTTTAATTACACAACATGAGGAAATTATGCATTTAGGCCCTTAGAAGAAGATTTTCTTATTTGGTAATGAAGAGAATATTAAGAGAAATTATGTCTGATACTTTAAAAACCGCAGATCGGTTAATCTACGCAGTAATAAGCATAAGAAATCTACGTGCTAAAATTATGGTGGGAGATTGATATGGCCGCCAAAAATTCGACTTGGAGGGAGAGATCCAAGGATCGAGGTTCTTATTCCAGCAGACTTTGAAGAGTGAGGAAGTGTTTTTACTGGGTTAACGGAGATCCCAAGGCTTAGTCCGAGTGCGACGACTGTCGACTTGTGGAGACGCGAGTATAGCAAGGTGGAATGGTAGAGATCACCGCACTTCCATTCTGTGTGAAGTTGCGAGGAACATAGTACTGATTATATCTCATACAATATTGAGATTTGAAGTTAAATAAGTGAACATTTATCAAGAACAGTTCGCCTACTATATATTGTGGAAAGTCGAGCGCTTAAATATTCACCGGTTCGACAATATCAGCCTGTCAAGTTAGATTTCCAAATGTGTTGGAAATAGAACTGAAGATCATTATAAATTGCAAAGTGAAATTGGCGAACGCAGTTCAAGTGAACAGTGGCAGAGAACTTTTAGTATTGGCGCAACACATAAACATTATTAGTATGACTATTATTATTCTTCAAACATTATCATTCAACTTAATTAATATTGTTGATATGATGAACTAAACAGTCATGCGCCAGAGACATATTCAATAGCAGAAGTGAAGATACAACGATGGAGCTTCGTTAGACAACGTATTCTTGAATACAGACGTAGTGTACGGTCCATCTTGTACATTTTCGTCAGTCTACGAACACTAATATAACATCAATTAGCAATGGAAACATTTCATTCACTATTTATATGAATATTTCCATAATTATATTCCAATGATGAAGCTGATACATATTTACGACGGAAATGGAGACTTTACAGAAGAGATTTGTCAAGATGCTAGGGAAAGGTAGTCCAGCAACCCAGAAGAATTTGCCAGAAGGATGTCGTTCGAGCCCAGGCAAATGTTGGTGAATTCCAGAGAGAGACGTTTCTTATCTCTGAGGTCGCAGATCCGAGGTTCGAATGCAGATCCATCTCAGTGTCTTGTACTGAGGAAACATCGAAAGTATTGTGGGAATACTTACATCGATCTTCAAGTTTTCATCTAAATAAGGTATTAGTGTATCTCAATTGTTATATAGAGCTTGATTAGTAACATTCTGAGCCAGCGATCTTATTCCATATGTTCGGCGATTTTTTTTACATATTTCTATATTTTCACATTTCATGTATTTCAGTGCTTTTATGTAGTTTACACTTCAGATGTGTGTTGAGATTTTTATGCTGCAAGATTATTTAGAAGATGATTGCATTTCATCTATTTTTCAATTTTATTCTACGGATCAGTTGTGGAACTGACATTAAAATTTTGTTTGAGGAATTATATTGCCTCATAGGAGACTAGTCGTTTCGACTCTCGAATTTTAATAATTTAATTTAAACCAAGTATTCTGACATTGTGTCATAGCTTCAAATTAAATTCTTATTAAATTTTAATTTGAGCACTTTATTGTAACAACATATTACTTCAAGAACAGAAGAAACATCGAATGATATTGTTATATCATTATTGTACATAAACTATCGACGATCTAAGAAATACTAGTCGTTTGATAAGACCGAAGTCTTAATTCCTATGAACATTCTTTGTGTAGAGTGGAAAAATATTAAGACATTGACAAACCTTTCTTATTATCTGTAAAGCTAAGAGCTTTGTTCATTTAATATGTTAGAGGAAAAACCTTTTGATAGAAGATTATTCAAATCTTTGGCTAGGAATTCAAAGCTAGTATATCCCGGTCAGGATTGAATTCTATCTGACACTATAAATAACATGTGTGTTATTTTATCCTATTTGTGTAACATCAAGTCATTTTGTCGACATGATATTGTATTGTCTTCTCTACGTTGGGTGACAATTGTAATGGTTTCTATAGCCCTCACTGTAGCGTGACAAGTGAAACGTTTCTACTAGCCGTGCCTTGCACTTTGAAACACAAATGTATTGTTTACTCTGACTAAGATATGTTGTATTAATGGGCGCCAAGACCTCAACGCTATGTTGAAATCTAAATTTATATTTAACAACACCTAGCTCTGGTTGAACACCTCTAAGATTCTTTTCACTCAGATCGTGGTATGATTTGATCATTAACCCAAATAACAATTGTATCAGGAGAAGGAATTTGGTCTATATCTAATGCTACCTACTGAAAGCAAAGATTGCATGGTTAAAAGAAATGAATTTATTATATAAAAAAACAAGTATGGCAAAATTAATAATAATAATAATAATAAGTTTAAATTTAAATTGGAGCGTTGCGATTTGAATATTACCGCTAGAGAATTACGTGAAAACGGAGTCGGATGAATTACTGATTTTACTCTTATTCCCAAGCTATGAAGTTACTGAAATACTGAATATGAAACAAAGAGACGAGAGATTACGTAGTTCTGAGTCATTCGCGCTTACCATTGGAAATTGCCGTAGCATTTCCCTCGTACTGGATGTTGAAGAGCTTACCATAGCCTTCCGGACGCCGTCATCTTCTTCGTTAGTTGAAGAAATACTTGTCGATATGATAATTTATGGTCCGGTCACACCGGAACCAACCAAACGAGCAACCACAACGGTCATGTTTTACAAAGATAATCGCCCTGCCTCCACGGCGCGCAAACCATATATGCACTCGTCGCCTCCCCTCTCTGGAGCCGTCTTCTTCTCGCCCGCTCTCCACTGATTGGCTGAGCCACCACGCGATACTCCCCTCCTCAGGGTCAATACACTCAGCTCGACGAAGATGTCGATTACCGGTCCAGGCCATTTCGCCTTTTCTTGATGCAGCAACCCCGCTTGCGTCATGCTTCTCGACAAGATTAAGCCTGTAACCGAATTCCCAGTGACTCATCTCTCTCAACAAACTCCAACTGACAAAACTCCGTACAATTTCGTAATCATATAATTTTCCGCGATAGTGTTGTTCGTAATAATTTGCTTGATAGGGTTTTCTATAACATCGAAAACCTATCTGTATACTTATAATTTTCTAAAAAATGCTCCAAAAATACCTTAATAATAATAATAAGTTAATAATAATAATAAGTTACATGAAAAATTCTCTTGGCTGAACAATTTGCCACGTAAATAAATATAGAATGGCGTCCTACTAACTTGTGTCAGTGGCGTAAAATACCCTCGAAAAACACGTTACAATATTACAACGATAAACAATTTATAGCTAGACAAGTGAGATGAAACAGGAGTATTATTTTTATTACATGTATTTGCGACAGACGAGTTAACAGTTAATTATCTTGTTGTGGAGTAAACTTTAGGAGGTTAATCACGACTGTCTAATATCGTTCATTACAATTGGAAGTTTCGTTTTAAGAACTTACGTATGTATAATTGTAGTCCAGTAGTCATTTGCAATGACACTGAGGGTCATGCCATTATTTGAGAGAAGTTTCTACATAAGATATGTTAATAACAATTAATCCCTTTTGATTATTGTTTAACATAGTAGATGATAATTGTTTATGCCATATATACTGTTATACGAGGTTTTGTAGAGCTATGGAGTGCTCAGGCGAGGGAATTCCGCATTTTAAGGAAGTCAAAGTATTGTTGTTCTTTGATAAAAGGCATGTATCATGATAAGAGCCGTTGTATACAAGTATTCCAGTTCTTGTGAATTAACGATTTAGCTATGTTAACAGGAGGGTTTCAGCGGAAATACAACTTGAGAAAGATTGTCTACTCACGTCTATAATACTATTATTAAATTTTATTAAACCCGAATTTATGTAATTACGTGCAGTTTGCCTTAATCAGTCGACTGTATTATACCGATAATGTAATGAAACCTATATAAGACGAGGTGTATGCAGTATCTTAAAACTACAGAACGTTAAAGAAAGGATGGTTATGTGAAAAACCAGTGTATATATTTAGTTAAGAATTATATTGTAACCGAGAAGTTAGAATCTCGAAAGTGTCGCGTTAGCAACACTAGATAATGGATATTATTATAAACATATTACATGTAAATAATTTGTGTGGAAATGATTTAATTAATTAAACAATTTAATAGGATTTATTAATCGATTGTTTTGGAACAGTGTGTGTTTATGAGCGGATGTTTTAGGTGTGAATGATTATTCATTGTTAAGAGCAGACGTGGAACCGCATTGGTCTAGAACAATAACGGAGTGCGAATGAAAGAGTGTATAAAAATTTAGAATGATTGGTTAAGAAACAGAGCAGTTATATGAACTTTTGTAAGATCTAAATGTTCATTTTTACGTGTTTTATAAATGCACACACATGCAGTCTCCGTGGGCTAGCAAGAATGATTCACCGTTAGCATTGGAGAGCGATGATATAATATAACAGGTGTAGACTCACAGCCTTCTGTTTATTGTATAAACCAGTTTTGAGTACGGCGTGATGCCAGTGTTTCATTGATGAAACAAAGCCACGGCACGTGCGTTCTGCAAACGCAGGTTTGTGAATGAAATCAGGTGTCTGGAATGCCATTAAGAGACTTCATTAAAGGTTTTTATTTTTACGCTGTGTAGGCCTAGAACAAGCCAAGTTTTATACTCATAATTTTTAATACAGCATTGTAATAAGATGTAGAGTTGAAAGGAGGTGTGAATGTTTGCGTGTTTTTAATTTTAATGTTAATTGTTAAATTCATTTATTGTTATTTGTTTATAGTAGATTAGTTTACCTTTTTGTTAATACATTTGTTCAGATTGTTTTCCATTGTTGTTGGAGTGATTAATTTTAAATGTAAGGAGCAGAGTATTGTGGATGTAGTGTAGGCGAAGCTGAGTCCCAGTCCCCAAGGTAAGTAAAGGTGAGTGCCCCGTGTAGTTGGTTGTTGATCCACAATATTCTTGTAACTGCTGTCTGTAAATCCCTAAAGGCCATGTTGGAAGCGATTTCTAATGTTGTATTTGCCGGAGCAACGAGAAATAGGCAATCCAGCGGGGGCAATGGATATTCCAACAGGATCCTTTCCGGATTATCGGGTACAGTACTAAGCCAGAAACCTTCCCTGAAGTGTACACAACATCTCACCCAAGTTTCACAGCTTTCGGACAAAAGGTATATGAACGCATACGGGACTTTTTTGAAACGCTTCGCGCGCCTTCGCTCATATGTTGAATCTACTTGAGCGCTACCTATTGTAAAATGGATTAACTAAGCCTGAAACTTTCCCTGGAGTGTACACAACAACTCACCCAAGTTTAGCCGCTATCAGACGAATGGTATATGAACGTAAACGGGACTATGTTGAAACACTTCACGCGTCGTCGCTCGTTTGTTTAATCTACTTGTGCGATACCTATTGTAAAGTGAATTTACTAACCCAGAAACCTTCCCTGAAGTGTACACAACATCTCACCCAAGTTTCATCGCTATTAGATGAATAGTATATGAACGCACACGGGACTTTGTTGAAACGCTTCGTGCATCGTCGCTCATTTGTTGATCTACTCGTGCGTTACCTATCATGACATGGATTTACTAAAACAGAAACCTTGCCTGTAGTGTACACAACCTCTCACCCTAGTTTCATCGCTATCAGACGAATGGTATGTGAACGCATACAGGACTTTGTTGAAAAGCTTCGCCCGTCGTCGCTCATTTGTTGAATCTACTCGTGCGCTACCTATTGTTAAGTGGATTTACTAACCCAGACACCTTCCCTTAAGTGTACACAACATCTCACCCAAGTTTCATCACTATCAGACGAATAGTATATGAACGCATACGGGACTTTGTTAAAACGCTTCGCTCATCGTCGCTCATTTGTTGAATCTACTCGTGCGCTACCAATTATAATATGGATTTACTAAGAGAGAAACCTTGCCCGTAGTGTACACAACCTCTCGCCCAAGTTTCATCACTATCGGATGAATGGTATGTGAACGCATACAGGACTTTGTTGAAACGCTTCGCCCGTCGTCGCACATTTGATGAATCTACTCGTGCGCTACCTGTTGTTAAGTGGATTTACTAAGCCAGAAACCTTCCATGAAGTGTACACAACATCTCACCCAAGTTTCATCACTATCAGACGAATAGTATACGAAGGCATACGGGACTTTGTTGAAACGCTTCGCTCGTCGTCGCTCATTTGATGAATCTACTCGTGCGCTACCTATTATAACATTGATTTACTAAGCCAGACACCTTGCATGTAGTGTACACAACCTCTCACCCAAGTTTCATCGCTATCGGACGAATGGTATGTGAACGCATACAGGACTTTGTTGAAACGCTTCGCCCGTCGTCGCACATTTGTTGAATCTACTCGTGCGCTACCTATTGTTAAGTGGATTTACTAAGCCAGAAACCTTCCATGAAGGGCACACAACATCTCACCCAAGTTTCATCACTATCAGACGAATAGTACATGTATATGAACGCATACGGGACTTATTTGAAACGCTTCGCTCGTCGTCGCACATTTGTTGAATTTACTCGTGCGCTACCTATTATAACATGGATTTACTAAGCCAGAAACCTTGCCTGTAGTATACACAACCTCTCACCCAAGTTTCATAGCTATCGGACGAATGGTAGGGGAGAGGGGGGCACATTTGAACTGTAGTTTGGGCTTCCACATTTTTTTTCTTCTGTACGGCCAAATAACACCTTTACAATTTGGCAATTAATTCTAATGTTTTCCTTTGCAATAATTATGATAACATATATTACAAAACTCATAATTATTCAGTCTGTTCATTGTGTTCAATGACCGTTCAAAGGTGCCCCAGAAACGGGTAGGTTTAAACAGACGTGGGGTACTATTGAAATTGGCTGGGGTACATTTGAACACAAACTTTATTTTCCACAGAATACCCTTATATTTTACTCAATGTCTCTATTCATCCCATTTTAAAGTTGCTGTCTACATAGACATTATCCAGAACATCCTTCCAGACTTACTGCACAACGATGTGCTCCTGCAAATACGACAATGTATGTGGTGGATGCATGATTGGGCTCATGCATACTTTAGTCACCTTGTTCGCGCTGCACAGAGGGAGATCTTCCAGGACATATGGTTGGGTAGAGGAGGACCCGTTCGATGGCCTGCATGGTCGCCAGACCTCAATCCGTTAGAACTTTACGTGTGGGGGCACCTGAAACAATTGGTGTATGCCGTAGCCATCCCGGATGTCGAAACTCTTCATCGACGTATCCTGGATGGCTGTGACACCTTTTGATACCAGCCCGGAGTCTTTCAACAGGTCCAATAGTCCATGATGTCTTGACGCAAGAGGAGGATATTTCAAGCACGTGTTGTGAGAGCTGTGTATGGTGAAGTGTTATCAGTGTACCAATGTGTCCAACAGTCCCTCCCTGAAAAACAAAGGATTCTGGGACACCTGTGCATATGACAGTTTTTCCTTCTGTCGGTGTCAGGAACCTTTTTTGGGTATGAGTACATGTGTTAAACACTTCCAAACAAGCTGTCAATTAATGTTTTACTTTAAAATGTTCTTTCATGAACAAATCGAAAACGAAGGATTTTGGGACTGGGTAGTTTATTGGCTGAGGAATAACCCACCCACCAAGGGAAGATGATTAAGAGAAGGAAGTAGATTTGGGATTGGAAAAGAAGGATAGAAAAATAGGAGGAGAGTTCCACAAAATTAATAAGTTTCACTTTAAACACACTTAAAGGCGATTGCCACAGAAACTTAACCTCCTGATATCTAAAATAGGTACGAGCTTGGTCGAGGCCAACGGGAACTGCAGCTAAGACTTGGGCAGTTTGCCAGAGAGAGGCTTTAGTGTCTTTCCTCCCAAGCACGAATAAAAGTATTATAGGGAAGGGTGATGGTCTGGCCAGACAGATAGTAAAAGCTTTATTAAGCATGAACGAGGGCATAAACCTAGGAAGGGCTAGGAAAGCCAGGATCCTGCCTAACTGTAGTATCAGAGAAATGATGAATCCAAAAACAAATATTTAATTTATTTACAATTAGAAGAAGTTTGAGGAAATTAACAATTATGCAATATAATTTTAATAAACATAGTTCATTTGAACTTTTTAACAAATAGGGTCGCAGACCTCTCAACATTAAAAGGTTGCTCCAGGCAATTGACAATTTACAAGGTTTCAAACCTTACATGTTTTTAAAATCTTTATAAGATTTAAACAAATGAGCAATGAAATAATTAAAGCTTAAACGTGAATTGGAGTACAAAAGTGCACCTTAAGAAATTCAGGAGAGAATGTTCTAGAGAAAGTGACAACTTTGAAAATAACAATAATAACAACGTGAAAAATAAGATAGAAGTTCCTACAACTTCTTATATTTATACAGAATTAATATATGAGAATTATACAAAGAGGGCAGGTCACTTACTGTGAAACCTGAAGAAAGTGAAAGGGAAAGTTCTGGACTTCCCAAGTTTGGGCAGGAATCACTCGCCAAATGGGACAGTTTCCATTTCGTGAAACCTGAACATGACTCGCTCAAGAGTTTAAAGAATTGCTTTCCCTGATTATGGGAAAGAAACAACGTAAATCTAAAACTTGTATCACACAAGCAATTAAGCAGAATTTAATTAATGTTAAACTAGCAAAGAGGGAAGGGCACCTTGTGGGTGACACCTTATAGAAAGTTACAATTTTATTAATAATGATAGTTAGTAGAAGGTTGAGGAAAGATCATTGGGATATAGGATCAATGTTCATGGCCGTATTTAATATAACCGGACGATCGCGACGCGGTAGAAACGTAGAGCAAGCACTGTTTGTCACTAGTCTATGAAGATGGATGCAAAGTTCACTATAGAAACACTAAAGTTCATGAAAAAGAAAGTTATTGCAATTATGGAAATAACTGATTGCACTATATAGGTGAGAGTCTATTTCTTGAAAAGGTTGTGATTTACAATTAAATGCGCCATAGAATGTTCCAGAGGTTCCAGCGGTGGAGGAAAGTTAGCTATTGCAAAAATTTGTAAGGAAGATTCCTCATTTTAACTAGCATTTTCACAAGTGCGTGAACAATCCGTGACGGCAAGACTCGTAGATAGAGAACAAGATCTCGAAGGTTCCAGAACAACCTTAGCAGAAAATGGGGTTGAGAAAATCCAACGGAGGAAATAGCTTTATATTTATAGACAGCGGGTACTAAATAATATCCCACGTAGCGAGAGGGTTTCTCGTTTAAATAGCTTAAGAAAAGCTCTTTTTTAGTAAGGTTGGCTTATACAAGCAGAAGCTCAACATGGCAAATCTCGCGAAGAATGATTACCGCCCCACAAGTAATCTCACGCTGTCTATAAAATAATCTATAAAAGCATGTAGCTAAAATGATGAAGATGAGGTTAAAACCTTTAAAATTGTACTTATCTTGATTTCATGTTGAAGTTGAAGTTTCCTACTACTATGCCAACATGGCGTAGAAGAGTGTGAGCCTCTTGGTTTGAGGAGGCAAGCTCGAGCGGAGCTTTGACTTAACGAGTCAACTGCAGACTAAGAAGTGAGAGCGGCACAACGGAGCACGGAGGATCCAAGAAAAAGGGGGAAGGAGTGGGGGGGTAGGAGACAAAAGGAGAACATATAAACATTGCCAACTGTGATACAAAAAATTAATTTCTTGCTGAGCTGATCTTCTAAGAGTTGATAACAGATGATACTAGCGCAGCATGGTGAGTAAAGAAGTAGACGTAGTCCTCTTGCTCAAGGAGAAAATAGCTGGCGATGGTACAGGATCTGGTGGCCAAATGGATAAGTAAGTCCTCTAGTACCAGGAAGAGTTGAGGAACTTCAGAGATTCGCTGCGAGGTGACGCTAGGTGGGTCGCAGAAGTTATATATCTGAAACATACTTATGAAGACATAAAAGATATGCCCAACAAGGAGAAAACAGATGATCACTGTTGGTGTTTGACAAAGAGGAAGGAAAGAACATGCAAAAGCATTGAAAATTATAATCTCAGGTACCGTGTATTCCAAGAATGCACCATACTGGGAGGGGAAGACACCAACAGCGAACAAGAAAAACAAGTACACATTTGAAGGTAATGGAGAGATCAAAGACAGAGGTCTTGTGATCGGACCATTAATAGTTAAGACTCTGACTTCCCTGACTCTCCCATCTCTTCCAGGGTAACACTTAGTCACTCTACCGGAAGTCCAGACTAGAGGGGGAGAAACATCCCTAACCAAGACCAAGTCCCCCACTTTAATGTCGGGACTGGAAAGAAACCACTTCTGCCTCCGTTGCAAGGAAGTTAAATATTCCAAGTTCCATCTCTTCCAAAAAGAATTACGGAGGGCTTCAAGTTTACGCCAAACAATAGGTAAATCAGAATCCCTGAAAGAATTAGGAAGGGGAGGAGGGGCAGAGAGAGAAGTGCGTGTAAGACAGTGACCAGGTGTGAGTGGAAGGAGGTCATTAGGGTCATTAGAAAGCGGAGTAAAAAGGCGAGAATTATCAACACTTTCAATCACAAAATAGCTGGAAGCTGAGAGAAATAAAGCACTAGTAAAGATTACGATACAATGCAAGAGAAGAATTGACAAGTTTAAACAAAACGTATAGAGACAAGTACATCTATTAAGGATAAGAATATACCAAATAAACAAAGAAACTATGCGAGTAGAAAGCAAGAACGCTATAGGTAACAAACGAGTAGCCATAAACAATGACCTTAAGTCATAATAAGTATCAAAGGGGTTACTCAGAAAAATACTTAAGTCAGCGAGAAACGTGACATAACAAGTATAAATGCAAAAACACATCGAATGTGACGACGAGAAAAAGCAAGTTTGTTCATCAATGAACATTAAGATCGCAAAAGATGTAAGCAAATTGCAATACATAAGCGCGTGAGAAATACGCAACGAAGTTTTGAAACAAGGAACGAAGCAGTTATAGAATACGAGCTTGAGTAAACGAAAGACACAGGCAAGCGCGGCCTTGACACACATAGTACAACGAGGTAAGACATATAAATAGCTGAGAGAGTCCTTGACTAGAACAAGTTTATTTTGGGAATTAGGTGAGCGGCTTCCGAGATTACGGTAGCGGCTCGCCAGACAATGGTTGGCAATCAGCCAGAGTTGAGATAAGAGAAACTTGCTTTGACCTTTGGCAATCGTACAGGAAATAAACAACAACTTGGCCTTCCTCAGGCGTGTATACAAACAAGTTTGAAAAACAAGCAGTTCAAAGTACACAAACACTAGTTGAATCAGCTGTGACTTAAAGCAGATATTCCGGTTGAACAGCATGCAGTCAATCGTAACTTGGACGTGAACAAGCGATTTAAAGATATATGAAATAGAGTAGGAAATCAATTTCGCATAATTGAGAGGATCACGGAATCCGACAATTTTCAACAAAAAGAAGCTTAATTCTTCCGAGCAAAGAAGACAAGCTGGGACATTGAGAAGAAGGTTATGCATAAGAATAGTTATTCTAGATGCTATAGAATTCAGATTTTCAAACGGTTTCATGAGCGACTTCCAATTGTGAGGAAGGAGGGAGGAGCCGACCGTGGCCATCCTTCTAAATAACGAAAGAAGTGAAACATGGCTTACAGCAAAGTGATGGTGACTGATAGCCATGGTTTTACACAAGGGGAAGATAGTTTTCGAGAAAAAGTTTAAGCAATTACCTGCTATAAAAAATGACATAAGAAGGTAAACGAAATAACACAAAGCAAGGCGAACTTGAATTGCCATTTTGTGCGGGAAGAAGGAAAACCCATTTAAACAACTTACAGAGGTAGCGTAGTTGTTCACGATAAGACATCGTTTCGACAAGTGTTTTTCAAAAATATTGAGATCTGAAACATGAGCGTTCTCTTTTTCAGAAATGGGATTTCTGTCAGCTGTAACGAAATGACATTGCGCTTTAGTTTGAAGACTGGGTTGTTTGATTTCACCAGTAATAACCCAACCAAAATCGGTGTCTCTGGCGACCACGGTTGAAGATAACTTGCGTGTTTGTTTGCGAAGGCAATTCCAGAAAACATTGGCACTGAAAAGTACATCAATGGGACCTTGAGCATTAAACTGAGGATCGGCTAACCTTAAGTGCGAGGGAATGTTTAAACAGGAGGTATTAATAGAGTGACTTGGAGTGTCCTTGCCAATACTGGTAAGAACGAGACAGTTTAAATTAAGATTGGTGTTTCTTTGGCAAACGTCTCTGATTTTCAATTTTGAAGACTGCAAAACTTGAGTTTTCAAATTGTCAATGCCGGTCACACTGATAGAAGTAGGCGATGACGAAAGACCTAGTTTTTTAATCAACGATTGCGAAACAAAGTTGTGCGTTGAAGCGGAATCGAGAAGACCACGGGTTCTAAACCAATTTCCAAATTTATCTTGGATTTCGAATTGTACAGTGGTCAAAAGGGTTTGCGCACTGTAAGAAGTTTCGGCATTAGAAATGCAGGAAGAAGCATTAGTTTGTTCGGAGCTGCTCTGCATGGAGCTTGAAGAGGCGGGTACTGATGACCTCGATTTATCGTGAACGTGCAATAAAGAATGATGCGGTTTTTTACAATGGAAACAGAGATTTGATGACGTACAGTTCGAAGAAGAATGCTTAGGTGACAAGCAATTGAAACAATGTTTGCTATTTAAGACAAACTTCCTTCGATCTTCGACAGACAATTCTTTAAAGGATTTGCACGAATACAAGGTGTGAAGCTTTTTACAGAGCGTGCATTTTAACGATTTGTTAAGCGGCCTGATATCTTCTCTTGAATGATTGAAAGAAGAACGGGTTTGTTTGTTTTCGACAAATGGGGGCTGATGTCCCTTTGAAGAAGCAAGTTTTTTTTCAAAAATTTGACACTGAGGATTCGTTTCGACCTTTTCGCACTGAAATGCGAGTGCTGTAAGGAATTGACATCGACTGTTGAGAAACGAGATAAGGTGTTCGAACGAATGTTCCTTGTTGCAGGCGAGTTCGATCTCCCAGGCCTTCAGTGTCGAAAAATCGAATCTTGATGTAGCTAGGTGAATAAGTATGGTGTCCCATGTTTGGACAGGCTGTTTTAATTGGTATAACGCTCTGACATTTAACTGCATAGAATCTAAGAGGTCTCTTAAAGATGTGACGTCATTAGGTTTGACGGCTGGTAAGTTGAAGAGACAGCGGATATGACGAGCTACACTCAAACGTAAATTGCCATATCTCTCTTTAAGGAGATTAAAGGCGATGTGGTAGTTGTCCGCGCTTAAAGGCAGTGACTCCACCAAGGCCAAGGCCTCAGATTCCAAAGACGTACGGAGGAAGTAAAATTTTTGTATGTCTGGGATCTCAGCATTTTCATGAATTAGGGAGCAGTAAAGTTCGTAAAAAGAATACCATTCACCTTCCTTGCCTGAGAAGTGCGGTAGGCTTATCTTGGGAAGTAACGGTTTCGGTTTGTTCTTGTGAACTGAAGCGGGTGCGAACTGGGCCGGATTGATGACCCTAGTGTCCGGTTCTGAGATATTGCGAATCAATTGGTGGGCCTTTGCAATCCCTTCAAAGTACAAGGGTTCGACCTCGTCCCGATCCGATTGGAGTTCTGGGCAAGCGGATTCAATCTCGGTTTGAATTTGGTCATAATAATCATAAGACCGTTCGGACAACTTAAGGCGATGTGTCAAGATGTCTAAATCACACTCGGCGGGATTTAACTTGTTGATAAAATTTCTGAATCTAGAGAGCTGCCCTTTATAGGAAGAACGTCTTGCAATGAGAGTTTCATCTTTTTCAGTAGGAGCCATGATAAAGGGAATAAATTGAAATACAACTCACGAAACTGTAGAACCTTGGAGATGCTGTCAAGTTTGCAGCAGCAAATGGGTATAAAGAACAGGACACACCAAAGGAGACAGGAGCGGCCTCTTTCCCGTTCACAGGCTTTACATGATGTGGATATAGCTGAAAAATCCAAAGCAGATATTAATAATTTGCCAAGTATTGTCAAATGACACTTGACAAACAATAGAAATAAAAAATGGACTATCCCGGGTTTCTGGTACCAAATTTTGGGTAGTTTATTGGCTGAGGAATAACCCACCCACCAAGGGAAGATGATTAAGAGAAGGAAGTAGATTTGGGATTGGAAAAGAAGGATAGAAAAATAGGAGAAGAGTCCCACAAAATTAATAAGTTTCACTTTAAACACACTTAAAGGCGATTGCCACAGAAACTTAACCTCCTGATATCTAAAATAGGTACGAGCTTGGTCGAGGCCAACGGGAACTGCAGCTAAGACTTGGGCAGTTTGCCAGAGAGAGGCTTTAGTGTCTTTCCTCCCAAGCACGAATAAAAGTACTATAGGGAAGGGTGATGGTCTGGCCAGACAGATAGTAAAAGCTTTATTAAGCATGAACGAGGGCATAAACCTAGGAAGGGCTAGGAAAGCCAGGATCCTGCCTAACTGTAGTATCAGAGAAATGATGAATCCAAAAACAAATATTTAATTTATTTACAATTAGAAGAAGTTTGAGGAAATTAACAATTATGCAATATAATTTTAATAAACATAGTTCATTTGAACTTTTTAACAAATAGGGTCGCAGACCTCTCAACATTAAAAGGTTGCTCCAGGCAATTGACAATTTACAAGGTTTCAAACCTTACATGTTTTTAAAATCTTTATAAGATTTAAACAAATGAGCAATGAAATAATTAAAGCTTAAACGTGAATTGGAGTACAAAAGTGCACCTTAAGAAATTCAGGAGAGAATGTTCTAGAGAAAGTGACAACTTTGAAAATAACAATAATAACAACGTGAAAAATAAGATAGAAGTTCCTACAACTTCTTATATTTATACAGAATTAATATATGAGAATTATACAAAGAGGGCAGGTCACTTACTGTGAAACCTGAAGAAAGTGAAAGGGAAAGTTCTGGACTTCCCAAGTTTGGGCAGGAATCACTCGCCAAATGGGACAGTTTCCATTTCGTGAAACCTGAACATGACTCGCTCAAGAGTTTAAAGAATTGCTTTCCCTGATTATGGGAAAGAAACAACGTAAATCTAAAACTTGTATCACACAAGCAATTAAGCAGAATTTAATTAATGTTAAACTAGCAAAGAGGGAAGGGCACCTTGTGGGTGACACCTTATAGAAAGTTACAATTTTATTAATAATGATAGTTAGTAGAAGGTTGAGGAAAGATCATTGGGATATAGGATCAATGTTCATGGCCGTATTTAATATAACCGGACGATCGCGACGCGGTAGAAACGTAGAGCAAGCACTGTTTGTCACTATAGTCTATGAAGATGGATGCAAAGTTCACTATAGAAACACTAAAGTTCATGAAAAAGAAAGTTATTGCAATTATGGAAATAACTGATTGCACTATATAGGTGAGAGTCTATTTCTTGAAAAGGTTGTGATTTACAATTAAATGCGCCATAGAATGTTCCAGAGGTTCCAGCGGTGGAGGAAAGTTAGCTATTGCAAAAATTTGTAAGGAAGATTCCTCATTTTAACTAGCATTTTCACAAGTGCGTGAACAATACGTGACGGCAAGACTCGTAGATAGAGAACAAGATCTCGAAGGTTCCAGAACAACCTTAGCAGAAAATGGGGTTGAGAAAATCCAACGGAGGAAATAGCTTTATATTTATAGACAGCGGGTACTAAATAATAGCCCACGTAGCGAGAGGGTTTCTCGTTTAAATAGCTTAAGAAAAGCTCTTTTTTTAGTAAGGTTGGCTTATACAAGCAGAAGCTCAACATGGCAAATCTCGCGAAGAATGATTACCGCCCCACAAGTAATCTCACGCTGTCTATAAAATAATCTATAAAAGCATGTAGCTAAAATGATGAAGATGAGGTTAAAACCTTTAAAATTGTACTTATCTTGATTTCATGTTGAAGTTGAAGTTTCCTACTACTATGCCAACATGGCGTAGAAGAGTGTGAGCCTCTTGGTTTGAGGAGGCAAGCTCGAGCGGAGCTTTGACTTAACGAGTCAACTGCAGACTAAGAAGTGAGAGCGGCACAACGGAGCACGGAGGATCCAAGAAAAAGGGGGAAGGAGTGGGGGGGTAGGAGACAAAAGGAGAACATATAAACATTGCCAACTGTGATACAAAAAATTAATTTCTTGCTGAGCTGATCTTCTAAGAGTTGATAACAGATGATACTAGCGCAGCATGGTGAGTAAAGAAGTAGACGTAGTCCTCTTGCTCAAGGAGAAAATAGCTGGCATTGGTACAGGATCTGGTGGCCAAATGGATAAGTAAGTCCTCTAGTACCAGGAAGAGTTGAGGAACTTCAGAGATTCGCTGCGAGGTGACGCTAGGTGGGTCACAGAAGTTATATATCTGAAACATACTTATGAAGACATAAAAGATATGCCCAACAAGGAGAAAACAGATGATCACTGTTGGTGTTTGACAAAGAGGAAGGAAAGAACATGCAAAAGCATTGAAAATTATAATCTCAGGTACCGTGTATTCCAAGAATGCACCAGGGACCTCATTAAGGGCGTTCTCTACGTCAGTTTCATTTATATCTGGTCTATCTCTTTCCCTCTTCTAGTCCCTCACCATTTTACATAGGCCTGAAAAGCAAGAATTAATATTTAGGACATGGTTTTGTTATAATGAACTATGTAAGTTGTAGAGGGGTACTTTTGAATAGTGTTCAAATGTGCCCCAGATTCAGTGTTCAAACCTGCCCCTTAGGGCAAAACTTTGTTTTAATTATCATCAAAATTATAGGTTATGATCTACAATGAAAATAAATATGTCAAAATACATGCAACGGAGAGTAAGTTACTTACTTCAGGTATATTTAGAAAGAAAGTGCCTCCCTTGGTCTATCTTGTGTTTCCTTACAGATGGATTGGCAATAGTTTAGATTTTAGCCTTAAAAACTGTTAATCAACACAACTCAACAACAACAAGCAATACTGGCGGGAAACAAACTACTGTCTTGGAATACATGATAACCAACATAATGATACCCTTTATCCTATGATGGATAAATGATTCGATGTTTTATTTCTTCAATTAATAAATATTTCCACCAGCGTCATGAAAATAGCCAGACGGAGATGAGGAAATTTCAAGCATTTGCTGGAGACAATGGGGACATACCTGCAGCAGTTTGACAAAAGGCTAAATACTTAGGATTGTGAAAAGACAGAGCCTAGCAATGTTTCAGAAGGACAGGTGGTGGCTACCTCAAAATAGAAGGGACGCGCAGTGAGACACGCTTCTGGTATGTTCATTGTAATATTCGCGCCTAGAAAAAATATGATGCAGTAACGTGAGTGGCTGATGAAAATACTAGACACTCCTACGAGGCCAAGGTCTGATAAAAACCGCCAAGTTATAGAAAATGTGGAACCAATGGGAGATGAATGCTTACGAGCGCGGCAAGTCTAGCTTGGGCACGCGATGGCTAGCATTAACGCGGGAGATCGGCTAGACAACATCTCTACGATCGATTCTAGGATTAATGGGCATATTCTTGACCTGCGCAATTTTATGAGTTCAGTGATATTTATTTCATTCCTGTACCACTATTATTTTGAGAAATTTTTATATAATTTCCCCCTCTATCAATACCTAGGGCCGGTTCATTTATAAGTGGCGTGAAGAGCCAAAACATTGCTTATTATACTTTGTGCGTCGAAGACACAGGCTTATTATACTTTGGTGTGTCGAGGACACAGGATATTATACTTTTGTGTGTCGAGGACACAGGTTACTTTACATTTTTGCGCGTCCAAGGACGTAGGCACTTATACTTTTGCGTGTCATGTGGACACAGAAATTATTAATAAATGTGTTAAATTCAGTGATAGATAGTCACAGTACTATATTTTGTAGGGACAGTAGCATCGAAAATTCGCCAACAGACTGTTCCGGGAAAAGTAGTACCTGAATCGGCGAATTTAGTAGTCAGATATCGAGTGTATAATAATCTAACTTTTTGAATCAGCACGAGAGATGACATCGCTTATCCTGGAAGAAGTTTGGAACTATCAACACTCCGTCCAGATGGTTGAGATGAGCTAAGAAGCATTCAGTTGGGAGATGGCAGCTGATGTCCTTTGACGGGTGACTGGCCGAGGATGAGTACAAAATAATATTCTTATTATCTGATAAATTAACTTATGGTATATGGGACATATTTTTGTAAATATTTTGCTAGTGTGATTAACGTAGTATATTTAGTTTTGGTCTGACACACTTTTTGCATGGAAACAGCTCGCATAAATGTTATTAGTAGAAGGTTCTTGTTTGTTTGTTGTTTTAACTAACGTAGCTATGTGGACGGCCGTGTTTGCATATGTTACGCAATGCGGTTAAAAACGTCTCTCGGAGATATGTTGTGTTTCAGAAGTAGGACTGAAGTAAAATAATTATACAGTAGATTGGAGGGTAATTAATCTTTTTAAGGTTTATTATTGATCAGATTCAGTGAGATTATTGCCTTTGGAGCAATGTGATTTGTGACGAACAGCAGTCAGCTCTATCGTAGGTTTTAATATTTTTTAATAGTTTGTGAGCATCTATTCAACCGACCTGTGTGAAAAACGTCATGTCATTCCCAGCAGTGTGAGCGTGTGTATTTTGTGGTCATTATAAGCGGGAATTTCAGCGTAGACTGATTTCTGTCAGCTTGGTGCCAAGTCCATATTGTTACCTTGCGAGTACATATGTGGCTATTTTGATTAATGTCTGACCGTATGTTTAGGTGGTTGAGATTTGTTGCTGTTGATTCCTTGAGATAACGGCACAGCTGGTCAGTTATTTTTACACACTGGAGTTGGGGCAATGACAAGTATTGAGGAAGGGGGCGCTGTTTCACAAGGCGGACTGAAGGTTGCAAGCGAGGTCATTAGTGGGGAGTGCTTGTTTGGCTCCGTAATTACTTGAAATACAGAATTAAGAACTGATCAATGGTAAAAATTGTTTAAATAAATGGGAGTTGCCTACGAATCACGATAATCTCCGAAGCGTTAGCTTAACATGCAGTTTTGTTCATATAAAGTAATCTCAGCCGGTCAGGCTTTTGTTGTTGTTGGTTTATTCCATGTTTATATTCCATATCAGTGACCCGTGAAGTCACGTGCGATGCTGTCTTTCCTTGTTTGTGTATTGAGCAATTGGCCGGAGTTGGCAGCTCATTATGTCAAGTGTGTCATCGCGCTAATGGAGGGTCTCGAGGGAGATTCCTGTAAATAGTAGATCTTTAGTGTGTGTGTCAGCATTAAATTTTTAAGGGTTTTTATTAGTGTCATGTCCCATATCCGTAAACGTTGATTTAAGAGATGATTGTTCGTAAGCATCGTGGCTGTTAACGAACAGACATCCAAGTACTCATTCCTCGTAGTTAGTCATTACGCGTACATAAAATCCAAATGCAAGTTGGTGGAACCAGGATCCACATTTTTATAAAGGGGAGATCCGTCTGACTCCTCAACATTGATAGATATTCCTGTCATGGGAAAATTCAGGGAGGATTTTTTATTATTGTTGTTTATATTCTTTTTATGCACTATTAGTCATTAAATCATGTTATTATTTTACGTCTTGTCACATTTCTTTCTTAATTATAGTTTAAATCCTATGACCCTTACCTCAGTAGAGCATGTTGTTTGGCGAACGTAAACATCACACTAGGAACTGAGCGCGACCCCTTGATCAAGATTCTTGCATATAAACACTGCTATTCTGAAGGGTTCATAGGATGTAAACTGGCGCGGCCAAGCGTGGGGCGGTTCACTGTAGTGTAACGGCAGAGAAATTGCACATGTCAATGTAAGCGTAGTTGGGTTTTCAAACTGACGCAACAATGAAGGTGTAATTTTGTTGCTGGTTCGCTGCTGGAACACATTTAGTTGGCGTATTTGAGTAAAACTGACAGGCCACAAGTGGAGGCAGATATGACAGTATTTTAATCACCGGGAAGTGATATTTTATTAAAAGTAATTGAGGCGAAGAGGATACCGCCAAATGTGTGAAATATAAATTAAAATCAGGAGTTTGCAATGTAAAATACGGTTCACGTTTTGGTCTATTGAATTAAAATAAATTAATATACGTGATACCGGGCGCCCAATGATTAAAGTTAAAACTAGATTTGTTTAGAAAGTCAAACTCATGAAAATGTTAGGAGGCTGGTAGCCTTAAATGACAATTAATACTTTGTTAATTAGTCAGTGTTAATATCAGATCAGGATAACAATTTAATGACTGAATATGTGTTTGGGTTTAAATTAAATTGAGTAAAATTAGAACCACTCAGAGATGCAATCGACTAGTGGGATTAAATGTAAAATAAATGAACTGAGTTGGGTAAAGACATTAAATGTGCATTGGATTGTATGTGTGTTTTAAAGGGCATTGCTTTATGCCATTTCCCTAATGTCTCATATAAAGTGTATAAGATGGCAACGGTGGAACAGATTCAAGAAATCATTGAGAGTGCGGCTAGGAGAACACAGGAATTGTTGGACACTAAATTGGCGGAACAGAGTCAATCATTAAACACTAGTATGTTAGAACAAAGTGAAGCATTAAACGCGAAGTTATCTGAACAAATAAACGATAGTATGTTAGAACAAAGTGAAGCATTAAAAGCGAAATTATCTGAACAAATAAACAACAGTATGTTAGAACAAAGTGAGTCTATAAACAAATTGTCTGAACAGAGTGAATCGCTAAAAACTAAACTATCCGAACAAAGTGAATCACTAAACACTAAACTATCCGAACAAAGTGAATCATTGCGGACACAATTAAATAACAGTAGGATTGAACAAAATGAATATCAGGCGGAACAAGCTAGATTATTAAAAAGTGAAATTAATGACACTATCAATTCGCAGTTAGAGGCGCAGAATGTTAAAAACACGAACCAATTAGCTTCGTTAACCGCAGAGATGAAGGATCACACTAATCAACAGATGGTATTGCTGGCCCTAGATGTTAGTAAAAATAATGAAAAACAATTAGATCAGATTAAGATAATGGAAAGTATTTTTGATCAAAAACTTAGCATTCTGGATGAAACGGTGTTAGCTAAATTAGAGCAAATTGAACTAGCGTGCACTATGAATACAAGCGAGGTCAAGATAGCTCAGGATAAGTTAGAAGGACGATTTAAGGAAATGGAAAAGAGCGGCAAGGTCATTCAACAACAATTATCAGCGGTAGATGAAAATATATCCGGCATAATTAAAGATATGGACCGTCTCGAAATAAAATCAGCGGAGCAATGGAAAAGCCTAGAAGCGGATCAGAATCAATTAAAGAGTACCATCGACGAAAATAGCGCGAGATTGGAAGAATGGAAAAGCCAGGTAGAAAGCAATCAGGATGACACTAAAAGCCAGATTGAGGAGAAAGTAAGCACGATTAAGGAGCAAATAAGGAAAGATTGGCGAAAAATGAATATCGATTCTAAAGAGGAAAGATCAACCATCCTTAAGACAGTAGGCGAAAATCATACTCGTATTCAAGCATTAGAACAAGAAATTAAGAGTAAACTTAAAGAACAAACAGACAGGATCATAAAAGCTGAATTAAGGTCGTTAGAACAAACCTCGATATTTAAAACGGGAACATTGAAAGACAAGCAGGACGACTCAAATAGCCCGGAGGCGAGCACAGCAGGGAGTCAAGCTCAGACAGAGAGCCCATTAACAACAAACACGGAAGGGTTTCGCAAGAATATCGAAAGGAGTTCCACGCAACAAGACGGTCATCAGCCCACACAACTTATCCAAGTAATTCGTTCGAACGATTATAAACCGCAGAAGTACACGGAGAATTCAGGGGTGACACCTAAAGCCTTTATTAAAGAAATTGGAGATCATTACAATGACACTGGGGTACCTGAAGCACGTAGATTGAGGATGATGGAGAGATTTTTATCAGGAAATGTCCTTACATGGTTTTTAAGCTTCAAATATACATTTGGAACTATGGCAGATTTCAAATTAGCGTTTCTGCGCAAGTACTGGTCGCCAGCATTACAACAGAGTCTAAGGATGGAGCTTTACTCTAGAAAATACCAAACTACCCAGCAAACGAAATACTCAGATTTCTTTAACATGCAAATGCTAAAATTTCGCGACCTTGATTACCCTTTAAATGAAGCGGATCTGGTGATGACTATAGCGCGGCAATTACCAGTCAACGTGCAGCAAGTACTAGTCGCAGCGAACGTTAGTACGGCCTTACATGCAGAACAGATATTACGCCAGATAGATGAGACTACATCTCATAATCATTATGGAGGAGGAAGACAGCTGGAGTTAGTCAATACGACAGAGGTCATAAAACCAAAACAGGCAAACACTAAAACGCAGGGTACTAATACAAGCATATCCACACCTAGGCGAAACCAAAAGAAGGAGAAAACAGACCATACCAGCGTAACGAGAATAACTATAACAATAGGTCATATCAAGGCAACAATAGATATCAACATAGAGGGTATCAGCAATGGCGTGAAAATCGAAGGAATGAGAGGCCTTATGGAAATTACGGTGATTACAATGCTAATCAAAGATGGAAAGGAAGGAGAGATCACAATCAAGGAGAGGCACGTAATTATCGAAATGACTGGGATGATAGGCACGCTCAATCACAAAATTACCTAGAGGAATTACACGCTAGTCAAGGTGGAGAGCTAGGAAGATGGGAAAAAGCCATTGGGAACATGAAGAATCCAGACACACATACTGAGGAAGCTGGAAGTCTACTGAGACAAGAGGAATATCAAGGGCATGTGCGACAAAAGGATGATGGGAGTCGCAATGGAGCTAAAAAATGCTAAATGTGGATAAAGAAGACAGTCTACAAACGCAACAGTCGGAAGTTGAAGATGGATGGATAGTAGCGAACATACAAGAATGGATTGCTTTGCCAGAAGATTGCCTAGAGGAGACGGTGAAACCACGGAACGATGAAATTAGGCAGTTACCCATTATTTACGCGAGGATTGGTGGAATTAATATAAGATGTTTATTGGATACGGGGTCGCAGATCAGTCTGGTATCGGAGGCCTTGGTTCGAGAGTTGGGACGGAGTCAAAATATTCCTGTAATTCCCGTACCACAACTCAAAGTGAGGGGTGTTATTCCTGAACGCACCGTCACTTGTAAACGTCAGGCATACTTAGAGCTGAACATATTGGAACATACTGTACCCTTTTGAACATAGGACCTTCAGGACAGGATTCATTCCTCGGGGGCGGAGCGTTCCTACTTGAAGCTAACAACTGTCCTGGCGTACATCATTTGGAAGATCGATAGGGCTGATCAATGAATCATCACACACAGAATTCAAAATAAAAGGAAAACAAACTTTATTAACACTAAATAAACAAATACAAACCAGAAAAAAAGAGTGAAACAAAATATCCAAATAAGAAAATCAAAATCTTAACGAGAAATGAATTAAGGCGAAAGTAAACTAATAAATCATGAAATTCTGAAGCAAATCCAAAATAAGTTTAAAACTCCAAAATAATCTACTCAAAATCACAAATTATCAAAATCAATCCAAACGGATTCCAAAAATAACAAAATTGAATAAAAAAATGATCAAAATCAAAATTTAAATTAATTGGATATCAATTAAATTAATTACACAATCAATTTGATTAATTAAGTGGATCAAAGAGATCAATCAAATCATTGAATCCCGATTGGGAAATATCAATCCAATTAAAGACCAATAACAACTTATTCAAATTAATAATTACATAAATTAATTAATCCATCTTCGATCACACGTAAACAAAATTATGATCTGATCTCACTACAATCAGTACTGTACTCATTGAAAATTCCACACTGTGAGCTCATTACATCAAGTATCATGTCAACTCACCATAACGTAATGTACCATGTAAATTAACATTACTTTAATTAAATCATTCGTGCATCACACCATTAAGCAAGGGCTTTCCAAACATGATCCAACATCTTAATATAATCTGGCAATATCGCCTGTATGATCCCTTGTATGGATTAAAAGTACTCTTATAAAGATACACTCCTTATGCATCCAAACTCTTAACACAAGCCTTGCCCCCTTTTTATTCTATGGATATAAAATTGGTACATTTATTTATGAGCTCTCGTGTATGCAACAGATGTACACCACAATAGGACTTGAGAATATGCTATACTGGCACATTATAATAAACACCAATGCATGAGAACACGATTATCCAAGAATCGAACTCAAGATTCGATACCTCATTTCGGGTCTCGAATTCGATACTGTCTGTCAGAGTTTATGGGTGTATGTTAACTATACTAATATACAATAACTGAGATGCTTGCAATATCCCCTCAAATATCCTCTTATATAAGGCAAAAACCAAAGGCTAAAAATGAACGCTGGACTATATGCAAATTTGCATCAATGCAATAATAAGAATATTCTATGCTCACACTTCGTACGGTGACAAATAACATTTGAAAACAACGATGAGTGTAAGCAACAACGATGTTTCCCCGACACTGTAAATAAAGGCATGGCACAACTGTATCTACAAAATATATTCACAAAATATGTACACAAATAGGTCTCGAAGTAAGGACCTCGACTTACCTGTTTCAGGCATGGCTTATCTGCAACCGTCGCTAGTATCAGAGAGAGAATACACTTCTACCTCAAATGGTTAATGAATACCTGCACCCTTCTGTAGAACACCATTATCAAATTAATTACCTAACTATCATTATTATTATTATTATCATTATTATTATTAGTTATTATTATCCAATATTATTCCCACAGTGATGTTAGTTTGCAATGACGCTAGGACGCGAAAGGTCAATGGACATTCGTACCCTTTTACAGAATCCATTAATTACATAATTATTATTATTATTATTATCATTGTTATTATTATTATCATTATCATTATTCGTCACTGCGAGGACGCTAGGTCATGATAGGTCACTGTGTATCTGCACCCTATTACAATATACCATTATTTAATAAGTTATTATTATCAGTTCAAAAATGTGCTCAACAAACACAGACTTAAACTCGGTACAGGAAACCTATGATTTACTAAAAGCTCGGCTCTCTACACGGCCGAGAGGGGAGTGACGGGAATACCGTTACCAAGTGAGAGGGAAAACGTCAAATGACCTTGGCCTAGGACAAACATGTGTTGAGCCAACACACCCAGTGGTAACCAAAAGCATCCTATTAATCTCGCACCAACTAAGCGAAATGGAAAAAAATACGAGCAGCTAGTCTCGTGAGCCTAGTGGTCTCCTGTTCGAAACTGAGCGTGGTATAATCTTTGGAACATACCCAATCGTGGTTCATCATTTCATTCAAATAATTACAAGCGCCGTTCGGCTTTACCTCTTATCTTATGGCATGCCTCAATACACACTTCTTACCTTTTTATTTTCAGTTGGCGACATCATGGGACACATGGCGATGTCCGCTACAGCCTAACTGCACATATTTCATAATCCTTACCATTTTCTTTTTCTTTCATTCGTCGTAGCTTACCTGAAATTACATGGGATCATCCCAATACCATATTTTGCATGCCTTTATCATAACATTTCTGCATATCACCACGACCCAATGCTCATACATGTTCCAAAAACACTCAGACAGTTGTTCAGTGCACTCTCTCACAACCCGTATCTTACCTGATTAGAGCAAATATATTGGAGACGCAAAGGTAACATTCCTAGCTTACTCCCAGGGCGTAACTTAGCTAAATAAATATCTCACCAGGTGTGAAATCAAAATACCAGCATTACGGAATTAAAAATTCCCCTCCATTACTCGTGTTATTATTATTATTAATATTATTATTATTATTATTAATAACTTGTGCTACTATTGTGTCCGTAAAAAAATGTTAGAATCTCTCTCTCTCTCTCTTTCTTACCCAAAACCACATGCCTCACTCTGGGCTTCTTCCGTCTTTCCCTGGGCTGAAATACACATACTTTAGCAAATAAATAAACATACATTCCTACCAGTGTATCCAACATGTACGACATGTGAGCGTTATTTCTGCCAAGCATCTCAAAATAAATCAACGGCGTCGCGTCATCACGTGCGCACATATCTAAGCAAAATAAATCTAACTTCAAAAATTAATCACTAACCTATTATTTACACAACTATGATAATCCTAAGAATACACCCATAAACAATGACTTAATATAATCAAAGATTGATACTCATCGTGGTCTCCTGTCAGCTGCCGTCATTCCTTTCAGCAGGGATCTTTCACAGCTCCTCTCCAGGGCTCTACATGATATCACAATTACACATCATCACTGGATACATTATTACACTGATTAATTCTTCATCCTAATTTCGCTACGTTTCACTCGATTTCCTTCACAAACTATTATTGACTCTTTCATAAGGTATCACATACTAGTACCCTAATAAACACGTAATTTATTATTCTAGACACTTTATACACTTTGCAGGGATTGCGCAATATAACCACACGTATTTCTATCTCACTGGCTCTTTCTTCACGGTGCCGTGGGTTGATCGATTCCACGCGTATTTCCCTTCGAATGGTGAGCTCGCAGATGACGTGCCGGTTCAACTGGACTCCGGTTCGGACCTCGATTGTCCTTCTACGTCTTCCTCACTCCTGCGTCTGCTAACACCGTCTCTGCACTTGGCGTGAAAAGTCTACTATACACATTTGAGCGAATATATTGCTTTCCCGCATATGAATACATTATTTTACACAATTTATGTCTCTTTAAATATCGTCCCCTTGTACTTTACAAATTGTGGTGCAATATTATTTTATCTCGGCGTGCTCCCACTGCTAACTGCCCGTAGTTAAGCGACGATCTTTCTCGCCCGCCGTTCGTCACCAACCAACTAGCAAACCGGACTCTGACTCACTACGCAGCACTGCTCACGCGAAACTACTCCTGACTACTACCAACTAACTCCCGCGACCACGAGAGTGCGGGGATATATCTTTCACATGGCGGCGGTCAACACTAATCTTCATACGCTGTCGGGAGCTCTTCTTTCAGGCCGCACACCATCTTCACAATATATGCAAATTAATATTGATAATAAGGCCGTATTATTATCATATTGTCACCGACGTTCGATCGTGGCTTCCACAAAAATCCATCTTGCGTCCCCTGGCACTATTTCTGACGACATGGACGCTATCCCTACCAGCGCAACCAAACTCTCCACCCCAGACTGTTGGCGTAAGAAACTAATTTCCTTGATCATCGATTTAATGATATCATGATGATCTATTCAGTTTGATGACTGGCGAAAAATCTTAGGAATATTCCAGGTTTAATGACGTTAAGGGTTCGATCCTGGGTGTTATCGTATTGTCACAATTTATTTATTTAGTGATTTAGGGGCGGGGCTTTGCTGACTTGCGGCGTAGCGTAGAACATACGAGAACAAATTATTGAGGTCAGCTTCCCAAGAAGTCCTTGGAATGTTGCACCTGCTCTGGCCGATGCGTAGCATAGAAATATGTTCTAGACTTCGCTGTATTGGCAAACTTTAGGCAATACGTCGCTGGCACTGTCTGCGACATGCATGAGCTCGACTTCCAACCCAGATCGGGCGCTTGCCATGATTAAACAATATGCAATCCGGTTTCCATCTCCTCTGTAATTTGAAGCTCATTTAAACGATATATACTCTGCATGACGAAGAACCATGCGAACTTAGCCTGGGGCCTATAGGATAAGGGCGCATCTTCCCCCTTCTTGGGTTTCGAAAAACTATCTACAGGATGTGATGGTTTTTCGAGATTTATTAACTTCATCTCCCTTCTTAATAGTTACTCTGTCATGCATCGTTTAAATGTTGAGTACGCTGACCTTCCGATCATTCCTTCTCTTCCTCAATAACATTGACTTGTTGGCCCGTATCTTCTTCTTCCATTGGGTAATAAACCTTCAGATTCTGAGCGTTGTAGATTGCTTCCACTCCTGTTTCCAGATGTTTGACCTTGTACGCATTGTTCCCAATCACCTTGGTAATCTTGTACGGTCCATGGAACAACTCACAAAATTTAGCATATACTCGTGCCTGAGGATCAGATGTTGCCGGCTTCTTCACGAGCACCAGTTCTTCCAATTCAAGTGGTCGATGAAACCTCCTATTCCTTACCCTTCTTAAACGGCGCTCAGCCTGTTTCTTCAAATATGACGCTGTGTCTCTGATCACTAACTCATGGCTCAGTCTGGCGTCTACCGGACACGGTACAACATTATTCCATGGTCGATCAGGGTGTCGGTTGAAATGCACAACCGCGGGAATCCGACCCGTGCTTTCGTGTATGGTATTATTGATACACGACTCGATTATCGGCAATACATCCACCCATTTCCAGTGTTGTTGTGGACAGTATAATCGACAGAACTTGGCAATTTCTCTCATAATTCGTTCCGACGGATTTCCCTCCGGGTGACGAACAGAGCTTAGGACGTGTCGAATATTCAACCTTGCCATTTCCCGTCTAAATTCGGCGCTGGTGAAATAACTTCCGTGGTCCGTGAGGCAAAATTCTATCTCTCCAAACGTGGGAATTACTTTAGCTTTGATTCGGTTCAAAACCTGACGGGTATTCATCTTCTGAAGAGGGCATAAGACCACGTATTTCGAAAATACGTCTATGCAGACCAAGATGTATTTACATCCCCTTCTGCCTTTGGGCAATGGACCGTATCCATCCATGGCGATGAGCTCACACGGCTTTTGAGGCAATAATGGTTTCGGATACTGTTTCATCAAAAACGAGTTGGGCTTCACTCTTTGACATTGGTCACACGTCTTTAGTGTTCTTTGGGTGGTCTCACGTAACTTCGGCCACACAAATGTCTCCTGGATTAAAGCGCTAGTTTTGTCAATTCCACCATGACCTGAAATACGATGTGCGTGCCACACCAACCCTTTTTGCAATGAGGGCGGCACCATAATCCTCAATTTGGTACGATCTGCGTCTACGAACTTGTGTAACAATTCGTTATACCACATATAATTATCAGAAATTTTCTCTGCCTCGATGAATGCGGGAGTTCCTGGTTGTAACTTTTTCTTGAAGTAATTTATGATCATGTTCATCCAAGGATCCTTCTCTTGTTCAATTTTGATACCCCCTAATTTTTCCAAAAATTCTTGATCTGGCCGGGTGAGTTCAATTTGGTTCACAGACTCAATCTGATCCTCTTGATCTGGATTTCGGCTTAAAATATCCGGTATTAGGTTGAGTCTTCCCGGATAGTGCTCAATGGTGATGTCAAACTGCTGGACGTACAGCGACCACCTGTTGACCCTTTCTCCCGCCATCGGCGTTCTCAATAGAAAAACCAGGCTTCTATGGTCTGTTCTGATGAGAATTTTGAATCCATACACAATTTTTCTCCACTGTTGTAGAGCGAATATTATAGACAACAACTCTCGCTCTGTGATAGTATAATTCATCTCGTGTGTCCTCAATTTGCGACTTGCGAAAGCTAGGTAAGTTTTAGTCTGAGGATTTTCCGGGTCTTCCTGGTATAACATCGCACCGACTCCAATTTGTGATGCGTCAGTTTGTATGATGAACTGACGTGTAAAATCAGGGTAACCCAACTTAATGCTTCCGGTTAATAATTCCTTGGCCTTCCTAAAAGCGCTATCGCATTCATCATTCCATGCCCATCGGTTGTTCTTGCGCAGCATATTTTGGAGTGGAGCCATTATCTCTGTATACCCCGGACAATGATCAGCAAAGAAGTTACATATGCCTAAAAATTGGCGAACATGCTTCACTCGTAGGCTTCGGGAAGTTCCGAATTGCTTCCAATTTAGCTGGATTCGGGCTGATACCTTCTCCATCAATAACATGACCCAAATATAAGACTTCTCTTTGGCAAAAATGAGACTTCTCAATGTTGATTTTGAAATTTGCCTGTTCGAGGTTAGTTAATAACTTCTCCAAGTTTGATAAGTGTTCATCCAAATCTTCAGAAGCCATTAAGATGTCGTCCACGTATCGGGTGGTTATGCTCTTGACTTCTGGCGTCAGATTACGCTCGAGAGCCCTGATTAACGCCGACCCGGCCGTCTTAATGCCAAATGGTAACCTCTGAAATACATAGGTCTGCTGATCAAACAGAAACCCTGTGAGCAGTTGTGATCTTTCATCCAATTCCAGGTGATGATAACTACTCGTTAAGTCAATTGAACTGAAATAGACCTTGTTCCTGAACTTTCGGATTATCTCCTTGATTGGTGGAGCCTGATCATATTCTGGGATCAATCTCTCGTTTATTTCTTGTGCGTCCAAACAGACACGCACTGTCCCGTTGGGTTTCAAAACTACCACCAAGGGGTTCACAAAAGGAGTAGCCATCTTGGCGATCACACCTCCTTCTTCCATCTTCTTCAGAGTCGCGGCAACTTCTTTGACGTATTTTTCAGCAACAGGGTATGCCTTTTTCTTGAAAGGTGACCAGTCATTAATTTGCATCGCATATTTAAACCCTTTGATCCTCCCGGGCTTAGAATCAAAAACTTGTCGATGCCGTTTCAATATCTCCCCCAGCTTTATCCGATCGTCATCACTAATTGTTGCCTCTTGCATTTTCTCTGCAAATTTCGCCTCAAGTCCTTCGACCTCATCCTCTGCGGTCGTGGTCCATATCTCGGGTCTTATTAATTCGTCGTCAATGTCATTGAGCCGTTGATTCAACCTGCTGCAACTCTGCACCATCCATATCTCTTCCGAATTTCTGGGAATGTCCGGATTCAACGGGATCTTCATGGCACGGTCCTCGTCCACAATTTTAAATTGGATGATTCTATTGGCCAAATCAATGACGGCACCATATTCCCGAATAAAGTCTGCCCCTAAGATGACATTATAACTTACTTTGCTCATTATGAGAAATGGGTGTGGCATGCTGTACCCTTGCACGTCAATATCTAGAAAAGTTTGAAATTTGCATGTGGTGGATTTGTCTGGAATGATACCTTTAATTTTGACATTGGACAGGGGCAAGATTGGGATCTTAAAATGCTTTCCCAACTCATTCACCAATGCTTGTGAGACTATGCTAATGCTAGCTCCTGTATCCACCATGCATTTGACAGTTAAGCCTCCTACTCGGGCATGTATGACCGGTAATTCTCTAATAACTTTGATTTCTGGCCCCTTTAGATCCTCGGTCAATTCCTCTTCTTTCACCACCCAGTCACTTATCTGAGCGATAACCATGTATCTATACGACCCATTTAAATTGTCTGCATCGTCCTGATGGCCTAAAATTGACGGTTTTTTTTATCTTGGGACGCTTCCCTAGTGTTCTGTCCTCTAGACCTCTGGCTAGCTTGAAATTCTAGACTTTCGGCCCCAGTTTCCACTACGTCCGGATTCTGCCTCGCTTCCATACCTCTCGTCCACTTATCCTCTTCTTCTTCCTTCCGTAAATCTTGGGCTTGGAGCTCATCCAGGTATCTTTGTGTTCCTCGATGCCATCGTTCCATCTCTTCTTGATGCGATGGATGCGGCCTCCGATTTTGCCATGGTCTTCCTCCTCGAGTCCATGAGGATCTGCCTCTCCAGAAACCCCTTCCTCTCCAAGGGTTGGGCCTAGATGTTCCTCTATCCGCTCTCCATGTTCCGCTGTATCTCCATTCGCGTCTCCATCCAGCATTCTGTGGCATCTCAGGCTGTTGGGTTCCATGTCCAGGATTCTGGCGTCCTTGTTGTTCCCATCTCGTTTGTTTTTCCATGGCGTCAGCATTCATTCCTTTTCGTCGTTTACAAAGTGGCTCCGAGATTTCAGCCGAATTGACGTTTTCTACTGTCCGATGTGTGCGTTGCGGACTGTGCACCGTGGTTTCATCCAAATGGCGAAGTATTTCCTCTGCACGCACCGCGGTTTTTACATCTGCCGTCGCCATGATCTGTTGTACCGCAAGTGGTAGCTGTTTTTCAATTGCTGTTACCATTTCCTCCTCCGACGGTGGCATGTCAAGTTCCTTCATCCTGTGCAATTGGGTTATGAAATACTCAGAGTATTTCGTTGGGGATGTCGTACTGTATCGACGAGCGTATAACTCAGCCCGCAAATTCTGTTGAGCTGATAAGCTCCAGTACTTCTTTAAAAATACCTCCCGGAATTCCCCCATGGTGTTGAATGTGTAACGGAAACTCCTGAACCACTGTAGAGCGTTACCAGTCAGAAGCTTTTCCACTGTTCTTAGCTGACGGTCTTCAGGAACCTTGGTCTCCTTTATATACTCCATTACCTCCCGGAGAAAACCTTTTGGCGTGACGTTTGTTGTGCCAGAGAATTTATTTGGCCGATCGTCATTCATCCGGATGACTTGCACCACTTGAGTAGTCACGTTTTGCTCCACTGGCGTTGACGTCTGTCCTCTTATGTCTCGAAATTCAGGACTATAGGGCCTCCCATCATCTCCGAGGTTGAGCTGTTCCTGGAATCCTATTTTATCCGATCTATGGGTCTCTGTTGCTGGTCTGACCGTCCCCATCTGTAGGTCAGTTATGGCTCTATCTTGTATCGAAATCTTTACTTCATTTTTGGCCTGCTTATTCTCCTGTTTCTCGAGTCGAGATAACAGATCCATTTCCACTCTGTGACGTCTCTTTTTATCTTCCCCAAATTCTCGTAACATGTTCTTATTTTCTTCCTTAATTTCCTTACGAAGGTCCTCGTATGCCATCTCCCTGTCTCTCCTGAGATCTTCTCTATCCTGAATCCATGCCTCACCTTTTCCTTCCTGACATTCCTTTAATTCCTCTCTTATCACTCGCCAGGTTTCTTTGACTTCTTCTTTGAACTTGGAAACGTCAATCTCAACTGATTCGATTCTAGTTGATGTTTCCATATGGCCGTCTTGTAACTCATCAATGTCTGCTCGTGCAGCAACGAGCCCCTTCTCAACTGTGGATATCTGTGCCTGTGTACCTATTTCCAAAGCTGTTATTCTCTGGGTAAGACTATCGACCTGACTCTCAATTGCAGCCCTGTGTTCTCGCATTTGCACATTGTTTTGTTCGCAGGTGCGACTTATTCGACTCATTTCCGACCTAATGTCATCGAATTGTGTCTCATTGTCAACCCTCAACTGACCTAATTGTTGTGTCAAGTAAGCCCCCTGTTGTGTTATCTGTTCTGTTAATTGCGCTCCCTGTTGTGCTAACTGTTCTTGGTTGTCAACCTTCAACTGCGCTATCTGTTCTGTTAATTGCGCTCCCTGTTGTGCTAGCAGTGCTAATTGTTCTCCACTCATCTGCTCCATCAGAGCCTTAATGTCTTCTAAAGACGCCATTACAATTAATGTAAATAAACGGAGCTGCACCAACCCATGCTGAACAACGACTACAACTACACAAATGCATAGCACATCTCAATCCTTCATGTGAATCCTTCAATGAGTATCTGTTTCAACCAAACAATATCCTCCTCTCTTGAATTTAAGTGATTAATCGCGCAGTGTTAATAAAGTAAAAAAAATCTAATCCCCGAATACAACAACAAAATTTCATGGACTCTTGAAAATATCAATTTTACAAATAAATTAATGCCTTCCGTAAACCTCACCAAATAAGGCTCTATGAGTCCCTCATGGAAACTCAATATCGAAACTTTAAAGGGTTTTATTCAGCTTACTGTGTAACTAAAATATTAAAATAGCAATAATTCTGAAACACAGTAACTGTTAATTGATTGAGTTCCACGAATGCTTCAAGCATCTGCCCCTATCACGTTGGGCGCCACGGTTCGGCCACTCCACCACGGATGGCCGGGTTTCGCGGGATTATCCCTAGATTGGGATTCCCGCCGGGGCAGCTAATGCCGTCGGGGATACTTCGGGATATCGACCCCATACGGATGCATGAAGCTCAAACGCATCTACCATGCCGTACGAATAGGCATCACACAATAAATCATAGTATGCAGGTCACCCGAATGCGTCTGTGTGTGTTAACCACTATGATCTTCCATAAATAAAAGAAATTCGACGAAGGGATAGATAACAATCTACCCATGCCCTATGTACCCTTTTGAACATAGGACCTTCAGGACAGGATTCATTCCTCGGGGGCGGAGCGTTCCTACTTGAAGCTAACAACTGTCCTGGCGTACATCATTTGGAAGATCGATAGGGCTGATCAATGAATCATCACACACAGAATTCAAAATAAAAGGAAAACCAACTTTATTAACACTAAATAAACAAATACAAACCAGAAAAAAAAGAGTGAAACAAAATATCCAAATAAGAAAATCAAAATCTTAACGAGAAATGAATTAAGGCGAAAGTAAACTAATAAATCATGAAATTCTGAAGCAAATCCAAAATAAGTTTAAAACTCCAAAATAATCTACTCAAAATCACAAATTATCAAAATCAATCCAAACGGATTCCAAAAATAACAAAATTGAATAAAAAAATGATCAAAATCAAAATTTAAATTAATTGGATATCAATTAAATTAATTACACAATCAATTTGATTAATTAAGTGGATCAAAGCGATCAATCAAATCATTGAATCCCGATTGGGAAATATCAATCCAATTAAAGACCAATAACAACTTATTCAAATTAATAATTACATAAATTAATTAATCCATCTTCGATCACACGTAAACAAAATTATGATCTGATCTCACTACAATCAGTACTGTACTCATTGAAAATTCCACACTGTGAGCTCATTACATCAAGTATCATGTCAACTCACCATAACGTAATGTACCATGTAAATTAACATTACTTTAATTAAATCATTCGTGCATCACACCATTAAGCAAGGGCTTTCCTAACATGATCCAACATCTTAATATAATCTGGCAATATCGCCTGTATGATCCCTTGTATGGATTAAAAGTACTCTTATAAAGATACACTCCTTATGCATCCAAACTCTTAACACAAGCCTTGCCCCCTTTTTATTCTATGGATATAAAATTGGTACATTTATTTATGAGCTCTCGTGTATGCAACAGATGTACACCACAATAGGACTTGAGAATATGCTATACTGGCACATTATAATAAACACCAATGCATGAGAACACGATTATCCAAGAATCGAACTCAAGATTCGATACCTCATTTCGGGTCTCGAATTCGATACTGTCTGTCAGAGTTTATGGGTGTATGTTAACTATACTAATATACAATAACTGAGATGCTTGCAATATCCCCTCAAATATCCTCTTATATAAGGCAAAAACCAAAGGCTAAAAATGAACGCTGGACTATATGCAAATTTGCATCAATGCAATAATACGAATATTCTATGCTCACACTTCGTACGGTGACAAATAACATTTGAAAACAACGATGAGTGTAAGCAACAACGATGTTTCCCCGACACTGTAAATAAAGGCATGGCACAACTGTATCTACAAAATATATTCACAAAATATGTACACAAATAGGTCTCGAAGTAAGGACCTCGACTTACCTGTTTCGGGCATGGCTTATCTGCAACCGTCGCTAGTATCAGAGAGAGAATACACTTCTACCTCAAATGGTTAATGAATACCTGCACCCTTCTGTAGAACACCATTATCAAATTAATTACCTAACTATCATTATTATTATTATTATCATTATTATTATTAGTTATTATTATCCAATATTATTCCCACAGTGATGTTAGTTTGCAATGACGCTAGGACGCGAAAGGTCAATGGACATTCGTACCCTTTTACAGAATCCATTAATTACATTATTATTATTATTATTATTATTATTATTATTATTATTATTATTATTATCGAAGCCTCCGTGGCTTAGGCGGCAGCACGCCAGCCGCTCACCGCTGGGTCCGTGGTTCAAATCCCGGTCACTCCATGTGAGATCTGTGCTGGACAAAACGGAGGCAGACAGGTTTTTCTCCGGGTACTCCGGTTTTCCCTGTCAAAATTTCATTCCAGCAACACTCTCCACTATCATTTCATTTCATCTGTCATTCATTTAATCATTGCCCCGGAGGAGTGCGTCAGGCCTCGGCAGCCGGCACAGTCCATATCCTCGCCGCTAGATGGGGGCTTCATTCATTCCATTCCTGACCCGGTCGGAGACTGGAAGCAGGCTGTGGATTTTTCATTATTATTATTATTATCATTGTTATTATTATTATCATTATCATTATTCGTCACTGCGAGGACGCTAGGTCATGATAGGTCACTGTGTATCTGCACTCTATTACAATATACCATTATTTAATAAGTTATTATTATCAGTTCAAAAATGTGCTCAACAAACACAGACTTAAACTCGGTACAGGAAACCTATGATTTACTAAAAGCTCGGCTCTCTACACGGCCGAGAGGGGAGTGACGGGAATACCGTTACCAAGTGAGAGGGAAAACGTCAAATGACCTTGGCCTAGGACAAACATGTGTTGAGCCAACACACCCAGTGGTAACCAAAAGCATCCTATTAATCTCGCACCAACTAAGCGAAATGGAAAAAAATACGAGCAGCTAGTCTCGTGAGCCTAGTGGTCTCCTGTTCGAAACTGAGCGTGGTATAAACTTTGGAACATACCCAATCGTGGTTCATCATTTCATTCAAATAATTACAAGCGCCGTTCGGCTTTACCTCTTATCTTATGGCATGCCTCAATACACACTTCTTACCTTTTTATTTTCAGTTGGCGACATCATGGGACACATGGCGATGTCCGCTAAGCCTAACTGCACATATTTCATAATCCTTACCATTTTCTTTTTCTTTCATTCGTCGTAGCTTACCTGAAATTACATGGGATCATCCCAATACCATATTTTGCATGCCTTTATCATAACATTTCTGCATATCACCACGACCCAATGCTCATACATGTTCCAAAAACACTCAGACAGTTGTTCAGTGCACTCTCTCACAACCCGTATCTTACCTGATTAGAGCAAATATATTGGAGACGCAAAGGTAACATTCCTAGCTTACTCCCAGGGCGTAACTTAGCTAAATAAATATCTCACCAGGTGTGAAATCAAAATACCAGCATTACGGAATTAAAAATTCCCCTCCATTACTCGTGTTATTATTATTATTATTATTATTATTATTATTATTAATAACTTGTGCTACTATTGTGTCCGTAAAAAAAAAATGTTAGAATCTCTCTCTCTCTCTCTTTCTTACCCAAAACCACATGCCTCACTCTGGGCTTCTTCCGTCTTTTCCTGGGCTGAAATACACATACTTTAGCAAATAAATAAACATACATTCCTACCAGTGTATCCAACATGTACGACATGTGAGCGTTATTTCTGCCAAGCATCTCAAAATAAATCAACGGCGTCGCGTCATCACGTGCGCACATATCTAAGCAAAATAAATCTAACTTCAAAAATTAATCACTAACATATTATTTACACAACTATGATAATCCTAAGAATACACCCATAAACAATGACTTAATATAATCAAAGATTGATACTCATCGTGGTCTCCTGTCAGCTGCCGTCATTCCTTTCAGCAGGGATCGTTCACAGCTCCTCTCCAGGGCTCTACATGATATCACAATTACACATCATCACTGGATACATTATTACACTGATTAATTCTTCATCCTAATTTCGCTACGTTTCACTCGATTTCCTTCACAAACTATTATTGACACTTTCATAAGGTATCACATACTAGTACCCTAATAAACACGTAATTTATTATTCTAGACACTTTATACACTTTGCAGGGATTGCGCAATATAACCACACGTATTTCTATCTCACTAGCTCTTTCTTCACGGTGCCGTGGGTTGATCGATTCCACGCGTATTTCCCTTCGAATGGTGAGCTCGCAGATGACGTGCCGGTTCAACTGGACTCCGGTTCGGACCTCGATTGTCCTTCTACGTCTTCCTCACTCCTGCGTCTGCTAACACCGTCTCTGCACTTGGCGTGAAAAGTCTACTATACACATTTGAGCGAATATATTGCTTTCCCGCATATGAATACATTATTTTACACAATTTATGTCTCTTTAAATATCGTCCCCTTGTACTTTACAAATTGTGGTGCAATATTATTTTATCTCGGCGTGCTCCCACTGCTAACTGCCCGTAGTTAAGCGACGATCTTTCTCGCCCGCCGTTCGTCACCAACCAACTAGCAAACCGGACTCTGACTCACTACGCAGCACTGCTCACGCGAAACTACTCCTGACTACTACCAACTAACTCCCGCGACCACGAGAGTGCGGGGATATATCTTTCACATGGCGGCGGTCAACACTAATCTTCATACGCTGTCGGGAGCTCTTCTTTCAGGCCGCACACCATCTTCACAATATATGCAAATTAATATTGATAATAAGGCCGTATTATTATCATATTGTCACCGACGTTCGATCGTGGCTTCCACAAAAATCCATCTTGCGTCCCCTGGCACTATTTCTGACGACATGGACGCTATCCCTACCAGCGCAACCAAACTCTCCACCCCAGACTGTTGGCGTAAGAAACTAATTTCCTTGATCATCGATTTAATGATATCATGATGATCTATTCAGTTTGATGACTGGCGAAAAATCTTAGGAATATTCCAGGTTTAATGACGTTAAGGGTTCGATCCTGGGTGTTATCGTATTGTCACAATTTATTTATTTAGTGATTTAGGGGCGGGGCTTTGCTGACTTGCGGCGTAGCGTAGAACATACGAGAACAAATTATTGAGGTCAGCTTCCCAAGAAGTCCTTGGAATGTTGCACCTGCTCTGGCCGATGCGTAGCATAGAAATATGTTCTAGACTTCGCTGTATTGGCAAACTTTAGGCAATACGTCGCTGGCACTGTCTGCGACATGCATGAGCTCGACTTCCAACCCAGATCGGGCGCTTGCCATGATTAAACAATATGCAATCCGGTTTCCATCTCCTCTGTAATTTGAAGCTCATTTAAACGATATATACTCTGCATGACGAAGAACCATGCGAACTTAGCCTGGGGCCTATAGGATAAGGGCGCAATACTTTTGGGCAAACATTCATTATCATGGCAAAGATGAATTTCAATATAATTCTTGGTGCAAATTTCATTTGTGACTATCAAGCAGTGATAGATTTGCACAAGAATACAGTCAGTTTTAGAGAGTATGATCAGCTGAAGAACGTGGGATTGCATATGGATGAAATCACTACCGGAAGAGATGTAAATTCTTGGGCATTGGAAGCAATATCGGAAGATACGGAAGAGGAGATACGAAAGGCAGAAGATAACATCATAGAAGGAGCTGTTGTGGAACTAGATGAGGAGAGTGAATTCCAGGAGATATGGTCTTTATTAACGGAAGGAGATGACAGTGAGGCACAATTTGAAGTGTTACTACAGGAGCGGCTCAATGACATTCAACTTGGGGGTGAACATAGAAAACAATTGGAAGAGATTTTAAGGAAGCACAAAGCAGTATTCGATACAGTAGCTGGGAAAATATTAAATTTCAAATATTCAATGCAAGTCGAGGATTGGTCACCTTTCAAAAGTAGATTGTACCCAATTCCGGAAAAATATCGTGGTCAAGTTAAGGTCATTATAGATGAGATGTTACAAGCTGGAGTGATAAGGAAGACACCTACACCTTATCTAAATGCGATTTTGGCAGTCACAAAACCAAATGGATCTATTAGACTTTGTTTAGATGCCAGAAATCTCAACATGAGACTCATTTTTCCTGAGTATGACAGAGCGCCAATTATCAGAGACGTACTAGAAGGCTTTAAAAACAAAAGCATTTATTCATCAGTTGACTTGACGTCCAGTTTCCACCATATTGAATTGGATGAGAAGTCACAGCTTCTAACTGGCTTCTTATTCGATAACCAAACGTTTTGCTTCGTCCGAATGCCCTTTGGAGTCAAAACAGCGGGCTGTGCTTTAATCCGAGCCCTGGACCGGAATCTAACCGAGGAAGTTAAGGAGATGACGGTACGCTACATTGATGCCATTCTGCTGGCATCTGACAACATTGAAACTCACATGGAAAATTTAGATAAAGTATTAGGCAACCTTAATGCATCAAATTTCAAAGTAAACCTGAAGAAATCGCATTTCTTCAAGAGCGAGATCTTATATTTGGGTCACATCATTGACAAGGAGGGAATGAAGCCAAATCCAGCTAAGATCGAAGCGATAAAGAATTTCCCTACACCAACGAGAGTCAAGCACATTCGGGCTTTCTTAGGCGTAACGGGATTCTTTAAGGAAAACTGTCCAGGTTACACGGAGACTGTAGCTCCAATGCAAGAAATGCTAAAAAAAAAAAAATGGTTGTGGAATGCGGAGTGTGAGAAGGCGTTCCAAGCAACAAAACAGCTACTGGAAAACTGCATTAAGTTAGGATATCCAGATTTCAAGCACAAATTTATAATCCAAGCGGATGCTTCACTAATTGGTATAGGTGCTATGCTCTACCAAGAAGATCCAGCTAATCTGCAACATAAAACATATTTGGTATTTGTCAGCCGAAAATTGCGTAAGCACGAGCGCAATTATACTGTAACGGAACTAGAGTTGTTGGCCATCCTTCATGCGCTCCAACAATGGAAAAGAATAATTTATGGATACCCCATTGTTGTCAGGACTGATCACAAGGCACTAACATTCTTGTTTAAGACGTCGATGGCAAGCGAACGTGTGACACGTTGGTCAATATATATTCAGCAGTTTAGCATTGAGATTGAAAATTGTCCAGGGAAGATGAACGTGATTCCGGATGCACTCAGCAGGAACCCAGAGCCTGATAGTGAAGAAACAGCGATGGTACAACACTTGGAGTTAACACCGAAGGACCGGGAATTCTTGGAGGAGTTACGTGAGATACAGCGAGAACAGGAAGCGGAACCATGGATGATGCTATTAATTCAATACTTCAGAAAGCAATTACCTACAGGAACACCTGCATTTCGAGAAGCGAAAGCCAAAGAAGGAAGATATGTTTATGTCAACAATTTGCTGCATAAATGGGTAGATAATGACCACACCAAGTTACGCATATTAGTACCTGCATCCTTACAGCGAGGATTGACATGGCATACTCACGAAAGTTACGGACACGTCGGAGTAGATAAGTGCGAAGCGACAATAGGAGAGGCATTTTCATGGCCACGTATGAGAACAACTATATGTGACGTCATTACGACTTGTGATCCTTTTCAGAGGACAAAGCCCAATAACTATTTAATGAGGCAGTATCCTAGACCATTGCTACCTCAGAAACCATGCGAGCTACTGGCCCTGGATTGTTTCGGTCCAATTCCGAAAGGAAGGCGAGGTTGCCGTCACTTGCTAGTGTGCATTGATGTATTTTCTAAGTTTGTCGTATTATGCCCCATTCAGAAAACTACATCGAAACAAGTACTCAGTCGTATACGAAATAGAGTTATTCCAATCCTTGGAAAACCAGAATTTATATTGTCAGACCATGGCAGTTATTTTACAAGCGCCGAATTCAAGAAAGGTATGGAGGACATGGGTATAAAACACGTTTTAAGCAGTATCCGACATGCCCAAGCTAATCCAAGTGAGAGAGCACTAAAATGTGTAACATCATACTTGAGAATCTTCAATCCCAAAGAACATCATAAATGGGTGGATAAAATTAAGGATGTAGAGACATGCATGAATTCTACCAGGCACGAGTCAACAGGACAGATCCCTATGGTCTTACACAAAAACGAGTATCCAGTGAGAACGTGGAAAAGCATCATTAACTGCCCACAAGATCCCATGATAGCACCTGACCTGCGAATTGAGAGAACGAGAGCCTACATGAGAAAACAAGCAGATCCCAGATTACGGCGAGTGAGAAATAAGAGGTTTCACAGTGATCTTGAAATCAACCAGCTCGTTTTGGTGAAACGACCCGCTACATCGGATCCAGAGAAGAAGATCTTCAGCAAATTCTGCGAAAAGTTCATAGGACCCTATTCTATTGTAAGAAACCTTGGAAATAATGTATACAGAGTGAAAGAGTTAAGCACAGGAAAAATGTCGGTCTACAATGCAGCTAACTTAAAAAAGTATCGAAGAAGCGAACCATGGGAGCGCCAAAATAATGATGCTGTTTAAATATATGGACGTCCTATATCAACCAAGTGGACGGGGAGCAGTTGAGTACGGCACGTGAAGAAGGAAGTGGAATTGGTGTTGACAAACATTAACGAGACGAGCAGAGTGTTGCCTAAGGCACCAGCGCGTCATGCAAGCAGTTGAGAGGGTCATTACAAGCAGGAAATGAAACGAGTAAATGCCATTCAAGACAGGAGCGGCTAGACCAAGTAATAGAAAAGGGGTGGTTGTGAAATAAAACAAATTGGCCTACGGAAGTCTTTTTAAAATTATCGACTTTCTCCTAAGTTCGAAATTTTGTGAGTGGAGGAGTTGTGAACCCTTTATCCTCTGATGGATAAATGATTCGATGTTTTATTTCTTCAATTAATAAATATTTCCACCAGCGTCATGAAAATAGCCAGACGGAGATGAGGAAATTTCAAGCATTTGCTGGAGACAATGGGGACATACCTGCAGCAGTTTGACAAAAGGCTAAATACTTAGGATTGTGAAAAGACAGAGCCTAGCAATGTTTCAGAAGGACAGGTGGTGGCTACCTCAAAATAGAAGGGACGCGCAGTGAGACACGCTTCTGGTATGTTCATTGTAATATTCGCGCCTAGAAAAAATATGATGCAGTAACGTGAGTGGCTGATGAAAATACTAGACACTCCTACGAGGCCAAGGTCTGATAAAAACCGCCAAGTTATAGAAAATGTGGAACCAATGGGAGATGAATGCTTACGAGCGCGGCAAGTCTAGCTTGGGCACGCGATGGCTAGCATTAACGCGGGAGATCGGCTAGACAACATCTCTACGATCGATTCTAGGATTAATGGGCATATTCTTGACCTGCGCAATTTTATGAGTTCAGTGATATTTATTTCATTCCTGTACCACTATTATTTTGAGAAATTTCTATATAATTTCCCCCTCTATCAATAGCTAGGGCCGGTTCATTTATAAGTGACGTGAAGAGCCAAAACATTGCTTATTATACTTTGTGCGTCGAAGACACAGGCTTATTATACTTTGGTGTGTCGAGGACACAGGATATTATACTTTTGTGTGTCGAGGACACAGGTTACTTTACATTTTTGCGCGTCCAAGGACGTAGGCACTTATACTTTTGCGTGTCATGTGGACACAGAAATTATTAATAAATGTGTTAAATTCAGTGATAGATAGTCACAGTACTATATTTTGTAGGGACAGTAGCATCGAAAATTCGCCAACAGACTGTTCCGGGGAAAGTAGTACCTGAAACTGCGAATTTAGTAGTCAGATATCGAGTGTATAATAATCTAACCTTTTGAATCAGCACGAGAGATGACATCGCTTATCCTGGAAGAAGTTTGGAACTATCAACACTCCGTCCAGAAGGTTGAGATGAGCTAAGAAGCATTCAGTTGGGAGATGGCGGCTGATGCCCTTTGACGGGTGACTGGCCGAGGATGAGTACAAAATAATATTCTTATTATCTGATAAATTAACTTATGGTATATGAGACATATTTTTGTAAATATTTTGCTAGTGTGATTAACGTAGTATATTTAGTTTTGGTCTGACACACTTTTTGCATGGAAACAGCTCGCATAAATGTTATTAGTAGAAGGTTCTTGTTTTTTTTTAAACTAACGTAGCTATGTGGACGGCCGTGTTTGCATATGTTACGCAATGCGGTTAAAAACGTCTCTCGGAGATATGTTGTGTTTCAGAAGCAGGACTGAAGTAAAATAATTATACAGTAGATTGGAGGGTAATTAATCTTTTTAAGGTTTATTATTGATCAGATTCAGTGAGATTATTGCCTTTGGAGCAATGTGATTTGTGACGAAGAGCAGTCAGCTCTATCGTAGGTTTTAATATTTTTTAATAGTTTGTGAGCATCTATTCAACCGACCTGTGTGAAAAACGTCATGTCATTCCCAGCAGTGTGAGTGTGTGTATTTTGTGGTCATTACAAGCGGGAATTTCAGCGTAGACTGATTTCTGTCAGCTTGGTGCCAAGTCCATTGTTACCTTGCGAGGACATATGTGGCTATTTTGATTAATGTCTGACCATATGTTTAGGTGGTTGAGATTTGTTGCTGTTGATTCCTTGAGATAACGGCACAGCTGGTCAGTTATTTTTACACACTGGAGTTGGGGCAATGACAAGTATTGAGGAAGGGGGAGCTGTTTCACAAGGCGGACTGAAGGTTGCAAGCGAGGTCATTAGTGGGGAGTGCTTGTTAGGCTCCGTAATTACTTGAAATACAGAATTAAGAACTGATCAATGGTAAAAATTGTTTAAATAAATGGGAGTTGCCTACGAATCACGATAATCTCCGAAGCGTTAGCTTAACATGCAGTTTTGTTCATATAAAGTAATCTCAGCCGGTCAGGCTTCTGTTGTTGTTGGTTTATTCCATGTTTATATTCCATATCAGTGACCCGTAGTGTCACGTGCGATGCTGTCTTTCCTTGTTTGTGTATTGAGCAATTGGCCGGAGTTGGCAGCTCATTTTGTCAAGTGCGTCATCGCGCTAATGGAGGGTCTCGAGGGAGATTCCTGTAAATAGTAGATTTTTAGTGTGTGTGTCAGCATTAAATTTTTAAGGGTTTTTATTAGTGTCATGTCCCATATCCGTAAACGTTGATTTACGAGATGATTGTTCGTAAGCATCGTGGCTGTTAACCCGCTGTAAACGAACAGTCATCCAAGTACTCATTCCTCGTAGTTAGTCATTACGCGTACATAAAATCCAAATGCAAGTTGGTCGAACCAGGATCCACATTTTTATAAAGGGGAGATCCGTCTGACTCCTCAACATTGATAGATATTCCTGTCATGGGAAAATTCAGGGAGGATTTTTTATTATTGTTGTTTATATTTTTTTATGCACTATTAGTCATTAAATCATGTTATTATTTTACGTCTTGTCACATTTCTTTCTTAATTATAGTTTAAATCCTATGACCCTTACCTCAGTAGAGCATGTTGTTTGGCGAACGTAAACATCACACTAGGAACTGAGCGCGACCCCTTGATCAAGATTCTTGAATATAAACACTGCTATTCTGAAGGGTTCAATAATAAAACTAAAATTAACTTTCAGACTATATTAAACTATAAGATTCCATGACTGTTTAAATCTACCCCCCGTTCAAATGTACCCCCCTCTCCCCTATGTGAACGCTTACAGGACTTTGTTGAAACGCTTCGGCCGTCGTCGCTCATTTGTTTAATCTACTCGTGCGCTACCTATTGTAAAAAGGATTTACTAAGTCAGAAACCTTTCCTGGAGTGTGCACAACAATACAACCAAAGTTTCATAGCAATCGGATGAATGATATATGAACGCATATGGGACTTTTTTTAAGCTATTCGCGTACCGTCACTCATTTGTTGAATCTACTCGTGCGCTACAACTTTCAACTTTATTCACCTTTTAAACCTTCTCTGGACTTCCACAAATAATTCAAGACCGAAATTAGCCAAATCGGTCCAGCCGTTCTCGAGTTTTAGCGAGACTAACGAACAGCAATTCATTTTTATTTATTGATATAGATAGATTAACTGCCTTCTAAACGACCAATGTATACTTGGCTACCACCTTGCTTAAACACCAGCATTCCTTTATTTGCCTACTAGTCATCAATTACCGTATTACCGAAACACAAGTTGTTAGACACATTGAACACACACCCAAGTGCACGAGGCTGCTGACCAAGATGTCTGAAGAGAAACATATTTTATTTGCCATTTAACTGCCATCTCATTACTTAATATTTTTTCAGGGTAGCATTCTTGGCTGTCAATCCTAAGGTCCTGGTTCGATTCCAGGCTATACCAAGAAAATTAATTATGGTCTGAGGGCCTCATGAAGCAAAACTGAGAATAGGTGAATTCGATTTCCTCCTCACCCAACCTAGAACTGGGTGTCTGCTCTTGGCAAATTCCGGGATGGTTCCAACGGCTACCTCTCCAATCCCCACCTCAATAACGGATACATACGCTATTACAGGCACTACGGTACAATAATAAAAGTTATCAGACAAATTCTTCTTCACACATCCAAGTACACGGGCGTTGAAGTGATCATGATGTCCAAGCCCCTAACTGAAACAACAAACGATAATCAAAATAATTTTATGACTGGCTGCTTGGCTCAGCGGTAACGTTCTCGCCTGTTGAGCCCTAGGTAGCTGGACCGAATCCCGGCGCAGTCAGTTGGCATTTGAGGGTGCTTAAATGTGAGAGAACCGTGTCAGTAGGCTTACTGGCACGTTCAAGATTCCCCTTGGGGGAAAATTCCGGCAGCCCGGAGTAGTTAAAAGGGACGTAAAACCTATAACATTATTATCAAAATATTTTTCTGAAGAGGCTAATAAAGTAAGTTTGGAATAGTATAGTACAGTGACTCCATTGATACAGTGTGGCCAAGTAGGCGGTTATTTCTGATAGGTTGAACCTCGAGTTGCGCGCGAACCGCGGTACTTCATCCTACCACTGCTGTGTACACATAATTGGTGAAAAATGACAGGTTGTTGTGCATTCGACTGTTTTATTATTATTATTTGTCGTATGGCTTTCAGTGCCGGGAGTGTCCGAGGACATATTCGGCTCGCCTGAGCCTGTAGCTGCTTCCAGCGGACACCCTTAGGGTGAGCTACAAGTTCCGTTCAATTTCAGATATCAATGATACCTGGTGGTGAACGTTGGAACTTTGATAGAGCGCTCCGACGAAATCTAAGCTATCAATTTAGTTTCACACAAGTTTAGTCTGTGGAAGGATCTTTTACATGCCATAAATCTATGACATAGGACCTCCGGCTTTACTTCCCCTCCGAAGGAAGGCAAACTGAAGGATTTTTAACGCTCATAAAAAAATCCGACGAATTCGGCCGGGTTTGAACCCGCTATCTTGGGCACAGCAGTTCAGCATGCTATCGACTACGCCACCGAAGCCGCATTCGAGAAGGAGGGTTTCCTACTAATAAGTTACATCGTGTTTATGTTAAGGCAGGCAAGGAACTTAATATATATTTTTGTATCAGCTCAGTACGTTAAAAAATATATATATTTAAAAAAAAAATCTTACCGGTACACTGAGGAACATCGAATCATTGATATGCTTATCAGATCTACCTGATAATCTTTCTAACAATCTCTCTAATAGGCCTAAGGTTTTAGTTCCGCCCCTTAAAACAACAATAACTAACTAACCAACTAGCTAGGCCTAGGGTTGTATTCAAGGCGAGAACGTGTTTACAACATTCGCAATTTGCATGAGGACAGGTCTGTAAACAACTTTCTTTAGAACGTTGTTGACACATAAAGTTAGCTATTTTTGCATTGAAGTTGCGGGGACAAGTACAAATCCAGAACAAAATCGTCTCATGCGTTCAGCAGACGACATATTCACACTGACCAAGTTTCTCCACACCTGCGTAATCAAGTATCGAAGTATTTAGCATGTGTTCCTGGTTCTTGCCTGACAGAGGCAGCAATGAGATGCGAGTAGTATCTGCGCTCACCCCAGCTCACCCGCTTAGGGGCATCATGCGCGGTAGAGTGTCACACATTTTGTATCACGTAAATGTTGGGCTTGACCCCCAGCCCATAAATATATCCATGTTAGATGTTAAAAAGAACAACTGTGTGGGAAGAGTTCAAATTCTGAGCTCCCGATACCAAACATTGCAGTGACGGGCACGGAACAGAATACTATAATTTTCAATCCAATCTTGACACCTCCCTCCTTTCTTATCAAATATTGACACAGTAAAATCTTTGAATGAAAAGATGCAGCGGTATGAAAACATTACTAAAACCTCGAAAGCAAAATTCACAGCCTGAATTACACAAGTCCTAAATTTAAACGTATTATCACACCATACTTCAAATCCCGGTCACTCCATGTGAGATCTGTGCTGGACAAAACGGAGGCAGACAGGTTTTTCTCCGGGTACTCCGGTTTTCCCTGTCAAAATTTCATTCCAGCAACACTCTCCACTATCATTTCATTTCATCTGTCATTATTTAATCATTGCCCCAGAGGAGTGCGTCAGGCCTCGGCAGCTGGCACAGTCCATAACCTCGCCGCTAGATGGGGGCTTCATTCATTCCATTCCTGACCCGGTCGGAGACTGGAAGCAGGCTGTGGATTTTCATTTATCAGACCATACAAAACAAAGAAGTGTGTAGAGTTTAGAAAGACGTGAGAAAACGGTTCCATAATAATCAGATTTGCTTATTAAGCTGGAAAAGTGCATTTACTCGAACGCTATAAATAAATGTGTGACTTCTGGTGTCATTGTTCTCCTTCTTATTCGTATATTAAATAGAAGTTATATATGATTCAGTGTTTACCATTTGAAATCGTACTTCCTTAGTCCTTGAACCTACCTGTCAAATGGTGCAGTGGTTGGGTGTAATATGGCGGCCACATGGATTCTGCTGCACTGTATTAATATAGTCACTATAGTACATAGGTCTACCAATAGCATGACATACATTTCCCTTACCTGTACGCAAGAGAAAATCCTCTCCTACTATCTTCAATGACAAAATACGATTATACTGTGAAATTCGTAGTTTGCTTATAAAGGTTTATTACTCTTAAGGGTGTCACGGATAGATAGTTACATTTGAGTACGATAGTCCAGTGAAGTAAGCTGCATAGACATTACGTTCTGTTGGTTGGTTAACTTGGTAACTGGGAACAGTAGAAACGTGAAACTAACCATATGTTCCTTGTTGACAGCCTGCGAGCATAATTACAATTCATGATCTAAGTTGACAGCTAATACGAAGTATTCTATTTACCTTTGTATGAAGAAGGCTACTTTCGTAGTGTGAATGGTGTGTTATTGAAATGTCTGAAGAAAATGAGGATGACTCTCGACATGTCGACTTTACGTTGGCATCAAACTGGGAAATATTCATAGAAAACTTAGAGAAAGTGATATTTGAATGGAAGTTACCTCAAGTTAAGAGAGGGCCCCCACTGAAGAAAGGGGAACTCACAAATGCTGTCTGGGAAAAAACAAGAAAGGAAAAAATTCCATTTTCAGGTAAGTAAATATTGTGACAAATGATTAGGCTTCTCTCCTCTTGAAAGAGCTTTGAATCTTAAGATCAGGATTTTATAGTGGACTCAGAACCCAGGAAACGGAGAGGACCTTTATCCGAAGAGAAAAATAAAAGAAAGAAAGCAAGCGCTGATTAATAGGCTCAAGAAATACTGGCAGGATGTCAAAACTGGCAAACGAACAAGAAATAAAGGGGCGACTGATATAACAGCTTAGGCTTTCACGGCCGGCGTTCATAATTAAGTACAAGTTATTCGGGCTTGTAGGCCGTGGTCCAGACATGATATCTCCCGACGTTTCACCGGAAATTGCGTTCGGCATTATCAAGGGTTCCGCTCCTTTCCTTGGTTAGCAGTCACTCCTGCTGACCAAGGAAAGGAGTGGAGGGAGATATCCTGTCCGGACTATGGCCTACAACCCCAAATAACTTGTACTTAATTAAGAAATAGAGGCTCAATTCGGATGTAAAACAAAAACAAAACAATGTAATGCTGTCTCATACTAAAGTAATGTTTCAACCCTCCAGATTTTATAAATCTATAATAATAAATATTTATTGCAGCCAATGGCCATTAAGATAATCTATAATGAAATTTAAATGATGCAGGAACTTGAATTGCTCGACCTCCCTCATTAGTGATAAGACGTATACCACTGGGGGACTTGAGAGTTAGAGTTAAGTGGTTTAGTCCTGAGCCATGGAGACTTTCAGTCAGTATTTTTCATAGAAATGACACTAGGACATGTTCTCCTTGAAGCGGTCACATTTATGAGTCTGTCTGTTGGGTAGTCAGCCGAGAGGCTGGTCGGATCCTCGAAAAAGTTCCACCATAGGTTTTGTGGCCTGAAACCCACAAAAACCCAAGGGAGCACTATAAAGGCATACGAAGTAAGGTGATAAGTGAGGTAGTTTGCTGTTTCTTTCCTCACTATGAGTAGAACCTTTCGCAACATTCACAGGCACCAGTTGTGCCCTGAAGGCTATTACTCAGCACCACCCATACAGTACCTCAGTAGCTTCCATACAATCACAGCCATGAATGAGACTGAGACATCAGTGAAAAGCCACATTTTACTCTAGCCTGTGCCAACAGACAAATACAAAAAATACTGCATCCATCAAGAGATGGTAAACAGGCAGATTCATTGAGTAAGTCTTGAAAATGTGACCACAGTTGGATTTGAAACCCGAATCTCCTGCTGTTTATGGATGTGTGTTTAACCACGTACATCGATGCAGCTGTGATGTAATATGACTGTATCATGTGTTCAACAATATGTATTAATAATCATATAAATAACAGTGTGTAAATTGGAAATGTTGGTAATACATCATATTGATTATGTTGGCATGTCTTTCAAATAAAGAGTTGATTGCAAATGGACAAGAGTGAAGGTATCATTACACTGGTAATGCATGGAAAATATATTTAATAAAAAGAGTAAAGGAATCATTAGCCTACCTACAATGGCAACAAGCGAAAAACACATTTAGTAAAAGGAATCTTCAGAGTGCAGTGGTTAGAAACGTAAGTAAAGTGAAAAGGAAAGTGAATACGCCTAGTTATTTTATGCAGGAAGTACAGTTAAATGGAACTGATTAAGTACGATGGACCTTGATTATGAAGGATTTAACTAGTTTTAACTGATCTTAAGTTACTCACTGTGAGGATAAGAGAGTCAATAGGGTTCAAGTGAACAAGTTAAGCACTGTGCAGGATTCTAGTATTGTTGTATGTTTCAAGGAGTATTTTTACATAATATGTAATTAAATTTTTTTATTTTTTATAGATGTAGATTTCACTGTAACACGATACCATCTGAAACTTACTCCAGTGGTGGATGTGGTTAGTCCAATAGAAGAGGATTCAGCTGATGATGGACGGATTCAAACACTTGATGATATCATGTGCTTTGAAAATGATTTTCCTGCACAGAAAATTTGGGATCTCAGGGACAGTAACTTAATCCCTCACCCTCATCCTCTGGCTGCCTGGTATGGTCTCCGGGATTTTGTAATCCTTGCTCCAGTTCCAGGAATTGAGATTTCCTCTGAGACGAGAGTTAAACTTCTTCTCAGCTCAGTTTACATAGCAGTCAATAATACTAATTGGTAAGTTATTTCTATCAGCACTGTTACTCAAATATAACTTCAATGGTTCCAAGACTGGGTCAAAATTGGAGTGCCACGTAGTTTCCAAGTATTTGGGCCATTACCAGCTGGATCGCATCCCTCCTGGTTTCTTTCAATTGCCTGCCCATTCAACACTCGGAGGCGTTCAAGTAATTCACCGCTAGGTTGCAGCACCAATCTACTGTGATCGCCGCGGAATTTTTACGGGAAGATAGCTGAAACTAAGGATTCTTAAGTTTGGGGGCTCAATATCGAGAATAACGGATATGAAAGCATTACAACCTTATTTGCCCGTAATGATACGGAAGATATTGAAAATACAACTGACTTACATTTAATTACATTACTAGAAGGGATGACAAGAAAAGAATAGACAGGGAAAAGAAATGGCTCAAGCCCCCAAAGAATGAGATGTTGATTTATTTAGGGGCTTTGCGACATCGTGGCCATGTAGCCCTGTGTACTTGGGTGTGTGTGTAATTTGTCTGATAACCTGTCTTCTTGTGATGTGTGTATTTGTAAGTCAACTGAGGATTGGGAAGGAAACGACCGTGGCATTAAGTTAGAAATCATCCTGGCATTTGCCTGGAGTATAAGTGGGAAACCACGGAAAACCGCTTCCAAGATAGCTGAGGTGGGAATCGAACCCACATCTTCTCAGTTGTGCCTCACGAGGCTGAGTGTACGCCATTCCAGCCCTCAAACCAGAATAAAATTTGTTGGCAGAGCCGGGAATCGAACCCGGACCTACGGGGCAACAGCCATGCATGCTAGCTGCTAAACCAGGAGGAAAGAATTGAGAGACTTGAAAGCACCGTGTGTGGTGGGGCAACACACCCTGCCTCCTTTAGGACCTCTTACAGAAGGCTGAAAAAAAAGGGGTTTTCATACAGATCCTACCTTTAATTTCCCAAATTTACAGTTCTCTCTGAAGCTCTCAGGAAGAAATCGAAGACTACACACTATAGAATGATCAGAAGGTACCCATTTGCTTACTCTCTTGTCACTTTCTCTGGAAATAGCCCCTAACTATTTCTCAAACAGAGAATTGTCCGACGGTATTTTGGGAAATTAAACTCCCCTATATTCTAACTTACCCTTTTCTGACTTACAAAAGGGCACGCAGTAGTACACCATTATAAAATCATTCAGAATACATTCAAACACACAAGTTTTCCATTGCGACCAATACAAACTTGGTGTCTGCCACAGTGACTTGGTGCTGCTTCCTTATGCCTTTATATGGAAACGAGGTTGTACGCGTAAACCAATGCTGTATTCATGGAATGGGCAGGCAGTTTAAAGCAGCCAGGAGGGATGCGATCCAGCTGGCAGTGATTTGTGCATTCATCACAAGTCATCCCCTGGATAGGAAGTAGGTAGATCATTCATATAGGATCTTGAGCAGAAAATTGAGATGTGTAGCAACTAAAGTCATCAGTATGAACTATTGTATATGTTTTACATATAAACTGGAATAAAAAAACTGAAATACAGTTCAGAACTGGTCCCTATTCAACATCAAGGTTTGCTGCAGGGGTGGTTGTTTGATCCCAAAATCATAATCGTCATAATCAGCCTCCCAGCTTGTTGCTATGATGTCACACCTTGAGTGTTGTGTAATTGGAATGTGGTAAAGAATTGCATTTCCAATACCTATGGACTGAACTTCTGATGTATTTTTTGATATGAAAGAAAGATGATTTTATTAACATTTTGGTCTGCCACATCGTGTGACCATTTAGCAGCCTGATCTGGGGTATTTTAATAGATTTTCAAAAAATCATAACTCACAAGTGGTTGAAGATAAATCCTTGCTCTTTATTTGCAGACTTGTCAGTGGTCTTCGTGTTTTAATAGTCATGACTTAATGGCCATGGTAACCTTACTCTTCATGGTATGAATGTGCATCCCCGTCAACACTATATGCAATGATGCTCCATAACACAGATTTGTTTCGTGTTGAACTCGCAAAGAGATCTAAAAGGAACATTCAGCTCATTTGTAATTGAAATTGCATTAGGGTTACACGAGTAGTTGGTTCTCATAAATTGAGACGATTTTGATTCAGCATGATATACAGGGTGTTCGCAGCAAGCCCTACTTTGTGCTGTAACTCGTTTGTTTTTCAAGATATTTTAATTTTGACACTTGTTTTGGAAAGTAGCCTACTTTTCAAGCTCTAAAACTTTTGTTTCGTTGGTTTTTGTGTGAAGTTCACACATAACACGCAAATCAACTTTTTGTGGCACGGTTTTGGCACTTTTTTTGCCCAAATCGTTTTTTTTTACAACACCTATCGAAAGAGCGACATCGAATTAGTTGAATAAGCCACCAAAATATAAGTTTTTGTCCAAATCAAACTCGTAAGTGTTTAGATTGGTTCGACCGGGCCGCCGGGCAGAGGCAGGTCGCATGCTATAAGCGGACGAAAATCTAAAACAAACTCGCATTATGCAATGCGAGTTTGATTTGGGCAAAAACTGATATTTTGGTGCCTAATTAGACTAATTTGATGTTGCTCTTTCGATAGGTGATGTCAAAAAACCGATTTGGACAAAAAAGTGCCAAAACCACACCACAAAAAGTTGATTTGTGCGTTATGCGCGAACTTCACACACAAAACCCAACGAAACAAAAGTTTTAGAGCTTGAAAAGTACTTTCCAAAGCAAGTGTCAAAATTAAAATATCTTGAAAAACAAACGAGTTACAGCACAAAGTAGGGCTTGCTGTGAACACCCTGTATAGGGATGATTTTGAATGTTTAAGTTTGGATTGGTCGACATTGTGATAGGTGCAAGGAGGAAACATGGGCTTGTTCGTCACTGAGCATTGCAGCTCTACAGTAGTGGCTGCAGTGCAACCAGACCTCAATGTGCTGAACTAAGACTGACCGTTCAAAACTTAATTCTTGACAATACTGAGTTGTAGGTTTTTATTTCTATTCTGTTCCAACTTCTCTGTCAAATCTTCCTGGCATTGCTGATTTTTAGCTTCAACTGTTCTTTTATCCTATAACCACTCCTGGCAATCAGCCATTTACTCCTTGATCATACTTGGGTTCCCTTATATTTCTGCTCTGTACAGAGCTGTTCTGCAAAATTTCTCCCTTTGATTGCTTTTGCTTTTCTGAATTGGCTACAACACCCACAGATTTTCTCAGCTGTCCTGACAATAATAATTTATTATTGTCTCCTGGAGTACGTATTCAATCCTTATTCATTTTGGATCTGCTTTATTAAAAAGAGCATAATAATTTATGGTGTTATTAGAATATTTATTTTAACTGCGTCTTTAATGCTCTGTTGAATTTTCAGCCCTGTTCCAATATTTGTGCAAGTCCACAAACCATCTGATCATTTCTATCTTGGGGTCTGTGATGGCAAGGAGGTTCGTGTTGAGTTCGAGATGGTTCACCTGAAGCGCACACCCCCATACTGCAGATATCTGAGTGGTAAGTTGTGTATGGGCTATAGAGTTGTAACTTGTACTGCCAATAATTTAAGTTTGTAATTTTTTTAAATTCAATTTTTATATTGATTATATGAAAATAGCCATAAAACTCCATATTTCTCTATGTATGAATTTTTGAATATACAGGTCATTGCACTGATGTATACTACTTTATGATATTAACAATGGTACAGTAGAACCTTGGTAATCCGAGCCCCGGTAGCCCGAGCCTCCGTTTAATCCGAGGTGGATGACAGTGAGACGCATAGCTTACCCAAGGCCTTTAGCGGAGATGCGCGCATGCGTTGTTTACAATTCTGCCCGCTATCGCCCTCCCGCCAACTAATAAATATTGTTCTGTACTTTAAGTAAACTAGAGATCGCGTCAGCCCGGAAGGCGGCCGGCTCTGTAGGATTTGCGCAGAGAGAGAAAGAGATACATTTCCACTGTTGCAACAGGTCCACCATATCCGAGTTCCCACAACGCAGGCTGCTGCCATGAGTTCCTGCGGTATGACAACACCGTCGCTTAGCTCAACGAGACTGTCTCTTTCACGCTGCTTTACACTTAGCTTTCCTGACAACACACTAGCTCAGATTCTCAAGACAGACTGACTGTGATTGGTGGGATGGAAGTGAGACATGATGTAATGGTAGCGTTGCGTTCTGCGCACCGCCTTCCCGGCTGGCTCGAGCTCTAGTGGGCCTGTGCGAGCTTTCGCAACGTGAATGTAGGTTGAGCCATATGTTGAGAGACTCCTCTGCTAGCAGTAGGCCGTGCTCCCGCTAGATGGCTGGTTACGGTGCTTTCATTCTAAATGTACATTTTTTAAGGTATTTATTTAATTGTGAGGCATTTAAAGAGGAAGTGAGTGTGTTTCGCGCACACATTGGGTTATGCAGAACCTGTAGGTACCCCATATGTGTAGGTTGGTGTTAATAGGACCTTATTTTCGGTACAAAACTGGAATGGGACCTTAGCAGAATAATATAGGGAGGGATATGTACATACTTGCATTTCTTTTGTAAAATTTTGTTTTTATTTCTGAAACAAAGCCTAAATGCAACACATTATACGATAACTGATGAAATAATGCCGTTTACTATAAGAATATTTAAACACAAGGTTCTTGTGCATCTATTTCAAATTTAAGGTCTTTAAATTTCGTAACTTTGTGTAATCCGAGATTTCCCAAATTCGAGCTCCTCTTGGTCCCAATTACCTGGGATTACCGAGGTTCTACTGTATTAGATATTCCTTCTGTTGTCCAAGTAACTTTCAAACCACATTTGTGCAGAACAGCCTGCTACTTAGCAGTGTGGATGGTTGGTTATTGGTTATTGGCAGTGATTGATTTGTAAAAAAGGAGGTTCCGGTACTGTGGGCTACCGGGTGGTGGTGGGAGGTGGAGGGGGGAGGGGGTGTCTTTATGGAATATTGAAATATAGATTTCTAGAAACGATATTTTTACGCTTTTATGAACACCTTTAAAAATTAATCAGCGGTCAAAATAGCAATCAAATTTTGATTGCAATTTTAAATTAAATTGGGACTGCTGTAGCAACATTTTTCTTACCATAGCCGTTGGCCTATATTAAATTTTAATGTACATTATTTCAATTTCATTTATTACGTAATTTAAAAATTAAATACATTCGGTTTGAAAATACACCCATGTTCACCAACAATATTTTATTTCTTGTTTTATAATTTTGTCTTTACAGTTTTTGAAATATTTACCCAGTCAAAGTCCAAGTTGACCTTGACTTACTACTAACGTTCCACAATTCTAAAAATTATGTTATATATTCGACTTTTCCCCCGATCAGAGGTTTCGGTACGGCGTACCGTGCGTACCGTCACAAATCTAGCCCTGGTTATTGGGATGTCCATTAATTGTGCCGATCGGCATCTGATTTGGAAGGCTAAATACATGCATGTAACAACACCACGAGTCACTCAATTGTTGCTGTTGACTTGAAGAATATAGTATTTTGAAATTACTATGGAGGTTACTGGAAAGCTTCCTTTATGGAGACAGGGTCAGTGTTTTTTCTTTCTAGAATTTATTGACGAATTTTGTGGCCCCATTTCTATTTGGAAACCTAAATGCAAAGGAAATAAAAACTGTAATATGAAAGAGAGTACATATTCAGTCAGCACTGATAAATAAACTGAATAAAGGATTAATGCTGAAAAAGACCAACAATCGAAGAAACTGAAGAGAGATTTTTCAGCTGTTAGGTCAAATTAAGTACACAAAGTATAAGATTCTTACATATTACAATTGTATATAGCCACGGCCGCTCCCTTCCTCTATTATCGGGGGAGGGGGGGTAGGGCAATGAACTTGATCTCTGAGATACTCTTTGCATTCTATATATATCAACTCCCAATGAACAGGACATTTTAACTACTACTGGTTTATTAACAACAAAATTGTCAATAACATTTCAACTGTGTACAATATATATACATTAATATCCCCTAATTGCTGGGCAAAATTGACCGTCTTCTCGGTAGCGCTGATCTCCTGTGCTGATAACGACTTGGTCCACATACCTTGTTCCCTTTAGGTCAGAGTCCATCTCGTTGGTCTGGTTGCAGGCTAATTTAAGATCTTACGCCAACACGCCTTTAATGACCTCTGAAACATATGTTTTCACTTGGTAGATAGATAGATAGATAGATAGAGTTTTATTAATTCCATTTGATCAAATACATGCATTCAATACATTTTTGATATAGGACACGTCAGAATTTACATCTATAAAATAAAAGAACTAACAGGTATATATTACTAATATTATAACTATTTAACTTATTATAATAGCAAATCTTAATAGATACAATCTTATTGCACAACTATTTACACCTTACTCTATTATCATAATATGAAAACTTAATTCTATAAATACAACAACATACAGCTAGGTATTACAATTAAATTAAAAAAGTAAAATATAATTATAGATTTCATCGCTCCTATACGCTAAGATATTCAACTACTGAGTAAAAACAATGGCACTGCAGATAAGCTTTCAACATTCTATCAAAGGTTTTTATTTTTGGGTCAAGTTTTATATACTGGGGTAGTTTATTGTATAATTTAACTCCAGTGTGAAAAGTTCCTTTTTGATATATGCTTGTGTGTGTGTGTGAAATATGAATGTTTTGATTTTGTCTTGTGTTATGCCTATGAACATCATTGTTTGTTTTAAGAAAAACATCTCTATTCATTAAATTCTTTTTAAAAAACATAATACTTTCAAAGATATGTATGCAGGGCAGTGGGAGAATGTTTAAATCTTTAAACAGAGGTCTACATGATTCTCTAGAGTTTACATTTGCCATAATTCTAATCGCCCTCTTTTGTATCCTAAACGTGCTTAGTACATCTGGCGACATACCCCAAAATATGATCCCATATCTTAAGTATGAATGGAAATAAGCAAAATAAGTATTTCTTAATGTGTGCATGCTAGTGCAGGTTTTCAAAATACGTAACGCAAAGCACATCGAGTTCAGTTTAGTATTCAGATATTGTATATGTTTATTCCATTTCAAGTCTTGTTGTATCCATAGTCCTAAAAACTTTGTTTCTGATTTATTTTCTATTTGATGACCATTTAATGTTATATTGGGTTTCGCAGGATTCCTATTCTGTATAGTGTGGAAATTTAGACATACTGTTTTTTTATAGTTTATTATGAGGCGATTATCTTGTGACCATTTGGTTAACTCTCCTGTAACGGAGTCAGCAGACTGCTGTTTAGTTTCACCTTTTATTACGAGTGTTGTATCGTCTGCAAACAAAATTTCCTTATGTGAATGAACATTCTGTGTTATATCATTGATATATAGAAGAAAGAGTAGTGGGCCCAAAACCGATCCCTGGGGTACTCCAAATTCAATAATTCCCTCATTGGACAATGTTTCATTAAGTAATTTGGTTCCATCATCCTTGTGTCTCAAGCTTACTATTTGTTTATGCCTTGTTAAGTAAGACTCGATCCATTTATTAGCTAGACCTCTAATACCATATTGATTTAGTTTGGTAAGGAGGATTTTATGGTCAACAACATCAAATGCTTTTGATAAATCCAAGAATAGGCCAGTTACATGTTCCTTATTGTCAATTAATTTCAGTATACAATTACTACATTCATGAATTGCTGTCTGTGTAGATTTTTCCGTTCTGAATCCATGTTGTGAGTTTGATAATATTTTATTTTTATCTATGAAACTTATTAGTCTCTTATACATAATTTTTTCCACAATTTTTGCAATACCAGTTGGAAAGGTAATAGGACGATAGTTATCTAATTCATCTGTTGAACCGTTTTTGTGCACTGAAATTACTTTTGATAACTTCAAAATATCCGGGTAAGTTCCTGAGAGAATTGAACTGTTTATAAGTGCGTAAGTGGATTTATTATATTTTCTGCACATTTCTTTAAAATTGCATCAGGGATGCCATCAATGCCAGCACAGAATTTATTTTTTAGCTCTTTTATAACTATTCTTACCTCTTCACTTGTGACATGATTTATAAATAAAGAATCACTGCATATATTTATTTTATTATTAGAATTTAGTATATTTACCTGTGATTTATTTAATAATTTTTGTGGAATTTCCAGAAAATAGTCATTAAAAGTGTTTGCTATTTCCTCTGGATTATTAATCACTTTATTATTTCTGGTCATTGTAATGTTCCTTTGTATTTTAGTAGATTTTCCAGTTTCTTTCTTTATCACGGACCACATAGCCCTGTTTTTATTAGATGATTGGGAAATAAAATTATCATTATGCATTTTCTTTGCTAGTCTTATTACCTTATTTAATATGCTAGTGTATTTTTTGTAGTATAAATTGAATTCAGGTGTTGTGTGGTATTGTTTATATAATTTGTGTAGAAATTTCTTTCTTTGACATGAATTTCTAATCCCTGTTGTTATCCAATTGCTAGTTTTGTTATTTTGAACAGTTCTTCGTTTAAAGGGGAATGCTATTTCAAAATAGTGCTTTAGGGTACTGTTAAATGCATTAAATTTATCATTGACATTTTCTAGTTCATAAATTTCTGACCATGTTTCCTTATTTAATAAGTCATTGAAATATGTAACATTTGATTCAGTGAATGACCTGCACTTTGATTTTACTCCATTATCTTTATTATTGATTGTTTCGGATACTTCAAAACTCAGTATTTGTCCATAGTGGTCACTAAAACCTGGACAATAGACTTCTATTGAATGGTGATATTTATCTGTATTTATAAAAATAATTGATCAGGAGTGGTTTTACTAAATTTTGTTATTCTTGTTGGGGTATTTACTGTAGGTTTCAGTCCATAGGAAATTAGTAACTGTGTTAATAATTCACAATTTCTATCAAATTTTAAGAAATCCACATTTACATCCCCACAAATTATATCGAAATTTACTTTGCTCATGTTATTGAGTAACAATTCTAATTTATCTATAAATAAAGGAAACTTTCCTGACGGAGAACGGTATACGCATACAATTATTAACTTAAACTGCTGTATTTTTACGGCAGAGAATTCAAAATCCTGTTCCATAATTAGATAATCATAAGCTGTTATCTGTTCATGATCTAAATTATTTCTTAAGAAGATGCAAGTACCACCATGGCTAATATTAGATCTAGAGTATTTACTAGCTTGTATAAACCCTGGGAATTGAATTAATTTGAGTTGTTCCTCTTTCAGCCAATGTTCTGAAATACATAGTGCTGAGATGTCTTTAAGTTCATTTTTAAGCATTAGATTTATGTAATCAATTTCATTATAAAGAGACTGGACATTCTGGTGGTAAATTTTAAATTTGTTACTTTTGCAAGCTTGTGTTGGTGATTTATTTACATTATTATTATCATAATTGTTATTATTATTGTTGCTAGACAAATCCGAAATACCATTGTTACACTCCGTTAAATTTGACTTCAAAAGATCTGATTGCCAAACCTCACGTTTGGCTTCTTCTACCAGTTTCCCTGCTTCCACTCTAATGATATTACTGTTGAATTATTCTTACCATTTGAATTTAAAATTTTGCAGATTTCATCACTAAGATACTCTTTTCCTAATCTATTTAAGTGTTGGCCATGCCGAGTGTGGAACTTCCTGTCTAATTTACTTACATCTACAATTTGGACATTTGGAAAACTCTTACAAATTTTTCGAATTTTTCCATTTGTAGCCTCTATTTCTACATTTACACATGATTTGGGAATTAAATCGTATCTCTGCGGAATGTTTACAATAATGACATTTGTTTTTTGCATGGATGGCAATGTACCCTTTAAATCTTGGATTACCTTTTTACTCTCATTTCTATAGACGTCGTTTGCTCCAGCGATGATCACTGCGTAGTCCTTTGCAGTAAGGGACGCACACTCTCCTATCATTCCGTTCGTGACCTCTGCAATTTGAGCTCCTGGCTTTACAGTCGAAGTGACCTCCATTTCTCTGCCTCTCTCCAATACGCTTGCTGCTACATCATGCCCGTGGCTATCCTCAAATATCCGCATCTTCCTGGATTTTCTCTTTATCACTTTCTTCTTTTCTTCTTGAGGAAAGTCATCATTTTCTTCGACAAGCACTCCAAATGAATTTGAGACGGGAATTTCAGTTACATGTACTCCATTTATAGGCCTAGGCTTATTCAATCTTACCTTACCAGCAATCACTGTCGACCAAGTTTCCTTGCTTTCCTCTCTGTTTCCTTTTAATTTATTCATCTCTTCCATTAACTTAGCAATATCTTCCTTTAGCAGCTTTATAATTTCGTCTTTTGAGGACAGTTCGTTTCTCAGGTTATGACATTCGCATGACGGTAGCGGTAGGCCTACATTACGACAATCGGTTTCACTTTTCTCCTCATTCAATTTTACCTGAGATCTTGTGATGATTTTATTTGCATTTTTTACTTTTATTTTGCACGACGAGCATAAATCCGTTACGGTTACACTACCTGACGAGACACTAACACTGTTTACTGTCGTCATACTAGTGATCTAAGTTAGCCTAGATGTTTACACCAAATTACACTAAATTTATTTTAATTATTACTACCTAATAGAATTAATCTAATTTCCTACCAATAAAGAAGAATGTGAAATACGTATATCTTCCAATCGGGTGAAGTCTCGTAAAAGCACCACTGCTCTACTTGGTTCAAACAGTGATTGAAGAAGTCACCGAATCTTTGGATACACGTTCCCACAACTTAGTTTAAGTTTATTAAATTATGAATAAGAATTTCTAAATACTATCAATATTCCGTATTACACTTGATCTAAGGAAAGTAACTTTATAGATTTTAAACCTCTGTTATAATATTTTACCACTTTTATCAAATATTTACACTAGCTGCTATTTCACTACACTTTCACTGTGACGCCATCTTGCCCCCCCCCCAAAAAAAAAAACTGTACTGTGTCTTGTTGTTATTGCTGCTGCAAATTATTTCTCCTGTTTGATTGCCATGGTAAGGAAATTTGAACAGACCAGGCTAATTAAACTAACTATTAATACTCAGCAATTTTTCTAGGTTTGTGCCATGTCTTGTGTAGGGTTTCACCTAGGACACCAAGCTGGCTCATCAGCTGGCTCTTGGTGTCCCCGCACGGACCCCCACAGGAGTAGCGAACTGCGTACCTTCCTTTATATAGAGTGCAACTGCACCACTTTACTGCGAGAACTAAAAGCTCAAGCTGCCATAACCTCCCTATGAAGGCTTCCAAAAATATGGTATATTAGCTTTCACAGCCAGTGAATTAAAACTCAGCAATTTTTCTAGGTTTATGCCGTGTCTTGTGTGGGGTTTCGCCTAGGACACCAAGCTGGCTCATCGGCAGGCTCTTGGTGTCCCCGCGCGGACCCCCACAGGAGTAGCGAACTGCGTACCTCCCTTTATATAGAGTGCAACTGCACCACTTTACTGTGAGAACTAAAAGCTCAAGCAGGCTTAACCTCCCTATGAAGGCTTCCAAAAAGATGGTATATTGGCTTTCACGGCTAGTGAATTAAAACTCAGCAATTTTTCTGCCATGTCTCGTGTGGGGGTCCGTCTTAGGTGAAACCCCACACTAGACACGGCACAAACCTAGAAAAATTGCTGAGTTTTAATTCACTGGCCGTGAAAGCCAATATCCATCGTTTTAAACTAACTATGTCCCATCTCACTGAGGGACTGACTAAGTCAAAGACTGAACGAGTGATGAAGTTTATTACTGAATCAACTGAATGATTGAGCGAATGACTGAGTAGACTGACAAAGTCTACAACCGAATGAAAGAGAGAATAATGTTGCAGTCGTGCTGAGCTATACAGTATATACTTTCTGAGTGGTCCAGATAAATTTCCCCACCATTCAGCAGACCACTTACAGGAAAGCATTTCTCAGTCTCCAAGCGACTCGTTGATTCTTACGAGTGGGAATACAGGCCCGCACACATAAAATATTCCACTCTGTACATGTGATTCCCCTCGGTGTGCACGCTAAATCGCGCCAATTCTACCTCCAAAACCCTTGTCTCCAGCCTGTTGGCTTCTTTCCAGAAATACACTCTCTTGCAAAATGTTGCTTCACCATCCCAATCTTCTTCCAAGAATTTAACCTTCCAGCGGGCACGTGGACGACAATTTGGCCGCCTTTCGAAGAAAATCACGAGATTGTGCCCTTTATGGACAAATTACCAGGCGGGACCTCCGGGTATTCGTAAATTACTCATCTCGACTTGAGACAGCGCTTCTGCAATTTTTCCAGTCAGTGCCAATCAGCCATTGTTTAGTTGCTAAGTGGTGCGTGCCATTGTCGTTCGAGTCAGGTGGCCAGTTTGCCGCCACGCGCTCGATTGTTTTCCATTCTCTCGCACTTGAATGAGACATGTAAGTAAATATATTTAGTTTGTGTATGTGTGTAGGCGCGTGCATGACGACTAGAAATAAACAGTGTCATCCCTCCGCTACTTAAGCATTGTAGTTCATGGTCCAGCCAGTGTGTGGCGCGGAAGTCGTGTCGAACCATAAGCACGTGTGACAGTAGCCTACGAGGTTAGTACTATAATATCCTGTGCGCGAGAAATCATATTAAGCGAGGGAATTTGTTTCTTTGTAATAGTTTATGAATGTCTGTGCAGTGCTTTATGTGTGCAAAAAACTTAATTTTCTGCTTTTTCGGGATAATATCGTACTGTTTCGTTCCTGATGTGAATCAGGTTTGGAAGAAAATCTGATGGTAGACATTTTTTCACACCACCAAAAGGAACAAATCTGTTTGCGAAATGGGGGAGAGTCATTCCGTGGAATGATAAGCAATTTATTATTGGAAATATCTGTGAATTTCTTTGTGAATTTGTTTTTAAGCAATTTATTGTCGATCAAAAATAGAATCTGTGACATGTGTTTTTCGGAAGATTTGATTATTTTAAAGGCGTACTGTTTCGTAGTGAACTGTGAGAACCATAGTGCACCGACTGGAGGTACAGCAAGTGTTTCAAGAACGTGATGTATCTGTTATCGTTGCGGGTCCAAAAAGAACTGCAACTAAATAATTGTACATATTGTAAATATTTTCACCTATATTTTCAAACATAGATTTTTCAGCCTAAGTGTAACGGATCTGACGATGATCGCATGACGATCAAAACTGGTCATCCTAGTGTATTTATTAATCTCATGTAATTTTTTTCAGGATTAGGGTATAACCCAATTCTTTTGGATACATTCGTGTTGACTGACTGAAAAGCACCAAACTTTAGTTTATTGTACATGTTGCTAAATATGGCTGAGTCAGCTGGAATTTCATGTACCGTATATAAATCGTGATCATATATGGGATGACTGGGTGGGTTATTGACAGCGGAGGAGTAAACATCTATTATTATTATTAATCTTGATTGGTTACATTGGACCACTTGAGTCGTTCCAAATCACTTCTTCTTTGAAGGTAGTACTGCTTGGTTCTTGCGCTCTTTCCAGTACTTTTTCATTCTTTCAGATCGGGATTTTCTCAACTTATCTGAAATCTCCATAGGCTTTCTATGTGTCATTTCTGCAGAAAATTTGTGAGTTTTAAGAATGGTGTTAATTTTATTTTTCTCCTCGGCATCTGTTATCTTGAGTCCAACTGCTTGGAGATCTTGTTGGATTTCTTGGATCCATTTTCCTCCAGTTTTCTTTCCTAGATTTCTCATCACCAGTTGGCGTACAATTCTGTTTTCTGGAAGCCGTAAGATGTGAAAAAAAATATGAAATTCTTTTCTTCTTCATTGTGCTGGTGATTGGATCAATCTCACGATAGACAGTTTCATTTGGGAGAATCCTCCCAACTCCCTCAACCTGATACTTTTTATTTATGCACGTTCTAATGATTCTTCTTTCAGTTTTGAGGAGCTGATCAGTTCTTTGTTCATTTTTAATTTGGAACAGTGTTTCACAAGCATAAGTGGCTTCTGGGAGAGTTACAGTTTTATAATGTTGGATCTTAGTAGCTATTGATAGGCATTTTTTATTATATGTTGACCAGGTTAGAGATTGTGCCTTTTTCATTTTATTTGTTCTATTTATCCAAGTTACTCTTTCGTTTAAGTTATGTGTTATAATTTCTCCAAGATACTTAAATTGAGGAACTAGGTTAATTTTATGATCATTTATATAGACTTCATTTTTATCTAAGGGTTTCATAGGCATGATCTCAGTTTTTTCAAAGGATATCTGTAATCCTATCCCTTGAGCAATTTCTTGGAGACTAGTGATCTGAGTACAAACCTCTTCCTTGTCTAGTGCTAAAAGAGCCAAGTCATCTGCAAATCCTAAGCAGTTTATTTTTATTGATGTTTTTGTTCCAATTTTGATCTTAGGAGGGTTTTCCTTTTGCCAAACCTTCATGATATAATCAAGAGCCACATTGAAAAGCAGAGGGGATAATCCATCACCTTGTCTGAGACCGGTTTTTACTGTAAAAGTTGTTGATATTTCTCCCCTAAATTTAACTTTCTAATTTGTGTTTGTTAATGTTAATTGAATGATTTTTATCAATTTAGGATGGAGACCGTATGATCTGAGGATTTTTAGCAGTGTCAGTCTATGAATACTATCGTAAGCTTTCTTGAAATCTATAAAAGAGATAAAGTTTTGCTTATTTCTGTTTTTGTAATATTCCATTATTAATTTCAGGCTAAGGAGTTGGTCTGGACAACTTCTGTAAGGGCGAAATCCTCCTTGATATTCTCCAAATTGTGGTTCCAGAATGTTTTTAATCCTGTTGTAAATTATGCGAGAGAAAATTTTATATGTGCAGTCCAGAAGGGTAATTCCTCTGTAGTTATCTGGGTTCGTTCTGTCTCCTTTCTTAAATAATGGATGGATTATTCCTATGGTCCAGTGTGCACGAATTTCTTCAGTAATCCACATTTTAACTAGATGTTGATGAAGATTTATAATCACAGGTTTACCAGCATTTTTCCAGATTTCAGCAAAGACTAAGTCTTCGCCACAAGTTTTGTAATTTTTTTGTTCTTTAATTGCGAGTTCTACTTCATTAATGTTTGGAGGATTTATTAAATCAGGTAAAGTTAAAATAGGTGTATCAGTGTTTACTTGCAGGGTTTCCAGTGGATCATCACAATTTAACAGTTTCTCGAATGCTTCTGCAAGGATCTCTGTATTTTCTTGGTTAGAATGTGCTAACTTTCCTGTTTGATTTTTCAACATTAATGTTTGAGCTTCAATTTTTTTTAGATACACACATCAAAAAAAGTTTTGCATCACCTCGGTTCCCAGATCTCCGGCATATAGACGTTGACTGTGTATATTGTATCCAAGATACAGTCCCTTTGACTGTTCATAGATGTCACTAAAACTGCTCAAAGATGTAAACAACCATGCATGAGCAGGGCCTATTAGACGGAGGGGGTACGACAGCCGATCAGTTCCAGTCATTCAACCAGGACGAAGGTACGCTGCTCATGTTGTCTGTAGTTCTACCATGCCTAGAAGGTCAATACCGCAGTTCGATCGCGTCCGCATTGTTACTTTGTGTCAAGAAGGGCTCTCAACAAGGGAAGTTTCCAGGCGTCTCAGAGTGAACCAAAGCGATGTTGTTCGGACATGGAGGAGGTACAGAGATACAGGAACTGTCGATGACAGGCCTCGCTCAGGCCGCCCAAGGGCTACTACTGTAGTGGATGACCGCTACTTACGGATTGCCGCTCGGAGGAACCCTGACAGCAATGCCACCATGTTGAATAATGCGTTTCGTTCAGCCACAGGACGTCGTGTTTCAACTCAAACTGTGCGCAATAGGCTGCATGATGCGCAACTTCACTCCCGACGTCCATGGCGAGGTCCAGCTTTGCAACCCCGACACCATGCAGCGCGGTACAGATGGGCCCAACAACATGCTGAATGGACCCCACGGAATTGGCATCACGTTCTCTTCACCGATGAGTGTCGCATATGCCTTCAACCAGACAATCGTCGGAGACGTGTTTGGAGGCACCCTGGTCAGGCTGAACGTCTTAGACACACTGTCCAGCGAGTGCAGCAAGGTGGTGGTTCCCTGATGTTTTGGGGTGGCATTATGTGGGGCCGACGTACGCCACTGGTGGTCATGGAAGGCTCCGAAACGGCTTTACGATACCTGAATGACATCCTCCGACCCATAGTGCAACCATATCGGCAGAATATTGGAGAGGCATTTGTCTTCATGGACGACAATTCTCGACCTCATCGTGCACATCTTGTGAATGCGTTCCTTCAAGATAACGACATCGCTCGACTACAGTGGCCAGCATGTTCGCCAGACATGAACCCTATCTAACATGCCTGGGATATGTTGAAAAGGGCTGTTTATGGACGTCTTGACCCACCAACCACTCTGAGAGATTTACGCCGAATTGTCGTTGAGGAGTGGGACAATTTGGACCAACAGTGTCTTGATGAACTTGTGGATAGTATGCCACGGCGAATACAGGCATGCATCAATGCAAGAGGACGTGCTACTGGGTATTAGAGGTAGTGGTGTGTACTGCAATCTGGACCACAAATGCTGAAAGTCTAGCTGTATGATGGTACAACATGCAATGTGTGGGTCTCATGAGCAATAAAACGAGCTGAAATGTTGTTTGTGTTGATCTCTATTCCCTTTGTATTTAACGGTTCCGGAACTCTTGGAACCGAGGTGATGCAAAACTTTTTTTGATGTGTGTATTTACCAAATGTTTTGTAATAATCTCGAGACTGCTTTTTCTTGAAATCGTCTTCTATCTTTTCCAGTGTATTTTTAAGATGATTACGTTTCATTTGTCTGATGATTTTATGGGTTAATTTTCTTTGTCTTGTTAGTTCTAAATTTGATTCTTCTGACTTTAGAACTTGATGTTTTATCCATGCTTGGTCTAGTTTCTCTATTGCTTGATCACAATCTACAGTCCACCATTCATGTTTTTTCCATGGATTTATTGGTGCTAACTCCTCTCCTATTGATTTTAAGTTAATGATTAATTCGTCCAATGTTTTAGTGTTGAGAGATTCTTCTCCTTTTATTTTACAGTACTCTATATTTTTTATTAAGGTAGATGGATCAAATTTCCTCCTATTGTTGTTATTAGGTTTTTTCTTGGCCATTGGAGTTAATTTTATTTTTATCTTTACCACATAGTGGTCTGATCCTGAGTCAACTCCCCTTAGAACATCATCTCCAGATTTTTTTCCGAACTGTTAATTCAGGTATTTTGGCTAATTTCAGTACTTCAAGAATATATTTTCCCATTAAGTAGCTGTCGTCAAGTTGTACCATTTTCTCTTATGTAAATTGCAATAACTTATTTATTGTTTTACATTGTGATTATTAACAACAAACAAACAACACAGCAAACTAGACCAATAATATGTTGGGCTGTGCTGGACAGTGGAGTTTCTGAGCTTAGGCTAATTGCTACAGGTGATGGCCGATTAATTCAGTGTTTGAGAAGAGTAGAGGTGCCTTTATAAGTCAGCATTCATGGCGTAGTCAGTTTACACACATCCCTGGAATACAGGGGATTCAGGTTTGAGTCCTATTGGTGGTCTCCGTTTTAGCTCTTACGCTTCAGATTTGTATTCTGTAGAAAAGGTTTCCATAATTTTTATATCTACATGGTTTCAGCTATTGGTTATATTCTTGCAATGTAAGAAATAGGAGATTTTTATTACAATGTGTATTTTATGTGAATCATTGTTCATTTTTCTGATGTAGGGATGGTAACATTCCATTCCACTTCTGTGGATTATATTTACAAGGGCTGTTTTTAAGTAAGGGCCTTATTTTTTTAAGCCCGTAGTTAGTGCGCACGCCGCAACAAGCGTGCGCGCTACCTCCCGGCATCCTTTGCGAACAAGCAGGCGTCAGTTGCAGCTGTGTAGATAACCTGTACGCTGAACTGTGCATCTTTACAATGTTCAAGATTATTGATTTGCCCGCCGCGTGTGAGGTACGATCTGTGATACGTTTTTTGAGTGCAAGAAACATTATATAACAAAGGAGAAACTGTTCCGCCTAGTCAATACATTTATTTACAACAAGTTATAAACTTGCTATTATATCTCTTATACGGAAAATGAACTTCTTTCAGAGCACAATTTGCAAGAAACATGTCGGCTGCAAACATTAATCGTCAGCTTTGTGACGTGTATGGTGATAATGCAATGACGGGAAGGTAAAGTGTGAAAATGGGTACGCGAGTTCAAAAGTGGCCGTGAAAATGTTCATGACGATGAACGCTCAGGTCTGTGACTGTGATCACAGATGACTTGGTGACTGCAATTGACACGAAAATTCACGAGGACCGAATGTTCATGATAACCACTCTATCAATGGATTTTCCTCAAGTGTGAATTCTTGGTTGTCAAAGCAGGTGACAAACTTTTTTGCAGAGGGATTTCGGAAATTAGTTTTAAGGTATGACAAGTGTCCAAATAATCAAGGCAACTATGTAGAAAAATAGAGGAAGGTATGTAAAACCTAAAAATAAATGTGGTTTCAAAATAAAATGTTCGGTTAATTTAAAAGAAAAAAAAACCTTCCCTTACTTAAAAAACAGCCTTTGTATATTACCAAATATTTGTAATATAAGCCATGGGTGTAACTATTATTTATCTTTGTTCCTCTTCATTCCAGGTCTACTAGATGTTTTTAAGTCAAAGGTTGCTAGTCGTTTGCCTTTAGACCCTGTGATTGTGTCAGTTCAATTCTCTTACATTTTGAGAGATTGGACGAGTAGTACATGGACACAACAACCACCAGATTTTGATTTCTTACAAGGAGAAACTCTTGGAGTTACAGAACTGGGAAAGTTGCCATTTGGAGCAACATTTGATCCTGTCAGGTATGCCGTAAATATTCCTGTTATATACAGTAGATTAACTTTCTGAAACCTTCAACACTCTTACTGATATTTTATTGTGAGCCATGTAAAACCTGTCTCAACTCTAATTCTCATCAATTTCTCAATAAAGTTATTTTCTTCAGTTCAAAAGCGTGCTGATTTGCCTATGTGGTTCCGCATCTTGACCGCAGTGGGCAGCAGCATGCAGCCCCTGCTTGTTTGCTATTACAGTACTAGAATTCATTGCCGCATGAGCGCGCCGTAGGTGCTCTGCTTCTTTCCTGGACTAAGATGTCTGAAGGAGAATCTGGAATATGATCATCTTGCGATTGCGACAAATGAATTATTATTTTAATAACTGCCAAATTAGAGCTTTGGTGGGGCCGGGTGTATGAGGCCAAAATGTGCATTGTCAAACTCGCGCCAATAAATCTCATTGGTGCGTGGATAAATATTTGGGGCCGTGTGAAAGACGATTGTGTTTTGTCGAACTCACATCTTATTAGAAGACTCTGAGACCGGACTTGTTACGAACAAGAAGTATTTGGTGTGTCCTCAGGGCGGGGTGAATTTTCCCCTCGCTCTATGAAACATGGATCTGGAGGAACTCGATTCCAAGAAACCCTATGGGATAAGGAAGAAGCTGGAAAGGCTATATTCCACATATTTTTATTGTTCTGGATCATCTGTATGTTTTTGCAATAACCATGCAAGAGAAGAAAGTGGATCCTGAAGCTTGATATACAGTGGCAGCCATTTGTGTAAAAAAGGTGTTTTTGTTTTTAAAAGAAATATTATTTATCTTAAAACATGTCTTAAAATTTTGTGAAGCGCCCGAGAATTAAGGTATGTTATTTCATGCTTCAAAGATCCTGTCTAGAATAATTTACAAGAGGATTGAGAGCCAGATAGAAACGGAGTTGGGTGAAGACCAGTTTGGTTTCAGGAGAAATGTAGGAACAAGGGAAGCTGTACTAAGTCTTAGGCTGATTTTGGAAGGTAGAATAAGGAAAGATAAGAGAACGTTCATGGCTTTTGTAGACTTAGAAAAGGCTTTTGATAACGTTGATTGGACTAAATTGTTTGACATTTTGAAATCGATTGGAATAAAGTACAGGGATAGGAGGGTGATATACAATCTATACAGAAACCAGACAGCAGTCATTCGAGTTGAAGGACATGAGAGAGAAGCTGGTATTCAGAAAGGTGTAAGGCAAGGCTGCAACTTATCACCCATACTTTTCAATCTTTACATTGAACAAGCAATGAAGGAAATTAGAGAAAAATTTAAAGTGGGAGTGAAGATTCAAGGAGAAATAATTTCAACTCTGAGATTTGCTGATGACATCGTCATCTTGGCCAACAAGCCTGAGGATTTGAATGAGTTTTTGAATGGTATGGACTCCGTCTTACGGAAAGAATTCATGATGAAAATTAATAAATGTAAAACAAAAATACTGGAATGCAGCCGAAATAAATCAGAAACCTCTATGGAGATCAAATTGGCAGGTGAAAAGCTGAAGGAAGTAGGAGATTTCTGTTACTTAGGAAGCAGAATAACCAGTGATGGACGAAGCAAAGAGGATATAAAAATTAGGTTGGCTCAGGCAAGAAAAGCATTTCTACAAAAAAGGAATCTGCTGACATCGAATATAGATTTAGGTATTAGGAAGTCATTTTTGAAAGCGTTTGTCTGGAGCGTGGCGCTCTATGGAAGTGAAACTTGGACTATTGGTGCAGCAGAAAAGAGGAGAATTGAAGCATTTGAAATGTGGTGTTACAGGAGAATGATGAAGATCAGATGGGTCGATAGGGTTACAAACAAAGAGGTATTAAGACGAGTGGGAGAGGAGAGATGTTTCTGGCGACTGCTAATGAAGAGAAGAGATAGGTTGGTAGGACACATACTAAGACACCCAGGAATAGCAAGCTTAGTTATGGAAGGAAGGGTCGAGGACAAGAACTGTAGGGGTAGACCAAGGTTAGAATATGTTAATCAGATTGCCTCGGATGTAGGGTGTGGTAGCTATGTAGAGATGAAACGATTAGCTCAGGACAGGGAGGCGTGGAGAGCTGCATCAAACCAGTCAAAAGACTGAAGACTCAAACAACAACATTTCTTCTTTGTTTTTTTCTTTATTTTTATCTAGATGTGATTAATATGTATGTGGTGTGATGATATCCACTGAAATGTATGATATAGGTCTACTATATTTTTAATTGCTTCCTCATTTATAATATTTTGAATACTTTTCATTATTTCTACTCAGATATTTTATTTCTTGCATTAGATTGTTTGTTGTTTTATTGTAATTATGGGTACCTGGTATTTTATTTCTAGTTAGTTATTCTGTTTTTCGCTAGTCAGCATATCACGTTATGATCCAAAGCATTTAAGCTTACATAATATTTGGTACTGTTATGTACTATATCAAATTTTATTGGTTCAATATCTCACTGAGGATTTTACTAACTTAATAGCTTTTCTGTGAATCATTCTTTTAGAACCGAACTGTGACAAAAATTCAACTGTTTTTTTGGCCATTGTTATTTATATTTCTCTTTGGCATTGTGGGGCTGAAGGCAATTATTGTCTTTATCATGGCCCGATAGGTATCAGATGTGTGTTGTTGTGGTGGTTTTAAATTGTCCTTCGAAGTAGTCGATGTGATACCCTTCTTTTCTTTCTTCTTTCTCCGTTACGGTCTTCTAAGGACCACGAGCCAATTTCAATGTTTAGTCCTTTGGTGTTCTTTCTTCTTCCCCCAGGTCTCCTTCTTCTTCCTCCAGGACTCCTTCATCTTCACACTACGCATCTTCTTTCTCTCTTCGGACCATTTTGAGCCTCTTTTCCTTCCTTCCTTGGAACCCTTCCATTCCCAACACTTTTTTTCTAAACATTTCTCTCTCTATTGCATCTTCTTCTCTTATATTGTTTCTTTCTAAATCCTTTTTAACTTCTTGAATCCAAGTTGTTGTTAATTTCTTGTTCCAAAGATATTTGAATATCTGTTTGGTTATCCTGTTGTCATTCATTCTATATAAATGTCCAAAAAATAGCAATCGCCTCTTTTTTATTGTGTCTGTTATGTTTTCAATGTTGCGGTATATTTCATCATTACTTCTTAATTTCCAGAATTCTGTAATTCTTAATGGACCTAATATTTTCCATACAATTCGTCTTTCTAATACTTCCAATTTATCTAACTTATAATTCAGTGGTAGACATTCGCTTGCGTATAGGCATTCTGGTTTGATTACTGTTCTGTAGTGCTGTATTTTCAAGTTTCTAGATAAACATTTTTTGTTGTAGGTGTCCTAGTTATACCATATGCTCTTTCCATCTCGTGTACTCTTTCTTCTACAGCAGATTTTTCTAAACCATTTTCCTGAATTATTTCTCCCAAATATTTGAATTTCTTTACCCTCTTAATTTTACCAATTTCTGTAACTAGGATTTCTGGAGCATTTTTTATATTTGTCATAAATTTGGTTTTTTCTACAGAAATTCTTAAACCTGTTCTGTTGGCTATCTCTTCTAAGAGATTAATTTGCACTGTTGCGTCAATCAGATTTTCAGAAAGTATGGCAAAATCATCTGCAAATGCTAGACAGTTTATTTCAATACCTCTGTTTTTATTCCCTAGTGTTATGGGTGATATCTTGTGTTCCCTCAGTTTTTGATTACAAATTCTTACTTTTTTCTCCAGGACACAGTTGAATAGCAGTGGAGATAAACCATCACCTTGCCTTACACCTGTCTTTATTTTGAATGGTTTAGATATTCTCCCCCGAAATTTTACTTTTGATATGGTGTCTGTAAGGGTTTCACGGATTAGATTAGCCAGTTTAGATTTAACTCCAAATTCTCGAATTACTTTATCTAGAGTTTCCCTGTCAACGGAATCGAAAGCTTTTTTAAAATCTATAAATGTCACTACTATGGTCTTGGAGTTTATTATCCTGTGACGGATTATGGACTTCAGGTTGAATATCTGTTCTGCGCAAGATCTGCCTTTTCGGAATCCACACTGATATTCACCTAAATGACTGTCGAGTGTTGCTTGTATCCTGTTTAGTAATATTGTTGAGAATATCTTATAAGCCACTGCTAATAGGGATATACCTCTGTAGTTATTGACATCTTGCTTATTACCTTTCTTATTCAAAGGATGTATAAGGGCCACTTTCCATTCTTCCGGGATCTTTTCAGTTTTCCAGATTTCTTCAAAGATGCTTTTAAGGTCATCTATGATTTTGGGTTGAGACCATTTTATAAGTTCAGCTGTGATGGAGTCTTCTCCACTAGCTTTGTTGTTTTTTAGGGTGTTAATTGCTTTTTCAATTTCTTCAAGAGTAGGTGGTGGATCTGCTTCCATGTTGTCATGAATTTCGGGAAATTCTAACTTGTTGTTTGGTTCTTCACAGTTCAGAAGTTGATCGAAGTGCTTTGCTAGTATTTCACAATTCTTTTCATCAGATAGACCCATTCTGCCATTTTCGTCTGTAAAGCAAATACTTGAAGCTTGATACCCCTTTAAATTATTTTTAAAGGTCTGATAGAAATTCCGGGAGTTATTTTTAACAAAATCATCCTGCATGTCAACAAGTTGTGACTTTTCAAAGGAGCGTTTAGCACTCTTAATTATTCTGGCTGTTTCCTTTCTTTGTTGTTTAAATTGTTCAAAGTGTTCATTCTTTCCAGAGCATTTCCATGTTTTCCATAATTTTGTTCTTTCTGCTAGGGCTTCTTCACAAGTTTCATTCCACCAAACTTTCTTTTTCATTTTTGCTGGCCCAAATACTTTTTTCGCTGCACTATTGATTTCTTTGGATAATTCTTGCCAGTTACCTGGTTTACTTATTTGAATTTTTTCTTGAAAATGTTTCATTGCTTCTTGTGTGATGTTGAGTCTGTCTGTATATTTAATTAATTTTTGTTGTCTTCTTTGGTTTCTATGAGGGAGAAGGATGAGCTTAATTTTGGAGAGATAGTGGTCAGAGTCAAATTCTCTACTTCTGATTACTTTTACATTCATAATTTCTTTAATATTATTTCTAGAAATAGCAACATGATCCAATTGGAATTCTCCTAACATTGGATTTGGAGATATCCATGTTTTAGCTTTTCTTGGTAGTTTCTTTTATTAAATGAAATATTAATTGAGAGTAATTATTCATGTAATCGGCAGTAAATTTCTATATTTATTGTATTCTTTTGAATTACTTGTATTTCCGTTTAGTTCTTGTAAACCACGTGTTTGTTTGATGTCCAGTTCGTAATAAGAGTTTTCTCTTTAATTAATTTTAATTTTGATACTTAAATTAACATCATTACCTAATTGGACCAGTTACAACTTTTGTTCACTCTTATAGCAACTGTATGTAAGTTTTGCATGTGATATTTCTCCTAGTGGCCTTTAGCCATTTTCATGTACCTCAGTGAGATTAAATAAATTTTGTAAGATTAGGAGAATAGTGAAGGTACAAAAAAGGTCCTGTATGGGATGGTAAAAATGAATAGGCAGAAGGATCCTACGGATTATGTTAGAATGGTGAACAAAAGGGGACAAGAGATAGAAAATAGGGAAGAACTGAAGAAAATGTAGAAAGAATATTTTGAAGAACTTTTGAACCCAAATGGAAACTACGGCGAGGAGGAAGAAATCGGGGAAGAGGAAGATGGACTGCAAACAGAAAAGAACTTAACATGGAAAGAAGTGGAAGATGCAGTGAGGAAGATGAAAGAAGGGAAGGCACTGGGTGTGGATGAGTTGAGTGTGGAGATGGTGAGAGCAGCAGGAGAGGTGGGGATACAATGGTTATACCGAGTGATGAAGACAGCATGGAAGGAAAGGAAGACCCCAGAGGACTGGAAAAAGGGAATAATTGTCCCGATCTTCAAAATAGGTAGTGGAACAGAATGCAGAAACTATCTGGGAATAACACTGATGAGTCATTGTGTAAAGATGTTTGCGAAAGTTTTGGAAAGGAGAATTAGGACAAGGATAGAAGGAGGGATGAGGGAAGAACAACATGGCTTCAGAGCAGGAAGGTCCACAGTGGATTTGATTTTTGCTATAAGGCAGTTACAAGAACAGCACTATGAGGATGGAACAGATCTACTGATGGCCTTCCTGGACATTGAGAAAGCATATGACAGTGTATACAGAAACAAAGTATGGAAGTCCCTGGAGGATAGAGGAGTAGAAAAATGGACTATAAGGAGGATAAAGGAGATGTACAAGGGAAGCGTGAGCTGTGTGAAAGTGGGAGGAGAGAGATCGGACTGGTTGGCACAGAGAAACGGCCTGAAACAAGGAAGTGCACTGTCACAGTTACTTTTCATTGTGGTGATGGATGTCATAATGACCCGAGTGGCACAAGTAATTGGGGAAGGAAAGATGAAAGTTTGCAGACGATTTGATGATTTGGGGAAACAAGGAGGAGGAGGTACAGGAACAGTTGGACGTGTGGGAAAGAATAATACAAGGATATGGGATGAAATTTAGCATAAATAAGAGTGAGATGGTGATCACAACAAGGAAGAAGGAAAGAACCACAATGGGAATAACAATTGGTGGGGAACAGCTGAAGAAAGTGGAGAGTTTCAAGTATCTGGGAAGCCTGATACAAGATAATGGAAGAAACGATAGAGGAATAAATGAGCGGGGGAGACAAGCAGAAGCATTCCGGAGGAGTGTGAGAAGCATGTTATGGAGCAAGGATGTCCCTCAGAACAGCAAATAGATCATATATCGGACGTACTATGTCCCTATCCTGACGTATGCCTCGGAGACCTGTGTTATGAAAGGAAGGGAGAAGAGCAAAATACAGGCCAGTGATATGAGGTTCTTGAGAAGCAGTATTGGAGCTACAAAGATGGACAGAATAAGAAATGAGAGGACCAGAGAATTAATGAAGGAGGAACCATTACAGGATGGTATAGAGAAATCTAGACTTAGATGGTATGGACATGTAAAACGAATTGAGGAGAAGAGGATACTCAGGAGGATACTCGAGACGAAGTGGGAAGGAAAGAGACCGAGAGGAAGACCGAGGGACAGGTGGCTGAAGGGGGTGGAAGAAAGCGTGAAGAAGATAGGAGAAGACTGGACAAGGGTGGAGGCTGAGAGATGGTGGGAAGACAGAAGACTTTGGAGAGGCTTGTGTTTCAAACAGACCCAGCCAGTGGCAGGAAACTGTGCAAGATGATGATGATGAGGGCATAGCCAGGACTATTTCGTTTTTCAAATCCGTAGATTCATCCTATATTATTAATTTTTATTAGTGTAATTTTAGACAGGGTCTTTAATTTATTAAAATGTAATTCCTTTCAAATTTACACACGTGTGTTCATTTGTTGGTCGTTTTGCATTAGGGCGCTGGGGATTAACTATAGAAAACCTGTGGGTTCCTCCTTACCTTATTTCTCCGTAGATATCTTCTATTTCGAGCAGCGGAGGAGCGAGTGTGATTGCAGCCGAATCTCTGAAGAAAAGGTAAAGCGTTGACTTTATTTATGTATTCCCGGGGAGGTGTTCGGAGGTGAAGTTCATTCTGCTTTCAGGTGCATTTCACCGAACGTACGTTGGGGTGACAGCCTTGGTGCGAGAGTTGCCTCCGACGTGTCGCCTTGTTTTATTCTACCGTATCATAATCTTTGCAGGTCATCGTTTCTCATCTTAGGGTGTTCCACCCTGCCTGCCTCCTACCCCTCCCCGGTCGGTAGCATATTGAAATCTGGAATAGGGTGCTTTCGGAATTTTATTATCCAGTGTGATAGAGGTGCAAAGGTGCCATGTCCCTCCCAGTACAGTTGTTGTTGTTTTATTTAAGGGACTTAGACATTGTGGTCATTTATCCCTGTGTTCTTTTATTTATTTAATAATTATTAGATACAACCATGAACCGACAGTAGTGGCTACGCTGGCTAACGCGCAGCATTAGGTCATGGGGCCAAGCTCTCTGCTGACTCGGTAGACGCGTGGGTTCGAGCCCCACCGTCGGCCGTCCTTGAAATGGTTTTCCGTGGTTTCCCATTTTCAACACCAGACAAATGCTGGGACGGTACCTTCTGACAGGCCACGGCCGCTTCCTTCCACATCCTTGCCCAGTTTCATTCACCATCATTAATTTCATCTCTCATTAACTCCTCTCATGAGGTTGGCGTCAGGAAGGGCATCGGGCCGTAAAAACCATCGCCACAAAGACTTCCATCGCATCTCATCCCCGACCCCGTTGGAAAACGGGAATAATAAGGGGTAGACATACATATATTAAATACAACCATGAATAGAAAGAATGAATTAATGTCTGATAACCTGTGTTACTGTGGTGTCTGCAGTTGTGCGTGTATTTGTAATTGAGTCAAGGATTGGGATGGAAGAGGCCGTGGCCTTAGGTTAGAATGCATAATGGCATTTGCATGAAGAAGAAGTGGGAAACTATGGAAAACCACTTCTAGGATGGCTGAGGTGGGAATCAAACTCTCCTTTTCTCAGTTTTGCTTCATGATGTTGAGTTTATCCCATTCCAGCCTTCAGACTAGAATTAAATTTCCTGGCAGAGTCGGGAATCGAACCAGTACCTCCAGAGCGACAACCAAGTATGTTAACTGCTAGACCACGAGTGGGTTGCTGAATATTTCATCCAGATTGGTGTAGTTGTACAGGCTCAAATACACAAATAGACAGAGAGAAGCTCAATTTTTAAATACAGATTTACTGTAGAACCAGAAGTGATTTACAACCTCTTGCCAGAACATACCATACTTTAGATCGTATTGAATCGTTGTTGTTTGAGTCTTCAGTCTTTTGACTGGTTTGATGCAGCTCTCCACGCCTCCCTGTCCTGAGCTAATCGTTTCATCTCTACATAGCTACCACACCCTACCTACATCTGAGGCAATCTGTTTAACATATTCTAACCTTGGTCTACCCCTACAGTTCTTGCCCTTGACCCTTCCTTCCATAACTAAGCTTGCTATTTCTGGGTGTCTTAGTATGTGTCCTACCAACCTATCTCTTCTCTTCATTAGCAGTCGCCAGAAACATCTCTCCTCTCTCACTAGTCTTAATACCTCTTCGTTTGTAACCCTATTTACCCATCTGATCTTCATCATTCTCCCGTAACACCACATTTCAAATGCTTCAATTCTCCTCTTTTGTGCTGCACCAATAGTCCAAGTTTCACTTCCATAGAGTGCCACACTCCAGACAAAGGCCTTCAAAAATGACTTCCTTATGCCTAAATCTATATTCGATGTCAACAGATTCCTTTTCTGTAGAAATGCTTTCCTTCCTTGAGTTAACCTACTTTTTATATCCTCTTTGCTTCGTCCATCAGTGGTTATTTTGCTTCCTAAGTAACAGAAGTCTCCTACTTCCTTTAGTTTTTCACCTGCCAATTTGATGTCCTTAGAGGTTTCTGATTTATTTCGGCTGCATTCCAATATTTTTGTTTTACATTTATTAATTTTCATCATGAATTCTTTCCTCAAGATGGATTCCATACCATTCAAAAACTCATTCAAATCCTCAGGCATGTCGGCCAAAATGACTATGTCATCGGCAAATCTCAAAGTTGAAATTATTTCTCCTTGAATCTTCACTCCCACATTAAACTTTTCTCCCATTTCCTTCATTGTTTGTTCAATGTAAAGATTGAAAAGTATGGGTGATAAGTTGCAGCCTTGCCTTACACCTTTCTGAATACCAGCTTCTCTCTCATGTCCTTCAGCTCGAATGACTGCTGTCTGGTTTCTGTATAGATTGTAGATCACCCTCCTATCCCTGTACTTTATTCCAATCGTTTTCAAAATGCCAAACAATTTAGTCCAATCAACGCTATCAAAAGCCTTTTCTAAGTCTACAAATGCCATGAACATTCTCTTATCTTTCCTTATTCTACCTTCCAAAATCAGCCTGAGACTTAGTACAGCTTCCCTTGTTCCTACATTTCTCCTAAAACCAAACTGGTCTTCACAACTCCGTTTCTATCTGGCTTTCCATCCTCTTGTAAATTATTCTAGGCAGGATCTTTGAAGCATGAGTAATTAAGCTGATTGTATGGTAATCTTCACATCTGTCAGCTCCCACTTTCTTCGGTATAGGGTTGATTACATTCTTTTTGAAATCAGAGGGTACCTCACGTGTCTCATAAATCCTACACACCAAGTGATATAACCTGATCAGACCTTCATCTCCTATGCAGCGTAGCAACTCAATCGGTATATCATCCATGCCTGGTGCTTTGTTCCTGCGTAAGTCCTCTAATGCTCTGTCAAATTCTGATCTCAATATTAAATCTCCTTTTGCATCCTCATCAATTTTCTTCTCCCTTTCCATTACACGATTCTCAATCTCCTTTCCCTTATAAAAAACACTCTATGTAAGCTTTCCATCTATCAACCTTTTCTTCCCTATCTGTTAGAGGCTTTCCATTTGTGTCCTTAATATTACAGCACTTAGTCTTCCTCTCCCCAAAAGTATTCTTAATCCTTCGATAAGCTGTGTCTACTTTTCATAATTTCAGACAATTTTCTATACCTGCACATTTCTCTTTCAACCATTCTTCTTTCGCTTCCTTGCACTTCTTGTTAACCTCATTTCTCAGACGTCTGTATTCTGCTTTCCCCTTTTCATCTCTTACATTCTTGTGTTTCCGCCTTTCGTCCATCAATTCTAGTATATCCTGAGTGATCCACGGTTTTCCACCTATTCTTTCTTTCCTACCAATGTTTTCTTCTGCGGATTTTGTTATTTCATTCTTCAAAAGTGCCCATTCTTCTGCAATTGAAGTTTGTTTAGAGTTTTTCATTTAGTCCTTCCTTAATACTCTCCTTGAATCTTTCGTTTTCATCCTTCTTTTTCAGTCTGTCTATTGCCCACGTTTTTGGATTTTGACTTTTCTTCAGTTTCTTCAACTTGAAACGTACCATAACTTTAAAAAATATTTCAAAATCATTATTTTTTTATTTGAGACTTACGGTCTTTTGCCAAATCACCATTTATTTACATGTCTGTAAAGAGCATGAAGTCTGCTAATGTAAACTAATTAGGACAAAGAAATAAAGTTCTGGAAACCACTAAATCATAAACTACACATTTTTGCACAACACAGGTTTCATAATGCTATAGGTCACAGGCTTCTGCACATTAGACTTAATTCTAGCAAATAATTCCATGTTATCAACTAGTCTTCCAAAAGTGGACTTACCAGGTTTTTCACAGTCTTTGCAGTTATTATGCTGTGGATCTAGTTCTCTCTGTGCTGTTTTTGTTTCACTTATTACTAGGGCTAAGATTTATATGTAATGACATATTTCTTTATTACACAGGGAGACATTTTTTTTTTTGTAGTATGCTGAGCTTCTATGCCCAAGATCGCGGGTTCAAACCCGGCCGAAGCTGTCGGATTTTTTTAAGAACGTTAAAAATCCCTCAGTATGCCCTCCTACGGAGGGGAAGTAAAGCCGGTGGTCCCATGTCATAGATTTATGGCATGTCAAAGAACCTTCCACTAATTACACCTGTGTGAAGCTAAATTATATATATGTTAAACATTTGACTAACGTTCTTAGGTTCCTGCCTATAACCTCCTTTATAATGAGATCCTCCTAATCTCATATGCCCTGGTTAACTCAACGATTCAACTGTGATTTAAAAATATCAGCCTGATCGTTCGTCGTCAAGAGCCGACTGCAATGGCATCTGGTAACTAAGTTCTGAACTAGTTGGTCGTTGACGGTGGCGTTTGGCGGCAGAAGTAGGAACTACTTGAAAAATTTAATGTCTGCAGTCGTTACTTGAATTTAAACAGATACACTAATATTTTAATTCATGTAAGGACTGCAGACATTTAATATTTCCTCTCGGCACGCCAGATGTCGGAGGTAGATTTCATCGGGCAAGCTAGGGCAAAATAGACAAAATATGCAGGTTTTCGTAGAAGGATCAGACCTCATTTATTGCGAGAAAGTATTTTACAATTGGAGCTTAATTAACTTTTATTTTTTCGTCTTTCTATGCATATTTTTAACATTTTGTTGTCTTGTGGGGATGGTAACCTTCTGGTCATTTGGGGTCAATTTTTATTATACTTGTGGTCACACTGGCCTTATGCAAGGTTTGGATCTGATGTGTCTATCTAACAGTCTGTTACTTCTTCACGCCAAATTTTATCTCGCGAAGAGATGTTGGTTCCTCAGTTTAGGGGCTGCGACAACGCGGTCGTGTAACCCCGTGTACTTTGGGTGTGTGTAGAATCTGTCTGATAAACGGTGTTAATTGTGATGACTGTATTAGTCTGTAATTCAGCTAAGGACTGCAGACGGTCAATTTAAAGTAGTAGTTCCTAATTTTGGTGCCAAATACTACCATCAACGACACCTAGCTGTGAACTTGGAAACTAGATGCCACCACAACATGCAACGAACGTTAGAACTTCCCCTCCGAAGGAAAGCATACTAAGGGATTTTTAGCGCTCTTAGAAAATCCGACGACTTCGGCTGGCTTTGAACCGGCGACCTTGGGCATAGAGTTCAGCATGCTATCAGTTACGTCACCGGAGCCGCTTCCCACAGAGTCAGATGGAAAACTGAATGTGATCTCGTGCAATGGCGTAGTCATGGCAACCTCTGATAGCTCATTCCTCATCAATTTAGAAGCGTTGTCATAGTAACCTCTGATGGCTCTTGGCATTTTCTTATAATTTCGAAATCATTTTTCTCATCCCTTGGCGTAATGGTGGGTCATATCAAAAGTTCTTTCAGACAAAAGTTTTAGGTAATTATTAGGGGAATATTGTCCATTTTATACGGTTTCGATATTGTGCCTATTAAGAGAAATATGATCAATGTTTCTTGAAACACCCACTTTTTTCCACCCCTTTGGTCAATGGTTGGTGCTATCAAAAAACTTTGTAAACATAAATTTTTGGCCCTTATCCGACACATAGTATGGACACACACTGTTCACCATCACTTGAAGCATTGAGAAGCAGTATTGGAGCTACAAAGATGGACAGAATAAGAAATGAGAGGATCAGAGAATCAATGAAGGAGGAACCATTACAGGATGGTATAGAGAAATCTAGACTAGACTTAGATGGTATGGACACGTAAAATGAATGGAGATTAAAAGGATACCCAGGAAGATACACGAATCGAAGTGGAAAGGAAAGAGACCGAGAGGATGACCGAGAGACAGGTGACTGAAGGGGGTGGAAGAAGGCGTGAAGAAGAGAGGAGAAGACTGGACAAGGGTGGAGGCTGAGAATTGGTGGGAAGACGGAAGACGTTGGAGAGGCTTGTGTTCCAAACAGACCCGGCCAGTGGCTGGAAACTGTGCATGATGATGATGATGAGGAGGAGGAGAAGCTTCAAGTTTGAAAATGCAAAACAACATTTTGTGGCATACTGTAATGGTAGCAGAAATAATCAATGAATGAATAACAAATAAAAGTAAGTGTACTGAAAGAAAAGTCGAATCATTTAATTTATGAATAGAGTATTCTTAATGTTTTTTTTTTTTCGGCTTTGGTGGCGTAGTTTGTAAGCATGCTAAGCTTCTATGTCCAAGATCGTGAGTTGAAACCCGGCCGAAATTGTCGGATTTTTAAAGATCGTAAAAAATCCCTCAGTATGCCTTCCGTCGGAGGGGAAGTAAAGCCTACGGCCCAAATGTCATTGATTTATGGCATGTAAAAGAACCTTCCACTAACTACAATTGTGTGAAGCTAAATTTGTATGTTAGATTTGATTAACACTCTATTAAGTTCCAACGTTCACCACCAGATTCGGTTGCGGTGGCATCCAGTAGCCAAGTTAGTGGCTAGGTGTTGTTGACGGTAGCATTTGGTAGTAAAAGTAGGAACTACTTGAAATTGATCATCTGCAGTCCTTACCTGAATTACAGATAACACACACTAATACAGCCATCACAATTAACACCGGTTATCAGACAGATTCTACACACGGGGCTACATGACCGTGTTGTCGCAGCCCCTAAACTAAGGAAACAACCAAGCAATGTATTTTTGTAGACTCTAAAAGTAACAAAATAGTGTTTAGTGGATAAATTAATTTTATTATCCATAGTTTGCAAAATATATTCACATAATATATGAACAGATTTTTACACTTTGTAATTGAAGAAAAATAAAAAAAAAATACATAAATGTACATATTTTGACACCCTTAATTACATATAAATCCTAGCCCTGTTTATTACAAGATGACATGTTGGTATTCAAAGGAGTATGTATGTTTTTCTTTCTTTTAGTGAGCTGCATTTGTTTGCTACCTGGCCTAAATTAGTGGAGACAGCAGTTGTGGATAGTGAGAGTTATTCTGATTTTGAGCCTACCCAAGCTCCTGAGTGGTCAGTGTCAGTTAAAATGGCTGATCAACCAGCTTGTCTCTTGAGCGAATATCTCAGTGAATTTATTATTCTCTGCAACAGTAAAAAATCCATGCATGAATTGCTTGGAGATATGGTGAACTATGATACTGCAGGTATAGTTAACAGAAAATTATATTTGTAAAATATAATTGAATGATATTTCCATGAGCTTAGTAGTGATTTCATTGTGATTTGTAAACAACTTTCTCATTGTTGTTTAAGTCTTCAGTCTTTTGACTGATATGATGCAGATCTCTAGGCCTCCCTGTCCTGAGTTAATTGTTTCATCTCTACATAGCTACCACACCCTTCACCCAAGGCAATCTGTTTAACATATTCTACCCTTGGTCTACCCCTACAGTTCTTGTCCCCAACCCTTCCTTCGATAACAAAGTTTGCTTTTTCTGGGTATCATGCATGATTTACAACCTCTTGCCAGAACATACCATACTTTAGATCGTATTGAATCGTTGTTGTTTGAGTCTTCAGTCTTTTGACTGGTTTGATGCAGCTCTCCATGCCTCCCTGTCCTGAGCTAATCGTTTCATCTCTACATAGCTACCACACCCTACCTACATCTGAGGCAATCTGTTTAACATATTCTAACCTTGGTCTACCCCTACAGTTCTTGCCCTTGACCCTTCCTTCCATAACTAAGCTTGCTATTTCTGGGTGTCTTAGTATGTGTCCTACCAACCTATCTCTTCTCTTCATTACCAGTCACGAGAAACATCTCTCCTACTTGTCTTAACACTTCTTCATTTGTTACTCTATCTAGACATCTGAGCTTCATCATTCTCCTGTAACGCCACATTTCAAATGCTTCTATTCTCCTCTTTACTGCTGTGCCAACAGTCCAAGTTTCTCTTCCATAGAGAGCCATGCTCCAGGCATAGGCTTTCAAAAATGACTTTCTAATAGCTAAATTTAATGTCAACAGATATCTTTCAAGACAGGCTCTCGTCAGCTTTGGATCAACTTGGCTCTGCCAGGAAATTTTAATTCTGGTGTGAGGGCTGTTACGGGGTACATTCAGCCCGTGAGACAAACCTGAGAAGAGGACGGTTCGATTCCTACCTCAGCCATTCCGGAAGTGGTTTTCCGTGGTTTCCCCCACTTATCTTGCTCTAAGTTCTGTATTAGAGTTCAAAGGAAACAAAAGGACCAATTAAACTATGGTTTTGTCCACCTCGAGATGTAGTGGCTAGCGTTCTTGGCTGTCGCCTGGAGAATCTGGGTTCGATTCCCGGCACTACCAAGAAATTTTAATTCTGGTGTGAGGGCTGTAACGGGGTACATTCAACCTCGTGAGGCAAACCTGAGAAGAGAAGGGTTCAGTTCCTACCACAGCCATTCTGGAAGTGGTTTTCCATGGTTTCCCCCACTTTTTCTCCATGCAAATGGTGGGATGGTTTCATGGCCGCTTCCTTCCCAATCCTATCTCTAGTTTACAAATAATGCACACACTAGCACAGCCATCACAATAAGACAGGTTATCACATAAACTCCACACACACACACACACACACACACACACACCCAAATACACTCACTCACTCCGTTGGCTTCTCTGGGACGTGACGATCCCGTGCCGCTCTCACTATCTGCCTCCATTTCCTCCTATCCAGCGCAGTATTCTCCCATCCAATTATGGAAAGACATTGATGCTAAATGGGATCATTATAAATTAACACCAAGAAGAGAAGCTGTAGCCTTCTTCAGACTTAACACTGGCCACGACTGCCTTGCAGCTCATCTGAAACGAATCAACATCCTGAGATCTGAAGAATGCACACTTTGTCACGAACCTGGAAGTAAAATGGGTAAGGGGCACCTACTACATTGCAACAAACTTGATGTGACTGCTAGAACTTCTGGAAACCTCACACAACTCTATTGGAACGCAAGAAAGCTGATGGATTGGAATCCGGGCTAGCCATAGGAAACAACAACAACAACGTATTCTCCCATCCAGTAATACCCATTTGTCTGCAGTCAGAGGTCACCTCATCTTGCCATCTACTCCTAGGTCTTCCAGGGGGTCTCAAGCCTTCGATCTTCTTCTCGTACACCTGGCGAACTATTCTGGCAGCGTCCATTCTGATGACATGCCCTGCCCATTGCAGCCGTTTCGCTTTCATGATGTTCACTACCCTGGGTTGATTGGCTAACTTGTACAGCTCACGATTTGATCTGAGAACCCATCTTTGTATTTCCTGGTAAAAAATGGGGCCGAAAATTTTTCTATATATCTTGTTTTCGAAGACTGTAAGTTGGTGTTCCTCCCTTTTGGTCACACTCCATGTTTCAGCTCCGTATAGCAGTACTGGCCTGATGATCGTGTTGTATAGTTTTAGTTTTGAGTTTTGTTTTCCTGGTCAAAAGTTTGGAGGAAAGTAATTTATGCAGGGAAAAGTAAACTTTGTTTGCATTCCGTGATCTAATTTGGTGTTCAACTTGTCTTCTATTGCAGTCATTTATATTTACCCCAAGGTATTTGAAGTTTGGCATGTTCTTAAAGGTAAAATTGCCTATATGAAGGCTGTTGTGTTGATCTGTAGTCATGTTTTCTCTCTGTATGATCATGTATTCTGTCTTCTCTTCATTAATCTTTAGACCTATTTTAGCAGCAGTTTCATTTAATTTCCTGAATAGAGCTTCAATTTCTCCTCCATTATTTCCTATTAATACAATGTCATCTGCATATGCCAGGATGTTGTGTTTGTTATCTGCTAGGTCTCCAGTTGCAGCTTCTTTGGTTTCCCGAATTACTTTTTCCAGAACGATGTTGAAGAGAAGTGGGGAGAGCGCATCACCTTGTTTTAGTCCTGTTCTGTTTTCAAAACCGTCTGATACGGATCCACAGTGTGTCACTTTGCTCACTGTCTCCTCCATACATATTTTGACCAGGCTGATGAGTTTCTGTGGGATTCCGTATTCTGCCATGATTTCCCACACCGTTTCTCTGTGGCCTGAGTCATAGGAGCTAAATGACCGCGATGTCGCAGCTCCTAAAGTAAGCAACAATAAACATTTGAATATGTTTTTGTTTTAGGTAGATTTCTTTAGAAAGCTAACTATTGCAATGGGTCCCATGTTTCGACTTCCGGAAAATTTCGACATATCTTCGCGTTTCACATCCCCCATACCCCAAAACCACCGTCAGTTCAAAAGTTTATATATAATTTATGTATATATGTATATATATATATATATATATATATATATCAGTTTCTTGTGGACACGATAACTGCCGTAATTTTGCACCAATCACTTTGAATTTTTTACATAATATGTACCCCTATACAATCTCGGTCGAGTTCGTTAATGGGCAAAATCGGTCAAAGGGGGTAAAAATGGGGGGCTTTTTTCGAAAAAGTGAAATATCGCTATAACTCTCTTAATACATGAAATATCGAATCCCTTCAAAGTTCATAATATGTGTCGGATAAGTGCCAAAAATTTATGTCAAATAAGTTTTTTGATAGCACCAACCATTGACCAAAGGGGTGGGAAAAAGTGGGTTTTTCGGGAAACATTAATCATATCTCTGTTAATAGGCACAATATCAAAACCGCACAAAATGGACAATATTCCTCCAATAATTACCTAAAACTTTTGTCTGAAAGAATTTTTGATATGACCCACCATTACGCCACGGGGTGAACAAAATGATTTAAATTATAAGAAAATGCCAAGTGCCAAGAGAGGTTGCCATGACAACTTTACTTTTAATTGATAAGGGATGACCATCAGCAGTTGCTATGACAACGCCACTGCACGAGATCACATTCAGTTTTCATATGTCAGTGGGAAGCGACTTTGGTATCGGAACTGGTAGCATGATGAACTTCTATGCCCAAGGTCGCGGGTTCAAACCCGGCTGAAGTCGTCGGATTTACTAAGAGCGCTAAAAAACCTGAGTTTGCTTTCCTTCGGAGGGGAAGTTCCAACGTTCGTTGCGAGTTGCTGATTGAGGTGGCATCTAGTAGCCAAGTTCACAGCTAGGTGTCGTTGACGGCAGTATTTTAGGTAGATTTCATTAGAAAGCTAACTATTGCAATGGGTACCATGTTTCGATTTCCGGAAAATTTCGACATATCTTCGCGTTTCACATCCCCCAGACCCCAAAACCACCGTCAGTTCAAAAGTTTATATATAATTTATGTAATATATGTATATATATATGTATATCAGTTTCTTGTGGACACGATAACTGCCGTAATTTTGCACCAATCAATTTGAATTTTTTACCGAATATGTATACCCATAAAATCTCGGACGAGTTCGTTACTGGGCTAAATCGGTCGAAGGGGATGAAAATGGGGGACTTTTTTTTTTCGAAAAAATGAAATATTGCTATAACTCTCTTAATATGTGAAATATCGAATCCGTTCAAAGTTCATACTATGTGTCTGATAAAGCTCAGAAATTTATGTTTGAAACGTTTTTTTGATAGCACCAACCATTGACCAAAGGGGTGGGAAAAAGTGTTTTTTTCGGGAAACATTAATCATATCTCTGTTAATAGGCACAATATCAAAACCGTACAAAATGGACAATATTCCCCTAACAATTACCTAAAACTTTTGTCTGAAAGAATTTTTGATATGAGCCACCATTACGCCAAGGGATGAGAAAAATGATTTCGGAATTGTAAGAAAATGCCAAGAGCTATCAGTGGTTGACATGGCAACACTACTAAATTGATGAGGGATGAGCCATCAGACGTTGCCATGACAACGCACTTGCGCGAGATCAGATTCAGGTTTCCATCTGACTAAGTGTGATGCGGCTTCGGTGACTTAACTGGTAGCATGCTGAACTCCTATGCCCAAGGTCGCGGGTTCAAAGCCGGCCAAAGTCGTCAGATTTTCTAAGAGCGCTAAAAATCCCTCAGTATGCATTCCTTTGGAGGGGAAGTTCCAACGTTCGTTGCGAGTTGCTGATTGAGGTGGCATCTAGTAGCCAAGTTCACAGCTAGGTGTCGTTGACGGTAGTATCTGGTAGCAACATTAGGAACTACTGCTTGAAATTGAGCGTCTGCATTCCTTACCTGAATTACAGACTAATACAGCTATCACAATTCACACCGTTTATCAGACAGATTCTACACTCACCCAAAGTACACGGGGTTACATGACCACGTTGTCGCAGCCCCTAAACTGAGGAACCAACCAACATCTCTGCGGGAGATATAATTTTGCGCGAAGAAGTAACAGACCGTTACATAGTTACACATCAGTGTCGAAACTTTGCATAAGGACAGTGTGACCACAAGTATAAAAATGGACTCCAAATGACAAGAAGGTTACCGTCATCATAAGACAATAGAATGTTTAAAATATGCATAAAATGACGAAAAACAAAGTTAATTAATCTCCAATTATAAAATACTTTCACGCAATAAATGTGGTCTGATCCTTCAACGAAAACCTGCATATTCGACTATCCCCAAGTTTGTCCGGTGAAATCTACCTCCGCCTTCCGGCGTGCCGAGAGGACTTTTTTCCTTTTGATTTGTTGCACCTACTTTCTCTTCACTATAACCAGCCAGTTTGCAAAATCATTTTGTGAAAAGAGGAAAAGGATAACAGCCAGAGTGTATTAACTGATACTGGTGAATCCTGTGGTTTAAGATTTGAATACCACATTGTTTAAGAATTCAAAGAGAAACTTTCAGCAGGATTCCACACTGGCACACGAAGCTAAGTCAAAGCAGGACACAGGTATGGAGGCACAATGGTTAAACTGCTTATCCCTTATCAAGTTGGATAAGTTAAATTCTTGGTTAATGCATGTGAGATTATTGAAGTGAAAATGTTGTCCAGAGGTTTGGATTCCACGTAAAATCGAGGGCACATTGCTTATGATCACAAAGGTATACCATCCTACGCTGTCACCCATGTATGGGCACACTTTATGAGAACCATTCGAAAGTGACTAGATGCGGTAAAAGCCACCTACATAAAAAAGAGCATTGTGGCTACCTAGAACGACACATACGAGGCTGGTATACAAACTAGTAGACACTGATTTCTTCATCAGGGAGCTTAAGACAAACAACAACCTCAAAGACACTGCAGTGTACGAGGCCCACATCGAAGAATGAGTGCAAAACGCAGCAGCACTAGATCCAGACTTACGAAACTACAGCAATGACCATGGATGAATGGAAAGTACCTAACTTTGAATTATGGCACATCTTCATGAGGACCGCAGCACACGGTTTCCACCCTAGAGTCTGTAACCAAAGAGGATACCACTACACTTTGATCCAGTGTACCTGTATGCTATGTGGTCTCCAATGTCCACAGTATCACTTAATAGTCTGCAATGAGAGGACAAAACCCATGAACTTCTATGCAAACGATAGGAACATTCAATGAGAGTGCAAACGATAGGAACATTCAATGAGAGCTTGTTTGAGGCCCACCCATACTATGTACACAGTGTGATCAATATATCCACACTATATGCTTGCTTGTGATTTAGAATGCATGTTTGCAACATCAGTACTCCTGAGGATTGGTCCTCTAACCTACCCTGACCTCAAATCTTCTGGACTGTTAATTGTGGTCTCTATAGAGGGTATGGACTGTAAGAAGAGACATCCTAGTATTGCAAGTCTCAAGCACTTCTTATAAGTACTACTGGAAGGATATTCCTCCATGTTTCAGTCTATGCATGGCCAGATGAGCTTACAAGTTTTCAAATTGTTTCACTCCAATTTCATCCAATTTGGCAACCTGGTAACTGAGTTAGTATACATTATGAAAATGAAAACTGTCTTGGCCCGAATTAATATTTAATGTTGTTAGTTCGACTGGACTCGAAGGGCTAATATAGTGATTGAGACAAGTTTACTTATGTACTGATTTTAATTGTTGGTACAAATCATAGAAGTGCATGGGTTTCTAAGAGTAATTTTATGTTATTTTCAACTTTTAAATTATTCTGTGATTTAAAATTATGTTTTGAAGATGCCAGTTGTCTGCATGGACCAATATATTAATATTAAATACAGTTACTAAAAGATAATATATGTTTTTATCATCATCTTTGCACATTTTCAAGGCTGTTTACCTCCAGTGTTTTGCATGGCTGCTCTAGTGTTTTTTTTTTAAATTAGCACATGCAAAATTAAGGGTTGTATCATTTATGGTGCAGATTTAACAAAAACTTGATTAATTCTCAAATTGCATTTATGTTGATATCTTTCAGGTGGAACTGATCTTGCTCGTCCTCTGGATTTACTCACTGAGCCTCGAGTCCCAACTTTCTCGAAAGTTCTCAAGAGAGCTAAAGGACATTCCAGGGCTGTAAATAAAGATGGAGCTATTGCAGATGATATTCTTATGGCAATATTATACTTCCTTTTCCCTGATGCTACAGATAATGCAGTGAGTGAATGCTATTCTTAATATTTAATTATTGCACTTGTGTTTTAAGTGATCTGGGCAAGAATGAAATAAGTAAGATATTTAGTATCCTTATATTCAACAACGATCCTAAATCTTGTGCTGAAATGAGTACCTAATATTATTTCTTGTATCTGAGACTGATGAGTGCAATCAGGTCAGTATAGGTCATTAATTTCCACATAACTCCCACAAGGGTAGAGCAGTTAAGAAATATAGGTAATACTTTACCACTAAGTTAGTTAGTTATTGTTGTTTTAAGGGCCGGAACCACGAGGTCATCTCCCCCTTTACCACTGAGTCCTTGAAACTATCTGTTAATGGAAGGGATCGTAATAGGGAGAGTTACAGAAGAGTTGAGTGAACAAAAACGTGGTTTTTAAAGAGGACTCTAATAAATAACGAATGCACACAATACAATCTCTTTTAAAATCAAGAACTTAATCTGGAAAATGTGAAGCTCTATTTTAACCAGTGAAAGCCCTGATCATAGAGAACCTATCACATATTCCTAACATAACACAAAAACTTTTCTATCCATCAAGATTCACATTGTGCATGAATCCACTGAAATGTCTCGCACAGAGATTCCAAAACATGACTCGGTATTTACCTAAAAGACTATATGGGAATGCCTAAGAAAGAAAAACGTACCCGCGGGGCTAATCCAGAAAGTTAAAATGCTTTACGAAGGTTGCCACAGTTGTGTTCAGATAGGAAATGGTAATTCTGACTGGTTCCAAACAACTAAAGGAGTTCAACAGGGCAGTGCCCTCTCGCCATTACTTTTTATCACTGTAATGGATGAAGTTATGAAAGGAATAAAGCATAACAACAATAGCCTACAAAAATCAGCGCATTTGCATTTGCAGATGATGTAGTAATTTGGGGTAATAAAGAGAAAGAAGTACAGGAGAGGTTGGCCACCTGGAATAACTGTCTAAAAGCACACGGATTAACAATAAACAAATCAAAAACGGTAGCGATGTCAGTCAACAGACAGAACAAGAAAGGAGAAATAAGGCTTGAAGGTACACAGCTTGAAACAGTAGACCAGTTTAACTATTTTGGGTGCATTATTTCAAGCAATAACAGGATACAGCATGAGATCAATAGCCGAACCCAAAAAGCAACCCAGTTCTACCATCAAGTTCAGAACCTACTCTGGAACGAACAAGTCCCCTTGAGATCAAAACAGACGCTCTTTCAATCATACTTTACCCCCATAATAACATATGGCCTAGAAACCTGCACAACAACGAGACAGACAGCAAACTACAAGCTGTAGAAATGAAGTTTCTACGAACAATGGTCCAAAAAACTAGGAGGGATAGGGTAAGAATGAAAAAATTAGGGAAGAAGCTGGAGTGTACCCAACTTTGAAAGAAAAAGTGACAAGGGCCCTTTTGAGATGGTTTGGCCATGTCAAGCGAATGGACGAGGGAAGGATAGCAAAACAAAGATTACACACAGATGTGGTTGGTAGAAGGCCAGTAGGAAGACCAAGGAAGAGATGGCTAGACCAGGTGAAGGAGGACATAGGAACAAGGGGAGTTAGCTGGGATAGAATCCTGAAAGAAGAATGGTACATGGACAGACGCAAGTGGAGGGCACTCGTAAACTACACCCGGGCAACTGGAGTAGAAGACAGATGATGATCAATTAAGGTAACTTGCACACTGCCTATTTCCATTAAATTTAACAATGTGTTTAAAAGCACTGAAAAGTCTCGCCCAAAGAACCAAAGCTTGGAAAGAAAAATATTCTTCTGTACATGGGCATCAGCCTGAAGAAACGCTGAAGAATCCCACACTAAGAAGGATGGTCCAAACATTTTACAATAAGCACTCGAAACATGAAACAATGTTAACTAAGACCTCCTTACGAAAGACATAGAAACAAAGCAGAAATTTAATCAAAATAAAAAATTATCTAACACCGTACATCAAAATACGGGGAAAAGATGACCAAAAAAAAACTGTGGAGTTACACAAAAAATTAAAAAAGTATTAAATGACCTAAGTCAAAATAGAACCTGGTATGACAAGTCTTTATTCACATGAGCATAGCTTGAATGTTTCTGATAAATGTTACCAGAATGAATTCTAACTGCCAGTAGATAACTTAGTAAACCATCATGGTAGCTGATATCCAGAAATAATACAAATTGAAAGGTAAATTCAAGAAAGTTCCAAGTATAGTTCTGGTGTACAATTTCAAGAAAACTCCAAATTGATACAGGGTTACAAGCCCAAAATACGGTACACTCACCTTTGCTGATCAACAGAATACAACCTTTCAAAGTCTGCTGATCAAAGGTTGTAAGTTCACAGAGGCATGGCGATAGTAGAGGCCAACCACTCACTGAGACATCTACTGTATCTGAGGCTGAGAAAGAGCAGAGAGAGGGAGTGTGTGTGCATTGTAGGCTAATAGCTCTTGCAATCTGGACACTAAATGAGAATGTTTTACTTCGCAGCCTATTAGGCTATGTGTTTAGAACAATGTTAGCTACAGTATTTGCTTATATTGATACAAAATTAATCATATTTAAATTGTGTCCTTATTGACAACTAATTCAATTAAATACCAATGGCATGAAAAGTAATCCACTAAAAATCAATAAAATAAATTACTAGTTTCAACCACATTGTGGTTATCATTTAAATATAATTTTCTGACAATATGAATAATGCTGAGTGACAAATGCTACAAAACTGTTACCCCTTTGTTTGATAATGTCGACTTTTTTGAATTTAGATTTTATAACTTAATAAGTAGGCCTACTACCATTTACTGATATCACGCCAGGAGTTGGCAGTTGGGTTTGAACTGCAGATGTCTTCCCGCTCACTGCGTATTGCGCATTCCAAAAACAATCAGTTTGTCACTACTTGCTTCACTCACTCAGCACATTCCTTCTTTCACTAGCTGCATGTCGTCTGCTGCATAATAACCATTGGCATGCGGGTAGCCGATACATTTAAGTTTGCAATAGGTGGACCGTGCATGTGTACTGTACGACCCCCCGCACCCTGTCACAGCGAGTTCAACTGCCATCTCCTGCCGCGATGACAGTATAGATGATATTTTATAGAAGAAATTTATGATTTAAACTTCACATATTTTAATTAACAACAGTTTTTCATGTCACACAGCATTATTCATATTGTCAGAAAATTATATTTAAATGATTTTGTAACAGATCTGATTTCCTAGTTTACTGATTATTTTTATATACACTGACTTAGCAAATGTCGTCGGATAGCCACCTAATAGAGTGAGGGGCCTTGTCTGGCCCTGCGGACTGCAGTGAGATGTCATGGAAGTGAGTCGACTAGTCCCTGGTAGTCCTCTGGACGCAGCTGACACCAAATCGTTTGCGGAGCTGCCACCAATGCTGGTCTGTTCGTGGGCGCAGGATCCATGGCATGGAGCCTGCGTTCCATGACATCCCAGATATGCTCGATAAGGTTCATATCGGAGCTCCTGGGTGTCCATGTCAGTCGTTGGATGCCATTGTGATCCCTGGTGATTGGTAACAAATGCGTGCCGTTGTGTCCGACGACATTGGGTGAACATTTGTGCGGCGCCGGCTCCCATACGCCATGGAACCCATGTTTCTATGGATTGTCCACTGGAAGACGTGTCTAGCACGGCCTGTGTTGAATTGAGCCGTGATTTGTTGCACTGTTGCCCTTCTGTCACTATTGACTATCCGTCTCAGACGTCGACGGTCATGGTCATCGAGGGTGGCTGGACGGCCGGTCGTTCGTCTGTTGTGGACGGTGACACTCGCATTCAACCATTCACGATACACCCTGGACACGGTTGACCATATGAAGCCGAATTCCTACACCACTGCCGAAATTGCACTTCCCATCCGTCAGGCATCGACCACCTTACCCCGTTCGAACGGTGTCCGTTCACGACGACGTTGCATGTTACACCTGTCACGTGCACAACCACTTCTCACAAGATCCCCTATACAACTGCCGCTGCCGCTGGCACAGGGGGTCGTGTGGTGCGCAGATAACACACCTGCACATCAGTGCTCCACTATTCCATGACATTTGCTCAGTCAGTGTACTTTTAAGGACTTTCCAAAGACGACGACGACACCACTAAATTCACTAATATACTAAAAAACTACCACAATGTGGTTGAAACTAGTCCAATAAACAACTGCTAGTAATTTATTTTTTTGATTTTTGGTGGATTACTTTTAATCCCCTTGGCATTTAATTGAATTGTTTCCTAATGTAGCTTAGTTTTCATATTTGGTTTTGGGAAGGTCTGGCAGTCCAAATTATGATTTTGTAACTATTGCTGTCTGTCTTTCATATTTTGTATCTTTCTATCTTTGGCTGAGAGTGATGATGATGATGATGATGATGATGTTTTAGGGGTCTACCATCGAGGTTATCAGCCCCTGCTATGAGCGACTCGCAGTCTGTTAAAACTGTGAATTTGATGCTACAATTTTTGCAACTGTGCACCTTTATGTAATAAATAATAAATATTTCCCTCATCTTTTATGCTGTGTTTACTTGCATATTGCAGAAAAAGCCGTATGCTGATAGCAATGAAAACCATGCTGAAGGTGACAACAGACTGGGTGATGTAAGTACATTTTATATTTTAACTTGCCTTTTAGCAGATATTCTAAATAGGAACAAGCTGAAAATGATGATTGTGTCTGGAAATTGAACTAAATTATCCTGGTTCCTGGATGGTGTGATAGCTAGTCTGAGCCATTGTAACTCAATGTTATTGTTGGATTGGCAGTTTTTAAGTTCAATGGAAGTAAACGTTTCTAAATAGGAATTAAGTGAAAATGATAGATGTTCTCAAAAGTTGAACCTTAACCTAGCATGCCTTAATCTATGGGTTTAGGAGCATGTTTGGTGGGCTGCAAATTTTCTGGATGGAGCTGAAAATATAATATATTGTTAATGGTCATGCGAGACCTCTTAAACCACCACGCTACTACTTTCCGTTCAGTTCCTTACTTTTAGTATATAACCCTTTGCTATAAGTAGATATACACTCCCATCAATGTGTATATTTAAGGTTCAATATTCTCTGCACTTGGTCATAGAAAACTCAACTTTTCTTTGCCACTGTATTATATCCCCACTGTAGTCCTTATAACAAAGGTATGTTTGCATCCATGCGGCACGGTAAGCATGAGAGATTTTCCACTGGTGTATGGGTTCCATGAGAGCTGTCTGTAGACAAGGCTACGATGGATGAGATGCTACAATGCTGCTTGTGAGGATTACATCTGTTTACATGTGAATTGGTCAGTTGTGATGCAGTTTTCTGGGCTTTTTTTGTATCTTAAATGTATAATCATGCCGCTTTAATAACTTGAAAGTGTACATTAACTGGATGAAAGAATAATTACAGTACAAACCTTCTGTAAAACTGAAGGTTTATATTGTGTTATTTCAAGTCAGAAGTATGCAGTTAACCGAAATGAATTAATTAGCCTACTGCCATTCCACAGAGAGATTTGCCAGCAAATGGCACCATACTTCAGTAATTTGTACAAAGCATTTTCATAAATGTGACAGTGTTAAAAATATAAAGAAAGTGAAAGTGGTGTTAGTTTAAGAGAGGTAAGACTAATTGAAAGGACGATGCAGTACCAAACTTGTTTACAAAAATACATAACTCTAAGAGGAGAATTAAGACAAATATTCAGGAAAATGGAAGATGACGAAGAAAACATGTAGTTCCAACAATGAAATCTGTTTTGTTGTTGTTAGACATCATTTTCAATCTTGTAGATTATTTTCTATTTTTTTTCCCATGGCTTAGCCACCTATTGTTCCATGCACTTTAGAAAATTTAGAAAATTAAATTAATTAAAAATAATAATAATAATAAAATAATAATAATATAATAATAATAATAAAAATAAATTAGAGATTAAATAAGAACATCGCAGACATTAAGGTTATACCATCGGAGAACTTGGATAGCGACCATCGATTGCTGGTAATGAACCTGAGAGGGACTAAGGAGATGAAAGGGACTGAGAACCAGGAAAGACGTTTAAAGATATGGAAACTGAGGAGGAGATAGAAGGGTCGAGTACCTCAAAATTGTAAAGGAAGGAATTCCAACAGATGAAGAAAGAGGGGTGGAAGAGGAATGGGCTAGATTTAAGAAGACACTAGTAGGTGCGGCAGAAGCAGTATGTGGGAGGACAAGTAGTAAGAAGAGGTGGAAGGAAACACCATGGTGGAATGAGAAGACAAAAGATATGGTAAGGAAAAAGAATAGAGCCTTTAGGAGGTGGTATCAAAATAGGATGGTTGAGACAAGGGAAGAGTACCAGGAAAGAAAGAAGGAGGCAAAGAGAGCAGTGGCTGAGGAGAGAAGAAAGTGGTTGGAAGAGTGGACTAAGATGATGAAGGAGGATAGTGAAGGTACAAAAAAGGTCCTGTATGGGATGGTAAAAAATAAGAGGCGGAAGAATCCAACGGATTATGTTAGAATGGTGAACAAAAGGGGACAAGAGAAGAACTGAAGAAAATGTGGAAAGAATATTTTGAAGAACTACTGAACCCAAATGGAAATCACGGCGAGGAGGAAGAAATCGGGGAAGAGGAAGATGGACTGCAAACAGAAAAGGACTTAACATGGAAAGAAGTGGAAGATGCAGTGAGGAAGATGAAAGGAGGGAAGGCACCGGGTTTGGATGAGTTGAGTGTGGAGATGGTGAGAGCAGTAGGAGAGGTGGGGATACAATGGTTGTACCGAGTGATGAAGACAGCATGGAAGGAAAGGAAGACCCCAGAATGCAGAAACTATCGGGGAATAACACTGATATGTCATTGTGCAAAGATGTTTGAGAAAGTTTTGGAAAGGAGAATTAGGACAAGGATAGAAGGAGGGATGAGGGAAGAACAACATGGCTTCAGAGCAGGAAGGTCCACAGTGGATTTGATTTTGGCTGTAAGGCAGTTACAAGAACAGCACTATGAGTATGAAACAGATCTACTGATGGCCTTCCTGGACATTGAGAAAGCATATGACAGTGTATGCAGAGACAAAGTATGGAAGTCCCTGGAGGACATAGAAAAATGGACTATACAGAGGATAAAGGAGATGTACAAGGGAAGCGTGAGCTGTGTGAATGTGGGAGGAGAGAGATCAGACTGGTTGGAACAGAGAAACGGCCTGAAACAAGGAAGTGCACTGTCACCGTTACTTTTCATTGTGGTGATGGATGACATAATGACCCGAGTGGCACAAGTAATTGGGGAAGGAAAGATGAAAGCAATGGTGTTTGCAGATGATTTGATGATTTGAGGAAACAAGAAGGAGGAGGTACAGGAGCAGTTGGACGTGTGGGAAGGAATAATACAAGGATATGGGATGAAATTTAGCATAAATAAGAGTGAGATGGTGATCACAACAAAGAAGAAGGAAGGAACCACAACGGGAATAACAATTGGTGGGGAACAGCTGAAGAAAGTGGAGAGTTTCAAGTATCTGGGAAGCCTGATACAAGATAATGGAAGAAACGATAGAGCGGGGAAGACAAGCAGAAGCATTGCGGAGGAGTGTGAGAAGCATGATATGGAGCAAGGATGTCCCTCAGAACAGCAAATAGATCATATATCGGACGTACTATGTCCTAATCCTGACGTATGCCTCGGAGACCTGGGTTATGAAAGGAAGGGAGACGAGCAAAATACAGGCCAGTGAGATGAGGTTTCTTGAGAAGCAGTATTGGAGCTACAAAGATGGACAGAATAAGAAATGAGAGGACCAGAGAATTAATGAAGGAGGAACCATTACAGGATGGTATAGAGAAATCTAGACTTAGATGGTACAGACATGTAAAACGAATGGAGAAGAAGAGGATAACCAGGAGGATACACGAAATGAAGTGGGAAGGAAGGAGACCGAGAGGAAGACGAGAGACAGGTGGCTGAAGGGAGTGGAAGTAAGCGTGAAGAAGGGAGGAGAATACTGGATAAGGGTTGGAGGCTGAGAGATGGTGGGAAGGCAGAAGACGTTGGAGAGGCTTGTGTTCCAAACAGACCTGGCCAGTGGCTGGAAACTGTGCAAGATGATGGATGATGTTTATGCTCTTCATTTCAACTATGAAGACCCATTTCCATTTCAATCAATTTTAAAGCATTTAGCAATATATATGGCTGTCTATCAATTTTTTACAAGACCAGTGCATAAACGATGTTATAAGACATATGAAGACAACGATTGGGGTACAGTAGATTCTTGATTATCCACAGACGGATTATCTGTGGCACACTGAGGGAAACGTTCCTATTTTTCCCAAGAAAATTTCAAACTGCTATTTGACTTACCTCAGAAGATGATAGCACACTGCCTCCTTCCTCTCTTGCCTCTCCCATATTGGAGAAATCCATACTATGACCTTGACCATTTTTACCATTCTTATACCGTTTGCAGATTCAGGTTAGATAGTGACTAGTGACTGTCTACAGTAAATATAATTGATGTTGCAAATGAATGGCTTCTTAATCATTTTATTCTACTTTGTTGATGATCTGTGGTTTACGATTATCTTCTGTTTTTCAACCACCGATTACCGCAGTTAATCCAGAATCTACTATACAGTGTTTATATTTTTCGAATGCTATTGTTAATCAGTGAATTATTTCAATAACTCAACTGATATAAAATATTAATATCAACAATTCAGGAAAATGGAGCTATAGTATTTGAACAACAAGATTGGAACAAAATTATATGTAATATTAAGTGTGCATGAAAGTGTTTTTAGCAGCTTCGGTGGCATAGTTGGTAGCATGCTGAGCTTCTATGCCCAAGATCACGGGTTCAAAACCGGCCAAAGTTGTCGGATTTTTTAAGAGCGTTAAAAATCCCTCATTATGCCTTCCTTCGGAGGGGAAGGAAAGCTGCCTGACCATGTCATAGATTTATGGCATGCAAAAGAACCTTCCACTAACTACAATTGTGTGAAGCTAAATTTGTTGGTTAGATTTCATTAACACACTATTAGTTCCAATGTTTGTCGCCAGGTGCCGGTTGCGGTGGCATCTATTGGCCAAGTTCACTGCTAGGTGTCGTTTGGTAGCAAAAGTAGGAACTACTTGAAATTGACCGTCTGCAGTCCTTACCTAAATTAGAGATAACACACACTAATACAGCCATCACAATTAACACCGGTTATCAGACAGATTCTACACACACACACAAAGTACACGGGGCTACATGACCGCATTGTCGCAGCCTCTAAACTGAGGAACCAACCTAAGTGTTTTTTGTGTGTTTGTGTGTGTTTTTTTTTAAGTGAAGAATATAAGATGTTTGAAACATAAAGTACGCTAGTTAATGTTGAAATAAGAATAATTCAAGTATGGACTGGGTGGAACTAAAAAAAAAACTCTTATGTAAGAAATTGATAACTCCGTGATGTACAGTACACAAGTTGTAATGATAGTTCAGTCATATAATGTATTGTTAGGTGCCACCCCCTAGTGGCACCTTTGTTAACTGGATTACGGTGGGCGAAAGCACAAACACAATTGTTCCTTTAACGAAATATAATTTTATTGCAGCCCACAAACATACACCGTGCACACATACACACACTGAGTCTAACCTCAGAAAACACTACTAGTCACTATTAGTTTCCACATTTACAATCTACCACTGTCCTCGCTATTTATGCTCTCCCTGTCCGTGAGGCGTTACAGTGTTCCAACTTAAACTCACACGTACAGTCTACACAGGTACTCTACAGCCTTGCCACTGCCACTTCACTTACTTCCAGAGTCCTCTTGCTGCTCCTTGTGCGCTCTTGCTCGTCCCGTGTCGATCCCACGACCACGTATATTCCACGAAGCACCGCGACACGTCCAAGCACTCACAGTCTTGACTCCAAGTTGCACCTTGGCAGAAAGGCTTCCTCTCTGTTACCGTAGACGTCCAGTAATAATCGCTGTACTGCTCCGTACGCACTCACTCGACAACACTTCAGTACACACTAGCACTGACCAATACTGTCCAATACACACTCCCCAATACACTCCAATACACACTGCCTCCTCGCCGCGGCTCGCTGATTTATATCGGATCAGTCCCTGGCCTGGAAAGTTCGAAATGTGACAACCTATTGCCGCATTTAGTCTGTTCTCGATGGTTCTAAGTCCAGACTTTTCACGTATATTCTGGCCCGCCCGCGATGACTCACAGATGTCCCGCTATTGTGTCTGCCGGTGGGAGGGGCCAGGAGGATGTGGTAACTTTCCCTCTCCGGCTGATGGTTCGGCCCAAGGCCAACGAGACAGCTGCTTTGGTCTGTCACACTGTCGCTCACCCGAAAGTCTCCTGCCGGTTCGCGGCGGTACGTAACAGTATATTAAAATTTGTATTGGATATTGCCTTAATGATACAGCCTTTAACTATTATTTAAACCCTCTTAAATCGACAATGTTAAATAACAATGGATCATGCCTGAAAACCTGCAATGTGAATGAGTCGTACCCCAAAGAAGTACTACTGATAAAATCATTGTGGTTAGTGCTACCATTCTAGGGTTAAGTTATGAACTGTCCCAGTATTTTACTGGATGTAGTACTGTGAAACCACAGAAAGTCTCTTCTGGGAGACTGAGGTGGGAATTGAATCCATCTCTTCTCAGTTTTGCCTCATGATACTGAGTGTAGCCCATACCAACACTCAGATTTAAGTTAAATTTCTTGGCAGAGCTGGGAATCGAACCTGGACGTAGGGTGATAACCAGGAATGCCAGCCACTACACTATGAGGTAGTTTCTTTATACAGGATCTTTCACTCAAAGTGGGGCCAGCCGCACGGGCTGCGCAGCACTGCAGGTAGAAGGTTGAGCCGAAGGTCAGACGAGCACATGGCAGCGCGGAGCTGAGACGTTGCGACGCATGATTAGCCGAATAAAGTTGACTTCGTTACTTCGTTTATAGCCTATTTTAAGTTAGAAGTGTTGTACGTTTATAATGTGTCTACCTGGTTATTGTTTAATTGTTATTGTGTGTCAAAATTTTATAACGTGATATTGCTAAGTGTTTAATTCTTATTGTTTCAATTTTTATTGATTGGGAAAATTGAAAAATAGGGTTTATGCAACAAACCCTCACACTCTAGATGAACTCAAACTAAATATCACAGGAGAAATTGAGGCTATCTTGGTAGATGAACTAATGCGTGTGAATGAAAATCTCCTTACACGATGCCAGAAATGTGTAGATGCAGATGGAGGACATTTTCAACCTTCTGTGACAAGTTGAGTAATGATTTTACTTTGATTATATGTTATTATGTTTGCTTGTTATTTACATGTGAAGTGAAATGCCATGTCCTGTGGTTCACATTCCACGTAAAACGGATGTCCAGTGGCTCATGATCGCATGATTAACGGTTACGTAAAACTAAAAGCTTCCTTCCTTTTATTTACATGCGATTCGGACGGGCGCTCTCTCGGCCCCAAACTCAGTGAGTTGCCAACTGCTTGTCCGACCCTCCACTTTGAGTGAAAGACCCTGTACATAGTCAATAAGAAAATGAAAATCCACAGCCTGCTTCAAGTCTCCGACCAGGTCAGGAATGGAATGAATGAAGCCCCCATCTAGCGGCGAGGATATGAACTGTGCCGGCTGCCGAGGCCTGACGCACTCCTCTGGGGCAATGCTTAAATGAATGACAGATGAAATGATAGTGGAGAGTGTTGCTGGAATGAAATTTTGACAGGGAAAACCGGAGTACCCGGAGAAAAACCTGTCTGCCTCCGTTTTGTCCAGCACAGATCTCACATGGAGTGACTATGTAGACTATGTGACTACTACATAGTCAATAAGAATGGTCCTGAAAATGGTTTTTGTGGTTTCCCCATTTTCACCACCAGGCAAATGCCGGGATGGTTCCTTTCAATATGTCCACGGCCGATTTCCCTCCAAAATCCCTTCTCTGACCCGTTCTGAAAATGAAATAAATGGCCACTGGCTGCATTAATAAAAAGATTAATAAGTATATTTTCACATTGCTCAGTGTTCAAGTACGTCAATAATATTTATTATTATACTGAATGATGGATGCATTTGTCAGGAACAACTGGCTGGCATGAAAACAGTCCGAGTGGATGATCTGGTGTGGCGGCTGTCCGTAGTCATGTCCCATGTCATGTACACTTTGGGGGGAGTCAAGGCAGCAGCACATCTGTGGTACGAGTTTTGTGAAGAGATGGTGTACCGGTGGGAAAATGGCATTCTCATTCCAGGGTGAGTATCATATTTCATAATTATTATTATTATTTTGTCGTGTGGCCAAGTGCAGGTCTTTCTAGTCGACGCCAGTGGGCGACCTGTGCGCCGGGATGAGAGATGGAATGGATGAAGATGAATGAAACTGGGCAAGGATGTCGAAGGAAGCGGTTGTGGCCCGTCAGTAGGTACCGTCCCAGCATTTTCCTGGTGTTGAAAATGGGTAACCACGGAAAACCATTTCAAGGACAGCTGACGGTGGGGCTCGAACCCATGCGTCTACTGAGTCAGCAGAGAGCTTGGCCCCATGACTTAGCGCTGCGCTTTAGCGAGCATAGCCACCGCTGTCGGTATTTCATAATTTATTCTTGGTTTAATTATGAGTTATTGTGGTTTTATTTCTAGAGTTACTTCTTAAGGCACAGTTTTCCAACCTGCTTGGTGGGTCACCATGAAATGTTTGAGAAGGGAAAATTAATCCAAATGTGTTGTGACAGTGTTCAAAAAATATGTATTTTATATTATTTACATTTTTCTCAAGGTAAGCAGAACACAGTGGTATGTGTCCAAACGTCTCTGGACAACCATTACTGTTTGTTCCAAAGACATTGGCTAAGTGACCAGTAGTGTTTAGGGCCTCTTTTTGCTATTATTTCAGCATATAATCTTTGTGGAAGGCTTTCCACTAAGTTTTGATACACTGAAAGAAGAATTAGTTTTCATTCTTCCTAGAGTAGGATGAATAGTTGTTGCTGGATTTTTGGGTGTAACATGAATTACAAAATCACATATATTGCGAATTACATATTACGAAATAAGTATTTAGCATCATATGCTATCCAGTCATGTCCAATAAGCTGGAACATAAAAAAAAAACTTTATTTCCCCTAAGTCATCAATTCTGGGGCAGTCTGCTAAAGAATGTAAAAGCTCATTAGAGCTGATAGTACACTCTTAACTCTGGATGGGCAATAACTACAATGTACATTATGTTATGTGGTAGTTGGCCTATTTTCATTTATGAAAAAATAGGCTTATGAGATCTCCTTTTGTCCGTGTATGTGTGTGTGCGTGCGCGTGCGCATCTGTCCCCCTAATAACGTCTAAACGGCTGAAGCGATTTCACTGAAACTCGGTAAGGTCATAGTACTATTTCGGCTGACCCCGACCATGCCCTTCAAATTTTATTACGTCTCACCAATCCAAAATGGCGGCTGTGCAAAATATTTCACCGGCATTCTATATCTCCGAAACTATTACTGATATCACCCTGAAATTTTGTACGGAGGTAAAGGTCACTACTAGAAGTTTACCTATGAGACTTTCAAAAACCTGTTAACTACAAACCGAACATGGCGGCCAAGCGAAATTGAAACTTTTAAATAAACGTTTCTCACGATTTAACCGTACAAACGCAATGAAACTTGGTATAGCAAATGTTTATACACATTGTAATGCACTGCCATCTAATTTAGTTCAATTGTTTACATAACCTCAAGATGGTGGCTGTGTGAAATATTTCACCGGCATTCTATATCTCTGAAACTATTACTGATATCACGATGAAATATTGTACGGTGGTAAAGGGTACTACTAGAATTTCAGCTATGAGACTTCCAAAACCCTGTAAAATACAAAACTAACATCGTGGCCAAGCGAAAGTGAAACATTTTAATAGACTTTTCTCGCGATTTAACCATCTGAGCGCAGTGAAATTTGGTACAGTAAATGTTTATACACATTGTAATGCACTGGCATCTAATTTAGTACAATTGTTCACATAACCTAAAGATGGCGGCTGTGCGCAATTTGAAAATTAAGTTTTTATTAGTCTTGTGTATTAAGCATGCGTACGTATGATTTATGAACCTACGCAAAAATCGTCATCTAATAGTACATAACTCTATAGCCTACATGTCAAAATCCAACATGGTGACCATCCAAAATATTTAGACGGTTCCCAATATCTACGAATCTGTTACTGCAATTAAACTGAAATTTTGTATGATGATAGAGGCAATTAACATAAGTAGGATATATGAAAATAGGTTGTATAGATCTTCACTGAACTACTTGTTTTTAATATGTTTTAGGGTGTTTGTCTCGGTCATAACCTGTGTTTCTGTGATTACTGTTAAGGTAACTGTACCGGTTTTCTTCACTGAGCCAATAGTCATCACTCTTGTATACAAGTACAAATAATAAGCATGTCAACGGGTCTTTCTCAACACACAGAGTCTTACGAGATTCGTCATACCTTCATTGCCGATAAGGAGCAACTTTGCGAAATCACGCGTGTCATGTAATAGGTAATTCCCAACGTCAAACATCCCCTGTGAGTTGAGCTGTCTTGACGCGGCGTATTGTTCCTGGCATGTGCTAAGCAAGCACATGAGTTAATTATGTGCATACGTGTTATGTTCCGACATTTAAAAATGTTACAAGTGTGTGATATAGTTGGTAATTGTTTCCAAAACATATGTGATTTGCTATTTCGTGCTCATGTTCCTAGTTTGGTTAGAAGTGCTGGTGACGAACACTGGATAAAAAAAAAAAGCACTTTACCAATTCTCGTCATTTGTGACGAAAACTGGTACACTGTCATTTCTTCTTGTAAGACCTATCTAACAGCGGCAATATACTTATAATGTAGTTCTGAAGCACCCTGCATTAATTACATTATCGTTTGATCATTGTGTCCAATAGTCGTCATAGCTGACGGTCTTTAGAGCACAATAATCAAAAGATTTCCGTAGTTCCGCCTCGTCAATACATCGAAACATGTACCGATGTAAATTAAGTGACATGTGATTATATCACAAAAATTTGAATAAATTGTATTGACGAGGCGGAACTAAGGAAATCTTTTGATTATTATAGCAAGTCAATGCAGAAAAATGGGCGACTCTATGAGTCCAAACGACTTGAGCTCCTGCGTGACGAACACTAGTGCACGATAATGTTAATGTTTGCGTTAACGTTTCAGAACCAATAAATATTTACAGTGTGTGGTTAATATGTAAGTCTGTCTTCTTGACGGCCATAGGTCTAGGCTGGCTGTGTCGCTCACCGGTAACGTTCTCGCTTGCTGTGCCTAAGGTTGCAGGATCGAATCCTGGCGCAGTCACCTGGCATTTGAGGGTGTGCAAATGTGAGGGAGCCGTGTCAGTAGATTTAACGTTCAAGATCCCCTTCGGGGAAAAATTTCGGCACCCCGGCGTCTCTCAAGGCCGCAGTAGTTAAACGGGACGTAAAGCAAATAACATTATTATTATCAGTAGATCCATGCCTAGGGTCTTTATGGCTAGGTGTGCTACAGAGGATTCTTTTTAAATTGAGATGAAAAATATATTCTAAGACTAAATCATTGCTTTCAAGCAATATAACAAATTCACAGCGGCCTTCACAGTATGCACTAGCCAAGCGTCTTGGTGAGGTGTACCATAACCAACTGAAGAGCCCATTGGTACACTGGGGCGAAACGCTGGCAACTGTTTTGAGCTAGCCGGACCATTGTATCAAATTTCTTTGTGAATTTGTTATGTACATATAGCTCAATCGGACAATTTTCCATCCTGTTTCCTACGGGAACAGATATTTCCAATATGGATTAGCAAGGTAAGCTAACATTATTTTTGAAAGGAAGATATGACTTCCATAGTACATTGGCGCTGCTCGTGGCAACATTTGTGCCTTGCAGCGGCCTTCACAGTATGTACTAGCCAAGCGTCTTGGTGAGGTGTACCATAACCAACTGAAGAGCCCATTGGTACACTGGGGAGAAACGCTGGCAACTGTTTTGAGCTAGCCGGACCATTGTATCAAATTTCTTTGTGAATTTGTTATGTACATAGCTCAATCGGACAATTTTCCATCCTGTTTCCTACGGGAACAGATATTTCCAATTCAAGCAATATGTCGAAACGCACATTTCTCAATTACGATATTCAGCAAATGGAAGATGCCATTAAGGTCATTGAGGAGTTTGGCATGAGTAATACAATGGCCGCGGAGAGGAATGGCGTTCCGAGAAACACCCTCCTGTACAAAATTAAAGGAAAAACTAGAGAGAGGAAGATGGGGCCAAGATCCTTTTTAACAAAGGGTGTTAGATCAATAGGTAATCTCACTAGGAAAAGCGGGGCTCCCGGTAACAAATAACGATTTGCAAAATTGCGTCCAGTGCCTCACAAAAGAATTGAAGAGGGACATTCCTTTCAACGAAGGAAGGAAATGGTGTGAATCGTTCCTAAAAGAAGAAATCGAAGCCTGTCTTTACTAACCCCTCAAAATTGGACAGCAAGCCATACTGCAATTACAGAACATCAAATTAAAACCTAGTTTAGAGAAGTCTACAGTTATTTGGTGGAAAACGACTTAGAATCTATCTTGTCCGATCCTCGGCGACTGTTCAACGCAGACTTTGTTATGCCATGGTCTGGTATCACTTTTTATGTAACTACGCCTCCCCTCGCCCCGCAAAAAAAAATATACAGTATATAAAAATTAAAAAAAAAGAAATAAAAAAAAAAAAAGAACAGAACAGATAAAAGACCACGGCGTAACAGTCCGGAAAATGACCATTTGCTCTTGAACACCGATCAGGGAAGCCTACATCAATACACGTTTTTTTTTTTTTCTTTTCCGAATTTGGCCAACTGTGGACCGCATGGAACCTAAGGCTTTCTGGTCAATTTCTTCTTCTTTTCTTCCCAGAACCTCTTCATTCTTTCACTTCTAATCTTTCTCTGCTCCTCTGTTATTACCAAATTGGCCTGTGTTGTGGTAGTTTTTCTTTGAACGTCTTGATATTGTCAACTCGGCTTCGAAACGTTTTCCTATCATGAATGGCAAGTTCAGTTAGTCCAACTTCAATGGCGTCTCTTTTGACCTCTTCTACCCATTTTGTAGTAGCTTTCAACCCTGTGATGTATTTAAAAATTTTCTTTGTCAGCCGGTTCCCGTCCATTCTCATCAAATGCCCGTAAAATTTTAGCCTTCTTTTACGCATTGTGACCACAATGGTTTCGATCTGCATATACAGATCCTCATTTTTCCTTTTTTTCCATGTTCCGTCGTCATCTTTCCATGGTCCGAGAATTTTCCTCAGGATCCTCCTTTCCTTTATCTCAAGTTCCTTCAGCTCCCCTTTTTGTTCCGGGTTAGACACTCGGAGGCATACAGACCCTCTGGCTTTACCAATGTACTGTAATGTCTTGAGTTTTGCTGTGTATGATATCGCTCGTTTATTATACCTGTTCTGAGTTAATCTATAGGCCAGGTCAAATTTTCTTGCTCTTACCTTGTTTGCATCTTTATCCAGTCCATTGGGTTGTATCCATTCCCCAAAATATTTGAACTTATCAGTTCTTTTGACAGTTCCATGTTCCACCAGCATACGTCTCTCTTCCCGGTGTCTGTATTCCATGTACTCAGTCTTTTCAAATGATACCTTAAGACCTGTTTTCTCAGCTATTTCGTGCAAAGGGTCCAGCATCTTTGTTATGAGCTAAGAGGGCAAGGTCATCAGCAAAAGCCAAACATTTAATTCCCAGGTTTTGTCTTTTCCTACCAAGATGTATTCCCTAATTCCTTCTGCTTCCAAAGCCTTATCCCAATTTCTCATGATTTTCTCCAGAAAGATATTAAATAGTATTGGTGAAAGACCATCCCCTTGTCTGACTCCTGAGACTTCTCGATAAAACTTTACTTTGGAGATGGTACCAGTTAGTTTTTGTTTTATTATTTCTCTTGTTTTCCTGTCAATTCCAAAATCTTCCAATGCAGTAAATAGAGTCTGCCTGTCAATCGAGTGGTATGCCTTTTTGAAGTCAACATAAATGACCACGGTGTTCGGACCTCTCAAAGGTCTTGTTTTGAGAATGTTTTTGAGATTGAATATTTGCTCCACACATGACCTTCCTATCCTAAAGCCAGCTTGGTATTCACCAATTAAGTGGTCTACTTGGTCTTCAACTCGGTTCACCAGTGCTTTGGAGACTATTTTGTATGTTGTTCGAATTTCAATTATTATTAATATTATTATTATTATTATTGTATTTCTAATGCACTTTAAGTTCATACAAAAAATTACTTATAATAAATGTGTTAAGAGCAGAATTACGATTTTTTCATGTCCGTATGTCTACCCGCTATTCCCAATTGCCGATGCCGATTTTTTGTCTTTTCCTTTTTTAAATAATTACTGGTGCTGCATTATTCGTAAATGTCAGTCTCCATGTCAATAAATCGGTGTCTTACTCAACAATATTGACAGAAATGCATTATAAACAGCAGATAAAGACAACGAACAATGTGACGACAATTGGTGCAAACGGGTGACGAATATTGGAAAAATCTGAAAACATTGTGACGATTACTAGCGCAAAAACACATAAAAAAAAAACATATTTTTCCTTAAACAAATAGTTACGATATTGAGAGTTACCTAGTGTTTGAGTAGAGTTTGAGGTTAGTTACAGTGGTCTTGTTGATTTAAATTACCAAAAGGTATAAGGTATATTATATTTTCTTGACTCGTTCCATTCTTGAAAGCATTTGGTTTCATCCACTACTGGCTTGCTGGGTCTATCGTAGCTTCACCAGAGCCCCGTTAGCCGTCACTTTTCCGGGTTCATGTAGGACCTTCACAGCTACTGTAATGGTCCCGGGGCACACGAAGTCCCCACTGTACTTCGCCCCTTCAGGCAATCCCCTATTTTGATGATTTGGGGAAACAAGGAGGAGGAAGTACAGGTGCAGTTGGACGCGTGGGAAGGAATAATACAAGGATATGGGATGAAATTAAGCATAAATAAGAGTGAGATGCTGATCACAACAAGGAAGAAGGAAAGAACCACAACGGGAATAACAATTGGTGGGGAACAGCTGAAGAAAGTGGAGAGTTTCAAGTATCTGGGAAGCCTGATACAAGATAATGGAAAAACCGACAGAGAAATAAATGAGCGGGCGAGTCAAGCAGAAGCATTCCGGAGGAGTATGAGCATGATATGGAGCAAGGATGCCCCTGAGAACAGCCAAAAGGTCATATATCGGACGTACTATGTCCCTATCGTGACTAATGCCCCGGAGACCTGGGTTATGAAAGGAAAGGAGAAGAGCAAAATACAGGCCAGTGAGATGAGGTTCTTGAGAAGCAGTATTGGAGCTACAAAGATGGACAGAATAAGAAATGAGAGGACCAGAGAATTAATGAAGGAGGAACCATTACAGGATGGTATAGAGAAATCGAGACTTAGATTGTATGGACATGTAAAACAAATGGAGAAGAGGATACCCAGGAGGATACACGAGACGAAGTGGGAAGGAAAGAGACTGAGGGACAGGTGGCTGAAGGGGGTGGAGGAAGGCGTGAAGAAGAGAGGAGAAGACTGGACAAGGGTGTAGGCTGAGAGATGGTGGGAAGACAGAAGACGTTGGAGAGACTTGTGTTCCAAACAGACCCGGCCAGTGGCTGGAAACTGTGCAAGATAATGATATTTTCTTGACTAAATCAGTCTTAACATGACGACTATTGGTGCATTTACCTTATAATGTGTGTAACTATATTTATTAGGGTCGAGAATGGGGTAGGTTTCCTGGCAATTGAAATACAGTAATATTCCGGCATTTGCCTGGAAGGGATGTGAAAAAAACACACCCAGGATTGTCTGATCCAAACCTCCGAACTGTATTTTAGGTTCAGCACATTAAGGCTTCTTACTAGTTCAGATTGCGGTATAATAGAAGAGAAATGGGAGGGTTCCAGGATTATCAATATTTTAAGTTTTTCTGAAGACCAGGGAAGCTAAAAGAATGACACAAGGAAGAATAATGCTCATATATAAAATATTTCAGTCAGAAGTTGTAAAGATCATACTTTTAAGTACTCACTGCACATTTTGCATACCATGTATTAATAAAATTATTTTTAGACAGTAAGAAATTTATTTTGTTACCTTTTCTTGCACTAACATCGACTATACATATGGTACAGCATGATAAAATTCACACATACATGCAAAATACACACTCATTCTACTATACAACCTCAGTCATACATTGTTTTAAATAATCTGTACTCATTGTTTAACCCTTTTGATGTATAAAAAATACTTTGGGGATTTTTTAAATAATTAAGTGCAAAATTCTTATTTAGTAAATTATTTGCTGTTTCATCTGTTTTGTCCTGCAGTCAGCGATATATATATATATATTTTCCAGAACTGTTGATAGGCTTTAACTAGTTATTTTGTTAATATTCAGGGGGGAAAAATCCTTGTAATAGGCCTGAGGAAAACTGAATTAGTAATTAATACTCTTAATAATATTTTGAAGGGCAAGGTCAGATATCTCATATGTCAAAATGGCATATTGTATATGTAATTAGTGGTAACCTGCCCCATGCCCAAGTTGAGAACTAACTCATATCCTATCTCTGTTAAATGTAGTGACTTTGAATGTAGAACACCTTGACACACTGTAAAGGCACTCTATGAATCATCTTCAGTGTAGTAAAGACGTAGGCTAAGATTATAAATAAAGAGCTGTAAACTTTCAGACAAAGAATAAAAATACTGGTACACAATAGGATACATAATCTATCAACTTTATACATTGGTAAACAACCCTTCTTTTATAAACAAGAACACTAGGTTGTGTGTTCTACGAGGGCTGTTTATTAAGTAAGGGCCGTTTTTTTTTAATTTTAAATTAACCAAACATTTTATTTTGAAACCAAATTTATTTTTAGGTTTTACATACCTTCCTCTATTTTTCTACATATTTGCCTTGTTTATTTAGTCACTTGTCGTACCTTAAAACTAAGTTCTGAAATCCCTCTGCATAAAAGGTTGCCGCCTGCTCTGATAACCAAGAATTCACGGCTGTTTCCACTTCTTCATCGTCGGTGAAGCGTTCCCACCAAGATGACGTTTCAGCTGCGAAAAGAGGTGGAAATCGCTCGGAGCAAGAAGCGGATGACATGTTGAGTCGAATCATCACAGGAGATGAAACGTGGGTATCCGATTCCACCTCTGAAACCAAGCAACAGTCAATGGAATGGCGACACTCAACCTCTCCTGTCAAGCTCAAACCCAAACAAACCCCGAAGAAGTGAAAACAGCTGTGAATTCTTCGTTGTCAGAGCAGGCGGCAAACTTTTATGCAGGGGGATTTCAGAACTTAGTTTTAAGGAATGACAAGTGCCTAAATAAACAAGGCAACTATGTAGAAAAATAGAGGAAGGTATGTAAAACCTAAAAATAAATGTGGTTTCACAATAAAATGTTCGGTTAATTAAAATAAAAAAGGGCCCTTACTTAAAAAACAGCCCTCGTAATTTGTGTACCTCTTGAGTTATTGTACAGCATTTCATAATCTGAATTATACAAAATCTAATTGTGGCATTGAGATGATAATGCTATTCATGTTCAGTCTAAGATTGCTTTTAATAGGATATTGTTTGATGTTTGTTCCCACAAGGCCTGACGAAGTAGTTTTACATCAGACTTGCATTAAGAGAATTCTCATCAGAAGAGGGCCAGAAAGCACAAATATCTGGTAGGGGTGAAGCTCGTTCTCGTCCTTCCTTATCTCTTCTAGAATATTGATTATTCACAAGAAAATGTTCATCTTGTTGTGCTTCCTTGTCCTGTTCTGCGTATAGAATATTGTCCTTACGATGAACTCTTTGGTGACTTATGAATAATGGTTAGCTAATATCAAATACAAATATATTTACAGTTCAATACTTTTTCCTATCATTAATACTAACACATCTAAAAATATTTTCACTTTCACTTTTAATCATGTCCATTTAAGTACTGGTGTACAAAATGATAATGCTGGAACATTTTCTTCTCACTCAAGTGTGTGTGTTGTGTATGTTGAGCATTGTTGTCCCGTATCAAGTACTCCTTTATTTGATCTTTTCCAATGTATTGTATATATCCGGAATCTCTTGAAGTTATGCTGGAGCTATGGCTTAAACATTAACTCTTCATCTATGTGATAGCTGTTCAAATGGCTGTTACTACATGCCTTAGAAAACTAAAGATCATTAGATTACTCTTTAGAAATCTTGCTTTAAAATCATCAACCAAAACTGGAAACGAGGTACAATTTTTCTGATATATATACATACACTGTATATATAAAAAAGTTGAGGGTCAATGATATACTGGGCAACACTCACACATCACATAATAAGCCACTTTGTTCTCTTGTATGTCGTCATATTTAGGGAACAAGGGCATATAGTACGACTGTTCTCATGCTATTCCTATTGGAATTAATGTTTACTCATTATTGGCGAGGAAGTCTTCTATGGTAGCAAGAATAAAACATTCTTCTTCGCAGGCTTGTCCAACTGCCTGACTTCGATGAAAAATTCTTCATTAATATTTAAATAAATAAAATGATGAGGTACATTATTCATAACACCTTGATAAGGATTGGTTGGGATTCATTTTGAAGAATCAGCCGCTTGGTGTTACCTAGTTATTTTGAGTGTAAAGCCATGCAGGCCTCCTCATTTTGTATTCATCCCTACTTGATTGAGCCAATGAAAATGTTGTATGTTGGCACTATAGCGGGACAAGACCTCCTCTGGTCGTGGGGTTACGGGCCATGTAGATATCCATGTCATGATCGGTCCAGTTGTCTGACGTGTCACAGTAGTTGTTGAGAGTATGTGTGGAGCCTGCAGTGCTATACCGACTGCCTGGCCTGGTATGATCCCGAGATCGAGATCGTGGTCGCTGCCGCCTCGATGAAGATGTCACTGATGGCTGGTGTAGGTGCTGATGGCTTGCAGGATAGCTTACACGAGATAGATGCTCTGATGCTGCTGCAAGTGATTGGCGTGATTGACGCAACTCTGTGAACAAATTCAGATGGATTAGATTTTCATCAATATTTGCAGTAGTACTTCAAACAAAAGAAAGCATTGGTTTATGTGATTATAGTTCAAGGTCAGCTTGTTGCTATCTCTTAAGGAATGCAGTTTTTTGCATATGTCTGTTAACACAGGTTTGTGCAAAGTTTGACTTTTCACCCATGTCTCATTCTTAGTTACAACTGATAAATAATGATATTGGTTTTACATCTCTTTTAACTACTGTGGCTTTTAGGGATGCCATAGTTACTACTGAGAGACAGTTGGTGTTGAGTAATAAAATTTGGGGGGACAGCTAGTGAAAGGTGCTACTTATAGGGTCAATGCTGCAGCACTTGCTAGAAGAAAATCAATATGCTCAGAAGGAAATCGGTAGTAAAAAACCATGCTCCTTACCTTGCCTGATATACTGTACCTCATAATAGCACTACCCATAGTTTTTAAGGTTCCCACCCACATAACCTAAGTTGATACTTTTGAGCATCCAACAGCTTCCAGACTGATAGCAAATAGCTCCAGTTTGGTACATATCATATAATAACACATTCTACACAGGAAACTCTTTATAGTATGGGTAGCAAACTCTGTAGAAATAATGTCCAGATTATGGAAGCAAGATTTCCATGCATCACCACTAGTACCAGATCTGGCCACCAGTTCACAGTGGTTGATAGCCTCACGGACCTGACTAGTGTCTGTGCAGTTGTTGACTAGTTGAAATGGGCTTGGACAAAAAAAGAGCTGAAATTTATTGGTCAAACTTTTTTATAAAGAAAACAGTAACAGTTCTGCTGCACTGCGAGAATATCTTTAGATTGCGGAAGGGTCCTTTCTCAGCACCTGCTTTGGGGAACATGTTGAAGTTCGAAGTAGCTGTGCAGCATGCTATCCTACGCTTTCATACTATCTTGGACACTGACGGGTGCCATATCAAGTACATTTTGTAACAGAAACCATGCATATTATATGATGTAGCAACATATTAAAATTATGTGATTCAGCAACACATTAAAAGTGTTTCAATGGAATCGATTATTCATCATTTCTCTTCCCCATGTCCTTGACAATGATCATATTACATTTCCTGTATGTACAAAATCTTACTGTCCAAATTGAGACGGTTAAATAGGGAAAGTGTAATTATAACCACCCAGTATGTGTGTTCTTAGAGTTAAGATCTATACATTTATTTGAAATTACAAAAACCTAAATAAAGATTTAAAAGCAGGTTCTTAGTATGCATTAGCCTTCACCTACAAACTCCCTTAAAATGGCCCAAAAAGTAATTTTAATTTCTAAAACTTTACTTGGGTGATTCTTTTCCCATTTGGATGTAGTTATGGTTCCTACTATGAAATGAGACGAGATGCTGAAGACAGAGAACAATGCTTGTGGAGACAAGGCATTGCCTTTGGAAGTCGATGATGTCTTTGACAATGATCATATTACATTTCCTGTACGTACAAAATGTCATTGTCCAAATAGATACAGTTAAATAGGGAAAGTGTAATTATAACCACCCGGTATGTGTGTTCTTCGAGTTAAGATCTATACATTTATTTAAAATTACGAAAATCAAAACAAACGAACCCTGTGCCACTTAGCCCCTGAAAAGCCTTGGCCTACCAAGTGACCGCTACCTAGCCTGGTTGACCTACAGATTGTGTGATGACATGTGGTCAGCATGTCGGGTGCCCTCGGCCGTTATTTCGGTTCTCTTTACCGCGGCACTGCCTCTCTGATCCGACAACTACTCAATTGTCCTCACGAGGCTGAGTGCACCCCGGTCCAATCCTCATGTTTGTTTCTAAAATCCCTGATGGAGCCTGGAATTGAACCTGGGGCCTCAGAGTGAGAGGCAGGCAAGGGGTTGGCATTTGAAATTACAGTATATAAATATTTCATAGTGTAAAAGAGCTATTTGAAGCATCACATTTATTTAGTATTAGCATTTTTGCCCAGTGTTGTGTGGCTTGGACTAGGATGCCATTTAATTGATACTCTTGATGTCCACTTAATATAATATTCAGGTACCAAAAATCCGTGTTTCGGCACATTTGAAACGATTTATCCCTGGAAGGACTACCCTCCCGACTAAATCCTAACCTACTGTACGTAATAACCAGAATAAGTAAAAGTGAGAAAAAAACAAGAATGGTTTCTGGATATTCATAGTATTCCCAACAAAAATTGTACATAGGTAATATATCTTGAAGCCTTGTCAGTTTTGGTGTATGTATATTCCAAGGCTAGCTAATGCCCCCTAATCTCTGCACAGTAACCTTTAAAAAATTGGCCAAAATCAATACCCCTGCTGGTGAGATTTAAAAGCAGGTTCTACTATGCATCAGCCTTTACCTACAAACACCCATAAAATGGCCAAAAAGTAATTTTACTTTCTAAAAATTTAACTTGGGTGGTACTTTTCCCATTTGGATGTACAGTAGTTATACAGAAAGGATCTGAGCGCCACAATAAAGTGAAGACTGATCTAAAAATGAAATCTACAGTGAAATGCATGGTGTAGGAGAGTAAGGAAGGTTATAGAAGAATATAATTTGGGTTATACTGAGTGTTTCAAAGTTTAGAGACTTCCTTCCATGTCATATAGGCCTATTGTCGGAACGCAACTGTCTGAATCCAAAATTTCAATCTCCGCCGGCACTTTGTTATGGAGTAACAAGTCTTCAAACATTTCATTAAGGGACTACTTTGAGTCACCCTGTATGAAACCAATGCTGGTAGCTCTTTCCAGTCACGCCTAGCTACCGTGCTGCATGTTGAGATCAAAGGCTATGTTCAAGAAATGACAAAGTGTAATGTTTGAGTCTGTGGTGCCAATCCACCCCATTTGACTAGGGGAATACATATAGCTGTAAATGACAATAGTAATAACAAGCAAATATATACAGATAAGACCTTGATTGTGACATAAGTTATCATGAAACATGTTATTGGGCCCTTAACCACAAGACAGCAAAAACAAGTCTCCAGTTTAATTAGTTAATTATTGTTGTTTTAAGGGGCGGAACTACGAGGTCATCTGCCCCAGTCTCCAGTTTAGCGACAGAAAATGTTACAGTTTGAGTGCTAAAATTTATTGACTTAAAAGGACATTTTCAGCAGTATACAATATATTTTTAGCCTACTTTTCACATTTTGTAAAAAAAAAAAAAAAAAAGTAGACTTATGAGATCGATCCGGGCAAATGTGTGTCTGTCTGTCCGTCCTTCTGTCTGTCTGTGTGTGTGTGTCCCCCTATCAACTCCTAAACAGCTGCAGCTATCAAAACTAAATTTGGTATGAATAAAGACCTATGCCTGAAGATCTGACGGCCATATTTGAAAATGACGACAGTGCTACCAACTGCTGAAAAATCACAATTGATAATTGAGGTCTATGTTGGATATCTCGGAAGATATGCATGGGAATTGTTCCAAAATTGACACACACAGGGCTAGATTAGTGACGGTACGCACCGGTACGCCGTTCCGAAACCTCTGAACGGGGGAGAAGTCGAATGTATAACATAATTTTCAGAACATTGGAACGTTAGTTGTAAGTCAAGGTCAACTTGGTCTTTGACCCTACTGTACTTCAAAGTACGTGAAATCTTGGCTGCTTCGTGGACGGCACTTCGCTTTGGATAATAACAGCAAGGCGAGAGAGAGAGGAGACACATACAACGAGAGCTTTTCTAAACTTTGGACAATTTTATAAACTGTGAGGTAAAACATTTTTAAGCACAGTACCTTTCATGTTAAATAATTATTTCATAAAACTGTAAAGACAAAATTATAAAACAAGAAATAAAAGATTATTGGTGAACATGTGCGTATTTTCAAACCGAATGTATTTAATTTTTTAAATTACGTAAAAAGTACATTGAAATAATGTACATGGTTTGAATGGTAGCCTAGCTGGGCTACATTAAAATTTAATATAGGCCAATGGCTATGGTAAGAAATGTTGCTACAGCAGTCTCAATTTAATTTAAAATTGCAATCAAAATTAGATTGCTATTTTGTCCACCAATTAATTTTAAAGGTGTTCAGAAAAGTGTAAAAATCTCTTTTTTAGAACTCTACATTTCAACATTCCATAAAGCCCCCCCCTCCAACCGCCACCCGGTAGCCCATTGTACCGGAACCTCTTCTTTTACAAATTAAGCACTGGACACTCTTATAGATAATATATACATCAGACTAATTTACAGGAGCCCATATATGAAAGTGTTGCCAACATGATTCTATGCCTGCTGATAGGTCCAATCTTCAAATGCATGTAACTTCTATACTATCTATTAGATTTCTACCAAATTTGGTATGTGATTTGCGCACTGGAGCAGACATGAATATGCATTTTTTAGTGTCAACGGGGCTGCTAACTGTTGAAAAATGCACTCTATACCATTTTTATACCATTTTTATACTAATCTCAATATATCAGAAAGTATGCAGGCCAACAGTTCTAAACTTTGCATACAAATAGTACCAGCAAATGTAGGTTAATTTTCAGTAACTGATATACGACAGTGCTGCTAACATGATTCTTAGCATGCTGATAGTTTTAATGTTGAATCACATGTAACTTCCATACTAATAAATGAATTTCTTTAAAAATTGTCACATATATAGATCATAATATTTCAATTTAAGTTTGAGCATCCCATTTACGGCAGTGTCGCCAACCTGATTTTAAGCTTGCTGATAAATTCAATATTTAAATACATGTAACATGCATACTATCTATTGGACTTGAACCAAATTTTGCATGTGCATTGTGTACCTTAAGATATTGGACCTAAGAATATATTTAGAGTCGCCAGGTCTGCCAACTGTTGATATATGGTCTCTATAATTTAAAGAAAAGTAGGCTCTTTAGTTCATCATGGAACTACTTGTTATTGTAGACATTGTCACAACAAGACTACTGAAAGCTATGCCCATGTCGGTTATCCAAATGGTCATATAAATATTGCAATTACCACCACAATAATGGTGCAACAAACTTGCGATTTCTGATTTGGACAGATATTTCCTCTCCAGATGAAGGAGGTGTGGTAATATCTCCCTTTAAGTTCATACCACACTGCATGTTCATACTGTACCAATCTTTGAATGAACATAACAGATGAATTACCTGCACGTGAGCCCACAAGCCCATTACTGAAGGCATTGCCTGCAAGGTAGCGACCTGAATGATTGGAGAAACTATGCTGTGATTGGCCGTCGGCTATGGAGCGAGTCTTAGCACCCTTACTGCTGAAGTGAGATGCGTGTGATCGCATGTCTTCCACAGCACAGCCAGCATTCATGGAACCTGAAATACAGTAATAAGAGTGTTTCAATGACAACTATAATGTTTAAAGGTCTGGGAACAAATTTGTTAAATCGAGCACTTGACCACGATGGGGAGCTGCAGCAAGTCTGGAGATTGAAGGTTACAGTGGGTATCCTGAGTGTGGGTTCTCCCCACTCCTTCCAGGCAAATGCTGGGATAGTACCTTATTTCAAGTCCTGGTGCACCTACCCATTTCTGACCCTAATAATAATACAGTTATACTCACTGCTACAGTCATCCCAGAAACACAGGTAAACAGACTAATTAATAATAATATCGTATGGCCTCGGGTGCTGGGTGCAAGCTTTGTTATTTGACACCCAAAGGGTAGCTTACATGTCGAATTTCGTTGTTCCTTGAAGCACTATGAAAGTCAAGGAGGTTAGATATCTAAGCTCCTTGACACTATAGCGCTTCCTAGTAGAGAAATGAGGAACTTTGTGTTGGCGGAAACTCCCGAGAGTTATTTTGCCATTATGAACACGGCCTGCTGAATTCAAATGGGTTCTTTGACATGCCAACATCGTATGACATGGTGTCGTAATTTTTGCCGCCTTTCAAAAATCACTTACTAACAAACTATTAATAATTTCCGTCCTTTAATAGTTTGTTAGTAATATATTCAATACGGACCTAAAAATGGAGAACAATGCTCTAAAATCACTTACCACGGCCAGGAGCGATCCTGCAAGCTTGGAGTTAGTAAACCGACACGTTGACCACTCTCCCACTGTGGCAAGCTAACAGACTAATTGAACACACCCAAGTACATGGGAATGATGGCTAAGGTGTCCTAAGCCACTCAAACAAATTAACAACATCGACAAGCTTTGAGATTATTGCCTCATCTTAATTGAAACAAGTAATTTTGATGAATAAGGGGTCACCATCTTCCGTCCCTTAAAACAACAATAACTAACTAACTTGTTGAATTCTTGGTAAATTTGACATTTCTCAGTTTCAGTACTGTACTTATGGCAGACATAGTTTGGAAAAGTGTTTAGCCAAGAAACTACAGTGAGTTTCCCTCATCAGTAGGCCATTGACTTATCACTCCCCGCTCGGCATAGCATCGTATAGCATGCAGTTCATGTACTGGTAATCTTGTATGGTTTTAGTTTCAACATTTTCGTAGCCCGCCATGCTGAGTGAGCTCTTCGATACCCTGGCTTCTTGTCCAAGTCGTCTTAGGGATTTTGTAGGCGTATGTTCTAATTTTTCTGCGATTTTATTTACTTTTTCCTTGTTAAGCACATGTTTTTTAACACTTCGCTTCTTATCGAGTAAAGAACCAGTTCCCGTCAATTTTTTCACGAGTTTCCCTACGGTCTCTCTATGAGGAGGGTGCACACCTGGAAAAATGTGTTATGAAATGTCTAACGACTTCTCTGCAAGACTCTGTTTTTACATAATTATCATACATAAATATCCTTTCCTCTACCGTGTACACATGTGGAGGCATTATGAGGATTATACCCCTAAGTAACACTTCACAACTCGAGAACAGTTGGAGCGAGATTAACATTTAATACACGTTCTAAGCACGGACCAGAACTGCGAAGTGCGCGCTGTGTAACGGGAAGTGATGAGTCTATGGGAGGCAAATAAGCTGGGCACGCCGGCCGGCTGGCTAGCTGATAAGAGAAACTCACTGTATTAAACTGTAGAAATACGGCCGAAGTCGTCGGATTTTATAAGAGCGTTTTAAAAATCCCTCAGTATGCCTTACTTCGGAGGGAAAGTAAAGCCAGCGGTCCCATGTCATAGATTTATGGCATATTAAAGATCCTTCCACTAATTACACCTGTGTGAAGCTAAATTGTATAGGTTAAGAATGTAAACAACACTCTTAGGTTCCTACGTTCGTTGCCAAGAGCCGACTGCGGTGACGTCTGGTAGCTGAGTTCTGAACTAGTAGTCGTTGATGGTGGCGTTTGGCAGCAAAAGTAGGAACTATTTGAAAAATTCAAAAGTCTGCAGTCCTTACTTGAATTAAAAAACGGATAACACACACTAATACAGTCATCACAATTAACACCAGTTATCAGACAGATTCTACACACATCCAAAGTACATGACCGCGTCGCCGCAGCCCCTAAACTTAAGAACCAACCAAACTGTAGAAAGGGCCTAGATATCCAGATATCCATTCCTATGAACTGATACATTGTCTATCGAACAATACAATGTCACCTGTTCAACTCAAGCATACTACATGAGATTTTGTTGTTGTTGCTTATTTTAGGGGCTGCGATATCGTGGTCATATAGTCCCATGTATTTGGATGTGTGATAACCTGTGTTATTTGTGATGGGTGTACTAGTGCGTAATTTGTAAATTGGGGATAGGATTGGGAAGAGGTAGCCGTGGCCTTACGTTATGAACCATCCCGGCATTTGTCTGGAGTGGAAGTGGGGAAACCACAGAAAACTACTTCCAGGATGGCTGAAGTGGGAATTGAACCCCCCTCTTCTCAGTTTTGTCTCACGAGGCTGAGTGTTCCCCGTTCCAGCCCTCACACCAGAATTAAAATTTCTTGGCATAGCTGGTAATCAAACCCAGACCTCTCAGGTGACAGCCAAGATGCTAACCGCTACACCACAAGGTGGTGTAATTAATGCAATATGTTAGCTTCATGATCTGAGGGCATAGTGGTCAAGCTGCTTGTCTTTCACCAAGTTTTATTTCTGGCTAATGCAAGTGAGACTAAGGTGAAATGTCACGTCTGCGGAATCTGATTCTTTATCAAAAAAAATTAGGAAGTCCTATGGCTTATGATCACAACATTAACAGTCACGTAAAACTAGAAGCTTGCTTCCTTTCCATGGTTTGATGCTTGATTATTGATATTGCAACTCTTCAGTCGGTCAACAGAATATAATCCTAATTATAGGAAAATGCAAAAAACAACCTGAAAGAAAGTAGTGTTAACAGCTTGAGGATAATAGGCTTTATTTCAATTAATTTCTATCTTGGAAGTGGTTTTCCATGGTTTCCCCGCTTCTACTTCAGGTAAATGCTGGGATGGTTACTAACTTAAGGCCACTGCTGCCTCCTTCCCAATCCTATCCCCAATTTACAAATCACACATTAGGGTGACCAACTCTCCCGTATTTCCCAGGATCTCCCGTATTTGACCCTATTTTTGCACGATCTCCTGGCTTCCGTATTTTCTGTCTCTTTGGGTGAATTTCTCCTGTATTTTTTCATCAAGTAAAATCCTTCAGTTTCAATCATTTAAATTTTGCGCAATGGTTGAAATTCATTTAAACGTTCAAGAGCAGACGTAATTGATTCTATATTGAATTAGAAAATTACAAAATATGTTTATATATTTACTTTATTTTTAATTTTTACAAACACTACATCGATTATCTCGTTTAGAAATGACCAACCAATGAGTTTAAATCTCCTTCTCTTTTATACCAATGAACGCGTACTTACTTCCTTTCTTTCGTTCTTTGTGTTGGTCAGCTGTTGGTGCTTTGGCGTGATTTGGTTTCAGTGGTTTTTGGATTTACTCTACATCACCTGTGAGCCGTATAGGGGCAAGCGTTTATTATACAATAATGGGCAGTGATGACGAAGCTAAAATGCTACCAAAAAAGAAAATGAAGTGGACAGATATTAGGAATAGGAGCAGTACAAAGCTGATCAAATCAGAACTAGCCCAGTCATTTGGTGCTCAGAAGTGCCTGTTTCAAAAAAAAAATAGGGTAGAAGGTTTCTCGACAGATTCTTATGTTTTTCGGTGTGCTGAATCCGAATCTGAAGTTTGCCAACAAAACAAATGACGGCTTCACTGTGAAAATCGCAAAAAATCCTAAAAATTTCGGACTTTTTTCACAAAATCGCTTATAAGATGAAAAATATGCAACCTAGTGAATTTCTCATTATTTACAAAATTAAAGTAGACAAAATTTCTTTCAAAATGCACTGGGCACTTTTAGTTTTTGAGTGCAGGGTATCACCGCTAGAGCGCGCTGAAAAAGAGCGGCGTTTTGGCACTTAGGCAAAAACGAGAGAAACTCAGCCCTAACTAGCCCCAGACACTTTCTATTCGTGTTTCCTCCATTAATACGCGTTTTATTCATGTTCTATGCTGGTAACATGATTGAAAGTTCGTTGGAAAAAAATTTGATAAATTAATATATTCAAGTTAAGTCCATCTGAACTTATCCACCTAATGGTAAAGTGTGAAAGTGATGAGGTGAGTAATGTAAAACAGTTTTTGTGATTTTTCACTCAACATCTCACCATGTCACACATATCTCACACATTCCTAATAGCCCAGTCAAATGGTAGTCTTGACCAAAAAAAATTAGGGTAGAAGGTTTCTCGACGGATTCTTGTGTTTATCGGTGAGCTGAATCTGAATCTGAAGTTTGCCAACAACAAAAATGACGGCTTCAAGTGAAAATAGCAGAAAAAACTAAAAATTTCGGACTATTTTCACAAAATCGCTTATAAGTTGAAAAGTATGCTTCCTAGTGAATTTCTCATTAGTTACAAAATTAAAGTAGCCAACATTTCCTTCAAAATTCACTGGTCACTTTTAATTTTTGAGTGCAGGGCACCGCCGCTAGAGCGCGCTGAAAAAGAGCAACTTTTTGGCACTTAGGCAAAAACGAGAGAAACTCAGCCCAACTAGCCCCAGACGCTTTCTTATCATGTTTCCTCCATGAATACGTGTTTTATTCATGCTCTATGGTGGTTACAAGATTACGAAGCCCTTGAAAAACATTGCCCACGGAGTGGTAGGAATTCATAAAGGACCGATCAAGCCGTTTTATTATTTATTTAAAAATTAAATTAAATGAATATAATGAAAAGGAATGTAATTGCAATTAACTATTATTACATTACAATTGATTTCAATTCTTTAATTGAGCTTCCTCCTTTTTGGCCTTGATGGAGCAGCCTCCGGTTACCGATCAGAAGGTCCCGGTTGATCGCTACCGGTCGGTAACTCCACTGGAAAAGGAATTGTACAAATTATTGTCCACAATACTTTCAGGTGTCGAGTTGGAAAACTGTTCGAAACCCAGTGAAATAGGGTGTATTACAAACAGGCAGTTTACCTTCTGCTGAAGTCTCCGCTATCGTCGTTGGTGATTCGACCGAGATGGAATCGTCAATCGTACGAATACATTAGAGGGTGAAGTAAGCAGACCGCATTGGAATAAGGTGGTGTACAAACATGCTATTTACCTTGTGCTGATGTATCCAGGATTGTAGGTGGTGACTCAACCGGAGAAGGGTCATCAGGGTCACCTTCATTGTCGATGTCGCATGAGTTTTCAAGGTTCAGACAGTTTCCCTCGCAGATGGTACAAAGCCTAGAGCAATATAGACTCACACGTCGACAACCGCAGGTTCTTCGAGAGTCGCCTTTGCATTTGCAAGAGACCTTGCAGAGAAGCTTGTCAGGAGCTGGTGCCTTAGCTGTTCTCGTGGGGGTGAGGCCGTTCCTCGATGACTTCCACCCCCACTGTTCTGGGTTGAGCTGATTGTCAGCCACTGCTGGATCTGGTGGTAAACTCGCAGAAAGTGCTCACGGGCTGCAGTTTCAGTGGGAGGGATCGAGGCCATGTTTCCGGTGACTTTATATGCTGTACTGAGGTACAGCTTGTACCTCAGTTCGTTTAGACGAGTGGTATGGTGGTCACCACCATATAAGGCCACTAGAAATTTTTCGCCAGCATTCACTAGCTCCTCGACTTGTGCTGTGGGTCCATGTAATGCTCATGGTAGTTTACAAGATCTGGGTTCTTCTTGAGGGTCTTCAAGAATTTCGTCTTACTCTGGTTGAACATGGCGGATGTGGAGTCACAACCACTGACACCGTGGAGGAATAAAATATGATGGCTCAGGGGCTCCTCTAGCGAGCTGCCAGGGCTATATAGCGTCAGTGGTACTTTTCCTTTTCCTGGTTTCAGGAAGAACACGTTAGGAGAAGTGCGGATGCCTATCATGATGACGAGAAGGTCAACATCTTCTCTCACCACTGCAACTGTGCCATGCGTGTAAGCTATGGATTGAGCCGTTCTTATGATCAGGGCATCAGCATCCTCAATGGCTTGTCGTGATTCAATCCCTGCCTCACTCAGAGGAGCTCTGTGAATCTACTCTTGTTCTTGTCGTTTGAAAGAAAGTTCAAGTTTGATCATCCAGAGGCTCCTCACAAATTGCACATTCACGACGCAACATTTTCGTCCCTCACATATTCACTAATATTAATATTAGTTCACTTGAAAACACTGAACGAACGGCAGAAATCCGAAGAAGAACGCTTAGCAGTCCCATGAGGAGGAGAGAGCAAACTAAACTAAATCCGAATGGCAGAGGAGTTGGCCGGAGGCATGTAGGGGGACCTGTCAAGGACAGATGTGTCGGCAAAAAAGGGACCCTTCCTATTGAGGGCTTGAGGGTGAACATTTCACACAAAGGGGAAACGACTCTGGTTTCACACTATCAATATATTAAATATATCTCTTTAGGAATGTGTGAGATATGTGTGACATGGTGAGATGTTGAGTGAAAATCACAAAAACTGTTTTACATTACTCACCTCATCACTTTCACACTTTACCATTAGGTGGATAAGTACAGATGACTTAACTTGAATATATTAATTTATCAATTTTTTTTCCAACAAACTTTCAGTCATGATACCACCATAGAACATGAATAAAACACGTATTAATGGAGGAAACACGATTAGAAAGTGTCTGGGGCTAGTTAGGGCTGAGTTTCTCTCGTTTTTGCCTAAGTGCCAAAACGTCGCTCTTTTTCAGCGCGCTCTAGCGGCGATACCCTGCACTCAAAAACTTAAAGTGCCCAGTGCATTTTGAAAGAAATCTTGTCTACTTTAATTTTGTAAATAATGAGAAATTCACTAGGTTGCATATTTTTTAACTTATAAGCGATTTTGTGAAAAAAATCCGAAATTTTTAGGATTTTTTGCGATTTTCACTGTGAAGCCGTCATTTTTTTTGTTGGCAAACTTCAGATTCGGATTCAGCACACCGAAAAACATAAGAATCCGTCGAGAAACCTTCTACCCTAATTTTTTTTGGTCAAAACTACCATATGACTGGGCTAAACTGCAAGTTGCCATGAACTTCACGTGTTCTTGCTCTGAATTTTTAGAATTTGCAATAAGTGATGGCAAACTATTGTCTGAAGCAAAATCTGTTACAAAATATGTTTATATACTTACGTTATTTTTTATTTTTACAAACACTACATTGCTTTTGTCTTTTTTTGTGAAATTTTGCCGTATTCTAAATCTCCCTTATTTTTGGTCAAGAATATAGAAATCTCCCTATTTTCTTCAAAAGTAGTTTGCACCCTATCACACAAATTCCATACACACACCCAAATACATGGGGCTATATGACAATGATGCTGCAGCATCTAAAATAAGCAACAACAAAATCTCATGTAGCACAGTATTTAGTGGACAAGCACAGACTATTTGGCTTTCTACACTTGTATGTTTCACTGCTTATTTGTGTTCACATTTGTAGATTGATTTTGGGGCTTGTTACTTCATGGTATTAAACATTTGACTTGAAATACCAAAACACATCAATATCTATCAACTTTGCAACACACGTGTGGACATTTACGTATTTCAGTGTTTATATTTCTATTCTTGGCACTTTAGGTATTTCTCAGCAGTATTAGCCAAACCTTCAGGGATTAGTTTGGAGGATGGAGGGTGACCATTTATGAGTGGATTTGTGATTTTTCAGCCTAGCAGCGTTGTAGATATTAATACATTTTCTTTTAAGTGGAGGGTTGTTGTTTGAGGACCATTTTTAGCCTATTGTCATTCATGAAAAAAATAGGCTTATGAGATCACCTTTTGTCCGTGCGTGCGTGTGTGTGTGTCCCCTAATAAAATCTAAACGGCCAAAGTGATTTCAATGAAACTCGGTTAGTGCATGCTACTACTGTACCTTGTTTGACCTCGACCGTGCCTTTCAAATTTTCATACGTTTCACCAATCCAACATGGCGTCCGTGCAATGTATTTCACTGGCATTCTATATCTCCGCAACAGTAACGGATATCACCTTGAAATTTTATACGGCGACAAAGGGTACTACTAGAAGTTCATCTATGTGACTTTCAGAAACCTGTTAAGTACAAAACAAACATGGCGGCCAAGCAAATTTGAAACATTTAAATAGACGTTTCTCGCGATTTAACCAACCGAGCACAGTGAAACTTGGTACAGCAAATGTTTATACACATTGTAATGCACTGACAATCCAATTTAGTTCAATTGTTTACATAACCTCATGGAGGTAGCTGTGCGAAATTTTAAAATTAAGTTTTTATTTCTTGTGTCCTAATCATGCGATCGAAGTGAACGTTTGAATAATGAACCTACGCAATAATCTTCATCTAATGGTTCATATCTCTATGGCCTACACATATAACAATCCAGCATGGTGACCATCCAAAATATTTAGATGGTTCTCAATATCTACAAATCTATTACAGCAATCAAACTGAAATTTTGTGTGTTGATAAAGGCTATTAACATAAGTTCACCTATGGATCATTCAATAACCTGGTGTGCACAAAACCAACATGGCGGCGAAGCGAAATTTATATATTTAAATGGATTTTTCTCGTAACTTTTCATCTGAGCGCTGTGAAACTTGGCATGGTATATCTTCATACAAGCCTTAATATACTGATGTCTGATTTAATGGAATTTTATGAGAACTTAAAAATGGTGGCTGTGCAATTTTTTAAAATCTCGTTTTCATTTCTACTGTCCTAAGTAAGACTAGTAGGATATATGAAAATAGGCTATTTAATTCTTTTCGGAACTACTTGTTATGCTGTATGATAGACATTGTGGTATTTAGTAGTGTCCTGTAGAGCTAATTTGTCTTGTAGATTTGAACTTTGGGATCTGAAGATGCTCGTTTGACGAGCGAAACTTCCTATGGTTTCTCCCTCTTTTGGTAATCTAAAACAAATATTTTTTAAAATCACGTTCAATTTTGTCAGATGTTTTTTTTTTGCATTTCCCAGTATTTGGGATTATATTGTGTTTACCGACTGAAACGTTGCAATATCAATCGTCAATAAGGCAACACTGAAAAATGGATTCAAAGCTATCTATGGTCTGATGCTTAAATATAACAAGTTTTGTATGATATGAGTTCTTTTGTCATATATTTTTGACTTATATTCAGATCATTTATAAATGGAATACAGTAGTTCTAATAATTGCCTCTTGAGGTTGTTAGTTTCATGAAATAAACTCAGAACCAGGCGCGGATTCAAGGGGGGGGGGGGGGGAGGGTCACAGGGGTCATGACCCCCCCCCCCCCCCCCAAACGGAGACCAAATTTTTTTGCAAACTCAAAAAACGAAAACACAATTACCAGACAAATAAATCTTAACGAATTTTAACTGAAAAACTGTTTTTTCATTTTATTCAATACTGAATTATCTTTATTCGAATTATTATGTTCTGTTACAACTGTACATATTTACAACTTCAAACCTCTTATATAAAAGACGATTATTTATACAACAAAATCAACTCGTCTACTTTGTTTAGCAAACCTTGTGATTACCGAATCGAAGTTTATAGTGATGTCACGATGAATGTGCAGCAATGAACGGATAGGAATTTAGGTCTTTTTTCGCATCAAAAATTTTTGCCGACGTCCAAACTGCAAGATTGGTTGACAATTGAGCTGTGACTTTCTCCCTTTGTCGGTACCAACTTGACTTGCCGAAACTGTAACTTACCTTGATACTTTTCTCGAAGCTCGATGTAAAAGTCGCAAAACACGCTGTTGCAATTTGTACGAATATTTTCGGTTCGCTAAACGCATCAAATTTCTTTCCATGAAGCTTGCAAAAAAATTGGTCTGGTTTTGTACGTTTGGTTATTTTGTGATTGCGTTTTTAGTGATACCATTTTTCTTAACAATTTCGATTCTCTGACACCACCCCCCCCCCCCCCCCCCCCGAAAGCCAAACTCTAGATCGATTCTCTGACCCCCCCCCAAACCAATCTCTAGATCCGCGCCTGCTCAGAACCTTCCATCAGGGTCGCCGAGAGGTTTTAAGGAACCCTATGCAATGTTTTCCTCGGGTGTCCCCTTGAAATACTTTTAATTATTACTATCCACTACTTGCTATACTGGAAAAGCATCTGGTGTAGAGTCGTAATTTAAAAATACACGAAAACATTATAGAATTTATTTTATAAAATATTTGCAAAGTGCACAAAATGGTTTTTGAATAATTTTAATACAGTTCATAGGTATAATGTACTATAATTTGGTGTTGAATCTGCTATTAAACTAATGCAGAGTTTTAAAATGCTACTTATTTTTCATTTACTAGTAATTGAAGTGAAAATAATATTCTTCTGGGGTAGCAACGAGGTACATTACGTGTTTTTTGTAATTTTAAGAATCGAGGAACTTCTTCTACAAAATGAATGGTTTCTGCAAATACTTTTGCACTATCATGTATGCCTCTGAAGTGTTTTTCTGCCTCATTTCTCTTGATAGTTAAACGTTTGGCAACATAAGATATCTTCTGTAGAGCTGTAGATAAATCGACATCGTTACTCTGAAAGACCTCGGACAGGGTGAAAGTTATAGCCAACAATTTACATAATATAAAAGTAGCTACAATATAATATTGTACATATATTCATCATACGATAGCTTGCCACGGTGGGTGAGTGGTTATCGTGTCGGTCTACCAACCCTAAGCTTGCAGGTTCGCTCCTGGCCGTGGTAAGTGATTTTTGAAAGGCGGCAAAAATCACGACACTCATGTCATACGATGTTGGCATGTTAAATAACCCATTTTAATTCAGTCGGGCATGTTCATAATGGCAAAATTAATCTCGGGATTTTCCGCCAAGTTCCTCATTTCTCTACTAGAAAGCGCTACAGTGTCAAGGAGCTTACATATCTAACCTCCTTGACTTTCATAGTGCTTCAAGGAACAACAAAATTCGACATGCAAGCTGCCCTCTGGGTGTCAAATAACAAAGCTTGCACCCGGCATCGGAGGCCATACGATATTATTATTATTATCATACAATAAATAAAGCTACAATAAACTAAAACTAATATGCACCACTAATTGGCCCTCATTGCTTACAGATCCCTATGCCCCTTGCCCCCCCTTCTCGGCAGCCCTGCCTTCCGTGATAATACCTGGGTAATTTGGTCTATCACCAGTTGAAGGCACCAATAAATAAATAAATAAATAAATAAATTGAAGGAGAAACCTTATGCCAGTTACACCCTGTTCAATGTACCTTCTAATGATTCAAGTTTGGCTGTTTTGGAGTAAACTGAATAATGTGTGGCGTGACCATACCTGTTCGCTCCATGTGGTAGACCCTAGGACGAGGGATGCTCCGATTGCTGTAAACTGACACTTGGTCCCAGTCTTTGTGTGTCGTGAAGCCACTAAGCGTAGCAAGGGACGAGAGTGGGCCACCTGGACTAGGAGTGGGACCTATGGCTGAACAACAGTTAACAGGCACAGCACCTCCTTTGGTACTGCTCCCCACCAGCCCTGCGGCCGTGTGCTGCTGGAGCGTGTGTAGCTTCCGTGAGCGTCGCCTGCTAGCTGCCACAAACACTATCACTGCGATCACCACCGTGCCGCAGATCGCTGCACTAGCTGCAATGGTTATCTTGTCCATATTACTGGCTGGTGAATTCACGGTGCGCACTTCTCGACACTGTCCGTATGGCACTGTTTCGGGTGTGACGTTCACATCCTCCAGAGAGATGACGCACACCACAATACACTCCTGAAATATGAAAAGATAGGTGTTAGAAATCATCACAGTCCTCACAACTTATCTTTAAGGGTTCAGTTTCTCCATAATATAATATTAATTTAAATTGTCGAGAAAACTGTCTGAGTGACAAAATAACTATTGCAATGGTTCTGAAATTACTTGAATCCATTGCAATGGTGTCGTTCAATTCACATTTCAAGTTCTCAAGTAAATCATTGACCATTACTTACGTGTGTGTGGTTTTTGTTTTTGGTTGTTGTATGCTAAACAACACGTTCGAGAAGTTCTGGCTAAAAATAAACACAAAGGAAACGAAACTCATGGTCGTTCGGAAGAAGAAGACCGAATTGAAAACAAACATTAAGTTAGGTTGTGCAAAAATAGATCAGGGGCCTGTTCCACGAATGAACTTTGCAACTTTTCACTTTTCACTTTGCACTTTTCAATTCTTGCTAAGTGCAAAGTCTTTCTGTTCCACAATGATCTATGTATTACTTTTCAATTTCTTTGCAAAGTGAAAAGTCTTTGCGTAGGAATGATCCGATCATGTTTATTCCTTGAACAAACTGTATAATACTCCATGATTTAATGCTTTATTTTTCATGGTGAACATGAGGAATTTAGTAACAGCTCTGCGAATAGTTGATTTTGATGTCCCATGCATTGCTGCTATGCCGTGTTGGGCACCATTTCCTAACCAATGTAAGCATTTCAGAATTTGTTCTTTTTCTGAAAGAGATCGACTTCCTTTTGTTGCAGGTTTCAATAAATGGCCAAATATTTCAAGAATATAGTCAGCTTGTTTTGGGGTAAACAGTCACGAAATTCTGTCGAAGTGAGGTTATGAAAATTTATCCAGTCTTTGTACGTCCTCATGTTGGATTCTTCATCACCATCCTCACTTGATGATAACAAAAGCTCTCGTCGTAACATTTTGATAACACTAAACCAAATTCTGCGCCGAGAAACTAGTGTAGAGACTTGTTCATTAAGAGCTGAAAAGGGAATCGTCTCTTTGCAAGATCTCTGAAAACTTTTCACTTGATTCCTTTGCACTTTGCATTTCTGCACCAATGGAGGAACATAACAGGCTTCAAAAGTGAAAAGATTCCTAACTTTTCACTTTTCACTTTGCAAGACAAATCTGACAAGTGATGGTGGAACAAAATCTGAACTGAAAAGTGCAAAGAGAAAAGTGAAAAGTTGCAAAGTTCATTCGTGGAACAGGCCCCCGGTTACAGAATTTTGTTATCTGGATAGTGTCATTACCAGTGACAATCAGTACCTTACAAAAGTCAAAAGAAGAATTGCTATGGCAAAGCAAGCATTTCAGAGCAGGAAAACTCTTTGGTTAAATAAGCACTTAGGGATTGAAACCAGGAATAAATTTGTTAAAACCTTTGTTTGGAGTGTGCTAACTTACGGATGCAATACCTGGACTTTGGGAAAACGAGAACAACGAAGACTAGAAGCTGCTGAAATGTGGTTCTGGAGAAGACTGACAGGGACGAGTTGGAGAGAAAAGAAGACACTAATGAACAAATCTTGGACGACGTTAAGGAGAAACGGACATTACTTTATTCATTAGAGCAGAGGAAAACTAAATCTCCTGGACACGTCTTATGGCATGACACCTTTCTCTGTATTGTCTTCGAAGGCTAGGTCCTAGGGAAGAAATCAAGAAGGAAGGAAGCTTCTAGTTTAACGTGACCGTTAATCTTGAGATCATGAGCCACGGGACCTCCGTTTTACGTGGAATCCGAACCACAGGACATGGCATTTCACTTCGAAAATCTCACATGCAGAAGAAATCAAGAGGAAGACCGCATCTCTAATACCTTAGAAACAAAATCATTCAGCTGTGTTTTGCTTCCTACGTCACGATGAAGAGAACTGCTGAAGATCTTGGGCTGTAGCTGCAGCGATAAGGCTTAGCCGTTAGATGATGATGATGTAAAATATAAGATTATTTTGTAAATTAAATTGGAATATTTGTGGGTGATGGTCACAACCAGGAAGAAAGAGATAGTCACAATGAGAATAGCAATTGATGGGTTACGACTGAGGAAAGTAGAGAATTTCAAGTATCTGGAAAGTATGATACAAGAAAATGGAAGAAACAATAGAAAATAAATGAACAGGTGAGACAAGCAGAATTATTCAGGAAGTGTGTTAGAAGCCTGATATGGAGCAAGGATGCCCCTCAAAACAGCAAGAGGGTTATATATCGGATGTACAACGCTCCAATTTTGATGTATGCCTCAGAAACCTGAGCTATGAAAGGAATATAGAGAAGCAAAATACAGGCCAATGAGATAGATGTCAGTTTGAACTTCTGTTATGAAGGTGTTAAGGCTAAACCACAGAGATGTGTCTGTGAAGCAATAAGAACTTAATAATGGTTATAATGCAAGTAGTGCAATATTTTGGCCTGATTTTAAGAAGTGTAGAGGGAAGTCTCCCCATATTAGCCATAGGTATTCCTTATTAATGAAGATGGAGTCCATTTGATAGGTTGGTTTAGAGGTTCAAAATAGGAGAAATACAGTACTACTCAGGAAAAGTTATTAAAAATAAGAAAATGATTTGTGTGCTTTTCTGTAGTTTAACTTATGATCTGATATACCGTAGCTGTGATTAAATAAACATTAAACATCATACCTGAGCTGGCACATTCTTGATTCGAAATTCCCGTTCACTTGCCTCCAGTGGGGGACCTTGTTTAAAAGTCTTGTCTCCAAACAGTCGATATACAACACGGAAACCTAAAATATTGGCTGTGTGGGAGTCCCACTGGATGATCACCGAGTTATCTTGCCGATATGCACTACGCACCAGAACTTCGTCGTCATGTTGCTGTTTGGTTGTGCTCCCTGAGGAAGGGAAACCGAGCACCAGGGGTGGTCGTTGTGGTGCTGTCCCGTGCCAGCGAGGGGGTGGCACTGTAGTCCGTGACACAATAACGCTCCCTCGACGTGTTGTCGTGGTAGGACGTGTTGTAGTGCTGGGTTTCTCTGTGGTTGTCGGTGTTGTAGTTGTGGTTGGTCTCGTAGTGATAGTGGTTGTGGTTGTTGTGGTCGTAGTAGTCCTCGGTGTTGTACGTCTTGTGGTCGTGGTAATCATAGTAGTGGTTGTCGGGGTGGTTGTAGTGGGTGTTGTGGTGCTAATGGTTGTTGGCTTAGCAGTTATCTCCAGCACAGGTTTCACAGGCTCAAATACTTCCTCATCGCTTATAGGTTTAAAAGGTTTCTTCTTCTCTTCTGATGCACTGGTCAGGCTCTCCAACTCATTCGTTGCACTGCATTGTAATTCTATTAACAAACAAGTACATTGCATTAATATTATAAGAAAATCAAAGGAAAGAGAGAAAAAAAACATGGGAGTTGCACTTTTACTGACTATTTTCCTTAGTTTCATTGACAGCAATGGTAAATACTCTTATTATTAGCTGTGGGAACCTCTTCAAGTGCACAGGGACTCTACAGTTCGGAATGTCTGCTACTGAATATGAAAAGGGAACTGAAGGAACTAGAAAGAAAAAAAGAAGAAATCTTGAGGAAGATCCTAGGGCCAGAAAAATGAAAAGATGGTACATGGAGGAAGAGGAGAATCGAAGGTATTTATACAGACAGGCAGAAGAGGTCACAGCAGGCATGGCTCTGCAGCATAGTGAAGGTAGGCTAAGTCCACGTGAACATCTTGAGAAAGATAACATCCTTCATTCAGTATATTAAATATCATTTCCAGTGGTGTGCTGCGGTAACTACAGTTGCCCCAGCTGTAATACTAATTATCGAACCCACAAAAGTATAATTTCTTATTATGCTGTACAGGCCTAACTCAAGTTAGTCATGATGCTGCCATTACTGAACATAATTGAAAGACAATTTATTAGTTATATAATGTGTATACTTGATTAAATTCACTTACACATTACGATGCAGAAGCGCGTTAATTTTGCAACATTGTAACATACTTGACATTATCTGGTTAGGTTATTTACGGTGGCGCCAAGTGTTTGCAGCGTTAGCTGGTAAAACTTGAACATTTGTGTCGTCACTCATTCCATTCAGACACATTTATCTCGCACACTAACACCTCTACCATCCCTTCCCCCCATAATGCTCTAAATTAGTGCAATGCACATGTGTCTACTCCACGGTTTGAAATGCAGCATAGTGGAAAAGCCACGCTACACAGCCTAGCTAGCTGGGTCCTAACAGTTGGTGGCGATAAATTAAGATCTTCTGTGCGCCCAATTTTGAATGTGTTTAGGTAGTCGCCACAAGAAATAATTTGATAAAAAGTACTTTCCCCTGCACTGCTGGGGTGGATGGGGTTGAATGCATACCACTGATAATCTGACTATTTATAAAACACGTTACTTTATTTATAGTAATTCAAAGGGTATTTTGTCTTGAGAAAATGTGTTAGTGTATGCTCTCCGTCTTCCTAAACTGAGCGCCAATCCACTGAACATTACCCAAGAGTGACACATGCTTCACAACAAAATCTCTTAACAGGGTTGACAAGTTGAAGCTGGCCTAGTTGACTAGCTTCAGAGTGCTCGGTCCTCGAAAGAGCATACAAGCAAACATGTGAGTCTTTGTCCATACTTGACGCATGCGTGTAGATTTTGGGCTGGCATGTTGAGACTCTGCCTGTCTTCTCAGATCTCTTTCGATAATTGCCGACTGATAACGACCCTGCCGCTCTCAAGTGTTGTCAACAATCATGTACCTACACGTGAAATGTTACATATTTTGTGATGTGTGTTTATAAGTGTTCTTTTGTCATTCGTGTTCTGTGAGTTTATAACACTGGTAAGTCTGTAATTACATAATTAGCCTACCCTGAGAATTTAAGCACAAGCTGCTGTTGGGTCATAGACACCATATTATGCAAAAAAGAAGGAAGCTTACATGACTGTTAATCTTTCAATCATTAGCGACGGGATCTCATTTTTACATGGAATCCGAACCACATTATATGGCATTTCACCTCAACAATCCCACATGCAAGAAGAGACCTATGCTTTATGGGCAGCTCACAAGAATGAGCAAGAGTCAACAAAGAAAATCTTTAACTAAATCACCAAGATAAAGATGATTAAAAAATGAATTGAGGAAATAAGCAAGGACATGAAGGAAGTTCGAATCAATTCAAAAGATACGAGTATCTGAAATACAGATATGTTTTGATCTTTGAATTCAAAATGTTCCAGGAAAAACAATGTACTGAACTGGAGTAAGGTCAAGAACACCCGGACAGAGGAAGGGTGGAGGAACAACAATGATGCAAGGAGAAGAAAATTAACCATTGTTTCCCATGGACACAATGGGCTAAAATCGAAGAAAGATGAGAATTAAAAAACTGCTCACTCCCAGTCAGCATCTTAGAAGCACACACTATTGAATTGAATTAACAACAGCAATTTTTAGCTTGATGAGTCTGGAAAGTACCGTCCTTAACTATACTCCCTGGATTTCGCCATACTCTCTTGGCTTAAATCCCTATGGCTATGATTTTATTCCTAAGATGGAGGAGCCATTTCATTGCATTCACCACTGAGCTGTTTCAGGTGTTTTCTGAAATAGAACGCTCTGTCTGGACCATCAGCACAAACAATGCTGTTACTAGTATAATAGTTATTAGTTCCCACATCAGTAGCAATGGGTTGTACACAATGCTGGTGACTACCGGTATATGAATGGACTGGAAAAAATTCACAGAGGAATACTTGGCTGTCACTGTTGAAGTTCCAACCATGGTTTTAAAAATGTATGATCTACAAGTCATTGCAAACTAACCTATTAGTGCATGCACACCTATAAATGTGCTCTGTATTTATAATACTAGACTGGTGAAGACATTTAAGGTGGGTCGTGAATTTAATGGATGAACTTCTACTGACTGAGTTGTGGTTATACTTCCTGTACCTTCTGGACGAATGCTGTAGAAGCCTCGATCCCTGAGATGTGGAGGAGAGCCACAGAACTGGGGGTCGCGCTCCCTGCTTGTGACTTGCAGGTCTCCATGGCGTATCCATTCTGTAATCCAACGTAGTCGACAGTCGCACTGCAGGTGCCGACCTCCTAAGCTTAAACCCCGCAGAGTAGTGTTGAGATGAGCCAGTGCTGACTCGGGTACTGTCGCCAAGTGGTTACCATCCAGTGCTAGGAGAGTCAGTGATGGTGTCCCAAAGAAAGCATCTTCTGGTAGCTCAGTTAGCAAGTTGTAGCCAATGTCAAGCACCTGCAATCAATCAAATTTTTAGCATCTTATTTCAATTTTTTCTCCTTATCATTATCTGGTTGTTAAATTGAAAAAATTAATAAAAATTATTTCTTGAAGGACAAGATAAAGAAAAGAAGTGCTTTTCTACCTATTTAACACTTGGTAAATTAATGCACCGGTATGTTAGTAAAATAACATGTTTTAGCTAATTTTTTTTGAAATTTTATTAATTTGTAGTCTGGGGGTTACAAATATTATAAATGATAGAAATAAATTTGTCGAATCAATACAATGTTTAAATCTGGCATTCAAGTTTAATATTTAAGTGTGGCCATATTTTGACCCAATTTTGGGTCATCGTCAGCAATCCAAACAGCAATGAAAATGGAAAACACTTGAAAACCAATACAGTATCTTAAGAAATAATAATAACTAGTCCTAAAATTTATAGTATTAAATAGAAATTATAAAATGGATATCTTTACAAAATTGGGAATTCATCATTGAAATTAATATTCACAAAGTATGCATCTTTCAAAATTAAATTGTAAGAAAGATATAAAATTTTTATGAACGGTATTATAATTATGAGGGAATATATTACTAATGATGATGTGGAAGTGCTGGTAAAATAGGTCTTGAAGAGCATAGTTGGTTATATAAGTGTCGAGATAAAGGTTTGCATGTTTTCTACCTTTATCTCTGCACTCTGGGAGCTGAACACGTTTTGCCAGCAGATACAACTGGGGATTGTGGCAGGCCGATGAGGCGACTGCTAAGTTGGGTCTAATTGAGGAAGGGCCAGGGAAGGGAATTTGGAAGAAAGTTGGCCATGGACCTGTTGCAAGGAACCATCTGGCATTTGCCTGGTGGTGAAAATGAGAAACCATGAAAATCATTTTCAGGAAGACTGAGGTGGGATTTGAACAGATGCTCTCCCGATGCCAGCAAGGTACAAGCTAGTGCATTAGCGCTCTTGGCCACTGTACCCAGTTTTTAAGTCTTTTATTGGCAGAAATCCAGGTTTAACGATAGTTACTTTTGGAACTTTGTAATTTTTGTTTAGTGATTTTATATGAAGCAGACTTGCCAACACGTGGGTGTTATTGAATATTGAGCTATATAGGCCTAAGCTTTAAGCATTACTGGTGGCATACAATGATTTGTTGAATTGTGGTTTGGCAGTGTAATCAACTCCATCTTTCACTACTGAATGCCAGTGCAACTTAAGGACAAACCTCTTTTCCCATTCATTACTGTCCGTCTCATGTGGTATATTGTTTGGAAGTGACTGATTCTGCTTGACGCATTTGCCCTTCTAGGTTTAAACTCACAGGATTTTAATTAGGATTTTGATGAATGTAATGTGGTTGGATACTTACCCGGAGCTCTGTAAGGCTGTTTATGGCTGCCTTGGGATACACATCCAGAAGGTTATTGAGCAAACTGAGGGAACTCAGTGTGTCCGTTACTCCCCGAAATGCATCTTCAGCAACACGGTCGATGAGATTTCTCTCAAGGTTGAGGGCTGTGAGCGAATCCAGCCCCATCATCAGGCGACTTCCACCGGGACCTGGTAACTCCTGTAGTCCATTCTGTGATAAATCAAGGAAGGCAAGTTTTTGCAGCCCTCGTATTGCCTCAGGCATGCGTTTCTGGTGTGTACCCTTCAAATTAAGATTCTTCAGGGAACCTTCTAGACCGTGAAAAGCATCGGGTGCTAAGGTCAAATTGTTGTCAGATAGTTTCAGTGTGGCGAGATTTCGAAGAGTTATAAATGCCTCGTCTGGAACTCTTATTATTCTGTTCCGTGACAAGTCCAACAGTGTGAGATTGGCCAAAGGTCGCAGAGCCTCAACTGGCACTTCCCCCAGTTCATTGTCCTGGAGATTAAGGTTCTTCAAACTATTCTCCTGGCCAATGAACGTACCTGGCATTACCGCTCTTATCCGACACCCGGACAGCTGTACATTGTGTAGACGAACATTCGTGAATGCCCCTTCTTCAAGTTTGAAGATTGTACTGTTATTGATATAGAGTAAGTCTACAGGAGTTGCTCTAGCATATCGATCCAGAGCATTGAGCAACAGAGGAAAGTCTACCATATCACACTGAACAGAGAGTTCTTGTCCTAGGTTGTAGGCACAGATACAAGAAGACTGTAGCTCTTTCAGGTCTCGCTGCCATGGACATTGCGCCTGTACACCGACATGGAGGAACAGCAGGATTGCTATGGCTGCTAACAACACCGCCCCATACGCCATGACAGTCTGCAACACAGAGAACAGAACATTGTTTACTTATAGGTCATAACCAGAAAAATTAAAGCAATGATGTCAGTAGGAAAATTTAAACAAACTGCCGTATGAAGAGAAGCAGATGGAATAGGGACTTGCCTCAGAGCTTATGGAAATAAGAGTAACAGGAATCCCTTGGAACCAACACCCTCCTTACTCACTAGTTATAAACAACTCCTAAGGTTGACATTTGTTGGGTGAAGACCTCATATATTGTACAACATGAATTCAGGGTCCTGAAATATGATTATATACAGTGTGGTCCACCCGCCCCTTATTATTTAGTTTTATGAAACCCAACTAACATCTCAATTCTCCCGATGGTCGATATTGCTCTGCGCTCGGACTGTGTGACAGCAATGTAATTGGGTCATGGGTCTAGCAAAGAAAAACCGACCTTAAACTTTTCCCCGCCAAATACTATGGCCCATTCTACTAACATATGACTCACTGCTCCTTGAAATAACACACATACATGTAATACGATCGAGTTAATAGCTTACGCCACGTGATCTACAATAGTAAAAGGTTAAATCAACACCATAAACCGTGATTGAAGACTTTGAGATGGACTTAAACGTTTGAGGTGGGACGGCTACGGTAACTTCAGCACGTTTAGCGTGCGGTATGTGCCATGTGATTGTGGCTGAGTGGTTTAAAGCCTGACCGTACGTAGTGGGCGCGAGCGGGTAGATTGCTGCTTCGAATCCAGTAGTAGGCATACCGGTACTTTTTTGAACGAAAGCCCACATTCAAATTTAGTCGGGATGTAACTACATTGCCACATGTATTGCCTTACGACTAATTTTTGTGAAGAGTACGTTGAATTTTGATGATTTATTAAGAAAATACGATCGAATTGGTACGATATGCCACGTGACCTGTAATGGCAGAATATTAAAAAACTGGCATGAATATTAACATAACATATCGAAGTGTTGCTCCGGAGGTCCGGGTTCGATTCCCAGCTCTGCCAAGAAATGTAATACATGTCTGAGGGCTGAAATTGGGTACACGTAGCCTCGTGAAGCAAATATGAGAAGAAGTGGGTTTGATTCCCACCTCAGCCACCCTAGAAATGGTTTTCCGTGGTTTCCCACTTTTACTCCGGCCAAATTCCGGGACGGATTCTATCTTAAGGCCACGGCCGCCTCCTACCCAATCCTTAATTGCAAATACACACATCATTACAAGCCCGCAATAACTCAGGTTATCAGACAATTCTACACACACACCCAAGTAAACCGGGCTATGTGACCGCGATGTTCTAGCCCCTCAAATTAAACAAAACAACATATCGAAGGATATTCTGATCGCCAGTGCTTGCATCAAAGTTTTTTTTGTGTATGGCTGTTAGTGCCGGGAGTGTCCGAGGACATGTTCGGCTCGCCAGTTTTGTAGCTGCTTCAAGGCGGACACCCAATGGGTGAGCTACACGTACCGTCACGTGTGGAGTGTTGTCTGGGGAGGAAAGTTTGAATGTAAGGACAAGGAGTTGGAAGGCAGCGGCTGTGGCCTTTAGTTAGGGACCAACCCTGGCATTTGCCTGGAAGGAAGATGGGAAACCACAGAAGACCATCTTCAAGGTTGCCGGCGGGGGAATTCGAACCTCCTCGCCTCCCGGATGTGAGCGACTGCCAGCAGTCATGCCGTAACGACCACGGCTAACTCACCCGGTTGCGTCGAAGTATACGTATTCCTTAGAAATTCCCAAGGTATTATTAGCATACTTTCGATTTTTGCAAAAAATGAAAGTAGTCTTATGAGATCTACACAGGGCCAAAACTTGTTTGTCTGTCTGTGTGTGTGTGACTGTGTCTCTGTGTGCGTGTGAGTGTGTGTACTCTGAATGTCTGCCCCCTCTATCAATTCGAACACGGTGAAACCGAATTGAACGAAATTTGGTACAGAGGTAGCACTAGCGTAGAACACCTCAGTGTCATGTTTTATATCGCCACCATCTTGACGGAAACGTAATGGTGGCCACCCAAATGTTCAAAGCTTAAATCAAATTAAGACTAACTTAATCATCCGATCTATACCAAATTTTGCAACAACATATACTTGTATGGTGAGCGTCGTTTGACTGAACAACAAGGTCATCAGCCCATTAGTTTGCTGATGACGGCCATGTATGTGTGCAAATCGATTCCCCCTATCTTTTCAAACACGGTGAAACCGAATGGAACGATGTTTGATACAGAGGTAGCACTAGCAAAGGCCACATCAGTGTCATGTTTTATATCGCCGCGATCTTGACAAAAACGGAATGGCGACCAGCCAAATGTTAAACGCTTAAATCAAATTACGACCAACCTAATCATTTGATCTCTACCAAATTTTTCAACAACGTACCTTTTTGTGGGAAGCATCTTTTGACTGAACTACAAGGTAAACAGCCCAATAGTTTGCAGATAGCGGCCATGTATGTGTGCAAATCGATTCCCAACATCAATTCAAACACGGTGAAACCGAATTGAATGAATTTTTTTACAGAGGTAGCACTAGCCAAGGGCACATCATATTCATGTATAATATCCGCATAGCACGTTGTATTTCAAGAAGCTACTACAACCAACATTCAATTATACTCTTTGAAACGGACAAAGAGTTATAACAATACCCATGCATTTAGGAGAAAATAGGCAATACGTTCTTTACCGAATATCTTGTTTTGTTATTAATTTTTTACAAAAAGTCATAGCATATCTTTAGGCCCGTATCACACGACACTCGCTGGCAAGGAAGCTGCTGTGATCGCTGGTTTCAAAATCCTGTATGATTCTGTTCTCTTCGTCAGTACACCTGCTTGTATGACCGAAGTGTATCACACGCTAGCATTTTGGACGCTAAGTTGTATGAAATAAAACAGAAGGGCTGTCGTTTGAGGGCATTATTTGCAGTTCTGTCGCCTTATTATCTTAAAGCGGTCGCGAAACTTGCTTTAAGTAAATTAGAAAACATGCCAGGTACCGGTACTGAATGAATGCATTCCAATCAATATTTAAGATCTAACTGTAATAATTGATTATTTTACCATACGCGTTAATAAGAAGCGCAATAAAAACCTCCAGAGTGTGTTGGAAATGTGTGCAAGTGTTATTGCGTCCGCCCGCTCTTTCGAAGATCCCGGGTTCAAAACTATCCAACGGCTGATATTTTAAGTTCTTAACTATTTTATTATACCCTCCATACCTCGTACAGCAAGATTTCAACTTGGTTTTGTTCACATTATCTACGAAGACGATATGGAAAGTTATTTTCTTGTCTCATTTAAATGGCTATTTTCCCTAAATACTGTTAAAAACCATGGATGGATACTATTCGTTATAATTATTATTTTTAGTCGATTTTACCCTCCAGGTTAGGTTTTCCCACGGACTCAACGAGGGATCCCATCATTACCGCCCCTATGGGCAATGTCCTGGAGCTTGAAACATCTCGTCTGTGGGATACAACTGGGGAGGTGGGCGGCCTGCAAAGCGAAAAGGGTCCTCTTGAGGGATGGGAAGGGAGGGGCAGATCGGGAGGGATAGGCAAGGAAGAGGGAAGGAGGCGGCCGTGGCCGTATGGTAGGTAACATCCCGGCATTTGCCCGAAGGCGAAGTGGGAAACCACGGAAAACCACTCTGAGGATGGCTGAGGTGGGAATCGAACCCCCTCTACTCATTTGGACCACCCGAGGCCGAGTAGACCCCGTCCAAGTCCTCATACCACTTTTCAAATTTCGTGGCAGTGCCGGGAATCGAACCCAGGACATCCGGGGTGGCAGCTAATCACGCTGACCACTACGCAAAGGAGGCGACTCTATTCGTGATAATTAGAATTTTAATAGTTCAATATTTATAATAATATGACACGTTCTGTAATTACTGCCTTGCTGCGAGGCTCAGCGGTAACGTTCTCGCTTGCTGTGCCCAAGGTTGTAGGTTCGTATCCTGGCGCAGTCAGCTGGCATTCGAGGGTGCGCAAATGCGGGGGAGCCGTGTCAGTAGATATACTGGCACGTTGAAGATCCCCTTCGGAACAAAATTCCGGCACCCCGGCGTATCTAAAAGCCAGAGCAGTTAAAAGGGACGTAAAACCAATAGTGTTATAATTATCTGTATTAACTGCATGTTTGAGGCAGATGACCTCGTAGTTCCGCCCCATAAAACCTCACTAACTATTATTGTAAGTGTATAGCAAGCGCTTTTCGTACAGACGCCGTTGAAAGAAATTATAGTTTCGGTCTGATGTATTTATTCGTGAGCCTACCCACATAACAAATCTATTTGTTATGTGGGTCCTCTGAGTGAGTCGGAGTTTTCCTTTAAACAAAGGTGGTCAAAATTTCGAACACTTGCTACGTTGAATATACAGGATACCTTGCTTTCGTTCTACAGATCATTATGTCGTCGTCCAATCTGGCTGCGTACCATCAGATAAGTACGGTGCTTTTTTTTACCCTCTAGGTTGGTGGTTCCCACGGACTCAGCGCGGGAACTCACTACTACCGGCTCTATGGGCAGTGTCCTGGAGCTTGGAACATCTGGTCGGGATGGATACAACTGGGGAGGTGTGATCAGCACTTCACCCAGGCGGCCTCACCTTTCAAAGCGAACAGGGGCCTCATGAGGGATGGGAAGGGAGCGAAGATTGGGATGGATAGGCAAGGAAGAGGGAAGGAGGCGGCCGTGGCCTTACAGTAGGTACCATCCCGGCATTTGCCCGAAGACGAAGTGGGAAACCACGGAAAACCACTTCGAGGATGGCTGAAGTGGGAATCGAACCCCCTCTACTCATGTGGACAACCCGAGGCTGAGTAGACCCCGTTCCAGTCCTCATACCACTTTTAAAATTTCGTGGCAGAACCGGGAATCGAACCCAGGACCACCGGGGCGGCAGCTAACCATGCTGACCGGTACGCTACGGAGGCGACTACGGTGCTTTTGAGGACCAAATAAAAAATCACTCGTTGGATCAGATAGATATGCGTCCATAATACATCCACAATAAACGACATTGAGCAAAAAAAAAAAGTACTAGTTCAAGGTTCGAACCTACTACAATGCGACTTCGTTGACGCTACTCTAGCAATTCTTGATTTGGCCACCATAGCTACCGAGAACCATGGCTTATTGCTGGCACTTATTGAATCTATTCGTAGACACTTCCTGTCCAAACGTAAGAAGGTGTTATTCGGAGCTCTGATCGTTTCAATCATGCATTATATTTGAGGTCATTGAAAGAACACTGCCACTATTGATTTCTACTATATTCGCGAGGATGTACTCAACGGTAAAGTTGTACAATGGACGTAAAGGAGCAGGTACTAATGTTTTTAGAATGACTGTGATATACGCGTTAGTTGGGTTGCCTTCCTCCAAAAAAAATAAGGGGATGGTGGACCACACTGTATATACATATATATAGCGAGAGATTGCTTTTAGAGTTATATGCATAGGGCTAAGAGGCCCCATTCGTTGCATGCAATCTGCTCTTTTACATTAAATAGTCTTTACAATACTGTACATTACATTAAATTATTGTATTTATTTTTATTTATTTAGCATATGGCTACATCACTAATTACAAATTATAATTACAGTTAGCTTTAAATTACAAACTAATATTTAGGCCACGAATGTAGTCTATACATCTCTCCGTCATCACCAGGAACTCTGTTGGATCACCAGGAAAAGTTCTCAGATATATACTACACTGGCGACCAGATAGATAATCACACATCAGAACATTACATTAAAGAACAATACTTAAACATAATCGTGTTGGAAGCCATTATTCAGTGTAAAAACGTTAAAATGTTTTTCAGTTGGTCAACACTATTGTACCCGAATTGCATTGGGTGTTATTCATGGTGTCCACAGGCAGGAAAAGTCAGGAATTTTGTTTTTGGTCAGGAAAAGTCAGGAAAAAGTGTGAAAAAACGGTGCGAGTCAGGAAAAAATGGCAAAAAGTATTAGGTCAGGAATTTTATATTAACCATACAGTATTTTGTGTTTTACAGCCATATTTTGATGTTACTAGTTAAACTAATCTCAGACACTCGTATCGCAAAGAAAGGTTCATGATGCAATCCTTAACATAAAGTACAGATTTCTCAAAATATGATTTTGTCAGTGTGGGGGGTGAGGGGGGGGCTAGAAAGCGCTATAAAAATGGTTTACAAGTTAAGAGAGAGAGTATGAAAGAACATGAAAAGGCAATTGCAGCTAAGAGAAAACTGACATCGGAGATTAAAAAACTACAAGATGAGAGGAAAAAATTAAGATTAAACATCTCAATATGAAGAAGAGGACATTAAAAGAAAAATTCCGCTGTTGGAAAAACACAAGAAAGAATTGTGAGATGCCTAAGCCAATTGATAGATGAAGATTAGAAAGGTTTTTTAAGACTGAAAAACAACTTATTTTATAGTATTAAGGTTGTGTGAATTCATTATAGTTTAGATTATTAACTACTTAGAATTATGTATTATTGCATTATAATTTACTTTATTTTGTGTTTTAAATGAATAAAGAGTCGAGCATTGGACAGGTATGGGGATGGTGAAGGCTGGAAATAAAAAAATAAATATATATAGGCCTATTTGTTTGCTCAATAAAGCTTTTTTCCGATGTTATGATGACTTCACGAGTCAGGAATTTTGTTGAAAAATGGTCAGGAAAAGTCAGGAAAATTGACATTGAAAATTCTGTGGACACCATGTTATTCCCTACACCTGATAAACATTACATGAGATTAATTCACTTGCAGCTCATATCGGATGGCCATTTTCGATCGTCAAGCGATCATCAGACACTCGTGTAATTTCTTTCAGGTTTAGGGAACAATTTGGCTACAATTGTGTTGACCGAGTGAAAATCATGAAAATGTCATTTATTCAGGCAACAATGAAAAGTGACTCCCGACACGATAACTGCTGTACTTGTCACTGGTTTAATTTTATCTGTTTTTCCATTGCTTTCTTTCAGACACCATATGTTTTAAACTAACCTATGATCACTTTCCATCACGTCGGGTTTCTTAAAGCCGCTTTGTTTTGAAAGGCTATATTTGGATATAAGCATACAGGCTCTTCATTGGTTATAGAGCTACACGGATTGGTGAAGTATTGGTGTTACATATCTACCATTTCAAGGAACTACTATTTGTCATGAGCAGCTGATCACCGTCACCTTCTGTTTCTCTTCATTTTATTCTATTCTTATTCCCTAAATTTTATGGTGCACCATATTAGGTTTTAAACACGTATATTATTACTGTGCTACGCTTTGTTTTTTTTGTTTTTTCAACAGCTGATGAAGGGGATAAAATATAATTAATCCACGAAACATGTACTGTAAACAAGTTCAATAATTAATTTTATCTGTATAGTATTGATTCAGGCAGATGTTCATTTCTTGTTAAAAACTGTACTTAAGGAAGTTAATATTTTTGGTTGGTTGGTTCCTCAGTTTAGGGGCTGCGACAACGCGGTCATGTAGCCCCGTGTACTTTGGGTGTGTGTAAAATCTGTTTGATAACCGGTGTTAATTATGACTGTATTAGTGTGTGTTATCTGTTTCTTAATTCAAGTAAGAACTGCAGACTTTGAATTTTTCAAGTAGTTCCTACTTTTGCCGCCAAACGCCACCGTCAACGACTACTAGTTCGGAACGTGGTTACCAGACGCCACAGCAGTCGGCTGCTGGCGGCGAACGTAGGAACCTATGAGCGTTTGTCAAATGTTTAACTATAATTTAGCTTCACACAGGTGTAATTAGTGGAAGGTTCTTTAACATGCCATAAATCTATGACATGGGACCGCCGGCTTTACTTCCCCTCTGAAGGAAGGCATACTGAGGGAGTTTTAACGCTCTTAAAAAATCCGACGACTTCGGCCGGGTTTGAACCCGCGATCTTGGGCATAGAAGCTCAGCATTTTACCAACTACGCCACCGAAGCCGCAGTGAAAAATCATTTAAATGTCATTTATTCAGGCAACAATGAAAAAATGACTCCCGACACGATAACTACTGTACTTATCATCATCTTCATTTCCCCTTTTCCAGCTGACACTGGGTGGGGGCAAATATGGTTCCTCTCCACTTTGTTCTGTCGTTCCACCATTCCTCTTCCGACACGGTGTGCTAAGGAAGTTAATATTTTTAGTAATACGGTATATCATAAATATTGGATTATTGGGAAGGGTGAAGAATTCCACTCTGAAGAATGTAGGTGGTAGTGGTGGTGATTTAATGGTGCTAAGGTCTAAGATTCCGGTGCTTCTGCGATTTTGGTACTCTGCGCTATTCCAGCTCTTGCGACTCACACGGGTCGATTCCTTCTGTAGCTATGTTTCTCTATACCAGTGGTTCCCAACCTTTGCTAGCTGACGCCCCACTTTTCAGATATGGGTGGTTATCGTGCCCCCACTTATGTAACCTCTTCGATAAAGTGACTTGGGGGATATAGACCTAATCTAATAACACTATGTAATTAAATAATTATTTCTGAAGACATATGAAGTACGCGCTTTTTATCTCTTACATACTAACTTCATTATGGTGTTTGAAGCCATTTTCAGTGTTGCCTTAGTATACGAATGTTTGATGCTTTTCAGTCGCCTTGAAGGTCAACACAAAGGGCTTCAAACAATCTTGTCTGTAAAGAACTTGTCTTCACAGAGTTCACAATTCTTATAGCGAGTTTTAGAGTGTTATTAAAATCATGGGGCAAGGTTTTGGTCGCCAAGGCCTGCCTGTGAATAATGGGTTCCCATTATGTTTGAATTTTTATCTTTGGCCAATTTTGCTCCTTACAACATAGCAAATTTCGTATTTCACATCCAACCTCGCGGCTCAGTGCTTTTGAACGATTGAATTGGCGCAATAATCACTCGGAGAATTTGAAAAAGTGTTTATTATACAAAATTGTAATATTCAAGTTTAAATAAAAAATCGGAAATCACTTCACGCCCCCTCTGATAAAGGCCCACGCCCCCCCTAGGGGGGCGCGACCCCCCAAGTTGGGAACCACTGCTCTATACACTCAGCGGTACAGTTTTACGTCTTGAATTCAGTGAGCATGAATTTCGTGGGAAGATATTATCCTCTATCTATCATGTTTGGCCGCTCAAGCAGTAACAGAACCCTGTCCCAATTTTAGAGGACGATTTGCATTGTCCCTGTGCGCGTGGTGCGGCTGACCTAGCGCAGCATTACAGTTAAACGGAACGAGTCCGTCTTGCGGTACGTAAACTCGTTTGTCTACTTCACTGCTAGGTACGGGCTATACATTCCTGCTTAATTGTGGAATCTGATTCCCCTTGCTCGGGTGTGAGACCGGCGCTACAGCATTAGGAGACTCAACACGCCATTTAGAAGATCATTAGCCTACTGATAGGCTTATACACAATGGCGGCTCGAGACCATATTATTGTACTCGTGTTCTTTATGACACCACACACTTAGTCAACTTCCTCCCACCCTCAAGCCGGCCACACACTGACCTGACCCCAACTCCCCATGGAAATACGCCTTGTGTTAATTCTGATGCCAATGACGTTCATTTATCTGTGCCATTATCTAAGGAAATACCGTACAATCCATAATAATGTTTCAAATCACATTGTTTAGATTTGGTGTTAATGGATTGCTTGAATATTAGGACTACGGTATTGGTTTATTTTCAGTGTAAAAAATAAAATAAAAATAAAATCGTGCCCTATCGTTAAATTTACAAAGCATGTTGCTGCAAAATATACTAATTCATAGAAAAATCGCAAGTTACTTGGCATACTGTAAGGTATGGTTATTACGTTAAAATGACACGGGTAGTTAGTCTGAAAGACTAGACTTTATATCATTTTAAATGCTAGCAGCCGAGTACCAAGAAGGCAGTGCACGAACCGTGTTTCAAGATTCTATTTTGTTCTTCACTGCCTACTTGATTGTTCTCGCACTGCCTTCTTGAAACTCTGTTCCCGGCTGGTACTCGGCTGCTACATCGTACTATGACGTCACACACCGTAGTGCATTCTCGGTACATTTCGCCCCGTCACCGTAACGTAACGTCAGACCCCAGATAAAGTCGACATAATCATTTAAAATGATAAAATAAAAATAATAAAAATAATATTGGACATTTGATATTAAATAAAATTATATAATACTGCATTTTGGCATAGGCTAGAGTAAAATGTGGCTTTTCACTGATATCTCAGTCCCATTCATGGCTGTGATTATATGGAAGCTGAGGTATGGGTGGTGCTTAGTAATGACATCCAGGGCACAGTCAATGCCTGTGGATGCTGTGAAAGGTTCTACTCATAGGGTTAGTACTGCTGTTCTGGCTCAGTGAGGAAAGCAATGACAAACTACCTCACTCCTCATCTTGCCTAGTAGTCTACGCCTCAATATAGCGCTGCCTTGGGTTTTTGTGGGTATCTACCCACATAACTTAACGGCGGTACTTTTTGAGGATCCAACCAGCCTTCGGGCTGACTACTTAACAGACAGAATACTGCATATCTTCATTGAAACGGAAAACACAACTATATAAATGAAGGAAAAATGCCATTGAGTTAAATGTTATTGATTTGTGAAAAAAATGTATTGCCTGGTCTAAAAATATATTTATCCTTTCAAAAAAATCTGACGTTAGGACTTGAGGGGCTTGGACGTCGGGGGCATTTCAGCCCTTTCAACCACTTCACGAGGCTAAGCATACCCCGCTCTAGCCCTCCAGCCGCGAATCAAACCCGAACCCTAGGGATGACAATCAATAAATCTATCCACTACACCACGAGTTGATCGTATTATGTTGAAATGATCTGTCATTGAAAAGGACGCTTGTAGTTTTACGTGTCGTTGATCGTTAATAAAACCTAGTAAATAATAACAAAAGAAAAACGTCATTTAAGAAGTGGTTCTCCATGGTCTCCCCACTTCTATTCCAGGCAAATGCCGGGATGGTTCCTAACTTAAGGCCACTGCCGCCTCCTTTCCAACTCTCGCCTTAATTACAAATATCCTACACACAGTCATAGACAAGACAATAACACAGGTTAACATACAAAATTATATATGCATACATACACATCTGAGTACACAGGGCTGAAATGTCCTCGACGTCTAAGCCCCTAAAGTCGTAAGGTCAGATTTTTTTTTGAAAGGATAAATTTAATTTTTTGGACCAGGCAATAAATATTTTTTCATAACTCAATAACGTTTAACTCATTGGTATTTTCCCTTCATTTATATAGTTGTATTTTTCGTTTCAATGAAGTTACAGTATTATTTAATTTTGTTTTATATCAAATATCCAAGATCATTTTTTTTTTTTATTTTTTTTAACGTAATAACCGTACCTTACTATATGCCAAGTAATTTGCGATTTTTCTATGAATTAATATGATATTTTGCAGCAACATGCTTTGTAAATTTAACGATAGCGCACGATTCTATTTTTATTTGTTTACATTGAAAATAAACCAATAGATTGTTAGGATTAGTTACAAACCTTCTAACTACAGCTCTTTGTTCCTTGTTTGCGAAAACCCTTTAATGGCGAAAGTGTAAAACGGCAACTTCTTTCCGCAAATCCTGCTTCTTTAGTCATGTTTTAATACACAATAACAAAAAGAAGAATGCAATGTATTTAAAAATAATAATTTTTGATCAATAGTTTGCGAGGATTATTGGAAATTTTCGAACTACGCTTCCACTAATTGCTCCTTGTTTGCTAAAATCAGTTGAAAGTGAATGATTAGCATGGAAGCTGAAACGCCTTGGCCCTCCCTGTATTCGCCCATGTTGGGAATCAAACCCGATCCGCCTTGGTGGTAGGCTGCGCTGTAATTACCTGGTAACTGAGGAATATGTACAGAGAGGTTGAAGAAGAGCGGTAATTAGCGCCAGGCTGTCTTACAAGTCTCGCTTTCAATACGATGCCCTCTTTTATAGACACATGCACAAGTTACAAATAAGTCATTTAATTTCTCTGTCCTCGATAATTAACCGCTTTGGTTGGTTTAATGAGGCGAAAGGAGTGGATGGTTTGTTTAAAGGGAAGGGAAGATAGAAGTGTCATCTCTTTTAGCTTACTCCAATAAATACAATACGGTAGTGTAGTTCATGTGTTAAAATTTAACCAAGCCTTGAATAGGTTATTACGTCATGTTCAATTATTATATATAAATTACAGCCAATGGCCATAGCTGGGTGTTTTTGATTGAACGCCCGAGGGCTCCCAACAAGTTCAATTTCAAGTAGTTCCAACTTTGGCTACCAGATGCTACTGTCACTACACCCAGTGGTGTACGGTACGTTGAAACTTGATAGGGCGTTTCTAACTAGCCAAATATAACCTACAAATTGTGCCATACACTAACAATTGCAGTGGTAGATTCTTTTACGTGCCATAAATCTGCTCTCCGGCTTTGCTTCTCCTCCGAAGGATGGTTGGTTGGTCAGTTCCTCAATTTAGGGGCTGCAACAACGCGGTCATGTAGCCCCGTGTACTTAAGGTGTGTGTAGAATCTGTCTGATAACCCGTGTTAATTGTGTTAATTGTGATGGCCGTATTAGAGTGTGTTATCTGTAATTCAGGTTAGGCCTGCAGACGATCAATTTCAAGTATAAGGTGCGTTCAAAAAGTAACGAGCCGGAGGCTGGAATGCGCAAACCGGTGACGACATCGGCTAATCGTGGCGTGTATAACGAGGTGTGGTTCCGACCAGAGCGTGCAAGGTCACAGCCCGTCGCTAGAGGGCACGCGTGCACGTCACGTGACGATAGAAAGCGAGCAGCAGCATGCATCAATCGTCCAACCAAGACCAAGATAGTAGGCCATTCGACATGCTTCCTGGTGTGGTTGAAGACTGTGGGGCACCCATTGGGCACACACTTTGCGCAAGTGCAGTCGTTCCTTCATGGTGTGCACACTTTCGACGCTCAATCCGACCACGGCGGCTATGGCGTTCACAGTCACTCGGCGGTCCTGGGTAATGAGTGCATCAACCAGCTGGATGTTGTCATCGGTAATGCAGGGGGGGGGGGGGGGGGGGGGGGGGGGCAGACCGGGCATCACCGGCTAACGACACCCGTCCTTCCCTGAAGGGCTTGTCCCACGCCTTGACCCTTCCAAGGGACATGCAGTGTTCGCCGTACACTTGTGACATTCGGCAATGAATGTCCGTTCCCCCTACTCCTTTCGCTGCCAGAAACCGAACAACACCTCACTGCTCTTTGTTTGACGCCTCCATGTCACTGTTTGCAATGCGACTGGCAGCGTTGGACGATTGATGCATGCTGCTGCTCGCTTTGTATCATCACGTGACGTGCACGCGTGCCCTCTAGTGACGGGCTGTGACCTTCCACGCTCTGGTAGGAACCACACCTCGTTACACACGCCACGATTAGCCGATGTCGTCACCGGTTTGCGCATTACAGCCTCCGGCTCGTTACTTTTTGAACGCACCTTATAGTTCCTACTTTTGCTACCAAATGCTACCGTCAAGGACACCCGGCTGTGAACTTGGTTACTAGATGCCACCGCAACCAGCAATCTGCAGGCCGAAAGGCTGGGCAGTGGTCGCTTGGTAGGCCAGGGTCCTTTAAGGGCTATGGTGAGGGCTGGAATGGGGTACACTCAGCCTCGTGAGGCAAAACTGAGTAACTGTCTGACAGTGAGGCAGCACCCCGGCCATGGAGACCGAGGGGACCCGACGCGCTGACCTCGTGCCACCCCTCAATCTATAGGCCGAATGGCTGGGCAGTGGTCGCTTGGTAGGCCAGGGTCCTTTAAGGGCTTGGAATGGGGTACACTCAGCCTCGTGAGGCAAAACTGAGAAGAGGAGGGTTCGATTTCCATCTCAGCCATCCTGGAAGAAGTTTTCTGTGGTTTTCAACTTCTGCTCCAGGTAATTGCTAGGATAGTTCTTAGCATAAGGCCATGTCACCCCCTTCCCAATCCTCACCTGAATTTCAAATACACAACTAATACAACCATCACAATCAGACAAAAAAAAAACACACACACAACTACACGGGGCTAAATGACCACGATGTCCAAGCCCCTCAAATGAAACAACATGGTTTTGTTTGTGGTCTGGATTAATAATTTTGGTTACCATCAATAATTAAAGCCGGCCCCGTGGTGTTGGGGAGGCGCGCCTGCCTCTCACCCGGAGGCCCCGGGTTCGATCCCCGGCTCCGTCAGGGATTTTAAAACTGACGTGAGGGTTTGAACGGGGTGCACTCAGCCTCGTGAGGACAATTGAGTAGCTGTCTAACAGTGAGACAGCGCCCCGATCACGAATACCAAGATTTACGGCCGAGGGGACCCGACGCGCTGATCTCGTGTCACCCCAATATCTGCAGGCCAAATGGCTGGGCAGTGGTCGCTTGGTCGGCCTTAGCCCGTCACGGGCTGTATAGTGCCAGGGGTTGACTTTTTTTTTAAATCAATAATTAAAGTTGCTTATTTGATACTCTTTTCTGCTGCTACAGTACAGCTATCAAGTTGTATTCTTTTATTTACACAGGTATTTACAAATGTATTTGAAACCTATCCGCAAAAAATAATTAAAATAACTAACTCTGGTATTATATTTAAATTAAAACTGTCTTTATGTTAATGCACATGGTCTGTGCGGTGCTTGTCAGTGAGGGGATGTGGTGTCTGAACGGGAATTCCCTATTTACAGCCATTAAACTGTTACCTCCGACATTATTAATTAATTATTAATGTTTAATAATTACATGCTCATCTGATATTGGGTCGATATGTTCTCGCAATAAAGTGACTAGCACCTCCGACGCTTGTGCGTAACCTGTCCAGATTAATAACTTCAAGTGAAAATGGTTTTCCAGAGAAGCCCGTGGTGTTAAATGGCGCACCATGACCGCGATGGGGAGGTGCAGCTAGTCCGGAGATAGGAAGTTCGAATCCTGGCACTGTCGGTGATTACCCTGTGTGTGGTTTTCCCGCGTATTTTTCCACACTCCCTCCAGATAAATGCCCAGATAGTACCTTATTTCAAGTTCCGGAACACTTACCTCATCCCTGATCCTATAATTAGAGCCCTGCGCGGATAAACAAAACCTTACCCGCATCCGCACTGCTGTTTTCCGCATTCGCTCCACTGTTATCCGCATCCGCCCCGCAACCGCCGATTTTTATCCGCATCCGCACTTTTATCCGAATCTACTGGCATTACAATGATATTTTTAATTAGATAAGGTATTAAAGAAACTCATTTAGACGTTTGAGGAGGAAGTCGTTCCCTTAGCCTTTGGTTGTCATGTGCTATGTTTAAAAATGAAAGTTGTACAGCCATTTAGTGACATAATTTGAATGAGATTAGCGTAAATCATCATCTTACATTTGTCATGAAAAAAAAAAAAAAAAAAAAAAAAAAAAAAAAAAAAAACGGAAAAATATATGTCATAAACATCCGGGTCCTAGTAATGATATTCTAAAAATTATCCGCAAATTTACTCCAAACATTATCCGCTATCCGCACAGCCATGCAAACTATATCCGCATGGCGAAAAATGTTGCGGATATACGCGGGTTTATCCACGGTTGATTTGAAAGGAAAACTGATTTTATTGTACCACATTTAAGAATAAGTTCCCCATTTCATTTACCATTAATAAGTGTGAAAGATAGCCTCCCTGGCTTAGGCGGCAGCACGCCGGCCTCTCACCGCTGGGTCCGTGGTTCAAATCCCGGCCACTCCATGTGAGATCTGTGCAGGACAAAACGGAGGCAGACAGGTTTTTCTCCGGGTACTCCGGTTTTCCCTGTCAAAATTTCATTCCAGCAACACTCTCCACTATCATTTCATTTCATCTGTCATTCATTTAATCATTGCCCCAGAGGAGTGCGTCAGGCCTCGGCAGCCGGCACAGTCCATATCCTCGCCGCTAGATGGGGGCTTCATTCATTCCATTCCTGACCCGGTCGGAGACTGGAAGCAGGCTGTGGATTTTCTTTTCAAGTGTGAAAGATACTGTCACTCAGGTGGCGGCCATCCGTTTGAATACAGGTTTCAAGTTGTCGCGAGAAATTATTCATAACTCTGCGGAACTCCGCTTGGTCAATAGCACGCACCTCTTCTGTAATGGCATCTTTCAGTGCCATTATTGTACGGGGTTAGTGGGCATAGGCACGTTCCTTTAGGCACCCCCACAGGAAAAAATAGCAACAGGATAAGGCAGGGGATCTTGGCGACCCAGGGATTCAAACCGATGGCCGCCACCTGAGTGACATTATCTTTCACACCTAAAAATGGTAAATGAAATGGTGGAACGTATTCTTAAATGTGGTAACAATAAAATCAGTTTTCTTTGCAAATCAACCGAGTACTGTTCATTTCAAAAACATCCGTTTCCTATGTGTCACCCTGGTGTACACTTACACACACTACTACAGTCACTACCGAAACATAGGTTTTGAGACAAGTTGAACTTCGCCTTCTCTGGATTTTACAGTTGCCTTCTGCGTTGCCCCTGTTGTCTTTAAATTAAATCGCCGAATTTCACCGTCTATAAAACCTTGATGTTGTTGTTAATTTATTTGAGGGACTTGGGACATCTTGGTCATCAGGCCCGTGTAGTTTGGACTGTGTTGAACTTGTTTTATAATCTGTATTTATATGATGGCTGTAGTAGTGTGTGTAACTGTATTAAGGACAGGGGTAGGGTAGGTGCCCCGGGACTTGAGGTGAGGTACAGTACTGTTCTGGCATTGGCTGGATGGAGTGTGGAAAAACCACATTCAGGATAGCCGCAGTCAGTGCTGGGATTCGAACCTGTGATCTCCGGACTTGCTGCAGCTGCCATCGTAGCCGTGGTGCACGATTTAAGGAGCACGGCTACGCCACGGGACTTCTATAAAACTACATTTAAATAGGCAGGTTGACCTAGTTCGGCATGAATTAATAGTCTACACTTCGTGAAGTTCCGACTATTCCTGCTTAAGCTCCGAAAATATAGTTCCAATATCCTTATGATTAGTCGAAAAAAGTCATTGTTGCGGTATTATTATTAGTGAATAACTCGCCGAAATAAGTTATCCTTGTACAATGAAAGTAGATTTTGAATCGGAGTGTTAGTGAAACGGGTTTGTACAGTATGTGTTAATGGTAGCAATTATTATTAATATTTTTTTTTCATCGTTTATCCACCCAGCTCGACTTCACCCACGGACTCGGCGAGGGATCATTCCTCTACCGTCGCAAGGACGATGTATGCGAGCTGAACACACTTTGTCTGCAGATATAACTGGGGATGGTGACAGGCCGATCATCCAGGTGACCGCTAACTTGGATGTAAAAGATTTTGGAAGGAAGTCGGCCTATTGAACTGTTAAAAGGAACCGTCCTGGTATTTGCCTGGTGGTGAAAATGGGAAATACGAAAACCGTTTTCAGGACGGCCTAGGTGGGATTCGAACCCATGCTCTCCTGATGCCAGGGAGGCAGCGCGTTCGCACTCTCGGCCACCATGGCCGGTGGTGGCATTTCAAATGTTGAGCATTAGATGTTGTTAATTGTGGATTGGTGGGGTTGGGAAGATACCTTTATCTCTGAAACTTGATCTTACAGTTCACTGAGTTCCGTTACGAGTGTGTGTGTGAAGGTTGAACGACCGCCAGTCCACCTCACAGCTGTGATGTCTGTAACGCTGTCCCACTGATACCCACACCTTCATTTGCTCAAAGATGATGATGGTGATGATAATTGTTCTTTTAAGGGGCCTAACATCTGAGTTATCAGCCCCTAATGGTTTTGGTGAAAGTGAAAAATGTGTGAAATATGGAATTCAAACTATACCTAAAACTAACTACAGACTTGGAACTAAAACTAATTACACACCAGAAAGAACAAATGGAAAACGAACAATGGAATACGTAACATCAAAGACAGGGAGAAAGGAAATGCCTTCAACCCTCGAAGATGTGAATTGAAGGACTTGGAAGGAAGGAAGGAAGGAAGGAAGGAAGGAAGGAAGGAAGGAGAGTCATGAAAGGCAGATAGGAAAGGGAACGAGGGCCTGGGCAGAAGACAGGAGATATCATGAAAATTAAAACAAGACGTCTGACCCCCACGAAGAATGAGGGTTCAGGAAAGATGATACAAGGGCCAAATAAGGTTGGAAATTGAGTGTCACCCTAGGCTTCGGATACCCTAATACCGTCGGGGACAGAAGAGAACAAGAGTTGACCAAGGGAAATCGACAGGAAAGATGACTGAGAGGAGCCCAACACATGTAAGTGGAAGCTATACTGGACTCAGCTGGGGACCCGTGGTCGCCAACTCACGTCCCACTAGTTGTGGGCCCCTGGGGAATTTGCCTAAAGAGAGGACAGTGGCGTATTTATTGGGGTCTAGCAGTCTGAACCCCCACCTCCTTTCCTGCCGAAATTACCAACTCAGGAAAATGTTACTCAACCTAACATTTTTAATTTTGTCATCTTAAATTAGAGGGTAGTATTGATACTACTTTGTTGTTGTTGATTGTTTTTTGGGCTTTCGACATCGTGATCATGTAGCCCCGTGCACTTGGGTGAGTTTTGGAATTTTGTCTGATAACAAGTGTTATTGTGATGGCTGTGTTAGTGTGTGTGTTTGTAATTCCGATGAGTTTTGGGAAGGAAGCGGCCGTGACCGTACGTTAGGAACTAACCCGGCATTCGCATGGAGTAGAAGTGGGAAATCACGGAAAACCACTTCCAGGATGCCTGTGGTGGGAATCGAACCCACTTCTTCTCAGTTTTGTCTCACGAGGCTGAATTGATCCCGTTATTGTTACTACTCAAGCTGCGCAGTCACGCGTGTTAAGTTATCACCACGACTGCTTTGAGGAGCTGGACGTCCGGAGATTGGAGGTTCGAATACCGGTGTCGGCAGCTGATACCCTGAGTATGGTTTTTCCACACTTACTCCAGGTAAATGACGAATAGTATTTTATTTCAAGTCCCTAGATATTTATAATTACACACATTACTACTGTCACTACAATAACATGAAAAATGAAAATCCACAGCCTGCTACAATAACATATGTTATTTAAATCCTGAATCAACTAAGTAAACAAGGCTGATGACCACGGTGTCTGTATTCAAAAGAAACACCAATTCTTGATGTACTCGTACTATTTTTTTAAAGCTAGATATCACAGTGATTTTGGTATTTCTCTGCTGTCCAGACTAAAGACCGAGATTGTTATTTCAATTATCAGTTCGGAACATCGTGGCTATCAACTCCATGGACATGGCTCTGTGTTAAATCTGATTCCTAACCTGTGGTGTTTCGGTATCTACTTGCGTATGTGTAGTTCAGCAACGGCTCATCCAATTGCGGCATTGGATTCAACGCTTGTACAGTATGTTACGAGCCATGTTGAAGTTAAATATAATATTGGGTGAGGTTACTTAGTGCTATGCTTTATAGTAATGCAAGTCCAATACCGTATACACTTCTCAACAAAAGTTTGGAATGTACATATTTTACTACAATTCAAACCTGAATGTCTGTATGCAGCAGAAACACTAGACATGATTGGGAAGGGTGGCGTCGAAGACATCCGGAAGAGGGAAAGGAAAATGCTCCGAAAAACCCTAGGCCCAAATATCAAGGGTGGAGAGAGGAGACTCAAACCTAACAAAGAACTATGCCTGAAGACAGAAGGAGTCGTAGCCCTAATGAGAGAAAGGAGAATACAGTTTTATGGACACTTGGTGAGGATGAACAGTAGGATGGAACGAAAAAATATTATTTTCAATTTCAATACGTAATAGTGATAAAAAGTTGCCTTTTTGATATTATTATATCAATTGTAAAGTTTGAACACGATTGGAGTAGGGTATGAGGTGCCGCAAAGGGTTAGAAATTCTGATTTTTTAGTGAAATTTACGAAATTTCAATACATTTGGATCGGCGAAAAATATTGTTGTATTTATCAATTTCTGCTTAAAAATGGCAGTTTTAGGTGACTAAGATGCACTAACAAACAGAACTGGGGTTTAAGACAGGGTTGCAGCAGCCATAGCAAGTGCTGTTCTTAAAGATGAGGGAATGATTTCTGAGGAGAATAAAACTAACATCATTGACAGGATGAAAATTTGAAGAGCTAGAGCCAGTAATCGAGAAAAAGCAATTGCAACCAGTGTCAACAATCAAGTTGGAGAGAACAAAGGGTTGTTTCTTGATGGCAGAAAGGATAAGACAATTATAAAAGAGAAAAAAGGGAACAAATTTTACAGAAAGACTGTCGTTGAAGAACACGTTTCGTTAGTTGGAGAGCCTGGTTCTCTTTTTCTGGCGCACGTTGCTCCTGTCTCCGGTACAGGTGAAGGCATCAAAGATAGTATTATTGAGTATTTCAATAGTAACTGTGATTTGAACTTGAACAGTGTAACTGCAATTGGATGTGATGGCACTGCTACAAACACTGGAGCTTATAATGGTGTTATCGCTCTATTAGAAAAGAACATTCATAAGTCGTTGCAGTGGCTAATATGTTTATTTCATTGGAACGAGTTGCCGCTGCGCCACCTGTTTTGTGCATTGGATGAAAATACAAAAGGACCTAATGAGTTCGGAGGAGTATTATGCAAACCACTTGAAAAATGTTATGAGCTTCCAGTAGTTACGTACTCACCGATTCAGGACAACCTTTCAGACCTCCAAATGAAACAAGATCTAAGTACCGATCAAAAGTATTTACTTGAAATGTGTAAATCAATCTCAAGTGGAATCTGCCTCACTGATCTAGCCATGAAGAAACAGGAACGTTGGCATATTCACGATGGCTGACGTTGGTCAGTCGCATTCTCCGGTTATATGTTGGAACAGAGAACCCTACAGAAACCCTGAAAACCTTACCAGAGTATGTAGTTAAGGTGTATGCTCCCATTTGGTTTCACATTAAGCTGAAGCCCTTTTGTGTAAATGGAGCCAAACACTTATGGAGACTGATTTCGTTTTCACGTTACCTTTGCAACGAACATCTCAATGTAATCGAGCCGGTTATTCAAAGAATTGGATACTACGCTCACCCTGAAAACATGCTTGTCTTTATGTTAAGTGATGAGAGAAAACACATAAGAGAGTTAAGCGTCCGACGACTTTTGAAGGCAAGGTCAGAACAGAGAATGAGGTACGAAAGTTTGTGATACCTGAACTAAATTTCAAAGCTGAAGATTACATCGACATTATCAATTGGGCATATGTAACAATCACGGAACCACCGATGACAAAGCACGTAAATGACGAGGACTTAGCCAAGTACATAAGTGAAGCAAGAGAAGATGGCCTGATGCATTCTATTGATTTTCCACGTTTTCCCTGTCATACACAAGCGGTGGAAAGAGTAATCAAGCTTGTAACAGAATCTTTACTCTGTGTTTATGGTCTAGAAGAAAGAAATGGATTTGTCAAAGCCAGAATTGCTTCACACAAGATGATGCCAAAATTTGAAACAAAGAAACACTTTACCTAAAATGTATTTGAGAACATTGAATATTGATTTAGCTTTGTTATAATGTTTTATTTGTCTATTATTTGCATTTTATGAATAAATGTGTGTTCTTATCTCAATGGTTATGACTTTATTGCTTAGGTTAAGTACCTTTTCTACTCTCTGATTTGGTTCAATATTTTCACTGTATTATAAAAATGAAAAGAGACATTCTAAGTATCTTAAATAAGTTTTAGTCAAAGAAAAATCATTACAATATCAAATCTACCCCTATCTTACTATGACAAAGCCAAAAAAGTACATTTTTGTTAAGAAAAACATTTATTTATTCATGTTTTAATACATACTAAGTGGGCCGATGAAATGATGATGGACAACAAATTTTAATATTTGCACTATTTGAGGCGTAGTTTTAATGAAATTGAAATAATAAAAATAAAAAACATCAATAAACTAAAAAATAAAATTCTAGAAAATTTTAAAATTTAAAGACAAAACATTATGTTCAAGGCTTTTGCGGCACCTCAAGATGTGGTTCTATCATAATAAAACTTTGTAGAATAACTTCTCACATAAAAAGGCAAACTTTAATCACTATTAGAATGGGTAATACAGAAAACTATTTTTTGCCCTATACCAACGTTCCACCCTAATGAACAGTGCCAGATTGACGAAGAGAATTTTTGAATTCTTCAGGAAGAAGAAGATGGAGCCGAAATGGTTTCGGGAAGTGAGATTGAACGTGGATCGGATGGGGGTGAAAGAAGAAAACATAATGGACAGAGAGTGATTTAGACGACTGGTTAAGGAGTTTACAGGGTTCCAGGAGACAGGGGAGTTGTCAGTGAGGAAAGGAAGATCTTCCACGGAGGAACAGAAGAAGGAAGTGGGAGGGAGGATGAAGAGATATTGGAAGAGAGTGAAGACAAAAAATAATGTAAAAACTGTCAAACGTAGTCCATAGTTGGCCGTAACGAATAGATATATATATTTTACAATGACTTATTAACAAGCTAAACATAGTCCTTCTGAAAACAGTAACAATCGTGGTAACAATGAAACGGTACAAAAACAAAGCGAACTTGCTTCTAGATGACCCTTTTGAAAACAAAAACAATGAAAATCTGTATCTCTTGATGATCAGTATCAGCCTTTAGTAGTCCTCCCCTCACACGGAAGAGGCATGCTCTGAATGAGACCATCAAGTTTATCTTGAGGTAAGATGTCCCACTCCTCTATGGCAGCGTCAGCGATGGTGGTAGTCCAAATTTTTGTTGAGCAGTGTACCTTGCCTGTGGAGGACCGCTGTAAACAATAGCATCGTTGAACCTCCTGCCCTATTCGGATGAGCCATCGCTGGTTATTGTGACTAGGATTGGGGTGGAAGCGGCCATGACTTTTAGAAAGACACAATTCTGAATTTATCTGGAACTGGAAATCAGGATTTTATGAATGGGCCATGGCTAGATTCGAGACCTAGTAATAGTTGCCACACCTCCTAAGTTTTCGCCGTGCTTTTTGTTTTTGGAGGGCATAGTCCGTTTGTGGGTGGCATTGTGTATTCGGTGGTGTTTTGTAGAGCTATTTTTGTTTTGTATATTTGGATCTGATGATGCTCGCTTGACGAGCGAAACATGTCATCCTATAGTTTCCTCCCTCTTCTGTAGTCCATTTCAGTTTATTTTTTCGTATGTCCCAGTAATTGGGATTGTATTGTGTTGACTTACTAAAAAGTTGTAATATCATTGTCAATAAGGCAACACTGGAAAATGGCTTCAAAGCTATTTATAAATCCCTGAATGGCGGTGGACTGGGTGGAAAAATAGTGATAGTAGCGTAGAATACTGTCTGTATTTTGATGTCCCAATATGTATATTAATGTGGTATGTTTGTATGCATGTATGCCTACCCCTTATTATTCCCATTTCTATGGTGGTTGGTTTTACGGCCGGATGCCTTTCCTGACGCCAACCTCACCAGAGGCGTTAATAAGAGATGAATGAGGATGAATGAAACTGGGCAAGGCGATAGAAGGAAGCGGCCGTGGCCTATTAGAAGGCACCGTCCCGGCATTTGCCCAGAGTTGAAAATGGGAAACCACGGACAATCGGCGGAGGGATTCGAACCTACTTGCCTACAGAGTCCTTAGATACTGTAGCTTGGCCCCACATTCTAGCGCTGTGTCTTAGCGATCGTAGCTACTGCTGTCGAATAAATCATTTTGACTTTCACGGCCAAGTGTTTTAACTCCAGCAATTCTTTTAGGTTTTTACCGTATCTGTTGTGGGATGTAGTGCAAGATGCGCTACCCCAGAGGTGGTCCAAGCCCGGTCACCAAGAGCCTGCTGATGAGCATGACTTGGTGCACTTAGGCGAAACCCCGCAACAGGCAAGACAAAACCCTAAAATATTTGCTGTTGCTATCGAATATGTTTATTAATATGTCTGAAAAAATAGGGGTAAAGGAATTTCGATTTGCCTTCGTGTCTAGCGTTAAATAACCAAATAGCGTTGGGCATAAGACAAAACGATGTAATTAATCTTTCCTATAATAATGTTGAATTTAATGTTGGTGGATGTAGTTGTGATACTCTAGCACATGTTATCAGACAGAGTTTTTGAAAGGCATATTTATGTGATGTGTTTAAGGAAATTAATTAATTGACTAGAACTAATGAACCTATTATCGAAGAGAAGGTGTTTTGAGAGCGGAAAGAGTGAGTGAAAAGTAGTCGCCATGTGTTATTTCTTCGGAAAGCTAACAACTCGATCCGAGTCCAGTTTTTCGTACTTGAAGACGTTCGAACGCTTTCTCCACTTATAACCTGTTTCAAGGATTCATGATTACTGAATAGGAATTGATGCCAGTTCTGCAGCCCCCTTTTTAAAATGCAGTATTTATTATGCACGTCAACGAAATTAATTGTGTGATGACACTGTCTCTTATATCCATGCAAATATTTGCAGCAGAACGATTATTGTATGTACTTGATCTAATTTACCTATTTGTGAAGGGTTTTTCTATTTGATTGCCAGAGTGGATCTGTGCTTATTTATTTATTTATTTACGAGTATTTATTTACGCCCACATTGGAGCACGAACATCAAACCTTATACAATGAAGTCTCCAGAAAACAAAACAAAATAATTTTTTAAACACTTGACAACTTCTTTCTTTCCCCAAAACTTCTTCATCCTGGATGATCGTGCGGTCGGGTTTGAACCCGCAATCTTGGGCATTGAAGCTCAGCATGCTACCGACTACGCCACCGAAGCCGCTATTAGAACGTAGTGGTATGAACTTAATTATATCTACTGTAATAGCTTTTCTTATTGACGTTAAATCTAAATGAAATACCAATGGGCATTTAGTAAATGTATTACACATAGTTAATAAAAATAATTTAATATACATTAATTAATGAAATGTGACAGTTTCGGCCATAGTATGGCCTTCTTCAGCGACGTTGTTAAAAAGAAATGAAACTAATGTAATTGCGTGCGCGCAAAGCTTTGTTAATAATATTTTATTTGTGTTTTCTATGATTTTTTAAATAAAATAACTTAGTTAAAATCTCGAGATATTTAAAAAAAAATATTTTTAGACTGATTTATAGGAATATAACTTACTCGTACAAATATCAACTATTTATGTGTATGTCATTTTCGCTATTTTTTTATTAACATAAAATTAAAGCCCACATTTGTTACGGATCTGTTTTGAACTATTTTATAAAAACAAAATTCATACAAAACTCAGGTAAAATATTACTAACAAAACTTTGCTCGTAATTACATTAGTTTCTTTTCTTTTTAACAACATCGCTGAAGAAGGCCATACTATGGCCGAAACTGTCACATTTCATTAATTAATGTATATTAAATTATTTTTATTAACTAGGTGTAATACATTTACTAAATGCCCATTGGTATTTAATTTAGGTTGTAGAAGCCATTTTTCAGCGATGCCTAAGTAATCTATTATTAGAAGCTTTTCAGTCGGTCAACATGAGTGTGCCCAAATTAGATTGGGCCGGGAAAATGAAAATTCACAGCCTGCTTCCAGTCTCCGACCGGGTCAGGAATGGAATGAATGATGCCCCCATCTAGCGACGAGGATATCAACTGTGCCGGCTGCCGAGGCCTGACGCACTCCTCTGGGGCAATGATTAAATGAATGACAGATGAAATGAAATGATAGAGGAGAGTGTTGCTGGAATGAAATTGTGACAGGGAAAACCGGAGTACCCGGAGAAAAACCTGTCTGCCTCCGTTTTGTCCAGCACAGATCTCACATGGAGTGACCGGGATTTGAACCACGGACCCAGCGGTGAGAGGCCGGCGTGCTGCCGCCTAAGCCATGGAGGCTTCATTGGGCCGGGAGTTACAATCAATTTACAAGTGCCTCAAATATATTACTTGAATCATTTATACACTTAACTAGCAACACGCCCTGGCTTCGCCCGGGAACAGTTATGAATGTATTACGTGCTAGCTCGTAAACTGTCACCTCAGTAATTGAATGGAGATTGTTGGAAGAAATGAAAACGTAAGATCACTTACAGGTATAGTGGGCGATGTATTGAAGATAGAGATATGCTCTCACGGACGTTTTTGTAGAACTTTTCATACCGAACAATTCTTACACTCATAGTATATTGATATTTTTAACGGTTTGCTCAGCGTAAGCTTATAAAGTTAACGGACGCCAGGTTCTTTTTTCGACTTTTTCACTGAAATCGTTACTGCTTGGCTTCCTTTGATCATGAATAAATTATTTTCTACAGAAACCTTCCTCGAGATATCCTTTACAGAATGGTGAAAACGGCATCAAAATCCATCCAGTGGTTCTCGAGATTACCAGTGACATCCATGAATTAGGGACTTGGTTTTATACTAAGTAGAGATAAAACAGTTCTCACATAAATGGGGTCCGATATTGCGCGATTCGGAGTGTCGTGTATTTTCGTTTTTCTTCCTACGCCTGGAATCGAATGTGCGATTTTGGGATCTTGTTCCTCAGGGAAACTGATCAATTGACGCCAACATGAATCGTTTGCGTAGGAGTATATAAGTACATAGTATAACAGGAAACATCATGGATAACACTTGATTTGTTCATTGCATGTTTACAAAACTTGATGGAAAAACTGACTTGATACGTTTCACATAGAGGTATTATTTTATCCAAGCACGTGGGTTGAAGCCTGGTGTGAGTTAACGGGTCTCATCAGCAACCTCGTGAGTAGTCCACATGCCTGCAGGGGTTTTGGAGCAGCGGTTACTGTAGCTGTCCTTCAACATAGGTTCGTTTGTAACTTGTGTTATAATATCTTGTGCAGAGCTGCCAAACAGCAGCCAAACCCTTAGTGTACTCGTGCACACGGATATCCAGAGACTTGTTTGAGAAGCGCCGTCTACTGTGGGTAGTGAAACATGGAATGAGAGTTAGTGTTACAATACAATGGATCAACGAGTAGACATCAAGTTACAATAGGTAAAATGGTGACGGACATGCACGTAATTTTGTTGGAAATGTACAAAAGGGATGCCGTGGGCAGGAAATGTGTTCATGACTGGTTCAGCCATTTTCTGGACGGGAAGGAACTACTTAGGTGAGCCATGTTCGGGAAGACTGTCGACAAGCAGAACCCCAGACATGATCGAGTTTGTGTGACACAAACTGGCACGAGACGCGGTGGATGGTGATTTTTCTGACGGATAATGATGATGATTTGTTTTTAAATTCTGTTTTGTTTGCTTTCTGATACCACAAATCCGGCTGAAGTCGTCGGATTTTTTAAGAGCGTTAATAATACCTCAGTATGCCTTCCTTCGGAGGGGAAGTAAAGCCGGTGGTCCCTTGTCATAGATTTATGGCATGTAAAAGAACCTTCCACTAACTACAATTATGTGACGCTAAATTTGTAGGTTAGATTTGATTAACGCTCTATTAGTTCCGCCAGATGCTGGTTGCGGTGGCACCTAGTAGCCAAGTTCTCAGCTAGGTGTCGTTATGGTAGCATTTTGTAGCAAATGTAGGAACCATATGAAATTGATCGTCTGCGGTCCTTACCTGACTTACTAATACTGCCATCACAATTAACACCGGTTATCAGACAGATTCTACTCACACCCAAAGTACACGGGGCTACATGACAGTGTTGTCGCAGCCCCCTAAACTGAGGAACCAACCTTTCTGATACCATTTATCGAACTTTTAAGACACAACGTACTGTATGTCTGCATTAGACGAATGGTGTGTCTGGATCATCCCGTACGTAGCCTTCTTACTCTTGTAAAGTCACTGACGGGACCGTTAGGATTTTGATTTGTGAGCATTGCCGCGAGTAGACCACTCTTTTATACTAGCAGGACAATAGGGCATCTTGTATCCAAGAGACCTATGGGCATCATAGCAGAGACAATTGTATACTGTACTAAAAATGACATACGTATCTCATGCAGTTACTGACAAATCACGATTATTCTTTCGCGTAAAACAGACGAATATATTCAGCCAAGTAAGTATTTTCTCCACAACCGCAGAGGTATAGTTTTCAGTATGCTGAAAAATTACGGGGTTTGAATGTCTCGGGGAACTTGTTGTTAGGAAGTTTGAGATGAAAGTTTAAAATTGATCTCACGTTAAATCGGGTTTGTAATTTTCGATAAAATAATTTTAAAATTTTACTGAAAATATTAGTCTGTTTTATGAATAGTGATTGTAATTTTAGGTAATATCAGCATGGGCACACCATTATTTGTTTAATTACAACGAAGGAATAATCGAAATTTAGCCGTAATTACGTGAGATATAGTGTGTCTCTTGGATACAAGATGGCAAGTTAGCATGTCCGGGTGAATATAGTTTGATTCTCTTGTATCCCTCATTAACGACTGACTTGGTTTTGAAACCTAGCTGGGCGGCCATGATTAAATTCGACGTCTGCATGGAGCCAGGGCTTTCCCAGCTCGGGGCACACCGTTGTCAACTCTCTACCGTAGCAGCAACCAGTTAGATTGGATTAAAAATACAGTTGGGAAATCAATACGGATAAAAAATGACTTCTGTCGTATAATTGAGTATCAATACAGTGGTAAGGGAACAAACACTCTTCCCTAGGCCTCCACATCGCTCAACACAGACGAGCTCTACTTACACTGAAATGATCTAATGGAGCCTAGCGTTGTATCTGAGTTGTTGACAACTCAGAACAAGCAGTGAGACTCGACACAACTGCGTGCAACTGTGCAACATTGGTGACCTGACAAGCGAGCAGGCAGCCAGGTTCGGACTCTGGTCTCCACGTGGGTTGACAGAGCAAGTATGCTATTGGTTAAGAACCATCAGCTATTAGTCATCATTGAACAGTCATAAATATGGTTGTCTGCGCGTTGTACTGTGTAACGTTGGAGTCGCCTATTGTTAACAAAGAAATTGAAATAACTAGGCCTAAGACGGGAGCATCATGTCCTGAAAACTGTTCCCTCTAGCGTATGACCTTCGATTGCCTTATTGGTGGCATTTATCTTCCAAATGTGCGTGTATTGAGAGCATACACTGAGAAGTTAATGAAGGTCATCAGCTATTAGGGCGCCTGCGCCACCTCCCTTCCGTATTACTTAGTGTAGGCTTTGAGCGAGGACAAAAGGCTTCGATGTGATTATCTGACAAGGAATGTAGGCCTCTTTCATCTGTTTCGTTATGCTAATAATAATCCCCCACTCGTCAAATGGTAGCATTTTAAGAATATGCAATATGCTGCTCTTTAAATATCGCGATTTAATAAGAACGACTTCGTTTTAATTGAAATACAATTTCTGTTATGATTTCAGTGCCACGTTCTCTTCATTAACGTCTTAGTGTTTGCTCTCAATATAAGCAAACTTGGATGGTAAATATCACGAATAAGGTCTTACTTTGGTTTTGAAATGATAATTTACCATGTTTTTTCGAGAGTGGGCTACTAGATTTTCACCGGTATATGGAGTGTATTCTTTTCAAGTTTTGTGGGGTTATTGCTATCCATTTTGCTCCTTGTTATTACACATCCAAACTCAAGCACAATATATATATATATATATATATATAATTCGTTGAGGCCATGTAGGTCCACGTTAAGTCTTGCTACACTTGGCAATTTGTTTCGCCTTCCTCTGAGCCCAGAATTCTCTCATTCTCTGTGAGTGGGCCATCTTGCGCTCCGCTGTCCAATTGGTACCTTGTCTTCTTTTCGGGTTCGATGTCTCGTCTCGGGTTAGCCCATTAGTCAGTATCTTCAATACATCGCCCACTATACCTGTAAGTGATCTTACGTTTTCATTTCTTCCAACAATCTCCATTCAATTACTGAGGTGACAGTTTACGAGCTAGCACGTAATGCATTCATAACTGTTCCCGGGCAAAGCCAGGGCGTGTTGCTAGTTAAGTGTATAAATGATTCAAGTAATATATTTGAGGCACTTGTAAATTGATTGTAACTCCCGGCCCAATCTAATTTGGGCACACTCATGTTGACCGACTGAAAAGCTTCTAATAATAGATTACTTAGGCATCGCTGAAAAATGGCTTCTATATATATTTATTTATTTCGCAATTTAATGTTTTTTCGCCAGTTTTCAGACGATCGAAACTGGTCATCCAAGTGTATTTATTAATCCCCTGTAGATTTTTTCAGGATTAGGGAAATACCCAATATAATTGGGTGCAATCGTGTTGACCGACTGAAAAACATTACATTTCGATTACTAAAGCAACAGTGAAAAATGGCTTCAACACCATAATATATACTGTATAAGTTATTTGCTGAAATAGTTGCACAGACGCGAGATATTAACGAATTTATTTTTCTAGCTTATCAGGACCCCCGTGTGTTGGTCCTGTGTAGAAGCACGTTACGACATCTTAACGCTCGCTGAATTGTAATTACGTTGTATTGCGGTTTGTCTGTAATTGGGTCAATGAGGAACAGTTTTCTTATACGAAATGAGAAGTGCCTCTACTAGCATACTGATTGTTCTCTCAGAATGTCATCCTGGTTTGTATTGTGTTCGCTGCTTCTCACGCATTTGCCAGTCTCCACTTCATTGTTGTTAGTTTCCCTTATCCCTGTTTACAATTTCCCAACATTCATCTGTGTAACATATACTGTACTTGACGGAATTGCACATTAACCTACTAGTTGTGAGTTACTTACGACTCCTGTAGAACGATATAATTATTTGGCAGAGACATTCCTTAATGACAGATTCACGCCCTTTAATGTGCTATCTTTTCTGCTCTGTCTCGGAAACTTAAGAACATATTATCCTTAAGAACACCGAATATGTTTCCTGTTTTACAGAAGTTAACAAGGTCATCTCATAGTTTTGAGGGAACTGGGACGATCCTGTCTCGTCGCTTCAGTGAGAAACGGCCTTATTTGGTTCCCCCAAAATGGTCCTTGATATTTTATCCTGTTGGAGTTGGCCTTACAGTAATTTAGTCCAGACTGAACGGTCGATTTTGAGTAAGCATAGTTATCACGTGTAACGAACCACAAGGGCGAACTCTATACATGAGTTGCCGTTGTTTTTAATCCCTCCAGAAAGTTTAGAGAAATCACTGCATAGTCCTGTATGTTTACTTTGTTGAGTTTGCGCTTACTTCCTATAATAAACGAATCTTGCAGCAGTTCCCCCAGGGGCTCACATCTTGTGGGACGTGGGTTGGCGACCACGGGACCCCAGCTGAGTCCGGCATTGCTTCCACTTAATTGTGCCGGGCTCCTCCCGATCTTCTTTCCTGTCGACCATCCTTGGTCAACTCTTGTTCTTTTCCGACCCCGACGGTATTAGGGTATCCGAGGCCTAGGGAGTCTTTCAATTTCCCGCCTTAATTGGCCCTTGTCTCATCTTTCCTGATCCCTCCTTCTTCGAGGGGTCAGACCTCTTGTTTTCTTTTCATTATATTTCCTTTTCTCTTTAAGATTCCCGCACTATTTTTTTACTTGGTTCCCCGTGTATCTTAATTCCCTTTAGCTTTTTTTGTAGGTATTTTTAATCTACGTTGCATTTTGTAAGTTTTTTCGATCTAAATTACCTCTCGCGATTGTTTTCAACCTCAATTGCATTTTGTAAAGATTGACAACTAAATTGCTTTTTAGTAAGTCTTTCAATGTTCGTTTCAGGGCATTTTAGTGAGTATTTTGAATTTCAATTGCATTTTGTAAGTATTTTCAACCAAACCCTCATTTCGCAAGAATTTTAAATCTAAATTTCATTTTGATTGGCGGGCATATTGCAAATATTTTGATTCTCAATTGCATTTTGTGGGTATTTTGAATCTAAATTACATTTTGTCAAGTATTTTCAATCTAAATTGCATTTTGTAAGTATTATCAATCCACATGAGTCGTTTGAATCTACCGTACATTTTGTAAGCATTTTCAATTTCAATTGCATTTTGTAAGTATTTTGAATTTCAATTGCACTTTGTGAATAATTTGGATTGGAACTGGGATATTTCAATCTGAATTGCATTGTGTATTTTCAATTTCAATTGCATTTTGTAAGTATTTTGAACCTCAATTGCATTTTGTACGTATTTTCGATCTCATTTGCATTTTGTAAGTATTTTGAATTTCAATTGCATTTTGTAAGTATTTCGACTCTACATTGCATTTTGTACCGTATTTTGAACCTAGCCTACATTTTGTGGGTATTTTTCAATCCATTCTTTTTGTGTATCTTTTCGTTCTAAATTCCCTTTTGTAAGAACATTTTGTGAGTTGTTTCAATCTGAGTTCCTTTTTGTCAGTATTTTCCGTCTCACTTAATTTTCGTTCTGGTTTCCATTTCATTAACATTTTTGCTCTCGCCCATATCATTAGGGGCCGATAACCTAGATGTTAGGCCCCTTAAAACAACAATTATCATCATCACCTTGCAGCAGTGAGAGGTTCACTGTAGTTTTGAACGATAGGAGAGCGGACCCGAAAGGCGAACCCCACAGCCCCAGCACACTACTGTTTCCGTTGAAAGTAATCCACCTCACGCAATAGTTCACGAAAAAGTATGTTGTTGAGAGGTTGATTATTTTAGGGGTTACCAAGGTCATGTAGCCTCGTGTACTTGGGTGAGTATAGAAGTAGTCTAATGTCTCTGTGATGTCTGTACTAGTGTGTGCATTTGTAATTGAGGTAGGATTTTGGTAGGAAGCGGTCGTGGCCTTAAGTTAGGTACCATCCCGGTATTTGCATGGAGTAGAAGTGGGAAACCAAGAAAGAACACTTCCAGGAAGGCTGAGGTGGAAATCGAACTCACCTCTTCTAAGTTTTGTCTTACGAGGCTGCGTGTACCCCGTTCTAGCCCTCAGACCAGAATTAAATTTCTTGGCAGAGCCGGGAATCGAACCCGAACCACGAGGTGGTCAGACAATACCGAAGAATGGCTTCTAGATAGGCTACTTCAATATTCTTGAAAAACATCATGAAGAGTCAAAGAACTGCATCCAACACAATGATCTAGGATAATAGATGACCGGATTACGAGTGAACTTTAGTTCCAAACTTGCATTTGTGTTTTCTACTAACCTTCTGTACAGACATGAGAAGAGGTGGGTTCAAATCCAGCCTCAGCCATCCTAGAAGTGGACTTTGTAAGAGCTCACATATACACATTAATACAGATATAACAATAGCACAGGTTATGAGACAAATCCTACACACACATCCTGGTCATATGTAAGAGAAGGCCACTGGCCCTTAATCTTGCCAGGGTAAATAAAACAATAATCAATCAATCACGCGCAACTACACACGATGTCGGAAACCCCTAAATGAATCAACAGCTACAACAATAACAACAAAAACAACAACCACAACAACCATCCTAGAAGTGGTTTATCACTTCTACTCAAGGTGAATGCCAAGATGGTTCCTAAAATTAAGGCCACGGCCACCTCCTACCCAACACCTAGCCCCCAGCTACAAATACACACACTTCTAACCTATAACCATTACAATGACATAGGTTATCAGACAGAATGCACTCACACAAGTACACGGGGCTGCATGACCACGATATTGCAAAGCCCCTAAATTAATCAACAACAACAACCTCCACCAAACCAATAAATAACAATGTTATTGGTTTCACGTCCATTTTAACTGCTGAGGCTTTCAGAGACGCCGGGTTAGCGGAATTTTGCCCCGAAATACTGATACGGTTCCTTCACATTTATGGACCTCAAATACCAAGTGACTGCGCCTGGATTCGATCCTGTAACCTTGGGGACAGCAGGCGAGAACGTTACTGCTGCGCCTCGCAGCCAGCCAATCTGGCATACCATCCATATAAATAAACTCTCTCTACTGTACATAACCTGTCATTTCCACAGCGGCTTCGGTGGCGTAGTTGGTAGCATGCTGAGCTTCTATGCCCAAGATAGCGGGTTCAAACCCGGCTAAAGTCGTCGGATTTTTAAGAGCGTTAAAAATCCCTCAGTATGCCTTCCTTCGGAGGGGAAATAAAGCCGGCGATCCCATGTCATAGATTTATGGCATGTTAAAGAACCTTCCACTAATTACACCTGTGTGAAGCTAAATTAGGTTAAACATGTAAACAACGCTCAGGTTCCTACGTTCGTCGCCAGGAGCCGACTGCGGTGGTCTCTAGTACTAGTAGTTGTTGACGGTGGCGTTTGGCGGCAAAAGTAGGAATTACCTGAAAAATTTAAAGTCTGCAGTCCTTACTTGAATTAAGAAACAGAAACACACACTAATACAGTCATCACAATTTACACCGGTTATCAGACAGATTGTACACACACCCAAAGTACACGGGGCTACATGACCGTGTTGTCGCAGCCCCTAAACTGAGGAACCAACCAACCAACCTGTCATTTCACTTGAATATAAAAATGAATGTCGTGGACAATCTGACCCTGTAAACGTTTTATGAACATGGGCATAACGCTGGGAACATTTCTAGCGGTCAGGTTTTTGCCTGCTCTGACAAAGATTGCGGGATCTAATCTCGACGCAGTCGGTTGGCATTTGAGGGTGCTTAAATAGACCCGTGTCAGTAGGTAAACTGGATCTTTTAAGATCCCATGCTCCTTGTTGATGACATACCATTGAATTCTACCTACAGTACATAAAGAGAAAATAGTATGAATATTTCGCTGAACGAGAAATACCCGTGATAATTAGGCTTTTTTTTTCCAGCTATTTGCGTTCCAGGTATAACTACTGTTCATCTATTCGGCTCCCTCAAACATTAAGCAAAAAACGCTGTTGAATAAAACTTCTTCATAATTAACTCAATTGAAGAATAGCCATAAAAATTCTATTCAGTTAAGCACTTCTTACATCATTAAAGTAGTAGTATTTACTTGTCGATAATATGTGGAAAAATGCTTTTACCATAGGTGTCCGCAAAAATAAATAAATAAAATAAAATGTTTCGTGGACCTGTTCCGCAGGATTTAGCCTGTGATTTTTCTTGGCGAGGAGCAAGTTGCGTGCACTTTCTCGCTTAATTTATTGATCTCATTCCATATCGAAGAAACTAAACCTCGTTCTGGCATCTGACGCCACTGAAATATTGCACTAGAATGGAATGAAAACTCAGCAATTTTTCTAGGGTTCTGCCGTGTCTTTTGTGGGGTTTCGCCTAGGACGCCAAGCTGGTTCATCAGCGGGCTCTTGGTGACCCCGCCCGAACCCTCACAAGAGTAGCGAACTGTGCGCTACCTCCCTTTTTATGAAGCGCATCTGCGCCTCTTTACTGCGAGAACTAAAAGCTCAAGCAGCCATAACCTTCATAGGGAAATTGCTTAGTTTTAATTCACTGGCCGTGAAAGCCAATATACCATGAAATTAAATGTTAGAAAATTAAATTAAAATACAGTAAAATGGTCTGGATGAGCTACTGTGTGACTAAGGTGCTATTTAGTCGTCTTAACGCCAAACGAGATACAAGAACCGTACACACAAGCTCGAGGACCACGTTTGAAATCCCAGTAACAAATTTTAACTCTAGCGTTTCTATTTCTATTATATAGTCTACTAACAACCCACCCCGGCTTTGCCCGGGAACAGTTATGAATGCATTACGTGATAAGCGCTTTTTTCCCCTAGCTAGCTCGGAGACTGTCGCCTCAGTAATTGAATGGAGGTTGTTGGAAGAAATGAAAACGTAAAAACACTTATAGTGGGGGATGTATTGAAGATAGAGATATGCTCTCTTGGACTTTTTTTTGTAGAACTATCCATACTGAACAATTCTTACACTCATAGTTTGTTGATATTTTCAACGGTTTGCCCAGCGTAAGCTTAAAAAGAGCACAGACGCCAGTTTTTTCCCCACTGAAATCGTTACTGCTCGGCTTCCTTTGATCATAAATAAATTATTTTCTACATAAACCTTCCTCGAGATATCCTTTACAGAATGGTGAAAACCGCATCAAAATCTATCCAGTAGTTCTTGTGATTACCCGTGACATCCTAGAATCGGGGACTTGGTAGAGATTATCATCAAAAGCATTATGTAAAATAAATTAAAAACTATTTCTAGGATCTGTAGTAGTTTCTCACGAGAACACTTATAAAGCAACTCAATTATCTCTGAACTCACTGAGCCTACAGACTAAACATCTTACATATAATTTTGTTGATTCGTTAGGGGCTTTGCGATATCGTGGTCTTGTAGTCCCGTGTGCTTGAGTGAGTGTGAAATCTGTCTCATAACGTGTGTCATTGTGACGGCGTATCCTTTTGTATTCCATAGGAAGAATAAAGATTATTTTTATTTTTGTTGATAAATATATTTCTGAGCAGTGACGGACGAAAACAGACCACGGGGGATGGTTAAGATGAGGGGCAACAAAAGCGTTTTCGGCGCTCTATAGATTAAAAGCTCTCGAACTCATATAAACAAAGTCGAGATGGACTGAGTAGCTGATCGTTTGAAGATCCAAGGTTAGAATTCCGTCGCTGGCTGTAATCATCTCGAGTTAGTTTTTGCTGGGAATTTTTCGTTGTTCTTTCAAGGCAAATTGCTGAATGGTACCTTACTTTACGTCCCCAGACACCTATCCCGATCCTACTCCTTAAAACTTCCTATTATAGAGACTTGTACAGTTATCATCAGTATCTGATTGCGTGGCGCAGCGGTAATGTTCTCGCCTGCTGTTCCCGAAGTTGCAGTAATGAATCCTGGCGCAATCAGATAGCATTTGAGGGTGCACAAATGCGAGAAACGTTAAAGATCCGGCATCTCGGCGCCTCTTAAAGCCGCAGTACTTAAAAGGGACGTAAAACCAAGATGATAATTATTATTGTTAGATTATTATTATAACACAGGCTATCAAAGTCCATCTACACTCAAGTATACGGGACTAATAGCAAATATATCTAAAGTTCCTGATTGAATGAACAACTCCGTCTATGATACACTGATGGGAAGCTTAAATTATATGTGCTACGGACATCATCATTCTGCAACAAAACAGGATAAGAACTGGACTTGAACCGCAATTAGGGATTTCTTTCGTCGTGTGACTCAGTACATCTGTCGTGCCCTTCCAACTAACTGGACCGCCGACATCTGCAGATCCCGCATAATGCACTACGGTTTCAAGTACGGTACAGCGCACATATTCGGTCGTTAAAATATCGGTAATGTGTCGTCTAGTTCTTGGCCTACTTAGGAAGAATAGAACAACTGTCTGAAACACCTCACTGCGTTCACAATGACATGATGCGCGGCGAGCATAGGCAGTTTTCTAAGCAGCAACAAAGACTTGTAATCGATCTGTCGGCTAAAGATGGAGATTGTAAATTTACAGGCTAGTATCCCTAATGCCTAGTATTCGATTTGTGACTCTGCGAATACGTTTAATTCTCGTCCGAATACTGAAACTAGGAACACTCAGCCTCGTGAGGACAATTAAGAAGAATTGGCTTCTTTGCCTGCCACCTGAGTCTGGTTTTTTGGTTTCTAACTTCTATTTCAGGCACCTAACTTAAGACCAAGACCGCCTTCTCAATCCTAACCTTACAAGTGGCCTATACATACGGGTCTGGTGCGTACACTACAATGACATAGATTATTTGATACATAGTCGAGTACCCGGGTCCGATGGTCATTATTTCCAAGCCCCTAAATGAAGCAAAAACAAATTGATGATCTATATTCCAGTGTAGCCATCTTCCTCCCAGATAGGCGGCTTTGGTGGCGTAGCCTAGTTGGTAGTATGCTGAGCTTCTGTGCCCAAGATCACGGGTTCAAACCCGGCCGAAGTCGTCAGATTTTTAAGAGCGTTAAAATACCTCAGTATACCTTCCTTCGGAGGGGAAGTAAAGTCGGCGGTCCCATGTCATAGATTTATGGCATGAAAAAGAACCTTCCACTAACTACACTTGTGGAAGCTAAATTTAGTAGGTTAGTTTGATAACGCTATATTTTCCAACGTTCGCCGTCAGGTGCTGGCTGCGATGGTATCTAGTAGCCAAGTTCGCAGCTAGGTGTCGTGGACGGTAGCATTTGGTAGCAAAATTAGGAACTACTTGAAAAATTGATCGTCTGCAATTCTTCTACCCGAATTACAGATAACACACACCCAAAGTACACGGGGCAATATGACCGCGTTGTCGCAGCCCCTAAACTAAGAAACCCACCAACCAACCTCCCAGATATTTCGTTTAGCTCATTCTTTTATGTCTTAACCAGCCACATCCCTAAGGCGTCGCTATTCGCTGCGTGTATAAGAGGCAGCAGAAAGGGTGATTCTGCTATATGGTATGAGGATTCGATTGGAACAGTGTCCTTGAGTGCCATTGAGAGGAGATACGGATTCAAAGCCCTATCATCATCATCATCAACATCTGACTTACGAAGAAACCTTGGTTTGCAGATGACACTCAAACTTATATTAGCCGATGACGTGGTGGCTGCTGATCCCTTCTTTTTCTTGTATGGCGGGTCGGCCCGTGTTCGAGTCGTAGCCTCCCCAGTTGCTCTCCGCCAACCTTGTCGATCCTGCGCCGCAGCTCTATTTCGGATCTTGAGGATATGTGCTGCATCTTGACATACACCATCTTCCCATCTATTACGTGGCCTTCCTACCAGCCTTTCTCCTCCAAAGTCTCCTGCAAATACCTTCTTTGGTATTCGATTTTGTTTTCATCCTAATCAGATGCCCTGCACATTTGAGTCTCTTCTTAACCCGGATGACCTGCGACAAGGGTGTCTCTCCATATAGTTCGTTATTATATCTAATTCTCCATTCTCCTTGCACACAGACGGGCCCGCTTTATAAGTGAGAGTGGCTTAGTTGCCAGCAATCTATATTTTCCAGTGTACATTAACTCGAAGACTTGTTCTTTTTTGAATTGTGAATTTTTGTTTTTCCGTAATTTTTGTTTATTATTCTTTCTTTCTTTCTTTCTTTCTTTCTTTTTTTCTTTCTTTCTTTCTTTATCGTTTAGGCCTACTTAGGACCACGGGACTCGTATCTATTCTTCGGTTAAGTTGTTGCTTTCTTCTTCTTCCAATAGTCCCTCATTTTCTGACTGTGAGTCAATCTTCTTTCTTCTGTCCACTTAGCTCCTGTAGTCTTCTTACTTGTAAGGGACGTTGGGAAAACGCCCTGTCGGATGACCTGACGGAACATCAAACGGTCACGAGTTTGTTCCAGTGGGATATCTAGTTGTTAAATATCCATTTGCTCTTATTATTATAATATTGTTATTAGGGCCTATACTTATTAGTTTTATTTAATTTTTTGTTTGATTAATTTTCGATCTTTTCATATTTAAGTCTCCACCTCTTAATTCTTAAATTCATTCTAAATTTGTATACTTTATTCCGTGTTAAGAGGGGCAGATGACCTCGTAGTTCCGCCCCTTAAAACCTCAATAACTATCATCATCATTATCATCATCATCATCATCATCATCATCATCATCGTTGTCAAATATGAGATTTATGACCACTTCGATGGGAGCGTTACTCTAGAGTCATTTCTATTATGATGGTGATTATTATTATTATTATTATTATTATTATTATTATTATTATTATTATCACCAGACGTGATTAAAACGCTGATGAGTGTGGAGTAGACTTCGATATTGAACTACACTTGGTCTGAGGCCAGTGGGTAAGTTGTTAGCTTCCCAATTTGAGAGACCAAAATTTAATCCCTGATAGCGGATTCATCCTACCATAGAGAATGACATTTTATTTATAACATTGCTTATTTGGCTATCAAGTTTGCTGACCACAAAGCTTAACAAAGTTCGTTTTAAAGGAATAAAGTAAATTGTATAAAATGGTCTAATACAAAGGTTTGGCTAAGTAGCTTTAATTCGATTTGAAATCCTAATTTGGAAATAAACAATTAGTAACAAAATAATATTAAATGCAGTGCTGATAAGGTTTGCAGTAATCATCAATAACAAAATGAGTATTTGAATTATTGCTATTACACAACTAGAGAGATTTCGTCCATTGCCTGTTCCCGATTAAGTAGTAACTTAGTGTTCACCATACAAATTAGGGTCAAAGAGTGTGTGAAGCTTGAGTAATTTGAAATTTATAGATACAGTATATTCGTGTGTGAAATAATTACTACATTGGCATCTACTATTAACTAGGGGCAGATGACCACGCTGTTCCGCCCTTTGAAACAATAACTAATTATTAACTAATTGGTGGTTTAGTGCGATGATTATGAACAGTGCATTTCTCTGGCCGTAGCAGAATATGTTTTTCGAATACACGATAGACCCATGAATGTTGTCATAGATAAGTGAGTACCTATTACTTGTTCAAAATTCAACATTTTTTAGTTCGATTGTTCAGTATTTTGTTCCTACTGTTGGTATCAATGTATTCTGCGTTTCAGGCAAGGGGTAAAGTATACCACTAACCGGCGAATTCATCCGATCACATAATCACGACACTTGTCCTACGCCATCACAAGTTGATATGTCCGTTAACGTGTTTCGTAAGTTAATTACATTGTATCTCCTCTGTAATGTTCGGAGTCACGTTGTCGTTTTGAAGGAGTCCTGTCTCAGGAAATTATTCGGCGAATAATTGAGAGCATGCCAGGGCGAACAGACGCTGCTATCGGAGGTAGGAGAGATAACACCCGCCCGCTATTGATCTGGTGCAGTGCTTGAGCATTCTTAAATCCTTTCAATCCCCATGATTAGCCCATGATAAAGACACATTTTCAATCAGTCTTACAACACATTTATGTGGTGCCGAATGAGGTAGCTACTCATGTTGAAGTGCAAGGACTTGGAGCGAGGCTATCTTCGGACTAGATATACGAGTGGGTTCAAATTCCACCATCGGCCGTCCTTCAAATAGTTTACCATCGTTTCCCATTTTCAACTCCAGGAAAATGCCGAGACGATACCTTCTAACAGGGCACAGCCTCGGCCTCTTCATTCCAACTCCTTGTCCAGTTTCATTCATCTTATCAATTTATAATTTCAGTTGGTCAAACACGCTATATGCCCAATATGATTGGGCCGGGGCTCAATAGGCTATATGGTATATCACTAGTCCTGAAAAAAATTACATGTATATCTTATTATTCACATACATAAAGGGCCCAATCATATTGGGCAAATAGCGTGTTGATCGACTGAAAAATGAAGATAGCTTTGAAGCCAATTTTCAGTGTTGGTCAATACAAAATAATTCCAATTCCTGGAATATGTGAAAATAAACTGAAATAAATTACATGCGATTAAGCTATGATATATTGTTATGGACTATTGGGGAAGGAGAAAACTAAGGGATGACATGATTTGCTCGTCAAGCGAGCATCATCAGATCCAAATCTAGTTTTCTTTTTGGGTGGTTAATATTTATCAGTAAAAATCACCACACTTACTAAGTTCTCTGACGGGTTGTTTTGTTTCTTGTTTCCCGTGGGTACCACTGTAGGTTTCATAGTGTTTTGTAGAGCCATTTGTCTTGTAGATTTGGATTTGATGATGTTAAACCTGTCTTCTGTTTTGTTCGTGATGTATTTAAAAATAATTCTTCATATATTTCGACGGTGCATTTATGCGGTAATGTTAGTAATGAAGCATGTTATTAGACTTAGCGTATTGCGGATTTGGACAAGGTATCACGGATTTAGCCCTAGTATAACTTTTTGTGTTAGATTATTTGGACAACCCATGTCCGATGAAATTTTAACAACTGAATTTATGTCACAAATTTAGTAATCTAATTTTTATCTTAATTTTTGTGAACTGTTCCTTTAGCATGTTTACCATCAGCCCCTTAATATTGCAGATTTAGCCGAATTCCCTGCTTATAATAGACGAATTAAAACATATCCATGATTTCTATAGTTTTGGTTCTGCAATATTCTAACTTTCATAGGGAGGTTGAGGCTGCTTGGGCTTTTAGTTCTCGCAGTCAAGAGGTGCAGTTGCACCTTATATAAAGGGAGGTGGCGCGCAGTTTGCTACTCCAGTGGAGGTCCTGGCGGGGACACCAAGAGCCCGCCGATGAGCCAGCTTGGTGTCCTAGGCGAAACCCCACACAAGACACGGCACAAACCTAGAAGAATTGCTGATTTTTAATTCACTGGCCGTGAAAGCCAATATACCATCATAGGGAGGTTGAGGCTACTTGGGCTTTTAGTTCTCGCAGTCAAGAGGTGTAGTTGCACCTTATATAAAGGGAGGTGGCGCGCAGTTTGCTACTCCAGTGGGGGTCCGGGCGGGGACACCAAGAGCCCGCCGATGAGCCAGCTTGGTGTCCTAGGCGAAACCCCACACAAGACACGGCACAAACCTAGAAGAATTGCTGAGTTTTAATTCTAACTTTATATTTTATGAAAATAATTAAAAAATATTCGATCGTGGAAATTTCCATAAATGATATGAAATGAAACTGGCAGTGGCTGGTGTTCGGATAATCTTGTCTGTGAGCCCTGCGCGGATAAACAAAACGTTATCCGCATCCGCACGTACAGTTTGTTATCCGAATCCGCTGACATTACAATAATATTTGTAATTTATTAGATAAAGCATCAAGTATTAAAGCTAGACATTTGAGGAGAAAGTCGATCCCTTAGGCTGTGTGTGTCATGTGCTATGTTTAAAATGAATGTTATACAGCCAGAATTGCAACCCTTTTCAGTTCGGGGTGTTAATAATAATAATAATAATAATAATAATAATAATAATAATAATAATAATAATATAATTATGAGAAAAAGGAGAATGTCTTTCTTTGGACATTTGGAGCGGATGGAGCATCTTCGACTTTCATATCGAATCCACTCATCAATCTCTAAAAAAAATTCCTATTGTAAATGGTCGATGCAAGTTAAAAAGGACCTAACAGAAGCTCGAATCAATCAAGCTCTGGTTTGGGATAGGAACCTGTTCAGAAAGGCGGTTAAATCAACCAGTAATCTACACCCTTTAACATCTGTGATGCCTCGCCCTCACTGCAAGTGGACGGAAGAAAGGAGAGCTGAACATTCGTCAAGAATGAAGATCTACTGGCAGACAAGAAAACAAGCTTTACAGTGATCATATGAGTGAAGAACATCGTGGTCCATTGATGGCCGAAACGACTCAAAAAAAAAATAATAATAATATCGTATGGCCTCGGGTGCCGGATGCAAGCTTTGTAATTTGACACCCAGAGGATAGCTTGAATGCCGAATTTCGTTGTTCCTTGAATCACTATGAAAGTCTAGGAGGTTAGATATCCAAGCTCCTTGAACACTATAGCGCTTTCTGGTAGAGAAATGAGGAACATTGTGTTGGCGGAAACTCCCGAGATTAATTTTTCCATTATGAACACGGCCTACTAAATTCAAATGGGTTCTTTGACATGCCAACATCGTATGACATGCGTGTCGTATTTTTGCCGCCTTTCAAAAATCACTTACCACGGCCAGGAGCGAACCTGCGATCTTGGGGTTAGTAGACCGACACGCTATCCACTCACCCACCCACCGTGGCAAGCTGGGGTGTTAATTATACTTAATGACATAATTTGATTGAGATTAGCTTAAATCATCATCTTACATTTGCCATGGGAAAAAACATAACGGAAAAAATGTATATGTCATAAACATCTGGGACCTAATAATGATATTCAACAAGTTCGGATTGTATACTAAAAACTATCCGAAAATTTACTCCAAACATTATCCGCTACCCGCACAGCCATGCAAACTATATCCGCATAGCGAAACGTTTTGCGGATATCCGTGTAAAAACCCGCGGATATCCGCATTCGCGCATGGCTTTACGTATGACTACTACGCACATATTCGAATGATCCTGTTAAAAGTGTATATCTCATGAATATTAAAATAGTTTTTCAGTCTGTCTTCTAATTAGATGGAAAGTGTTTTAAAAATACTTCTTGTGCTTGTTTTATTCTTTTCACTCCTGAGCCCCTCATAAATATGGAAGGCGCTCTGTTGAAAATATGTATGCAAGATTAGTTTCTCTGTTAGTAGAAGCACAGGTGAAAGTTATGCATGTTTATTTTAAGCGGCGGTGTCGATGGCAGGAGGGTGAGAAGATATTTCAAGTGCACATAATAATTACACTATCAATGCGCTATTAAAATTAATTTTCCGAACAGGGCGGAAATGATTCAGTGATCCTCGTGTTGATAATGTGTGAAAGTTGAATAATGTCGGACAACTCGTTACTCATCCTCTTTAATTACACCTCCGTCCGTACTCGGCGTGTCAAGATGGGCTCTGGCTCGCAGTAGTCCGGATTGAAAGACACACAGACACACATACTGTATTAATACACGCTGTTGCCAGTAAAGTATTTAATGGCGGCTTCAGTGGCGTAGTTGGTAGCATGCTGAGCTTCTATGTCCAAGGTTGCGGGTTCAAACCCGGCCGAAGTCGTCGGATTTTTTAAGAGCGTTAAAAATCCCTCAGTATGCCTTCCTTTGGAGAGGAAGTAAGGCCGGCGGTCCCATGTTATAGATTTATGGCATGATAAAGAACCTTCCACTAATTACACTTGTGTGAAGCTAAATTATAGGTTATCTTTGACTAACGCTCTTATGTTCCAACGTTCTTCGCCAGGAGCCGACTGCGGTGGCATCTAGTAACAAAGTTCAGAACTAGTTGGTCGTAGACGGTTGGTAGCAAAAGTTGGAACTACTTGAAAACCGAATCTTTGCAGTCCTTATTTGAATTAAAAACAGATAACACACACTAATACAGCCATCAAAATTAACACCGGTTATCAGACAGATTCTACACACACCCAAAGTACACGGGGGTACATGACCGCGTTGTCGCAGCCCCTAAACTGAGGAACCAACCAACCAAAGTATTCACTATTTATGAATGATTTTATTCTGTCACAAGTGAACCTTGGTTTGGGAGGCCTGCTGGGAAATCCGTACTAATCTTCAGGAGCATGATTGAATGGTGATAAACGGCCGCGAGGAATGAAAATAATGTAACTGTTGTGTTAGCGAGGTTATGCCTGAGAATGAACCCTCGTTCCGAAAATGACCACCTCGTGGTATAGAGGTTAGCATCCTTGGCTGTCCAAGCTCGATTCCCGGCTATTCTAAGAAATGTAGCCAAATTCTGGTCTGAGTACTGAAATGGAGTACAATCAGCCTCGTGAGGCAAAACTGAGAAGAGGTAGGTTCGATTCCTACCTCAACCATCCTCGAAGTGGATTTCCATAGTTTCCCACTTCTACTCTAGGCAACGACGGGATGGTTCCTAATTTAAGGCCGCAGCCACCTACTTTCCCTTCCTTGTCTCAATTTACACACACTACTATTGACATCACAATGACTCATGTTATCTGAAAATTTAAAAAAAAAACAGAGAGAGAGCCCGGGACTAAATTACCACGATGGTCAAGCTTTGCAAATGAAACAACAACAACAACAACAACAACAAAATGTGTCGTGCTATGTTTTGAGTTGTAGTAGTTCTATTTGGAAGTAATTCTTGTATATACGGAAACAAATGAAGGGAAATTCTCATGTATGTTTGAAATATGTTCGGATGGTGTTTCTGTTCTTCAGATAAAGTACAATATTTCTGCAACTCTTGCCTCCTTCGATTTATAGGATGAGCACTCGACTAGGATGAACACTCGACTAGCAGTTTGAATAAAGTGAAAATATCTTCAATCGTATGCTTAAGCACAGAATCATTGATTGCTTGAGTGCGTGTATCAATAACTGTAATAACACATATATATTTTCCAAAATGCGAAGACCTAGGAAATATACCGTATGTCAGCCCACCGATAGACAGCTCACAAATGATAAGCCTCTCTGATTTGTTCACTCGTCATCGATCTATACCACGACGTAAACCTCGACCGTCATGTTCCTTCAGCATGCTTGTACTATTACAGTACCGTGCAATAAGGCGTAAGTTCATTCTTTTCATGGTTCGAGAATCTCATGCGATATTACTGAAGTGTAAAATTCTCTCAAACAATTAGAAGCTTATTGGCAATACATGGCCACTCTCTTGCATCTTGTGTGAAGGAAGTGAAGCGTTGAGATCTTTCATTCACGTTCATTTCCTGTTTAAGAAATAATTTTCCTATTCACTATCGACCGGGATTATTGACCTCATTTGAAGCCAGTAGTGTAATACAGCAGTTAAACGGGACGTTAAAACATTCGCCAAGGAGGTAGGGAGATTTCTGACACGGTCTAAGTGACTGGATTGGTTAAGTAAATAGGTTAATAATACTAATAATAATAATAATAATAAGTTGTAAAGCAACAGACTTCTACAATACCATACACAAGAGCTGTTTCAAATTCTATGGAAACATCTACAGGCCAGTAGACAAGAACAGACTTACCAAAAGATCAGATTATTTAATATAATATATTCACAGTCTTCCCAAGACAAACTAGTTAGAAGAAATAAAGAAAGACTTACACGAAATAAACACACATTTTTGAAGTAACCCAAGAAGAAAACTGGTGAAAATGGTCAGAGGAACGCCAAAATCAACACAGCGAATTGTTGAAGAAGTATTGGAAGAACAGGAAGGCATAAGGCCAACTGGCAAATTCCAACGAGCTCCTGGACTGGGGGGAAACGATTACGACGACGACGACGACGATGATAATCGTATGGCCTCGTCTTCCGTGGCGTAGAGTTATGGGCTTTGAGGAAATTTACTCTCCAATGTTGACGCTATGTGGCTATCTGACAGTGAAAGCCGAACTCTATTGTATGACCTGTGACTGAGATTTAATTAATTTTGTCCTGTAGTTGCCAAATTCATTCATTCTTTCTTTCTAATCGAGGTTAACGTACTGAATTCTGTAATACTATTCGTTGAGCATGCATTGTATATTTGAAAGAAAACGAAATGTATTGCCACAATATTACATAATGTTCACAGACGTTGGAAGTGTCAAATACATTCTGCATGAGTATATATATATATTAAATTATTTGCACCTACTGTGAATTTGACATTATATTTATAGATGAGATATTTGAAAACTTCCTGTGTACCGACTTTTGCTTGAATATAAGTTTACCTGAGGTTTTGCTAGCTTTTCGTCGGGACTTGCTTGGTCCTTCCGCGAATGATAGTTAAAACGGCAGGTCATTGCCTCTCAACTTAAGGATGCGGTGACTGAGTACAATCATTTAAAATAATGTCCCTCGGTGTGCTTTTATTTCCTCCTCTTCCACGGTACAGTGTGAATGCACTTCCGTCTGCATGTACACTGTATATAAAAAGCCCAATGCTAGAGCATTCGGCGCACGAATGCCTACCAACTGGACTTAGCGGAAAGGACATAAAGACGCAACAATGCGAATACAATCAGGTTCCAAGTAATTATTATTTGAGAAAATAGCAAATTCAGGAAAGCACGACAAGGAAGTACCACTGTCAACTCGAGCACAATAGCTACTTACAACATGAAATGAAACAGAGCTTTGCATAACAGCTCGCACACAAATGACAGATGGAGCAATTTACTAAGGTCTGCTTCCTTGTCTCCCTGAAATGGGAGCATGGGACATAACAGGCCGGTCTGGTCCGGAGATCAGCTCATTCGGAAATCCGAAATTCACGAACTAATTCCGCCCTTCCGCCCCCCCCCCCCCCCCAGATTAAATCTCTTTTCATAAAAACACATCGTTGCTCTATATCATTTAAAATTTATTATTATTATTATTATTATTATTATAAGTAGTATTATTATCCCCCAACTTGTTCGAGAAATGCGTTAACAAGTGGATAAATTATTCATGTTTTTTTTTTCAGATATTAGGGCGTTAAAATAACTTTTATTCCCTGTCCAATCTAATTGGCCGCAAGTGTGTGTTGACCGACTGAAACGCATTTCTATAAATATATTACTTAGGCAACTCTGAAAATGATTTCTAGCTCTTCACTTCTCAATAAGTGCGTGACGAAGATAGTTAGGCAAGTATTTACCTAACGATACGATACGATACGATCATGCGGTTTTGTAAATAGAAATGCAGCTTCACAAATTGATATCATCCAGAACAAAAAGCACATAACTGGGAGAATTCTAGCAGGAGCTTTTTTTTTTTTTTTTTTTTTGGAAAATTCTTTATGTTTATTGCATTTCTTGGCCTGTTTGCCATCTCTTGATGAATGCAGTACATTTGCATTTGTCTATTGGCACAGGCTAGAGTAAGATGTGGCTTTTCACCGTTGTCTCAGTCTCACTGATGGCTGTGATTATATGGAAGCTACTGAGGTATGGGTGGTGCTTAGTAATGACATTCAGGGCACAGTCAGTGCCTGCGGATGCTGTGAAAGGTTCTACTCATAGGGTTAGTACTGCTGTTCTGGCTCAGTGAGGAAAGCATTAGCAAACTACCTCACTCCTCTTCTTGCCTAGTCACCTCAATATCCTAACGGTGGTACTTTTGAGGATCCGACCAGCCTTCGGGCTGACTACCTAACATTGCATTTGTATAGCCCGCGCTCTTCGCTGCAGCAACTGAGACCGTCTCACCGTTCCTATAGTCCTCTCACTTTCCTCATTAACGACCGGCTTGCTGGGTGCCCATGTTCACATTCCATGTATGTGTGGAGCCAGGGCTTCCCCATCTCGTGGCACAGTGCTGTCAACTCTCCACCGTAACCCCTGAGAGCAATAGTGAGACTGGACAGAAAAGCGTGCAGCTGTGTAACACTGGAGACCTGAAAAGCGAGGTGGCAGCCAGGACGACTTGGACTCCACGTGGAGAGATAGAACAAGCATGCTATTGGTCATTAACTATCGGCTATTGGTCAGCAGCATAGGCGCCCACAGGGGGAGGGGGCAAGGCGGGGCCGTACCCCCTCCCCCTCTCTCGCTGGAATCCCGAGGATATTTCGATTGTTCATTGTCACACCAGTTTATTTCATAAATTGAAGTTACTGATAGTTAACTGATTTAGTTGTAAGGATAATTCCACGGTTTTATTTAACTTACTAATTTGGGATAATTTGAAAAATCTCCAGTTGTTTAGAAAATTGGCGAACTGGATTAACATAACCATTTTAATGAACTGCTTGATTTTCATTTTTGTCGGTATGTGATGATACAACCACTTTTACCTGTTTTTAAGAAATGAACATTATGACGATGATTCACAAAGAAAAGCGAACTTCTATGGACAAAAAGTGTGAAATAAAAAAAGCTATTCCTCCCATTCATGCCATAAAGATAATGTACCAACGGTTTCAGTGCAGCCAAATAATGAATATCACAAAGCAAGTAAGCAATGAAACGGAGCGGGCGGTACGTCTCATTATCACCTGGTGACAAGTAGGTAATGAAATGAAAAATAGTACTTGCCCCCCCCCCCCCTCGCCGCCTAACCCCCTACTCCCCCCCTCTCCCCTCCCCCTCCCCCTCCCCCCCTCCTCTCCCCTCCCCCTGCCCTCCTGAAAAAAAACCTGCGGGCGCCCATGTTTAGCAGCGAATAACGTTTGAGTCGTCGGCAGCGCCTCCCGGGAGAGCTCGACTCGGATGGACGGAACCTTGAGCAATGAAAGAGTCGCAAATCGGCTATTTAATTGTGGTCTTTCTTTTCTCATCGTACATCTCTTCCTGTATTAGCTTTAACATATATTTCGCAATATGCCTGGTTAACTCTCCTTTGTACAGCACTTCAGATTGTGACAGGGGCCATTGAATGCTGGGAGATGTTCACATCTGATTACATATTCAGTCGCGCTTGCTTTGTATGCATTATGTGGGCCGGTTCGCACGATGCTAGATAAGGGTAGTAAGGGCTAACATATCAGGCCACTACCCCAGAGGAGTTCTCTCATCGAGATAACACTAATTGTTACGACATCAAATGGTAGGTTTCATTCTGGTGAGAATTCCACGCTAATAAAAAGTTACTTATTCTCGTCTTTGGATATTTCTAAAACATTTTCGTAAGTACTGTAGCCACCTCTTTTACTGGAGAAACACAATAGTGCCATTTAGAAGAAAGCTTGGCCGAGTTGCTGAATCTTTCATCGAGGTTATTGGTTATTGATTCAAATCATGACTTTACGACATCGTGGCCTTATAGCCCCGTGTATTTAGATGTGTGAGGATTCCTGTCTGGTAACGTGTCGTAATTGTGATGGCTGTATTAGTGCGTGCATTTGTAATTGGTGATATGATTGGGTACGAGGCGGCCGTGGCCTTAGATAGAATAGAAATAGAAATGGACGACACCATGGGAAACAACTCCAAGGATGGCTGAGATAGGAATCGAATCCACCTCTTCTCAGTTTTGCCTCACTAGGCTGAGTGTACCTCTTTTCCAGCCCTCAGACCAGAATTAAATTTCTTGGTAGAGCCGGGAATCGAAACCGGACCTAAGAGGTGACAGCCAAGAATGCTAGCCACTGAGCCGCAAAATGGCTGATATTTAATGAACTATTCAGTATAGGTTGTGCCAACATACAACATTCAGTCTACTAGTAGAAGCGTAGTGCGAAAGTGTATCTCTACCAAATTTTGCAACAACATACCTTCATATGGGAAGCGTCTTTTGACCAAACTACCAGGTCATCAGCCCAATAGTTTGCAGATGGCGGCCATGTATGTGTGCAAATCGATTCCCCCTATCAATTCAAACACAACGAAACCCAAATCGAACCACCTTCGGTACAGAGGTAGCACTAGCAAGGAACAACTCAGTGTCATGTTGTATATCGACGCCATCATAACAAAAAAGAAATGGTGCCCACCCAAATGTTCTGAGCTTAAATCAAATTACGTCTAACCTAATCATCCGATCTCTACCAAATTTTGCAACAATATAGTCTACCTTTCTACCTTAATGTGGGAAGCGTATTTTACCCAAACTACAAGGTCATCAGCCAAATAGTTCCAAGATGGCGGATGTATGAATCATGCAAGTATTATAGCCTAACTGTAACTTACGATTCAACAAGGCCTGGCCTCAACAAATCAGCTTATCGTACATAGGGAGGATTAAATTGTCCTCAAGGAGGTTACCGGTAGGATATTAGCATATTATAATAGAATATGTAACCGTAGAAGTTACTAACAGGTCAGGCCGACTATGCCATACCGTTGTGGTCCGTGCCGTCTCGTTGTCAAAATGGCCGCTATTTTTGCTCCTAATCCATATATTTCTGTAACTGCGTAAGTTTATATCCTTTTAAGAATGTACTGAACAAAACAGTACATATTTAGTATCAAATGGTTATAGAAACGCCAGAAAACGCTAATGAAATCGTTTATTTCAACACAAAATATGATACAGTTATACTAAACCAGTTGTTTACCAAGTATTATCGTAGCGCATCCGTGGCGTAATGGTAGCGACCTGGGCTCATAGTCTGAAGGCTCGTGGTTCAAATCCCTGCAGGTTCATTTTTTTACTTCGTTTTTTTTGGTATTTATTGATTTATAACTACTCACACGTTATAATGTTAAGCATATATAGTGTGTATTTGCAAATCAAAAATATTATATACCGGTACTTATAACACAACATATTTCAACTCTTGTTAGTTAGTTAGTTAGTTAGTTATTGTTGATTTAAGGGGCGGAACTTGTCAACATTTTAATACAGCGGTTAATATTCGTTGACCTTGATCCGCGGTAGAGTCTATTGTTGTTGTTGTTGTTGTTGTTGTTGTTGTTGTTGTTGTTGTTGTTGTTGTTGTTGTTGATTCTTTAGGGGTTTTGCGGCATCATGGTCTTGTAGCCCCGTTTACTTGTGTGTGTGTGTTGAAGTTGTTTGATAACCTGTGTCACTGTGATGTCAGTAGCCTTACTAGTATGTGTGTACTTTTATACGAGGAAGGATTTGGGTAGGAAGCTGTTGTTGTTTCATTTGAGATACATGGACAACATGGTCATTTATCCTCGTGTACTTGGGCGAGTGATGAATTTTGTATGATAACCTGTTTTATTGTGATGGCTGTATTAGTGTGTGTGTATATATAATTCAGGTGAGGATTCAATCAATCAATCAACGTTTAATATCCGTATAGCACGTTGTATTTCAATAAGCTACTACAACCAGCATTGAATTATACTTCAAAAGGACAAAGAGTTATAACTATACCCATGCATTTAGCAGAAAGTAGGCTATATGTTCTTTACTAAACATCTTGTTTTTCACATATTCCAGTAATTGGAATTATTTTGTGTTGATCGACTGAAAGTTACAATATCAACTGTTGAAAAATACATTTACGTGTGGACAGTCGAGTCGAATCAACATCTTTTGTGTTACTCATAAAACAGGGATGTCCAATCATTTTTACTGTTGATTAAAAAATACTACAGTATTTCACAAAATGATAACATTTCTGACTGTCAAAACTTGCAATGAAAACACTATTATTCCGGTTGGTGCAACAAAATTTGAACTGAAGAATGATCTCAGGGGACCTTGTGCTCGCTAGCACTTTTTGGCTCGTATGACGAGAGCACCAAATTCTATTTAAACAGTACCGTGGTGTTCAGAGCACCTAGTTGAGAACGCCTGCCATAGAGTGTTGGGTCCTTTGGTGTACTTTTGAGAGTCCCAAAGCCACATTTAACACAGATCTCTTCTTTCTCTCTGTTACTCTTAAGTGACTGGAGTCTCCAATTCTTTACGGTCGGTGAGCTGGCGGTAGGTCACGGCTGCCATAACCCGCGTGAGTTACCCAAGCGGTAGTCATATCGCTGTTTACACGGCAAGTGGCGAGAGGTCAAGGTGTGTTATGTCTGATGGCTGACTGACCCACTTCATGTTGGCCGGTATTTCTGCAACGTTATCCGCCAACAAGGGTCACGTTTCTAAGTCGGAGAAGTTCTTTATCGGCTTGTAAAATAACCTTTGGTTTGGTGATCATCCGACAAAATCAGCTGATCGCTTGTCACTTTTGATAGTCCGTGAGAAGTCAGGCAAGTTGAATTTGATCAAGGAAATCTTTTAATGTCTGAACAAATGCTTATACTGTAGTTGTACGTGACTCTTACTAATCTTGTGGTCATAAGCTACGAAACCTATATAATACGTAAATTCTGACGAAATTTGCTTTATTTTGAATATCCCACATGCATTCATGATAGGCGAGAGACCACTCGACTATTTGAATGGTTGAAGAGTCAGGTAAATTTTACAATGTTGGAACTCGAGGAAATATTTTATGCTCCAACTGAGTAGGGAAGAGATATATGAATGCAAACAAAGCAAAATAAGAAGAAAGGAAATGAAAGAAATGAAATTGAGGAAGAATTTTTAAAATACGGGTTTGAATGTTGACTGCTATGGTTCTAGACATCGTGGTGCCGGAAGTTGGTCCAAGAAGGTGATTTTTAACGTGCTAGTTAATGTATTGACACGAGAGCCTAGAATTTAAACAGTCGTAAATGTGGAAGAACTGTCAAATGGTCGAAGAAGAACAAAATTATTAAACTGAAACGAGAAAATATGTTGGGATTATAAAACTCTTGAGATGCTGTTTAGTTGGACAGAAATATGCTCGACTATGCAGTATTTTTTTTAGATGTATAGTTTCTTTTAAGCTTTTTAAAGTATTATGTAATTTATTTAACGTTAACTTAGGATAAACGTTATATTTTTTAGAAATTGTTGCGAGATTGAGATCACCATCTACAACGGGGAGTTTAACCAACAATGTTTTGCAATTTTGATAGGCAAAACTCAGGCACAGTCATTGTTATTATTAGCAGACCCATGTGAGAACTCTCGCATTTAAACGCTTTCTTTAAACAAATTGGCGATATTTAGGAAATCGGAGTGCAATTGTCACTGCTGCTGGTAATTTTCTTTCTTTATAGTAGAATGCTAAGCCTCCGTGGCTTAGGCGGCAGCACGCCGGCCTCTCACCGCTGGGTCCGTGGTTCAAATCCCGGTCACTCCATGTGAGATCTGTGCTGGACAGAACGGAGGCAGACAGGTTTTTCTCCGGGTACTCCGGTTTTCCCTGTCAAAATTTCATTCCAGCAACACTCTCCACTATCATTTCATTTCATCTGTCATTCATTTAATCATTGCCCCAGAGGAGTGCGTCAGGCCTCGGCAGCCGGCACAGTTCATATCCTCGCCGCTAGATGGGGGCTTCATTCATTCCATTCCTGACCCGGTCGGAGACTGGAAGCAGGCTGTGGATTTTCTTATACACACATCAAAAAAAGTTTTGCATCACCTCGGTTCCAAGAGTTCCGGAACCGTTAAATACAAAGGGAATAGAGATCAACACAAACAACATTTCAGCTCGTTTTATTGCTCATGAGACCCACACATTGCATGTTGTACCATCATACAGCTAGACTTTCAGCATTTGTGGTCCAGATTGCAGTACACACCACTACCTTTAATACCCAGTAGCACGTCCTCTTGCATTGATGCATGCCTGTATTCGCCGTGGCATACTATCCACAAGTTCATCAAGACACTGTTGGTCCAAATTGTCCCACTCCTCAACGACAATTCGGCGTAAATCTCTCAGAGTGGTTGGTGGGTCAAGACGTCCATAAACAGCCCTTTTCAACATATCCCAGGCATGTTCGATAGGGTTCATGTCTGGCGAACATGCTGGCCACTGTAGTCGAGCGATGTCGTTATCTTGAAGGAACGCATTCACAAGATGTGCACGATGAGGTCGAGAATTGTCGTCCATGAAGACAAATGCATCTCCAATATTCTGCCGATATGGTTGCACTATGGGTCGGAGGATGTCATTCAGGTATCGTAAAGCCGTTTCGGAGCCTTCCATGACCACCAGTGGCGTACGTCGGCCCCACATAATGCCACCCCAAAACATCAGGGAACCACCACCTTGCTGCACTCGCTGGACAGTGTGTCTAAGACGTTCAGCCTGACCAGGGTGCCTCCAAACACGTCTCCGACGATTGTCTGGTTGAAGGCATATGCGACACTCATCGGTGAAGAGAACGTGATGCCAATTCCGTGGGGTCCATTCAGCATGTTGTTGGGCCCATCTGTACCGCGCTGCATGGTGTCGGGGTTGCAAAGCTGGACCTCGCCATGGACGTCGGGAGTGAAGTTGCGCATCATGCAGCCTATTGCGCACAGTTTGAGTTGAAACACGACTTCCTGTGGCTGAACGAAACGCATTATTCAACATGGTGGCATTGCTGTCAGGGTTCCTCCGAGCGGCAATCCGTAAGTAGCGGTCATCCACTACAGTAGTAGCCCTTGGGCGGCCTGAGCGAGGCCTGTCATCGACAGTTCCTGTATCTCTGTACCTCCTCCATGTCCGAACAACATCGCTTTGGTTCACTCTGAGACGCCTGGAAACTTCCCTTGTTGAGAGCCCTTCTTGACACAAAGTAACAATGCGGACGCGATCGAACTGCGGTATTGACCTTCTAGGCATGGTAGAACTACAGACAACATGAACAGCGTACCTTCGTCCTGGTGGAATGACTGGAACTGATCGGCTGTCGTACCCCCTCCGTCTAATAGGCCCTGCTCATGCATGGTTGTTTACATTTTTGAGCAGTTTTAGTGACATCTATGAACAGTCAAAGGGACTGTATCTTGGATACAATATACACAGTCAACGTCTATATGCCGGAGATCTGGGAACCGAGGTGATGCAAAACTTTTTTTGATGTGTGTAGTAGAATGCTCATTTGTTACGACTGCCCGGTTACTTGTCAGCGCTCCATGTATATATACCACCCGCTCGGCTTTACTGTTATGCGGGCTCGACGTGTCACAGTTCTGGCAGGGGCTATTGTCTTGTTTATTTGTTTAAACGCACAATATAAACAAATATATTTCCGTAGACTATTCAAGAAATGCAAGTTTTTTTCTGTAAGTTATTGTTGAGACGCACCTTCTAACTCCCACTGGTTTAGAAGCTTGAGTTTTGGGAAACATACACCTTAGTAAAACTCAGCAATTCTTCTAGGTTTGTGCCGTGTCTTGTGTGGGGTTTCGCCTAGGACACCAAGCTAGGCTCATCGGCGGGCTCTTGGTGTCCCCGCCCGGACACCAAGACACGGCACAAACCTAGAAGAATTGCTGAGTTTTAATTCACCGGCCGTGAAAGCCAATATACCATCTTTTTGGAAGCCTTCATAGGGAGGTTAAGGCTACTTGAACTTTTAGTTCTCGTAGTCAAGTAGGTGCAGTTGCACCTTATATAAAGGGAGGTGGCGCGCAGTTCGTCACTCCTGTGGGGGTCCGGGCGGGGACACCAAGAGCCCGCCGATGAGCCTAGCTTGGTGTCCTAGGCGAAACCCCACACAAGACACGGCACAAACCTAGAAGAATTGCTGAGTTTTAATTCACCGGCCGTGAAAGCCAATATACCATCTTTTTGGAAGCCTTCATAGGGAGGTTAAGGCTACTTGAACTTTTAGTTCTCGTAGTCAAGTAGGTGCAGTTGCACCTTATATAAAGGGAGGTGGCGCGCAGTTCGTCACTCCTGTGGGGGTCCGGGCGGGGACACCAAGAGCCCGCCGATGAGCCTAGCTTGGTGTCCTAGGCGAAACCCCACACAAGACACGGCACAAACCTAGAAGAATTGCTGAGTTTTAATTCACCGGCCGTGAAAGCCAATATACCATCTTTTTGGAAGCCTTCATAGGGAGGTTAAGGCTACTTGAACTTTTAGTTCTCGTAGTCAAGTAGGTGCAGTTGCACCTTATATAAAGGGAGGTGGCGCGCAGTTCGTCACTCCTGTGGGGGTCCGGGCGGGGACACCAAGAGCCCGCCGATGAGCCTAGCTTGGTGTCCTAGGCGAAACCCCACACAAGACACGGCACAAACCTAGAAGAATTGCTGAGTTTTAATTCACCGGCCGTGAAAGCCAATATACCATCTTTTTGGAAGCCTTCATAGGGAGGTTAAGGCTACTTGAACTTTTAGTTCTCGTAGTCAAGTAGGTGCAGTTGCACCTTATATAAAGGGAGGTGGCGCGCAGTTCGTCACTCCTGTGGGGGTCCGGGCGGGGACACCAAGAGCCCGCCGATGAGCCTAGCTTGGTGTCCTAGGCGAAACCCCACACAAGACACGGCACAAACCTAGAAGAATTGCTGAGTTTTAATTCACCGGCCGTGAAAGCCAATATACCATACACCTTAGTGTTTTTGATAATCACAATTATTATTATCATTATTATTATTCAAACTGGTGTGAATGGCCCACACTAGATGCTGTTGATTCATTAGAGGCTTGCGGCACCGTGGCCATTTATCCCCGTGCTCTTGGGTAGGTATAGGATTTGTCTCATAACCTGTGTCATTGTGATGTATTTAGAAGTATGTGTGATGTAATTGATGCTAGGATAGGGAAGGAGGTGGCCGTGGCCTTAAGTTAGGAGCCATCTTGGCATTTGCCTGGAGTAGAAGTGGGAAAACACGGAAAACTACTTCTAGGATGCATGAGGTGCTGCCACAGGAGAGTGAGTGTACACCGTTCCAGTCATTTATTGACAGAGCTAGGAATCGAATCTGGACCTTTAGGGGTGCCAGCTAAGAATGTATGCGGCTGGTTAACCGCATCTTGAGAAGGTAGCTATAATATTCAGACTCGTAAATGTGCTTGGGTGTGTCGTAGGGTGAAGGAAATGTGTGTCAGATCTAGTCTTACTAATTACTGCATTCTGTCATCTTTCTGCGTGCACTCAGCTTGTCATTGCGCCGGAGAAAGCGTACCACTTGCTCTCGGGCGTCCTTGTTCGCACTCTGATTCTCTTCTTCTCCTAATTAAGACCATTTAACCACACGGTGCGTTTCCAACGGGTATTTACTTTTATTAGCTTTTTCCGTTTCTTTGCTTCATGTTTCCCCATTTCTGGATTATCCATAAACGTTACCAATAAACTGGAGATAGGCATTTATTATAGTCAGAATAAACAAGCGAATAGCCTGTGCAGGAAACAGGCGTAACATAAAAATCATTTTAAATATCTATTGTAACTTGTATAACGTTTTAATTTCTTCTTCTTGTTCTTCTATTTCTTCTTCTTCTGTTTCGAAGTTTGTATCACTCCTATATACTCGTATTTTCAGTGTGTTGGAAAGGGCATTTTTTAATCCTTGAATTCATATTTTAAACGTAAATAAGAATGTAAACAACCCTTAAGAAGATAAACAATTTAAATATGACATCGAACCTTAAACTAGGCGACCTGAGGTTAAACAAGACAAACAAAAAATTCAAAACTAAGATTGGCGCTACCTTTCTCAAATATGTTGATTGTTTTCTCAAAACCTCTTCGTATAAATTTTGGCTCTATTATTATTACAGTATTATTATTATTATTATTATTATTATTATTATTATTATTATTATTATACCGGCCACGGTGGCCGAGAGCGCTATTGCGCTAACACGTGCCTTGATGGCACCGCGAGAGCGTGGGTTCGAATCCCACATAGATCTTCCTGAAAATGGTTTTCGTAGTTCCCCATTTTCACCACCAGACAAATTCCGGGACGGTTCCTTTCAACAGGTCCTCGGCCGACTTCCTTCCAAATTCCCTTCCCGGACCATTCCTTAATTAGACCCAAGTTAGCGGTCGCCTTGGCAATTGGCCTGTTACCATCCCCAGTTGTACTGCAGCTGCTGGCAAAGTGTGTTCAGCTCCCAGAAACCGTCCTTGTGACGGTAGAGGAAGGATCCCGATAGCGATTAAAATTATTATTACGGTATTATTATTACTGACAGGAGTAGCTCATTTCGCTAAGGCGCAGCTCTAGGCCATGCGATTAAACGACAGTAGGCTATATCTGCGGAACAGGTAGACGATTGGGTTCAAATTACACCGTCGTCCGTCCCTGGAATAATTTTCTGGCAAAATGCCGAGGTGGCACCTTCTAATAGGCCACCGCCGCTTCCTTCCAACTCCTTGCCCAGTTTCATTCCTCTTCATTCATTTGATGTCGCCTCTTATAAGGATGGCGTCAAGAAGTGCATCCAGCAGTAAAAACTATCTGCCACATAGACATTCATCATTGAAACAGGGATAATAGGTGGTCGGAAGTCACAATAATAATAATAATGAACTTTACATAAATTTTCTTAAAAATGTTGGGTCAATAGATGTGAGTGCAAAGTCATCCTGCTGTAACGACCAACTTATATTTAGATGCGAATTGCTTTATGAATGTATTTGCTTTTTCGCCTCTAAGGACGATGTTTGAGATATTGCTATTCTCTGAAAGACATGGGGAATGTGAACTCGATGTTCCGTCCCTTAAAACAACACTCGCCATCAATCTGAAAATGACATCGGGCGTAAATCCTATTGCAGCACATTTCGCCTGAATATTGTGGTATGAAGCAACTTTTCCTGCGTTTGTGGTGTGACGGTTGCCTATCACGACCTTCTGCTATTCAATCGCTTACAGTAGACTATATTGAACAATAAAGAACTCGGGTCACGACCACATGACTAATGATAATGACATTATTCCATTGAACTTCATTTACTATGCTAGTTCGTTCGCGTGTGTTAATTAGTATTGTTTTTATTTTGTTGAATATATGATCAGGAGTTGGTTCACCAGCTCGGAAATGCACCCAATAGAAACTAATTGCTCGATGCCTCTACCTGCTATGTTATCGAAGGGTTGCAGGGGGATGGACGCGCGTTATATGACACAAATAGCACTGCTTTATTGTTTACACACTGTGGACTACGTTAATTTGCGTCTTGGCATGGGTTTCGTGACAGATCAGATTTGTGATCTAGGTCATTGATTCGTGGTCCTTCGATCTCATTTTAAAGACGTACTCACCCATTTCAACTGGCAGTGTCCACCAAACTGGTGTTGGTGGTTGTTTAGGGCTTAAGAACATTGTGGTTATCTGTCCATCTTAATATAGAATTAATTTGGAGGTAATAAAGTGAGAGCTTCAATCCCTTGAAAAATGCGAGTAACGGGAAAAGAAACCATCTTAACATGGAATTAGTTTGGAGGGGATAAAGCGAGAGTTTCAATCCCTTAACAAATGAAAAAAAAAAGGAAAATACTTCATGTGCCTCCTTATGTAATGCCATAGATTTGGTAACGGAACTATATTGGAACAAGGAAGGTCTGCAGGAAAGATGAAAGGATAAAACTCGGTGCGAGTAATGTCGAAATTAGCTGAAACCTCGTAGTCTTCAATTCATGTCTCACTTGCTTCTAGGTGGCAGTACACTTTAATGCAAGATTGTATATTGAGCCCTTGGATATCCTTCCGGAGATCATAGGTTCAAATATCAAATATATACTGGTTTTCCTCAGGCTTTTTTCACACTCTCTCCAGTCAAAAGCCAGGATAATACCTTATTTTAAGTCCCAGGGCATCTCCCCCATCCTTTTCACTAATACAGCTACACACATTACTTCAGTCACCACATTATAACAGGTTATCAGACAAGTTCAACACACACCCAAGTACATGGGGTTGATGACCCAAGTGTCCCAAGCCTCTAAAATAATTAACAACAACAACAAAACAATAAAAAATATATCCTTTCGACTAGCAATTCTCACTCATTCTAGCAATATACTGTAATATTGCATTAGAAGTGAAGTTTAAGGGCATGAACCACCATCCCACGTCCTATTACAATTTCTCAAGTGAATGGAGGACACTTTTACTACTATACATAATCATGAGAACTAGGGACATTTGTTTTCATGAGAGTCAAAGTTGTCGTGTGGTCTACATCTAAGAGAATAGACATGTGTTTCTTCAACAACTTTTCCTCTACATAGTTGGACATTGTGAGCAAGTAAATCTGGAGTCACGATGACTTTTAAAACTAGTTTTCTGCATAACCAACGGCGCCGAAAACACGTGATTTTTTGTTTTAAAATCCAATATATCTTATAGTTAGTTATTGAGGTTTTATGGGGCGAAACAGTGAGGTCATCTGCCACTGGTATATCCTATCCTAAGCAAAATTGTAATTGATTTTCTGTTACAATTGTTTGAAGGCCTCCTGCTCGAGGTGACGGTAACTGTGAAAGGCGTCTGAAGAAAGAAACGTAGCCTATAACGCATGCACTCTTCTTCAAAAATATTGTCCCTCCGGAGATCCGGATTCTATTCCCGGTACCGTACTGACAAGAAATTTCGTTTTGGTCTGAGGGCTGGAACGGGGTCCACTATGCCTCGTGAGGCAAAACTGAGAAGATTGGGTTCGATTCCCATCTCAGCCATGGTTTCTCACTTTGACTCCAGGCAAATGCCGTGATGGTTCCTAAATTAAGGCCACAGCCGCCTCCTTCCCAATCCTCATCTGAATTAAGAATACACACACTAATACAGTCTTCACAATAACACAGGTTATCAGACGAATTCCACACACACCCAAGTACACGGGACTACATGACCACAATGTCGCAAGCACTTAAATAAATCAACAACAACTATAAAAGAAACACTTTTTGTTTTTTGTGCCTGATTGTCTTCAGCGTAGATGTTTAGCATGCTTTTATCATTTTAATTCAAATGGAAAAGTGAATTTATAAGATCAATCGCGGTTGATTTGTATGTCTGTCTTTTAGCCTCCCTTGTAACTTTTGACAGGCAGCACTGAACTCCACGGAAATAGGTATGCATTAAGCCTTGCTTAGGAGATTCTGTCTTGGCGCCATTGCTGCAAACTTCGAATAAAATACTGTTGACATTTTGACAGATTCATTAGCTTCGAAACAATTCACTACGATGATATGAAATTTACATAATTAATAAAATAAGCAAGGAAAAGTACATGTTCAAAAATTCAGTGACATCAGTGTTACCAGCATTATATATGACGGATGCTCTTTAATGTTCTATTTGATTGAAACTAGCATACCTTTCAATGGACAGAAACAAATTTGATTTATATAAATGGCTTATTAGCTTAAGTAACGCAACTTAGTACAAGGACATGGCATTAACATTGAGCGCTGTAGGCTAATATTGAATACGTAAAATAAGGTGATTAATAGGAGCATATAACATTTATGTTTTTGCCCTTAAACAACGCAAGAAACTCAATAACTTATCATATAAAAAAGTTACAGAAAAGCAACTTGGGAAGCAAATTGAACAGTAAGGGAATTGTTGGACTTACGTCTAATATTTATTGACCTTGTGAATTGAAGATTACGGGTGTGCGTACTATTAAAACATAATAATTCATAATCTCTCTAAATCTCATGACAGTCAGGCTTGGACACACAAAATATTGTTATCAGTTACGATACTCATAATTCAACTTATCAACAATAACGAAACTAGCTTCTTCTGCTGAAGATCTTCGTTATTTTGTCGAGGAGTAAGAATAGAATGTTTTCTCCTTCAAAGGAATAAAGCATGAGCAGATAAACTGTGCCTTTAAGCAGGAGTCTCCACCGCCAATTAAAACTCACATAGTTGCATTATGTGGTCTAGGGGTACGTATTGAGATTCGCGTCTCAAAGGTCCTGAGTTCGGTTCTCGAGTCTGACAATCTTTCAATTTTGCCTCAGCCCGTGAGGACAGGTGTTCGAATCCCACCTCAGACATACCTGAAGTGGTTTTCTGTATTTTTCTCTTGTATGTGTGCGGTGGGAGGGAGGGGGGGGGGGGGATGATGGTGCAGTGGTCAAGGTAATAACTTCACACCAAGACAGACCGGTTCGATTCTCGGTCAATGCTTGTGAGATTTTCCAAGTTAAATATCACGTCCTGTGGCTTAGATTCCACGTAAAAGTGGAAGTCCCGTGACTCATGATCGCGAGATTAACGGTCACGTAAAACTACAAGCTCCCTTTTCTCTCCTTTCTATTCCTGGTAAATGCTGGGATGCTACCTAACATAGGCCACAGCAGTCTCCTTTTTAGGGGCAGATGACCTCGTAGTTCCTCCCCTTAAAAACTCAATAATTAACTAACTAGTCTCCTTTCCAATGCAAGTCCCCCTAATACAAGTATACAGGGTGTATCCGTGATGATGTTACAAACTTTCAGGGGTGAAGGAGGAAGGCAAATGGATCAATGCGAGATAAGGACCCATAGTCCGGAAACTATCGAGTCAACAATTATTAATAATCACAGTTGTTTAAGGGAACCGCATAGTGTAGATTTGCCAACAATGCAACTGTTTAATAATAGCTTTGTTATTAGATAACCATGACAACTAGACACTTGAGATTTTTACAAGTTATCAGAAACATCCGTGGCAGTGTTTTGATAGTGAATTATAGAAATTGAAAACATATTTGAAAATTAATGAACATTTGAAAATTCTGAAAATTTTAGAAGGGTACTTGTATTTTGGTACCCTTTTCTCTGGGTGAAATCATAATAATTCTTAATCTAAAGTTATTGATACAGCTTGTGAAGCAAAGCTATTGTTGTCAGGCTTTTGCTTTCGAATTTATGAATTTTTGGTTTCGTCAGTATACAGTATTTTAGCCTTTATATGAGTTCTTTTTAATTTTTTATTTTTTAAATCTTATTTTCGATTACTTCCATTTTGCTTCGCAGCTTTTGGTTTGTAACTTCAGAAAATTTCAACTTGATCATGCGTGTGGCTCCTGAGAAAAAGGTCCAAAATATCGAAAATTTTAAATCTTGAGAAAACTAAGGTTAAAGATTCAGTCGTTTAATGTAATTGACGTATGCATGGTTACATTAAAAAATCAATAATGACCTCAGATATGGTTTCTATACCTATGTGTTATATATTGGTGTGGTCGGGAAAGAATGGAGAATATTTTGAACCTAAAAACAAAAAATGCTATTTTCGGTCCTTCCACACTACCTGGTTCCCTTAACGTCCGTCCTCAATTCTAGTTCTTAACAGACGACGGCGCCGGGATGGCGGAATTTCGTCCCGCAGGCGTTCTTTAACGTGCCGAAAGCCATCGACATGGGGTTGGCGCTTGCAAACAGCCGTAAACGCCACCGAGATGTGCAGGTAAACGGTATTGAATGAGTAACATTTTGCTTATAACTTGTGACTCGATCGTTTCCTTACTATGGTTCCTGATCTCACATTGATCCATTTGCCTTCCTCCATCGTCCTTGAAAGTTTATAACATCATCACAGATACACCTTGTATATTAAGTAAGGGCCGTTTTTTTAAACCCGTAGTTAGTGCGCACGCGCTAACTCCCGGCATCCTTTGCGAACAAGCAGGCGTCAGTTGCAGCTGTGTAGCTAACCTGTACGCGGAACTGTGCATCTTTACAATGTTCAAGATTATTGATTCGCCCGCCGCGTATGAGGTACGATCTGTGATACGTTTTTTGAGTGCAAGAAACATCTCAGTTTTGTGAGGTGTATGGTGATAATGCAATGAACATTTTCACGGCCACTTTTGAACTCGCGTACCCATTTTCGCACTTTACCGTCACAGCGCAAGATCATGGCAAGACCTCACACTGCTGCCCGGACTCGGGAACTGATTGACTCTTTTGGGTGGGAAGTTTTGGATCACCCACCGTATAGCCCTTCGTCATCGTGGTGGGAAGCGTTTCGCCAACAATGAAGAAGTGAAAACAGCCGTGAATTCTTGGTTGTCAGAGCAGGCGGCAAACCTTTATGCAGAGGGATTTCAGAACTTAAGGTATGACAAGTGCCTAAATAAACAAGGCAAAATAAAATGTTCGGTTAATTAAAAAAGTGACAGTCAGTCTGAAAGACTAGATTTTGTATCATTTTAAATGCTACAAATGCTGAAAAATTCTAGAAAGGATGGAGGCTTCTCTCTTCGATCGAAGCCAAAGACTCTTGACATGTTAGAAAATTATCTGCATAATACTTATCTTGCTTTAAAATACTTTACCTTGTTTCAAATTACTCGCGAACGGCAAGTGCAAACCAAGGGCAAAGCAAGGTCAAGCGCGCGGGATGCCGTCACGCTCGCCAGAGCGCGCGGGGACACGCCCCTTCCATCCAGTCTAAAAACACTTATAGTGGGCGATGTATTGAAGATAGAGATATGCTCTCGCGGACCTTTTTGTAGAACTTTTCATGCTGACAAATTCTTACGCTCATAGTATATTGATATTTTTAACGGTTTGCCCAGCGTAAGCTTAAGAAGCGCACGGACGCCAAGTTTGTTTTCGACTTTTTCACTGAAATCGTTACTGCTTGGCTTCCTTTGATCAAACATAAATTATTTTCTACAGAATCTTTCCTCGAGATATCCTTTACAGAATGGTGAAAACCGCATCAAAATCCATCCAGTGGTTCTCGAGATTACCCGTGACTTCCAAGAATCGGGGATTTTTGTCTTATAGTAACGAAGTAGAGATTGTCGGGGAACACATGCACCAAGCGGTACTATGACGTCACACACCTCAGTGCATTTGGGTACATTTCATCCCGTCACTGTGACGTAACGCCAGACCCCAGCGTAACGACGAAGTCGACAAGATCATTTTAAATTATACAAAAACGGCCCTTACTTAAAAAACAACCCCCACACATTCACTAGTGCAAACACTACACCGTAAATGCCCAAGTACACATGATGTTCCGAAGCTCTGAATCAAACAGCAGCACATCAATTAGAATAGTTAATTTCTTCACCATGATTTAGGTGAGATGAGTGAATGGTAGTGTAGTAGAGCTGCGCGCGAGTCCCGTTACGGGTCGTCGACCCGACCGCTAGATACCGTACACACACCATGCAACCTGTCGTCCCTCCGCGGCCGATCTTCCGTCACTTAGCCAGGGTGGCAAACATCCTGGCACCTGGGTCTTCTCTTGATGACTTGATACCCGGAGGTCCGGGCTCGATTCCCGGTTCTGCCAAGATATTTAATTCTCGTCTGAGGGCTGGAACGGGGTACACTCAGTTGCGTGAGGCAAAACTGAGAAGAGGCTGATTCCAGTCACACCTCAGCCAACCTAGAAGTGGATTTTCGTGGTTTCCCACTTCTACTCCAGGCAAATGCCAGGACGTTTCCTAATTTAAGGCCACGGGCGCCTATTTCGCCATTCTAGTCTCAATTACAAAAGCATACTTCTACAGACACCACAATAACACAGGTTGCCTGATATATATACTTAGTATAAAACAAAGTCCCCTATTCTTGGATGTCACGGGTAATCTCGAGAACCACTGGATGGGTTTTGAAGTGGGTTTCTCTATTCTGTAAAGGATATCTCGAGGAAGGTTTATGTAGAAGGATTTCAGTGAAAAAGTCGAAAAAAAAACCAACCTGGCGTCCGTGCGCATTTTAAGCTTACGCTGGGGAAACCGTTAAAAATATCAGTATACTATGAGTGTAAGAATTGTTCAGCATGAAAAGTTCCACAAAAAATTCCGGGAGATCATATCTCTATCTTCACTACATCGCCCACTATATGTGTTTTACGTCTTCTTTTTCTTCCAACAATCTCCATTCAATTACTGAGGCGACAGTTTACGAGTTTAACCCCAGGTATAGCATACCTAGAGGGTGAGCCTACTGTCGAGTCGTGTTGAGTTAAGACTTCAGAGAAGAGTAGTTGTGTTTGGAGTTTTCCTGGAAGTGCAACTCGGTTTTTCTTCATTTCGTCTGTGAACTTTTCTTTCCGCAAAATACACAGTCAAATTAAGATTGAATGGAAGGGGGATTTGTATTTCATGCACCTCGCCATTCTTAAATTACGTCTGACAAGAATTCGTTGCACATGCATCTCCATGATAATTTAATTAATAGTCCAGTCAGTGATTTTAACCCATCATGCCGAGACATAAAACGGATATAGGTCGTAGATCATTGACATCGAAAAAAAGAAAAAAAAAGCTTATCATGTAATGCATTCAGAATGTTCCCGGGTGAAGTGAAGGCAGGTTAATACACACACACACTCAAAATACACGGGGTTAAATGACCACGATGTCGCAATTCCCTGAATCAGTACGTATATTACCTCGATACCGCAGAAGGGGACTCACTCACTAGACAAGTAATTTCAAATCGACTTAGAAAGAGCCTTTTTTTGTGTGTGTAAATTTCCTCACGAGTACGCTGTCTTGACTGGATCAAGTGCTCCCCCCTTTAATTGCTTCCACATTACGCATCTTAATGATCATTCATTATTTATCGAGTGCAGTTGGACTACTTTTTGCCTCCAATTCTGTATTTCCGGAAGAGAGATATTGCGTACGGTTACAGTTGTCCATATACGTGAATTCAACTTTCTCTCCCTGTATCATTGACAAGGTCGTGTGGTGATGACAGCTGACTTACACACGGTAACTGCTCGACAGAGGTGTGAGTGAGGGTCGTATAGGTTGGTTGGTTGGTTCCTCAGTTTAGGGGCTGCGACAACGCGGTCATGTAGCCCCGTGTACTTTGGGTGTGTGTAGAATCTGTCTGATAACCGGTGTTAATTGTGATGGCTGTATTAGTGTGTGTGTACCTGTTTTTTTTAAATTCAAGTAAGGACTGCAACTTTTAATTTTTCAAATAGTTCTTACTCTTGCCGCCAAACGTCACCGTCAACGACTACTAGGCCTAGTTCAGAATTTAGCTGCTAGACGCCACCGCAGTCGGCTCTTGGCAACGAACGTAGAAACCTAAGAGCGTTGTTTACATTCCTAACCTATACAATTTCGCTTCACACAGGTGTAATTAGTGGAAGGCTCTTTAACATGCCATAAATCTATGACATGGGACCGCCGGCTTTACTTCCCCTCCGAAGGAAGGCATACTGAGGGATTTTTAACGCTCTTAAAATCCGACGGCTTTGGGCGGATTTGAACCCGCTATCTTGGGCTAGAAGCTCAGCATGCTACCAACTACGCCACCGAAGCCGCTGTCATATAGGATGAAACTGGGGTCCAATTAAAAAAGTCCTATGTCTCGTTTCTGTTTTTTAAACTTTCGCGGCCGGATTTGATGCTGTTAACTGTGGTGTCTCGGATTGTTTTGCTTCGTTCGAAATGTTATGGTTGGCGACATTTCGCCATCGTTCCAATAGGCGGAATCCTGACTGGCAGCTACTCTCTAGCAGTGAGACGTGTGTTAGAGTCGGGTGCTTATGAGCTAGGCTCATTTTACTCTATTATGAGGAATTTTTAATTTTAATTTGGGGTTTTAAAATGAGTTTATGATTTTATTTGGCTTTAGCAGGGAAGGCGTTTTAGGCCAAATATTTTTAGTTGTAAGGTTTTATGTTTTGATTGGGATTTAAGTTGTGCTTTGGTTTCATGAAAAAATAGGGATTTGAGAGTAGTAGACCTTGTATGGTTTATGTTCGGTGGAGTAATGATCTCTGGTCATAGACGTGGTTGATGACCTTCATTATCTCCACCGATACCATTAGTTGTTATCTATTTTCTCGCCAGCCATGGCATTTGTGATGGAATTTGAATTTGTATGGATGTTTATATTTTGCAGCAACATCACATTATTATGTGAAATTGAAGAGGAAAGCCCTCTAGTGGGTTGATTTTATAGTTTGAGTTGTGAGAGTGGAAAGATGATTTAGACCTATATTGTACTGCTGGGGGTCCAAGCTCCGTGAACCTGAGAGGAATGTAGATCGCGGTCGATCACGATATAAGATGACAGACGCGCTGGTTTCCCGGTCCGTGCGTAGTAACAGAACCAAATACATTGGTCGGTGACTCACTCACTCATTCGCAACACCACAGTGGTTTGAGCAACGGCCCTATGTTAGCAGTATTGGAATAGACAGGAATACCAGATAACATGGCAGACTGTTGACAGGCCCTTCTCTTCTCGCCTTTCCCCTTCCCTGCCTCTTCCCCTCACCCCGCAAGTTCATAGAGCTTGGACCCGAGCAGTGGTAGGTTTGGTGTTGCTCGGCAAATATTTTTGCAATTAAAAGGCTTCAGCTCCCGCCATTTTGCTTAATTATTTCTGGGCTGATTGTGAGGTTTTATATTATATGTAATGAAGGTGTAATTGTGTTATTGTTGATAGTAGTGAACTGTTATGTCAGGTGACCTGTCCCTCGCATTTATTCTGGAGTATCGAACCGCGCAGGTAAGCTCTTGCTGCCAATGACAGGCTCGAACTGTTTCTGTGTTTATGGATGATGATTTAGTAAGCAAATACATTGCTCATGCTGATCAAAAATATTTCGCATTGACTTACAATGATTCATAAATTAAGTCTAAGTTCGGATTCGGTGGCGTAGTTGATAGCATGCTGAACTGCTGAGCCCAAGATAGCGGGTTCAAACTCGGCCGAAGTCGTCGGATTTTTTAAGAGCGTTAAAAATCCTTCAGCATGCCTTTTTCGGAGGGGAAGTAAAGCCGGCGGTCCCATGTCATAGACGTATGGCATGTAAAAGATCCTTTCACAGACTAAACTTGTGTAAAGCTAAATTGTTAGGTTAGATTTCGTCGGAACGCTCTATCAAAGTTCCAACGTTCACCACTAGGTATCATTGATATCTGGTGGCGAAAGTTGGAACTACTTGAAATTGAATGAAACTTGTAGCTCACCCTAAGGGTGTCCGCTGGAATTAGCTACAGACTCAGGCGAGCCGAACATGTCCTCGGACACTCCCGGCACTAAAAGCCATACGATAAATAAATAAATAAATAAATAAATAAATAATATTATCATTTAGACTTTCACGGCCCGTGATACTATTCATAATATTGAATTTTGGGATTATGCCGTGTTTTATTATATTAAAATTCGACACGTTTCGAAAGAAACCATGATTGTCTTTCTTCGTCAGGATTAATCTGAAATACGATAAATGATTGCTAAGAGAAAGCAACAAAGAACATATAAAAGGTGCCCAAAGATGGACGCCATTATAGCAGTGTATTACTTTCTCAGGGTTCTGATAATAGGTAGCCAGGATTCACTGAGATTGTAGCCGGTGTCGCGGTTGAAATTATCTGGGTGTTTACGTATTTCAACCGCCTCCCTGATGGTGATTCTGGGACGATATTGCTTTATACGGGCAAAAACATCCACTCCTTGGAACATGACATCATGGCCAGGTGTAAATGCATGATCAGCAACAGCTGATTATCAGGTTGAATGAGCCTGATACATCTATTATGTTCCTTAATGCATAATACTTAAATATATGTCTACAAATATGGGTGATAGTATTTACAGTAGCCTATGTACACTTATTTAGTTGCAGTAGTAAACTAGCACAACTAGTCAATATATCTTAGTTATATGTGTCGTCACTCGTCGAGAGTAGCTGCTCGCAACCGGACCGCAAACTGCTCAAGCAGGTAGGTTCACGATCCACTCGACCCTAACCATTTAATAACAATCACACAATCACACTAAGCCTTAATCCAAACAATCACATAGACTAATCCTACTAAGCAAGGAAACTTGACGGCCAATCACCACTTTCAGAATCTTAACAAAATATCACATACAACTAACACGTATTGACGTGTTGGTTTAACTACTACTGCAACTAAAGAAGTAAGTAAATACTATCACACATATTTGTAGACATAGAGTTAATAGCCTAAGTGTAATGGATCAGAGGATGATCGTTTGACGATCGAAACTGGTCATCCAAGTGTATTTATTATTCTCATGTAGTTCGTTTTCAGAATTAGGGAAACACCCGTTACAATTGGGTACAATCGTGTTGACCGACTGAAAAACATTAAATGTCAATTAATAAGGCAACACTGAAAAATTGCTTCAAATACCATAAGTCCTACTTATAGTTGACTTTGAAGATTTCCTTACTTTTGATTTTAGTATTACTGTACTTTTTAATTTTTCTTTTATTTAATGTGCTTACGATGAATCCATTGCTGATTCAAAACATGTATTGTACACCTATCCATAACTAGATTTGCGTCATTATAGGTACGTATTGACAGGTGTTCCTGTCATTTGTATGGATGATGATTTAATGTCAATTACTAGGTATTGGAGACAGGGTGTACATTTTCTTCATTGCCTGGAAATTGACATTAAATCGTCATTCAGGAACAAATAAACAGCTCCAGCCAATAACCGACAGCAAGTGGTTTCCTGCACGGTCCGATACTACAGAATAAATACGAGGGACAGGTCACCTGACAGCCATTCTGCCATGACTAAGCCTGCTGGAACGATGGCGAAACGTCGGTAATAAAGAAAGCCGAGAGGCAACAAAACAGCCCGAGACTCTACAGCTAACAGCACCTTTTGTCTAGGTTTCTTTTTCTGTCGATAAACACCCAGAATCACAAGTGTGAAATGGCTATTATATTACATCCATGGATTTCTCTTCACCTGCCATTCGGGGCTGGTGAACAGATACGTCTCAAACATCTAATTTAAACAACAACAACAACAACAACAACATTTCCTTTCTCATGGCTTCCCGGGGTCGGGAACTACAGGCATTGTGACCAATACTAACCGACAAAACAAAGCAAGCTTGCGGTTTTGAGTCGCTTTATATCTCGTGACTGTAAACCACGTGACCTCCTTTTTCTGTGGAATCACGAACCACAGGATGTGACTTTTCATTTCGGTTGGCTGAGGTGGGAATCGAACACACCTCTTCTCAGTTCTAAGTCACGAAGCTGAGTGTATCCCGTTTTCTAGCCCCCAGACCAGAACTAAATTTCTTGGTAGAGACGGAAATCAAAAGAAGACCTCAGGGATGACAGCCCCAACAATGCCTAATATATAGATTTTAGATCCATATCTTGAAAGTTCAAGTCCTGAATTTGTTCTTCTGCGTCTTTACAAGACCTCAACTAAGCCAAATGTTAACCTGGAAGGCATTCTGAGCCAGGCATGAGGTTCTGTAACCAGTCTCTTTCTCCCTGCATCATTGCATCCCACAGTCATTCATGTTCCTGCTATTCAATTGTGGATCCAAAGTTCTGGCAAACGTTAAGACATTTTGTTAGTGTTAAGATGCTTGAGCCACCTTGGTTACTAGCGCCGTGTATTAGAGTTCGTTTGGAATTTGTCTGATAGCCATTGTTATTGTGATTATTGTAGCAGTACGTGTAATTATAATTAAGGTGTAGAATTGGGGTATGTGGTGAATGACTTGAAATAAATTACTGATTTGGACAGAGTGTGGAAATATACGGGCAAAAACCACACTCAGGATGGCCGTTGACAAACGTCGGGTTTCAAATCTTGGATCTCTCGGAACACTAGTTACAGAGTTCAGCCTTGGAACGTACCGACCCACCCAAAAAGAAAATAAACCACATCTATTCATATTCTACAATGATACATACAACCCATATTTTTGGCTTATAACGAATGCTCATGAGCAGTATGTAGTCTATCATGTAATAATTTTAAATACTGTAATTTTTCGTTAACTGTTACAACTGTCTAGCCTATATTATTTTGAACAATGTGAACTAATCACACTCGTACGCAACCCTCGATTCAGCTGATACATTATATAAAACTGATTGTAATTATGAGTAGTCGAACAATGTTTGACTCAACATAATCCTTTTGTGCTTTGGTGTAAAAATAATGAAGTTACATTGCAGGTAGCAAGAAAAAAATATATTTTATAAAATTAAAAATTACATAAGTTTATATGTAATAATGGTCTTAATTGGTAGGACGTAAACAAAAAAAATGTTAGTCCTATTCAAGTGAGGATTATTTCTCGTAGGCCTAGTCGTATTAGAATTAGAAATAAAGAATTCGGAAAAATATGCAAATATGTTTAATATCCAAAACTAGCAACCCACTCCGGCTTCGCCCGGTATCTTTAACGGTTTACCCAGCGTAAGCTTAAAAGGCGGTTTTTTTTTTTCGATTTCAATGAACTACAACCTATGTCCGTTTTCCGTCTTGGCATGATGGGTCAAAATCACTGACTGGATTATTAATTATATTATTCATGGAGATAGCATGTGCAATGAATTCTTGTCAGATGTAATTTAAGAATGGCGAGGTGCATGAAAAACAAATCCCCTTTTCGTCCAATCTAAACTTGACTGTGTATTCTGCGGAACGAAAAGTTCACAGGCGAATTGAAGAAAAGCCGAGTTGCACTTTCAGGGAAACTTCAAACACATCCACTCTTCTCTGAAGTCGTAAGTCGACACGACTCGACAGCTTGTTGCTGGCTGTAACCGGGGTGATAGGCTCGCTAGCTAGCTGGCTAGCTCGTAAACTGTCGCTGAAGTTAGTAATCGAATGGAGATTGTTGAAAGAAATGAAAAAGTAAAGACACTTACAGTGGGCGATGTATTGAAGATAGAGATATGCTGTCCCGGACTTTTTTGTAGAACTTTTCATGCCGTACAATTCTTACACTCATAATATATAGATATTTTTTACGGTTTACCCAGAGTAAGCTTAAATAGCGCACGGACGGTAGTTTTTTTTTCGACTTTTTTACTGAAATCGTTACTGCTCGGCTTCCTTTGGTCATAAATTAATGTTTTCTACAGAAATCTTACACGAGAAATCCTTTACAGAATGGTGAAAACCGCATCAAAATCCATCCAGTGGTTCTCGAGATTACCCGGAAATCCAAGAATCGGGGACTTTTATAGGCTACTAAGTAGAGACACTTACAACACTTATAAATAAAAATATTTAAAATAATTTTAAGAAATATGATAGGCCTACTTTTACAAAACATTAAGTAAGCGATGATGAGAAACTTGACGTGTATCAATGGGAAGCTGTTTCTTTTATTTAATTATATCTAAGATTTTGGGGAGGATGGTCGAAATTCTCAATCTGAGGGCTGCTTCAACTTTCTTAAGACGTTTTTTCTTGCACGTTTAATGTTAGTAAAGCGTTGAAAATGCCTGTTCACACAAATACCTACCGTAGTAAAAAGAAGGCATAAGATATTTTAGTGCTTAGTTTGTTAATCATAAGCAAAGTGTGTCTTTTATTTAGGGCCATTTTTTAAAAAATATATTGAATTATTTTAGGCTAGTCGCAGACCTCACTTTGATAAACTCTGCCTTCGATGATTCGCCTACGCCAGTTGGTTATGAAATATGGTATGGATCAAAGGATAGCCACATGCAGCTCCAACTGTAATGAATCATACGCCTCATAAAGAGCAAGAAGGAAGTGTTGCGTGACCCAATTTAAGGTTGGCACTCCTGTTATTCCTGCCGGTTTGGGAATAGCGGGCCCACCTCACACTACATACCTCCACGCATGGACTGTGGGCCAGTACGGTGACAGAACAGGAACGATAAACGCCCTACTTTGTATGCAGTAACCGTTTGTCAGTGAAGCCATGTGATAGTGAAATATGTACTCCCAATCACGTCACGATATATTTGGAAGAAGTATGAGATAAGGAAGAATCTGTATACTCGATAATGTTTCTTCCACATTTTCTTAGGATGCACAGATTCACGGTTCTGTCAAATCTGACCACCCTTAACCAGTTTAGTTTGTCTGCCTCGTTGCGTAGTGGTTAGCATTCTTGGCTGCCATCGCGGTGGCCCGGATTCGATTCTCGGCTCTGCCAAACAATTTCCAACTGTACATAAAAATGTTACTTAACAGATACTTACAGCTACGATGGAGTCTTCAGAAACACCTGCGCTGTAATAATTGTTGTTGATTAATCTAGGGGTTTTGCGATATGATGGTCATATCCCCATGTACTTGGGTGTGTATGTATGTGAAATCTGTCTGATAATGTGTGTCATTTTGGTGGCTGTATTGGGCGGGCATCAATTCCACTCGGGTACCTGAATCAGGTAACCAGGGTTACCTCAATTCCACTCGACACTCCAGATAGTCGCCAGAGGAATCCCTCAACTCCGCTCGGTCGCGGTCTCTTTATCCTTATGCATTCTTAGAACGAAACAAGTCTTCCATGCTCACTTCTACCATTGATTATAATCAATGCTTCTAATATAACTTATAATAATGATAACAAATTAAGTACAACTTCTCAAAATTACCTACAGTGGTCAGTTATATTTCAGCAGTACAATAACCACTGCTTCAGTGTTTACATTTTTAAGTTTACTAACATAAGTGGAACAGGTAATTTCAAAACATAGAGTAGAATTGTTTAACCTTTTGTTGTTACTTAGTCTACTCCTCATTTAACAATTTCTTATCACTTGTAAACTGATAAGAACAGAGGAGATGATTGCATAGAAAAAGTGGTGGTATGCGAGCAGGAGGGTTATGACATTTGTTTACGTCATTGGGGATAACTCCTTTGCCGACCCCTTGCCAAAGCCTGAGCGGAGTTGAGGAAATCATTTTTGGGTCCCTTGGAGGACCGAGTGGAATTAAGGAAAATCGAGGGGAATTGATGTCCGACCGCTGTATTAGTGTGTGTATTAATAATTGGGGCTAGGATTCGGGTAGGAGTCTGCCGTGGCTTTCATTTAGGTATCATCCAGGCACTCACCTGGAGTAGAAGTTCATATTTCTGCAGGAACAAGCGTTAAATTATTTTTAAATGGCCTTTTGCTTTTCAGTAATGTACAGCATGTTCTTCACGGAAGGTTTGAAGCTCTGCACCATCTCCATGCATTTATTGATGTAAAACAAGATAGGCGAAACTATTGTACACAATGTATGTGGTGTCAACGGGGCAGAAGCAAGTGTTAAGAGCAAAGCGAGCTCGAGGAAGCCCACAAGTTTCTGTGGAGGGTGAGGGCAAAGACAATTGCTTATTATAACTCTGGAGAAGGATGTGAAAGGTCAGGCTAACTGAACACATGGCTAGAGAAGGGGGAGGGTCTCGGAGCCGCCCCGAGGTAGTAAAACTATATACACACACGCTTTTATGAGGGTTATGTATGTTTAGCTCCGGATAACTGCACTTGTAGGCTGAGTGTTTGCAACACACAGCATCTTATTGCGTGAAAAGGTATTCCACGAATAGACCTAATACATATTTGCAACAATTGGCAGAAATGTAACTGGAGAAAATATAGCCACGTTAAAGCTTATAGTAAGACGCCTTTTAATACTTTTAATGTATTGTAACATGTTTCTACCCATCATTGGGGTTCATCGTCAGCTTAAATGTAAGGAAATGCACTAATATTACAAGCTTAGAAATGGTTAATCATGAGTTTACATAATATCATATGAAAATAAAATTAGAAAGCCTTACAGACGTATAAATGATCTTACAATGCTAAATATTCATGCAAATCTAAGGTAAACGGACATCCTTACAAAAATTGCTTAAGCTAGTTTAGTTAGAACATGTATTATAAACTCTATGAAAAACTTCCGGTATCAAAGAAAATTATTTTTAAATATAAATAAATGTTGTATTTTTTAATTTATTCAGTGGATTGCGACAACAAAATTCGGAAATGTTTTCTTGCAGGCAACAAAAATACCGTGTTTGCTTGGTGAAGCTCTCTTGCTTATAGCCTATATGATTCATTCTACTTGGTCCTTGAGTATAAGGTGGGGGGAGTGTTTATATACTATATAGAGGAACCAACCAGTACTAGAACAACGAACATTGGTCATGATTAGACGTTTGCAAACATAACCTGCTGGGATTGAAGTCTCCAAAGAAACTCCCATATTATACAACGTACAGTATATGGTAAGTTATAAGAAAATTGTTTTTGTCCTAGTATTGGTTGGTTCCTAACTTAAGGCCACAGCCGCCTCTTTCCCAATCCTCATCTGAAATGCAAATACACACACCATTACAGTTATCACAATAACACAGATTATCAAACAAAAAGTCACACAAATACCCAAGTACACGGGGCTGTATGGCAACGATGTTCAAGCCCATGAAATGAAACAACTGTTATTATTATTATTATTATTATTATTATTATTATTAGGATATTGGGACAGGGGCTCTAAGATTTAATGTAAGGTACCTTCCTGGCATTTTCCTGGAGGGAGTGTGGAAAATATCGTTAGAAAATTTGTCAGAATAGCCGCTGTCAGTTCATGGATTCGAACCACTTAATTCCGAACTACGCCGCGGCTCAATGCTGCAAACCTTAAAAATGAAACAGAAGAAAACTCTTGGTGGATTTCATATCTGAAAATCCATGGGCTGTCCTGGTGAGGAGAGTGATAGTCACAGTGGTAAGAAGACAGCATTTCTCGCACCTCATTCAACTACACACTTCTCATACGAATTCTTCACGTGGGACATTTGCTTGTGGCTCGCTGTTATCTCTTGTGTCGAGAGTGAAGGGGGGTGGTAAAGGTGTGTGTTTCTTACATGTCAAAGAGATGACCCCAAATGCTATGTAACCAGGGCCCTGGGAGGTAACCAATAACGTATAAGTTCAGACCGGTAGCTGACATCGACACATTGCATCGGGTGAATTCAGTTTACTTGCGGTTGTTGGAAACCTTCCGGGCCAACCAAATGGACAGTACCGGTATAATCCCTATTTAAGTTAACATAACTAACCATCGAATATATTTCCTCCCTTATATGAAGAGTTCATAAAATAAATCAATGGACGAGGACTGTTGTAAAATTGATGACCCGTTCTGTTCAATTTGTTACATCTCCCAGTTAAGTGAGGGTTTTAGAAAGCACGGCATGGCGTTATTATTTAACTTCTAAGTCAGCTTCTTGTGTGTAGTATTTAATGAACCATAATACATGACCAGTGCCTATTTGTATTGACGACACGTTAATAATGTAGTTTTAGAAACATGTTTATTCAAATCAGAGATTTTTATTAGCTTTTACTGTATACTTTGTATATCTTGTCGCTGGTCATTTTGAGTCTGAAAAGCGGGGAGAAAAAAGTTTTTTTAATGTGCTTGTCTCTCGGAAGGACCCTGAAAGGAACTTGAGACATCAATCAAAATATATTGCACGAAAATAGAGTAATTTTGCTCTCTCCACAAAAATCAATCCAACGAGTTTTAGGTGTGCATCCATAGTTTCGATAAGCGGAACACACTCAGAGGCTGACGGCAAGGGATCTCACGAGCAACACCCGTATTACTCTTTCTTTAGTGTCTTTAGGGCGGACCCCCGCCTTATTAGTTCGCACGAGGAGTAACTTTTCTTCCACCTACTACCGCTTCATTGCTGTTAATGTTTCATGATTCGTGACAGAGGTTTTGTGGTCCCGTTCATCGCAGGTATTCAGACCTAGTGTAAGCACTTGAGTCACTTCCTGACTGTGACATCGCAATCTCATTAGTTTATGTGGTACTGAATATGATGAGTCCACACGCCTCGTATTATGAGACGGGCTACGACATAACGGTACGGTCTGCTCAGATCGTGACTGCAGTCTCTTCTTTGAACTTGTCTGTGCCCTCTTCTAAGAGTTCTCCTGATATATAATTGACCAGCTCATAGTGTAGTGGCTAGCACTCTTGGCTGTCGCTCCGGACGCTCGGATTCGATTCCCAACTCTGCCAAGAAATTCAATTCTGGTCTGTGGCGTGGAACGGAGTGCACTTAAGTCTCGTGAGGCAAAACTGAGAAAAGGTTCTGGAAGTGGTTACCCGTGACTTCCCATTTCTACTCCAAGCAAATACTGGGATGGTTCCTAACTTAGGGCCACGATCGCCTCCGACCCAATCCTTACAAATACCCACCCTAATACAGACACCACAATAACACAGGTTATCAGTCAAATTCTACACGCACACGGGGCTGAAATAACTACCCTAAATGCAACAAAACAACAACAACAACAAAATCTATAGAGTATAATAATAATAATAATAATAATAATAATAATAATAGTAATAATAATGTTCTACGTCCCTTTTAACTACTGAGACTTTTATAGATGCCGGGCTGCCGGAATTTTGCACCCTCAAATGCCAACTGATTGCGCCAGGATTTGAAACTGCAACCTTGTGAAAAATATCTGTAATTTTGGAGGTCTCAGTCATGTTAATTTTTAACTTACTTTAACCTTCCGTGCTAGTCGTGTGGACGAGGGAATCAAAGCTGGTTTATACTGTATTATAAGTGGACTTACTACGCGCCGTGCCTTCCTCCTCACCTCCAAATACGCCATATTAGCGCCAAGAAAATACTGGAGTTTTGGACATCATAGTCATAGACTCGAGACTAAGTACTAAGTACACCCCATTCCTAACATCATATCAGAATTAAAGTAGGTACCCGAATTTAGGCTATCGGTGCAGACGACGTAGCGGTCTGTGGAGGAAGTGGTGACGCCACTTCACGCAGGTGAAAACGGTAACAGGTCGATGACACTATTTATAATGAAATGAAAATCGTAAATTTCTCTCAGCGAATTCGAAGTGGCTGGATTAGAGGAGTTGGCACCGTGTTCGTCGCCCGTGGCACGAGAGAGAGTGAGTGTGTGTTAATGTGTGTTCTAGTTTTAGTATAATTGCTTTCGCTGACCAAAGATGCACCCGTTTTAACTGTCTGAGGGGGGGGGGGGGGAAGGAGGATCTTTGGAAACTAGAAATATAGATTTATTGTTAGTTTCATAACTTCTTTATAATTTTATGCAGTATGTAAAAATGAATATATTTGTTTACCCCGCGGCGTAGCCATGTGCGGTAAATCGCTCATCATGGGTCCAATGGAGAGATACAGCAAGTTCGGAGGTTTGAATTCCGGCGCTAACAGTGGGGATTTCCACACTTCCTCCAGGAAAATGCCAGGAGTCCCGGGACACCTTTCCCAAGGGGCTGTCAACATATTTCGTAATCTCAAAAGGATACCACAGAAAACTACTTCCAGGAAGGCTGAGGTGGGAATCGAACCCGGCTTGGTTTTATTCAAAATAATCATTTCATAGAATTGCATCTTTTCATTATTTGGCTCTGGGGGGGGGGGGGATAGTTGATCCCTCTAATCACCCCCCGTAGTTACGCCACTGATTTCCACCCGCTCGCGCCTGGAATTGTTGACTACGTATGTTATCTTTTACAATGTATTTGTCCAATTGTAGATGGTATTAGTTTGTGTGGTTTGTTGTTGCTTTGCGACATCGTGGTTAGGCCTATGAAGCCCTGTGCATTTAGGTGTGAGTGTGTGGAATCTGTCTGATTACCTGTGTCATTAATAATAATAATACTGATGATCGTGTGGCCTCCGGAGAGGCCGAGTGCAGGCCTTTCTAGCTGACGCCCATGGGCGACCTGCGCGTCGTAACGAGGATGAAGTGATGATGAAGACGTCACATACAGTACACCCAGTCCCCGAGCCACGGAAATCAATCCCAGGAGATTAAAATCCCTGGTAGCTTGGCCGGGGATCGAACCCGGGGCACTTGGGGCCAAAGCCTAGCGCGCTAACTATTTAGCCACGGAGCTGGACACCTGTGTCATTGTGATGGCTGTAATAGTGTGTGCATATTTATAATTGGGGTTACGATTGAGTCTTTAATTTAGGTGCCATCCGGGCATTCGGCTGGAGTAAAAGTGGAAACCACTGAAAATCACGTCTAGGATGGCTGAGGTGGGAATCGAACTGCACCTTTTGCCAGTTCTGCCTCATGAGGCCGAGTGTATCCCGTTCCATTACCTCCCTCGGACCAGAATTAAATTGATTGGTAGAGCCGGGAATAGAACCGCCAACAGGCAAGAATGGTAGTCAGGGCCGGATTTAGATTTTATGCGCTCCTAGGCCAGTGGGGTTTTGCCGCCCCCTTCCCAATATAGTACTATATAAAATTGACATGATGTTGTCTCCATGGAGTTCAACTTTTCTCTCAAAGCACTGGCTTCGTTCCTTGTTGAAGGTTTCTCATCACAGTTAGTAGAAATTTCATTCAAACTTTCCAAAATACCTTCTGTGTTTTCACATGCGCTGCGGCTTGACGTAGCCACAGCCAGCAGAGACACACTGACAGCCAAGCGTAAGATTCGCCCGTCCAGCGTCACCTATACGAGGCAGGCAAATGGGGCTTTGATTCGTGGAGAGCATGAAGATGTGGACGTGTATTGTAGTCTATAACATTTTATGGAAATTTTCTGACAAAATAAATAATTGCGGATTAATTTTGCGCCCCTCAGCATGGTGCGCCCCTAGGCCGGGGCCTATGGAGCCTATTGGTAAATCCAGCGCTGATGGTAGTCACTACGCCACGAGGTGGACTATCGTGATTCTAATATGCTTTAGGAATTCACGCTTTTCCACTTGTTGATGTGTGTTTTTGACTCCGACAACTTATTAGTGAACATCTTCTGCCATGCAATTAAATTGTGTGGTTTTTAGTACGTTACTAACAGTCTCACTTGTTTGATTAAAACGTGTATGCATTGTATGGACAGCTGCCATAATCAATGTGATGACTGCTGTAGACAGGTGACATGTATGCAAAGAGAGTTTAATTACATTATTATTAATAATCACTTTGCATTGGTGGAGAACGATTATACTGTATATACTGTAAATGAAACAACTCTATATTATTTTATTGAGGAATGGAATATCAACTTTCAAGTACTGGCCGAAAATAAGTGAGTGAGTTCGTTAGTTGATTAAATCACTAATTAACTAACTAGTCACGTACCAAACATAATTGTAGGAATTCCATGAAACCGATTATGAAAGATTGAAACGTTGAAGAACGTAGATGATTATAATATCAGAACAAACTAACACTTGGATCGCAGTACCTAGTCTTACCATAAATACTGTCACAAAGTTTCCAATAAATGTACACCAAATGGTTCGAGATATTTTAATATCCTAATGATATTAGTTAAATGGATGTGTAACAAATCAATATCTCATGCCATTATACACAATGGCCACCTTCGGCACGAACACAGTCCTTGTGGCCACTCATCAATTGAATTACGCACCGCTTCCATCAAAAAATCTACTGCTGCCTTCAAAAGAGAACACGTTAAACTTTCACAATTTGGATGCCTCTTCTTGCAAGCCATCTCGTGAAGCTTGGACCACAATTTGTAGTCCAGGGGGTTTAGGTCCAGACTTGCAGAAGACCAATCTGAGGCGAATCAGGCTCAAAGGTTGGCAACACAGTTACGATTGCACAAAGTTCCTCAAGTAGACAATAAAGTGTTCAAACTTCAGCTTGAATCACCAATAAAAGTGGAGAGAAGTTGAGTCAAAGGTGCAAACAAATGATTTTGAATGTATTTACGTTGAGAGATGACAATCTCGAGTTTCCATGTCGGAGAAGAGGGCGGAACATACAGGGGAGATACGCGAAGGGATATTTTCCTCAGGACTTGACCTGACGTTTGGTAGTACCCTGTGGGTCAAACTTTGGCTTGGATTAAGGCTGCAATACGGGCGGGTGGGGCATAGAGACATAACTTACATGGTTCATCTGGTATCTTGCGGCATATCTGCTCATATTTACTGTAACTAGTTCTTGAGATCTTGTGTGCACTCCTTGGGACCCGCAATATTGGTGTCCCGGGTGGTCCTAGACGTGTTCGATTGTTGACAATTTTGGGGATCGAGCGGGCCACGGTGGTGTGCCAACGTTGTGGAGGCAGGCCTTAGCCACATTTGGTGTGTCGGGTTGAGCGTTTTTCTGCTGAAATTAGGATGTGTCTAACCTCTAGGGCCTTAGCTATTGATTTATTATTGTGGAATATTTCTATGGATTTCTTTTCCCTTCTAACGAGATGAGAGGTGATTTAAGAATGTCATCTTGATGTCCAGTTTGAGAATATGTTTTTCTAAATGTAGATTCATTTTAGGTTATGTGTGTCTCGTTGCTCTGTGTCTAGCATCTTGGCTGTCATCGTTGAGGCCCGGGTTAGATTCCCAGCTCTACCAAGAAATTTCATTCAGGTCTGAGGGCTGGAATGGGGTACACTTAACCTCGCGAGGTAGAATATTGAGAAGAGGCAGGTTCGATTCTCACCGGTTTGGTACATATAATAAGGCCAACTCCTACCCAAATCTTAGCCACTATTACAAATTCATACACACTAGTACAGTCATCATAATAACACGGGTTATCAGGCAGATCCCACACGCAACACGGAGTTACCTGACCTATCGCCAAGTCCCTAAATGAATCACCAAATTTCAGTTTTAAGATCAGTGACTTAGTAGTAATTGTGAGCATTGGTTATTGTTATCCCAAATTGTCTTGTTGATGCACAAGTGTATCAAAATGAAAATATTAATTGCCTGATTCCAAAGTACGAGTAGGCCTATTTACGTTCTAATATTTCCGACTAAGTTATTCTCTAGAAAGATGGTATATTGGCTTTCACGGCCAGTAAATTAAAACTCAGCAATTCTTCTAGGTTTGTGCCGTGTCTTGTGTGAGCCCGCTGATGAGCCAGCTTGGTGTCCTAGGCGAAACCCCACACAAGACACGGCACAAACCTAAAAGAATTGCAGAGTTTTAATTCACTGACCGTGAAAGCCAATATGCCATCTTTTTGGAAGCCTTCGTAGGGAGGTTAAGGCTGCTTGAGCTTTTAGTTCTCGCAGTAAAGAGGTGCAGTTGCACTTTATATAAAGGGAGGTAGCGCGCAGTTCGCTACTCCTGTGGGGGTCTGGATGGGGACACCAAGAGCTCGCTGATGAGCCAGCTTGGTGTCCCAAGCGAAACCCCACACAAGACACGGCACAAACCTAGAAGAATTGCTGAGTTTTTTATTCTCTAGAAATCGATTTTTTTTAATTTGTAAATTTGAAATAATTTATTCCAATATTACTTTTTTCTAGTACTGTTACCACTACTGCTTATATTATTGACTCTGTTATTTTTATTTTTGTGACGGTTCATTCCAGTTCTAACCTTACTTCGCGAGGTGGTGATTAACAATTCCCAGAACTTGTTTGTATGCTGCAAAGTAAGGTCGGGAAGTTGAAACGGTGGGCCCTCCTACCTTCAATGGTCGTTGGTGGAAGATGGACTGTTACAACTATGTTGCTACAGAAGTTTCATAAATTAGCCCGTTATTGACTTCTGATATATAGGTTGGTAGGCCTTCAACAATACGACTACATTTGCCGGATCGAACCCGTGATCTTGGGCTCTCTTCCCCTGATGCACCAAGCCAGTTACTAACATACTGCGTAGTTGTGCTCGTTATATCGTGCACCACGGCCGTGAAGGCAGCTGCGGCAAGTCTGGAGATTGCAGGTACGAATCGCGGCTCTGACAGCGGCTATCCTGAGTGTGGTTTTCCCCCTGGTTTTTCAACCCTCCTTCCAGGCAAATGCCGGGATAGTATCTTACTTTAAGTCCCGGTACACCTACCGCATCCCTAATTCTATTTCACACACTACTACAGTCATCCATCACATAAATACAGGTTGTGAGACAAGTTCAACACCCACCCAGCTACATGGAGCTGATGACCAAGATGCCTCAAGTCGCTAAAATGAATTGGCAACAATAACAACAACTAACTCACTGAACCACGATTATTAAGCTATATTCCCTAACTGGCTTCAACGTAAGCTGACATCTGGGAAGGAAAGAATTAATGATTGTCTATGAAGTGCGTGTGAGAGCAAATGTTGGCCTTCAGGACTTTCATCTCACCTTGGAATTCACGATCTACAATAGATCGTGAGCAATCTCTTTTAAAAGCAGGCATTGTTATTTATTTGTTCCCATCAAAAAAGTGAAAGAATTCCACGATACAGCATGCTGCATGGTTCGCCTTCAGCATATCATGTGTTAATTTACGTCTTACAAGAGAACGCATTGCACAAGATTAGGTTTTAACGATATACACGTGTGTCATAATCTTTCATATCCTGCTAATGAATCCGTTTGTAACAGTCTTTCCCAACCTTATGTAGCCTATTGTATATATTGAAGAGTCGATCACTAACAGGGTACCTTCAACCAATTGATTAATCCGTTACTCGCATTGGAGAAAACTAGTGGTACCTTCAACCGGTCGATTAATCCGTTAATTGCATTGGAGAAAACAAAGGGTACCGTCAACCGATTGATTAATTTTGCGTTGAAGAAAACTAAGGGTACCTTCAACCGATTGATTAATTTTGCGTTGAAGAAAACTAAGGGTACCTTCAACCGATTAATTAATCCGTTAATCGCATTGGAGAACATTTGGAGAAAAACGCAAGTGTAACAAACTTTATAGATACTGTAGCGTAGCATATTTCTTTTCTATAGAGGATATCCATGTTTCAATTGCAATAGGTCGTAAGATCATAAGCAATTATCAAGTATCTTCAACTAACAGTTGATTCCTTCGTTTTTGTCATAAGTTGGATATTTTTTCCTTAAGCACTCTTTGTCCGGAAAAATACCCTGCTGAAGAACCAAAGTATTCTTTTTTGATTTTTTTGGTCTCACATTTTAAAATTATTCTAGTCAGCTCACAGTACCCAAAGTCGCGTTTTCAAACAAGAAAACAAGCAGAGAAGGATTTGTGCGCAATGCTAGTATAATTGATTTTAATTTTAACAACTTTCCTAGGCAAGGAGCAGTAGTATTAACACTAATGATCTGTCAGCTTTACCTCATCTAATGGTATAGCCTGAAGATTTTACCCTACATAGGAATACGTATTCCCTTGGTATCACAATTGGTTTTAATTGATTCGATCCCGCCGAGTAAACGTAGGTCATCAGTTAATCGATTTTTAAAATCACTCCATTAGTTGGTTCAATTAGTTGATTAAATCAACAACTTTAATATTTAAAATAAAATGAAAAGCAATCTTCATTGAAAATCATTTAGTTCTGTATACCGTACTATTCCCTCTTTCTGTAGCGACCAAATTATCCCATACATCGACCTACGAACTACGCAGGTTTACAATGATATAAAGCGGAGAACGTAACTATGAATACTAGTAATATGGTGTTAAATTATGGGCATTTCCTAGGAAAATAATTTGCTTTACTCCATTGATAGCTGAATTCCCTACGTAAAGTAAAAACAAGTAGTTCCGTGACGAACTAAAGAGCCTACTTTTCTTAAAACTTAAGATTCATGCCAAACTATATGACATATCTAGAATAAAAATAAGGTTTAATAAACGAGTATATTATTTGCGCATGTGATATGGAGCAATGATCATTGCTGTTTCCGAAGTAAAATAGATTTGATGCAATAGTTGTTAAATTACTGTACTGTATGAATTCCGAATGCATTGTATCATACAAGGATGTGCTGTGAATCACTGCAAATTCTGCTCTCCGGATCGGGGGCATCAAGCTAAGAGTTCTAGTCGTCTGGCTACCTTCCTTCAAATGTTGTTGAATCCCGTCAAGCTAGGGCGGAGTGGTGTTTTATTTGGCAAGATTTTTAAACAGGACGATTCGATTGCGACTATCCGTAGATATTCAAGAAAGCATTTTTTCTCTCTTCGGGTCGGGGGCATTTAGCTAGAATTCCGGCCGACCGCCTACTTTCCTTCAAATGTTGTCAAATCCCGTCAAGATAGGGCGGAGTGAGGTTTTATTTGGCAGGAGTTTAAAAAAAGAATTAGAGGATGGTTTGACTGCAACTGGACCTTCAAGAAAGTTTTTTTTTTCTGTTGCTGTTACTGATGACAAAACTTAATAAACAGTAGCAATGCTTTTACGTTACACTAGCAGAATTACCCATTCTTCGAACGGTCTTCGGTATTAATAACCAGATGTTATCAATTGAGCTACTGTTGCAATGTTTAGGGGCTTGGAACCTGTTTGTTGGCAAAGAAAAATTATTAGTTAAAATGTGCTCTCAAACTAAATTTACCTACCGTGTTCTTCCTGGCGTGAAAATAAAATTGAAAATCTCGTACACGAATCGCAATACACGTCACATACGAACTGACCCTAACCGTTGTGTCAAGTGCCCAACTACAGGAAGACCCCTTTTATAAATTATAAAGACTTGTGGTGCATGAATATTCATTTTTTTTTAGCCTCCAATGGCCCAAATTCCTAATATCAGCAAAAAAATGGTCTACTATTTCAAATCAGGAATTTTTGAAAATAACGTTGCTGTTTGGAGATATAATAGACCTTCTGTACGACATACCGCACGTGTAAGTCGTGTGAAAAAAATCTAGGGTACTCCTTGAACCCCTTAGGCGCATTGATGAATTTTACAGTTTTAGTTGGTTCCGTGATAACCTTATAGCCATTTGCAACCTTTCACAGAAATTTAATAAATGGAGTGGCATTACGTATTCCAGAAATAGATGGAAAGTTGGATGCCACCTCTTGAGATACTGTTGTCATGATTAGTGGCTTGTATTCCTTCTTTAGTTTATTAAATGAAATTAGTTTTCTGGGAATATCTAAGAAACTGTTGGGTTTAGAGCCTTAAAATATAGTTTTCGGGAACCCTTTACGGCTCTTGAGGGGCCCCGAGTTTTGTTTCTGACACCAAGAGTTTGAAAATGAGCTTTGTCTCTTCGTTGTACGCCATAATAATAATAATAATAATAATAATAATAATAATAATAATAATAAAAGAATAATAATAATAATATAACAATATAGGGATAGGGATATAATAGACCTTCCGTACCACACCCGCACGTGTAAATCGCGTTAAAAATTCTAGATTACCCCTTGACCCCTTAAGCGCATTATATGTATTGATGAATATTTCAGCTTAATTTGGATCCGTTATAACCTTATTGCCGTTTGCAAACCTTCACAGTAATGTAATAAATGGAATTGCATTGCGTCTTACAGAAATAGATGGACCTCTGAGATTCTGTTGCCATTGTTACCGGCATGCATTCCTTCATTAATTTATTAATTGAAATTAGTTTTCTGGGAATATCTCAACAACTGTTGGTTTTAGGGCCTTAAAATGTGGTTTTCGGGGTCCTTTTAGGGCCCCCGAGTTTCGTTTCTCACATTGAGGGGCTGAAAATGAGCTTTGTCTCACTGAAAATGAGCTTTGTCTCACGCTTATTTCAGCATGTATTTTAAGGGGGTAGGCCCCCAGTTATGAGAGGTACGGAGAAGAGTTACATCAATGATTAGTGTCGTGCCTCTGATGGATATCTGTATCAAATTTTACGTTAATCGACCCAGCCGTTCTCGAGTTATAAGGACACGAAAATTGTCCACAGACAAACAGACAGACAGACAAAAATTTATTTTTGCGTGCATCCGTCACAAAACAGTCTGAAACGGGCAAATATGTCAAATTTCCATAGAAATGCAGAAAAATGAGACAAACATTCATTTTTATATAATAGAGAAGGGATATAATAGACCTTCCGTACCATACCCGCACGTGTAAATCGCGTGAAAAAATTCTAGAGTACCCCTTGACCCCTTAAGCGCATTGTATGTATTAATGAATATTTCAGCTTAATTTGGATCCGTTATAACCTTATAGCCGTTTGCAAACCTTCACAGTAATGTAATAAATGGAATTGCATTGCGTCTTACAGAAATAGATGGACCTCTGAGATTCAGTTGCCATGGTTACCGGCATGCATTCTTTCATTAATTTATTTAGTGAAATTAGTTTTCTGGGAATATCTCAAAAACTGTTGGTTTTAGGGCCTTAAAATGTGGTAGGGCCCCCGAGTTTCGTTTCTCACATTGAGAGGCTGAAAATGAGCTCTGTTTCACCCTTCTACGCCTATTTGAGCATGTATTTTAAGGGGGTAGGGCCCCTTTTATGAGAGGTACGGAGAAGAGTTACATCAATGATTAGTGTGGTGCCTCTGATGGATATCTGTATCAAATTTTACGTTGATCCACCCATCCGTTCTCAAGTTATAAGGACTCGAAGAAGTTGTCCACAGATACACAAACAGACAGACAGACAGACAGACAGACAAAAATTTATTTTTGCGCGCATCCGTCATAAAACAGCCTGAAACGCGCAAATATCGCAAATTTCCGTGGAAATTCAGAAAAAACAGACAAACTTTCATTTTTATATATAGAGAGATTTTGTTCATTGCTGCACTATCTGGATATCTTATACGAAATTTTGCCGTCAGATGTCACGACTACTGTTCTATGTGGTACTGCTTTGGTTTGGCTTCCGTTGGTATTCTCTACGCATCGAATGACAATGGCAAGAATGGCATTTTAATTCTTTAGTGTTTATAACCTCTTTTAATGTGTTATTTACAAATGTTATTTGTTGTTGTTGTTTCATTTGTCGGACATTTGAACTGCACAACAAAATGACCCCCCATACAGTACTAGCTGATGGTGCTAGTTCTCAATTTTGTGCAAACTATTGTTGTTTCATTTGAGGTGCTTGGACATAGTGGTCATTTAGACCGTGTAATTGAGTATGAATGTACCGTATGTAGAATTTTTCTTATAACCCGTGTTATTGTGGTGTTCATTTGCAACTGAGGTGATGATTAGGGAGGAAGCAGCGGTGGCCTAAGCTAGGAACCTGGAGTGGAAGTGGGAAACCACGGAAAACTACTTCCAGGATGGCTGAGATGGGAATCGAACTCATCTCGTCTTAGTTTTGCCCCACGAAGCTGAATGTACCCTGTTCCAGCTCTCAGACCAGAATTAAAATTCTTGGCAGAGCTGGGGATCGAATTTGGACCACCGGGGTGATAGTCAAGAACGCTAGCCGTTACACCACGAGGTATACTGGAGTGTAGACTACTGTATAGTAAGCGATAGCTTCAACGATCTGTCTTGAATTTGTAATGCATTTATACAACTATCACTAAATATTAAATACATGTTCTTCATAGATTTTAAAATCGTAATACAAATTTCTATGATCTAGTTCTTGTTGACAAACAAATAAGGCAATTCACGACATAGTTGTGGCAATCCCAAACGGTAGCTACTTTCTAAAATGCACTTAATATCTGTTTTTTTTACTGTTTTTTGTTTTGTTTTGTTTCAACAAATGTGCTGGGAATGTATAATTGAACGAGCAAAATATATTATAAATAAACTAATTAATCCTGGCTGCGTCACTGCTTGATAGCATGAAATATTAAATCGGCCAGGTGTTGAGGAGTCTTGATGAGTTGTAACTGTACGTGTCGTCTTCATCAACAGTCTAGTTGAGGGCGAACATTAGTTACGATGACGTAGACTCGGCTCGAGCCGACTGGCCTACAGCTAGTTCTGCTCGAGGTGAAGGCCACGAGCCTGGGTCGCGGTTTCTAACGGTATTGGTATTACGTATCGAGGTATGGGGCCACTTGGTCGACACAGAAAGGTTCTTTTTTGTTGGCAGTTAGATTATTTGGGTGCACTCTCAGTTTCCTAACGGGTTCTTAAGACTTCTCTCTCTGTTTTTTTTTTTCGTTTTACCTGGAAAAGATTCAATATCTGAAAGAATGTATAAATAGACAGGCCGTAGATTTATCTCTAAACGGGGTTACAGAACAATGCACGAGAACACTCTGCAAGGGATTATGAAGATAATGATCCTACAACACCTACTTGATTTAATCTACCTTGAACAACTTGCCTGAAACTCATTCGAATATATTACGGTGTCGGCAGATGAACTTCGAATTTATATCTTTGGAGTTACGTTTGTGGTCTTCAAGAGCAGACTAATAAAATTAGTGTATCGTGTTCCTGCCTTCTTGGATGAACAAAACCCATACGTTATGGATGATAATGTTTGTATACTTTACACGGCTGACAACTTGAATTCATTCGTCTGATATCCTTGTCGTTTGGGCTTGCAATGGTTCCCATATCAAGGTTGGTGGCCCTTTGAGTGTCCAATGCTTAAATCAAATACCCTCTGAACTAATTACTGGATCTCTACTAAATTCTAAAATGATGGCAATATAAAACATGACTTGGAGGCGCCCTTTACTAGTGCTACCTCTGTACCAAATTTGATTCAATTCGGTTTAATCGTTTGGGAATTGATATAGGATACAGACACAGACGGATATTTGACCCGTGTAGATCTCATAAGTCTACTTTTTTATTTTTTACATAATTCAAAACTAGGCTAAAAGCTGACTTCAAATATGTGGGCCTACATTACCCAGCGCAGGAGGTTAGTTTGGCCTACGTGTGGTTTCTCATTGATACACATAGTCGTCGGATTTTTTAAGAGCGTTAAAAATCCCTCAGTATCCCTTCCTTCGGAGGGGAAGTAAAGTCGGTGGGCCCATGTCATAGATTTATGGCATGTAAAAGAACCTTCCACTAACTACATTTGTGTGAAGCTAAATTTGTAGGTTAGATTTGATTAACGCTCTATTAAGTTCCTACGTTCACCGCCAGGTGCAGGTTGAGGTGGCATCTAGTAGCCAAGTTCACAGCTAGGTGTCGTTGATGGTAGCATTTGGCAGCAAAAGTAGGAACTACTAGAAATTGATCGTCTGCAGTCCTTACCTGAATTACAGATACCACACACTAATACAGCCATCACGATTAACACTGGTTATAAGGCAGTTTCTACACACCCAAAGTACACGGGGCTACATGACCGCGTTGTCGCAGCCCCTAAACTGAGGAACCAACACATAATCATATTGATCCAAACCAATGTGAGACTACACAATACATACATGTACATATGTGAATTTAAACCACATAACAGGAGCAATGCTAATTAAAACGGATTGAACTTAATATTATTGTTTATATTTTAAATATATTCTTGTGGACCTGCAATTATCTCTTACAATGGAAAGTACCACCAAATGATTTAGTGATAATCAAACATGGGTTTGCGATATCGTGGTCATGCAGCCCTGTGTACGCGCGCGCGTGTGTGTGTGTGTGGATTTTGTATGATAACCTATGTTTCTATAGTGACTGTAATTGTGTTTGTTACTCCAATTATTATGGTCTAGAATTGGGGACTTGAGACAATTAACCATCCTGGCGTTCGCTTGGAGGGAAAGTGGGAAAAACGGGGAAAATCACTCAAGATGCTTGCTGTTAACGCTGGTATTTGAACCATGTATGTTTGGACTTTCAGCTCCGACTGCAGTCGTTGTGGGTGACTTGACACACTAGGCTACGCAATGGAATAAACAATTAACATTCTTAGAGACGACTTTACAAATTAATTCCTAAAGGTGGTCATATAAATAAATAATAATACATAAGTAATACATAAATATATTGATATCGCGCCAGGAGATGGCAGTTGTGTTTGAACTGCAGATGTCTTCGCACTCACTGCGTATCGTGCATTCCAATAACATTAAGCTGGTCACTACTTGCTTCACTCACTCAGCGCATTCCTTCTTTTACTGGCTGCGTGTCGTCTGCTGCGATAACAACCATTGGCATGCGGGGAGCCGATATATTTAGGTTTGGAATATGTGAGCCGCGCATGCGTACTACATGATCCCCCGCACCCCGTCAAAGCGTGTTGAACTGCCATCTCCTGGTGCGATGACAATACGTAGGGGAAGGGCGGGAAGTTTCGGACGGCGCCCGATATCGGACAGTGCCAGTTTCTGGATTGTAGCTGGAATACTTTCCAGTGATACTGGGTTATTGTATGACAAGTGTGGGGACGACTTTGGTAGGCAATGATCAAATAAGAAGTTAAGAGGCGTTTAGTTTAAATGTCGGGACCATCAGTGAACTCTCGATTTGATTAAGTATCTGTTAGTGTTAAGAGTTCTTAGAGTTCCATGGACTGCGAAGAGAACCAATAAGTCAGTTTTACAGCAAATTAAACCAGTGTGTTCCTTGGAGGGCTTAATCCTGAAACAAAAACTGGGCTACTTTGGACACATCATGAGAAGACGTTAATGCTAGGGAAGATAGAAGGCACAAGAAGAAGAGGAGGGAGCCAAAGAATGAGATGGATGGATGGCATCACAGAAGCACTAAATTCTAGCTTGGAAAATCTTCGAGAGGCTGTGCAGGACAGAAGAAATTGGCGTAGTTTAGTACATGGAGTCACGGAGAGTCGGAATCGGCTAAACGAATAGAGAGAGAGAGAGAGAGAGAGAGAGAGTGTTAAGCCATAGAAACTGATGTTTCGTTCCTTTCTATGGACACCAGAAGATCCAATTACAAGACTGTCCGATATCGCACACCATCTACTGAAATATTAAAATTGTGACTTTTGTAAGTCTGCTTATCACTTACCTATTAGCAATTCTTGTGTGCGAAGGTTTTACTACAATTAAATAGACATAAATGGGGAGTGCAAGTGGGGTCTTATCTTTTAATTTTATGCAACCCTCACGTATTTACACCAAATAATACTTTAAGTGTCCAATTTCCCCATTACAAGTTTTTAACTTCTACCTTAAAGGATGTCTTAAATAATCCCCGTTGCTGCCGGATGTACGCCTTATTCGTCAGTATCGTATGATTATGACGTGATGGTCAGACGTATTTGTGGATGACCGTCATCTGATCGTATTCAGAGGCTATAAAATGTTTGCCCAAAAGTCCCTACTGCTACGCAGGAATAACATGGCAAGGATCCCATAGTTTTGAGTCTCTTCCAACGATATACAGAACCTCGTGTAAGGCTGAGTGTACAGGATATTTATTAAGTAAGCCCTCCCAGGACCACTACAAGATGGACCTGTGGTTTATAGACATCAAAAATGTTTCAGGACAATATGGTACAGATGACCAGTTTCCTGGTCATCGCAATCACCGGATTTCAATTCTTTCGTTGAAGTCTTGTAGGACGCATTCTTAGGGTGTATATTACACCAGTTGAATGCGAATAACATTAGTTTGGAAGGATTACCATTGTAGATGGTAATATTGACACAATATCAGGTATTTTTGTTCATGCTTTTTTGCTCCAGCAGTTTAATCTTTATAATGATGTAGGAGGCAGGCAGTTTGGACAGTTTATAGAACAACTGATCTGTTAGATTTGGCATTCTCATATTAGACTAAAGCTCTATAGTTGTATATATGGGAAACATTGGAAAACTCGACGAGCTTTGTTACACTCGTACGTTTGGTCGTCTAGAACCGTAACATTTATGGAATATTTCACAATTCCATGTGTAATTTTAAGAGAGATGCGGGTAATGCTTGTGTCCATGACTCATACTGGCGATGGAGATGCCCTTCAAGTAGTTCATTACTTCACGCATCCCTCCTTACCGACGAGTTTTTGCTGTCGCGATGACACATATTTAATATTTTAATATCTGTCCACTGGTAGGCCTAATGCCTGTGTTTAGCTATGTCCTAGAGAGGATTTAATGAATATTTCCGAGCACTCTCAAATAAAATTGGATGCTGATGCAATGATGCAAGTTCATTTTGTGATAGACCTTGCAGATAGCATTGTAGCAGTATTTCACTGATGCAATCTCCTTTGTCCTTTACAAGAATGCAGGTGTTTGTACTTGATGGATATGCTACAAGATTCCATCTGATGGTCATATTTCTCTCTCGAGGTAAATCTCAAATGTCGGCAGAATGTGTAAGAGTTTTACTCCCACCTACCTGCACATCAGAGCCGTCAAAGGCACGCTTCTCGATTGAAATGGGTAGTTGTGCGTTCTGAGATCTAAGGGTTGAATGTTGGGGTGGAGCGTGGCCATCCTCAAATTGCTTTTTTTTTTCTTCATGGTTTATCCTCATTCACTCCCGGCAAATGCCAAGTTGGTACCTGTACTTTATTCCAAGTCCTGGGGCATAACTAACTAACTATCTAACTAACCTACCCCAGTTCAGTCTTGTCATGTTATTAGTTCGGTCCTGGGTCCAGATAATTACAGTTATACCCTCTACTAGAGTCATCAGAATAAGACAGGTCATCAGACACATTTCATACACACTAAGGGGCGTGGTGGCGCAGCGGTCAAGATGTTGGCCTCTCACCAAGGTGGACTGGGTTCGATTCCCGGAAATGCATGTGAGATTTTCGAAGTGAAATGCCATGCCCTGTGGTTCGGATTCCATGTAAAAAGGACGTCCTGTGGCTCACAATTACAAGATTCACGGTCACGTAAAACTACAATCTTCCTTCCTTCCTTCATACACACTAGAATACACAGGACTAATGGCCAATACATCCATTTCCCTTAAATGAAGCAATTGCAACAGTTAATTTCCAGATTATCCCCTCCCCTAAATTCCAGTGTTAATGTTGTTTTAAGTGGCGGAACCGCGAGGTCACCTGCCCCTATCATCCAGTATCTCACGTGATCTTCGTTGTCGTAATAACGATAATGCTATACGTTTGACGTCCCTTTTAACTTCTGCGGTATTCGAGACGTCGCGTCGCGCCGGGTCCGCGACTGTTTAATTGGCCGTGAAAGCCAATATACCATCCCTTTGGAAGCCTTCATAGGGAGATTATGGCTGCTTAAGCTTTTAGTTCTCGCAGTAAAGAGGGGCAGGTGCGCTTCATAAGAATGGAGGTAGCGCACAGTTTGCTACTCCTGTAGGGGTCCGGGCGGGCACACCAAGAACCCGCTGATGAGCCAGCTTGGTGTCCTACGCGAAACCCCACACAAGACACGGCACAAACCTAGAAATATTGCTGAGTTTTAATTCACCGGCCGTGAAAGCCAATATACCATCTTTTTGGAAGCCTTCATAGGGAGGTTATGGCAGCTTGAGCTTTTAGTTCTCGCAGTAAAGAGGCGCAGGTGCGCTTCATAGAAAGGGAGATAGCGCGCAGTTCGCTACTCCTGTGAGGGTCCGGGCGTGGACACCAAGAGCCCGCTGATGAGCCCGCTTGGTGTCCTAGGCGAAACCCCACACAAGACACGGCACAAACCTAGAAAAATTGCTGAGTTTTAACTATTATTATTGTTAAGCGAATCTTCAAGATTCTTTTTACAAGTTGGATTTTTCAAAACGAATAGATATTATTTTCGTTCTGTGGGGTGCTATTAGCTAAATTATCAAGCAGAAAAGTTTGGTTGCTCATAGGTTGTGAGATCCATTAACACATCTCACACGATTTCGATTTTCTGCTATCCTGAAATGAATGTGCTAATGTTTCGAAGGGAGAGAAGGATTCAAAAGTTCAATCATATTGCTGGGTTCAAACCCGGCCGAAGCCGTCGGATTTTTTAAGATCGTTAAAAATCCCTCAGTATGCCTTCCTTCGGAGGGGAAGTAAAGCCGGCGGTCCCATGTCATAGATTTATGGCATGTTAAAGAACCTTCCACTAATTGCACCTGTGTGAAGCTAAATTGGATAGGTTAAGAATGTAAACAACGCTCTTAGGTTTCTACGTTCGTTGCCAAGAGCCGACTGCGGCGGCGTCTACTAGTTAAGTTCTGAACTTGGCCTAGTAGTCGTTGACGGTGGCGCTTGGCGGCAAAAGTAGGAACTATTTGAAAAATTCTAAGTTGCAGTACTTAAATTAAAAAACAGATAACACACACTATTACAGTCATCACAATTAACACCGGTTATCAGACAGATTCTACACACACCCAAAGTACACGGGGCTACATGACCGCGTTGTCGCAGCCCCTAAACTTAAGAACCAACCAACCACATTATGAGTTTTAAGATGTCACCAGCATCTGCGCTCGCCTCTTCTTTCTTAAAGATGTTTTCCATGAATTCGACGGCCATAAATTTAAACCCATTAGATGGCAGCGTTCCGAACAATTGACTTACAGTCAGTGCAAATAAATAATCCAATATCCTCGACTCGCTCAATCTAATAGTCTGTCAGGGCTAGGGGCTGCCTATGTTGGTAAACAAGGAACGGAACTAAATTCTGAGTTGCCGCTGCCCTACCTGGTGCCAATGATTACCGATGACTCTGCTGTGATTGAATGCTTCACACACTTCAAATATACAGGTGTTCTGGAGATGTTGATTCTTTTAGGGGCTTTGTGACATCGTGGTCATATAGTCCCGTGTACTAAGGTGTGTGTAGAATTTGTCTTAGGGGCAGATGACCTCGCTGCTCCGCCTCTTAAAACTATAACAACACATTATAGAATTTGCCTGGAAACCTGTGCCACTGTGATGTCTGTACTAGTGTACGTATTTGTAATTGTAGAAGTGGGAAACCACGGAAAACCACTTCCAGGATGGCTTAGGTAGGAATCGAACCCGCCTCTTCTCAGTTTTGTCTCACGAGAGTGAGTGTACCCCATTCCAGCCCTCAGACCAGAATTAAATATCTTGGCTGAGTCGGTAATCGAACTCGGTTCTCCGTGGTGAGAGCCAAGAATGCTAGCCATTACGCAACGAGGCCGACATGTGTGTTCTGGAAAGCTCGCATTTATTTTCAGAGACCCGTTGCCCGGGTGCTGTGCTAATCCCCCCGTGTTCGGGGCAGCTTTATAAATGATGGTGCCATTTGATTAAACACTTACCCCATCAGCGGCTTCGGTGGCGTAGTCGGTAGCATGCTGAGCTTCTATGCCCAAGATAGCGGGTTCAAACCCGGCCGAAGCCGTCGGATTTTTTAAGAGCGTTAAAATCCCTCAGTATGCCTTCCTTCGGAGGGGAAGTAAAGCCGGCGGTCCCATGTCATAGATTTATGGCATGTTAAAGAACCTTCCACTAATTGCACCTGTGTGAAGCTAAATTGGATAGGTTAATGTAAACAACGCTCTTAGGTTTCTATGTTCGCTGCCAAGAGCCGACTGCGGTGGCGTCTAGTAGCTGAGTTTCGAACTTGGCCTAGTAGTCGTTGACGGTGGCGCTTGGCGGCAAAAGTAGGAACTATTTGAAAAATTCTAAGTTGCAGTACTTAAATTAAAAAAGACAGATAACACACAATAATACAGTCATCACAATTAACACCAGTTATCAGACAGATTCTACACACACCCAAAGTACACGGGGCTACATGACCGCGTTGTCGCAGCCCCTAAACTTAAGAACCAACCAACCAACTCACCCCATCGATCTAGTCTAGACAATCGATTAATCACCGGGTGCGTTAGTCGTGGTCGTTACGGCATGACTGCTGGCAGTCGCTCACATCCGGGAGGCGAGGAGGTTCGAATCCCCCCGCCGGCAACCTTGAAGATGGTCTTCTGTGGTTTCCCATCTTCCTTCCAGGCAAATGCGGGGTTGGTCCCTAACTATAGGCCACAGCCGCTACCTTCCAACTCCTCGTCCTTCCATTCCAACTTCCCTCCCCAACGGTACTTGTAGCTCACCCATTGGGTGTCCGTCTCGAAGCAGCTACAAAAACTGGCGAGCCGAACATGTCCTCGGACACTCCCGGCACTAAAAGCCGTACGCTAAAAAAAATCGATTAATCGTCTCTTCCCGCCAAAATAGACAATCGAAGCAATACATTGTCCCGTGAAAAATCTGAGAAAGCTGAAAAATCGAAGAAAGCTGTCGGTAGACTACAGTAGGCCCCATCCAAAATCGAACTGCCGCCGTTAGTAGGTACCTCCCCATTTCTCGCTGTTCGGCTCCCCCTGGCCTGGCAGCACCCAGAGACCACGAATAACCATTGGCCACTGGTCACCGCCGCTCTCATGAAGACTGCCTCTCCCCCCCCCCCCCCCCCCATTTTCGAAACGCAGTTATATATTAGCATCTACTTGGCCATACAAACTAAGGAGGAAGGAAACTTGTAGGTTTACGTGACCGTTAATCTTGCAATCATGAGCCACGGGAGCACCTCCATTTTACGTGGAATCCGAAGCACAGGACATGGCATTTCACTTCGACAATCTCACATGCATTGACCGGGAGTCGAACCTGGTCCGCATTGATGAGAGGCCAGCAGCTGCGCCGCCACGCTCCCCTAAAATTAAGGAGGGGGTGGATAACCTCGATGTTATGTTAAAACAACAATTTTGTTTGAAATGGACGTTGGATTTTTTTTTTGAGACAGTGTTTTTCTCAGTTTGACTTTAGTGCAAGTAATAATGTTATTGGTTTTACGTCCCTTTTAACTACACTGGCTTTTAGAGACTTTAGTGCAAGCTTAGGATACCTAGGAGTTAGAGCTAACCTTAAATCACTGCAAGCACCAAGCCGTCTTGTTTGTTTGTTATCAACAATAAAGTCGAGAATCCCTGTCCCCTGCTCTGAAAGTTTATTTGCCACATTTAAACATTCGTTTTGAAAATTATTGTATCATATTTTAATAATAAATTATAATTTTGAAGATATTTTAATTCAACGGCTGATAGTCCTTGGCACGGATACATTTGGACCATTCTCGTTCAACGCACATCGCTTTCAAAATTCCCATGTATTGTTAATGTACCGTACTGCCCCACGGGCAACTCCGGAGGCTCTCGTGGACCACTGGTTGGGAACCAGTGCTGTAGAGTGAGAAGGTACCTTGAGGCTCAAGCTGCATGCGATGTGTAGGTAATTTGCTCTTTAGTAGTCGTATTGTGTGTGTTCATTCGGTTGTGAGGATAGCGTTCGTCATTATTTCTGCTAGCCCCAGCTGCTAAGTGTCCGTAGCATTCAATCACTGACACAGCGTCTACAGTAAAACACTCTTGATCCGACTAGTTTTCCACTCAGATGAACTTGAAAGATCGTGATTTAACAATGGGGTAAGCGGTAAGGGATGGATTAACAGATTATGACGCGTTGAAGGACATGAAATCGCACTCGTTCATTTAATATGAATTATTAATTCGGTTCCTGTAGTTATACCGAGTGATGAAAAGTGCAGAACTTCAAGTTTGTGCGAACAACGAGGGTACCAATCGACACATGTATCGCTAATGCTTGACTACGTCATTGTGCTCAGCGGCGAGCTTCTCCCTATCCGAACCATGGAACAAAATGGTACATACTGAGGGCATAGAACACCGAAAATTATTTACAAACGAAATAGAAAATTTACCATACTTAATTTGTTGACGTTTCAAGTGGTAATATTGTGTTAGTGTTCTTTGTTTTTGTTTGTTCTGCATCGCACCTGATTTCATTCTACATATAGGTAACATTTTCTTAAGATTTTATAGAATAATCCAGTAAGATATGATATCCTGAAAATGGTTATAGAATTGTAGTACAGCAGTGCAGGAACATTATCGAATATGGTATATTGACTTTCACGGCCAGTGAATTAAAACTCAGCAATGTTTCTAGGTTTATGCCGTGTCTGGGTGGGATTTCGCCTAGGACACCAAGCTGGCACATCAGCGGGCTCTTGGTGTCCACGCTCGGACCCCCACAGGAGTAGCGAACTGCGCGCTACCTCCCTTTTTATGAAGCTCACCTGCGCCTCTTAACTGCGAGGACTAAACTCTGAGTTTTAAATCACTGGCCGTGAAAGCCAATATACCATCTTTTTGGAAGCCTTCATCAGGAACAGGAGGTTATGGCTGCTTGAGCTTTTGGTTCTCGCAGTGAAGAGGCGCAGGTGCGCTTCATAAAAAGGGAGGTAGCGCGCAGTTCGCTACTCCTGTGGAGGTCCGGGCGGGACACCAGGAGTCCACTGATGAGCCAGCTTGGTGTCCTAAGCGAAACCCCAAACTAGACACGGCACAAACTTGGAAAAATGCTGAGTTTTAATTCACCGGCCATGAAAGCCAATATACCATATTTTTGGAAGCCTTCATCAGGAACAGGAGGTTATGGCTGCTTGAGCGTTTAGTTCTCGCAGTGAAGACGTGCAGGTGCGCTTCATAAAAAGAGGCGCTCAGTTCGCTACTCCTTTGGGGGTCCGGGCGGGGACACCAAGAGCCCGCTGATGAGCCAGCTTGGTGTCCTAGGCGAAACCCCACACAAGACATGGCACAAACCTAGAAAAATTGCTGATTCTTTTGTTATCGAAGATGTTATGATGTCCTGGAGAACTTAGAAAAAGTATTGAATGATCGAGGACACTGTAAAAGACCACGTCAAGAATGTTTAGAATATCACTCATCTGTATCATAGAATGTTCGGTTAGGGAATGTTAGATAGGATAATCCTTTATATTAAGAAGTAAAATTTTCAAGAAATTTTGGAACCAAATACCAAAAAAAGGGGGCCCGACTTTGGTAACTGCCTATGTGCCCCCGGGGTCTCTATGTCCGTCACTGGTTACGCCCTTATAATAGGCTTCATGTATTCAAGATGGCGGGCGTTGGAATGATTAAAACATTGGCATCTATAACACACTATACAGGGTGTCTTTTATGTACCTTTGGAGAATGATAGATCGTGTAGGGGACGGGTAGAGAAGTAATTTGATATAGGGAACTTGGGGTCGGAGCGGCCTCCTTAACCCTAAAATAGGGGGCGTGGTGGCGCAGCGGTCAAGCTGTATGCCTCTCACCAAGGCGGACCGGGTTCGGTTCCCGGTCAATGCATGTGAGATTTTCGAAGTGAAATGCCATGTCCTGTGGTTCGGATTCCAGGTAAAACGGAGGTCCCGTGGCTTATGATCGCGAGATTAACGGTCACGTTCAACTACAAGCTTCCTTTTTTTTAACCCTAAAATAAGGGTTGGTTCAGGCCCTCCACCCTGTAAGTTAGGCAACCGTCCCAAGCCTCTATTCCCTTTCTCAATCCTTTAAATCTTGGCAAGATTTTGCCCAAGCCCGGAATCGAACCCGGGACTACCGGCCTTTCGCACCGCAACGCTATCCGTTACGCCAGCGCCACATGGTGAATTGAATCTTGCCAAGAGTTAAAGGATTGAGAAAGGTAATAGAGGCTTGGGTCGGTTGCCCAACTTACAGGGTGGAGGGCCTGAATCAACCCTTATTTTAGGGGTTAAAGAGGCCGCTCCGACCCAAAGTTCCCTATTTCAAATTACTTCTATACTCGTCCCATACACGACCTATCATTCTCCAAAGATCCATAAAAGACACCCTGTATAATTGGGCAACTATCGCGAAACTAAGCGTAAGGGAATTGACCTTATCGAGGCTCTGGAGCAACAGCACAGGTGCAATCCTTATAAATATTAAAATGGATATTTTGGGGATAAATTAGTATTAGTACTGAAATTTTAATTACTACGGCATTTGAAGACGCTGGGGGTGCCAGAATATTGTCCCGAAGGGGATCTTTAACGTGCCATTAAATGTAGTGTAAATGTAGCACCCTCAAATGCCAACTGATTGCGTCGGGATTCGATCCCGTTCAAGTGAGTGAATATTCCTTAAGTACGATCTCCTTTCGTGAAATAAGGTGCCGTCCTAACGTTTTCATGGAGTGAGAACTGAAAAAAAAAGTAGGGGGAGGGGGAAGTAACACGGTTCGATTTTTTTTTGTCTGAACGGTAGAGCTCCACAGCGTGGTGTTCTTCTGTTTGAGCTACGGCAGTGGATTCTACTGTTCGTGCTTGAGGATCCACTCAAGGAGAGCGGTTTAGCGTTATTATGTCTTCATAGTGTGAGAAATGTTTATCTGTGTTTTATATTTTGTATGTGGTTAGATGGTAGGCTATGCTCTAAATCTCTCAAGTTCAGGCGAGAGTATGACCAGTCAGTCGTACCGTTGTGAGAGTCGAGGATGCTGTTACTTTTCCTCGCCCGCCCACATGTTGACCACACCTAACAAGCTTCAGGCGAGACTCATTAATGAATACTTGAATATTATACTGTAGCTTTCCCTGCACGGGGCAGGGTGGCGTGCTCGGTCAGGTGCACAACACCTACTAGGCGTGAAGGTTATGGTCGCACCTTTCACCAACTTACTGGGATAATTGATAGCGTACTTAGCAGAGCCCGTGTTACTTCACTCATTACTGATAATATGCCGACTGTACATTTCACGCCACAGTTTTTGGCCAGTGAGCCCCGATTGCGCGTGTTTTTGTTGTTCAGCGAATGGCTTTTAGTGCCGGGAGTGTCCGAGGACATGTTCGGCTCGCCAAAGTTTGTAGCTGCTTCTATGCGGACACCCATGGGGTGAGCTACAAGTGCCGTCGCGTGTGGAGTGTTGTCTGGGGAGGAAAGTTTGAATGTAAGGACGAGGAGTTGGAAGGTAGCGGCTGTGAACTATAGTTAGGACCAACCCCGGCATTTGCCTGGAAGGAAGATTGGAAACCACAGAAGACCATCTTCAAGGTTGCTGGCAGGGAATTCGAACCTTCTCGCCTCCCGGGTGTGAGCGACTGCCTGCAGTCACGCCGTAACGACCACGGCTAACTCACCTGGTAGGCGAGAAGGTTCGAATCCCCTGCCAGCAACCTTGAAGATGGTCTTCTGTGGTTTCCAATCTTCCTTCCAGGCAAATGCCGGGGTTGGTCCCTAACTATAGGTCACAGCCGCTACCTTCCAACTCCTCGTCCTTACATCCCAAATTTCCTCCCCAACGGTACTTGTAGCTCACCCATTGGGTGTCCGTCTCGAAGCAGCTACAAAACTGGCGAGCCGAGCCTGTCCTCGGACACACCCGGCACTAAAAGCCATACGCTAAAATAATAATAATAATAATAATAATAATAATAATAAAACCGGTATTGCGCAGTTGTACAGAGGACTGGTGGCGAACCATAGGCATGTGCAATTGATACGTGACTAGCTTTCCGCGCAACTGAAAACTCACGTATCAATTGCACATGCGTGATGCTCGCCGACTGTCCTCTGTACGACTGTGAAACTGGGACTGACCGGCCAAAAACCGTGGCGTAAAATGTAATTCAATAGGGATGTATAGAACTAGCACCGATAGAGCGCACTGCTGTTGTACTGGGTAAGCGCAAGGCGCTCTTCATTTGTCTCTTGTATTCTCATGCCGCTAATATGTACCAATGTAAGTAGTTTAAATTGTTATTTTCGTGACTATGCCGATCTATTGCAGTGTTCCTCTTTGCAAAAATCAGGGAAGCCCGTTTTCGTTTCACCAATTTCCACAAAATAAAGAAATGCGGAAGAAATAGTCACATGCTATTAGAAGGAAAAATTTCGTTGAGAAAAATCGGTCCGAATATATTAAAGTGTGTTCCCATCATTTATAACCCGATGACTTCACGAAAACTGTGTTGGATAAGTGTGACTTACAAAGGGAAATAATTCCTATTTTGTACCTATAAACTGATTAGACATTTCGATAACAACCAATGAATTTATGCGTTTGTATTTGAAGGTGAGAGAGCAAGATTAAAGCCGGGCGCTGTTCCATCGCTTTTTCCGTTGACCACGAACACGACATAAATAATTATCGAGTAAGAGGCCATACACAAGTTAATTTCCCGATTATCACGATAAGACTACAATATCAGAATCTGCAGAAATCATCTCCATTGAAGTACGGGAAGAAATCGTCAATATACACGAAGAAATGAAAGTAACATTTCTGACTCCCATTTTCAAAGACATCAATACTCGGTCAAATACTTAAAGAATAAATGTCGCAACATTAACAGTCACAAACGTATTATGGTTGGTTTCTTGAAATCAGAATTAATCGTCAACTTCCATCTGCCTGACAGAGAATGTTGAAGCGACTGACTTCTCTACATTCTTGAGACATAGTTCATGGCCCTAAAGCAGTTCTCAAACTTTAAAAAAATATGTACACCCAAGTCCTTTCCCAGGAGTAAGGGAACGGTTCTTACTGAGAAATTGACAAAATTACATAAAAACCAAACGTTGCGATGCATTTTCGAGGTACACATTACCGGTATAAACTTTCTTTGATTATGTTTACCTTAAAACACGAAAGTTTCATGTTAGCTATCAACCTAAAAAAAATACATGAATCGAAGTCTGTAAGCAAGGGGAGCAAGTGAATATTTAAATCTCTATTTATGATTTAAGTCTTATGGAGATATATTTATCAATATAGACCCACAATACTCTAGTAATTGTAATCTTTAGGAGAAAGCATGCTGACTCATATTCATTATTTGAATAATAAAGCGTGTTAGAATTTTGTTATTAAAGCTGTAGGCTATTAATTCTTCCCTCCACCCGCTTGTTTTAGTGCCTCTAGTCCGTAGCTCATTTTGCAGCTGTTTAACGCTTAAACGCTGAAAATCGTCCATAATATATTAGGAGATATACCTATAGAATTAATTAATATAGTCTTGGAGTAAAATTAGAGAAGATATAATTTACTTTAGCTTAGAAAATTCGGTCACAGTTTATATATCCCTCGCAGCTGACTGGGAGAAACATAAGACGATCGCCTTGCGCTTACCCAGTACTACATGAGTGCTATCTGGCGCGAACTTTCTCCCGCTACATCCCTATTATCTAACTTGCTTTCTTTTCTTCCTTTTTTGCGACAAAAATGTATATCTACACACATCAAAAAAAGTTTTGCATCACCTCGGTTCCAAGAGTTCCGGAACCGTTAAATACAAAGGGAATAGAGATCAACACAAACAACATTTCAGCTCGTTTTATTGCTCATGAGACCCACACATTGCATGTTGTACCATCATACAGCTAGACTTTCAGCATTTGTGGTCCAGATTGCAGTACACACCACTACCTCTAATACCCAGTAGCACGTCCTCTTGCATTGATGCATGCCTGTATTCGCCGTGGCATACTATCCACAAGTTCATCAAGACACTGTTGGTCCAAATTGTCCCACTCCTCAACGACAATTCGGCGTAAATCTCTCAGAGTGGTTGGTGGGTCAAGACGTCCATAAACAGCCCTTTTCAACATATCCCAGGCATGTTCGATAGGGTTCATGTCTGGCGAACATGCTGGCCACTGTAGTCGAGCGATGTCGTTATCTTGAAGGAACGCATTCACAAGATGTGCACGATGAGGTCGAGAATTGTCGTCCATGAAGACAAATGCCTCTCCAATATTCTGCCGATATGGTTGCACTATGGGTCGGAGGATGTCATTCAGGTATCGTAAAGCCGTTTCGGAGCCTTCCATGACCACCAGTGGCGTACGTCGGCCCCACATAATGCCACCCCAAAACATCAGGGAACCACCACCTTGCTGCACTCGCTGGACAGTGTGTCTAAGACGTTCAGCCTGACCAGGGTGCCTCCAAACACGTCTCCGACGATTGTCTGGTTGAAGGCATATGCGACACTCATCGGTGAAGAGAACGTGATGCCATTTCCGTGGGGTCCATTCAGCATGTTGTTGGGCCCATCTGTACCGCGCTGCATGGTGTCGGGGTTGCAAAGCTGGACCTCGCCATGGACGTCGGGAGTGAAGTTGCGCATCATGCAGCCTATTGCGCACAGTTTGAGTTGAAACACGACGTCCTGTGGCTGAACGAAACGCATTATTCAACATGGTGGCATTGCTGTCAGGGTTCCTCCGAGCGGCAATCCGTAAGTAGCGGTCATCCACTACAGTAGTAGCCCTTGGGCGGCCTGAGCGAGGCCTGTCATCGACAGTTCCTGTATCTCTGTACCTCCTCCATGTCCGAACAACATCGCTTTGGTTCACTCTGAGACGCCTGGAAACTTCCCTTGTTGAGAGCCCTTCTTGACACAAAGTAACAATGCGGACGCGATCGAACTGCGGTATTGACCTTCTAGGCATGGTAGAACTACAGACAACATGAGCAGCGTACCTTCGTCCTGGTGGAATGACTGGAACTGATCGGCTGTCGTACCCCCTCCGTCTAATAGGCCCTGCTCATGCATGGTTGTTTACATCTTTGAGCAGTTTTAGTGACATCTATGAACAGTCAAAGGGACTGTATCTTGGATACAATATACACAGTCAACGTCTATATGCCGGAGATCTGGGAACCGAGGTGATGCAAAACTTTTTTTGATGTGTGTACTTCTTTCTCAGAACCATACAAGAAGAATTCGTCGCCGAAGTTGGTAAACGTATGATGAAGTTCCTCGATCTTACGGTATTCTGTGGAACAATGCTTTCTTAGTAACATATTCGAAAGAGTAATTGCCGGAAAGGGAGGAAGAGTGGTGCTTTAGGAACTTGGTTGGCTGAATGAACTGCATGCAGTGGCGAAACTAGGCTTTGCTTCTGGAGGGGGATGAGCTGAGTCAAAGTTACATAAACAGTATATTAATATTAATATGCTACAGTTTCCAATTAAAGTTTAACTTAAAACAGTACTAAAACTTAGCAAAATATTATTCATATTACACAATGACACTTACACTCGGATACAAACAGAATGGCAACTTATAAGTTGTGTAAGTTGTGTATTTTTGGAAAAGGATGAGGAAAGTTGGTGCAACGCCCACCTCACTGCCACCACTCTCTTTATCTGAACAGCTGCCCAGTTTGCTCATTCAGAAGTGTTGAGTAGGGAAAGGCTAAACATTTCACACGAGAAATAAAATGCTTTCAAATTAGTAAGAATAGGCCTAAACATACATAATCCAATCATGTGTCATCAATTCAAAGATTGATTTTGTTCAATATTAAAAACGTCAACAAATTTCATATTTTGATTATTTGTCTCCCCTCCGCCGTAGTTACGCCACTGGCTGCATGTTTTATAAATTTATTAGAGCACAAACTATGCAATTGAATTCAGCATTACTTATCTTTTTCTCGAACATCATAGAAAGAAAACAGAGATTTGGCTGGACTTTTACAGCACAGACGCGACGACCACCGACAAATGGAAAGAAGCCAACTACGAATTAAGACACATAACGACCAGACTAGTTGTGCATATTTTATGCAGAATTGATGAGATTATCTCAGGAAAAACCTATGGCTGCAGCGACAAGGCGTGGCCTTAAGGATATGATAATGAGTATTCAGAGAATAGTTAGGGGACACAGAATTATAATTGTCTTACATTTTAAATACTCATGATTATAAAGAGCGTTTGTGTTTATGAACATTAAAAGAAATCCAAAATTGCATATTGGTTTCCAAATTTGGCGTTTTGTAGCATCTATGATTTTTTCAGATTTAGCATTTTGTAGCAAATTTGTTAGAAATTAGGATTTAGTGCATTATTATAATTATATAGTAATTAGGATTAAAATAATATAGATCAATAATATCTTATATTGTGTTCAAGGTATTACAGAAAAAAATGCTATTTACACCATAAGTGCACATACAATCCTCCAGTTTAGAAAAAAATTATGAAACAATATAACTGACATTCATAATGAAATTCAACATTTTTAACCATAATTAATGATATGAGATGTATCCTAAAAACTTATTACAATTGTTTGCATTTGTGGATCAAGTTGACTAGTGGAAATTATCAGCATCGAGTTTAAATGATCACCAGTTAATTTGGATATGTAAATATGTTTTGTATATTTCATTTTGGAGAATGTTTTTCACACAGATATGTAGTGCCAAAAGATGAAAATAAGCCACGAGCTCAGTTATGCAACGGCGGCTTCGGTGGCGTAGTTGGTAGCATACTGAGCTTCTAAGCCCTAGGTTGCGGGTTCAAACCCGGCCGAAGTAGTCGGATTTTTAAGAGCGTTAACAATCCCTCAGTATGCCTTTCTTCGGAGGGGAATTAAAGCCGGCGGCCCATGTAATATATTTATGGCATGTGAAAGAACCCTCCACTAACTGAACTTGTGTGAAGCAAAATTTGTAGGTTAGGTTTGATTAATGCTCTTAAGTTCCAAATTTCGTCACCAGGCGTTGGTTGCGATGGCATATAGTAGTAACCAATTTCACAGCTAGGTGTCGTGGACGGTAGCATTTGGTAGCGAAATTAGTAACTACTTGAAATTTTCGCCTGCAGTCCTTACTTGAATTTAAAACAGATAACAACCACTAATACAGTCATCACAATTAACACCGGTCATCAGACATACTCTACACACACACACAAAGTACACGGGGCTACATGACCGCGTTGTTGCAGCCCCTAAACTAAGGAACCTACCAACCAGTTATGCAACTGATCAAACTGTGTGAGTGAATCACTCTTATAAAATTCCAGCAATGATGACTTGAAACATTATTTCGCTTGCTGACTAGTCCCCAAACGAAACATTGCGCATAATTCAAAACTACAGTATGTTGGTATGATGAGCTAGCCCTAAGTGACTTAGTGAAGGAGTCAGTGTGGCCATTAGGCTAAAACGTTTGGAGACCTCCTGGTTCAGATATCTCCACCTCAAAAGATCTACACCAGTATCTGAGGCCAGACGATTCTTCTTCTTCTTCTTCTTCTTGTCCATCTAGTGGCGTAGTGACTAGCAATCTTGGCTGTCACCGCGGAGGTCCGGGTTCGATTCTCGACTCTGCGAAGAAATTCATTTCTGGTCTGAGGAATGGAACTGATTTTTTACTCAGCCTCGTGAGGCAGAAATAAGAAGAGTTGGATTAGATTCCTGCCTTAGCCATCTTTTTTTTTATCGTATGGCTTTTAGTGCCCGGAGTGTCCGAGGACATGTTCGGCTCGCCAGAGTTAGTAGCTGCTTCTATGCGGACACCCATGGGGTGAGCTACAAGTACCGTCGCTTGTGGAGTTGTCTGAGGAGGAAAGTGTGAGTGTAAGGACGAGGAATTGGAAGGTAGCGGCTGTGGCCTATAGTTAGGGACAAACCCCGGCATCCGCCTGGAAGGAAGATGGGAAACCATAGAAGACCATCTTCAAGGTTGCCGGCGGGGGGATTCGAACCTCCTCGCCTCCCGGATGTGAGCGACTGCCTGCAGCTACGCCGTAACGACCACAGCTAAATCATCCGGTTCAGCCATCTTAAAAGTGGTTTCCTGTAATTTCCCAATTCTACTCCAGGACAATTCCGGGATGGTATCTAATTTAGGCCAGGGATGCCTCCTACCCGAATTCTAACCTCAATTACAAATGCACACACTATTACAGCCATCACAATGAAACAGGTTATCAGACGGATTGCATGGAGTGCAAGGGGCTGCATGAACACGATGTCACAAAGCCCTAAATGAATCAACTTATTCTTCTTCGCCCTCTTCGTCTTATTATTATACAGCAGTTCGTTACTTTTTCTCCAGGATGAATTTCTGTATTAGTCAGGGCATCAAACATAAGACTGGCAGATTCAATGTGTGTATGAAAAGTATAAAAATCAAGTTCATAACATCGAGATTCCTGTGCCGAATACGTTCGTGGCTCATCCTGATTTTATGGATGTGGTTAGCCAAAGAAGTAGAACACCATTAAAGATCGGCTTGAGTGGAATCTGCGGTTTAGCTCCGATACAGTCAGAGGTTTCTCTTGGACATATTTCCTTTAGCATCCTATTATCTTTGCAATCAAATATCATTCCACGTCCTTTCTCGGATCGCGTCCGACGACCGTGGTAAACCCGTCATTACAATGCGTTAAATACTTGATTTCATCTCGCTGTATGTGGGACATATAATTCATAATAATCTTTCTTTCTTTCTTTCTTTCTTTCTTTCTTTCTTTCTTTCTTTTGATTATTATTTGAATGTTTCCTTTTAGTTTACTTCGCATCATAGTCCTGTACGTTCGAATTCAGGTGCTGATAGTGCCACTCCGAGTGTTTTCCCCCGAATGTTTTAACACATCCCCTCAGGGAACTGCTGGGATGGTACCTTGTTTCAAGTCCCAGGGCACCTACTTTGATCCTAGATCCTGAAAATTACACACAAGTTCATAAACACAGGTTATCAGACATACCGGTATTCAATACACTTCCGTATACACGAAACCGTTGACCAAGATACCCCATGCTCTTAAAATAAATAACAACAACAATTTTTTAGTTTGTTTTTCATTTCCTTCGTTTGTTTGCTAATTTTGTTCCTGTTTGTTTTCATTTCTTTCCTTCTTTGAATTGTGTGTTTCTCCTAATGCATTTTCTCTTTTTGTTGTCCTGCTTTCCTAGTTTTCATTCCTCTCTCGTTCCTTCCTCCTGTCACGTTTCTTCCTAGGCGGCTTCGGTGGCGTATTAGGTAGCATGCTGAGCTACTATGCCCAAGGTCGCGGGTTCAAACCCCTCAGTATGCCTTCCTTCGGAGGGGAAGTAAAGCCGGCGGTCCATGTCATACATATATGGCATGAAAAAGAACCTTCCACTAACTACACTTGTGTGAAGCCAAAATTTGTAGGTTAGAATTGATAACGCTATATTAGTTCCAACGTTCGCCGTCAGGTGCTGACTGCGATGACATCTAGTAGCCAAGTCCGCAAGCTAGGTGTCGTGGACGGTAGCATTTGGTAGTAAAATTAGGAACTACTTGAACTTATCGTCTGCAGTGCTTACTTGAATTAAAACAGACTAGCGGACCCGTGCGAGAAATCTCGCATGTTCATAAGCCACACTTTCCCCCGATAGGTTTATAATAAGAGACTTAAGGAGAAAGGTTGTTATGTTTTTATTTGAACCAAATGATTATAGAACACTATTTACGTTTCAGGCGTCCCTACAGCCAAAATGCGAACCGAACAGCAATGATGTCGCGTATTTTCCTACAGCAACAGTATTTGCAAATCGCACGCTTCTTACAAAAAATTATATTTAAGAAATTAGAATGCAATTCGTCACTGCTAATGTCATTTGTGTCATTTATGAAATTATACGATTTGAGTAATCATTCCTTTTAAGTACCGGTACTGTTTCTGTAATCCATGCAAAATGATAAAGGAAAGACCTCAGAATGTTAAAATGACATGGAACAGGCGTCACAGCGGCCAAAATGTGAAGTGTACAGCAATTACGGAGCATATCTTCCTGCAGCAACAGTATCTGCAAATTGCACACTTCGTACAGTTTTTTAAGTCTTTTTTTTAATTACAGATATTTTTGAAAGAGTGCAATGCGTCACTGGTAATTTATATTCTCTTTCATTTGAATGCTCATTTTTCACGATCGGTCGCTTGTGAGCGCCACAGGAGGGATCTATACCACTGAAATAATATATATGATAACACACACTAATACAGTCATCAAAATTAACACAGGCAGCTTCTACACACACCCAAAATACAGGGGGCTACATGTCACAGCCCCTAAACTAAGGAACCAACCACTAAGCAACCAACCAACCAACCAACGTTTCTTCCTACTTCCTCTCCTATCCTCTAGTCCTTCCGTTGTTTGTTTGTTTGTTTGTTTCTTTCTTTCTTTCTTTCTTTCTTTCTTTGTTTCGCGTTGGCAATTAAAGAAAACAACAAAAAACTGAAAATATTTACTAAACCTTTTTGAAACTTGCTCGTGGATATTTCAAACCAGTTAATGAAGGAATGCATATTAAGATGAAGGTCAACCAGTAGAAATTAGACCTGATTCGACGGAGCGCGTGGAATGAATACGTATTCATGTGAAACAATGGATATGAATTCATGTGAAACACTATGCCTGGAACAAGAGATGCAATCGAATACATTTTCAACCCACATCTGAGAAGACAGTGAATAGAAGAGAAACTCTGCACCTCGACCTTGACACAGAGCTTGTGGTTGCACTTTTAATCTGATTGTAGCATTCACTTTTTCCAGGGCACTACGCTGTCGTCAGCTTACCGTGAAGTATATCGTGCTTGCTCCCGCACACCATAGAGAATGCATTATTATAGGGGCCAACCATTCTCAGGATGTGGCAAACCATTTTATATCGATTGTTCACGAGTCTCAACGAGCCTAAACACGAGGTCGCAAGTCACATTAAAGAAGAAAATAAAGAGATCTTCCTCTCTCTCATTGCACCTCGGATTGACTGAGTTTGAGTGCTTACGTCTGCCCTTTATTATTCCCGTTTGTGCAGGATCGTAAATTTCTTATGGTGGATAATTTTACTGCTGGATGCCCTTCCTGATGCTAACTTCATCAGCGTTAATGAGAGATGGCATAATTGGGCAAAGAGTTCAGTAGGAAAATACATAAGGCTGTAGGATGTGTAATATATCCTTACTATTGGAAACTTAATGATGTAGTACGATTCGTAGTAGAGTATGTGGTGGGGTTCAAGTTCGCGGTACAGTGTGAGTGGTGGGGAGCTGGAGCGCTGGGGGAGAAACTCCTCCTTTAACTGCGCCGAACTCAAGACGATTGCATGCACAGATGAGTTACTGCTGTCGCTGTTCCGCCACCACTGAAACGTGGCTGGAAATCTGTCTTCCCAGAGCGGTCAGCTTGACCTTGAAGCCTCACAACATACCGTCCGTTCTCTATCTGATGCATTCGAGATGTCTCTTCATGATCTGACAATAATAGTAATAATAATAATAATAATAATAGTGTTACGTTATTTTAAACAGCTGCGGGTTGAGAGACGTCGGGGTGTCAAATATTGCCCTGAAAGGGTGTGTTGTGAGACCCATGACTCTGAATGTCCCTAATTTACCATGCAATTTAATTCCGCTCTGAGAATTGAAACGGGGCCCATTCTGCCTCGTGAAGCAAAACTGAGAAAAGGTAGGTTCGATTCCCATCCCGGCCATCTTGGAAGTGGTTTTCAGTGCTGTTCCGACGTCTACTTTAGGCAAATGCCGGGATTTATTTATTTATTTATTTATTTATTTTATTTTATTTTATGTCTTCAGTAGTGGCGAAGATGGGGATCATGGCCCTATTTTACACTCAATCACGCAATATGGTATCAGTACATATGAAACAATTTTTAAAATACAATAAATAATTATGATGATAAATAAGGAGTAAATTAATTATGCTAACACTAATATTAATGAAAAAGGTATATGAATAACAATAATAATAATAATTTAAAAAATCACAATGATGGTTCATAACGTAAGGCAACGACTGCCTCGATCACAATCCTAATCTCAATTAGATACAAATACACACATTACTACAATCACTACAATAAGACAAGTTATCAGACACCCGAAGTACACGAAGCTGAAACGATCACGATGACCAAACCCCTACGCAAATCAACGACAACTTGACTAGCATTTGTTAGGAGGCTCCCATGGCCTTAACTAACAGTAGGTATTACGTCAGCATTTGGCCGCAATAGGAATAACTAAATCAAGGCAAACCAGTCTGGTGCCCGAACCCTCCTCTTCTCAGTGTTGTCCTCACGAGGATGAGTGTATGAGTTTACGTTCTAGTACTGACTCCATAATTACACAGACAGAGGTAGTCTATACACACATGCATACGGAACACTTGATAACGACGCCCTAGTCTCTAAATAACACAACACTAAAGCAAATCAATAGTTTCAATTGGCAAATCACCTGGAATATAGTGGCTTTAGTGGCGTAGTTGGTAGCATGCTGAACTGCTGTGCCCGAGATAGCGGGTTCAAACCCGGCCGAAGTCGTCGGATTTTTGAAGAGCGTTAAAAATCCTTCAGTATGCCTTCCTTTGGATGGGAAGTAAAGCCGGTGGTCCCATGTCATAGATTTATGGCATGTAAAAGATCCTTCCACAGACTAAACTTGTGTGCAGCTAAATTGTTAGGTTAGATTTCGTCGGAACGCTCTATCAAAGTTCCAACGTTGACCACTAGGTATCATTGATATCTGGTAGCGAAGTTGGAACTACTTGGAATTGAACGGAACTTGTGCCGCTGGAACAGCAACAGACTCAGGCGAGCCGAACATGTCCTCGGACACTCCCGGCACTAAAAGCCATACGATAAATAAAATACCTGGAATATGGTACGTCACGTGGTATAGTGATTAGCATTGTATGTTACTACTGCAAAGAACCGGGTTTAATTCCTAACTTTGCCATGACATTTAATTCTAATTTGAGGTACTAGAACGGTATCGACATGTAAGTCAAAGCCCGAAACTTGTACCTCAAATCACTTTAAATCAACTACGCCCGATTATTATTATTATTATTATTGTTATTATGAATATTATTAGTACATTTCATCACTACTTACATTTCTCGCACTAGCACAGCCCAGCGGGATAAATTAACATCGAATTAATTAAGAAACAATACAATAGAAAAATTATTGCTCATGGAAAGAAGATTGGTCGATGCATCCTTGGCCCAAGGAAAACAGAAACAGACTGTAACAAACCGCGACCTAACAAGGAAATATACACCCATGTGGAGAACATGATTCACACCTTGCGCAAACGACAAATGTAATTTTTTGGGCATTTAAATAGAATTAATAATGACTGGCTAACAAAACAAATTATTAATAAAATTTTAAAACTTAAAGTTCAACCAGCGTGGTTTACACAGACATTAAAGGATCTAAAGGAAGCCGACATTGACATTACAGATATATATGTTAGGAATTTATTTCGGGACAAAATTCAAAAAGCGATCTTCAGTGAGGAACAAGAAAGATAACGAAAGCAGCCACGGAAAATTGAACAGCTCCGGAAGCAGAGATCAGAGAGGATGAAGCGAATGTGGGCAGAGAGAAAGAAGACATGTGGCAAGATTTGAAGTATTGATTTTACGTGCACTGTAATAGTGCTATTCGATTAAATAAAATAATAATAGAAACATTATCAATACCTCAGAAACTGCACAATCCAGGGCAAGGAGCGCGTAGATGCACCGGTACTTGGCCCACGGTAATTGGCTGGCTTGATCGCTCGCAGCCAATGACTGCATCAAAACAGAGAATTGGCACCGGATCAGTGGGCTACGTGAGTTTTCTTTATCTGGAATAAGGAAACTTGCAACTTCGTTTGTGCTTCTCCTAAAGCAATATAACTGAAGGTTGAATTATTAGCAGTGTCTTAGCCCATTGGGGGTGTTTTACTCGTCTTGAGCAGTCTGCATCTAATTTTAGCTATTGTGTGTGTCAGACGTTTATCTGAAATGATGAAGCACAATGGAGAGGCTGTACATGGTTAACGTACTTCTGTTTCCACGCGGGTAGAGTTAAACACAGTGAAACGGTGAAATATGACAAGATTCACGAGCAGCCATCGCAATTCCCGATTCTCAGAAACAGTTTCTAGCACGAGAAAGCAAACGACAAGTTACTCTGGGAGAAGAGAGGATGCTCGATTCCCGTCGCGTCGTTTCTCTTACATAGCAAGTGTAATGGGTGGGAACTTAGCCACATGACGATATCTTCTGGCTTTAGTCCGTATCACCGTAACAGTGTAACATTACCATTTGACACCCATCACTACAAACATGATGCTTTTTAACATAACAAGCAGAAGTACCAGTTATTCGAACGGTTTATGTACTTATCGGATAAAACCTCACATAATCACATATTCTTAAAGTAGTTGTATTTGTACCTGTTTATCAATCAGATTCAGTCCTTTTCTCATTGTTGCCAACTTTAGCGACAAGAAGTTAAATCTAACGAGTTGTAGGTCTATAGGCCTACATATTTTGGTGACAAAATATCATAATTTTCGTAGACTGTTGTTTGTTGAGGATTTAGCGTATTTTTAAATTTCCTTCAGCGACATAAATTGTAACTTATTTCTCTATTGATAATGGAATAATGATTCCATGAATGAACGAAAAGCGGTTGACTAAAATAATGTTCACCATACTTGATGGCAGACCTAACTAAAACTTCTGATAAGTGGTTCAAGGAGGTCCGGAAGGAACTGGAAAAAGTGGGCATGAAGCGCAAAGACATTGCTAAAGTATCAAGTAGCGGCAGGAGATCTATAACTTCAAGGGCTTTCACGAAGAAGGCAAGCTGAAAAGCGGGTGAACAGTGGAAAGGAGATACAGTAGGCTGCCGGGAAACGAATGCAACGTTACTGGGCTGCATATAAGGCTTCTATGGATGTGTAACCAGGCCCGACGAGAGGGACGGGCAAACGGGGCTGCAGCCCTGGGGCCCGGTCTTGCTGAGAGGCCTGCGAAAGTAGAAAACCCCATGATAGACAAATTAACCAAATTTTACGTATTTGCCAACAAATTTGACATTTTATGATATTCAATGTAACTGAATGAATTGAATATGCTACATAATACTATAAAGAAAACATATCTTTGCGGACAGAGAAATAGTAAAGTTACCTCCGTTTATTGGGAGGAGAGTTCTAAATAACATTTCAACTAATAGCCGCTAAGCTATATTTATGAAGTAAAAATGTAGACTTTCACGACCGGCGTTGAAATAGGAATCTCTGTTTCGCGGGCTTATAGGTCGTGTTCCAAGGACATTTTGTCGTCCTGACGTTTCGCTGAATACTGCGTTCAGCATGTTCACAGGGTACATAAAGCGAGGTAAAACAAGTAAACAGAAGATATATAAATAGTCAACAACCCACACATAGAGGCTACCATAGCAACGGCGTACCACATAAAAGTAATGCATCAAAGACAGGGCTGCTCGTCTGTTGCATCTTCTCGTCTACGACGGTCAATAAGGGCAGGCTTGAGGGGATTAAGGACTGGAAGCCAAGCTCTGTTCACACGTTCTGCTTCCTCCTTAAGATTGAAGCTGTTAGTATGCTTCAGGATTTCAATGGCCTCCCTTTGTAGCCTGGCATGATAAGACACCGTGGTGGACAGAACTTCGGTGTCTCCATATCTTATATCGTGACCTGCAAGTAGCGAGTGTGCTGCTACAGTGGATTTATCTGTTTGTCCCAGCCGGCTGTGTCGTTCGTGCTCCTTGAGGCGAGTGGCAATACTTCTTTTCGTTGTTCCAATATATACTAGCCAGGGGCTAGAGCTTTTCTTCCATATATAAAAAAGATCACGGACAGAATAGGGAGGCTACTCGAGTCCCATGATATAAAGACCATATACAGGCCTACACGAAAAATTAAGGACATGTTTAGGTCCGCTAAAGATAAGCGACATCCTCATACCGCGGCAGGGGTTTATAAAATCCCGTGTGATTGTGGCCAAGTATATTAATCTAAGTTATTAATCTGTTGCTCAGCCGGCCCCGTGGTGTTGGGGTAGCGCGCCTGCCTCTCATCCGGAGGCCCCGGGTTCGATCCCCGGCTCCGTCAGGGATTTTAAAACTTACGTGAGGGTTGGAACGGGGTGCACTCAGCCTCGTGAGGACAATTGATCACGAAAACCAAGATTAACGGCCGAGGGGACCCGACTCGCTGATTACGCGTCACCCCAATATCTGCAGGCCGAATGGCTGGGCAGCGGTCGCTTGGTTGGCCTTAGCCCGTCATGGGCTGTATAGTGCCAGGGGTTGTTTTTAACCTGTTGCTCAGAAAGTTGCTTACAAGGGATGTCCAACACGGAGGTGAAACATATTTTGTTCAAGATGTTTTAAATTATAGTCTACTTAATTTCAACTGAATATGCTAAAATATGCTGTTATGTTCAGAATATGCAAACAATCCAATACACCCTCAAAATGTGCATTTGCATAATTATGCGCATATGCATTTTCAAAAAATCCGGTCCCTAGTCATTATACAGTAGCCTACATACAGTACGTATTGACAGGCGTTACTATTTATGTATTTATTTAGCCAATGGCTTTTAGTGCCGGGAGTATCCGAAGACATGTTCGACTCGCCAGAGGCTGTAGCTGTTTCAATACGGACACCCATGGGGTGAACCACCAGTTCCGTTTAATTTCAAGTTGTTCCAACTTTCGCTGCCAGATGTCACTGACACCTAGTGGTGAACGTTGGAACTTTGATAGAGCGTTTCAACGAAATCTAACCTACAATTTAGCTTAACACAAGTTTAATTCGTGGAAGGTTCCTTTACATGCCATAAATCTATGTCATGGGACCGCCGCGCCGGCTTTACTTCCCCTCCGAAGGAAGGCATACTATCATTTGTATGAATCATTGTAAGCCTATACGGACTATTTTTAATAATCATAGTTAATGTTTTGAGTTATCATTGCGGAAGGAAGGTTTAGAATAACGCAGAGTGTAATATTCTGAATTGCATGACGTGTTTGTGTTTCTCATTAGTTCCTGCAACAGAATGGTGTCTCCAAAGAGATATTGGAGAATGTTATATTTTCCATTAGGCAATTTACTTATCGGGCTCCTCTCTTTCATCTTTCCTACCCTTTGTTTAGTTCTTGTTCTCCTCTGACCCCGACGGTATTAGGGCGTATTTAATATTCCTGCCGTAATTGACTATGTATTTTAATTCCTGATACCACATTCCCCCGCCTTAGAAAATCCTATGTCTGTTAGGAGAGTCTCTTGAAAGAACAGTCAACCCCCTACTCCAATAATCATAAGTGATAATATTACTAAGGTATTATTGTACCTTATTAAGAAGGAAGGCAATGAGCTACAGTACGAAAAAGAAATTGAAACAAAGTCGTAATTTGTTACAAATATGACAAAATTAATTAATTAATTACAATGTCGCGTTGTATTTTATCTTTTACCAAAGCGTGTGTGCGCACTAATAATGATAGGAAGCCGTAGTTTAATTTTTGATTTCTTATAAACTGGTATTTTATGCACAACACAGAAAAAGATGGAATGACTTAACAGAACTGTGGCGGTCTAAATTAAAAAAAAAAAGATCTCGTATACAGTACTCTCAGTTGACATGGATTTTTCAAACTTCAAATACACGAGGTTACATTTTAACGACATAAAGAGAAAGAACAAAATAAAAAAATAAAAAACTGAAAAACGAAGAAAATAGAGAAACTTAATACTATTATTTCATCATTTATTACAAACATTTATCTACCTTATGCTAATATATATGCAATTTAATTAAAGCTGAACATTCTAATAATTTGTCACTTTTATTACAAGCTCGGAGTTCTATTTTCTATTTAATTATTTTTGTACTAAAGCGTTAGGTAGTCAGCCGGAAGGCTGGTTGGATTCTTAAAAAGTACCACCGTTAGGTTATGTAGGTAGATACCCACAAAAACCCAAGACAGCGCTATATTGAGGGGTACCAGGCAAGAAGAGAAGTGAGGTAGTTTGTCATTCCTTTCCTCACTGAGTCAGAACAGCAGTACTAACCCTATGAGTAGAACCTTTCACAGCATCCACAGGCACTGACCGTCCCCAGAATGCCATTACTGAGCACCACCCATACCTCAGTAGCTTCCACATAATTACAGCCATGAGAGAGACTGAGACATCGGTGAAAAACTACATTTTACTCTAGCCTTTGCCAACAGACAAATGCAGATGTACTGCATTCATCAAGAGATGGCAAACAGGCCTACTAAAGCGTTAAGGACTGGTAATTATAGGAAGTGCAACTCCAGTTCAGTTTAGTCTCACCAGACGTTCAGAAATCACTTTTGTGGGCTCATTGTGAGTTAGTTCACAGATGACTGCTCTGCTTTGCTTCCTGTCAAGGAATTAGATCGCTCTCTTTGTTAACTAAACACGTGTTTCCTGCACTCACTACAATACATGCGCAATCGCCGATGAGGGCGGGCGGGGCGACCTTCAACAGCTAATAGCTGAACTTTATAACTTATTCATTAGAAAGCTGGAAATGTTTACGATGTCATGTGAGATTGCGTTTGAACAACAGTGTTGAGCAAGTGAGCCCCTGGTGCGGATATTGCGCTGTACCTTTTCCGTCGCGTCGTCATGGCTGCCAAAGCATGTGGTGCGATGTCGCGCTCTAACGGGACTCGAGCAAGAAAGTTGACTAACGGGAAATAAAACAAATTAACACTAATTCTCATCAGACATGTCATTAGTTTCGAAATGAGATATAACTTTTACCTGTGGTTGTAATTTAGCACTGCTGAAAATTGCTACGGTTGGGGATAAATAATACTGTGGAATATTGTTGTTGACATCTGTTGCTATATATTTCTCGGCAATGAGTCACCCTATGCATGCATTTTGCTGCTGCACTGCTATGTTGATACGCCAATAATAATAATAATAATAATAATAATAATAATAATAATAATTATTATTATTATTCATTTTGCCATCCTATATTCCTCATAGAGTCTATCCATATTGTAAGCTGCAAGCCCCCACTGAATCAGAAAATAGTTTAAATGTTACACAATTAGCGTGAAAATGGAGCTCAAGTAGAAAAAGCCTGGTTGGTTGGTTGGTTCCTCAGTTTAGGGACTGCAACAACGCGGTCATATAGCCCCGTGTACTTGGGGTGTGTTTAGAATCTGTCTGATAACCGGTGTTGTTATGACTGTATTAGTGTGTGTTATCTGTTTCTTAATTCAAGTAAGGACTGCAGACTTTGAATTTTTCAAGTAGTTCCTACTTTTGCCGCCAAACGCCACCGTCAATGACTACTAGTTCAGAACTTGGCTACTAGACGCCACCGCAGTCGGCTCCTGGCGACGAAAGTAGGAACCTGAGCGTTGTTTACATTTTTAACCTAATTTAGCTTCACACAGGTGTAATTAGTGGAAGGTTCTTTAACATGCCATAAATCTATGACATGGGACCACCGGCTTTACTTCCCCTCCGAAGGAAGGCATACTGAGGGATTTTCAACGCTCTTCGGCCGGGTTTGAACCCGCGATCTTGGGCATAGAAGCTCAGCATGCTACCAACTACGCCACCGAAGCCGCTATGCGTTATCTGTAATTCGGGTAATGACTGCAGACGATCAATTTTCAAGTAGTTCCTACTTTTGCTACCAAATGCTACCGTCCACGATACCTAGTTGAGAACTTGGCTACTAGATGCCACCGCAACCAGCATCTTGCGGCGAACGTTGGAACTAATAGACAGTTGATCATATCTAAGCTACACATTTAGCTTCATACAATTGTAGTTAGTGGGAGGTTCTTTTATATGCCATAATTCTATGACAAGGGCCCGCCGTCTTTACTTCCCCACCGAAGGAAGGCATACTGAGGGATTGGTTGGTTCTTAAGTTTAGGGGCTGCGACAACGCGGTCTTGTAGCCCCGTGTACTTTGGGTGTGTATAGAATCTGTCTGATAACCGGTGTTAACTGTGATGACTGTATTAGTGCGTGTTATCTGTTTTTTTTTTTTAAATTCAAGTAAGGACTGCAGACTTTTGAATTTTTCAAATAGTTCCTACTTTTGCTGCCAAACGCCACCGTCAACGACTACTAGTTCAGAACTTGGTTACCAGACGCCACCGCAGTTAGCTCTTGGCATCGAACGTAGGAACCTAAGAGCGTTGTTTACATTCGTATCCTATACAATTTAGCTTCACACAGGTGTAATTAGTGGAAGGTTCTTTAACATGCCATAAATCTATGACATGGGACCGCCGGCTTTACTTCCCCATCGAAGGAAGGCATACTGTGGGATTTTTAACGCTCTTAAAAATCCGACGACTTCGGCCGGGTTTGAACCCGCGATCTTGGGCATCGAAGCTCAGCATGCTACCGACTACGCCACCGAAGCCGCTATACTGAGGGTTTGTTAACGCTCTTAAAAAATCCGACGTCTTCGGCCGGGTATGACCCGTGATCGGGCATGGAAAAAGCCAGTAAAAGAGTACGGGTTCAAGAATCAATGCTGATAACAGACAACTATTAAAAGAAAGAAAGAAAGAAAGAAAGAAAGAAAGAAAGAAAGAAAGATAGAAAGAAAGCAGACTGGAAAAGCAGACCTGACCAGCTTAGCCAGTAGTGAGACATAGGAGGTAGTGTGGCCGTATTGAAATTGGCATTTGTAGCCGTTCAATGGATTGTGTTTGTATTACGATTCTTTTGACTGATAAGTTGAGTGAATCTTTAAGAGTGTTTTCGACGTATCGTTTTGAGGCCACGGGAAGTCGTCGGGGAGTGGTCCGGTCAAGTCCTTTCTGTTATGCCCTGATTGGCTGACTTGCGTTTGTTTTCTGTGAGGAAGTGAATTTTAACTTTTGCTTTTGTTATTCAGTTCCATTGCTGTCCGGTATGCCAGCGACATTACCGAAGTAACTGCTGGGGTTGAATTGCATTATCTTACAGTATTATTAACTGAAGATCGCACAAGTTTGGTGCGCACTATTGATCTCAACTGTTAACAATAAAATATATGTAACGCAAGTATGGTGATGGTGGTTGTTGTTTTAAGGGGTGGAACAGCGAGGTGATCTGCCCGAGGATATAAGTAAATTGGTGTAAAATATTGTAACGTTGGTTGTGTTGATTCATTTAAGGACTTTGTAACCCCGTGCTCTTGGGTGTATGTGGAATCTGTTCCATTGTGATGGCTGTGCTAATGTGTATATTTGTAATTGTGGCCAGGATTTGGAAGGAGGCGCCCGTAGCTTGAAGTTAGGAACCATCCTGGCATTTGCCAGGAGTAAAAGTGGCAAATCCACGGAAATCCACTCCTAGGACAGCTGACGTGTGAGTCAAACTCATATTTTCTCATTTTGCCTCGTGAAATTGAGTGTATCCCGTTCCAACCGTCAGACCAGAATTAAATTTATTGGCCGTGCTGGGAATCGAACTCAGACTCTTTTGGATACCTAGTCTTAATACGTACCCCGAGATCACAGAAGGTGACAATATACTGTAAGGATTTATTTTCTCAGAGGATTAAATATAAATAACAAATATGCAGACAGGGATACAAAAATAGTCTACTTAGATTATGAGGGCTTGTGTTATTAACAAAGACTCTAAAACTACAAACTAATAAGTAGGACTTGCGATCTATTATTTCTACGTAGGCTATTAGACGTCACCACACGTTGGGAGATTACTTATACTTTTTCGAAAGACTACCTCTTTAAACAATGATTATAAGTAGAAAAACACGAAAAAAAAACTCTTAAGATATGAAAAAACATAAGTTATGTGTCACAACCACTGGAATCTTCGCCTCTTGAACTGTCAGCGCTTCCTTTCTCCGCAATTCTCCGACATTTTTTAAAAAGTCAAATTTACCCTCTAGGTTGGTGTTTCCCACGGATTCAGCGAGGGAACTCACCACTACCACCTTTCCAGGCAGTGTCCTAGAGCATGGAACACTTGGTCGGTTTGGATACAACTGGGGAGGTGTGATCAGCACTTCGCCCAGGCGGCCTCACCTGCAAAGTGAACAGGGGCCTCATGAGGGATGGGAAGGGAAGATTGGGATGGATAGGCTAGAAAGAGGGAAGGAGGCGGCCGTGGCCATTCCGGCATTTGCCCGAAGACGAAGTGGGAAACCACGGAAAACCACTTCTAGGATGGCTGAGGTGGGAATCGAACCCCCTCTACTCATTTGGACCACCCGAGGCTGAGTAGATCCCGTTCCAGTCCACATACCACTTTTCAAATTTTGTGGCAGAGCCGGGAATCGAACCCAGGACCTCCGGGGTGGCAGCTAACCATGGTGACCGCTACGCTACGGAGGCGACAATTCTCCGACATACGGTTCAAAATTCGTTTCGTTAATTGCTTCTCTGTAGTGATCACGTACTTGTAAGAGGAATGATTACCAATCGCTCTTCGAAGCTTTCAATTTTTAAGAGCTCGTGTCCACCGTGCTGTGTTCCCATGGACAGTGTGAGCCAAGGCCAGGACACTATTGACAATGCAGGTTGAAGACCCGCGTACCGTAGCTCCCACTGTGAGACAACTTAATTATGTGTTTCCGGATTCCGCACCTGCCATCTGATCTTCGCTGATCATTGTGCGTGTCAACATAAGTGTGTGTGGGCCAAGGTGACTTTCAGCGCCCTTCCTGAGTGTGAGTTCCTACATCCTCTCTAAGATCATTATGGGTCGTTGTCCTATTTTATACTAATAAGAGGAAGCTTCTTCTTGCTTAGTAACAAAGGGTTAAAGACGCGCACATAGTAATACGGGAGATATGGAACTGCGCCCATAATCAGTGGTATTTCCAGATCCTTTTAATTAGGCCGATTGAACTGCGCCCATAGTCAAGTCGGCTGTTAGCCCAAGGTCGGTTTAAGGGGAAGTGACGGACTGTCTCCCACCACTAGCTTCTGCACTGCTGAGAATAAGAGGTAGTCCCCCGTCCCGATAAGCAGCTGTACTACGGGCCTCCGGGGGTGGCAGCTAATCACACTAACCACTACACCACCGAAGCGAATAATAATAATAATAATAAAAATCCACAGCCTTTTTCCAGTCATTGGACCGGGTCAGGGTTGGAATGAATGAAGCCCCCATCTAGCGGCGAGAATGGGCATTGTGCCGGCTTCCGAAGTCTGTCGCACTCCTCTGGGACAATGATTAATGAATGACAGATGAAATGATATTGGAGAGTGTTGCTGGAATGAAAGATGACAGGGAAAACCGGAGTACCCGGAGAAAAACCTGTCCCGCCTCCGCTTTGCCCAGTACAAATCTCACATGGAGTGACAAGGATTTGAAGCACGGAACCCAGCGGTGAGAGGCCGGCGCGCTGCTGCCTAAGCCACGGAGGATACACCAATAATAATAATAAAAATAATAATAATAATAATAATAATACAACTCTCTCTAATCCACCATAAATAACTACCCCTCTAGTTTTGTCATACAATAAAAAAAATATAATAATCTTCTAAATGGTAAGATTACCTCAAACTAGATTATTAAACACTTGCAATAGCAAAACTATTTTTAAAATATGGTTAGGTTGTCGAAAACATCCCAATGTACCAGTTAATGCTAATATTGCTAGAACAAAAATTAAATATTAGTCTGTTTTGACAACTGTACCTGTTTTATGTATCCCAGGCCAACACTAATCTCTTGTCCGCAATCTGGACAGGGTATATTTAGTTGTTCGCAATCTGGACGGTTTTTGACTTGTTCGCAATCAAGACACAACCGATTTGAAATGAGTCATTTCAAATTTACACCAGTCGACACAACATAATTCGGTAGAGGGGTGGAGGGAGGGAACATACCTGACCGCTCTCAATGGGCGCAGTTCCACTGCCACAATTCGAGGGTTGATGCTAATGACCAGGGTCATTACTGAAGCTTGGACGCAGTTCCATACAACCCAGTAATACGGTACTACAGAAATTGAATTTTCATGATCACATTAATGACTAATGAATTATACCAATCTTAACGTACGGTTTGGACCTCATTTGGCTAAAATTGACGATAGAAGATCTATCAACAATAGAAAATGTAAAAGCTCGCTACTTGAAAGCAGCCTTAAGACTATCCAGGTCCACGCTCTCAAGGCTTGTCTATGAACTGGCAAGAGAGACTTTTCTTTTAGAGGATTTACGACTATACACTACGAGCTTCAATCCACCGATGCGACCAGGAAATTAAAGGAGGAGAGAGAGAAGAAAACACGAGAAATATGGTCGAAGTTCTTCTCTACAGATGCAATGCTAGACCGAACGTGGATGGGACCTAACCAGAAACTACGCCACGTGCTGACCCGGTTGGCGGTGCACGGTTACCACCACTTGATCTGCGTAAAGACTCACTTTCATGGGCCAGACGATACTTGTGTGCGCAGCCTGTGCCATTCAGTGTGTGAAAGATACCATATCATTTTATGCCAACAAATATTAATTTCTCTCACTGAGTATAGTAACCTGTGAACTAAATTACAGTGTTTATGATATTATGATGTATTTATTCTAAATGCACTTTCGTGCGCAATTATAGTAATATTATTAATGACCAAGGAGGCATCATGAATATGACGTAGCCATGAGAATTAAAGCGTCTGCCTGATTAGCTAAGTTGGAAGCAGCGGCGGTTAAAGCCCAAGGTTGCGAATTCGACTCCCACATTCATTAGACATTTGAATTGTGTAGGCTACCTTCCGTCAACAGACGCAGTCGTATTATAGGAATAACGTGTGATAATAGCTTTAAGGTCTTGCAAATGTATAAATGTGTCTTACAAACTTGTAATGTTTTTCTTTTTCATTACGGTAGGCTGGTAAACTGTAAGTAAATATATTCTATGAAATGTTTGATATATTTAGGATTTCATGTCCACCTCAAAAGTCTGCATCTATTCCAAACTATTAAATGAAGAAATAATGCAGCCTATCACCGCCATGTAATTATCTGTATTTTGATGTTTTGGATTATAAATATTTACAGTTTATGTTGCATATAATTACTGAATTAGTGGTTGTTGTTTTAAACTTCTTCCATGGTAGTGTCAAATGAGTGATGGTGGGTTGGTTCCTTAGATTTGGGGCTGCGATAACGCGGTCATGTAGCCCCGTGTACTTTGTGTGTGTGTAAAATCTGTCTGATAACCGGTGTTAATTATGATGGCTGTATCAGTGTGTGCTATCTCTTATCTGTAATTCAGGTAAGGACTGCAAACGGTCAATTTCAAATAGTTCCTACTTTTGCTACAACATACTACCGTCAGCGACACCTAGCTGTGAACTTGGCTACTAGATGCCACCTCAACCGGCACCTGGCGATGAACGTTGGAACTTAATAAAACGTTAATCAAATCTAACCTACAAATTTAACTTCACACTATTGTAGTTGGTGGAGGGTTCTTTTACATGCCATAAATCTATGACATGGGCCCGCCGGCTTTACTTCCCCTCCGAAAGAAGGCATGCTGAGGGATTTTAAACGCTCTTAAAATATCCGACGACTTTGGTCGGGTTTGAACCAGCGATCTTGGGCATAGAAGCTCAGCATGCTACCAACTACGCCACCGAAGCCTCCGTCATGTGAGTGATGTTTGATTAACATGGTTATGGGGATTTTTTTTTCGATTGTAGTGGTAAGATTGTCGAAAATACTGTGCAAAACATGAAAGCGATCAAAAAGTAGGAATATCACATTCATCAGTGACTGCAAATACTTTATGTAAATAATTATGCAAATAATTGGGAAAATATATTTTTTATCATTTATATAAAATTCTTAAGTGTATGTTTCACAAAACTCAAGCTCTTAACCAGAGGAAGTTAGAAGGTGCGGTTTGTACTAAAATCTGCCAAATCGTCTCATTAGTACAGGATAAATATCGCATTTCTTGAAAAGTCGACAGAAATATATTTGTTTGTTTATGAAGTGCGTTCAAACAAATAAAAAAGACGATAGCCCCTGCCAGAACTATGTCCAGCCCCCATAACAGTAACGACCGGTGGGTGGTATATAAGTTACACATGGGGGGAACAAGTAAGCGATCGTAACAAATGTACTTTCAAAAGAAAAAAAATATCTGCAGCAGTGACGAACTGCACACTGATTTCATAAATATTGACAATTTGTTTAAAAAGTGCGTTTAAACAAATAAACAAGCCAATAGCCCCTGCAAGAACTGTGTTGCGTCGAACCCGCATAACAGGAAAGCGGGGTGGGTGGTTTAACACATGCGCAATTTCTCGCACAGACCCTCTAGTTCTAATAATTTGATCGTGTCAGTATATGGCGTGTACTCTTTGTACATCAGGTGCGGTCTCTCAGGCTAAGCCTACCTGGACATTGAGAATGAAAGCGTCCTTTGTACTTGCATTTAATCTTTTCTCGTACTCTTATTTATGAAACATATTTTATTAGTGTTTCGATTGTACGAAAATCCATGATGCGTGATGGGCTCCACAGCTTTTCCCGGAGCGGGTAGCTGGTGAACGATGTGTTATTTCCGCCTACAAATACAAACCGATATAAAATAAGTGAGTTAATTTACGTATTTCACAGTCATACAGCATAACTTTTTGATGTATAAGGATTACATCGCGACCAAGAACTACATTTTCCAACCACCCCGAGCCGAGAAAAAGTTACCTTACAAAAATGATAACAACTCCTTTTCTTGGACACGCAAAATTTTGAAATTAATAAACCAGTTATACAACATTCCAATGTATATTGTGTTAAAATTTGGATTCGATCTGATGAAGGGTTTTTGAGATAATAATTCTTAAATGTAACGCATGATTGAAACACGCTTAAAAACGTGCACTTTTTGTGCTCCAACTGCGACAAAACTATTAAAATATATATTAAGGCTTTCACGGCCCGGATTATTATATAAATAATTCATTCTTTTGGGCTAATGCCGTGTGTATTTTTAATTTAAAAATTTGGCTTGTTTATTAAAAATACACACGGCATTAGCCCAAAAGAATGAATTATTTATATATTAAAATATAAATTAAAAATTCCAAACCTACATGAGCTAACGTACAATAGAACGACGAAAATGATGATGTTATTGAATTTTATGTAGGTCTATTGGTTACTTCACACTATTGGTTACTTCACAAACAACCTTCAAACTCGAGTGCACATAATACTTTGGTCGACAGTAGTAGGATGTGTTTTCTTTTTCTTCAGGTGGGTGGGTGATGTGAGAATCAATTTAAAGATGTTGGTAAACGGCTTTGTTGGTTCATACCGAAGTAACTCGCTTGCTTTATGCGTCATCTCCTGGGAGGAGCGCTTGTAGGTGTAAGGCCTTGGTGTACCGCCTCCAGCTTGATCTTAATAGTACTAACAGTATCCTCTTTGTCATAGTGATATCTATATTGGACCGGAAAGGCTTTGTTGGTGTTGTTACTTCGTTTTGTTTTCACCCGTAGACAATAGCTGCTATCGACTAGAAATGAATTGAAATAAAATAAAAAATAAACAATAAAAAAAAATTACGAGCGTTATAGTAGTCGCATATGATGTGTAACATCTGACATAGAAGAAACCTCACGTGAAATTGTTGATACACCGGTATTTTATAGTATTATTGGCACAACTATTAATCTATTGTAAAAGGGAGTGTTTTACAGATATTGGTTGTAGTTTATAATACGGAACTCATTTTATTAGATGATGTGTAGCTTCCACCAGCACTAGCCTAAATAAAGAATACGATATGGATCAACTAGATTAATAGACGCGACACCGCTCATAACCTTAAATTCCTTATAAACAGGTCCTCTTGTTTCAGAGACCAACACGTAATTTCATATGGATTTTGTTAAAATGAGTCATATTGATATGATAAATATCGTTTGAAATGATAATCTGGTAGCAAAAATATCTACCCCGCCCAGGATTCGAACTCAAGATCTCTAGATTCACAGTCATACGCAATAACCCCACGTCTATTTCGACTACGCAAATATTGTGCACAAGATGGTGACTTATTTCCACGTTCCAATAATACTGCATTACGGAATTTTCATTTATATTTTGCTTGTTTCGATAATGTTCTTGAGTGACATTGAGTTTAAAATGCCTTATGCCTACACAATGCCGACTACTTACAATGTTTGATATTAAGCCATTTTACCATTTAAATACTGATACGAAGACTTCGAACATGTACCATGTCATTTGTTTAAATCACTTGACACCAGAGTTCGCATGAGCGTTTTCCGTTCAGTATGTCATATACATTCCATATGGCCGAGAGTGCGTCATGGTATCAATTTTCGACACCGCGCGCTGATTGTTTCTCTTACCAGTGCCAGCTGGATCGATCGAGTTGGCAGTACGTCTTATACTTCCGTTCGATCCACCACTGCCAGCTAGGGCACACTTCCATTCGATCGATCGAGCGGGCAGTGCATACTTCCGATGTCCACCACTGCCAGCTAGTACACTTCCGTTTGATAGATCGAGCGGGCAGTGCATACTTCCGTTGTCCAACACTGCCAGCTAGTACACTTCCGTTTGATCGATCGAGCGGGCAGTGCATACTTCCGTTTGATCCACCACTGCCAGCTTGATCGTTCCGATCCACTTCCGTCCCCAATTTTCAAAATCACTCCCACAAAACTATCCAGCAACTGAGCGGAAAGATGTTACAAAAAAAAAAAAAAAAAAAACAGAAGGGTTCAAGATTTTAGCACGAAATCAGCCGCCCAACAATCCACCAAGAACACCAGAAGTGGCAGACAATAAGTACAACTAAAACACAAGCACCGTGGTCCATAGGTGGCCCAACCAACCAAAGAAGAAAGAAACTGAATAAAATCGCATTGGCTTGTTGCATATTTTCCTGTGTCTGGGTTTGAGAAAATTTATGTTGTAGTTCCTCATTCAATTTAGGGCTAGGAACATTTTGGTCATCATTCAGCCCAGCGTGGGCTACTTGGGTGTGTTTGATATATCTGAAAACTTATGTTTCTCTCATGATTGTAAATTGGGTATGTTATGTACCCCATATGAGGCGTTCTGTAAGAGAAGGGCGAGCCTGCCGTGAGTCGGTTTCTTTTAAATTTACGCATCAGGTAGCTGCTATTATGCTCTATAATGCAAGGATGCCCCATGCTGGCGAGCTCGCCCTTATCATCCGGAAAGTGAACATTATAGGCTATTGAAGCTTGCAGCGACAAGGCGGCGGCCGAGCTGTCATATTCATTGAAATGCTCCCGCAGAGAACGGCGAACGCGCCACGGCCCGACACAGCACCAGTCGTTTGATCGCCGCGGTGAGTGGATGTAGTACGTTTGTATAGACCTGAGATGGGCACAATTCGGCTTATTAGCAGCGCTCCCGCTCCGGCAGGAGGAAGAGCCGAGTATGCGCTCTCACCGAAGTTAACCTGGTAGCTGCTTGCACAGCTTGCCGTTAAAAGCGGCGTATCACAACAGCTTTATACGTGTGCCCTGTTTGTTGTGCATTAGATGATTAGATTATGGTGCTACGTACATACGCTTAATTATATTCATTTTATTAGGTTCTGTGTAGGGAACATAAATAATTACTTTGACAGCTGATAAGTACACACTCCTTTGCCCACTACGGATAGTCCTGAAACTACAATAAGCCAACCTAACAACTTGTTTAGAACACAAGGAACGAAAACTTGCTCTAGGAGTACAGAGATAAATACATGAATAAATATCATTCACTATAAACATAACATAGGCCTATGTGTTCTTATACATCTGAACTATTATTCTGCAGATGATGAGGAGGTGTGCGTATCCTTTCGCTGAAGCAGACGGGTTATATTTGAAGCGATCGATCTTGCACTTGCAATTCGAAGAACGGCAGTGAGATGTGCCTCAGTTCGAGTGGCTCTTCGTGGAGATTTATTTATTTTCATTAGAGAGAACAGTTTCTCACACTGATATGTTGAACCAAACATTGATAGAAGTTTGGCAGTATTTTGTGCATGTTTGGGAAATCTGTTTGCAAAAACTGTACATAAAAATGTGCTAAGCTTGTTCGTGATTCATATTTCGCGTACAGCTGTACACATAATATAGGCCTACTCAGCCCGGTACACTGTACCTATCATGCTTGCGCCTTGACTGCGCATATTGCCGTCTACTAGTACTGCTCGCGTCTAAGCTGCGTGAACCTGAGATGAATATGCATCGCGCATTATGAGTAGTGGTGTTGACGAGTGATGAGGTTTCTCGGTCCGTGCATAGTACAGAACCAAATACATTGGTCGGTGATTCACTCACTCATTCCTAACACCACAGTGGTTTGAGCAACGGCCGAATGTTAGCAAAACGCTCTATCAAAGTTCCAACGTTCGCCACTAGGTATCATTGGTATCTGGTGACGAAAGTTGGAACTACTTGAAATTGAACGGAACTTGTAGCTCACCCTTTACGGTGTCCGCTGGAAGCAGCTACAGACTCAGGCGAGCCGAACATGTCCTCGGACACTCCCGGCACTAAAAGCCATACGATAAATAAATAGTTAGCAGTATTGGAATAGAAAGGAATACCATATATCACGGTGGGCTGTTGACAGATCCTTCTCTTCACGTCCGACCCTTCCCTGCTCTTTCGCCTCACCCCGCAAGTTCATAGAGCTTGGACTCGAGCAGTAGTCGTTCCAGCACAAACTTTTAGCGAGCAGTCAGCTGGTCCCGCTCCTTGGCTCCGCTCGCGCTCATTGCCCACCTATGGTATAGACGTTGTAATAATGTTGCGCTATCCTATCCGTTCTTTGTCGTCACGTTTAGTTTATTGCATTGTCTATTATGTTAAAATACTGTGTTTCACTGTACGTAGAGCCTTATCTCCATAATTAAACCTATGTTACACTTTTTTTTTTAGCGTATGGCTTTTAGTGCCGGGAGTGTCCGAGGACATGTTCGGCTCGCCAGTTTTGTAGCTGCTTCGAGACGGACACCCAATGGGTGAGCTACAAGTACCGTTGGGGAGGAATGTTGGATGGGAGGGTCGAGGAGTTGGAAGGTAGCGGCTGTGGCCTATAGTTAGGGACCAACCCCGGCATTTGCCTGGAAGGAAGATGGGAAACCACAGAAGACCATCTTCAAGGTTACCGGCGGGGGGATTCGAACCTCCTCGCCTCCCGGATGTGAGCGACTGCCAACAGTCATGCCGCAACGACCTCGGCAAACTCACCCGGTTTATGTTACACTACTTTCTATTTTTGCAAAAAATGAAAGTACAGTAGACTTATGAGATCTACACGGGCCAATCGTTGTCAGTCTGCCCCCCACCCCCCGCTATCAAATCAAACACGACGGAAACAGAATTAAACGAAATTTGGTACAGAGCACTAGCAAAGAGCACCTCAGTGAATGTTTTATATTGCCACCATCTTTACCAAGACTTAATGGTGGCCACTCAAATGGTCAAAACTTAAAATTAAATTACGACCAAACTAATCATCGGATCTTTACCAAATTTGGTAAAAACATACCTTCGTATGAGACGCGTCTTGCGCCCAAACTACAAGGTCATCAGCCGTACCATTTCATGATGGTGGCCGTGTGAATTATGCAAGCTTTATAATCCATGACTTGGGAACCACCAGTTCCGATTATCGAACCGAGAATAGTTTAGACTGTTCTAAAGGACGCGGACCGTTCGAAATTAAAAGTTAATATACTGCAGAAGTGACTTTAAAAAGCTGAGCAGTCTCGGTTACAAGACAGGATGGCAGCTGATCTCTCGTTCTGACCTATATTTCACTAATTTGAGTATGTTGCATACAATATCGCAGAAATAATATAAACCTTGTATGAAATTAATTATAATGAATACATAATAATTTTATTAATGCAACCAATGGCCATGTACTTCTCTTTTCAGGACGGGTCAGGGAAGGGATATTGGAAATAAATCGGCCGTGGACCTATTGAAAGGAACCGTTCCGGCATTTGCCTGGTGGTGAAAGTGGGAAACCACGAAAACCATTTTCAGGAAGAAATCGTTTAGTCCAAGTCATTATTTGCTAAGACGTACCGGTATGTAAATCGATTGATAACGTTTGACCTGGGTGGACACGTTTGGATCTGTGGTTAGGGGTTTGGTCTTTCACCCGGCCGGCCGGAATTCAAACCCTATCAGAGTTGTACTTTCTTGCTTGATTTTTTTATGTTTATTGTTTTTTACAATGGAAAATATATATTTAATTAAAACAAATGTCTCCACCGGATCTGCACGAGTGACACCTACTAGCAACCAGATGAACTATGCGTTTGCTAACCATGGCCTACTAGATGCGAGCTACGCTCTATTGCGGCCTTGCCATTCCCAGTTAGTGAACCCATGCATACGGTATAATTGAAAAATTTCCTCTTGTTGCCGATAGAGCTTACTCGCCCCCAAGGATAGGCGCGATTTAAAATTAAATGTGATTGTTCCAGTGATACGTTTAGACCAACGAAGTTTTGTTTCAGTTTCAATTATTGTAAGTAGTCGGTGTTAATGTACTGAATTCCTACGTTGTTAGGAGTGTTTGCTGATGAAATTGTAAAATGCTGGGGTAAATTATAAACTATGGTTTGAACGCCGCTGCTCAAATCCAGTACATCATACTGTTGTGTGCCATTTTGCACTTCGAATAGGAAGAAAATAGGAGGTGATAAGGACAAAGAGTTATCACTATACCCATACATTTAGGAGAACAACTTGTTTTTTTCTTCTATTCATTTACAACGAGTAACATCATTAACAATAAATATTTGCCCTTTATGTTTCATATTTCAATAGTCGTCGTAGTATTGCAATACAGCGTGCATTTGAAACTACTCGCAGCATTAACATGTCCGGAGCACCGAATGGTGGCCTCGCCCTTATCCAATTCACGAGCACGAACCTTGCACCCTGATTATCTCCAAATGCACATGTGGTGGGCTCACCCTTGTCTTACGGAACGCCTCATATTATTTCCGCTTCCATGGGGTCGAATATGAGAAGTGATACATTTCTATGTAGCAGGTGTTTTTTATGGCCGGAATCCCTCCCTGACGCCAACCTTATGAGATGAGTTAATGATGAAGATGAATGAAAATGGCCAAGGAGTTGGAAAGAAGCGGCCGTGACCTATTGAAATATACCATCCCAGTATTTCCCTGAAGTTGAATGCGGGGAAATCATGGAAAACCATTTGCTGTGTGTAGCTGTACTTTTTATGCAAAGGGATTGTGGAAGGTGCTCCGGGACTTGAAATTACCTTCCCGACATTTGTCTGCAGCGAGTATGGATAATCTCGGGGTAGACTACACTCAAGAAGGTCTTCGTCAACGCCTAGGATTCTAATCACTGATTTTTGGACTTGCTGTAGCTCACCATCGCAGTCGTAGACATAGATTTGATAGCCTGAGTGTAAGGGATCTGATGATACCGTATGTGTTATTCTTCATCATCATCGTCTTCATTTCACCTTTTCCAGTTGACACTGGGTGGGGGCAAATATGGTTCCTCTCCACTTTGTTTTGTCGTTCCACCATTCCTCTTCCGACACAGTGTTCCAATCCAGGTTCCGTTTTCGAATACTATTCTCCACCGAGTCCATCCAACGCATTCTTGGTCTTCCTCGTCCTCTCTTCCCTGTAATCCGTCGTTCCAATGCACGTCTTGGTAGCCTTACTTCATTCATCCGTTTGACATGTCCAAACCATCTCAATCTGTTTTGCTCCAGTTTGTCATTTAGTTTCTGTACTCCCAGTTCTTTCCGTATATCTTTATTTCTCACTCTGTCCTTCCTCGTTTTCTGGACCATACTTCTCAGGAATCTCATCTCAGCTGCTTGTACTCTGCTCTCATCCCTCTTAGTCATTGTCCAAGTTTCTGCTGCATATGTCATTATAGGAACATAATATGCTTTGTACACAACTTCTTTAGCCTCAATTGGTATATCCTTGTTCCCTACTAGTCCCCGTACCTGTTGGTAGAAAGCACTCCCGAGTTGTATTCTTCTGCTAATTTCCATATCTAGTCTTCCTTCTTCAGTCAGTTCACTTCCCAAGTATTTGAAGTGTTTCACTACTTCCAATTCCTTATCTCCTACCAAATTTAAATACCTGAATTAAAGTGGCAACTGTGTGATATTAATTAAACTCTTATAAAAATTACACACAGTAATAAAAATCATGAAGTTTTAACAGCGTTTTACTATGGTCATTCACTCACATATTCATACACAAATTGTTCTAGTTGGCCTACGAATTCAAGAGGAAATCTTTACATGCACGTTTGAAAGTTGTTAGGGATGTACGTCACGAGGACATTTATTATTCCGAATTATAATTCCCGACACGAGGAAAGAGTTAATGAAGGCTAATGAATGATTTAGAGGAATTGCGATTATCTAGATCGCGTGTGACGATCATGAAAGGAAGAAAGAAAACGAATATTACTAGAGAGGTAGTGAGGTGTACTTTCATTGAGAAGTCGATAATGCATGAGCATATGTGCAGGTTTCTTTTTTGTTCTAGAGCCTAACACCCAATGGGTACAATCGTGTTGACTGACTGAAATGCATACATGTCGTTTACTAAGGCAACACTGAAAATGACTTCCAACACGATAATTAATTAATGAATTGAAAAGTAAGGAAATAATGAATAAATGAATAAATAAATAAAGTAAGAAATGAATGAATAAATAAATGAATGAATAACATTAATTATTTACTTTCAAAAATTGCCAAACTAAACGGCTTCGGTGGCGTAGTCGGTAGCATACTGAATTGCTATGCCCACGATCGCGGGTTCAAATCCGGCCGAAGTCGTCGGATTTTTAAGAGCGTTAAAATCCCTTCCTTTAGAGGGGAAGTAAAGCCGGAGGACCCATGTAAGAGATTTATGGTTTGTAAAGGAACCTACCGCTACAGTTGGTAGTGTGTAGCTAAATTTGTCGGTTATTTGATTATAAACACTCTATCAAGTTGCAACGTTCGCCGCTAGGTGTCAGTGACAGTGGCATCTCTGGTAGCCAAAGTTGGAACTACTTGAAATTGAACTTGATGGGGAGCCTACGGGCGTTCAATTAAAATATCCCGCTATGGCCATTGGCTGCAATTCAAATATAATAATAATTAGTAAACTGGATTGATCGTTTTAGACATTATACCGAACTTTCTAAGCTTGGAGACTGATCTGTACCCTTCATATCGACTGTGGAATGAGCGCTCTCCTCGTCGTTTGCTGACATCAATTTATTGGTGGCGTCTCCGGCTGGTAACGTGTGAATGTGGAAAGTAGCGTGTATCCTTCCATCTTCCTGGGCCTACCCTCGTCTTTGTGAAACATTTTAGGGACCCTAATGAAGATAACAAAACGTGAACTTAATACGAAGACCCCTCGTGTCATGGGAGATCTACACACCTGCTGTTGGTGTGGGTCCCGTTATGGGAAGTGTTCAGTTCACATTCCTGGCCCGGGATCACGTTCCGCTACTCGCATTCCAATTCTGTCGGGAGTCGGATTATATGGATGGCTTTTCGTCTGTAATTCCTCAAGTGCGGACATTGCCTCAAACCCATAACTTTTAGCAACTTATTAATTACATTCTAGAGTTGATAATACGTAGGGCCTATGTTATGTTGTGAACAACTTGATTCTGTGTAAGAGAAGGTCATGCAGGCGTAACAAGACCGGGATGGTCGAACTCCGCTGATTAGGTTAAACCCAAACAGTCCTGTCAGCTCACGCTAATGGGTTTGGGAGGAGAGTGGGGGTAGGCAACCTCTCCTGAAATGTTTGTAAGTCATGAGTTGACTGACAGCTACATACACCTGGACCCCCTGGGGTTTCTGTAGATATAATCAGTGCAGCGAACATGTTATACATGTACAGTCAAAGAGTTGGAGAATTGCGAATTATAGGAAACTATAAATTTCATAAGTGTGAGTTGTCAAAATGGGGCCAACAGTGGAGGTGTCAAGGAATGTTCTGCCCATTTATTTACAAATGGTGGTAACTTTCTGTTATGTGGGTCTCACAATCACGAACCATGTACGACGATTAATCAAGAATTTATTTCAAACTGTGTAAAAAAAATGGACGTGACAATATATGTGAACGGCCATCGAAGTTAATGAGAAAGGATATACTTGCTACCCCTAAGCACTTGTCTGATAATTTACTATCAAATGGCATAGAGAGGATTTAAAATAATATTGCGACTGAGAAACTTACCACCTCTGCCTCAAAATAAGCAAGAAGTTCATGATACTCTAGCCATTATGGACATTCGATCGAACTTAGAAGAAAATATAATAATAACCCCTGGCACTACAGCCCGTGAAGGGCCTAGGCTTACGAAGAGACCGCTGCCCTGCCGATATTAGGGTGACGCGTGATCAGCGCATCGGGTCCCCTCGGCCGTCAATATTGGCTGAGTGAACCCCGTTCCAGCCCTAACGTCAGTTTCTAAAATCCCTGACGGAGCCGGGAATCGAACCCGGGGCGTCCGGGTGAGAGGCAGACGTGCTATCCCAACACCACGGGGCCGACTAAAAGAAAATATGCTTCTGGTAAAAGACAGAGAGAATAACATTATGTTTTCTTCTGCATCAAATTTGAAATACTTGTGTAAAAGAGAAACTATTTTTATAGACGGAACATTTAAGTATTGTTGTATGTAAATGAAGAGAAACTGGATAAGTTTGAAATAAACACGCCAGATGTTCGTATGAGCCGACTCAGATGGTGGGGTCATGTGAAGAGAAAGGGGGAGGTGAGATTACCTAAGAGGTTAATGAGTTCGGCTGTAGAGCATAAGAGAAGTAGAGGTAGACCTAGGAGGCGATGGTTAGATTCAGTGTTGAACGATTTCAATGTAGAGGTGTAGAAGCAGAGGAGGCCGCGGTGCTAACTGCTAATAGGGGATCATGGAGGTGACTTGTTCACAAACAGAGGCTTGCAGACTAGACTGGAGGATTGGGAAGGAGGTGGCCGTGACTTTAAGTTAGGAACCTTCCAGCATTTGCCTGGAGTATAAGTGGGGAAACCACAGAAAACAACTCCCTGGATGGCTGAGGTGGGAATTGAACCCATCTCTTCTCAGTGTTTCCTCGCGAGGCTGAGTGTACCCCGTTCCAACCCATAGACCAGAATTAAATTTCTTGGCAGAGCCGGGAATAAAACATGGACCTCCGTCAAAAAAAATAACGGAGAGCTCTCAGTATTAACATTGTAACCTGTTTTATAAGCTTTAAAATGATACAGACTATACATTAACATTTTGGTTTTCATTATATTAATCTCAAATTATAATAGCCGCCTTGTCAAACACTTAAAAGACGTTTAATATTTAAATTAATACGTACATACTTCGGTATACAATGATAATCGTCAGCGTAGATTGAAATAATAAAACAATCTTAAAAACTATGTTAACAATTAATGCCATAGTGAAAATGGATATCTTTACAAAGTACACATTAAAATTTAAATAAAATGAAAGGTCACAAAAAACAAGAAAAATACATAAACGAAACAAGACTAAAGTTAATATAAATCTACCTTAATAGATTGTCTACATTATACTTCTTCACTATGGTTGAATATAATGAATCGGATCTCCTGTTGATTGCAAAAAGGTGTTGTTTCCACGTATAAAGAATTGGTGAAATGCGTAACAATTTTTGACTGATAAAGTCCTCTAACCTTGAAAAACGTTCTAGTTGAACCCAAACTTTCTATATTAGGCCTATACTAGACTGGATTTATTCAATACGGCTAAATAATAATATATTGCTTGCCACGGTGGGCGAGTGGTTAGACTATAGTGTCGGATTACTAACCCCCCAAGCTTGCAGGTTCGCTCCTGGCCGGGGTAAGTGATTTTTGAAATTACGTCATGTCATACGATGTTGGCATGTCAAAGAACCCATTTGAATTCAGTAGGCCGTGTTCATAATGACAAAATTAATCTCGGGATTTTCCGCCAACACAAAGTTCCTCATTTCTCTACTAGAAAGCGCTATAGTGTCAAGGAGCTTAGATATTTAACCTCCTTGGCTTTCATCAAGGAACAACAAAATTCGACATGCAAGCTACCCTCTGGGTGTCAAATAACAAAGCTTGCACCCGGCATCCGAGGCCATATGATATTATTATTATTATTATTATTATTATTATTATTATATATTGAAACGGATGTCGCTGATGGATGCTATGGGATGTTGTTTCCAGCCAGGCATACTGATATGGAACAATGCGTAAGATTTTTGAAGTCATCTAACCTTATAAAGAGTCCTGTTGAAATATATTTGTGGTTACAATATGTTGTTTCCAGATGGTCGAACACCGTAAATATGCTTTATAAATGACAAAAACCATCTAACTAACTAACTAACCTCGAATAAAACCAGAGGATCCTACTTCTAGGTTAGCTCCGTAGAACTAGCTGTCCAAACGGGTGATTTATTTCATATCATAATTCAATTTGCCAAGTATATTTATAGGATGAATGAAATACTTGGACATTGATGGGCCAAAATATATGGATAAGTCGAGAATAAACTCAACTAAGTATCTTCAAGAAACAGTGTGCACCGACAAGGAATATGCAAATGAAATGTAATGCAATGTGACAATAACAAGGTTTCGTTTAGGTATATTGCCACTAAATGTAGTTTAGTGGGGCTACCAGTGCGGTGACAAATTTCACACCCCACCAAAAAAAAAAAAAAGAATAGTGGTTGTTATATTAAATATTAGTAGAATGAGTATTTTGGTTAGTTATTGGACTAATACAGGATGTACATTTAAACACAATCCCCCCCACCATGTCCGTTTCACTTTGATCCCCCAATTTACACATTTGCAGACTTTAAGAAATCACCGTGTGGTAAAGGTTATTTTTATTCTCTTAAGACTTAAACGATGTGTCATAAAATTTCTACATTCAATGTTGTTCTTATACCAGTACTTCGTCTTGATTGAATGAAAATACTAAGAAGATGAATTATTTTCATACCGTCAAAGTTTTAATGTTAACTCCACGAACTGTCAGTGGCAGTAAAGCTTTTGTCTGTAGTTTTGCACCTTGTAGCAGAATATCGTTGTAATGCTCATACTGCTGGTTATAACTTTCATATGATAACATTTTTCCAAAGCTACAACATACAAATTAAAATGTGCATATTGATTTGTATAGTATGCCTAGAATTTCTAATGAGTGGTATGGACTACGTGTTTGAGATAACAAGAGTAGATAGTGAAGATCATCGCAGGTTGACACATTCCGTTGATATTACTACCTTCACGTCCAGTTTGGAGTGGGGGGCAGTAAAACACGCCTCAGGCAACTTCCCCTGTTAGGATTTTCCTAATTGACCCCCGTGGAGAGAACTCATCAGCGGAGCTCGGTATCACCCAACAAGACATAAATAACACGTTGACAAACAAACAAACAAACAAACAAACAACTGTAGCAGCCTTCCGCCGCCTTCAGTGGTCTAGGACGTACTGAGACTCTGAGACGGTGCTGGAGCATCGTTTTTCGAAACCAAGTAATTGAACACCAGCTTTAGTGGGGTATGATGCGGGGTTAACCCAGGCACTACGGTATGCTTCAAATCTTAAACGTACCGGTAGCATACCGTTCGCTATCCCTGCGGGGTTCAGACATCGCGTGCCATGCGTATGTTGATTAGACCAATTTTTTACACCTTGGTGGAACCCCGCAAAATACATGACAAAGACCTTGAACATTTGCAGGTGTTTGATATAAAAGGAAACATCTAGTTTATAGTCCTTTATGGTCCTGGGTTCGACTCCCACCTCAGCCACCCTTGAAGTGTCTTTCCTTGGTTTCCCCTCTTCTGTGAGGGTTTTTCTTTTACCTCCTGCCTTGTGCTCAAGGCCCTTAAGGAGGCAGGGTGTATGTAGCCCCACCACTTCTGGTGCACCGTAGATAATGCTACACCCTCAGGGGCTCACGGCTGGTGAGTTCGGGAGTTGGCGACCCCGAGGGATTCCTGAGCTGGGTCCGTTTTCCCCCTTTGTCCCTTACCTTTGGGGCGGACCTTCTCCTCTCTCCCTTCTCCTCTCCTCTCCTCTCCTCTCCTCTTTTCATTATATTTACTTTTCTCTTTAAGATTCCCGCGCTGTTAGCCTACTTTCGATTTTTGCAAAAAATGAAAGTAGACTTATGAGATCAACACAGGGCGAAAAAAGTGTGTCTGTCTGTGTGTGTGTATGTGTGTGTGTGTGAGTCTGTGTGTGTGTGTATGTGAGTCTGTGTGTGTGTGTGTCTGTGTGTGTGTGAGTGTGTGTACTCTGAATGTCTGTCCCCGCCTATCAATTCGAACACGGTGAATGCGAATTGAACGAAATTTGGTACAAAGGTAGCACTGGCAAAGGACACCTCAGTGTCATGTTTTATATCGCCGCCATCTTGACGGAAACGTAATGTTTTATATTGCCGCCATATTGACAGAAACGTAATGGCGGCCACACAAATGTTCAAAGCTTAAGTCAAATTACGACTAACATAACCATCCGATCTCTACCAAACTTTGCAACAACATACCTTTATTGAGGGAGCATTCTTTGACCAATCTAATAGGTCATTAGCCTAATAGTTTGCGGATGGCGGCCATCTTTATGTCAAAATTGATTCCCCCTATTAATTCGAACACGGTGGAACCGAATGGAACGAAATTTGGTATAGAGGTAGCACTAGCAAAGGGCACCTCAGTGTCATGTTTTATATCGCCGCCATCTTGACTGAAACGTAATGGCGGCCACACAAATGTTCAAAGCTTAAATCAAATTACGATTAACCTAATCATTCTATCTCTACCAAATTTGGCAACAACATACCTTTATGAAGGGAGCATCCTTTGACCAACCTAATAGGTCATTCGCCTAATAGTTTGCGGATGGCGGCCATCTTTGTGTCAAAATCGATTCCCCCTATTAATTCAAACACGGTGAAACCGAATGGAACGAAATTTGGTACAGAGATAGCACTAGCAAAGGGCATCTCACTGTCATGAATTATATCGCCGCCATATTGACAGAAACGTAATGGCGGCCACACAAATGTTTTAAGTTTAAATAAAATTAGGACTAACATAACCATCCGATCTCTACCAAACTTTGCAACAACATACCTTTATGGAGGGAGCATCCTTTGACCAATCTAATAGGTCATTCGCCTAAGAGTTTGCGGATGGCGGCCATCTTTGTGTCAAAATCGATTCCCCCTATTAATTCGAACACGGTGAAGCCGAATGGAACGAAATTTTGTACAGAGGTAGCACTAGCAAAGGGCACCTCAGTGTCATGTTTTATATCGCCACCATCTTGACGGAAACGTAATGGCGGCCACACAAATGTTCAAAGCTTAAATCAAATTACGATTAACCTAATCATCCGATCTCTAGCAAATTTTCCAACAACATACCTTTATGGAGGGAGCATCCTTTGACCAAACTAATAGGTCATTAGCCTAATATTTTGCGGATGGCGGCCATATTTGTGTGAAAATCGATTCCCACTATCAATTCGAACACGGTGAAACCGAATGGAACGAAATTTGGTACAGAGGTAGCACTAGCAAAGGGCACCTCAGTGTCATGTTTTATATCACCGCTATCTTGACGGAAACGTAATCGCGGCCACCCAAATGTTAAAAGCTAAAATGTAATTACGACCAACCTAATAATCTAGTTTCTACCAAATTTTGCAACACCATATCTTTATGTGGGAAACATATTCTGACCAAACTGCAAGAACATCAGCCCAATAGTTTGCAGATGGTGGCCAAGTATGTGTGCCAATCGATTCCCCCTATCAATTCAAACAGGGTGAAACCGAATTGAACTAAATTTGGTACAGAGGTAGCACTAGCAACGGGCACCTCATATTCATGTTTAATATCCCTATAGCACGTTGTATTTCAACAAGCTACTACAACCAACATTCAATCATACTCCTTGAAAAGGACAAAGTGTTATAACAGTACCCATGCATTTAGGAGAAAGTCGGCTATATGTTCTTTACTGAACATCTTGTTTTTGTTACTTGGTTCACCGTGTATCTAAATTCCCTTCTAGCGATTTTTAAGGCATTTTTAATCTACGTTGCAATCTCGCGATTGTTTTCAACCTCAATTGCATTTTGTAAAGATTGACAATCTAAATTGCTTTTTAGTAAGTCTTTCAATGCAGGTTGACGGGCCTGTTAGTGAGTATTTTGAATTTCAATTGCATTTTGTAAGTATTTTCAACCAAAACCGCATTTCGCATGAATTTTGAATCTAAATTTCATTTTGATTGGCGGGCATTTTGCACATATTTTGATTCTCAATTGCATTTTGTGGGTATTTTGAATCTAAATTACATTTTGTCAAGTATTTTCAATCTAAATTGCTTTTTGTAAGTATTGTCAATCCACATGAGTCGTTTGAATCTACCGTACATTTTGTAAGCATTTTCAATTTCAATTGCATTTTGTAAGTATTTTGAATTTCCATTGCACTTTGTGAATAATTTGGATTGGAACTGGGATATTTCATTCTGAATTGCATTGTGTATTTTCAATTTCAATTGCATTTTGTAAGTATTTTGAACCTCAATTGCATTTTGTACGTATTTTCGATCTCATTTGCATTTTGCAAGTATTTTGAATTACAGTTGCATTTTGTAAGTATTTCGACGCTACATTGCATTTTGTACGTATTTTGAATCTAGCCTATGTTTTGTGGGTCTTTTTCAATCTATTCTTTTTGTGCCACTTTTCGTTCTAAATTCCCTTTTGTCAGACCATATTGTGAGTTGTTTCCATCTGAGTTCCTTTTTGTACGTATTTTCCGTCTCAGATAATTTTGTTCTGGTTTCCATTTCATTATCATTTTTGCTATCATCCAGATCACTAGGGGCCGATAACCTCGATGTTAGGCCCCTTAAAACAACAATTATCATCATCATCTACTCCAGGCAAATGCCGGCCGGGATGGTTCCTAACGCAAGACCATGTCCTCCTCCTACCCAATCCTAGCCCCAATGACAAATACACACACTAATACAGCCACCACAATGTTACAGGTTATCAGACAGTTTCCACATACACCGAACTATACGGGGCTAAATAATCAGGATGTAGGATGCCGCAAGAACCTTATGACTACGATATCTGTAGCCATTAAATGAAAATGATGATAATAATAATAATAATAACATAAACAACAGTAAACAATATTTTTGAAGCTTCTGGACTTGCGATATGATTATGTTGAAGCATGTTTATTTTATGTCTATTTTATCATCAAGGCTTTCGGGATGGACTCGATGCGGCGCTATCCTGAAAGCTTAGATTATATAATAAAGTGCTATTATCTCTGCAGGGAAACAGGTGTCATACCCACCATGTTCTTATGTTTCCTCTGCCGTCATTTCCTCTTTAAAATATCACCATTACTTATTTCATTAAATTCCCAGTCGAGAATGTAATTGTCATTATACGTTGTGATATAACATTGCGAATTGTCTTGCTTAATCAGTGTGTACTGTTAAAAACCAGTTCCAGTTTCCCGGTGGCTTACTGTAAGTGGTTGGCCATGTCTGATCGTTCGCCCACACTTCGCAAGTCGTGTCCTGCTTAATAAGACCTCGCCTAGAGGTGTACAAACTCTTTTACTAACGCGACCTTCCACTGACCATACGATTATGCAACATCAGTTTCCTGCCGGAAGTATTATTCTTAAAGAACGGCTTAAATCCCTCGGCGCCTTGCTTTATGACTGCTTCTTGAGAATTGAGTATTTGTATTCATTATACAGTTTCATTGGTCAACATTTCCGTTAAGTCATTACAATTAAGAGGTCTGTAATTCATTGTCGATCATCGAAACTGGTTTGTTCGTTAACGGTTTGACTATACGTCAAGTCGTTCTGCTTTTGGGTGGTGATTAGAAAACACCAATTCTTGACTGTCACCACGGAGGCCCGAGTTCGATTCTCAGCTCTGCCAAGATATTTAATTCTGTTCTGAGGGCTGGAATTGGGTACACTCAGCCTCGCGAAGCTGATTTCATAACTATTCTTAAAATGTTCAATCTTCTTCTTCTTCTTCTTCTTCTTCTTCTTCTTCTTCTTAAATCATTGATATTTTCTACTTCGAGCTGTTTTTTCAAGAGATATATCTTTCAGTATGACCAAGGATTTCCATCTAGTTAGACTTATCAGCACTCTCCTTCAAAACTTTAGTTTTTTTGTGGACTTCCAGGGGCAACGCAGTCGTTGGTGAGTACAGAGAAATGGCCTACCTCAGGGAAGCGTCCTGGCTCCAATTCTTTTCTTTTCAACATCTATACCAACGATCAGCCACTGTCCCCAGACACAAGAAGCTTCTTGTATGCAGACGACCTAGCTCTTGCTGCGCAGAGCTCAAGTTTTGAATCAGTGGAAACAGATCTGACATCTGCCCTGATAAATCTATCAAGTAATTATAGTTGGAACCAACTCAGACCAAATCCATCTAAGACACAAGTATGCGCCTTCCACTTAAGGAACAGGGAAGCTCATCGTGAGTTACGCATAGAATGGTCAGGTATCCGATTGCAGCATTGTCATACCCCTAAATACTTGGGAATAACCCTTGATAGAGCTCTTGCATTCAAAGCCCACTGTAAGGATAACAAAATAAAATCTCCACACGAAACAACCTGATTCTCAAACTAGTAGGGACACAATGGGGCTCACATCCAGAGACTATTCACACCTCTGCAATGGCATTGTGCTTTTCTACTGCTGAATTTGCTTCCCCAGTTTGGTACAGGTCATCTCATGCCAGACAGGTAGATACAGCTCTGAACGAAACCTGTAGGTTGATAACAGGTTACTTAAAACCTACCCCAACAGATAAGCTCTACTACCTAGATGGAATAGCACCACCATGTGTACGCAGAGAGGTGGTTGCCAACATGGAGAGGCTGAGAGTAGAAGAGAACAGCGCCTACCCACTGCATGGATATAATCCTCCTCAGCAACGGCTGAGGTCCCGAAAGAGCTTCCTGAGGACATCTGAGATGCTTACCGTCTCACCGGAGAAGGCAAGGCTGGATAGATGGAAGAAGTCGACCTCTTACCCCTGCGGTTGGATGCCAGTAGCTGAAGAACTACCACCCGGACACAACGAAAGCTGGTTGGTGTGGAAATCCCTAAACAGGTTACGATCAGGAGTTGGAAAATCCCGAGACAATCTGAGGAGATGGGGCCTCAGTACATGTGACACGTCTTGCGAATGTGGACAAGAACAAACCACAAGACACATGTTTCATTGCCCTCTGTGCCCTTCATCTTGTGCAGAGGAAGATCTCCTGTTAGCCACTCCAAGCGCCTTGGATGCTGCTCAGTATTGGGCATGTGTTATATAATTAGACAGCTTTACCCTTATATTATATGTATAGCAACTGTACATTCGCATGTTTCCGACACGAGAAATAAATAAAATAAAAAATTGTAACAAATCTGGGTTTTTAGTCTTTTAGTGTATTTTTTAACATTTTAGGTAGTATTTTTAGGAATAGTTATGAAATCAGCCTTTTTATACAATTTTGGCGTAAGACTTGCAACTTCATTTGTATTAACTACTATTTGCTGAAGAAGGTCACAATGTGCACTGTACTTAAGAATAATTTATTAAATTACGGTATTAATTTCCTAATTTATCAAACTTTGTCAATAAGTTTTTTTGGGCAGACATGTTCATTTTCATGTCTTTTCGTAATATTATAAATGTTTGCAGGTATTTGACAAGATAGCTTTTCTTTGTGACGGGCACAGGGAAAGAAGGGACTAAGTAACAATTTTAAAATGTATAGTAAATGGCGTTTATGAATTTTGTTTACCAAATTTATTTTCAAAAATAATAAACAGCTATTTTTGTTTCATTTACTCTTACTTATATAATTTTTAAACAATTTTAACTCATCTGGAGTTAAAAACTTGTTTGGAAAGATAATCTTTAAATTTCTAACTCCGTCCAGGCAAGATGAACCAACCCAGTTAGTGCAACTAATTTCCATATAGCTTTTCCTGGCAAGATGAACCAACCCAGTTAGTGCAACTAATTTCCATATAGCTTTGATTGAATGAATCTGTTCTCAAAATGAACAAGATAGCGGAAAAATCAAAATGCAGAGTGATTCCTATTTTGACTTGCTGAAGAATCACAGAATATTTCAAAGTCTCTTAATTCTCATGGGCAGGAGATTGTATAATTATGCGATAAATAACAAACATCGCTGCTACCTGTCTTCCGTACTACTGTTCCAGGGTTCGTTTATTCCCTAAATCACTGTATATGACCCATTTTCTTCTTCCCCCAGTGCACTGTTACTAGTTTCCTCCGTATTCTTGGACCTAACCAGTGGCGTAACTACGGGGGTGATTAGGGGAATCAATCCCCCCCCAGAGCCAAATAATTTAAAAGAAACGTAATTTGATGAATTTTTATTTAAAAGAAAAGCCAATTTTCGGATTGTTGACAAACGATTGGATTATGTACGTTTATATTTTGAGAACATTTATCTTAACTTGTGTAAAATATTTTGTGTAAGCCCTACCATAACTGTTCATTTGAGAGGTGCACATGAAACGTATCAAATGTTATCGAGATTATACATGAAAACGTGTACGTTTGCTTTCATTGATTGTCTTATTTTGCCCACAGCACAAAGGAAAAAAAAATCATGGCCAAAACAGAAAGCAAAAAGCAATATTCAAACAGAAAAGCAAAATCAGAAAACAAACACAAAACCGAAAATACAAAGCATAAAGCAAAATAAAAAAGCAAATGCAGAAAACAATCACAAAACCAAAAACACAAAGCAAAAAGCAACATTCAAAAATAAAAAAAGCAGAAATAAACAAATATCAAAAACCAAAAATAAAAAAGCAAAGTTCAAAAGCAAAATCAGAAAACACACTCAAAACCAAAAACAATAAAACACAAATCAAAAAGAAAAAAGAAGAAAACAAGACACATAAAACCAAGAACGCAATTCGTTCCGATTAGGCTCCGACAATCCCTCCGACCCAGAAATAAATCCCAGTTACGCCACTGGACCTAACTTATTCTTTCCAAAACTACCTTAGGTATTGTTTAGATTCAAGAAAGAACCTCTCATTCACATAAATCATCCCAATTACTGGGACATATGCAAGTAAACAACGTAAAAGAATACGCATGATTACTGAAGAGCTAATACGGTTGATATGTTTCGCTCGTCAAGCTATCATCATCAGGCCCAAATATATAAGACAAAATTGCTCTACAAAACACTACCAAATCTACAATGCCACCAAAAATCGGTCGCTGCCCTCCAAGATATAATAACAAAATGCACGGCGAAAACTTAGAAAGTATGGCAAGTATTACTGACAAATACTAAAGCAGTAAGCACCCTAAACAGGAATTATTTATGTAATATCTACAAGGTTAAAGGACTGAGAAATGACGATCTCATCCACAAACAGTCTCTCTCCACCAACTAATCTATGAAGGTGTAGCTACTATTGCTGTGATAGTAGACTTATTGCAAGTCTCGGGGCACCTATCACGTCCCTCTCTGTGGTTCGGCATCGCGTGGTATAAATTACATAGTTAATTTGCTTAATACACCCCGAACTAGAATTATAAACTAATATGCAGACATGACCTACGAGTACTCTGCTGAGATGATGGTAAAAAGCCAGAACTTCAATATACAAAAACAGTGTTTGTCTACTAATAATGTGTTGAAAGATCTGATATGGAGACTTATCTGAAATTGTCGAATGTCTACAATATGAATTGTCAATAAGGCAACACTGAAAAATGTTTTCAAACCTATCTTTAATATATTGAAGAATCTTAGCTCCAAGCACTAACCGGATGCTGTTTAAGCTGAGACTTGTGGTACCGAGTATGAACTGCGGTATACACGTCGTGTTAATTGCAGTTTTAATGATTCTGCTACATAATAACGTGTCCGCATGAATAGTGATACACCCCGCTTCAAACTAGTTTCATTAATTTTTGAAATACGTTTCAAATATATACTGTAGCCTATAGATTCCTTTCGTTGTACACACATCAAAAAAAGTTTTGCATCACCTCGGTTCCAAGAGTTCCGGAACCGTTAAATACAGAGGGAATAGAGATCAACACAAACAACATTTCAGCTCGTTTTATTGCTCATGAGACCCACACATTGCATGTTGTACCATCATACAGCTAGACTTTCAGCATTTGTGGTCCAGATTGCAGTACACACCACTACCTCTAATACCCAGTAGCACGTCCTCTTGCATTGATGCATGCCTGTATTCGCCGTGGCATACTATCCACAAGTTCATCAAGACACTGTTGGTCCAAATTGTCCCACTCCTCAACGACAATTCGGCGTAAATCTCTCAGAGTGGTTGGTGGGTCAAGACGTCCATAAACAGCCCTTTTCAACATATCCCAGGCATGTTCGATAGGGTTCATGTCTGGCGAACATGCTGGCCACTGTAGTCGAGCGATGTCGTTATCTTGAAGGAACGCATTCACAAGATGTGCACGATGAGGTCGAGAATTGTCGTCCATGAAGACAAATGCATCTCCAATATTCTGCCGATATGGTTGCACTATGGGTCGGAGGATGTCATTCAGGTATCGTAAAGCCGTTTCGGAGCCTTCCATGACCACCAGTGGCGTACGTCGGCCCCACATAATGCCACCCCAAAACATCAGGGAACCACCACCTTGCTGCACTCGCTGGACAGTGTGTCTAAGACGTTCAGCCTGACCAGGGTGCCTCCAAACACGTCTCCGACGATTGTCTGGTTGAAGGCATATGCGACACTCATCGGTGAAGAGAACGTGATGTCAATTCCGTGGGGTCCATTCAGCATGTTGTTGGGCCCATCTGTACCGCGCTGCATGGTGTCGGGGTTGCAAAGCTGGACCTCGCCATGGACGTCGGGAGTGAAGTTGCGCATCATGCAGCCTATTGCGCACAGTTTGAGTTGAAACACGACGTCCTGTGGCTGAACGAAACGCATTATTCAACATGGTGGCATTGCTGTCAGGGTTCCTCCGAGCGGCAATCCGTAAGTAGCGGTCATCCACTACAGTAGTAGCCCTTGGGCGGCCTGAGCGAGGCCTGTCATCGACAGTTCCTGTATCTCTGTACCTCCTCCATGTCCGAACAACATCGCTTTGGTTCACTCTGAGACGCCTGGAAACTTCCCTTGTTGAGAGCCCTTCTTGACACAAAGTAACAATGCGGACGCGATCGAACTGCGGTATTGACCTTCTAGGCATGGTAGAACTACAGACAACATGAGCAGCGTACCTTCGTCCTGGTGGAATGACTGGAACTGATCGGCTGTCGTACCCCCTCCGTCTAATAGGCCCTGCTCATGCATGGTTGTTTACATCTTTGAGCAGTTTTAGTGACATCTATGAACAGTCAAAGGGACTGTATCTTGGATACAATATACACAGTCAACGTCTATATGCCGGAGATCTGGGAACCGAGGTGATGCAAAACTTTTTTTGATGTGTGTATAATCTATTCAAGTTTTCTCTTTCATCACCGCCGTTCATCACCAAGTATCTCCACTTCCTCTGTAGTCGAACGCGCCAAGACTCGCTTTGTTGATGATGATGATTTGTTTTTAAGGGGCGGAACATCGAGGTCATCTTCCCCAAGACTCACTTTACGGGATGAGGTAGCTCTAGCGTTAGAGGCTTCGGGTTCCAAATTATTTTCATCCTAACTGGTGTTATACCCCCATATTTTTTTTCAAACCCCCCTCCAATTCCAAGTAGTCATCCCTGTGGCTCCGGGTTCGATTTCCGCCCCGGATAGAAATTAATTTTGGTCTGAGAGCTGGAATGGGGTACACTTAGCCTTGGGAGGATAATTGAGAGGAGGTGGGTTCGATTCCCACCTTAGCCATCCTGGAAGTAGTTTTTCATGGTATCTCCACTTCTTAATTTCATGGCCGAGGCGTGAATCGAACCCGGACTTCCGGGGCGACAACCAGGGATGCTAGACGCTACACACCGCTATTTGAAGTGAAAGTCTTGTTTCACGGTTCCTGTTGATATCGCAATAGACTTATCAAAGGCCTCTTTATTGATTGTGCAAACTTTAAACAAGATTTGTTTCTTGCAGTGGTAAACACAATGCCGTTTTCTGCTTAAACTGGGTGTCGCATGCTGTAGCTGATAAAATAGTCATTGTTACCCCGCGGCGTAGCCGTGCGCTTTGAATCTCTCACCACGACCGCGATAGGGAGCTGCGGCAAGTCCGTAGATCAGAGGTTTAAATCCCGGCGCTGACAGTGACAATCCTGTGTGTGGTTATATTCCTTGTTTTTTTTTTCCACTCTCCCTCACAGGCAAAATGTCGGGATAGTAGTCTTCTCTCTGTGACGTTTCAGTGGCTCCGTCGGTTAGTTGGTTGGTTCCTCAGTTTAGGGGCTGCGACATCGCGGTCATGTAGCCCCGTGTACTTGGGGTGTGTGTAGAATCTATCTGATAACCGGTGTTAATTGTGATGGCTGTATTAGTGTGTGTATCTGTTTTAATTCAAGTAAGGACTGCAGACATTGAATTTTTTCAAGTAGTTCCTATTTTCGACGCCAAACGCCACCGTCAACGACCAACTAGTTCAGAACATAGTTACCAGATGCCACCGCAGTCGGCTCTTGACGACGAACGTAGGAACCTAAGAACGTTAGTCAAATGTTTAACCTATATACACTGAAGAAAATGGAAATTGCAACACCCAGAAGGAGTGGTGCTACATTGCTGCAATTGAACATGCAGGACGAGTGTTCGGTTGTGATTCGATGATTACACTTTCAGGTCCCTCTGACCGCAAGTTTGGACAACAATCAATACAGGATGTGCCCACCACGAGCTGCAATACATTGATGAATTCGGTGAGGCATGGAGTCAATAAGGCCCTGGATCGCTTCCTGAGGAATTGTGGCCCATGCTTGCTGCACTGCACGGGTCAGTTTTTCCAGAGTTGTGGGTGGCTGAGGACGGTTGGCCAGTTGTCGACCCATCATGTCCCACACATGCTCAATAGGACTGAGGTCCGGGGATCTGGCGGGTCATTCTAAGGTTGTGATGTGGAGAGCTTCTCTGGAGATGCGTGCAGTGTGAACCCGGGCATTGTCCTGCTGAAACATCCCATTAGCAATGTTCGCCATCATAGGGACAACCACTGGATTCAGTACCCTATCAACGTACTGTCGAGCAGTCATAGTGCCCTCAACAAGCACTAATTGTGATTTCAAATTAAAGCCAAGAGCTCCCCAGACCATAATGCTTGGTGTTGGCCCTGTGTGCCTCTCGACAATAAGGTCTGGGCGGCCCCTCTCCCCGGTACGTCGGCGCACACGATTCCGGCGATCACTGCGGGCAAGACAGAAGGGCGATTCATCACTAAAGAGACAGTTGTTGATAGCGTGCTCTTCTCTGTCGTCGAGGCATGTTTGAAGGGGAACACTTCACTGCACAGACTGCAAGTCAACTACGCTACACCAGAGTCTGTATACTGGAGTTGATTCCTCGGCGACCAATCACGTGGGGAGACCTGTAGCAACAATCCAATGGGTCTGAAACTTTGATCGTGTACATACCTGCAAGGCATCGTTCCATATCTTGAAAATCAACACAAACGACCAATGCCTTCATGGTGTTGCAATTTCCATTTTCTTCAGTGTATATAATTTAGCTTCACACAGGTGTAATTAGTGGAAGGTTCTTTTACATGTCATACATCTATGAGCATACTGAGGAATTTTTAACGTTGCAACAGTGGCACAGCTAGAAATCTGTATTTTTCAATCATTTACCTCAGTGCAGGGTAGGAAAATATTCTTTATTAACACTACTCTATCGTTTTTCTTGGCAACGTGAGATTACATCATTCCTTGTGACAGTTTCCTAAGATACTGTGTGGCCTGCCCATTATCCAATTATCGCTTTTGTCCTACATTTACAGATTCCTGAACCTTTAATTATTCCTGTTTAAATGATGAATAGGGCTCAGAATTTTAGATGCTAAAAATCGGGAAAATATTTATTTTTATGTATTAAAATACCTGAAATATGTGACAAAAAGGTAGGCTACAACATTTAATTATAATTTAGTTTATTAATGACAATATAAACAATATGCAGTACTCACGAATTCAATTTATGCTATGTCTCATTGACTGCTGAATAATTGAATCGGTGATTGGAAAAAGGAAGAATGTCCAAATTTTTCAAAATTGACCTGAGATATACAATTTGCTCGCGATACATCGACGCGTCGATTGGTAGAAGAAGGATGAATGTCCATGTAAAACCCTGGGAACAGCAGGCCATCGTAGTTTCGGGTGAGTGGAAAAGGGATGATTGTCTGGACTTTCGTCTTTGTTCCACTAACTGCCCTGAACAGCGCCGTCGTTCGAGGAGCTAGTGTTCTTCTGTTGGATCAGTTATTCACTGCCATTTGCGATTACTGGTACTAAACAGTGTGTTTGAAAAGATTATAGTGACTAATAGCATTAAAATGAGCGTAAGTGACGATGAAATGTTACCAAGAAGAAAAGGCATTAGAAATACTGCTGATTATAGCAAAGAGAAACGCAAGAGAGCCATATCATTGGGCCAGCAATACATTACTTCGCAAGGTGTTGTTGTACCGACAAAATCTACTGGACCTCAATGTCGGTAAGAACCGTGTAGTTTCGTTACTTCAGCATCTATGACTCAGTGGTGTTAAAAACTCAGTTGTTTTGGAAGAGTTGGTTACCCTTACGTGTGATAATGTTGTTTAGTAATATGTATGTGACTAGGCCTATATTTCATAGAGTGTTATGAATGAGGACCGTCCCGGGGTAGCATTCTAGCTCCTTGTTCTGGCGAATTGGATTCGATTCCCGGAACTGGCAGTAACTTACAAAGCCAGTAGGTCCAAAATGGCATTGAGCTGACGCAAAAGCACCCCCGCGTATCGTAATGTTACAACAATCACTTGGATATTGTTTAAATGTGCATAACCTTTACTTAGGCCTATATTTCCCTAATTTATTTCTCTTGTATTTTTCTTACAGTTGCCGAAAGAAGTGTTTTGACAGAATTACGGATAAGGAGCAAATGATTACTATCTCTACAGTTATGATGGCCAAACTAAGAATGAGCCAGATTTGTATCTTATGGGACTGATAGAGTGTACGCCAGTAGCAAGGAGAAGAAGTAGAAACGAGGAACCAATATTTGTGAAAAAGGGTACATTTAAATTTTATGTTATGAAAGGATCTGAGAAGTTGCCCGTGTCCGCTAAGCTTATTCAAGTTTACATGCTATAAGTGATAAGGCCATTGTTCGCTTAACAACACTACTCGTTAATGATCAATCTCCAAATGATAATCGGGGACGACACCTCAATAGGGGAAATATTCTAAAACCGGAAGTTATTGCCAAGATAGATGAACATATTAGATGTTTTCCTACTCATCAGTCACATTACAGTGAGAAAATTGTTCGTTACTTGGATGCAGACCTAAATGTGACAAAAATGCATGCACTTTTTTGTGAACTGAACCCTAATCTGAATATTAAATATGAATTTTATTTGAAATACTTTAAAGAAAACTTTCAGTATAGATTTGGACGGCCACAAGTTGACGTGTGTTCCACCTGCGAAGAACTCGGAGCCAAGATCAAATCTCCTTTTCTAAACGAAACGGCGAAGAGAGTTGCAGTTGCGGAGTTGCTTATTCATAAGCGTAGGGCTTCAAAGTTTTATAAAAAGCAAGAAGAAATCATTAAACTGTGTGCAGAAAGAGATGATGTAGTAGGGATAGTTTTTGACTACCTGCAGAATGTCCCTTTGCCTTGTTTGCCTGTCCAGGAAATGTTTTATTTAAGAAAACTCTGGCATTTTGTATTTGGAATTCAAAACCTGAAGAATAACACAGCTCAGTTTTATTGCTACCATGAAGGTCAAGCTAATCGTGGTCCAAACGAGGTGTGCTTCTTGTATGATGATTTACGTCGACTTCCTGACAACGTCAAAGAGCTTCACATCTTTAGTGATTCCTGCCCGGGAAAAAAACAGGAACAACACTGTTGTTGTTTTTTTTACGTATCTCAGCATGATTGGAAAGTTCCAAACAATTCACCAATATTTTCCCATACGAGGCCACTCTTTCTTTCCTTGTGACAGGGATTTTTCTGTGATCAAAAGAGTGTTAGGAAGACGAGACAGGGTGTATTCAGTTGAACAGTATGTTGAAATTATAGTGAACTGTAGAATGAAGCCTCATGCATTTCAAGCCGAAATCATGGAATATGAAGATATACTTGATTTTAAGCAGTGGTGGCCGCCATATTTCAAGAAAAGTTGTACTGCCTTGGACAGCCAAATGAAAGTGAAGTTCTCACTTGCAAGCTATAGACATTTAATCTATAAAGCACAGCTACCAGGCTACATACAGTATGTGCATCGGAGTGTATTGATGGACTAAATTTCACTTCCTTCAGGCTTCTTAAGGGACTAGAGATACCGACAGGTCCTGCAGACAAAGCATGCAAAGAAGTAGTTCCTCTCAACCGTAAGAAAATCACCAAGTATATTCCTTCAGAGTATCAGGGATTTTATAATAACATTGTTGATTGGTCGACAAGAAGTGATGATCAGTCTGATGTAGAAAATGATTAGGACAATGAAAGCAAAATAAATGATTTGATGTAAGGAATTGCTGTAATGTGTGGTATGTAGGCTAAGAAATATTATTTTTTATCTGTTGTGAATTTATAAGCAATAAACTAATTGGTTACTGCGACATAAACAAGGGTTTCTCTTAAAATAGTTTTTAGTACCTTAGAAAAATTGAATTGTTGGAAAAAGGAAGAATGTCCAAGGCTTTTTACCTCAAATTACCTTTTATCAGTGGTGAAAATAACCTTTATCTGACTGCCATAATGTTCCTCCTGTGCAGCTTTACAACTTTGCAATGTATCACAAAACTCCAGGAGCAATATTTTGAATGTTGTTAAGTTTTTTCTAGTTTTCTCAAAACAGGGTAGCTTGGACATTCTTCCTTTTTCCAATAACCGATTCAATTCCAATACACAACGAGATACTTCTTCGGGTTGTCTATCACAAATGACCGGCGATTATCGCGAAACACTTATTCTGAAGGCGCGAAACTGCGGCAATATATTTCTTGCCCTTGAGATGTTGTGTAACGTGAGGTCGCTGTTCGGCCTTGATTGCTTTCCCACATGGTTGGCAGAACAGAACGCCCCCATCGGAAATAAAACTATATTCAAATTCTGCAACAGACGATAACTAGTAGTTGCTTTTACTTTAGGCATCGTAGAACTGCCTTACACTTCACAGTGCTGTAAATGAACTGCAAGTGAGTGACATTGGTTCCAGGTAGCTATGGAGGGGGGAGTTGTTCTAGCACGTGGTGCAACATGGTTATGGGCAAGGAAATCTCCGGCTTCCACAATGAGTGGGATGGGGCGACAAGATAAGAAAAATACAGCTGCAAGCTGACATACGCTCTGCGTGAAGATTATATAGCTCACAGGTTCTTCCCCGTTAAAGTAACACAGAACAAAAATGCATTGAACTGAGAGATCTAGCATACTGATTAAAACAAATATAAATTTTATGTTTTTTATGTGATTATAAGTGAAAAGTAGGAATTTATGTATTTATAGACAAAATGTTTAAAATATGTATTAACATAAAACAATATTTATTTAGCCTACCTAAAAATCCGAGCCCTAATCATGAATGTGGTAAAACAAATCATCATTTGATTTTGAGTCCAAAAGCAAGCAGTAGGCCTACTGTGGTAGTGATAAAGATCATGATTGATGATTTTTAAGGAATGGAACAGTGAGGTACTTTGGGCCAACAGTGCTCTAAACGAGGGAGGGGATGGGGGAACGCATGAGGGAAGATATTTTTTTCAGGCATCATCCTATACTCAACGCATAACCTATTTTGTGTATTCTCAATAATGGTAATAATAATAACAATAACTGACTACAATTGTCTACAAGAGGAAATCAACACCCATTAACGTCAAGGTACGACATTACTGCACAGTAATGAGACTGGAGGCTTTATATGGTGCCGAATGCCTTGCTATGAGTAGAAAGGGTATGATCGAGAAGCTAGAAGTAAGAGAAAGGCAGATCTTGAGAAAAATCCTAGGTCTAATCAAAGAAAATGGTGAATTCTGAAGACGACACAACAGGGGCGTATATAAGGGGGGTGCTGAGGGGGCTCCAGCACCCCCCGAAAAAGCCAGGGTTGCTTTGGTAAGAGCATCAAATAATTGTAAATTTGGTTGTACCCTAATCTTAACTTATTGAGTAGAAAGGGTATGATCGAGAAGCTAGAAGTAAGAGAAAGGCAGATCTTGAGAAAAATCCTAGGTCCAATCAAAGAAAATGGTGAATTCTGAAGACTACACAATCATGAACTCGACTCACATGCAGAAAAGATCACGGACACCATTCGTAAGGGAAATATAGTTTTCTATCGCCACATTGCTCGTGCGAGTTTTACAAGGTTGAGCAATAGGATCTTCAGTTTTTTCTTATCAAGAAAACCAAGGAGGCGTGGTTCACCAAGGTAGAAAAAGATGTGCGTGAAGAGGGGATAACCCAGGAGGATATCCAGAAACGTGTTCCACTAAAGTCGAAACTAAAAATTTGCAAAATATGGACTGAAGCGAGGAAGGAACAGCATAGGAAGCGAATGCGGGAATACTGGGTGACCGATAAAGCCCAGGTGCAAATACATGAAAAAGGATAGTTGAAATAACTTGGTCCGTAGATGGCCGAAACGACAGCAAGAAAGAATAATAATAACAATTAGAATATCCTCAAAATCTCCTAAACCGAAATCCACTTAGTCTCTAACACCATATAAGCTCCACCACATCTTGTGACTACCCACAGTGTAATTTTGAAAGTGGAAAGATTCAATTACTTCGATGAATGGGTTCAACCCACAATTCTGAGAAGTTCGCCAACTTAACACGTGTAAACAGATTTGAAACAGCCTTCCAACTCACTCACAATATATGTAACAAAAAGTTCATCTCTCGACGTGCAAAAGTTAAGACAAGTGTGTTTAGACCTGAAGCATTATATGCAGCAGAATGTTTCAACACTTCCAACACATAGCCTGCTTGAAAAACTGGCAATTAAGGAAAGGAGGATTATCAGAAAAATTCTTGATTCCTAATTCAAAGATAGTGTTTACAAACTTTGGAGCAACTTGGAAATGTACGCCCATACCGAAAATATATCAAGCGTAATCCGGAAAGAGAGAGATAACCTTTTACGCTCACCTCTTCAGATTGCCAATTTCTTAATGTTTGTTAGCCTACTTCAGAAGCCTCAAAACGATTCCTCCTTGGCTGGTGGTGATCGATAGAGATTGTTGCCAATTTGGTGTTAGCACCAGATCTCGTGTTTCTGAAGTTCGTCTGGTGCCATAGCGCCATAGCAAATTACTGGAGTTATTTCAATAAAACCAGTGCCAAATCTGGTTCTTAACGGATTTTTCCATGAAATCGTCTACTATGACAAATAAGTAAATCGTGGAAGCCATTTAATAGTTTTAATAAACTTATCAATTAAAATAGGCAATGTTCAGCCAAGTGCTAAGTAAATGCAACATGCAGGGCTCAGTGCAAGTGCACTTGTACAAAGAATCGACCTATCATCTATTTTCTTCCCAGCTCCCAGGGGATTTCCCAGTTTCATACGAAGGCAAATTTATGTACTTTCGCTCCCTCACTCTAATGCAGTTGTAGGGAGAGTGTTTAGCCAAGTTTAATTGGTGAAAACAAAGCAAAGAAATCGAATGAAAGTTCAAAAAATTGCATTCCATTCTGTGTGTGCGATTTGGACTAAAAACAGAGGGAAAATGCTATCACGACTACGAACTTCCGAAGAATACAATATTGGCCAAAATTGGAAGTATGCAGAGCTACAGCAGTACTACATCTTCCTGCTCTAAAGAAGCGGTAGCAGGCTCCGCAAGCGAAGACGACGATTTTTAATTGAAGAAATGTGAGTAAAAAGCCGTTTATATATTTATATTTTTTTTTTTTTTTTTTGTACTGTTTTGAATCATAGAGTCCAGCTGGTGCTTTTCTGGTGTTTTAAAGCACAGGGTTTAGTTCTTTCCCATTTCAAGATTTGGCAACACTGTCGATAGACACCTTTTATAGTGTGGAAATTCAGAAACTGACATTCAACTTCGAACACCACTCAAACACAAACTAGGTTCGTATCCTGGTGCAGTCAGCTGGCATTTGAGGGTGCGCAAATGCGAGGGAGCCGTGTCCGTAGATTTACTGGCACGTTAAAGATCCCCTTCGGGGCAAAATTCCGGCACCCCGGCGTCTCTAAAAGCCAGTGCAGTTAAAAGGGACGTAAAACCAATAACATTATTATTATTAAACACAAACTTAAACAGGCTCATCAAGAAGAAGTCACAACTCTACCGAAGCATGCTCATTCTGACGCAAGGAAGAAAGCACACTCCGAAAGGATGGAAACCTGGTGGGCCCGCAAGAAGGCAAACAGTTGAGATCTTGTGGTCCTTAGTGGCCCTAACGACGAAGAGAGAATAATAATAATAATAATAATAATGGTGTATTCCTTTAGATCATATCGCTTTATTAACTTACGGTAAAGCAAGAGACAGCAGGTGTCTAGAGCTTTGATATAGACCCTTCGTAGTGGATACAACTATTTTCCCACTATCTATTCCTCCTATTTTTCTCCGGATATTTTCAAATGAAATTGGTTAGAGAGAACGTTCAACTCGCCTATTGAGCTGCATTCATTTTAAAGATGGTCTCACGACATGAGCTCAAAGAAATATAAGATATTCTGGTTTTAACCCTTCTTTTAACTGCTGGTATTTTAGATAACCTGGAATGGTGAAATGTTCCCCCGAAGAGGATCTTTAACGAGCCACTAAGTCCACTGATACAAAACTCAGCAATTCTTCTAGGTTTGTGCCGTGTCTTGTGTGGGGTTTCGCCTAGGACACCAAGCTGGCTCATCGGCGGGCTCTTGGTGTCCCCGCCCGGACCCCCACTGGAGTGACGAACTGCGCGCCACCTCCCTTTATATTAGGTGCAACTGCACCACTTGACTGCGAGAACTAAAAGCTCAAGCAGCCTTAACCTCCCTATGAAGGCTTCCAAAAAGATGGTATATTGGCTTTCACGGCTAGTGAATTAAAACTCAGCAATTCTTCTAGGTTTGTGCTGTGTCTTGTGTGGGGTTTCACCTAGGACACCAAGCTGCCGTGTCTTGTGTGGGGCACAAACCTAGAAGAATTGCTGAGTTTTAATTCACTGGCCGTGAAAGCCAATATACCATCTTTTTGGAAGCCTTCATAGGGAAGTTAAGGCTGCTTGAGCTTTTAGTTCTCGCAGTCAAGTGGTGCAGTTGCACCGAATATAAAGGGAGGTGGAGCGCAGCTCATCACTCCAGTGGGGGTCCGGGCGGGGACACCAAGAGCCCGCCGATGAGCCACCTTGGTGTCCTAGGCGAAACCCTACACAAGACACGGCACAAACCTAGAAGAATTGCTGAGTTTTAGTTCACTGGCCGTGAAAGCCAATATACCACTGATACAAGTTTTTCCCATCAAATGCAACAGAGTATGCCAGAATTCGATCCCGTAACTTGGGCACATGAGGCAAGTATCTCACCAACGGCTTCATAAACCAGGCAATCAGTTGATCAGTCAGAGAAAAGGCATTATTATTCTGTTATGTTGCACGGGAATAATGTAAAAGTATGGTGCGAATAATAATTACCTATGTGTTTTATGTCCCGTTAACTGGTGTAGCTTTAGAGTCGCTTGGGTGCCTGGAGAGGTCTTATATCATGCTGGTAAATAGCCTATATCAACGCGAGTGTGTCGTCGATTTAAACTCTTTTAAATGCTTTAGAACTAAGCTGGGATTAAACCCGCAATCTTTGGTTTGAAGGCCAATGCCACTCAGCTTGACGGTAGTAAAGTAGTGGATCCCCTAGGCTCCTGAAAATAAGAGCAATGTGCACCTGCAACTCTTCTTGGCTTTGCATGTCGACTGATTAACGGAAATAGAGTGACAGTACTAATTAGAAAGTGTCATCAGCTGTATGCTAATTTAGTCACACCACAATTTATGAATAATCTCCGAAAATTTGCTTGAGTGTGGGCGGGGAACGCCCTGACCTCCTGCTCTCAAAAGTAGAACACGGAGAAAGGAGGCGTAGCATTTTAAAAATATATTGCCTTAGGATAATCGTGCCCAGCTTCTGATCTCACGAGACAAGACAAGCAAGAGTGCTTATAGGGGGACGCGGCGAGGCGCACCTCTCATCTCTCTATGCAAAAGAACGCTTTTCGAAAGCAGTTACCAATCTTGTCTGCGTCATGTTTCTCTCAGCAGTCATTCAAAATTTGTCTCACCACGTTCTCTTCCAAAGTCCACTCTCTAAATGTTTTGTGGAAAATGTTTGTTTCATGTAGAGGATTGGAGTATCGTGGTTATTAGCCCCGTGTTTGTAGTGCCTGATAACCTGTGTTATAGTGGTGTGCTGTAATGGCATGTGCTTGTCTAATGTGTTGTTGTGCTTGCCACGGTGGGTGAGTGGTTAACGTGTCGGTCTCGCGGTTTCGCTCCTGGCCGTGGTAAGTGATTTTTGAAAGGCGGCAAAAATTACGACTCGCATGTCATACGATGTTGGCATGTCAAAGAACCCATTCGAATTCAGTAGGCCGTGTTCATAATGGCAAAATTAATCTCGGGAGTTTTCGTCAACACAAAGTTCCTCATTTCTCTACTAGGAAGCGCTATAGTGTTCAAGGAGCTTAGATATCTAACCTCCTTGACTTTCATAGTGCTTCAAGGAACAACGAAATTCGACATGCAAGCTACCCTCTGGGTGTCAAATATCAAAGCTTGCACCCGGCACCCGAGGCCATACGATATTATTATTATTATTATTATTATGTGTTGTCGTCGTCGTCGTTGTTGTTGTTGTTATTATTATTGTTGTTGTTTTAGTCTTCAGTTTTTTGACCGGTGCGATGTAGCCCCCCATGCCTCCCATGCTACCACACCTATATTATAACCATGGTCTACCCCTACAGTTCTTGTTCTCAACCCTTCCTTCGATAACTAAGTTTGCTATTCCATGGTGTCTTAGTATGTGTCCTACTAACCTATATCTTCTCTTCATTAACAGTCGCCAGAAACATCTCTCCTCTCCCACTCGTCTTAATACCTCTTCATTTGTTACTCTATCTACTCATCTGATCTTCATCATTCTTCTGTAGCACCACATTTCAAATGCTTCTATTCTCTTTTCTTCTGCACCAGCAGTCCAAATTTCACTTCGAGTGCCACACTCCAGGCATAGGCTTTCAAAATGACTTTCTAATACCTAAATCTATATTTGATGTCAACAGATTTCTTACCCTAGCCAAACTACTTTTCATATCCTCTTCACTTCGTCCATCACTGGGTATTTTGCTTCCTAAATATCAGAAGTCTCCTACTTTCTTTAGCTTTTGACCTGCCAATTTGACGTCAATAGGGGTTTCTGATTTATTTCGGCTGCATTCCATTTTTGATATATATTCATCATGAATTCTTTGCTCAAGACGGGAGTCCATACCATTTAAAGACTCATTCAATATGGGGATAGAATCGTGAAGGAAATTTCCATGACCTTGACAAAAGGCTCGTCCCAACATTTGCCTGGAGTTGTAACGGAAACCCGTTTCAATGATGACTGGTGATGGGATTTGAACCCACCCGTCTTTTGAAACCGCAATTGCTGGATTTTCAAACCACTAAGTTATTGTGATCTGCGTTGAAAATGTTTTTTTGGTAAGATCAAAATGGAATGTTTATATTATATATTTAAATAGCAGATTTTAATAACAATCGGTGATGATGATTAATTATTGATTTAAGTCCACTAAGGAGCGCTCATGACTAGTTCTTCTTCGATGCTCTCTTTCGTTCCCAATATCTCTTGAGCCCTGCGTGGTATCGTTTGAATGGCATTTTTCCCGCTCTATCTGATGGTGAGGTTATTTTTTTCTTTGGTGGATTATTGGAAACGGTTTTTGGAGTAAACTCGTGTTTTTGTGATTTTTGTTCATATTTGGCAAACCCCTAAGGCTAGAACAAAGTTTGACATGCCATTTTGTTGTTGTTGTGCTGCTAGTTTTTCCTTTCTCTCCTGTGAAAGCGGTATCCGACACTTAGGCACTTTGGATGGTGAGAACCCAGAGTTAGTGATGTTGGACATCAAGGTCAGAAATCTCAGTGGAATCAAAGTGTTTTTGGAATTCATCGAGCCCCAGGCTTCTAGTCTTGTAGCTTTTAACCAAGGAGAAGATCCTCTAGGTAAGTCTCTTACTGACCATTCGTAGAAGGTGCCCGTAGAACTTCGGCCGCCTACGTCGAATGCTGGTATTGGCCGTTTCTAGCCGTCAATATAGTTCGGAGTTTGCTTTCAGTCGGTAGGTTCCATCTGGGAGCAATCTCGGCCCATCAAGTTTCCTGAGGATACGTCTTTCGACCTTCTCCAGATCATCTATGCTGCCTTTCCTGTTCATCAGGAGAGTCTTTGCAGCGTATAAAAACGGTGACCTAATAACAGTTTTGTAATGACAGATCTCGGCATTCTTGTACGGCTGCGAGACAGTTGGTAGGCTGCGTTGAGTCTGCTACGTCTTTCGATTATGATGGTGTAACGTTCCCTTTAACTGATGTTGCTTTAGAGTCGCCAGAGTGCTGGACTTGGCCTCGGAAGGCTTATTTAAAGTGCCGGTAACCAACACGGGGCTGTTGCTTTTAAAATACCTTTATGTTCGACGATGTCGAAATGTGAATATTATACGTCAAAAAACTGTATCATAATGATGGTCATTATAGCACTGTTTTCCATTATGATACAGTTTCTCCAGCCAATCAAAGCTCATTCATTGACCAATTAGGTAAGGATACATTCGCGCATGCGCTCAAAATCCAACATGTCGGACATGAACACAGCATCTTTCTATATAAATTACCGACATGGAAAGTGCACCGTCCATATGTTCGCGTTAATAAACTGGCGAATATGAGACAAGAAATAGCACTGTACCTTAATATCCCCAACTCCAATTTCTACACAGCGCATTGCTTTCAAACGACTTCGGTGACAATATTAGTGAATGCTATAGAGCTGGACGGCAGGCTGTAAACAATAGGTGTTCTTTGTTGGCAAGCAAAGTGAATGGTCTCTGCTTTCGGAGTGCCTCGACCCACGCATGCGCTCTGTTCAGTCAGCAAAGCCAGCGCGCCCTGTTCACTAACTGAAGTAACTGAATCCCACAGATATTTATGAATATTTATGTTAAAACATATAATAAAGTTATAATTATCGTCGAACATAAACAGTCGTTGCAACTCGCCTATAATGGTAACTAAGACACTCGTATGGGAATAATTAAAAAACTCGCTAACGCTCGTTTTATAAACATACTCGTGTCTTAATTATTGCCATTATAGGCTCGTTGCATAATGTACTATTAAATGCAATCGATCTGAGCTGGGATTGAACCTCAGTCTTGGATTTTGAAGGCAACGCTTAACCTGTCGTACCATCAGCCTGACACTTTTGTTGTTGTTGTTGTTAGACAGTAACAGGATTACCTCTAAATACTGTGATATTGAAAACCCTCACTAGATATTAGAGACGCACAGATAATTTAACGGTTCAGTTCAGTCACAAATTGAGTTAATTAACTGTTATTTATCCCGTTTAATTTCGCCTTACCGGAGCTGGGATAAAGAGGAAGTGGGATTGTTATCATCTAGTGACACCTGGCGGCTCCACTCTCGAACACTCTGACGTTGATAAACGCCCACATTACGTATAATGCAATATTTTTACGGCAATCTGATCGTCCGAAACAACGGCTAAACACTGGTATTATTGTAAAATTTCTGTTGGTTGGCATTTCATCCGATAAATAATATTTTCTGTTGCCTTTCAGTCAATATTATCTATGGTTGGGCAAGTTACTTTTGAAAAACTATCTTACAGTTACTTTGTGCGAAAAGTAGCTGCGTTACTTTCTCGTTACTTTTGTATAAGATATATGTCTACCCCTTATTATACCCGTTTCGAACGGGGTCGGGAATGAGATGTGACTAAATTCTATGTGGCTGATGGTTTTTACGGCTGGATGACCTGCCTGACACCAACCTCATGAGAGGAGTTAATTAAAGATGAAATGAATGAAGATGAATGAAAGTTCAATTTCAAGTAGTTCCAACTTTGGCTACAATATGCCACTGTCAACACCCAGTGGCGAACGTTGGAACCAATAGAGCGTTTCTAAACCAAATAACCTACAAATTTAGCTACACACTACCAATTGTAGGTAGGTTCCTTTTTCATGCCATAGATCTATGACATGCGCCCGCCGGCTTTACTTCCCCTCCGAAGGAAGGCATACTGAAGGATTTTAACGTTCTTAAAACATCCGACGACTTCGGCCGGGTATGAACCCGCTATCTTGGGCATAGCAATTCAGCATGCTACCGACTACGCCACCGAAGCCGACTACTTTTGTATAAAATATACTTTCATATTTTAGGTAGATTTCATAAGAAAACTACTCGTTGCAATGGCTACCATGTTTCGACTTCCAGAAAATTTCGAAATATCTTCCCGTTTTACATCCCCCTGACCCCCAAACCACAGTCAGTTCAAAAGTTTATGTACATCAAGCTGTACCCGGCATGCGTTACTATACCAATCAAAGAAAGTGTTGGCGTAGTGATTTTGTTTGTTGAAGTGCTTTTTGATACACAAATTTTTTTTCTTCCGTTAACCGCCTCTAAACTATTATAAAATGGTTTTACTAATTCAGAAACATTAGCGGGAGCGTGACGGGGTGGGAGAAATGGAGTCTTTTTGAGAGAAAAATAACATACCTCTCTTAATAGGCGCAATATCAAAACCGTTTGTAATTGTCAATAGTCTTCTATATATTACCTAAAACTTTTATCTGAAAGATTTTTTGGTATGACCCACCCTAATGCCAAGGGATGATGTATTAGGGGCCGATAACCTAGACGTTAGGCCCCTTAAAACAACAATTATCATCATCATCAGCAGCAGCATCAGCCAAGGGATGATCAAAATGTTCTCGATGAAGATGCCAAGTTGATGAGGGAAGAGCTAAGCCGAGGATACTAAAAGAAGGTACGACACAAATTATTGCTGACGGATGTCATCAAAGCAATATTGATGTTTTGACAGCCGTCTCGTTCTACAGACGAGCCAAAGATAGGGTTATCTCCAAACCCTTATTCGGCTGGTCGGCAGTTGTGCTTGTGCAAGTTAAATAGCAGTAGATTATATTATTATAATTATAAGAAGATGGGACTTATCGTTTGCTGAACATGTAGAACGTTTGTAGGTATACAGCATTTGCCAAATTTAGTGAAATCGAAATATTGTTCTTTGCTTGGATTCCAGTAATACGGAAAAACAAAATGAATTGGCAATGGCTAACCAATTTCAACAAAGATGGCCTGGGCTCGATTCCCGGCTTTATCATAATTTTTAATGAGGTTGGCCAGCCTCTAGAATTGTTGTTAATTGTAGGGGCTTGGGACATATTGGTTATCAACTACATGTACTTAGGTGTTCGTAGAAATTGTCTAGAAATTTTTGATGTGGGTATAACATAGTTTTTTGGGTTGTAGGCCTATTTGATTTTGAGAAGTTCAGAATAGACTTCCGATGAGGATTGGGAAGGAAGTGACCGTTGACTTACCAAACAAAACAAAAGATGACCAAGATGTCTCAATCCCCTAAAATGAATTAACAAAAGCAGTCATTCAACTGTATCCGATTCGGTCGATTCCTGATGTAGGATATAGCTCTATTGAGCTGTATTTCGGCGGTATCATTTAGCGAGTGAACCATTGTATTTCAACGTGATCTTATAGCGTGTGTTTACTGTCGAGATGTGGTCTACTTGTTTGAGAAGCTTGTCTGTTTTAATATAATTGCAGTTTCTCTTGACGCTTCTGACCAAATAGGTCTTGTATGTGCTATGTGGGTTAAGGTAGGCGCAAATTACCGCAGTGGTCAGGCTGCGGTGAGCAATGCCACAAGCCGGAACTACTGTACTTGCTCTTCGTACTCCGGATGGGAATTGGTCGTCGAGTTCCTGGTGAAAACTATTGTTTACCAGACCGCGAGCTTTTAATCCAACGTGTTGGCACTGATTATCATAATCAAAAGCCGTCACACGCTTTAACACGGAAAAGTTGCCAAATACAGCATTAGTTCACTGATAAATTCTACTAATAATAAGGCATATGGCCATTCAACTTGGGGAATTACATGTTAATATAATAATAATAATAATAATAATAATAATAATAATAATAATAATAATAAGGAAGGGAAGATATTGAGGAAAATCCTGGGACCAGTCAAAGAACACGGCGAGTTCCGTAGACGCCACAACCACGAGTTGTACACTCATGTAGAGAAACTAACTGACGTGATGAGGAAAAGGAGGATTTCTTTTTATGGACATATAACCTGAATTAAATCAACACGGCTAACCAACAGAATTTTTGTTTTTCTCCGTGAGAAAAAGAGAAAGGGGGCCTGGTTCAGTGAAGTAGAGAAAGATCTGTTGGAGACTGGGATAACACGTGAAGATACTGTATCCAGGAGCGTGGCCCACTTAGGGAAAAACTTCAGAAACATCGGAGTTTTCAACTTAAGCCGAAGCTAAAAACTGGGAAGGCGCGGACGACGGAGAGAAAGGTGCAACATCGATTGCGAATGAAACAGTACTGGGCCAACATTAAAATGCAGAAAAAACAGTTGACATGACGTGGTCCTTAGTTGGCCGTAACGAAGGAATAATAATAATAATAATAATAATAACAAAACATCCAAACAACAGTTGCTTCTAAAATATCTAAGTACACAGAGCTGGCAATTGAGGTAAAGCAGATGTGGAAACTTGAGTAGGTGACTACCATCGCAATAATTGTATCGTGTACTGGCGTTACACTCAAAACTCTTCACAGTAGTCAATCAGTATTGAATTTGCATCCGCAGATATATATTGAACTGCAGAAGGCAGTTCTGTTAAACCCCTGCCATATTGTTAGGAAGTTCCTTGGTGACAATACCTTGGCCGAACATTCAGCAAGGCTCGATATTCAGATAGAAATGTACCTCATCCTATAAATTAAGGAGACTCGTCAAGACTGCGGGCACGACATGGATGCACAGTGATGTGAAGTCTCTGAATAGACACTCAGAACAGATGGTTCCTTGCTAAAGCCGAACCAGGCTGTAACATAAAATGTAGCCGGTATTTGCCGTGATAATGTTGTCAAACAATAAACGATAATAATAATAATAATAATATCGTATGGCCTCGGGGTGTTGGGTGCAAGCTTTGTTATTTGACGCCCAGAGGGCAGCTTGCATGTCGAATTTTGTTGTTCCTTGGAGCGCTATCAAACTCAAGGAGATTAGATATCTAAGCTCCTTGACACTATAGCGCTTTCTACTAGAGAAAGAAGGAACTTTTGTGTTGGCAGAAAATCCTGAGATTAATTTTGCCATTTTGAACACGGCCTACTGAATTCAAATTGGTTCTTTAACATGCCAACATCGTATGATATGCGTGGCGTGATTTTTGGCGCATTTCAAAGATCGCTTACCATGGCCAGGAGCGAACCTGCAAGCTTGGGGTTGGTAGACCGACACGATAACCACTCACCCTCCGTGGCAAGTTATTACATGTTACTCAAATGATATAAGAATTCATATATCATAACTTAGGTCACGGTAGCTGTTCCTTTAAACGTAGAATTCGAACCTTCAGTCGTGACTTTTAATTTCGAAAATCCCTGATGCATTAATCAGAAATCGAACCTGGTTCGCCTTAGTGAGAGGCAAATGGCTAGGCCGCTACACCTTTCCTTTCAGTTATGACCACGCCGATGTGTAGTGTCTAGCTTTTTTGGCTGTCACCCCTGAGGTCCGAGTTCGATTCCTGTCTCTGCCAAGAAATTTTATTCTGGTCTGAGAGTGAGACAAATCTAATGAGAGGCAGGTATGATTCCCATAGTTTCACACATCTACTTCACGCAACTGCCGGCATGGTTCCTATTCCTAAGTAACTTATGACCACAGTGGCTACACGACAAAAAAAAAAAACACAGTGGCTTCCTTCCGATCACTAGCATCAATTACAAATACATACACTACTACTACTACTACACACAAGCTAGGCTACCACTATAACGAAGGTTATCAGATTAATACTAAACACACCCAAGTACACGAGGCATGACCACGATATCCAAGCACCTCAGTGAAACTACTACTACTTTCCACTTCAAAGAATGTAAAGAAAGGGTGCGTGATAACACAGCGGTGAAGCTGCTTGCCTACCACCAAGGCGGACCAGGTTTGATTTCCTGTTAATGCATGTAGGAGTTTTGAGAAATATCACATCTGGTGGTTCGGATTCCACGTTTATGTAATTTTACACTGTTATATCATCTCAGTATTAAATTAATTCATAATAGAATGCGATGGATCTCGTAGTTTCAAAACAAAATGTCCACCAAGCCATTGTAGAAGACAGATCAGAAGCAGGCCGTAGTAGTTCCACTTATTCAATGAAATGCCTTTTCATTGTAATCGCGCAGTGAGTAGCCATTCTAGTGATCATTTGTTCGCACGCTGTAGTCCGGAGGGGCGAGGTGAATACGATATCCTAGGTATACAACCACACTATGCTCCATATAAGGAGCTAATGACCTCGATGTTTAGTTCCTTAAAACAACATCGATCATCATCATATAGGCTAATCATCACCACCAAAGTTTCACATATGTATTTACTATGTTTTGGGTAAATTGTCATTGTCCATCTCAGCCACGAATCTAAATCTTGAGCTGGTTTTGTATTTCTTCATTGTATGTTGCTACTTTACTGATAATAATATTGACTCAGCCAACGGTCTGACCATGTTGAAACACCGGATACCATGAGAACTCCGCAGTTAAGCAGCATTGGGCGTGGTCGGAACTTGGATAGAATGCCGGTTCTGGGGGACCACGCGCTGTTGGCGGCGAGAGGGTAAGGAGGAGTGGAAAGGAGCTGGCCACCCTACCGCGCGTAAACTCCTGCTCAGGATAGCCTCTTCGGAGGCACGGACCTGCCTTCGGGCAGTACAGTATACACAAAAAAATATTGACTGAAGTGTGTTAATACAAACACACAAATAAATATTTCATCACCAAATTGTAAGTGGCAAAAGAGCGATACTTATCTTGAACTCGCATTGCCTTTAGTTCTTTTCATTTTTTGCTTGCAAAATAAAATAAAACAATAAAGGTGTTATTGTTCTCCTACAACATATCCTTCAGGATATATTAGCTGTGGCTACTTTATGGGATGTTGGTCTGTGAACTGGATGTTAATGATATTGCTCTACATGTTACTAGTGCGTCTTTCTTTACGGTCATGTTCATCTAAGTGAGATAATAAAGAAAGGGTTATTTATCTGATTATAAAGTATGTTTTCAGAACAAGTCGGGCATTGACAGCGGATAATATCGCTAATTCCATCATGTGAGAGGCATTCACAACTGATCGTTACAATAGACAATGGGTTGTAGTACAGGGAAAGCTCAACCAGGCTCTTTGTAACATTGATGCTGTTTTCTGTGCGAGTTTCTGGCCTGCAATGTCTTCTATTTAGTTATTTATAATATCGTATTTTGAACTCTCTGATCGAGTGGGTTATGCTTGGTGGCTCTTAGATGCCCACTCCACTGTTGTACAGCAACACACAACTCTTTCGTTTGTTGCACTTTACACATCCAGTAAACCTAATTTATATAAACTGCCATCGTACAGTGCTCAGTTGACATCCTGGTACCTACATATTAATGACCGGCTAATACAGACGTGGCCATATTATTAGAATAATGTTCTATATTAGTTTAAAAGACAGAGGAATTAATTCTGAAGCAGTGTGGTAACGATTCATTTTCATACCAGTATATTTTGAAGGTAGAATAAGGACATATAAGAGAACGATCATGGCATTTGTAGACTTAGAAAAAGATTTTGATAACGTTGATTGGACTAAATAATTTGACATTTTGAAAACGATTGGAATAAAGTACAGGGATAGGAGGGTGATCTACAATCTATACAGAAACCAGACAGCAGTCATTCGAGCTGAAGGACATAAGAGAGAAGCTGGTATTCAGAAAGGTGTATGGCAAGGCTGCAACTTATCACCCATACTTTTCAATCTAATACATTGAACAATCAAAGGAAATTGGAGAAAAAATTAAAGTGGGAGTGAAGATTCATGGAGAAATAATTTCAACATTGTCATCTTGGCCAACACGCCTAAGGATTTGAATGAGTTTTTGAATGGTATGGACTCCGTCTTGAGGAAAGAATTCATGGTGAAAATTAACAAATGTAAAACAAGAATATTGGAATGCAGCAGAAATAAATCAGAAACATCTATGGACATCAAATTGGCAGGTGAAAAGCTGAAGGAAATAGGAGACTTATGTCACTTAGGAAGCAAAATAGCCAGTGATGGACGAAGCAAAAAGGATATAAAAAGTAGGTTGGCTCAGGCAAGAAAAGCATTTCTACAAAAAAAAAAAAAAAAAAAGAATCTGTAGACATCGAATATAGATTTCGGTATTAGGAATTCATTTTCGAAAGCCTTTGTCTGGTGCGCGGCACTCCATGGAAGTGAAACTTTGACTATTGGTGCAGCAGAAAAGCGGTGAATTGAAGCGTTTGAAATGTGGTGTTACAGGAGAATGAGGAAGATCAGATGGGTACATAGGGTTACAAACGAAGAGGTATTAAGACGAGTGGGAGAGGAGAGATATTTCTGGTGACTGCTAATGAAGAGAAGAGATAGGTTCGTAGGACACATACTAAGACACCCAGGAATAGCAAGCTTAGTGTTATGGAAGGAAGGGTCGAGGACAAGAACTGTAGGGGTAAACCAAGGTTAGAATATGTTAAACAGATTGCCTCGGATGTAGGGTGTGGTAGCTATGTAGAGATGAAACGATTAGCTCCGGACAGGGAGGCATGGAGAGCTGCATCAAACCAGTCAAAAGACTGAAGACTCAAACAACATATTTTGAAGTAAATGTATTCCTTGATGTTGTTTTGTATATTTCGGGTGCATTAGAAACAAAAAATATCGGAAATAATAAAAGAAATAAATAAAGAGGTGCCACATTATTTTTCACAAATTATTAATGTTATTGGATTATAAATATGTATATGTTGTCAATGTTGACTGGTTGTTAAAACATGTTATATATTTGTCTTTTTATGAATGTTTGTTTTCTGAGTTTAAATATTTTTCTATTAAGAAGGAAAATGTTTGATAATTTTTCACAAAACAATGGGATAGAAAAGTCCCCTTCGGCTCAATATAATAAAATTGCATAAAATATCATATAGCTCGAAATATAGAAATTCCACTCTCATCATTGACTAAAATAATATTTATGAAAACACAAGTTACTATCATAATTAGAGTTACAAATTGTTAATGAACTGGGAAATTGTATTTTAATTTTAATAATTTGGCCACGTCTGTACGCGCTGATAACTATGGCTAGGAGATAGTTGCCAGCCCTGTACTAACTTTATGTGTAGACTCTGCCTTTCGTTTTTATGGGGTGTGAATAACTTTAGGAAAGCAGGAATCTTGAGCTTTCGTGCAGATTCGTGTTCACCTTGTTACAAGAAAATGCAACTAATGATTTTAAAAAAATGCTATAGGCCTATTTGCCAGTAATCAATGGGACTACCTAAACCAAAACGTCTTTTAGCCTAATTACATTTAAATGTATTCTGTGACGGTATGTTTTAGTACGCTGTGGCCTTCCTCCTAAGAAGAGATGTAAGGTAACGTTTAGATGTCTTGTTATTTTAAATTCTGTGTCAGGATCGAACCATGTGGGTTTGAAACTAATGAACTTACGAGGAAACGGTACGATGTCAAACAATGCATTACGACAAAGAAAAAAAGAAAGGAAGAAAGAAAAAGACAGACAGACATCGTAGCAGGTCCAGAGCCTTTCCCATTGCAGGCTGCGAGCGTGGACGTTTAGTCGCTGCTAATTCAGAGCTGGGCCGCGAACTTGTTGGATCTCCTGAATTCTCCCTTTAAAAAGGGTACTGAAAAAATGAGACCTTCAAAACCTGTTTCAGATCAAAAATATCTTCACGAATATGTAATATTTCTTTTTCGAAACTCAATGTCCGATTTCTTACCGTTTGTTTGTTAGCCGGACATCACGGCTTCTAGGTGAGTGTTCAGTTGTGAGCTGCAATGCATTATGTCTCACTAAAAATATAATCTGACTCAACTAGCCGCCTGCTCTTTGGGGCAAGGCCTTCCTTGGGCCAGTATCAGATGCCACGGGTTCAGCGCTCAGTCCTCTTTCGTCAAGTGGAGTAGGTGCTTTGCGACACTTAATGTTGTTAGTATTTGTCGTTAGATGTACGCAATGGGACCATTCATCTCGTAATACCATAATTTGAGTTCGGTTGAGAAAGCGGCGGTAGTTATCATTTCTTCTGCAAGAACTGGCTTTGAGGTGAGGAAAGTGCTCCTCTTGGAATGTGGACTGGTTCTTACAGCTGTAGCTTCTCATCAGCGAATGGTAATCAAATTGACATGCATTTCTTCTTCTTCTTCTTCTTCTTCTTCTTCAGGATTAAATTCCGGCACCCCCGCGCAGTAATTCAAAGTGACGTTAAACACACGGGGGAGACTTTGCTAACTCTGCAGTATGGCTAATTGCTCAGTACTTGAAATGTACTTTTTCCCAGTTCATCTCACCAGTTGTGTTGAGTCAACTATATAATTTCTCTTGTCTATGAATTTCGAAACGACAAATGCTACCACCTGGTGGTAAAATCGTGAAAACCTGTGTAGTATTTTGTTTGTGAAGTATTTAAAAATCGCATGCATTTCGGTAGTGGTAGAATGAAGAATTAATGAAGAATATTAAAATTATCAAATTGCGGACTTAGACAAAGTATCGTGACTTTAGCCCTAGTACCACTAGTACATAGAAAAGCAACTAAAATGTTATTACATTTAAATGTTTTCGTAAATCTTAAGTGTTAATTGATTTAGACAACTCATGTGAGATGAAATTTTAAGAACTGAAAAAACTGAAAATCTTCCCCTTAATTTATCAGGTTTACCATCAATCCCTCAATATTGCATATTTAGCTGAATCTCCCGTATAATCAATTATCATTTATTATGTCGACCCGTTATTCATTTCATCTCTCATTAACTCCTCCGGTGAGGTTGCATCAGGAAGGGCATCCGCCCATAAAATAATCTGAAATTCATCTTACCTCATCCTCGACCTCATGAAAATTGTAATTATTAGGGTAATGTTTAGATATACATTTATTATTTTGATGTTTCGATCAAGGATTTGCTTTCACCATGTTTATTTAATAGTTTCTTTGATAAGTTATATTCAGTATAGTTTCAAAAACGCCGTTCCCGTCACTGGCATATGCTCTGTACTATCTTCGATTATAGGATTGCCTAATGGTAGATAAACACTCTAAACAGGCGTGTGTGACTACCTCGTGGTGTCGCAGCTAGCATTCTCGGCCGTTGGCCCAGAGGTCCGGGTTCGATTCCCATGTCATCCATCCTAGAGGAGGTTTTCCGTGGTTTTTCACTTCTACTACGGGCAAATGCCGGGATGGTTCCTAATTTTAAGCATCGGTCGCCTCCTTCCAAATCAGTTACAAATACACACTTACTTCAGTCATCAAAGTGACACAGGTTATCATATAGATTCCACACACACCCAAGTACATGGGGCATCATGACCACGATGTAGCAATGCCCCGAAATGAATCATCAACAACAACAAAGAGACTACGAATTCAAAAATAGAAGTTCTTAACTTGTTGTTGTTGATTCATTAAGGACTTTGCTACATCGTAGTCATGTAGCCTCGTGTACTTGGGTGTGTGTATAGAAATATCTGATAACTTGTGTCACTGTGTTGTCTGCACTAGTGTGTGTATTTGTAATCAAGGTAGGATTTGGGTAGGAAGCGGCCGTGGCCTTACTTTAGGTACCATTCCCGGCATTTGCCTGGAGAAGAAGTGGGAAACCACGGTATACCACTTCCAGGATGGCTGAGGTTGGAATCGAACCCGCCTTTTCCCCGTTTCGCCTAACGGGACTGAGTGTACCCCGTACCGGCCGGCAGAGCCGGGAATAGAACTCGGGTCTCCGCGGTGACAGCTAAGAATGCTAGCCACTACGCAATGAGGCGGACATCTTAACTTGTGTGTTGACATATATTACGCCTGTGAAATTTGAGTACGTTCTTCTGAACCATCGCGTATTACACATTGCCTATACAGTATTTGTATCGATAGTAAACTCATGTGACGGGCCTCATGCTTATAAACGGGCGGACTGGGTGTTTGTTCAACGATGCACGGTCCCAAGGGTGCTAAATTCGAACATAAAACAGGTTCTACGAATAGTCACTCTTAAAAATGAATGTGTCCCAATGCCTTTAAATACACACATCAAAAAAAGATTTGCATATTGCCGTGGAACACAGTGGGGATCAAAGTGAGGACTATCTTATGTATTATGCAGTGTCCACGCCTGCTCTACACAATTGAGATCGGGAGAATAGGCAGGCCATTCCATTTTGTGATTACCATTCTCCTGAAGAAAGGCATTGACAATGGCAGCTCTGTGCGGGCGAGCGTTATCGTCCACGAAAGTGAAATTTGGGCCGAAATTGTCAGCGTAGCCTTTCATTACAGGTGTCAGGATAGTATTCCTCTAACGTATGCCTGTCATACGCCCTGGGATGTACACAAGAGGGGTTCGGTGACCATACATGATGCCACCCCAATTCCTCCCTGTTGGTATCGGTCTCGGATGTATTGGTCGTGCATACAACCAGTCACAAAAGTCTACATACACCTAGTAAATGTTCTACTTATACAAGGAACACAAACACACATTGCTTCTTCACAGTGACATAAACGTTGTCATAACAAAAATAAACATTCAGATACTTATTTTATTACAAAAAAGGAAAAAAGAACTAAAGATAACACCTCACAAAAGTCTACATACAACACCAGTGTTCACTATCAATACTTCGTAGGGACTCCATCTGCGTCTATACCAGCCAGCAGTCATCTATGCATAGATAACACAAGATGGTCTGTCATCGATGGAGTTATTTCGGACCATGCCCTCTTCAGTGCATGCTTCTTAAGTATCCTCATTAGTGATTCGATATTTGCGAAGTCTTTTTTCGACTTAGCCCAGAAATGCTCGATTGGGTTTAAATCGGGTAACTGGGGTGGTGAGTGCAATTGTTTAGAAACGTTATACAGGAGCCATTCTTGGACGGTGCAAGCAGTGTGTTTTGGATCGTTATCCTGTTGGAAGATTTATTGTCGTCCAAGCCCTAAACGTTCAGCCGATATACACGCACGCAAGAACGACTAATGGGGTTGAGACCACTACGAATCTTGGCTGGCAATATGAAAAACTTGTTTTGATGTGTGTAGTAATTTTGAGGGTTATTGTTCTCTCACTAAGACTTGCATAAATCATGGGATATAGGGCAACCACTTGTAGGTATGGTACTGATAAAATCCGGTAAGTTGGTCACGTTCAAAGAACCCGCAATAACACGTCCTACGACTTACATCAGCTTGTGTAATCTCCTGTCACGCTGTTCCGAATGGATTTGGTACAGTTTAATTGATGAAAGAACTGGGACGGTACTTCACTGGGTGCAATGTTCTCTTTCCATATAACGAGGTGTTTTTCTGGCTCTGCGCTTCACTCTCCTTTTCAGCGGGTGTCACATCCTGTGAGAGATCGGGTCAAATGTACCAACCAATATGTGACGTAACTTTGTTGGGTCAAACTTCCTGCAGCGTTCTTCGAGGTGTAGTAGAAGCAGAGGAGTCCGCAGTGCTAACTGCTAATAGAGCATCATGGGGCTGACTTGTTCCGCAAACAGGGGCTTGCAGACTAGACTGGACGCTGAGAGGCAAAACAGTCTTAATTGAAATGTACGAAAAAGCGCGTTTAAACAAAAATAAACAAGACGATAACCCCTGTCAGAGCTGTGACGCATAACAGTAAAGCCGGGCGGGAGTTGTAACACAAGCGAGATTTCTCACACTGGCATAGTTGTAATAATAATAATAATAATAATAAGTTGCTAAAATCTTGCATCAGGAGTTGGCTGATAAGTTTCAGCTTCTAAAAGGAAAGAAAGTTCCGTACCACCAATATCAGCCAGAGTGTGTTCTTGAAAACAAGGAATACAAATTGTATTCGGACCAAACTATTTTGACTGATCAATCGGTGTCACACAGCAGGCCGGATCTGGTGGTTGTCAGCAAGAAAATCAAGCAAACTACCTTGATTGATGTTGCGATTCCTAACAACAAAAATCTCCAGTCAAAACACATAGAAAAGATCAGCAAATACAGCGAGTTGGTCGACCCTATCAAAAGACAATGGCATGTAGAGCGGGTAAAGACCATACCTATCATTGTCTCAAGTACGGGCGTGATCCCAAGTACCTTGCTCCAAGGCCTTAAAGAACTGGGTCTGGATACGCAACTATACAAACTAATGCAGAAGGCAGTAGTTCTATCAACAACCAGAATCGTTCGGAAGTTCATGGGTAGCGACATTGCAGCTTAGAAGTTGCTGTTTCAGTAACTATACTTTGGTTCCCTGAAGCCCGTATAGTTACGTTGCAATGTACCAGCAATGTGTTATATGTACTGTATAAACCAATAATAATAATAATAATAATAATAATAATAATGCTATTGGGTTTACATCCGGTGTGACGGAATTTTGTCCCTAAGGGGATCATTATCGTGCCAATTAATCTACTGACACGGCTCCCTCATATCTGCGCACGCAACTGACTGCGCTAGAACGTGACCGCTGCGCTGCGCCATACAGCCAGTCCGTTATAAAGTAGGACCAGTTACTAAAATATGGTACAAATAGTATTATGTCAATTTCATATGGCTAATTTAATCATAAACTGCTTTGTTTGTGCATTCTTAGTGCGTATTTTAACTCAGATGAATATTCGAGCATTAGAAATGACTGTTTGGATACCCCGCTCTATAAACCCGTAAATAGGTAGTGCTTGCTGCCAGTTAGAGTAGCGTCTGGGTTAACGGGTATTCCTGAGGAAGATGGCTGCACATGAGACACGTAACTTGGAAGGAGTGAGTGAATGGATGAAGCACTGAAGATACTGTGTAATGATGCTGTTAGCATGTCAGTGTTTTTTCTCCTCCTGCATCGATGAGAATTATAACTTTACGATTCAGATGAACGGCACCGTTCTGCATTTTAGCCTCATTCTTTCATGTACGTAGCAGAGACCAAGATGTCTCGGAACATACCCACAACGGGATTAACTAGTGTCTTCATCTTCATGTCTCCTTCCTGCATTTCCTTATGATTAGGCCTATATACGTCTCCACTGTTAAATACAGAGTGATTCCCTAAAGACTTTGGATTGTTTTTTCGGGAAAACTGCTTGCGATAAGTAATTAGGATTTACAGTATATTTTGCCTAGTGACGATCGTCCTAGAGCACAACCAGAAAATCCAGGTATTTCAAAATATTGTTGTTCTTGTTTTGACATCGCGATCATGAGCAACGCATACTTAGGCGTTTGTTGAATCTGTCTGAGGACCTGTATTGCATTGTTGTATGTGTTAGAGCGCGAATTTGTGATTGTGGACTAGGATTGGGGAGCATTTGCCTGGTGTATTAGTGGGAAATCATGGAAAATGACTTCAGGATGGCTAAGTTGGTAATCGAACCCATTGATTTTCAGTGACCCTCATGAGGTTCAGTGCATTCCGCTGCAGCCCTCACACCAGAATTAAATTTGGTAGCAAAGCCGGAAATCGATCCCAGGACATTTGGGACGAGTCTCAAAATGTGACTAAATGTTGTAGGGGGTGTGACGATTACAATAAGGTCTCTTTATAAGTGGAAGTTAAATACTCTTTCCTTCCATTATTTTAATTGACGCTACACACCAGAATACATGTGAAGTTTTGAAGCAATATTTTCCGTGTTGCCTGTACAAACTATCAATTTTTACTTTACAGTCGATCAACACTTTTCTTTGTGCAAAAATTACATCTATATGTATAAAGCTGAAATTGCGTAGTCGCTAGCATGCTGAACTGCTATGCCCAAGATTGCGGGTTCAAACCCGGCCGAAGTTGTCGGATTTTTAAGAGTATGCCTTCCTTCGGAGGGAAAGTAAACCCGGTGGGCCCATGTCATAAATTTGACCTACCACTACAATTGGTAGTGTGTAGCCAAAATTTGTATGTTATATGGTTAGAAACTCTCTATCAAGTTCCAATATTCGTCGCTGGGTGTCAGTGACAGTGGCGTCTGGTGACAAAAGTTGAAAAAACTTGAAATTGAACTTGTTGGGGAGCCTACGGGCGTTGAATTATTGAAATTCCCTGGTATGGCCGTTGGCTGCCATTCAAATATAATTATAAAGTTCTGAATGTTGGTTTGTCTGTCTGTTATTTATACAACATCTACACCGTTTCACTGAACTGAACCAGATTCTACGTAGGCTACTTGCCTTTCGTAACCCTGCGAGTAACACTGTCTCCTTGAGATTTGGACAGCCCTCTCCATTCCCTAGATGTAGGCCCTTGTACCAAAGGCTTTGGTACAAGTCTACACCGTTTCACTAACTGAACCAAATTTTAAGTTACTTACCTATCGTAACCCTGCGGGTAACACTGCCTTCTTGAAATTTGGACATCCCTCTCTCTTTCCATTCCCTAGATTTAGGCCGTTTGGCACATAGACGAAATATCGAATTTGTCGTAGAAGGACCAATCTAGGCTCATTTTATGATTCGCAAATTAAGAAACAAACCTCGGAACGTAAAATTTGATTCAGTTCGGTAGAACTACGTAGACTAATATTAATAAGGCACATTTTAAACCTCACAATTTAAGAAACAAATCTCTGGACGTAATTTTTGGTTCAGTTCTGTGAAACGGCGTAGATTTGTATACATAATAGACAAAGGGACCCGAAAACCACTTTTTAAGGCCCTAGAACCAGTCTCGTCGAGGTATTTCGGTGGTGTTATTTGGGTCCAGAGATGTTGGGAAATGAGGTGTAACTGTAAGGATATTTAAATGAGTCTATTGCTGGCTGGCAATGCGAGCTGCATCACACCGCCCTTGCCCGCGTTCTGGTGCGGAATTACGCTACTAACAAATTACAGTCACGGGTAGTAATTAGTGAAAAAAAGATTTCTTAGGCCCCTTGAAACAGTTATCATTATCATGCATAACTGTAGGCTACATCTGTTAACTAAATATTAGGCCTTTGCTTTCAAATTTTCTTTGACGTACTCCGATCATTTACCTAATGCGCTATGTGGCAAAAATATGTCACTATTGCTCCCTCAGGAGCTCGAGATAGCCGAAATTTTCTGAAGTGCTCAGTTCATTTTCCTATCGTACCATGTGCAAAAAACGACACAATTGCTCCCCGCTCATCTAACAGCCAATGTGATACGGACAGCGTTATTTATTTCACTTATTCCTTTTCCTTAGCAGATTTTTCTATTCGTTGGTAAATTACATGTTCTAGTAGTTAATAGTCGTTTCATTTTCATTATTATCATTATCATAACGGCCAATGACTTGGATGTTGCGTCCATTGTAGTACTAATCATCACTACATAAAGTCTTCCTCAACTGTGATTTTATACAATGCCTACTTGTTTCTATTAGTTTGTAAGTTTCATGTGTCAGTTCAGTAGTAGTTTTCATGATCATCCTCCAGAGTGTCTAATTTTAAAGAATGTCTAATTTTAAATAAAAAAAAAGGGGGAGATGCAAGAACTCGAGAAAAAGGAAAGGAAGTTTCTGAGGAAAATTCTGGGACCTCAGAAGACTTCTGATGGAACTTGGAAAATGAGGAAAAACGAGGAGCTCTACAAGTGTTCTGAAAAGATCACGGACACAATGCGGAAAAGAAGATTGAAATTCTATGGACACCTGGTAAGATTGGACGAAAACTGACTAACCAAAAAGATCTTCAAATACATCATGGGATTAAAGGCCACCTCTAAGTGGGTAGAAGAGGTCAATAGGGATGCAGCAGAAGTTGGAATTACTCCAGAGTTGATCCATGATAGAAGTGAGTTTAGAAGAAAGGTAGACAGTTTAACATCTTTTGCAGAGAAACCAATTTCAAAGAGAACCATGTGGATCATTTCCGAGGAGGAGAGAAAGATAAGGAGCGAATGAATGAAGAGGTTCTGGGAAGAAAAGCGAAGGAAGGCCAAGAAGCCTTAAGTTCTATGCGGTCCATAGTTGGCCAAATTCGGAAGAAGAAGAAGAAGAAATATATAAAATTCTCAGAAAAATATTTGGAGCAATACACAGAGATGGCATATGGATGAGAAGACCTACCAAAGAGCTATACGAGTACACAGACAGACTCATCGATATGATCAGAAAACGCTTTACGGGCACATACAGAGAATGAACAACAGACTTACAAAGATAATCTTTGATTTAGTAAACAGCTCAAGCAGGAAAACTAATTGGTATCATGAAATAGAGGAAGATTTAAGGCAGGTGGGGATCGACAGGCAAATTAAGAATTAAGAATACAAAATGTAAAGCAAATGAAAAGATGAAGACAAGAACATTGTGGACTGAACAACGGAAACAGGTGCACAGTCAAAGGATGAAGAGATTTTGGGAAGAGAAGAGGAAGAAGGGAGAGAATTGAAAATTGTGTCATCATGAGATATTTAAGTTCAAACACTGTCTATAAGAGCAAAAATGATATAGCAATAATAAATATATGTGTATATAATTCATCACTTGGGTGTTATCTGACCACGGAGCTTAAAAGGAGACTTCATGATCATTCCACCTGGTGAAGTTGGGTACTTCTGCTGCTAGTGTACAGTATTAATATTATTCACTGATTTCACCACTTTTGTTCAGAAATGGTGTCTTATATAGGTTTAGTTAGGCAAAGGGCGAGTTGAATGACTGAAAGGTATAAATTGATAGATAACACAGAATACAGCGAATTAGAATCGACGTTCGGTACTGCTGTTATTAGTCTACTTGTCTGAAAATCAGTCGGCAGTGTTCTGTAAATGAAGGTATTTACTGTCTAGTTGAGCACTTCGAGAAGTAGATTATGGTAGTTGTGAATGTGACTGATTGCAACACACGCCCGGTCTTGTTTCTCACAATTACCAAGCCTGGCCGAGGACTTCCGTGTTGACTTCACCGGTCACAAATGAAATAATTACAACATTTTCCCAACACATGTGCGATTACTTTCCCGACTGGTGGCAACTTTAAGCTCATCATGTTAGGGTTAGTGCACTGGCAAGCTTTCGCACATTATACTTGGTATAAGTGTCAACTTATTATTGTGAACAGGTGAATTCAGCGAACATTTCTATTTATGGTTCTCTCATTTTCCTCGTTAACGACCGGCGACTCAAATGTTAGGCAGTAGCACGCGCTGACAATAACCATTGTTCGCTGCTGAGCAAGAGCTGTTGGTTCTTGACCAATAGCATGCTTGCTCTGTCACTCCACGTTGAGTCCCCAGAGTTCTGTTCTGGCTTCCGGCTCGCTTGTCAAGTCTCCATTGTTGCACAGTTGCACGCAGTTCTGCCCAGTCTTGCTGCTTGCTCCCAGTGGCCATGGTGGAGAGTTGACAGCCCTGTGCCGCGAGCTGGGAAAGCTCTGGCTCCACGCAGACATGGAATATAAACATGGCCGCCCAGCGAACCGGTCCTTATTGAGGAAATTGAGAGAACTATAAAATGAAATATAATTTGGAACTCCTGCGAGTCACAATTTGTTACAGATGCCTTATGTCTTCAAGTTACAGAAATAACAACTGAATAGACGTCAGTACCGGTACGTAGCGATTTCGTAATGAACCGAGTATTGAAATTTTAATAGCAATTTTTAGCCTAATTTTCTCATTTTGCAAAAATGAGGAAAAAGTAGACATGAGATCGATCCGGGAAAATGTCTGTCTGTCCTTCTGTCTCCCCCCTATCAACTCCTAAACGGCTGCAGCTATCGAAACCAAATTTGGTAAGAGTAAAGATCTATTCCTGAATATCTCACGGCCGTATTTGAAATTAACGTGTGCTACCAACTGCTGAAAAATCGTAATTGAAATTTGAGCTCTATGTTGGAATCTCAGAAGTTATGCTTGCGAACTATTCCAAAATTGGCACACATATAGATAATAGCATTCCAGATTAATTTTCAGAAGTCCATACATGCCAGTGTTACCAACATTATTCTAAGCCTTCCAATTTAGTCAAAATATAAAATTATTCTTAATTTTCTTAAGTAAACTAATGGGGTATTGATAGATCCCAAGTGCTCCTTCACGTAATTTTTGACGTGCCCAGTCGAGGGATTGTTTTCTATTTGCGACAGTGGGCTGTATAATTAATTTATGCAATTTTTTCATAGTTAGCAGGTGAGAGTAGATAATATTTATTCAGAGTCTAATTCAATGGGGCACATTAACGTATTGACCGACTGAAAAAAAGCAATTAGGCCTATCCGATAATGAACTAAGTAAGTCGGGTTTTGAATTCGTCAACAAAATGGTGCCAACCGCCATGAAAATCGCAAATATTTACTTTCGTAATCGGTAATATGATTGAATCGAAGTAAAGCTGCGGATGTTACGAGCTTGATCACGTAATTTAGATATTCTTGTAATTGTGTCAGAATAAAATATCTGAATTCCGTTATGCATTTACTTGTAGGGAAGTGGCTTGTTAGTGCTCGGTTTATATTTTAATTTTGTTACAGTAACTTATTATTAAATAGCATTGGAATTCAGATTTTCTTTGAACACCCTCTATTGTATTATCCATATATATAAAGAAACTTTTAACGGGAAAATATTGCCGTTATCACCCTGGAATTTTCTGTGTGTAATCATACAAAGATCGTCACTTAGAAAATACACTGCTCAACAAAAGTTTGGACCACGCCATCAATTGTATGCTGACGCTGTCATAGAGGAGTGGGACCTCTTACCCCAAGATAAACTTGATGGTCTCATTCACAGCATGCCTCCTACGTGTGTGGGGAGCACTACTAAAGACTGATATTGATCATCATGAGATAGAGTTTTCAATGTTTTTGTTTTCAAAAGGGGCACTTAGAAGCGAGTTCGCATTGGTTTTGTACCGTTTGATTGTTATCTAACTACGATTGTTATTGTTTTCAGAAGGACTGGTGTTAAGTTTGTTAATACGTTATTGTATAAACCTCAATGGGTTTTTCTATACGAAGTCATTGTAGTAAAATCTATGCTTTTCCAAACTTTTGCTGAGCATTGTAAATTAAGTTGACCCGAGCATACAATTATTCCTGTATAATATTAGGCTCCAGTGATTGTGGTGGAGTGATGGAACTGCACATGCTTGGTAGATGTAGATGTGCTTCTTACCTTAACGCTGTTCAATTCATGTTCTATATTTACCTCATCTTAATATGGATTTAGCAGCTGAAGCAGTGAACTCCCGGCGTGGGTAATGACGTTACAGACGGCTTGATTGAGTCTGAAGCCATCTTCAAAGCAATAAGACGTGCGGTTCTGGTTGAAACAAGCTAAAATACTCCGCTACAATTTGTAGCTGTTCGTATACCTCAGCGTTTCTATGGCCAAGGTGGAATTCGAAATGTTCAAAAAGGAGTTGCACATTTTTTTAAATAACTGCATAGAAGTAGTTCCATGTTGTTTCTGCTTCTGTTTTACTCAAAAGTTAAAAAGTGTGATTACCGGTCGCGGTGGCCGAGAGCGCTAAAGCGCTACCTCGTGCCTCGCTGGCATCGGGAGAGCGTGGGTTCGATTCCCACCTCGGCCGTCCTGAAAATGGTTTTCGTGGTTTCCCATTTTCACCACCAGGCAAATGCCGGGACGGTTCGTTTCAATAGGTCCACGGCCGATTTCCTTCCAATATCCCTTCCCTGACCCGTCCTGAAAAGAAAAGTACATGGCCATTGGCTGCATTAATAAAATTATTAAAAAATGTGATCGTTGTTGATTCGTTTAAGGGCTGTGTGACATCGTGGTATGTACTTAGGCGTGTGTGAAAGGTCAGATAACCTGTGTTATTGTGATGGATGTTCTAGTGTGTGTAGGCCTGTTTGTAATGTGGGCTAGGATTTAGGTAGGGGGTGGTCGTGGCCTTAATTTAGGTAAAAGAATGTTATTGCTTCATTTGAGGGGCTTGGACATCGTGGTCATTCAGCCCCGTGTACTTGAGTGTGTGTATGCAGAATTTGTCTGATAACCTTTGTTATTGTCATGTCTGTAGTAGCGTGTGTAGTTGTAATTTAGGTGAGGATTGGGAAAGAGGTGGCCGTGGCCTTAAGTTAGGAACCATCCCGGCATTTGCCTGGAGTAGAAGTGGGAAGCCACTTCCAGGGTGGCTGAGATGGGAATCGAACCCACCTCTTGTCGGTTTTTCCTCACGAGGCCAAGTCCACCTCGTTCCAGCCCTCAGACCAGAATTGAATTTCTTGGCAGAGTCTGGAATCGAACCCGAACCTCTGGGGCGATTGCAAGGAATGCTAGCTTACGTGACCATTAATCTCGCGGTCATGAACTACGGGACCTCCATTTTTACGTGGACTGCGAATCACAGCACGTGGTATTTCATTTCGAAAATCTCACATGCATTTCGTGGTTTGCCCAATTTCACCACCAGGCAAATGCTGGGATGGTTCCTTTCAATAAGTCCACGGCTGATTTCCTTCCAAAATCCCTTCCCTAACCCGTCCTGAAAAAATAAATGGCCATTGGCTGCATTAATAACATTAATTTAACTGACCGAAAGTCGAACCCGGCCTGCCTTGTGAGAGGCAAGCAGCTTGATAACTGCATTAGCACGCTTCTCTTTTAATTTAGGTACCATCTCCATATTTACCTGGAGGAGTAACTCGGTGATGACCACAATCAGGATAGCCGCTGTCAACACTGGGATTTGAACCTACGGTCTCTGGAATTGCTACAGCTGACTTCGCGGCCGTGGTGCACGATTTAGCGAGCACGGCTACGCCGCGGAATTGAAATAATTGACTCGGTGTATCACAGGTAGAATGTCGAACTCATGATCCTAAGGCCGCTAGTTCGATTCCTGATGGAGATAGCCGGAATTTCGGAGGACAGAAAGAGTCCATGGCACTCACTGAGGGGTCGAAAATACCTCTCCTATTTCACTTGGTGTGTACAAGACAAAATGTCGCTCAACTGAGTTCCCAATTATCTTAAGATGTTCTATGCCCATGATCGCGGGGTCAAACCCGGCCGAAGTCGTCGGATTTTTTAAGAACGTTAAAAATCCCTTAGTATGCCTTCTTTCGGAGGAGAAGTAAAGCCGGTGGGCCCATGTCATAGATTTATGGCATGTAAAATAACCTTCCACTAACTACACTTGTGTGAAGCTAAAATTTGTAGGTTAGATTTGATAACGCTATATTAGTTCCAACGTTCGCCGCCAAGTGCTGGTTGCGATGGGATCAGGTAGCCAAGTTCGCAGCTAGGTGTCGTGGACGGTAGCATTTGGTAGCAAAAGATGGACTTACTTGAAAATTGATCGTCTGCAGTCCTTACCTGTATTATAGATATCACACCCTAATACAGCCACCACAATTAACACCGGTTATCAGACAGATTCTACACACACCGAAAGTACACGGGGCTACATGACCGCGTTGTCGCAGCCCCTGAACTCACGAACCAACTATTTTAAGATGGCAGTGGAAATGGACCGTCGAAATTGAAATGTAGATCGCCTAAATGTTCCCCTAAACAGTGTAGACTAGGTAACTGAAGCCGTACTAAGCCTACTACTGCATTGCACCTCGTGGCGTAGTGAATATCATACTTGACTGTCCTCGGGTTCGATTCACGGCTCTGACAAGAAATTTAATTCTGGTCTTAGGACTGGAACGATGTACACTCACTCAGTCTCGTGGGGAAAAACTGACAAAAGGTGGGTTCAATTCCTACCTCCCATGTAAAGTCACGACGGTCAACGCTTAGCTACCGACGAACAAAGATTTCGGCTTGCGTTTGATCCTGGAGCCACTTGCAAGTTGATATAGTAACTTACAGTCGGTCAAAACAAAATAATAACAAATTACTGGAATATGTGAATACATTACACGTGATTATATTGTTATGGACTGTCTAAGAAGGAGAAAACTAAGGGATGTCATGTTTCGCTCGTTAGGCGAGCATCATCAGATCCAAATTTTCAATACAAGACACTAATAATAATGATCGTGTGGCCTCCTGAGAGACCGAGTGCAGGTCTTTCTAGTCGACACCCGTGGGTGACCTGCGCGTCGTAATGAGGATGAAGTGATGACGAAGACGGGACATACACCAAGTTCCCGAGCAACGGGAATTAACCCCATGAGATTAAAATCCCTGATGGCCCGGCCGGGAATCGAAGCCGGTACATGTCGGGTCAAAGCCTATTGCGCTAACCATTTAGCCACGGAGCCGGACAGACAAGACACTAACAAACCTACAGTGACACCCACAGAAAGTCTATGCCCTCCAAAACCAAAACAAAATAAAACCGTCAGATAACTTAGTAGGACCTAAGTGTGGTAATTGAAAATGCACAGCCTGCTTCCAGTCGACCGACTGGGTCAGGGAATGGAATGAATGAAGCCCCCATCTAGTGGCGAGGATATGAACTGTGCCGACTGCCAAAGCCTGTCGCACTCCCCTGGGTCAATAATTAAATGAATGACAGATGAAATAAAATGAGAGTGGGGAGTGTTGCTGGAATGAAATTTTTGTGACAGGGAAAACCGGAGTACCCGGAGAAAAACCTGACTGCCTCCGCTTTGTCCAGCACAAATCTCACATGGAGTGGCCGGGATTTGAACCACGGACCCAGCGGTGAGAGGCCGGCGTGCTGCCGCCTAAGCACGGAGGCTTAAGTGTGGTGATTAAAACTGATAAATATTAAGGCATTAATATTGTAGAGCCATTTGTCTTTTACTGCAGTTTTGGATCTGATGATGCTCGCTTGACGAGCGAAACATGACATTCCTTAGTTTTCTCCTTCTTCAATTGTCCATAACACACGTAATCACATGTAATTTATTTCAGATTATTTTTTCACGTAGATGATATATTGGCTTTCACGGCCAGTGAATTAAACTGGCAATTTTTCTAGGTTATTGCTGCTTGAGCTTTTCGTTCTCGCAGGTAAGAGGTGTAGTTGCACTCTATATTAAGGGAGGTAGCGCGCAGTTCGCTACACCTGTGGGGGTCCGGGCGTGGACACCAAGAGCCCGTTGATGAGCCAGCTTGGTGTCCTAGGCGAAACCCCACACAAGATACGGCACAGACCTAGAAGAATTGCTGAGTTTCACTGTTTCACATATTCCAATAATTTAAATTATTTTGTGTTGACCGATTGAAAGGGGGCTGCGTATCGCAGTAGGTAGAGGCGCTGAGCTTCTAACTGAAAGGGAGTGGGTTCGATCCCCACCCAGGTAGTGGATTCTAGAAACAGAACTACCTCTTTCGGAAACGCAAATAGCCCTGGGGTTTACTCAGCCTACACCAGAATTGAGTACCAGGGAAATTCCTGGGAGCAAAGGCAATACAGTATAACCCCTCAAATCCGAACTAATTGGGGCTGTAGCCTGTTCGGATTTCAATTTGTTCGGATTAGCCGAAACATATCCATAACATAATGACCAGCCCTCGTTACGGTATAGGACTGTAGCCTATATTGAGTGAGGCAGGCTGGGCTGGTTTGGCGCAAACAGCGAACATGAAATCGTGAGTCTGGTCCAAAGTCAACATGACGGGAATGTAGCTAACAGTGAGGAAGAAGAAACTTCGGCAGACAATGTGACTTATACTGAAGCTGCAACTGCTGTTGATATCGCATTGCGCTTCGTAGAACAACACGCGGTAGCCACGCCAAACGATGTCATCTTAGTGCGACGCTGGCACGCAATTGCCTCCGCGGGAAGGTTTTCGTCACTTCTGCAATATTGAAGATAACTGATTTCAAGTGAAAGATTAAGTGATATTTTGTGTGTTTCTATTGCTATTTCATTGTTTTAGCAAAGTGATTACCTACGGAATAATAATAACCAACGTTTTCGTTTCTCAATCCTGGATGGGATAAGTAGTCTATGTAAGCACTTTTACACCATGCTAACTGTACTTCTTGTTAATTTTTCAACTAATTATGTAAAATGCAGCCATAATGCAGAGTATATGATTGTTTTATGACTAAATAAATAAGTTTCTTTTTTGGCGTGTATTTTTTCAAACTTCAAATTGTCGAAAGATCCTCGTTCGGATTACCCGGGATTTCGAATTTCCGGGGTTCGGATATGAGGGGTTTCACTGTAATTGTTTGCTTGACATCGCGGTTTTTGTTCCGGTTCCTGGGAGCAAGGACGGCCGGGCATGGAGCTGACAACTCCATCCCATCTAGTGCCGATGTCACAACAAGTGGAAGCCTCTACCTTCCACTACTCCCAGGGCCTCCATGGCCTGTACGGAGTTGGCTTTGCTTTGCTTTGACTGAAAGTTACAATATCAATAAGGCAACACTGAAAAATGGCTTCCAAGGTCTCCCATTGCAAGTGTTTCTCGCCCAGAAGAGGGGCGGTTTTATGAGGGTAATTGGCGTTAAACCTGAGCCACTTGTAAGTTTCTATTCTCCAAGTAGTCACGGTCCTTTTAAACCACAAGGGAACGGCCAGGACGTCTGATGTCCAGAGAAAGGAAGCCGACACGGGACGTTCATAATTACTTGGGTGTAACTTATCGGCAGGATTATGGGCTTGCGGCTGGGTATCCGTTGGCCGTCAGTACTATACATGGGGCTGATGTCCCTAGCCCCTAAAATTAATCAACAACTTTTGATGTTCTGGAAAGAAGCGGAAGTTTATTGTTGGTATGAAACCGGCTGCTCATAAAATAATGCATAGTTTAGTGCATGGCCTTAAGCTTTAAACCTACCTTCTTCTCGTGAAATAAATATTAAATGAGCGTAGTTCTCGACATGGATTTCGGAAAGGAAGGACTGGAGTCAGGGCGAGGGGAGTCAGGTTGTTTTATTTACTGGCTTGGCCATCGTGGTTATTTCAGCCCCGTGTACTTGGGTTGTGTAGAATTTCTCTGATAAGCTGTGCTATTGTAGTGGCTGTATCAGTGTGTGTATTTGTAATTGAGGCGAAGATTGGGATGGAGGCGGTCGTGGCCTTCAGTTAGGAATCATCGCATTATTTACCTAGAGTAGAAACCACGCAAAAGCACTCCTAATTGTAAGATGGCCGAGGTGGGTATCGAACCCATCTCTCCTCAGTTTTGCTTCACGAGATCCGTTTCAGCCCTGATACCAACATTTTTTTTTTTTGTCAGAGCCTGGAGATTAAACTTCAGGAGCGACAGCCAAGAATGCTAGCCGCTACACCACGAGGTGGTAAAAAAAAATAAACAGTAACGCTCTGTAGTCGTCTGGAAGAGTGACATGGACCCAGCCTTGGCATGTCGAGATCCTTAACTTCATCATTTCAAATGATATTGTCGACTTCATCGTTATGCTTAGGTCTACCGTTATGCGTCACGGTTACGGCGTGTATGACGTCATCATGTTGTTCAGTGCATATGCACCGAGTCTGAGTTTACTCCTGGGGTCTGGCGTTATGCGAACGGACACGGCGAGTGCGTGACGTCATGCAGCCCCCGCGCGGGAAGCGAAGCGAGAAGCCCTCCTGAGCCTTTCTAATATGTGTATCATTTGTAGCATGCGTCATTTGAAATGATTTAAAGTCTAGTCTCTCAGACTGACTGTATCATTTTCTACTAACTTTGGCTGAGGTGGCGAGTAGCGCAACTGGTTAACCGTTGTCCTTCCACGATGCGTTCGATCCTTAAACAATCCGAATATATTAGAGGGTGCTTGCGACAATCGCGTGTCTTTGGATTTACCGGTAAGTTAAGAACATCTCCTGGGCATATTGCGGCACTCCGAGGTATCTAAAACCTCAGCTGTTAAGATTGACGTTATACCTATGACATTGTTATTACTATTATTATTATTATTGCTATAATTATTATTAAGCACCACGTGCCAATTTCAATTTCACATTTTTGTAATTTTATCTTCCTTTCATTCCAGTATCCCTTCCATCATTTCGCTATGATTCTTTCTTCTCTCGTCGACCACATTTCTTTAACCGTCGCCATCACAATGACACAGGTTATCAGAAATATTCCACAAACAGCCAGGTACACTGGGTTACATGACCGCGAGGCTGTAAAGCTCCTGAAGGAATCAACAACACACGTCAAGTCTTTTCTCTCCTACCCCGCGGTGTTGCAGGTCCTACCCGCAATCACTATGTTCTGGTATAGCACGTATAGGCTACTCTAATCGCTTTCTGTGGTTCTGCCATTCGTATTAAGATTTCGGCCTTGAAGGTCCTAGTTTCGATTCCCATAGTTTTGAAGGCTAGAACGGGGGTAAACCCAACCTTGTGAGGATAATGATGAGAAGTACTTTATATTCCCACCTCAGCCATAGTAGAAGTGATTTTCTTGGGTTTCCGATTTCTACTCAGGGCAAATGCCGGGATGGTTCTTTCCCAATCCTAGCTTCCATTACAAATACGCACTGTTACAGATACTGCAATAACAGATAAATTCTATGCACCTCCAAGTAGACTAGGCTCATGCCGACGATGTCCAAGCCACTAAATGAAACAACAACAACACGCCTACTCTATTTTTTATAGCAAGCTGAACTCGTACAGTATAACGGAGTGTTTTTCCGCCGCGCGTAGGCTAAGAGTTAACGCGGTAGCACCCAGTCCAGACGGCTCGGATCCCTTTTTTTTTTGCTCTGCCATTTCCTAATATAAAGGATGGAACTGTATACATTTAATCTCATGAGGAGAACTGAGAAGAGACGTAGGTTCAAATTCCACTCGAATTCATCCCATAAGTGGTTTTCCTGGAATGACACCTAACTCCTTGCGATCCTACCCGCAATCACAAGTACAAACATCGGTATAGATACCACAATAACTCGGTTTAACACACCATATATACAGTACACCTAATACCAAGTTACATAGAGCTGATGATCAAGATATCTCTAGCCTCTAAACCGTGGGGTCTTCACAGTGTTTTTTGTTTCTGTTTTTGCTGACGGGTCACGTGTGAACTGTGGTGTAGTGGTTAGCAGGTCCAGGTTCGATTCCCGGCTCTGCCAATACATTTTAGTTTTGTGTGAAGGCTGGAAAGGGTTACACTCAGCCTCGTGAGGCAAAACGGAGAAGATAGAGTGTTCAATTCCCACTTCAGCTATTCTGGAAGTGTTTTTCCGTGGTATTCCACTTCTACTGCAGGCAAATGCCGGGATAGTTTTTAACTTACGGCCACGGCCACCTCCTTCCCAATCCTATCCCCAATTTACAAACACGCACTAGTACAGCTCTTACAATAACACAGGTTATCACACAAACTCCACACTCACACACACCCAAGTAGACGGGGCTAAATGACCACTACTTCTCAAAGTCCCTGAATTAAGCAACAATAACAACACGTGTGAACTAGAAAAATAATCGCATACACGTTTTTGAAAGTATGAAGATACTTTGAAGCCTATAAAATATATTGACCAATGCTATTTAACGGATAATTCATTCCTCAATTAATTATTTTATTTATTCCTTGATTGGTTGATTTTTAATGTTACGGGTTTTCCGTCCCTTTCATCTACTGCGGCTTTTAGAGACGCCGGGGTGCCGGAATTTTCCCCCGTGAATCTGACTCGGCTCCCTCACATTTAAGCACCCTCGAATGCCAAATGACTGCGCCGGGTTTCGATTCCGCTATCTTGGGATCAGCAGGTTAGAACGTTAAAGCTGAGTCACGCAGCTAGTCTGAATGGTTGTTTTTCATAATGTTAATAACAATAATAATAATAATAATAATAATAAAACTAAACAAACAAATGGGCTTAAATAAAGTTGTTAAAATAGTTAGTTATTATTGTTTTAAGGGATGGAACTACGAGGTCATCTGCCCCTTAAAAGCTGTTAAATAAGATACAGTGTTCTTAAGTTCTTGGTAAAACCAGCGTGAAGGCTAAACATATCAGCGTGCTGGAAATACTATTTAAGTACCGGTACGTGTCTTGTTTCGAATCGTCTGACGGTTGCGGTAGATGACATTTGTGTTATATATTGCTGTTAATACTACAAACCTCCACCGAGATATTTTTTAGTCAAAACTCACCGTTTCTCAGTCTTTTCCACTGAGGTGTTATGCAGTCTTCTGAAGGTGTAAGGGCTGAAGTCACTTATTCTCACTGGGCACACATTATCCACACACTGGTAGCTGTCACTTCTTAGACGTGTTCTAACCTTACACTACACTGATCCATAATGAGAAGAGCTCACGCACGGTATTTCCTGTAGAGATTCCCGTTAGGGGGATCAATCGATGTATTGAGTCCACTCACGTGTCGACACCTCACTGAGGGTACGTCCTGGCATTCATAGTTACTGACACTCGAACTCATTCACCATACATGAAGACGAGACGTGTGTGCGTGTATATACCTGTTGAGTGCACGTGTGTTGTGTTGTGTTGTGTTGACTGGACGGCGGCAGCCACGCGACTGCTAGCCCGCTCGCCGATCTTGTGTCTCTGATGGAGGGGTCATCGCTCCACGCAGCGCCCTCCACAGGTAGAACGCCAAGCTTCTGGCAAGGTCTTCCATTGGTAAGGATCAGGGTTTTGCAGTAACGACGGGACTAATTAAATTAAAATACTGTAACGTCGTTACTAGGAACCGTGACTTTTTGCGGTAACTACGTTATTAATTAAATTAAGATATTGTAACGCCGTTATTTGTGACCGTGACTTTATGTGGTAACTAAGTTATTCATTAAATTAAGTTACTGTAATGCCGTTATTTGTAACCGTGACTTTATGTGGTAACTATGTTATTCATTAAATTAAGTAACTATAACGCCGTTATTTGTAACCGTGACTTTATGTGGTAACTATGCTATTCATTAAATTAAGTAACTATAACGCCGTTATTAGTAACCGTGACGTAACTACGTTATTAATTAAATTAAGTTACTGTAACGCCGTTATTTGTGACCGTGACTGTATGCGGTAACTAAGTTATTAATTAAATTAAGTTACTGTAATGCCGTTATTTGTAACCATGACTTTATGTGGTAACCACGTTATTAATTAAATTAAGTTACTGTGATGCCGTTATTTGTAACCGTGACTTTATGTGGTAAGTATGTTATTAATTACATTAAGATATTGTAACGCCGTTATTTGTAACCGTGACTTTATGTGGTAACTAAGTTATTCATTAAATTAAGTTACTGTAATGCCGTTATTTGTAACCGTGACTTTATGTGGTAACTATGTTATTAATTAAATTAAGATATTGTAACGCCGTTATTTGTATCCGTGGCTTTATGTGGTAGCTAAGTTATTCATTAAATTAAGTTACTGTAATGCCGTTATTTGTAACCGTGACTGTATGCGGTAACTAAGTTATTAATTAAATTAAGTTACTGTTATGCCGTTATTTGTAACCGTGACTTTATGTGGTAACTACGTTATTAATTAAATTAAGTTACTGTAATGCCGTTATTTGTAACCGTGACTTTATGTGGTAACTAAGTTATTAATTAAGTTAAGTTACTGTAATGCCGTTATTTGTAACCGTGACTTTATGCGGTAACTAAGTTATTAATTAAATAAAGTTACTGTAATGCCGTTATTTGTAACCGTGACTTTGTGGTAACTACGTTATTAATTAAATTAAGTTACTGTAATGCCGTTATTTGTAACCGTGACTTTATGTGGTAACTAAGTTATTCATTATATTAAGTAACTATAACGCCGTTATTAGTAACCGCGGCTTTATGCGATAACTATGTTATTAATTAAATTAAGATACTGTAACGCCGTTATTTGTAACCATGACTTTATGTGGTAACTAAGTTGTTCATTAAATTAAGTAACTATAACGCCGTTATTTGTAACCGTGACTTTATGCGGTAACTAAGTTATTCATTAAATTAAGTAACTATAACGCCGTTATTTGTCACCGTGACATTATGTTGTCACTATGTTATTAATTAAGTTAAGTGGTTATGACGCCGTTCCGGTGGTGGATACCTGCAGCAAGTCCATAGGTTGGAGGTTCGAATCTCGGCATTGACAGCGGCTATCCTCAATGTGTTTTTTCTTCCGGGTCTTTCACACTCCCTTCAGGCATTATCAGGGATAGTAACTTATTTACCCCATCCCCGAACCTAATAATTACAGATACAAACGCTACTACAGTCACCACAGCAACATCTTATCACACAAATTCAACACAACACTCAAGAACACGGTGCTAATGACCAAAGATGCCTCAATAATACTATCAACAGCATGATCTTACAGTAGAGCAGTCTGACTATTCACGGCGGTAATTTCCGCTCAGAACTGACCAAGCAACTTGTGTTGCCTATGTGTCAGGCGCTAACGCTTTCTCGTGCGCGAGTTCAGAAGCATGTCTTACAAATCGCACGCTATTTTCAAAACGTGGGAGGCCATGTTCGTTAATCCCTCACTACCATCTGTGTTTTGTGAATGATTCGTGATGTTTCTAAGTAGAAGGTTAGCAGAGTTTTCTTGTTAGAGCTTAATACTTTAAAAGCAGACTCAAAATAGGGACCACTCACATTCCGTGCTAATAATAGGTGGGTGAGTGGATAGCGTGTCGGTCTACTAACCCCAAGATTGCAGGTTCGCCCCTGACCGTGGTAAGTGCTTTTTGAAAGGCGGCAAAAATACGATACGCATGTCATACGAAGTTGGCATGTCAAAGAACCCATTTGAATTCAGTAGGCCGAGTTCATAATGGCAAAATTAATCTAGGGAGTTTCCACCAGCACAAAGTTCCTCATTTATCTACTAGAAAGCGCTATAGTGTTCAAGGAGATTATATATCTAACATCTAACCTCCTTGACTTTCATAGTCAAGGAACTACGAAATTCGACATGCAAGCTACCCTCTGGGTGTCAAATAGCAAAGCTTGCACCAGGCACCCGAGGCCATAAGATATTATTATTATTTTTATTATTATTATTATAGGTTTACTGTATGTCCACTACTCTGGCATTCTCAATCTCCAGAGGGATCACAACTACTGGGACATGGGTTGGCGAACACAGAATCCTAGCTGAATCCGGCATTGCTCCCGCTTTCTTGTGCCGGGGTCCTGTTTTAAAATGGGGACCCCAGCCGAGTCCGGCATTGCTTCCACTTACTTGTGCCGGGCTCCTCTCCGTCTTCTTTCCTGTCGACCTCCCTTGGTCAATTCTTGTTCTTTTCCAACCCCGACGGTATAAGGGTATCTGAGGCCTAGGGAGTCTTTCACTTTCCCGCCTTAATGGGCCCTCGTATCATCTTTCCTGATACCCTCCTTCTGCGAAGGGTCAGCCTTCTTTTTCTTTTCATGTTATCTCCTGCCTTCTGCTTAAGGCCCTCAAGGAGGCCGGGTGTATGTAGCCCCACCACTTCTGGTGCACCTTGGATAATGCTACACCCTCAGGGCTAGTGAGTTCGGGAATTAGAGATGCCGAGGGATTCCAGAGCTAGGTCCATTCCCCCCCCCCCCCCCCCCCTTCCCTTTTTCCCTTCTCTTCTTTCCCTTTCCTATCTGCTCTCCTTCCTTCCAAGTCCCTCAATCCTCATTCTTCGAGGGTTGAGGGCATTTCTTTTCTTCCACTCCTTTATTTTCCTTATCCTTTCTGTGTTTACTATTTCTTGTTCTAGTCTGTAAGTTTGTAGTTAGTATTAGTTTTAGTTTTCATTGTCATCTAATCTTTCGTTATCATCCACACCATTAGGGGCCGATAACCTAGAAGTTAGGCCCCTTAAAACAACAATTATCATCATCATATTTTAAAATGGATATACTTTTGGGCTGGGATTTTGCCACAACAAATTTCCGACTCCTAGTTACCATGGTAACAAGTGCAAGAACACATGGTTGAAGCGTGTTGTTATAACAAGTTACAACTGGTTAACTGAACAGCTGACCATTTTGCTCATTCAGTAAGGCGCTGTGCACACTGAAGAAACGAATTTTATTGAAACTCGTTTCATCATGTCTTCAGACGAAGAAGATGTGTTTATTTTATGGTAGTGAATGTGAATTCATTTTTTCTTCCTCTTTAAAAAAAAAATCTTGATTGAAAGAGCACTTGCTTTGTAGCTCGTGAAACTGAAGACCACGGCCGCCTCTTTCTCAATCCTCATGTAAGTTTTTTCGCATATTGCAGTAATTGGAATTATATTGTGTTGACCGACTGAACATTTCAATAACAATAGAATCAGGAGAATAGCGGCTTCGGTGGCGCAGTTGGTAGCATGCTGAGCTTCTATGCCCAAGAAGTCGTCAGATTTTTTTAAAGAGTGTTATAATCCTTCAGTATGCCGTCCTTCGAAGGGGAAGTAAAGCCAGCGGGCCCATGTCATAGATTTATGGCATTAATTAAACTTGTGCGAAGCTAAATTTGCAGGTTAGATTTCGTTGAAACGCTCTATCAAAGTTTCAACGTTCGTCACTAGGTGTCAGTGACATCTGGTAGCGGAAGTTGGAACTACTTGAAATTGAACGGAACTTGTAGCTCACCCCATGGGTGTCCGCATTTGAGCAGCTACAGTCTCTGGCGAGCCAAACATGTCCTCGGACACTCCCGGCACTAAAAGCCATACGCCAAATAATAAAATAAATAAATCAGGAGAATTATGGGGATACTGTCAGGAAGAAATACTGTAAAACATATGAAGGTAAGACAATGGATTGACCGCGCGCAAATAAGAAGAAAAGGAAAGAAGAGACTAGTCTAAGAAAAGTAAGCGGTTAAGACGGAACAATGCAATGACTGTAAATAATACAAGAACCTATGCAAGAAGACTCATAAGGAACGGCACAATATAGTGCGGGAAGATTGGAGAACGGGTTCATGAGCTGCATACTACACGCTACGACTATCATTCTTTGCTGTCACCCCTGAGGTCCGGGCTTGATATCCTGTCCTGTTTTGGCCCGTAATAGACAGTAGTCACTAGGTAGGCTACAAGATCTTGGCTGCCATGGTGAAGATGAAATGACGATGAGAACGTGTTCAACATCCCGAACGAGGGGAGTGAACCGTAGGAATTTAAAATCCCCACAACCCAGCCTGGTAGCGAACTCAAAGCACTTCGGACCATTTATCCGCGAGACCGGACTTCCTCGGTGATTATGCGGTTCAACAATTCATCACTTTCCTCCTTAAAACAGACCGTATTGCCTCAGTAGTGGCTAATCTTTTCATTCTGTGCTCCTCGATAACCACATTTGAAACTCATCAAGAGCACAGTTTCCATAAGTCCATGTTTACAAATAAAGGACTTACCTTGAAACTTGTGAATTGTACGGCTGCAATGGAATGAATGATAGTAAAGTACGTAAATGTGTGAGACTGTTCATAAATAGGTGGGAGAACACGTACAATTCACAAATCTGGTGAATAATGACCACCAATGTCATGTCGCGGAGGACGAATAACTGACCATACCTCAGAGTCGGTGAACCGCTCGATCGTTTTAAACATTGCAGCCACACAGTACGACAACGTGGCTACAAATGGTGTCCGCTTATTTCCAAGGCACGGTGGTGGTTTGTACACGTGCGCATTACTAGGCATGCGTGAGATTTAGAAATATATTGGCCAAAGACTCTCTCTCTCTTTCTTCGTTAACGACCGGTGACCTAAACGTTAGGCATTGCCACGCACCGCTATTAACCATTGTTCGCTGCTGCTCTGTGACTCCACGCGGAGTCCAGAATCAAGTCCTGGCTGCCGGCTCGCATGTCAGGTGTCCAGTGTTGCACAATTGCACGCAATTCTGCCCAGTCTCGCTGCTTGCTCTCAGTGGCTACTGTGGAGAGTTGACAGCGCTGTGCCTCGAGCTGGAAAATCTCTGGCCCCTCGCAGACATGGAATGTAAACATGGCCGTCCAGCAGGGTTTCATAAGTGAGCCTGTCGATAATTGCCCCGAAGGGGATCTTTAACGTGCCAGCTGACTGCGGCAGGATACGAACCTGCAACCTTGAACCCAGCAAGCAAGAATGTTACCGCTGAGTCACGCAGCCAGAGACCAGAATTTAAAATGTTTCTAAAATACATATGCCTAAGGGCAATTCAATTGAAAATAATAAGTCTACTATGTCAAACCAAGCCTTCTAATGACAGATATGCAATTTTATTCCCTAGGCTAAACCACAACTGTTACTGAGAGAGTGCACCTGAATCTCACGCTGTATACTAAACAAAATCTATACACTATTTTTCAAACTGAGAATAACATTTTTTTTGCAGAACTATATATGACTTAAATAAGCTTAACATTAGGGACATTGCATGTATACCATATCTGTGCGTTTAAAAGTTGTGTCACAAACATTGAACAAGATATTCGAGTTTAATCCCCTGTCATTTTAAACGAGATTTTCCTCTGTAATGTTGTCCACCTTCCTGTTCAATGGGCCAAACAACACCAACAGTGGACAGTAACTGACTGGAGGCATGGAGTGTGGTCTGACGAGACATGAGTTTTCTTGATTTCAAATGATGCAAGCCGTCGAGTGCAATGATAATCTATTTAATCATTAAACCCGCAATTAATTATGGATGGCGTAGCTCAGTTTGGAGGCAGTTGTGTGATGATTTGGAGATATAACATAGAAAACTTTGAAGCCATATTCAGTATTGACTTGTAAACAATTGAATGGTAACATTCAGTTGGTTAACACAGAATCGTTACATCTTTTACGGGTAGAGGTGGACAAAACAGTATTAGAAGGATGTCTACGGCTAGTTCCTAAAGTTTTGTCCGCTGAGTGTAATTCGTAATTCCCTTGGAATATAATAAAGAATTCGAATTTTGTGCCTTTCTCATAAGGGAGAATATCGAGCTGCTACACTCGGATCGTGATGAAAGTTACGTGATGGGTTAATAATACTGAGAGACCATTCCTCTTGGCTATTACCCCCGAGGTCCGAGTTTAATTCCCAACTCTGCCTAGAGATGTAATTCTGGTATGTTCCACAAAGGTAGGTTAGCACAGGCAAGGAACGCATTTCTACAGAAAAGGAATCTGTTGACATCGAATATAGATTTAGGTATTAGGAAGTCATATTTGAAAGCTTTTGTCTGGAGCGTGGCACTCTATGGAAGTGAGACTTGGACTTTTGGAGCAGCATACGATCAGAATTGATGCGTTTGAAATGTGGTGTTACAAGAGAATGATGAAGGTCAGATAGGGTTACAAATGAAGAGGTATTAAGACGATTGGGAGAGGAGAGATGTTTGTGGTGACTCCTAATGAAGAGAAGAGTTAGGTTGGTAGGACAAATGCTAATACACCCAGGAATAGCAAACTTAGTTATGGAAGGAAGGGTCGAGGATAAGAACTGTAGGGGTAGACTAAGGTTATAATATGTTAAACAGATTGCCTCGGATGTAGGGTGTGGTGGCTATGTAGATATGGAATGATTACCTCAGGACAGGGAGGCATGGAAGGCTGCATCAAACCAGTCAAAAGACTGAAGACTCAAACAACAACAACAACATGTTCCACACACATATTTGGACGGAATGATAACGATGCCTTTGCTCCTAAATGAAACCACAGCAACAATATTACTGAATGATTATGGATTTAACGTCCCAGTCAAAAGACTGAAGACTCAAACAACAACAACAACAACATGTTCCACACACATATTTGGACGGAATGATAACGATTCCTTTGCTCCTAAATGAAACCACAGCAACAATATTACTGAAAGATTATGGATTTAACGTCCCTTGCAACCGCTGTGACTCATGGATCGACAGAAAAGTCAAACCAAACGCCGTGGCGCTACATCCCATGAATGGCCTATTCCTACTAAGTGACCGCTGCCCCTGACCGCTGCCCCTGACCGCTGGCCTGCAGATTATGGGGTGATGCGTGTCAGCGTCGGATCCCCTCGGCCGTTAATCTTGATCTTCGTGAACGGGGCGCTGGTCACTGTCAGGTAGCTACTCAATTGTCCTCACGAGGCTGAGTGCACCCCTTCCCAGCCCTCACGTCAGTTTCTAAAATTCCTGACGGAGCCGGGTATCAAACCCCTTTCAAACTGGTCGAGCTCATTGAGGTTGCTGAGTCTAACGTCTGTATCCATCTGGCAAATCAATTGATAATCTCCTTCATACCATGAGAGAAACGTCTGACAATGTACATTATATAGTGATGACGTGATCTTAACCGAAATAGTAATTAAATAGTGTACGGTAATATCAATGGCTGTATTAGCTTACATTTGAAGATTACGATATCTTCCTTCCGGGACTTCATGTTGTAACTGGGACACGTACGATACCAATACCTTATTAAGTGAAGACGTCGTGGAGGAAGTGCGTCGGCTGGTCCGGACTTTCCCTCCTTAAAATTTAATTTGATAGCGTTTATTTTAATCTCGATAATGAAGCAGCCCGCCTACTCGTGGCATTGCTCGAAGTCATACTTTCAGTTTTCATGCGCGTGTCACACATGGCTAGAAGGCGGTTTCAGGTCATGAACATGATTAGCCTCTACCTGTAATATACAGTATTGTCATAGTTTCGTGCTGAGAAAACTTACGTATCGTATGTAACAATTTGGGTTCCACTCTTATATCAACGAATTGTTTCCCCATATTGAATCCCTTCAAGTTCTTCTTACCGCTGCACTGCTTCAATGGGATTTATTCACTCTTAGTTTCCTCGGCGGATCAATGGTAGCCTAGAGTGAGCACCTCCTAATCCCAAGATCTGAAGTTCGTTTCCCGCCCGAGGAAGTATAATTTTTGAAAGGTAGATAATATCCACTGCACTCCGAATCGTAGGATGTCGCTTCGCAAAAGATCTCTCCTATTACATTTGGTGAATACAAGAGAGAATTATTGAATATCTGCCACAAGTCGCCCAATAGAGTTCTGGTTCTGGTTTCACTGCAGTGCGAACGGAACGTAGAAATTGGAGAATAGGTCGCCTAAATGACTCCAACACAAAAGATTATCTGTTAATTGAATCCATACGATTATTATTATCATTATTATTGTTATACAGATCCATAAAATCCTCATTTCTTAATGGTACAATGACTGAAAATACGGACTAATGGCAAGCACTTTCAGAGTTCATTCTCTTTTAGGAATCGCCGCACTGTAGGGCAAGTAACCAAGATCACCGACTTTGATCTGTCCCAGCTTGTGATTCATTCCGAGAGCCTGTAGTTGGTCCACCAATCTTGAAGGTACAATTCCAGTTGCAAACAGAATGAGAGGCCGGATGTACACCTGCTTTAGCTTCCACATTTGTTTTACTTCAATTATTATTATTATTATTATTTTTAATATTATAATTATCATTATTATTATTATTATACGCTGTTTGGTCATCAGCTCCGAAAATAGGGACTAATACTACGGTTTAAGAATCGGAAATTTGCTGTAGATTCTAAACTTGCCAATAAATCTACTGGCATGGGCCTCTTGAATTTATTCACACCCAAATAGTAACCACTGTGCCTGGATTTGATCCTAAAACCTTGGGCACAGGAAGCAAGTGCCCCTACGATCTGAGCTACATAGTCGACCGGGATGTTGAGCAGGGTTTCCAACATGGTATTATGAAATCTTTCTTTTATTGGTTACAAAATCTCTGACTCAAATTGAAGAACCACCATAGTTTTCTGACTTATAATCAATTCCATATTTAAAACAAAAATCTACATTAATCTGGGTGTGGCATAAATAACTCCCAACTTTTAAACGTAGATGACAAAGCAATGCTGGGTGCTTCTTTTTTCTTCGATTTTGGCCATCTATGAAGTAACTTTCTCATGATTTTGTCTCCTTTCTAGATTTTAAGGTTTTCCAGTGTTTCTTCGTCCTTTTACTGTGTTATTTCCTTCTTTCATCTGGCAGCTTCGGTGGCGTAGTTGGTAGCATGCTAAGCTCCTATGCCCGGCCGAAGTCGTCGGATTTTTTAAGAGCGTTAAAAATCCCTCAGTATGCCTTCTCTGGAGAAGAAGTAAAGCCGGCGGGCCCATATCATAGATTTATGGCATGTAAATGAACCTCCACTACCTACAGTAGTGTAAAGCTAAATTTTATTAACGCTCTATTTGTTCCAACGTTCGTCGCCACTAGCCGGTTGAGGTGGCATCTAGTATCCAAGTTCACAGCTACATCTAGGTGCCGTTGACGGTAGCATTTGGTAGCAAACGTAGGAACTACTTGAAACTGATCGTCTGCAGTCCTTACCTAAATTACAGATAATACACACTAATACAGCCATCACAATTAACACCGGTTATCAGAAGATTCTACACACACCCAAAGTACACGGGGCTACATGACCGCGCTGTCGCAGCCCCTAAACTGAGGAACCAACCTTCTTTCATCTGTCCAAACAACAACGACCAACGACGAATGTAATTTTCGTGTGTGGGTCCCAAACAGAATACTACCATTGCATCCACAGTAGGGCATCGATTAACCTCCTGTAAAACATATTTACAAAGCACCTGCTCTCCTTTTGAGGTGACGTCCCGTGCTAGCCCGTTTCCCCCAATCTCGCATCGTGCGATTTCTTTCTCTGGGTGTACCTGAAGACTCAGTCTACCAACGTAAGGCCGCGAACACTAAACGAATGAAGGCTGCCATCCGTCAAACAAACGAGGCTGTATCACCGGCCATGACCAGAAGAGTAATGTGAAACTTTAGGAAACGACTTTGGATGTGCGCAGAAAAGGACGGTTGGCATTTGGAGGAAATAATTTTCAAGACCACGTTATGTAAAGTAAATGGCAAACACTGCTCTTTCAAACTGTGAAATAAATTTTTTGAATACTTTCTAGCGTTGTTTTATTTGAGTTCGAATTCGGGAGGTATTACTGTTGTACCCTGTGGAATTACCAGTATTAGGAATGTATACTATTTTTTAAATTCACTTGAGTGCTTCCACCACCCTTGAATCCTAATTTTCACTGAATGCCAGGAAGTCGAGTTCTAGACATCCATATCCGTCACCTACCGTTGTGTACTTAAGTTCTTCGTATCTATGTCGGACGTGATTGTCAAACCCTGGTTGATTGGGAGGGAAGTAGGTCGGTACCCGCATTGCATTGTATCATTATTTGAGTTCGCTTTCAGTGTGTGCTATTGAACTACTATCATACCCTTCTGCTATTTGATATGGACCCAGTGAAGTGGCTTATCGATTAGGTCACACACTTATTGAGAGTTCAGTTCTTGGCTCCATAATGCCAATAGTTACAATTTAACATACTGAAAAATAATTACGCTAACAGTTATACAGCCAAATCTGTTTGTTGTTGTTGATTCTTTTAGGGGATTTCGCGCGACATCGTGGTCATGTAGCCCCGTGCAATTGGGTGTGTGTAGAATTTGTCTGATAACCTGTGTCACTGTGATTTCTGCACTAGTGTGTGTATTTGTAATTCAGGTAGGATTTTGGGTAGGAAGAGGCCGTGGCCTTAAGTTAGGTACCATCCCGACATTCGTTTAGAGTAGAAATGGGGAAACCGTGGAAAACCACTTCCAGGATTGCTGAGGTAGGATTCGAAACCGCCTTTTCTCAGTTTTGCCTCACGAGACTGAGTGTACCCCGTTCCAGCCCTCAGACCAGAACTTAATTTCTTGACAGAGCCTGGAATCGAACCCGAGCCTCCGTGGTGACAGCCAAGAATGCTAGTCACTACGCAACGACGCGGACACAGCCTAATCTCGCAAATGCCAATCTTTTGACATTTTCTTCCAGTGCCATTGACAATTAGATAAAAGAAACTCAGTGATTTCAATATACTGAGGAAAACATTAAACAAATGTCTGAAAGGTTAAATTATAATTTTTCAAAATTCTAGTTTTATAATAATTGAAGGCTTGGTTATAGAGCCTTGTAGCTCTACTTTTGGCCCAAAATGCGTTACACATCGATCCTGATGAGATGAGAAATCCTCTTTTATTTGGCGTAGGAACCAAATCGTACCATAGAAATACCATGCAATTGGAGAGGGAAAGGATCTGCATGTTTCTTGTATTTGGTGGTGGAATAATAATGAGAAGGTAGGTCCAGTAATTTGTAATGCTTCAGATTACTTAGAATAAGATTTTAAACTTGCAGCATACTTCATAAACTTGTTAAGAAAGGTATATCCTAAACAAGCACAAAGAGAAACTTTCTATCTCTCATTCAAGTCTCCTTAAATATTTTTCTTTAAGCGGGTGTGGTGGAGGAGCGGTCAAGCTCTTTGCTTCTCACCAAGGCGGATCGGGTTCGATTCCCGGTCATTGCATGTGAGTTTTTCGAAGTGAAATGCCATATCCTTTGGTTCGGATTCCACGTAAAATGGAGGTCACGTGACTCATGATCGTGGGATTAACGGTTACGTCCTTCCTTTTATTTAATTAGGACAAAGTTTGATATGTAATGATCTTAGGTGGCCCAACACTAGAGATTCCGGCGATATGTAGGCCTACAATATTTTGAACTGAAATATAAACAATGTATGTATTTGGTGAAATAATCAGTTTTTTTTTCTAACAACAATGGGGGCGTGGTGGCAGAGCGTCACCTATCACCAAGGTGGACTGGGTTCGATTCCCGGTCAATGCATGTGAGATTTTCGAAGTGAAATGCCATGTCTTGTGGTTCGGATTCAACGTAAAAAGAGGTCCCGTGGCTCATAATCACAAGATTCATGGTCACGTAAAAGTACAAGCTTCCTTTCTTTTTTTTCTATCAACAACAATATTCACGTGCATGGAATTTTAGAGTACCGGTAATATATTTTTACTTTCAATGCAGGAAAGTATATTCACTCAAGTTCTATCATTATTTCAAATTTAAGATTAACAGAACGCCAATGGAGCCGGCCCCGTGGTTTTGGGGTAGTGTGCCTGCCTCTCACCCGGAGGCCCCGTGTTCGATTCCCGGCTCCGTCAGAGATTTTAAAACGGACGTGAGGGTTGGAACGGGGTGCACTCAGCCTCGTGAGGACAATTGAGTAGCTGTCTGACAGTGCGGCAGCGCCCCGATCACGAAAACCAAGATTAACGGCCGAGTGGACCCGATGCGCTGATCACGCGTCACCCCAATATTTGCAGGCCAAATGGCTGGTCAGCGGTCGCTTGGTCGGCCTTAGCCCTTCATGGGCTGTATAGTGGCAGGGGTTGACTTTTTTGTTTTGTTTTTTTTTTGTTTGTTTTGAACGCCAATGGAATTTCCTATTTAGTAGGCTATTCTTTCATTATCTCAAAATAACTTGTTCTTTCACCAGGCCCTACAATTTTTCAAATAAAATGCCTTAAGGGGCTCCGGAATGCCCAACAGTTTCAAAATTTTGTTTGGGCTCCTTATTAATCTACGGACTTAAACTGTCTCACAGTACATGTACAGGGTGCCAGTAAATGTTCTCCGCAGTGCCTACATGCGTCTGCGAGAGCTATCATCAGTAGTTACGTTGGCAGCACGACTGTCGCTTGTATCAAAACAAACAAACAAACAGTAAACTTTGTACTTAACACAGCCATTCATAACAGATGCTGGAAGTGCTGATGACACACATGCTCGCTTATTACAATACACACTGACAATTTCGACAGCCTACAACCCACACGTGTAGGATTCACCCTGTTGAGGACACCGTGCTGCCAACTAAACTGCTGATTCTAGCTCTGGAAGAAGCCGGCAGTCACTGCGGATAACATTTCCTGGCGCCCTGTATTTTTTCATATAACATTCCTAAGGCTGCTTTTCGTACACTTCCCCACAATCGCGCGTCCTATTAGCAAACCTACCAAAGTACATTTTTATTTTTATTTCTGTTAGACTAGTGGTTCTGAACCCGTAGAAGTCTGCGGACCACTCAGCCTGAAATTGAATCATATACGGACCACCAACTCCCCCTCCCCCCCCCCCCCCTTCCCTCCCTCTCCCCCCAATACACCAAATCAGTTGTAACATTTCCTCAATAACACTTATTTTAAAGATATTTCAATTCAAAACCTGATAGTAATCGCCGCGAATACATTCGGACGATTCTCGTTCAACGCACATCGTTTTCGAAATCCCCATTTATTGCCCACTTTTCTTATACTTGCTGGTGGACCCTTTTCTCCCGCGGACCACTTCCGAGGCACTCGCGGACCACCTGTGGTCCGAGGACCACTGGTTAAGAACCACTGTGTTAGACGATAGATGTCTGTCTGTTAGGTAGTCAGCCCGAAGGCTGGTTGGATCCTCAAAAAGTACCACCGCTAGGTTATGTGGGTAGATACCCACAAAAACCTAAGGCAGACCTATATTGAGGCGTACTAGGCAAGGTGAGGAGTGAGGTAGTTTGCCATTGCTTTCCTCACTGAGTCAGAACAGCAGTACTAACCCTATGAGTAGAACCTTTCACAGCACTGACTGTGCCCTGAATGTCATTACTAAGCCACACCCATACCTCAGTAGCTTCCATATAATCACAGCCATGAGTGAGACTGAGACATCGATGAAAAGCCACATTTTACTCTAGCCTGTGCCAACAGACAAATGCAAATGTACTGCATTCATCAGTAGATTACAAACAGGCCAAGATGATAGATACCAAAAAGAAAACTCTTAAAGAAAGTGGTTGCGTTAGGAGCAAGGGCAAAGGTACACGGAACGATAGCATAATGGATGCTAGTTCTTCAAATGGACGAAGAGGAATCTTCTGGTAATGACATGTTCTATAAACCGGAAAAAATCTTTGGTTCCAATTACACGCTGAAATGTTTTTCTAGGTATACAGTAACATTTGCCCTTTTTATGACCTTTTCAACATACAAATCTGAAATTTATAGCACGCCCGTTTTTCAAAAATTACTTAAATTTAATTTAGCCAGATAGAAATGTTCATGTATTTTGTGCGAATAATAAAGGACATGTTTGCATGGCATTTATTTGCTTGAGTTGGCTATACTTGAGAGCCGGTTAGAGTCTGAGGCGGCCTTATATCTCAGAGCGGCAGATCTAATAGTTCCATGATCCTTGCGAGGGAGGGTGGACTTGCATCACTACCCTCTGCTGGACAAGGATCTACAAAACTGCCTGATATACCTCAAATACTATTTGGGCTTACGTTTTGAGAAGAAGAAAACTGTTTGCGTAGCCTTATTGGGCCGATAACCTCGATGTTAGGCCCCTTAAAACAACAATTATCATCATCATCAACCTTTTGTGTGTGTCTCTGAAACAATTTCTTAGGCGGGCCAGAGAAGAAGCATTGGCGGGCCGTATTTTGTACGCCCTGTCATAGACATTTCTTCTGTATGTTGGCTCAGAAACAGTAAACTAAATACAGTATAAGAACACTATTAACGTTCTTTGTTCTCTCTTCCAGGTGAGTATTGGTGACTGAAGATAACATAAGCCTCCTGGCCGTAAGTTACTGATGCATGTTCATTTCTAGTGATATTTCAAATATTTTGTTATGTTATACTCCAGGAAATGTCAATACTGTGAAATGAAGTTCATTAATATTTTAACGTACATGTTTCAGTGTAACAATGATATCTTCAGCGTTATTAGTTTAAGTTAACATTAAGAATATAAAGATGTAATGGATATCCTTACACATTTGAATTAAAATAAAATAAAAATATATTTCTTCTTCTTTCGGCTTTTCCCAATTAATTGGGGTCGCCGGAGCCAACCAGGCTCATTTTGGTTTTGGCCGGGGAATTAAGACCGGATGCCCTTCCTGTCACCACGTGATTCTTCAGGTGAAAATTCCACCCCGCTGTCACCGGGATTCGAACCCCGGCCGTCCAGGTGAAAGACGAGCAGCTAAGCCACTGCGCCATCACGCTCCCCAAAAGAAAAAAATACATAAAAAATAAATTTTAACACTAGAAAAATGTTGTTAATACTGTAAAATGGCGTTGCGATTTAAATTCTGGTGAAATGTAAAAAACAATGACTATGAAAATTTATAATTCTATCTCATGAAACTGCCCAAGTCACGCTCCTTTTTAGTTAGCTTGTTGTAGCTGTTCGGATAGCCTCCTTTTTATTAACAACATTTTTCTAGTGCTTAAAATTTAATTTTATGTAAAATTTTTCATTTATTTTATTTGAAATTTGTAAAGATATCCATTTGATTTTTATGTTATGAATGTTAAACTAATAACGCTGAAGAAGATATTTTTTATATATAAACATGTACGTTTAAAATATTATTAAGCATCATTCCACAGTACTGACAGGGCGTATTACATAATAAGTTACATATATTTTATACTCCAGCAATTGTTCTACGTTTTTGCCGTATGTGTTGTGGGGTTTCGCCTAGGTGCACCAAGTCGGACTCATCAGCGGACTCTTGGTGACCATGCCCGGACCACCGCTGCGATACCGCATCGTTCTAAAACCTTAAAGAATTGTTGGAGTATAATCAGTTGTCGTTGTTGCTTTCTTTATGGACTGCGACATCGTGGTGTGTATTTGGGTGTGTGAAGAATTTGTGTGATAATTTGTGTTACTGTGATGGCTGTACTAGTGTGTGTATTTGTAAACTGAGATAGAAAGGAGGCGGCTGTGGCCTAAGTTTGGAACCATCCCAGCATTTGCCTGGAGTAGAAGTGCGTAAACCTCGGAAAACCACTTTATGGATGGCTGAGGTGGGAATCAAACCCTACTCTTCTCAGTTTTTCCTCACAAGGCTGAGTGTACCCAGTTCCAATTCTGACGCCAGAATTAAAATTTCTGTTCCATGTTCATGCACGTGAGGAAACGTCATATCCGGTGATATTGGAATGCTAGAAGCCATTTTTCAGTGTTAACTTAGTAAATGAAATTTAAGGGACACTGGGACTGAAATTTTCAAATTCTATATAAACTGAGGTACAGCTTTGAAATTTTATATGGTTATGAATAGTCATATTATAAACCACTTTGGGAAATGTGAGCATTGTAAGTTGATTAGTTCTCTAGATATTAATTATTTTGTACATTTATTGTGCTAATTATTCAAGTTTTATAAAGGTCAGCCGCGTTAAAAAAAACAAGATAGTGTAACTTTTAGGTAATATTCTATTGCACTATAACAATTGGAAGAAACCTACGGATCCGATTTTGAATTGCATTAATGAGTGTCAAGAAATTAATTTTTTTCCATCTCCAAGTTTTTTTCTACAAAAAAATCGTATTTTTTCCAGTTTGAATTTTTTTTGCAGCCAAACCAAAAGTGCAATCTAAAAAACGATCCGCAGGTTTATAGTCATTGCAATGAAGATAATAAATTCCCATTTTGAAAGCAATATCATAAGATTTATGACGCGAGTAACATTTTGAATGCCTGAAAAAGTGAATCCGAGAAAACAGCAATTTTCTAAAATGATGCAGAATTTACAAGGTTTCAGCTTACCAATGACATTAGGACTGTCCTACAGCATAGGTGACACCCTCCTTCTTCTGTTTTGCAGCCTCCTCCTTCATTTCTGTCAGTTTCACCTTCCGTCGACATGCTTTCGCTTCTCCAATTATGACCGCGGACTTACATACTTCCTGCGACTGTCACATCTTTCAAGTGTTTGTGCTGTGACATGAGATACTGAAGTTAGTCTTATTCCTGATTTCAACTCTGTTGTTGCACTACACCCCATGTTGAATTCTGTTACAGAATTCCAAACAGCAATTTCAAGTATCTTCCGTGAAATAAAAATCTCTTTTCGGCACTTCCTCCAGATAACAGAATGCAGAGACTCATTCTGATTTTCAGTAGCACCACGGATGCATCTGGATAGTAGCTCATCTGATGCCAGCCTTTGATAAACAGCATAATCTTGACAACTAAGGGTTCTTATAGTTCTACAGCCATTTTGTCATGACTCTGTGGTGTTTTACCAGCTGCGATACTTCGATTGTAGAAACACCAAGACTCAGAACCTTCAGGACACTTACTGTGCTGGGGCGTTTAAAGGACACACCGTGCATTTTAAAGCTACGCCAGGGCTTTAAAAATGGTGGAATTCGGATAAAACACTGCTATATGATCCGCAGGGGATAGGGGTGTATTAATATGGAAAAAACCGAAAATCGACATTTTCCACAAATTTCACTAAAATTTCAGTCCCAGTGTCCCTTAAATGATTTTTAGTCGGTCAACAGGATTGTACCCAAATTGCAATGGCTGTTATTCCCTACATTACTTGAAATATTAATACATTCACTTGTATGATTAGTTTCGATCGTCAAGCGACCTTCATCAGATCCTTCATACTCAGGCTATTAATCTCTTCTTCTTCTTCTTCTTCTTCTTCTTCTTCTTCTTCTTCTTCTTCTCCTCAACCGTTAGGTTGGTGGGTAACATGCATGTCTTCCAAAACGTCTTCTTTCTCTGGCCTGGAGTTTCAAATGGCAATAAGTGTGCTTGCCTTTAATGTTGTCTATGAATTGAGTCCTTGGTCTTCCTCGACTCCTCTTTCCTTCTGGCTTCGCTTCGAAGAGTGTTGTGCACCAGTCAGAATGACGAATCAAATGGCCAACAAAACTATTCCTTCTTCTGTTTAAGGATTCAACCAAGGTACTTTCTCCTTTGCTCTTTTGAGAACATTCTCATTCGTGACTTTATCAGTCCAAGGTATCTTTAGTAGTCGTCGCCAGCACCACATCTCGAATGCCCTAAGTTTTGATACATCTGCTTGTCTCAGAGTCCATGTTTCGGAGCCATAACTTGCAATACTCCATACAAAACTTTTCACGAAGTGTTTTCGCACCTCTAATTTAACAGTCTTGGATGTTAGCAAATACTTCTTTTTTGAGAAGGCTTCTTTTGCCTGTGCGATTCGAGCATTTACTTCTCTCGTACACTTTCCATTTGATGTGATCAAGCTCCCCAGATATTTGAAATCCTTTACTTGGGCTAGTTTTTCACCATCCATTAGCACATTGACTATTTGGTCGCCATCCCTAATGCATGCCATTACTTTGGATTTCCTTTTATTTATCCTCATACCACACTTCTCTTGCAATAATTCATTTATGTGAATCAGAGCATTTTCCATAATACTCTAATTTTCAGTTATCAGGGCTATATCATCTGCAAATCGTATGGTACTGTACAGCTTGCCATTAACTTTTATGCCATGACTGTTGGTAGCTAAGAATTCTTGAATGGCTTCTTCAATGCAGATATTAAGTAACAGTGGTGATAGTCCACATCCTTGTCTTACTCCCTTCCCAATTCTTGCTTCCATTCTTTCCTTGCCAAGTAATGCTGTCTGGTTCTTGTAAAGTTGATAGAGTATTCTTCTGTCCCTATAGTCTATCTTCAGTTTTCTTAGGGTTTCAAACAGCACCTTCCAATGTACATTATCAAAAGCTTTCTCTAAATCTACAATTATGATTTATGTCGAAAGAAACATGTTGTGATGGTCCTTTGAGCTGTGATTATTCGACATAATTATGTTAAATGGTCCGGCTAAGCTCAAATAATGTATAGCGTTTCGCCCCAGTGTACTATTGGGCTCGTCAGTTGGTACGATACACTTCACCAAGACGCTGAAGTGCTCACTGAGCAGGCCAATGCAATACATCTTGATACATATTTGTAGTATCGACGTCACGAGCAATGCCAAAGCACTACACGAAGTATAGTCTTCCTTCCAAAGCAATTGTTGTACAATTATGTTGGCTAAGATATGTACAATATGTACACTATTTTAGTTATACACACTACGTTTATCGTCAACTAGCGTGACTTGTGGGGTTTATTATGTGATGTTTTGTTATGATAATGTTAGCGACTATTGACCTTCCAGCTTACTTGTTTAGTGTAATAATCTATGATCAGGTTGGTGTTCCTGCTTGGATATGGATTAAAGTACTTAGCTGGTTATTTGGGCGATGTGGTGTTCAGCTTCCGTCGAAATTCACGGTACGATATGACCATAAGGCGGGGAATAATTATTGTTTTATCACCTGCAAGAAATACGAAGTATTACGTCAATTATTTATACATTTATTTAACACGGTTGATTGGCTCCTTAGTTTAGGGGCTGCGACAACGCGGTGGGTGTAGAATCTGTCTCATAACCGGTGTTAATTGTGATGGCTGTATTAGTGTGTGTTATCTGTTTTTAATTCAAGTAAGGACTGCAGACATTGCATTTTTCAAGTACCTAGGTAGTTCCTACTTTTGCCACCAAATGCCACCGTCAACGACTACTAGTTCAGAACTTAGTTACTGGACGCCACCGCAGTCGGCCCCTGGCGATGAACGTTGGAACCTAAGAGCGTTGTTCAAATTTAACCTATAATTTATCTTCACACAGGTGTAATTAGTGGAAGGTTCTTTAACTTGCCATAAATCTATGACATGGGACCGCCAGCTTTACTTCCCCTCCGAAGGAAGGCATACTGATGGTTTTTAATGCTTTTAAAAATCCGATGACTTTGGCCGGGTTTGAACCCGCGATCTTGGGCATAGAAGTTATTTAACACAATTTAATATTTCTTGCACGTATCCCCTGGAAAATCACGTGGCGTCAGGAAGGGCATCCGGCCTTAAATCCCCGGCCAAAACCATAAAAATGAGCGTGGTTGGCTCCGGCGACCCCAATTAATTGGGAAAAGCCGAAGAAAGAAAAGTAGGGAGATATTCCCCACTCATGTTCACGGACTGAAAACCAATTCTGTTATTTGACATCCAATGATTGGAATTCCACGTAAAATGGAGCTCCATTGGCTTATGACCAACATTTTGATAGCCACCTAAAACTAGGAGCATCCTACTTGACACTCTACTTAAACCATTATGCCGCGTAGTGGCTTGCGTTCTTGGCTGTGTCGCGGCGGTTCCGGTTTGATCCCTGACTCTGACATGAAGTTTAATTATGGTCCGAGAATTTTGAACGGGATACACTTTAGCCTCGTGAGGTAAATCTGAGATGGTATTGGTTTGAATCCTACATCAACTGTCCATGTAGTTGCCCGTGCTTTCCCACTCCTATTCAATGGTTCCTAATCCTAGCCTCGATTACAAATCCTCAGTCTACTACAGCCATCTCTATTGCACACGCCAGTGACTATCTTATTTTACGATTAGGGCGTGGTAGTATTGTGATTTTCTTCCTTGTGAGGCGTTCACTCGCCTTGACTGTGGCGACATTCACATATATGTAGACTCAATTAGAGTCGTGGTGAGAATGGGCAGATGGTACAAAGCATCTGCATTGATGTGTCTAAGATGGGGAGTTTGGACCGTTACTGAGAAGCACCAGCGTCATAGCTGAGGTTTTGTGTATTGTTTACCGTTATTAAGCTTTACTGGTTGACTTTTTACACCGCTGAAACTTGCACGCTGTTCTGACGGACACCACCGTATTTTACAAGCCAAGCAGGATAGCTAAGTGCGTGAAGGTGCTGTTTAAGGTAACCTTTATCCATGATCTCGGGAGGTATTTACGCTTAATGTAAGCTGTGCATAGTATTAATAATACTATTATGTGTGTGATCCTGTGGCCTCCGGAGAGGCCGAGTGCAGGTCTTTCTAGTTGACGCCCGTGGGCGACCTGCGCGTTGTAATGAGGATTGAGTGAGGATAAAGACGTCACATACACTCAGTCGCTGAACCACGGGAATTAACCCTAGGAGATTAAAATCCCTGATGGCTCGGCCGGGAATCGAACCCGGGGCATTTCGGGCCAAAGCCTAGCGCGCTAACCATTTAGCTACGGAACTGGACATAATAATAATAATCCACAGAGCCAGCTCCTGCAAGAAAACAACATCACTGTGGTACCAGCAAGTTAAACAAGATCTGCAAAGCTTTAACATCTCTGAATCCGTTATACAAGACAGACAAGCTTTCCGGAAAATGTTAAAAGAAGACCCACAGATTAAACTAAAGAAAGGACAGGGACCAAAGAGGACAGAAGCAGCTAAACAACTACAAAGTCAGAAAATGAAGGAGATGTGATCCAGGAAGAAGACTCTTAAGAACGTGAAACCAATCCCCACTCATCAAGCTGAAAACCATTTCGGTTAACCTACGTCGTCCATAGTTGGCTCATTCGAAGAAAGAAGAAAGAATAATAATAATTTATACATACTAAAAGTATGTTTTATCATGCCTCCTCATTAAAATCTAAGAATAACTGGATAATAGAAATTGAAATTGACCTTTAAGAAATCAACGTAACAGACGAAATGTTATGGAACAGGCCTAGATTTTGCTGCAAACCCCCGAATGAGAGCCACCACTGCATGGGCAGCAGAAAGGAATAAATATCATAGTGAAATAATAAAGAGATTTTGCGAAGAGAAGAAAGCTAATTCAAATTCATCTGTGAAATAGGTTCAATCACACTCCTTAGTTGGGCGTTGGTATTCTGCCCGAAGGCAGGTCCGAATTTTCGAAGAGGCTGTCCTCAGCCGGAGTTTACGTGCGGTAGGATGGCCAGGGCCTTTCCGCTCCTCCTTATGTTTGCCAACAGCGTGCAGTACCGACATGCCATCTAAGTTCTGACCACGCCCAGTGCTGCTTAAATGCTGAGGTCTCATGGGATTCGGTGTTTCAACATGGCCAGGCCGTTGGCATAATAATAATTAGGGCTCGGATTCGAGCATACTTGCATATTTTTTCCCCTGAATAGCACACATTGAAAGACGCCTTTTGGTGGTATTTTCACCTCACTGGGACCAACAGAATTGAATTTATCGAGCATATAAATGCATAAAACTGCTGTTTTCAGAATAGAAGCATACAGTGTAAATGCATATTCTTGTGGTTTTCGTCTAAATAGTTTGTTTTCCTTCGAATTCCCCCATGCCGAATTCGGGCCCTGACCATCCTTAAGGTTCGAAAACAGAAATAATTATTGAAAAACCTATCTGGTGCGAATAATAAAACCGCAGGTTTTTAACCTTCAATGAGGTCGTTCTCATCATTGAAACTTTTATTGACTGATTTAAGAAAATCATTCAAAACTGAAAACATAAAATTCTAGTTGTACAGACTAATGCAGATCTACTTCATTGACTCGCCTAATTTTGAACATTTTGTAAATGAACTTTTAAACTGTAACTTTTATAAGAAAACATCTCTTATATATACTTGAAACTCAATGCGAGTATATCGCAGTGTATCATGCATACATTTAGAGAGTAAAGCCCGTATATAAAGATATGTTATTGGTTTTTTTCGTTTCACTTTTCTTCCTATAGTTTTTAACGGTGTTTTTCGAGCATATTCTGCATACTTAACCGCATATAATGTTTTTTTTCGAGCATATCTATCGAGCATATAATGTTTTTTTCGAGCATATCTATCGAGCATAAAATACATGGTTTTCGAGCATATCTGGAGATTTTCTCGAGCATATCGATCCGAGCCCTAATAATAATATATATCCTTATCCTCCAAGCTCGGCTTCACCCATGGAGCAATCATTCCTCTCCCGTCGCATAGGCAGTGTCTGGGAGTTGAACACACATTGTCAGCAGATACAACTGGGGAAGGTGACGGGCCGTTCGCCCAGGCGACCGCAAACTTGTGTCTAATTAAGGAAGGTTCTGGGAAGGGATATTGGAAGGAAGTCGACCGTGGACCTGTTGAAAGGAACCTTACCGGCATTTGCCTGGTGGTGAAATTGGGAAACCACGGAAAACATTTTCAGGACGGCTGAGGTGCGATTCGAACCCACGCTCTGCCGATGCCCGTGAGACACGACCTAGCGCGTTGGCGCTCTCGGCCACCGTGGCTGGTATAATAATAATAAAAATAATAATAATCATCATCATCATCTGCCAGTCAAGTATTAGGCCAGGTGACCTGTTACGGTCTCATTCCATCTTTTAGCTGGACGTCCAATAGATGAACGCCCTTTGGTTGTTATCGTACAATCTGCTTTGGGACTCGTTCCCTAGGCATTCTGTTGACGTGGTCTCTCCAGTTCTTCCTATAGGTTCCTATGTAGTTTAATACAGGTTTTGTCTTTGGTCCTTTCATCACGTCCTCATTCCTTTTGTGGCCCCAACGTGTGTATACCTCCTGTGTGTCTCATAAACTTCATCTCAGCAGCAGTGATCCTAGTTTCATCTCGTTTTCGGATTGTCAATGCTTCACTTCCATATGTGAGGACAGGTCTAGCTAGTGTTTTGTAGACTCGTAGTCTTGTGTCCCTCTGGACTAAGGATGGTTTCATTACTGAGTTCACTGAGCCTGTGGTTGTATTATACTTTATGATGTTATTAGAAATATCTGCATCATTGTCGAATGATAAATGTCATGGATGTTCGCCGTGCGGGGCGCGGTAGTGCCTGCTACCGAAATGAAACGTATCCTTTGCCACCATATTGAATATTATTATTATTATTAATAATAATAATAATAATAATAATAATAATAATAATAACAAACAGGATTACAAATTTCCTTTCAAAAGACAGAAGTAATGTCGAACATCAAGGATGATACAGCACAACTTAACACCAAATATGGAACGATAAACCGTGTTAATAAATTTAAATATCTTGGGGAATGGATCCAGCAAAATGGCCTTGACAAGGAAGCCATAGAAGCAAGAATCAAGTCGCTTTTCAAACCACCCGCAACATATATAACAAAAAGTGCTTTTCTATGAACACAAAAATTCGTCACTACAACACTGTCATCAAACCAGTACCGCTATATGCATCTGAATGCCTTATCCTATCCGAGAAATGTTTGCTCGCGAAGTTAGAGAGAAAAGAAAGAAAGATCCTACACATCATACTTGGCCCAGACTACAAAAATGGCATCTACATCAGAAAATCCAGGCAAGAAATTTACTCGAGGATAGAGAAGATCACAGACACAATGCGAAAACGCAGAGTTTGCTTCTACGGTCATATGCGACGGATGATCGATTCCCGATGGATGAAACGTATCTTCAGTATATTCGACTCAAAACCAAAAACGACAATGCCATGGTATGTTAACGTCCAGAAAGATATGAAAGAAATGGGGATACGAGCAGAAGATGCACAAGACCGAAATCTTTATAGAGCAGCCATCATGACGTTTGGGACTTTCCGGGACGAAAAACGGACAACTGGTGCGAAATGGACAGAGGAACGTCGTGCTAAACACAGTGAGCTCATGAAGGCAATTTGGATCAAGCAAAAAATGAGCAAATGCCAGAATGTAAAATGAGGCTTATCGTGGTCCCTAGTTGGCCGATTAGCGAAATTGAATGAATAATAATAATAATTGATACTATTTGATTAAAGGACATGAAATGTACAGATCTGGATGAAGTAAATCTCCAGCACTGGCGTGATTCCCAACAACTTAAAGGAATCGCTCACAGCGTTGAAATTAGACCCAGGCCTTTTCAAACTGATGCAGAAAACAGTCATACTTTCTACGTGTCGCGTAGTAAGGCTGTTCTTGGGCAATCAGGCCTGAAGCAGTGAGGGAAATATGAAGCTACTACTCAATGCAGTCGCCAAGAATTTGCTCCTTGTGATATGTACGGTATCTGGGATTGTAAATGTTTTCTTTCCAGCAAATGCTGAGAATGTGTAACCGCATGCGCAAATATAATAATAATAATAATAATAATAATAATAATAATAATAATAATAATAATAATTGATGCTATTTGATTAAAGGACATGAAATGTACAGACCTGTATGAAGTATAATAATCTTAGTTATTGATAAGAAATTGATAGTTACGGTAAACACTCATTTATATTGAAAATTACATTTAAGTTGACTCAGTGCTATTCGATAGTGTTAGTGTAGATTAGTGTAGTGTTGGGGAACCATTATTGTTGATTCGTTAGAGGCTTTGCAACACCGTGGTCATGTAGCCGCTTGTACATGGGTGTGTATAGAATTTTTCTGATAAACTATGTTACTGTGATGAATGTACTAGTGTGTGTATTTGTAATTATTATGGTAGGATTTGAGTAGGAAGCCCCCAGATCAGAATTACATTTCTTGGCAGAGCTGGATATCGAACCCGGACCTCCGGGGTGACAGGCAAGAATTCTAACCGCTAAACGAGTTATTTAGTAAGGGAATAATTTCTTCCATTGCACCCAATAACTTTCGATAACGGTGCGATGCTTTTTGGGGTTCCAACCAGCCTTCGGATAGACTACCTATAGGTTAAACAATTACTGCTAAGTACGTACTTACGTACACTAGAGTAGAAGTCACAGAACTTCAAGTTGGTTGGTTCCCTAGTTTGGGGGCTGCGACAACGCGGTCATGTAGCCCCGTGTACTTTGCGTGTATGTAGAATCTGTCTGATAACCTGTGTTAATTGTGATGTCTGTATTAGTGTGTGTTATCTGTGATCAGGTAAGGTCTGCAGACGATTAATTCTCAAGTAGTTCCTACTTTTGCTACCAATTGCTACCGCCCACGTCACCTAGCTGTGAACTTGGCTACTAGATGCCATCGCAACCAGCACCTGGTGGAGAACGTTGGAGCTAATAGTGCGTTATCAAATCAAACCTACAAATTTTAGCTTCACACAAGTGTAGTTAGTGGAATGTTCTTTTACATGCCATAAATCTACGACATGACATGGACACGCCGGCTTTACTTCCACTCCGAAGGGAGGCATACTGAGGGATTTTAACGCTCTTAAAAATCCGATGACTTCGGCCGGGTTTGACCCCGCGATCTTGGGCATAGAAGCACAGCATGCTACCAACTACGCCACCCAAGCCGCCGAACCTCAAGTTATTGAGTAGGATTCCGGCAAACATTTATACTTGACTGATGATCTAAATGTCCGTATTCTATAGCACAGCCTAAAGCAGGGGTGCCCAACCTTTTTAACTAAGGGCCCCATTGTAATTAGTTGGGGGGCCTTGCGGGCCAATAACACTCGGAGGGTTTGGAGGGTATGGAATTTAAAAACAAGATGTTCAGTAAAGAACATATAGCCTACTTTCTCCTAAATGCATGGGTATTGTTATAACTCTTTGTCCTTTTCAAGGAGTATGATTGAATGTTGGTTGTAGTAGCTTGTTGTGCTATAGGGATATTAAACATGAATATGAGGTGCCCTTTGCTAGTGCTACCTCTGTACCAAATTTCTTTCAATTCGGTTTCACCATGTTTGAATTGATAGGGGGAATCGATTTGCACACATACTTGGCCACCATCTGCAAACTATTGGGCTGATGTTCTTGCAGTTTGGTCTGAATATGTTTCCCACATAAAGATATGGTGTTGCAAAATTTGGTAGAAACTAGATTATTAGGTTGGTCGTAATTACATTTTAGCTTTTAACATTTGGGTGGCCGCGATTACGTTTCCGTCAAGATAGCGGTGATATAAAACATGACACTGAGGTGCCCTTTGCTAGTGCTACCTCAGTACCAAAGTTCGTTCCATTCGGTTTCACCGTGTTCGAATTATTAGAGGGAATCAATTTTCACACAAATATGGCCGCCATCCGCAAACTATTAGGCGAATGACCTATTAGATTGGTCAAAGGATGCTCCCTCCATAAAGGTATGTAGTTGCAAAATTTGTTAGAGATCGGATGATTAGGTTAATCGTAATTTGATTTAAGCTTTGAACATTCGTGTGGCCGCCATTACGTTTCAGTCAAGATGGCGGCGATATAAAACATGACACTGAGGTGCCCTTTGCTAGTGCTTCCTCTGTACCAAATTCCGTTCCATTCGGTTCCACCGTGTTCGAATTAATAGGGGGAATCAATTTTGACATAAAGATGGCCGCCACCCGCAAACTATTAGGCTAATAACCTATTAGATTGGTCAAAGGATGCTCCCTCCATAAAGGAATGTTGTTGCAAAGTTTGGTAGAGATCGGATGGTTATGTTAGTCGTAATTTAACTTAAGCTTTGAACATTTGTGTGGCCGCCATTACGTTTCTGTCAAGATGGCGGCGATATAAAACATGACACAGAGGTGCCCTTTGCTAGTGCTACCTCTGTACCAAATTTCTTTCATTCGGTTCCACCGTGTTTGAATTAATAGGGGGAATCAATTTTGACATAAAGATGGCCGCCATCCGTAAACTATTAGGCTAATAACCTATTAGATTGGTCAAAGGATGCTCCCTCCATAAAGGAATGTTGTTGCAAAGTTTGGTAGAGATCGGATGGTTATGTTAGTCGTAATTTAACTTAAGCTTTGAACATTTGTGTGGCCGCCATTACGTTTCTGTCAATATGGCGGCGATATAAAATATGACACTGAGATGCCCTTTGCTAGTGCTACCTCTGTACCAAGTTTCGTTCCATTCGGTTTCACCGTGTTTGAATTAATAGGGGGAATTGATTCTCACACAAAGATGGCCACCATCCGCAAAGTATTAGGCTAATGACCTATTCATTTGGTCAAAGGATGCTTCCTCTATAAAGGTATGTTGTTGCAAAATTTGGTAGAGATCGGATGATTAGGGTAATCGTAATTTGATTTAAGCTTTGAACATTTGTGTGGCCGCCATTACTTTTCCTTCAAGATGGCGGCGATATAAAACACGACACTGAGGTGCCTTTTGTTAGTACTACATCTGTACCAAATTTCGTTCCATTCGGTCGCACCGTGTTCGAATTAATAGGGGGAATCGATTTTCACACAAAGATGGCCGCCATCCGCAAACTATTACGCTGATGACCTATTAGTTTGTTCAAAGGATGCTCCCCCCATAAAGGTATGTTGTTGCAAAATTTGGTAGAGATCGGATGATTAGGTTAGTCGTAATTTGATTTAAGCTTTGAACATTTGTGTGGCCGCCATTACGTTTCCGTCATGATGGCGGCGATATAAAACATGACACTGAGGTACCTTTTGTTAGTACTACCTCTGTACCAAATTTCGTTCCATTCGGTTGCACCGTGTTCGAATTAATAGGGGGAATCGATTTTCACACAAAGATGGCCGCCATCCGCAAACTATTAAGCTGATGGCCTATTGGTTTGGTCAAAGGATGCTCCCCCAATAAAGGTATGTTGTTGCTAAATTTGGTAGAGATCGGATGATTAGGTTAGTCGTAATTTGATTTAAGCTTTGAACATTTGTGTGGCCGCCATTACTTTTCCGTCAAGATGGCGGCGATATAAAACATGACACTGAGGTGTCCTTTGCTAGTGCTACCTTTGTACCAAATTTCGTTCAATTCGCATTCACCGTGTTCGAATTGATAGGGGGGGACAGACATTCAGAGTACACACACTCACACACACACAGACACACACACACACACACAGACTCACACACACACATACACACACACACACACACACACACAGACTCACACACACACATACACACACACAGACAGACACACTTTTTTCGCCCTGTGTTGATCTCATAAGTCTACTTTCATTTTTTGCAAAAATCGAAAGTAGGCTAAAAAATATATATAAGTGCAATATGGTGAGTTTTGTAGCAGTCTGAGCTTAGTTTTCTTTGTAATGTTGCCGTTTTACATATTAATAGTGGATACAAAAATAAGACACTAAAAATAAATTTAAATATTTTTAATAAATCCCTTGAAAATAGATGTACGATGATATTCAATAAACTCATACAGCATGAATGACAAAGAGTGAGTATTTATGTTCATTTGACACAATTATTAATAAAATTATGAAATAAAGTTCATAAAAATTTAGTTTAGTGCGATGAATGGAACTGCTTTGTAGCGGTACTTAAAATTTCTCCGCACTTAGGCTTGAATTTAGTTGTACCAATCATTAACAAGGATGTTAACTTAAGTGTTTATCAGTGAGAGAAGCTCAAAATTTTGATTTAATGTAGTTCATTTTGGAAAATGCTTGTTCACAAACGAATGTTGAGCCAAACACTGAAAACATGGTACGAGCAAAGGTTTTCAAGTTTTTGAAATCTTCATTTTTCAAGGAGCTGTAGAACGGCAACAGGTCACCATTTTTGTAACACTCCTGAAAATGTTCTTTGTGTATTTCAATTGTTGTTAAATCAATGATTTCAAGTTGAAGGTTTGTTGGCACAGAATCAACTTCACATTTGAAAGGATTGTGAAATAGGTTGATTTTGTCACATTCTTGGTCAAAATCTTCAAATCTGTCAAATCTGCTGGCTCAATTGCTTGACGACATCAGCAGCAAAGTCAGAAGGGAAGGGCGCACCAGCTTCAGATAAAAAATCTTTACATGTCTCAAAGTGACCCAAATCGTTCGTGGTAAGCTGCTTCCCAAACAGTGCAAGTTTTTTCCTAAAAACCTTAACATGATGGTAGGCATCAAAAACAAGTGAATTAACTCCCTGTAGTTTCAAGTTTAAAAAGTTTATGTGCATTCTAATGTCAACTAAAAATGCTAACTTCCACAGCCACAACGGATCAGAAAGCTCAGGCACTTGACGGCCTTGTTCAAACATAAAAATGTCGACTGCTGCACGAAGTTCAAAAAACCTGTGTAACACTTTACCTCTACTGAGCCATCGGACCTCACAATGATGGGGAAGGTCCGGATAAACACTGTCCTTTTCGGCCAAAAATAACTTAAACTGGCGGTGTTTTAGGGAGTGTGAGCGTATGTAATTACTGTTTTAACAACAACAGTCATAACTTCAGATATTTTCAAACTGTTGCCTGAGCCTGCTGATGTATGATACAATTCAGTATGATTGTTTTTTCTCCACCGGTGTCTTTCACTGCTTTGCATGGTAATTTGAAATTCACTATTCACTCCTCTAATAAACAATTGAACCTGAGCTGAATCAGAGGTATCAGTGGGCTCATCCAAAGCAATAGAAAACACTCAAATTTTTCACAAGCTAACATTAATTGACGGTTGACGTCTTTGCCAAGATCTTCGGTTCGACGAGTCATAGTGTTACGAGATAGACTAATAATAGAATTAACCAACGGAAGTTTGTCAGCGCAAAGCTCCTCAACAGCTTTTGAAATGCAATTTTTTACTATTTCCCCATCAGTGAAAGGTTTGCCTGCCTTAGCTAAAATATGAGCAATTTTGTAGCTTGCGCGTACTACAGACTCATTTTCATCAGTACGTTTAGTAAATATCTTTCTTTGTAAGGTCAGGGATGCCTTCATAGCGGCTAATGTTTCTATTCTAAGTTAACCTGAGAGCTGAGCATGTTTGCTTTGACCATGTTTGGTTTCAAAGTGTCTTCGGACATTGTACTCTTTTAGGACCGCTATGGTTTCATTACAAATGAGACACAATGTTTTGTTGCTGTTTTCTACCACAAAGTACTTTTCACCCCACTTTTCTTGAAAAACTCGACACTCACTGTCAATCTTCCTCTTTTTTTTTTGGAGCAAGACATTATGTTTTAAAAACAAAGAAAACGATTTTAAAAACTGTTTAGTTTTGATTGTCAGTAAAGATGTTTATGAACTATTTTGTAGTAATAGAGAATACAATGAAACATATAAACAGATACAATGAGTTAATAAAACAATTCCACTCTGTCTATCTCTGGTCTTCTATGTTCTTTGACGTGCGCATTCTTTCGTCATTGGAAGTGCTGCCACTTCAAGTCGTAACGTTTCCAAATACTTCTTTGGAAAATGTACTCGCCGGCCAGATCTTGTTGTTTGTGACTGTGCCTGCGATGAGTTGTTTCCATTCTCATTAACTAGTAAATAGGCCGGCTTAAGCCGATCAATGCTTATTCTTGTTGGCTTTCCTTTAATTTTGAGGACATAACTTTTTTCTTGTCGTTTAAGTACATGATAAGGACCATCATAAGGCGCTTACAATGGGGCTCTAATGCCGTCGTGACGTAAAACCAATAACATTATTATTATTTATTTAGTTGTTTCAAAGTTTTGGCGACACGGCGCGGGCCCGCGACTCGCGGGCCGTCGTTTGGGCAGTCCTGGCCTAAAGGAAACACTAAGTTCATCGTAAGAATTTAGATCAATATTGCCGAAGTTTGAAGTGATTGAAGTTGGTTTTAATAATAATAATAATAATAATAATAATAATAATAATGATGAAATGAAAATCCACTGCCTGCTTCCAGTCTCCGACCGGGTCAGGAATGGAATGAATGAAGGCCCCATCTAGCGGCGAGGATATGCACTGTGCCGGCTGCCGAGGCCTGACGCACTCCTCTGGGGCAATGATTAAATGAATGACAGATGAAATGAAATGATAGTGGAGAGTCTTGCTGGAATGAAATTTTGGCAGGGAAAACCGGAGTACCCGGAGAAAAACCTCTCTGCCTCCGTTTTGTCCGGCACAGATCTCACATGGAGTGACCGGGATTTGAACCACGGACCCAGCGGTGAGAGGCTGGCGTGCTGCCGCCTAAGCCATGGAGGCTACAATAATAATAATAATAGAAAAATCATATAAGTAGGTTAGTGTGCTGTCTGTCTGGGATGTTTCTCGATTCCACATTCCACCTGGTGTTAGCCGGTTATTTTCTTTACCGGCATTGCGTGACTATCTACGAGGTAAGTGTATTCGTCTTACTTACAAATGTGCGTGTTTGGATTCGTTTAGTCCCGTGCGGTAATATTAATAATCAGTAACGGTTAGCGATACGTTAAAATGTTGCTCCGGGATTTATCGTTCTGTATTTCCGCTGCGCTTTAGACATTCATCTATAGCCTTTCTAGCTTTTTAACAAACTCTTATCACTATAATGTACCATAATACCTTTTAATACAACGTAAACATACGTTTCACAATGAATCCCAACCTCTAAATTTCTCAATTGAACAACATCAGTTCCGTATCTTTTACTTCTCCACTACGGGCTGTCTTTTTTGAAGAATTTGTTCATTCATTATTAACGTAAAGAAATTGTAAGAGTTCTGATTTTGAATTTTTATAGTATTTTTTAGCATTGAGATAATTAACATTTTTAGAAATATTTTTGGAGTTTTGCTTTCTATAAAATGATATGTAATCTTGCAACTTCATTCGTATCGTATGTGCTGAGGAAGGTTATAATATAGCCGAAACAGGTACAGTGTACCCACATATTGGATTTTATTGACTTAAGGTATCTTTTGTTATCACAATTAAACTCTGTCAATAAGGATTTGGGCAGACGAGGTCCTTTTCATGTCATTTCGTGCATACGAGTACACTATAGATCATAGTCCTTCGATTTCAGGGTAACCGCGAAGCAATTTTTATTGATCCCCATACCCAACATGTTTAAATTAAAAAGTTAAGATATTGATATTTGGCCTTGATGGTAATGCTGGTACTGCAAGATCATCCATATATTGTATACACATCAAAACTGTTCTTTCATAACGACGAACATAACCCAATATAAACACATACCAATTTTGAAGCTCCTAGTTTAACACACAATTTTTCTCCATGTCGTTTGTAATTTATTTTCATGAAATGAATAAATTCTTCATGATAGTCCTGAGAATACAGTCTCCCAACATCCCGCGTAAGCTCCGATCCATGGTGAACAAGAGCGGCTTCGGTGGCGTAGTTGGTAACATGATGAGCTTCTATGCCCAAGATCGCGGGTTCAAACCCGGATGAAGTCGTCGGATATTTTAAGAGCGTTAAATATCCCTCAGTATGCCTTCCTTTGGTAGGGAAGTAAAGCCGGCGGGCCCATGTCATAGATTTACGGCATGTAAAAGAACCTTCCACTAACTACACTTCTGTGAAGCTGAAATTTGCAGGTTAGACTTAATTACGCTCTGTTAGTTCCAACGTTCGTCAACTAGTTGCGATGACATCTAGTAGCCAAGTTTGCAGCTAGGTGTCGTGGGCGGTAGCATTTGGTAGCAAAAGTAGGAACTGCTTGAAAATTGATCGTTTGTAGTCCTTACCTGAATCACAGATAACACACACTGATACAGCCATCACAATTAACATCGGTTATCAGACAGATTCTACACACACCCAAAGTACACGAGGCTACATGACCGCGTAATCGCAGCCCCTAAACTAAGGAACCAACCAACCAACATGGCGAACAAGGATTATGCACAACTTTTTTTTATGTGTATATTTCCGCAACTCAGGTGGGGTTGCGCTTGGCTATCGCTTCTTGCCTGTCAGATCAGCTTTTGTGCGGGAGGAAGTGAGTGGTCTGCGGCGATAACTGGTTTATACAACATCTCCTATCACAGGTTGTATCAGCCAAGCCGGACACTGCCATAGCTGTGGAGACACGACATATGGATGACCCTCGACTACCATTACCACTTAATGTGTATCTTTTGAATTGTAGTCCACTAGGCAATCTACTCTCCAATTTCGACGTGCCGCTTGCTTTGCCATTTAGCAGATACACTAGAACTCTTTAAGCTGGACTACTTTATGGTGTAGTGGCTAGCATTCTAGGGCTGTCGCACCTGAGGGTTAGAACGGGTTACACTCAGCTTCGTGAAGCAAAACTGACAAGAGGTGGGTTCGATTCCCACCTCAGCCATCTTGGATGTAGTTTTCCATGGTTTTCCAACTTCTACCCCAAGCAAATGCCGGGCTGGTACCTAACTTAACGCCACGGTCGTCTCCTTTCCAATCCTCTCCCGAATTACAAATACACACACTACTACAGATTTCACTTTAATACAGATTATCAGACAAATTCTAGACACACCCAAGTACACGGGGCTGAATGACCATGATGTCCAAGCCCCTCAAATGAAACAACAACAACAACAACAACATATAAGGTATTAGTTGACCTGTAACTGAAATTTTACTCATTTTATCTTAAGATACAACAAAAATATACCTTCAGTCAATAAAATTATTTTATGTTCGACGATGTCGATATGTACATATTATGTCAGAAAACTCTAACATTATGGGGGTCATTAAAGGACTACTTTTCATTATAACACAGTTTCTCCAACCAATCAAAGCTCAATACTTTCATACCTTAATATCCGCAACTCCAATTTCTACACATATTGCCTTGCATTCGTAAGATTTCGCCGACAATTTTAGTGAATACTGTTGTTGACATAAACACACCAGAACGTCATAGAGGAAGCAGTCCTATGACATTAGTTCCAAGGAAATTATAATCCAACTCTCTGTTCTGTAAATGGATTTCTTTTGCGAAACTTTTCCGTCAGATGTCATAACTGTTCTATTTGGGACTCAATTGATTTTCCTTCCGTTGACATTCTGTACGCATCGAATTTGAAGAATAATTAGTTGATAATACGATACATTTTAACTTCGCTCGTTTTATAAACATACTCGTGTCTTAATTATTGCCATTATAGGCTCGTTGCATAATGCACCATTTAATGTTCTAAAGTACAGCTGTCAACACCTGGGCTATCCCGACGCTGACATACACGTTTGGTCCAATACGTTTCACATTATGACCTTGCAAGTTCGTGAAATTATTGAGGAAAGACAATAATTTTCTAAGTCTTGTCGAGAGAAATAGTTCAACAAATAAAAATTAAATTTATTAAAGAGGTGAGATTCAATTATTTCTAAAATGTTTTCTTTCTAAATTATTTAAAAATAATAATTACAGGTCTGTTACAAATTTTGATTAATACAAATGCAGCTGGATGTGGGAATGCCATTGTTGTGGAACCTATGTAGGCCTATATGTACTGTGTTAATCTATCATTTGTCCATATGCTTCCAAGTGTTTTACGATGGAGGAGACACTGCCGAGTGATCTGCCCGAGGGCAGCTGACTTCCTAGTATTTAAGATGTAATAATAATAATAATAATAATAATAATAATGATAATAATAATAATAATAAATAAGATAATAATAATAATAAATAAGATAATAATAATTTAAAGGTTAAAAGCTATCAGGATTTTAAAGTGGAATCTGAACCCAGGAGGCGGAGGGGGTCTTTGCCAGAAGTATGAACGAAGGAACTGATCGATGGACTCAGTAACTACTGGGAGGATGTCAACGCCGGTCAACAAGGTCTAGACACAAATTAAATTGATTGTTAACATGCAATCCATATGGGCTCTATTCAAACCTAAAACATACTGTGTGGTAGGAATGGCATCAAAGCTGTCAAAACCTGGGCTATCCCGACGCTGACATACACGTTTGGTCCAATAAGTTGGTCAAAGACAGAGCTAGAATATATTGAAAGAATGACAAGATCAACAATGACCGAACATAGTTTCCTTCATCCAAAATCTGCAATTGAGCGAATGACACTCCCTCGATCCCAAAGAGGCAGTGGACTCGCATCTCCATGCGAAACAGCTTCGTTTACTGAGTAAATACAGTACTTGGCGGAAAAGCAAGTCAGATCGACACTGGACCGTGTTGTCTCAGCAGACAACAAATACACACCTTTACCATAATGCACCTCTCACGGCACACGTAATTCCTGAACCTAACCAGACAGAATTCTGGAAACAAAAACCCTTCATAGTAGATACCCTAATGATCTCAGCCAAGCATAATTATGTAGACAGTGAAGCGTCTAACTATAGTGACTCATGAGAACTTGTTTCCAGGAACTGAATGATTTACTTCTGCAATACAAGATCAGGTTGTGCTGATAAATAATTACATGAAGTACATTGTAAAGGATGACAATTTTAAGTATGATGCATGGATATTTTTCCATAGTGCCTGTGAGACAGTATAACACAATGGCCTTAACACCAGACTGTCAGGTCCTAGCCAACTCAGACTGCACCCGAAGGAACAATAATGTCTCCAAAATCATTCCCTGCAAACTTGCTCAGAAGCATCATTAATAGATTCAATAGCACCATACTATACACCAAGCACAGTTCTTGAATGTGATACCCACAAACTCTATTGGGACAGATCTATCATCACAGATAAACCATTCCAGTTAATAGGCCAGACATCGATCTTGTGGACAAGATCCTAAAACACACGTATTTGATCGACATTGTTGTGCCAAATACACACAACATGCAACATGTGTACAGTCAAAAAATCAGCAAAGACAGTGAGTTGGCCGATGAGATAAAGATGTGGCATCAAGAAAAAGCCACTGTTGTACCACTTGTCCTCTCAGCAACAGGTGTTGTACCGATATCTCTGAAGAGAAACATTTGAGCCTCCCATCATTACAGTGACTATGTTCAAAAATCGGTAATTCTTAACACTTGCTCTACCACGTAGATGAAGTAGAAGATCAACTTGCAGTCATATGCTGTTGGTGATCGTTTCCCTCCTTTGTTACAATAAGCGTGTATAGAAGATGATAATAGTTATTTAGTTAGTTATTGTTGTTTTAAGAGGCGGAACTACGAGGTCATCTGCCCCTAAGATGATAATACTAATGCGTATTTTACGTCCCTTTAACCACTGCGGCTTTATAGACCCCGAGGTGCCAGAATTTTTCTCCGAAGGGGATCTTCAACGTCCCAATAAATCTACTGACACGGCTCCATTGCATTTATGCACCTCCAAATGACAACCGACAGCGCCAGGAACATTAGACAAGAACGTTACCGCTGCGCTGCGCCACGATGCCAGTTTCTTTAAGACAAAGGTGGCACTGCAGAGTGATCTGTATTCGGGCGTGCACCGTTGTGGTGTAGACGGAAAGCGCGCCTGTTTGGCATGCATGGGATACGGGTTTGAGTCCCGACATTGTTCTTGTGTTAATGTCTTCCTCAACTGATAGATTAGTGCAGCAAATTCCTCTGGGTAGGCAGTGTCTGGCGGCATATAGACATGGCATAATACTAATTAGCCGTAGTTTATTACCAGACAGGCCGTGAAAGCATGAACATCCCATCGTTGATAGCTTACTGTTTTCTACTGTATGTTTTTCTTGTTAAAAACGATAGATTTATGGCATGCAAAAGAGCCTTCCACAGACTATACTTGTGTGGAGCTAAATTTCTAGGTCATATTTCGTTGGAACGCTCTATCAAAGTTCCAACGTTCACCACTAGGTATCATTGACATCTGGTAGCGAAAGTTGGAACTACTTGAAATGGAACGGGACGTGTAGCTCACCTTCTGGGTGTCCGCTGGAAGCAGCTACAGACTCTGGTGAGCCGAACATGTCCTCGGACACTCCCAGCACTAAAAGCCATACGATAAATAAATAAACTACTCCATTCATTCGTTCATTCATTTACTTTATTTGCAAATGGGGGTAATTCCCCGATGGCAAATTGTACACATACAGAAAATGACCAACAATAATATCAAACACTATTATAACAACACAAACATGTACACAGTCGCGTTTTGGAAACTATAGTGATTACATCGAGGTCTTCTCTAAAACACATCAATATGTTTAGGGAAAGGCTCTAAAGGCTCGGTCCCACAGAAAGCGGTCCTTCGCGGCGGGAAGCGATATCTGAGCTAGGCGGTCAGGTGGTCCAGTTGTATTTCCCGAAGTTGCATCAACCCTGGCACACCGAACGCGGTCTACCGTCACCCGGTAGTCTTTGTCGCGACGACGAGCCATTCGGTTGTACACATTTACAGATTGCCCGCCGTGCCGCCTTCGATTATGATGAGTGACCAAACTGAAGTATTTATTGAAACCGCGCGTAAATACACATATCTGTTCGACAGTTCACATGAACATTATAAACATGTTTTGGAGAAGGCTGAAGCATGGAATCGTGCAATTTCTCGAAACATTCTCGTGACTTACGAAAATACTTGAAAACCCTATCTTCATGTGACTCCAGTTCGATACATAAGCGGTGATATTCTCCTAATTGCTCTCTCTTCTTATTGATGTCATGCACCCAACATTGTCTTTTCTTCTTTGTGTTTTGCAAAGCAAATAGGAGAAGGAGTTGTCCGAGCTCATACTCAATAACAATAACAAACAATACTTAATATGAAACACACTACATATTCTCTAGAAGGAAGCGACCAGACTGGACCGCTCACACAAAGGTATCGCGTCCTATGTGACGTCCCCATATCGCAGACCGCTGGATCGCTTCCCGCCACGACAGATCGCTTTCTGTGTGGCCGAGCCTTAGACTGTTGCAGTTAATGAGTTCCAATGATCAATATCACGTTTAACAAAATAATAATTTGCACGCTGCGGTCGGCCCTTAACTTTGTGCGGATGATCTGCCCTGCTCAGGTAGGTAGGATTTCCCAGACGTTTGCTTAGTTCTCCCCATGCTAGCCGATTAGTGTAAGTGTTAAACATAACGTACAGTCTGCAATTCGTCCTTCTATCTCCCAGAGATTTCCATCCTAGTTTTTCTATCTTTCGAGTTACACTACTCCTAGGATTAAAATCGTTGAGCACAAAACACCTTTATTCTCGGGAGCCATCGTACATCTCTGCTGTAGAGAACGCGTGATTCGCAATGATGACTCATCTAATTACAGCACAAGAACTACTCCCGAAAGGCAGCTACCGTTGAAATTAGAACACGCATTTCACTGCTTGTCTTGGGTGTTCATCTTGTTGATTGTAATATGCTTCTTTCTTCCTTAACGTTGGGAGCCAAGATCCAAGCATTTCAAATTTAAAATATTAAAAGAATGTAGAGAAAATGAAACCATCTATATACATACAATGGAATTCATACTGTTTATCGCTTACAGAATGAGAGAAAGGTATCATATTACACGGACATGCACTGTAGGAAACGAAAGAACATAACTACTGTATTTCGAGGCTGGGAAGACGGATGGTAATCATATGATAGGACCTTAAGTTACCCTACTTTACACGATGTAATATTTTTAAAACGGAAACTGTACATCGGGGTAGATTATGCATATTTCACGTTGATATGGGGAGGAGAGGTGAAGGGGTTGTTGTTATTATTTTAATTGAGGGGGTTGATAAGCCCGGGTAGTTGTGTGTGTATGGAATCTGTCTGATAACCTGCGTTAATGTATCTTTTTTTTGTGTGGCCTCCCGAGAGGCCGAGTACAGGTATTTCTAGTCCACGCCCGTGGGTGACCTGCGCGCCGGGATGAGAGATGGAATGGGTGAAGATGAATGAAACTGGGCAAGGATGTGGAAGGAAGCGGCCGTGGCCTGTCAGAAGGTACAGTCCCAGAATTTGCCTGGTGCTGAAATTGGGAAACCACGGAAAACCATTTCAAGGATGGCCGACGGTGGGGTTCGAACCCACGCGTCTACCGAGGCAGCAGAGAGCTTGGCCCTTGCGCTTCAGTGAGCGTGGCCACCGCTGTCTGTAATGTAATGTCTGTACTAGTGTTTTTATTTGTATTAGAGGGCTAGGATTGGGAAGGGGTGGCCATAGCCTTACTTTGGTACCATCCCAGCATTTGTATTGAGTAGAAGTGGGAAAATCACGGAAAATCACCTCTTCTCAGTTTTGCTTCAAGAGTTTGAATGTACCCCGTTCCAACCCTCAGACCAGAATTTAATTTCTTGGCAGTGTCGGGAAATCGAATCCAGGAGATTAGAGATTGGGGTATCATTTCATACTCCGAGATCACAGAAGGGCTAATTTACCTGGATTATTATTATTATTATTATTATTATAACATATTAATGATATTGTCGTGTTGGAAGCCAGTTTTCATTGTTGCCTTAGTAATTGAAATTTAATGTTTTTCAGTCGGTCAACACGATTGTACCCAATTGTAATGGGTGGTTTCCTAATTCCTGAAAAAAATAATTACATGAGATAAATAAACTTGGATGTCCAGTTTCGATCCTCAAGCGAGCATCATCAGATCCTTTTACATAGGCTATTAAATCTATGTCTACAAATTTGGGTTATGATACAATATACAGGGTCTTTCAAATAAAGTAAGAACGCCAAGCGGCAGTTTTGGTATCCGCTGCTACGGTGGCCTTGACCGAGCCTGTGGCGTGCCGTGGCCCCCTGCTTCAAGCGTGTGTACAATCCTATATGAAATATTACGTTATAAAAGATGATGAAGTGTCGTCCTTCCTGGGTTATACATGCACTGTATCTGGTAACCACATTCCGGCTGACGCGAGTGAGATCTGCCACTGTAATGTTTCTGATCTTTTATTTTATGTCTTTCATTGAGCACTGTGCCAGTAGTGTCAAACTTATTTTCAATTACGTGAATCTGTGCTAGAGTAGGTGGCACTTCATCAGGAAATTGTTGAACAAATGCATCACGTACCCGCCTAGCCGACTCGTACTTAAAATAAGCTTTACATACAAAAATACGACGTTATAATGATAACTGTCTCACCATATTAGCATCTGAGGTTCAGACTGGTGACTGAAAACACTTGCACGCTTATTGCAAGGTCAGGTATATACTATGTGCCCGCTTTCACTACTCCATCAGGGGGCCGCGGGCCGTGGCGCGCAACAAGCTCGGCCAATGCTACTGCAGCGGCGAATAGCAAATCCGCTGCTCGCCGTTCTTATTTTATATGAAAGACCCTGTATACACTAACTAGCAACCTGACCCGGCTTCGCCCGGGAACAGTTATGAATGCATTACGTGATAAGCGTTTTTTTTTTCATGTCAATGAACAACGACCAATATCCGTTTTACGTGTCGGCATGATGGGTTAAAATCACTGACTGGACTGTTAATTATATTATCATGGAGATGCATGTGCAACAAATTCTTGTCAGACATAATTTCAGAATGGCGAGGTGCATGAAACTCAAATCCCCCTTCCGTCCAATCTTAACTTGACTGTGAATTTTGCTGAACGAAAAGTTCACAGGCGAAATGAAGAAAAGCCGAGTTGCACTTCCAGGGAAACCCCAAACACAACCACTCTTCTCTAAAGTGTTTAACTCAACACGACTCGACAGTTTGCTGCTGGCTGTATCTGGAGCAATAAGCTCGTCCGCTAGCTAAGCTGTAACTGGGGTGATAGACTCGCCCCTACCTAGCTCGTAAACTGTCGCCTCAGTAACTGAATGGAGATTGTTGGAAGAAATAAAAACGTAAAAACACTTATAGTAGGCGATGTATTGAAGATAGAGATATGCTCTCCAGGGCTTTTTTGTAGAACTTTTCATGCTGAACAATTCTTACACTCATAGTATATAGATATTTTTAACGGTTTGCCCAGCGCTAGCTTAAAGAGTGCACGGACGCCAGTTTTTTTCTGACCTTTTCACTGAAATTGTTAGTGCTTGACTTTCTTTGGTCATAAATATATTATTTTCTACAGCAACGTTCCTCGAGATATCCTTTACAGAATGGTGAAAACCGCATCAAAATCCATTCAGTGGTTCTCGAGATTACCCGTGACATCCAAGAATCGGGGACTTTGTTTTATACTAAGTAGAGATTTAGTTGCAGTAGTAATTAAACTAGCTCAACTAGTCAAGATATCACATGAATATCATAACCCATACTTGTAGACATAGACTTAATAGCCTCAGTGTAAATGATCTGATGATGATTACTTGACGATCGAAACTGGTCATCCAAGCGTATTTATTAATCTCATGTTTTTTTCGGGGTTAGGAGACCACCCGTTATAATTGGGTGCAATCGTGTTGGCAGACTAAACGACATTAAATTTCAATATTAATGATATATCAGTCTCTTTTAACCCTATTTTAAACCTATTTTCATTTATGAAACAAGTAGTTCCGTGACGAACTAAAGAGCCTACTTTTCTTTTAATTTTAGATTCATGTCAATCTATATAGACCTATCTAGAATAATGACGAAATCAAGTTGGTAATACTAACATTTCTAAGTACTTCAGTTTAAAATACACCTGAAATAGTGTACGGTAGCCTAATAGAGTAACTTACTACAGTATCAGTCCTGGTGACTCTGAATATATTATTAGTTCCATCTCTTAAGGTATAGAATGCACATACAAAATTTGGTTGAAGTCTAATGGATACTAAGGACGTTACATGCTGTTTGATATTGGATTTATCAGTGCGCGTAAAATCATGTTGGGAACAATGTCATGTATGTGATGTTCAGAATTAATCTGAAATATTACGATCTGTTATAGTGCCAATTTTGGATAAAATCCGTTTGTTAGTGTAGAAGTTACATGTAATTAAAAATTGAACCTATCAGAAAGCTTAGAATTAAGTGGCAGCAATGAGATATATTAGTTACTTCAAATTAATCTAGATTGCCAGGTACTATACGTGTGCAAAGTTTAGAGCTGATGGCTTGCATACTTTCTGATATATTGATATTAGGATTAAACAAATAGAGAGAGAGAGAGAGCATTTATTAACAGTTGGCAGCTCTGCTGCTTCTTACGAATACGCATAGTCAAAACAGTTATGGTACACAAAACACATTACAAATTTGGTTGAAATCCATTTGTTAGTATAGAAGTTATATGCTTAAAAAACTGGACCTATCAGCAGGCTTAGAATCACGTCGCCAACACTGATGTATATAAGTTACACCAAACTAAGGTAGAATGTCAGGTACTATACGTGTGAAAAGTTTAGAGCTGTTGGCTTGCATACTTTCTGATATATTGATATTAGGGTTAAAACATAGATTGAGCATTTATTGAAAGTTGGCAGCCCTGGTGGCTCTTTTGAATACGCACAGTCATATCTGTTGTAGTACACATAGCACATACGAAAATTGGTCGAAATCCAATAGATAGTATAGGAGTTATATGCATTTAGAAATTGAACCTATCGGCAGGCTTAGAATCATGTTGGCAACACTGGCATGTATGGACTTCTGAAAATTAATCTGGAATGTTATTATCTAGTCTATATTATACCCTTCCAGGGCCTTCTAGGATGTTGAATCTTATCTCGGGCGCGGCTCGTTCGGTGGCTAATTAACACTTTACATCCTAGGAATTCGGAATTTTGGATCATGGGAACTTAAAACTATAAATCATATGCCAGGGGAACAAGGAAACAAAATTTATTCTTAGAAGACTACAAAACAGAAGAAACAATCCCTTAATAAAACGTAGAACCACAACAAAATAAACTGTGTCATCACTGTCCTTCTCTGCCATAAAGTCCACAGAGATGGTACGACCAGGGTACCTTAAATCTAATTAGTTCGGGCAAGCCTCAGCTTCCCCCTGATCAACACTGCAGGATCATGGAACTCCAAAAAAAAAAATAAAAAAAATCCAAATAAAATAAAATCCCAAAAATCAAAGTGGCGCGCTCTCACCCCAGGTGAGTTCAAATGGAACAACAAAGGACTAAATTAATGCCACAAGAAATGAATCATTACGTTAATCAGATCATAACACTAATACACCAACGGAGCATCAAATCAACTGAATTTTACAAGCTGGAACCTCATTTTAACGCTCTTATATTGGAAAAGTGAATCGTACAGACGAGACCGTTCCGTTTGGCAAACAGACCTCCCTTCACGACCTCCGTTAGAGTCGTGTACGGTCAGCATGCAGTGCGGCCACACAAACACTACATTAAGCTACAACGTGCCTATCTCATTCACATACAACAGTTCCCGTGTGAAACATTTATCAAGACAATCATTAATACCGACTAGCGGCCACCCGGAGGGTACAAATCTGATACACTAGTAACGTGGGTCCACAAAATAAAATCAAAACACAACAAACCAGAATCCCAGAATTAACAATAAAATATGTAAACAAACCAGCCATTTTAACTTTGACCAATTAACCTCGGACAGACTCAAGGCCAAGCAAAGCACCCCGTGGCGAGGAGTGGCTACCAGCTTTCACCCCCTCCATAGCTGATGTATACTGACTGAAGCATGAGCTCACAATAGCCCAATTCAACAAGCCCCGCAGAATCATCACTTAGCACGCTGCCTACGGGCGTCAGATCGACCCCAGCATCACGGCCGTGATTTTACCTCGTGGGAATTACCCGTCCACGGAATTACCAAAAATACTTACGTGGTTCTGAACATCCACGACTTACCAATATGCATCAGTACATCCAGCCATACTCCAATTAAATTACCTCAAATCGCCGGGTTTGCCTGCCTTGTCCGTCACCAATCGAAGATTGCAACACAACCATTACCTGGTAGAACTTACCACAGTCGATCCACGAACCTGATTTACCACAAAATATTCAATATGCTCTGGTTTGCTTACGACCACTGTACAAACTCTCACCCCACCTGATCACTGAAAAATGTATCTACAGTGACAGTAGCTGATGGCCAGATTTCCCCTGAATGATAATCTCCCCAAACTACATTGAAAACCATGACCACACGATACATATTTACACGCACGTTGCAGCAACAAACACAACAACAAAACACAACTAACATTAAGAAATTGAATAGGTACACAGCCATTGCACTTATGCTGATCCGTACACCCCTAACTAAATTATGCAAGATAATTTGCTGTACTTATCACTATTCCTGGGTCCCAGACTGTCTCCATCATCGCGGCGTGCCCCAAGGTTTTGGGTTTACGCCCTCATTCCTCGCATGACGAATTCCATAGTTGAAGATCCTCCCATTGTTCCAATCTCGGCATCAGCTTCCTCTTGCTTCAGGTACCTCGTGGTAACGAAGAACACAGAAATACACAATTTTTTTAATGCGACAATCAAGAAAGTAACACGCACTCACTGTTCCGGACCGATAATCCTATCATTCTCCTAAATGCTACCATCTGAACTACTCGATTCATCCAGATCGTCCACCGTAGCTCCTATCGACACAACTTATATGTTTATCTAGCGCAATGGCTAGCCTATTTCTCAGCCACTAACAAAAACTCGCACTCGTATGCTATAGTATTTAGACATGATCTCAAAAAAAAACCGCCACGCTATCTCAATTTACCATCTGACGTGAAAATTAACAGAGTCCAAATCACGAACTCGACTGACGTGGAGCGTCCGTGACAGAATCACAAAATTGACTGACTTCACTCTCCCATTTGGAGCTATTTAAGTTTTTGAGGCATAACCTGCCGTAGGAGGGGGAAATATGAGATTTATTTCCAAAAATAATAGCTCTGTCCCAAATTGACTTATATCACTGCACTCATCGCAATCTCAATGTCTCATTGGTGATATCCTTTCCAAGAATCGATCGTGGACTCCTTATCAAATAACCTCCGTAATCATCCCTCATTGTCTGCCAATTTACGCGCCAAACACGGCTTGGTGACGCTTATCCCCTCATTGGCTGATGCTGAAACGCCCCCATATCAGGCATTTTATACTGAATTAAATCAGCCTTACATCCAAATTGCATCAAATTACATTTCTGGGAGGCTGAGAGTCTCCCGCTTCCATACATGCAACTCTCATTGCTCTCCGGTCATTAATTCTTAAGTAGGTCACATTTGGGCGGCACCAAAACTTGGAGCTGTGACCTTGCCAAACTGCAATTTTCCCACACAAATTCCTGCGTTCAACGACCTGCCTGTCCTACCCTCGCTCGTCTTCTCATGGTACAATGTCCTCCCTCGGCACACCCTGGAAACCTGCTAAGTGCATTTATGACCACTCAACCCTCCTGCTATTCTTCGTACACGTCTCTGCACACATCCAATAAAAGTATTCGCCGCCTCTGTACTCTGCATCTGCTGTGCCGGTCTGCGTATAGAATTAATGTTGGAAATACAAACTTGAGACTAGATGGATATGCAATATGCCATAAGGTCTCAATATGTGTACCAATTTTGGAATAGTTCGCATGCATAACTTCTGAGATATCCAACATAAGAGTTCAAATTTCAATTACGATTTTCAGCAGTTGGTAGCACTGACGTCAATTTCAAATATGGCCGTGAGATATTCAGGCATAGATCTTTACTCTTACCAAATTTGGTTTCGATAGCTGCAGCCGTTTAGGAGTTGATAAGGGCGAGACAGACAGACAGTTTCCCGCATGGATCTTATAGGTCTACTTCTTCCTAATTATTGCAAAATTAGAAAAGTAGGCTAAAAATATGCTTATCAGATCACCCTTTGTCAGTGTGTGTGTGTGTGTGTGTGTGTGTGTGTGTGCCTGCCCCCCCCCTTCCCCTCCCACCCTAATAAAATAAAATCTAAACGGCTGAAGCGATTTCTATGTAACTCGGTAAGGTCGTAGTACTATTTTGTCCGACCCCGACCGTGCCTGTTAATATTTTAGTGCGTCTCACCAATCCAACACGGTGGCTGTGTGAAATATTTCACCGGCATTCTATATCTTCATAACTATTACGGATATCACCCTGAAATTTTGTACGGCGATAACAGACACCACTAAAACTTGACTTGTGTGACTTTCAAAGACCTGTTAAGTGCAGAGCGAACATGGCGGCCAAGCGAAATTGAAACATATATATATAGATTTTTCTTGCGATTTAACCATCCACGCGCAGTGAAACTTGGTACAGGTTATGTTTATACACATTGTAATGCACTGACTTTTAATTTAGTTCAATTGTTTGCATTACCTCAAAATGGCGGCTGTGCGAAATTTTAAAATTGAGTTTTTATTTCTTGTGTCCTAATCATGCGATCGAAGTCAATGTTTGAATAATGAATCCATGCAATAATCGTCATCAAATTGTACATAACTCTATGGCGTACATATCAAAAATCCAACATGGCGACCATCCGAAATATCTAGACTGTTCTCAATATCTGCTAATGTATGACAGCAAACTGAAATTTTGTATGTTGATAAAGGCTAGTAACATAAGTTCACCTATCGGACTTTCAATAACCTGGTGAGCACAAATTCAACATGGCCGTGCCGCGAAATTTAAATATTTAAATGGACGTTTTTCGTGATTTAACCATCCGACCGCAGTGAAACTTGATACGGTAAATGGTTATACAAATTGTAATATACTGACAACTAATTTATTTCAATTGATATCATAACCTCAAGGTGGTGGCTGTGCGAAATCTTAAATTCTCGTTTTTATTTCTTGTATCCTAATCATGTGATTGAAGTTTCAATAATAAACCTACGCAATAATCTTCATCTAATTGTACATAACTCAATGGCCTACATGTATAAAAATCCAACATGGCGACCATCCGAAATAATTAGGCGGTTCTCTACGAATCTATTACAGCCATCAAACTGAAATTTTGTATGTTGATAGAGACAATTAACATAAGTAAGATATTTGAAAATAGGCTATTTAGTTCTTCACGGAACTACTGTACTTCTTAGTAATACTGCATATAGGCCTAGGTGGGGTAATGGCTCTGATAGCTTCCTAGCTCAGGTGCAATATGTGAAAAACAGAACAATTAGATGTCTAGGTAAATAAAATTATACAGCTAATAATTTTAACGACATCTACAAACAAGTAGTTCCGTGAAAAACTAAATAGCCTATTTTCATATATCCTACTTATGTTAATTGTCTCTATCAACATACAAAATTTCAGTTTGATTGCTGTAATAGATTCATAGATTTGAGAACCGTCTAAATATTTTGGATGGTGGCCATGTTTTGGATTTTTATATATGTAGACCTTAGAGGCATGTACTGTTACATGGAGATTATTGTGCAGGTGTATTATTCAAACTACAATCGCATGATTAGGACAGAAGAAATAAGAACGAGATTTTTAAATTTCGCACAGCTGCCATCTTGTGGTTATGAAAACAATTGAAATAAATTAGATGTCAGTGAATTAACATTTATATAACCATTTACCGTACCACGTTTCACTGCGCTTTTATGATTAAATCGCGAGAAACGTCCATTTAAATATTTATATTTAGCGTAGCCGCCATGTTGGATTATTGCTCACCAGGTGATTGAAAGTCCGATACGTGAACTTATATTCATAGCCTCTATCAACATACACAATTTCAGTTTGATTGCTCTCATATATTAATAGATATTGAGAACCATCTAAATATTTCGGATGGTCGCCATGTTGGATCCTTATATATGTAGGCCATAGAGTTATTTACAATTAGATGACGATTATTGCGTAGATTCACTATTCAAACGCTGACTTCGATCGCATTATTAGGACATAAGAAATAACAACTTAATTTTAAAATTTCGCAATGCCGCCATCTTGAAGTTATGTAAACAATTGAACTAAATTACATGTCAGTGTATTACAATATGTATAAACAATTTCTGTACCAAGTTTCACTGCGGTCGGATTGTTACTTCGCGAGAAAGGTCTATTTAAATGTAAAAAAAAAAACCTTGACTGCCATGTTCGTTTTGTACTTAATAGGTTTTTGAAAGTCACATAGGTAAACTTTTAGTATTGCATTTTATCACCGTGCATAATGTCAGGGTGATATCAGTAATAATTTCGGAGATGCTGGTGAAATATTTCACACAGCCGGCATATTGGATTGTTGTTGTTGCTGTTTGAGTCTTCAGTCTTTTGACTGGTTTGATGCAGCTATCCATGCCTCCCTGTCCTGAGCTAATCGTTTCATCTCTACATAGTTACCTCACCCTACATCCGAGGCAATCTGTTTACTATATTCTAACCTTGATCTACCCCTACAGTTCTTGTCCTCGACCCTTCCTTCCATAACTAAGCTTGCTATTCCTGGGTGTCTTAGTATGTGTCCTACTAACCTATCTCTTCTCTTCATTAGCAGTCGCCAGAAACATCTCTCCTCTCCCACTCGTCTTAATACCTCTTCGTTTGTCACCCTATCTACCCATCTGATCTTCATCGTTCTCCTGTAACACCACATTTCAAACGCCTCAATTTTCTTCTTTTCTGCTGCACCAATAGTCCAAGTTTCACTTCCATAGAGTGCCTCGCTCCAGACAAAGGCTTTCAAAAATGACTTCCTAATATCTAAATCTATATTCGATGTCAACAGATTCCTTTTCTGTAGAAATGCTTTCCTTGCCTGAGCCAACCTACTTTTTATATCCTCCTTGCTTCGTGCATCACTGGTTATTTTGCTTCCTAAGTAACAGAAGTCGCCTACTTCCGTCAGCTTTTCACCTGCCAATTTGATGTCCATAGAGGTTTCTGATTTCTTTCGGCTGCATTCCAATATTTTTGTTTTATATTTATTAATTTTCATCATGAATTCTTTCCTCAAGACGGAGTCCATACCATTCAGTTACTCTTTCAAATCCTTAGGCGTGTCGGCAAAGATGACGATGTAATCGGCAAATCTCAGAGTTGGAATTATTTCCCCTCGAATCTTCACTCCCACTTTAAATTTGTCTCCAATTTCCTTCATTGCTTGTTCAATGTAAAGATTGAAAAGTGTGGTTGATAAGTTGCAGCCTTGCCTTACACCTTTCTGAATACCAGCTTCTCTCTCATGTCCTTCAGCTCGAATGACTGCTGTCTGGTTTCTCTATGGGTTGTAGATCACCCTCCTATCCCTGTACTTTATTCCAATCGTTTTCAAAATGTCAAACAATTTAGTCCAATCAACGTTATCAAAAGCCTTTTCTAAGTGTACAAATGCCATGCACGTTATCTTGTCTTTCTTTATTCTACCTTCCAAAATCAGCCTAAGTCTTAGTACAGCTTCCCATGTTCCTACATTTCTCCTGAAACCAAACTGGTCTTCACCCAACTCCGTTTCTATCTGTCTTTCCAACCTCTTGTAAATTATTCTTGACAGGATCTTTGAAGCATGAGTAATCAGCTGATTGTACGGCAATCTTCACATCTGTCAGCTCCCACTTTCTTCGGTATAGGGATGATAACATTCTTCTTGAAATCACAGGGTACCTCACCTGTCTCATAAATCCTACACACCAAGTGAAATAACTTGATCAGACCTTCATCTCCTATGCAGCGTAGCAGTTCAATCGGTATATCATCTATGCCTGGTGCTTTGTTCCTGCTTAAGTCTTCCAATGCTCTGTCAAATTCTGATCTCAATATTAAATCTCCTTTTGCATCCTCATCAATTTCCTCCTCCCTTTCCATTACATGATTCTCAATCTCCTTTCCCTTATACAAACACTCTATGTAAGCTTTCTATCTCTCATCCTTTTCTTCCCTATCTGTTAGAGGCTTTCCATTTGTGTCCTTAATATTACAGCACTTAGTCTTCTTTTCCCCAAAAGTATTATTAATCCTTCGATAAGCTGTATCTACTTTTCCTGATTTCAGACAATTTTCTATACCTGCACATTTCTCTTTCAGCCATTCTTCTTTCGCTCCCGTGCACTTCTTGTTAACCTCATTTCTCAGACGTCTCTATTCTGCTTTCCCCTTTTCATCTCTTACATTTTTGTGTTTCCGCCTTTCATCCATCAATTCTAGTATATCCTGGGTGATCCACGGCTTTCTACCTATTCTTTCTTTCCTACCAATGTTTTCTTCAGCTGATTTTGTTATTTTATTCTTCAAAAGTGCCCATTCGTGTGCAATTGAAGTTTGTTTAGGGTTTTTCATTAGTCCTTCCTTTATACTCTTCTTGAATCTTTCGTTTACATTCTTCCCTTTCAGTATGTCTATTGCCCACCCTTTTGGCTTTTGACGTTTCTTCAGTTTCTTCAACTTTAATCTGCATTTCATAACAACCAGATTGTGGTCAGAGTTTATGTCAGCACCGGGATATGTTTTACAATCCAAAATCTGGTTTAGAAACCTCTGCTTGACCACAATGAAATCGATTTGGTAACGTCCTGTATCTCCTGGTCTCATCCATGTGTATATTCTTCTATTGTGGGTATTGAATAAGGTATTAGCTATGACCAACTCTTGCTCGGTACAGAATTCCATCAACCTGCTTCCTCGATCATTCCTTTCACCTAATCCGAAATCTTCTACTATCTTCCCTTCTCTTCCTTTTCCTACCACAGCATTCCATTCTCCCATTACTATAACATTTTCATCACCCTTGATATACCTCAGGATTTCATCTATTTCTTCGTAGACCTTTTCTACCTCTTCATCATCAGCTTGACTGGTAGGCATATAGACTTGTAACTTGGATTGGTGAGACGTTATACAATTTGAAGGGCACGTCCGGGGTCGGCCAGAATAGTACCATGACCGTACCAAGTTTTATTGAAATCGCTCCAGCCGTTTAGATTTTATTAGGGGGCGGGGGGAGAGGGACACACACATGGACGCACACACACTTATACGAACACACACAGACACACACACAGACAAAAGGTTATCTCATAAGTTTTTTTTCATAAATGGAAATAGGCTAAAAATGAGGCATTCTAAATGATATAAAACTAACTGCAATCTACATCCTTAGTTAGCACTATTCGTCTGATGAAAATTGATTCCTGCCTTCAGTAACAATGGGCGTGTATAGAAGAGGACAATAATAATCGAATTTGATTTATGTCCCTTTAACTATGGCGAGATTAAGAGATTTACGAGATTAAGAATCGAGGTCAAGAATTTACAGTCTAAATGTTCCATTATACCTACTAATACTAACAAATATGGACTCAACATTAAAAGCAATCATTCCTAAATATTTTAATATGCTGACAATAAATTTAAAAGAGTTGCACAATGGTAGTAAAGTAAAAAATTAAATAAAATAAAAAGTAAATAGAATAAAATCAAATAAATTGAAATTAAAAATATTAATAAAATAAAAAGTAGAATTTAAAAAAATTACAAATTAAAAAACAAAATAAACAATTAAAATATAAATAACTGGCTGATTCATGATTGTGATTATTCGACCTACAGTAATTTCAACTTTCAAAACTGTATAATCAATATTCTGCAAATTAATGCATATAATCTGCTGACAATTCGAAAGACTTAGCAGATTTAAAGTTGGAAATGTATGATTCTCATGTAGTTAGTTAATTTTTGTTGTTTTAAGGGGCGGAACTACGAGGTCATCTGACCCCTATTCTCATGTAAAAGTACTGAGTATTTATTTGCCTTGAAATGTATTGTAAGTTATGCTTAATTGATGTAATGAACTGAATGTGTCATTCTTCACTATGACCGATATACGAGAATGTAACTATGAAACTGGATTAAATAAGATGTAATATAAGTAATGTTTTATCATTATTATATTTTATTATTTTATTTGAGTACGAATTTGACACTTCTGTGATGGTTCTTATCCGGATACCCAGGAAAGTAAATGTTGATACGGCTACTGAATTGCTGCTTGTAGCTAATGAGGGAAGTGCTACGCAGCTTGGCGGAACATCGGGGGTAATTTTCTCACGGTGATGAACACGTCACAGAGCCATGACACAGTACCGCGACGGCGGCTGGGACGGGACGCGGAAAACGAAAGTTTTGTCTTAATCTCTCGGCATGAAGGACGCCTTCCGTGGTGCATCACATCCTTTCCTGAGTGATCTCATTTCCACATGACGAGGTGTGTGTGTTCTCAATGTCACGCACAGTCGAAATTATTATGGTCCTGAGTTTCTCAAACTACAACTTTCGTTGAAAAACACAAAGTGTATTGTGAAACTTCCACATTTACGAAATTTCTTCACATTTTTAAAATTGATTCTTATTTATTTTAAAAAGAAAAGGTCTTGTGTTACTGGGTCGATATTGTAATGTTGTTACTTCCGAAACAGAAAGAGAAATTAAAAGAAAAAGAAGAAATTAAATGAAAGGAAACAGATACGAGATAAACATGAATAAGGAAGAAAATAAGAAAGACGAAACAATAATAAGAAAAAAATAAGAAAAAAAGAACAGAAAATGATAAAAGAAAATTATTAATACTCAGCCACAAGTTTGTTTTTATTGTTTCACTTGAGGTGCTGAGACATTGTGGTCATTTAGCCCCATGCACTTGGGTGTGTGTGTAATTTTATCTGATAACCTGTTTTATTGCGATGGCTGCATTATTGTGTGTGTTTGTAATTCAAATGAGGGTTGGGAAGGAGGTGGCCGTAGCCTTAAATTAGGATCCATCTTGGAATTTGCTTGGAATAAAAGTGGGAGTCCACGGAAAACACTTCCAAGATGGCTGTGGTGGGTATTGAACCCATATCTTCTCAGGTTTACCTCACAAGGCTCAGTGGTCCTCGTTCCAGGTCTTAGACTAGAATTAAATATCTGGGCACAGCTGACCGGGTTTGATTCCCGATCAATATATGTGAGATTTTTTAAGAGATATATCACGTCCTGTGCTTCGGATTTGATGTAAAATGGAGTTCCTGTGGCTCATGATCACGAGATTAACAGTCACGTATAACTACAAGCTTCATTCCTTTCTTTGTGTGTCATATCCAAAGGAAATATGGGAATCCGAACTTGAACCCTTAACTATGACAACGGATCTTTAGGCAGGCATCCTGAACCGTAGTTTTACGTGTGGTCTCCTTTACGTTCCTCCTCCTGCCGCAGCATCAGCAAGACCCCGTTTGTTGTCTCTAGGCTGAAAAACTCCGTACCATTCCCCCGGACAACGGAGTCTCACCGGCTTGTAAATCGAGCAGCTTGCGATTGAACTTCCATCCTGTTACAAGTGTTTCTTGCCCGATTGGAAACGTTTTCTCTTGATATGTTCTTTTAATGGACCAAACAGATGGAAGTCGCAGAGTGACAAGTCTGGGTTGTAGGGCGGATGCTCAAGTTGCTCCCACTTGAAGGTGGCCAATACACCTTGTGTGCCGCTAGAGACGTGTGGGCGAGCGTTATCATGCAGCAGAACCACTCCCTTCGTGAGCAGTACAGGCCGTTTGTTCTTGATAGACTTGAGTAGCCTACTGAGTGTCGCACAATACACGTTACTATTAATGGTTCGTCTCAAGGGAAAGCGTTTCCAATCGGACGACGAACTAAAGACACCGTACAGGATTGGCTCCTGTCACAACCACAAGACTTCTGGGAACAGGGAATCCTGCGGCTAGTGAAGCAATGTAACATCTGTGCACAGGCCTGTGGTGATTACTTTTGAATAACGAATGAATTGTACCCACAGTAGCCTATCGTTTCGTACCTCTTCATTTGAACACCCCTCATATATTTTGTCTTGAGGAAAAACCTTAACTTCTTTTAAATAGTTGATGCAAATTGTGACAACTTTGCTGTAGGCAGTGTTCAGAATTTCTTTTAAACCAGGAGATAATGGTCAAGACATCTGGTCTCCAGAGAAAGGAAGCCGTCATGAAATCCTCGTAACCACTTGGGCGGGACTCCTGGGTCAGGATTTTGGAGATGAAAGGGCTCTTTCTGGGGATGAGTTAACCTTCGCGTCTATATAAGAATTTCTAAAATTTTGCCAAGGACATTTAGATCCAGTCTCGATATGTAGTTAGTTATTGTTGTTTCAAGGGGCGGAACTACGAGGCCATCTGCCCTTCTCGATATGTAACCCGATACCACAGACGGCGGCGATTGTATACGCTCTGTAAATACTTTCTAGGTTATATATTTTACCAGCAATCACACTTGCTTATGTACCTTCTTGTTCCACCCTAAGTGGACAAAATCAATTAAATTTCAAAACATATTCTAGATTTGTGCATACAATGCGAGCAAGCTTCATAGTTTCTGTGATGTATGTGTCTAATCCCCTTTTTCTTTTCTTTTTTAGCGTATGGCTTTTAGTGCCGGGAGTGTCCGAGGACATGTTCGGCTCGCCAGTTTTGTAGCTGCTTCGAGACGGACACCCAATGGGTGAGCTACAAGTACCGTTGGGCAGGAAAGGTGGAAGGGAAGGTCGAGGAGTTGGAAGGTAGCGGCTGTGGCCTATAGTTAGGGACCTACCCCGGCATTTGCCTGGAAGGAAGATGGGAAACCACAGAAGACCATCTTCAAGGTTGCCGGCGCGGCGGGGGGATTCGAACCTCCTCGCCTCCCGAATGTGAGCGACTGCCAGCAGTCATGCCGTAACGATCACGGCTAACTCACCCGGTGTCTAATCCCTTTATTATTTCCGTCGGGGATGAGACGCGATAAATATTTACCTCATGGGAGGAGTCAATGGGGGCTCAAATGAATGGGCAAGGAGTTGGAATGAAGTGACCGTACCCTATTAGAGGGTACCAACCCAGCATTTACCTTTATTTGAAAATGAAGGAAGGAAGGAAGGTTGTAGTTTTACGTGACCGTTAATCTCGAAATCATGAGCCACGGGACCTCCTTTTTGCGTGGAATCCGAACCACAGGACATGGCATTTCACTTTGAAAATCTCACATGCATTGACCGGGAATCGAACCCGGTCTGCGTGGTGAGAGGCCAACAGCTTGACCGCTGTGCCACCACGCCCCCTAGTTGAAAATGAGAAAGCATGAAGAAAAAAACCCAACATGGAAAACCGGGTTCAGGGATTCGAACTGACTTGCCTACGAGTCCGTAGGTGTCAATGAACAGCGCCGTGGCAACCGTAGCTGCCGCGGTCGGTTTTATAGCTTCCACAGTGTTTTGTGATATCCCTTGCGTTCGTAAGTAATCTTCTAAACGTGTGTATGCATGACTACCCCTTATTACTCCCGTTTCCAACAGAGTTGGGGATGGGATGCGATGAACGTCTATGGGAAGGTCTTTGTCTGATGCCCATGAGAGATGAAAGGAATGAAGATGAATTAAACTGGGCGAAGAGAAGGAAGGAACCGGCCGTGGCCTGTTAGAAGGTACCATCCAGGTATTTGCCTGGAGTTGAAAATGGGAAACCACGGGAAACCAGTTCAAAGAGGCAGTGGGGTTCGAACCCACGTGCACCGAGTCCGAAGATAGCTTGGCTCCATGGCCTAGGGCTGCGCGTTAGCGAGCGTAGCTACTGCTGTCGGTCATCTTCTAAACTAATACTTTGACGAAATTAATTGTGCTTCACATTTCTTCTTATTGTTATCAAGATCACAATCGTTTCACCACACAAGTGGGACAAATCAACATATCATCGGCTTGTTTGCAAGATGGTATGACACTTCCTTTAGGGTGGCACATTAAGAAACGAGCGAACGATGGAACAGGTCTCCAAGATGACGGCCTTCTGCATGATGATAAATGTAGACCAGGATGTATTCTCAATATTTCTAGATTGCAAGCCAATGATTTAGGGATGATACCGTTAGAAGAAATGACTATGGGCAGAACCACTGCACATTTTCCTCAGCCAAGGGCAGATATTTGGTGATCTTCTCACAGCAGGTTTGTTGCAGATTATGGGAATTGGGCACTGCAATATCAATAAGAAAGGTTCTCTTCCGCACTTTGTCCACAAGAACGATATCTGGCCGGTTTTCTGCTATGGTTTTGTCATTAATTAATAACTGATCGGTCCCATAACAACTTGGGAGTAGGATTTTCCAAAACGGCGTCAGGAATATACTGATAGTAAGGCAAAGTATTTTCAGATAGTAATTGCTTTTGAGCAAGGTGTAGGTGCATTATTTTCGCCACTTGGTTTTGCCTTTCATGTAATCGGTACATGAGATATTATTATTGTTATTGCAATATACAGTGCTTTCCCCTTTACGCGTTACGATATTGTTTTCAACAGATATATAGCCTACATGTATGTTTGCTCAATAAATGGCCTCAAGTATTCTCCTTACATAAGATAGTGCATATCCTCTTTCTACTCTCACTATAACATCCTCAGGCTTACAGGCATGATCGCTCACGCGTTCCAACTAATATTTCCATGATCGCGCTTTCTCTAATTCATGTTTCTTTCCCTGAAACCATCGTTATGCTAATATAATGGCAGTTATAATATTACTGTACTAGCAGAAGTACCCATTCTTCGAACGGTCTTGATAACCAGATAACCAGATGTTATCAATTGAGCTACTGTTGCAATGTTTAGGGGCTTGGAACCTGTTTGTTGGCAAAGAAAAATTATAAGTAAAATGTGCTCTCAAACTAAATTTACCTAACGTGTTCTTCCTGGAGTGAAATAAATTGAAAACCTCGTAGACGAATCGCAATACACGTCATATACGAATGGACCCTAACCGTTGTGTCAAGTGCCCAACTACAGGAAGACCCCTTTTATAAATTATAAAGGCTTGTGGTGCATGAAAATTCAGTTTTTGTTAGCCTCCAATGGCCCAAATTCCTAAAATCAGCAAAAAACAGTCTACTATTTCAAATCAGGAATTTTTGAAAATAATGTTGCTGTTTTGGAGATGTAATAGACCTTCTGTACGACATATCGCACGTGTAAGTCGTGTGAAAAAAATCTAGGGTTCTCCTTGAACCCCTTAAGCGCATTGATGAATTTTACATTTTTTGTTGGTTCCGTGATAACCTTATAGCCATTTGCAACCTTTCACAGAAATGTAATAAATGGAGTGGCGTTACTTATTCCAGAAATAGATGGAAAGTTGGATGCCACCTCTTGAGATACTGTTGTCATGGTTAGTGGCTTGCATTCCTTCCTTAGTTTATTAAATGAAATTAGTTTTCTGGGAATATCTAAGAAACTGTTGGGTTTAGAGCCTTAAAATATAGTTTTCGGGGACCTTTTACGGCTCTTGAGGGGCCCCGAGTTTTGTTTCTGACACCAAGGGTTTGAAAATGAGCTTTGTCTCGTCGTTGTACGCCATAATAATGATAGTAATTAAAAGAATAATAATAATATAACAATGTAGGGATAGGGATATAATAGACCTTCCGTACCATACCCGCACGTGTAAATCGCGTGAAAAAATTCTAGAGTACCCCTTGACCTCTTAAGCGCATTGTATGTATTGATGAATATTTCAGCTTAATTTGGATCCGTTATAACCTTATAGCCGTTTGCAAACCTTCACAGTAATGTAATAAATGAAATTGCTTTGCGTCTTACAGAAATAGATGGACCTCTGATATTCAGTTGCCATGGTTACCGGTATGCATTCTTTCATTAATTTATTAAGTGAAATTAGTTTTCTGGGAATATCTCAAAAACTGTTGGTTTTAGGGCCTTAAAATGTGGTCCCCCGAGTTTCGTTTCTCCCATTGAGGGGCTGAAAATGAGCTTTGTTTCACCCTTCTACGCCTATTTCAGCATGTATTTTAAGGGGGTAGGGCCCCTTTTATGAGAGGTACGGAGAAGAGTTACATCAATGATTAGTGTCGTGTCTCTGAAGGATATCTGTATCAAATTTTACGTTGATCCACTCAGCCGTTCTCGAGTTATAAGGACACAAAAAATTGTCCACAGACAAACAAATAGAGAGACAAAAATTTTATTTTTGCGCGCATCCATCATAAAACAGTCTGAAACGTGCAAATATCGCAAATTTCCGTGGAAATTCAGAAAAAACAGGCAAACTTTCATTTTTATATATATTACTGTATTAGGTTTTGGGATCTTAAACGCTTCCAAAAAATTAGCGTTTAACAACGTCGAGAAGATTCTTAATCGGTTTCACAATCTTTGAATAAAATACAATAAACAAATTATATAAGCACCTTCATGGGCTGTGTTGCCATGGGGGGGGGGGGGGTAAGACGCTAATTATAATTAATCGAACTTCTCGCCTCCAATATGTGCATCAGTCATCGTATCAGCCAAACCAATCGTAGTGAAGTAGTTAGGCACATGTGAAGTGTCTAATGACAAATTTCTGTTATTATAGTGTTGATCTTAAATTGTAGCTGGCTGAATGCTCCACTAGGACCAAAAGCCATTTGTTTAAATAAACATTTAAAACAATCATTTTTCTCTCATCAGGGTTTAATATTTGGTGAATGCAAAGTATGAAAGTCACGCCCTGTGGTTCCTATTCCACGTGAGAAGAAGGTCCAATAGCTTATGATCGCAAGGTTAAGAGCCTCTTTAGGATTCCTTTTGATTCATTTAATTTATCATCAACTTCTCTCACGAGATAAGGCTCAGGAAGGTTACCGGGTGATAAAAACCATTACTACAAAGAAACTGATCTCACCTCATTTTCTTTCACCTGGACTATAGGCTATTTCGCATTTATCTCAATTAGTTTCCGTCCTGTCCAAATATGTACAGGTACGATGGCCGAACTTATTTAGATGTAGCTCCGTGTCTTGAGTGTGTGTGTGTTATCTCTGAAAACCTGTGTCAATGTGATGGCTATGCATTTTTAATACGGAAAGGATTTGAGTATGAAGCAGCCGTGGCCTTAATTTAGGAACCATCCAGGCATTTGCCTAGAGTAGAAGTTGGTAAGCACGGAAAACCTTTTCTAGGATAGCTGAGGCAGAACTCGAACCCTGACCTTCTCAGTTCTGCCTCCCCGTTCCGGGTCGCAGACCAGAATTACATTTCTTGGCAAAACCGAGAATCGGACCTGAACCTCCGCGTTGACAACCAAGAATGCTAGCCACTACGACGCGAGGTGAGTGTTATGAAAGATAAAACAAGGACCAAATAAGGCAGCAACATTAAAGACACTATAGACCCCTAATACCCTAATACGGTCAATATATGAAGAGAGCAATATTTTACCAAGGGAGGTCGAGAGAAGCCCGGTACAAGGAAATGGTGGCAATGCCGGACTCAGCTGAGGTCTCTTGGTCGTCAACCCTCATCTGTTATTTTTCAAAGAACGTTTTGAAAGCACCCCACTTGTGGGTGAAGAAATCTTACTGGAGTTGGATTTAACGGTCATCTTGTGCTAATATCGGGTTTCTAGGACATAAAGCGAAATGAAATGTGGTAGTAAAGCGCTCTTGTAGACGCTACATAACAACGCGGAACGTGCTTTTGAGTTCAAGGACTCGAGTGAAACATCATTCAGAGAATTGGAATGCAAAGAGGTTGAGTGTCGGGTTTCTCGATTCTCTTTCGGTTAAACATCCTTAGCATGGCCTTGTTTATTTAACTGGGAAGACGTATCGCAGTGCACTTCAGTTTCGTGTGTTTCTCTTCATTGATTGCATTTATACCCTTTATTATTCCCCGACCGCCTTGTGGTGTAGCGGCTACTGTTCTTGGCTGCCACCCTGGAAGTCCGGATTAGATTCCCGATTCTGTCAAGAATTTTAATTCCGATGTGAGGGCTGGAACGGCTGGCCGTGGTAAGTGATTTTTGAAAGGTGACAAAAATCATGACATGCATGTCATGCGTTGTTGGCATGTTAAAGAACCCATTTGAATTCAGAAGACCGTGTTCATAATGGCAAAATTAATCTCAGGATTTTCCGCCAACACAAAAGAGTTCCTCCTTTCTCTACTAGAAAGCGCTATAGTGTCAAGGAGCTTAGATATCTAACCTCCTTGACTTTCATAGGGTTCCAAGGAACAAAAAATTGGACATGCAAGCTGCCCTCTGGGTGTCAAATAACTAAGCTTGCGCCCGGCATCCGAGGCCGTATAATATTATTATAGTACACGCACTGTCTTAAATCAAATCTTTCATCGTTTGTCATGATAACTCACTTCAACACACCTCCAGCACTGGAATATGTGTCCATAGTTACATGCTGAGACTTTTAACGCTAACGAATTGTGCACTGGTGTAGCCTATCATACGAATCTTCTCTGCAAACGCCTGAATAGGATGCGAGAAATGAAATGAAAGAAAATGATGATTTAAAGTTTCCAACTGATTCCATCTTGAATTTTTGAAAACAATTGAACATCATTAGGTGTCTATACACTAGGTTCAGAATAAAGATTTGCTGTGCCAAGTTTCATTGCTATCGGCCAATTAGATCGGCAGAAAAAATATTTTAAATATTTGAAAATCACTTGGCTGCCATGTTGATTTTGCGTATCTCAGGAGTTATTGAGTCCATATTAAAAGTGCTCTAATACCACAAACATATCAATTTGATTGCTTAAATAGTTTCTAGGCAGATATTGAGAATTGGTGAAATATATGGCATGGACGCCATGTTAGATTTTCCTGTATATGCTATCGAATTATATGCCAGCTGATAACATAGGCCACATTTCTATCGCCTTTTTTTAGGACACGATAAATAAAAACGAAATTTTATATAATTTTGCACAGCCGCCATATTTAGGTTCTCATGAAAATTGAATTAAATTAGACGCCAGTATATTAAACTTAAAATGAAGATTTACATGCTAAAATTCACTGTGCCGGGATAACTAAGTTGCGAGAATAAGCCATATACATATTTAAATATCGCGTTGCCGCCATGTTGGATAGGGCGTCAGAGACCGACACCGTGGTCTCCTCGTTCTTCTGATCTCAACCCATTAGACTTCTACGTATGAGGTCATTTAAAGGCCATTGTGTATGCCACACCGATTCATAACGTGGCCATGCTGAGTCAGCGAATAGAGCAAGGATGTCAGCAGATACTACTGACGCCGGGAATATGGGAGGGTGTGAGACAGTCAATTAGGTGCATAGGCGCCTGCATTACAGCTCGTCGTAGCCATTTTGAGCACCTTCTGTAGGGAACTGTAGGTAGTAACTTACAAACACAAATGACCAACCTGCACAGTGAAGCGGTCTGTGTTATGTACACCACAAACAATGCTTGTAACACGGAAACGAAAGCAAATACACCATTTGTTTACAGGACATGTTTTGCTTGTTGTCAGGTCCTCTATCGAATCTCCGGAGCTTTTGCACGTAAATATATAGTTACACCCTGCATAAAACGCTACGGTGTATTAAAACTCAGCAATTCTTCTAGGTTTGTGTCGTGTCTTGTGTGGGGTTTCACCTAGGACACCAAGCTGGCTCATCGGCGGGCTCTTGGTGTCCCCACCCGGTGTATGTTTCACAAAACTCCAACTCTTTAACCAGAGGGAGTTAGATAGTGCATTTGTACCAAAATCTGCCAAATCGTCTCAATAGTACAGGACAAATCCTTCATTCCTTGAAAAATCAACGGAAATGTATTTATTTGTTTATAAAGTGCGTTTAAACAAATAATAAATAAGACGATAGCCCCTGTCAGAACTGAGTCGCGTCCAGCCCGCATAACACTAGAATCGATCGAGTGGTCTATACACATGGGGCGGTTACATGTAACCGAATATGCACTCAAAAGAATGAGAGTAAGCCATAGCAGTGACGCATTGCACTCTGATTTCATAAATATCGGCAATGTGTTTAAAACGTGCGTTTAAACAAATAAACAATAAGCCCGCATAACAGTAAAGCTGGGTGAGTGGTTTATGCACATGCGAGATTTCTCGCAAAGGTTCCCTAATTATTATTATTATTATTATTATTATTATTATTATTTATATCGGAATTGAGGCTCTATGGAGTACGTGTTAACAACCAATCTCATTTCAGTAACGAATCCCCAGCGTTAACATCCGGCCAGTATTTTTTGAGTCCATCAATCAGCGCTTTCTTTCTCTCTTTGAATAAAGGTCCTCTCTGCTTCCTGTGTTCTGAATCCACTATGAAACCCTGAGGTTTTTCACAGTTCTTCTGTAACTGTCCCTGTCCTTTATTTTATTTTATCATTTGCAATGGCTATCCCTCTCAGATCTTTTTCACACTCTTGGAACCACTTAATTCTTGAATTTTAGAAAATTCCAGATTTTCTTGGAACCACTTAATTCTAGATGTCTTGGATTTTAGAAAACTCCAGGTTTTCTTTGTGAGCCGGTCATTGCCCATACAAAAGATGTGCTCATAGAATATTAGTCTTCTCTTTTTGATTGTTGTTGTTATTGGTTATATCTTATACTTCTTTGTTGAATATAAATTCAATCTGCCCGTCAACCCATCTGTTGCCCAAGACCTTACGTAATAGCCTACGTTCTCTTTCAAATAGCTGGTCAACTTGTTTCTCGATTCTTTATGATGCACCCTAGATAGTGCTACATCCTCAACGGCTCACGGGTGGTGAGTTCGGGAGTTGGCGACCCTGGGGGATTCCTGAGCTGGGTGCGGTTTTTATTCCCCATTTTCCATTACCTTTGGGGTGGGCTCTCTCCTCTTTCCCTTTCCTATCAGCCTTTCCTGACTCTCCTTCTTTCTAAGTCCTTCACTCGTCATTATTCGAGGGTCGAGGGCATTTGTTTCCCCTTTCTTTTATTCCCTTACTCTTCTTTTGTTTTCATTTTATCTTCTAGTGTGTAAGATGTAGTTAGTTTTAGTTGTTAAGTTTGTAGTTAGATTTAATTTTAGGTCATTTTCATTTTTACTATCATCCAAACCGTTGGGGGCGATAACCTAGATGTTAGACACCAACAATCATCATCATCATCTTTCTTCGATTCAAGCATAAAGTCCCCGAAGCATTATTTTATTAATACAGTATTATTATTATTATTATTATTATTATTATTATTATTATTATTATTATTATTATTATTTACTGAGGAGATCTGGTAAAATTTATCATGCTTCGTATAATTTATGGGTGCGTATCTGCCTGTTAAAATCTAGCACGCGGTGCTCTCCTTGCTAAGTGTTACAAATAATAATTAGGCGTGTATGCCACTGTTACTTTCCTAAATTTAAGAGTGTATTCTCCACTGTTCAGGGACTGCATGACAACCACTAATGTCACGAAAGCTATATGCTATCGTAATCTCACTTATTGCTTTGAAGTACTCGTCCAGTGTAACGCTAGATTGGAATTTATTGTTATATTTGGAGGTTTGGACATCAAGGTCTACAGTCCCATGTACTTGTGTGGATATTTTAGTGTTTGTGTAGTTTGCACATTTGTAATTGGATTGGTTTTATTTGAATGATATTTGTCATCACTAGTAAACTTTTGGATAATTGAAAGCACTGATGCATTCACAAATGAGTATATTTACAGTACATTTGATCATCTAGCCGATACAGTCTACACTCATTGCGAAAAAGTTTAAATGTCTAGTGATTCTAGGCGTTAATTCAATTCTATGGTATGCTAAAAACTTAATATTGAACAGTGTATTTCCATGAATGACTAAACATTAGTGAATTATGCATGAAATACTGCATAAGAGAGTAGGAGACTGATACTAAAAGATTGGTTTAAAAGATGTACAACTAAGGAAATGACGTAAACACTGTATTTTACAACAATTCCAAATGTTTAAAAAAAAATGCAGTAAATTACAGCGTATTGCTAATATAAGACATATATCAAGTTCTTTGCTCCGTTTGTTTCTGCTGTTAAAGTATAAGACTGACAAGTGAGTCAAACTCTCTGGAACAAGTCTCAATTGACAATTCCTTTTCACTGCTATGTAGATTAGTTTAGTAAAAAATTACAGTCAGTCTGAAAGACTAGACGTTATATCATTTCAAATGACGCATGCTACAAATGCTACACATGTTAGAAAGGCTCAGGTGGGCTTCTCACTTCGCTCGAAACCCCAGGGCTCTTTCAACAGACTCCATTACCCATTAACTTAGGCTTCCCGCGCGGGCACCTCTTTAAGGGTCACCCTGTATTTGAGTCTGACATCTTTTACAACTCTTTAAGAGTCACCCTTTATTTGAATCTGATATCTTGCAAACCTCTTTAAGGGTCACCCTGTATTTGAATTGAATCTAACATACTGTACACCTCGTTAAGTGTCACCCTGTAATTTGCTCTGACATCCTGCACACCTCTTTAGGAGGCACCCTGTATTCTTATATGGCATCTTGTATATCTCTTTAGAAGTCGCCCTGTATTCTTATGTGACATCCTGTACACCTCTTTAGGAGTCACCCTGTATTCTTGTCTGACATCTTGTGCACCTCTTTAGGAGTCACCCTGTATTCTTCTCTGCCATCTTGTACACCTCTTTAAGAGTCACCTTGTATTCTTATCTGGCGTCTTGTATATCTCTGTAGGAGTCACCCTGTATTCTTATCTGGCATTTTGTACACCTCTTTAGGAGTCACCCTGTATTCTTTTCGCTTCGCTCAAAGCCCCAGGTCGCTCGACGCCCCAGGACTCTTTCAACAGACTCCATTAACCATTAGCTTCTGCTTCCCGCGTGGCTGCATGACGACACGCACTCGCTACCCGCGCGGCTGCATGACGTCACTTCCCGCACGGCTGCATGACGTCACTTCCGTCTCCGTAACGCATAACTTTAGACTCAAGCATAACGACGAAGTCGACAAGATCATTTGAAATGATAAAAACCCAAGTTCGAGATTTATACATGGTATAGACTATATATATATATTAAGTCGTTTATCCTCCAAGAGTGGCTCTACCCACGAACTCTGCGTGGGATCATTCCTCTACCGTTGCAAGGACAGTGTCTTGGAGCTGAACACACTTTGTCAGCAGACATAGGCCGATCGCTCAGGTGGCCGCTAACTTGGGTCAAATTACGGAAGGGTCAGGGAAGGGATTTTGGAAGGAAGTCGGCCACGGATCCGTTAAATGGAACTGTCCTGGCATTTGCCTGGTGGTGAAGATGGGAAACTACGAAAACCATTTTCAGGACGGCCGAGGTGGGATCTGAACCCATGCTCTCCCAATGCCTGCGAGTCCGGCCTAAATTTATATTCTTAAAGAAAGCTTCTGTTATCACGTGGGTGTATGGAGCTCAACAGTGAGGTGACAAACTCTTTTAATATCCTTAAAGTGGGTCTAATATCCCGTCCTAGCCCTCAGACCAGAATTAAGTTTCTTGGCTGACCTGGGAATCGAACCCGCACCTCCGGGTTGACAGTCAAGAATGCTAGCCGATGCACTATGAGGTGGTCAAAATTTCTTAGCCGGGTCAGGAATCAAACTTAGGATCTTTGTGGCAGGAGTCTCAATCCAGCGAAGCAACGGGGTTGTCAGCACATTTCATTCTTCCATCTCAAAGCATAACTTATTTTCCATAACTTATTCTTGAATAATAATGTTATGGGTTTATCGTTCTATTAAACTGGTGTGGCTTTAGAGAAAGAAGGGGCGTTGTGGTCAGCTCAGAAAAACGAAAAAAAGAAACCGTGGCCTACCAAACGACCGCTGCTGAGCAATTTGGCCTACATATAGTTGGATGGTGCGTGGTAAGCGTGACAGGTCCCCTCGGCAGTTAATCTTTGCTGCCTTGACCGGGGTCAGCTCAGTAAGCTGTACAGATATGCTCCGACTGCCTCATTGCGTAGTGACTAGCATTCTTGGGTGTCACCGCGGAGGCTCGGGTTCAATTCCCGGCTCTGTCAAGAAAATAACTTCTGGTCTGAGAGCTGGAACGGAGTACAATCGGCTTCGTGAGACAAAACTGAGAAGAGGCGGGTTTGATTGCTACCTCAGCCATCATGGAAGTGGTTTTCCCACTTCTACTCCGGGCAAATGCCGGGATGGTACGTAACTTAAGGCCACTGCCGCTTAATCCTACCTCAATTACAAATACAGTACACACACTAGTACAGACATCACAGAGTCACAGGTTATCAGACAAATTCTACACTCACCCAAGTACACGGGGCTACATAACCATGAAGTCGCAAAGCCTCTAAATAATCAACAAGAAACAACAGATGCTAACAAATAGTTTGATAATGAAAGTATCAAGCCGATATTTTCATAAACTTTCCTTTCATCATCCAGCGTATTTGAGTGATCTAAGGAACGTTCAACAACTCAATTGAATAGCTGGCGTCTGGAAGTTCGAGGTTCGAAATTTAGTGCTTAAAGCGATCATCCTTTGTGTTGTTTCCCCCAGTTTTACCCCACTTCCTTCAATCAAATGTCGGGATGGTACGTTATTTCATTTTCTCGGGGTACATAGACCCTAATAATAACACCTGCTACAGTCATCACAATAATACAGGTTATTAGACAAATTCCATACCCTCAAGAATGGTTGGTTGGTTCCTTAGTTTAGGGGCTGCGACAACGCGGTCATGTGTACTTTGTGTGTAGAATCTGTCTGATAACCGGTGTTAATTGTGATGTCTGTATAAGTGTGTGTTATCTGTTTTTAATAGTAAGGACTGCAGACATTGAATTTCAAGTATTTCCTACTTTTGCCGCCAAACGCCACCGTCAACGACTAACTAGTTCAGAACTTGACTACTAGACGCCACCGTAGTCGGCTCCTGGCGACGAACGTCGGAACCTAAGAGCGTTTGTCAAATGTTTAACCTAACCTAATTTAGCTTCACATGAATTTAGTGGATGGTTCTTTAACATGCCATAAATCTATGACATGGGACCGCCGGCTTTACTTCCCCTCCAAAGGAAGGCATACTGAGGGAATTTTAACGCTCTTAAAATGTCCGACGACTTCGGCCGGGTTTGAACCCGCGATCTTGGGCATATAAGCTCAGCATGCTACCAACTACGCCACTGAATACAGGATTGATTACTCGATGTCCAAAGCCCCTATACAAAACAATACTTTATTCTCCCCTTACCGGTGTAGTTTATTAACCTTGTTCGCCCGATTATACGGTAGTTGAGTAAGATGGTGATCAGAGATGAGATAGGAGTGGCATACAGCGACTTGGCTCGGCTTCTTGGCAGCTGTTACACTGTTGAACTCATCCATGACAGGCGTGCCGGCTGAATGGGAAGTATGGCTGATATTGTCGTAACACAATCAGTGTGGACATATCCATTATCTGTGACTGGCTGCGTGGCTGAACGGTAACTGTGCCTAAGGTTGCAGGATCGAATCTTGGCGCAGTCAGCTGGAATTTTAGTGCGCAAATGTGAGGGAGCCGTGTCACTAGATTTACTGGCACGTTAAAGATCTCTTTTGGGGTAAAAATCGGCACCCCGGCGTCTCTAAAAGCTTCAGCAGTTAAAGGAGACTTAAATCAAATAACATTATTATCTATTATCTGTCACGTTTCATGCTCATATACCTGCGGCTTGTCTACCCAGACTTCGCTCAAGACAGCCACCTGTGAAGACAGCTACGAGACTTATCAATGATATCAATGATAACTTTGACATAGTCCAGCAGTGGTCTCATGATTGGAAGATGTTTGCTCCACAGGAGTGCCGAGGCATGCCATCTGTCACTTCTAAAGTACCTTGCTTTGATCTTCCTCGTCGGATATGATCGAAATTAAACCGGATCAGGACCAATTGTGGTGTTTGTGCGGACTCTTTGTTCAAGTGGAACAGGTTACCCTCTCCAAAGTGTGACTGTGGAGCCGATAGACAAACGGTGAAGCACATCATTCACGACTGTCCTCTATGATCCTATGGAGGCAACATAATGGATTTTGTCTCAGTCAATCCTGCATCAGTGAACTATATCTTAAATTTAGATGTTAAATTATGAGACTATCTGTTCTTAAAAAAAATTAAGCTCTGATATGATGTAAGTGTGTACCATTCCAAACGATTAATAATAATAATCTGTCACGTGGCCAAACCCTGCGACGTTTATAGGCATGCCACATATCTTCACGTGTACATTGTTTAGTATTGTACTTGTGATGTCAAAGCCTCCCTTAGCGTACCACACGACCTTCACAACCTTAGGTAATGGCTGAGAGTTATCTCCTCATGAACCTGGTCTACCTCCTGGAGATGGAGAAGCGGCTAGCAATCTGGACTGTTGCCCCAGAGATCCGGCTTCGATTCCCGGCTTTGCCAATGCATTTAATTGTGGTTTGAGGTCTGGAACGGGGTACATTCAACCTTGTGATGCAAAAATGAGAAGATTGCCACCTCATCCATCCTGGAAGTGATATCAGTGGTTTCCCGGAAAATGCCGGGAAGGTTCCTAACTTAAGGCCACGGCCGCGTCCTTCCGAATCCTCACCTGAGTTACAAATACTCACACTACTACAGTCACCATAACAACGCAGTTTATAAGACAAATTTTTCACACACCCAAGTACACTGGGCTACATTACCGCGATGTCCAAAGCCCCAACAACAGCTTAATCAAGATATATGATTCTTGGTTTTAACTTTAAAAACCATCTAGTGGCGCATGTATATTTGTTAAGTACGACTTGAAAATGTGACCGCAGTCGTGATTCGTACCCGAATATCCTGCTGTCACTCGAGAATTTTTCCCATACAGGGCTACCAGCCTGTTTCTTAAATAATAGTCTATTATTCTCCACCTTGCAAATTCTCCTCAACATCCTTGACAGTAGGTTTGTCCATTTTACTTACTATTCCACTACTTACTGGACACGTAATACCAACTGCCGAAATACAACAAACATATAAAGTATTAGCGGACCCGTGCGAGAACTCTCGCATAATGGGTTGTGTGCACCCCATGTGTACAGACTACCCGCCCGGCCTTAGTGCTATGCGTACTGTACGCGTCACAGTTCTGCCAGGGGCTATCGTCTTGTTTATTTGTCTAAACTTTATAAACAAATTAATATATTTCCGTTGACTTTTCAAGAAATGCAAGGTTTTTCCTGTACTATTGAGACGATTTGGAAGATTTTTGTACAAACCACACCTTCTAACTCCCTCTGGTGTAAGAGCTTGAGTATTCTGAAACATACACCTTAGCGAATTATATAGATTTAATGCAGCCAATGGCCATAGAATAGTATGTAAAACACATACTGTAGGTTAAATCTGAGAAGTTGAGTCCGGAGAATCTGTTCTTCCATTCCAGACTGAGGCTGTATAGTGGCGCCCTATTCACTACACATTGATATTCTCTGCACTTTGTTCAATACCTAGTCTACTGTACAGTTATGCCTTCCTTCAGAGGGGAAGTAAAGCCGGCGGTCCCAGCTCATAGATTTATGGCGTGTTAAAGAACCTTCCTCTAATTACACCTGTGTGAAGCTAAATTATATAGGTTAAGAATGTAAACAACGCTCTTAGGTTCCTACGTTGGTTGCCAGGAGCCGACTGTGGTGGCGTCTAGTAGCTAAGTTCTGAACAATAGTCGTTGACGGTGGCGTTTGGCGGCAAAATTAGGAACTATTTGAAAAATTCAAAGTCTACAGTCCTTACTTGAATTAAAAAACGGATAACACACACTAATACAGTCATCACAGTTAACACCGGTTATCAGACAGATTCTATACACACCCAAAGTACACGGGGCTACATGACTGCGTTGTCGCAGCCCCTAAATTGAGGAACCAACCAACAGTTCGTATCTGTACCAAAAACGTTTCTCTTGCTAGTACATACACGTATCGTTAGAGGGAGGATACGCACAACCAAGTGCAGTCGCGACAGGTTCTGATAAATCTACCGGGTTAACGCTACAAGGACCAAGAAGGGGTCTCGGAGGCCCACAATCAGAATAAATTGCTCTTTGTAATGGGATATAATGTTTTAAATTGTTGAGAATAAATTATATTGTTATTTGAGTCATAAGTTAACTATCATTATAGACTGTGGGTTGGCGACCCCGGGACCCCAGCTGAGTCCGGCATTGCTTCCACTTACTTGTGCCGGGATCCTCTCTGTTATCTTTCCTGTCGACCTCCCTTCGTCAACTCTTGTTTTCTCTTCCCACCCCGACAGTATTAGGGTATCCGAGGCCTACGGAGTCTCCTCCTTTCCCGCCTTAATTGGCCCTTCTCTCATCTTTGCTCATCCCTCATTCTTCCAGGGTTCCACCTTCTTTTTCTTTAACATTTTGTACCTCTTTTCGCTTCCACTTCCATTTTGTACGTCTTTTCAATCTAAATTCTGTTTTGTGAGTTTCTTCAATCTAAATTGCATTTTGTAAACATTTTGAATTTCAATTGCATTTTGTAAGTATTTTCAACCTAAATTGCATTTTTGTAAGTATTCTCAATATAAATAGCATTTTGTAAGTATTTTGAATCTAAATTGCATCTTGTGAGTATTTTTAATCTCACCTGCCTTTTTGTGAGTATTTTGAATCTAAATTCCTTTTTTTTGGGGGGGGGGTATTTTCATTCTAAATCCCATTTTGTGAGTATTTTCGATCTAAATTTCATTTTGCGAGTATTTTTAACCTCAATTTGCATTTTGTAAGGATTGACAATCCAACTTGCCTTTTAGTAAGTCTTTCAATGTAGGTGGAGGCACTTTTGTGAGCATTTTGAATTTCAATTGCATTTTGTAAGTATTTTCAACCTAAACCGCATTTTTCAAGTACTTTCAATCTAAATTGCATTTTGTGTGGTGGGCATTCTGTATGTATTTTGATGCTCAATTGCATTTTGTGAGTATTTTGAATCGAAATTACATTTTGTAAGTATTTTCAATCTAAATTGCATTTTGTAAGTATTGTCAATCCAAATGACTATTTTGAATCTACCATACATCTTGTACGTATTTTCAATCTCATTTGCAGTTTTTAAGTATTTTGAATTTAAATTGCATTTTGTAAGTATTTCGAATCTACATTGCATTTTGTACGTATTTTAAACCTCAACTACATTTTGTGCGTATTTTTCAATCTATTCCTTTTATGAGTATTTCCCTTCTAAATTCCCTTTTGTAAGTATTACCGCTCTCCATTTTGTGAATCGTTTCAATCTGAGTTCCATTTTGTAAGTATTTTCCGTCTCACTTAATTTTCGTTATGGTTTCTATTTCGTTGTCATTTTCGCTATCACCTAGACCTTTAGGGGCCGATAACCTAGATGTTAGGCCCCTTAAAACAACAATTATCATCACCATCATTATAAACTAAATTATTGATGTGATTTTGAAGAAATGTTTGTGTTTGATTTGTATTGGTAGTCTAATTAATATTTGTGTGAATTTGATTTCAATTTAATATTTTATACTGAAGTTTTCCTTAATATTATTCATGAAATTGTGTTTCATAATTTATTTCAGTATAATCCGCAATTAATTATGACATATTGCGTAATAACCATACCTTGGTCCTTGAAAGCCTTTGTCTGGAGCGTGGCACTCTATGCAAGTGAAACTTGGACTATTGGTGCAGCAGAAAAGAGGAGAATTGAAGCGTTTGAAATGTGGTGTTACAGGAGAATTATGAAGATCAGATGGGTAGATAGGGTTACAAATGAAGAGGTATTAAGACGAGTGGGAGAGGAGAGATGTTTCTGGCGACTGCTAATAAAGAGAAGAGATAGGTTAGTAGGACACATACTAAGACACCCAGGAATAGCAAGCTTAGTTATGGAAGGAAGGGTCGAAGATAAGGACTGTAGGGGTAGACCAAGGTTAGAATATGTTAAACAGATTGCATCAGATGTAGGGTGTGGTAGCTATGTAGAGATGAAACGATTAGCTCAGGACAGGGAGCCCTGGAGAGCTGCATCAAACCAGTCAAAAGACTGAAGACTCAAACAACAACGGTCCGTGTAGGGTTAAGGCGAGAATACTGGGTGTCATTGAACAGAGCTAGTGTTCGGGTTTGAACTCTTGCGTCAACGTCACGACAGGTTACGATGCGGCTGGTGGTGGAGTATTCAGGCGATCAGGTGTAGGCAGGTTCATGCACACCTCTGAGCTACACACACCGCAGTCTTCACAGAAACATAGGTTATCATACAATTTCAACATACACCCAAAGTGTATGGGGTTGATAACCAAGATGTCCCTAGCCCGTAAAATGAAAAATCCACAGCCTGCTTCCAGTCTCCGACCGGGTCAGGAATGGAATGAATGAAGCCCCCATCTAGCGGCGAGAATATGAACTGTGCCGGCTGCCGAGGTCTGACGCACTCCTCTGGGGCAATGATTAAATGAATGACAGATGAAATAAAATGATAGTGGAGAGTGTTGCTGGAATGAAATTTTGACAGGGAAAACCGGAGTACCCGGAGAAAAACCTGTCTGCCTCCGTTTTGTCCAGCAGAGATCTCACATGGAGTGACCGGGATTTGAACCACGGACCCAGCGGTGAGAGGCTGGCGTGCTGCCGCCTAAGCCACAGAGGCTGCCCTAGCCCGTAAAATGAATTAACAAAAAACATCTCATGTAGCATGCCCGCATATCTAAAATGCATCGTGTCACAATAGGCGGCAAGCAGCCAAGTGTCCATTCTTTGAAGTTACTGAAGCACTACCAGTTCATCGCCTCTTGCAGTATTATGAAATTCGTATCACGCTTCTTATACACAGCAGGGAGTAGTGGTCTACGGGTCCATGAGACCTCACCTATTGCCATTCTTAGTTTCTGTCGATGTTGTTCGAAACATAGTGGACCTTGGTGGACGAGGCGATGCCATGTCTGACGACTTGATACCTTAGTCTCCCATTTCTCGGTGTCCATTTCCGAACTGAAACGCTACAAAGACATTCGGTCTTGCCACTGTACTCCGAGAATTCTCCTGATACAACGATGATGGTACCCTTCTAAATTCCCCCAGGGACTCACAACTAGTGGGGCGTGGGTTGGCGACCACAGGACCTCGGCTGAGTCCGGTATTGCTGCCACTTACTTGTGCCGGTCTCATTTCCTAAAAAACTACACACACTAATGCAGCCGTCACAATTACACAGGTTATCAGACAAATTCTACTCACATCCAAGTACACGGGGCTACATGACCACAATGTCACAAAGCCCCCCACTCAACTAGGATATAACTACAACAACAACCTTTCCTAAAAATTGCCCCATTATAATAGTGATCATAGCGAATACATGTAATCTTTTTCCAGGTGTGTTATTTACTCATTGTTCGTATATTATATACACTGTACCTCGCCCAGTCATTGGGAACATTTGTGTTGGCCGACTGAAGAGTAACAACTGACAAATCAAGGGAGTATGTAAGGCAATACGAAAAAAGACTGGCTCAAGCAAGTAGGTATCATCGCGTGGTTAGACCTACCACATAGTCCCTCAATTTATTACTTCCTATGGGAACTTCGATTATTACAGTCTATTCATCATAAAATGGGCTATGGCTTGTGGAGGCGTATTCACCGTGGCCCACATGTAAACCAAGTGTGAGGATCTTGCTGATCTATGGAGAAAGCTTGGTCTATGCTCAATCATATCAGCCGATGACGTGTGGCTGCTGAACATGTCATCCACTTTATAAGAGAGAGGGAGAGTGGGTTAGGGCCAGCAATCTGAATTTCTGAGTGTTGTTTTTTTTTAAATTTCTAATACATTTTTACATTATTTGTTTATTAGTTTTTATTTCTTCTTATTTATTTATTTATTTATTGATAGATCTATTATGTTTTTTCATATTTAGGCATCCACCTCTAAATTTTAACTAATCTAAATTGAATTTTCAAACTGTGTTACGAGGGGCAGATGACCTCGCTGTTCCGTCCTAAGAAAATCCAACAACAAGAATCATCATCGAAATTGGTTATGGTGAAAATATTCTCTAATTGCAACCTAACACTTTAACACTTACTACAGTATTTCACTTGCACTTAGTAATAAGGGATGAGCCTTGACAAAATAATTGCACTGAAAATATGCATAACTTGAAGCACATAAAAGCAAACCATTATATCAGAAACTGACTTGCACCATTCATCTACAAAAATATACCATTACGTTACTTTCTTCTTTTTTCTACAAAGGAAAACATCTAAATTCTTTCTAAAGCACTGAAAAATCCTTGGTGGTGAATTTACCTGATTAGAATACACTGATCTGATTATAGCCTAAATATATTGAGAGAAGTATATTTTATAAGCGATTTTATTACCTAGTTATCGGATAGTTAGAACTCAGGGCTGATGATCACAATGCCCCTTGCTCCTAAATGAAGGAGCAGTAAAACAACAGCACTAAAGTAACTGCTCTGTTTATTTTTACGAGCAGGAGTTTCGGCTTTGTATAACAGTGACTGAGTGATCCCGGGTTGTAATGAAAGCCATATGTATATTGCAGGGTGAAGCAAGACTTCCCGAACTTCAGAACGTGTTTGTTGAACCAGAAGCTCCAGATGTTAAACTGTTGTATTGAGCGTAGAATGAACCGGGAGAAGGTGGCAAGCTCTTCTACATTGTATGAAGAACCAGAGTCAGGCAAGTATACTTTCTTTTATATAAAAAAAAAACCGACAATAGGCCGATAAGCAATTTCTATCAATCAATACATATATTCAGTGAAGATTAATACATAGTGGGGTACATGTTTCGGGCTCCCATTGGCCCTTATTCTTCAGCCCTCTTTAACTCAACTTATCATCAAGGTCACATAACATATCAAACATGCAGTACACATCATATTATCAGCAATTATTAAAGCAATAAAATCAACACATTAAAAATTGCAATCGGGTGTCATACCTCGATGGGTGCAGCTGAATAAAACGTAAAACATGAACCATGAAGAAAAGAGACTAAATTATAAACATAAATGGAAAGTTTGTACACATTACGTTGTCTCTCTTGATACATTCAAAAACCTAGTTGTTGATTCAAAACGAGGGAAAACCTCCATTCTGTACTTTTACAGACTGTAAACAAAAGTCTTAGTAAAATTCATAAAATGGGGTAAACTTTCTACGTCGGTCTGACAGGCCTCAGATATCGTGATCGTGATGGAAATTACATAATGGATTCGAATAATCTTGAGTATACTTTCTTGTATTGAACCTGGTATTTTGTCTGTCTCCTAGTAATAATGTACACCCTCTGTCTGAAAAGTTCGGTGAATAGGTCTATATTACGAACGGATTGTTGGCTTACCTGAAACAGCCGTTACTACCCTTCGAAGTAATCCCCGTGGATGGTTATGCACTTCTTAGAACGGCTGTACAAGTTCTGGCATAGTCTTCCTGGGTCGTCACATTACGTTGGATGTCCGAAATGTCCGAAAACTTCCGGCCTTTCAGGGCTCCATACTTTGACGCTTGCCTTCGAGGTCGTACCTCAGGCACCAGGTCTCGTGTCCCGTGACGATGGTTTTCAGGACCATTCCATTTCACGGAACATTCACCCTCCTCACTGCCACCCGTCGAACAGGTGTGCATGTTAGGTTGCATAAATTCACCCTTCTCACTGCCGCCCGTCTATCAGGTGTGCAAGGTAGGTTGCATAAATTCACGCTTCTATCTTGCTTTCAATTTAGAGTTTTGACTACCCAAACTGAAGGCTATCCTAAAGACGACTATGCCAGGAGTTTCCAGGACTTGTTCAGTCGTTCTCAGAGGTGCATAACCATCCACGGGGATTACTTCGAAGGATAGTAAAGGCTGTTTCAGGTAAGCCAACAATCCGTTCGTAATATAGACCATTCCCCGAACTTTTCAGGCAGAGGGTGTATTTTCAATGAATCCCTCTTTCTTTTTATATAGAATCTGAAGACGAAGATGAGTTTTTTGACTGTTCAGCTGAAGAGCCAACAGAAGGTGGGGATGAGATGACACGCAGAAAAAGCCGCCAGAAGCGCTCTCTCTGGAACCGACCTGAAGGCCGAGACAAGCGGCATGAACATTTGCTCTGTCTGAAGACTGGTGAACCTCTTTACATTCCTGTTACACAGGTAATAGCTGCATTATTTTAGCTCCAACAGGCACATATCCTAGCTCAGTATATATATTATGTATGCTAATAAAAGCTCAGCCAAATTTTCTTCCAGCTGAACATGCACACATACTGAATATATAAATAGCATTCCAAACTGTTACAACCACTATATACATGGTGGCGACTACTCCTGGAAAACCTGGAAATCCTGGAAAACTCCTGGATTCTTAATAGGTCTGGAAAACTCCTGGAAAATGACGAAAAATTTGAAAACTCCTGGAAAATAGCCATTGTTAATTAATTATAAAAATCTTTCCAACCACTGCTAAAATTCCCAGTCCGCTCTTAGTCCTCGACGTCATGATATCGCGGATGGGGTAGCAAGGGTCATCTAGTGGTCGCTCTGCAAACCCTGTTTATTTTTCACCGGAAATTTACGCGCCGTGTTTTATCTTAAATCATACTTCCGCTGCGGTTTTGGGCGAGCACTCTATCGTTAACGAAAGTAATTTCCTCAGGGTACCTGTTTCTGTGTGGGAGAACCCGCGATAGTATTTTTTTAAACATATTGTGTATAGACAACTTGACCGCAATAAAATTGCAGGCGGCATTCTTTTCTCTTATTTTTAAGTGGATATTTGAGTCACAAAGGCTTTTTTTAAAACGACAATTAAATTATTTGTGTGTAGGCTTGCGTATCAATAATAATAACGCAATCACCACTTATTTTTGTCATCATCGGTATAAGTAGAACAAACACAACTGCTTTATTTTGGTCTTGAAGTAGGCAACCGATAAAGCCCCCCGGCCGCCCCCCCCCCCCGCCCGGGATTCCCGCTTATTTTCAAGTCTGGAAAAATGAGAATTACTCCATGAAAATTCCTGGAAAACTCCTGGAAAATCGTTGACCGATTTGAGTGGCCACCATGTATATATCAGGGAACATATTCTAATAATTATGTGCCTTTGTAACATCATCATCACCATCATCCTTTATCGTTACTTCACTTTTAGCCATTCAATGTAACCAACTCGATAATTAGAATTGACATTTGAAATCTTTTAACATAAGCAAGACAAACTTTGAATATAAATCTATATAGGGAAACACAAGGTATTCATCTAACCAATCAAAGGACAGGAAAAGGAGGATAGAAACACAGATAAAGTAAAAACACAATGACAGCCAGGTGCAGGCGGAGAGAAAGATAGAAGGAAAAAGAAACAGAAACAGAGGAAGGACAATCTCCACATCCGGACTCACTGCCATCTCAGAGGTGGGTATTCATGTCATCAATCCAATCAATAGCCAAGCTCATCATTGCTGTGATCCCCAATTATCTCGTTTTGATATCCAAGTCTCGTCAGTACAAGCAGCAATTAGATCTTCCATTGCTTAAAACGTACGTAGCAAGGAGCATTTTTCAGTGAGGTTAGTGGATGGTATAGGATGGAGTGAAAACCAGGCAAACATAAGAAAGGAAGAAATGGTAAACAAAAAGATACCGTACATAACTACAAGACATGTAAAGGAATAACACACAGAAAATGCATAAACATTAACCATTATTACAATGGTAATAATTAATATCCGTGTTGACTGATAGTACTATAGAGTATTTCACTCAAAGTGTGGCCGGCCCAACCCTCCAGGTAGAACGTGGAGCTATAAAGGTCAGACAAGCATATCACAGCGCGCTGCTGTCACAGCATATGTCATAATTAAGATAAGGAAGGAAGTGCTGTTGGATTGATGCTTCGGAGCAGCGCGGGACTTCGCAGTGCTGGAACAGTTGCAACGCAGTGTTTACCGAGTAAAGTTGACTTTGTTATTTCGTTTATAGTTTATTTAATGTTATTAGTGTTATAAGTTTATTACGTGTGTACGTGTTAGTGGTTATTGATTAATTGTTATTGTGTTCCAAAATTTTATAACGTGTTATTGCTAAGTGTTAAAGCCTATTGGTTCAATAATGCCTCAACCTGCGTACACATTAGAACAGAAGATTTTCATGTACGACACTTATGTATTGATGAATTCCTGTGGAGAAGTTAGAAGGCGGTATATAGGAAAATTCCCAGGTGCGACCATTCCAAATAGAGAAACTGTAAGAAGACTTGTGAACAAATTTAGAAGTACAGGTTTGATTCTGGTTGGAAAACGAAGAGTAAAAAAGCGAGTACTTACTGAGGAGAAATTAGGTGAGGTAGGGGAAAAGTTACAACGTACCGGTACTCCTACAAAATCACTCAAATAACTTTCGCAGCAAACACAAATTTCGATTACCTCCGCGTGGCGAGCTACAAAAATATTAAAATTGAGACCATACAGGATTACTGTTGTTCAGGAGTTGCTTCCACGTGATAATGAGAGCAGGGTAAATTTTTGTAACTGGATTTTAAGGGGTGTTGATGATGGGATACTTGATCCGAAATTAATAATTTTCTCTCATGAAGCATGGTTCCATTTAAGTGGACATGTTTCAAGTCAGAAAAACAGGTACTGGTCTTCATAAATACCTGTTAATGTCATACATCAAACACCCCTACATGATGTGAAAATGGGAATGTGGGCGGCAGTAACTGCAGACAGGATAATAGGGCCTATATTTTTTGAAACCACAATCACTTGGCAGAGATATAGGAATGACATTCTCGTACCATTTTTTGAACAATTGACGGACACTGAATGCCAATCTGGATATTTCCAGCAGGACTCTGCAACTGCGCATACGGCTAAAGAGTCATTAGATTTAATTGAGGAAATTTTCGACAACAGGGTAATTAATAAACCATTGTGGCCCGCAAGATCCCCAGATCTTACGGTTTGCGATTTTTATTTATGGGGAAAACTGAAAAATAAGGTTTATGCAACAAACCCTCGCACTCTAGATGAACTCAAACAGAATATAACCAAAGAAATTGAGGCTATCTCGGTAGACGAACTGAAGCATGTAAATGAAAATTTCCTTAGACGATGCCAGAAATGTGTAGATGCAGGTGGAGGACATTTTCAGCATCTTCTGTGACAAGGTGAGTAATTATTTTACTTTGATTATGTGTTGTTATTTTGTGTACTCGTTATTTATATGTGATTTGTACGGGTGCTCTCTCGACCCTAAGCTCAGCGAGCTGCCTCTACGCGCCGCGCTGCCGGCCGCACTTTGAGTGGACGACCCTTGTATGTGATTCAAAACCGCCTTGTCAAACACTAAAGAATGTAGTGTAATTACTGCTTATACGTACATAACTGAAAGATACATCATAAAGCAACGAAGTCTGATTCACTATAATCGAACCATACTTATTAACAAGCAGTCCTTTAAGGTACATTTATATTCATTCTATTCTTATTTATTCATCATCATCTTGCACTGTTTCCAGCCACTGGCCGGGTCTGTTTGGAACACAAGCCTCTCCAAATTCTTCTGTCTTCCCACCATCTCTCAGCCTCCACCCTTGTCCAGTCTTCTCCTCTCTTCTTCATGCTTTCTTCCACCCCCTTCAACCACCTGTCTCTCGGTCTTCCTCTCGGTCTCTTTCCGTCCCACTTCATCTCGTGTATCCTCCTGGGTATCCCCTTCTCCTCCATTCGTTTTACATGTCCATACCATCTAAGTCTAGATTTCTCTATACCATCCTTTAATGGTTCCTCCTTCATTAATTCTCTGGTCCTCTCATTTCTTATTCTGTCCATCTTTGTAGCTCCAATACTGCTTCTCAAGAACCTCATCTCACAGGCCTGTATTTTGCTCTTCTCCCTTCCTTTCATAACCCAGGTCTCCGAGGCATACGTCAGGATAGGGATATAGTACGTCCGATATATGATCTTTTTGCTGTTCTGAGGGAAATCCTTGCTCCATAACTTGCTTCTCACACTCCTCCGGAATGCTTCTGCCTGTATCCCCCGCTCATTTATTTATCTATCGTTTCTTCCATCATCTTGTATGAGGCTTCCCAGATACATGAAACTCTCCACTTTCTTCAGCTGTTCCCCACCAATTGTTATTCCCGTTGTGGCTCTTTCCTTCTTCCTTGTTGTGATCACCCTCTCACTCTTATTTATGCTGAATTTCATCCCATATCCTTGTATTATTCCTTCCCACACGTCCAGCTGTTCCTGTACCTCCTCCTCCTTGTTTCCCCAAATCATCGAATCATCTGCAAACACCATTGCTTTCATCTTTCCTTCCCCAATTACTTGTGCCACTCGGGTCATTATGTCATCCATCACCACAATGAAAAGTAACGGTGACAGTGCACTTCCTTGTTTCAGGCCGTTTCCCTGTTCCAACCAATCCGATCTCTCTCCTCCCACTTTCACACAGCTCACGCTTCCCTTGTACATCTCCTTTATCCTCCTTATAGTCCATAGTCTTATTTATTCATATGTTTTCTAATTCTTTTTGTGAGCTTTCTTTTTATTTAAATTTCTAATTGTGTTTTGTAAGGATATCCATTTTCTCTTTTATCTTTGTTGTTTGTTTGAGTCTTCAGTCTTTTGACTGGTTTGATGCAGCTCTCCACGCCTCCCTGTCCTGAGCTAATCGTTTCATCTCTATATAGCTACCACACCCTACATCCTAGGCAATCTGTTTAACATATTCTAAACTTGGTCTACCCATACAGTTCTTGTCCTCGACCCTTCCTTCCTTAACTAAGCTTGCTATTCCTGGGTGTCTTAGTATGTGTCCTACCAACCTATCTCTTCTCTTCAATAGCAGTCGCCAGAAACATCTCTCCTCTCCCACTCGTCTTAATACCTCTTCGTTTGTAACCCTATCTATCAATCTGATATTCATCATCTTCCTGTAACACCACATTTCAAACGCTTCAATTCTCCTCTTTTCTGCTGCACCAATAGTCCAAGTTTCACTTCCATAGAGTGCGACGCTCCAGGCAAAGGTTTTCAAAAATGACTTCCTTATGCCTAAATCTATATTCGATGGCAACAGGTTCCTTTTCTGTAGAAATGCTTTCCTTGCCTGAGCCAACCTACTTTATGTATCCTCTTTGCTTCGTCCATCACTGGTTATTTTGCTTCCTAAGTAACAGAAGACTCCTACTTCCTTTAGTTTCTCCCCTACCAATTTGATGTCCATAGAGGTTTCTGATTTATTTCGGCTGCATTCCAATATTTTTGTTTTACATTTATTCATTTTCATCATGAATTCTTTCCTCAAGACGGAGTCCATACCATTCAAAAACTCATTCAAATCCTGAGGCGTGTCGGCAAAGATGACTATGTCATCGGCAAATCTCAGAGTTGAAATTATTTCTCCTTGAATCTTCACTCCCACTTTAAATTTCTCTCTAATTTCCTTCATTGCTTGTTCAATGTAAAGATTGAAAAGTATGGGTGATAAGTTGCAATCTTGCCTTACACCTTTCTGAATACCAGCTTCTCTCTCATGTCCTTCAGCTCGAATGACTGCTGTCTGGTTTCTGTATAGATTGTAGATCACCCTCCTATCCCTGTACTTTATTCCAATCATTTTCAAAATGTCAAACAATTTAGTCCAATCAACATTATCAAAGGTCTTTTCTAAGTCTACAAATGCCATGAACGTTCTCTTATCTTTTCGTATTCTACCTTCCAAAATCAGCCTGAGACTTAGCACAGCTTCCCTTGTTCCTACATTTCTCCTGAAACCAAACTGGTCTTCACCCAACTCTGCTTCTATCTGGCTTTCCATCCTCTTGTAAATTATTATCTTTGTAAACTTAGTTTTAAGATTATTTTAATTCAATCTACGCTTACGAGGGTGTCATTGAACACCGAAACATGTACGTTTAAGCTACATTCTTTACTGTTTGACAAGGGGGTTTGAATTACATAGTAATAACACACAGGACATACACAGAAGGAGAAAACGCCCTGCTGTTATCTTTTTACTACCCTAGTCTTCCTTTCCTGCGTTTGCTCACTTCAAGACTGACGATCTCACTGAAGAATTCCTTCTGCTATGCTCTGTTTTGAGTGACAGAAGGGCTGGTAGCTGCCTGCCTTACTGGTGAGACTGGGAGGTTCAAATGAACTTGTTGGGAGTTATAGCACCGCATTGGTATGAATACCCACTTTCAAAGGTGGTAGAGTGCAAGTCTGTGGAGATTGTCTCTATCCTTTTTATGAGTTATAACACTGATTTATGGTTTTGGGCTGGGCGTCTATCTGGGATTAGCGTGGGCAGTTTGCGTCAACAAATTTGTGGCACCTAGTTACCATGCCAACTACTACTGCTACTCCTTCTTCTTCTTTGCCTCATCAACTGTCTGTCTTAACTTGTAGGGTGTTGTAGTTCCAATAATGAAATCTCTTTGTTGTTATTGGCGAGACATCATTTTCAATATTGTTGATTATTTTCTATTTTTTCCATAGCTTAGCAACCTTTGTTCAATACACCCTACCTTTTTCATGAGATGTCAACAATCTGCTCTCCATTTCAAGTATGAAGACCTGCTTTCAATTTCAAGTTTGAGGTCCTGTTTGAAAGGGGCAGATGACCTCGTTGTTCTGCCCCTTAAATCAACAACAATCAATCAACAATCTATCATCCTGTCTGAAAAAATACATTTTGATATATTTGGGGCCGTTTTCATCAACCTTCGTTAAATACTTAACAGGGTGTTGAAGTACTTTAGTTACCAGAAACGTTGGTTGACTGAATACAACTTTGTTAACATTTACACAATATACGAGGGCTATTCCAAAACTAAGGCCCGGTCAAAAAAAAAACATCCAAAATAAAACTTGTTTCCAAAATAATTGTTGTATTGACATTCCTTACGTCTTTCTCTATTTTTCTACATAATTTCCATACTTATTTACACATTTTTCACATCGTTCCACAAGCTTTTGAATGCCTAAGTCGTACAACTCGGCCGCCTGCGAAGCTAACCAGTCTTTAACAGCTTCTTTCACTTCATCATCTGTGTCGAAGCGCGTGCCGCCAAGAAACTCCTTTAGGTAGCGAAACAGGTGGAAATCACTTGGCGCCAAGTCCGGACTGTACAGTGAGTGGTCCATTTGTTCCCATCCAAATTTCTTGATTAGAGTTTGCGTGTCATTCGCAGTATGGGGTCTGGCATTGTCATGCAACAACAACACTCCCGATGACAATTTTTGAAAATGCAAATGTTCAGACACAATTCTGTACACTGCCCTTACTTCACAATTGGCGGGCTGATTAATTGTTTTAAACATTGTGAACTGACACTATCAACAGCACACAGCAACAGTCACAACGCTACTGGCGGCTTTTGCAGCGCAAGGCATGTCAGGAGTCGGCGCGCATGCGTGTTTTGCCCTTGGCGCCGCTTTCAAATATTTACGGCGAATCGGACCTTACTTTTGGAATAGCCCTCGTACTTTAACATGCTGTTAAATCCTTAACAATGGTTGTTGAAACTGGACCTTAGCAAGAACACAATTATATAAGGCTGTCTTTAAGTAAACGAGAACTAGACCAATACATTAATGACATCATAAGACTTGTGAAGAAGATAAATGGGGCATCGTGCGGCCTCATGTAGCCGTATAGACGATCTACTCACCAACTTGAGGTTCCTTTTAGCACTGCCATCTTGTAGCGAAACTGGAACCCTTCGAAATGATCTGTGGCTGAAATTTAATTAGTTTTGTCTTGTAATCATGGAATGTGAACAGACTGAATGCTGCACAACAATAATGCAGGACCACACATCAATGTTGTTACTCAGTATATTGTGCAAATCAACGTGAGGTGTATTCCTCATCCTTCCCACAGTTCAGATCTAGTCCCTTTTCCTTTTTTTCTATTCCCTATTCTGAATGAACACTTTTGTGGAAACCATTTCCCATTATCAGAAACAGTGGTGAAGACAGCAGAGGTGATTTTGAAGGTTCTATCAAAAATGGCATCCAGAATATGTCTTTGAAGACTGGGAGAAATGGTGGAAGAAGTGCTTTACATCCAATGGGGACTACCTTGAAAAAGACCATTATAATTTGGAGGATTTGTGAAGGTGTATTGCCACATAAAAAATGTATGATCATCCTTTATTGAAGAGCCCTCATAATGACACAGAAATATATTGCAGTAGATTAAAACTAGACATTTCTTAATTAAAAATACACTGACTGCAACAAGTAAATACTAAGAATAATCATTTCAGGTAATTCTGTGACTTTATATTCGTTGCGTCTAGAGAGTCACCACGGGAATAACAATTGGTGGGGAAGATTTGAAGAAAGTAGTGAGTTTCAAGTATCTGGGAAGCATGATACAAGAAAATGGAAGAAACAACAGAGAAATAAATGAGCGGGGGAGACAAGCAGAATTATTCAGGAAAAGTGTTAGGGGCCTGGTATGGAGTCAGGATGTCCCTCAAAACAGCAACAGGGTTATATAGGACGTACTATGTCCCAATCCTGAGGTATGCCTCAGAGACCTGGGTTATGAAGGAAGGGAGCGAAGCAGAATACAGGGTAGTGAGATGAAATTCTTGAGAAACAGTATTGGATTGACAAAGGGGGACAGGTTAAGAAATGAGAAGATCAGAGAATTAGTCAAGGAGGGAGCATTACAGGAAAGGATAGAGGAATCAAGGTTTAAATGATATGGGCATGTCAAGTGAATGGATGGGAGGAGGATACCCAGGAAGATACACGAGATGAAAATAGAGGGGAAAAGACCAAGAGGAAGGCCACGAGATAAGTGGCTGAAAGGTGTCGAGGACTGCGAAAGAAAGAAAGGAGAAGACTGGACTAAGGTGGTGATGGAGAGATGGTGGGAAGACAGAAGACGATAGAGAGGCTTATGTTCCAAACAGACCTGGCCAGTGGCTGGAAACTGTGCAAGATGATGATGACTTCCTGTTACATGATATTGTTTGCCATTCCTGCCTTAAAAGTGTTATGAAGGAGATATTCATGGTATGATTATTTATGTTTTTTAATGAATTTTAATTATATGTGCTTTCTTTTATTCTAGCAATCAACACCTAAGACAGAGGATCAAGTAAAGGAGGATGTGGATGTTATGGTTCATCTGGGTACCGACGCCCAGGCAGCTGAACTCCGAGCTCGAATCATGAGTGCCTCACTTCTCTCAGATATGGAATCCTTTAAGGTGAGAATGGAGAAGGTACTGATGTATTAATTTAGGTCAGTGATTAGATGGCTATTCTAATGTACAAGGATAGCTAAAATATTTTGAACCTTTTGAGTTTGTTCATTACAGTTTGTAAAAATTGCAACACTCTAAAGGAATCATGTGAAACAAATGCAATTATTAAGTACTAGTAATGACATTCATGGCTTAAAATGTGCTACAATTTTCAAAAAATAAATTTAATCATTCTGCTGTAATTGTACCTTTGAAGATCTTAGTTGGAAAAAACACATAATTAAACCACAATCTAAATTAAACAGTGCAATATTTGTATTAAAGCAGCTAAGACAGGAAGTTAACATTAATATCCTCTTATCAAGTTATTATGCTCTGTTTCACTCCCACCTGGTTTATGGCATAAATCTATATGGCAGTGCAACAAAAGAATTTTTGAGCAATATTTTTATCCTGCAGAAAAGAGAAATCCATGTTATATTTGGTTTACACCCTCTAACATCTTGTAGGGACTATTTAAAAAAATTCTGAATAATGACATTACCATCATTGTACTTATGTATATTAAGAGACAAATTCTAACTGGAAATATAAGAATTCTGATCTACATTTGTACAACACTAGAAGCAGAATGGATGTTCAGTGTCAATATTATAAAGGAGCTTTTAGAAAAAAAGATCCCTCGTATAACTGCCTCCAAATATTTTAACTTGTTGCGCCTAACTCTTAGAAATGTCAGTACCATTTCCTCATTTAAATTAAATTAAAATAAAAAAAATGGCTCACAGACAAGGCAATATATTCCGTAGAAGAATTCGAGGCAATGTGCACAGAGATATGAGTATTTGTTTTTGTATATTGATTATTGTATTTACCTGTACCCCTGTATTTATGTATTTTATGCATAATTATATATATTATGTATAATTATGTATTTTATGATTTGACGACTCCCATATGTATATTAACATACTACCATGGATAAATAAAGGAATAAATGAATGAATGAATACTTTTTCATGATTGTGATGGAACAATCCTCAATTTTCAGAGGTGCCTCAAATAAATCACTGTATGGTTGCAAAATTGTTTTGAAACAATAGATTCAGTGAAGGGTATTATGAATAATTGTATGAAATTCCCTATACTATTTTTGATAAAATTTCTGTAGAATATGCTTTATATATTTCTCATTCATGTTGCATCTTGCTTGTTTTGTATTGTAGGTAAGAGAAGACAGCGAGTTTTGTCGAATAAAGGAGAAAGTTGGTAAAACCAATATCTATCAATTGGAAAAAATTAAAAATAAAACACTATGAACATAAAATGCTGTTGCACATCATGAGTGGATGGTCTTGTATGAGTGATGAAGGTTTCAGACCAATGCAACAATAGTTGTCCAAACATCAGTATGATGTCACTCCTACACAAGCTACAATACATGCTGCTATGTATCATGGCATTGGTTCAAAGAGGTGTAGGAAATTGTCACCTGGGCAAAAGTCTGCTTGTATATGAGTCCATAGTTCATTGATACTGACCACATCCTGTGCATGTCCAATAGGTGATATGTCTGGGGAATGGCCAGGCCAAGCAAGAAGTCATATTATCTTATGTGCTTTGAAGAAGGCTTGAAAATTTCTGGCGAAATGTGGTTGGACATTGTTTTACTGGAATATAGTTTGACAAACACACTCAGATGTACAACTTCCTGGATGTGCCAGTTGTTGGTAACATTGTCCTCAATAGCGCATTAGCCAAGATTGAAATTGATACCTAATAGCTAGGGGCCATATTTTTTGTTAAGAGCGATACGCGCGAAGTTTTCTCATATCTTCTTTCTTGCCTATATATGACCTTCTAGGTAGAGCCGGGCAAAAAGCTCTTGAGTTCCAATCGGTCTCGTAGGACGAGAATGAAGAACGGAAATGCTTGTTCTGGAACTGGTATTACCGATAATGTGGGCTCGATAACGATAATTCTCAACATTATCGCTCGTTCTAGCTTGCGCAATATGGCACTGCCTGAAGGCACTGAGGCTTGTTGTGTAAGGATTCAATGGAAATTGTTCATTCCGTTGACTGGAGTCTGCGAATTATAAGAATCCACTCAACTTCAACGATATCATATTAACAGACTACCTAAGCTACATTGAGCATATCATCGTCAGTCGGTATTATTTGGTCATTAAATTTCAGCAAAAGAAAGTTCTATTTGATGAGTTCATATTAAGATTTTTTCATGTAATGCCACATTCATGCACTATGTAACTTTCTCGTAATCGAACCTGAAAATTCATGCACTCGCTATATTACTAAAGCCCCTGTGATGCAACTGTGTACTGTCATATCATTTTTGTAGTAAGATACTGGTAAATCGGTCGACATTGTAACCTTTATGCATCTGTGATTGCATAAATTTTACATATTTATTTCAACAAGATTTCATTCATGTTTTAAAACTGATGTGAGAAAGACATTGCTTGAAGACCAGAGGATAACAAAGGAGGGACCCGTACGTGCTTTTTCTACAACTTTCACCGAGCGCGGACAATAGAGGAAGGAGGAGAACGGCGAGCATCTGGTAACCACATGGACTTAGACAACGCGAAATGGTCATTCAACCAAGCGGGTAGATACGAAAATTCCAACGATCACTTACTAGATAAACCCCGCCCATTTGAGAGAAATTGGAGCAGTAATTAAAATGCAGGAACAGGAATTACACCATCGTATAGGGAACAATCCCAGCCTCTCAGAAGTATTTCAAAATTTAAATTGAGTCATTCTGTGATTTTTGCCAGACGTAAAACGAAATTAGGGGGTGGATTTGAAACTACCAATAGCAGCGAGGGACGCGAGATGCGCCAATATCCCGCCGAAATTAAGGAACAATGAAGGAAATTACGGAGCTCATTATCTAAGAATCCAGCGATCGAATTTTGGATTAAAAGAAGCCATGAGACATTGAAAATGAGGATGTGCGAATGAGCTACTTTGCATATTCATGCGACTGTTATTATAGAATAAAATTCTAAAAGCTCCCCACTCCGAGTACTTCGTCGACAAATCATATAAATAATAGCAGGACACCCAGTGAAATCAGTTCCACTTTGAGCACCGCAGAGGCGCGAGTCCACGCTCGTCGCATTCTGAAATTAAGAAAATGTTATAAGTATAAACAGTTCTATCTTGGGACATTTGAATATCATTAAGTATTCGCGAGTGCGGATCGAAACAAGTATCGCGAAAGTGCATACCGTTGACAGTACGAAACAGTTGTATGGTAGAGATAGCCACACGTGCTATTAGCATCAACGTCAGTGAGATAGAAGCTATGAACTATCGGCTGAATTGAGTAAGTTGATGATAGCTTTAGGAATTAGGAGCTCCACACGCGAGAACCGTGCATTGTAATAATAATAATGATTCACAGTGGACCTTTGCTTTGGTGAACTTTTTTTGGAAACCGTGTGTAAAATTCTCCTCCTTGCAAGATGAACCAATTGATCCAGAAGGCTGATATCAAGGACCAGATCATCACCATCATGATGTATACGAGATAAGTAGATATTGCATGGGGCATGTTTGCCATAGCGCATCCCATCATGGGAGTCGGATAAGTTTATCTCGATGATAAGTAATTATGATAAAATGGGTATTTTGGGCACAGCAGGCATGTTTTGTGTAAATTTGTGTATATTTGTCATTTATGATTTTTGTGTGTTTTTTATAAGATAGGATTCGTATATGAGCATCAAATCTTGTTTAATTTTGTTTTGTTTGAGGGTTTCAGTAACTTTGCTGAATGCACATTTAAGGGAATAATTGGGTTGATAGTGCTTACGCACGACCATAACGTAAAAACTAGCATGGGGGATATAGCTTGACATTGTGACAAGACCAGTAGTGACACAGCATTTAGGAACCGTAAGTAAGGTATTGATGACCACACCAAGGTAAAGAAAGGTAAGATGGAATGGCTGGATGACAATATAATATTCAGAAAAGGTTGAGAGTTGATCCTTGGTTGAGCTGAAATTAAAGACGGAGGTGGTATTCCCGTGTTCTACGATGATATAAATGGTATGTGAATTAATGGCGGAGGCGTAATTCCCGCGAATCTACGATGATATAATTGGTAAATGAAATGATTGAATTCATTGTCTGATGAGAGTGCACTTTAGCTCCGTTGGAAAGGTAACTGTACAGCTCTAGCCCAAGGAGGTCATACGGAAAAGCAGGTATAAAGATTGTGGTCAGCCGTCTGAATTCTGAGGGAGTGGCGAAGGTCGTTGCTCACCCAGCTGGTTTGATGTGGTGTGAGGGTGTCTGTCACAAGGTCGGGAAACCACTTTGAATGGTATTGTTTTCTTTTGTTGAGGGAAGGTAGTCGAACTTCCCAGGGCTTGTTTCTTTTATTACCACTTCAGGAAGCGATGTCATGTGATATCACTATCATTTTGAGTGCATTCATTATAGTTGTTTGTTTATTAAAATTCACGGGCCACCGGCCACCGAGGTGTGTTTATTTGATGCTTCATGTATTTTTGACTTGTGTTTGGTTTATCGTAATTAGCAGAGTTATAGCTCTGAGTGAGTTAATTGTTTTATAAGTTAAGAACATGCACACATGCCTGTGGCCTAGAATAAGCCTATTGCCTTCATCCTCGGACTCTTGTGAGAAAGAATGATGATTGTACGAGAGAACTTGTCCGAACCAAAAAAAAAACAAATTTTGTAATTGTAAACATGAGTGTGCATTTTGACAGAATGGCTGGACTATTCAGACCATAGTTTGATAAATTAAGTCTGTTGACATTTTATTTTTGAACTTGAAGCAGTGGACTGCAGTGAATTAGATTATTTTCTTTTCCTGGTTTCAGCCAGTATTATCATTTATCTTTTACAATTTGATTTGTTTGATTAGAATCTTAGCTTGTGTTCAGAATAATTTAAGGGAGTATATTTTTGTTGTTTTATTGTCTGTGGATGGGAGTAAGTGGGAGATGCTATTTTTGTGAATAAATTATTTTATATTAGGAGTTCTCTGACATACTGATTTTATGTTAAGCCTCCTGTGATCCTTGATGATATCCCTAGGGTGTTTAAGTTAAGTTAGAGCCACACCGAACAGACCATTACCCCGAGCTCGAGTCGGCATCCTAGGAACCTTTACGGGTACATACGACATAAACAATAAAACGTAACGAAAAAAATAATTAAAATTACTTCCCCTACCAAGTATCGAGCCACAGTCCTTTAATTCATGAGTCCAAATCATAACCAATTCAGTCACTGAGACTCTTATTACCAGAGGGAAATGTCACAAACATACACAGTGAAAACTTATGTGTTGGATGCTTGACTCTCTTTATCTTAAATGCTCTTACCGGTTTGAATATATTCTCTATTCGTCGGGTATACGAAAAAATAATGTTCACCTTCAAGAATAAGATTGATTTTATCTTTCGTCATAATGGCTTTGCCATATGCTTAAGCCACTGCCATTTCAATCACGTCCCTGTGCACGTGCCTACGCGTTGCATCATGGGTGATAGTGAGAGCAACGATATTACCTTTTGATCGAACGAGACTGTGGATTATCGGACAAATTGTCATTCACGCGGTAATGAGTTGTTCTCAGTGCAACTCCCGTCGCATGATTCTCACTGAAACTGTCATATCTTTGGCATTTATGGACAAATCAGTGAGGTGTTTGCACTGACATGATTAGCCAAATACACCGCATGCCACAAACTGGTATTGCTTTCAAGCACAAAATCAGAGTTTTTAGCAGATGAAATTAGTTGAAACATTTTAAGCGAAATATTTATATTTTGCAAGTGTATTTTAATCATCGTAGCTAATTTTGGCACTATAGTTGCCTCGAATAACAACCACTTACAAGGTGGAAAAGAAGGTTGAAAGTATTATTTAAAGCAAATTCCTAGTCAATAGGGCTAATAATTCATGAGCCATACACGTGAGACTTTCATTCAGCTCTTCTCTTTGAGTTTTATTTTACTTTAGGGGCTACAACATCGTGATCATTTTTGTGTTCTTGTGTGTCAACTTTGTCTAATAACCTGAGTTATTATGGTGTCTGTAGTAGTGTGTGTATATTTGTAACTGAGGGTAGGAGTGGTAAGGAGGTGGCAGTGGCCTTGAATTACGATCATGCCGCAGAAGGCGGGTAGATATTTGATGTTGAATACGATACATGAATATCCCGTCAAGTAGGCTTCAAATGTTTATATTAATTTTATATTAATGCCTGCGCGTTTGATGCAAAACGCCATCCTATTAAATATTACAAATTCATGCAGATATTTGAACCAAAACCGACATTCATTTATTTGTCAAACAAGAAAACAAAAACACTTGAAGAGAGAGCTTCATTAATCTAAATGATAGACGATATAAGCCTACTGCATGAACATGATCACTTCCAATATGCATTAATAATTTTCATAATAGTGGTTTACATTCCGGAGTTATTACGGAAGGCTCTGACTTTACACGTGCAGCGGCTTGAGTGAGTCTGCTTTTACCTTTAAATAAATAATGTCGATAACACTGAGAAAAAAGGAGTTCCGGTATTATCGAGACTCCCACTCAGTACCGGTATTATTGAGACTTAAGATTCTCATTCAGCGGTGAGACCTGGCCTTGAGTGCGCTTGTTGGGGGACGATACTGGCCATGCGGCAACTTAAGATCCCGATCGGAAATAGAGCAAATTTGCCCGGCTCTACTTTAGGTACTTAAAGTACGTCTTTTAGCAAAATGAACTCGCGAAATATCACGAAATCTGATTTATTGCATAAATAATTATGATATATACTCCACTTGGTATGAGAAGTGCTAAATATTATCGATAAAGTTCTCCAATAAATGTTTAAATGCTTCTGAGGAATTGGCCATCGTGGTTTCCTCCTCATTTGCTTGATAGTGCAGCATATTCTCTTCACAAATGCCCACAAACCAGAAGTATGTGTATTCAGTTCCGCGATCTCTAAGGTTATCGATGAAAATTGATATCTGCTATCGACTACATCAAATGGCGTTGTGGTCGTAGATACAGCAGTGCGAGTTCGCGACTGATAAAAGTTTATCGGCAAACATCCAGCATTTAAGTATAAAAATGCCGAAAACTTAAGTCAACAGTTTTCTCGAGGGCCGAGGAATACAACAGTGAGGGGTTCAATGTATTTGACGCTGCAAGAAAGATTCTAATGTGTAAATTCTGCAATGTTCGTATTCAGTGGGAACGAAAAGACACGTGCGATAAACACTGCGGGGATTCAGAAACGCATAAAGACATAAAGAAGCAAATGAACATAATTCTAAGCGGCAAATAACAATCGGCGATACTCTACACATCGTGTACAGGTTGAAACGTGATAGAGAGCAATTTGTAACTGACACAACAAAGCAAACATTATGGTTTCCGATGTCTAATGTGAACAGCTAGAGGGGCTTTTGTGCTTATGCAAATATACTTTCTGACTTTAAAACCCCTTATCACATAATTTTTTCCGGTACTATAAGGAAGATTTCAGAAGAAACAACGACCATTATGACTATTTATTTCGCGAAATACCCACCGAAATAGTGTCAGTTTTAACACCGAAATCAACAGTTTTATTTCACCAAAAAACAAGAAGTTCCGTGACGAACTAAAGAGCCTACTTTTCTTAAAATTTAAGATTCATGCCAATGATTAATCTATATGGATCTATCTAGAATAATGACGAAATTAAGTTGCTAATATCGAAATTTCTAATTAGTTCGAAATACTGTATACCTGGCAGAATGTAGCCTAAGAGAGCACTACAGTTGGCAGCCCTGGTGACTGAATATATTCTTAGTTCCATCTCTTAAGGTACAGAATACAAAATTTGGTTGAAGTCCAATGAATAGCATGGACGTTACATGCAGTAAAACATTGGAACTAACAGCGCGCCTAAAATCTTGTTGGCAACAATGTCATGCATGTATTGGTCAGAGATAATCTGAAATAATATGATATATTGTTGTGCCAATTTTGAATGAAATCCATTAGTTAGTATAGAAGTTAAATGCATTTTAAAATTGGACCTATGAGCAGGCTTCGAATCATGTTGGCAGCACTGGCGTAGGCCTATTAGTTACTCCAAATTCATCTAGAATGCCAGGTACAATACATGTGCAAAGTTTAGAGCTATAGGCTTGCACACTTTCTGATATATTGATATTAGGGCAACAAAAATAGTGACAGCACATATTAACAGTTGGCAGCCCTGGTTGCTCTTAAGAATACGCATAGTCATATCTGTTATGGTATACATAGCACATACGAAATTTGGTTGAAATCCAAATGATAGTATGGATGTTACATGTATTTAAAGTTAAACCTCTCAGCAGGCTTAGAATCATGTTGGTAGCACTGACGTATATAAGTTACTTCAAATTAATATAGAATGTCAGGTACTATACGTGTGCATAGTTTAAAGCTGTCGGCTTGCATACTTTCTGATATATTGGTATTTGGATAAAATAAATTAAGAGCATTTATTAACAGTTGGCAGCCCTGGTGGGTCTTAAGAATACGCTCAGTCATATCTGGTTATGTACACATACAACATACGAAATTTGGTTGAATTCCAATTGATAGTGTAGAAGTTATATGCATTTAAATATTGGACCTATCAGCAGGCTTATAATCATTTTGGCAACACTGTAACGTTTTGTTACTAACCTTACAGGTAAATATACATATATAAGAAACTCCACAGTTGGGTGTCCAAATGTAACGTTTTCGCTCCACGTTGAGCGCACAAATGTAACGTTCCCTGTCCTTCTAAGTGACCAAAGGTTACGTTCCTGGCGGGGCTCCAATATTGCGTTCTCCCGGAGTACAGTAGAAGAATCGCAACAAGAACAAGCACCGCTTTACTCACACCACCAATAGCATACTTACCTCTTACCTGTTCATTAGCAATGATTATAATCAGCTCTTGTGGGCGCCAGGACACCTAACACTTACTTTAGATGTGCCAAAGTATTTAATTAAAATAGTGATAGAGCACTCGAAACGTCTTTCTCTCAAGCCGTGGTATAGCTGAGCCATTAACCAATTGTCTTATCGCTACTGGGAGAAGGTATGCATTATGTCTAAAGCTAGCTACTGGAAATGAAAGTCCTACCATTACTTAAGAACAAAATTTAATTGATCAAAATTTAAAGCAGCAAAAGACGTAAAAAGAGAAACAAATAAATTTTAAAAAAATCTGGAAGTTATATTAAATTGGCGAGAGTTACAAAATGGAATATGAATTAAATTTAAACAAAAGCTGGATTCTAATTTGCCATAAACAGAATTACAGAGACTTGATTGGATTTAGTAAAGGAACTCACGGCCGTCTTCTTCATAGTGGTAGTCTGGTTTTCCCTCTGATCTTGCTGGCGGATGTTGTTTGGTTCTGCCTCAATATTGTATAGATCCTTATCTTGATACGGGCAGGGAACCAATTTGTCCCGTCTCCCGACTGACATATGTGAATGGCTTTGCTCCAAAATTCACTTTTGTGAATATGATCAAGGACACGATCATATTCACGTCAGTAGTATTAATTTTAAAACTTCTTGAACTGATAAGTTGCGATCTCGCAGCGAAGATGTCTGATAGACGTGAAGATTCAGAAAATCTGAGAAGATTGGGGCTTGAGAGTAGATGACCATTGGTTTTTATGGAAGAAGAACTTCCCCACTCTGCAGTATTTCTCGACCAATCAATTAGGTATCCTGATGACGTAGCTCCCCACTCCAGATCCCTAAGTTCTGATCATGCCTCTTCATTAGTTGGGTTAACCACGTGGGGTTGCTTCTGAAGTAATTTTAAATCAGCGTCCTGATGCGATGTTCTTCCGAGAATTCGTGACGTCAGCGCTAACTGACCAACTTGCTTTGTCTAGAAGCCTCGCGTCCCCGGAATGTTTGTACATATATCTCGAAAGTCAAGTCTATTTTTGGCGGACTACCCGTGGCGAAACTGACGACACGTTGAACGACATATTTCCCAATCAAGTCTTGTATAAAATATAACCTATAACGAATCTAACTAAAATCTCCATTTTATAACTTCCGCCAAACAATAATTAAACCCCTTCCATATATATAAAGAAATTATGGACTAAATCTAGAATCGATATGATAATTAAAATATACATAATAATAATAATAATAATAATAATAATAATAAATTTTGCTGCTTATAAAACATATAAATTAAGGGGAAGTATTCGGACTGTTACAACACTGCCATGTATGGCCTCCTGGAAATTAAACTGCAATAGTATTATCTATACGTGTGCCAATTTTGAAATAGCTCCCATTCATACCTTCCAAGATATCCAACATGGAGCTCAAATTTCAATTGCAATTTTTTAGCAGTTGGTAGCACTGACATCATTTTCAAATATGGCCGTGAGATATTCAGGTATCCAGCCATTTAGGAGTTGATAGGGGGGGACACACACACAGCCAGACAGACAGAAGGACAGACAGACACACATTTGCGCGATCTCATAAGTCTACTTTTTCCTCATTTTTGCAAAATGTGAAAAGTAGGCTAATAAGGCCCTTACTAATGGCACTCACCACCCTAACACCTGTTGTCTGGCCAGTAAAATGCTAGATTCTGGAAGACGACATTCACCACAATTTTGCCATCACTGTAGTACAAATTACAGTAGGACTCATCCGATAAAATAATGTGCATGACAAGCCCATTGTAGCCTGAGGTGCTGATGGTCTATAGTTGAGGGAATCTGCCACTTAGGAATGCATACAGTCAGTCCTCTGCAAAGCAGACAACAGCAAATAGTATAAGAAAACAATGCCGCACATGTTGTAGCGTTCAACCATTGTGCTAATACTTCTCATGAAATTAAGCGTTGGGACTGATGACCAAGATGTCCCAGGCCCCTAAATTGAATTAACAACAAACAAAATTAAGTAGTCAGTCACTGCAATGCGGAATGTGATTGTCATCCTGTGATGTCGTAGATTTCAAGGACCACTGTTAGAATTTCTTAACATCTGTTTTTACAGTTTACTGCTTTTATGAGCATCATTGTCATGGCATTATGTATCAGCAGCAATGCCATGGTACTGAAATACTTCTTCATGCAGGCCAAATCATTTTTCCCCGTTCAAAGTCTCTTATTTGTTTATATTTCTCCCGTTGTCATCAGTGAGGCATGGTGACTCCTGGAGGAAGGTTTAGAGTTCAGTAACTGTAATACACTATGTGTACCTGCTCCTTAATTGTTTTTCCTTAATGTGAGGAATCACTCTGCTCTTCTAATTATTTGTATGCCACATTTTGCACACATTCCAAGCTTCCTTCATGGTATTACAATTTTCACAAACAGGGATATATGAGTGTCTCTCTCCACAGTTTTCTTACCTGGTAAGTTATTGCTTTTCACCTGTCTTTTCCTTATTTTGAAGTAACATTGAGTAATTAACTTATTTTCATTTTCAGGCTGCCAATCCTGATGCAATTCTAGAAGACTTTATTCGTTGGTACTCACCAAGAGACTGGATTGAAGAAGAAGGATTTGATGACTTTGGTCAGAAGAAAGGTACGCTATTTTTATCTGCACAATTCACTGATTCAATTATTGTTGTATTTTATTGTGGCTATGGTGGCGTAGTTGGTAGCATGCAGAGCTTCTATGCCGAAGATCGCGGGTTCAAACCCGGCCCAAGTCGTCGGATTTTTTAAGAGGGTTAAAAATCCCTCAGTATGCCTTCCTTCGGAGGGGAAGTAAAGCCGGCGGGCCCATGTCATAGATTTATGGCATGTAAAAGAACCTTCTACTAACTACAATTGTGAAGCTAAATTTGTAGGTTAGATTTGATTGATGCTCTATTAGTTCCAACGTTCGCCGCTAGGTGCCGGTTGCGGTGGCATTTAGTAGCCAAGTTCGCAGCTAGGTGTCATTGATGGTAACATTTGGTAGAAAAAGTAGGAACTACTTGAAATTGATCGTCTGTAGTTTTGTTTGGGGTGTAGCTATGTATGGAGCGGAAACTTGGATGCTTAGGAAAGAAGACGAGAGAAGAATAGAGGTTTTTGAAATGTGGCTGTGGAGGAGAATGGAGAGAATAATTTGGAAGGACAAAGTGAAAAAAATGGAAGTATTAAAGAAAGTAGGAGAAGATAGGATGATGCTAAAGAAGATCGGGTAATGAAAAATGAATTGGATTGGACACTGCCAAGAGGATATGGTTTGGTGAAAAGTGCATTAGACGGGGCAGTCCAAGGGAAAATCTGAAGAGGAAGAAGAAGGTTTCAGATGCTGGATTCCATCAAGATTGATAAATCTTATGAGCTGGTGAAACGTGCTGCTGAAGACCGGATAAGGTGGAGAGACTGACCATGAGGAAACCTGCCATCAGACAGATAAACTGACGACGACGGTGAATTACAGATAACACACACTAATACAGCCATCACAATTAACACCAGTAATCAGACAGATTCTACACACACCCAAAGTACACGAAGCTACATGACCGTGTTGTTGCAGCCCCTAAACTGAGAAACCGGCCAACCAATTGTTGTATTCATTCTTATAAATTATGGGGTATTTATTTATTTATTTATTTCGTATGGCATAATGAGGATACATTGCGGCAAAGAATTGAAAACTATCAGTTAGCAAAAAGGTTAAAAATATATACAATATTTACAGAGTAGATTATAGGTACCGTAACAGACATTCACAGCACAATGTCCAGGGTATTCAGCCAGTTGACAGCATCATGGGTGGCACTGTGCAGGTCAGATCTCCTCCTTGGACACTCGAATCCAACATGATGAATGGTCTGAGGTACATTGGCACAGTCGCAGAATGTGCTTTGAGCTTTTCCCCAGTTGTGCAGTCAGAAATTGCATTGTCCGTGATTTGGAGTGGACCCTATTCAATTATTTCCATACCTTTCGTGGTACCCTAAATTGAAACCAGGCAGTTCCCTGCAAGGATCAGTTATTAAACCCAGATGTTCAGATTTTGATGCAGCCCATTCTTCATTCCAGGTCTTGTCAGCAGTGAAATGTGATGAAATTAGCTCCACCCCCAGCTTCCATGGACGATTTCTGGATTTCAATCTCATCTTTTTCTGCAGATGGCAGTACTGGTGTATGGGCAGTTGGGGATTACTGCAACATTTCAACCATACGTTTTTCTGAGCTGTTTTTCTTCTTACATGAGATGGGTGGATATTGGATAGCATGGATGTGATGTGATCACATAGATCAGTGGTCTTCAGCTATTTTCCACACACAACCCGACCAAGCGCCATTAAAACCAAATGAAGTTAGGTTGGTTGATTCCTCAGTTTAGGGGCTGCGACAATGCGATTATGTAGCCCCGTGTACTTTGGGTGTGTGTAGAATGACGTTAGGCAAACTAAATACTATAACAGAAAGGGTCATTTTTGATACATAGACTTACCTTCAATGACCACGATACTTGTGCTTGAACCTGGCTAATGAGTTGATCTCACTTGGGTTGAAGTTGATGAAAAGCTACTCGCGAATCGTAAGTTTGCTCCATGCATTTGTTTTTTATTTAAGTTTGCCATTGTTAAAAAGAAATCTTTCACACAAATAGGTTGTTAAATGAGGCCTCATTTGATAGTTCTTTATAATCAGCCTTTGAGATTATGTTCATATATGACTAAAGCATTTCCAAGCACATTTCATGAAATACCTCTAGTCTACAGTCACATAGAAGATACAGAGCGCCAGGGAATGTTCTCCGCAGCGGCTACATGCGTCTGCGAGAGGTAGCATCAGCAGTTATGTTGGCAGCACGGCTGTCGCTTGTATCAAAACAACATTAAACCTTGTTCTCACCACAGCCATTCATAACAGATCCTGGTAGTGTTGTCCTTGTGTTCGAAGACAGACTCCAACACGTCTACACATATTGTCGAAGACTTTCACTAAAGTTTCTTGCATAATGGACTACACATGAATGAAAATCCACAGCCTGCTTCCAGTCTCCGACCGGGTCAGGAATGGAATGAATGAAGCCCCCATCTAGCGGCGAGGATATGGACTGTGCCGGCTGCCGAGGCCTGACGCACTCCTCTGGGGCAATGATTAAATGAATGACAGATGAAATGAAATGATAGTGGAGAGTGTTGCTGGAATGAAATTTTGACAGGGAAAACCGGAGTACCCGGAGAAAAACCTGTCTGCCTCCGTTTTGTCCAGCACAGATCTCACATGGAGTGACCGGGATTTGAACCACGGACCCAGTGGTGAGAGGCCGGCGTGCTGCCGCCTAAGCCACGGAGGCTTCGGACTACACATAATTAATGATATTCACTTCAAGTTCATCAATCTTTTTTGGATTAGTTTGTGATTTGGTGACACTAAATTTACTTATCAAATCCCAAACGGTGTTTCGGTTTGGACACTTTGAATTGGAAAACCGTGCCTGAAATTTTTGTTTTACATTTTCTGTAAACCGATCGCCTTCACAAAAAACGTATTCCACTGAAAAACTAGTAAGCATTATCGCCTGTGTACTGTTCCACTCTTCCAATAATCTATCTGAACGCTCACTTACTGCAATACACACTGACGATTTCGACAGCCTACATCCCACACATGTAGCCTTCATTAACCGCTACCCTGTCCAGGACACTGTGCTGCCAGCTAAACTGCTGACGCTAACACTTCCTGGCACCCTGTATATCAATGGGTTATTTTTTGGTATGACTTACAGCTAGTGAGTGCCTATTCATAGAGTGCATTCGCCCAAGACACACTGATATCCCCCCAGGCCTTACGGTGTGGGATGATAAGCGACAACCTTTGGTCATCTTTGTTGTTTGTGTAGAGAATGCTGATCAGTGCTTCATATGTGCAGAATATTGTTCAATCCCTTTCCTCCCATTCTTGCTACAGGAAGAATAATAATATAATAATAATAATAATAATAATAATAATAATAATAAGATAATGTGCACCAACTCACTGCCTGTGCAATAAAACCAGCTCTAAAAGATGTGCATCAACTACAACTTTCTTGGCCAGCACGATCACTGGACTTATCTCTAATCAAGCACGTGTGGGACATGTTTGGATGACAAGTGACTCATGCAGCTTGTCCTCCGACAACTCTTTTGACATCGTGTGAACAGATCAAACAGGCATGGAATAATGTATTCCAAGACAGTATTCAACCCCTTTATGGTTACCTGCAGGCCAGAATCAGTTCTTGCATGTGGAAGCTACATTGCCTCCTAGTATGAATGTTCCTATTAGGGTTCGTACCTCTTCGTCGAAAGATGTAACTAGTACATGTATTCCATTTAACCTTCAGAGTGCTACTGACAAAACGGTTCATCATGAATACTACCACATGGTAGTGCTATTGACAAAATGGTTCGTCTCTATGCATGCACCTTTTTTGATCCACACTCCAGCTGTTTGAGGTGATGTTATTTGAAAGTAGACTTATCTGACCTTTTGTTGTAGTCCATATAACCGTTTACTTTGAATTTTTAATCTCTATGGCGATGTGAGTTATGCTATTGAAGAAATCCACAGCCTGCTTCCAGTCTCCGACCGGGTCAGGAATGGAATGAATGAAGCCCCCATCTTGCGGCGAGGATATGAACTGTGCCGGCTGCCGAGGCCTGACGCACTCCTCTGGGGCAATGATTAAATGAATGACAGATGAAATGAAATGATAGTGGAGAGTGTTGCTGGAATGAAATGTTGACAGGGAAAACCGGAGTACCCGGAGAAAAACCTGTCTGCCTCCGCTTTGTCCAGCACAGATCTCACATGGAGTGACCGGGATTTGAACCACGGACCCAGCGGTGAGAGGCCGGCGTGCTGCCGCCTAAGCCACGGAGGCTTTGAGTTATGCTATTAATTTGTTTAAATATATTGCAATGTTAGACTTCTGGGCGCTGTAATGGTTGTCATTAGACCAGGAAGTAGTTCGAGTAGTGACGCTACTAAAAGTCTACTGTAGCCAGGAGGGGGCATAGGGGATATATTCCCCTAAAAGTCTGATTTGTCACCCCTATTGAGAGGCTGTTGAGCCAGTTACTACATAAGGCTGTCTATACCTACATCGAAATCCAATATCCCCCCTCCCGGAAATTATTCTCTGGGAACGCCCCTGATAGAAAATATTTTGAGTACTTGTGTATAGTTCTAGCACTTTCCTTGTTAACAAGCGGTTCGCCTTTGAAATCTAGCTGGGCGGATATGTTAACATTCCATTACTGCCTGGAGCCAAGGCTTTCCCAGCGCGAGGCACAGCGTTGTCAACTTTTCACTGCAGCCACTGAGACTGGACAGAACTACGTGCAGATGTGCAACACTGGACACCTAATACCTGCGTGAGACACGAGCTGATCACCAGGGTGGGACTTTGGAGTCCATGTGGAGTGATAGAGGAAGCATTCTATTGGTCAACAACCGTTAGCTATTGATCAGTAGTGAACAATGCTTATTGTCGGCGCATGCTACTGCCTTGCGTTTCAGTTGCCGCTCGTTAAGCAGGAAAGTGAGGGAGCTATGTAAAATGTAGCCTTAGGTAATGTACAACCAATAGGAGGAGAGAGTACATGCTAAATTGATTTAGGGTCTTGATGTCGAATGGGGCTAAGATATGTAAAAATAACTCAGCACATGGGTGTTTACTATCTGGAAATAAATAGTAGTTAAAAGGTTAAACTATTTCCACAATAAATCTTGCATGTATTGAAACCTCAGCAGTGTATTGCGCTTTGCTGTTGATTTGACTTGATTTTCCCACTGCCACCAATCATTAAGGCCAACACTCGACCTCCTGGCAACCATGTTAGTTTTAATCAATAACCAATGTCTAAATGATTAAAAGTTCATTTCTTTTAAAAGTAATTGTAAACAGTATTCTCAGCAATTGATCACTTGGTGTAGTGGCTAGCATTTTTGACTGTCGCCCCGGTGGTTCGGGTTCGATTCCCAGTTCTAGCAAGAAATTTAATTGTGGTCTGAGGGCTGGAACAGAGTACACTCAGCCTCATGAGGCAGAACTGGGAAAAGGTGGGTTTGATTCCAACCTTGACCTTCCTAGAAGTGGTTTTCCATGGTTCCCCATTTCTATTCCAGGAAAATGCCAGGATGGTTCCTAACTTAAGGCCATGGTCACCTCCATCCCAATCCTAGCCTCAATTACAAATATACACAATACAACAGATATCGGAAAAATAAGGCTAAATGATCACAGTGTCGCAAAGCCCCTAAAAGAATCAATAACAAAATATTCTTAGCAATTAATTTGATATTTAAATTCATGAATCCCAGATTAGATCCTGAGTGCTCACCATCCAGTACTTGACCGATTTGATTCACCTCAAGATTCATTTGGAGTTAAGTATCGCTTGTGTCTGCTCTTAGGTGCTTTGAGTCCACGGATGCAAATCCGAGGCAATGTTTGGGCAGATGTGTGGGAAGCAGCAAAGCCAGTGCCTGCACGGCGCCAGAAGCGACTATTCGATGATACTCGTGAGGCTGAGAAGGTGCTCCATTTCCTCAAGGCCCAGAGCCCCTCGCAGATGGCACGCTTATTGTTGCCAGTGCTGGTACATGCTGCTATAGAGCGCCTCATGGAGGAGCGAAGAGAGGATCTTCCCTTGCTGGCCAGCACTCTCAAGCATGCCATCAAGAGAGCCCAAGTGCTCACCCAGAATGCTGATCCAGAACAGGATCTACGCTTGTATGAGGTAAGCAATTATATAATGGTGACCTGATTTTGAAAATGAAAAATAAAACAAACATTTTCTCTGCCGCACAAAAAACAAAAGAATCGTGGATATATTTACTACTTTCTAACCTCTGAGCTTCTTGGAATTCTTGAAACACTTTGTACTTTTCTGCATCAGTAGTTGTCGAGGAGAATGGCGTTTCCAGAATGAAAATTATTCTCTTCCTTCTCTGCATGTTTCCTTTTGTCAGCCTCATTGCGTAGTGGCTAGCATTCTTGGCTGTCACTGCGGAGACCTGGGTTCGATCCCTGGCTCTGCCAAGAAATTTAATTCTGGTCTGAGGGATGGAACAGGGTACACTCAGCCTCGTGATGCAAAACTGAGAAGAGGTGGGTTCGATTCCTACCTCAGCCATCCTGGAAGTGTTTTTCTCTGGTTTCCCACTCCTACTCCAGGCAAATGCCGGGATGATACCTAAGATAAGGCCACGGCCACTTCCTGCCCAAATCCTACCTCGATTTCAAATACACACAGCAGTAGAGAATCGCACTAACACAGGTTGTCACATAAATTTTTCACACACCCAAGTACACAGGGCTACATGACCATGATGTTGCAAAGCCCCTAAAAGAATTAGCAACAACAACTGTTTCCTTTTGCGATAATGTTTTGCCTCTTTTCAGCCTCACAAAAGAAAATCAAAGAGTCAAGAATCTTTTCTCTCTGAGTTGCAGGACGATATGCTTGCTTGAGAAACAACACTCCAAAATTGATAGGAAAGGAACATGAAATTATGCCTAATTTATCAAATAATCTCTAGAGCACATAGGCTTGCTGGGAACCAGTTTACTATGCAGTATCATCCTGTTTGATAGGGTTGGGATTCTCTTCAATCATTTTACTAATATAACCGTCGTACTTCTCTGTAATTTCTGTGAATTGCAGGTAATAAGAACAATGTGACAATCGAACACTGGAGTGTATCCATTTGAGATCTGGACAGGGTGATTCAGTGGCAGCCGGCACAGTTCATATCTTCGCCGCTTCATTCATTCCATTCCCTGACCCGGTCGGTCGACTGGAAACAGGCTGTGGATTTTCATTTCACAGGGTGATTCAGTATGGTGACCTGAGCGATTTAAGTCCTAGATGCTGTTGTGGAGTTGTTCTTGGAGTAGCCAATTTATGTAGTCATGTTGTAGTTTCTGTACAGAGACGTACTTCACATTGAAAACCAATGTTGTCGCCAGTGATACCTTCCTTTAGTACAGCAAAGAATGAGTACACCATATCTTTCTTCATGTTTAGTATTGTTGTCTAACGTCATGGAGATTAGATTATGAACTCATCATCCCGGTCATCCTGTATTAGTGTGAGGAGCATCCAAGAACACGGGTGCATGTTAGCTGCGCAAGAGACAAGCAGAAGTGTGATCTAGTTGTCAGCCAGTAAGTCCTTTCTCTTACATGATTGCAGTTCATGGCACATTGCTGTATTTGGTTTAAAATATTACAGAAGGAATGGGTATAATGTTGGTTTCCATTTGAGCGGATGTAATATCAAATAATATGATAAAATGGTCTGGTTTGCTCAAATTATAATTGCCAGCGTTTCGCCCCAGTGTACCATTGGGCTCGTCAGTTGGATTACCAAGGTAAGGTTGATTGTTTTGTGGAAGGGAGTTTGACTCCTGTAGCACATTGGCATTACTCGTGACGTCAATACCACATGTATTTTGTATCTTGTAATGGCCTCCTCAGTATGTGCTAGCCATGCGTCTTTGTGAGGTGTACCATACCAACTGACGAGCCCAATGGTACGCTGGGGCGAAACGCTGGCAATTATAATTTGAGCTAATCGGACCAGTTTATCATATTATTTGATACATTGCTGTATGCCAAGAGAAAACAGCTCAGTTAGTTACAAGCCTAGTTCAGACAGAGAGAGATAGAGACAGTCTGGTGATATCGCAGTGAAAGACTCTGTCTCACAGAGTGCAAAACGCTCTCTCTCACCCACCTTCTTAGTCGCTCTACACTGTACATGGGATGATGAGGTTTAGTGCCACAGAACTCGACTGTATGGCATGGCATGTATGGGGGATTATACTAAACTTTCTCCATTTAAGGTCAATTATTTTGGATGGTCCTGCAAAAAATGTGTGAATCTATACTAAAGATGTCTAGCTCCACATAGGAAAATACAACTAGGTGAATGTACCCTCAAGAAACAGCCTAATCCTGTTGATTAATTATAGAGATGTTCAGTTCACACTGTTTGTGTGTGAGCATTGACAACCGGAGCAGTAGAGCTTTCATCTTTGCCCACATAGTATTCTGCAGCATATATATCAAGAGCTGGTCAGTGAGAATTATTTTGGTGTCACCTGACATGGAGAGATCAGTAGTTGGCACCTCGCACAAAATGCAGGAGTTTCAAATTTGAGTGTCGATGGTGGTCTCATTTTCAACTTTGTTGAAGTTTCTAAAGTTAAACTTTCCTCATTAAAGATCAATTATTTTGGAACGCCATGCGAAACTGCATAAATACACTCTTTTTTATACAAATGCATTACCGTACTGTATTGGTCAAAATCATCAAAATATGCCAAATTAATTTTTTTCAATGTATTAGCTTTTCAAGATACGACTGCCACTAAACTTGGCTTCACCAGTATTTGTTGATAACAGCAGCAGGAGTCTTGTGGGACGAACAGTGGGGGGACACTGATGACAGAGTGCAGTCTGCACATAAGTCAAGCAGCACTGCACGTGCTACTTGTGTTGTATTAGACAGAACATATATTGTGAATAGAATAATTAATAATAATGGGCAAATTAAGAATGGTGCGTTTCAACAGCTCAGCTTAACCCTTTCAATGGTAGGTTTTTATGTAGACCTACTCCCTCTCTGCCTTTTTCTTTTTTTCAAGAATATGCGATTATTGAAAAATAGCTGTACTAGTTATTTAACTGCATTTCCAACCTCATATTCACTGTCACTGTCTTCCAGAAAGTCTTTTTCCGAGTCACTATCAACTAAAAACTGTTCAATTGCATCATTACCAAGGCATCAACCCTTCCGCAGCGCAGTCATTTTGATTGTTATGGTTGGAAGCACAGAAGGTCTGTATTTCATCATTGCTAGGAAACTAAATCCTTACACAAAAGCATGAAAAAAAGTGAATTATTGCTACTTTAGAACTTCCTTGAACTTCTGGCGTGCCATTTGATCTGATCGGATGCTGCACTGTTTTTACGAGCTTAGCAAAGTGAGCACTGCACGAAAACGCATATTTACAGGTTTAGCACGGGCAGCTTGTCATCGCACAACGTATATTTACGGGTTTAGCATTGACAGGGTTAATAGGAGCTCATGTAAAGGGTAAAACGATAAAACGCTACTGGACATGAGTTATATCCTTCCTGCGCGACTGTACCTGTCAACTAAGCAATCTGACAACATGACACAAATAAACAAAGAATATTTTCCACCTTGGCCACCGGCAATTGTATCTTGAAAGGGTAATACAGACCATGGCATGCAAAGATATATCAAAGTGTTTACTGTTGCAGGATCTCATCAAGGAGCTGTTGTGTGCCGAAGAAGTGATAGCACAGGCTACTTCACTAGACCATAAGTTTGCGATAAGTGAGGAGACCAGACAGTCACAAGAACTACGCACATTCCTCTGCAACTTGATGCAGGCCCCTCAAGTGGATGTACCTAGAGGACCACAGGGTCCCATAGGTGGAAAAATTCGAGCCATGTTTGCTGAGGCTCAGAAGGTTGGTTGGGGTTGATTTCAATGCTTCAATAAGAAATTAGCATAGAGGCAAACGAAGTATGGTAATAGCAAGCACTTTTCTATATCCCATATACATGGTAACTCTGGAAACCTAATATACAGAGAATACATTTGAAAGTGTGTTATACATTTACAGTCACTTAAACAAAGAACGAGTACACTCTTGGTAACTGTTTTGAGCAATGGCAGATTTATCTCTTCCATATCAGCAAGGGGCCAATTAATTATTCCAAATGAATATCATCATTAGGGCTCGGATTTTTAGGTGCAAAAAATTGGGAAAATATTTTTATGTATTAAAATACCTTAAATATGTGACAAAAAAGTGAAAATATTTAATTATAATTTAGTTTATTAATATGCAGCACTCACAAATGCAATTTATTCTGTCTCACTGACTGCTGAAGCATTACAATACACAACGAGATACATCTTCAGGTTGTCCTTCACAAATGACCGACGATTATCTCAAAATACTTATTCTGAAGGCGTGAAACTGCGGCAATATGTTTCTTGCCCTTGAGGTGTTGTGTAACTTGAGATCGCTGTTCAGGCTTGACTGCTTTCCCACATGGTTGGTAGTATGCCCCCATCAGAAGTAAAATTATCTTTAAATTCTGCAACAGATGATAGATAACTTGCAGTTGTGTTTACTTTTGGCATCGTAGAACTGCCTTACACTTCACAGTGCCAGAAATGAACTGCTTGTGAGTAACATTGGTTGCACGTGATGCAATATGGTTATGGACAAGGACATTCCCGGCTTCCACAGTGAGTGGCACGGGGCGACAAGTTAAGAATAACACAGTTGTAAGCTGGCATACGCTCTGCATGCAAATTAGATAGCTCACAGTTTCTTCCCCATTGAAGTAACACAGAACAAAAATTCAATAAACTGAAAGATCTAGCATACTGATTTTAAAAATTGTAAATATGTATTTTCATGTGCTAATAAGTGAAAAGCAGGAATTTATGTAATTATAGAAAAAAAGCTTAAAATATGTATTTAGGCTGCATAAAAAATATTTATTTACCTAAAATTGGAGCCCTAATCATCATCATCATCATCATCATCATCATCATCATCATAACAATAATAATAATAATAATTATTATTATTATTATTATTAGGCAATATTTGATGTAATACATAGTAATGGCCCATTTTGAGAGCCTTGTTGCCTAGGTAACCTTACAGGCCTAGATCTCTCACGCAATTGAAATGAAAACTTTCAAAGACTTTTGAATTTAGTAACTTTTTAGGGATGGCACTAAATATTTATGTTGGTAGAATTGATTTTGAAAATTGTAAATGACAATCAGAAAAGCTAGAAGTTTTTTTTAAAATTACTGTTAGTAACTTTAGGGACTTTAAATCCAACATTACCAGTTCATACTGTCTCGTGACTGATAGGCGTACAGTACTAACTTTAAATAATAGTAAGTGATATGTTCTTATAGCAACATATAGATGTTTCTACTGAACTATAATGGATTGGTCTAATCTATACAATATTTAAAACTTTTTGAAGTTTAATACTTAATTGTGTTCATGTTTCAGACTGTGATGAGTTCTTCTTCAGCACAAAGTGAATTATAACATGGTATTAATAAAAGAAATGCCCTCATCTGTCATATGATGTCATTCGGCCAGGAGTGCAATGTGCGAGTTGGTCCTTAATATTGTCAGTACTGCACCTTTCAACTCAGTCCATCTCAAGATCATGGTATAATCAGTTGGTAACACCGATTTTGAAAAGTATAGATGACAACCAGGGAGGCTAGAGGGGGAAAACATAAAATAATAATAATAATAATAATAATAAAATAATAATAATAATAATAAAAGATTCCCAATGGTGGATGGAGCGGAAGAGCCTGGTGGTTTCACCACCAACATAGAATTCCAAATCCAAAGGCGTTTGTTCCCAGATTGGGCGGCTAATGGTCAGCGTCTGTTCACCAAGAGGTGCGGCTGTAAACATGCTACTGGATCTAACAATCCCTGGTTCTACACCACTAGCAAAAGCTAGATAATTGATAACAAGCAAACATGACTCGTACAAGTATAGACAAGATTACTCCAGGTGGACAATCCACCCACTCTAAAGTGGCAACCAAGCATTCGGATTCTGGGAAGCTTGGACATATCCGAGAGAGCAAGTCGGAGTGCCCTGGTAAACTTCCACGGAAACATCACACTTACATTGGCACTTTCAACATTCGGACACTGATTCAAACGGGAAAACTACACAATCTCACAACAGAACTCGTGAATCAGAAAATCCAAATTCTCGCCCTACAAGAAACACGCTTCACAGATTCAGAAACAATAGATTACAAGAATTACAGAATTTTCAAAAGTGGAACAAACAAGAAATTTTGCAATGGAGCACCATTATTTGGCATGGCCTTCGTCGTAGACAAAAAAGTTTTGGATTCAGTCAAAGAGGTGAAACCCATTAACAATGGACTTATGACCTTAAGAATCAAACACACAAACAAAAGCTACACCTTTATTAATGTTCATGCACTGACGAATGATGACAATAAAAAAGAGCCTGAAAAAATGGAAAGATTCTGGGAAGAACTTGAAACAGTTATGGCCAACATTCCAAAAGATGATGTGAATAATTCTACTCGGAGATTTTAATGCACGAATTGGCAGGGAACGCGAATACAAGAAGACAGTAGGAGATTACCCAGCACACAGGTTCATCAATAAAAATGGCACGCGTCTCATTGAGTTGTGCCAACAAAACAACTTGAAAATTATGTCCACCTCACTCCGGAAAAATCCTAAAAAAATTGAAAACATGGCGATCACCCATCCATCATTTAGGAGAATTTCAGATGGACCCTGTGGCAATATCGTACAATTACCAAAAATAAATTCACGATGTGCAAGTGCGCAGAGGTGCGAACATCGATTCGGATCATTATTTAGTAAGAGTCAAAATCAAATTCACACCCAAAAGAAAATTCAATAGGAAAACACCGATGATCCCAAAATCTGATCTAAACAAAATTGAGGATTCCAAAATAACAGCAGAATGGGAAAGACAACCTGCGGAAAACTGGGAGGAATTTCGAACTAAAATCATCAAAACAGCGAAAGACCTAATCCCTCTTCACAAAAACCCAAAACACCCTTGGTGGAATCAAGCATGCGAGAATGTGCTAGAAGGCATTTCAAAACTACAATTGCAACAAATCAGAAGAAACACAAAAGAACTTTTTCGATGTTCGCAAACAAACATTTTGTGACAAAATAAAACGACCAACTGAAGTCAATTGAAGACAACTTCCGAAATTACAACACACACGATTTCTACAAGACCTTCGCGAACCGAATCAAAGGTTATTCCTCACAGAACCTTTGCTTTCGGAAACAAGATGGTAAATTAGCCTTGACAAATGAAGAAAATTGCCAAGAACTAGCTAACTATTTTTCACAGCTTTTAAATTGTCCAGAACCCAAAGAGAGATTTCCGAAAATGCAACTGGAAATCGCACCAGAAACACGCCACCACCAACAGAAGAAGAAATTTATTCACACATCAAGAAACTTAAATTCAATAAAGCATCAGGGGAGGACGGAATTGTAGCTGAACTTCTGAAAAATTTAGGCCCAAATTCACTCAAGGAAATTACACAAATAATCCTCAACATTTGGCAAACCAAAACAAGTCCAAATGACTGGAAGACTGCTCTTATTCATCCACTACTTAAAAAAAGGCAACAAATCAAATGTAAACAACTATAGAGGGATCTCTCTCGTATCGGTCACGTACACAATTCTATCAGCTTGTCTCTTGGAAAGGACGCAAAAACAATTGGAACACAAATTAGCTGAATATCAAGCAGGATTCAGACCAAACAGGTCATGCCCAGAACACATTTTTAATCTCAAAACCATACTCAAAATGCAAGCCCTCAGACAAAAACCCATAGTATGTACTTTGTAGACTTCAAAAAAAATCCTACGATTCGATAGATAGTACATCACTATTCCAAATTCTAGAAGAAAGGGGACTAGATCCTACAACCCGAGAACTCATAGAACAAACACTAACTGACACAAAGTCTAAGGTGAAATTTATGGGGATAATCTCAGAACCATTCTACATTCAAACAGGTGTGCGACAGGGTGATGGACTCTCTCCTATTCTGTTCGTCGTCTTAGACAAGGTTATGGAAGAATGGGAGAAGAAACTCAAGAAATGTGAATTTTGGAAGCCAATCCGACTGGGCTTTCCCAAAAACAACCTCTACATACCATACCTCGCATTTGCGGATGATCTGGCGAAACTAACCGAGGATGAGGAGACTGCTGTCACACAGCTCGATTTACTCAAAGAAAGTGCAGAAAAGGTGGGACTACAGATCTCGTTTGAGAAAACGAAATTCTTCTGTTCAAAGACAGATATCACAAGCCTGAAAACAAAAAATACTTTAAATACCTCGGAGAATTTATCAAACCGACAGGCCTTGAAAAAATCTCGCAACAAAATCGCCTCCAAAAAGTCAAAAAAGCATTAGGGTTAGTCCAAAACATCTATAACAAAAAATCTTTGTCAAAATACACAAAAATTCAGCACTACATCACAGTCATAAAACCAACAGTCCTTTATGCAAGCAAAACTCTGACACTTATCAGTAAACATGAACTTGAAGACATCAAAAAGGATGAGAGGAACATCATTAGGAAAATTTTAGGAGCAAGATATACGCAAGATAGTTACAGACTACAATCAATAAAAACAACAGAAAAGTATTCAAACTTCGAAATTGATACTAAGAAAAGACGAATGAAATTCTTTGGACATCTCGCTAGACTACCAGAAAATCGATTGACGAAAAGGATAATAGATTATTTGACCACACTCAAGAACTCAACACCTTGGTTAGAGGAACTTCGAAAGGACCTAAAAAACGCAAACATAAGTTCACCTAACATTTTAGAAAGGCAGAAAGTTAAAAAATGGGAAGTTATATCAGGAACAATCACAACAAAAACAGTACAGACCAAAGTGGTTGGAACAATGCAAACAAGCCTTCTCGGTAAGAATGAAAGTCTATTGGAACATTAAGAGGAACCAAAAGAAAAGTTGATTGAGTCATTTGCTTAACGTCTTCTATGTATTGGGAGAATTCGCTTCAAATAAAATAATAATAATAAAAAGAAAAGTTGAATGGCTTTTAGTAACTTGCCTTTGTAACCACCAAACCTGGAAAGCGACAAAACACCTGACTCACTTGTTACAGACATTTATTAGCCAAGGATTGAGGAACATCCTAAGTGCCTGTTGAATTAGAAATAAAGTAGCGGAAATGGAGATGGATGGGAAAAACGCTGAGGAGGCCGGAAGACCGCATTGCAAACGGAGGCACTTCATTGGATCCCACAAGGAAAACAGAGGAGAGGCAGGCCCAGGATCACATGGTGACGGACAGTAGAAGAGGAAGGTCAACAACGGGGGAAGAGCTGGGGACAGATCATAGCCCTGGCTGGGAACATCCTGGGGATATGGTGACTAAACATTATCACCAACACTGTGCTTTGGGAAAGAGCCAAATAGGTGCCATTTGAATTAGAAATAAAGTAGCGGAAATGGAGATGGATGGGAAACACGCTGAGGAGGCCGGAAGGCCGCATTGCAAACGGAGGCACTTCTTTGGATCCCACAAGGAAAACTGAGGAGAGGCAGGCCCAGGATCACATGGTGATGGACAGTAGAAGAGGAAGGTCAACAACGGGGGAAGAGCTGGGGACAGATCATAGCCCTGGCTAGGAACATCCTGGGGATATGGTGACTAAACATTATCACCAACACTGTGCTTTGGGAAAGAGCCAAATAGGTGCCCATTGAATTAGAAATAAAGTAGCAGAAATGGAGATGGATGGGAAACACGCTGAGGAGGCCAGAAGGCCACATTACAAAGGAGGTACTTGATGGAATCCACAAGGAAAGTGGAGCAGATGCAGGCCCAGGATGACATATCCTGGCGATGGCCAGTAGAAGAGGCAGGTCAACAACGGGGGAAGAGCTGGGGACAAATCATAGCCCAGGCTAGGAACATCCTGGGGATATGGTGACTAAACATTATCACCAACACTGTGCTTTGGGAAAGAGCCAAATAGGTGCCTATTGAATTAGAATTAAAGTAGCGGAAATGGAGATGGATGGGACACTCCGAGGAGGCCAGAAGGCCACATTACAAAGGAGGTACTTGATTGGAATCCACAAGGAAAGTGAAGCAGAGGCAGGCCCAGGATGACATATCCTGGCGAAGGCCAGTCGAAGAGGCAGGTCAACAACGGGGGAAGAGCCGGGGACAAATCATAGCCCTGGCTAGGAACGTCCTGGGGATATGGTGACTAAACATTATCACCAACACTGTGCTTTGAAAAAGAGCCAAATAGGTGCCCATTGAATTAGAAATAAAGTAGCGGAAATGGAGATGGATGGGACACTCCGAGGAGGCCAGAAGGCCACATTACAAAGGAGGTACTTGATTGGAATCCACAAGGAAAGTGAAGCAGAGGCAGGCCCAGGATGACAAGGCGAAGGACAGTAGAAGAACAAGGTCAACAACGGGAAAGGAGTTGGGGAGAGATCAAAGCCCTGGCTAGGAACAGTATGAGATGGTGCTTCTTTGTTGCAGCCCTATGCTCCCCTTAAGGACATAAGGAGTTACATAGGTCAAGTAAGTCACAGGATTCAATGTTAACTATTGAATGCTCTAGGTATCATTTTAAAACAACAGAATGAAATAATGTATCATTAGATGGACTTCACTGACTACGGTGCATTGAAGACCATACAATAAGTGGACAAAGCACCTACAACATGAGATGAAATGAATTGAAAGGTACTGTGTGGACAATTTCACTCAATTTTACTAGTTACATCTTTTTCTTAATAATCTCACTGCACAGTATTGATGAGGTATTTCTATTGACATCTCCCTTGATGTTCTACGACACCACAATTATGAGCTGCACTACTAACAATTTAAAGGATCAACTCATGCACTCATGCTTCCAGCTGGAGGATATCATGTGGCAGATATGGATCATCCTGTGTAGACTTAGAGTTTGTGAGAAAGGTTTCTCAAAGACCTGTGTTGGCAAGGAATTCCTGTGAATTAAACCTCCGGCAGCCTGGCATCTCTAAACCTATAGCAGTTAAAAGAGTTCTTAAACTCATATTATTACTACGGTACTACTGCCCTAAACAAAGCAACAACTCTATGGTATTGATTTTGAATTTCCCATTCGCCCAGCTCTAGTTGAACAGATCACATTGTTATGTTGTAGGCAGCTCAGATGATCCCCGACTTCGACCTTGCAGAAAATGAAGAGGAGACCTGGAATCCCAAGTTGTCTTCCAACTTCCCTCAACCTAGTAAGAGGCAGTTTGTGATGCGAGTGTCAGCAGCACGGCCAGCACCGTATTCCACCGTCTGCCCGCAGAAAATGTGTGCTGTCTTACAGAAAGATGACTTTAGAATGGCAGGCTGCTTTACTCAAGATATCACCTTTCAGTAGGCAGATTCTTTGTACATCAAATGTCAATGTTATGCTATCATACTAATTCTCAGGGGATTTATTTGCAAATGTGTGCAGTTTATTATCATATTAACTTGAATGATTTCTTCCATTTTACACCAATTCTTTGGCAAGGGATCAGAAGGGTGAAGGGAAAGGGAAAGTTATATTTGTTCTTCAGTTCATTCAAAAATTTTGATTACAGTGAAAATAAAGGTAATCCTGTTGACTAGCAGGGAAGAATTGAAGAATTACATGGAGCATTTATTTATTTATTTATTTACTGAGCACAATTAATAAATTCATAATTTCTCTAGTATGGAAAAATTGGCATAATTGGGATAGCATTGACTGGATATTTTGAATGATGATACAACCATGTTCTTTGAACAGACTCAACCCTACATGTTTATTTCCCACGCGTGAGGCTTCTTCCAGGGTGAATACAAAAACATAATGAGGCTATAAGTATAAAATAAAGAGTTACTGAGGTAACATTGAACTTCAAGTTTTCAGGTTGCACAAACAAAACCAACATAAACAGGATAATGCTTAAAATAAATACAAATCACATACCGGTACATATAAACATTTAATTTTTTTTTCATCTTGTTTTTACATGTTTTAAAGGAGTTATTATGTTTATATTGTTTATTTATTTAATCAAACCTTTGCATTTTTTTGGGTATTATTTACCATACTGTACCGGTAATGAATTGGTGAGAAAAGAAATCTAATTTATTGGTCCTCATTGGAACAGAGGGAAGAGGCAATTAATGGCTATTGCCAAAAATGAAAAATAACATTCACTGAAGACATGCTACTCCATAACAAATTGTGCATAATATTTCTGAGGTAAAAATAGCAGGGAAGAAAGACAGGGAAAGTTCAAGAATGAAGTATAGTATTTTGATACCAAAATTACTAAATTAGATCACATGAGACATGTTGATACGGAAGCATGGCAATGAGTAGATGAATGTGGTTGCAGCAACAAGACATAGAAGATGAATGAACAGTAACTCTTTATTATCTATGTAGAAAGCTTTGAAGCCATTTTTTAGTGTTGCCCTACCAACAATCGAATGTTTGACTTTCAGTCGGTCAACACGAATTCATGCCCGATCAAATTGGTCCGCCTCGTTGCATAGTGGCTAGCATTCTTGGCTCTCACTGTGGAGGCCCAGCTCTGCCAAGAAATTTAATTTTGGTTTGAGGGCTGTAATGGGGTACACTCAGTCTCGTCGTGAGTCAAAACTGCAAAGAGGCGGGTTCAATTCCTACTCAGCCTTTTTGGAAGTGGTTTTCTGTGCTTTCCCACTTCTTCTCCAGGCAAATGCCAGGATGGTACCTAATATAACCTATATATATACCTAATATACCTACCCAAATCCTACCTCAATTACAAATACACACACTAGTACAGACATCACAGAGACTTATCAGACAAATTCTACACTCACCCGAGTATACGGGTCTACATGACCACAATGTTACAAAGCCCCTAACAGAATCAACAGCAACCACCAACCAATTAAATTGGGTCAAAAGTAGCCTATGTGATTCCACGTGAAATAATCTCCTTGCGATTTATTATTTATTGCACTGATTATAAGGGGGGGGAGTTAAAAGGAAACTTTTTATATCTTTTTGTATCATATACCATAACTAGCTCTTCGTATACGTCATTGATGGGTTTGCATTCTAAGGGTAACAAAGACTAACATTCGAGAGACTGGCGACAGGGGTTAGCTTAGTTATTGGTAGACTGTTGGTCCTTATGTGGCCAACAACCGTGCAATTTGCACCCAGTACGTTGTTCTGCTTCGCCGGCCTCTCACCACTGGGTCTGTGGTTCAAATCCCGGTCACTCCATGTGAGATTTATGCTGGACAAAGCGGAGGTCGACAGGTTTTTCTCTGGGTACTCTGGTTTTCCCTGTCACAATTTCATTCCAGCAACACTCTCCACTATCATTTCATTTCATCTGTCATTCATTTAATCATATCCCCAGGGGAGTGCGACAGGCTTTGGCAGCCAGTACAGTTCATGTCCTCACCGCTAGATGGGGGCTTCATTCATTCCATTCCCTGACCCGGTCCGTCGACTAGAAGCAGGCTGTGGATTTTCATTCACATTGTTTTGCTTAAAATTAGATACTGAAAGGAAGATTAGGGAGGGGGGATAAAATAAATACTAAACAGATGATAAGAGAAATAACTGCTATGCCCAACATCGCGGGTTCCAATCCGGCCAAAGCTGTCGGATTTTTAAAAGCGTTAAAATCCTTCAGTGTGCCTTCCTTTGGTGGGGAAGTAAAGCCGGCAGGCCCATGTCATAGATTTATGGCATGTAGCCAAATTTGTAGGTTATATTTCATTAGAAACGCTCTGTCCAGTTCCAACGTTTGCCGCTAGGTGTCAGGTGGTGGAGTTTGCCCAAAAAAACTCTCACTTATAGGGAGAACAGCTTCAAGCTTATGCTTGGGTAAGTAGCGCGTGTGAAAGAGTGATTAAGACTGAAGAATATCATAAGTTGGAGCTTAGGTGTTTCACAACTGAACATATAAGATATAACAGATATATGATTTATTAAATAAATGACCTGCATTAACAAATAACCACTTTGAATATAAATTCTTGATTAAAAAGTTCTTTATAATACTGTATTTGATAATAAAGTTCAACTTTATCCACTATAAAATGGCACTTGCAATCAAAACAGTTTTTAAAAAGTTTTTCTAAGATAATAATAATGAACAACTTAACTGTATGAATGTAACTTTGTGCGGAGAATTTCTTTCAATGTAATCATCACCCAAGATGAGGAAACGTAGCGAGGCACTGTCAGCTGTTTCCACTGAGGAGCTTCTTTACTGCCTGGGGCAGTTTTGTAGAGTAGATAGGAAGCCACAATATGCAACCCGCTTCAACACCTCGAGCCGGTAATGTTGCCTTTGAAGGTAACTTATGCGATTGATAGCGATTGTTTACAATCATTTGAAGAAACTACTGGCTGTGGCGAGGCGTAACTCGTGATGCCTCTCCTGAACCATGCCGCCTTCAAGATGAAAGGTCTCTTTCCCAAGAAGTAGATTCTAAGAGGTATTCATGTTGCCATGGACAGCGTTTCTTGCGAAGGGCACACAATTGTGGCGTCTTGAAGGAAAGAACCAGAGGGCAGCGACATCAACTGATGACAGCTGACAAACGATCAGTGATGACGAGAAGTGCCGAAGAGAAGTGTGTAGAGCACCAGGAAGGAACCCGGAGCTTTATAGTGCCAGAGACCCACCAGGAAGACAGGTGACCAGAAATAAGCTGCTATTGGCAGACCAAGGAGTATGACGTCACAAGCTTGTGGTGGCATGATGTACACAGCAGGCAGAACCCAGTGTCGTTCTGATAGTGATATGGTGCGGAGTCTCTATAACACTTAGGTATGAAACTTAATATCTAATACTAATAAGTGTTTATTCCAATATTTTAACATGTCGATAAAACAATTAATACATTCAATGGTAATATTTCTTATTCGGTGATCTCGGATAAATCAAAACAATTTGACCAAAAAAATGGCCGGAAAACTAACACATAGGAAATATTACGAAAAGTGATCATCAGGTGTCTGGTAGCCAAAGTTGGAACTACTTGATATTGAACTTGCTCATTCATCTTCATTCATTTCATCTCATACACATACAACGGTACTTGTAGCTGACCCCATGGGTGTCCGCATAGAAGCAGCTACAAACTCTGGCAAGCCGCATATCCATAGACACTCCTGACACTAAAAGCCACACGCTAAAGAAAATTTTAGTGCGCCTTCTACTCCCATACGAAATTTCATTTCATTCAAAAAGGTGGTATATTGGCTTTCACGGCTGAGTTTCACGTCATTCCTTCCAACAAAAATTAAACTGGGGGTATATTTGGCCACTATATACCCATCTGGGATAAATACAATGTTTTAGCCAAAAATTCCAAATGTTCAGACAAAGTTTACTTTATTTGTAGAGATGTAGTATTTTAGTTTTTTCCATGGAAGAGAAGAGGATGAGAACTGTGAACTGAGACTTTTAGTTGAACCAGAGCTAAAATGATCGAGTGAAATCTACCGTTTCTAATACTCTGTGAATTTCGAGGCGTAAAATGGAAATGCTGTTAAGCATAGAAGTTGAATGGGCTTATAATTAAAGACAACACACATCGATTCTCGTGACAGGATTCGAACCGGCATGCAATTGGTCTGATTAATAATGAATCACATGTAGATTTTGCAAGTGGAATCACATATTTACTTCTCTTCTTCTTCTTCATTTACCGGTTCCAGTGATCTGGGTCAAGGCGTGAATCAAGGACCTCCATCCGAGACCTCGACTCACACACTATCATATTTAGGCTATTTGTACGATGGGTTCGCCACACCCAAAGGTAGACAAGGGCCAATTAAGGCGGAAAATTGAAAGACTTCCTAGGCCTCGGATACCCAACTACCATCGGGGTCGGAAGAGAACAAGCGTTGATCAAGGGAGCCGGACAGGAAACAGACCTGGAAGGAGCCCGGCACAAGTAAGTGGAAGCAATGACGGACTGAGCTGGGGTCCCATGGTCACGACCCACATCCCACAAGTTGTGAACCCCTGGGGGTAATCACATATTTACGACCAAATTTAATTGGGCATATATATATTCGTGTTGACCTTCTGGAAGTTCCCATTCAAATGTTATTTATTATCTGTTACCTATCCTGACGTTTAGGAAGAAATTAACCGGCAGGAAGTTGGTATCAAAGTACCTGTCACTGAACTCCTAGGAAGATGCAGATTACAGTGGTTTGGACACATCATGAGAATGGACAGAAATAGAACAGCAAGAAATTATTTCGACAGAGAAGTGAGAGGGAAGAGACTGTTAGGAAGGCCAAGAAATCGATGGATAGGCACAGTGAAGTCTGAGGTCAACAAACGGAATGTGAAATGGGAAGACGTAGAAGAAGAGCTACTCTACTCCAACCGAAAGACATGGCGAGCCCTTGTATACCACACCCAGGAAACTGGAGCTGGAAAATGATGATGAAATGTTGATGATATCTATCCTGAAGAAGTCCTCTCTCCCAATATGGGGATGTAACACATAGGATCTCATTTTGTATAATAAATTGTATTATAAATAAATAACCCCTGGCACTACAGCCCATTAAGGGCCTAGACCTACCAAGCGACCGCTGCTCAGCCATTTGACCTGCAGATATTGGAGTGACTTATGGTCAGCGCGTCGGGTCCCCTCGGCCGTTAATCTTGGTTTTCGTGATGGGGGCGCTGCCTCACTGTCAGACAGCTACTCAATTGTCCTCACGAGGCTGAGTGCACCCCATTCCAGCCCTCACGTCAGTTTCTAAAATCTCCGACAGAGCCGGGAATCGAACCCGGGGCCTCCGGGTGAGAATAAATTGTATTGACATACCTGTATTTATTATTGAAGTCTTTTCTCTAGCATTATATGTTTTCTCTTTTGAAATATCCAGCAAATTTTGGTGGATCATGTTTGATCTACTTAGATAGCCTTTCTAGACCCTAAAGTCATCTTTATACATCGAATAGTTGACAATAGGCTGTGGCCTCAGGAGGGATCATCATCAGTGATATGTGCTCTTCACTTTCCAACGATTTATGTCCAGAAAACAAATCAAGAAGGAGTGCCACATTGCTGGATGGTACAAGCTGTTTGAAAACTATATGAAACCAATCCTTCAATGTGCAGGTCCCATTTTGACTTGTTTTGTGGGAATAACATAAATATTATCGTATGCAAATATAGTTTCTTTCACCCTTTTACCAAACACACCTTTTGGTTATGAAGAGAGGCCCTAGCAGCTTGCTGGCTGCTTTTACTGTTGGCATTATTACATAACTGTGCGTTGTGGCTCCCACTGATTGCACTTTGGAGCAAACCGTTTTCGACCCTTTCATAGACAGTGTCTTACCCGAACACAACTTCAAATTGAAACCACTTTGATCACTATTACATATGTTTTCGGGGTCAAGAGAATCTAGAACAGATGTAACCTCTTCTATGAATATTGCTGCTGCTGACATGATGTATATTTCACAGTGGGCATTCTTTGACTTCGACACAATTATTTTTCGTGAAATGATATTATAGCAATCCTTAAAGTGCTGCACCCAGGAATGGCTGGCTTTAAACCCCGTGCATTTCACGTGCTGCACAGATAGCATAGCCCATTGCTTGAATTGTTACGTCATCATACTGATGGGCAGTGTCAAATTAGGCTTTTACGACACATGTTATTCTCCTCAATCTGTCGCAGTGGGTGCCGTCACTTTTCACTTGCTTTGCCCACAAATATAAATCTTGCTCACTTTTTACCAACGAAAAGGAAAGTGTCTGTCTCTTACCGCTTTTCCAATATTCAACAGCCTTTCATTTGTAATTCATGCCTACAGCTTCGTCTGTCATGTTCGTGGGTGAGCTGTCGGTGGCACTATATCGTCATCAGAGTTATTGGTGTTACCGTCACCTGGTAGCTCATGTGTGGCAACAGTAAAAGTAAAGTAGGTGTCCACATTCACGGTACTGTTCTCTGTACAACCGATTGATACAATACACACAACAAATAAACACACTTATTACGAGAGACGAACTCCAGAAAGCCAGATAGGCACAAAACCATCAATATACCATCCAAACTGTCCAACAGGTCCTGTTCTTGAATGCTGAGAGGCCTTTCCACACATTATCCATATTTTTGCTCAAGACAACATATAACTTTTTCAATGTTATCTTTCTTCATACAACGCATGGTACACTTGCAGTATATTCGTACGGATATAAGCGTCTCGTTGGCTCTCATCCGGTGACGTACGCCAGGGGCTGGGAAGCACTGTACGGTTGGGAAGCAACCTCTGGCACAGCCAATCAAGCTCATGCCAATTTCAACATGTGAATCTTAATTTCTTCTAGTATGAGGGGAAGTTAATTTCCGAAATATTTTTATTCATGGTTCTGCCTAGTTGGGCTCATCCAAAGATCTACAGGGTTCCAGCAGGATCGGCAATTCCCTGGTTTAGAAACTACCCTTGTTAGTAAATGAAAATTTTTGCTTTTCAGTCGGTCAATTGGGTGTTGTGTCCTAACCCTGGAAAAAAGAAAACAAAAAAAAAACAACATGGAATTTATTATTATCATCATCATCATTTCCCCTTATTCAGATCCTGCCGGGTCGGGGTTTTTATGGCACTTCTCCACCTTCCTCTTTCTTTCCACCATTCCTCTTCCACGATCTTGTCCCAGTACAAATTTCTTTTTCTTATGCTGTTCTTCACTGAATCAATCCACCTTGTTCTAGGTCTTCCTCTTGCTCTCTTACCCTTGCACTTTACCTCCAGCAGCTGCCTTGTTATTCTATTTTCCTCCATCCTCTTTACATGTCCAAACCACCTTAGTTTATTCTTCTCATTTAGTTTTCTCATCCCAACTTCCGTCCTAACATCTTCATTTCTCACTCTGTCTTTCCTTGTCTTTCCTATCATACTTCTTAGGAATTTCATTTCACTGGCTTGAATTCTACTCTCTTGCCTGCTTGTCAAGGTCCAAGTCTCAGCTGCATAAGTCAATATGGGTACATAGTACACTGTATACATTATTTCTTTGCTTTTCCTTGGAATTTATTAATCTCATTAAATTCTTTTCAGGGTTTGGGCATAACACTCAATTGACTGACAAAGCATACATTTTATAATCTATTTACTTAAAGACGACATGGATAAAAGTAATGAGGGAAAAAGAAATGCCCTTCAACCCTTGAAGAATGGTGATTGAGGGTCTTGGAACGGAGTAAAGCCATGGAAGGCATAGTTACCGGCAGTTAGCTCTGCACTTCCCCATCCCACTCCTCTGGTATACTACTGCAGCGAAAAACATTTGCCATGCCGAGCGTGTCTGTGTCGGATTGTGAGAACCTACTGTCATGCGCGTCAATGTTCTTCAGCCCGCTCCCCACACCGCTCTAGACCCCTCTCCTACCGCTGGTATCTGTAGATAGGAAAGAGAATGAGGAGAGAGTCCGGCCCATAGTCACTGGAAAAGGGTGGGGAATACACCCAGTTTGGGAAGCCCTTAGGTTTGCCATCTCCCAAACTCGCCATCAGTGAACCATTGAGGGTGTAGCTCTATCCAGGGTGACCAAGTGGAGGGGTTACTCACACCATGCCTAGTACAGAAGGCAGGAGATTCCATGAAAAAGTGAAATGAAGATGTTATAACACATGCACAGCCTCTGAACCAGGGGAATATTAACCATATGAAGTTGAAATCTCATGACCCAGCCAAGAATCAAACTCGGGGCCCTTTGAACCTTTGAACCCACTTAGCCACGTAGATGTTTTGTCCCTTAAAACAACAATCACCACTACTGAAACTATTCGTACAAGACTTGAGATTTAAGTTTTTGCTGTCTGGAACAATGAGCATAATATTTGATGTCGGCTATATTCTTTACAGCTAATATCCAATGGGTTTCGTATTGTTGAATATAGACCTCCTTTCTCTGAATTATTCATGTGTTCATATAATTATGTACTTAGCTTGTGAGAGAACCAATAGTTGGTTTTTATTTTAAATTTATCTCTCATTGTCACAATGGTTGTTGCTTTTATTTTAATTTCTCTTTCATACAGAAAAAATAAACTAATAGAAATAATATGAGATTTGTTGTTGTTCTTGTTCTTGATTAAAACCTCTGTCCCCTCTCATGGTTGTAAATACTGATTTCAAGAAACTCCTAAAACATTTTGCAGATATTTTATTAAATGAAGTGGCACCTTTTGTATCATATTGAAGTCTTTTTTGACATCTGATCAAAGGGCAGAGCCCAGGCCCCAGGCTATAAACAGGCATACTGGGCATTTGCCCAGGGCGCCATTTTTTAGGGGGCGCCGAAATGTAGGTGACGCTGAACGCAGAAAAAGGTTGACCCATCAATCCCAACATTAATAATAAGTATGACATGGAAATCTTTAAAAAGTAGGATAAAATAACTATAATTTACGTGAATATAAAATAAAAGTAATATTAAATATCACATACATTCGTAGTATTTATGTTTAATCATGATTATATTATAATACAGAAGAAGTGATTGTGGAACGACTCAAGTGGTCCAATGTGACCAATCAAGATTAATAATAATAATAATATAATTCATGATTATATTATAATACAGTATTATAATATAATCAGTATTATCTGTAAAGAATACTAGCATTGGCAACAATGTAGGCAGTGATGCACGGTTGACGCTATTGGCAACACTCATGGATTTACAACTGGCGCATGCGCTGCATGATCTTGTCAACTTCCTAACCTCAATGGTTGTTTGTATTGCCTGTATTGCGTGTCAACTGTGATTTATGAAAATGTGTCTACTTTAGTTATTTTAAAATGAACAAAAATATTAACTGGATCAGAATTCAGGAAACGTGCTGCCAAAAAGGAAAGTGAAGAACAAGAACTTTTACAGAATGAGCCTAAAATTGCATCGTTCTTTACACTAAGAGCTACAACTATCACGCCTACTGCCACTTCAAGCAAGGAAACTCTAGGCCTAAACGATCTCTCTCAAGGTACGCTTTCTTTGACTTTTCCCAATAATGAAGCTAATACAGACACAATTATTTCCAATAATGATGTAAATTCAGATGACCAGATTGTTTCTGAATCAAAATCTGATGATGTGTTGGCTTTTACTTGTAACATCAATGACCCTGCAACATGGGACGTCACTTTGCCTTCAACTATAGAATCTATTGCAAACAATCACCCAAAACAAAATTTTCATGCGGATTTTTCTAGATTTGAGCGTATTTACAATGACGGAACTAAGCGTACACTTACCGTAAAACTGTTTAAATGTACACTTTCCAATGGTGAATCTTATGTTAGAGATTGACTGATCTACTCACAATCATCTGGGAAAGTGTTTTGTGTTCCTTGCTGCTTGTTTCATCCGTGTTCAATGATTGGAAACATGGAAATGAGTTGATTAAACAACATGAACAATCAGCAGACCATCGTTCCAACATGCTAACTTATATTAATAGACGAAAACACAAAGACGAAATAAATACTCTTCTTTCAACCCAATATGAGCAGGTGGTCACATATTGGCTAAGTGTATTACTCAGAATTGTGTCTGTTGTGAAATTTCTCTCAGTTATTAGAGGGTTACCTTTTCAGGGTGACAATGAACGTTTATGATCTACCTCTAATGGTCTGTATCTAGGATGCTTTGAGTTGATAAGCGATTTCGACCCTTTTCTTTCCCAGCACCTTGCTCAGTGTGGGAACAAAGGGCATGGACGAGTGTCATACCCATCTGCTCAAACGTGTGACAAGTTCATCAATGTTATGGCAGACTGACTGCTGCAAACAATGACAAAGGTTGTCAAACATTCTCGCTACTATGACCTCATCGTGGATTCTGCTCCCGATTGTTCGCAAAGGGATCAATTAGCATTGGTTCTACATTACGTTTGCTTCAAAGATGCTAAGCTAAAGTCAAAGGAACGTATCTTCAAGCTTCTCCCTGGAATAGGTCATACCTCAAGTAGTTTAGAAGAAACAGTTTTAAGTTCAATCTTGGAATTAGGCCTAGATATTGAGTTATGCTGAGGACAAAGCTATGATAACGTGGCAAATATGTCTACAAGCTAGAATAAACAACACTGCCCTTTTGATGAGTTTGTCCCTTGTGCAGCGCATTCTCTCAACCTTGTTGGTTCTTCTGCTGCAGAGTGCTGCACTGAACCTATTGTGTTTTTTGGATTCGTCCATAACCTTTACACCCTTTTTTCCAATTCAACCCATAGATAGGGTATTTTGAAAACATGTTTAGAAAACAGTAAAATTCCAGTGTTGAAATCCCTATCTCAAACAAGATGGTCTGCGAGAGCCGATTCTGTAAAGGCCCTGGTCAAAGGCTACAAGGCAATACATACTGTAAATCACTGAAGGAAATATCAAACATTCTCGCTACTATGACCTCATCGTGGATTCTACTCCCGATTGTTCACAAAGGGATCAATTAGCATTGGTTCTACATTACGTTTGCTTCAAAGATGCTAAGCTAAAGTCAAAGGAACGTATCTTCAAGCTTCTCCCTGGAATAGGCCATACCTCAAGTAGTTTAGAAGAAACAGTTTTAAGTTCAATCTTGGAATTAGGCCTAGATATTGAGTTATGCTGAGGACAAAGCTATGATAACGCGGCAAATATGTCTACAAGCTAGAATAAACAACACTGCCCTTTTGATGAGTTTGTCCCTTGTGCAGCGCATTCTCTCAACCTTGTTGGTTCTTCTGCTGCAGAGTGCTGCACTGAACCTATTGTGTTTTTTGGATTCGTCCATAACCTTTACACCCTTTTTTTTCCAATTCAACCCATAGATAGGGTATTTGAAAACATGTTTAGAAAACAGTAAAATTCCAGTGTTGAAATCCCTATTTCAAACAAGATGGTCTGCGAGAGCCGATTCTGTAAAGGCCCTGGTCAAAGGCTACAAGGCAATACATACTGTAAATCACTGAAGGAAATATCAAACATTCTCGCTACTATGACCTCATCGTGGATTCTACTCCCGATTGTTCGCAAAGGGATCAATTAGCATTGGTTCTACATTACGCTTCAAAGATGCTAAGCTAAAGTCAAAGGAACGTATCTTCAAGCTTCTCCCTGGAATAGGCCATACCTCAAGTAGTTTAGAAGAAACAGTTTTAAGTTCAATCTTGGAATTAGGCCTAGATATTGAGTTATGCTGAGGACAAAGCTATGATAACGCGGCAAATATGTCTACAAGCTAGAATAAACAACACTGCCCTTTTGATGAGTTTGTCCCTTGTGCAGCGCATTCTCTCAACCTTGTTGGTTCTTCTGCTGCAGAGTGCTGCACTGAACCTATTGTGTTTTTTGGATTCGTCCATAACCTTTACACCCTTTTTTTTTCCAATTCAACCCATAGATAGGGTATTTTGAAAACATGTTTAGAAAACAGTAAAATTCCAGTGTTGAAATCCCTATTTCAAACAAGATGGTCTGCGAGAGCCGATTCTGTAAAGGCCCTGGTCAAAGGCTACAAGGCAATACATACTGTAAATCACTGAAGGAAATATCAAACATTCTCGCTACTATGACCTCATCGTGGATTCTACTCCCGATTGTTCGCAAAGGGATCAATTAGCATTGGTTCTACATTACGTTTGCTTCAAAGATGCTAAGCTAAAGTCAAAGGAACGTATCTTCAAGCTTCTCCCTGGAATAGGCCATACCTCAAGTAGTTTAGAAGAAACAGTTTTAAGTTCAATCTTGGAATTAGGCCTAGATATTGAGTTATGCTGAGGACAAAGCTATGATAACGCGGCAAATATGTCTACAAGCTAGAATAAACAACACTGCCCTTTTGATGAGTTTGTCCCTTGTGCAGCGCATTCTCTCAACCTTGTTGGTTCTTCTGCTGCAGAGTGCTGCACTGAACCTATTGTGTTTTTTGGATTCGTCCATAACCTTTACACCCTTTTTACCAATTCAACCCATAGATAGGGTATTTTGAAAACATGTTTAGAAAACAGTAAAATTCCAGTGTTGAAATCCCTATCTCAAACAAGATGGTCTGCGAGAGCCGATTCTGTAAAGGCCCTGGTCAAAGGCTACAAGGCAATACATACTGTAAATCACTGAAGGAAATATCTCGAGACCCTACTCAGAAGCCTGCAGTCCAAGTTGAAGCTTCAGGACTAGAAAGGAAGTTTGACAAATTTGAAATAGCCTTCCTCACTATCTCGTGGAGTGATATTTTGGAAAGATTTGATAAAGTTAGCAACAATCTACAAAGTGAAACCCTTAATCTCGTAGTAGTTACAAAGCAGCTTCAAATTTTGGAGAGCTATTAAAATGAAAAACGAAATGAATTTGAGAAGTATGAACAAGCAGCCATGAAGTTGTTACAAGTTGAATCACCCAACACCAACTACAAAGGAATAAGAATCAGAAAATCTTTTGTGGATGAGAGCCTAGACGATGAAGCTATTCTTGATGAAAGGTCATTTTTCAAATCCCAAGTTTACATTAAAATCTTTGACTCTTTGATAAGTACCCTGTCAAGGCGAAAAACAGCTTATGAAAATGTATCTGACAAATTTCAAATACTTCCTATTCTTGTACAAAAGGGATCACAGAAAGAGGTCATATCACAGGCTGCGAATAAACTCTATGAGTTCTACTCTAATGACTTCGGAAGTGAATTTGAAAATGAATGTCAGCACTTCAAAATGTATGTGGAACAGGAAGAATTTACTAGCATTCTTGACATATATGAATATGTCATAAAAAATGATTTGAAAACTACTTTCTCTAATCTTGAGGTAGTAACTAGAATATTTCTGACTTTACCAGTCACCAACTGCTCCACAGAAAGAAGAATTTCTGTTTTGACTCGGCTAAAGAATGTGAAAAGAACAACACTTTCATACAGCAAACAACATTCTCTATTGTTATTGTGATGTGAAAAAGACGTAACCCGTAGCACAGAATCTGACATCTCTATATATATAAAACTGAAAGTTTGTCTGTTTTTTCGGAATTTCCACGGAATTTTGAGTTATTAACGCGTTTCAGACTGGTTTATGACGGTTGCGTGCAAAAACAAAATTTTTGTCTGTCCGTTTGTTTGTCTGTGTACAACTTTGTACGCGCATCACTCGAAAACGGCTGAGTGGATCAACGTAAAATTTGGTACAGAAGTCCATCAGAGGCACGAAAGTAATCATTGATGTAACTCTTCTCCGTACCTCTCATAAAAGAGGGCCTAACCCCTTAAAATGCATGCTGAAATGGGCGTAGAAAAACGTGACAAAGCTCATTTTCAGCGTCTCAATGTGAGAAACAAAACTCGGGAGCCCTATGGGCTCCGAAAACCACATTTTAAGGTCCTAAAACCAATAGTTTTTGAGATATACCCAGAAAACTAATTTCATTTATTAAGCTATTAAAAGAATGCAGGCCGGTAACCATGGCAACACGACCTCAAAAGTCCATCTATTTCTGTAAGACGCAATGCCATTCCATTTATTACATTACTGTGAACATTCGCAAACGGCTATATGGTTATCACGAAACCAACTTAAGCTGTAAAATTCTTCAATACATATATAATGCTCTTAAGGGGGTCAAGGGGTACTAAAGAACTATTATATCCCTATTCCCATATTATTAAGTTATAATTATTATTATTATTGTATTATGACGTACAAGGACGAGCAAAACTCATTTTCAGCCCCTCAGTGGCTTGGAGGCTACTAAGTTTTAAGGCTCTAAAACCACGTTTCTGAGATTTTCCCAGAAAACTAATTTCATTTAATAAACTAATAGTTTTTGAGATATACCCAGAAAACTATTTTCATTTATTAAGCTATTAAAAGAAAGCAGGCCGGTAACCATGGCAACACGATCTCAGAAGTCCTCGTAGCGCAGTGGCTAGCATTGTTGGCTGTCACCGCCGAGATACCGGGTTCGATCCCCAGCTTTGCCAAGAATTTAAAAGTCTTGGAATGGTCTGGTACGGGGTCTCCCAGCCTCGTGATGCAAAATGGGAACTTGCCGGATGCTATGGTAGGAGGAGGAGTTGAAAGGAACTGGCCAGCCTACCACACGCAAACTCCGGCTCGGGATGCCTGGTTAGTAATCCCTTGACTTAGTCAAGGGCTCTTATTCAGGTCGCCTACGTCCCTGAAGGGGATATGGCACTCTTTTATTTTATAAACTAATAAATAGATGACGAGTACAGAAGAAGACCAAATCAGGAGCTATATAGATATACTGAGAAAATCACAGATGTGGCCAGGAAGAGATGTCTGGCTTTCTATGGACATGTCTCATGGAAGAACCCAACAAGACTAACAATCCGGCTTCTCAACTACTGGGGGAAGAGAAAGAGTGTGACACCGTCGCTAACAGTAGTTAACAAGGATATCCAAGAACTGAAGATAATGAAAAGTGATATTAGAAGCCGATCGCATCTCAGAAAGATACTTAAACAGAAGAGTTTTCAGGACAGACCACCCTGTAAGAAAACCGGCATCATCTGGAAAAAGGAGAGGAGAATGCACGAATATTGGGCAAACATCAAGTCCCTCGCCAAGCTGAAAAGTTGAACGTCGTGGCCCTTATCTGGCCCATCCGAAAGAAGAAGAACAAGAAGAAACTAATAAAGTAATGCAAGCCGGTAACCATGACAACAGTATCACAAGAGGTGACATCCAACTTTCCATCTATTTCTGTAAGAAGCAATGTCACTCAATTTATTAAATTTCTGTTAAAGTTTGCAAATGGCTATAAGGTTATCGTCGAATCAAACATAGACTGTAAAATTCAACAATGCGATTAAGGGAGTTAAGGGGTACCCTAGAATTTTTACACGTGACTTACGCGTGCGATATAAGATAAAGTTGCCCAGAAGGTCTATTATATCTCCAAACAGCAACAGTATTTTCAAAAATTCCTGAATTGGAATAGTGTTTTTTGCAGCTTTTGGGAATTTGGGCCATTGGAGGCAAAAATCCCGAATTTAAGGCACCACGAGCCTTTATAATTTATTAAAGGGGTCTTCCTGGGGATGGGGACTTTCCACAATGGTGAGGGCCAGTTTTAATTTGACATACATTGCGTTTCGTCTACGAGGTTTTCAATATTATTTTCACGTCAGGAAGTACACGTTAGGTGAATTTAGTTTGAGAGCACATTTTAAGTAATCATATTTTTGTCGACAAACGGGTTCATCGTAAAGATGATTTTGTTTGATACTGTATGGTTGATATATATTTATGTTTTTGTATGCCTATAATTCATGTTCGGGTGCTTTGAGCATTGTAAAATTAGGTATTGTAACCATGAGTCAATACACCAATCATTTAGAAAACTCTTCAACATACCTCTCATAGAAGGGTGGGTATAAGGAACAACGTTTCAAAATACAGTACATGTTAAAATAGGCGAAAAATAAAAATTCTCCTAGAAGGACGACAAAAGCATATGTTAATTAACAAATTCACAAAGAAATTTGATACAATGGTCCGGCTAGCTCAAAACAGTTGCCAGGGTTTCGCCCCAGTGTACCAATGGGCTCTTCAGTTGGTTGTGGTACACCTCACCAAGACGCGTGGCTAGTACATAAATTTCTTTGTGAATTTGTTAATGTACATAGCTCAATCGGACAATTTTACATCCTGTTTCCTACGGGAACATATATATACCATATGGATTAGCTAGGTAAGCTAACATTATTTTTGAAAGGAAGTTTTGACTTCCATAGTACATTGGCGCTGCTCGTGGCAACATTTGTGCCTTGCAGCGGCCTTCACTAGCCACGCGTCTTGGTGAGGTGTACCACAACCAACTGAAGAGCCCATTGGTACACTGGGGCGAAACGCTGGCAACTGTTTTGAGCTAGCCGGACCATTGTATCAAATTTCTTTGTGAATTTGTTAATGTACATAGCTCAATCGGACAATTTTACATCCTGTTTCCTACGGGAACATATATATACCAAAAGCATATGTTGCGCTTCTCAATGTGTGATACAAAACTAGGGAGTCTATATAGGGTCTCCTAAATCCACATTTTACGGCCCTTAAATTAACAGTGTCTGCGATATACCCAGAAAACTAACTTTGTTCTGATAAACTTATGAAGGAATGACAAGCCCCTAACCATTGCAACAGTAGCTCAATTGATAACGTCTGGTTATTAATACCGAAGACCCTTCGAAGAGCGGCTACTTCTGCTAGTCATAAATGAATGAAAATCCACAGCCTGCTTCCAGTCTCCGACTGGGTCAGGAATGGAATGAATGAAGCCCCCCTTCTAGCGGCGAGGATATGGACTGTGCCGGCTGCCGAGGCCTGATGCACTCCTCTGGGGCAATGATTAAATGAATGACAGATGAAATGAAATGATCGTGGAGAGTGTTGCTGGAATGAAATTTTTGACAGGGAAAACCGGAGTACCCGGAGAAAAACCTGTCTGCCTCTGTTTTGTCCAGCACAGATCTCACATGGAGTGACCGGGATTTGAACCACGGACCCAGCTGTGAGAGGCCGGCGTGCTGCCGCCTAAGCCACGGAGGCTTCCGCTAGTCATAAATAAATTTGCAAAGTTAAAAGCCAGAAAAAAACAAACAAACATTGATTTAAAATGTTTCTGTATATTGTACTTTTAAAATTTAACTTTTGAATTTGTAATCTTGGCTTTTAGTGTAATTAATGTATCAATAAATGGCTACAAAATTGTATGATCTACTTACTTTTCTTATTATTTCCTGTGATACAATGTTAGTAACGTAGTTGTTTGTAAAAAAGAACCTATTATGCTATTTTTATGACACATAAATGAGAAAACAGGCGCCAGTAGACCATTTGCCCAGGGCGTATATCACCTTAGCCCGGAGCCTGGCCGAGTCCGTAGGACGCAACATTTTGAATTGTACAAAGGTGTAAATTTTGCTTCAGTACGGTACCTGAGACTATGCTAGAATCTTATCACCAGTGTGGAGTATGGTAGTAATGAATGATGTCCATAGGTCAATGTTCATTCATCAGAAGAAATGGCTAATCTTTGGGTCAGCAATCCCGTATTATAAGGTGAAATATTGATTAACGTTGATAAAAGCAATTGAAATGATGCTTAGGGGACAATTTCATGCCAGTTTGTTGACAGTTTGGCCTCATTTTGAATGAAGTTATGGTGTTTAGTATAAGGATTATTTTCAATATACTCTAGAGGTGGCCAAATTATTATGGTAAAGCTTAAACATGACCACTTTTTTTGAATTTTCATGTTTTATGGGCTTTTCGTGTGATTGGAAAATATAAAATTGTTTTGAGGAGAATATGATATGTGTGGAGGTTAGTTTTAGCACTGACAAAGAAATGTTGAATTATATAGGTTGGCAGCAATGATAAAGAGAATGTAACAAATGACTATCTGGTGTGTTTCCATAGTTGGGCATGTGTTATATAGGCTACATGAGAATTATTTGAAAGTGTTTTGATATTAGTGGTCCCTGGCTATTCAGTACATGATTTAAGGCCTTCACTGAAGTATTTGGAGCCGATTTATAGTAATAGATCATCTGCCAAGTGAGTGGTTGATACCAGAGAATCATAGGAAATATTTGGAGGTTATGGGTAAGAAAAAGGACATATCACTCCAGATCAGTGGCGGCTCGTGACTTCTAGACTGGGGGTTCAATAGAAAAGAGCACTCACTTCAAATGGCGGACCCTTAATCTACTACAAAGGTAAACAGTATACATGTGGTACCTCAAATTTCGTACAGATAGTTATGAACATTACAATGAGCGATTTCAAACACTGTGAGTTCAAATCATTCGCCTCAACCAGAACTTGAACCCTGGATCAGCATTATTAGTGAAGGTCAAAGTTTTCTGTCTCGATGCCTCTCTCAAACACACGCACAAACACGCACCTGTATTACAGGCTCCATCTGGTAATGAGCCTGGTTAAGAACATGCAACACTTGAAATCTTACAGCAATTGAGTATCAGGTTGAAATGGCTCACAAAATGAGGAATGGATATACTTATAAAAGGTAAAGGTAATTTAGAAGGAAAATGCTCATAAAAGGAATTTAGATTGAAAAATACGCACAAAATGTAGTTTAGGTTCAAATTACTTACAAAATGCAATGTAGATTCGAAATACTCAACAAAATGCAATTAAAATTCAAAATTTTTACAAAATGCAATTGAAATTGAAAATACGTACAAAATGCAAGTGAGGTTCAAAATACTTACAAAATGCAATTGGAATTGAAAATACACAATGCAAGTGAGATTTAAAAAGTCCGGTTCAGATTCAAAATACTCACAAAGTGCAATTGAAATTCAAAATACTTACAAAATGCAATTGAATTTGAAAATGCTTACAAAATGTATGGTAGATTCAAAATACTCACAATATGTGGAAGCCCGCGATTCAAAATAATGTACTTACAAAATGCAATTGAGATAGAATATACTTACAAAATGGAGTTTAGGTCGAAAATACTTACAAAGTAGATTGAAAAAACTTACAAAATGTTGTTGAGTTAAAAACTCACAAAATGTAATTTAGAGATACCGGGAGCCAATTCATAAAAACAGGGTGGGAATGTTAGAGAAAAGGAACTATAATGAAAAGAAGGCTGATCCCACGAAGAATGAGGGATCAGGAAATATAAGATAATGTTAATGTTATTGATTTTTACGTCCCTTTTAACTACTCTGGCTTTTAGAGACGCCGGGGTGCCGGAATTTTGCCCCGAAGGGGATCTTTAACGTGCCAGTATATCTACTGACACGGCTCCCTCACATTTGCGCACCCTCAAATGCCAGCTGACTGCGCCAGGATACAAACCTGCAAGGGAAAGATAAGAGAAGGGCCAATGAAGGCGGGAAAGGAAGAGACTCCCTAGGCCTCGGATACCCTAATACCGTCGGGGTTGGAAGACAACAAGAGTTGACCAAGAGAGGTCCACAGGAAAGAAGACAGTGAGGAGCCCGGCACAAGTAAGTGGAAGCAATGACGGACTCGGCTGGGATCCCGTGGTCGCCAACCCACGTCCCACTAGATGTGATCCCCTGGGGGACGCGGAAAAAATAATCGAATTACACAGTCACTAATTTCGCGCAGTTATTGGGCACAACGAAATACTGAAAGTGATTTATGTTCCAGCACTTGACAGTGTGACTAACTTAAACCTGAGAAAATAGTGGAACTACAGTAGTGAGTTGGATAACTCCGGAGCGTAACAACTAACAAGACACCTTCTTCCGCTATTTTATTGGTATTATTTCAATCTAACTGAATCGTTTATTTAATTAGCCTTCAAATACAATAAATAGCTAGGTAGTTTAATTTATATAGATAAATTCCTGGATAAATTACGGATGCATATAAACTGTCTAATGTGGCAGCCATGAAGCACCCTTTCAAAAGCGCCACTGGTGAGCACTTTCGCTGTATGTTCATATTGGCCCATTGGCCCCATGGCCCAGGTGATTGGCCGCATTTATTTTACAAACACGTCAAGAGATGGCGGAGTGTATACCTTTTCGCAACCTTGAAGGGCTTGTGCCGCTGGACTAGTGAACGAAATCAGCAATCTTATTGCGCATGCGTCTAGGATGGATACAAGTTTGGCTTGTATCCACTGTTCCCTTCCCTTCTAACCCCCGCTACATGTCCCATGCCACCGCTCTACCTCACTCGCCTATTCTCTGCAGGAAAGATTGGACAAGACTGGGGGTTCAAACCAGATCTTGCGCCGGCTTCACTTCCTCGCGCTCGTTAACTGCAGTTGAACTCCGCGCTGTTTTCTGACAAATATTTCTGTTACGTGTAGGGACAAAATGCTAAATATATTGTCAAATTTAATGGGGGTTCATTGCGCCATTGCGCTATAGCAAGAACCGCCACTGCTCCAGATTATTACCTTTTCCAATAGAGTACTTAATCACAATAGGTTTCCGAAATATCTTGGTGTTACCTTGGATCGGACTTTATCCTTCAAGCAACATCTTTTGAACTTGTCGAAGAAACTGCAAACCTGAAACAATATTATTCAGAAGCTAACTGGTACTACTTGGGGATCTGCTGCGAACATCCTGCGCTCTTCAGCCTTAGCACTGGTTTTCTCTACTGCCGACTATTGTGCTCCAGTGTGGCTTAATAGCCCATATACGAAGTATATTTACCCAGAATTGAATACCAGCATGCGTCTTATATCTGGCACCATCAGACCAACTCCAGTCCACTGGCTTCCACTGTTGTCTGGTGTAATGCCACCTGACTTACGAAGATCCAGTGCTCTTGTTCGAGAGTACAACAAGATCTGCAAGAATCCTCTGCTACCTGTTCTAGGCGTCATACCAGCTCTTAGTCTCCAAAGATTGATATCACGACATCCACCTCTTTGTGATGCTGCTGTGAAGACATCCACCAACTTCGATGCTTTGGAGGAATGGAAAGGCCGCTGGAATAACTCCACTGACTTGCCCCTACATAACATCTTCAGAGGGGAAAACATTGCTAATGGATTCCAACTACCACGTGCAACTTGGTCCAGACTGAACAGATTCAGGACAGGTCATGGAAGGTGCAGCGATTCTCTCTGTAAGTGGAACTTTGTACCATCTCCAGAATGTGATTGTGGAGCCTCTCGCCAGACCATTCCCCACATTTTAAGCGAGTGTCAACTACGGGCTTATCCAGGTAGATTGGAAGACTTTCTATCACCAACAGCGGAGGCACTGCAGTGGGTTAAAAAGTTGGACATTCAGCTATAACGGATAACACTAATGCTTGAAGTGAATCAATGTTTTTTTGTTATTGTGTATATATTGTATATATTATGTATATAATTTCCTTGCCATACCCTATTAATAATATCCCCAGTTAATTGCCATTGTAAGGACACTTCTGGAAGAAAGACACTATACACAGCAGCAAATAGCTACCAGACTCAGGATGTCATAACAGACCGTGAGTAACATCACAAATACTGAACTTGCAAGTGATGTTTATCAACAGCAATGCTCAGGAAAATGTCGGAGAAAACGAAAATGCATCTCCAAGAACGCGGCGAAAACTAAAAAATATGGTTATTTCCAATCGAAAAACTACCAGTAAGCAGCTCTCTGTACAGTCGGAGGATTATGGTGTCCAGGTGTCACCCAGAACTGTAAGGAGAGAGCTGTGCTTTGCAGGCCTGCCAGCACGTCGACCACGACCCAAACCCAAGATCACTCCTGGGATGACCTTGAAGCAATTAAATTGGGGAAAATCGTTATAAAACCGGACTGTTGATGACTGGAAAAAGGTGTTTACTCACATTTGAACTCATTTCTGTAAATAAAACTCATTTCTAAGTGATAATTTGGGAAATTTGTGAATCTTGTCCATATGACTAGCAAAAAATTCCTGTGATTATCAGTTTGTTTGTTTGGTTGGTTTGTTCCTGCGATGCTGAGTGTAGACTGATAGTGATCAAATGCTTTTATTTCCTTCCAGGTGTGTTTCAGTGATGAATCAATGTTCTGTGTCACCGAGGAAAGCAGCCAGTGTGTGAGGAGGAGGGTATCTGAAGAGTTTCACCATGATTGCGTACATCAAACTGTGAAACATCCGACATCCGGTATGGTCTGGAGTGATTTTTCACGGAAGGGAACAGGAAATCTGCACATTTTTGGAGGTTCTATGAACCAAGGACAATATGTAAAGATACTGCAAGACAGACTTCTACCGGTACCTCAAATGAGGGAGTGGTTTAACGGTGATGACAATAGTCTGAAAGAAAATAAGAATGCAGAAGGTCACAACAAAGGATGCTTTAATTGAATTGCTGAAACAAATGTCGTTACATGACCCAGACATTCAAAATCAAAAGTCAAGTCAACCCCTGGCACTATACAGCCCATGAAGTGCCTAGGCCGACCAAGTGACCACTGCCCAGCCATTTGGCCTGCAGATATTGGGATGACGTGTGATCAGCGCATCGGGTCCCCTTGGCCGTTAATCTTGGTTTTCGTGATCGGGGCGCTGCCTCACTGTCAGACAGCCACTCAATTGTCCTCACGAGGCTGAGTGCACCCCGTTCCAACCCTCACGTCAGTTTTAAAATTCCTGACGGAGCCGGGAATCGAACCCGGGGCCTCCGGGTGAGAGGCAGACTCGCTACCCCAACACCACGGGGCCGGCCAGACATTCAAAATAGTTGCCAAAAACTAGTAGAAAGTATGCCTAACAGAGTAAAACTGCTAATTAAGGCTAAAGGAATGCAAACTAGATATTAAGAAATGTGTAATGTGCCATTGTAATGCATTAATCCCAATCTGCAATAAAGAAATTAGATTTATTTATCTGTATTTATCTTTACCATGCTCGAATCGCACAGGCAAAAGAAGCCTTCTCAAAAAAGATTTAGAGGTGCGAAAACACTTCGTGAAAAGTTTTGTATGGAGCAAGTTATGGCTCTGAAACATGGACTCTGCGACAAGAAAATGTATCAAAACTTAGGGCATTCGAGATGTGGTGCTGGCGACGACTACTAAAGATACCTTGGACTGATAAAGTCACGAATGAGAATGTTCTCAAAAGAGCAAAGGAGACACGTACCTTGGTTGAATCCTTAAACAGAAGAAGGAATAGTTTTGTCGGCCATTTGATTCGTCATTCTGACTGGTGCACCACACTCTTCGAAGGGAAGCTAGAAGGAAAGAGGAGTCGAGGAAGACCAAGGACTCAATTCATAGACAGCATTAAAGGCAAGCACACTTATTGCCATTTGAAACTCCAGGCTAGAGAAAGAAGACGTTTTGGAAGACATGCATGTTACCCACCAACCTAACGGTTGAGGTTGAGGAGATAATAATTTGGTTTGTAAGTAACGGTATATAAGAAGGAAAATAGCCAAAGTTGATTTGTCGTAGCCTCCAAAAGGATTATTCGAAGGAGGAGGAGTTGGTGGTGGTTAATTCATTTTAGGGGCTTGGGATATCTTGGTCATCAGCCCCAAATGAAGAAGAAAGACATCTTATCCAGACCTTTAGTGTTCTCTCGAAATACACTGAAGAAAATGGAAATTGCAACACCATGAAGGCATTGGTCGTTTGCGTTGATTTTCAAGATATGGAACGATGCCATGTATGTATGTAAACGATCAAAGTTTCAGACCCATTGGATTGTTGCTACAGGTCTCCCCACATGATTGGTCGCGGAGGAATCAACTCCAGTATACGGACTCTGGTGTAGCGTAGTTGACTTGCAGTCTGTGCAGTGAAGTGTTTCCCGTCCAACATGCCTCGACGACAGAGAAGAGCACCCAATCAACAACTGTCGCTGTTTGAGAGAGCTCGGATGATTGGGCTGTGTGAGGCTGGGCTATCGCTAAGGACTGTCGCTGCACGTGTTGGCCGACAGGCATCTACGGTACAACGTGTATGGCAGCAGTGGTCAAATGTTAATTAATGTTATTGGTTTTACGTCCCTTTTAACTACACTGGCTTTTAGAGACGCCGGGGTGCCGGAATTTTGCCCCGAAGGGGATCTTTAACGTGCCAGTAAATCTACTGACACGGCTCCCTCGCATTTGCGCACCCTCAAATGCCAGCTGACTGCCCCAGGTTTCGAACCTGCAACCTTGGGCTCAGCAAGCAGTGGTCAAATGAAGGTACCCACACTCGTAGACCTGGCACAGGCCCAGTGCCACAGACAACTGTGAGAGAGGATCGCCGCATCATTCGGATGGCCCGGATGGAACCCCATGCAACAGCAGCACACATTCGAGCAGCTGTGGCACCCCACATTACACAACGAACAGTTGGTAATCACCTGCGTGCAGCTGGCTTACGATCCCGTGTCCCTGCAGAAGGTGTTCCATTGACCCCACAACAGCGACGTGTAAGGCTGGCCTGGTGTGGAGAACGATCGACGTGGGTCGACGAATGGCATAGGGTCATCTTTAGTGATGAATCGTGCTTCTGTCTTGCCCGCAGTGTGCGCCGACGTACCGGGGAGAGGGGCCACCCAGACCTTATTGTCGAGAGGCACACAGGGCCAACACCAAGCATTATGGTCTGGGGAGCTATTGGTTTTAATGTGAAATCACAATTAGTGCTTGTTGAGGGCTCTATGACTGCTCGACAGTACGTTGATAGGGTAATCAATCCAGTGGTTGTCCCTATGATGGCGAACATTGCTAATGGGTTGTTTCAGCAGGACAATGCCCGGGTTCACACTGCACGCATCTCCAGAGAAGCTCTCCACGACATCACAACCTTAGAATGGTCTGCCAGATCCACCTCAGTCCTATTGAGCATGTGTGGGACATGATGGGTCGACAACTGGCCAACCGTCCTCAGCCACACACAACTCTGGAACAACTGACCTGTGCAGTGCAGCAAGCATGGGCCACAATTCCTCAGGAAGCGATCCAGGGCCTTATTGACTCCATGCCTCGCCGAATTCATCAATGTATTGCAGCTCGTGGCGGGCACATCCTGTATTGATTGTTGTCCAAACTTGCGGTCAGAAGGACCTGAAAGTGTAATCATCGTATCACAAACACTCGTCCTGCATGTTCAATTGCAGCAGTGTAGCACCACTCCTTCTGGGTGTTGCAATTTCCATTTTCTTCAGTGTATTATCAGTCTAATGATCTAGACCCAAATCCTACAAAAACACAAGTATGGGCAATCCGCTGGCAAAACAAGGAAGCAAACAGGAGTCAGTTACAGCTCGAACGTTGTCCATGTCCCAAATACCTTGGTGTAACATTGGACGGAACATTGAGCCATAAGACACACTGCATTAATAGCCCAGTCACTTAAGCAAAAAAAAAAGAAATAGTGGTCAACCTCAGAATGAGAGATAACAAGCTGTAAACTCGTATACACCTTCATTTTGGTGTTCTAAACGTTGTCTCAAAAGTCTCATCAAATCTCGTGTCTGCGCCGTAAGTTATTCAAGGTCAAAGGTCACAAAAATAAGTTTTTCGCGATTATCTCGGTTTCTTTGGCTCCAATGATGTTAACACTTATTATAAAAATTGCAGAGCATACAATTTGCGACAAGTTTGTTTGAAGGTTTTTTTTATACGCCCAACGATTTTTGAGATACAGGGCAGAGAGCCCGCAGCGCTCAGCCATACTCACTGCAATGCAAGGTCAACCGTGAATCTCAGGGAATAATACCTTGTATAAAGTTTAATTATTGAAATATCATTCACAATAAATAATTTGTATTATTTATTAGTCAATAGCCGGCCCCATGGTGTTGGGGTAGCGCACCTGTCTCTCACCCGGAGGCCCCGGGTTCGATTCCCGGCTCCGTCAAGGATTTTAGAAACTGAATGATGGCTGGAACGGGGTTCTGTTGAACAACACATTGATGCAAGAGATTCAAGAGTAAAAAGAGATAACAATGATGTAAGTTAACTAGTTGAATGGCTTACACTTCATGATCCCTTTCCAAAAACAAATCAATTGGTATCCTTAGCTTCTGGAATCATTGGAAATGACCAAATTAATTGTTATAAAGCCCATGAATTCGGATTACAATCTAAGGTGAAAATAACTGGCTTGAACTTTAATGAGATGAATTTCAAATGCGCCGATAAGGTTTTACCGATTTCAGTTGTTAACAAATCAGTCCAAATTAATGATTGTAAAATCACTGTAGATCCATTGTTACTCTTCCAAAGGATAACTGTAACCAAACAGTTTGAAAGTAATTTCAAAGGATACCTTCAATATGAATGAAGTCTGTATCCGACATCATTATTTGATAATAATGGCATGAGAAAAAACACGAAAGCCACATTATTAGAGTAGCCCAGATGCAAAGGCCGCTAAGTGCACTTTTTGTCGATTTTGAGTTGAGCATACCGTCACGTTCGTCTTTTAACTGGCTACACGATGGAATAAGTTTCAGGGTGCATATCCCACTCAAACCCGTAGAAAATGACCAACAAAGATCGCATTCGTTTGCATAAACCGCTAAATGCATGTTGGCTACGGTTGCAAAGCCAGTTTAATGTTCCACGTGTCCAAAGACCGCTAAGTTCCATAAGTATGGCGTCTGCCTTGCCACATACGGCTGCAAAACACGCTAACTGGTACAAGAACTGCCAATATTCCTCCCACAGAATTTCTTTACGATAAATAATTATTTATTTCGATCAGGAAGGATAGTTTCGTGTTTCAGATTTGAGTTGGCTGCACTATCGAGGAAGCGTACGCAACAATAACGTGCTGCCTTGTCGAAATACATAGTTTAAAAGCACATTTGATCGACAGGTTGTTTCTTGGTTGTGGGCATTTCAAGCCAGAAAAATGAGTGATCTTGTTGATTTAAGTGAAGCAGTTATTGCATTTGTGGACTGTAATACTATTTTGGATGTTCCAAATACGGAGATAAGAACAGAAACGGCAGAAGTAGGTGGAGAAATAGTGCAAGTTGAAGTAGTTTAACCCGTTGATATTGGAGTTGAGAACAACTTCTTACATCTGGTTAGAACATCAACATCCGAAAGGATCAAACCAAATAGCGTCGACACCTCTTCACAAACTTCCCAGCATAAATGTTTAAGGTGCAAAATATTTCGGGTATTCTCTGATGGCTGTGGGGGTCAGAACAAAAACAAAACTATGATCAGCATGCTATCTCACTGGTTACTGCTAGAAGCTCCCGCATGTCTAAAGGAAATACAGCTATGGTTTCCAATTGTGGGCCGCTCATTTATCTCACCTGACAGAGTTTTTGGAAATATTGAACGGCAAGTTCGCAAAGTGAGTGTCTTTGAAAATCCTTCCGGAGACATCAAGCACATTGAGAAATTTGCGACAGTAGTTCGCCTGGAACAAGATGAATGTTCTGTTAGGGATTAGAAAGCGTATATGGATGGCATGGTAAAAAAAACCAATTCCAAAAAGCGAAGAAAATCGTGTTCAGAATTATTGGCAAAACAAAAAAATAACATGTCTGGTCCGAGGGGAGCCGTTCTAAAATGTTGAGGTTGGTGAGGGAAAGAGCATCATGAAAACTGGAACGAATATTAACAAACATCTGGGTCCCTCACCAATTCAAGTAGGTGTTGCACTCAAAGAAACATAGCTACAAGACGTCTGACGGCTCTTAGAGCTGTATTTCGGTGAAAACTGGCCAGCGAATGGCAACCTAAAATTCTTCAGTGAGGTCTTCCAGGAGCAACAAGCCATTCGCAACAATATCGTCCGATCTCAAGTGGAAGAAGACGAAGAACCAGCAGATTTTGAGCTGATGGACGGTGTGGAGGATGACCTGACCTAACTTAAGTGCCATATTTTCTTGTTTTGTGCATTTTCTCATTTGTACAATTTTTATGCTGTCTAAATGACGTTGCACGGTGTTTAAGATGTATTTTTTTAAAATAATTTTCCTTCTATCGCACCGGACGTGGTCTATTTTTTCAAAATATATTTTCCTAATAAACCAAATTGAAACTAAAATAATTCTTTATTAAAAATCTCATCCAAATGGCATTCGTAAAAAAATAAAACAGCGGGTTTTGCAACCTAAGTTTCATTAACGACTCTCGTTGTCACGGGTGCAAATGTCGTTAACTGCACAATACGTGTGCAAAAACAGCTAAGTCAATATTTTAATTTATGTTTTAGGACAGAAGATCCAACCGTAGATTTCACAGATTTTAACTGAATAATAAATGTTTTTATGTTGATTTTCAGGGGTAAGAAATATGGTATTAGCTTAAATAGTTTGGACGTAGCAGTTTTTCGTCATTTACTCGGTTTCGTTTATAATGCACTTAGCGGCCTTTGCAAACGGACTACTCATATGATAATATGACACCTGTTGATATCGAACTTGTTGAAAATAATGTGACGTATGTCATCAATGGTGGATTTCTTCTGCATCGCGTCATATGGAGTAAAGACGATACTTTTTCCGTTGTTTTAGATAAATACATTAAGTATTTACAAAGACATTATGGTTCAAAAACTGTTGTTGTATTTGACGGATACTCAGACTACACTAAAAACATAAAAGCAGTGGAACAACTTAGAATAACTGCTGCTCTTTCGAAATCTTATGAAGTTTGTTTTGATGTAACAATGACTGTGCCAATTAGTCAAGAGAAGTTTTTGTCAAATCGTTGTAATAAAGAGAAACTTATTGATATGCTCATTGAAAAGTTAGAGAGTGTAAATACAATATTACAGCAAAACAAGCAAGAGATGATGCTGATGTACTTATCATAGAAACAGCTATCGAAGAATCCAAACATGAGAGGACCCCTGTCATCATTGGAGAAGACATAGATTTGCTCGTTATTTTAATTGGACGCACTCAACTAATTCAAGAAGAAATTTTCTTTAAAAAGGTTTGAAAAGGCAATGTCAATGCACAAATCTATTCGTCAAAATGTTTTGACAAATATCCCCTGTCTAAAAAACATATATTATTTTTACATGCATTCAGTGGCTGTGACACGACTTCTGCACTGTTTAAAAAGGGAAAAAACTTTCATGAAATCTCTCCAAAAACTTGCCCATTTCGACCGATTGGCTAAAGTTTTACTACAAGAAAACTGCCCTGTACAGCAATTATACGAAAATGGATTACGCATCTTACTAGTGATATACTGTATAATGCTCCTAAATCTGAGGGCAATATCGATCATCTTTGATATACTCAGTTCATAAAGTCTGCAAAGCTTCATAAACCTGTCCAGTTATACAATCTTCCACCGACAAGTGCAGCAACCCATCAGCATATAAATCGTGTTTATTACCAGGTTCAAAAATGGTTAGGGCATGATTTAGAACCTCCAGGAATGGGGTTGGGTGCTGCAAAATGAACTCCTGGAGCCAAAAACAATATTACTACCAGCTCCTGAGGAATTACTTAATACACTATTTTGTAATTGTAAGAAAGGATGTGGTGTACTCTGTGGGTGCAGAAAATCGGGGTGCAATGCACTTTGGCTTGTGGTCAGTGTAATGGACAAGCTTGCCTCAATGCTGTTTCAACACAAAGAGATTCTGAGGAACAGAGTGCATTTGATCCTGAAATTCTGGAAGGGCTGGAAACAACGATTCAGGACAACGAAGATGATGACAATGAAAGTGACATTTTCACATGCCCAGAAGATGACGAAGAAGAAGAAGAAGAAGAAGAAGAAGAAGAAGAAGAAGAAGAAGAAGAAGAAGAAGAAAATTAATACTTTTGTTCTTCAAATAATTAAAGATTAATATATTTTCACTTCATTTCAATTCGGGCCTATCAAGCGACCGCTGCCCAGCGATTTGGCCTGCAGATATTGGGGTGACGCGTGATCAGCACATCGTGTCCCATCGGCCGTTAATCTTGGTTTTCGTGATCGGGGTGCTGCCTCACTGTCAGACAGCTACTCAATTGTCCTCACGAGGCTGAGTGCACCCCATTCCAGCCATCACGTCAGTTTCTAAAATCCCTGACGGAGCCGGGAATCGAACCCAAGGCATCCGGGTGAGAGGCAGGCGTGCTACCCCAACACCATGGGGCCGGCTATTGACTAATAAATAATACAAATTATTTATTGTGAATGATATTTCAATAATTAAACTTTATACAAGGTATTATTCATTGAGATTCATGGATGACCTTGCATTGCAGTGAGTATGGCTGAGCACTGCGGGCTCTCTGCCCTCTATCTCAAACACCGTTGGGCGTATGAAAAAAAAAACAACATCAAAACAAACTTGTCGCAAATTGTATGCCCTACAATTTTTATAAGAAGTGTTAATACCATTGGAGCTATAGAAACCGAGATAATCGCAAAAAACTTATTTTTGTGACTTTTGACCTTGAATAACTTACGGCGCAGACACGAGATTTGATGAGACTTTTGAGACAATGTTTAGAACACCAAAATGAAGGTGTATACGAGTTTACAGCTTGTTATCTCTCAAATGGGATGACTATGTAACTAATATAGCAGTCCTTGAGAAAGCAATGATAAACAGTATTGAAGCCTCCATTGTTGGTCATCGGCTTAGATGGGCAGGCCATATCCATCGTATGAGTGACAGCAGACTACCTCGGCAAATCCTGTATAGTGAACTCAACACTGGCAAGAGGCCATGTGGTGCTCCTTTAAAACGATATAAAGACCAACTCAAGCAGACCATGAGGAGAGTAGAGATAAACCCAAATACTTGGCATACTCTTGCACTGGATCGCCCTCGCTGGCGTGCTACCATCTCAGCTGCAGTTGCACAGTTTGAGCAGGAACGTCGTAGACATGAAGAGGAAATTCGCCAGAGGAAGAAGATACGTCAAATACTACCACGTCCTCCACCCTCCATCGGATGCAACATATGTGGTCGCATATTCTATGCGAGAATTGGCCTGATAAGCCATCAGCGCCATCTTCATCGTCTGGACTAAAGATTATGGAACTGCAGGCGAGAAGCGTATACTCGAATACGAGTATCGGCCGACGATCTCTCATTCTGAGGTTGATCCCTAATATGACTGGGCTATAACACAAAACATAAAGAAGCATTGAATGCTAGCCGCCACACTGGCAGGTGATCGTGCTCAACGAAAAGTGCAGGCTAGTCACGGGGTCTCTCAAGACAACACCTACTAAAAAACTATACTGTTTTGCTGTTATCGCTCCACATAAGACACAGACCACCTTGTGGAGTAGCGGCAAGCATTCTTGGCTGTCGCTCTAGAGGTCCGGGTTCGATTCCCAGCACTACCCAGAAATTGTTATTTGTAGCTCTTCAGTCGGTCAACCAACAGGATTGTGACCAAAGAATGGGCTCGTTTACATCATCATCAACTTTCACGTATTAGTCCTAGTGGCCTGTTACGGTCTCTTGCCAGCGTTTCTTTGGTCTTCCCAGGTTCTTCGACCACTTGGAGCACACAGAAGAATCTGTTTAGGGACTCGGCTAGGACTCATTCTGTCAACATGTTCTTCTCATTTTTAGCCTACTTTTCACATTTTGCAAAAATTAGGAAAAAGTAGACTTATGAGATCGGGCAAATGTGTGTCTGTCTGTCCTTCTGTCTGTCGGGCAGTGTGTGTGTCCCTACCCCTATCAACTCCTGGAGCAATCGAAACAAAATTTGGTAGGAGTAATGATCTATACCTGAATATCTCACGGCCATATTTGAAAATGATGTTGGTGCTACCAACTGCTGAAAGATCGCAATTGAAATTTGAGCTCCATGTTGGATATCTTGGAAGCTACGAATGGGAGCTATTTCAAAATTGGCACATATATAGATAATAATATTGCAGTTCAATTTCCAGGAGGCCATACATGGTAGTGTTGCCAAAATGATTATAAGCCTGTTGATAGGTCCAATTTTTAAATGCATATAACTTCTGCACTATCAATTGGAATTCAACCAAATTTCGTATGTGCTATGCATACATAAACAGATATGACGGAGCGTATTCTTAAGAGCCTCCAGGGCTGCCAACTGTTAATAAATGCTCTCAATTTTTTTTAATCCACATACCCATATATCAGAAAGTATGCAAGCCGACAGCTTTAAACTATGCACACGTATAGTACCTGACGTTCTATATTAATTTGGAGTAGTCTAACTGATATACGTCAGTGCTACCAACATGATTCTAAGCCTGCTGAGAGGTCCGACTTTAAATACATGTAACTTCTATACTATCATTTGGATTTCAACCAAATTTCGTGTGTGCTATGTGTACCATAACAGATATGACTATGCCGATTCTTAAGAGTAACCAGGGCTGCCAACTGTTAATAAATGCTGTCTCTATTTTTGTTACCCTAATATCAATATATCAGAAAGTATGCAAGCCAATAGCTCCAAACTTTGTACACGTATAGTACCTGGCATTCTAGATTAATTTGGAGTAACTAATATAGGCCTAAGCCAGTGCTGCCAACATGATTCTAAGCCTGCTGATAGGTCCAATTTTAAAATGCATGTAACTTTTATACTAACTAATGGATTTCATTCAAAATTGACACAACAATAGATCATATTATTTCAGATTATTTCTGACCAATACATGTATGTCATTGTTGCCAACATGATTTTACGCGTGCTGTTAGATCCAATGTTTAACTGCATGTAACGTCAATGCTATCCATTGGACTTCAACCAAATTTTGTATTCTGTACCTTAAGAGATGGAACTAAGAATATATTCAATCACCAAGGCTGCGAACTGTAGTTCTCTATTAGGCTACATTTTGCCAGGTATACAGTATTTTGAACTAATTAGAAATGTCGATATTACCAACTTAATTTCGTCATTATTCTAGATAGATCCATATAGATTAATCATTGGCATGAATCTTAAATTTTAAGAAAAGTAGGCTCTTTAGTTCGTCACGGAACTTCTTGTTCCCTATGCTGTTGTATATGCTGTACAACTGGGGTGATTTTCAGTTCTTGCAGGATGTCTTCATTCCTCTGATGATCGAGTAGGGAGTAACCAGAAGTTCGTCCCATGAATAATAGTTAATTATCACAATAAAATGGGACAATTTCGATCCTCAAATGGCCATCATCAGATCCTGATCACAGTGTTGAGGTTAAAATTTACACTAAAATAAATACACAACTACTGTATTGTTGTAGTATATCTTTAGTGTATTATTTACAATTCTTAATTGAATCTCGTTATAAGTTAAGTTTGTTTTGTCTGAACGGTTGGTTGGTTCCTCAGTTTAGGGGCTGCGATAACGCGGTCATGTAGCCCCGTATACTTTGGGTGTGTTTAGAATCTCTCTAATAACCGGTGTTAATTGTGATGACTGTATTAGTGAGTGTTATCTGTTTTCAATTCAAGTAAGGACTTTAGACATTGAATTTTTTCAAGTAGTTCCTACTTTTGCCACCAAACGCCACCGTCAATGACTACTAGTTCAGAACTTGGTTACCAGATGCCACCGCAGTCGGCTCTTGGCGACGAACGTCGGAACCTAAGAGCGTTTGTCAAATGTTTAACCTATACTTCAGCTTTACTTAGGTGTAATTAGTGGAAAGTTCTATAACATGCCATAAATATATGACATGGGACCGCCGGCTATACTTCCCCTCCGAAGGAAGGCATACTGAAGGATTTTTAACGCTCTTAAAAATCCGATGACTTCGGCCGGGTTTGAATCCGTGACCTTGGACATAGAAGCTCAGAATGGCCCACGGACTCTGCGCAGATACAACTGGGGATGGTGACAGGCTAATCGCCCAGGCGATCGCCAACTTGTGTCTATATAAGGAGGGGTGAGGGAAGGGAATTTGGAAAAAAAGTCGGCCGTGGAAGGAACCGTCCCGGAATTTTCATGGTGGTGAAAATGTGAAATCACTAAAACGACTTTCAGGACGGCCGAGGTGGGATTCGAATCCACGCTCTCCCGAAGCCAGCGAGGCGTGAGTTAGCGTGTTAGCGTTCTCGGCCACCGTGGCGGGTTTGTTATAATTTCACCATTGTAAACTCCCCAGGCAATGTGGTGTTAGGGGTAGCGTGCCTCCTTTCAACCAGGTGCCCAAGGTTCGACTCCCGGCTTTTATAAACTGGCGTGAGGACTGGATCGGGGTAGACTACACTCAACCTCGTGAGGATAATTGAGTAGCTGTTTGACAGTTAGGCAGCGCCCCGGTCACGGAAACCAAGTTTAACGGCTGAGGGGTTCCGACGTGCTGACCAGAAATGTCATGTCTCCGCAAACAAGATGAAATACATCGTGCTATGTGGATATTATACATGAATATGAGGTGCCCTTTGCTAGTGCTACCTCTGTACCAAATTTCGTTCAATTCGGTTTCACCGTGTTCGAATTGATAGGGGGGGGGGCACATTCAGAGTACACACACTCACACTCTCTCTCTCTCTCTCTCTCTCTCTCTCTCTCACACACACACACACACAGACAGACAGACAGACACACAATTTTTGGCCCGGTATAGATCTCATAAGTATACTTTCATTTTTTGCAAAAATCGAAAGTAGGCTAAAAATGTGCCTGTGATTCCGTGCTGGGTTCTTCGGTACCTTGATAAAACCTAATGCGCGCACCCCTTCGTTTGTGAATCAGGCAGCAGCAGTAAAGGGGATAAATTGCTTCACTTTTTCAACAGACTGTATCGTGTTTTAGTTGTATATCAAAGAGAAGTAAGGCTTGTATGAGGCGTCATCCAGGAAGCCGAAGCGGCGAGCCAAGCCACTTAGTAAACATCGTCCCACGGGAGGTGTTCAGTTGCTTCGGCTCTCATTTCCGATAATCTGCAAACATCTTAGTGTCGTCGCGCTGGCGTTATCACTTCCGAGCCGACCGGTATTACACCCCGCAGTATTTTATTAAAGAGAAGAGCGAGAGACCGATGGGAAAGAGTGTGGCTCTGTCACTGCAGCGATGTATACAAGGACTCATCTACAAAGACAGAGGCTAATTCTTTCCACAAATTTATGTATCGAATGCATGCAGAGTTGGGCAAAATACTTACAAAATGTACTATCGATGCAAAATTCAAAATACAATATAACTGAATCCTTGAAAATACAAAATTTTATCTCTACATACTGTAGTATAAAACATTTTTGAACCTCAATTGCATTAGCATTTTGTAAGTATTTTGAATATCAATTGCATTTTGTAAGTATTTCGATTCTACATTGCATTTTGTACGTATTTTGAACCTAACCTAAATTTGTGCGTATTTTTCAATCTATTCCCTTTGTGGGTGTTTTCGTTCTAAATTCCCTTTTAAGTAATACCGCTCTCCATTTTGTATTCTTTAATCTGTGTTAAGAGGGGCAGATGACCTCGTAGTTCCGACCCTTAAAACAACAATAATAACAACATTTTTGGATGTAACGGGTAATCTCGAGAACCACTGGATGGATTTTGATGCGGTTTTCACCATTCTGTAAAGGATTTCTCGAGAAATAGTTCTGTAGAAAAACATTCATTTATGAACAAAGGAAGCTGAGCAGTAACGATTTCAGTGAATCCAGTCGAAGAAAAACCTGGCGTCCGTGCGCCTTTTAAGCTTACGGTGGGTAAACCGTTAAAAATATCTAAATAGTGTAAGAATTGTTCAGCATGAAAAGTTCTACAAAAATGTCCGCGACAGCATATCTCTACCTTTAATATATCGCCCACTATAAGTGTTTTTACGTTTTCATTTCTTCCAACAAACTCCATTCAGTCGAGCTTCGGAGCGAGTTTATGAGCGAGCCTATCACCTCAGTTTCGGCCAGCATCAAACTACCGAGTCGTGTCAAGTTTAAGACTTCAGAGAAGAGTATATGTGTTTGAGTCTCGCTGTACACCTCGGCTTTTCTGAAATTTGTCTGCGACCTGCCGTTCGTGCGCCTTTTAAGCTTACGCTGGGTAAACCCTTTAAGATACCGAGCGCAGCCGGGGAGAGTTGCTGGTTTTAAAATACGAGTAAATATGAAAATACCTAAACTTCCAGCGAAAATATTAAAAAAAAACAACTGTTCAATAGTTCAACATCTATTCAATTGTTCAATTGTTGTACATGTTTCGGCTTGGCAATGAAGCCTTCTTCAGCTAAAAGTTCAACGATATCTTAATTAATAATCTTTATGTTCGACCCTGACTATTATATGTCAGAAAACTGTATCATAATGATGGTCATTATAACTCTATTTTTCATTATGAAATAGTTTCTCCCACCAATCAGGGCTCAAGAAACAGTTGTTTGACCAATTAGGTGAGGATAGCAACGCATCTGCGCTGAGTTCCAAGGCCTTCTAATTAAAATTTCACTGCCTGGCCTAGTGTCATAGTAGGGTAATCGAGGAGGACATGGTCAAATACAAGGCATTCTCTGCGTCTCATGCGCTCTGTTCAGTACATAAAACTGGCGAAATCTCGACAGATATTTATGAATATTTATGTTCGAGCATAAAATAGTTATAATAATTATCGTCGAACATAAAAAGTCGTATGCAACTCGCCTATAATGGTAATTAAGACACTCGTATGGAAATTATAAAACTAGCACACGCTCGTTTTATAAACATACTCGTGTCTTAATTATTGCCATTATAGGCTCGTTGCATAATGTACTATAATTGAACTTGTTGCTGTCAAGCCGAAAAAGTATAACAATTGAACAGATGTCTTCTTAATTTGTATTGATTGGCGTAGTATTATTAAGAACGATCTATTATGGTGTTTGACGCCATTTTTTCAGTGTCGTCTTAGTAATCGAAATTTAATGTTTTCCAGTCGGTCAACATGATTGTACTCAATTGTAATGGATGGTTTCCTAATCCTGAAAAGATATTTTACATGAGCTTAATAAATACACTTGGATGACCAGTTTTGATCGTCAAGCGATCATCATCAGGTCCATTACACTTAGGCTATTAAATCTATGTCTACAAGTATGGGTAATAGTCTAGTATTTATAATACGTACACTTATTTAATTGTAGTAGTTAAACTAGCACAACTAGTCAATATTTTTAGTTATATGTGATTTTGTTAAGTTACTGAAAGTGGTGATTGACCTTCAAATTTGCTTGCTTAGGTGATTGTTTAGATTAAGGCATTCACGGCCCGGAATACTATTAATACCGTATTATCCATATTTTTTGGGATCATGCCGTGTGAAATAATAAATAAATAAAATGCGTGGTGTAGGCAGTCGCTCACATCCGGGAGGCGAGGAGGTTCGAATCTCCCCGCCGGCAACCTTGAAGAAGGTCTTCTGTGGTTTCCCATCTTCCTTCTAGGCAAATGCCGGGGTTGGTCACTAACTATAGGCCACCTTCCAATTCCTCGTCCTTACACTCACACTTTCCTCCCCAGACAACACTCCACACGCGACGGTACTTGTAGCTCACCCCATGGGTGTCCGGATAGAAGTAGCTACACACTCTGGCGAGCAGAACATGTCCTTGGACACTCCCGGCACTGAAGTCATACGCTAAAAAAAAACTACTGTAGGCTACACGTTTCGTGATGGACCTTGCCTCCTCTTTCAATAGATCATGGTCTCTCACGAACCGGATAGGCATTTATTTTTTATTATTATTATTTAAAAAGGCACAATCCCAAAACTATAGATAATATTAATAGCATGTGATTGTTGTTAAATGATGAATTGCATACTTAGCTGTTTGAGTGGTATGCGGTCTGGATGCGAGCTGTTGACCTCGTCACTGTCTGCACTGGACTGGGAGGATTTCCTGTTTGCGAGTATCTCTTATCTATTAACCAATGCAGTAAATATCACACATTCTCCAGCTTGCCACGGTGGGTGAGTGGTTATCGTGCCGGATTACTAACCCCAAGGTTGCAGGTTCGCTCCTGGCCGTGGTATGTGATTTTTGAAAGGCGGAAAAATCACGATACGCATGTCATACGATGCATGTTAAAGAACCCATTTGAATTCAGTAGGCCGTGTTCATAATGCCAAAATGAATCTCAGGATTTTCCGTCAACAAATAGTTCCTCATTTCTCTACTTGAAAGCGCTATAGTGTCAAGGAGCTTAGGTATCTAACCTCCTTGACTTTCATAGTGCTTCAAGGAATAACAAAACAATTCGACATGCAAGCTGCCCTCTGGACGTCAAATAACAAAGCTTGCACCCAGCACCCGAGGCCATTCGATATTATTATTATTATACATTCTCCTAGCTTGGTGAATGTTATTGCTTTTTAGCGAAAACGATTTCCATTCCATTAAGATTTTAAAAATCAATGGTTTGTAAGCATACTTCACTGTAAATGTTTAGTATTTTCAATTTTATTTTAAAACACAATTTTGTATTTTCTGGGATTCAGTTACTTATTTGAATTTTGTATCAAACACACATTTGGATGCATGTTACGCTAGAATTCATAATTTCAGTTGTTTATTCCATTGAAGTGAGGAAGGGGTAGTCATCAAACGTTCATTCATATCCACGTGGTATTGACTTTGAGGCCATTCAGTCGCCATGTGCCGGATAGTCTGCCAAACTGCACCACAATTGTATTCTGTATATTGTACTTAGCCCCACTTTTGTAGAAGATAGGTCCTCACTCTGTTTCAAACTGGCTGCGTAATGCAGAGATAACGTTCTCGCCTGCTGGTCCCAATGTTGCGGGATCAAATTCTGGCGCAGTCAGTTGGCATTTGAGGGTAAGAAAATGTGAGGAAGCCGTGTCAGTAGATTTACTGGCCCTTTAAAGAGGCAAACCCCCCCCCCCCCTCCGGCGTCTCTAAAAGCCTCAGTAGTTAAAAGGTACATAAAACCAATAACACTATTATTATTGTTATTATTGTCACTCTGTTCTGAGTTGTTCACATTGGCGGTGAGTGGCACTTCACTTTGGTTTCATTATTTTTCAGTTGAAACTGGTGTACATCCTTGTTTGAATAACTGTAAACTCCCCCGAACTGTCATTTGCATGCTGACGTTGTGATACAATGTATATTATATTGTACATATTGTATTCGTTTCTAGACACCAGTCTGTGTATCATTTGAATAACCCTTATGCTACGACTTGATTTGTCACATGAGACCATGAATTATGATATAGTTGCGGTCGTTTCTTTGCGATATTCCTTCTCAGTGTCATCAGCAATGGTGTTTGGTTCTCTGCTAAAATTCTGGGTGACTGGGTTTACTTAGCATTGTGCCTTTCTTATTCAATTTTGCGGCTTCGGTGGCGTAGTTGGTAGCATGCTGAGCTTCTATGCCCAAGAAAGCGGGATAGATGTATGGCATGTTAAAGAACTTTGCACTAATTACAACTGTGTGAAACTAAATTGTATAGGTTAAGAATGTAAACAACGCTCTTAGGTTGCTACGTTCGTTGCCAAGAGCCGACTGCTGTGGCGTCTAGTAGCTAAGTTCTGAACTAGGCCTAGTAGTCGTTCACGGTGGCGTTTGGCGGCAAAAGTAGGAACTATTTGAAAAATTCAAAGTTGCAGTCCATACTTAAATAAAAAAAAACCAGATACACACACTTATAGTCATCACAATTAACACGGGTAACCAGACAGATTCTACACACACCCAAAGTACACGGGGCTACATGAACGCGTTGTCGCAGCCCCTAAACTAAGGAACCAACCAACCTTATTCAATTTGGACATAAGTAGTAAAACTCTCCTTCCATTTGGTGGTCACTCTAGCAAAAAGTGAGGAATTTCTTAAGCATTAAATATTGCCACTTCATCACTTTTTAGGAATAAATTTAATAAAAATAATTGTAAATACCGGTATATTGGCTTCTAAACTCTCATAAATTACAATTCAGGTATGGAGATCCTCCTGGGACAGCCTTTGATATAGTCTCATTTTTCCAGATTCTGCTGTCTTAAAATGATAAATGCACAAGACCCCGTAGAATATGAACCTTTACTTTGTATAAGAATAATTCAGGCTTCTTAGAATGTAATTTATTATTATCAGATATTTTAATTGCCTAAGAAAGATGTCATTTTGTTGTGCAACTGCTAACCTGAAATCAAATAAAAACTCAACGTGAAATGACAACCTCTATTCTTCATCCTGCCTGCACAAAATTGTATTATATGATTTTGCAGTCTAGCCCATTACTGTGTATATATCCGGGTTTTAGGCTTAGGTGGACTTGAGCTCCACGGAATATGGCCTGCGACTCAACAAAAAGAAGACGGAGTAGGCTACGTGGCATTAGATCCTCAAGAAGTTGAGACCATCAGCATTGACGAAGAGGATCTTTCTTGAGCAGCCAAATTTAAGTATCTTGGCTCCATTATCTGTGAAAACGGACGATTTATTGACGAGGTCAACGCAAGGGCACACTTTAAATCCAAGTTTTACCGAACTGTCATTCGTCCTGTCGCTCTCGACGGCAGCAAGTGTTAGCCAGCAACAAAGGAGTTGGAACGTCGACTAATTTAAGCGTCATGGAGACGAAGATGGACGGATGGCACTGGTTCACGTTTCAAATGACTATGTACGGAAACGTTTACTGTAGAAGTTGCACTGACCCATAACAATGTGGGAAAACCGTCTGCGCTGGTTTGGGCATGTGTTGTGTGCAGAGGAAAATGCGGCATCTGCAATGGGTCAAAGGAAAGAGGTCCAAGGGACGACCAAGGCTGCGATGAACCGATTACAGTACACAACGACCTGAATACTGTAGAGCTTCATCCAGGCATGGCTCAAAACCGAAGAAAATGGAGACAGCCATTATTTTTTTGTGCTTGCAAATGTTAGGTTTCATTTACTGTACTTTTATAGAACCCATTTCCCTTTTGCCGAATTCACAGGTTAGCAAGGCAGGACATATTTAGTACGTCCACCTAGGCGTAAACCGTTAAAACTGCCTTATAATAATAATAATAATAATATTATTAATATTTATTTATTTATTTATTTATTTATCGTATGGCTTTTAGTGCCGGGAGTGTCCGAGGACATGTTCGGCTCGCCAGAGGCTGTAGCTGCTTCAAGCGGACACCACTAGGGTGAGCTACGACTTCCGTTCAATTTCAAGTAGTTCCAACTTTCGCTACTAGATATCAATGATACCTAGTGTTGAACGTTGGAACTTTCATAGAGCGTTACAACGAAATCTAACCTAGAAATTTAGCTCCACACAAGTTTAGTCTGTGGAAGGATCTTTTACATGCCATAAATCTATGACACGGGACCGCCGGCTTTACTTCCCCTCCGAAGGAAGGCATACTGAAGGATTTTAACGCTCTTAAAAATCCGACGACTTCAGCCGGGTTTGAACCCGCTATCTTGGGAACAGCAGTTCAGCATGCTACCAACTACGCCACCGAAGCCGCTAATAATAATAATAATAATAATAATAATAATAATAATAATAATAATAATAATTCAAACATCACTTTGCTGCAAACCCCCAGATGAGAGCCACCACTGCGTGGACATCAGAAAGGAAGAAAGATCATAGTGAGAATGAAGAGATTTTGAGAAGAGAATGAAGCTAATGCAAATTCATATGTGAAATGGGTTCAATCGCGCTCTTTAGTAAAGCATACCGTCGTAAGACGTAAATATTAACAATAATAATGATGATAATTTTATTAATGCAACCAATGACGATTTCCTTTCTTTTCGGGACAGGTCAGGGAAGGGATTTTGGAAGGAAATCGGCCGTGGACCGAATTAAGGAACCATCCCGGCATTTGCCTGGTGGTGAAAATGGGAAACTACGAAAACCATTTTCAGGACGGCCAATCCCACGCTCTCCCGATGCCAGTGAGGCACGAGCGAGGTAGCGCGTTAGCGCTCTTTTTCACCGTGGCCGGTGATAATAATAATAATTCCTTCTTGGGGATATGATATGATAGGCACGGCTTTGTAGTTTGATCTGGGTGCAGCAAAGTACTTCTGCCAGTATTTAATAATTTTAAAGAAAGGAACACTGGTGTAAATGGATATCAAATTCAAATGTGTGATGATACGTTCATGCCTTGAGAGTCTAATTTATTTTGCCGTTTACTGGAATCACAGATCTTCATCAAGAATCTGGCAACATTTCAAGTCAGTCCTTGCAACCTCTCTTTCCCCCTGGAGATAACGAGTTTTACGACGTGCTGGTGTTAATGGCGTCACGTACAAAGGGGAACTAACACTCAAGATGCTAAATGATTCCACAATGGACTGTTAGTAGCTAGGAAGTGAACATGGTGAATAAGAAATGTGTGAGGGCTGTCCAGGAGATTTAAAACTTGAATAATCTCATCCATTGGGACAGGGGCGGCAAACAATTCTACCTGTTTTTGGAATTCATTTATTCTTAGGCCATCTTGACCGAGTAGGCGTTCTTATGCCTAGCATGGTTAAAGCGCGTCTATTTGTAGCCTTTCCGATCATTAGCAAAACAAACTTCAGGAGAAGCAGTGGTTTAGTTGAACCGAAACGCAGCAGAACGTCTTTCCGAATAATATGTTTTTCTTAGAACATTATTAATACGGTAAATACAGAGCGTCCGCAAAGTCTCTCCGCAGCGGCGAGCTACGTAGGTCTCACCTTGCGGGACGTGTTAGGTTGGCAGCACATTCATGTCATTTTATACGCAAAGTCTCACCGCAGTGGTTGGCATAAGTATGCACTTGTTCCGTGTTGTCCTTCGACTGGAGTGATAGGGTGGGGTATATTCATTATTGCCGACAGTGCTGACAGTGTTGACTCTGAAAGTTGTGTTCTTGTTAAGTTTTGTGTAAGCAGAGTCTAGTGGAATGCTTACTACTGAAGAGCGTGTATTTTTAGTGGAATAGGTTTTCCGTGCTGGTGGAAACTTTACGGAGCATAGTGTGATAGTGGTGGGTACCGTATATACTTGTATAATTGCATTACTTAATTTAATGTAATTATTTTCCTTGTAACGACATAACATGAATGTACTGCCAACCCAACACGTCCCGCAAGGCGAGAAACGCGCTGCGGAGAGACTTTGCGGACACACTGTATTTTGTGCTGTTGGGAGCTCACTTGTTTGTGTGTATGGGAGAAGCGAAGAGCAGGCGGAAGAAGCTTCCGTACACACAGCCCTGCTGCGATTGGCACGGCTACTACGGACCGCTCCGCAAACACTTCTTTAGTGTTCGTATCTGCGCTATTATTTTCTTCTTAAGCTGTAATTTAAATGACTTTATTGTTTGTTTTGTTCTATGCGCTCGGTAAGTCAGGACGCAATGTTTTGGGAAGGCAGATATATAGCGCTAAGCCTCAGTCAGACTTTAAGAGCCACTTCGTTCTCGGCGACTAAACTCCTTAGCATAGCATTCAAATCATTTCTCAACAGTACTTGAATAACGACATTTTATGTTCGACAATGTCGAAATGTAAATATTATATGTCAGAAAAATGTATTATAATGGGGGTAATTTTCATTATGACACAGTTTCTCCAACCAATCAGAGCTCATTCATTGACCAATTAGGTAATGATAGCTTCGCACATGCGCTCAAAATCCAACATGTGGACATGAATTACATGATTTGAAAGTTGACAATGTACAGTTATATTGGATCAACCATTGTAGTTACAATCCCAAACACACAGACAAAGTCAGCACAAACCTTTACGGTAACAAGAAAATGCAATAAAATATGCATGCAATTTAGGAATCTACGTCCAGAAGTGTGCAACACACCATTCTACTCTACCCTATACTGACATGGAAAGTGTGCACCGTCCATAATCGTTTCATAAACAAACTGCGGAATATTGCAAAATAAATAGCACTGTACCTTAATATCAGCAACTCCAATTTCTACACAGGGCATTACATTTATACGATTTCGCCGACAATTTTAGTGAATGCTGTTGTTGACATACACACACCAGAACCTCATGGAGGAAGCAGACGTATGACATTAGATCCACGGAAATTATAATCCTGTTCTCTGTTCAGTAAAGTGATTTTGGGAAACGTTTCCGCCAGATGTCATGATTGTTCTATTTGGGATTCCATTGATTTGCCTTTCGTTGAAATTCTATACGCATCGAATTTGAAGAATAACTAGTTGACAATACGATACATTTTAATTTTAAAGCGTTTGAAACAGCATATTTTGAGGTCTGTCTGTCTGTCTGTCTGTCTGTTAGGTAGTCAGCCCGAAGGCTGGTTGGATCCTCAAAAAGTACCGCCGTTACGTTATGTGAGTAGATACCCACAAAAACCCAAGGCAGCGCTATTTTGAGGCGTTCTAGGCAAGAAGAGGAGTAAGGTAGTTTGCCATTGCTTTCCTCACTGAGTCAGAACAGTAGTCCTAACCCTATGAGTTGAACCTTTCACAGCATTCACAGGCACTGACTGTGCCCCGAATGCCATTACTAAGCACCACCCATACCTCAGTAGCTTCCATATAATCACAGCCATGAGTGAGACTGAGACATCGGTGAAAAGCCACCTTTTACGCTAGCCTGTGCCAACTGACAAATGCAAAAGTACTGTATTCATCAAGAGATGGCGAACAGGTATTTGACCAAAATAACAAAATGAACCTACATAGTACCTGTGCGCTATCTGTTGGTGCTAGTTCAGGATAAACAATATTTCAAAGCTTTCGTATTTGTTATTGGGTAGAGAGCAAATGCTGAGCCCACACAATCCCCAAGAAAAAAAAAGAACAAAGCTTTGGAAGGACTGTGATCCTTAGTGGGAATCCAGTTCATGCGCTCTTCACTTACGTCAGCTGACAGAATCTCGACAGATATTTTTGAATATTTATGTTAGGACATAAATTATAATAAAGTTATAATTATCGTCGAACATAAACAGTCGTATGCAACTCGCAAAAATACCACCCCACATGTCCATGTACGATTATTGGTTCGCGACATATCAAGGAAAACAGAAGTCTATGACCTTGCCGTTTTGAGGTATTTGAGTAAATGAGTGTGCCATGGGAAAGATGAGAAAAAAATACCCTCAAAACGAGTCGTCACATCACCCTCTCCGATCATTGGTTCACAAGATATCGATTGATCCATTGAGCATGGCCACCGTGGCTGGCAACATGCTCGTTTAAACACAACCGGTACCGTCTCTCTCTACTAAAAATATTAAAATAAAATTAAAAGTAAAAAGAAAATCAAAATTTTCAAAATGTGTAGTTAAGCCCATTGTCCAAATTTGGACAATAAATATTAAATTCAAATAGGGGCGTCATGTCGTTTAATTTGATACCTCGCACGTCCAAATCCGATCATTGGTTCGCGAGATATCGGAAATCCCTATATACACACATCAAAAAAGTTTTGCATCACCTCGGTTCCAAGAGTTCCGGAACCTTTAAATACAAAGGGAATAGAGATCAACACAAACAACATTTCAGCTCGTTTTATTGCTCATGAGACCCACACATTGCATGTTGTACCATCATACAGCTAGACTTTCAGCATTTGTGGTCCAGATTGCAGTACACACCACTACCTCTAATAACCAGTAGCACGTCCTCTTGCATTGATGCATACCTGTATTCGTCGTGGCATACTATCCACAAGTTCATCAAGACACTGTTGGTCCAAATTGTCCCACTCCTCAACGACAATTCGGCGTAAATCTCTCAGAGTGGTTGGTGGGTCAAGACGTCCATAAACAGCCCTTTTCAACATATCCCAGGCATGTTCGATAGGGTTCATGTCTGGCGAACATGCTGGCCACTGTAGTCGAGCGATGTCGTTATCTTGAAGGAACGCATTCACAAGATGTGCACGATGAGGTCGAGAATTGTCGTCCATGAAGACAAATGCCTCTCCAATATTCTGCCGATATGGGTGCACTATGGGTCGGAGGATGTCATTCAGGTATCGTAAAGCCGTTTCGGAGCCTTCCATGACCACCAGTGGCGTACGTCGGCCCCACATAATGCCACCCCAAAACATCAGGGAACCACCACCTTGCTGCACTCGCTGGACAGTGTGTCTAAGACGTTCAGCCTGACCAGGGTGCCTCCAAACACGTCTCCGACGATTGTCTGGTTGAAGGCATATGCGACACTCATCGGTGAAGAGAACGTGATGCCAATTCTGTGGGGTCCATTCAGCATGTTGTTGGGCCCATCTGTACCGCGCTGCATGGTGTCGGGGTTGCAAAGCTGGACCTCGCCATGGACGTCGGGAGTGAAGTTGCGCATCATGCAGCCTATTGCGCACAGTTTGAGTTGAAACACGACGTCCTGTGGCTGAACGAAACGCATTATTCAACATGGTGGCATTGCTGTCAGGGTTCCTCCGAGCGGCAATCCGTAAGTAGCGGTCATTCACTACAGTAGTAGCCCTTGGGCGGCCTGAGCGAGGCCTGTCATCGACAGTTCCTGTATCTCTGTACCTCCTCCATGTCCGAACAACATCGCTTTGGTTCACTCTGAGACGCCTGGAAATTTCCCTTGTTGAGAGCCCTTCTTGACACAAAGTAACAATGCGGACGCGATCGAACTGCGGTATTGACCTTCTAGGCATGGTAGAACTACAGACAACATGAGCAGCGTACCTTCGTCCTGGTGGAATGACTGGAACTGATCGGCTGTCGTACCCCCTCCGTCTAATAGGCCCTGCTCATGCATGGTTGTTTACATCTTTGAGCAGTTTTAGTGACATCTATGAACAGTCAAAGGGACTGTATCTTTGATACAATATACACAGTCAACGTCTATATGCCGGAGATCTGGGAACCGAGGTGATGCAAAACTTTTTTTGATGTGTGTATATAAAATTGTACTTTTGTCCTTCTGTCTGTCTGTCTGTTCCTCCATCAATTGAAAACGGATCAACAGATTTCGTTCAAAATTTGCAAATGGCTATAAGAATATCCCGGAATCACTTTTGGATGTAAATTTCAACAAAACATCCAATGCGCTTAAGGGGACCAGTGGGTGCCCTATTATATTTACCTTCGATTTACTCGTGTGATATGTCGTACGAAAGGTCTTTTATAGCTCTATACAGTAAGATTAATCTCATTACTTCCAGTAACGAAGAAGTATTTATTTTCCACGATTTTTCTCTTTTGCGGCCAGAATCAATACCATATTTTAGGGTCTTTTCATTTATACGGATGGTGGCACTGTTCGTACGAAAGTCTCGACACTGACGTCTATCTGTTTTACAGCCTGTTATTCCTTCATGCAAATATTATCTCTTACAGAGACTGAATGTAAGAGAATGAGACCTCGTGAAATGGCGTTGGCATGACAACGTTTATCAATTTCGCAGAGCGGGTATAGTTTTCTTGCAATATCTCGAAAACCGTTCATTTTAGGGCCTTAAAACGCGGGGTTCGTGGTTCCATCCGAATATTGTTCCTTGCATCGCTACACGCGAAGATTAACTGTTTTATTTAAATAGGTGGATTATGGGGTCGAAAAGGATCGTGATTTTGAGTCTAATTTTATAGTCTCTGCGTCGCTTATTGTATGTAAGTATTTGGATCTTAACGACGTTTTACCAAGGTATTATTGTTTTTTATTTTGTACGGTATGCTTTTTACTGTTTATAGATTTACTTTTTGTTAGTTGAATTCTTCTGTTTGCAAATTATTAACTGCTTTTTGTCGTTTTCTACCATTATGTGCAACATAAATTTACTGACTACTGTGACGTATTCTACCGACTCTCCCATTCGTTTATTATGTTTGCCTTATAAATCTCACTGGTCAATTGCGCTAACATATTTCAATAAAATTGGTAATTCTTCTTTCACGACCAAGGAAACCCCGCACAAGACACAGCGTTAACCTATAAATGTACCTGAATTTTAATTGCTTGACCATGATTGACGATATACAATCTTTTTGGATGCCTTTATAGGGAGGTGAAAGGTGTTGAGCGTTTACCTCGCGTAGAGAAGTACCGCAGGTGCACTAGATAAGCATTTAGGTAGAGCACCATTCGCTAGGCCTTTTTGGGTTCCCAAATTGACAACAAGAGCTCGGTGGTTACCCATCTCGGTGTTGCTAGGCGAAACTACTCACAAGACACGGCATGAACTTAGAAATATTGATGTGTTTAAGAATCATGGCATGATACATAGTTTGCACAATATTACTTACAGCGGAGATGACAATTGCTACCAAGTTTGATGTATTTTTAGCATACTATTATTCACTTCCAAATGTACAGTAGTATGAGGACGTTAAACGATGGGTGTTCAATATTTTAGAAAGATTATTTAAATTTTACTACATGTAGGCCTCCGTGGCTCAGGCGGCAGCACGCCGGCCTCTCACCGCTGGGTCTGTGGTTCATGACTATAATCATACTTTATTTCATTCTATTGTTTTGTTTTAGGGTCTTTTAATATTCTACGTGTGTTGTTTTCCGTGTATGAGGGTGTCAGTATTGATTTCACCTGAGGAAAGAGAGTTTTGGTAAATATAGATCAGATACAATTTCTTACTTATATTATTTTTTTCGTCAAATTTTTCACCTCATAGTACCTGCGTCATTTTGGTGTATGGTTTTCACTTCCAGATTTGGTCATCTGGGTAAACTGGTGTTTTGAATAGGTTTACTTTGTCTCTTGGCCACAAGATTTCTCTGCACTCGAATGAGTAGTTCTTATTTAAGTGTAAGTGGACATACAGATTCTTAGATGATATTTAGTATGTATTTCTTATTTTCGGTATTCAATGTTTCCATAATCAAATGCATATATATATATATATATATTGTCATGAAGCTGGGATTCTAAGCGTTTATTTGCGGACTTCCATTATCCACTTCAAATGTTGCTGTTCGACAAAACACGCAAGGCTAATAGAAATAAGAAAAAGAAATTCATTGGCCCTTAAAATGTGTTAGTTAGAATAATAATGCATACAATGACTGAAGTAGGCTCCTTAAATATTCAGTTATATTAGCGAAACATCAGGCTTAATCTATAAGCTACAAGGAGTATAAAGCCGTCGTACCCTCCTATTTAATAACTTCAGCAAAATTTTTGATCAGATGGAAATCACGCTAGAGGACTTTGAGTGTCAATAATATTGCTCGTTAACAACGACCTTCCTCCGGGTTGCACACATTACGACAATGCCAGCAAAAGTACGATCTCTTAATATCTAATCGTGATCCCGAGCAACGCCGGGCATAACAGCTAGTCTTTCATACATGAGGATGTACAGTTGGGTACAAATGAAATGATCGACGCAGAATCCCTGTTGCTCCTCGTATGGAAATTGACTGTCACCGTGGAGACCTGGGTTCCATTCTCTGCTCTGCCAAGGAATTGAATTCTGGTTTGAGGGCTGGTATGGGGTACACTCAGCCTCGCGAGGCAAAACTGAGAGGATGTGTGTTCGATTCCCACCTCAGCCATCCTGGAGGTGGTTTTCTTTAGTTTTCCACTTGTATGGTTCCCAAATTAAGGCCACGGTTGCCTCCTTCGCAATCCTCATATGAATTACGAATACACACACTAATGCAACCATCACAATAACACAGGTTATCAGAAAAATTACACACACAGCCAAGTACACGGGGCTGCATGACCACGATGTCGCAAAGCCCCTCAATGGATATGGTGAATGAATAAATGAATGTTCTCTAAGATAATATAAAATATCTTTAAACAATTTCAAGGGAGGCGAGGAGTGAAGAATATAGATTAATTCTCTAGCGCAATATTTTATCCGTCATGTTGTTCTATTATAATCACTTTTCTCCCTTCCCCCAGGTCCTTTCATAGCACCGCTGCATAGGCACATTAATCACCGGGGCAGCCAGCTAGGGCGATATTCTCGATCAAAATGTGGTAGCGACAAGAAACCACTATCGCTCCATAATCTTGCTAGAAATTGAAAAGGCCGCCATAAATCAAGGTTACTTAAATACGCCATAAATAAGTGATTAAACAGTTGAGGGAATTTCGCCGTGTCACTTTCCATGATCCAAGGTTACGTATTGAAGCTGTATTACCAGGCCAAGTGACTTGGTTTGCTACTACATTCATGACGCCTGTTTTAGCGAGGAGTGTCCACAGGGTGCTTTATAAAATGTGGCACTACCTTCTCAGAACATGTTGTTGTTGTTGTTGTTGTTGTTTGAGTCTTCAGTCTTTTGACTGGTTTGATGCAGCCCTCAATGCTTATCTGTCCTGAGCTAATCGTTCCATCTCTACATTGCTACCACACCCTACATCCGACGCAATCTGTTTAACATATTGTAACCTTGGCAGCTTCGGTGGCGTAGTCGGTAGCATGCTGAACTGCTATGCTCAACATCGCGGGTTCAAACCCGGCCGACGTCGTTGGATTTTTTAGAACGTTAAAATCCTTCAGTATGCCTTCCTTCGGAGGGGAAGTAAGGCCGGTGGGCCCATGCAATAGTTTCATGGCATGTAAAAGAACCTACCACTACAATTGGTAGTGTGTAGTCAAATTTGTAGGTTATATTTGGCTGGTTAGTAACGCTCTATCAAGTGCCAACGTTCGCCGCTAGGTGTCAGTGACATTGGCACCTGGTAGCCAAAGTTGGAATTACTTGAAATCGCACTTGCTGGGAGCCCACGGGCATTCAATTAAAATACCCTGCTATGGTCATTGGCTACAATTCATATATTCTAACCTTGGTCTACCCCTACAGTTTTTATCCTCAGGGCATGTTTGTTTTCGCTACCATTTTACACTCCATGATCGGCTTTTCCCGCGGACTAAGCCACTGAGGGCAGTGTCCTGGAGCTTGAGACTATGGGTCGGGGATACAACTGGGGTGTGTGACCAGCACGACGCCCAGGCAGCCTCACCTGCAAAGTGAACAGGGACCTGATGAGGGGATAGGAAGAGTGGGAAGGTTTGGCAAGGAAGTGGGAAGGAGGCGGCCGTGGCCTTTCGGTAGGTACCATCCCGGCATTTGCCCGAAGACGAAGTGGGAAACCACGGAAAACCACTTCGAGGATGGCTGAGGTGGGAATTGAACCCCCTCTACTCATTTGGGCCACCCGAGGCTGAATAGACTCCATTCCAGTCCTCGTACCACATTTAAAATTTCGCGGCAGAGCCGGGAATCGAACACAGGACCTCCAGGGTGGCAGTAAAACATGCTGACCGCTACGCTACGGAGGCGACCTCAGGGCATGTCCAGTGGGAAAATATCAGTCGAGATTGAAATCGCGTAGTTCATTGAAGCATCGTTACGAATATAATCACAAAGTTTTATAAGACTGTTTGGGTAACCAACATGGACCTAAAGAGCAGTGGCGGCTCGTGTATTTTTGTTAACAGGAGGAAAGAACTTAATTGCATAAAATGACATCATCTTAATGAAACATGCAATACATTAGCCTACATCCAAATGTACAAATTCAAACATAAAATAGACAACCTGATTATAGCTTTCAAATTACAGTTGAACCTCGAAATCTCGAATCGGTAGGGAATGTCAAAATAAATTCGACTTATCGAAAATTCAAATTCATTATTATTTTAAGTTACATGAATTTCCTGACCTCGGAAAGATGATTATGTATTTTGTACGGAAACATTGGTTATCTGAAATGGCATTAATGTGAAATTGAAATCACATTTGTAAAAGTGAGATATACTGTAAATACATGAAGTAAATTGTGTACTTAATTTCAATTAATTAGGTTGAAAATTCTTATAGGCACAGAAAAAATAGAAATTTATAATTATTCAAAACCAAAATAATACACAGAAATTACACAAAATCAACCAAAGTCTTGCTTCAATATCCACAACAGTGGGCAAGTGCATGCAAGTTCATGAATCATTAATAATGTAGAAAGAGCTGTTTCATAGACATTTTTGGTCTCACCATCTGTTGACTTGACCTACGCGAAGGGATGAATGCGATGTGCAGGAGGGATTAATTTCGGCATTCTATACCGGTGGTCAAGCCGTGCTAAACATTTCAAGGGTTTACAAACTCTTCACGAAGTTTTCATAAGAAAATAAAGAATAAATAACATTATCTTTGAAAAATCGTGGATTTCACATTTTGTTGTGGGGTTTGAAGCCATTTTTTTTTATTAATTTCATGTAATTTATTTCAGGATTAGGGCATAACCCAGCTCTTTTGGGTACATTCGTGTTGACCGACTGAAAAGCACTAAACTCTTGTTTCAGATTTTGATATAATTTTCGCATTTTGAGTCGATTTCGCATTTTGTCGCTTTATCAAAACACATTAAAAAGTGGTTTATATGTCTTGAAACGTGGAAATATAAGATAATAATAACGTTATTTGTTTTACGTCCCTTTTAACATCTGTGGCTTTTAGAGACACCGGGGTGCCGGAATTTTACCCTGAAGGGGATCTTTAACATGCCAGTAAATCTATGGCTACCCTGCATTTGCGCACCCTCAAATGCCAGCTGACTGCGCCAGGATTCGATCCCGCAACCTTGGGTCCAGCAAGTGAGAACGTTACCGCTGAGCCACGTAGCCTGCGGAAATACACACATCAAAAAAAGTTTTGCATCACCTCGGTTCCAAGAGTTCCGGAACCTTTAAATACAAAGGGAATAGAGATCAACACAAACAACATTTCAGCTCGTTTTATTGCTCATGAGACCCACACATTGCATGTTGTACCATCATACAGCTAGACTTTCAGCATTTGTGGTCCAGATTGCAGTACACACCACTACCTCTAATACCCAGTAGCACGTCCTCTTGCATTGATGCATGCCTGTATTCGTCGTGGCATACTATCCACAAGTTCATCAAGACACTGTTGGTCCAAATTGTCCCACTCCTCAACGACAATTCGGCGTAAATCTCTCAGAGTGGTTGGTGGGTCAAGACGTCCATAAACAGCCCTTTTCAACATATCCCAGGCATGTTCGATAGGGTTCATGTCTGGCGAACATGCTGGCCACTGTAGTCGAGCGATGTCGTTATCTTGAAGGAACGCATTCACAAGATGTGCACGATGAGGTCGAGAATTGTCGTCCATGAAGACAAATGCCTCTCCAATATTCTGCCGATATGGGTGCACTATGGGTCGGAGGATGTCATTCAGGTATCGTAAAGCCGTTTCGGAGCCTTCCATGACCACCAGTGGCGTACGTCGGCCCCACATAATGCCACCCCAAAACATCAGGGAACCACCACCTTGCTGCACTCGCTGGACAGTGTGTCTAAGACGTTCAGCCTGACCAGGGTGCCTCCAAACACGTCTCCGACGATTGTCTGGTTGAAGGCATATGCGACACTCATCGGTGAAGAGAACGTGATGCCAATTCTGTGGGGTCCATTCAGCATGTTGTTGGGCCCATCTGTACCGCGCTGCATGGTGTCGGGGTTGCAAAGCTGGACCTCGCCATGGACGTCGGGAGTGAAGTTGCGCATCATGCAGCCTATTGCGCACAGTTTGAGTTGAAACACGACGTCCTGTGGCTGAACGAAACGCATTATTCAACATGGTGGCATTGCTGTCAGGGTTCCTCCGAGCGGCAATCCGTAAGTAGCGGTCATCCACTACAGTAGTAGCCCTTGGGCGGCCTGAGCGAGGCCTGTCATCGACAGTTCCTGTATCTCTGTACCTCCTCCATGTCCGAACAACATCGCTTTGGTTCACTCTGAGACGCCTGGAAACTTCCCTTGTTGAGAGCCCTTCTTGACACAAAGTAACAATGCGGACGCGATCGAACTGCGGTATTGACCTTCTAGGCATGGTAGAACTACAGACAACATGAGCAGCGTACCTTCGTCCTGGTGGAATGACTGGAACTGATCGGCTGTCGTACCCCCTCCGTCTAATAGGCCCTGCTCATGCATGGTTGTTTACATCTTTGAGCAGTTTTAGTGACATCTATGAACAGTCAAAGGGACTGTATCTTTGATACAATATACACAGTCAACGTCTATATGCCGGAGATCTGGGAACCGAGGTGATGCAAAACTTTTTTTGATGTGTGTATAAGAGTAACTTACATGCCTTCATGAGAATTTCGCACTTCATCGCATTTCCGAAAAAACACCCCCCTAAATCCTATACACATCGTAATGGGCCGATGGTCAGCATGTCCCTAGCCCCTAAAATGAATTAACTACAACAATAACAAACATTTGAAAGAAATCGTACTGCATTAAACGAATTGCTAGATATTTGTAGCGCATTCCCCTTGATCCGCTCTGCTCTGGACCCTCCAAGTACTTGAGTGTGTTTGAGTAAGACATTACAAGTTGCAGGCTGGCAGGGAAACTTGGTGAGGAAGTGGAGTGGTTGCTGAGTTGTTTTAGAGTAATTATGGAAGTTGAGATGCAAGCATTGTGACGTTGTTAGAAGTCGGTCTGTTTGCCAATTAGAATCAAACACTTGCAAACACAGGACGAGGTTTAGACTACATTTAAAAGACGACATTATCGAATGACTTACTTGTTTGTCGCGGGATAATGAGCATCAGCCGCGACAACTTTTGTAACTTTGCAACACAGACATAGATAATAAAGTTCCTAGTTACAAGTAGCGGAATTGTCTGTCTTGCACAGTTTCCAACCACTGGCCGGGTCTGTTTGGAACACAAGCCTCTCCAACGTCTTCTGTCTCCCTACCATCTCTAACCTGCATTGCACACCTGGTAGACGGGCAGCAGTGAGAAGGGTGAATTTATGCAACCTAACGTGCACACCTGTTCGATGGGTGGCAGTGAGAAGGGTGAATGTTCCGTGGAATGGAATGGTCCTGAAAACCATCGTCACGGGACACGAGACCTGGTGCCTGAGGTACGACCTCGAAGGCAAGCGTCAAAGTATGGACTATCGGGATCCAGGGTCGCCGAAAAGCCCTGAAGGGCCAGTGGTTTTCGGACATTTCGGACATCCAACGTACTGTGACGACCCAACTGAAGGCTATACCTCAGGAAGACTATGCCAGGTCATGTACAGCCGTTCTAAGAAATGCATAACCATCCACGGGGATTACTTCGAAGGGTAGTAACGGCTGTTTCAGGTAAGCCAACAATCCGTTCGTAATATAGACCCATTCACCGAACTTTTCAGGCAGAGAGTGTACATAACAGGCCATGTTGCGATTTAAGTTGAGTTGAAGTCAATTTGTTACTTGCGTTGGTGGACCAGATGCGCCGCGGGCCATACTTTGAAGACCATTAATCTAGTGGGAAAACCCTCAAGGATATTATCCTTTATGTTGAAATATTCTGGTATTTGGATTCCACAGACTACTCCATTAGATTGTTTATTTTCCTCAGCACGGAATGGCTTCAGTAAGTTGCCGGCGAATTGCAGCAGATGGGCTGTGTGAGTGTTTTGATGTGGTCTATATCACAAACAGATACTGCAGTATCATACTCAACTTGAAACGTCTGGTGACTGTTTACGTAGATATCATCTAGTACATTCATTTGTTTGAGACAACGCGACTGGTTGAATTTGTTTTGTCTAAATGACCTCCTCGTGGTGTAGTGGCTTGCATTCATGGTTGTTGCCCTGGAGGCTCGTGTTCGATTCCCGGCTCTGCCAAGAAATTTAATTCTGGTCTGTAGGCTGGATTGGGGTACACTCAGTATCGTGAGACAAAACTGAGAAGGGGTGAGTTAGATTGCCACCTCAGCTACTCTGGAAGTGGTTTTCTATTTCAGGCAAATGCTGGGATGTTTCCAAAATTAAGGCCACGGCCGCCTTATTACCAACCCTCATCTGAATTACAAATACACACACTAATACACCCATCACAATAACACAGGTTATCAGACAAATTCCACACACAACCAAGTACACGGGGCTACATGATCACGATGTCACAAATCTCCTAAATGAATCAACAACAGCAACGTACCGACTGAGGTAGCGTCACGAGTTAAGGCACTAGGCCATGGGTCGATGCTATCTGCGGACTAGGAAGATGAAAGGCTTCGAACAACACCGTCAGCCGTCATTGACACCCATCTTCAACTTTAGGCAAAGACCACGGTCGTTTCCTTCGAACTCCCTGCCTAGTTTCATTCCTTTCATCTCAATTAACTCTTCAGATGAAGCGGGATTAGGAGAGGCGTCTGATCCGGTAGAATTACAAGCGTTATCACATATTGTACAGCACAACCCAATAACACATGGTTCTCAGGTAACGCGCCCTTTGTTGTTGAGATTCTACCTACGTCGATGACGTCGGCGCGGTGTCTGTTGTCTTAATGGACCTATAAAAGCGAATACCGGAAGTTACACCTATAATACGTTAAGTACACTGAACCGTGTGTGTTCTTCCTTGTGTCTATGCCAGTGACAAAACAAATTCTTAACAGAAGGTAAATCATTCGTGAAACTTACTCATATTGCTTATGAGTCATCTACTGTAACTAGATGGTTTGTTTCAGAAACACCATTTATCCGCTATTTAACGGTAAACTTATATGACTTACTGATACCATCGTGATTACTCAGCCATGTGTCTCTGGCTCTCGTGCATGATTCATGTTGTTGTTGTTGTTGTTGTTGTTGTTGTTGTTGTTGTTGTTGTTGTTGATTCATTGAGGGGCTTTATGATATCGTGCTTATGTAGCCCCGTGTACTTGGGTGTGTGTTTGTAACTTGGAATGGATTAAATTACTTAGCTGGGTATTTGAGAGGTGTGGTATCCGATCTTGTCTAGCTGCTATCACTAACACTGACCTAGAAAATTAAGTATTTCAGCCATCACAAAAGAATCTAACCAATTTAAGGAACGGAAAACAGTACATGCATGCTCCAACCGTCAGACTATCTCTCCCCCTCCATCCAGTGTCTGCATATCTATGTCCGAATCACTTGTAACACATTTCTGTGTTGGCCTGGTCCAGATACTTCCTAACATAGTGCCACTGTATTCTGGACCTCTTCAATAATTTAAGACCAATCTCGGTTCCTCACACGCATAAACTAAGCAGCTATATTTAAGCGCATCCGGCCTATTGGGATCGTCTTGAACTCTTTAATACTGCTGCAATGATGGCCTTGGTTTATTGAAGATATGGTACAAAGTGTTTCCTATTCCAAAAACATGTTTCTCTTAATGTTGTCCACTTATCTAATCGTATTGACTGACTGAAAAGGATTGATTTAGAAACACTTTATGTATTTATGACTGTACTTGCTAACGTGTCCTCTTGAATTATTGACAATTGGGGAGTTTTCTATGTAACATGAGCTGAACTCGCTACAGTTATCCTTACATGTAATATGTTCAGGGCGAAGCTGTGCTTAATTGCTAACTTATGTCTAGGAATATATTAAAACATGTTTGTTTGTACATAAAACAATTTATTAAATTTTATTACGGGAACTTCGAAGGTAACAAATAATTATCATACCGTACCTATTTAATTCAATGCTAAAAATTAATATATTTAGGTACGCTTTGTAGACTAATTAACCACTAGAACAACTTCAAATACATCATGGATGTGGACTATTATAAGTTGAACGATTTAATAAATTATCCCTGGTGACGTCTCAAATATAAATAAAATAACAATGCGATTCATTTCATTGAAATTAAAGCCAAATTATCAGAGCTCGTTACTCAAGTATTTTCACTTCTACCCAACAGATTGTCATAAACCTGCACTACTTTCATTATTTGTGTATGAAGAGTAAGCTGTGTAAGATTCATGTTTATAGTTCACATATTTTTCAAGAAACATGTAGCCTACCTAAACTGAAGAGAATCACTTTTATGGTATCGTAACGTCAATTTTAAAGTTACACAAACGATAATTCTCTGTTACCTTCCCAATTAGAACCAGGGCTGTAGTTGGGAAAATAATTTAGGCGGTACTCATGTGTCTCATGATGACTTAAGGAGGTTCCAGATGGACTCGTAGTGAACTTCGTTGAGTGGGTCACATTTTCGACACGCTGTTTCTTCAGCTGATCATCTTCATGAACTGAGCCAAGACTGCACATAAATTTCTGGATTAAATTTTTCCAATGGCGGCCCAACACTTCTGAGGAAAATTAATCTTCCGGTTCGTTATACCAACAAAATGTTCCTTTTTAGCCTACTTTTCACATTTTGCAAAAATGAGGAAAAAGTAGACTTATGAGATCGGGCAAATGTGTGTGTGTCTGTCTGTCTGTCCTTCTGTCTGTCTGTCTGTCCTTCTGTCTGTCTGTCCTTCTGTCTGTCTGTCTGTCTGGCTGTGTGTGTGTCCCCCCATATCAACTCCTAAACGGCTGCAGCAATCGAAACAAAATTTGGTAGGAGTAAAGATCTATACCTGAATATCTCACGGCCATATTTGAAAATGATGTCAGTGCTACCAACTGCTGAAAAATCGCAATTGAAATTTGAGCTCCATGTTGGATATCTTGGAAGGTATGAATGGGACCTATTTCAAAATTGGCACACGTATAGATAATAATATTGCAGTTTAATTTCCAGGAGGCCATACATGGCAGTGTTGCCAAAATGATTATAAGTCTGCTGATAGGTCGAAATTTTAAATGCGTATAATTTCTACACTATCAATTGGATTTCAACCAAATTTCGTATGTGCTATGTGTACATAAACAGACATTACTGAACGTATTCTTAAGATCCACCAGGGCTGCCAACTGTTAATAAATGCTGTCAATTTATTTTATCCAACTACCAATATATCAGAAAGTATGCAAGCCGACAGCTTTAAACTATGCACACGTATAGTACCTGGCATTCTATATTTATTTGGAGTAACTTATATACGTCAGTGCTACCAACATGATTCTAAGCCTGCTGAGAGGTCCAACTTTAAATACATGTAACTTCTATACAATCATTTGGATTTCAACCAAATTTCGTGTGTACTATGTGTACCATAACAGATATGACTATGCCGATTCTTAAGAGTAACTAGGACTGCCAAGTGTTAATACATACTGTCTCTATTTTTGTTACCCTAATATCAATATATCAGAAAGTATGGAAGCCAATAGCTCTAAACTTTGCACACGTATAGTACCTGGCATTCTAGATTAATTTGGAGTAACTAATATAGGCTTACGCCAGTGATGCCAACATGATTCTAAGCCTGCTGATGGGTCCAATTTTAAAATGCATGTAACTTCTATACTAACTAATGGATTTCATTCAAAATTGACACAACAATAGATCATATTATTTCAGATTATTTCTGACCAATACATGTATGTAATTGTTGCTAACATGATTTTACGCGCACTGTTGGATCCAATGTTTAACTGCATGTAACGTTCATGGTATCCATTGGACTTCAACCAAATTTTGTATTATGTACCTTAAGAGATGGAACTAATAATATATTCAGTTACCAGGGCTGCCACCTGTAGTTCTCTATTAGGCTACATTATGCCAGGTATACAGTATTTCGAACTATTTAGAAATTTCGATATTACCAACTTAATTCCGTCATTATTCTAGTTAGATCCGTATAGATTAATCATTGGCATGAATCTTAAATTTTATGAAAAGTAGGCTCTTTAGTTCGTCACGGAACTTCTTGTTTTTAGTGATAATATAATTCATAGCACTAAATGCTCTTTCGCATTCTGATGTGGAAATTGGAATTGATTCAATTATTTGTAGTAATTGTTCAAGGTCTTTAGGTTTCATGTTCTTGTCCACATATTCCCTGAATGCCTGAATGTATTTTCTCCTGTCTTGAAGTCGAAAAACCTCACATATATTAGAGATGCTCCTATCTCCACAAGTTATGTCAGTATCTTGTGGCCAATGCTTTGTCGCTATAAGAGCAAGATCTTTCAACAATACTTCAGTGCTCAGCTTCTTTTCGTTTTCTGTGCTGCTTTGCTAGGTCTGAGAATCTATATGGGATGCATGGCTAGGATTGGCGACAAGTCTGTGTTTGAGATTTTCAGCTAGACTTCGGTGTAACTTACCACTATTTATTTGAACAACTTTAGGCTTGTTGTGTAACTCAGTATCTTTAAAGGCCTTATTTTAGCTGCTTTAATTGCGACCTCAGCATGAGAACCTGCAGAAGATGCCATGGACTCCAGTACCCGAATACTACGTTTTATAGTCTTGTCGGCTTCGGTAATTGGCATGGCTCTTCTTTGAAAAAAAAAAAAAAAAAAAAAAAAACCTAAGATAAATCTGAGATCTGAATTAAAGCATCGTATAAAACTGCTAAATTTATAACAAATTCAGAAGAACTCAAAGTTTTGCAAAGGCCTGCATATTTAGACCTTTCTGTACAATCCCTGCATTTATCAGCAGCAGCTTCTGTGAAATGTTTGACAAGAGATCTATAGTTATTCCAAACAGATTTCACAGTTCTAGCACTTGAGGCAACCCATCTGATTGTAAATATTTCCCAACTTTTTTAGTTTTTCACGAAGATCTGCTGCACATTCTCTAAGCTGAGCTTCATTTTCAGGCGACATGCTACAGACAGAATACAGTTTATCAAAGAAAAAAATTCCTCTCGGCATGCCGGAAGGCGGAGGTAGATTTCACCGGGCAAACTAGGGGATAGGCTATAATAGGCAAAATACGTAGGTTTTCGTAGGAGGATCAGACCTCATTGATTGCAAGAAAGTATTTTACATTTGGAGGTTAATTAACTTTTTTTTCGTTTTTGTATGCATAATTTTATTATTTTATTGTCTTATGGTCGTAACCTTCTTGTCATTTGGGGTTCATTTTTATACTTGTGATCACACTGTCCTTATGCAAGGTTTGGAACTGATGTGTAACTATCTGACAGTCTGTTACTTCTTCACGCAAAATTTTATCTCCCGCAGAGATTTTTGTTGATTCCTCAGTTTAGGGGCTGCGACAACGTGCTCATGTAACCCCTTGTACACTGGGTGTGTGTAGAATCTGATAAACGGTGTTAATTGTGATGACTGTATTAGTCTGTAATTCAGGTAAGGTCTGCAGACGGTCAATTTTAAGTAGTAGTTCCTAATTTTGTACCATATACTAACGTCAACGACACCTAGCTGTGAACTTGGCTACTATATGCCACCGCAACCAGCAACTTGCAACGAACGTTGGAACTTGCCCTCCAAAGGAAAGCATGCTGAGGGATTTTAGCGCTCTTAGAAAATCCGACGACTTTGGCCGGCTTTGAACCAGCGACCTTGGGCTTATAAGTTCAGCATGCTACCAGTTAGCCGCTTCCCACAGAGTCAGATGGAAAAATCAATGTGATCTCGTGCGATGGCGTTGTCTTGGCAACCTCTGATAGCTCATCCCTCATCAATTAAGAAGCGTTGTCATGGTAACCAATGATGGCACTTGGCATTTTCTTCAATTCCGAAATCATTTTTCACATACCTTGGCGTAATGGTAGGTCAGATCAAAAATTCTTTCAGACAAAAGTTTTAGGAAATTATTAGGGGAATATTTTCCATTTTGTACGGTTTTGATATTGTGCCTATTAAGAGAGATATGATTGTTTCCCGAAAAACCCACATTTTTCCACGCATTTGGTCAATGTTTGGTGCTATCAAAAACTTTTCAAACTTAATTTTTTGGCACTTATCCGACACATATTATGAACTTTGAATGGATTTGATATTTCACGTATTAAGAGAGTTATAGGAATATTTCACTTTTTCGGAAAAGAAAGCCCCCCCCCCATTCACCCCCCTTCAACCGATTTTGCCCATTAACGAACTCGACCGAGATTTTAAGGGGATACATATTATGTAAAACATTCAAAGTGATTGGTGCAAAATTACGGCAGTTATCGTGTCCACAAGAAACTGATATATATGCATATATACACACACATATATATATAAACTTTTGAACTTACGGTGGTTTGGGGGTCTGGGGGATGTGAAACGCGAAGATATGTCGAAATTTTCCGGAAGTCGAAACATGGCACCCATTGCAATAGTTAGCTTTCTGATGAAATCTACCTAAATTGCAATAGTTAGCTTTCTGATGAAATCTACCTAAAATAGGCTACATAATTAAAAATACTACCATCAACGACACCTAGCTGTGAACTTGGCTACTAGATGCCACCGGAACCATCAACTCGCAACGAACGTTGGAACTTCCCCTCCGAAGGAAAGCAAACTCAGGGTTTTTTAGCGCTCTTAGTAAATCCGACGACTTCAGCCGGGTTTGAACCCGCGACCTTGGGCATAGAAGTTCAGCATGCTACCAGCTCCGATACCGAAGTCGCTTCCCACAGACAGATGGAAAACTGAATGTGATCTCGTGCAGTGGCGTTGTCATAGCAACTGCTGATGGCTCATCCCTTATCAATTAAAAGTAAAGTTGTCATGGCAACCTCTCTTGGCACTTGGCATTTTCTTATAATTTAAATCATTTTGCTCACCCCGTGGCGTAATGGTGGGTCATATCAAAAATTCTTTCAGACAAAAGTTTTAGGTAATTATTGGAGGAATATTGTCCATTTTGTGCGGTTTTTATATTGAGCCTATTAACAGAGATATGATTAATGTTTCCCGAAAAACCCACTTTTTCCCACCCCTTTGGTCAATGGTTGGTGCTATCAAAAAACTTTTCAAACATAAATTTTAGGGCCTTGTCCGACACATAGTATGAACGTTGAATGGATTCATTATTTCAGATATTAAGAGAGTTATAGCGATATTTCACTTTTTCGAAAAAAGCCTCCCATTTTCACCCCCCTTTGACCGATTTTGCCCATTAACGAACTCGGCCGAGATTTTAAGGGGATATATTATGTAAACAATTCAAAGTGATTGGTGCAAAATTACGGCAGTTATCGTGTCCACAAGAAACTGATATATATGCATACACACACACACACACACACACACACACACACACACACATATATATATATATATATATATATATATATATATATATATATATATATAACTTTTGAACTGACGGTGGTTTGGGGGTCTGGGGGATGTGAAACGCGAAGATATGTCGAAATTTTCCGGAAGTCGAAACATGGCACCCATTGCAATAGTTAGCTTTCTAATGAAATCTACCTAAAATGGAAATGAGTAAGACCTTTAACCTCATCTGTCGTGTCGTGTACTGTTAGTTCGAGTCTGTGGTTAGCACAGTGCCAAACAATCAAGTGAGGAAACATGTTCTGTAAGGCCACAGCAACTCCATTTCTCTTTCCAAACATTTCCGAGGCTGCGTCACTTGCAAATCCAATAAAGTTATCTTTGAGGTAAGAATGAGAAAAACCATAAGAGCTCAGATTCTGCAAAATGGCATCCATGATTGAACTGGATTTCGTGTCTTTAAGTTCAATGAGATAAAAAAAAAAAAGATTGAACTACAGTGTTTTTTGATATGACACATCTCAAACATAACACAAGTACTGGTAAATTACTGCAGGTAGTGGACTCGTCTACCATAACACTCATTTTAATATTATTTTTATAAGGTGATTAGCTATTTTCTTCCTCATTTCTGTGGCTATATGATCCGTAATGTTGGTACAACTAAACTTAGAATGCAAGACTCTTCCCATATCCAAACCATTAAGTTCCTGGACTTGAATGTCTATTGAAAAATCAGTGAATGGTCTTCCTAGCTTTGCCCCTTTATATGCTGTCCTAAACAGTCTACTTGTTGTCTCACACTGATTAACTAACATTTTATGTACTCCTGTTTTTAAAGGTTTGCTCTCAGCACTAGCCTCTATGCACTTATATGACTCATAGATTTATTATGTTCATATATTTTCTTTCCTAAACTATTTTGCTTCAAATCTTTAGTATTTCCAAAATAAGTAATTTTCCCATCAACCCACTCTTTAGCTGGTTTTAATCCTGAACCTTGCTGTGGTCCCAAACCATGCCTGCCAGGGTCAGCACAATAAGAACAACCAAGTTTTTTGTTCTTTAATACCAGCCAGCTGTTTTCAGTTTTAAAGTAATTGTGCTGAGACTCCGACCGCATTCTGAATAATCTAGAATCACTGAACTTACTTGACGAGAAGGAATAACTGGATCACTTCCTACATTCTTAAGTTCCTCCTTAAAATCTTTGGCCTTTGAGATGATCGATCTTTTCGAAGGGCCTTGTTAGTCACTGTTCTCTTCAACGTCCCGGTTATTATCTGGAGTTTTTCGTTTGCCACTATTTAACCAGTTAAGCAAGCTAATTATTACTTTGAAATTATGATCTACGTACTTTCACACGCACACACATACACTTTACGTCTTTACACAGACGGTACCTAACGACAAAAGGTTGTGCCTCGAGATACCTCTGAACAAATAAATAATCATTTCCGATTTTTCTTTCTGAAATCCATTGGACAGTATAAAGTAGGGCTATTTTTTACAGATTTAAAAATGTAGTTTAACCGGTACGCTTATAACGAGTTTGGATTTTAAGGGGTACGCCGCACCGGCCCGTACCGGCCCAACTTCAGCACTGATTAGAACACGATTAAAGGTAACCTCTTGTAAAGTGTAGTTGATTGTACGGAGGAAAGTGCATACTTTCCTGCTGTTATTCAGATAAAACACAGACACAGGCGCACTAGCGTCCAGAGAAAGAACTACAGTTTTAACGCAACCAAAGAACGACAGAGGAGGATGTCCTCCCCTTGTTCTGCACATATTAATTTTTTCATATTCATTCATTTATTCGCAATGGAGGGTGTGTCCTCCGGTGGCAAATTGGGAATAGATAACCATTATTAAACTGGAGTACAGTATTTACACAAATCGTCAGTCTTTTCTACACAACTACACATGATTGGGGAAAGGCTCTAAGACTGCGGCAGGTAGAGAGTTCCAGTTATCAATGGCACGGTTTACGAAATAATATTTACCATAATTTGTACTCTGTGCTCGGCCCTTAACTTTGAATGAATGAGTAGTGGAGTGATGAGAGTTCTGCCCCCCCCCCCCCCACCACTACTCCCAATGCAAGCCGATAAATCCCGAACCCGTGGTCGGAGATTCACGAATGAGGTGTCCTTGGACTCGGGATGACGGGGGCTTTCCAGTGGACCACACGCTTTATTTTTTTTTTAAATTTTTGATTTCGAAAGTAGGTGATAGTTTGAAAACCAAACATGATAGAACGTTGTGCCATGGCTCAAACGAATGGTCTTTATGACCTTTATTTTTTGTAATAAAACTTTTTTATTTTTTATGTTCTTTTGAAAACACTCGAATTGTGAAAATCCTATATTTTGGAAACTAGGAATTCTACAAAAAGTTTATTTGACATAAATGAAAGGTCCCTTTGCCCTCTACCCCCGAAATAAATTTCAAGTCTCTAGGATAAAAACCTGACAGTAGTGTGGTAAGGGGGAGCTGCTCCATTTAGCAAGTTGTGAGCCCCTGCGACCTTGGAATGGAAGGAGTGATGCTAGGAGGACGTGCTCGGATTTGTTTTTTTCGTCTCATTGCGCTCTTTACGGGAATGTAGGTGTCGAAAAGATGAAAATCTTGAAACAGGTTTTTTTGGGGGTAAAACCGTGAGTTTAAACTTTTTGCTATATCTCGCGAACCAATGATGCTAGAGGCGTGTAAGATGGGTCCAAGGACTCGGGGTGACGTCCTCTTTGCTATGGACCACTCGTTATATTAAAAAAAATAATTGGAAACTTGATTTTGGGGTAAATGAGTGTTTTTTGTGATTTTTGCCGATATCTCACGAACCAATAAACCTAGAGACGTGTACGAGGTGTCCTAGGACTCGGGCTAACGCCCCCTTTCGTGTGTGGTAGATATGTTTTCCAAAAATAATTCACAAAGGGCCTAACGCCATACATGTTGAAAAAACTTTTTTTCTTTATCTGTTTATAATGTTCATGAAGCGTGGTGGTTGAGAGAGACGATACTTCTGGGTGTGTGTTTCAACGAACCTGTCGCTAACCACAAGGACCATGCTTAATAGAACAATCGCTATTTCGGCGGGTCGGTGTATGACAGAGCGAGGGTTCGTTTTTCTGATATTTTACCTTCAACGTGTAAACGGTAATGAGAACTTGGTTCTATGTTGGTCGAAGCGAGTAGAGAAAACAAACTTGCAGGCGAGCAGGAGGTGAATGTCATTTGAGCTTATTGGAATGCGCTGATCTGACTTGACAACAGCTGCAATGGAAAATGACAAAGACGCTTGAAGGTGAAATAATCTAACCATCGTGGTGGCAGGGAAGTGCGAAATGCATGCATACACATGTGAAACCACATGAGGGCTAAACAAGTCACTTCCTGTCTTGTTTCGTACGTGACAAAATGCAAGTTCATGTGAAATATGATACAACACAGGTGTTCACCTGGGACGTTAGCTGTCCACGTGCGCGATAAACTGTTAACAAGTTACATCCTGTTTTGCTTCATACGTGACAAAATGCAAGTTGACGTGAAATTTGATCTGCCACAGGTGTTCACCTTGGACGTTATCTGTCCACGTGTCCGATAACAGAATGTTCAAAGCGTGGGAATCGCTGAATCAGTAAAGAGTATAATGCAACTTATGGGAATGATGTCACAACCAATAGATAGGCAAGAGCTGCGAACAGCAGTGGAGGGAGGTGAAAGGGGGGGGGGATGGGGGGAGGGGTAATGTAAGAGAGAACACAGGTGGAAAGAGAAAGAAATATGTGGAGCTGAGGACTGTACACACAGAGCTATAGGAGGTGTACAACATGTGTGAATAAATAAAAAGTACACAGGTTCATACAACATGTAATTTATTGATCCAAGAATTAAACGTAGAGTTAAACCCTAACCATTTGACATATAGTTTATTTCATTTTTGTTTCAACACTTTTTCCACAAGATAATGCTTAGGAAATGCTGTTTTCTGAAGTTCATGGAGATAAAATCTACCTTTTATGGGTAGATGGTTGAGGTCCTCGAGTAAATAGGTGACTGGACTGTCCAAGTTGACTTGACAGTAGGGGGGGGGGGGGGGTAATGCCGATTCTGCCTCCCCCCACCTATACTCCCAATGAGAGCCGATAACTCCCGAACCCGTGGTCGGAGATTCACGAATGAGGTGTCGTAGGACTTGGGATGATGGGGGCTTGGCTCTGGACCACTCGTAATATTTCAGATTTTTTTTTGAAAATTTTTGTTTTAGAAAGTAGGTGATAGTTTGAAAACAAAAGATGATAGAACGTTGTGCTATGACTCAGACGAATGGTCTTTATGACCTTTATTTTCTATAATAAAACTTTTTTTTTATGTTTTTTTAAAACACTCGAATTTTGAAATTCCTATATTTTGGAAACTAGGAAGTTTACAAATAAAATTATTTTACATAAATCAATGGTCCCTACCCCCTCTACCCCCAAAATAAATTTCAAGTCTCTAGAATAAAACCTGACAGTAGTGGGATGATGGGGGAGCTGCTCCACTTAGGAAGTTGTGAGCCCCTGCGACCTTGGAATGGAAGGAGCCATGCTAGGAGGGCATGCTTGGATTCGTTTTTTTCGTCTCGTCGTGCTCTTTACGGAAATGTAGGTGTCGAAAAGGTGAAAATCTGGAAACACGTTTTTTGGGGGGGGGGGTAAAACCGTGATTTTAAACTTTTCGCTATATCTCGCGAACCAATCATGCTAGAGGCGTGTACGAGGGGTCCAAGGACTCGGGGTGACGTTGTCTTTGCTATGGACCACTCGTTGTAATTTTTGGAAACTCGGTTTTGGGGTAAACACGTGTTTTTTGTGATTTTTGCCGATATCTCACGAACTAATAACGCTAGAGACGTGTACGAGGTGTCCTAGGACTCGGGCTAACGCCCCCCTTTCAAATGTGGTAGATATTTTTTCCAAAAAATAATTCACAAAGGGCCTAACGCCATACATGTTGAAAAAACTTTTTCTTTTTCTTTACCTGTTTATAAAGTTCATGAAGCGTGGTGGTTGAGAGAGAAAATACTGCTGGGTGTGTGTTTCAACGAACCTGTCGCTTAGCACAAGGACCATGCTTAATCGGCGGGTCGATGTGTGACAGGGCGAGCGTGCGTTTTCTGATATTTTACCTTTAACGTGTAAACGGTGATGAGAACTTGGTTCTATGTTGGTCGATGCGAGTACAGAAAGCAAACTTGCCGAGGAGCAAGAGGTGAATGTCATTTGAGCTTATTGGAAGGCGTTGATCTGACTTGACAACAGGTGCAATGGAAAAAATGACCATGACGCTTGAAGGTGAAATAATTTGACCATTGTGGTGGCAGGGAAGAGCGAAATGCATGCATACACGTGTGAGATGACATGTACGCTAAACAAGTTACATCCTGTTTTGCTTCGTACGTGACAAAATGCAAGTTCATGTGAAATTTGATCCGACACAGGTGTTCACTTTGGGTGTTTGCTGTCCACGTGACCGATAATAGGATGTTCAAGGCGTGGGAAAAATGATTATACATGCAATGTAACATATATAAAGACATGTCGTTATCATTTCCACTCTCACTTAGGTGACTACCATTGAACACATTGCGTTGCGTGAAACCCCTGGTCTTGTTTAACAGTTTTGGTGTTGGTGGAAAATACTTAACCTTGTTGTGGGGTAGGTATTTATTTATATATTTATTCATTTATACATTTATTGATTTATATATATTTACAAGCAATTATTTATTGATTAGGTAATTAATGATTTTATTTATTTATTTGTTTGCAGATAACCGGTATACCTTACATGTCTGAGAGAGAAGAAACCATTGCACTTTTGAGCCCACTAGAAGGAAACAGCAACAAGCCACTGCAAGTAAAGGTGAGATGATTTTTTTAAACTAACTTGTTTCATTTTTTTTGTTTTATGTTTTATTTTATGAAATGCATGTATTAACCTGAATTTAGGTATTTATAGCGGTTTATTTTATTTATTTTTAGAAACTTGGAAAGAAAAGCCTTACCGCCGTAGCAGTTGCAGAAAAAACCCGAAACGCACTAAAGCGAAACCACTGCCAAAGAGTGAACTGTTTAAAACTCAGGTAAGTCTAACTTAAAAATGCTATTCCATTTTACCACTACTGAAACTCGTAGACAAAAAAAAATCATTACCTGTACATGACTGGGACAATGATTGCTTTCTTGATTAATGGCTATGTTGTTGTTGTTGACTGGGAAAAGTACAAGGCCATGTTGGATTTTCTAAAAATAAAATAAACAAATTATGGGTGGTTCCCTATGGACTCAACGAATATACACAGTTTTGAACATGATAATGTGAACAAAATGACATGCCATTCATTTTTAGCCTATTTTCAATTTTGAAAAAAAAAATAGGCTTATGAGATCTCCTTTTGTCCGTGTGTGTGTGCGCGCGCGCGCGTGTGTGTGTGTGTGTGAGGTGTGTGTGTGTCCCCCCTAATAAAATCTAAACGGCAAGAGCGTTTTCAATGAGATTCGGTAAGTTCATAGCACTATTCCCGGCGACCTCGACCGTACCCTTCAAATTTTGTTACTTCTCACCAATCCAGCATGGCGGCAGTGCGAAATATTTCACTAGCATTTAGTATCTCAGAAACTATTACAGATATCGCCCTGAAATTGTGTACGATGATGAAGGGCACTACTAGAAGTTCACCTATGAGACTTTCAAAAACCTGGTGACTACAAAACCAACATGGCGGACAAGCGAATTTGAGACATTTAAATAGACTTTTCTCGCGATTTAACTATCCAAACGTAATGGAACTTGGTACAGCAAATGTTTATACACATTGTAATGCACTGGAGTCTAATTTAGTTCAATTGTTTACATAACCTCAAAATGGCAGCTGTGCGAAATATTTCACTGGCATTCTATATCTCCGAAACTATTACAGATATCACCCTACAATTTTGTACGGTGATAAAGGGTACTGATACAAGTTTATCTATGTATATTTCAAAAACCTGTAAAGTACAAAACGAACGTGGCGACCAAGCGAATTTGAAATATTTTAATATACTTTTCTCGTGATTTAACTCTCTGAGCGCAGTGAAATGTGGTACAGTAAATGATTTTGCAGATTGTAATGCACTGCCATCTAATTTAATTCAATTGTTTACATAACCTCAAGATGGCGGCTGTGCGAAATTTTAAAATTAAGTTTTTATTTCTTGTGTCGTAATCGTGCGATCGAAGTGAAAGTTTGAATAATGAACCTAAGCAATAATTGTCCTTGAATGGTACACAACTCTATGGCCTATACATATAATAATCCTAAATGGCGAGCTTCCGAAATATTTAGACGGTTCTCAATATCTATGAATCTTTTACAGCAACCAAACTGAATTTCTTTATGTTCATAGAGACTATGAACATATGTTCACCTATAGGACTTTCAGTAACCCGGTGAGCACAAATCCAACATGGCGGCGACGCGAAGTATAAATATTTAAATGGACGTTTCTCACGAATTAACTATCCGAGTGCCGTGAAACGTTGCACATTAAATGCTTATACAAATGTTGATCCACTGGCATCTAATTTATTTCAATTGTTTGCATAATCACAAGATGGTTGCTGTGCGTAATTTTAAAATCTCGTTTTTACTTCTTGTGTTCTAATCATGCGATTGAAGTTTGAATACCACACGTACACAATAATATTAATGAAATAGTACAAAAATAAAAATCCAACCTGGCGACCATCTGAAATATTTAGACGATTCTCAATATCTACGAATCTGTTACAGCAATTAAACTGAAATTTTGTATGTTGATAGAGGCAATTAACATGAGCAGGATATATGAAAATAGGCTGTATAGTTCTTCACGGAACTACTTGTTGTTTATATATTGGTTTAAGGGGGGGGGGGGGGTGTAAATGACTGTAGCTTTATAAAAAGAAAATAAGTACATGGGTTACTGTTAGTGCCAACATACAGTTTTTTATGGTGTTTTGATATATTAATGCCAATTAACGTTAACGTTTTATTTACAAGTATTGGTTGATTGATAGATTGATTGATTGAGTGAGTGATGGGTTATTTTGTTTGCTTTAAGGTGTCGTCATGTGCCATTAACGTAATGAACAGACAGTGAACAAGCATGCATTATGCTTTAAAGTACTCTGTGCTCTTGTGCAACGTTAATAACTTACAATAAGAAAAAGTTTTATTATAACACATGGCGTTAGTACCAAATACAGCAAGTGAGCAAGTTGGTTTACCACGTGGGTTAAATTTAAAATCAGAACATGACCGTTGGTTAACATTTGAATCCTGGCCTGTAGGCTTTTTGTCGACACATGAACTTGCAAAAGCCGGTTTTTTACTTGAACCGAGAAGATGTGGTGCGCTGTGTGTTTTGTTGTATTGAACTTTCACACTGGGAAGAAGGGGATGATCCCTTTAGAGACCATTTGCGATGGTCTCCTTGTTGTCCTTACATGCTTGGAAAACAAGTGGGTAACATACCTGTGTATTCATTTTACCGAACCACAAGACCATTGGCCGCTACTTACGTTGCTGAATAACAAATAAATAATAATAATAATGTATTACCAGCCAAGAACGGTAGTGTCGGTATATGTGGTCCATATGCCATAGACAGTGTTGAATTGGCATGTGCTTTTGAAAAAATTGGGAGTTTGCAAGACTAAAGCACTAGCACACCCAGAGTACAGCTCTGTTGAAAAACGTTTAGAATCTTATAAAAATGTTTGGCCATTAATATTAAAACACCTTACCAAACAGCTAAGTGAAGCTGGATTTTTTATACTGGTGAAGGGGATAAAACAATATGTTTTTATTGTGGATTTGCTTTAAAGGATTGGCAAATGACTGATGACCCTTTTGTGCAACACGCTCGTTGGTTACCAAACTGTAAATACTTGGTGTTGCTTAAAGGTCAAGAATTTGTGAACACTATTCGTAAAGAAAACGTGATTGCAGCACAAGACATAAAAGTGCCTTTAGAGTTAGAACACGCGGAGCAAATACATAAGGCTGAAAGAAAAGACTTGTGTTACGAACAGATACAAAAGTGTGACCAACAATTATGTAAAATTTGTTATCAAGATGAACTAGGTGTTGTATTTTTACCCTGTGGACACATGATAGCCTGTGTCAAGTGTGCATTAGAACTTAACACTTGTGCTATATGCAGAAAAGTAGTATCTGCTACAGTTAGGGCATTTCTTGCATAACTAGTATAATTTATTCGCCATGCATAGTGCAAAATCCCTAATTGCACAATATTATTAAAGCTGTTTTAGAGTGTAATAGATATGCTTTTGTTTTGTTTATAGACTACTACAATGAATGTTTTGAATGCTGTGGGACAATCATGTGGCTTAGAGACAAAGAAGCTCAGCGAATTGCCAACGCATATTCCATTCCGCATTATCAAGATTCGGAAATTGAAAACAGCATATGGTGATCGTGTACTTTGTGTATGTTAAAACTTTGAAACATTTCTGCCTATACGGTTTAATGATATGTTGGGGAGTGTTTTTGATGAAGTCAATAATGCTGTGCAACCTGTACACTTAATATATGAAGGTTTTAAAAACAATAGGTGTATGGTTCGTTTTAATTAAATAAATAAAAAAATGTGAAATAATAATGGAATGGAAAATATAAGTAATGACAATATACTGAAAAAGAAAGAAAATATGTGTATAGAATAGTAATGTTTTAGTGTTTAGTGTTGTCTTTAAAAATATTATGATGAAACAAAAAAAAACAAGAAATGTATATAAAGTTTGTAAATAAATGCAAAATGATGTTACAATGTTGTTTTATTTTATACAAAGTTAGTATATTTAACATTGCAAAGTATACATGATTATGACAATAAATGCACACTGAATACAAGCCTTTCTCACTTTACAATAGTCTGTTATAGTTTTAAACACATGGCTTCTTGTAGATTATTTTATAGCAATGTCCATTCAATGTTGTTTTCGAAAAGTGGGGAAGCCGCAATGGTTGTATAGGCATAAAATCCGTATTGTTATTACTATTTAGTCACTTTGATCCCCTTGCATATCAAGAGCAGATGACCTAGTTGTTCCACTCTTTAAAACGACAACAACAACACTACCTCTTGCATAGTTTGTGATGTTGTTGGCTCTTGCAACGTGGAAGATGGATTAAAGATAACTTTTAGAACAGGGGTTAAACGTTGCTCATTAAACAATGCACTATTTTGAGTAGCAATATGGTTTTCTTGATTTTTTGTCGACGGCAACTGTGTTTCATGCAGTACACTACATTGATGATCACTGACACTTAAAACCTCACTATTTTTACTTTTTAGGTCACCACGACAATGTTTGGAACGTTGCTTTGAACAACGCCAAATAACAGTTCCATTTTTATTGGTTCGTTTCATAATATATGAGTATCCTTTATAGTATGCGTAAGGCTTACCATACCTAGTCACTGATACTTCCATATCAACTGTCAAGCATAGACTAAGCTCTAGTAAAGTCAACTTGGTAATAAGAATAATAGTTTAATGTGAGAGCAAATATGGATCCAAAAGAGTTCAGGTAAAAGTGGAAGCAAATAAGCAAATATTAGAAACAAGAGTTGGGGTTAAAGTGGTCGCAAAGTGGAAGATCCATTACACAATAATTTCAGCACGACGAAGCTCTTGTTCAATTTCTTTGATTTCCCAATCGTGACCGCTATGCCCAGCTTGTTGTAAAGCATGCAATTGTCGAAGCCGTTGAATTAGCTTACTGGGTTTGTTCCAGTATACAAATTTAACAAATGGATTTTTAGGTGTAAACAAAGCATTACCATTATCATGATCATTATCATCATCATTATCATCATCATGATCACCATTATCATCATGACCATCATCACTGTTACTATATATTCCTTTTCGATCCTCTTGCAATACCACTTCATTTATAGTCTGAGTTGATTTTGATAGTGTTGATGGTTTCTTGGTCGTTGACAACTGACCTAACATGACGTTTTGAGGACATGATAAGTCCTTTTGAACAAACACTGCACTATTTTTCGCCGCAATATCGTTTTCTTGAACTTGCTTTTTAGCATTTTGATAATTGTTTGTAAACAGCAAGCGTGGTTCGTTTAGAGCACTACATTGATGAACACTCACACTTAAAACCTTTCCATTTTTACTTTTCAGATTGCCTCGACATTTTGTTGACCTCCCTTTTGAGCATCGCCAGAATATTATTCCATTCACATTCTGGCGATTATAGTTATAAGAGTAGCCTTGATAGAGTGCACGTAGCCTACCTTTGTTGGTTGTAATAAGTTCCATAGTAGTAACTGACCTGTCAGTACGATGTTCACACTACAAAGGTTACAACTGTTTTGCTGATGGAGTGACCTACCATAAGCTTATACACACATCAAAAAAAGTTTTGCATCACCTCGGTTCCAAGAGTTCCGGAACCGTTAAATACAAAGGGAATAGAGATCAACACAAACAACATTTCAGCTCGTTTTATTGCTAATGAGACCCACACATTGCATGTTGTACCATCATACAGCTAGACTTTCAGCATTTGTGGTCCAGATTGCAGTACACACCACTACCTCTAATACCCAGTAGCACGTCCTCTTGCATTGATGCATGCCTGTATTCGCCGTGGCATACTATCCACAAGTTCATCAAGACACTGTTGGTCCAAATTGTCCCACTCCTCAACGACAATTCGGCGTAAATCTCTCAGAGTGGTTGGTGGGTCAAGACGTCCATAAACAGCCCTTTTCAACATATCCCAGGCATGTTCGATAGGGTTCATGTCTGGCGAACATGCTGGCCACTGTAGTCGAGCGATGTCGTTATCTTGAAGGAACGCATTCACAAGATGTGCACGATGAGGTCGAGAATTGTCGTCCATGAAGACAAATGCCTCTCCAATATTCTGCCGATATGGTTGCACTATGGGTCGGAGGATGTCATTCAGGTATCGTAAAGCCGTTTCGGAGCCTTCCATGACCACCAGTGGCGTACGTCGGTCCCACATAATGCCACCCCCAAAACATCAGGGAACCACCACCTTGCTGCACTCGCTGGACAGTGTGTCTAAGACGTTCAGCCTGACCAGGGTGCCTCCAAACACGTCTCCGACGATTGTCTGGTTGAAGGCATATGCGACACTCATCGGTGAAGAGAACGTGATGCCAATTCCGTGGGGTCCATTCAGCATGTTGTTGGGCCCATCTGTACCGCGCTGCATGGTGTCGGGGTTGCAAAGCTGGACCTCGCCATGGACGTCGGGAGTGAAGTTGCGCATCATGCAGCCTATTGCGCACAGTTTGAGTTGAAACACGACGTCCTGTGGCTGAACGAAACGCATTATTCAACATGGTGGCATTGCTGTCAGGGTTCCTCCGAGCGGCAATCCGTAAGTAGCGGTCATCCACTACAGTAGTAGCCCTTGGGCGGCCTGAGCGAGGCCTGTCATCGACAGTTCCTGTATCTCTGTACCTCCTCCATGTCCGAACAACATCGCTTTGGTTCACTCTGAGACGCCTGGAAACTTCCCTTGTTGAGAGCCCTTCTTGACACAAAGTAACAATGCGGACGCGATCGAACTGCGGTATTGACCTTCTAGGCATGGTAGAACTACAGACAACATGAGCAGCGTACCTTCGTCCTGGTGGAATGACTGGAACTGATCGGCTGTCGTACCCCCTCCGTCTAATAGGCCCTGCTCATGCATGGTTGTTTACATCTTTGAGCAGTTTTAGTGACATCTATGAACAGTCAAAGGGACTGTATCTTGGATACAATATACACAGTCAACGTCTATATGCCGGAGATCTGGGAACCGAGGTGATGCAAAACTTTTTTTGATGTGTGTATAATGGCTTATGTGTTGGCTTTTTGTGTTGGCTTTTGTGTTGGCTTTTTGTGTTTGCTTTTCGTGTTGGCTTTTTGTGTTGGCTTTTGTCTTGGCTTTTTGTGTTGGCTTTTCGTGTTGGCTTTTTGCGTTGGCTTTTGTGTTGGCTCTTTGTATTGGCTTTTTGCGTTGGCTTTTTGTGTTGGCTTTTGTGTTGCCTTTTTGTGTTGGCTTTTTGTGTTGGCTTTTTTGTGTTGACTTTAGTATTGGCTTTTGTATTGGCTTATTTGACAAGTTATTTGTGTCAATGTATTTAGTGGATTTTTTTCTTGGTGTTGGAAAGTAGTTGAAAGAGAGAGAATATTTAAAGACTTATCCTCAGCTCACTAACCTAACCTAACCTAACTTCACGCAGCCTAACCTAACCTAACCTTTCAACTCTCAGATGTTAATTAAATTCTGTGCAACAACAACAACAACAAAAATTTGAGAAAGCCAACAACATATCCATTAATGTATTTAAAGGAAACAGTTTTTTGTTAGCTTTCTCAAATTGTTGTTGTTGTTGTTTTCTGCCAACAGGTGCTTACAGCGTATGACAAAGCTGTACACTCGTGTGTTAGACACTCTTTCTTGCTAAGGGTCTCCTATATACCCTAAACATGGCCATACATGTTAGTTCTGAACATTTAGTGGTTAATTGTATATTGGGTTTAAATAGAGAACTTATACAAGCACGTCTTGCATGCGGTTAAACTTCACAAGTGTCACATGCAACACGCAAAATATGTTTCCGCTACCTAGCGGTAAATATGAGCACTACCTGTACAACTAGCATTCTACCTAGCGGAGGATATGAACACTTACTAGTAATATCCAAAGGAGCTGAGGTTAGGTTAGGTAAAGTTAGGTTAGCCATCAAAATAAGTTACCAAAATAAGCCATCAAAAATAATTGGTTTTTTACCCCTGAGGTCTTGGGTTCCAACTCGACTATGCACAGAATTTAATTAACATCTGAGAGTTGAAAGTTTAGGTTAGGTTAGGCTGCGTGAAGTTAGGTTAGGTTAGTGAGCTGAGGTTAAGTCTTTAAATATTCCCTCTCTTTCAACTACTTTCCAACACCAAGAAAAAAATCCACTAAATACATTGACAAAAATAACTTGCCAAATAAGCCAATACAAAAGCCAATACTAAAGCCAACGCAAAAGCCAACGCAAAAAGCCAACACGAAAAGCCAACACGAAAAGCCAAGACAAAAGCCAACACAAAAAGCCAACACGAAAAGCTAACACAAAAAGCCAACACAAAAGCCAACACAAAAAGCCAACACATAAGCCATTATATAAGCTTATGGTAGGTCACTCCATCAGCAAAACAGTTGTAATCTTTGTAGTGTGAACATCGTACTGACAGGTCAGTTACTACTATGGAACTTATTACAACCAACAAAGGTAGGCTACGTGCACTCTATCAAGGCTACTCTTATAACTATAATCGCCAGAATGTGAATGGAATAATATTCTGGCGATGCTCAAAAGAGAGGTCAACAAAATGTCGAGGCAATCTGAAAAGTAAAAATGGAAAGGTTTTAAGTGTGAGTGTTCATCAATGTAGTGCTCCAAACGAACCACGCTTGCTGTTTACAAACAATTATCAAAATGCTAAAAAGCAAGTTCAAGAAAAAGATATTGCGGCGAAAAATAGTGCAGTGTTTGTTCAAAAGGACTTATCATGTCCTCAAAACGTCATGTTAGGACAGTTGTCAACGACCAAGGAACCTTCAACACTATCAAAATCAACTCAGACTATAAATGAAGTGGTATTGCAAGAGGATCGAAAAGGAATATATAGTAACAGTGATGATGGTCATGATGATAATGATGATCATGATGATGATAATGATGATGATAATGATCATGATAATGGTAATGCTTTGTTTACACCTAAAAATCCATTTGTTAAATTTGTATACTGGAACAAACCCAGTAAGCTAATTCAAAGGCTTCGACAATTGCATGCTTTACAACAAGCTGGGCATAGCGGTCACGATTGGGAAATCAAAGAAATTGAACAAGAGCTTCGTCGTGCTGAAATTATTGTGTAATGGGTCTTCCACTTTGCGACCACTTTAACCCCAACCCTTGTTTCTAATATTTGCTTATTTGCTTCCACTTTTACCTGAACTCTTTGGATCCATATTTGCTCTCACATTAAACTATTATTCTTATTACCAAGTTGACTTTACTAGAGCTTAGTCTATGCTTGACAGTTGATATGGAAGTATCAGTGACTAGGTATGGTAAGCCTTACGCATACTATAAAGGATATTCATATATTGTGAAACGAACCAATAAAAATGGAACTGTTATTTGGCGTTGTTCAAAGCAACGTTCCAAACATTGTCGTGGTGACCTAAAAAGTAAAAATAGTGAGGTTTTAAGTGTCAGTGATCATCAATGTAGTGTACTGCATGAAACACAGTTGCCGTCGACAAAAAATCAAGAAAACCATATTGCTACTCAAAATAGTGCATTGTTTAATGAGCAACGTTTAACCCCTGTTCTAAAAGTTATCTTTAATCCATCTTCCACGTTGCAAGAGCCATCAACATCACAAACTATGCAAGAGGTAGTGTCGTTGTTGTCGTTTTAAAGAGTGGAACAACTAGGTCATCTGCTCTTGATATGCAAGGGGATCAAAGTGACTAAATAGTAATAACAATACGGATTTTATGCCTATACAACCATTGCGGCTTCCCCACTTTTCGAAAACAACATTGAATGGACATTGCTATAAAATAATCTACAAGAAGCCTTGTGTTTAAAACTATAACAGACTATTGTAAAGTGAGAAAGGCTTGTATTCAGTGTGCATTTATTGTCATAATCATGTATACTTTGCAATGTTAAATATACTAACTTTGTATAAAATAAAACAACATTGTAACATCATTTTGCATTTATTTACAAACTTTATATACATTTTTTTTTTTGTTTCATCATAATATTTTTAAAGACAACACTAAACACTAAAACATTACTATTCTATACACATATTTTCTTTCTTTTTCAGTATATTGTCATTACTTATATTTTCCATTCCATTATTATTTCACATTTTTTATTTATTTAATTAAAACGAACCATACACCTATTGTTTTTAAAACCTTCATATATTAAGTGTACAGGTTGCACAGCATTATTGACTTCATCAAAAACATTCTCCAACATATCATTAAACCGTATAGGCAGAAATGTTTCAAAGTTTTCACATACACAAAGTACACGATCACCATATGCTGTTTTCAATTTCCGAATCTTGATAATGCGGAATGGAATATGCGTTGGCAATTCGCTGAGCTTCTTTGTCTCTAAGCCACATGATTGTCCCACAGCATTCAAAACATTCATTGTAGTAGTCTATAAACAAAACAAAAGCATATCTATTACACTCTAAAACAGCTTTAATAATATTGTGCAATTAGGGATTTTGCACTATGCATGGCGAATAAATTATACTAGTTATGCAAGAAATGCCCTAACTGTAGCAGATACTACTTTTCTGCATATAGCACAAGTGTTAAGTTCTAATGCACACTTGACACAGGCTATCATGTGTCCACAGGGTAAAAATACAACACCTAGTTCATCTTGATAACAAATTTTACATAATTGTTGGTCACACTTTTGTATCTGTTCGTAACACAAGTCTTTTCTTTCAGCCTTATGTATTTGCTCCGCGTGTTCTAACTCTAAAGGCACTTTTATGTCTTGTGCTGCAATCACGTTTTCTTTACGAATAGTGTTCACAAATTCTTGACCTTTAAGCAACACCATGTATTTACAGTTTGGTAACCAACGAGCGTGTTGCACAAAAGGGTCATCAGTCATTTGCCAATCCCTTAAAGCAAATCCACAATAAAAACATATTGTTTTATCCCCTTCACCAGTATAAAAAAATCCAGCTTCACATAGCTGTTTGGTAAGGTGTTTTAATATTAATAGCCAAACATTTTTATAAGATTCTAAGCGTTTTTGAACAGAGCTGTACTCTGGGTGTGCTAGTGCTTTAGTCTTGCAAACTCCCAATTTTTCAAAAGCACATGCCAATTCAACACTGTCTATGGCATATGGACCACATATATCGACACTAACGTTGTTGGCTGGTAATACATTATTATTATTATTTATTTGTGATTCAGCAACGTAAGTAGCGGCCAATGGTCTTGTGGTTCGGTAAAATGAATACACAGGTATGTTACCCACTTGTTTTCCAAGCATGTAAGGACAACAAGGAGACCATCGCAAATGGTCTCTAAAGGGATCATCCCCTTCTTCCCAGTGTGAAAGTTCAATACAACAAAACACACAGCGCACCGCATCTTCTCGGTTCAAGTAAAAAAACCGGCTTTTGCAAGTTCATGTGTCGACAAAAAGCCTACAGGCCAGGATTCAAATGTTAACCAACGGTCATATTCTGATTTTAAATTTAACCCACGTGGTAAACCAACTTGCTCAATTGTTGTATTTGGTACTAACGCCATGTGTTATAATAAAACTTTTTCTTATTGTAAGTTATTAACGTTGCACAAGAGGACAGAGTACTTTAAAGCATAATGCATGCTTGTTCACTGTCTGTTCATTACGTTAATGGCACATGACGACACCTTAAAGCAAACAAAATAACCCATCACTCACTCAATCAATCAATCTATCAATCAACCAATACTTGTAAATAAAACGTTAACGTTAATTGGCATTAATATATCAAAACACCATTAAAAATAAACTGTATGTTGGCACTAACAGTAACCCATGTACTTATTTTCTTTTTATAAAGCTACAGTCATTTACACCCCCCCTTTAACCAATATATAAACAAAAATGAATGTCATGTCATTTTGTTCACATTATCATGTTCAAACCTGTGTATATTCGTTGAGTCCATAGGGAACACCCCATTATTTTTTTATTTTATTTTTAGAAAATCCAACATGGCCTTGTACTTTTCCCAGTCAACAACAACAACATAGCCATTAATCAAGAAAGCAATCAGTGTCCCAGTCATGTACAGGTAATGAATTTTTTTTGTCTACGAGTTTCAGTAGTGGTAAAATGGAATAGCATTTTTAAGTTAGACTTACCTGAGTTTTAAACAGTTCACTCTTTGGCAGTGGTTTCGCTTTAGTGCGTTTCGGTTTTTTTTCTGCAACTGCTACGGCGGTAAGGCTTTTCTTTCCAAGTTTCTAAAAATAAATAAAATAAACCGCTATAAATACCTACATTCAGGTTAATACATGCATTTCATAAAATAAAACATAAAACAAAAAAAATGAAACAAGTTAGTTTAAAACAAGATGTTCAGTAAAGAACATATAGCCTACTTTCTCCTAAATGCATGGGTATTGTTATAACTCATTGTCCTGTTCAAGGAGTATGATTGAATGTTGGTTGTAGTAGCTTGTTGAAATACAACGTGCTATAGGGATATTAAACATGAATATGAGGTGTTCTTTGCTAGTGCTACCTCTGTACCAAAATTCGTTCAATTCGGTTTCACCGTGTTTGAATTGATAGGGGGAATCGATTTGCACACATACTTGGCCACCATCTGCAAACTATTGGGCTGATGTTCTTGCAGTTTGGTCAGAGTATGTTTCCCACATAAAGATATGGTGTTGCAAAATTTGGTAGAGACTAGATTATTAGGTTGGTCGTAATTACATTTTAGCTTTTAACATTTGTGTGGCCGCGATTACGTTTCCGTCAAGATAGCGGTGATATAAAACATGACACTGAGGTGCCCTTTGCTAGTGCTACCTCTGTACCAAATTTCGTTCATTCGGTTCCACCGTGTTCGAATTAATAGGGGGAATCAATTTTGACATAAAGATGGCCCCCATCCGCAAACTATTAGGCTAATGACCTATTAGATTGGTCAAAGGATGCTCCCTCCATAAAGGTATGTTGTTGCAAAGTTTGGTAGAGATCGGATGGTTATGTTAGTCGTAATTTAACTTAAGCTTTGAACATTTGTGTGGCCGCCATTACGTTTCTGTCAATATGGCGGCGATATAAAACATGACACTGAGATGCCCTTTGCTAGTGCTACCTCTGTACCAAATTTCGTTCCATTCGGTTTCACCGTGTATGAATTAATAGAGGGAATTGATTTTCACACAAAGATGGCCGCCATCCGCAAACTATTAGGCTAATGACCTATTCATTTGGTCAAAGGATGCTTCCTCTATAAGGGTATGTTGTTGCAAAATTTGGTAGAGATCGGATGATTAGGTTAATCGTAATTTGATTGAAGCCTTAACATTTGTGTGGCCTCCATTACGTTTCCGTCAAGATGGCGGCGATATAAAACATGACACAGTGGTGCATTTTGTTAGTACTACGTCTGTACCAAATTTCGTTCCATTCGGTTCAACCGTGTTCGAATTAATAGGGGGAATCGATTTTCACACAAAGATGGCCGTCATCCGCAAACTATTATGGTGATGGCCTATTAGTTTGGTCAAAGGATGCTCCCCCCATAAAGGTATGTTGTTGCAAAATTTGGTAGAGATCGGATGATTAGGTTAATCGTAATTTGATTTAAGCTTTGAATATTTGTGTGGTCGCCATTACGTTTGCGTCAAGATGGCGGCGATATAAAACATGACATTGAGGTGCCCTTTGTTAGTACTACCTCTGTACCAAATTTCGTTCCATTCGGTTGCACCGTGTTCGAATTAATAGGGGGAATCGATTTTCACACAAAGATGGCCGCCATCCGCAAACTTTTACGCTGATGACCTATTAGATTGGTCAAAGAATGCTCCCTCCATAAAGGTATGTAGTTGCAAAATTTGGTAGAGATCGGATGATTAGGTTAATCGTAATTTGATTTAAGCTTTGAACATTCGTGTGGCCACTATTACGTTTCAGTCAAGATGGCGGCGATATAAATCACGACACTGAGGTGCCCTTTGCTAGTGCTACCTCTGTACCAAATTTCGTTCCATTCGGTTTCACCGTGTTTGAATTAATAGGGGAATTGATTTTCACACAAAGATGGCCGCCATCCGCAAACTATAAGGCTAATGACCTATTCATTTGGTCAAGGGATGCTTCCTCTATAAGGGTATGTTGTTGAAAAATTTGGTAGAGATCGGATGATTAGGTTAATCGTAATTTGATTTAAGCTTTGAACATTTGTGTGGCCGCCATTACGTTTCCGTCAAGATGGCGGCGATATAAAACATGACACTGAGGTGCCTTTTGTTAGTACTACCTCTGAACCAAATTTCTTTCCATTCGGTTGCACCGTGTTCGAATTAATAGGGGGAATCGATTTTCACACAAAGATGGCCGCCATCCGCAAACTGTCACGCTGATGACCTATTAGTTTGGTCACAGGATGCTCCCCCCATAAAGGTATGTTGTTGCAAAATTTGGTAGAGATCGGATGATTAGGTTAGTCGTAATTTGATTTAAGATTTGAACATTTGTGTGGCTGCCATTAGGTTTTGGTCAAGATGGCGGCGATATAAAACATGACATTGAGGTGGCTTTTGTTAGTACTACCTGTGTACCAAATTTCGTTCTATTCGGTTGCACCGTGTTCGAATTAATAGGGGGAATCGATTTTCTCACAAAGATGGCCGCCATCCGCAAACTATTACGCTGATGACCTATTGGTATGGTCAAAGGATGCTCCCCCCATAAAGGTATGTTGTTGCAAAATTTGGTAGAGATCGGATGATTAGGTTAGTCGTAATTAGATTTAAGCTTTGAACATTTGTGTGGCCGCCATTACGTTTCCGTCAAGATGGCGGCGATATAAAACATGACACTGAGGTGTCCTTTGCTAGTGCTACCTTTGTAGCAAATTTCGTTCAATTCGCATTCACCGTGTTCGAATTGATAGGGGGGGACAGACATTCAGGGTACACACACTCACACACACACAGACACACACACACACAGACACACACACAGACTCACACACACACATACACACACACAGACAGACACACTTTTTTCGCCCTGTGTTGATCTCATAAGTCTACTTTCATTTTTTGCAAAAATCGAAAGTAGGCTAAAAATCATCTCACCTTTACTTGCAGTGGCTTGTTGCTGTTTCCTTCTAGTGGGCTCAAAAGTGCAATGGTTTCTTCTCTCTCAGACATGTAAGGTATACCGGTTATCTGCAAACAAATAAATAAATAAAATCATTAATTACCTAATCGATAAATAATTGCTTGTAAATATATATAAATCAATAAATGTAAAAATGAATAAATATTTAAATAACTACCTACCCCACAACAAGGTTAAGTATTTTCCACCAACACCAAAACTGTTAAACAAGACCAGGGGTTTCACGCAACGCAATGTGTTCAAAGGTAGTCACCTAAGTGAGAGTGGAAATGATAACGACAAGTCTTTATATATGTTACATTGCATGTTTAATCATTTTTAGCCTACTTTCGATTTTTGCAAAAAATGAAAGTAGACTTATGAGATCAACACAGGGCGAAAAAAGTGTGTCTGTCTGTGTGTGTATGTGTGTGTGTGAGTCTGTGTGTATGTGTGTGTGTGAGTCTGTGTGTGTGTGTGTGAGTGTGTGTACTCTGAATGTCTGTCCCCCCTATCAATTCGAACACGGTGAATGCGAATTGAACGACATTTGGTACAAAGGTAGCACTAGCAAAGGACACCTCAGTGTCATGTTTTATATCGCCGCCTTCTTTACTAAAACTGAATGGCGGCCACTCAAACGTTCAAAACGTAAAATCAAATAACGACTAACCAAATCATCCAATCTCTACCAAATTTGGTAACAACATACCTTCGTATAGGATGCGTCTTGTGACCAAACTACAAGGTCGTCCGCCATACCATTTCAGGATGGCGGCCGTGCGAATTATGCAAACTTTATAATCCATATCATGGGACCCACCAGTTCCGATTATCGAGCCGAGAATCGTTTTAACTGTTCTAAAGGAAGAGGCACGTACGAAATTAAAAGTTTATTTTGTAATACTATAGTGCAGACGTGATTTTAAAAAGCTCAGCTGATTCATTAATAAGACAAGATGGCAGCGGATATCTTGTGCCTGACTTATATTTCACTAATTTGAGTATTGAATGCAATATAGCGTACTGATAAAAAATAAATAAACTTTGTATGAAATGCTTTATATATAAATAATATACTCCAGTGATGAAATCGTTTAGTATAAATCATTATTTGCTAACAAGTTCTATGTAAGTCATTTTAAATAGAACGATATTCGTTGACACAATTAGCTCAGTGGTAGAGCGATAGCCTGTCGCTCAGATTCCTATGGTTCAAACCCGATCAGAGCTAGTTTTTTTGCTTGAAATGTTATATGTTTATTGTTTTGTAATGACTCAGATGTTTTAAAATTAAGCGTTATATTGTGCAAATTATGGTGTAAAATATATATTTAATTAAAACATAATTCGCCAGCAGATTTACTCGAGACATCTAGCTGCCAAAAAGGTAACTTCCAGATTTTATTGAAAAGTTTCTTCTTCTGGCCGCTAGAATGCACTCGCTCTGTTAGGATTATATTGTTCGATATTTCACCACTAGATGTCCCGACTAGTCTACGTGGGGATCCATTGATTACTATACCATTATCATTCTATGCGCATCGAATTTGAAGAATGACAAGTTGATACTACGATACATTTTAACTTTTTATTTTAAAGGGTTTGTAACAGCCTATTTTGCGTTACTTGAAAATGTTATTAAGCGTTATATTGTCCACATTATGGTGTAAAATATATATTTAATTAAAACATAATTCGCCAGCAGATTTACTCGAGACATCTAGCTGCCAAAAAGGTAACTTCCAGATTTTATTGAAAAGTTTCTTATTCTGGCCGCTAGAATGCACTCGCTCTGTTAGGATTATATTATCGAAAATATCCACATAGTTTGTATACACACGTCTCTGTAGGGTCATGGAAAGATTTGTTAATTCAATTAGGGTTGTGAAAGCCATGCACAACCAGACGTGTAAAGACATGCCTCAACTCAAAGTTGGATGTTGCCCACGGCAGGTCGTAATAATAATAATAATAATGTTATTGGTTTTACATCCCTTTTAACTACTGCTGCTTTTAGAGACACCGGGGTGCCGGAATTTTGGCCCGAAGGGGATCTTTAACGTGCCAGTAAATGTACTGACACGGCTCCCTCGCATTTGTGCACCCTCAAATGCCAGCTGACTGCGCCAGGATACGAACCTGCAACCTAGGGCCCAGCAAGCGAGAACGTTACCGCTGAGCCACGCCGCCAGTCCGGTCGATTATGTCTCCAGATCCATAACATTCTTGATATACTTCTTATCTTTCTTTCTTTCTTCAATGATGGTAGCAGTTTTTATCTAGGTCGTGGCGTTTGGTAGAGGTAAATCGTTTCTAAGGTCTTCAACAAAGAATAGTTCTATTATACTCTTTGATAATAACAACGAGTTATAACTATACTCATACATTTAGGAGAAAGTAGGCTATATGTTCTTTACTGAACATCTTGTTTCCCACGCTTTGAACATCCTGTTATCGGTCACGTGGAAAGCTAACACCCAAAGTGAACACCTGTGCCGGATCAAATTTCACATGAACTTGCATTTTGTCCCTACGAAGCAAAACAGGATGTAACTTGTCTAGCGTACATGTCATCTCACACGTGTATGCATGCATTTCGCTCTTCCCTGCCACCACAATGGTCAGATTATTTCACCTTCAAGCGTCATGGTCATTTTTTCCATTGCACCTGTTGTCAAGTCAGATCAACGCCTTCCAATAAGCTCAAATGGCATTCACCTCTTGCTCCTCGGCAAGTTTGTTTTCTGTACTCGCATCGACCAACATAGAACCAAGTTCTCATCACCGTTTACACGTTAAAGGTAAAATATCAGAAAACGCACGCTCGCTCTGTCATACATCGAACCGCCGAAATAGCGATTGTTCTATTAAGCTTGGTCCTTGTGCTAAGCGACAGGTTCGTTGAAACACACACCCAGCAGTATCGTCTCTCTCAACCACCACGCTTCATGAACTTTATAAACAGGTAAAGAAAAAGAAAAAGTTTTTTCAACATGTATGGCGTTAGGCCCTTTGTGAATTATTTTTTGGAAAAAATATCTACCACATTTGAAAGGGGGGCGTTAGCCCGAGTCCTAGGACACCTCGTACACGTCTCTAGCGTTATTAGTTCGTGAGATATCGGCAAAAATCACAAAAAACACGTGTTTACCCCAAAATCGAGTTTCCAAAAATTACAATGAGTGGTCCATAGCAAAGACAACGTCACCCCGAGTCCTTGGACCCCTCGTACACGCCTCTAGCATGATTGGTTCGCGAGATATAGCGAAAAGTTTAAAATCACGGTTTTACCCCAAAAAAAAACCGTGTTTCCAGATTTTCACCTTTTCGGCACCTACATTTCCGCAAAGAGCACGACGAGACGAAAAAAACGAATCCAAGCACGCCCTCCTAGCATGGCTCCTTCCATTCCAAGGTCGCAGGGGCTCACAACTTCCTAAGTGGAGCAGCTCCCCCATCATCCCACTACTGTCAGGTTTTTATCCTAGAGACTTGAAATTTATTTTGGGGGTAGAGGGGTAGGGTCCATTGATTTATGTCAAATAATTTCTTTTGTAAACTTCCTAGTTTCCAAAATATAGGAATATCAAAATTCGAGTGTTTAAAAAAAACATAAAAAATAAAAAAGTTTTATTATAGAAAATAAAAGTCATAAAGACCATTCGTCTGAGTCATAGCACAACGTTCTATCATCTTTTGTTTTCAAACTATCACCTACTTTCTAAAACAAAAATTTTCAATTTTTTTTCAGAAATAATACGAGTGGTCCATAGCAAAGCCCCCGTCATCCCAAGTCCAACGACACCTCATTTGTGAATCTCCGACCACGGGTTCGGGAGTTATCGGCTAGCATTGGGAGTAGTGGTGGGGGGAGGCAGAATCGGCATTACCCTCCTACTCTTGACGAATTCGAAATAGTTCAGTCCCCCACTGAGGCGTGTTGTCCTTATTGAAGGCAGACTTAAATTTGCTCACACGAACAAAATCTCCAATTTTCAGTCTGTGACGTTTAGGATCGGCTGTTTTCATTGGGTTAAACAGTTTATCCAATCGCTGAATATTTTTAGTCACGAGGCGTGGCTTGGTCCCAATCGTTCTAAGTTTGGTGTCATTGTAACGTGATACTAGCTCTGGTAACATGTCCAACCAGCGATACGTGTCCTGAGCGGTAAACGCTTTCCACATATGGGTTTTCAATGTTCGGTTGAACCGCTCGACCACACTGGCTTTGAGATTGCTGTACGTGGTGTAATGGTGAATATCCTTAGATTTGAGAAAACTGGAGAAATCCTTGTTGAAAAATTCTTTCCCCTGGTCAGTTTGTAGCAGCTGAGGTTGACGTTTGGAGTGTTGAATAATATGTTGAAAGGCCTTGGTAACTAGTGGACCAGACTTGCGACGCACAGGTTCAACAAAGGCCATTTTGGAATAGACATCAATGACGGTCAACATATAGCGTACACCGTCGTTAACGCCAGCATAGGGTATCATTTCAACCAAGTCAGCCTGCCAAAGTTCATCCACACCTCGTGAAATCACCTTGAGTCGCGGATAGTGACGCCTAGCTGGGCGATGCAACTCGTGAGCAATACCCATTTTAATGGGCGAGGGCTTAAACAATAATTTTGGCATTTCGAAGTTCTTGTTCAATTTCTTGAATTTCCCAATCGTGACCGTTATGGCCAGCTTGACGTGAGGCATGCAACAACTGTAGCCGCTGGACGAGCTTATTGGGACTGTGCCAGTAGGTAACATCCACAAGGGGTTTTAATGGTTTAAATGTCACTCCCGAAGCGGACGCTTTACGACGAGTACTTTGACTGGTGGGAAACATTTTTGCAATGATGGTTTTATATTTTTGAGATATATTGGCATTCACTTGTTGCGAGGGATCATACTGTCTTTTGTGGGCATGGGTATCCAATAAAATGGATTTATATTTGTCAAGATCCTCTGACGTATAATCATGGGAAGAGGGGGTCCGAGAAAAGAGCAGCTTTAACAGTCCTGGGGTTAATTTATAGTTGATGTTTTTAATGACAGCTTTAGTACGAGCAAATTTAATGGATGAATCGCCAATTTTAAAACTATCATCCTCATAGCGAACACCATACGTGGTATCTGTGTTTCTAATAAATAGATAGGTGAAACAGGGTTCCAATGTTGATCCATATTATTTTATTAAAATGTTTTTCAGTTGAGCTTTATGTTGAGGAGTGGCCAAGAGTTGTGAAAACGGAGACGCCCTGGAAGGGCAAGGTGTTTCGACCATGGCCAAGGATTTCTTTTTTCTCAAAAATTCTGCAAGGGGTGCGGCCTTTTTTTGAGGCGTAAACACTTGTTCCTCATTATCCTCAACTTCACTAACACTAGTCAAATCTTCCTGTTCCTGTTCTCCTTCCTCTTCCTCAGAGTCCTCGTGCAGCGTCTGAGTGGCTTGTGAAACGGTGGGTAGCGTTTCAGATGGCTTGAAAGAGGGTTTCAACATGGCTTTTAGTGGAGGTGCTAAATGTTGTTGAATAAACAAAGCATGATTTGCACGTGATTGTTTCAATTGACGAAACTTTTGGCGAATAGTATTTTTTGCTCTAATAATATGCTTTTTCAGTTGACTCTCTGCTAACGCCATGGTGTCTTGACAAATGACTTGCCGGGGAATGAGACAGGGACTTAAATAGTGTACAGGCCCGGGGGGCTGTACTCCCTGAAAGCCACCCCCCATCTTTCTCTAAAAACACCCTAACTGGCAAGAGGCGACCACCCAGCTTGGGAGGTTGGCCAACTACTTGCGACACATAACATAAACATCTACACAACAACTAACTGGGGCAGCTACGTCGGCGGAATGCTGACCAAGCACCGCCAAGAACTATAAGAAGGGAGGCCTTTTTGGAGCATTATCTGTTGTACAGTGTGCGCCGCCGAAGGCCCTAGCCGACATATGCTCCAGTTGCGTCATCAGGTGAGAATCAGCAAAGTGCTCAGAATCCTTTACTTTGTAAACACCCACTCATAATCTTGTACACTCTACTTGTATCATTGCTTACATTCCCCTACAAGGGACTTACAAATTCACACTCACTGACCAATAAACACATGGTCAGTAAATTACACTTGTCTTGATAATTACACGCCTCTTTACATCCTCATACCCTTCCTGACTCTCGTCACGATTGACCGTGACCATAGTAGCCAGTAATTGCTTGGTCAGGTTTCATTGTGCTTCCCGCATGCGACTCGACTACATAACGTCGAGCCGCTGACGTAAGCACGCCTATTGTATTACTCATTCCATCCAGCTGGCAGGCCGGTGTATTAGCCTGCATTTAGAGGTCCATCCCCTAATCGACACTTGCGTCTTTGCAGGAACACCTCCTTAGCATTTAAGTACCAAACAACACACTACACAGGTAAGCTCTCCCAGCTACGGGAAGCTACCCTCACCTAGGGACTACTTTCCAAGTCATCACAGTAACACAAGTGTTTTATCCCTAACTACCCCCAACTAAGGGATCTAAAACATATTGGTGGAGGCACGGCTACCACGCACAGTAAGGGTAGGACTCATACAACGAGCCCTCGTGGTAGAAACGGCCCGTACCGCTCACAGCCAAGCGAAAAAGTTGATTTTTTTTTCTTCTCAGAAGGCATTATTTCTCCTTCACCCTAGCTACACAAGGGAAGTTTTTTTCAAACCAACCCCCCCCCTGAAAGAATCAAAGATATAATACATTGCCAAGCATACACAGTTTTTTTTATATATATACATACACTTGATTCAGCATGGCCCCTCTATACCGCCTAGCTGTGCTGAGGAGCATTGGGGAATACCTTGAGTTAATTGCCTGGCACAAGGTCTTTGAGACAAGACAGGACTACCTCACAAGGTTTCAACAGCTCCTGCACGCCCAGTATATGCGAATTATAAGGGCACTTGTCCGGCCACTCCGCAGCGCCAAGAATCGGAAGATTAGAGCAAAAATCCCCACCCTCCGTACACAAATCATTAAGGCACACTGGCAACTACACTGCCGACACGAATTCATGTTCCTGCAATGGGAAACACTCATAACAGAACACCAACGGATAGGGACTAATGGCACCAAAGTTGCCGAACAGGCCATGAGCCTCAATAGGCAGTACGCCCAAATTTGGGAGGAATATAAGGATCTCCAGGCTAACAAGGCCATTTTTGAGTTCTTTGCAGGGCCGCCAGCCCAGCCGAGAGAGGACATAAGCGTAGATACGCTAACTCGGCAATTTGCGAGGATGTCCCTCTCGACACGTACTGCCACACAAGGGAAGGAGTTCACCGTGGCCACAGTCCAGAAGACGGCCAGGTTAGGCTCCAACACTCTGCAGGGCCAAAGTCACATCAATACACGCCCCTCAGCACCGGTTTGGAAGGCAATTTTGCCAAAACGAAGGGCAGAACTTACACCAACCCCCTCGGAACGGACGAACGAGAGGGAGTTGTCGCCAGGACTCTCGGGCACACATGACAACACAGGGAGAAAACGGGAGGTAAATATGCCATGGGCTGAGCACATTAAGCCCACACAAGCCTTCACACATAGGCAAACACAAGGGCAGGAGTCTACCGTGGCCATAGGCCAGAAATCGGTTAGACTACACTCCAATACATCGCCAGGGCGATCACAGGCAATTACACGGCTTTCACCGCTAGTTCAAAGGGCAAGTTTGCCAGAATGGAAGCGGGCACCAGCATATGTACCCGAGGTGCAAATGCATAAGAGGGTGTTGCCTTCAGGCCATCAGGGTGAAAAACGTACGCCTGTGAACACTGTCCAGGCGCAGACACACAGTACACGGGGTATAAGAAAGGTCTTATTACCTACCCCACGAGGCCGGGCAGTCAGGAATACACACACCCCTATAAACACTGCTAGGGTAAAGCGGAGCGCGATCAGCCCCTCAGACACAAACACACTCAGACCAATATCCAGGCAATACGGTGAAAGTAGGCCCAGGCTTACTTTGCTACAAACTCCTCCAGAAAATAACAAAGAAGCACCTCAATGGGTTTCAGGGGCCTACGCCTTAGTGACAGGGCGAAAGTATTCACCTTCCCGAGCAAGGACGCTCGGACGGGGATAACAACTTTCACCAGGAATATAACACACACCAATGCCACTTGCATCACAATTATAGATACAGGTAGGCTCTTTTACATGAAGGAAACACTACAATTGACACACAAAGGGCAGGTTCCACCCCTGTAAACGGTAGACACGCAGAGACTCATGGACAAAATGGCACATTTTGCATGTATATACAGTGGAACATGGATAAGTCAAAATTGTATTTTTTTCTCTTGGCCCTAGCATTTTTTAGGCCATCAATGGTTTATAATTGTGGTTAATTCAGGATATATTTTGGACAATTCGGAGTTTTTAATGTGCAAAGCCAAGCAGGAGGCCAAGCAGTTGGGCCACGCGGCTCAGGTCCTCAAAGACAAAGTACCGCCATCTGGCAACCTGCTTTGGTAACCATAAAGCATTATGTAAAGGTCATACAATATATTTTCTCTACTTTTTTTTTTCAAAGAACCTTCTTAATTTGAATTTTTGGATAACTCAATTTTTTTTTCTCTTTCACTAATCCCGTGAAGTGCGAATTATCCAAGTTGAACTATATATATTTGATCCATAGGTGTACCCTACCTATTACGCTGCCTATAGCATGAGTTTTTCCCCCATAACAGCGCTCAAACTAAACATAAACGCCATGGGGTAACACTCACAGCTCAAGGGGAAACACCACTATTTATTTTTGGAGGTCACACACTAAACGAAATACCATACAAAACAGTCAGTAATACTTAGCTGTCCCGGAGACACGAGCCTAAAAGGCACCAGGAATAATTGCCCTGGACAAAGACGGTCTCGAACCCGCAACCTTCTGAATACCAGGAATGAAAGGTCGGGTAACTATCCAGTTGAAGCATAGGGCAATAAGGGACAGTCACACTGACAGACACTCATATGCACAAAATAGTAACTCACCTCCGACACCTAGTCACCAAACACGCAACTAGCGGCCCGGTGACACACATACATAACGACATCTGGTACCACTAACAAGAATATATTCATCCCAGGCCCACAATAACACAAAAAATTTGGGGACACAAATATATGTAGATGTAGGGTCTTATACATTACAAGGGACCCAAGACAAGCTGTACATGCAGACAGTAGGAAGACGTGTCGGCAAGCATACACACATTGGCCTAGCACATGGGGCAGCCATCTAGCCGGCAAAGCACTTCCTTGCAATGCTGTAATCCAATACTATCGCCGGGTCAGCGATAACACACACACATAATCACACGGCCTTCGCCAGGCGCAAACCAACAAACAGCTCTCAGCTCTGAATGTAGTAGACACGAACATTCACGCTAGTTTCAAAACCCCATAACTACCAAAATAAGAGTACGAGGATCTTCGCAAAAGGCACAAAACACTCACGCTAAAATATACTTTCATCCGTGTGTCACAAACACACAATACACGTGCCATGGTACATACAGTACGGAAATTATAACACCAGGACCTTAAAACAAGGCGGGTGCGATCGCACGATAACACGATGCAGTCGTGCCAAAAACAAACTAACCAATGGTATTTTTGGCGCGAAAAACACACTCAGAAACCACACTAGGGACGCTGAAATCCCAACAGACAACGCAGACATGAAACACAGAGTATTACACGGGATCCCGGGTCCGAACACCCAATAATGGCGGACACCGTGGAAAACAATAAGTGTCAACCAACGAAAGATCACTTACATACAAAACACGTTTTTTTTTCATCATGACAGGCCAGAAAACTCAGCCAGCACGACTAGACACCGAATAGACCCATTTACAGGGGAAAATTCACTCCCACTCAGACGGAAATGTGACCGTATACACGTACATAAGCGGTTGAGCCACACGATTTTAATGACAGGGAGGTTCTTTACCATACATACAGGAACATAGATTCGTTCCAAGATACTCGCCACCACAGCCTACTTAGGGCATTTGCGTCCACAAAATACTTTCCTCTGAACCATAGCGCCCAACACCTAGATACAGGTAACACCACATCTCTTCCGGCAAAAAAAGCCATGCAAAATTTCGATTACCCCGAACATGGGCAATAGACTTCCTAGGCATGGAAAACACATAATTACACAAGGCAGAGGTCTTGCGGAAAACAATGTACACATAACATCGGTAAGCAAAAACGGGGCAGATTAGCACACTGGCCCTCCCGGAATCCCAAACAATGACAACACACGGACATTGGCAAAAGTCACGTTCCGTCAGCCGCCATACGTAACGTCAGAGACTTCCCGTACACAAGAACTTGAAAACAAAAACACTACGAAACACTACGTTGCGAATTCTCGCGCATTTCAACATTGTTGCCGGTAGGCATTCCTAGAGTACACAGACGTGCTGGTGACACGCAAATATGATGACTCTGCCATAAACCATCAATAATAACAGCATACAGACACACGGATATTGACATAGGATTCAGCGCTATTACAATAGGCATAACATTTAGCAATGTACAGACACGATAGGCCGGATTTATCTTAGGGCAACAGAAGCATGTTTACAAAGATGTTGACAAGCCACACGCGCCACCTGACACTCAGCCACGCGAGACACGATAAGACGTATCCGATAAACGGCACGCGCGCCAGCGCGCTGCAGCGGAACGCAACTACAGTCACGCAAGCCTCAGTAACCACAGCCACGGGCACCTCCTGCCCACACACGCGACCACTAATCAGGGGCAAATACAGACAGATTCCCTGAAAGAACAACCCCCCGCAATAACTACTTCTCTTCTTGTTTTCTTTAAATCCCAAAACCATCATAGGCGATCAGGATATGACCAGTTACACTACGATCACTTGCTACCTTAACACTATAAATTAGAGACCAGATTAGGCCATGACGTCACAGCGTCACAGCACTTTGCCATCCCAAGGAGCGGATAGAAAGCGGATAGTGACCAAGTGAGGATGACAGGAGCAGAGATGGATAATGCCAGCAGAATGGCCAGGACACCACCTACGGGCTACCATTATACCACCCTTCTCCTTCCATAACCTTATCACTCACAACACTAGCCAACACAAACACATGGACACACAAAAACAGCTAAACTACATGCAAAAATATACATCGGGGTTGATAGACTTCATGCGTCTAAAGAGCGGGCTCACTACGCCCTGGCTCTGAATGCTTACGCCCGAGTATTAGGGGCGAGTCGGAAAAACGACAATTAAGCGTAATGCACATCTCTAAGCAAGAGATGAGGCCAAATCTATAATAACAATTCTTTTTACTAAATAATCCCGCATGCAAGGGACATAGGATTATTACACCTCGGCCTATACCTATCCACAAATGAGAGCGGATACGCCTCATACCCAGCCACATGCATGGAATATCCTACCCACACACCTGGGTTATTATTATTATTACACCTGCATGAAATTTTTAAAATTTTTGCAAACCTGGGAAGTACCTACCCCGTCCACTCACTGTAAAAGCATCCCGACCGCATCACCGGCTCCCGGCCACCATTAACATGGAGCCCAACGATACGCAACTCTATCCTACCATGCTTTAATCCCATTCAGCAAATAACACCCCCGGATCCTAATAACAAGGGACCCAACGCCATAAAAACCCACTAACGCCTCCAGGAAAATTACCAAGGCATTACCGCTGGAAGTCCGACGTAGCAACAGAAGGCCTGAAGTAGTCCATGCATCTAGAAGATTCTACAACCCCAGGACACTTAAAATTTTTACATAACTACATAATACCCATACACTTATTTTACATATCACACCCATTTTTTTAAGGAATCTTGAGTCACGCTGAATGGTGATGACAGCGTAAACAGAGGGGCAGAGGCGCCACGCAGGAACAGAGCTGGGGAAGGCGATGATGAGACCTACCCCAGTTAACTCAATGACCCAGACTCAATAACAGACGGAATTACGTAAGGTCGAAGCGCCGATGACCTAGCACGGGCAGACTTCGGAAGCCCGGGAGTACCTAGCCTGTCCCCGGGACAAAGAAATGTCACACCCACTATGTGCTACGGGCATCGAAGCCAGACCTGCTGGGGAGACTTTTGACAAACGGGGGGAGAATTAGCCAACTCCGCACCGGACTCAGGAGAGGAACCAAGGGACGACCAAATTAGGACTAGACTCCTAGTTTAGTATGTAAAGAAGTAGAGCTTCTATGGCGGGAAGTTAGTCTCCTACCTGCAGGAGTGAAGAAGGGTCTCAGGATTCAGCGGGATCAATCCTAGATCCGACAAGACCTTGCCCCGCGTGGCGAGGTGAAGACAACCAAACAAATGAATAATGGATAAACAATTAATGAATAATATATATGGAATGAATGCGATCATTCGACCCCGCGCCCACATAAATGGTAACGCAGCGAGCGGCCAGAGATATTAAATAGGCATGCAGCGAGCTGCCTAGAGGGGTCGTGTGGGCAAACCCAACAGTGCCAATATAGGCGAAGAGGATTCCCGGACGCTAAAATTCCCGGATGTTATTATTACTGCCAATATAGGCGATGAGGATGCCCGGACGCTATAATTCCCGGATGATATTATTCTATCGGACGATGTCCGATGCCCACATAAATGGCTGACGGCGAGTCACCAGAGCTTAAATGGTGACGCGGCGAGCGGCCAGAGATATTAAATGAGGAAAGCAGCGAGCCCTCACAGGGGTTATAGTGGGCAAAACCCAGCATTGATGAATACATCAATGAATAACACAGGAAGAAGGATGACAACACAGGCAAGTATAACGGCGATGCGTTTGCCATCCAGCAGCGCAGGCGTCCGGACATTTAGTAATTATTAGTATTAATCACTAATATAAATGTCGACAACTAGTATTAAGGGAGCGGAATCCGGTGGTTTTAGAGACAACCGGTGTTTCTAGAATACACGCGGGTGGTGATCTGAGGAAGTAAATTGCCTCAGGCGATCGCTCCGGGCAAAATTCTAGCATGTAAGACAGTTGCATTTGGAACGCAACTTAGAATTAAGCAAATTTAATAACCGCTGTTGCTAAATAATAGCACAGCACATTTCGGCACTAGATTAAGATAAAACCATTCGGCTTATAAATACCAAATATTTTTTTTTCATTTATCATAATTTAGGCTAAACACGTTCGGCGCCTGGTGACAAACAAACCCGTCATCAGGGTAAGCCCGACAATACGTTAAGTTAAGTAAGATTAAGATAACGCGTTCGGCACCTGGTTACCAAAAACCGGTACCAGGGTAAGCCCGATAACACAATAGATTAAGATAACTACATTAGGCTAAGATAGAAATCTAGCCGGCATAGAATAAGAATAGAGTAAGGCGCCAAGGGCGACTAGAAGGTATATACATGTATGAATGACAACAATGCATTGTCCAATATAACCATACACATGCGTTCTCTTTCAGGATTGCAGAAAGAAAACATGGACAGCAGCACACCCACTAACAAAAGATTTATGTCTTACAGGTCAAGATCATTGCACTGTACATACACCCTGTAAATATAAATCCCCAATCACACACAAATGAAAAACACTGATGTCACACAAACACATACACTTTGCTACATTTTCAAGCCGCGCCGATAAGTTGACGGCGACGCGACCAGCAACGTGAAGTGATCGTGGGACACTGAACGCCACTGACGCAAATCTTAGAAAACGCTTAAATAATGAGCGACCTACGGTAGCCAGGGCCAGCGCATAGGTTGTAAGCGCTCACCCTTGCTTCCAAGGTGCAATTTTCTCACCCACGGGAGAAAATTCACAACAGGTATGGATTAGCGGCACAGCCACTAAATCACAGTAAAATGACCGGGCAGAAAATGGCCATGGATGAAAAGGTATGACCAAGGCCAGATAGGAGCGCTAAGAATTGATCACATAACGAGAGAGAGGTACCAAGCTCATGAGAAAAACGGTTTAGCGATAAGGTTATTATTTCATGTCATTTTATGTTATTTTATGTTATATTATGTTGTAGCATCATTGTAAAAACAAAAACTGTAAATCCAAAGCATACACGCCATAATGCCAACACTGTACACACTGTTTTTTTCCTTTCTACTCTACTAACGCCAAAACTTGTGAAGGTGTCCCGTTTCATCCCAAGAACAATAAACCATTATAATATTTCCTTTAACTTATACCCTGGGGCATATTTTTTTCTATTTTCTTCCATCTTTCACACTAAAACATTGCAGGGAGCAATTTTTTCCCCAACACAGCGCCGGACGGCACAACCACCCATCCAGCCTTGTGTTTTTTCCTCCCTGAACAATAACACCACATATATATAATGTCAAAATCACGTATTTTTTTGTACTTTTTAATATTTCAAATGTCAACTTTTTAAATGAACTGTTCTAAATTATAATATATATAACCCAAAACCTACCCCTCTAAGCACAAGCTGAACTCACATCACCACGACATCGACACGCCTACATCAACACGGAGGAAAAGAAGAAGTACAAGAGGAAATCAAAAACGACCCACCACATCGACACCCCCACTCTACATTCCGTTCCCGTTCGCGGGGACGTGAACTAATCGAAGAAGAGGACTTGTACAGGACCGGGGGGCTTTACCCCCTGAAAGCCACCCCCCATCTTTCTCTAAAAACACCCTAACTGGCATCATCATAAGACCAGAACATTACCTTTACACGGCAAGAGGCGACCATCCAGCTTGGGAGGTTGGCCAACTACTTGCGACACATAACATAAACATCTACACAACAACTAACTGGGGCAGCTACGTCGGCGGAATGCTGACCAAGCACCGCCAAGAACTATAAGAAGGGAGGCCTTTTTGGAGCATTATCTGTTGTACAGTGTGCGCCGCCGAAGGCCCTAGCCGACATCTGCTCCAGTTGCATCATCAGGTGAGAATCAGCAAACTTTGTAAACACCCACTCATAATCTTGTACACTCTACTTGTATCATTGCTTACATTCCCCTACAAGGGACTTACAAATTCACACTCACTGACCAATAAACACATGGTCAGTAAATTACACTTGTCTTGATAATTACACGCCTCTTTACATCCTCATACCCTTCCTGACTCTCGTCACGATTGACCGTGACCATAGTAGCCAGTAATTGCTTGGTCAGGTTTCATTGTGCTTCCCGCATGCGACTCGACTACATAACGTCGAGCCGCTGACGTAAGCACGCCTATTGTATTACTCATTCCATCCAGCTGGCAGGCCGGTGTATTAGCCTGCATTTAGAGGTCCATCCCCTAATCGACACTTGCGTCTTTGCAGGAACACCCCCTTAGCGTTTAAGTACCAAACAACACACTACACAGGTAAGCTCTCCCAGCTACGGGAAGCTACCCTCACCTAGGGACTACTTTCCAAGTCATCGAAGTAACACAAGTGTTTTATCCCTAACTACCCCCAACTAAGGGATCTAAAACAATAGCAATAAAATTATCGAACCCTAAGCGATACCGTCCTTGGTTGAGTTCACTTTGTTTGTCAATCACTAAACAGGCATGACGTTGAGTGTTCCAGCACTTGGCACACAATTCTGTAAACATTTGCAAGGTCATATCCGGATTCACATGTTCATTATAAATGTGACGACTGTTCCTCTCGTCCTGGCGAAATAAAACAATGACATTGGCATTGTCACGAATCAACTGTTTGGACATTTTTTAATACGTTTGTCCAAGATAGAAACAATCGATGTGTTCGTGACGACCCATGCTGAAATAGCTTTGAATGATGCCTTGACGTTCAGTGGATACATCATCGAAAATCATGAGTGAATCAGGCTTTACCTCATCCGGTGAAATCACATTTTCTTGCATGGAAAATGTAAAATAACCCATATTTTTTTGTAATCCAGACATGACTTGATCCAGAAACACGTAGAGGGGTTGGTAGAGAGATTTTGCAAAAATATAAATATTTTGAAAACGCAGACCATTGGGCGCTGTGATGAGCGTTAGCAAAAGATTAGTCTTTCCACAGTCGGAAGGCCCCACAATGATGCAGCGAATGGAAGATGGAAACAGTGAACCATGGCGTTGTTCACGTGATGTGGGACAGAGATGGGAAACCATGTCCCCCACGGGGAATGACTCTTGCTGCTTAATAATCTTCATTTCATCTAAGGCTTTGACAGGCTAGCAGGTTGTCTATATACAGGACACCGAGCCTTGTCATAGAAACAGTAGACTGGTACTACAGGTTGACGATGGATGTCTTTGGACGTGCGTTGATGGCCAAAGCTAGGTCTGTCCCCATACATGATCCTAAACAAGAAACAGATCCTGCTAATAAACACTATGTGGATAGGTCTGTAGTGCCACGCACAAAACAGGGAGATTATGACTTTAAGGGCAAGCGGTTAACCCATGTAAAACATCCTCAAGTGTCTACAGACGTTACTACGAAAAAGTATATGGAAAACAAAGTGTATGAGTTTTATGACAAAGTGCCTCAGCTTACGGTGAATGGCTATAGTGCTAATCACCATCGGATTATTCACGTGGAAGACCCGCAAGACGAAGACGATGTCTGTACCAAACGTTACGTGACCTATGAAATGAAAAGGCTTTATAAATTTATCCCATCTGTATTTTTAGTGTATCTGACAAATGAAAAACCTTTGAATGACAGAAACCATATACCGCTAGTCCATGATCAGCACTTGACCTATGTGCTTGCTTCGGGTTTAAGCCACTATCGATTACACTATGATGGAACCATTCACATCAAATACGCGATGCCTGATGAGAACCATTTACAAATAAAGATAAATGGGCATAGGATGTTGGTTCATAACCATGAAATGGTCAATGCAGGTGACGAATTATCCTTTCATCTCATGTTGACATGGGATGAAAAGCAAGCGGGAAAAACCATAAACGATTTCCCACTTTATGTGGAATTGGAATATACAGCCATGAAATAACAATCTGACGTTAGTTGTGATTTAAACTTTCTTGTGAAAGGTTGTTGGTCATTATCATTATGGTGAAACAAAGGTATGCGGTGAGAAAGACTAAAAAAAAAGACCCTGTCCTTGGCAAAGTCTGGGCTTACGACATTCGTGGACAAGCACTTGCGAAAGGAAAAAAGAAAAAATAATGTATTGAACATAAGGAAAGCTGTTCGAGCAGCACAGAGACATGTTATTCCAAAACGTCGGCGACAGGTTTCAAACCAAGGGCGAGTGATTCCCGTCCCCAAACGAGCGGGATTTTTACCTGCTTTATTTGCTGGTTTGGCTGCTCTAGGTTCACTTTTGGGCGGTGCCAGTGCAGTGGCGAAAACCATTAAAGCAGCGCAGCAGGGCAAGCAACAACTCAAAGAAAGTCAGCGACACAATGAAACGATGGAAGCGATTGCTATGGGGGCTAGAAATGCCAATTTAAAGCCAGCCTTTTATCAACAAGGATTTGGAATTTCACCATTTCGAAATATTAAAAAAAAAAACTCAGCCATAGCAAGACATGCCCTGACGCATCAACAGGTGGAAAGCTATGCTAAACAACTAAAGCTTTCTCATTTTCGAGGTGTGTTTATGCGAAACAAATTACCCCCACGAGCATGGAAACAGGAATGTGCTGTTGTCAATTTGGATGATCACCGAGGACCAGGAACGCATTATGTAGCTTATGTCAAAGAGGGATCCATCGTATGGTACTTTGACTGTTTTGGGAATTTACCCCCGCCCATGGAACTAGTTACCTATTTTGGAAACAGGATCAAGATATATTATAATGTGAAACGTGAGCAAACGTTTAACAGCCAACAGTGTGGACGTTTGTGTTTAATTTTTCGCCCGAGACGGGCTGCATCTAAATCGACGGGGCGCTTTCAACCTAGGGAGCCTACATGACAGGGTCATCGGTTCGTGCCGGCTTTTGTGAGGAGGAGCAGGTCCAGAGGTTGCCAGCCGATGGGAAGAGAAGGAGCTATTTCGAGATATTTGCTGCGGAGGTAAGACTCTAAGATTACTGCAGGTTAATTGTCAGAGTTTAGGAAATAAATTAATTGAATTTTGGAATCTTGTAGAGACGTATTCTCCGGACATTGTCATTGCAACTGAATCTTGGTTATATGAGGACATAAATAGTAGCGAAATAATTAAAGGGACCTACGAAATGTACAGAAGGGATCGGGGGAAGCAAGGTGGTGGGCTATTTATTTGTGTGCGCAAAAATATAGCTAGTTTCTTAAAGTGGGCTGATATGGATCATGAAATGTTATGTGTACAAATTTCGGATAAAGGAAATAAATTCCCTCTTCAGGTGATAGGGGCGTATAGAGCACCGAAAGATAACTTTTCTCTCCTCGAATCACTGTATGATAAAACTTGTACGGGTAATGCTATGAAAAAGAGCATAATAATTGCTGGAGATTTAAACCTCCCCAAAGTAGACTGGTCTGGTGAGTCAACTAGCTGTGGTCAAGCTCAGAGCGCTGAAAATAAATTCTTAAGGGAGGGGGGATTTTCCCAAGTAGTTGACTTCCCAACTAGAGACAATAGTACCTTAGATGTTTATCTCGTAAGGCCTGTAGAGCTGTATATTAACTGTCTGAAAGTACCAGGAATTAGTGACCATTCTGGGGTTGAATTAAATATTAGATATGGTGACATTACAAAATTAGACTCTGATGTAGCCAAAAAAGATCATATTCCAGTATCGCAGGGCGGATCAGGGCAAGTTTCAGGTGTATTTGAATGAGCTATTTGTGGGATGGGCATCGGAAGGAAATCACATTAATATCTTGTGGACTAACTTTTTGAAAATTTTAAATAGCGCTGTTGATAAATTTGTCCCATTTAAATTGCTGAAACAAAACCCAGATCCTGAGTATTACACACGAGAAATTAGGAGTCTAAAACGGAAAATTAGGAAATTATACAACAAAAGACATGATAGTGACAAGTATATGTTGAAATTTAAGTCCTTATCAAGAGAGCTCGTCTTAAAAAAGAGGGCTGCTTATGACAGTTATATGCAAGGTTTACTTGGTTCAGGAGGTGATGGGTGGAAAAAAATTTACAGTTAAGTTAGGAGAAGAAAGGGAAATTCAAATAATTTGTCGATGATAATGTCCGGTGACGGTAAATTAATTACTGAGAAACAGGCCATTGCTAATGAATTAAATGCCTTTTACGGTAGTGTGTTCAATAAATCCAATAGCTGTGTGTTGGACCTTAACGACGAATCAGGGGCTCCCCTGTTCCAAATAAACCAGTCAGCAATTGTAAAGCTAATACAAAAACTACGTTTCAATGTATCAAAGGGTCCTGATAATATTGTTAGTGAAGTACTTAAACTAGGAGGTAGGGCCGTGGCACGATACTTGGAGGTGATGTTTAATGTGTCCATAAAGAGTGCGCAAATCCCAGATGACTGGAGAGAGCTACGGTAGTCCCAATATTTAAGGGAGGGAGCAGACTTGAATTGGGCAACTACAGGCCGGTTAGCCTTACGTCCATCGTTTGTAAACAGATGGAGCATCTCATTTGCGACTACTTGAGGGAACAGTGGGAAACATTATCATGGTTTAATGATAGGCAACATGGATTTCGGAAAGGTTACTCATGCGAGAGTCAGATGCTATCACTTTTTCAAGACATTAGCGAATCGTTAGACCATGGAGTTTCAGTAGACGCCGTGGTTATAGATTTTGCGAAGGCATTTGATGTCGTGCCGCATGACATGCTACTCCATAAATTAGCTTCGACGAAGATTGATAGAAGAGTAATTTTATGGATCCAAGAATTTTTGACGGGTCGTTCCCAGAAAGTGAAATGATGAAATTACCGTAACGTCGGGTATCCCTCAGGGCAGCGTAATCGGAACTTTGTTATTTTTGGCGTTTATAAATGACTTACCAAATGGGATTCGCAGTGACTGTCGATTGTTTGCGGATGATTGTGTAATATATCGAAAGATACATGACTCACAAGACAATGCAGTGCTTCAAGAGGACCTAAACCTGGTCTATAAGTGGCGATTGTAAATAAAATGAAAATAAACACAAGAAAATGTAGTCTCTTAAAAATAGGGAAAGTGCGAAGGCAGGATTTTCAATATAACATTGGCTCGGAAATACTTGTAGAAGAAGATTCTTGCAAATATTTGGGCGTTCACGTAAGGAATGATATGAAATGGAGTAGTCATGTAGGATGTGTAGTTTCAAAAGCTTACACATTCCTGCACTTTGTAATGAGGGTATTAAAAGGAAGTAGTACCTCTGCTAAATAATTAGGCTATTTGTCACTTGTAAGACCTATTCTGGAATATGCCTCGGCGGTTTGGGATCCATATCAAGTAGGGCTCATAAATGAGTTGGAAATGGTACAAAGAAAGGCCGCTAGAATTGTGCTCAGTGACTTTAATCCCAGGAGCAGTGTGAGCCATATGTTAAAGAAACTTGGGTGGGAATCACTTGAGGCTAGGAGGATGAAATCTAGACTCTGCGCTATGTACAACACGTATACAAATCAACTAGCATGGGGTGAGCTTAGCAAACGATTGGGAAAGCCCGCTTACATGGGTAGGAGCGATCATCCTTTCAAAGTTAAGGGCCGACCACAGAGAACAAATTATGGTAAATATTCTTTTGTAAACCGTGCCATTGATAACTGGAACTCTCTACCTGCCGCAGTCTTAGAGCCTTTTCCCAAACATATAGGTGTGTTTAAGAAAAGACTGACTATTTGTGTAAATACTCCAGTTTAATTGTTGTATAATTGTTATTGAATTGTTATGTGTAATTATTTATTTGTTATGTATATCCAATTTGCCACCGGAGGACACACCCCCCATTGCAAATAAATGAATGAATGAATGAATGAATATAAGACGCAGCATAAGCTAAAACGCCACCAGTATGTCGGCAGAAAGTAAAACGTTTACAGTGCATGGACGTGGACCTGAAGTCAGCCTAGACTTTTACCCTCCTATCGAATTGAGTGAAAAACCCTATGGTTTAGGACTTGTTTCTCTTGAAACGTACAATCGAATATACAACATACGTGAAAATGTGAACAACAAGTTTTACTATGATGATTCTGTGCTCACCCTGAACTCTGGTGGATACACGATCGATGATATTTATGAACATATTTATGTGGTGTTGATCAATCAATATGGTTTAAAGTCATTTCTCGATGGAACGCGCAAGTTTGAACTTGTAGGAAATACATTGACTTTAAAACACGCCCCGATTCCATTGGCCCATTACTAGGATTTAAACCACGTGTGTTGGAGCCCAACAAAAAACATGATTCGGACCATGAAGTGAAATTCATTGAGGACCATCATGTGTCGGTGACATGTAATATTATTAGCCAAGTGTACACCAATCAAGAACCATCGCATTCGCTTTATGACTTTATTGTGACATCGCCCAATGGGTATATTATTCGTGAAAACCCTCCAGTGGTGCTTTTTCATTCTGTGGCTGTCGATAGTATTAGTAATATAACATTAAGACTGATCAATAGAGATCAACAACTCATTGATCTAGATTCTACCACACCAGTGACTTACAAGTTGGTGCTAAAGCCACTATGAAGTTTGTGTATAATGCAACAATACCGTCTAGGAATGGTGTTAGTTGTTTGCCACGTGAATACACGTTAACATCTCAAGACAAGCAGATTTTACAGCATTTGGGTTACCACGTCAACCCCCATGATGAATTCTATCCTAGAGGTAGCGAACCGCATCGAGGAGCAACCAGGAGTGGTAAGAATTGATCTCCATTCCTATCAAGCTCAAACACCTGGACTCAATAACAATGATGAAATTCAATTCGTTATCAACAACCAAGATATTTACACCCTACCGCATGAAAGTGTCATTCAGATTGAAGGTAGGCTCGCCAAAGCCGATGGCTCTACACCCACTACGTCCAAGTTGGCCAACCATGGTTTGGCCTTTCTGTTTTCTGAAGTACGTTACGTGATTAACGATATCGTGGTGGATAGCACTCGAAATGTGGGCATTTCCAGTGTCATGAAACTATATCCCTCTTATAGTGAGGAAGAAGGTAAAACACTTTGCATGGCAGGTTGGTGCCCTGACTCGACCAATGACTGGATGGTACACACTGATGGGACCTTTACTGGATATTTACCTCTTAAACTGATTTTAGGCTTTGCCGAAGATCACCAGCGCATTGTGGTCAACGCAAGGCAAGTGCTTTATCTGGTGAGAGACAGGAGTGATAATAATTCACTCAAGGAAGCTGACAATGCCCCCATAGATTCAAAAATTCAACTACAACGCTTGCTATGGAAAGTGCCCCATGTGACCCTTGACGATAGCAAAAAACTGGACATACTCAAGATGGTAAAAAGAGATATGCCTCTACCAATGGAATTTAGAAGCTGGGCACTCCATGAGTATCCGCTATTGCCCCCCACCAACACACACAGTTGGTCTGTAAAAACAGCTCGCTATACAGAGAGACCTCTCTACCTGATCGTGGGTTTTCAAACGAATCGCAAGTATCAACAAACCAAAGATGCCACGCAATTTGATCACCTGCAATTGAGAAATGCACGTCTTTTCCTCAACGGAGCTGTATTTCCCTATGAAGGACTGGATTTGGATTTTTCAAAAAATAAGTTTGGCCCCCTGTACGACTTGTTTTCTAAATTTCGATGGTCGTATTATCAACAAGTAGTTCCGTGAAGAACTATACAGCCTATTTTCATATATCCTACTTATGTTAATTGCCACTATCAACATACACAATTTCTGTTTGATTGCTGTAATAGATTCGTAGATATTAAGAACCGACTAAATATTTCGGATGGTCGCCATGTTGGATTTTATATATGTAGGTCCTAGAGTTATGTACTGTTACATGCAGATTATTGTGAACGTGTAGTATTCAAACTTCAACCGCATAATTAGGACACGAGAAAAAACAAGGACATTTTAAAATTTTTCACAGCTGCCATCTTGAGGTTATGGAAACAACTGAAATAAATTAGATGCCAGTGGATTAACATTCGTATAAGGATTTACTGTACCAAGTTTCACTGCACTCGGATGGTTAAATTGCGAGAAACGTCCATGTGAATATTTACAATTCGCGTCACCGCCATGTTGGATTTGTGATCACCAGGTTATTTAAAGTCCTATAGGTGAACTTAAGTTCATAGCCACTATGAACATTAAAAAATGCAGTTTGATTGCTAAAATAGATTCGTAGATATTCAGTATCGTCTAAATATTTCGGATGGTCGCCATGTTGGATTGTTAAATGTATAGGCCATAGAGTCATGTAGCATTAAAGGAAAATTATTGCGTAGGTTCATTATTCAAACTTTCACTTCGATCGCATGAATACATCACAAGAAATAAAAACTTAATTTTAAAATTCGCACTGCCGCCATCTTGAGGTTATGTAAACAATTGAACTAAATTAGATACCAGTGGATTACAATGTGTATAAATATTTCCTGTACCAGGTTTCAGTGCGCTTGGAACATTAAATCGCGAGAAAGGTCTATTTAAAATTTTCAAATTCGCTTGGCCGCCATGTTCGTTTTGTAATTAACCGGTTTTTGAAAGTCTTATAGATGGACTTCCAGTAGTGCCCTTTATCTCCGTACAAAATTATAGGGAGATACCGCTAATAGTTTCAGATATATAGAATACCGGTGAAATATTTCGCACATCCGCCATCTTGTGATTATGTAAACAATTGAACGAAGTTAGATGTCGGTGCATTACAATGTATATAAACATATACTGTACCAAGTTTCATTGCGTTTGGTTGGTCAAATCACGAGAAACGTCTATTTGAAAGTCGCAAATTCGCTTGGCCTCCATGTTGGTTTTGTAGTTACCAGGTTTTCAAAGTCACATAAGTGAACTTATAGTAGTTCCCTCTATCACCATAGAAAATGTCAGGGTAATATCGGTAATAGTTTCGGAGATATTGAATGCTGGTGAAATACTTCGCACAGCCGCCATGTTGGATTGGTGAGACGTAACAAAATTTGAAGGGCACGGTCGAGGTCGCCGGGAATAGTGCTATGAACTTTCCGAGTTTCATTGAAATCGCTCCTGTCGTTTAGATTTTATTAGGGGGGGACACACACACGAATCACACACACACACACACACACACACACGCACACACACACGGACAAAAGGTGATCTCATAAGCCTATTTTTTCAAAATTGAAAATAGGCTAAAAAGAGAACGGCCCCATGCTACTACCCCAAGCGTTTAAGGCAAGAGCACCACTGATTGTCTTTGACTGTTCTTACCTGGAAGAGTCTGTCAAGCCATTCAATATTGACATTAGACTAGATTTTGAAACGCATGACAATGTACCAGCCAATACCACGGCCTACTGTTTGATTATTCATCACAAACAAGTCAACTATTATCCACTATCCAACCAAGTGACGAGTGTATAAATAACAGGTCAACCCACGTCAAGCCGCTCAGTCATGTCTTGCTTTAAAGCCTCAAGAGACGTCACATCCATGAATTTAAACTCTGAGGAACAACGTTTCAAGACTTTTGCAACATGGCCAGTGCCTTTCATAAACCCTCAAGCCTTGGCGGCCGCTGGATTCCACTATTTAAAAACAAGAGATGAAGTGAAATGTGCCTTTTGTCCCATCATCATAGACCAATGGCAGGAGGGCGATGAACCCATGCAGGAACATCAGCGCTGGTCACCCACCTGCCCCTACCTGTGCAGAATGGAAGTGGGAAATATACCCTGTCATTCAAGCTATCCCTCACTTGTGTCCCTGGGTAATGAAAAAAAAAAACAAGTTACGATACGTGTGGACCGTATGGTATCCATGGTGCTTCGGTGAGCAGCTCACCATTAAAAACGGCTAGTTTAGAGACATTGGGACATTATCGGTGTTATGGACGTTACAAACACAATAGACTATATTGTTGTATCAGTTGGTATCGTCCATATCCCAAAATGACAAAAGCCTGTAAGACGTGTTATGATAATAAAATGATGTAATTCTTAAATTCTTATTTTTGCATGTCCTAATGTCCTACCCTAACCTCAATTTGAAACTAGCATGGCAGGTAAGTCCATGTCATGATCACACTTTAGTGGCCGATCGTCAGTCAGTCGTCAGTTGAACTTGGTCCAGGCATGCGTCAACATGTTGCGCACACTCATTGTGGATTGCCAAAGGTTTCAAATTGGTGACAACAAATTTATATTTAAACAAGTCGCCATTATCGATTGTACCACGTTTTGGATATCGCAAGCTACGCATTTGCTATTTAAACCACCCCATGCTTTTGATTTGTTGTGTGAAAAAGACCGTAAACAAACCCAGTGGATTGAAAATCATAGGCAACTGGACTGGAATCAAGGAACCATTTCCTATAAATATTTGGACGTGGTCATGAAAGCACACTTGTCCTCGGCCAATGTGGTATTTGTGGAAGGTAATGAAAAACGTCAATGGTTGCAACCATTTTTGGCGTCTTACTGCCAATGTATCGACCTCATGGAGTTGGGCTGCCCCTCCCTGCAAACGCTCATGGATACTTGTTCCTGTGGCAACATTACCCATACAGCCCTAGCGCATGCGTGGCATCTATTTCATTGGTTAACCACCCATGCCTGCTGGGAGTTGTTGAACAAAATTATAACTCAAGATTTACCTGTGAATGACGCCAGTGAGATTTCTACAAGCGACGTGTAAACATCTACAGCACGTGATACCATGGAGAAAGGCAATGCTACGGACAAAGCCATCGGCAAGTTCTTTGTGTGCAAAAAGAAACTAGACAGTTTTACCAAAGAGGAACTCTTGGCGCTCCCCAAGTCGTTCATTTATTATGTGGCCGCCAACGCGGTCAAAGAAATCTGGCAGCATGTACCAAAATCATGGACTCAAGACCCTGTGTTGAGTGAATTGCAACCCTGTACGGATTACGATCACCATAAGCAAGTGGCCATGGCAAAAATACCGTCTATGCGTCAGTGTGCGACTTGCCAGCTAGTGAAACTGTATTACGGTCATAAAAGTCCATGTAAAGACTTTGTTGAATCATTCCACGGGTGTCATGGCGAGAAAAAGCAACAACAACAACAAACACAAACATCGTCCACAGAAGAGGAGGAGGAAGACCAAACCTTTTTACCGTCGATGGAAAAGGATATGCCAGACCTGTACTGGCAATGGCGTCATTGACAAAGTGATTCAATACTTACCTTTCGAAATCCATCTTCCAGGTTATCGTTTTTGTGGCCCTGGAACTCGTCTTGAAAAACGTTTGCAGCGTGGTGATGTACCCATTAATCTTTTGGATCAAGCATGCAAAGAACATGACCTTTCTTATCGCCATAGTCATCCTTGTTTAAGACATGTGGCAGTTAAATTGTTTTTGAAGAAAGCTAAACAACATTTCACATCCAGTGATGCCTCAGTGGGTGAAAGGATGGCAGCCCTGATTGTCATGAGTGCTATGAAAGGAAAGTTGATGATGCATAGACATAAACATTGATGAATTGAGGAGTGAGGAATTGGGATTTGTTTGTATTCTATTTTTCTTTTGTCAATTCACTATGACTATGAAATAAAAACGAACGTTTACCAGAGCGCAATGTTTTGTTATGTTTAATTTTAAGAAATCATGATGTTGATGGCTTATGTTTCATTTTACACATTTCACACATAATGAATTCAAACACTGTCATTTGCCAATTTGCAATTTACAGATTTAAAAAAAGTTCGTTTCAAGTTTTGCGTTTTTGATGATATGGATTTTTCCAGTTTGTTGATGACACTTTTTAAACAATGACCGTTTGAAGTATTTGAATTTTCATATTTTACACATGGCCATTTCCAGTTTTTAAAAATGTCCGTTTTAAGTTTTGCGTTTTTGGTGATATGGAAACATGGATTTTCCATTTTGCTGTTTTCACATTTTTCCATTTGGTGTATGTCGAAAGTTGAGATTTGACAATGATGTTGATGCGAGTGCTTGACCTTGATAATACTGCAATGTGTTGATGCGTGTTTGGAGAAACGTCGAGGTCTACGACTACTGCAGGTAAGACTGTTTTTACAAAAATAATGTCTATTGTCTGCCACATTTCAATGAAAAAAAAAAAAAAAAAAAAACTAATGACAAAACAAAATGAGTATAAAAGTGACAATTGCCCACACACCCACCCTACCTCACCGTGTTTGCTCTGGTCATACATACACACCAGCGTTCTCTCTCTACTCATACATTCACACCTGCCTTTGGGAACAAACACAACCACTTTATTTATTCCCAAAAGCACATTCTCGACATGCACACTCATCCCAAAAGAACTTTTTTAGTTTACCATTTTACCATTTCAAAAAAAAAGAAAAAGAAAGCTACTAAAAATCTTACTTATTTCATATTTACAAAAAAAAACCTACAACTTTGTACAGCTTTAAAAGAATCAAACTATTTAACAGTCAATTTTTTTAAAAAATAAGGTTGCACACAACTTTTTTAAGAGCAAAAGGTCAAAGTGGGTTGCCACTATTTTACAAAATCTACTATTTACAATGAAAAAAAAAAAAACAAACAATATTTACAAAATACTAAATCTACGAGTTACATAAAGCTATGTCCCATAAACGATTAAACAGTCAAATCACACCTCCTCCTCCTAGCGATCATAACCCCAGGGTAGGCTAGTGAGCAGGTCATCAGCCCACACACGTTTGTTATTCATGGAGGCGAGGGTGCGTTTTCTCTGTTCCACAAGATACAGATGATGGTTGCTGGATTGTATCCTGCACTGTGTATGAGACATAGCTTTGCCAGTGCGTAAAACCGCTAGATAGTCATCAACACGTAGCGATTTTACCACTGCCCTTCCTACACCATTTGCTCTTTTGGCTTCCTTACAGTCGAGTGTGGGATAAGCATACATTTTTGAGGCCAAACCTACGAATTCCGTCATAATGGAATCACCGCATTCATCTTTTGAAACGCCCATTTTCTTCTTGATTTTTTTATGGGCAGCTGAAACACGTTGTCAGCGCTATAGCAAGAGGTGTCGAACCAGTCACTATGTTGTCTCATGACGTCATAGGGGTTGCAGTGGCGAATGTGGTAAATGAATGAGTCCGTGTCCATATACAAAAGAGAGACGTCCTCAAAATGGCGTTTCGCAAACTCATAGTGGAATCGATACATGACCGATTTAGAAAAGTCTAAAATGACTTGACCCAAGTAAATGGGCTTATCCATGGTCACGCTGGTCTTCTCATTTCAATAGTAGCCAAATCTTCATCGATAATTTTGATCGATTTGAAATTTGGCTTGGCAATGTACCGCCGGGTACCCCACTGCCCCTCCCAGACATTCACCAATTTAATGTCACGGTATTTGCGGACATTCTCCATAGATTTGCCATAAATGCAGTTGTTCATTAATTTAAAAAATAATTTCAAACTGCTGTGTTGCCATTTGACGGTGCTCTGTGTTGAGTTGCATGTATGGCTCAAGCCATGCGCTTTGAGCAAAATAAATACCTCTATGGAGTTTCTTCAACACCAAGCCTTGGGCGAGGCATTGCACCAACATTTGGATATGTAACACATACCGATTTTTGTTGTAAAGTGTGCCCATGAGTTTTTCAATTTTCACTTTACTGTCAGGGGGAACCATTTGCTCAAGGCAGAATGGGAAATCGGCATGTTCATCATACAAGGATGAGGGATATTCAATATCCACTTCTAGCACATATCCACGGACTGTTTCATGGCTAGCCTTGATCACATCAAATTCTGACACTTGTTTCTCTGTCAGCCAAGCAAACTTCCCATAGGGCAAAGGCTGACTCATGGCGTAACCGTACAAATTATTCACGTCATAGTACATTAAGTACGATTCTGGTTTGTCTAGTGAATAATCAGGCATGTAGACATTGTCCGCTTCGGCATGGCGCTGGTTAAGTGACACAAAACCGCCACGAATGCCCTTTTCAAAAAATAGAACCATGCCTACGTCAGTGAGTAAATCCAATTCCACTTGAGTGTATTTTAAAGCTGCATCAAACGAGAGCCCAGGACTCGTATAATAGTGAGCCGAGTCAAGACCATAAATGTGCTGACACAACTTACGAAATTTTTCAAACACATCTGTGAGCATCAATACATCCAGTTTTAGGTAATGCATAGCATATTCACTTAGCGTCTTAATGCCAAACACTCGCCAAACTTGACGTGCATGTGCATAGTCTTCATCGGAAACGGTACTGCGTGTTAGATTCGAGTAAAATTTCTCGTGTGGTGGGAGTTTTATTTGCTTTAACACGTCCCAGCTGTTGCAGAAATCATACGGGAATATACCTTTCCGAATGCACAATTGAAATTGCTCAGGATCATTAAAATGCATTCTAGTATTTTTTAATTCCTCCTCATTCAGGCCATTCACAAGGCTGTCTAGCTGGGATGCCATAAACTTAAAAGAATCCAAAAATCGAATGCTAAAGTCGCCCAACCACCATGTCAGGGCCGTAAAACGCTCATGGTTTTGAGGAATAATGGTAAACGAGCCCTTGTTGACATGGCCCAATTCACGAATCAAAAACTGAATGTCATAATTCGCCAGATTGTGGAAAAAGACACTGATGAAACGAGGAGCTGAAAAGTTCAAATTGCATTTACTATGCGCAGCTCCATGAAACCCCCCCGTAAAGTGCGAGTGGTCTCTGACTTTTTCCTCTCCACTTAAAATAGGCTTTTCGCAAATATGGCATGTCGTGGCATGCTCATACTGCTGCTGCTGTTCTGGAGATAGGCTCATGGTTACTGGGTGGTCCAGTAATTCCTGTACATCATGAGCCAACTTGACAAGTTCATTTGGTACAATCTGGCCCCTCGCGGTATTTGTAAACGGATTGTGTGGGGTCATAGGCACACACCACATTAAATCCTATGGCAAAGGTTTCATGTTTTTGAATGGGTGTGGTTGAGCTTATGGTGGGATCTGGTTCACATCCCGCCATGGCTGTGGTGAGAGCTTCGAAATCTGCGTATACCACATAGGGAACAGTGTCACGCTTATGAATGTCCTTAAACTTTAACACAGCCTTGTCCCCTTGTGGCAATATCAATCTCACCGCTTCCTGAGAAACGCAATCTACCCTATGACGTTCCAAAAGCGTAGGGGTTGTAAAATATTGCAGACAACGGTCGCAAATGTACTTCTTACCATTATGCTTGGACGCTTGACTGCTTAGCAATCTACTCAGGCTTTTAATCAGACAATAGTGATTCACCTCTCCTACAGATAGATATAAAAGAAGAATGTGGTGTCGTTTCGGTTCTTTTGTGGCATAAAGAGGACCCACAATCTCATCACCATCAAGGCCATACACCATGAACGAAAGTGCTGGTTATCTTGTTCAAACCTATGGATCTCGGTTAAGTCCATAGGGAACGACACTCGAGTTAAATTTAAAGTTTGTTTTAATTCATCACACTTGGCCTTGTACTTTGCTGGTCTGTTAACATGACGATCTTGAGCTGGCTGCAAATACGCAGCCACAGCCCACAGAAAACATTCATCATCAAAATTTTCAATATTCACCACAGCCTTTTTCGAAGCTATTGCTAGTGGTGTTTTAATATAGCTAGACCCAGCATTCAACGGGTTGAATTGACAAATGTTGATTTGTAGATGATGAATTTTGTCTAAGGCAAGGCCACTGGGTCCTTGTTGCAGTTTATCAAATTTTGATAGCAAGGCATTCACCACGTGGGTTTCATACCACTGTTCCAAATTATGGGCTATGAATAGCTCTTGCATTTTACTGCAAATATAAAATGTCTCTTTATGCTCTACGTCCTTTTTTATATATATGAAATCGCAAACTAGTTCTGTATTCACCTTTAGAGCCGTATGCAACCTTTGCGCTGTACAAATTTCAATTTTAAAAATTTCAAAACAAGATTCCAAAAATTCTTTGGGAATCAAACTTTTTCTAACATTGACCACACGACCAGAGCACACACGCGATTGGAAACAACTGTTTAGAGGTTCCCAAGTTAACGAGTCCACAGCAGTAAAATACATTATTTTGAAAGAACACTCTCACCTGAGTTTTCAGTTGTAGACTGCTGGACAATGACCTCAAACACACACGTTCCTGGTTATCAACAGAGGTCAAGCGTTTTCCAACACTCTAAAAAGAAATAAAATAAACCACCATAAGTATATCCATTCCATATAGTTTATGCATTTCATAAACAAAACAAAATCAAACAAGTTATATATATATAAAAACAAATCTCACCTTGACGTGTAATGCTTTGCTTTATTCCCGTCTCGTGGGCTAGTGTGGAAATGGTTTCCTTTTCTAGCTGTCTGTATTTCTCTCGTTTTCAATCTCTTTCCCACAGACACACAACAGGTAGGCTATACACGTTATCTGCAAACAAATAAATAAACATTTAATTATAACTTTAACAATCAATAAATAATTGCATGTAAATATATATATATACATCAATAAATATATAAATGAATGAATAAACACCTACCTCACAACAAGGTTAAGTATTTTCCACCATCACCAAAACTGTTAAACAAGACCAAGGGTTTCCCGCAATGCAGTGTGTTCAAAGGTAGTTACCTAAGTGAGAGTGGAAATGATAACGACATGTCTTTATATATGTTACGTTGCATGTATAATCATTTTTTCCCACGCTTTGAACATTCTGTTATCATGCACGTGGACAGCTAACGTCCAAGGTGAACACCTGTGGCAGATCAAATTTCACGTCAACTTGCATTTTGTCACGTATGAAGCAAAACAGGATGTAACTTGTTAACAGTTATCGCGCACGTGGACAGCTAACGTCCCATGTGAACACCTGTGTTGTATCCTATTTCACATGAACTTGCATTTTGTCACGTACGAAGCAAGACAGGAAGTGACTTGTTTAGCCCTCATGTGGTTTCACATGTGTATGCATGCATTTCGCACTTCCCTGCCACCACGATGGTTAGATTATTTCACCTTCAAGCGTCTTTGTCATTTTCCATTGCAGCTGTTGTCAAGTCAGATCAGCGCATTCCAATAAGCTCAAATGACATTCATCTCCTGCTCGTCTGCAAGTTTGTTTTCTCTACTCGCTTCGACCAACATAGAACCAAGTTCTCATTACCGTTTACACGTTAAAGGTAAAATATCAGAAAAACGAACCCTCGCTCTGTCATACACCGACCCGCCGAAATAGCGATTGTTCTATTAAGCATGGTCCTTGTGGTTAGCGACAGGTTCGTTGAAACACACACCCAGAAGTATCGTCTCTCTCAACCACCACGCTTCATGAACATTATAAACAGGTAAAGAAAAAAAGTTTTTTCAACATGAATGGCGTTAGGCCCTTTGTGAATTATTTTTTGGAAAACATATCTACCACACTCGAAAGGGGGCGTTAGCCCGAGTCCTAGGACACCTCGTACACGTCTCTAGGTTTATTGGTTCGTGAGATATCGGCAAAAATCACAAAAAACACGTGTTTACCCCAAAATCGAGTTTCCAAATTTTTTAAAAAAATATAACGTGTAGTCCATAGCAAAGAGGACGTCACCCGGAGTCCTTGGACCCATCGTACACGCCTCTAGCATCATTGGTTCGCGAGATATAGCAAAAAGTTTAAACTCACGGTTTTACCCCCCAAAAAACGTGTTTCCAGATTTTCATCTTTTCTACACCTACATTCCCGTAAAGAGCGCAACGAGACGAAAAATACGAATCCGAGCACGCCCTCCTAGCATCACTCCTTCCATTTCAAGTTCGTAGGGGCTCACAACTTGCTAAATGGAGCAGCTCCCCCTTACCACACTACTGTCAGGTTTTTATCCTAGAGACTTGAAATTTATTTCGGGGTTAGAGGGCATAGGGACCTTTCATTTATGTCAAATAAAATTTTTGTAGAATTCCTAGTTTCCAAAATATAGGATTTTCACAATTCGAGTGTTTTCAAAAAAACATAAAAAATAAAAAAGTTTTATTACAAAAAATAAAGGTCATAAAGACCATTAGACCATTCGTTTGAGCCATGGCACAACGTTCTATCATGTTTGGTTTTCAAACTATCACCTACTTTCGAAATCAAACATTTAAAAAAATCAAAAAATAAAGCGTGTGGTCCATAGGAAAGCCCCCGTCATCCCGAGTCCAAGGACACCTCATTCGTGAATCTCCGACCACAGGTTCGGGAGTTATCGGCTTGCATTGGGAGTTGTGTTGGTGGGGGGGGGGGGGGGGGGCAGAATTCCACTACTTGAATGATCACTCCTACTCATGTAAGTGGGCTTTCCCATACGTTTGCTAAGCAAAGATAACCCTATGCTGGTTGATTTGTATACGCGTTGTACTGTATATAGTGTAGAGTCTAGTTTCTATCCTCCTAGCCTCAAGTGATTCCCAGCCAAGTTCCTATAAAATACGGGTCACACTGCACCGGGATTAAAGTCACTGATCACAAATCTAGCGGCCTTTATTTGCACCATTTCCAATTAAATGATAAGCCCTACTTGATATGGATCCCAAACCACCCATGCGTATTCCAGAATAGGTCTTACAAGCGTGACAAATATCCTAATTCTTTAGCTGAATCAATACTTCCTTTTAATACCTTCATTACAAAGTGCAGAGATTTGTAAGCTAGGCCCAGTTGTACGAACTGGGGTTCTCTATCGGAATAGCTATACATGAGCTAGCGTCTTCCTTGGTATATCTCCAAGGGTGGGTTGTACGACAAGATTTTATTCCGGGGCTCGCTATTTTATGTTTGTCTGAGAGACTAGCTATGTTGGTAACAATCGGAGCTAACTTTGTGGACATATTGATACCAAATATGAACTTATTTGGAAACAGGTGAATATCCTATTGGCCACTGCGATACTCACGATACTCATGAATTATGAGGCCATGAGAATAACGTACATAATACATGCATTAGATACGAGTCAGTAAATAATAGTATAACGTATACAATAAATATAATGCAAAGTAATATAGCCTTTTCCAAGAAATAAGTACCGATAGGCGCAGGCTTGGCTACTACATGTTATCATACATTTTACCTGTCACTCATATGTTCCAGTCGATCAATAATTTGATCTAATGACCTCAAAACTATGTCTTTTCTAGTCTGAACAGTACAAAGAATTCATTTTCATCACAGTTCTGAAAATTATCCGGCCTCTGTCTGATCTTCTTTGCTTCCCTCCTTTGTAGAAATATTCTTTCTAATAAGTGATCCTCTATATTGTTGCATCCGGGGGATGCACCCTCATCCCCTATTATCTACAGATACATCCATCCCCACATAAACGCCTTATAGAATTTCCACTACACATCTCATAGCAACAACATTCAATGACCCCGCAACTTGGATTTCAACGACCCCCGGCCAGCTCCTCACATCCTGTGAAAAGTGCAATTATGCACACTCACCAATAAAAGGTTATAAAACTGTAGAGGTGAGGTAACTCGAGGTCAGTCTGCCTTAGTGTCACCTTGTGCCAGACCACTGCAGAACGCCGCTCCGCCGAAGGGTAAGTGTCTAAGCGATCTACACTCCTCACACATACAGTCACACTTTCGCCCCTTACTGTTTGAATTGTGATAGCATCAGGTTTAATAACTGCTCTGCAAATTCTAGAAGTACTCCTAGTTGGTAGTACCAATTAAAGCCATACCTTTTGCAAGTATCTGGTCATCTAGTTTATTTGCTTAATTGTTAAGATCCTACCCTTCATCCCCCGTCCCCGGTAGGATTCAGGGAACACTTACTTAATTGCTCCGTGGCACCCGTAGTCAGCCACGCGCCTACGTCACTCTTTACTTGTCTCGCTCTTAGCGCGAGCCGCGCCCACGTTTGCATTATTCTAAGTGGCAGCCGCTCAGCTGCTCAGAACCTCTCGCACCCAGCAGCCCTTAACTCTGAGACCGCACCCTCGAACTATCCAACCAGACAACACAATTGGGAGTTCTCTTTTTGAGCCCCGTCCACGCTTTTGGACTGCTCCAACGCCCCCTCTTCCTACACGCTAATCTCCAGCATTCCCCAAATTCCCTTTTCTCCTCCCCCTGAACACTACATTGTAGAGGGTCCCCACTCAGGTCCCCTACAATTGGAGGAGGCGCTAGGTACCGTGACGTTGTTTTAGAACAACGCCCTAGGGTTACAAACAACGTAGCTCTGCGGTCAAGATCCCAAAATTAACCTCTTACTAGCCAAGCTCACGCCACTGAAAATTGAGAAAAAAATTTCAGAGTACAGATTAGGTAGTATTTAGTACCCACCCAAGCCCACCCCATCAGATATAACATTTCAGAAGCCACCCCTATATAGAAGCAAGCGATTCACAACCCCATAGGAAGTTACGCCCGTCCTATACAGTAACAGGGGGCCACATTATTTAATTACCCGCCCATTCAGATCCCCAGTGCTTTAGGCAGGATAGCGACGGTGATATTTAATTCACCAACCCCGTAGTGTAAGGGGAAAATACATAGTAACCGCGACATTTTTCCCACGGCCTAGATAGCCCAGACACAATCGCATTTTCTAGTACTCCGGGAAAATAGGATACACGTGATAATCAACGTGTCCCCAATAAAGAATACGCCCCTGTACACACATATTTAGCGCTCATAATACAAACCCCCCGACCCAGCTGGGATTTCAATATTTTTAGCATCCCCGCATTAGGAGGACATACATATTCACGCGCCTACGAGCCCCTCGAATAATTCTACACTAAACATGGCACCTCGTGCCGAAGTACCGGACGTACCACGTACACAAGAGGGGAGACACATCCTGCACACTGATAGGGAATCAGAATTATTCTTTACCCTCTTCCGGAGCAGCCAGCGTCGAATGTACAAAGTACAATTACATATACAGGCATTACAGGCGAGGGTATGCGCGGCACAAGAGAAATACACCCGTACCCCCACCGATACGCGCAAAGCCCTCCTTACACGGTCACATCGAAATTTAAACGCCATCCACAGGGCATTACAGACAAAACATATTAAAACACAGAGGATCCATAACGAAATTAACATGGTTTACGGTCACCTCCCTAATAACACAACCCTCCAACGCATAAGGGCGCAGCATGCGATATTGCATCCCCATTTCGCACAGCTTGTTGCCGAATATGGGCGGCTGAGCGCCCAGTTAATCGAGCTATACACAGCCCACTCCAATTAGAAACGAGGGCGGAGTGGCCATTACATATATGCCACGTACCGCATACTAGACCCACACTTCAGAGCAACACACAATTACACACGGTTATGCCTCCACATCCACATATTCCACCCGCCACACTTTTACAGCCCCCCAGCACATTGCGGCATTTGCGAAGGCTCGACGGCTCTATGTACCGCCGTAAAGTCTTACTAATTCGCAGGCCAATCCCATTTACACCCGCAGAGGAGCTAAAACGCCTTAAGCCTATAATCACCCTCCTCCAAACGCCCCGACCACCGGATACATCCCCAGAGTGGATTCCCGGTGCCAAAATCGCATTAGCCATCCGCGGACAAAAGCGGTACGCCTTACGGTAGAAACTGGCTCACGGCCTAGGATTGGAACTCATATAACTAAACTCCAGGGCCATTTTCCCTTTCAGACACATAATATACAGGAAATTAGAAAGTAAGACATGTTGAGGCTATCTGCACATGTAGCGGCTAACGTTTCCCCAAAACCCCCATCAGTCCCCAATGACATATCAAACCCCGGACCATACGAAGAGCAAAAGCGCCAAATGCGCTATGACATCTGGTAGGCCATTTTCACAACTACGTGTCAGTACCAGTCCCACACATTGCCCAGACATTACCTCCTCATAAGTTGCATGCTTAAATAATTCACAGTGTATTGCTATATATGTATATTGTATTATTTCTATTGAATACTTGTATTACACTTCGGGCAGATAGCAATTGCCAGAGTAAGGATTATATGTTCCGGGAAACACCTGTTTCCACACCAGCAACGAACGTAGGTCATTCCTACCCAACCGGATGCTACCAGCCGACGCATCACATTGATTCAGCAACTTTCACGCTCGTATAGCAACAGCCGTACACTGCTAGGCACGTGCCCTGACACACGCATACACCGCCATGCCTATTACAGTACATTCACCTGGAGTACCAGCGTGAAATCGCAGCAAGGTTCACCTGTAGTAGACTCCCACACTTACAGTAGAGCTCAAGCATTAGTATGACAGGACACATATCCGCATCACATCTTCACACTAAGAACCACACTCAGGCATAGGTCCATTAGTTGACCGACGGAAGATTCACTTACCTTTAAAACAGGCTCCGTAGGACTCACCTGCATTCACAGAATACCTGTATAAACATTATCTACTAATAACGATAGGCATACGGCATAATCGTATACACAGTAGGTATCGACCGACAGAACATGAGAATACCATAGTATAATAATTAGTTACACTCCATAATATGGCACCATCCATTTCTTTTACAAACACCTCCATACTAGAATTACCGCGGAAAGATGATGATACGCGTAGCCATACTTCACACACAAGCACGAGGTGCGCGGGTTACGGAAGCGACCTCACATTGAGGCGAGGTCACAACCTCCTTCCACTTAATTATCGCCGAGGCAAATAATACCTTAGCAGGATTTCTTCAATATAACGTGTCCACATACGCTTACAAACGTAGCATAAGGTTCATCTAATGGACAACACAATAACACAGGTTAGCGGCCTTCCATACAGGCTGACACTCCCTATTACAATAACACAGGTTAGAGGCCTTCAGTACAGGTCCAGATTCACATTACAATAACACAGGTTAGCTCCCTTCAATATAGGCAGAGACTCCTTACCAAACCAACACGTGTTCGATGCATCCACAATGTTAAATACAAACTTTCACAATAACACAGTTTAGCACCCTTCCGCACAGGACAGATAACCCTACTATTGAACACAACAGATCATCAGGACCACCCCTTGTGGGAAAATTGGCTAAAGACATACTTACAGATGTCACATAGTCTCACACACTGTAAGTTCATGTTACATTCTCTCATACAGTTCACTCAGTCCCACACACGGGAAAGCGCACTCATTCTGAGCAGTGACGTGCGATCCATCCACGACACCGGAAACAGTATTGCTACAACAGCATCTCAGCCTGTACATAGCAGGGCAGCCAATGCATACAGGCCACATATGGCGCTGTCACTATTCACGCAGCTCCTTATATATATATTTTTTCCTAACATGGGATCTTTCATTTTTCTTTTTTTTATTCAACGGTGGCATTGACCACACAATAACGTCATAAGGACATGCATAACAAACAGTTCTCCAACGAGGCGTCCTCATCCTTAGCCGACGATTAGTGTCATGCACTCAAAATTTAAATATTTCATCCATTAATTAGTCTACGAAGGTTCGGACTCGTGGCACAGACCACTTGGCTGGGGCGACTCCCCTAACGGACCAAATAGGACATCATTTTTTTCATCCATACGCCCAGTTATGAACTGTTCGTCAGAGTATGCCATATGCCGATATAACATTACATAATAAATTAACGACATACTTTCACAAGGGCCACAAGGCTACCATAGGACCCTACAGTATTTCTTGAGATCCCATTAACTATAGGTATCCCCTTTAGATACACACTTGTCGCCACAATCATTAGTTGGCCAAATTAGACTTTCGCATTTTCTCTCAGACGACGCTTCATACCGATATACATATCCCAATATGTATATACGAGCAGCATTAACGACATGGCTCATAATTATTTTATTTTGTGTGGGGTTAAAGCACTGTAAAGTTTACATTAAAACAATCTTGCCCCCAAACGCATTGTAAGATAAATATCCAGCCATGAGCGTATATGCATACTCAGGAAGCCACTACGTCCATGGTCCATAAGTACCCTACGTTTTACTAGGCGAGTCCTGTACAGTGTACATCTAAACATACCCTCCTAGGGCCACAATATAGGGTAAATATCAGCCCTGGGCGAAGCAATGCCAAGTTTTGTAGAAAACGGTAAACGAAGGCCCAATGATTTTCTTCCTTACAACACTAAATATGCACTGGTAGATACAAACATTCTATACACATTGAGGAAACATACTCTCCCTGTCAACACATTGCATTATAGAACTACAACACACAGCTGTCACTTCCATACAGCAGGTTGTCCAGTAGACAGAGCCCATTACGATACCACACGGACAGTCAGGCATTTGCGAAATACAGTACACGTCATACTGCCTACACATTAATATGCCTAGTTTATACACCTCGAGGGAACTATTAATGATCCCCATACCATTTCGCATTTTCCCGGAGCAAGTGGGACTAGACCACGGAAATAATTTTTCTACGGCCAGACACACAGGGCCTTACACGCGAACAGGGTCACAACAGACATACATACATTACCACTACTCTATATACAGCAGACATAGAAGCTCCAGTTTTTTGTCTTTCTATATTTTGCCCCATTTTTATCGCGTTTTCCTGATAGCGAATGCACACCAACGTTCCCCACCTGGGGGAGCGATACTTCGCTTTCCTATTGCATATACAATGACACACTGCAGTAACATCCACTCGCTGTCATACACAGGCTATCTCGCATGCCAACTTTGCATAGCCGTCACATACTTGTGTTATCAGACGACACGTGCGTTTGACAGTAAGCTCCCGCAATGTCAACACACCGTCGTTTTCTTTTACTAGCCCATATAGCTCCCGGCCAATCAGCATAGCGCGCCGGTAGACGATACTCCCACAGAGCGCCATAGCCAATTAGCACAGCGTATTACGCCCAACGGTAACCGCTATATGACACTATACATACAGACCGCTTATCTCGGTTCTGACGTCACTCAGTCTCCACTCAACCTGACTCTAGGCAGCCATTATTTTCGCACAAGCGACACGTCACAGACGAGCGCGCCGTTCAAATGCCTTTGCGCTCGGGACATTTGTTTCCCAAAGTATACACTCCCTCGCAGGATAGACCCACATTTTTGATAGCATTCATCCCCTCACACACACCCTGACGCACAGAGAGAGCGCATATTTCACGGCCAAATGTCCGTACTAGCAGTGCTACGCACGGAGCGCATAGTTACTTACGCCCCATTAGATCTTTCGCCCTTCTTCACAAAACACTTGCCCTTACTACACCCTCGTAAGGACACTGCCCTCTGCTATCGGCAGATACGGGCATTCCCCACACATACATGTACATATATGTCCACGCTATTTTAGATTTTTTTCCAGACACAACGAATTTTAATAATAACACTGTATTCCAGTTAGGGACGAGAAACATCGTTCACAACGGTAGCCCAACTATATTCCCCGCCACACTCCTCTTACCCCCTCTCGGATTATTATTTTACACGCCTACATCTCTTGGGATCTATAGATACAGATGACACTTGTTTCGCATTTATATTTACACCCCCAATGTTCAGGGTGGCGAGACACACTTTTCCTGCCACACACTTCCGCGTAGCGGATGATATAGTGTTGAACCATATTCCCCCCTTCAGGTGGATTTAGCCTACAGGAGAGGATACTAATTAGAACCCGCAGAGGCGGCATTTTAGATCACATATTCATAGACGATACGATTTGTTCAGAGCACGACGGTGCACAGAGGTGCAACCTAATATCTCAGGTACAGATATATTCCCCACACAGCGACAGTCGGCACTGCCGATACCGATAGACCATTCGCGGTCGCGAATTTTCAGACAGTACCCGTTATACTTTTACATCGGGATTCCCCACTTTTATAGCAAGCTCATCCCTACCAATTGATTATTTTGAGAGCACACTCGAAACGATGTGCCACAGGTTGGATTTCAATCACAGGGTATCCTGACATATCCCTGTGCCCATTCCAGAAAGGTATAGTACAGTTCTACTATAATACCAGGATCTTTCTCTTTCCCTGACCAGTTTTAGTCTATAAGTTGTCTGGAGTATAGGTACAGGTTATATCTTGTACAGTTCAGTCAGCAGAATACTACGTTGTATGGCCGCAGATGCCGCAAGTCACAGCCAGTTAAGACAATCTCAACAATATTCCCCCTCCAGAACACAATATGTACACTCTACATTTTACACACAATTCCCCCCATCCCCCTATCAATGCGAGGCACATGGTGGTCATTCAACCGCCAAGGTGCGCCCTATGCTTTTTCGCACTTGGCTACATGTTATTCAACATTTCGGAGCTATAAAGTTAACAGCTTAGCGTACAGAAATTCCCTATTGACATTATTGTGTAAAGTATTATATATGTTTTCTCCCGCATGCCATTTTTTTTATCCTGATAGGGATCTTTAACGTTGCATGCGACAGGATGTCAGTTATAACTCATCCGTACCCATACCTACTGCAGTACGGACTCTAACTCCCGCACTGTAAACCCAGTTCCTGGCCAATTACAATCCTACCCCTCACCGGTAGAGCTCTCCTCACATTTAACGTTGGTCCCACATCCACTTAGGACCACACTTCCTTGGTCCTGCTTAACCGTCCGAGCACCATCTTACAAAAAACTTTAACATACATACCGTCTCCCACTAACAGGAGAACACCCTTCCACGTCCTTAACTTACCAACTAACATGTCAAGGTATAAACGCAGCTGATATTAGCTAGATATCCGACAGCCAGGCGCAATGTGGTGCACTGTGCCAGAAACAGTACCCCCGTCCACCCAAAATAAATACCGCCCCCACACGAACATCCATTCGCTTGACACTCTACGCATATGGTTTGTACACAGAGATGCACTTTGGGAGATGTGACCCTATTTTCCTTGGGAAAATAGGATAATGGTAAATAATGTTCAATAATGGTAATTAATGGTAAATAATGGTAAATATTGGTCAATATTGTAAAACGTTGGTAAGCATTGACCTGGACTAAGGGCCACCATACCCCATGGCATGGAATCCGACGAACGACGGAAGGTCGAAGCGGCGACGACATAGGGCGGGCAAGCACCGAAGCTGACGGGAGTACCTAGCCTGTCCCCCGACGCGACGGAGGGCTCCACCCATAATGCACTACTGTCGACAACGCCAGACCTGCGGGTGGAATCTTGATGGTCTGATGGGGGGATTGACCAACTCAGCATCGGACAAGATAGACCCTCCACCCAGGGACGGTCCACGTAACTTGACTTTTAGTTAGATTTTAAGATAAGTAGTAAGCTTCATTGCGCTAAGCTAAGACCTGCAGCGGCAGGTGAAGATGAATAATTATGAAGATGAATAATAATGAATGATACGATTATCTCCCGGGCCGAGGTATCGGTCACCGATGATCTCTTTGGCCATACCCCCGAGGACGATACTTCCTTATAAATGATAATAGACGATTTGCGACATGCCCACGGTTCTCTCGCTGGCCGAGGTATAGATCACCGGTGGTCTCTATGATCATATTCCAGGGGGGAACACCTTTGTATTACCCTGCGATTGCGTCCTAGGGATCATATGGTCTCTAGCCTATTTCAGGCGTTCCGTTGCGACGTACTTGCAATATATGACTTGCAATATGCGATTTGCGACATTATACTGCAATAATTACACAGGCCTCTAAACATACAAACATATTAGTTATTAAGGGGGGAAGTCGACATATAGGTTACGGATGATAAGGAAAAATGCCCTTGTCCGATTACTCTGTTGGGGGACCAGCCCAGCAGAGTATGCCTATGACCGACGACCCTCAATTTAATTTAAGGAGGAAAGTGTAAAAGGACTTAGGCCTGGCAGCCTGGTGGTGATCGAGACCACCAGGAAGAGCGCGCACGAGACCCCTTAGGTAAGGAGGGACGTGTAGGGCCTCGGTCTGGCTGTTCTGGAGACTCCGGCGTTTCCAGAATATTCACGCACGAAACCCCCGAAAGGGAGATATTCCTCAGTCAAAATTCTAGTAAATAATACAGTTGCTTTTGGCAGGCAACTTAGTTAAGCAAATTTAGTAAGCCACTGTTGCAAGACAGTAGCTTACAAGGAGTATTTCAGCACTAGGTTAAGTCAACATTTCGAGCCATTTTTTATATATATACATAAAATTAGTATGTAACTAGATATAAGATACCCTTACACGGGAGAGATCGATTATCGATCGTCCTCGGACTGCGATTTTCCGCAGCCGTGTAAGCCCGACAATTCGATATTACGGTATCACACGATGTGACCATTTACAATTGCGAGATGCGCATTTAATCCTATTTACATGTTTTATTTTTAGACGGCGATCCACCTTGCGCCGACAGCTGTCAGCACGAAGTGCCCAGAGATATTTTTTTTACAGGTGACAATACATAGCGCACATACGATTAGTCTATGTTTATGACTTATATTTATGTTTTTTTCTCTCCACAGATGGATCTACACATTTTTTATTGTATACACACCAGGTGATACAGGTCACCAGGGTGACACATGACGATCAGTACATGTCTTACAGGACCACACAGCAGCTAGCCAGCGGGATGCCTTTACTCCCATAGTCTGATTTCTATCTTTCCCCACAGACGGCGATTTTGTATATAGTCCCATGTATATATCTTGCCCACGCCCTGACACGCGCTCGTCGCACCCTCTCTCTCACACACACAGAGCTCACTCCCCCCAGCTCTCACACCTTTTCCTCACACTGAATGTTAACGTTATTTCACGGCATCTCCGTCCCACGGTTAGGGATAACTGTGGGATATCCACTCCCGCTGGGCGGAACACACACACCTGAAATGAGAGGTGGAATATGGCGGCGAGGGTTGTACCCACTGTCTGTAAAGGTCGACCTTCCCCGCTAAGATGGACCGTCCTCCCACAAAGGACGATCCATGGACATATCATTAGTTTGCCATGGCCTAGACTAGCTTTGGATTAAGGTACTAGTATAAGTTAGCGTGCTTCAGGTCTGATTATAAGGTATCCACAGAGTGGAGTTGGTTATGCGTAATTTATAAGCTCCCATGTTAGTGCTACGGCACGAGAGAGAGTTCATCTGTAATTGCGGCACAGAGTACATGGCCGACACCGTTGCATATTATTTGGTTTGTTTTATGCCCACTGTATCTTTGTTACACACGCCACAGGTGTCACCACACTGTTTTATTTATTTTCCTTTCGTTCCTTCTAAAATCACATTTGTAAAAATGCCTCCTTTCTCCCTCACACAATAAACAAATTTTTCTTACCCCCTTAACTTACACACCGAGGCATTTCTTTTCTTTTTCTATCCTATCTATTCTTTCACTTTGTTGTCCATATTTTGTATTTTCGCTAACCAAGGGCCCTTTTTCATTCCGTCCAGGTTTGTGAGGACGGAGGGTACGATATGCCCTACCGATGTTTTTTCCCCTTGGGATGGCCCACAGTGGTGCTGATTGCTGATTGATGATGATGATGTTCATAAAGATGATGATTGATGATTGATGATGATGATAAGGATGATGATGGTGGATGATGATGTTGATGATGATGATGATTGATAAATGTTGATGTTGATGATGATGGTGATTAAGGATTATATAGGGTTCAAATACCCGCCATATTTCATTTACTGAGGATGATGTCACTATGTTTTGTTTATTGATTGTGTTTCTTATTGTACAAGGTTTGGATTGATATCTATTTGTATGTGCCACGGCACCGAAGTTGTAATGATGCACATTGTATATGGATGAATTATTGTCCCCCCCTCACCAAAACACCTACACTTGATCGCTAGACACGAACCCGAGGTAAAATTATTCTACGAGGCACTGTATACTGACCCCTCCATACTTCGATCTACGATACTACCCACCTCTCCATATGCCAGACGTTCACTTCTTCAACTACTCACCTTACACGGGGCTATTCACTCACCCCCACTGACGTTCCCTCCTTCTGTCCTAAGGGATTTCATAGAAGAGCAGAAGAAACCAAGAGAAGCAAAGAAGAGAGAAGACACTTCAAGACAGAAACAGATGTCCATGCACACACACACACCCACTAGAAAAACTACCCCTACGGCCTAGTCTTCGTCCCGTCATCGAGGACGATGACTAGCTCCGTCGAAGGAGTTGTTGCATCCGGGGGATGCACCCGCATCCCCTATTATCTACAGATACATCCATCCCCAAATAAACGCCTTATAGAAATTCCACTACACATCTCATAGCAACAACCTTCAATGACCCCGCAACTTGGACTTCAACGACCCGCGGCCAGCTCCTCACATCCTGTGAAAAGTGCAATTATGCACACTCACCAATAAAAGGTTATAAAACTGTAGAGGTGAGGTAACTCGAGGTCAGTCTGCCTCAGTGTCACCTTGTGCCAGACCACTGCAGAACGCCGCTCCGCCGAAGGGTAAGTGTCTAAGCGATCTACACTCCTCACACATACAGTCACACTTTCGCCCCTTACTGTTTGAATTGTGATAGCATCAGGTTTAATAACTGCTCTGCAAATTCTAGAAGTACTCCCAGTTGGAAGTACCAATTAAAGCCATACCTTTTGCAAGTATCTGGTCATTAAGTTTATTTGCTTAATTGTTAAGATCCTACCCTTTATCCCCCGTCCCCGGCAGGATTCAGGGAACACTTAATTAATTGTTCCGTGGCGCCCGTAGTCAGCCACGCGCCTACGTCACTCTTTACTCGTCTCACTCTTAGCGCGAGCCGCGCCCACGTTTGCATTATTCTAAGTGGCAGCCGATCAGCTGCTCAGAACCTCTCGCACCCAGCAGCCCTTAACTCCGAGATCGCACCCTAGAACTACCCAACCAGACAACACAATTGGGAGTTCTCTTTTCGAGCCCCGTCCACGCTCTTGGACTGCTCCAACACCCCCTCTCCCTACACGCTAATCTCCAGCATTCCCCCAAATTCCCTTTTCTCCTCCCCCTGAACACTACATTGTAGAGGGTCCCCACTCAGGTCCCCTACAATATTAATTCCCGCATCTCCAGCATGAATGCTCTCTTGAATATGGGTATCCTACGCTCTTGACTGACGGGAAGTTATTATTAATGCCCTGTTAAACGAAGGATCATCCCAAATGATTACCGGTACATATATAATAAAATATAATGCAGAAACACCATGCATAACATAAAAACAAAAGCTAATAAGCAAAAAAGTTGGAACTAGAGGGATTTGATCCGCAAAAATTACCACTTTTCGTCTTAAAACCTGCACACTAGACATTAGACCACTACGACATGGCGTCCAGAGCTGAAGACTACGCATATTATGATGCTTAAGTACGTAAAGTCGCTGGCTTGCCTTGGTAATTTTTCTGTAAAAATGTGTAGGCTATGTAATTATTGTGCTGCTATTAAAATTATACATTCTCATGTACATTTAAATAGTTCACTGGAATTAAGAGTTTGCGATTATTTTAATTTCGGATGTTATTTCGGTCTCTCTCGGTATAAGAAGATGGCCCGCCATTCCATGCCCGGTAAGCTATGCCGTCGTTTATACTCGGATTATCTCTTATACCAATGTCGTACAACTCAATTCTGCGCTAACTACGGAGATAACTTTGGCCGAGGTATAACCCGAGTTTGTACAATTGGCCCTTATAGAAACTTCACTTGACGTTACAGAGAGGAACATGGCTTCGAGTAGCGGAGAAAGCCGAAGTGTTACGATTGGTTACGAAGTACATCATGGCTTCGAGTCACCACATGGTGCGGAGAAAGCAGAAGCTTTATGATTGGTTACAAAGTGAGAAGCTTATATCCTCTTTGTTTCAAAGTTTTGTATTTCGGGCGCGATTTGTATGTGTGATGAAGTGAATACTGTGGAGTGTGGATTATGTCGATTTTTGTGTATGAGAATAGAAGTGTATTATTCTTGATATGAGAGACTCAAAACAGTTTGTGTGTTCCGAGTGTGGGAAAGAATATGCCTACAATAAAAATGTGTGCGTCTCGGTAATAGTTAAATACACCTTATGCGCCTCTTTCAGTAGCAGTCGAGCAATGTCAATTATTGCGTCGTTGATTGAACAAGAAATAACGACTCAAGTCACATATGTAATTTAGCACATAGATACTTCCTGTGCAGTAGTGATAATGGACAGTAATTTCAATTGGTAATGACTCCCAGAAGCCAGCCCCGTGGTGTTGAGGTAGCATGCCTGCCTCGCATCCGGATGCCCCGGTTTGATTCCCGCTCCGTCAGGGATTTTAGAAACTGACGACAGGGTCGGAACGTGGTGAGGACAATTGAGTAGCTGTCTGACGCTGAGGCAGTGCCCTTGTCACGGAGACAAAGAATAACGGCCATGGGGACCAGACGTGCTGACTACGCATCACTCCATAATCTGTCACTTGGTAGGCCTTGGCCCTTCATGGGCTGTAGTGCAACGCGGTTTGGTTTAATGACTCCCAGAATATATAATAAGGTATGAAAATAATGAAAATGACATATTTTCGAAGTGTAAGTGCAGGAACCATGTTCATCACTCCCGAAGAATTAACAATTGTACTCGACTTTTACAACTCAATTTATAGGAGATTAAACATTCACGGAGCAATGTAACGTATAGGCCTACTGACAGTGAGCAACAGTATCCAACAGCTGTCCACCCTACATATCCTTTTTGCCTTGGTCGAGAAGCCAAAGCTGTCATAACGTTTGCCTATACCATATATCAAAATCAGCTCACACAACCCTTGATTATATCGTTGCTACATTGGCGGTTATTGTGTTGTTTGACAGTGGAAAACGTGTATTTGACTGAGTTCGAATATGCGGAAGGACTTATTATAAGTAGTTTGGTGAAATCCTACGAAGAGAAAATTTATAGGCTACCCTGTATCAAAATGGCAGCCAAAACGAAAGTCATTCGGCTCTCTCCGCTGCTGTTCGCTGACTTGAAACCGTGTTCTTCGGTCTCTAACGTCAAGTGAAACCAGAGTTGCCAAGCTCTCAAACCAGAAATTCCCAACTTCCCGCTCAGAATGTCCCTTTTCACTAGACAATATCCCACGTAAAAATATATTTTGTTCAAAACAAATGTATAATCAATAAAATATGTGCACTAGAGTCTCGATAATGTGTTTCTAATTGCAGTACCATAATATGCGCTAACATTGATTTTACCGAAACACAAAACTGTGAAACTATCATTTTCATACACTTAAACATTCACTTAATACACGTTTTTATTCTTTTAAAGATTGAGATGTTTATCTTTCCCTGTATAAGTCTTTGAATTTCTTAAAAATGAAGATTTCACAAAATCACAAAACATAAGTTTTAATCTCCAAAACCACACAAAACTGTCTTCTATTTACTGTAAACGTTTCCTTATCCTCTTTCAGCCACTATCGTTTCCTTTTTTTTGTTGTGCAGACTGAGATGTTTTTCTTCCATATAACTTGTGCAGTCTTGAGCATTTGCTTGAAATGAAGTTCTTGCAACACATATGGGATTTAAGCTCTTACCTCCAATTCTATTCCGTTTTCTTGTTTTAGCATCACTTACGATAGAAACTATTCTTTCGGCTTCAGCATTAGAATGTGGAATGGATTGGAACAGATTGGCAAGTTTACTAATATTTTGAAAACACAGCTCATCCTGGAAGTCTTTCAACTTGTAAATTTCAGTCCACACACAATCCAAGTGCATATCTGAAGTTCCTTCTTCTTATCCTCAGGTAAATGGGTAAGACTCCTCCATTCAAATGGTAGGGAATTCAGAGCAAACCCTCCAAATGTTGATGCCACACACAATATATCATTTACCTGTGAGCTTCCTTCAGCTGTTAATGCAATGCTGGGCTAGGAGGCTTCGGTGGCATGGTTGGTAACATGATGAGTTTCTATGCCCAAGATCGCGGGTTCAAACCCGGCCGAAGTCGTCGGATTTTTAAGAGCGTAAAGAATCCCTCAGTATGCCTTCCTTCAGAGGGAAAGTAAAGCTGGCGGGCCCATGTCATAGATTTATGGCATGTAAAAGAATCTTCCACTAACTACACTTGTGTGAAGCTAAAATGTGTAGGTTGTATTTGATAACGATCCATTAGTTCAAACGTTCGCCACCAGATGCTGGTTGCGATGACATCTAGTAGCCAAGTTCACAGCTAGGTGTCGTGGATGGTAGCATTTGGTAGCAAACGTAGGAACTATTTGAATATTGATCGTCTGCTGTCCTTACCTGAAGCACAGATAACACACTCTAATACAGTCATCCCAGCTGATTGTACCCCGTTCCAGCCCTCAGACCAGAATTCAATTTCTTGGCAGAGCCTGGATTCTCTGGGTGCGACAGCCAAGAATGCTAGCCTCTACACGACGAGGTAGTCAGGAGATTATCATCATCATCATCATCATCATCATGATCATCATCATCATCATCATCCTCCTCCTCCTCATCATCATCATCATCATCATCAGAACTGGAGCAATAATACAAGAACACCTAATTTTCAGTCGCATGGTCAGCGTAGGCTACATACCTTGTCTGCTTATTGCTTTAATCCATAATTTCCTAGTTGGCTCTCGACTAGGAAATTCATGAAAACTATAGTAGTTCCAGGAACAGTATTTCTAGAACCTTGTTTACCAAACCGTACGCAACAGTATACCATCGTAATACAATGGCCTTATTTCAGTAATATAACTTGATTCGTGCCTACACAATGTGTATAAATACCTCCAACTGAACTGATCTTGTAGGGGGAATGCAGCACCTCTAGCGGCAAACTTAGCATCTGCAGGGTGGACAGCTCCCAGAGGGTATCGGGCAGGCTTTTTATTATTGGAGGCTAAGCTTCGACTCAATTCACTGAAATCATCACTGCTTAGCTTCCTTTGGTCATAAATGAATGTTTTTCTACACAAGCCTTCCTCGAAAAATCCTTTACAGAATGATAAAAACCGCATCAAAACTCATCCAGTGGTTCTCGAGATTACCCGTTACATCCAAGAATCGGGGACTTTGCAGTATACTATGTGGAGATTCATGGATTGAGACCTTCAATGTAATTTGGGAGCCACAGGCAAGTTGTTTATTTTATAGAGGGATGTTTGAAATTGTGTATCTGGATGTCGGCTTATTTCTTGCATGTTTTATATAAGTTCAGATCAGATCCCGATTGAAAACAAATCTATATACATATTTGGACTTTTCTCAGAATGCAATGTATACTTTTTGTAAGGAATACTCTCAGGTATATATTTTAAATACACTGCTCAACAAAAGTTTGGAATAGCATAGATTTTACTACAATGACTTCTTACAGTAAACCCATTGAGGTTTATACAATAACTTATTAACAAACTTAACATCAGTCCTTCTGAAAACAATAACAATCGTGGTTAGATAACAATCAAACGGTACAAAAAGAAAGCGAACTCGCTTCTAAGTGTCCCTTTTGAAACAGAGACATTGAATATCTGTATCTCATGATGATCAGTATCAGTCTTTAGTAGTCCTCCCCACACACGGAGGAGGCATGCTCTGAATGAGACCATTATGTTTGTCTTGGGATAAGAGGTTCCACTCCTCTATGACAGCGTCAGCATACAATAATTGATGGCGGTAGTCGAAACTTTTGTTGAGCAGTGTATTTAAACTTTATCTTAGCTCAACATTAAACGATTTATATTCACATCTCATAAGCTACGATATATGATCTACATGTTTTAGAAGGCTGTGATTTTGGTCTTTGAAATGATATCTCGCACATTGGATGCACTGATTGTGACTATCATTTGCTCACATGCCGATAAAACCACGTAAAAAATGTTAAACAAGCTTGATTTTGAAAGCTGACTGTGCATCGATGTACGTTTCCATGTAATGTGTTTTAACTTGAATCTACTCAGAACATGAAATTTCCTGACTAAATTCCTATTTTCTAAGCAACTAATAGTTATAGAAACATGGACATTTTGGAGTTATTTTTTATAATAGAAGTAATTTTGTGGATCTATAAATAATTTTTCCTTCACATGTAAAAAAATATTTTCCCAGATGTGTAACTTCTTCATTCAAGATCAGTGAACTAAAGACACACATGTGTAGAATTGGTTGAAATTTGATAGCAACATGTTCAATAGTTTCAGAGATCATGAGTCACAAAATGTCATAAAATGACATTGTCGGTATAGGGTGTCTGACCTCACCTTAAGATGGTGTTCTTTACTCCTCTTAATAAACATGCACGAGTCGTCACTGACTTAGAGATGGCTTTCCATTGGCGTAGTTCATTTGGTGATAGGGCATGCTGCAAAGTCGGTGCACACAGTCAGATATATTTCCCCATGGAACCCATGGATGCCAAAGCGAGTGTATGTGTGCCGTAGTTTATGGTTAGACTCTCTCTCTAGATATTGATTTTCATTTCTTCCGACCCATTACTATATTCATCACATAAACACAGGTTATCAGATGAGTTCAACACACAGGGGTGTGCCAAGATGTACCAAGTCCCAAAAATGAATTACAAACAACATAATTACTTCCGTGTTCTGGAACTCTTTTGATATTTGCTGAGCTTTTTGTCGTCTCTCCTCTAGCACTTCCATCGAAGAAACAGTATGCGAATGTCTGAATCTAGACTTAAAGACCTCAAAGAAGAAAAGCTCATTGGCCATTGTATATGTAAATAATAAATTCCTAACAAACATACTGCCATACAGAAAGGTCGGTCTAAATATTTGTCCGGTTATTATATAACATCCACGATATTTTGCAACATCCTCCCATGAGGCACTTAGGCTGAAACTTTGTAGCCTAGTAATTTTTGGGGGTTTGCCGTTTACCTACATACAAGTTTTACTGTAATTTTTTTGGCGCCAATTCATTACAAACAGACAAATAGCCCAGTCAAATTAGATCAAAAATGTTGGGTTAGCTACATTAAATCATATGCGTAGAGGGAGGTCCACTGAACAAGGCATAATGAAGTCCCGTCGAACATTTTGCTAGCGGAATATCGAAACCTAACCAGATACGTCAAAATGCTGTAACGTTTGACTGCTCAAAGATAAATTAGCAAAAGTGTATATATTCGTGAAGGAAATGTAATTCTCTACAACTTTCTTCTCGACGAGGTTCCTTCAAAATGGACGTCAAACGGGTAGGAAGGGTAAGTTTGACGAAAAACATGAGGCGCTATGAACTTTTCTGCAAATTTTCCATGTTCACTTGTTCATATCTCGGAGATGGCAACACACAGAGATAAATATGAATATACCATTTTGTAGAGAATTTAATTAACTGTATGGTTGAAAAGTATACATGTTTCTGTGTGACGCACCGTTTTAAAGTTATGTGAGCTCTCCCCCAAACCCCCAACCGCGGCAGCTGAAATCGATGGGCCTTTGTTAGGCGTTGTTCAGGGGGATCTCCCCCTACACATTCCAGAAAATTTTGGAATTACATGATTTAATGCAGCAAATACCCTAATTTGACTGGACCAAAACATACAAACATACAAAATTCAAACTGAGTGTACACAGGTGTTTCGAAAAAAATGTCGGATATTGCAACAGGGGTTGGTATGTCAAAACAAGAAGAAATGTTGCTATAAACATATGTCCGGAAACAAATACCTGTTGAGATATGCACCGTTTTACCCGTATGGAGGAGGCGTTGTGTTCGGTGGTCCTGACGTCATTCCGTTGAAGGTCTTTGCATGAGTTGGATGTTCAGTCATAGTATGCAGTTGTGCTGGCGGTACCCGCACCAGACTGGTGGTCCCGTGCTGTGTAGACGACGTAAACAGTGCGATGGAGTATTCCTCGAAGGAAATGGAAGACATGTTTTATTGCTATGGACTATCTAACGGTAGTAGGATGGTCTTCCCGTTCGCTGGACCTTAATCTTCTTCTTCTATCTTCTATATATATAAAGCTCAATGTTTGTCTGTCTGTCTGTCTGTCTGTCTGTCTGTTATGTATACAAATCCACACCGTTTCACTGATCTGAACCAAAATTTGTATACTTACCCTTCGGAACCCTGCGGGTAACCCTGTCCACTTAAAATTTCCGACAGACCACCCCATTCCCTGCATTTAGGCCCTTTGGCCCAAATCTACACCGTTTCACCGATCTCAACAAAAATTTGTATACTTACCCTATGTAACCCTGTGAATAACACTGTCCACTTAAAATTTCGGACAGACCACCCCATTTCCTGCATTTAGGCCCTTTGGCAAACATCTACACCGTTTGACCGATCCGAACCAAAATTTGTATACTTACCCTTTGCAACCCTGCGGGTAACCCTGCCCACTTGAAATTTTGGACAGACCACCCCATTCTCTGCATTTAGGTCCTTTGACCCAAATCTACACCGCTTCACCGATCAGAACCAAAATTTGTATACTTACCCTTTGGTACCTTGCGAGTAACACTGTTTGCTTGAAATTGCGGACAGACCACTCCATTCCCTGCAGTTAGGCCCCTTGGCTCAAATCTACACCGTTTCACCGATCTGAACCAAAATGTGTATACTTACCCTTTGTAACTCTGTGAATATCACTGTCCACCTAAAATTTCGGACAGACCACCTCATTTCCTGCATTTAAGCCCTTTGGCAAAAATCTATATCGTTTCACCGATCCGGACCAAAATTTGTATACTTACCCTTTCGAACCCTGCGGGTAACCCTGTCCACTTGAAATTGCGGACAGATCACCCCATTCCCTTCATTTAGGCCCTTTGGCACAAATCTACACCGTTTCACCGTTCAGAACCAACATTTGTATACTTACCCTTCGGTACCCTGCGAGTAACATTGTCTGCTTGAAATTGCGGACAGACCACTCCATTCCCGGAAAGAGGACAGGGTCCGTCCCAAAGGCAATGGAAAAAAGGGGTAAAACCGGACCCGCTCTGGAAACCCTCAGGGTTGCCAGCTCCCGAACTCACCAGCCATGAGCCCTTGAGGATGTAGCACTATCGAGGGTGCACCAGAAGTGGTGGGGCTACACACACCCTTCCTCCTTGAGGGTCTTGAGCAGAAGACATGAGATATTAAGAAAATAAAAAGAAGGCTGACACCTCGAAGAATGAGGCTATCAGGAATGATTAGACAAGGGCCAATTAAGGCGGGAAAGTGAAAGAGTCGCTAGGCCTCGGATACCCTGATACCATCGGGGTCGGAAGAGAACAAGAGTTTGACCAAGGGAGGCTGACAGGTAAGAGAACTGAAAGGATCCCGGCACCAGTAAGCAGAAGCAATGCCGGACTCAGCTGGGGTCCCGTGGTCGCACACCCACGTCCCACAAGTTGAGAGACCCTGGTGGGTGTAGGGGGGAGGAGGGGGCCAGGTGTGAGAATAGCTTGCTGATTCATCGCGAGTTGACATGAGAGGAATGTCCAGACCCCGCCGTGTTACCTGGTATTGCTGACAATGCTGATGTTCATACAGGGTCTTTGCTCAAACCACTGTAGTGTTACGAAAGAATGAGTGATTCACCGGTCAATGTGAATAGGACAGGGAACCCCCCCCCCCCCGAACGTCTGTCATCATATATCGTCATCATCTGCGATTCGTGCAGCTTGGACCCGAGCAGTACTCGATAAGCTCTTTCACTACACGCATCGAGTATAGGCCTAAGCCAGAAAATAACGTTCAGACTTTGGAAGACATCGAAGGTAGAAATCTGAATTGCCTATATCAGATTTAAAATTACACCATGTTCGTTTAGTAGTCATTTTTCATTACCTTATTATTATCATAAGGGCAAATGACCTAGATGTTACGCCCATTATACCACTAATCACCACACACAATACGTCTTCATCGCCTGTGAATTTTGAAATATTTCTTTCTATCACGGTAGTTTGAAAGTTTGTCGTGTCAATTCAACAGTAGTTTTCATTATCATCCTCATCAAAAGGGCAAATGGCCTAAATGTTACGTCCATTATACTATTAAGTAACACCACAGTCTTCATCGCCTGTGATTTTAAAATGTGTATTTCCATTAATTTGTAAGGTTGATATACCCGTTCAGTAGTAGTCGTCTTCATTATCATCCTCATCAAAAGGGCAAATGACCTAGATGTTACGTCCATTATACTACTAAGTAACACAACAGTCTTCATCGCCTGTGATTTTAAAAATATGTATTTGCATTAGTTTGTAAGGTTGATTTACCCGTTCAATAGTAGTCGTCTTCATTATCATCCTCATCAAAAGAGCAAATGACCTAGATGTTACGTCCATTATACTACTAAGTAACACAACAGTCTTCATCGCCTGTGATTTTAAAATGTGTATTTCCATTAATTTGTAAGTTCGATTTACCCGTTCAATAGTAGTCGTCTTCATTATCATCCTCATCAAAAGGGCAAATGACCTAGATGTTACGTCTATTATACTACTAAGCAACACCAGAGTCTACCTAGCCTGTGATTTTAAAAATATGTATTTGCATTAGTTTGTAAGGTTGATTTACCCGTTCAGTAGTAGTCGTCTTCATTATCATCCTCATCAAAAGAGCAAATGACCTAGATGTTACGTCCATTATACTACTAAGCAACACCAGAGTCTACCTAGCCTGTGATTTTAAAAATATGTATTTGCATTAGTTTGTAAGGTTGATATACCCGTTCAGTAGTAGTCGTCTTCATTATCATCCTCATCAAAAGGGCAAATGACCTAGATGTTACGCCCATTATACTACTAGGCAACACCACAGTCTTCCTCGCCGGTAATTTAAAAATATGTATTTCTATTAGAGTATAAGTTTATTATACCCGTTCAATAGCAGTCGTCGTCAGTATCATCTTCATCAGTGACGTTGAGTGTTAAGGAGACTGAAATATTATCATCATTCCACCGGGCGAAGCCGGGTACTACTGCTAGTCCATTACATTTGTGGCTATGGGGATATTTCAAGACATTGGTGTATCGTCAATGTGCACATGTTACAAGAGCGTGTAACCAATGAAAGTGCCCACACCCGCGACCAGCCAGGCGTGATTGGACGAGTTGGGGATTCCTTGTGAAGAAGAGCCAAAACATGTGGTTACCATGTGGAGCATCTCTTGAAACGTGCAGATGGTATCCACGGACAACCCGCTGAAATAATCACAGCTCCTGGTTGGTGGTGTTGATGGATGTTTGCCCAACGCGTGTTCTGTAAAACGTGTGTGATAGTCAAGTGTTCATTAGAAGTAGTTGGTAGTAAGACGTCCATAGTCTGAAGTGTAAATACACAACACAAGTAAAATGGCAATATTTCAACAGGTATTTGTTTCCGGACAATTGTTTATAGGAACACTAGCAGAAGTACCCGCTCATCGAACGGTCTTCGGTATTAATAACCAGACGTTATCAATTAGGCTACTGTTCCAATGGTTAGGGGCTTGTCATTCCTTCATAAGTTTATCAGAAAGAAGTTAGTTTTCTGGGTATATCGCAGACACTGTTAATTTAAGGGCCTTAAAATGTGGTTTTCGGAGACCCTTTATAGACTCCCTAGTTTTGTGTCACATATTGAGAAGCGCAACATATGCTTTGGTCGTCCTTCTAGGATAATTTTTATTTTTCGCCTATTTTAGCATGTATTTTGAAAAGTTGTTTCTTATACCCACCCTTCTATGAGAAGTACGTTGAAGAGTTTTCTAAATGATTGGTGTATTGACTCATGGTTACAATACCTAATTTAACGATGCTCCAAGCACCCGAACATGGATTGTAGGCATACATAAACATAAAGATATATCAACCACACAGTATCAAACAAAATCATCTTAACGATGAACCCGCTTGTCGACAAAAATATGATTAGTTAAAATGTGCTCTCTAACTAAATTCACCTAACGTGTACTTCCTGACGTGAAAATAATATTGAAAACCTCGTAGACGAAACGCAATATATGTCAAATTAAAATTGATCCTCACCGTTGTGGAAAGTCCCCATTCCCAGGAAGACACCTTTAATAAATTATAAAGGCTTGTGGTGCATGAAAACTCGGGATTTTTAGACTCCAATGGCCCAAATTCCCAAAAACTGCAAAAAACACTATTCCAATTCAGGAATTTTTGAAAATAAAGTTGCTGTTTGGAGATATAATAGACCTTCTGTACAACATATCGCATATCGCACGTGTAAGTCACGTGTAAAAATTCTAGGGTACCCCTTGACCCCCTTAATCTCATTGTTGAATTTTACAGTCTATGTTTGATTCCACGATAGCCTTATAGCCATTTGCAAACTTTAACAGAAATTTAATAAATTGAGTGGCATTGCTTCTTACCGAAATAGATGGAAAGTTGGATGTCACCTCTTGTGACACTGTTGTCAAGGTTACCGGCTTGCATTACTTCATTAGTTTCTTCTTGTTATTCTTCTTCTTTTGGATGGGCCAGCTAAGGACCACGACGTTCAACTTTTCAGCTTGGCGAGGGACTTGATGTTTGCCCAATACTCGCGCATTCTCTGGCTATGTTTCTCCTTTCTCTCTTTTGTCCAGATGATGCCGGTTTTCTTACAGGGTGGTCTGTCCTGAAAACTCTTCTGTTTAAGTATCTTTCTGCGATGTGAACGGCTTCGAATATCACTTTTCATTATCTTCAGTTCTTGGATATCCTTGTTAACTACTGTTAGCGAAGTTTCTCTTCACCCAGCAGTTGAGAAGCCGGTTGGTTAGTCTTGTTGAGTTCATCCATGAGACATGTCCATAGAAAGCCAGACGTCTCTTCCTGGCCACATCTGTGATTTTCTCAGTACTGTATATCTATATAGCTCCTGATTTGGTCTTCTTCTGTACTCGTCATCTATTTATTAGTTTATAAAATAAAAGTAAAATAAAAGAGTGCCATATCCCCTCCAGGGACGTAGGTGGCCTGAATAAGAGTCCTTGACTAAGTCAAGGGCTCACTAACCAGGCATCCCGAGCCGGAGTTAGCGTGTGGTAGGGTGGGTAGTTCCTTTCCACTCCTCCTCCTACCATAGCATCCGGCAGGTTCCCATTTTGCATCACGAGGCTGGGAGACCCCGTACCAGACCATACCAAGACTTTTAAATTTTTGGCAGAGCCGGGGAACGAACCCGGTACCTCGGGGGGGGGGGGGGGGGGGGGGGGGGCAGCCAACAATGCTAGACACTGCGCCAAGATTTGGTCTTTATTAGTTGATTAAATGCAATTCGTTTTCTGGGAATATCTAAGAAACGTGGTTTTAGAGCCTTAAAACGTAGTAGCCTCCGAGCCACCGAAGGGCTGAAAATGAGTTTGGACTCGTCCTTGTACGCCATAATACAATAATAATCATAATAATAATTTAATAATATAGGGATGGGGATATAATAGACCTTTAGTACCACACCCGTCCGTGTAAAGCACGTGAACAAATTCGAGAGTACCCCTTGACCCCCTTAAGCGCATTATATACGTATTGATAAATGTTACAGCTTAAGTTGATTCCGTGATAACCTTAAAGCCGTTTGCGAACGTTCACAGTAATGTAATAAATGGAATGGCATTGCGTCACAGAAATAGATGGACTTATGAGATTGTGTTGCCATGGTTAGCGGCTTGTATTCTTTCAATAGCTTAATAAATGAAATTAGTTTTCTGGGTATATCTCAACTGTTTGTTTTAGGACCTTAAAATGCGGTTTTCGGGGCCCGTAGGGGTCCCGAGTTTTGTTTCTCACATTGAGACGCTGAAATGAGCTTTGTCACGTTTTTCTACGCCCATTTCAGCATGCATTTTAAGGGGGTAGGCCCTCTTTTATGAGAGGTATGGAGAAGAGTTACATCAATGATTACTTTTGTGCCTCTGATGGACTTCTGTACCAAATTTTACGTTGATCCACTCAGCCGTTCTCAAGTGATGCGCGTGCAAAGTTGTACACAGACAAACAAACAAACAAACAGACAGACAAACAGACAGACAGACAGACAGACACAAATTTTGTTTTTGCGCGCAACCGTCATAAACCAGTCTGAAACGCGTTAATAACTTAAACTTACGTGGAAATTCGGAAAAAACAGACAAACTTTCATTTTTATATATATAGAGATTACTTCTCGTTTTGACCAATCCCAACCCCTGTTACAATATTGGACAATTTTTTCGAAACACTCTGTATATGGTCATTACACACCACATCCGGGTTAAATGAAAAGTTTTAGTCACAAATTCCAAGTGTTCAGACAGAAACCTTACTTTATTTATAGAGATTGAAGACTGCAAAGTAGATTTGTTGGACGTGCCTCATTTTGCATGTTTCTAAAGTGAGCGCATTTGAAAACTTGATATTTTTCACAACTACCGTACAAATAATTCATTCGCTGGATCAATGATATGATTCTAAGAAAAAGCGTTCGATCTCGGTTGAGGTAATCATTTATCCAAAGTCAATTTGTGGTGTACAGTCGAAGAAGAGAAATCATTTGTATTTCAAGGTTTTCTCGGATGGATTCTTGGGTGTAAGTTTGTAGGTGTTGATCTTTTGTCTGTATGTAGTCCTTGTTGTAGCCATTGTCTTGGTGTGTTCGGATACCTTCGGTTACGTAGCCTACAGTTCGCACCATCGGAAAAGGAGCTCATCCCGGCAACGACGCCATTGTACATAGCTCACTTAAGGGAGGCCTGCCCCGTGGTGTTGGGGTAGCGCACCTGCCTCTCACCCGGAGGCCCCGAGTTCGATCCCCGGCTCCGTCAGGGATTTTAAAAACTGACGTGAGGGTTGGAACGGGTTGCACTCAGCCTCGTGAGGACAATTGAGTAGCTGTCTGACAGTGAGACAGCGCCCCGATCACGAATACCAAGATTAACGGCCGAGGGGACCCGACGCGCTGATCACGCGTCACCCCAATATCTGCAGGCCAAATGGCTGGGCAGCGGTCGCTTGGTCGGCCTTAGCCCGTCATGGGCTGGATAGTGCAAGGGGTTGACTTTTTTTTTGTCACTTAAGGGAGACTTTGCTAACTCCGCATTATTTAAAATTCCTCTCGGCACGCCGGAAGGCGGAGGTAGATTTCACCGGACAAACTTGGGGATAGGCGAAAATAGGCAGAATATGCAGGTTTTCGTAGAAGGATCAGACCTCATTTATTGCGAGAAGGTATTTTATAATTGGAGCTTAATTAACTTTGTTTTTCGTCATTTTATGCTTATTTTAAACATTTTATTGTCTTATGGGAACGGTAACCTTCTTGTCATTTGGGGTCCATTTTTATACTTGTGGTCACACTGTCCTTATGCTAGGTTTCGACACTGATGTGTAACTATGTAACGGTCTGTTACTTCTTCACGCAAAATTATATCTCCCGCAGAGATTTTGGTTGGTTCCTCAGTTTAGGGGCTGCGACAACGCGGTCATGTGACCCCGTGTACTTAGGGATGGCTGTATTAGTCTGTAATTCAGGTAAGGACTGCAGACGGTCAATTTCAAGCAGTAGTTCCTAATGTTGCTACCACGTACTACCGTCAACGACACCTACCTGTGAACTTGGCTACTAGATGCCACCACAGCCAGCAACTCGCAACGAACGTTGGAATTACCCCTCCATAGGAAAGCATACTGAGGGATTTTTAGCGCTCTTAGAAAATCCGACGACTTCGGCCGGCTTTGAACTCGCGACCTTGGGCATAGACATTCAGCATGTTTGCTACCAGTTACGTCACCGAAGCCGCTTCACACTTAGTCAGATGGAATTCTGAATATGATCTCGTGCAAGTGCGTTATCTTGGCAACGTCTGATGGCTCATCCCTCATCAATTTAGTAGAGTTGCCATGGCAAGCACTGATAGCTCTTGGCATTTTCTTATAATTCCGAAATCATTTTTCTCATCCCTTGGCATAATGGTGGGTCATATCAAAAATTCTTTAAGACAAAATTTTAGGTAATTATTAGGGGAATATTGTCCATTTTGTACGGTTTTGAGATTGTGCCTATTAAGAGAGATATGATTAATGTTTCCCGAAAAACCCACTTTTTCCCACCCCTTTGGTCAATGGTTGGTGCTATAAAAAAAGCTCTTCAAACATACATTTTTGGGCTTTATCCGACACATAGTATGAACGTTGAACGGATTCGATATTTCACATATTAAGAGAGTTATAGCAATATTTCACTTTTTCGAAAAAATCCCCCCATTTTCACCCCCTTCGACCGATTTAGCCCATTAACGAACTCGACCGAGATTTTATAGGTATACATATTCGGTAAAATATTCAAAGTGATTGGTGCAAAATTACGGCAGTTATCGTGTCCACAAGAAACTGATATGCATATATATATATACTAGCAGTAGTACCCGGCTTCGCCCGGTGGAATGATGATAATGTTTTAAGGTCTCCTTAGAAATATAATGGACTTAAAATCTAAGTCATTTGCCCCCAAAGACAATGAGGGAGTAATATCTAGGTCATTTGCCCTTTTGATAAGGATGATAATAAAAACTACTGTTGAATTGACACGTCAAACTTACAAACTACCGTAATAGAAATACATATTTCAAAATTCACAGGTGAGGAAGACTTATTGTGTGTGGTGATTAATGGTGTAATGGGCGTAACATCTACTGTAGGTTATTTGCTCTTATGATGAGGATGATAAGGGAAACTACTACCGGTATTGAATTGACACTTCAACGTATAATGTACACAATGTACTGTAATAAAAATAACTATATGGCGGCTTCGGTGGCGTATTTGGTAGCATGCTGAGCTTCTATGCCCAAGATAGCGGGTTCAAACCCGGCCGACGCCGTCGGATATTTTAAGAGCGTTAAAAATCCGTCAGTATGCCTTTCTTCGGAGGGGAAGTAAAGCCGGCGGTCCCATGTCAGATTTATGGCATGTTATTGAACCTTCCACTAATTACACCTGTGTGAAGATAAATTGGATAGGTAGACAACGCTCATAGATGTCTACGTCCGTTGCCAAGAGCCGACTGCAGTGGCGTCTAGTAGCTAAGTTCCGAACTTGGCCTAGTAGTCGTTGACGGTGGCGCTTGGCAGCAAAAGTACGAACTATTTGAAGAATTCTAAGTTGCAGTTTGTACTAAAATTAAAAAACAGATAACACACACTAATACAGTCATCACAATTAACACCGGTTATCAGACAGATTCTACACACACCCAAAGTACACGGGGCTACATGACCGCGTTGTCGCAGCCCCTAAACTTAAGAACCAACCAACCAAAAATAAATATTTTAAAAATCACAGTCGAGAAAGATTTTATGCGGCGGTGATTATTGGTATGATGCGCGTAACATCTAGGTCATTTGCACTTATGATGATAATAATAAGGCAATGAAAAAATGACTACTAAACGAACATGGTGTTATTTTAAAACTGATATAGGTAATTCAGGTGTCTAGCTTCGATGTCTTCCAAAGTCTCAACCTTATTTTCTGGCTTAGGCCTGTACTGGATGCGTCTAGTGAAAGAGCGTACTGCTCGGCAAAGACAAAGAATATAGGTCCAAGCTGCACGAACCTGAGATGATCGCAGATGATGACGAAATATGATGACACACGTTCGGGGTTCCCCGTCCTATACAGATTGACCGGGAATCACTCACTGTTTCGCAACGGCCCTGTGCTGGCATCAGCATAGACAGCAGGAGATAACACGGCGGGCTCTGGAAAGTACTCTCAAGTCACCTCACGATGAATCAGCAAGCTATTCTCACAACTGACCCCCCCCCAGGGTCTCACAACTTGTGGGACGTGGGTTGGCGACCACGGAACCCCAGCTGAGTCTGGCATCGCTTCTACTTCCTGGTGCCGGGCTCATTTCAGTTCTCTTTCCTGTCGGCCTCCCTTGGTCAACTCTTGTTCTCTTCCGACCCAGACTGTATTAGGGTATCCGAGGGCTAGGGAGTCTTTCAATTTCCCGCCTTAATTGGCTTTGTCTCATCTTTCCTGATACCCTCATTCTTCGAGGGGTCTGCCTTCTTTTCCTTTTCATAATATCTCCTGTCTTCTGCTCAAGGCCCTCAAAGAGGCAGGGTGTGTGTAGACCCACCACTTCTGGTACACCCTCAAGGGCTCATGACTGGTGAGTTAGGAAGCTGGCAACCCCGAGGAATTCCTGAGCTACATGCAGGGAATGGAGTGGTATGTCAGAAATTTCAAGTGGACAGTGTTATGCATCGGGTTCCAAAGGGTAAGTATACACACTTTGTTTTCGATCGGTGAACGATGTAGATTTGTACCAAAGGGCCTTAATGCGGGAAATGGAGTGGTCTGTCCGAAATTTCGAGTGGACAGTGTTACTCGTCGAGTTCCAAACGGTAATTATGTAAAATCTGGTTGAGATCGGTGAAACGGTGTAGTTTTGTGCCAAGGGCCAAAATGCAGGGAATGGAGTGGCCTGTCCAAATTTTAAAGTGGACAGTGTTACTCATCGGGTTCCAAAGGGTAAGTATACACATTTTGTTTTCGATCGGTGAACGATGTAGATTTGTGCCAAAGGGCCTAAATGCGTGGAATGGAGTGGTCTGTCCGAAATTTCGAGTGGACAGTGTTACTCGTCGAGTTCCAAAGGGTAATTATGTAAAATCTGGTTGAGATCGGTGAAACGGTGTAGTTTTCTGCCAAAGGGCCAAAAAGCAGGGAATAGTGTGGTCTGTCCGAAATTTAAAGTGAACAGTGTTACTTGTCGGGTTCTACGGGGAAGTATATAAAATTGGGGTCAGATCGGTGAAACGGTGTAGATTTGTGCCAAACAGCCTAAATGCAAGGGATGGAGTGGCCTCGCCGCTATTTCAAGCAGACAGTGGTAGTCACAGTGTTCCAAAGGGTAAATATACACATTTTGGTTGAGATCGGTGAAACGGTGTAGATTTGGGACGAAGGGCCTAAATGCAGGGAATGGAGTGGTCTGTCCGCAATTTCAAGCAGACAGTGTTACTCGCTGGGTACCAAAGGGTAAGTTTACGAATATTGGTTCTGATCGGTGAAACGGTGTAGATTTGTGCCAAAGTGCCTAAATGCAGGGAATGGGGTAGGCTGTCCGAAATTTTAAGTGGACAGTGTTTCTCGCAGGGTTCCAAAGGGTAAGTATACAAAGTTTGGTTCAGATCGGTGAAACGGTGTAGATTTGTGCCAAAGGGCCTAAATGCATGGGATGGAGTAGCCTCTCCGCAATTTCAAGCAGACAGTGTTAGTCGCAGTGTTCCAAAGGGTAAATATACAAATTTTGGTTGAGATCGGTGGAACGGTGTAGATTTGGGCCAAAGGGCCTAAATGCAGGGAATGGAGTGGTCTGTCCGCAATTTCAAGCAGACAGTGTTACTCGCAGGGTTCCAAGGGGTAAGTATACACATTTTGGTTCAGATCGGTGAAACGGTGTAGATTTGTGCAAAAAGGACCTAAATGCAGGGAATGGCGTGGTTTGTCCGAAATTTCAAGCTGACAGTGTTAGTCGCAGGGCACCAAAGGGTAAGAATACGAATTTTGGTTCTGATCGGTGAAACGGTGTAGATTTGGACCAAAGGGCCTAAATGCAGGGAATGGGGTGGTCTGTCCGAAATTTCAAGTGGGCAGTGTTACTCGCAGGGTTCCAAAGGTTAAATATACAACTTTTGGTTCAGATCGGTGAAACGGTGTAGATTTGTATACATAACAGACAGACAGACAGACAGACAGACAGACTTTGTGCTTTATATATATATATATATATATATATACACATATACATACATAAATTATATATAAACTTTTGAAAAATTACGGCAGTTATCGTGTCCACAAGAAACTGATATATATATACTTTTGAACTGACGGTGGTTTTGGGGTCTGGGGGATGTGAAACGCGAAGATATGTCGAAATTTTCCGGAAGTCGAAACATGGTAGCCTACCCATTGCAATAGTTAGCTTTCTAATGAAATCTACCTCTGGTTGGTTCCTCAGTTTAGGGGCTGCGACAACGTCGTCATCTAACCCCGTGTACTTTGGGTGAGTGTAGAATCTGTCTTATAAACGGTGTGAATTGTAATGGATGTATTAGTCTGTAATTCAGGTAAGGACTGCAGACGGTCAATTTCAAGCAGTAGTTCCTAATGTTGCTACCAGGTACTACCGTCAATGACACCTAGCTGTGAACTTGGCTACTAGATGCCACCCCAACCAGCAACTCGTAACGAACGTTGGAACTTCCCCTCCAAAGGAAAGCATACTGAGGGATTTTTAGCGCTCTTAGAAAATCCGACGACTTCGGCCGGCTTTGAAACCGCGACCTTGGGCATAGACATTCTGCATGCTACCAGTTACGTCACCGAACCCGCTTCCCACTTAGTCAGATGTCAAAGTCAACCCCTGGCACCAACCAGCCCATGACGGGCTAAGGCCGACCAAGCGACCGCTGCCCAGCCATTTGGCCTGCAGATATTGGGGTGACGCGTGATCAGCGCGTCGGGTCCCCTCGGCCTTTAATATTGGTATTCGTGATCGGGGTGCTGTCTCACTGTCAGACAGCTACTCAATTGTCCTCACGAGGCTGAGTGCACCCCGTTCCAACCCTCACGTCAGTTTTAAAATATCTGACGGAGCCGGGGATCGAACCCGGGGACTCCGGGTGAGAGGCAGGCGCGCTACCCCAACACCACGGGGGCGGCTTAGTCAGATGGAAATACTGAATCTGATCTCGTGCAAGTGCGTTGTCATGGCAACGTCTGATGGCTCATGCCTCATCAATTTAGTAGTGTTGCCATGGCAACCTCTGATAGCTCTTGGCATTTTCTTATAATTCCGAAATCATTTTTCTCATCCCTTGGCGTAATGGTGGGTCATATCAAAAATTCTTTCAGACAAAAGTTTTTGGTATATATTAGGGGAATATTGTCCATTTTGTACGGTTTTGATATTGTGCCTATTAAGAGAGATATGATTAATGTTTCCCGAAAAACCCACTTTTTTCCACCCCTTTGGTCAATGGTTGGTGCTATCAAAAAACTTATTTGACATAAATTGTTGGCACTTATCCGACACATATTATGAACTTGAAGTGGATTCGATATTTCGCGTATTAAGAGAGCTATAGCGAAATTTCAATTTTTCGAAAAAAAAAGCCCCCCATTTTCACCCCCTTCGACCGATTTTGCCCATTAACGAACTCGACCGAGATTTTATAGGGATACATATTATGTAAAAAATTCAAAGTGATTGGTGCAAAATTACGGCAGTTATCGTGTCCACAAGAAACTGATATACATATATACATATACACATATATATATATATATATATATATATATATACATACACACATAAATTATGTATAAACTTTTGAACTGACGGTGGTTTTGGGGTCTGGGGGATGTGAAACGCGAAGATATGTCGAAATTTTCCGGAAGTCGAAACATGGGACCCATTGCAATAGTTAGCTTTCTAAAGAAATCTACCTAAAATATGTTTTTACTGGGTATATGCTCCACCGTAAGAGACGAGTTCATCTCACCAGTTGTGTTGAGTCAACTACACATGTGTCCAAAATTAAAGCTATCTCCATGTTGTTGTTGTTGTTGTTTGAGTCTTCAGTCTTTTGACTGGTTTGATGCAGCGCTCCATGCCTCCCTGTCCTGATTTAATCGTTTCATCTCTACATAGCTACCACACCCTACATCCGAGGCAATCTGTTTAACATATTCTAACATTGGTCTACCCCTACAGTTCTTGTCCTCGACCCTTCCTTCCATAACTAAGCTTGCTATTCCTAGGTGTCTTAATGTGTGTCCTACCAATCTATCACTTCTCTTCATTAACAGTCGCCAGAAACATCTCTCCTCTCCCACTAGTCTTAATACCTCTTCGTTTGTAACCCTATCTACCCATCTGATCTTCATCATTCTCCTGTAACACCACATTTCAAACGCTTCAATTCTCCTCTTTTCTGCTGCACCAATAGTCCTAGTTTCACTTGCATAGAGTGCCACGCCGAGACAAAGGCCTTCAAAAATGGCTTCCTAATACCTAAATCTATCTCCATCCTGTGGCTAATTCATGATATAATCAGACAAATGTCTGTACAATCGTGTTCTGCACGTAACATGGATTTCCTGTCGTTGTACAACCATGCCAACGATGACGTTAGCGCACCTGTCAAACGGGGTGGTGTTTACTCGGTAGTTTCACATATACACTCGCTGTGTAGTATACACATGCACAGAAGGTGCAGTATGGCCTAGAATACCCTCTGCGGTGGAGGGCCATAGGAAGAATGGAAGCAGGGCAGTCACAAAGTGATGTGGCCCGATGGCGTAATGTGAATCTTTCTGTTGTTTATAGGATGTGGCGACCGTTTGTAGAGACCGAAAATGTATCCCGAAGACAAGGGCACGGCCGACCACGTGTGGCATCCGAACGAGAGGATTGATTTTTGGCTGTAAGGGCACGACGGTACCACCGTAGTACTTCACGGCAACTGGCATCTGACTTCACAGCATCCACTGGAACACTTGTATCGAGGCAAACAGTGTACTGAAGGCTTTGGCAGAGTGGCCTTTATTGCCGGAGACCTGCTGTATGATTACCTCTGACGCGTCTGCACAGAAGGGAACGTCCCGAGTGGAGTAGTCAACATGCCAACGGGACGGTCGAACAGTGAGCCAATGTTCTTTTCACAGATGAGTCCCGATTTGGTCTGGAGAATGATTGTCGACGGATTCACATCTGGAAAAAGCCTGGAACACGATTTCGGGTCCCAAACATAGCAGAAAGAGGCCGATATCGAGGAGGATCTGTGGGAAGAGATTACGCAGACTACTCGAACACCTCTTGAGGAATTATACGGGTAAATCGGCAAGGCTTAACTGCCGTCAGGTATTGTGACGAGATCTTGGGACCTCATGTTCGGTTTTTGCGAGGTGCTGTGGGCCCAGACTTCGTACTGATGGCTGATAACCTCATAGAGCACAAGTGCTTTTATGTTTTCTTGGAAACAGAAGATATTGCACGCATGGTGTGTCCTGTTCGCTCTACCGATTTGAATCCCATAGAGCATGTCTGGGACGCACTAAGGAGACGAGTTGCATCACATCAGCATCCACCAGTAACTCACCAAGACTTGCGAACTGCTCTGCAGGAAGAATGGGCGTTATTGCCTCAACATGAGATTTTTTATCGTATGGCCTCGGGTGCCGGGTGCAAGCTTTGTTATGTGATACCCAGAGGGTAGCTTGCATGTCGAATTTCGTTGTTCCTTGTAGCACTATGAAAGTCAACGAGGTTGATATCTAAGCTCCTTGAACACTATAGCGCTTTCTAGTAGAGAAATGAGGAACTTTGTGTTGGCGGAAAATCCCGAGATTATTTTTGCCATTATGAACACGGCCTACTGAATTCAAATGGGTTCTTTGACATGCCAACATCGTGTGACATGCGTGTCGTAATTTTAGCCGCTTTCCAAAAAAAACAAGATGTTCAGTAAAGAACATATAGCCTACTTTCTCCTAAATGTATGAGTATAGTTATAACTCGTTGTTATTATCAAAGAGTATAATAGAACTATTCTTTGTTGAAGACCTTAGAAACGATTTACCTCTACCAAACGCCACGACCTAGATAAAAACTGCTACCATCATTGAAGAAAGAAAGAAAGTTAAGAAGTATATCAAGAATGTTATGGATCTGGAGACATAATCGACCGGACTGGCGGCGTGGCTCAGCGGTAACGTTCTCGCTTGCTGGGCCCTAGGTTGCAGGTTCGTATCCTGGCGCAGTCAGCTGGCATTTGAGGGTGCACAAATGCGAGGGAGCCGTGTCAGTACATTTACTGGCACGTTAAAGATCCCCTTCGGGCCAAAATTCCGCACCCCGGTGTCTCTAAAAGCAGCATAGTAAAAGGGATGTAAAACCAATAAACATTATTATATTACGACCTGCCGTGGGCAACACCAACTTTGATGTCTTACCGCTTTCACAACCCTAATTGAATATCAAATCTTTCCATGACCCTACAGAGACGTAACAGATATACAAACTATGTGGATATTTTCGATAATATAATCCTAACAGAGCGAGTGCATTCTAGCGGCCAGAATAAGAAACTTTTCAATAAAATCTGGAAGTTACCTTTTTGGCAGCTAGATGTCTCGAGTAAATCTGCTGGCGAATTATGTTTTAATTAAATATATATTTTACACCATAATGTGGACAATATAACGCTTAATAACATTTTCAAGTAACGCAAAATAGGCTGTTACAAACCCTTTAAAATAAAAAGTTAAAATGTATCGTAGTATCAACTTGTCATTCTTCAAATTCGATGCGCATAGAATGATAATGGTATAGTAATCAATGGATCCCCACGTAGACTAGTCGGGACATCTAGTGGTGAAATATCGAACAATATAATCCTAACAGAGCGAGTGCATTCTAGCGGCCAGAAGAAGAAACTTTTCAATAAAATCTGGAAGTTACCTTTTTGGCAGCTAGATGTCTCGAGTAAATCTGCTGGCGAATTATGTTTTAATTAAATATATATTTTACACCATAATTTGCACAATATAACGCTTAATTTTAAAACATCTGAGTCATTACAAAACAATAAACATATAACATTTCAAGTAAAAAAAACTAGCTCTGATCGGGTTTGAACCATAGGAATCTGAGCGACAGGCTATCGCTCTACCACTGAGCTAATTGTGTCAACGAATATCGTTCTATTTAAAATGACTTACATAGAACTTGTTAGCAAATAATGATTTATACTAAACGATTTCATCACTGGAGTATATTATTTATATATAAAGCATTTCATACAAAGTTTATTTATTTTTTATCAGTACGCTATATTGCATTCAATACTCAAATTAGTGAAATATAAGTCAGGCACAAGATATCCGCTGCCATCTTGTCTTATTAATGAATCAGCTGAGCTTTTTAAAATCACGTCTGCACTATAGTATTACAAAATAAACTTTTAATTTCGTACGTGCCTCTTCCTTTAGAACAGTTAAAACGATTCTCGGCTCGATAATCGGAACTGGTGGGTCCCATGATATGGATTATAAAGTTTGCATAATTCGCACGGCCGCCATCCTGAAATGGTATGGCGGACGACCTTGTAGTTTGGTCACAAGACGCATCCTATACGAAGGTATGTTGTTACCAAATTTGGTAGAGATTGGATGATTTGGTTAGTCGTTATTTGATTTTACGTTTTGAACGTTTGAGTGGCCGCCATTCAGTTTTAGTAAAGATGGCGGCGATATAAAACATGACACTGAGGTGTCCTTTGCTAGTGCTACCTTTGTACCAAATTTCGTTCAATTCGCATTCACCGTGTTCGAATTGATAGGGGGGGGGGGGACAGACATTCAGAGTACACACACTCACACACACACACACAGACTCACACACACACATACACACACACAGACTCACACACACACATACACACACACAGACAGACACACTTTTTTCGCCCTGTGTTGATCTCATAAGTCTACTTTCATTTTTTGCAAAAATCGAAAGGAGGCTAAAAATATCACTTACCACGGCCAGGAGCGAACCTGCAAGCTTGGGGTTAGTAGACCGACACGCTAACCACTCACCCACCGTGGCAAGCAACATGAGATTGGTTGGTTGGTTCCTCGGTTTAGGGGCTGTGACAACGCAGTCATGTAGCCCCGTGTACTTTGGGTGTGTGTAGAATCTGTCTGATAACCGGTGTTAATTGTGATGACTGTATTTGTGTGTGTAACTGTTTTTTAATTCAAGTAGGGACTGCAACTTTGAATTTTTCAAATAGTTCTTACTTTTGCCGCCAAACGCCACCGACAACGACTACTAGGCCTAGTTCAGAACATAGCTACTAGACGCCACAGCATGTGGCTCTTGGCAACGAACGTAGGAACCTAAGAGCGTTGTTTACATTCTTAACCTATGCAATTTGGCTTCACACAGGTGTAATTAGTGGAAGGTTCTTTAGCATGCCATAAATCTATGACATGGGACCGACGGCTTTACTTCCCCTCCGAAGGAAGGCATACTGAGGGAATATTAACGCTCTTAAAAATTCCGACGGCTTCTGCTGGGTTTGAACCCGCTATCTTGGCCATAAAAGCTCAGCATGCTACCGACTACGCCACCGAAGCAGCAAGACCCGCCGTTGTCAGGCCTGTATTACTGCGAGAGGTGGTCACACTCCATACTGAGCACATTAACCAGTTGTCGGAATGTGTGTGCAAATCCATGAAGTTGGATGAAAGGAAGAACTTTTTTGTCTACTGTTATGCATGTTGCAGTGGTTTGCTTTCTGTACTCTTTACATTGTTGCTACTTTAATAACACCTGTTTATACGGTTTTGTGGCAATATAAACGCAAACTTTCAAAATTTCCGTTTGTTGCTTTAATTTTGGACATCAGTGTATTTAATTTCTCTTGGCTATGAATTTAGAAACGACAAATGCTACCACCTGGTGGTAAAATCGTGAAAACCTGTGTTGTATTTTGATTGTGAAGTATTTAGAAATAGTCATTCATGTATTTTTTGTGATGCATTTATGCAGTAGAGGTAGTATTTTTAGACATGATATTGCGGATTTAGAAAAGGTATCAGAAATTTAGCCCTAGCAGCACTTACTGTATTACATAGCCCTAGCAGCACTTACTGTATTACATGATTTAGACGCTAGATGAAATTTTAAGAACTGAATTTAGGCTATATCATAAATATGTAGTAATTTAATTTCTATGTAAATGTTTTAAACTCTTTGCCATCATTTATTATGTTTAATAGCCGAGTCCACCCTAAATATGGACCTTTCTTTCTAACTGAGGTGGTTCCTAACTTAAGGTCACGGTCGCCTTCCCAATCCCATACCAAATTTACAAATACTAGTACAGTTATCACAATAACACAGGTTATCACATAAATTCCACATGCACCCAAATACACGGGGATATGCGATCAAGATGTCGCAGCACCTAAAATGAGAAGCAACGACAACAACAACTTGATGTTCTCATGTGTCCATAATTTCGCAGAGAGACGAAAAAAAAAAATACTCTGGCACTACAGCCTTAAAAGGCAATGGCCTAGCGAGCGACCACTGTTCAGCCATTTGGATTGCAGACTGCGGGCCGAATGTGACCTCATGACTGTAGTTTGGATGGTGCTGGGGAGTGTCGATAGAAGGGATTTCAGGAATCGTGTTTGGCGGGCTTGCCTCCTGTCGGGAGTAAATAATTGATCAGTGTTCCGTAATTAGTCAGTAGCCTTTGACAGAGAATCAATACGCTAGTGAAACTGAACAGTGAGGTGAGTTATTTGCCTGTGATAAGAGGGTTGATTGACTTCCATCCTTGTGCAATGCAGAAAATAACGCAGATTCACTGAAGGCTGATATTTTCAAGTATTAAACCCATCAATTCACTCTCAAGTTATGACAGGTGCGGTGCTCCTTCCAAGATAGTCCAATGTAGACCATCTTAATAATAATTTGACAATAAGGTATACTATATTTGAGAAAATATCACCGATTGCAACAAATGGAATCACCAGTATTTGGGAAGAACTGACACTCAGCGACCTCGAAAGGATTGAGAAAGTAAAATCAAGATTCCTGAATCATGTCCTAAGAGTGAGCAAAACAGCGCCTTTAAGAATGGTTTTTGAGTTAGCCAGGGAATTATTCCACATCGAAGATCTCTGATTTAAAATGCTATTGCTGTACCATCTACCGGACCATACGATGAACTTATAAAAAAAGAGAATGTAGAAGAGAAACGAAATAGACCTTGATTTCTACGGCACGGGTGCGATGTTGGAAAGAAGTTGGACCAGAGAAAATCAAAAGCAAAGACACGACACAACGAGATTTTCAGCCTACTTTTCACATTTTGCAAAAATGAGGAAAAAGTAGGCTTATGAGATCGATCCGGGAAAATGTGTGTCTGTCTGTCCTTCTGTCTGTCCCTCTGTGTGTGTGTGTGTGTGTGTGTGTGTGTCCCCTATCAACTCCTAAATGGTTGCAGCAATCGAAACCAAATTTAGTATGAGTAAAGATGTATACCGGAATATCTCAAGCCCATATTTGAAAATGATGTCAGTGCTACCAACTACTGAAAAAACGCAATAGAAATTTGAGCTCCATGTTGGATATCATGGAAGGTATGCATGGGAGCTATCCAAAATTGGCACACATGTAGATAATACTATTTCAGTTTAATTTCCAGGAGGCCATACATGACAGTGTTGCCAACATAATTTTAAGCCTTCCAATAGCTCCAATTTTTAAATGCATATAACTTCTACACTATTAATTGGATTTGAACCAAATTTTGTATGTAATATGTGTACATAAACAGATATGACTGAGTATATTATTAAGAGCCACCAGGGCTGCCAACTGTTAATAATTGCTCTCTCTAATTTCTTCATCCAAATACCAATATATCTGAAAGTATGCAAGCCGACAGCTTTAAACTATGCACACGTATAGTATCTGACATTGTAGATTAATTTGGAGTAACTTATATACTTCAGTTCTACCAACATGATTCTAAGCCTGCTGATAGGACCATTTCTTAAATACATGTAACTTCTATACTATCAGTTGGATTTCAACCAAATTTCGTATGTGCTATGTGTAACATAACAGATATGACTATAAGTATCGTTAAGAGCAATCAGGGCTGCCAACTGTTAATAAATGCTGTCTATATTTTGTTAACCTAATATCAATATATCAGAAAGTAGGCAAGCCAACAGCTCCATACTTTGCACACGTATATCACCTGGCACTTTGGATTAATTTGGAATAATTAATATAAGTCAGTGCTGCCAACATGATTCTATGCTTGCTGATAGGTCCAATTTTAAAATACACGTAACTTCTATACTAACAAATGGATTTCATCCAAAATTGGCACAACACGATATCATAATATTTCCGATTATTTCTAACCAGCACACGCATGACATTGTTGCCAACATGCTTTCACGCGTGCTGATAGATCCAATGTCTAACTGCATGTAACGTCCATTGGACTTCAACCAAATTTTGTATTCTGTACCTTAAGAGATGGAACTAAGAATATATTCAATCACCAGGGCTGCCAACTGTAGTGCTCTATTAGTCTACATTATACCAGGAATATTTCGAACTAATTAGACATTTCGATATTACCAACTTAATTTCGTCATTATTCTAGATAGGTTCATATACTGTAGAATAATCATTGGCATGAAAATTAGGCTCTTTATTAGTTCGTCACGGAACTTCTTGTTCTATACATGGGTTCCACCAAAAAGTATGTAAAAACAAATCGTACCATCGTCCCTGTGATAATAAAATTATGGGTGTGATCTGTGCAATGAAAAGTGTGAAACCTACACCAGTGCTTTTTTCTAAAACAGATTTAAGGGGTACTATCAGTTGTAGCCGCCAAAACATCACGATGTTGCAATTTTCGGCAATTTGTTGTGTTTAAATCATTAACTTTCAGCTTTTTCGATGCCTGGCAGGATATAAAATAGTTCGTTATTTTCTCCATCCTTCAAAACTAACCACACACACAAAATAACAACCTACCCCGCCTCCAAACACTAGGCTGTGTGCTTATGGGAACGGAGTGCCGAGTTGCCGACCAAAAGAAACTGATTCTATGGATCGATTTAAATCGAGGACTACTCGAAATCTCCAGTTGTTGTGAACAGCGCGTTGACGGCAGCTGATAGATGAACTTTCAAGTCGGAAGTTATATTTGCCGGACTAGATACAAATGTACCAATCATTTTTCTTAAACAGTTTCCAAATGTTTAAGGGGTACGCGTACCCCCACGTTGGTGAGTTAGCCGTGGTCGTTACGGCATGACTGCTGGTAGTCGCTCACATCCGGGAGGCGACGAGGTTTGAATCTACCCGCCGGCAACCTTGAAGATGGTCTTCTGTGCTTTCCCATCTTCCTTCCAGGCAAATGCCGGGTTTGGTCCCTAACTATAGGTCACAGCCGCTACCTTCCAACTCCTCGTCCTTACATTCAAACTTTCTTCCCCAGACAACACTCCACACGCGACGGTACGTGTAGTTACCCGTTGGGTGTCCGCCTCGAAGCAGCTACAAAACTGGCGAGCCGAACATGTCCTCGGACACTCCCGGGACTAAACGCCATACGCTAAAAAACCCGTGTTCCCCCCTAAAAAAAATAAAAAAAAAATTAAAATACTGATACAATTTAGTGAATTGTACAAAAAAGAATGAAAACTCTGACTGAATATGATAATGACTAAGGTTCGGATGTTTAGGACCTAAAGAAACGAGAAATATACCCTAAAACACTGAAATGTTATTAAAAATGGTACGATATGACCTACAGTAATACATTTACATACTTTCTAAAGACAAGTGTTAATAATGTAGTGAAATGTTATTTTATCATTAACTCTACATTCAAACAAAAAAATAAAAAAATAATTAAAATCTACGCTGATTTCATGAATAGGTCTACGATAGAAATGTTTTTCTCGAATTTTTATTGCAGAATGTTTCAAGAAACTCGCGGAAAGCAGCATATTCTTCACGTTTGCTAGCGTTAAAAACTACGCCACAAATCACATTTCCTGTAAAAGAGAAGGAATATATCGTAAGTTAAAAATACTACCAAGTTTAGTTACAGTTTAAAATTATCTGATAGTCTGCAACAATTGGCAACTTTTATTCTGGTGTGAGGGCTGGAACGGGGTACACTCAGTTTCGTGAGGTAAAACAGGAGAGGATTCAATTCCCACCTCAGCCTTCTTGGAAGTGGTTTTACCCCACCTATACTCCAGGAAAATGCTGGGATGGATCCTAACTGAAGGTCACAAGTGATTCCTTCCCAATCCTCACCCGAGTAACAATTACACACACTAATACATCCATCACAATAACACAGGTTATCATATAAATTCCACAGCCACTCAAGTACACGCGGCTACAGGACCACGATGTTGGATATCCCCTAAATGAATCAACAACAACATACTCTTTCATATCCCCTGTACAAGAGTGGTGGAATGTTCGTGTCGACATAGGGGCGTCTGATGAAAGAGGCCTATGAAGTGTTATGGTGGCAATAAAAAAGGTTTATCTAAAATTGCTGGTGGTGGCAAATTCTCGCGGGAGTATAGATAAAAGTGAGTGACCATTGTTATTAACAATTTGCATGTTCACAAAATTTTGAGTTAAGCCTTTTTTTCTTATCTATACACTGGTAAATTAAGCAAGTTCATTTTCCAAATTTCCATTTTGTGACTATGTATTTGGTCAAAATGAATATAATCAATAATCACTGTACTGAACAGTATTATCCACAACTTAAATTAGAGACGCATGTGCTGCCACAGAGTTTCTTTCGTTTCTATGAATGGTTCTAACAAGGGAAGTATCACGTAAGACAGGTCAAAACCTATCTTGATACTTTGTGGACGCAATCGTTGTACTATAAGAGGTCAACGTGTGGAACATCAGCCACCAGATTGAACTGTAAGGCTCCGAAATCATGTGGTGAATCTCTCGTATGAATCAATGGGAAGTAGCGAGTACCGTACATTTTGGAAGGGGCAGCCCTGACGGCCCAGGCACTCAAGGACGGTGGGAAGCAGCTCCAGTCAGCTGAGGCGTGTTGCACTGCGTCCAACAATTACAAGCAACAGCAATAACAAGTGCCGCAGGGATGTCCTGATCCGCCAGTCATCATGGCTGCGTACCAGGATGTCAGGTACGATCTCGGAGCCTTGCAGTTCAATCTGGTGGCTGATTTGCCGCACGTTGTCCTCTTAAAGTACAACGATTGCGTCCACTAAGTTTCAAGATAGGTTTCGACTTCTCTTGCAAGGAAAGGAAGGGGTTAATTTTGTTTTAAGAGCTTTTCTTATCCCGTATATCCTCGTGAAGAATTTAATTTAAGTTGATTGTCACATTCCACAAAAATATTTTTTTCCGATAATCAAATACGATCATTATGCATCAGCTTCTCGAGATTTTCTAAACGCTATGCACTTCTTTTGTTGAGATTTATCTGATAATAATACTTTTAAACATGTGTATTTTAGTCAGCAGTATTTTGCTTCTCGAGGTTTTTGCAAAGGTTTTCACACCACTGCAGCTTCTCAATAAAACTTTCTATTGTGCCAAAATTGATAAGAAAGGAAGTAAGCTGCAACTTGCAGTGTCAGGTTTGTTGAGTGAAGAAATTATTGGGTTGAAAATTATAGCATTGGGTTCGATATCTGTCAGTGCAATGTCTGGTGTCTGGCCGCGTGGCTGAGCGGTAACGTTCTTGTCTGTTCCCAAGGTTGCAGGATAGAATCGTGGTGCAGCCAGTTGGCATTTAAGGGTGCGCAAATGCGAGGGTGCCGTGTTAGTAGATTTACTGGCACGTTAAAGATCTTCTTCGGGACACCCGGCGTCTCTAAAAGCCACAGTAGTTAAAAGGGACGTAAAACCAATAACATTAATATGCAATGCCTAGTAGATTAGAACTAGGTGTATTCTCTTCTCCTCATGCACATTTATTCCTTTTTAGAATGGGTGGTTTCCGAGAGATGGTAGGCTTTATTTCTCGGAGCCTCTCGGTGGGAGAAAATTGTAGGAACGGCATTACATCTTACATCTCATATTACATCCTGTCGTACTTTATCCCACATGTGCTGCTCAAAGTGTGCGTAATGAAATAAAAAAAGTCCTCTCGGCACGCCGGAAGGCGGAGGTAGATTTCACCGGACAAACTTGGGGATAGGCGAAAATAGGCAGAATATGCAGATTTTCGTAGAAGGATCAGACCTCATTTAATGCGAGAAGGTATTTTATAATTGGAGCTTAATTAACTTTGTTTTTCGTCATTTTATGCTTATTTTAAACATTTTATTGTCTTATGGGAGCGGTAACCTTCTTGTCATTTGGGGTCCATTTTTATAGTTGTGGTCACACTATCCTTATGCAAGGTTTCGACACTGATGTGCAACTATGTAACGGTCTGTTACTTCTTCACGCAAAATTATATCTACCGCAGAGATTTTGGTTGGTTCCTCAGTTTAGGGGCTGCGACAACGCGGTCATGTAACCCCGTGTACTTTGGGATGGCTGTATTAGTCTGTAATTCAGGTAAGGACTGCAGACGGTCAATTTCAAGCAGTAGTTACTAATGTTGCTACCAGGTACTACCGTCAACGACACCTAGCTGTGAACTTGGCTACTAGATGCCACCGCAACCAGCAACTCGCAACTAACGTTGGAACTTCCCCTCCAAAGGAAAGCATACTGACGGATTTTTAGCGCTCTTAGAAAATCCGACGACTTTGGCCGGTTTTGAACTCGCGACCTTGGGCATAGACATTCAGCATGCTACCAGTTACGTCACCGAAGCCGCTTCACACTTAGATGGAAATCTGAATCTGATCTCGTGCAAGTGCGTTATCTTGGCAACGTCTGATGGCTCATCCCTCATCAATTTAGTAGTGTTGCCATGGCAACCACTGATAGGTCTTGGCATTTTCTTATAATTCCGAAATTATTTTTCTCATCCCTTGGCATAATGGTGGGTTATATCAAAAATTCTTTCAGACAAAAGTTTTAGGTAATTATTATGGGAATATTGTCCATTTTGTACGGTTTTGATATTGTGCCTATTAAGAGAGATATGATTAATGTTTCCCGAAAAACCCACTTTTTCCCACCCCTTTGGTCAATGGTTGGTGCTATAAAAAAAACTCTTCAAACATACATTTTTGGGCTTTATCCGACACATAGTATGAATGTTGAACGGATTCGATATTTCACATATTAAGAGAGTTATAGCAATATTTCACGTTTTCGAAAAAAAAGCCCCCTATTTTCACCCCTTTCGACCGATTTAGCCCAGTAACGAACTCGACCGAGATTTTATAGGTATACGTATTCGGTAAAAAATTCAAAGTGATTGGTACAAAATTACGGCAGTTATCGTGTCCACAATAAACTGATATACATATACATACATAAATTATATATAACTTTTGAACTGACGGTGGTTTTGGGGTCTGGGGGATGTGAAACGCGAAGATATGTCGAAATTTTCCGGAAGTCGAAACATGGTACCCATTGCAATAGTTAGCTTTCTAATGAAATCTACCTCTGGTTGGTTCCTCAGTTTAGGGGCTGCGACAACGCGGTCATCTAACCCCGTGTACTTTGGGTGAGTGTAGAATCTGTCTGATACACGGTGTGAATTGTAATGGCTGTATTAGTCTTAATTCATGTAAGTACTGCAGACGGTCAATTTCAAGCAGTAGTTCCTAATGTTGCTACCAGGTACTACCGTCAACGACACCTAGCTGTGAACTTGGCTACTAGATGCCACCCCAACCATCAACTCGCAACGAACGTTGGAACTTCCCCTCCAAAGGAAAGCATACTGAGGGATTCCAGTGCTCTTAGAAAATCCGACGACTTCGGCCGGCTTTGAAACCGCGACATTGGGCATAGACATTCAGCATGCTACCAGTTACGTCACCGAAGCCGCTTCCCACTTTGCCAGGCGGCTTCGGTGGCGTAGTCGGTAGCGTGCTGAGCTTCTATGCCCAAGATACCGGGTTCAAACCCGGCCGAAGCCGTCGGATTTTTTAAGAGTGTTAAATATCCCTTCCATCGGAGGGGAAGTAAAGCCGGCGGTCCCATGTCATAGATTTATGGCATGTTAAAGATCGTTCCACTAATTGCACCTGTGTGAAGCTAAATTGGATAGGTTAAGAATGTATACAACGCTCTTAGGTTTCTATGTTCGTTGCCAAGAGCCGACTGCGGCGGCGTCTAGTAGCTCAGTTCTGAACTTGGCCTCGTAGTCGTTGACAGTGGCGCTTGGCGGCAAAAGTAGGAACTATCTGAAAAATTGTTAGTTGCAGTACTTAAATTAACAAACAGATAACACACACTAATACAGTCATCTCAATTAACACCGGTTATCAGACAGATTCTACACACACCCAAAGTACACGGGGCTACATGACCGCGTTGTCGCAGCCCCTAAACTTAAGAAACAACCAACCAACCACTTAATCAGATGGAAATACTGAATCTGATCTCGTGCAAGTGCGTTGTCATGGCAACGTCTGATGGCCCATGCCTCATCAATTTAGTAGTGTTGCCATGGCAACCACTGATAGCTCTTGGCATTTTCTTATAATTCCGAAATCATTTTTCTCGTCCATTGGCGTAATGGTGGGTCATATCAAAAATTCTTTCAGACAAAAGTTTTAGGTAATTATTAGGGGAATATTGTCCATTTTGTACGGTTTTGATATTGTGCCTATTAAGAGAGATATGATTAACGTTTCCCGAAAAACCCACTTTTTTCCACCCCTTTGGTCAATGGTTGGTGCTATCAAAAAACTTATTTGACAAATATTTTTGGCACTTATCCGACACATATTATGAACTTTGAATGGATTCGATATTGCACGTATTAAGAGAGTTATAGCGAAATTTCACTTTTTCGAAAAATGCCCCCCATTTTCACCCCCTTCGACCGATTTAGCCCAGTAACGAACTCGACCGAGATTTTATAGGTATACATCTTCGGTAAAAAATTCGAGGTAATTGGTGCGAAATTACGGCAGTTATCGTGTCCACAAGAAACTGATATACATATATATATATATATACATATATATATATATACATAAATTATATATAAACTTTTGAACTGACGGTGGTTTTGGGGTCTGGGGGATGTGAAACGCGAAGATATGTCGAAATTTTCCGGAAGTCGAAACATGGGACCCATTGCAATAGTTAGCTTTCTAATGAAATCTACCTAATAACACACCGGTCATTCAAGCAAACAATATTGTGGGTACTTATTTTTAGCGCATGGCTTTTTGTGCTGGGAGTGTCCGAGGACATGTTCGGCTCGCCAGTTTTTGTAGCTGCTTCGAGGCGGACACCCAATGAGTGTGCTACAAGTACCATTGGGGAGGAATGTAGGGGCGAGGAGTTGGAAGGTAGCGGCTGTGGCCTATAGTTAGGGACCACCCCCGGCATTTGTCTGGAAGGAAGATGGGAAACCACAGAAGACCATCTGCAAGGTTGCCGGCGGGGGGATTCGAACCTCCTCGCCTCCCGGATGTGAGCGACTGCCAGCAGTCATGCCGTAACGACCACGGCTAACTCACCCGGTATTGTGGGTACTGAATTTACCTTTAAAAGAAGTTACATGTCCTGTACTTACATCACATAAACATTATGAATTAGTAGGAAATCACCCTTCTCCTTTAAACATGGCAGTCAATTTCTTCCTTCTAATTGAGTCCTTGGGAGATAATCTCTGCATAGTATAAAACAAAGTCCCCGATTCTTGGATTTAACGGGTAGACTAATCTCGAGAACCACTGGATGGATTTTAATGCGGTTTTGACCACTCTGTAAAGGATTTCCTGAGGAAGAATTCTGTAGAAAACCATTCATTTATGATCAAAGGAAGCCGAGCAGGAACGATTTCAGTAACTCGACTCGAAGAAAAACCTGCCGTCCGTGCACCATTTAAGCGTTTGCTGGGTTAACCGAACTGTGAGTGTAAGGATTGTTCAGCATGAAAAGTTCTACAAGAAATCCGCGAATATATATATCTTTAATAGATCGCACAGTATAAGTGTTTTTACATTTTCATTTCTTCCAACAATCTCAACCTATTAATTGGGGCGGCTTCGGTGGCGCAGTCGATAGCATGCTGAGCTTCTATGCCCAAGATGGCGGGTTCAAATCCGGCCGAAGTCGTCTGATTTTTTAAGAGCGTTAAAAATCCCTCATTATGCTTTCCTTCGGAGGGGAAGTAAAGCCGGCGGTCCCATGTCATAGATTTATGGCATGTTAAAGAACCTTCTACTAATTACACCTGTGTGAAGCTAAATGGTATAGGTTAAGAATGTAAACAACGTTTCTACGTTCGTTGCCAAGAGCCGACTGCGGTGACGTCTGGTAGCTGTTCTGAACTAGTAGTCGTCGACGATGGCGTTTGGCGGCAAAAGTAGGAACTACTTGATAATTGATCGTCTGCAGTGCTTACTTGAATTAAAACAGATAGGCTACACACACTAATACAGTCATCACAATTAACACCGGTTATCAGACAGATTCTACACACACCCAAAGTACACGGGGCTACATGACCGCGTTGTCGCAGCCCCTAAACTTAAGAACCAACCAACCATCCATTCATTGGAAATTTAAATTACTAGCTTCGGAGCGAGTTTACGAGCTAGCGAGCGAGCCTATCACCCCAGCTTCGGCCAGCATCAAACTATCGAGTCGTGTCGAGATAAGACGTCAGAGAAGAGTATATGTGTTTGGAGTTTCTGAATTGTGTCTAGGACCTGCCGTCCTTGCGCCTTTTAAGCTTACGCTGGGTAAAGCGTTAAAGATACCGGACGAAGCCGGGTGGGTTCCTGGTTTTATGATAGATCCTTTCTGTTCCGACCTGTTCGTGCATCCCAATGCAAAATTACCCATAATTTTACACCAATTATGCCAATTTCAACCAATAAAACAACATGTGTATAACTAGGGTGATGTGTGGTGAATCCTCAAGGTCACGGTACAGTATGAATGGCGGGGAGCTGGAACGCTGGAGGAGAAAACATTACACATAGTTGCGCCGAACTCAAGACGATTGCATGCACAGATTTTAAGCAAGATGTCGACAGTGCGGGAGACGAACAGTGACTGCGGTTGCTGTTCTCCTGCCACTGAATCGTAGCTGGAAGACCTGCCTGCCCAGAGCGGGGAACTTGAACTTGAAGCTTCGCCACTAACCGCTCTAGCCATACAAGACAGTGCTAGAGTGAAGTATGGCGGCTCTCACGCAACTCGAGGCGCAGCCAATCAACACCTGCTTGGTCACATTATTGTATCAATAAAATCACTGTTGTTCGGTCCAATAACAATTGAAATTGATGGAATGGCTTTAAAGAATTCCTAGAAGTTAACATATTTTTAAAACAGAAGAAAATAAACTGAAAAATAAGAATACGAGAGTCATTTTCAAAAGATGCTTCTATGTACGGTAGCTTATGTCTGTCCTCGATTCTTGGATGTAACGGGCAATCTCGAGAACCACTGGATGGAATTTTATGCAATTTTCACCATTCTGTAAAGGATTTCTCGAGGAAGTTTTCTGTACAAAACATTCATTTATTACGACAAGATGCCGAGCAGTAACGATTTCAGTGAATCGAGTTAGTTAGTTATTGTTGTTTTAGGGGGCGGAACTACGAGGCCATCTGCCGCTTCAGCGAATTGTGTCGAAGAGAAACCTCCGTTGGGTAAACCGTTAAAAATATCTACAGTATACAGTATACTATGAGTGTAAGAATTGTTCAGGATGAAGTTCTACAAAGAAGTCTGGGACAGCATATCTCTATAATTAATACATCGCCCACTGTAAATGTTTTTACGTTTTCATTTCTTCCACCAATCTCCATTCAGTGGAAATTTATATTACTAGCTTCGGAGCGACTTTACGAGCTAGCGAGCGAGCCTCTCACCCTAGCTTCGGCCAGCATCAAACTGTCGAATCATGTCGAGTTAAGACTCCAGAGAAGAGTATATACGGAATGTTTGGAGTTTCGCTGTTCACCTCGGCTATTCTGAATTGAGCCTGGGATCTGCCGTCCGTGCGCCTTTTAGCTTTCGCAGTGTAAACCGTTAAAGATATCGAGCGAAGCTGTGATGGTTTGCTAGTCTAGGATAAAACATACCTATCGATAGACTGTTTAATCGGCGGCTGTTGAAACTAAAATGCCTGACTTCTTCGGAGTCAAGAGATGCCATTAAGATGGCAGAAAATGTACTAGACCTGGTTAACAGTTTGTGAATCTGATATGTTTTACAGATGTTAATTTCTCTGATGGTAGAGTAACATGATCTATTTGAAAGCACTTCATTTCCTCCTGATGAGAACCGCATTGATGCACTGCTTTTATCATTTCAAATGATCTTGTCGACTTCATCGTTATGCTTTGGTCTACCGTTATGCGTTACGGTTACGGCGTGTATGACGTCATCATGTTCTTCAGTGCATATGCACCGAGTCAGAGTTTACTCCTGGGGTCTGGCATTATGCGAACGGAGACGGAGAGTGCATGACGTCATGCAGCCCCCACGCGGGATGCCTAAGTTAAAGGATAATGGAGCCTGTTGAGTCTGAGGTTACTCCTGGGGTCTGGCGTTATGCGAACGGAGACTGCGAGTGCGTGACGTCATGCAGCAGAGTGCACGGGAAGCCTAAGTTAATGGGTAATGGAGTCTGTTGAAAGAGCCCTCCTGAGCATTTCTAACATGTGTAGTATTTGTAGCATGCGTCATTTGATATGATATAAAGTCTAGTCTCTCAGAATGACTATCTTTTTACTCTTAAGCGATGATCATCTCGTTCGATTCCCACCTCAGCCATCCTGGATTTCAACTCCAGGCAAATGCCAGGATGGTTCCCAACTGAAGGCCACGGCCACCTCCTTCCAACTATTCACCTGAATTACAATTACACACACTATTACTGACACCACATTAACACAGGTTATGAGACACATCTTACACACACCCACGTACACAGAGATAAATTACTACGATGTCCAAGCCCCTCAAATGAAATAGCAACAACAAACCCAGTCGTAGCTCAACCGTGTTCGATATGTGGACTTGGGTTGTGTGACGCATGGTTGCTGGGTTGCCACATCTCCGTGGTTACAGTGTGAGGAGAATGATGTGATTTTAGGCAGTCATGTTGCCATGGTGTGCGGTTCAATAATAATAATAATAATAATTTTATTTATTTATTTATTTATTTATTTATAGTATAGCTTTTAGTGCCGGGAGTGTCCGAGGAATGTTCGGCTCACCTGAGTCTGTAGCTGCTTCCAGTGGACATCCTTAGGGTGAGCTACAAGTTCCGTTCAAATTCAAGTAGTTCCAACTTTCGATACCAGATATCGATACTACCTAGTGGTGAATGTTGGAACTATGATAGAGCGTTCCGACGAAATGTAACCTAACAATTTAGCTTCACACTAGTTTAGTCTGTGGAAGGATCTTTTTCATGCCATAAATCTATGACATGGGACCGCCGGCTTTACACCCCCCCCCCCTCGGAAGGAAGGCATACTGAGGAATTTTAATAATAATAAGTATTATAATAATAATATGGAAAGCATAACGGAAACGATAAGAAAATTAGATTGATATTTTGTGGACATATTTAGAGAATGTATGAGTCTAGATTAACAAAAACGATATTCATGTACGTTTGGGAGAAAAGGTCAAAGACTAGCTGGATTCAAGAGGTAAATAAAGATTTAGAAAGAAATAATACAGTGAGTCCGGGAATGTTCTCCGCAGCGCCTACATGCGTCTGCGAGAGCTAGCTACAAAAGTTACGTTGGCAGCACGGCTGCCGCTTGCAACATATTACCCTTTCACGAATTGATTGCCGGCGGTCGAGAGGGTTAACTATTCTTTGTTTACTTGTGTCACACGTCAGCCTACTTCGTTGACAGGTACAGTTGCGCGAGTAGGATATGACTCAGCTCAAGTAGCCTGTGTCATCGTTTAACTGCCCGTGGTGACATGAGCTCCTATGACGCACAATGCTACTTGACTTATGTGCCGAATGCATTCTGTCTTCGCTATGTTCCCTAATAACAAGCAAACAAACGTTGTACTCACCACAATCATTCATAACGCTGGAAGTGCTGATGACACACAAGCTCGCTAATTGCAATACACATTGACGATTTAGACAGGCTACAGCCCACACGTATGGGATTCACCCTGTCAAGGTACCAACTAAAGCGATGACGCAACCACTCACAGCTGCACGTGATCACTGCGGAGAACATTCTCGGGCGCCCTGTATAAGAAAATAAGACACTATGGACAGAGAGATTTATCGAAACAAGGATTCCAGGGAAGTGTGGAAAAGAAATCTGGGGCGAAGTGGTCTGACGACAGAAGCAGCATAGTCTGAGAATAGAGAAACATTGGGAAGAACGGAAGAGAAAACAACAAATAGTGAAGAATTGAAATTGGCGCGTGGTCCATAGCGAGCCTTATCGGAAAGAATAATAATAAGAACTCAACATATTGGTTAGAAGAACTTTGAAAAGACCTCAAAAGCGCAAACATAAGTTCAACAGACATCTCAGAAACAGACACCTTCAGACACAATATAAACAAATGGGAAGTTACATCAGAACAACCAAAACAAAACAGTACAGTCCAAAGTGGTCGGAAGAACGTGAACGAGCCCACTCGGTTAGAATGAAAGCCTATTGGAACAACAACAAGAACCAAAAGAAGTTGACTGCTTTATTTGCTTAACGTCTTCCATTGGAAGAATTCGCTTCAAATAACATAAATAAATAATAATATGTTGGCAGTTTATGGTTTAAACACTTTCAGATTTCATACAGAGTATGAGAGCAGGGGGGCGGAGGGAGAGGAGGAGACATAAGGTGCGCTCAAAAAGTAACGAGCCGGAGGCTGGAATGCGCAAACCGGTGACGACATCGGCTAATCGTTGCGTGTGTAACGAGGTGTGGTTCCGACCAGAGCGTGGAAGGTCACAACCCGTCGCTAGAGAACACGCGTGCACGTCACGTGACGATACAAAGCGAGCAGCAGCAAGACCAAGACAGTAGGCCATTCGACATGCTTCCTGGTGCGGTTGAAGACTGTGGGGCACCCATTGGGCACACACTTTGCGCAAGTGCAGTTGTTCCTTCATGATGGTGTGCACACTTCCGACGCTCAATCCGACCACGGCGGCTATGGCGTTCACTGTCACTCGGCGGTCCTGGGTAATGAGTGCATCAACCACCTGGACGTTGTCATCTGTAATACAGGGGGGTGCCCCAGACCGGGCATCATCGGCTAACGACACCCGTCCTTCCCTGAAGCGCTTGTGCCACGCCTTGACCATTGCAAGGGACATGCAGTGTTCGCCGCACACTTGTGACATTCGGCGATGAATGTCCGTTCCCCCTACTCCTTCCGCTGTCAGAAACCGAACAACACCTCTTTGCTCTTCGTTTGACGCCTCCATGTCACTGTTTGCAATGCGACTGGCAGCGTTGGACGATTGATGCATGCTGCTGCTCGCTTTGTATCGTCACGTGACTTGCACGCGTGCTCTCTAGCGACGTGCTGTGACCTTCCACGCTCCGATCGGTACCACACCTAGTTACACACGCCACGATTAGCCGATATCGTCACCGGTTTGCGCATTACAGCCTCCGGCTCGTTACTTTTTGAACGCACCTTATAAATTCCCTTATCTATGAAGAGTGCTGAAGAAACACTGGGTGGAAATATTCCTCTGATAATGTGAAATGAACAGCGAAATCTTGCCTGTCCTGTCGAGTGATGGACGTAGCTTACTTACGGAAGGATTTGAAAAGCAGAAAATTAAAACTAGAGGAGTTCAGTATCTGACTTGGCTGTCGCAGTACACGCACTGTGTGGACAGACACTGTAGACTCGTACTATGGTATCAAGCGCCTGTCTCGACTTTACACCAAGAGATAACACTGTACTCACTGACTTTATCATATTCTCTTTGCACAAAAATGTGTCATAGGAGAATTGCTTTCATGATTTGCTCATCATGTTATGATTATATCCCTTGCAGGCTCACCCTAGTGGACAAAGAATACCTTCAGCATGAAATCCATACAGACTAGGAAATTCTGCTTTCTTGACACGGTTCGGGTTAGTGATCTCCCCTTCCGTTCCAATATATTGATTTTGTTCGCCCTCTCAATTCCACAACTGAAGAGGCGTGAACTCAGAACACTGGCTGTGGATATGTGTTAACGATACGAAAATGAGGCGAAGGAAACATGTAGTTTTACGCAATTATAAGCCACGGGACCTCCTATTAACGTGTAATCCGAACTACCAGATGTAACATTTCTCTTTGAAAATTCCACATGCATTTAACAGGAATCGAACCCGATCTGCCTTGCAGGGAGGCAAGCAATTCGATGGCTACGCCATCACGACTATGAAAAGAGGGGAAGGAAGGTGTAAAGAACGAACGAAGGAAGAAAAAGGAATTAAGGGAAGGAAGTAAGGAACGAAGGAAGGAAGGAAAAGGAATGAAGGGAAGGGAGGAAAGAAGGAAGGAAGGGAGGTAGGGAAGGAGGAAGGGAGGTAGGGAAGGAGGTAGGGAGGAAGAAAGGAAGGAAGGGAGGTAGGGAGGAAGGAAGGGAGGGAGGAAGGAAGGAAGGGAGGGAGGAAGAAAGGAAGGAAGGGAGGTAGGGAGGAAGGAAGGGAGGGAGGAAGGAAGGAAGGGAGGGAGGAAGAAAGGAAGGAAGGGAGGTAGGGAGGAAGGAAGGGAGGGAAGAAGGAAGGAAGGGAGGGAGGAAGGAAGGAAGGAAGGGAGGTAGGGAGGAAGGAAGGAAGGAAGGGCGGGAGGGAGGATGGAAGTGAGGGAAGTAGGGATGAAGGAAGGGAGGGAGGGAGGAAGGGAGGGAAGTAGGGAGGAAGGAAGGGAGGGAGGAAGGAAGGGAGGAAGGAATGAAGGAAGGCAGGGAGGGAGGAAGGAAGGAAGGCAGGGAGGGAGGAAGGATAGGAGAGAGGTAGGGAGGAAGGAAGGTAGGAAGGGAGGGAGGGAGGAAGGAAGGACGGGAAAGTGGAAGGGAGGAAGGAAGTAAGAGAAGGAGGGAGGAAGGAAGGTAGGGAGGAAGGAAGGAAGGAAGGAAGGGAGGAAGAAATGAAGGAAGGGAGGAAGGAATGAAGGAAGGCAGGGAGGGAGGAAGGAAGGAAGGCAGGGAGGGAGGAAGGATGGGAGGGAGGTAGGGAGGAAGGAAGGTAGGAAGGGAGGGAGGGAGGGAGGAAGGAAGGAAGGACGGGAAAGTGGAAGGGAGGAAGGAAGTAAGAGAAGGAGGGAGGAAGGAAGGAAGGCAAGGAGGAAGGAATGAAGGAAGGCAGGGAGGGAGGAAGGATGGGAGGGAGGTAGGGAGGAAGGAAGGTAGGAAGGGAGGGAGGGAGGATGGAAGTGAGGAAGGAGGGACTCGCAATCATGAGCCATGGGACCTCGTTTTTGACGTGGAATCCGAAACATTGGACGGAATATTTCACCTCGAAAATCCCACATGCAATAACCCGGTCTATCTTGATGAGAGGCAAGGAGTTTGACAGATGAGCCAGCACGTCTGTTTCGTAAGTCACCATACACCTGTTTTAGTTCTTTAGATGCAAATGGTACATGTAAACAGTAGAATAAGTGATACTAAACTAAAATGTAAATGAAGATTGACCTTACATATAGTATTCTCGTCCTACAGAAACGTACTTCTACGTAAAAACACTACGTCCCAGTCGAGACCTGACCCCACTCAATCTTCCTCCCTGTTTTCAATATTGACGGTCTGCGTGGCTCAGCGGTAACGTTCTCACCTGCTCATCCCAAGATACAGGGATCGAATCCCGCCGTAGTCAGTTGGCATTTGAGGGTGCGAAAATGCGAGGTATCCGTGGCACGTTCAAGATCCCCGTCGGGGCGAATTTCCAGCACCCCGCCGTCTATGAAACCCGAAGTAGATAAAAGGGACGCAAAATCAATAACATTATTATTATTATTATTATTATTATTATTAGTTTTCCACATTCAACTCCAGGCAAACGCTAGGACGGAAGCTTATTGGAAGTACCAGTGCATGTTTATAATTAGAGTGCAGTGAGTATTGTTGGTTTAAAGTTATTATAGGAGTAAGGCAAGGCTGTAATATTTCACTGTTACTGTTTATTTTGTATATATTGTATATGGACCATTTGCCGAAGGGCATAAACTGCCTGAGTGGGATTCAGTTTGATTGAAACCAGATAAGCAGACTGACTTATTCTGATGACTTGGTTGTAACGACCGACTTTGTCGAATATTCTCAAGCTACAGTAACATGTTATAACTAGAACAGAGCGGCTCCGGTGGCGTAGTTGGTAGGATCCTGAGCTTCTATGCCCAAGATCGCGGTTTCAAACCCGGCCGAAGCCGTCGGAATTTTTAAGAGCGTTAAATACATCCCTCAGTATACCTTCCTTCGGAGGGGAAGTAAAGCCGTCAGTCCCATGTCATAGATTTATGGCATGTTAAAGGACCTTCCTTGATTTTAGAACTTTTAGAACCTCTTTCTATTTGCCAATTTAATAAGTTTGGATATTAATCGTTTGCTCAAACAAGACGGATTAGAGGCCAATCTCTGCCATTGCAAGTTTGAAGTTATGCTATTCATAAGCTTTATATTTGACAGGATAATTTCAGCGCAGTGACTTCATTGGTTTTATCATCGTTATTTTGCTGGTGAAGTATTGAGGAATTAAGTGTTCCTACTGCTGATTCCAAATATGTTTTATGGTGTTCTGAACTGCAGCTGTCGTACTGGACCGATACCGTGCATTTTTGCTTTCAATAGCGTCTGGGGACCACCGAGAGGCGTCTATTGAAACTGTTCATGGGCCTAGTTCATTAAGACTTTTGACATGGCTCATGCTGGGCGTGAGATGTTTCAATCTCGCTTTATGGTGCACCATAAAAGATTGAATTTTGAGTGCTACGGGAGGAATAATCTTATATCGTTCTCTGTGATATCAGCTGATGAAGGGGCCAAAAATATTTATTAGGCCTCGAAACATGTCCCACTAGTGACCACACGGTGATCATAATTAATAAAAGTATTGATCAGGCGGAACCTTTAACCTGTTTATACAAAGAACCTTCCACTAATTACACCTGTGTGAAGCTAAATTGTATAGGTTAGGAATGCAAACAACGCTCTTAGGTTCCTACGTTCGTTGCTAAGAGCCGACTGCGGTGGCGTCTAGTAGCTAAGTTCTGAACTAGGCCTAGTAGTTGTTGACGGTGGCGTTTGGCGGCAAAAGTAGGAACTATTTGAAAAAATTCAAAGTTGCAGTCCACACTTGAAATAAAAAACAGATACACACACTAATACAGCCATCACAATTAACTCCGGTTATCAGACAGATTCTACACACACCCAAAGTACACGGGGCTACATGACCGCGTTGTCGCAGCCCCTAAACTGAGGAACCTACCAACCTAACTAGAACAGAAATGTAGGGAATTTGATATGAAAATTAGCGTTTCGAAAACGAAGGTGTGCAGTAAGAAAGAAACGTAAATAAAACATGAACATAGAATGACAGGTAAATTGCAACGAGTGATCCATTTTAAATACTTGGGTTGTGTATTATCGTAAGTTGGTAGTATAGGTAAAGTGATGGAATCAAAGTGCATAAAGTTAAAGCTGAGAGCTCTCCGTTACGATCTACTGTATTCTGTGAGAAAACAATAACGACGAAACTCTCCGCACATCGCTCAGTATTTAGTTGTTGTTGCTTTATTTGAGGAGCTCGGATATCGTGATAAATCAGCGCCGTGCACTTGGGTGTGTGTATAATTTGTCTGATAAACTTGTGTTATTGTGATGCTTGTAGTAGAGTGTGTATTTGTAATTTAGGTAAGGATTGAGAAGGAGGCAGCCGTGGCCTTACATTAGGAACATCCCGGCATTTGCCTGGGGAAGAAGTGGGGATACTTGGATACCATTTCCAGGATAGCTGAGGTGAGAATTAAACCCACCTCTTTTCAGTTTTGCCTCATGAGACTGAGTGTACCCCGAACCAAACCTCAGACCAAAATTAGATTTCTTGGCAGAGCGAGGAATCGAATCCAGGTTCTTTGGGATCAGAGTAGTAACACGAAACCAGACACCGCAAAGGGCGGCAGGTGATACGGCATGTATGTAAATATGTATGTATGTATTGTGCCCGTTTAGACCGAAGTCCAACGACCACATATGCATTTCACCAAAAAACAGTCAGCACGAGAATCTAAACATCTCAGGGCGCCATATGGGTTAAAATTACAACAATAAACAAGATCTAAAAATGCTTTACTGATTTTCGGCTCGATGCAACAATAAGGATAGAAGGGAGACTTTGAAAATATCACAATTCCTAAAATAATCTCATTTTATTCACAATTTAAAAATTGACTCTAAAATAATGCCATAAAAGCACTGAGAATGCATGAAAATTCATACACTTTATATACAAAAACACAGAATCATCAACACGTGAACACTAATTGGATTTGAACAAAAGCCAGAATAGCAGTCCGGTTGACTTTGTCCAAATTATTTTTATATACAACGGTAGGATATTCAGGGCAAATTGAATCGTCCAGCCTGAATCCTACTTGACTAGCATTCACAAGTTGAAAGAAAATTAATATTTAAATGTTTCACTTGTTGTCAAAATCACTTCGTTTATGAGTTCATTTCTTTAAACGAAAAACTATCACTTTCCAGGAATCATTATTCAAAATCGGTATATTACATATCATAGCCATGAAATAAACACAAACATATCGATTTGTAGGACATCTTAGCATCATTAAATAACAATATTTAAACATTATGAGCATGGATTCGAAGAACTTCGATGGTTAGCAGAAAATGTATTACATCATCTGTTCTTGATCCGAAAGTAACAATTATGAGTGCATGACTCAACAAGAAATTCATGGTTCAAAAATATTAACCAACATTTACTCCAAATGTTAGTAAATCATCCAAACATTAAGCTTTGAAATAATTCAAAATATTATTCTGAAAATTGTCATCAAAATAGCAACAAATACTATTATCAAAATTGTAATTCTTTTCTTCTGCAGAATATGAAAATATTAATATTTACAAAATCTTATATTTTATAATATTTATAACTTCAATAGGATACCAAATATCCTTGAAATGGTAGTGGCTGTTCATTAAATAACAATATAAACTTCAGCACCGGTCCATTCTATTAATGTGTCAATAGTCACTTGATCGCATTTTGTATTTGACAAACGGTAAGGTATCCTTGAAATTAAAGGTTTATCTACAATAAACTCGGGTTGACAAGTACTGGGAAAATATCTGTAGAACACGAGAATCAAATGTGAATCATAACTGTGATGATTGCTTGAAATAACCATTTGTTATCAAATTCGACGAAAGTGTGAGTCGTAATTATATTTATGTTCGACCCTCACTATTATGTGTTTGAAAACTGTATCATAATGATGGTCATTATAACACCGTTTTTCATTACGATACAGTTTCTCCAGCCAATCAGAGCTCGTTCATTGACCAATTAGGTAACGATAATTTCGCGCATGCGCTCAAAATCCAACATGTCGGACATAAACACAACATCGAACTATAATAAATTACCGACATGGAATACCCACCGTCCATATGTTCGCGTAAATAAACTGGCGAATATGAGACAAGAAATAGCACAGTACCTTAAAATCACTAACGCTAATTTCTACACAGCGCATTGTCTTCAAATGACTGCGGTGACAATATTACTGAGGGACGGCTGATGTAAACATATGGCTGCATATGGCATTGCAAGCCCACAGAGCGCATGCGTCGGCCGTTCAAAGCTCTTGAAAGACGAAGGTATAACACCCAACGCTCGCTCTGCGATCACAAAATTCCAGTAGCTGACTCTCAACAGATATTTATGAATATTTATGTTAAAACATATAATAAAGTTATAATTATCGTCGAACATAAACAGTCGTATGCAACTCGCCTATAATGGTAATTAAGACACTCGTATGGAAATTATAAAACTCGCATACGCTCGTTTTATAAAAAATACTCGTGTCTTAATTATAGCCATTATAGGCTCGTTGCATAATGTACTATTAACTTCCATATTTTTCCAACATCTTATATATAAAAGTGAAAGTCTGTATGTATGTGGGTGGGTTTGTCTGTTCCGTATACAAATCTACACCGTTCCACCAATCTCAACCAAATTTTGCATACACATAGTTTAGGACCCAGAAGGAACCGCTGGCTACATGAATTTTCGATAGTCTCTCATTCTACTGATTTCGGCCCTTTTGCACTCAAGCACAGACTAATCAAATCATAAAATATATTCATGAAGGAATGGCAAGGCAGATAGTTTCCATGGCAACATAGCTCAAGTCGAGACACGGCCGACTGGATGCCAGTTGCGCTCTGCACTACCGGTATAGGAAATGAGGATCTTTACTTGAAATCCCGTTAGTTACACAACGGCTCACACAGCACTGTCAACCGAGTTTAGCATAACAAACACTTGACACTATCTACTATATATTTGTCAAATACCACTCACTCACTCACTCACTCACTCAGTCATTCATTCATCACGAAATCTCAGAAACCACCGAACGGATTGGAATGCAATTTGGTATGCAGCTTTCTCAAGGGCCGCAAATGCCCACCAAGAGAGGATTTTTGGATATTCAGGATCTAAAGGGGTGTTAAGGGGGTAGACCTGCATTTCATTGAATAGCAATATCTCCCGATTGGTTTCATTGGGGGATGTGATACTCGGCATATAAACTCATCATTAAAAATAAGAAGACACGTGTCTGAGGGTTTTTCGATGTGGTGTATATTATGAGGTGAAAGGGGTGAAAAGTGAGGATTGAAAGATTCCTAACGGAGCGTGTATCTCTTAAACGAAATAGGCGAGGAGTTTGAAACTCAGCGGAAAAAAAATCAACATAAAATAGAAGTAAATAGGTGTTTGACCGTTTTTTCATAAATCCAATTTAAGGGGCCCATGGGGAGGGGTGAAATTCTGGTGGGAAAAAAAAACAGGAAAGAAAGTGTCCTAACTGATTGACTGACTGACTCACTCATCAAACTCAGGGGAAAAAACTGCATTAAAATAAGTAAATAGCTTTTCCATAGTTTTTTTTTGATCAATCAAATTTAAGGGGTTCATCGGGAGGGGTGAAATTCTGAAGAAAAAAATATTGAAAGAAAGTGTCCTGACTCATTCACCTACTCATCATCGCCCAGCTAAAAATATTGAAGTTGGAAACACGGCATTTCGGGGATATGTTCGTTGTAGGTCAAAACCGTAAACTAAGGGAGGATTTTTGGATATTCAGGTTCAAATGGGGTCTTAAGGGGGTTAAACCTGCATTTCATTGAATAACAATATCTCACGAGTGGTTTCATTTGTGGATGTGATACTCGGCAAATAAACTAATCATTAAAAATAAGCAGACATGTGTCTAAGGGTTTTTCGATGTGGTGTATTATTATGAGGTGAAAGGGGTGAAAAGTGGGGGTTGAAGGATTCCTAACGGAGCGTGTAGGCCTATCTCTTAAACGACATAGGCGAGAATTTGAAACTCAGCGAAAAAAATCAGCTTAAAGAGTAAGTAAATCGGTGTTTTCAATTTTTTTTCATAAATTAATTTAAGGGGCCAATGGGGTGGAGTGAAATTCTGGGGGGAAAAAGGAGAGAAAGTTTCCTAACTGACTGACTAACTCACTCCCTCATCAAACTCAGGGGAAAAAGACAGCTTAAAAATATGTTAATAGGTGTTCAAGCGTTTTTTCATCAATCCAATTTAAGGGCCCCATGGGGAGGGGTGAAATTCTGGTAAAAATAATTGAAAGAAAATGTCCTGTCTGACTCACTCACTCATCAAGCCCAGCGAAAACTATTAAAGTTGGAAACATGAAATTTTGGGAATATGTTCGCTGTATGTCGAAAACGTCAACTAAGGAATGATTTTTGTTTATTCGGGTTTTAAAGAGGTGTTAAGGGGGTAAACGTGCATTTCATTGAATAACGATATCTCATGAGTTGTTTCTTTGGGGATGTGATATTCGGTACATAAAATAATCATTAAAAATAATCAGACATATGTCTAAGGGTTTATCGATGTGGTGTATATTAAGAGGTGAAAGGGATGAAAATTGGGTGTTGAGGGATTCTTAACGGAGCATGTATCTCTGAAACGACATAGGCGAGAAGTTTGAAATTTGGCGGGAAAAAACAGCTTAAAATACAAGTAAATAGGGGTTCCACCGTTTTTTCATAAATCCAATTTAAGGGGCCCTTGGAGAGGGGTGAAATTCTGGGGGAAATAAACAGGAAAGAAAGTGTCTTAACTGATTGACTCACTTACTCACTCATCAAACTCAGGGGGAAAATAGCTTTAAATAGGTGTTCGACCGTTTGTTTCATAAATCCAATTTAAGGGGCCTATGGGGAGGGGTGAAATTCTGGAAGAAAAACGTCCACTAAGGAAGAATTTTTGGATGTTAACTCTCATTGACCAACCAAAACTACTAAAGTTAGAAGAATGATATTTTGGGGATAAGTTTGTTGTGTGTCGAAAATGTCTACTAAGGAGGGATTTTTGGATATTCAGGTTCTAAAGGGGTGTTAACGGGGTTAAGCCTGCATTTCATTGAATAACAATATGACACGACTATGACGCGAGCGAAGCGAGACTAAAAATGAGATGGTGTGTGTCTGTGTATTACTCAATCACGCAAGTACCACTGGTCCGATTTACATGAATTTTACATGGAAGTAGCTGATTTACCTGGTTAACATATAGGTTACTTTTGATTTCAATACTTTGCACTATTTTCAGATGGCGACCATTTAAGTGACGTCACTACACCCTTTGGTTTTAAACTTTCATATTTCCATTTCAAATGAAAAGAGAACGCTAAGAAATAGCAAACTTTCGATGGCATGTACGGGGTTTAAAATTACATTTTCTATCCGAAAGGTATCTCCAACGATTAGCGAGTAGAACCTAAATTTGTGCTATAAAACACGCCGAGCGGTGTAGTTGGACAAAATGTTCCATCCTTAATCTCCCTCTGCGCAGCACCTCGCCTATCCCCTGTTTTAACGGTCACCTTCACATTTCAATTTATTAATGATGCGTAACGAAGCGCGGGTACTTCAGCTAGTATTTTATAAAAGCCATCTAACCCTAAAAATGGTTGATGCTTCACGTAACGACGATTTCATTCCTGCGACTTAATTGCACAATTTGAATGACAAAATTCAACTATTTCCACACAAAACATTTCTCCTCATATTATACATTATTATGATAATCACGCCCTTGCTTGTTATCCAAATGGAAGGTAGAAAGCTCCTCCAATGACTTTACTACAAATTTCACCATCACATTAAATCTTAGTATTTTTACATCGTGTCTACTCATGGTCAAGCGTTTCATCAAACGACGTTACCCAAATAATTTATTAATTATATAAACTCTAGCAAACTCTAATTTTTACATTCAGTTTTCATCCCATTATGATGACCTTCCGTGTCTCTACATGATTCGACTGTATAGCCCAATTATTAAATGCTTCCAATATTATTCTGTTATTTCAGAATTTGGGAGTGCGCCTAACCACTAACCTTCGGAAAAACAAAGATCCGAAGTAGTTAACTGTTTCGGATATCCAATTGATAAATCCACATAACATGACATGATTATTATAAGTTAAAAAATTATTATTAATATTTCAGAAAATGAAAATAATAATAATTGTTATTAAATTATTATTATTATTATTATTATTTACTAACTGGAATTAGCTTCACAAAACAATTCGAAAAAATTCCTCTCGGCACGCCGGAAGGCGGAGGTAGATTTCACCGGGCAAACTAGGGGATAGGCTATAATAGGCATAATATGCAGGTTTTCGTAGCAGGATCAGACCTCATTTATTGCAAGAAATTATTTTACATTTGGAGGTTAATTAACTTTTTTTCGTTTTTGTATGCATATTTTTACCATTTTATTGTCTTATGGCGATGGTAACCTTCTTGTCATTTGGGGTTCATTTTTATACTTGTGATCACACTGCCCTTATTTGGAACCGATGTGTAACTATCTGACAGTCTGTTACTTCTTCACGCAAAATTTTATCTCCCGCAGAGATTTTTGTTGGTTCCTCAGTTTAGGGGCTGCGACAACGTGGTCATGTAACCCCGGGTACATTGCGTGTGTGTAGAATCTGATAAACGGTGTTAATTGTGATAACTGTATTAGTCTGCAATTCAGGCAAGGTCTGCAGACGGTCAATTTTAAGTAGTAGTTCCTAATTTTGTACCATATACTAACGTCAACGACACCTAGCTGTGAACTTGGCTACTAGATGCCACCGCAACCAGCAACTTGCAACGAACGTTGGAAGTTCCCCTCCAAAGGAAAGCATGCTGAGGGATTTTTAGCGCTCTTAGAAAATCCGACGCCTTTGGCCGGCTTTGAACCAGCGACCTTGGGCATAGAAGTTCAACATGCTACCAGTTAGCCGCTTCCCACAGTTCCGATACCGAAGTCGCTTCCCACAGACAGATGGAAAAACTGAATGTGATCTCGTGCAGTGGCGTTGTCATAGGAACTGCCGATGGCTCATCCCTTATCAATTTAGTAAAAGTCCTCTCGGCACGCCGGAAGGCGGAGGTATATTTCACCGGGCAAACTTGGGGATAGGCGAAAATAGGCAGAATATGCAGGTTTTCGTAGAAGGATCAGACCTCATTGATTGCGAGAAAGTTTTTTATAATTGGAGTTTAATTAACTTTGTTTTTCGTCATTTTATGCATATTTTAAACATTTTATTGTCTTATGGGGACGGTAACCTTCTTGTCATTTGGGGTACATTTTTAGCCTATCAAACAACTTTTCGAACATACATTTTTGGGCCTTATCCGACACATAGTATGAACTGTGAATGGATTCGATATTTAAAATATTAAGAGAGTTATAGCGATATTTCAAATTTTCAAAAAAAAAAAAAAAAAGCCCCCACAGTCACCCCTGTCGACCGATTGTGCCCTTTAACGAACTCGACCGATATGTAAAACATTCAAAGTGATTGGTGCAAAATTACGGCAGTTATCGTGTCCACAAGAAACTGACATATATATATATATATATATATATATATATATATATATATATATATATTGTACACATGTGAGTAATCTCGGTGGATAATATGCATCTGCCTCCAGCTAGCATCAGCTCTCAGGCGTGTACGGTAACCCCAATTAAGCAGTGCATATTTTGGATTTGAGGCTAAAAGGTATCAACTCTACAATGATAAGGCACAACTCTATTCTAAAACTTTAATTCAGTAAAATAAATCATGGCTTCAAACACAAAACAATACCCAAAAAGCATAAAATAAAGCAAACAAAATTTTTACTTCCACAATCCACAAGTAAACAAATATAAAATCACAACAAAGTCATACCTAGCCATAAGGCTTTACCCTTCTGTGAACTTCACAAGGATATACTAGTGCGCTGATGCACCTACGACTTCAAAACAAACTGTACATTAACATAACAGTCATACAATGTGACTTCTTTAATATTACAACAAGGATTATTCCTTAAACCTCTTTATGTTAAACAATTATGTGTGTCGTGCGTGTTTTAATATTTTTCTTCTCACCAATGAAATGCTTTGCATGCATTTACCTATTTGGACGTTGCACCAAAATCGACGTGCAACTCCATAATTATGTAAGCTACCCCCTACACATCCTCCAATTATATGGTTTCACCGCATGCTGTCTGTGATTCCTAGAGAAAACGTTACGTTATAGCTTATGTCGGATTGTACGATAGACTACCTCGCGCTCATGGCGATTGGCATCCAGTAACCAACTACATGACTTGGCTCCAGTGACAGTACAAATATATCATGTAACTATTCGTCAGATAGCTAAAATAATGAACCATCAGGATGAACTAAAATTATCCATGTGTTCTCAAACCACATGGCTATAATACACAACATAACAATCTTGCATTATATGTCATTTTAACAAGGTCTAGACTCTTCCCTTTATAACTTGCCTGAGCGGCCCGGGTGGTTAGCTCCGACCCTCGGCTAAGGAAGTCGCTACACAATAGAAAGTGGAATGGGTCGTTTCACCAATTATCTCGACCTTTCTAAAAGTTTGAAAGCCTCCCTCTCTCTAAGCAGTGAAGATTTACAAGACAAAATACTGTGTCCTGACCGACACACATGTTCCCAAAGGATCTTAATTGACTATTATGCCAACAGGTATTGAATGAGCTTTTGTAATTATTCCTACGTCGAGGATAACGATTAATTAATGGCCTCACATGGGTCCATTCAACATGAAGGTTCGGGGTTCGCAATGCATGAGCCTGGCGGTTGACCGATGTCTCAAGTATAATATAGGCGCACAAAACCACTGTCGCCCTGAGTTTCGCTGCCAACGAGCGTAAATAACTCATCAATAAGTTCTCGGGAAATCATAGAGCTGCGAGGTGTCCTTGTTTCCTCGACCCTATCAAGATTCCGACCCGGAACACATTTCAATCCTTTCTTCAGAGTTAGGGTCCATCACTAAAACTCTGGAATAAATAATATCTCCAACAATGTCCACGACATAGGAGAATTCATACGTAGAATAGACTATCTGGCCCCTAATGCTCCATGCTACGACACTCCGACCTATAATATTAAGAGAAATCTAACATTTACTCTATAAGCTTCTCAATTAAGCTGCAAATTCAATTCACTAAAAGCTCTTTCATTACTGGTATCATTACTGAATATCTGCAATATTCTGATATAAAACTTCTTTCCATAGTTACTGTAATGTATTCTCACTGTAACATCTTCCTGCTTAGATTGATAAGTCTTGCACTTAGCGTTAATAATTCTCGCTTACAACATTTATTTGTTTCCTGATGTGTTCATTCATACTCTTAATAACCATTATTATTATTATCATCATTTCTCACTGACATAAATGACCAAAATCATTATTTATTATTATTATTATAAATCTCATTGACATAAATGATCAAAATCATTATTTATTATTATTCTCACATAAATTACCAAAATTTCCGACATAGCTAAACGTCTTAAACTTGAACAATCGCGTTCGTTGCATTTACATAACTGATTGCCATTCTTAATTCATAGTGGGAATAATTACTCCACTTAATGATGCAAATCAACATCTCAACTCTATAAAAATCAACTCAATACTGATTAAACATGGAGGATCAGCCTCCTAACTGATTTTTACTGGCATCTATAAGGAATTCACAATATCTTTACGGAATCACAGACATGCAGCGGTCCAAACTTCTACATAATCATAACCATAATTTGTGGGGTACTTACATCTCTATAGGCATCTAAGGTGGCTCCGACCAATCATATTCTTCCATGTCGCCCGCCATAATGGGTTTAACGCGACATATTTCTCTTGTTTACACACATTTGATTACACCTAATTTCTATCATCAACACGACACGTTGCATACCTTTCAGGAAGTTATCACTCCCCAAACATGTGAAACACTTCATCAAACACTACTTTAAATGATATTTTTACATATGCATTACACTGAACACTCGTCACTTTATACACACTTCAATGCTGAAATTCCCTAGCAGAGATCGAAATTGCAGGTGTCGACGGCATCTTACGTTACCAACTCCTGATTGAAAGTCTGGTTATCTGCTCTCGGAACTCTCCAACAGTTTTATGACGATCATTACTCCTACAGTAAGCGTCCTGCGTTACATCAATACGCTGGCTCCCAAACATGAGCGTTAACATCTGGTACTCTCATGGCAATACCAAACACTTAGTAGAGTTTCTTTAGCGCATTCTATCGTAGTTACACATATACGATTAGTTAATACTATACACATTGCGCTTAATAAAGTTCAACACTTTCACAAATAATTATATACAATAGTTCTACCGTTAGTCTATACGGTGCTTCATAACTGAACACGTCATAGTTCGTGCTGCTGAGTATGACTATAACACGACTATTATTCATACAAGCATGTTTACTGTTTCTTTTACACATACCAGTCTTTGTTCGGCGTCTTGATGAATAGATCCGTCATGCGTTTTTCCTTGATGAACTTGCTTCAACCTGGCTGTAGCTGACTGAAGTTTCACTCGAAGACTGCACGTAACTTATTTGAAGACTTCTGTATGCGGCTTACACGCTGTCTCGTACTGCTGCATATTTGCTGCATACTGATTGCAACTTATTGCCATTGTGCTACAATTGACAATTGAGTAAGACTGTAACTGGCTGTAACTGCGCTTGGCGGCATGTAGACTGAGCTTGACTGCGTCTCGACTGGCTTACAACTGAGTTTCAACCGAGCATAGCTGAGAGCTCCTCCTGGGGTCTACTCCCTTATATCGGATTTCCACAGAAAGTAGAGCAACATCTTCCCGCGTAATCTTGGCTCCTCTCACAGCATGATTCAGGTCTTCAAACCGTGATCATTGTGTTCCTCTCTCTTCACAGGTCCCAAAACTATCTGTGTGCAAAGGAATCGCTCGTTCAATTAATTAATATTAATTCCTTTCTCCATGGCGTGGGACGCTACCTAACGGGAAACCCCCGGCAACATCTTCACATCCATCCGCGAACAATGGTCGTTTTACAGTCCTTACGCACATCATTAAATATGCACCAATTTCGCAGGTAAAAGACTCTAAAATTATCTTCTTGCCAAGATATTCACCTGTGTGCAACTCTCATCTCGATTCGTTACTCCAATCACGAGTAATCAATGATTTTTCTGGGCATTTCTCCGCCCCTACTCCAAATCCATTCTCCGTCGGGGAATAACTATGTCATTATTCAGGCCTCACCCCTGCTCCAGACGACATAATGGGGTGACAGAGATGGACGTGGCTCCACTGGGACCAACCCACAATTCTGGGCCAATTAGTAAATGTCAGCTCTGCCCTCCTCTGTGCTTCAAGCCTCCAATAGCTTACACCAAATCGTCTTATAATGATATAATCTGCTCATTATTTCCTACATTATTTTACTAAATAATGCTATTTCATCAAAATCACACCAGTGATTAAATATACATTTCTTTCGAGGGGTTTTTACCAAGAAACTCCCTGTACAGATCTCTGGTTCGCTTCCTGGTGGAACCTTTATACTGAGATCACAGTCTCTGAGAACCATGTTCGATTCCAGTCAGCATAACCCCATCGGGTTCATGTTCCCCTTGCAAAACTTATAAAAGTCCAATGCAAGTGGCTTATATAAGTAACCAGCTGACTGTCGACCACCGTCTGTGTTTACGTCTGGGGTCCTTCACCTTGTCTGGCTGCGAGTGGGTTAGTAGTGTTCCCCCTTCCACACTCGGCCTTGTTTCTGAGCTGTCTATTCTCCCTGCGAAGGGTCGCGTTTACGGCCTCAACCTCTCTCGCCACTCTGACCATTTCTTCATAGAGTTCTCGCAAACACTGGCATTCTTTCTGCTCTCCGCTTACACTGGGTAAACTGTCTGCTTCTCGTCCCGTCTCGCCGTTCCAACATTCAGGTCTGCCTGCTTGGCTGCTTCCGCTCTCCACGTTGAGTTGGGTGTGCGTTACTAATTCTTCTTCTTGTTCGTCGAATTCTTCTGGCGAGTAATAAACTTTTAAGTTGGCTATGTTCATAACGACCTCGTTTCCATTCTCTAAATGCCTTAACCTGTATGCATTGTTCTGGAGGTCTCTTATCACCTCGAACGGGCCGTGGTAAGAAAAATTAAACTTTTTATACTTCCGTGCCTCTGGATCTGAACTGGCGGGTTTCTTAATTAAAACTTTCTGTCCCACGAGAAGCGGTTTATGATACCTCTTCGCACGATTCCTTCTCTGACGTCTCTCCGCCTGTGCTTTGAGATATTCAAAGGTTCGTTGGATCCTCAATTCTCTACCGGGCTGTGCGTCTACAGGTAATGGAATAACACCATTCCACGGTCTCTCTGGTCTCTGATCCAGATGTAGAGTAACGGGAACCTGACCTGTCGCCTCATGTACAGTATTATTTATACAGTATTCAATGACTTCTAGAAATTCAATCCAACGCCAATTCGCTTCAGAACAGTAGATCTTCATGTATTTCTGGACCTCTCTCATTACTCTTTCAACGGGACTTGTCTCAGGATGGCGAATGGTAGATAAAATCTGCCTAATTCCTAGAGTTTCCAGTTCTCGACGAAATTCTGCACTAGTAAAGCAACTTCCGTGGTCCGAGAGAATGTTATCCGGCTTCCCAAGAATCGGAATAACTCTCTCTTTCAGGCGCTTCAAGACCTGTTTTGAACTTGTCTTCTGAATGGGGCACAACACCACCATTTTCGAAAATACATCCATGGCTACAAAAATGTGTCTATTGCCTCTACGTGCTCTAGGCAATGGTCCAAAGTTGTCGATACTCAATAGCTGCCTTGGCTTCTCTGGTAACAACGGGATAGGTCGTTGCCTCATTAAAGAGGGATTCGGCTTTACCCTTTGGCAAAGATCACATGTTCTAATAGCATTTCTCACCGTTTCTCTCAATTTTGGCCAAGTAAATGCTTCCTTCAACAGAGCACAAATTTTATCTATTCCAGGATGTCCAAATGCTCTGTGGGCTAGCCATACTAATCTCCTCTGCAAAGATGCAGGAATTACAATCCTTTGACGTGTGTGATCCACATCGTCCCACTTGTGTAATATCTGATTATACCATACATAATCTGTTGCCAATGCCTCCGCCTCTCTGTATATCGCAGTTCCCCTTGCTAAGCGTCCCTCGAAGTAATCGATTATCATCTTCAACCATGGGTCTTCGCGTTGTAGGTTGGTAATGTTCCTTAAGTCATCCAACGTCTTCTGATCTCGATTCTCAATCTGGACCGCTAGTACTTCTTCTTCTCTAGGGTAACGACTTAATATGTCCGGTATTACATTCTCTTTCCCTGGACAGTATTCTATTTCCACATTAAATTGCTGGATATACAGGGACCATCTTGTCAATCTCTGACTAGACAAATCCGTCTTTAACAAAAATGTTAAAGCTTTATGGTCTGTTCTCAGAACTATTCGGAAGCCGTACACGAGTTTGTGCCACGATTGCAACGCGTACAAAATTGCGAGCAATTCTATCTCGGTGATCGTGTAGTTTTTCTCATGGGCTTTCAGTCTTCTGCTTATAAAGGCGATAAAAACTTTCTTCTCAGGCTGGTCAACATTTTCCTGGAATAGCATCGCTCCAATCCCAATAAGTGATGCATCCGTCTGTATGATGAACTTCTGGGTATAATCTGGGTATCCCAGTTTCACATATTCCAAAAGCATTTGTTTTGACCTCACGAATGCTTCCTGACATTGCTCCGTCCAATTCCATCTGCCGCCTTTCTTCAATAGGTCCTGCAGTGGTGCTACTGTCGCCGTATAGTTTGGGCAGTGGTTCGAAAAGAATCCAATTACTCCCAAATACTGTCGGACGTGCTTTACTTTCGTGGGTCGAGGGAAATTCCGAATTACCTCCAATTTATCTGGATTAGGCTTCACTCCATTTGCATCAATAACATGCCCTAGGAATTTAACTTCCCTCTGACAGAAGTGCGATTTCTTGATATTGACCTTAAAGTTAGCCTCTCGAAGGTCATCTAGCAACTTCTTCAGGTCTCTCATGTGCTCCTCCAGAGATTCTGACGTGAGTAGAATGTCGTCTACATATCTGATGGTACTCTCTTTAACCTCATCTGATAGATTGCGATCTAACGCTCTTATCAGGGCTGAACCAGCTGTTTTCAACCCAAAAGGTAGCCTTAAAAATGTGAATGTATGTTGATCAAACATAAATCCTGTCAACAGACTAGTTTTCTTCTCTAATTCAAGATGGTGGAAACTGGATGTGATATCCAAATTTGAGAATATAGTTTTCCCTCTAAACTTCCTGAGGATCTCTTTAATAGGTGGCACTTGGTCAAATTCCGGAATAACTCTCAAATTTAAGCGTCTCAGGTCCAAGCAGACTCTGACAGATCCGTCTGACTTTGGTACAATTACCAATGGACTTACATAAGGCGTAGGTGTTTTCTCAATAACGCCGGCCTCCAACATCTCCTGAATTGCCTCTTTCACTTTAGCATAATGCTTTTCAGCTATAGGGTAGGGTTTCTGCCTAAATGGTGTCCAATCACTGACTTGAAAAGCATAAGTGAAGTTCTTTATCCGACCAGGTCTCGAATCAAAGACTTCCTTCTGTTCCAGCAATAACTGCTTTAAATTTTCCTTCTATTTTAGCCCAATTTTCGCTTCTTCTAGCTTCTCCGAAATGTATTCTTCCAATTTGGGTTCCAGATCTTTTTCCAAGTCTGTGGCTAGTGTTTTGAGCTCCGCTTCTAACTGCTCAATAGCTAACACTTCTTCATCAGCCACATCTCTGTATGTATGCCATACTTGTTCACTGGATCCTGGTTCAATTTCATTGAGTGCGACCTCTAAGCCTTCAGCTTCTTCATTCACATGGAACATAACCCTGTCCTGTGCTAGGTCAATTATCACTCTGTATTCCCTTATAAACTCTGCCCCAATAAGTAGGTTATAAGGTAGTTTGTTTACTAACAGAAAACTCTGTGAGAAAATCGAGCCTCCTATCTGTAAATCTAGGAATACCTGGTATTTACATATCATTGTTCTGTCTGGAATTACCCCTTTAATTTTGACACTGGAGATCGGTATCTTCAAAATGTTCTCTCTCCGGGCTATTTCATTATATAGAGCTTGTGTCATCAGGCTTACTGTTGATCCCGTATCTAACAGACTTCTGACTTTTAATCCTGCCACTCTCACAATTATAATAGGCAATTCTCTCTTGACCATGACCTGTGGTCCTCCTGTATCCTCAATCAATTCTTCTGGTTTGGCTATCCAATTGATGATGTTAATAGACTTCCATCCATCAGTCTCGAGCTCTTCTAATTTTGGCGTTTTTTTTTTCTTCAGCGCCCGCCCCTTTGGAGTTCCTTCTCTCCTGTTCGCTGCGCTGTAGTTCCAAACTCTTAGCTCCATCTCCATATCTGTCTGGCGATGTCCTGTTCTGCATGACTTCTTGCCAGCGGACTTGTGGTTTCTGGGGCTCATCTCCCCTTTCTTCGAGGTATCGCAAAGAAGCATGATATCGCTCTTCTGCCTCGTCATCGAAGTTATTTCTTCTCTCTTGGGGTCTCCGATTTCTATTATTGCCTTCCTGGCCATTATTACCTCCATTGTTATGGTACGGTTTGCCCCTGTTATTGTGTTTATTCCACGAACTTCGACCTCTTCCTGCTTTATTAGCATTTCCTTTGTACCTTGACTGCCATTTTCTGGGTTCCTGTTCCCATTGCCGTCCATAGGAATCTAAAGTTTCTGTGCTCGTGGCTTTGTTGTTCCTTGGAGCTTGCTGTTGGTCAGTCTGTGTGTTGGTCACGTGGACTTGTTCCACGGTTCGACTCTGACGCATAGTATTTGCTGTGGTGAGGTCCAGTTGCCTTAGAACTGTCTCCATTTCCATAGCAGTTTTCGCATTAGCCGAGATTAGTAGCCTTTGGATCTCGTATGGAAGCTGTTTGGCGATAGCAATGCATAGCTCCAGTTCACTAGGTTTTTGATCCAGCTCTTTAAAACGACACATCTGCGATATGAAGAATTCTGCGTACTTCGTCGGGTTGTTCGTGCTGTACTTTTTGGCATACAAATCCAGCCGTAAATTCTGCTGAGTCGCGGCGTCCCAATATCTCTTCAAGAATGCCTCGCGGAATTCCTCAACAGTATCAAAAGTGTAACGGAAGCTGCGAAACCATAATGCGCACTCCCCCTCTGTTAACTTCTCTATAGCACGTAGCCTACGCTCCTGCGGTATTCGTGCATCATTGAGATATTCAGTCACTTCCTTTAACCAATATTTTGGTGTCATACTACAGTGACTACCTGAAAATTTCCTAGGTTTTTCTTCGCTTGCCCTAATGACGTTTATCACCTGGGTGTGCATCGCGTTTTCATATGGCGTCGATGCCGCAATTGGTACACCTGGCGTCATGTAAGGACTTTCTCCTGCGCCTGCAGCGTTCCTGCTTATAGGTTGGGTTTCTAGGTTTGCCCACCTTGTTTTTCTCATATCCTCTATGCTGCCTTCACTTGACTTAGGATATTTCAGAAGTGTCTCCTCCTGTGCTATTATCCTAGTCTCCATTTGGTTATGGCGCATTTCTGCTCTTTCTAGGCGAGTAATGACTTCTTTTTCTATTCTCGTAAGCCTATCTCGGTTTTCCTCGGCTACTTGAAAAATTTTCACCTTGTCTTCTTTCAGACTTTGTTTGATATGGGATATTTCATCCTCTACGTCCTCTTTAATTTGAGCAAGGGTCTTGTCGCTTGCCTCTGTTTTCTGGCCTTCTCTTATTTCGAGTTCTTCTCTCAGACCTTTAATTTCATCTTGAATGTGTCCATTGACTTTAGACAATTCATTCCGGACCTTGGTGATCTCGCCCCTATTTTCCTCTTGTCTTTTATTGACCATGACAATATCACTCTGAACTTGGTCCAGTTCTTTATGAACTTTACCCATCTGACTTTTCACGTTGCCTACCAGCTCCTTACTTTCATGAGCGATAGCCTTAATTTCGCCTATTTCCTGGCATTGACCTAATATATTCTGGTCCTGTTTCTTGAGGTCACCGTTAATTGCTCTGGCGTAGCTTTTCAATTTCTGGTCCCATTTGGAGTCGTTCTCCTCTAATCTCTGGTCTACTGTTTTCGTAAACTCTGCGAACTGTTTCGCTTGGCGTTCGAGATTCGCCTCATTTTGGATCTGAATATCCTTAATATCGTTGGACAACGCCTCTAATTTACTGTTGGTTTGCTCCTGAGCATGCCTACACGCTTGCAAATTACCCTCAAGTTTGGCTTCTATAGCCTCGAAACGTTTATCAGTATTTACCTGCATTTCCGATACAATGCTTACAACAGTATCTGTTACTTCGGTCTTAATGACTTCTTGCATTTGACCTAACTTATTGTTTAATTCATCTTTATTTGCCTCTAAACGGTTGTTTAATTCAATCTGGTTATTATCCATTGCAACCTGATTTGCATTAATTGCCTCCTGATTGGCATCTAACCTGTTATTTAACTCTCTCTGGTTCTCATCTAACCGAGTGTTTATACTATCCTGGAACGCCTTGGTTTCCAGTTTACTCTGCTCGTGAGCAGCATCAAAATGCTGTTTCAGTCCTGCAATAACTTGCAAGATCTCCTGCGTACCTGACATTTTCCAATAACACACTTAAATATGCAGGCAGGCTTCCTGGAAAAATATGTGGATACGTTTCGAAGAGAAACATCAAACACTGCACACATATTGTGAAGTCGTACAAAACCTGATAATATTATGGTAGATTGTGGATTGGGTAAGTAACGCTCGTACCCTTAGGCCATTCTCTTCTCAATAGAGAGATTCTGCGTTACCTCAAAAGCCTACTGAATTCAAAAATCACTCAAACACAGTTTGAGGCAAAACAATTACTATGGTTTTCCCCATGAAATACCATACAAAATCTATGGGTTTTCCCTAAATCCCATAAGCTCCACGTATTCTGGGCGCCATGATAAATGAGATCAGAGGGTGGTATTAGTATCTATCAAAATTTATACATACGTATCGGAACTTAGCTATGGATTAGGAGCGGTCACACCCTACTTCGTTAATTCTTACTTTAATAGAGTTGTGTGCATTAAATCTGACCGACTTTAGTCGTACCTTTAGCTCAAATCACAGTATAGGACATCAATTCCCATGTACCCATGTGAGTAATCTCGGTGGATAATATGCATCTGCCTCCAGCTAGCATCAGCTCTCAGGCGTGTACGGTAACCCCAATTAAGCAGTGCATATTTTGGATTTGAGGCTAAAAGGTATCAACTCTACAATGATAAGGCACAACTCTATTCTAAAACTTTAATTCAGTAAAATAAATCATGGCTTCAAACACAAAACAATACCCAAAAAGCATAAAATAAAGCAAACAAAATTTTTACTTCCACAATCCACAAGTAAACAAATATAAAATCACAACAAAGTCATACCTAGCCATAAGGCTTTACCCTTCTGTGAACTTCACAAGGATATACTAGTGCGCTGATGCACCTACGACTTCAAAACAAACTGTACATTAACATAACAGTCATACAATGTGACTTCTTTAATATTACAACAAGGATTATTCCTTAAACCTCTTTATGTTAAACAATTATGTGTGCCGTGCGTGTTTTAATATTTTTCTTCTCACCAATGAAATGCTTTGCATGCATTTACCTATTTGGACGTTGCACCAAAATCGACGTGCAACTCCATAATTATGTAAGCTACCCCCTACACATCCTCCAATTATATGGTTTCACCGCATGCTGTCTGTGATTCCTAGAGAAAACGTTACGTTATAGCTTATGTCGGATTGTACGATAGACTACCTCGCGCTCATGGCGATTGGCATCCAGTAACCAACTACATGACTTGGCTCCAGTGACAGTACAAATATATCATGTAACTATTCGTCAGATAGCTAAAATAATGAACCATCAGGATGAACTAAAATTATCCATGTGTTCTCAAACCACATGGCTATAATACACAACATAACAATCTTGCATTATATGTCATTTTAACAAGGTCTAGACTCTTCCCTTTATAACTTGCCTGAGCGGCCCGGGTGGTTAGCTCCGACCCTCGGCTAAGGAAGTCGCTACACAATAGAAAGTGGAATGGGTCGTTTCACCAATTATCTCGACCTTTCTAAAAGTTTGAAAGCCTCCCTCTCTCTAAGCAGTGAAGATTTACAAGACAAAATACTGTGTCCTGACCGACACACATGTTCCCAAAGGATCTTAATTGACTATTATGCCTACAGGTATTGAATGAGCTTTTGTAATTATTCCTACGTCGAGGATAACGATTAATTAATGGCCTCACATGGGTCCATTCAACATGAAGGTTCGGGGTTCGCAATGCATGAGCCTGGCGGTTGACCGATGTCTCAAGTATAATATAGGCGCACAAAACCACTGTCGCCCTGAGTTTCGCTGCCAACGAGCGTAAATAACTCATCAATAAGTTCTCGGGAAATCATAGAGCTGCGAGGTGTCCTTGTTTCCTCGACCCTATCAAGATTCCGACCCGGAACACATTTCAATCCTTTCTTCAGAGTTAGGGTCCATCACTAAAACTCTGGAATAAATAATATCTCCAACAATGTCCACGACATAGGAGAATTCATACGTAGAATAGACTATCTGGCCCCTAATGCTCCATGCTACGACACTCCGACCTATAATATTAAGAGAAATCTAACATTTACTCTATAAGCTTCTCAATTAAGCTGCAAATTCAATTCACTAAAAGCTCTTTCATTACTGGTATCATTACTGAATATCTGCAATATTCTGATATAAAACTTCTTTCCATAGTTACTGTAATGTAATCTCACTGTAACATCTTCCTGCTTAGATTGATAAGTCTTGCACTTAGCGTTAATAATTCTCGCTTACAACATTTATTTGTTTTCTGATGTGTTCATTCATACTCTTAATAACCATTATTATTATTATCATCATTTCTCACTGACATAAATGACCAAAATCATTATTTATTATTATTATTATAAATCTCATTGACATAAATGATCAAAATCATTATTTATTATTATTCTCACATAAATTACCAAAATTTCCGACATAGCTAAACGTCTTAAACTCGAACAATCGCGTTCGTTGCATTTACATAACTGATTGCCATTCTTAATTCATAGTGGGAATAATTACTCCACTTAATGATGCAAATCAACATCTCAACTCTATAAAAATCAACTCAATACTGATTAAACATGGAGGATCAGCCTCCTAACTGATTTTTACTGGCATCTATAAGGAATTCACAATATCTTTACGGAATCACAGACATGCAGCGGTCCAAACTTCTACATAATCATAACCATAATTTGTGGGGTACTTACATCTCTATAGGCATCTAAGGTGGCTCCGACCAATCATATTCTTCCATGTCGCCCGCCATAATGGGTTTAATGCGACATATTTCTCTTGTTTACACACATTTGATTACACCTAATTTCTATCATCAACACGACACGTTGCATACCTTTCAGGAAGTTATCACTCCCCAAACATGTGAAACACTTCATCAAACACTACTTTAAATGATATTTTTACATATGCATTACACTGAACACTCGTCACTTTATACACACTTCAATGCTGAAATTCCCTAGCAGAGATCGAAATTGCAGGTGTCGACGGCATCTTACGTTACCAACTCCTGATTGAAAGTCTGGTTATCTGCTCTCGGAACTCTCCAACAGTTTTATGACGATCATTACTCCTACAGTAAGCGTCCTGCGTTACATCAATACGCTGGCTCCCAAACATGAGCGTTAACATCTGGTACTCTCATGGCAATACCAAACACTTAGTAGAGTTTCTTTAGCGCATTCTATCGTAGTTACACATATACGATTAGTTAATACTATACACATTGCGCTTAATAAAGTTCAACACTTTCACAAATAATTATATACAATAGTTCTACCGTTAGTCTATACGGTGCTTCATAACTGAACACGTCATAGTTCGTGCTGCTGAGTATGACTATAACACGACTATTATTCATACAAGCATGTTTACTGTTTCTTTTACACATACCAGTCTTTGTTCGGCGTCTTGATGAATAGATCCGTCATGCGTTTTTCCTTGATGAACTTGCTTCAACCTGGCTGTAGCTGACTGAAGTTTCACTCGAAGACTGCACGTAACTTATTTGAAGACTTCTGTATGCGGCTTACACGCTGTCTCGTACTGCTGCATATTTGCTGCATACTGATTGCAACTTATTGCCATTGTGCTACAATTGACAATTGAGTAAGACTGTAACTGGCTGTAACTGCGCTTGGCGGCATGTAGACTGAGCTTGACTGCGTCTCGACTGGCTTACAACTGAGTTTCAACCGAGCATAGCTGAGAGCTCCTCCTGGGGTCTACTCCCTTATATCGGATTTCCACAGAAAGTAGAGCAACATCTTCCCGCGTAATCTTGGCTCCTCTCACAGCATGATTCAGGTCTTCAAACCATGATCATTGTGTTCGTCTCTCTTCACAGGTCCCAAAACTATCTGTGTGCAAAGGAATCGCTCGTTCAATTAATTAATATTAATTCCTTTCTCCATGGCGTGGGACGCTACCTAACGGGAAACCCCCGGCAACATCTTCACATCCATCCGCGAACAATGGTCGTTTTACAGTCCTTACGCACATCATTAAATATGCACCAATTTCGCAGGTAAAAGACTCTAAAATTATCTTCTTGCCAAGATATTCACCTGTGTGCAACTCTCATCTCGATTCGTTACTCCAATCACGAGTAATCAATGATTTTTCTGGGCATTTCTCCGCCCCTACTCCAAATCCATTCTCCGTCGGGGAATAACTATGTCATTATTCAGGCCTCACCCCTGCTCCAGACGACATAATGGGGTGACAGAGATGGACGTGGCTCCACTGGGACCAACCCACAATTCTGGGCCAATTAGTAAATGTCAGCTCTGCCCTCCTCTGTGCTTCAAGCCTCCAATAGCTTACACCAAATCGTCTTATAATGATATAATCTGCTCATTATTTCCTACATTATTTTACTAAATAATGCCATTTCATCAAAATCACACCAGTGATTAAATATACATTTCTTTCGAGGGGTTTTTACCAAGAAACTCCCTGTACAGATCTCTGGTTCGCTTCCTGGTGGAACCTTTATACTGAGATCACAGTCTCTGAGAACCATGTTCGATTCCAGTCAGCATAACCCCATCGGGTTCAATATATATATATATATATACATAAATTATATATAAACTTTTGAACTGACGGTGGTTTTGGGGTCTGGGGGATGTGAAACGCGAAGATAAGTCGAAATTTTCCCGAAGTCGAAACATGGGACCCATTGCAATAGTTAGCTTTCTAATGAAATCTACCGAATAGCTTTCTAATGAAATCTACCTAAAACGATCAAGCTCGAATTCTGCAATAGGAAAAATATCCATTCCTCAACCTAAATAAATTTAAATTTTACAGATCCGACGGCTGATGACCGCGATTTAAAAATGACAAAATCAAACTAAAATGCTCATATTGCTTGTCCATAGATTCAAATCATCGAATCCAAATCGTCTATCTGAACACAGGAAATGTCCAGACCTAGGCCTCCAATGCCTCGAAGCCTAATTTGCGACAGCAAATTACAAAAGAATATTATCTAATATATAAAAGTGAAAGTCTGTATGTATGTATGTATGTATGTATGTATGTGGGTTGGTTCCGTATACAAATCTACACCGTTCCACCAATCTCAACCATATTTTGCATACACATAGTTTAGGACCCAGAAGGAACCACTGGCTACATGAATTTTCGATAGTCTTTCTCATTCTTCTGATTTCGGCCTTTTTGCACTCGAGCAAAGGCAAATAAAGTCAGAAAATATACTGATAAAATAATGGCAAGATCGGCCATCTCCATGGCAACACTAGCTCAAGACGGGGCCACCAAGTTTCTATCTATCTCGGTGAGAGGCCATGCTACACCCACTGCCAGCTAGATCACATCCCTCCAAGCTGCTTTAAACTGCCTGTCCATTTAGCACAAGATAGGTTGCAGCATCAACCCACTGTGATCGCCGCGGCATTTTCTCTGCCAGCTGGATCGCATCCCTCCTGGCTGCTTTAAACTGCCTGCCCATTCAACACTCAGACGCGTACTGGATATACTGTATATTAATTCACCACTAGGTTGCAGCTCCAACCTTCCGCGGCTTTTTAAGGGGACGATACCTGAAACGAAGGGTTTTTAACTTTGGAGGCTTAATATCGAGATCGAAAAAACGCGAAAACATGGCACTAAGTTAGTTCTTTTGTTATTCAATCAGCATAAAGAATATGATATTTATTATTTAGACGTTCACGACCCGTGACACTATCGATAATGTAGAATTTTGGGCTTATGCCGTGATTTATTTAATCAAACTCGACGAGTTTCGAAAGAAACCCTGTTTGTATTTATCAGGAATAAATGGAAATACGAATAAATTGTTGCTAAGAGAAAGCAACAAAGAAACTAAAAAAGGTGCCTTAAAATGGACGCCATTATAGCCCCATGTTAGGGACAACGAAAAGCAGCAGTGGGTATCTACAGAGGTCCCTGTACTTGTGGCAAGGCTTATATCGGGCAGACTTCGAGAACGATATGTACTCGCATTAAGGATCATAATAGATGTATCAGGCTCATTCAACCTGATAAATCAGCTGTTGCTGATCATGCTTTAACACCTGGCCATGATGTCATGTTCCAAGGAGTGGATGTTCTTGCCCGTATAAAGCAATATCGTCCCAGAATCATCAGGGGGGCGGTTGAAATACGTTAACATCCAGATAATTTCAACCGCGACACCGGCTACATTCTCAGTGTGTCCTGGCTACCTATTATCAGAACCCTCAGAAAGTAATACACTGCTGCTTTTCGTTGTCCCTAACATGGCGTCCATCTTAGGGCACCTTTATTAGTTTCTTTGTTGCTTTCTCTTAGCAACAATTTAGTCGTATTTCCGTTTATGCCTGATGAAGAAAGACATGGTTACTTTCGAAACGAGTAGAGTTTGATTAAATAAAACACGGCATAAGCTCAAAATTCTACATTATGGACAATGTGATACTTATTTATTATTTATCGTGTGGCTAGCAACTAGATGAATTACAATATAACAAATGTATATATAAATAAGTAAATCATATGTACAGTATATAAATCACAAGAACATAGGTTGCGTTCGCATTCACAAGCTTTTCGTTGTCCCTAACATGGGGCTATAATGGCGTCCATCTTAGGGCACCTTTTTTAGTTTCTTTGTTGCTTTCCCTTAGCAACAATTTAGTCGTATTTCCGTTTATTCCCGACGAAGAAAGACATGGTTTCTTTCGAAACGCGTCGAGTTTTATTAAATAAAAAACGGCTTAAGCTCAAAATTGTACATTATGGATAATATGATATTTATTTATTATTTAACGTATGGCTAGCAACTAGATGAATTACAATATAATAAATGTATATATAAATAAGTAAATCATATGTACAATATATAAATCACAAGAACATAGGTTGCGTTCGTATTCACAACGAAATGTCCAGTATGACGCCGGTCCAGAAAGGGAGATGCAGCAGAAATAACATCTTGATGTGATCCAGCATACTTCCTCATCGGACATTATTGAATAATATGCTCTACGGTTTGAAGAGGAGCTCCGCAGTCACAGGCAGGAGAGTCATGAAGTCCCCATTTATGTAGCATGGCGTTACATCTGGCGTGACCTGTTCTTAGGCGATTTAACTTTACCCACTGGTTTCTCTTCAGGTTAAATCCCGGAAGTCTTATAGTAGGATCTAGAATACCTTGATGTTTCACAGGAGCAGACTTCCAGTTTTGGCGCCATTGTTCCGTGGAATTAATGTCAGGTATGTTATGCCATATTGGGTTCCTTGATCTAAGACGAGTGGAGGGAAGATCATTAAGCACTTCATGAATTGGGAGATCCTGTAGGTGATTTTGTTGATGTACCTTTCTCCACTCACGTACTGTTGCTTCCTGTCGTCATAGGTCTGGAGGTGATATGATACTGATAGTGTTTAACCAGGGAGATGGGGGTGGATCTCAGTGTACCTGTTATGACCCTCATACTTTCATTCAGATGAACATCGATCTTTTTAGTATGAGCACTACCGTGCCACACTAGGGCACAATACTCTGCTACAGGATAAACCATGGAGAGGGCAGTCGTGCGTAGTGAAGTTGCATCAGCACCCCATGATGTGCCAGCCAATTTCTTCATGATATTGTTCCGCGATTTGAGTTTTTGGCATGTGTATTCCAAGTGTGTCTTGAAGGTTAAGGAACGGTCCAAGGTGATGCCAGATATTTAGGGCTGAAATTGTGCTTCACTCTTTGCTGGCAGAAGGTAACTTTCAGCTGTTGGTGGGCAATGCGGTTGCAAACATGATATTAATTTAGACACATACTTACGGGCAAATTTTCAATTTAAAGGAAAGCGAAACATACATGGTGGTGGAGGTGATTATTTTCAAGGGGCGAAATGTCTAGCTCATTTTCCCGTAACCATACGGTAGGGATGATTTAAAAAATACAACTACTTCCAAATAATTTAAATTTAACTTACATACTAGACGAGATGAAAAGAAAAGAATAAGGGAAATAAAAGACAGGGAAAAGAAATGCCTCCGGCCGCCGAAGAAAGGAATGTTGATTAATTTAGGGGCTTTGGAACATCGTTCTCATGTAGCCTCGTGTACTTGGCGGTGTGTTGAATTTGTCTGATAACCTGTCTTATTGTGATGGCTGTATTAGTGTGTATTTATAAGTCCAGTGAATTGTCCGATGGTAACTCATGAAATGAGATTCCTCGGCACTCAAACTTGACCTGTTCTGATTTACAAAAGCACACACATCAATACGCCATCAAAAAATACAAAACACAACCTCACCATCAACATCAATACAAAACAAATGTCTGTAACAGTGACTTGAAAAAGCTGCGAACACAGCGCTTATATTTGGAAACGAGGTTGTACGCATAAACCAATACTGTAATATTGTTTAATGGGCAGGCAGTTTAAAGCAGCCAGGAGGGATGCAATCCAGCAGGCAGTGGCCAAACCATTTATTATCTAAAGTACGATAAAAACATTAGAAATCTGAACGCAATAAAAATCTGAGACCGTATCTCTTTTATTAACAGGGGTCGTAATAGGGAAATGAAATTAAAAAAGAAATACATTGGCAAACCCTGCATTCGACATACTACTGCAGATTGTTCTTAAAGTAGCATTATTTTCTTTGTGATTAGATTTTGGATGATAAGGACCAAACAGTAGCTACGGCGGTAGTAACACAATTTGCCACCAGGACCGATGTGGCGGTGGTAACACAGAATGACACCAGGTACCGCAATGGACAGAGACAATCCAAAGATATTAGTGTTGACCAAAGAGGATATAAATAAAGTGTTGACTAAGGCTAGCTGTAGCCATGACAACACTTGGGTTATTGACAAACGAGTGCTGTTTTTGTACATGTATCTGATCTATTATTTCTTCAAATAAAAAGGGTGTTCATCCCACATTTTGCTGATTTCCTATGTCTTAGCCATTTTAGGGCTTACTGACGAATGATATTGTGTAATGGTGTAGTTATCACGAATTCCCTGAACTCCGCTATAGCATTTTAGTGATCATTACGGTATGGATTTAGAGGATATATTTCTTATCTTACGAAATATTTTAGGGGCTAAAGAAGCCCAATGTGTTCTCAATCAATGCATCGTATTTAACATTAAATTGGGATTATACGTTGTTGCATTTACTTTAACTAGGTGAGATAGGTTGGATGGCTCCTCTGTTTGTTTAAGGGCTGCGACAACGTGGTCATGCAGCTCCGTGTACTTTGGATGTGTGTAGAATCTGCCTGATAACCAGTGTTAATTGTGATGGCTGTATTATTGTGTGTTATATGTAATTCAGGTAAGTAATTCAGTTTTAAGTTGTTCCTACTTTTGCTACCAAATGCTACCGTCAACGACACCTAGCTGCAAACTTGGATAAAAGGTACCACCGCTACCACAACCTGACGGTGAACGTTGGAACTTAATAGCGTTAATCCAATTTAAACTACAAATTTTACCTTCACACGAGTGTAGTTAATGGAGGGTTCTTTTACACCACATAAATCTATGACATGGGCCCACTGGCTTTACTTCCTCTCCGAAGGAAGGCATACTGAGGGATTTTAACGCTCTTCAAAAATCCGATGACTTTGGCCGGGTTTGAACCCCCGACCTTAGGCATAGAAACTCAGCATACTACCAAATACGCCACCAAAGCCGCCCAATATGAGATAATAGGCATGTAAATACAGCAATACTGTTCCCTAATATGCAGATATAGTAGCCTGCACACTGACTTATGTACATGAATAAGCCATTTCTCATTAATCACACCATTTGCGCGGGGTTAAAAATCGTAAGTATATTTGACTCCAGAATGATGACTTTATATTCCAAACACTGAATAATTTAAATATTGTTTCCTTTCAAAAAAGTGGATGCAATAATTTCAAAATTAAAGAGCTCTATGTGAACAAAACGTCTAAATTACACCCATTACAACAAAAATAAAGACTATCAGGAAAGTACTGTAATTGTCAGACTAGATCCTTGAGAAATGTGCATATACAGCCCTTTTTTTTGTTGTTGTTATTGATGCATTCTCTACTACGTTATTGTACTCCACAGTACCTTTCGCCTAGATTTACGGTGAGTTAATATTGCACTTGATTAACTTCAGAGCCCTGGAGAACTATGTTTTAAACTCACTTAGGGGCAAAGTGAATATACTTTGCGAAATATATTGGCATGTATCTTTCTATAACAAGTAAATACACCTCCCGGGCAACGCCGGGTAAAATAGCTAGTGTATTGATAAATCTGTAGAAATGGAGAATTCCGAATGACTAAGCATAAGAATAATTCAAATGTAGCTTACATTCTTGTAGATGTTGTCGATGAAAATCTGGTTAGAACCAGACTATTCCATTCTTCGGTCCCATTTGGACCCGTACCTAAATCCTGGTATCGGCCTTCATTTTCTACCCGCAATATGTCTAGCAAGACATAACGGCTAGATTCTTCGTTGTCTCGATATAATCTTGAAGAATACTGTTCATGTTGAAAGCTCTAATAGCTGAAGCTATTTGCTTAAAAGGGACTTGATCTTTAATATCCATGGTGAAAATACCAGACGTAACATAAACGCAACAGTGACACATTCAGTACGATATCAATACTCTTACGATCTTATTCAGCTGTGGTAAAAGATCTGATGTTCTTGTTGTCCCTGGGTGGAGTTATGCATTCCCCATACAGCGCTATGCACAGCTGGTCCCAATGTCGGCTAAGTGATCTTACCAAGCAAGAATGGTATTTAGTAAAGTACTGATATGATGTCGTGGTTGTTCTTTCTGTTACCAAGATAATGCTTGCCTCTGGTAGTCGGAAGTAAAATCACTTCAAAATAATAAATGTGGCTTTTGTAGTGGAAGTCTACCATATGACCGTCTGCAGTTGGATTTTACCAAGTGTTGACTGCATGATAATGTCTATCACTTGAAATGTTACCTTCGAAAAATAAACTATGTTCCACTGTCTTAAAAAAAAACTAACACCTTCGACCATTACTTGGTCCAATAATTTAAAGTATAAAGTAAAGTAGCACCAGTAACCATGTACTGTTTAAAGATTCACTCGGCGAACTATCAGCGAAGAGTTTAGCGACCATGCACTTCGAAGAACAGAATATACACGAAGATTCAGCGACCGTGCGCTGTGAAGAAGTGACTATGTAGTCTCAGCGACCGTGCGCTATGAAGAAGTGAAGTATTGAGTGCTGCTGGGCCCATAATTTATACTGTACAGAGCTCTCCTCTGACGTCACAGCGGAGTAAGTCCTCTATCATTAAACTGCTCATATCTCGGCTTCCACTGATCCGATTTTATTCAGATATGGCTCATTCTTCTTCTATTTCTCGTGCCAGTAAAATAGTATGCCTTCCAAGATTGCATCAAATCGGGAAATATTTAATTTAAAATATAGCCTCGATTATGACGCATCACGCGTCACTAACCTTTCTGTTGCCTGCATATTCCTTCGATTCCAATCTAGAACAATTGTCGCGCGCTATTCAAACCTTCCGCCTGGGACTTAGATTATGTGCCTGTGATCCCCAATCTGCACAAGTGGATTTGGGCACAGTATGTATGTATGTATGTATGTATGTATGTATGTATGTATGTATGTATGTATGTATGTATGCATGTAGTACAGTATGTATGTGCAGTATGTACTGTATGTATACATGTACAGTATGTATGTGCGTATGTAGCCTATGCGCAGTATGTATGTGCATTATGTATGTGCTGTATGTATGTGCATTATGTATGTGCTGTATGTATGCATGTATGTACAGTATGTATTTATGTAGGCTATGTCTGTACAGTATATATACGAGGGTCGAGTCATAAGTCATTGCAACTGTTTTCTTTCTCGCGAACAAGAGACAACACGGAAAATCTTCGATATGCATTTGGAAATATAGGGCATTTACGTATGCATAGTGCCTGAAGATAAATTCTGACGTCAGGAGATGCTCGTTGGTAAGTGACAGAACACAGGCCTTTGGTAAACGTTGTTTTATTATGGTACAGACAGCAAATACACAAGATTACGTATAAAGGACATGTCTCCACTGGTTATAGATCTTCGAAATAATCACCATAGGTGTCTACTGTGTGTTGCCAGCCAGCGGTGAGGCAGGCGCTGAATACCATTCGCTGCATGTGTATCGCTAACGTGTAACACCTATCTCCGAAATACTGTTACGATGTCTTCTTTGTTAGCAAACCGTCGTCCACGTAGTGGCTTATTGACTTTGGGGATTACATTATAAAAAATAGTCACATGGGCTCAGAGCAGGCGAATAAAGCGGGTGTGGAAGACCCTCCATTCCCACCGTTGTAAGCGACGCTGAACGGTGGCTGCTGTGTGAGCCGTCGCGTTACCGTGTAGGATTAAGGCGCACTGCACGGCGCAATTGGTACAACAAAAAGGAATTATAATACACTGCATTGACAGTGTTCCCCTCACGCACTGGATGACACACAAGAACACCTTGAACATCGTATGCCAGGATGACCATTACCTTATTGGGCGACGAATTTTGTCGAACCTTGTGTCTCCGTGGTGACTCCTGACGACGCCATTCACTTGACTGTCTCTTCAGTTCAGGTTCATAAGCACGTTCCCATGTTTCACCGACTGCAATATTGCGATTCAACCTGGCTTGCCATTCCTGCTGAAACCTCTCCAGATTGATGCGACATGTTTCGTAACGAGTCCACTTCTGTACCTCCGTTAAGTGATGTGACACCCACTTTGCACAAATTTTACGCATCTGTAGGTCCTTGTGTAAAATGCGCCGTATTGTTGCCGCTGGTATTGCTGTATGTTCTGCAATAATTCCGCTATAGTCCAGCGCCTGTCCTTCTGATCGATCACCATTATCCGTACGTCTTTGTCCATGGACACTGGACGGCCCGGGCGAGGCAAATCGACAATTAATACTCTACCCCGTTTGATCGTCTTCACCACCCGGCCACTGTTCTATAGGCTATGGCATGCACACCTAATGCATCGCGCAGCTCTGCATGGTATTGGCGTGCATTTCTGCCGCGGAGAACTGCGATTTTAATATACGATCGTTGCTCCTGCTTGTTGACGTCCATTGTGTGAAGCTGTCACTCACACACTGAACTTGGGAGAATGCTCAGACCAACACTGTTGTTTTCATACACCATCTAGTGGCATCTAGGCTACATACCGTAAGTTTCCAAATGCATATCGTAGATGTTCCGTGTTGTCTCCTGTTCTCGAGAAAAGAAATAGTTGCCATGACTTATGACTCGACCTCTCGTATGTGCGTATGTATAAGGTGCGTTCAAAAAGTAACGTGCCGGAGGCTGTAATGCGCAAAGCGGTGACGACCTCGTTACACACATGCCACGATTAGCCGATGTCGTCACCGGTTTGCGCATTACAGCCTCCAGCTCGTTACTTTTTGAACGCACCTTATATATTATGTATGTGCATTATGTATGTGCGTATGTATGCTCATTATGTATGTGTATGTTTTTGTAGTATGTATATATGTATCTACATGTATGTATGTCTGTGCATTATGTATGAGTGTATGCAAGGACAGTATGGACAATGTGTGTGTGTGTGTGTATATATGTGTGTATGCAAATGTGGGAGCAGCGCTGGAGACAAAGGAACATTCCGAAAGTATTTTGAACCCACAGCTTGAAGAGATTGGAGCGATATAAGACAGATAACTAAAATATTTATTTTTGAAGTGTGTATCGAGGAGATTACTTTGAGATGTTCAGAAAGAGAACACACATAGCTTAAATTTTACGAGAGACTGGCGTCTTGAGGCCTGCTTTCCGGCAGTAAAACTTCAACGATACAACCACTAGATAGAGAGAGACGGCAAGGAAGCCTTTACGACTCTTGTCGGTTATCCTTAACGCGACGATTAAGCGACTTATTATTTCCGTGCAGATCTCAAAATGAGCCAGCTACAAAAGATGTAACAAGTAACTTTCACATTATGTCTTTTGTGAACAGGAGGGGAGGGGGAATGATGGTGTGGTAGTCAAGCTGCTTGCCTCTCACCAAGGCAGACCGGGTTCGATTCCGGGTCAATGAATGTGAGATTTTTGAAGTGAAATATCATGTCATGTTGTTCGGATTCAACGTAAAAATGGACGTCCCGTGGCTCATGATTACGAGATTAACGGTGACAAGAAACTACAAGTTTCCCTCCTTTCTTTCCTTTGTGAAAATATCCACTGTACGAGGGGTGATCAACAAGTAGCGACCATCAACGTTATGAGCATAAATAAATAAATAAATAAATAAATAAATAAATAAATAACAAATAACAAATAACAAATAACAAATAACGAATAGCGAATAATGAATAATGAATAATGAATAATGAATGTTGAATAATAAATAATAAATAATAAAACATAAATAATATATAAGTATCGCGATTTCAGAGACTTCGGGGTGCCTAAATTTTGCCTAGAAGGGGATCTTTAGCACGTCAGTAAACCTTAAAGTCCAATCGAATTTGAGCACCCTGTAGTTTTTGTTGATTCATTCAGGGCCTTTGCGACATTATAGTCATGGAGTTGAAGAGGAAATTTGAAGGACGCCCTAAGCCTCGAATGATATCATCGCATAGGATGGCAAAAAAGAGGTAACCAATGAAAGTCGACAGGAAATATGAATGTTTCCCTAGGACTAGGATAATAACATCACATCGAAAGGTTGGAGGTTGACCAGAAATAGGTTTATGGCAGAGAGGAATCTGCACAAATACTATACATAGGTTATCATACAAATCCTACACACAGTACACGCAGGTACACAGGACTAAAGGACTATGATGGCACAATGAACTAATAACATATTTCACATCTACAGGGTCTTTCACTAAAAGTGGGGCCAGACACGCGGCGCGTGGAGAGTCGGACGAGCATATGGCAAATCGCTGAGTTTGGACTCGAGAGAGCGCCCGTACGAATCGCATGTAAATAACAAGCACAGATAATAACACATATTCGATGTCATATGTCACAGAAGATGTTGGAAATGTCTCCCCACCTGCATCTACACATTTCTGGCATCTTCTAAGGAAATTTTCATTCACACGCCTTAGTTCATCTACCGAGATAGCCTCAATTTCTCTCGTGACATTTTGTTCGAGTTCATCTAGAGTGTGAGGGTTTGTTGCAAAAACCTTATGTTTCAATTGCCCTTATAAATACAAATCGAAACAATAGGCTTTAACACTTAGCAATAACACGTTATAAAATGTTGAAACACAATAGCAATTAAACAAAAACCACGTACACGCAATAACGAAGTCAACTTTACTCGTCAAATCCTGCGTCACAACTGTCTCATCTCCGTGTTGCAATGTGCTCGTCTGACCTTCGGCTCGACCTTCTACCCACAGCGCTGCGCTAGACGTGCGGCCGGCCCCACTTTGAGTGAAAGACCCTGTATATAAAGATGAGTACACACAGTTCCTTCTATGCCCAATGTCGTGGGTTCAAATCCGGCTGAAGTCGTCGCATTTAAAAAAAAGATAAGATAAGATAAGCCCGTAGATCCCTGATGGGCAAGGGCCTCCTACTGGAGTGGTAGGGAGTGGCTCAAGTAGTCTCCCAAGAGGAGCAAGTTCTTAAGAGATGTCTTTCCTAAATACATATTGACACACATTAATAAAAATAAATTAACACACATCCTTACTACGGTATTTACATTGTTACACTATTACACTGTTCTGAATTTCCTTCCATAGCTTCCTATCCCTGGCATTTCTGGTCCACGTAACACCTGCCTCGAACCTAAATTCGTCCGACCATCTGCGACGGGGGCGTCCTCTGCTTCTCTTGCGAGCTCTTGGATCCCACATAGTCGTGGAGTAGGCCCATCTATCCTGGTGCGTTCTGGATATGATTGTGTCCACCCGAGCGCCATTTCAGTTGCCGAGCTCTTGTTGCTCTGTCCTCCATCCCACTTCTTTTTCTCAGATCCGTGTTACTGATTCTGTCGCTTAGCTTAACGCCTAGGATTCTCCTTTCCATTTTCCGTTGACAGATCTGGAGCAGTCTTGTCTGACATTTACTAAATGACCAAGTTTGGTATCCATAAATTAACACTGCGATGACACAGCTTTGAAGTACATCGAATCTTAATTTAGGGGTCAATGATTTGTCCATAAGGATGCAGCTTAGGATCCAGAATTTTCCCCACGTCAATCCAATTCTCCTTTTGATTTCTCGGTCGCTTGTTTGTGTCATACTTATTGCTTGGCCTAAATATATATACTCGCTGCAATCTTCCATAGGTGTGGCATTCACTATGATTGGTAACTCTTCGGAATTTGTAATTATTTTGTTTTTCTGGGGTTAATTTGCAGTCCTACTTCTTCGCTCGTATAATGGAGTTCATCTAGCATTGTGTTTAGTTCCTTTGCTGTCTTTGCAAATAGCACAATGTGATCTGCAAAGCGGAGGTTAGATAGACGTCTTCCGTTGATGTTAACTCTGAAATTCCTGTTTCCCCAGTTTAGTTTTCTGAACAAAATTTCGAGGACGCAGCTGAAAAGTTTGGGCGATAAGGGATCCCCTTGTTTGATCCCTTTCTCTATTATTATTATTATTTATTTACCATAAATCGTACACGAAGTATGGAAGGCCTAGTGAAAAAGGGCAAGCCCCACATACATATTTCATGCTTCACAGGCACAGCTTACATCTACATTTGTTTTAACAATATTTACAAGTTTTACAAAGATATTTGCAGTATTTACATATTTAGAATATTGACATAGTACATTTTCCTGTTCACTCACTCTCTCACGCACGCACTTTCATAACCTCGATCACGCGATACATACATTCATTCCATTCAGATACTCATTCATTCAGCGAGACAATCAATCACTCATACATACGTTTATTTATACAATGTACTTTTTTACGTACGGCTTGAATTTCCTAAGAGGCAAGATCTTGGCATCCCCTGGCAGCGCGTTCCATAACCGCGCAGAGTGGCCGTAGAAACCTGTCAGGTAAGCATTGCTACGTGCGAAGGGCGGAACGAGGGTTACACCTCGTCCTCTCCGAACTGAGCGATATGCCAATGACAGTCGGCAAAAAGGGTCAATATTAATGGAACCTGTAAGGGATTTTTTAAGAAAAATTAGATCAATTTGTTTGGCTGTTGCCTCTATAGATGGAAATTTTGACAAAGGGGAAGGGGAATAACGAGCTATTAGCCTTTCTGCGCGGCGCTGCACACGCTGGAGCTTGTTCATGTTTTCCGCTGTAGTGGGATGCCAAGCAGGTAGGCCGTACGTTAATATCGGACGGACCATGCATGTGTAAGCCATCCTGAAGGCTCTAGGTTTACAACCTCTCATGTTTCTGTACAAGAAACCCAGAACTTTGGTGGCCTTACATCTTGCCTCTTCACTTTGCATGTTCCAATTCAGGGTGTCGGAGATTGTTACCCCTAATAGCTTTAAGTTTGTGCACTGTGGGATGACACTGTTCATAATTTTGTATTCATTCTTAATGGGTTTTTGTGACCTGGTTATTCTTATGTATTTACATTTTTGTACATTTATATTTAAATTATTCACAGAACACCACAGCGATAAGTTGTCCAGATCTGATTTAAGACAGAGGGAATCTTCTTCACATTTAATGCCCCTGTATAGCACGGTGTCATCTGCATATAGTGACATTGATGAGGTGACACAGCCAGGAAGATCGAGCACATATATAGTGAAGAGAAGAGGTCCGATCACAGAGCCCTGAATCACTCCAGAAGTAACTTGAGCAGCCTGCGATCGAGTTCCTCCGTACACCACACACTGTGTTCGACCCTCTAGGAATGACCTCACCCATGCAAGTAAGCTACCCCGTATGTTAAGCTGCTGTAGCTTAAACAAAAGTCTTTCATGAGACACTTGATCGAAGACCTTAGCCCAATCCAGTGCAATACAGTCCACTTGTTTCACTTCTGGCTGATTCAAGTAGAACTGAAACTCATCAATGACTTTTGTCAATAGAGTAGTGCAAGAACGACCCGGAAGAAAACCGTGCTGATTTGGGTCGAGCAGATTGTTCTCCCGTAGGAATTCCAGCACACTGTTTGCTACTAGCCGCTCCATACATTTACAAATTATAGATGTTAGACACACCGGTCTGTAATTTGCAACATCTTCTCTGTCACCTTGCTTATAGATTGGCACCACGTTAGCACATTTCCACCCACACGGCACAGAACCTTGGTTGATAGACAGGTTGAATAACGCACTCAGAGAGGGCGCTAATGCTTCCGCACACTGCAGCAGGATCCGTCCGGGAACATCATCTGGGCCGGTCGCCGCATGTGGTCTAATCTTCCGTAGGCTCTGAATCACCTCAGTTGTTGTGAAGTACAGGTTGGAGAGTGGGAGGGGTGGAAGTGATGACCTTGGCAGAAGCAGGTTCGTGGTCATATCCGGCTTAGAAAAGTTCTGCTTGAAACTGTCACTGAACGCTGTTGCAATATCTTGGGGTGCACTGAGGAATGTACCGTTACAGTGAAATGAGGCTGGCGCAGCGGTGCCGCGTATTCTGGACAAAAATTTCCACATTTCACTGGTGCTGCTTATTTTGTGAATATAATTGTCGTATGTTTCGCGAATTAATTTCTTTGTTTGGTTCCTGATGTTCTTGTATTTTTCCCACATGATGTCAGTTGAGCAACTTTTCCATTTCTTGTATAAAACGTTCCTTTTCCTAATCATTTTAATGACTTCCTTCGTCACCCATGGAGAATTTTTCTTCCCACTAATGGTTATTTTCGGTATAGCTATATCCACACATTCAAAGAAACAATTTCGCCAGGCGTGCCACACTGAGTTGATGTCGCTGGTGTCCAGAATACATGGGGTGGGAAGGTGTTTGAGGAATAAAGATGATAGCAATTTCCAGTCTGCCTTTTTGTAATTGTATACTGTCCTCACTGTGCTCTTGCTGCGTGGTTTGTTGTAATGCAATGTGGTAAAGATGGCTGCGTGATCACTGAAACCGGGTATGACTTCAGCTTTCTGTACGGAGGAAGGAAGGCTTGTTAGGAATAGGTCTATTGTGGAGCGTGTAGTTTGTGTGATTCGAGTTGCTTCGGTTATTAATTGGTCAAGGAATAAATCGTAGAATGCGGTAAGGAATTCATTAGCAATGGGATCCTTGGGAGTGGGAGGAGAGTTTTGCCAGTCTATTTCTAAATTAAAATCGCCTGTTATGTAAATGGCCTTGTATTTGTGCTGGATGTATTGTACACGACGGAGGGACTCCAAAAGTTCATCATTGATGTGCCGAGTTGAATTTGGAGCACGGTATACAGAGCCTATTAGAAATGTATTGTTCGCACACGTGAATTCCACCCACACAGCCTCAGCATCAGTTTCAAGCTCCCGTTGGCGAACAGGCCTTAACTCTGGTTTCATGGCTATTAGTACCCCTCCCCCTGATGTCCAGGTTCGATCTTTGCGGAACATGGTGTATGTTACCGGAAATATTTCTGGGTCGTTAGTGGATTTTTTCAGCCATGTCTCCCCTGAACACACAATTGACGGATTAAGTGCTGTGAGACAAGAACGCAGGTCCGGTTGTTTGGAGGGACATGTTACACTTCGAGCATTGAAGGAAAAAAATGGACAATGCTTTGCTATCCGAGGGTGTTACGTCACTATCAACACTATTTGCACTCTGTGTCGATGTATTAAAAAATGAGTTAGAGAACTGAGGTAAAGAACAGTTCCAACATAGCCACGATTGTTTCCCAGAGGTGATTATTTTGTGTTTTGAAGCACTGATTTTTGCACAAGTTCTGTGCGCTTGAGAGTGGCAAGATGTACATGTCACAAATAACTGATTCACACGACCCTTCGAATCACAAATTATACACACCTTATTCGGCCCTGGGTTCATCTCCACATCTCCACTGAGAGCCACAGACAGCACCACGAGATGTAATAATGTAGCGGGCGGTCTGGCAACCCCGCGCAGTGCTGGGCGCCCTCTGCCTGCTGCCGTGACTATCAGCCCCTCGCTTCCACACCATGTGAGAGAAGATATATTGAGTTCACAAACTACCATGAGGTGTTCCTTCAGGTCCGAGTTCACACACGAGTCTTCAATTGTTAAAGAATGATCGAGGATCTTTTTCGAGGCACCCACTGAGCTTTTTACTAGGTAGAACACGAGGAAAAGTTGGAGCATTCTAACTGCTACACACCTGCTGGCCGCCATCTTGGTTGGTTCTCCTTAAACTCCTGTTCTAACCTTAGCGTAGCTTTCCACGTATGTTAGACCAATAATTCCAATGTATTTCGAGTTGACACCTATTACCTTTAATGCCTCCAAGACGTTGATATGCTCTACCGAGTCGAATGCCTTTTTATAGTCCACGAATGCAACATATACTCTCATGTTGAATTCAAGTGTTTTCTCAATCAACTGGTTTACTGCTTGGAGGTGGTCCATTATGTTGTAGCTTTTCCGGAAGCCTTCTTGTTCTGGGGATTGATTTTCATCCATTATTTTAGTAAGCCTATTCGTTAGGATTTTCATAAACACTTTATATATGTCTGAGATCAGTGTTATTGGTCTGTAATTGTCTAGATCATCACGTGCTCCTTTCTTGTACAATAATATTATCGTACTTATCAGCCACTGGTTAGGTATGTCCTCTGTATCTATTATCTTGTTGAATAGGTTGGTTAGCGATGCTATTAGATGTGGTTTTCCCCACTTTAAACACTCGTTGATTATCACATCGTCTCCTGGTGTCTTGTTATTTTTGAGGTAATCTATGGCCTTCTTAACTTCGTCCTGCATGATAGGTACTTCTTCTTCTTCTTCTTCTTCTTCTTCTTCTTCTTCTTCTTCTTCTTCGGTGTTTATGATCTTTATGTATTCGTAATGTAATGCCTTGTCGCTTTTGTATAGAGATTTGTAGATATTTGTGGCTGCTGCGATTATTTCTGATCTTCCAGCTGTTCTTTCTCCGGTTCCATTTTTCACGCCCGTCATCCAGAATTTGCCCACATTTAATTCTCTTTTCACCTTTCTAATTGATTTCGAATCGTCTATTATGCTTCTCGTCAGGTGAAGACTGTACTCTCTGAAATCTTTTCTTATTTCTCTCTTGGTTAGTTTGTTGATTTCGATATATTTTATTTTTAGACTCTCGGATTTCAGAGCTGCCTGTTTTAGTTTCTCCCGTTGTTCTATGAACCTAATGGTTTCTTCACTTAGTTTGTGCCTGTTTCTGATCCATGTTTCATTAGCGGAGGCAACTTTTGCAGATTGAAGGATGCTTGTTTGTATTGAGTCATACATCTTCTGTACTTCCATCATCGACTCAATGTTGTCATTGTGGATAGTGTTCTGCAGTATAGACTTATAAGTGTCTTTATTTATTTTAATTGCGTTTGGTTTGTTAGGTTTTTCTGAAAGGTCTTCTTTTGTTTCTTCCGGTGAGCTTGAGTTTGGCACGTACTGTACCCGATATCCCGATAGTAGGCTGTCAGATATCCGCCCCCTCAATCGGATTGCCCATAATCAAACGCACCGGCACAGCTACATCAATGAAAATGGCACTGACAGATACTATCGAGATTAGAGCACAATAGTTAACAAGAAAATTATTGTGGAACACACCAAAATATACGGGGGTTCATACTTACCTTTACTTACCTCTTAAATTTATCTCGGGGACTGGGTTGTCAACTGGATCACTTAAAAGTATGCCCACACAATAACCTCCACCATGATATTTAAAATGAACCAGAACGAAGACGAGAAACTTTAAACTGCACAATAATTTATTTCACAAAAAGAATGATTTTAACAAAAATAAACAACAAAATCAACGTGGCAATCAGAAGCCATCGACCACATAACCATGTCCTCCTGTAGGACCTGTATTCTCTACATATAATGTTTCAGCTTTCTCAAGCTCATAGCAACGTAAAAATAATAATGCATATGGAATGGAAACGGGATTTGGGATGAGACACATCAATTGTTTTGCGTGTTTATATACTTCACATTTTATTTATAGCCACAAGGCTATTATGGAACGTCCTTGGCCTCTGTAACACAGTTGTCCGGGCCAGCTGCAATGCACCTGTATTGTCAAAGCGGACTCCCGTTCGTTCAACCCTAGCATAAGCGTGTTACCTCAGAGCTTGGCTCTCCTTTTTCAAACACGTAAATGTTCACATCTCAACTGAAATATTATCACGCAAATGTCTTACATGCTTCATTCAAACACCAGTGGATTCCTCCAACAATCCCAAATCATGATTAATTGTTTAAACCACTTGTTTAATTAGCGTTGTTTAGAGTATAAAAACAAAACTCTAAATGTTAATAACAAAAGTTCATTAATTATTTATAACAATAATAAAATTGTTTATAACAATGTCAAATGACCATTGAAAATTTTATACACGCCTGTATTAATCACTATCATTTTAATTTTAAATTATTTAACAAAGATATTTACAAAATTATTTTACAATGTTATATTGTTTATATTATTTATACAAGAAATACATTAAACCACACGTTTATCCGGTTGATAATTACTCAAATCGTGATGATATAATCGACCAATGAAGGTTAGTTATATTTAACCGTCAAATTCAGGTTTAATAAGGTTTAATAATAATTATTAATATTTGTGACGGTAACCTCCATTCAAAATCTTCATCTCAAATTATTTAACACTCTTGTTAATTTTAACAGTATCTTCATATGAATAATCTTTCAAAGAACAAGAACAATACAATCAGCGGGAAAATACTTCGCTTATAATGCACAAAATTGCACAACAATTGGCCCAAAATTCATCATATATCTTCATATATATGGCATAAAAATCTTCCAAACTACACACAAAAACCTCCACTTATTAATTCATCAACTTCATTAATTATTGTGGGAACCTCCTTCATTATTCAAGGGCATTACTCAACAGCGACTTTTACACGTCCACTGAACTAACGATTATACATCCATTGTTCCTCTTTAAAAATTCTTATATTCATCAATTGTAATAATGACTGTTATTATTTAACCTTCGTGGGTTTCATTCATGAATCGATATGAAGTAAAAATTTGCCAATCACAAATAAATTTAATAGCGAATACGATTAGACACTCCTGTCTGGTCTATCAAAATTGAGATTAACATCTTCAAAGTAACGCAGTATAAAAATACTATCTTCAAACAAAGTTCATCTAAACTGCATGAATAGTCGAATAGAATACAATTAGATTGTGGAATGCAAACATTATTGTTCCAATCTATAATTGAGAAAAACTCCTATCAAATGCTCATTAGTGTATTCAATAAATTGTAATTAAAGTTCATATTTCATAAAATTGTCTATAATGCAATGGTAAATGTCTATGTTGCAATCATGTTCATAAGACGACTAGTATTTCAAAGATCGTCGATATCGTAATAGATTTTAACGCTCTAAAATCATTTAATCATTCTTCTTTCTTGAGGATGACAGAAAATTGGTCAAAGTAATTTACTGAATAGAATTATTTTAATAAAGTGACACGCTGTCTGAATTCAAATCTGCCATAGCAAATCGTTAACTTTACAGTCAAATCGTGACTACAAAAATATGCAAATTGTTGAAAGAATCTAAATCATCAGTCTCAACTGATCCAAAATTATTAAGTATGCCAATGACATAGCAATGTCTCAAAAATCGAAGAAAAAGGCATAAATCATCGAAGTGTACTGAGTACAGAAATATCAATCAAGAAAATGGGGCAAAAGATAGGACAGAAAATATGGGAAAATGGTTGCTCAGATATCGCTACAAGACTCAAATAATACAAGAAACGTTCACGACTACCTTATCTGTTGATTGAAGTTCTAGGGGAAAGTTTTCAAAGAAAACTGCTGTTGGTTCCATTTCACCAGCGTGAAGATGTGCTCCGTCCTCGAACCTGGAATCAGCGTCCTCGGAGAATCGAACTGCTTCCTCCTCCGAAATTGCACTGCTCCGTGGATACGAAAAACATCCTTCTGGAAAAACTCTTCTTTGTGCGCCGGGACAACCCTGGCCTCTCTTGAAAGTTCCCTGAAGTTCTTGCAGGAATTCGCCATGAAGTTTATTGTAGTTATTTCCGTAGAAATATTCATAGTTGTGGAGTATGAAAATATTTCCACTGTTATCTGGTATAATTCAGCGATGGATTCACGATGCATGAGTGTAGTTGGATGTTCACTACATGCTCGCTTTTGTAGAAAGACGATTAACGAAGTTCCATGCTGTTACTTTACTCCAATCAATATATGTCCCAATTGCATTAAAGCCTTAGCCTTCCATCTCAACAACTGTTATAATCATTGAAAGCACTGCAAGATTATAATGTTCCATAGTCGAATGTATCGTTGTAATACCAAACGTATTCTCCAATATCACTGTTGCACTCCACGTGCCAGCCGTAGTGTATAATGTGGAATTTTAAAAGTGTTTCTCATGTGGCGAGAAAATCACTTTTGTTGGCAGCCTTAAAGTTCCAATATCTTTCGAAGTATAATTGTGAAATTGTTCAAATCTTCTACACACCTCAATGTTATACTGCCCAATAGAATTATAATACAGGCTGAAGTTAGCGCTTGATATCTTAACTGGTGGAAACGTTAATGTGAGCGTTTCAACTTCACCTAGTTTCGAGCAGCGTAAAATGGAACTGCTCCGAGTTCGTTCGATGCGCCGGGCTTTAACCACGCTAAAGACAACTTACTTCACTGAATCACTTGAAAATAAATATATATCACCAGAAATATATATGCGATCTGACATATGAGATCTGAGAGCTCCTCTCTCCTGTGCAAGACCTTTTATCAACTTCTTAAGGGGCGTATCCATCCCTTCCATAGCCTGTTGCTGCGTCATTGCTAGAAGTTTTAACTTTGGCTATACTTGACGGATTTTCAAATTTCAAAAACTCAAAATTAATTTCTTCAAAATTCCAAATCAATGCCATAACTGAAAATAGATTTCCACAAATCTGCATGCCAAAAGTAATCAAATATCGTAGTTTCATCAATCTCCGTCTTCCTTCCAAACTATCGTTCATTGGTTCGAGTCTCTCCTCCAATAGCGTAGCTTCTTCCTTAGCACAATACCTTGTTTCCTGCGACTGCGTCGTAAATCTAAGATCTTTCTCGAACAAAATCATGACGTCACCAAGAATCTCAGCTCAATCAGCCTGCTTGCCTCAAGTCTGCGTCATCCGTGCCTACGTCATGAATATCCACGTCATAACTATGACATTCATAACTTTACTCATATTTTCCAATACAACCGCCGTGGTCTCAATATAATTCAAATTACGGGGGCATTCTCCCTTCACCACGTTTTAAAAACAGTTGCAAATTGTTTTTAAACTCTGTGTTATAAATATCTCAATTCACTTGAACACGAAATTGAATTATTATTGGCTTACTCTTGGATAATATTTCTTCAAGTTCCCAGCATTGAACTTGCCATAAACGACATTATTCTCATCATCGTAGAGTTCATAACAGTTGTTTCCATAAGCATTCGTAATTCTGAACGGACCCATGAATACTATTCCAAACTTGGGATAGATTTTCTTACCCACGTCAGCCTTGACAGGTCTGCGTAATAATACCAGATTTCCAATTTCTAAGGGAGCACCAAAACGTTTTCCAGCTACTCTTTTCAGTCGTTTTTGTGCTGCTTTCTGGAGCTGTTCTTTCGCTCTGTCTATTCTCTGCTGCCTTCCTAAGTCGGGATCTCTAGGAACGTGGTTAAAAAGATTATCCCACGGCCTTTCTGGGTTTCTTCCTAAATGAAGTCTCATTGGCACCTCTCCTGTGCTCTCCTGCACTGTAGAATTTAGACATTCCTCAATAAGGGGTACAAATCTCACCCAACCAGAATGATCATTCGGATAGAAAATTCGACAGAATTTCGAAAATTCAGCCATATATCTTTCCGAAGAATTCGATTCCGGATATCGCACGCTTGAAAATATGTGCTTAATACCAAGCCTTTCCATATCTGCAGCAAATTCTAAGGATGTAAACTGAGCTCCATGATCCGAAAGTAGATATTCTGGTTTACCAGCTTTTGGAAATACAGCATTTTCCAGTCTGCTTACAACGTTCCTCGTGTTAGCTTTTTGCATGGGACTCATTGTTACAAATTTTGAGAAGACATCCGCGGTAACCAACAGATACTGATTACCCTGATATCCCTTCGGACAAGGACCAAATATGTCTGTCGCCATGAGTTCATTCGGTTTAGAGGGAATCATAGCCTTAGGTTTTCCTTTTAATAGAGCGGAAGCATACTTTGCTCTTTGACATTTATCACATGAACGAATGACATTCGCAATGCTGGAACGCATGTTAGTCCAAATAAACCTCTCTTTGAGGGTATCAAGAGTTTTATCTAAACCGGCATGTCCAGTTGCGTGATGAGCTACCCACACTAAATTGACAACAAGTTTAGGTGGCACGACTATTCGAAGCTTTGTATGCGCAGAGTCAGCATACTTACATACAATGTCTCCACTCAAGACAAAGTGTCGTGAATCTCTCTGTGTAGCTGCATAGTCAACATCAGTATTGTCCATGTAACCCTTAAGGAACCTGTACATTTTCCTGATTGGAGCGTGTCTCTTCTGTGACACACCGATTCGGGCTAACCTCCTAACGGTCTCTTGATCTTGCTGCTCCAATTGTACATGGTGTATCTGCACATTTTTGATAGGGTTACGTGATAAAGCATCAGCCAGTAAGTTATCTTTCCCAGGCTGATGGACGATAGTGGCGTTAAACTGTTGGGTGAACAAAGCCCAACGTGTCAATCTATCACTAGACATGTCAGTTTGCAGCATAAACTGAAGTGCTTTGTGATCTGTAATAATGATAACCTTATGTCCCAGCAACATTTTTTTCCAAGCTTGCAAAGCTGTTACAAAAGCTAACGCTTCTAGTTCTGTCGTAAAGTAATTTTCCTCGTGTTTCTTTAACTTCCGACTAGTGAACGCAATGTAGTGCTATTTGCCTGCCTCGTCTTTTTGGTATAAGACTGCACTAATGCCTATTCTTGATGCATCAGACTCTATATAGAACACTTTCTCAAAGTCTGGGTACTCCAGTTTGACGTTGTTTCTGAGCATCTCCTTTGCTTTCTCAAAAGCCTCGTCTGCTGCGGTACTCCATTTCCATCTATTATTTTTCTTGAGTAAATCATACAGAGGAGCCTTAATTTCAGAGTATCTCGGACAGTGGCTGCTAATGAATTGGCATGCGCCTACAAATTCTCTGACTTGTTTCACCTTAGTTGGCTTTGGGAATCTTGTGATCGCATCTACTTTCTGCATGTTTGGATGATATCCATCTTGATCAATGGTATGCCCCAAGTAATTGATCTCCTTCTTCAAGAATTTACATTTTCCAAAATTGACCTTGATATTGGCCTCCCTTAAATTTTCAAACAACTTTCTCAAGTGCACTAAATGTTCTGCGGCGTTGGGTGAAGATACAATTAAATCGTCTATGTAGCAGATTACATTCTCCTTTACTTCGTCAGTGAGCTTGCTATCAAGTGCTCGAATGAGTGCTGGTCCACTGTTGACCATTCCAAAAGGCATTCTCACAAAGACCCATGACGTCTGGTCAAATAGGAATCCAGTGTACTGCATACTTTCTTCCTCCAGTTGAACTTGGTAAAACGAAGATGTCAAGTCAAGAACACTGAAACATGCTCTCACTTTGAACTTTCTAAGCAGATCTCTGATCTTAGGTGGTCGGTCATTTTCTGGAAGAATCTTCAAGTTGATGGTCCGAGCATCGAGACAAAGACGTATCTGACCATTACTTTTCTTCACTACAGTGATGGGGTTTATGTAAGACGACGCCTGTTTTTTAATAATCCCGTCTACCTCCATTTTTCTGATCAACCCTCGTACTTCTTGATAGTATTTCTCAGGTATGGGGTATATTCTCTTTTGGTAAGGGGTTTCATCGGTCAGCCTTATCTTATACTTATAGTCTTTAATCAATCCAGGCTTTTCATCGAAAATATCTTGGAATTCCTTTATCAAATCCTCAAATTTCCCCTGAATTTCTTCCAATCCTTCAGTTTTTCTACTGGGTATTTCTGTTATATTCTCTACGTCGTTAATAATGGTATTTAAAATTTCTTCCCTAAGGTCTATCTCCAGTCTGTTTTTCACGTCCTGTTCTTCGATCTCTTCTGTGATCATGCACCCATCATTAAAGCTAATACTTCTATTCTTCATATCAATAATGGCTCCAACCTTCGATATAAAATCGATTCCTAGCACAATATCGAAATGGATCTTGTTAACCACAATGAAGATCTGTTCATAATTCCTTCCATTAATTTCAAAGTTCAACAGCACTTGGATCTTGCATTTCACTGCCTTGTCTTGGAAAATTCCTCTCACTTTGACGGTAGAAACTGGTAAAACTGTCATGCTTTCTCCTTTTAACAGACTTTGATAGCATTCATCAGAAATGATAGAAATAATTGCACCAGTATCCATAAGAGCTTTATACTGTTGGCCATCTATCAGTACAGAAATAATAGGTAATGCACATGGTCTTTCCTCTTTGACGATTCCCCTCTCTTCTAATAAATCCTCATCAGTTACTTCGTAAATTTCGTTAATGGTAATCAGGTGTGGTGTGGCAATGTATTCATGGTTTCTCACTGTCGTTGAGAAATCGGCGTTTTTTTTTTGGTTACCAATCTCAAAGTTCCCCTGCTGACTTGTAGAAGGACCAGGATCGATCACTACATCCTGTCTTTTCTTTTGATTTTCAGCTTCCTTTTCTCGTAATTCCTTCAGATACTGCTGACTTTCTTTCTCTCTTTCTTGATACTTGTCGGGTGTCATAACCTGACCTTGAGAATTCTGATTCTGATTCTGATTCTGGTTATTTCTGTTATAATTTCTATTATAACCATTGTTGTAGTATCTACCTCTTCCGTTGTTGTAATTCCCTCTATTATTATTCCAGCCTCGTCTTTGCTGATATGGACGGTAACCTTGGGATCTGTGGTTGCGGAAGTAATTATTCCTGTGAGGACCTACATTTTCAGTTTTTCCTTCCTCAGGCTTATCAGTTTGTTGCACTTGATCCATGTAGACCGTATTAACGTCTTTGAATTCGTGCCTCTGACCTTTTTGTACCAAATTTGGCATTGGACTCGTGTAGTCAAGCCTTCTCAACAATTCGTCCATACTTGTCAAATCTCTAATGTTTGACGATATGATCAGTCTTCTTACCTCCACAGGCAGCATACGTGAAATCGCATCTATCAACTGCTCTGTTGACAATGGGGGTTGCAAAAATCTCAAGCGTGATAGTTGACTCGTGAAGAAATCAGCGTACCGTGTTGGAAGAGTACCTGAATACTTCCTCGAGTATACCTCAGCTCTTAATGAATTCTGAGCTTCTATTGACCAGAATCGTTTAATCAGTGCCTCTGCAAATTCGTCAAAATTGCTGAAAGTGTACCGAAATGCTCTAAACCATTCGAGGGGTCCTCCAGCTAGAAATCTTTCTACTATTCTCATCTCTCTCTCTCTAGGAATGTGGGCTTCTATGAAATAGTCTTTAAGATTCCTGATATATTCGATCGGTGTGAGACTATCAGTGTTGCTAAATTTTTGAGGTTTGTCTTCAAAATTCCGGATGACTGTCACATTTCTCGGATATGAATCCATATAATTCCTCCCACTATCACGATACTTCCATTCGGGTTCAATATTCCGATCCTCTTCTTCTTCCCTGAATCTGGATATACGTTCCTCAGGACTAATATCTCTCTCTTCTGTATTAAGGTTACCTCTTCTCACGTAATTTCTCTCCTCTTCACCAGTCAATCCTTCGGTATCCTTGTATGTGATCTCCGTGATGACTTTCCTAATCAACTCTTCCTTATAGGTTTCCATCATGCTAGCTTCTCCTAGTTTCAAATTCTGCAGCTTGCTCGTAGTTTCATTAACATCAGAGACAACCTTATGAATCTGTTCCTCTAACGCAGTTTTTAAAGCTTGCACGTCCTGACCTATTTGAGTTCTATCCTCTACCTGCTTTTCGGATAGCGAATCCATCCTTACGTTCAAGTCTTTCCTAATCTGAACTACTTCGTTATTAATGTCTACCTGTGTACTGGCAAGTTTTCTTTCAATTCGTTCCTGAATCTGATCTACATGTTCCCCACTTGACCTGTTCCATTCATCTTTCCACACTGTTACATTTGCAGTTAACATTTCTGCAATATCTACTTCGATGTCTTCCTTAAGTAAACGATTGTGATCTAATACTTGGGTTCTCATGACCTCTACATCGTATTTTAAACCAGCTAAAGAAGCTGTTGTCCTGACAGACTCGTCAACTAATCGAGTTGTTAATGCACTAATGTTACGAGTACAAAGTGTTTTTGAAGTTTCAATTTCCTCCCTAACTTTGTTAACATCAGTCTGAACTTTAGCAATGTCTACAAAAACAGTATTGACTTCTACTTGTATTTTATTGATATCGCTTTGCATATCGTTAACATCTGAATGAATATTATTGATGTCTACTTGAACATTTGACACATCAGTTCGAACATTACTAACCTCTCTTTGAACTTCTTCTACTTTGTCTTGTACGGTAGCAACATCATTCCTTACAACAATTACTTCAGCTCTAGCACATGAAATATCACCCCGGACATTGGCAACATCAAGATTCAACATGGTAAGATCTTTTTGGACCTTAGACACATCAATTTTAACAACAGACACATCTTTATGCACATTGGACACGTCTGTGCGCATGTCAGTTATAGCATTCTCGATTCCCTGGGTATTGATCTGTAAACGCGACATATTATTTTCTAAGTTTGCAGAACTGGTCTGAAAAACTTTCAAACGTTCATCCAGCCTAATAGACAAATTACTAGAATTCTCCTCCATCATCTGCTTCATACTGCTATTCATGCTAGCTTTCAAATTAGCAGACATATTACTAGCATTCTCCTCCATTCGACTAGTATTCCTAGCTTCCATCTCCTTCATACTTTCATCCACGCTAGCTTTCAAACTAGCAGACAAATTACTGGACATCTCCTCCAACATTTTCCTCATACTCTCATCTGCCATTTCAATAATATTCAATAATAAACTGCTTTAGGGACATACATCAAACAGAGCAAAATAACAACATCTGAGCAACATTTTTCACCATATATAAATTTGAGCAATTTTCTGTCTTAAATCTAACTTATAATTACCTTATAATTAACCTTCGTAGACACTTCATGTTGAAATAAACTCAAGCACATGTTCAAGTTTCTTTGGTTCATTTTAAAATATCCTAACACAAATAATTTACATTTACAATCCAAATAGTTTAATTTTATCTTTAATATGACTATACATGTCATAAGCCGGTCAAATAAAATAAGATTCCAGATCATAGGCGATTTTTCTAAGTTTCCAGCCTATTTAACCTCTTTCAAGTCGTATAAGATCTGATCTTTTCTGAGTGTAATTTTCCTAATACAACACAACATTTATTCCTATATAATCACACTCTCAAATTCTACAATTGGCCAAGACATCTAACAAAGAATCAACCTCTTTATTTCAGTCTTCACAATCCCTTTGACATCGATAACTTGGTAATCCAATGTTATTCGAACACTCCACAAAAATTGCGGTGTCAATTCTACTGCAATAACTTGGTAATCCAATGTTTTGCTGATCGTGCCAATCGAGACAATCGACCCCCACGAAATTGCGGCGCCAATCCTACTGTACCCGATATCCCGATAGTAGGCTGTCAGATATCCGCCCCCTCAATCGGATTGCCCATAATCAAACGCACCGGCACAGCTACATCAATGAAAATGGCACTGACAGATACTATCGAGATTAGAGCACAATAGTTAACAAGAAAATTATTGTGGAACACACCAAAATATACGGGGGTTCATACTTACCTTTACTTACCTCTTAAATTTATCTCGGGGACTGGGTTGTCAACTGGATCACTTAAAAGTATGCCCACACAATAACCTCCACCATGATATTTAAAATGAACCAGAACGAAGACGAGAAACTTTAAACTGCACAATAATTTATTTCACAAAAAGAATGATTTTAACAAAAATAAACAACAAAATCAACGTGGCAATCAGAAGCCATCGACCACATAACCATGTCCTCCTGTAGGACCTGTATTCTCTACATATAATGTTTCAGCTTTCTCAAGCTCATAGCAACGTAAAAATAATAATGCATATGGAATGGAAACGGGATTTGGGATGAGACACATCAATTGTTTTGCGTGTTTATATACTTCACATTTTATTTATAGCCACAAGGCTATTATGGAACGTCCTTGGCCTCTGTAACACAGTTGTCCGGGCCAGCTGCAATGCACCTGTATTGTCAAAGCGGACTCCCGTTCATTCAACCCTAGCATAAGCGTGTTACCTCAGAGCTTGGCTCTCCTTTTTCAAACACGTAAATGTTCACATCTCAACTGAAATATTATCACGCAAATGTCTTACATGCTTCATTCAAACACCAGTGGATTCCTCCAACAATCCCAAATCATGATTAATTGTTTAAACCACTTGTTTAATTAGCGTTGTTTAGAGTATAAAAACAAAACTCTAAATGTTAATAACAAAAGTTCATTAATTATTTATAACAATAATAAAATTGTTTATAACAATGTCAAATGACCATTGAAAATTTTATACACGCCTGTATTAATCACTATCATTTTAATTTTAAATTATTTAACAAAGATATTTACAAAATTATTTTACAATGTTATATTGTTTATATTATTTATACAAGAAATACATTAAACCACACGTTTATCCGGTTGATAATTACTCAAATCGTGATGATATAATCGACCAATGAAGGTTAGTTATATTTAACTGTCAAATTCAGGTTTAATAAGGTTTAATAATAATTATTAATATTTGTGACGGTAACCTCCATTCAAAATCTTTATCTCAAATTATTTAACACTCTTGTTAATTTTAACAGTATCTTCATATGAATAATCTTTCAAAGAACAAGAACAATACAATCAGCGGGAAAATACTTCGCTTATAATGCACAAAATTGCACAACAATTGGCCCAAAATTCATCATATATCTTCATATATATGGCATAAAAATCTTCCAAACTACACACAAAAACCTCCACTTATTAATTCATCAACTTCATTAATTATTGTGGGAACCTCCTTCATTATTCAAGGGCATTACTCAACAGCGACTTTTACACGTCCACTGAACTAACGATTATACATCCATTGTTCCTCTTTAAAAATTCTTATATTCATCAATTGTAATAATGACTGTTATTATTTAACCTTCGTGGGTTTCATTCATGAATCGATATGAAGTAAAAATTTGCCAATCACAAATAAATTTAATAGCGAATACGATTAGACACTCCTGTCTGGTCTATCAAAATTGAGATTAACATCTTCAAAGTAACGCAGTATAAAAATACTATCTTCAAACAAAGTTCATCTAAACTGCATGAATAGTCGAATAGAATACAATTAGATTGTGGAATGCAAACATTATTGTTCCAATCTATAATTGAGAAAAACTCCTATCAAATGCTCATTACTATAGTGTATTCAATAAATTGTAATTAAAGTTCATATTTCATAAAATTGTCTATAATGCAATGGTAAATGTCTATGTTGCAATCATGTTCATAAGACGACTAGTATTTCAAAGATCGTCGATATCGTAATAGATTTTAACGCTCTAAAATCATTTAATCATTCTTCTTTCTTGAGGATGACAGAAAATTGGTCAAAGTAATTTACTGAATAGAATTATTTTAATAAAGTGACACGCTGTCTGAATTCAAATCTGCCATAGCAAATCGTTAACTTTACAGTCAAATCGTGACTACAAAAATATGCAAATTGTTGAAAGAATCTAAATCATCAGTCTCAACTGATCCAAAATTATTAAGTATGCCAATGACATAGCAATGTCTCAAAAATCGAAGAAAAAGGCATAAATCATCGAAGTGTACTGAGTACAGAAATATCAATCAAGAAAATGGGGCAAAAGATAGGACAGAAAATATGGGAAAATGGTTGCTCAGATATCGCTACAAGACTCAAATAATACAAGAAACGTTCACGACTACCGTATCTGTTGATTGAAGTTCTAGGGGAAAGTTTTCAAAGAAAACTGCTGTTGGTTCCATTTCACCAGCGTGAAGATGTGCTCCGTCCTCGAACCTGGAATCAGCGTCCTCGGAGAATCGAACTGCTTCCTCCTCCGAAATTGCACTGCTCCGTGGATACGAAAAACATCCTTCTGGCAAAACACTTCTTTGTGCGCCGGGACAACCCTGGCCTCTCTTGAAAGTTCCCTGAAGTTCTTGCAGGAATTCGCCATGAAGTTTATTGTAGTTATTTCCGCAGAAATATTCATAGTTGTGGAGTATGAAAATATTTCCACTGTTATCTGGTATAATTCAGCGATGGATTCACGATGCATGAGTGTAGTTGGATGTTCACTACATGCTCGCTTTTGTAGAAAGACGATTAACGAAGTTCCATGCTGTTACTTTACTCCAATCAATATATGTCCCAATTGCATTAAAGCCTTAGCCTTCCATCTCAACTACTGTTATAATCATTGAAAGCACTGCAAGATTATAATGTTCCATAGTCGAATGTATCGTTGTAATACCAAACGTATTCTCCAATATCACTGTTGCACTCCACGTGTCAGCCGTAGTGTATAATGTGGAATTTTAAAAGTGTTTCTCATGTGGCGAGAAAATCACTTTTGTTGGCAGCCTTAAAGTTCCAATATCTTTCGAAGTATAATTGTGAAATTGTTCAAATCTTCTACACGCCTCAATGTTATACTGCCCAATAGAATTATAATACAGGCTGAAGTTAGCGCTTGATATCTTAACTGGTGGAAACGTTAATGTGAGCGTTTCAACTTCACCTAGTTTCGAGCAGCGTAAAATGGAACTGCTCCGAGTTCGTTCGATGCGCCGGGCTTTAACCACGCTAAAGACAACTTACTTCACTGAATCACTTGAAAATAAATATATATCACCAGAAATATATATGCGATCTGACATATGAGATCTGAGAGCTCCTCTCTCCTGTGCACGACCTTTTATCAACTTCTTAAGGGGCGTATCCATCCCTTCCATAGCCTGTTGCTGCGTCATTGCTAGAAGTTTTAACTTTGGCTATACTTGACGGATTTTCAAATTTCAAAAACTCAAAATTAATTTCTTCAAAATTTCAAATCAATGCCATAACTGAAAATAGATTTCCACAAATCTGCATGCCAAAAGTAATCAAATATCGTAGTTTCAGCAATCTCCGTCTTCCTTCCAAACTATCGTTCATTGGTTCGAGTCTCTCCTCCAATAGCGTAGCTTCTTCCTTAGCACAATACCTTGTTTCCTGCGACTGCGTCGTAAATCTAAGATCTTTCTCGAACAAAATCATGACGTCACCAAGAATCTCAGCTCAATCAGCCTGCTTGCCTCAAGTCTGCGTCATCCGTGCCTACGTCATGAATATCCACGTCATAACTATGACATTCATAACTTTCCTCATATTTTCCAATACAACCACCGTGGTCTCAATATAATTCAAATTACGGGGGCAGTACCATCCTGTGGTCTGAATCAAACTTCAGTCCGTTTATGATTTGTATATGCGAAATTAGATCCTTGTTATCACTCAATATGAAATCGATTTCGTTCTTTGTTTTCCATCTGGAGATCTCCATGTTCATCTTGCTGAAGGATTCTTCTTAAAAATCGTGTTTAGTATGTACATCTTATTTTCTTGGGCGAATTGAATAAGTCTATCTCCTTCTTGATCCGTAACCATATTGGCCTAGCGGTTCTTCTTCCTCAGAGCACTTCCATACAATTTTGTTATTAAAGTCCCCAATTACGAAGTTTCTTTTTGTTTTGTATTTTAGTACCGCTGATTCTAGGCTGTCGTAGAAATCATTTATCTCTTGGTCTGAGCAAGCTACCGTGGGTGCGTAGACCTGTATTATAGTGATTGTCTCAGAGGTTATTTTAAGCTTAATTACTGCTATTCTTTCGTTTACTCCAATGAATTCGTGAATATATTGCTTGAATGTTTTCTTGATTAAAAAACCTACTCCCTTTTGTCCTTATGTCTGTCCAATATAGCATAAGAGGTTGCCATTTTGTTTTTCGATTATAGCTTCCCCCAATCTTTTAACTTCACTTAAGCCTATTAACTTATGCTAAATTTAATCTCTTCACGGGCGTTGTCTAATTCGATTTCATTTGCTGGTGTTCTCTTTGTCCTGACATTTAATGTAGCTAAATACATTTCTCCTTTGTCACTGTTTGGTGTCTTTCGTTGTTGGGGTGTGTTGTTGAGCTCAATTGTCCGTTTTTTGTCGAATCTACATTGAAATGTTCCCAAGTTCCATTGATTTGTATTTTTTGGAAACCCAATTTAACTGAGTGTCCTTTCTCTCTTTCTTCTTTGGCCCTTCTTCTCCGATTCGCTTGAATTTGCCTCTCCTCTTTCGTCATGTCGTCATCTAAATAGCAATCTTTTCCGAATAACTTCCGTTTATTTTTCATCACTTTCATCTTAACTAGGTGATGTCTCGGCCTTTCCAGTCTCTCCCAATATAGCGGATTTGACTGTATTCTGCATCAACTTCCAGTAACGTGAAAACTTTCTCTACTTCTTCTATCACATTTTCTTCTTCAGGTGTCCTCATTTTGTCACCTTTAATAATTATGTTGTTCTTCCTCTCCTGTTTGTGTCTCTTTTTATCGTTGTCTTCTATGTTTTGTAGTCTCGATTCTAAGTTTTTTATTTTGTTTTCCATTGTCACTTCTAGGTTTGTTATTGTTTGCTGTATTATCTCTTATTATGGTTCCATTTTTCATATCATTTTTCCACTTCGATTTTAAGCATTTCAGGGTTTTTAAGAGCGTTAAAAATTCCTCAGTATGCCTTCCTTCGGAGGGGAAGTAAAGCCGTCGCGCAGGTCCCATGTCACAGATATATGTCATGAAAGAGAACCTTCCACTATCTACACTTGTGTGAAGCCAAATTTTGTAGGTTAGAATTGATAACGCTCTAGTAGCTCCAACGTTCGCCGCAGGGTGCTGACTGCGATAATATCTAGTAGCCAAGTCCGCAAGCTAGTTGTCGTGGACGGTAGCTTTTGGTGATAGCAAAAGTAGGAACTCCTAGAAAATTATTGTCTGCAGTCCTTACTTGAATTAAAACAGATAACACACACCAATAAAGCCATCACAATTAACACCGGTTATCAGACAGATTCTACACACACCAAAAGTACACGGGGCAACATGACCACGTTGTCGCAGCCCCTAAACCAACCAACCAACCAACCAACCAACCAACACTCCGTTCCAAATTTTACGTCAGTTCTAACATTTCTGACGCAGTCTGGAATTGAATCTTGACTGTAGAATCACTTGGGAGGGGGAGGGGTTGATATGGTTCGTCTCGAGACACCTCCATCATGTGTTATACTCTAATGCTGTGCTCGTAGGCCACATAGAGCTGTTTGGGGGACCACTGATTCAATATAATGTGCGTATTCCCTGTATCGTCGGTATCAAGGACGTAACGTTGTAACATTTTAAATGGTTATCCATCATTATTATTATTATTATTATTATTATTATTATTATTATTATTATTATTTAAGACACCATGTCATACGCTGTTGGCATGTCAAAGAACCCATTTGAATTCAGTAGGCCGTATTCATAATGGCAAAATTAATCTCGGGATTTTCCGCCAACACTAAGTTCCCCATTTCTCTACTAGAAAGCGCTCTAGTGTTCAAGGAGCTTAGATATCTAACCGCCTTGACATTCATAGTGCTTCAAGGAACAACGAAATTCGACATGCAAGCTACCCTCTGGGTGTCAAATAATAAAAGCTTACACACGGCACCCGAAACCATACGATATAAATATAATAAATTATTATTATTATTAACTGTTTGTAACAATGTAACCAGTCAACACTCCATTAACAATGTGTTGGTTTTGATTGCACAATTGGGACCAAATCTGGACTGAACTTGGTCAGAACATTGCGACATTGTTAACGGTAATTCTATAGTTGATATCATTCGAAAATACATGAAAAATACCATGTTGTTGTTTGAGTCTTCAGTCTTTTGACTGTTTTGATGCAGATCTCCATGTCTTCCTGTCCTGAGCTAATCGCTTCATCTCTACATAGCTACCACACCCTATATCCGAGGCAATCTGTTTAACATATTCTAACCTTGGTCTTCCCCTACAGTTCTTGTCCTCGACCCTTCCTTCTATAACTAAGCTTGCTATTCCTGGGTGTCTTAGTATGTGTCCTACCAACCTATCTCTTCTCTTCATTAGCAATCGCCAGAAATATCTCTCCTCGCCCACTAGTCTTAATATCTCTTCGTTTGTAACCCTATCCATCCATCTGATCTTCATCATTCTCCTGTAACACCACATTTCAAACGCTTCATTTCTCCTCTTTTCTGCTGCACTAATAGTCCATGTTTCACTTCCATACAGTGCCACGCTCCACACAAAGGCCTTAAAAAATGACTTCCTAATACCTAAATCTATATTCCATGTCAACAGATTCCTTTTCTGTAGAAATGCTTTCCTTGCTTGGGCTAACCTACCTTTTATATCCTCTTTGCTTCGTCCATCACTGGTTATTTTGCTTCCTAAGTGACAGAAGTCTCCTACTTCCTTTAGTTTTTCACCTGCCAATTTGATGTCCATTGAGGTTTCTGATTTATTTCGGCTGCATTCCAATATTTTTGTTTTAAATTTATTAATTTTCATCATGAATTCTTTCCTCAAGACGGAGTCCATACCATTCAAAAACTCATTAAAATCCTCAGGTGTGTCGGCCAAGATGACGATGTCATCCGAAAATCTCAGAGTTGAAATTATTTCTCCTTGAATCTTCACTCCCACTATACATTTTTCTCCAATTTCCTTAATTGCTTGTTCAATGTAAAGATGGAAAAGTATGAGTGATGGGTTTGCAGCCTTGCCTTACACCTTTCTGAATACCAGCTTCTCTCTCATGTCCTTGAGCTCGAATGACTGCTGTCTGGTTTCTGTAGAGATTGTATGGACCATGTCTGCCCAAAATCCTTAATGACAAAGTTTAATGAAATAGGAAAACAATACCTGAAGTCAATAAATTGTAATTCTTTAATACACTATACTGGTTTCGGTTACATTATAACCTTCTTCAGCAAACAGTAGTAGATACAAATGAAGTTGCTACATTGACAAACAAGTAGTTCCGTGAAGAACTATACAGCCTATTTTCGTATATTCTACTCATGTTAATTGCCTCAATCAAGATTCGACATTTCAGTCTGATTGTTGTGATAGATTCGTAGATATTGAGAACCGTGTAAATATTTCATATGGTCGCCAGGTTGGATTTTTATTTATGTACTATTATCTGAAGATTATTGTGTACGTGTGGAATTCAAACTTCAATCGCATGATTAGGACACAAGAAGTAAAAACGAGATTTTAAAATTTCGCACAGCTGCCATCTTGTGGTTATGAAAGCAATTGAAATAAATTAGATGCCAGTGGATCGACATTTGTATAAGCATTTAACGTGCAACGTTTCATGGCACTCGGATAGTTAATTCGCGAGAAACGTCCATTTAAATATTTATACTTCGCGTCGCCGCCATGTTGGATTTGTGCTCCCCGGTTACTGAAAGTCCTATAGGTGAACATATGTTCATAGTCTCTATGAACATAAAAAAATCAGTTTGGTTGCTGTAAAAGATTCATAGATATTGAGAACCATCTAAATATTTCGGAAGCTCGCCATTTAGGACTGTTATATGTATAGGCCATAGAGTTATGTACCATTCAAGGACAATTATTGCCTAGGTTCTTTATTCAAACTTTCACTTCGATCAAATGATTACGACACAAGAAATAAAAAATTAATTTTAAAATTTCGCACAGCCGCCATCTTGAGGTTATGTAAACAATTGAATTAAATTAGATGGCAATGCATTACAATCTGCAAAATCATTTACTGTACCACATTTCACTGCGCTCAGAGAATTAAATCACGAGAAAAGTCTATTAAAATATTTCAAATTCGTTTGGTCCCCATGGTCGTTTTGTACTTTACAGGTTTATGAAATATACATAGGTCAACGTCTATCAGTACCCTTTATCACCGTACAAAATTGCAGGGTGATATCTGTAATAGTTTCGGAGATATAGAATATCAATGAAATATTTCGCACAACCGCCATTTTGAGGTTATGTAAACGATTGAACTAAATTATACTCCAGTGCATTACAATGTATATAAAAATTTGCTGTACCAAGTTTCATTACATTTGGATAGTTAAATCGCGAGGAAATTCTATTTAAATATCTCAACTTCGCTTGACCACCATTTTGGTTTTTTAGTCACCAGGTTTTCGAAAGTCTCATAGGTGAACTTTCAGTAGTGCCCTTTATCACCGTACACAATTTCAGGGCGATATCGGTAATAGTTTCTGAGATATTGAATGCTAGTGAAATATTTCGCACAGCCGCCATGTTGGATTGGTTAGACGTAACAAAATTTGAAGAGCACGGTCGAGGTCGCCGGGAATAGTGCTATGAACTTACCGAGTTTCATTGAAATCGTTCCAGCCGTTTAGATGTTATTAGGAGGGAGGGACACACACACACCTCAAACACACACACACACGCACACACGGACAAAAGGTGATCTCATAAGCCTATTTTTTCAAAATTGAAAAATAGGCTAAAAATTGTGTGTCTGTCTGTGTGTCTGTGTGTGTGTGTGAGTCTCTGTGTGTGTGGGTGTGTGTACTTTGAATGTCTGTCCCCCCCCCTATCAATACTGTACCCATGTGAGTAATTTCCATGGAAAACATGCTTCTGCCTCCAGCTAGCATCAGTTCTCAGGCGTGTACCGTCCACCCACTGAGCAGTTGCATATTTTTGATCTGAGACTAAAAGGTATCAACTCTACAATGATAAAGCACAACTTTATTCTAAAGACTTTAATTCAGTTCTAAATCATGGCTTCAAACACATAAAAACACAATCCCAACAAATATCATACAAAACAAAGCAAAATTACTCCTACAATCCACTAATTATTCACATTTTATCCTTGCAACTCCAGCTGATTATAATTCATTTACCCTGAGAATGACATCAAAATTCATCTCAAGTGCTCTAATGCACATGTAATTTTCACAAAAACTGTACTTATATTCTTATGTCACCTGTTGTGACCTCTTTCATTTCACAAGCTTAATTGTTTACTCTCAACATCTTAATTTACATTATGTGTGCCTTTGTGTTTTGTTTCTCTCTTCCCACCAAAATGCTTTACCATGCATTAGCCAATTTATGGGTTACACAAATTTACTTGCAACTCCACAATTCTATGTAATTATACCCGATCTGGAGTACTACAGTCCCCTCTTCTACAGTTCCACTGTATGCCGTTGTGATTTCAATTTCAAAATTTCCGTTCCCGCTGTGTCGGATGGTATTATTACGCTACCCTTGCGCGGGCATAGCCTATGGCATCAAATGTCGATCGTCATAACTAAGTGACAGTGTCAGTATAAAATGCAACTTCCAACAATTCGTAAGTTTGCTAAATATTAAATCATCAGGCTGATCTTTAATTATCAATGTGTTTCAAACCACACAATTACATTATACAATACAACAATGACTCTTTTTTATTACAAGCAGGGTTTCAAAGTCTGTCCCTCTTAAATGTCAACCTTCACGGGTCGTTTAACGTCTCCCCCTGGGTTCTTCCTGCATAATAGGCTGAGGCGGGCGGTAACGAAACACTCGTTCCGTCCTCTACTAGCTCCGTCTCACTTTCCCTTCTCTCTTTACCTCCAAGCAGTAACTTGTAACTTTAAATACAATAGTGTAGTCTCAATGACCCACATATCCCATATGATTTAAACTGAATGGTATGCAATTTAGGTTATAGGCGAGTTTAAACATTTATTCCAAACCTTAGGATATTAATAACTGGCCTCAATAGGTTCATTCCCTTATATGAAGGAACGAGATTCATCAAACACTGGTCGAACAGGCTAGCCGGTATCTTTTTAAATGCTACGGTCAGGCACATGCTGCCGCCAATTAGATTCGCTTCTCGGGAGCTGAATCCTTTCAATAACTGGTTCTCGGTCGATCAGGTATCATGCAGAGGTTTCCATCGTTGTCCTCCCATACACCACAGGATTCGAACCCGGAATAATCCATATCCATCCTCAGAGTTAGGGTACATCACTAAATACACTCTGGCAAATAAATATCTCTGTACGCCCTAGGCTATACGAGATTTCACACGTCGAATAGATTACCTGGCTTCCCTGACCATTATGCTATGATCTCGTCCTTTAATTAGTAAGATAAATCTATCAATTACTCTACAAGCTTATACACAAGCTGAAAATTCAATTCACTATTAAACTCTTCCATTCCCTAGATTCTTGCATATTTTATTCCCATTATTACAATATATTCTGATATTAACTTGCTTTTCTTAGTCCTTCATGTAACTTTACTGCTTGGATAGATAAATATTCCAATGAGCATATATTTTGCTTACAACCATTTTTCCCTGATTTATATTCATTTATTCCTTTTTATTATTATTATTATTATTATTATTACTGACCTGAATTACCATAACTCGACACAACGTAACCATTTTAATAATCGAACATCCGTGTTCGTTACGTTAAGTCTTGATATAACTGATTCGCCATTTTACAATAGTGGTAACGATTTATCCACTCAATGATGTGCCAAAAACATCTCAACTTTACTAAAATCAACACAACAATACTAATTTGAGGCTCTACCTCCTAAAATTGACTCTTATTGGCATATAATATAATTTCGAAATCACACAACATACAGCGGACTACAATTGCTATAAAATCATGGTTTTTGGGTACTTACATCGGCTAGTCCGGTGGCTCCAACCACTCATTTCTTCCAGTAATGCCTGCCATTTGCATAATTAGCAAGGCATTCTTACACTGATAACACACATTTTATATAACCTTGGCCTCACAAGACACACGGCACTTTTCCTTTCCATATTGAAGCTATTGCTTCCTTATACACTCAACACTTTATAGCACTTGTTACAATATTAATTTTAAAGATATTTAACAAATCATCACTACACTCACACGTCACTATTTACATTTCTTACTGGTTGAATTTTCCTGGCACGATATCAGAAATGCAGGCGTTGAAGAACTCCTCCTCGCTGCTACCCGCATCCTGATTGAAAGTCTCGATCATCTGCCTACGGATTCCTATCAATTCACCCAACTGTCTATCAATCTCTATCCTTCGATGAACTTCCTGCTATCGCATAAATATGCTTGCATATCGTCCTGAGCGTTACTTATATTGGTACTCTTATGAAATTTCACCCATCGCATACTAAAGTTTATCTCTCCGCAGTCCGGCATACTAAGATATGTATAACCAATAGTTTACATACTGCGCTCAAACATTTTACATTGCACTGGTACAAATTATCACTCTCAATTGTCCTAGCTTGTATATTACACGGTACCTTTCCTACGTGCACAAAAGCAATCGCTCGTAATGCCGACTATACAAATATGGTGCGACTGTCCTTAATAAATGGTATTAATAAATGTTTTACTGCGCGGCTCTTCATGTTGAAGTCCGAGCATCCCTTCTCGACTTCGGTAACGCGCACTTCGCATTAGACCGCGGTTCAACTGATTACATTACTCGTTATTACTTCATGACTTAATGCATGATTATATGTTGCTGCACTTAAAATGTTAAAGTCCGCGTCTTTCTTCTCTGGGCTAGAGTGACGTGCTCCCCGCTCTCAAGTATGTTTCGACTGACCTCCTCTGTCATGGGTCCAACCCTTATATCCGTTTGGAGAGAAAAAGTAGACCGAGAAATCCCCTGCAGTGCCACATTCTCTCACAGTATGATTCTGGTCTTGAAATAACGTTTATATTGTTCCTTTTCCCTCGCTGGTCACATATCTGTATGCGTGCTCGAGGATAGATCGGTCAATTAATTAATATTAATTGCCTTTGCCATGGCGTGGGCACGCCGCGCCACCTAAAAACCCCCGGCGACCTAGTCAGATCTCGCCGCTAACACCAAATATACTGTGTCACTGCGCGTTCCATCAAATCTTCATCGATTTCAGTGTTTAATGGCTTGATAATTAGCCTCCCGGCTAAACATTCACATAGGTGAAAACCTCATGTCACTGCGTTGCTCCAATCACGAGTAATCATTAAATTACGCTGGTATCTTCCCACTCCACCAGCCTCTCCATTCTGAAACGGGGAATAACTTGGCAATTATTTTTCCTCCTGACCTGCTCCAGACGACTTAAGTAGGTCACAAAGAGTGACAAGGCTCCAAGAATCTCCTCCCCCTTTTCTAGGGTCATTAGACAAACGTCAAGCGCTCCAACTTCTGTGCTCAAGTCCAGAATAGTATGCTCCATACAGCCCAATAATGCCGTATCCTACTAATATTCCCTGCATTATATTAATAAATAATGTCAGCATTAGTTCATATCACAACAGTGATTTAATATGTATATTCTCTAGGGGTTTTTATAACTTAAACTCCCTCAGAAGATCTCGTGTTCATTCCTTGCTGGAACCTTCATTCTGAGCTCAACTATCTCTGAGATCACGTTCGACACCAGTCAGCCTAACCCCGTTGGGTTCAATACGAACACGGTGAAACCGAATGGAACGAAATTTTGTACAGAGGTAGCACTAGCAAAGCCCCTCAGTGTCATGTTTTATATCGCCGCCATCTTGACGGAAACGTAATGGCGGCCACACAAATGTTCAAAGCTTAAATCAAATTACGATTAACCTAATCATCTGATCTCTACCAAATTTTGTAACAACATACCTTTATGGGAGAGCATCCTTTAACCAAACTAGTAGGTCATCAGCTTAATAGTTTACGGATGGCGGCCATCTTTGTGTGAAAATCGATTCCCCCTATTAATTCGAATACGGTGAAGCCGAATGGAACGAAATTTGGTACAGAGGAAGCACTAGCAAAGGGCACCTCAGTGTCATATTTTTAATCGCCGCTATCCTGACGGAAACGTAATGGCGGCCACACAAATGTTCAAAGCTTAAATCAAATTACGACTAACATAATCATCCGATCTCTACCAAATTTTGCAACAACATACCTTTATGGAGGGAGCATCCTTTGACTAAACTAATTGGTCATTAGCCTAATAGTTTGCGGATGGCGGCCATCTTTGTGTCAAAATCGATTCCCCCTATTAATTCGAACACGGTGAAACCAAATGGAACGAAATTTGGTATAGTGGTAGCACTAGCAAAGGGAACCTCAGTGTCATGTTTTAAGTCGCCGCCATCTTGATGGAAACGCAATGGCGGCCACACAAATGTTCAAAGCTTAAATCAAATTACGACTAACATAATCATACGATCTCTACCAAATTTTGCAACGACATACCTTTATAGAGGGAGCATCCTTGGACCAAACTGCAAGATCATCAGTCCAACAGTTTGCAGATGGTGGCCAAGTATGTGTGCAAATCGATTCCCCCTATCAATTCAAACACGGTGAAACCAAATTGAACGAAATTCGGTACAGAGGTAGCACTAGCAAAGGGCACCTCAGTGTCATGTTTTATATCGCCGCCATCTTGACGGAAACGGAATGACGGCCACCCAAATGTTAAAATCTTAAATCAAATTACGACCATCCTAATCATTTGATCTCTACCAGATTTTGCAACAACATGCCTTTTTGTGGAAAGCATCTTATGATTGACTACAAGGTCATCGGCCCAATAGTTTGCAAATAGCGGCCATTTATGTGTGCAAATCCATTCTCCATATCAATTCAAACACGGTGAAACCGAATTGAATGATTTTTTTTACAGAGGTAGCACTAGCAAAGGGCACCTCATATTCATGTTTAATATCCGTATAGCACGTTGTATTTCAACAAGCTACTACACCCAACATTCAATTATACTCCTTGAAAAGGACAAAGAGTTATAACTATAGCCATGCATTTAGGGAAAAGTAGGCTATATGTTCCTTACTGAACATCTTGTTAGATTAACGATGAATGATAATTCTCTTCAAAAGACCGCTCGAAGTGGGAATGTCAATGATGTGGAACTGATGCAATGGTTCTTTGAAAATTTTTGAGGTTGGGATGATTTGTATTGTGATCAGATTTTACGTTGAATTAAAAAGCTTTATGATATGTTACTGTCAAAATAGTTAGTCCAATGGAATAGAGTAGTTATAACTAGTTTCAATTTCAACGTAAACATATGATCACAATTACAAATCATCCCAACCTCAAAAATTTTCAATGAACCATTACACCAGTTCCACATCATTGACATTCCCACTTCGAGCGGTCTTTTCATGGCATTTACCTTTCATCGTTAATCTAAAAATTGTAATAGATGTCATGTTTAGTCTTTTAGAGTATTTATAATCATTTTAGATAGTTAGCTTATTATATAAAATTTTGTGTCAATGTTGCAACTTCATTTGTATCAACTACTGTTTGCTGAAGAAGGTTATAATGTAATCGAAACCGGTACACTGTACTCAAGAATTACAATTTATTGACTTAAGGTATTGTTTTCCTATTTCATTTTCCCATTTCGTTGATATCATGGTTGGCAGCACTGGAGCCGATTGGAAATTAATAAATCATTGTTGCTGATTTGCACTTTGTTTGTTAAAAATGCAGAGATTCGAAAATCACAATAAACCCGAGAGCATGGCTTTTGCTGATTGTTGTTGATTCTTTTGGGGGCTTTGCGACATCGTGGTCATCTATCCCCATGTGTTTGGGTGTGTATAGCATTTGTCTTATAATCTGTGTCATTATGATGTCTCTACTAGAGTGTGTATTTGTAATTTAGGTACAATTTGGGCATGAAGCGACCGTGGCCTTAAGTTAAGTACCATCCTGGCATTTGCCTGGAGTAGAAGTTTGAATCCACGGAAAACCACTTGCTGGATGGATAATGAAGGATTCGAACCAGCCTCTTGTCAGTTTTGCCTTTTGCCCTCAGATTACATTTTAATTTCCTGGCAGAGCCGGGAATCGCACCCGGGTCTCCGCAATGACAGCCGAGATTGCTAGCCACCACTCAACGAGGCAGAATCATAGGAGTACGATAAATACGAATTGCCCTGAATTTTACTGTTGTTGTTGTTTAAATTTGTATATTTTTACTGGTTTGATGCAGCTTTCCATCCTCCCTGTCTTGAGTTAATTGTTTCATATCTACATAGCGTACATCCGAGGCAATCTGTTCAACATGGTAACCTTTGTCTGGTCAGTTATTGAGGTTTTAAGGGGCGGAACAGCGAGGTCCCCTTACCTTGGTCTATCCATACAGTTCTTGTCCTCAACCCTTCCTTCCATAAATAACTCTTCTATTCCTTGGTGTCTTAGTATATGGAAATATCTGTTCCCGAAGGAAACAGGATGTAAATTGTCCGATTGAGCTATGTACATTAACAAATTCACAAAGAAATTTGATAAAATGGTCCGGCTGGCTCAAAACAGTTGCCAGAGTTTCGCCCCAGTGTACCAATGGGTTCTTCAGTTGGTTATGGTACACCTCACCAAGACGCGTGGCTAGTACATACTGTGAAGGCCGCTGCAAGGCACAAAATGTTGCCACGAGCAGCGCCAATGTACTACGGAAGTCAAAACTTCCTTTCAAAATAATGTTAGCTTACCTTGCTAATCCATACTGGAAATATCTGTTCCCGAAGGAAACAGGATGTAAATTGTCCGATTGAGCTATGTACATTAACAAATTCACAAAGAAATTTGATAAAATGGTCCGGCTAGCTCAAAACAGTTGCCAGCGTTTCGCCCCAGTGTACCAATGGGCTCTTCAGTTGGTTATGGTACACCTCACCAAGACGCGTGGCTAGTACATACTGTGAAGGCCGCTGCAAGGCACAAAATGTCGCCACGAGCAGCGCCAATGTACTACGGAAGTCAAAACTTCCTTTCAAAATAATGTTAGCTTACCTTGCTAATCCATACTGGAAATGTACATAGCTCAATCGGACAATTTACATCCTGTTACCTTCGGGAACAGATATTTCCAGTATGGATTAGCAAGGTAAGCTAACATTATTTTGAAAGGAAGTTTTGACTTCCGTAGTACATTGGCGCTGCTCATGGCGACATTTTGTGCCTTGCAGCGGCCTTCACAGTATGTACTAGCCACGCGTCTTGGTGAGGTGTACCATAACCAACTGAAGAGCCCATTGGTACACTGGGGCGAAACGCTGGCAACTGTTTTGAGCTAGCCGGACCATTTTATCAAATTTCTTTGTGAATTTGTTAATGTACATAGCTCAATCGGACAATTTACATCCTGTTTCCTTCGGGAACAGATATTTCCAGTATGGATTAGCAAGGTAAGCTAACATTATTTTGAAAGGAAGTTTTGACTTCCGTAGTACATTGGCGCTGCTCGTGGCGACATTTTGTGCCTTGCAGCGGCCTTCACAGTATGTACTAGCCACGCGTCTTGGTGAGGTGTACCATAACCAACTGAAGAGCCCATTGGTACACTGGGGCGAAACGCTGGCTACTGTTTTGAGCTAGCCGGACCATTTTATCAAATTTCATTGTGAATTTGTTAATGTCGTAGTATATGTCCTAGATAACCAATACTTGTTGCCATGGTGACTAACTATCGGAAATTTGCCCACGCTAATCACTAAGGTTCGGATAATTAGGACCTATAGAAACGAGAAATATGCCCGAAAAATACTGAAATATGATCTAAAAGAGATACAATATGACCTAATATATTTAGGCCTAAATGCTATCTAAATACACTTGTTAATAATGTAGTGAAATGAAAATGAAAATCCACAGCCTGTTTCCAGTCTCCGACCGGGTCAGGAATGGAATGAATGGAGCCCCTATCTAGCGGCGAGGATATGAACTGTGCCGGCTGCCGAGGCCGGACGCACTCCTCTGGGGCAATGATTAAATGAACGACATATGAAATGAAATGGTAGTGGAGAGTGTTGCTGGAATGAAATGTTGACAGGGAAAACCGGAGTACCCGGAGAAAAACCTGTCTGCCTCCGTTTTGTCCAGCACGGATCTCACATGGAGTGACCGGGATTTGAACCACGGACCCAGCGGTGAGAGGCCGGCGTGCTGCCGCCTAAGCCACGGAGGCTTCACAATGTAGTGAAATGTTTTATATTATTAATTCTACATTCAAACCTAAAAAAAATTGTTAAAATCAACGCTGATTTCATGAATAGGTCTATGATAAAAATGTTTTCCTCAAATTTTTATCGCTGAATGTTTCAAGAGACTCGAGGAAAGCAGCATATTCTTCACCTTATCTCGCGTTAAAAACTGCGATACAAATCACATTTCCTGTAAAAGAGAAAGAAAATGCCCTATCTTAAAAATACTACCAAGTTTAGTTACAGTTAAATAATTTCTTATAGTCTGCAACAATTGCAAAGATTTTAATTTTTAGCGCCACTAACGTACAGGAACCTTGCAGTGGCCAGCGGATACCATATTTAAGTCCATCACCTACCTCTAAAATAATACCAAAATATTACCTTAAACATTAATATTGATGAAAATATAAGGTGCGTTCAAAAAGTAACGAGCATTACCGATGACAACGTCCAGATGGTTGATGCACTCATTACCCAGGACCACCGAGTGACAGTGAACGCCATAGACGCCATGGTCGGAAGTTTGCACACCATCATGAAGGAACGACTGCACTTGCGCAAGTGTGTGCCCAATGGGTGCCCCACAGTCTTCAATCACACCAGGAAGCATGTCAAATGGCCCACTGTCTTGGTCATCTACAGCACTATGCGAGGGAAGTGAATGGGTTCCTGGCACGAGTGGTGGATGGAGATGAGTCATGGTGTCATCACTTCGAACCAGAATCCAAACGACAAGGCCTCCAGTAGAAGCATCCAGGGTCACCACCACCCAAAAAAGGCAAGGCCATCCACACGAGTGCAGGAAAGATAATGCTGACGTTCTTCTTTGATCAAGATGGCCCCCTTCTGATACACTTCATGCCGCACGGGACGACAGTGAATGCCCAGCGTTACTCTCAAACCTTGACCACCCTTCGCCAAGCGATCAAAACAAAACGACCAGGCAATCTCACCCGTGGGGTCATTCTTCTCCACGACAATGCACGACCTCATACGGCAAACACAGTCGCGGGACTCCTGTAGAAATTCAAATGGGAGGTTCTCGGCCACCCTCCATACAGTCCACTCTCTCCCTGTGATTACGCCATGTTTGGTCCCCTGAAAAGGGCTCTGTGGGGCCAACGATTCACCTCGGACGTCGACGTCCAGCTGTACGTGCGGAACTGGTTCACATCGCAGCCCAGGGAATGTTATGAGACAGCCATTCACCGCCTCGTGTCACAGTGGGACAAGTGCCTCAACAGCCAGGGCCAATACTTCCAACATACAGGTACTGGTTTCTGCAATTATGCCTCCGGCTCGTTACTTTTGAACGCACGTTATAATATGACAATAACTATGAATATGACCCAAACATTCATTTATATCCTCTATAAAATCCACCTAAAATCAGGAACATTGAACTATAGCTTAATTACAGTTTTTAATGAAAATGCAGTCAAGGAAAAAATATAGCATTTCCTAAACATCCGAACTATACTAATCACAGATTCCCCTGCCCTGAAACATACCCATGTTAGTATCGGTTAGTGAAGTGTATATTTAGAATTCGATTCAGAATTAGGAGATTTTACTCAAGGGTAACCACCACACCACTGAACGCGTCGCTGAGCGCCGAGCCGCGCCGGTACAGGTAGCTGCTGGGGACCGCCTGGCTACCATAGCAACCCGCCGCGCACCGTGCGCTACACGCTACCCCCACCACTTCGCCTGCTGGGCACGGCCGACTGATCGCTCGCTCGCTGTTCGCTGCTCAAGCAGTGCTACGCAGAGCGGCCGTCCCGGTACACGTCCTGCCTGTCTCTTGCTTGGCATCTCCACCCTCCTATCTGTCAGTCTAGAGTTCGGTTCCGTGCGAATGTGCTAGATCATGCCGGTGTCTATAGGGAATCCCTGGGAGTATCTGCATGTACCTGCTCGACGCAGGTAAGAACTTCGTTATGCTATCATTAGATTTCTGTTACGATGCCATATTTTATTATACGTTATTTTTCTACGCGATCATCTTTCAAAATGGCAGATTAAACCCTATTTAACGGAGGACAGTTAACGCTCATTGGTGTATGGGAGAGAGAGAGTTTTTAAATGAATTATTACAGCCAGTTATCGCGCTGATATATTAGGCTTTATTGGACCACCTGTCATTAACTGGTCTTTTGACATGAAATGAATAAAGGATTATACCCTGAGTGGCTGTAGAACCACAAACATTTTGGTGGACATTTTTATGGTGGATGCTGTGATTTTATATCGGCCATTGTGCTGTCAAATACATAGTCATATTATGAATGGTCTGTGACTGAGTAATGAATAGTCAGAAGAGCTACGAGCTTGTGTATAGTCACCGAGAGGAAATAAATAAAATGTTTCTCAGACAAATTATTATTATTTACGTAACTTATGTTCTTATTTTTACTGGATGATTTCCAGTAGTAAAGACTTTAGGGGTTGATTGTAGCAGTCTATTGTGTTATGATTCGTTGATAAATCTGCTTGTTATAGCAACATGCTATAAGATATTGCGAAACGAAAACCAGGCCATTCACTGGTTACAAGACTAAACCCTCAATGTCCTTCTGGTCTTCGTTAAAGATGAACTGTAACTGCATTTCACAATATTTGTTGTTCTCATTCGTAATCGCTATCGGATTCTATACTATGTTATTGCTGTACCCATCAAAAAGAATGCTTGTATTTGTGATACATATTCTGTTACTATTTTAATTGCGCTAATTATTCAGGCCATTCCATGAGACACCATCCTTTCTTGGAAGAAAGAAAAAATAATGAAATTACAAAACAAAATATTTCAAAGAAGTTACTGGAAAAGTCACGTCTATTGTTTCAGATTTCACTTGAAATAAAAAGAGATACCGGTATCTAAATAGTGTTTACGTGATTTGAAACCACGCAAGTGGCAAGTGGCCTTCAAAACCTAAAATTGTAGATTTAATCCTGGCTTAATTCAATGCCATGTACGGGTTCTTTAGTGTGATCTTCATGTCGGCAGATTTACCCACCGAGGACAATACTCTCGTCACTCCAACCATTTTAAAGTCAGGGCAGTCAAAAGGGACTATAAACTATTGTAATAATAATAATAATGACTTATAGACGCCCCAATGAATGTCCATTATAAACGCAGCCGACACATAATTTACTGCGAACGTAGATGAACGATTGAAGATTAAAACTTATATACAGTAGAAGATAATGAGGTTGCCGTAATAATAAATACTGTACATGAAAACTTCCAGTGCAATTCAATAATGTTTCGCGCATTTTTGTAGTGAACAATACCATAAAATTAAACATTCCAGAAGTTTCTGTCGGTGGGGAAGAGGATAAACCCTGTTTCCCGCCCTTTAAATACCGGCATGGATCAGCCCACTTGAGCTGCGCGCTCCCCTATTCGGGAAAGGCGAAGTAGTGAGTGGGATGGGCCCAGAGGTGTGGCGATGACTTCCAGACGCCCCAATGAATGTCCGTTATAAACACATCTGACACTTCATTTACTGTGATTACATTAAGACTGTTGACTTACGTGTTCTCAGTGAGACTAATCTGTGAAAATATCCAAAGTTGTCCAAGTAGAAGTTAGGGCCTTGGATTTCAACCTCAACAGGTAGGCCTACTTGCCGACGAGTCCATTGTACTTCAATTTAATTTACTTGGCGATTCCATTTAACAGTTGAGGGGCAGAGGAGAGCAAACATTGCCCTGCTTGTTCTGCTGTAGGATATGAATGCATACATTAAAGAACTTCCCTTGTGTATTTTTAAAATTAATTCACGTTTTGTCAGATTTGGATCGAGAGGAGAGAAAATCGTTAAGTTGCCCGCCTCACGGCGCTGTAACTGGCATTCTTGGCTGTCACCCCCGGAAGGCGGGTCGATTTCCGCATATTAAAAAAAATCTAATTGAGAATTGGAATGGGGTACACTCAGCCTCGTGATGCAAAACTGAGAAGAGTTAGGTTCGATACCCACCTCAGGAATCCTGGAAGAGGTTTTGCGTGGTTTCGCCCTCTAATCCAGGAAAAAGCCGCGATGGTTCCTAACTTGAGGCCACGGCCACCTCCTACCCACCTCCTAGCTCCTAATACAAACACTACTACAAGTACATCAATGACATAGGTTATCACACACTCCCAAGGACAAGGGGATAAATGACCACGAATTCCAAGCTCCTAAAATGAAACACCACGAGTTATTGATTAACCAGGGGATTTGGACATCATCAGCCCTGTATACTTGGTGTATATTTTGAACTTTTCTGATAACCTGTGATTATATAATGACTGTAGTGATGTTAGTGTGTAGCAGTAATGAGTGCAAACATGTGGTAGTAGGCCTGGACTTGAAATTAGGCTGTTGCTTATTTTAGGGGCTTCTACATCGTGGTCATATAAGTACGTGTATTTGGGTTTGTGGAATCCGTGTGATAACCTATGTTATTGTGATGTCTGTACTAATGTGTGTATTTGTAAATCGGGCATAGGATTGAGTAGGAGGCGGCCGTGGCCTAAAGTCAGGATCAATCCCATGGATTTCTACCTCAGTCATCCATCCCCACTTCTACTCCAAGCAAATGCCGGGATGGTACGTAACAAAAAACTATGGCCGCTTTCTACACTAATCCTACCTCTATTACAAATACACCCACTAGTTCAGACATCACAGTGACAACGGTTATCAGACAACTTCTACACACAGCAATATAAACGGGGCTACATGGCCACAGCGTCGCAAAGCCCTTAAGGAAACAACAGGAAGAGAGGAACCGCTAAGGTGTGGCGCGCAGATATCAAGAGTTTCCGGAGTGGCCTACTCTGCGGGTGTTACCGCGATGTAATGTGTGTTAATAATACGTGTCGTGATTTGTTTCTAAGAAGTTATTACCCCTCTAGGGGCACATGACCTCGTAGTTCCGCCCATTAAAACAGCAATAACAAACTAATGCCCCTCTCCTTTTGTCTCTTCGTTGTGGCGGCTTCGGGGGCATAGCATGCTGAGCTTCTATGCCCAAGATCGCGGGTTCAAATCCGGCCGAAGTCGTCGGATTTTTTAAGAGTTAAAATCCCTCAGTATGCCTTCCTTCGGAGGGGAAGTAAAGCCGGCGGTCCCATGTCATAGATTTATGGCATGTTAAAGAACCTTTCACTAATTACACCTGTGTGAAGCTAAATTGTATAGGTTAAGAATGTAAACAACGCTCTTAGCTTCCTACGTTCGTTGCCAAGAGTCGACTGCGGTGGCGTCTGGTATCTAAGTTCTGAACTAGTAGTCGTTGACGGTGGCGTTTGGCGGCAAAAGTAGGAACTATTTGAAAAATTCAAAAGTCTGCAGTCCCTACTTGAATTAAGAACAGATAACACACACTAATACAGTCATCACAATTAACACCGGTTATCAGACAGATTCTACACACACTCAAAGTACACTGGGCTACATGACCGCGTTGTCGCAGCCCCTAAACTTAAGAACCAACCATCTCTTCGTTGTCTGATTTGACTTTTCAAATGCCCAAATAGCCTACACATGTTTAATTATTTATTTATTTATTTATTTATTTATTTATTTTCGTCTTGGCCATCTATGAACCACGCTGGACAGTCTTTACATTATGTTTCGTCTTCTCTGCCAGTATCTTCTGATTTTTTCTCTTACTTCCCTCTTCTGTTCTTTGGTGTAGGTACTTTTCTTTGCCACTGGCTCCTTCCCCGTCTCCTGGAAACTTCTGTACTCCTTAATTAGTCTTCAAAATATCTCCCTTTATGCTATGTGGTCTTCTTGTACCCCTATCTTGGCTAGGTCCATTCTCACCTCTCGAAACCATTTGAGCTCTGTCTTTCTCTTCCTGAAAAACTCGAAAATTCTTTTTGTCAGTCTGTTGCCATCCATTCTCAGGTGTTCTTCATAGAACTGCAATCTCCTCTTCTTCATCAGTTCAACCACACCTTCAGTTTTCTGGTGCAGTTGTTTGTTTGGTCTTAGTCTTCTCTCTCCATCTTTTATATTTGGGTCCAGTATTTTCCTAAGCATTTTTTTTTCTACATACGATTTTTGCAAAATATGACATTAGACTTAAGAGATCTACACGGGGCAAAAGTTGTCAGTCTGACGAGTGTTTGTTTGTTTGTTTGTGTGTGTATATATATATATATCTATCTCTGTCTTCCCCCCCATATCAATTCAAACACACGACGCAACTGAATTGAACGAAATTTGGTAGAGAGGTAGCACTAGCAAAGGACACCTAAGTGTCCTGTTATTTATCGCCGCCATCTGGACGCAAACGTAATGGTAGCCGCCCAAATGTTGAAAGCTCAAATCAAATCACGACTAACCTAATCATCCGATTTCGACAAATTTTACAAAAATGTACTTTAATGTGGGAAGTGTCTTTTGCCCAAACTACAAGGTCATCAGACAAATAGTTTCAATATGGTGGACGTATGAATCGTGCAAGTATTATAGCCTAACCGCGAATTACGATTCAACAAGACCCGGCCTCACCAAATCCGTTTATCGTACAGAGGGTGGTTTAAACTGTTCTCAAGGAGGCGACCCGTAAGATATTAACATCATAGAATAGAATATCTCTATATACATTTAAAAATGAAAGTTTGTCTGTTCTTTCTGAATTTCCACGGAAGTTCGCGTTATTAACGCGTTTCAGAATGGTTTATGACGGTTGCGCGCAAAAACATTTTTTGTCTGTCTGTCTGTCTGTCTGTCTGTCTGTCTGTCTGTTTGTTTGTTTGTCTGTGTACAACTTTGCACGTGCATTACTCGAGAAAGGCTGAGTGGATCAACGTAAATTTTGGTACAGAAGTCCATCAGAGGCACGAAAGTAATCATTGATGTAACTCTTCTCCGTACCTCTCTAAAAAGAGGGCCTACCCCCTTAAAATGCATGCTGAAATGGGCGTAGAAAAACGAGACAAAGCTCATTTTCAGCGTCTCAATGTGAGAAACAAAACTCGGGACCCCTACGGGCCCCGAAAACCGCATTTTAATGTCCTAAAACCAACAGTTTTTGAGATACACCCACAAAACTAAATTCATTTATTAAGCTACTAGCAGAAGTACCCGTTCTTCGAACGGTGTTCGGTGTTAACACCAGACATTATCTATTGTGCTACTGTTGCAATGGTTAGGGATTTGTCATTCCTTCATAAGTTTATCAGAACGAAGTTAGTTTTCTGGGAATATCTCAAAACATGGTTGGTTTTAGGGCCCAAAAATGTGTTTTTTCCATGAGTTTTGTCTCTCACATGAGGTGCTAAAAATGAGCTTTTTCTTGTCCTTCTACGCCTATTTCAGCATGTATTTTAAGGGGGTATGCCCCCTTTTATGAGAGGTACGGAGAAGAGTTACATCAATGATTAGTGTCGTGCCTCTGATGGATATCTGTACCAAATTTTACGTTGATACACCCAGCCGTTCTCGAGTTATAATGGAACAAATTTGTCCACAGACAAACAAACAAACAGACAGACAGACAAAAAATTTATTTTCGCGTGCATCCATCATAAAACAGTCTGAAACGCGTAAACAACTCAAATTTCCGTAGAAATTCAGAGAAAAACACACACATTTTCATTTTTCTATATAGAGAGATCTACTGCACCGCTCGGTGTTGACCGTGTTTTATTGCACAGATTTTGGTTTTACTCGCTGACCGTTGGAGATATACGAAAAGTGATAAGGACCTTTCGGATAGAAAATTAAATGTTAAAGCTCATGTATACCATCAAAAGTTTGCTATTTCTTAGTGTTCTCTTTTTATTTGAAAAGGAAATATGAAATTTTGAAACCAAAGGGTGTAGTGACGTCACAAATGTCGGTTTTACTCGCTAACTGTTGGAGATACACGAAAAGTGGTAAGGACCTTTCGGATAGGAAATTAAATTTCAAAGCTCGTATGTGCCATCAAAAGTTTGCTATTTCCTACCGTTCTCTTTTTATTTCATATGGAAATATGAAATTTTGAAACCAAAGAGTCTAGTGACGTCACTAAAATGGTCGCCATATTTTAATAGTGCAAAATTTTGAAATCAAAAGTGTCCTATATGTAAACCTGGTAAATCAGCTACATCCATGCAAAATTTCATTTAAATCGGACCAGTGGTTCTTGCGTTATTGAGTAACAGACAGACAGACACACACCATCTCATTTTTAGCCTACTTTCGATTTTTGCAAAAAATGAAAGTAGACTTATGAGATCACTACAGGGCGAAAAAAGTGTGTCTGTCTGTGTGTGTGTATGTGTGTGTGTGTGTGTGTGTGTGTGAGTCTGTGTGTGTGTGTGTGTGTGTGTGTGTGCGTGTGAGTGCGTCTACTCTGAATGTCTGTCCCCCCCCCCCCTATCAATTCGAACACGGTGAGCGCAAATTGAACGAAATTTGGTACAAAGGTAGCAGGACACCTCAGTGTCATGTTTTATATCGCCGCCATCTTGACGGAAACGTAATGGCGGCCACACAAATGTTCAAAGCTTAAATCAAATTACGACTAACCTAATCATCCGATCTCTACCAAATTTTGCAACAACATACCTTTACGAAGGGAGCATCCTTTGACAAATCTAATAGGTCATTAGCCAAATAGTTTGCGGATGGCGGCCATGTTTGTGTCAAAATCTATTACCCCTATTAATTCGAACACGGTGAAACCGAATTGAATGAAATTTGGTACAGATGTAGCACTAGCAAAGGGCACCTCAGTGCCATGTTTTATATCACCGCCATCTTGACGGAAACGTAATGGCGGCCACACAAATGTTCAAAGCCTAAATCAAATTACGACTAACCTAATCATCCGATCTCCACCAAATTTTGCAACAACATACCTTTATGGAGGAAGCATCCTTTGACAAATCTAATAGGTCATTAGCCTAATTGTTTGCGGATGGCGGCCATCTTGGTGTCAAAATGGATTACCCCTATTAATTCGAACACGGTGAAACCGAATGGAATTACATTTGGTACAGAGGTAGCACTAGCAAAGGGCACCTCAGTGTCATGTCTTATATCGCCGCCATCTTGACGGAAACGTAATGGCGGCCACACAAATATTCAAAGCTTAAATCAAATTACGATTAACCTAATCATCCGATCTCTACCAAATTTTGCATCAACATACCGTTATGGAGGGAGCATCCTTTGACCAAACTAATAGGTCATTAGCCTAATATTCTGCGGATGGCGGCCATCTTTGTGTGAAAATCGATTCCGCCTATTAATTCGAACACGGTGAAACCGAATAGAACGAAATTTGGTACAGAGGTAGCACTAGAAAAGGCCACCTCAGTGTCATGTTTTATATCACCGCCATCTTGACGGAAACGTAATCGTGGCCACCCAAATGTTAAAGGCTAAAATGTAATTACGACCAACCTAATAATCTAGTCTCTACCAAATTTTGCAACAACAAATCTTTATGTGGGAAGCATATTCTGACCAAACTGCTAGGTCATCAGCCCAATAGTTTGCAGATGGTGGCCAAGTATGTGTGCAAATCGATTCCCCCTATCAATTCAAACACGGTGAAACAGAATTGAACGAAATTTGGTACAGAGGTAGCACTAGCAAAAGGCACCTCAGTGTCATGTTTTATATCGCCGTCATCTTGACGGAAACGGAATGACGGCCACCCAAATGTTAAAAGCTTAAATCAAATTTCGACCATCCTAATAATTTGATCCCTACCGGATTTTGCAACAACATGCCTTTTTGTGGAAAGCATCTTATGACTGACTACAAGGTCATCAGCCCAATAGTTTGCAAATAGCGGCCATGTATGTGTGCAAATCCATTCCCCAGATCAATTCAAACACGGTGAAACCGAATTGAATGATTTTTTTTACAGAGGTAGCAATAGCAAAGGGCACCTCATATTCATGTTTAATATCCCTATAGCACGTTGTATTTCAACAAGCTACTACAACCAACATTCAATTATACTCCTTGAAAAGGACAAAGAGTTATAACAATACCCATGCATTTAGGAGAAAGTAGGCTATATGTTCTTTACTGAACATCTTGTTATATATTAGTATGATTGAAAGAATGCCAGCCGGTAACCATGGCAACACAATCTCAGAAGACCATCTATTTCTGTAAGACATAATTTCATTCCATTTATTACATTACTGTGAACGTTCGCAAACGGCTATCCGGTTATCACAGAACCAACTTAAGCTGTAAAATTCATCAATACGTATATAATGCGCTTAAGGGGGTCAAGGGGTACTAAAAGTCTATAATATCTCTATCCCAATTATTAAAATATTATTATGATTATTATTATATTATGGCGTACAAGGACGAGCAAAACTCATATTCAGCCCCTCAGTGGCTCGGAGGCTACTACGTTTTAAGGCTCTAAAGCCACGTTTCTGAGATATTCCCAGAAAACTAATTTCATTTAATAAACTAATAAAGACCACATCGTGGTGCAGTGGCTAGCATTGTTGCCTGTCACCCCCGAGGTACCGGGTTCGATCCCCAGCTCTGCCAAGAATTTCAAAGTCCTGGTATGGTTTGGTGCGGGGTCTCCCAGCCTCGTGATGCAAAATGTGAACCCGGAACTTGACTTAGTCAAGGGCTCTTATTCAGGTCGCCTACGTCCCTGGAGGAGATATGGCACTCTTTTATTTTATAAACTAATAAATAGATGACGAGTACAGAAGAAGATCAAATCTGGAGCTATATAGATATACTGCAAAAATCACAGATGTGGCCAGGAAGAGACGTCTGGCTTTCTATGGACATGTCTTATGGATGAACCCAACAAGGCTAACAAACCGGCTTCTCAACTACTGGGGGAAGAGAAACAGCGTGACACCGTCGCTAACAGTAGTTAACAAGGATATCCAAGAACTGAAGACAATGAAAAGTGATATTAGAAGCCGAATATATCTCAGAAAGATGCTTAAACGGAAGAGTTTTCAGGACAGATCACCCTGTAAGTAAACCGGCATCATCTGGACAAAAGAGAGGAAGGAGAAACATAGCCAGAGAATGCGCGAATATTGGGCACACATCAAGTCCCTCGCCAAGCTGAAAAGTTGAACGTCGTGGTCCTTAGCTGGCCTATCCGAAAGAAGAAGAAGAACAAGAAGAAACTAATGAAGTAATGCAAGCCGGTAACTATGACAACAGTGTCACAAGAGGTGCAACTTTCCATCTATTTCTGCAAGAAGCAATGAACTTAATTTAAATGGCTTTAAGGTTATCGTGGAATCAAACATAGACTGTAAAATTTAACAATGCGATTAAGGGGGTCAAGGGATACCCTAGAATTTTCACGCGTGACTTACACGTGCGATATGTTGTACAGAAGGTCTATTATATCTCCAAACAGCAACATTATTTTCAAAAATTCCTGAATTGCAATAGTGTTTTTTTGCAGCTTTTGGGAATTCGGGTTTTGGAGGCTAAAAATCCCAAATTTTCATGCACCACGAGCCTTTATAATTTATTAAAGGGGTCTTCCTGGGGGTGTGGACTTTCCACAACGGTGAGGGTCAGTTTTAATTTGACATATATTGCATTTCGTCTACGGGGTTTTCAATATTATTTTCACGTCGGGAAGTATACGTTAGGTGAATTTAGTTTGAGAGCACACTTTATGTAATCATATTTTTGTCGACAAACGGGTTCATCGTAAATATGATTTTGTTTGATACTGTGTGGTTGATATTTCTTTATGTTTATGTACGCCTATAATTCATGTTCGGGTGCTTGGAGCATCATAAAATTAGGTATTGTAACCATGAGTCAATACACCAATCATTTAGAAAACTTTTCAACGTACTTCTCATAGAAGGGTGGGTATAAGGAACAAATTTTCAAAATACATGCTAAAATAGGCGAAAAATAAAAATAATCCTAGAAGGACGACCAAAGCATATTTGCGCTTCTCAATGTGTGACACAAAACTAGGGAGTCTATAAAGAGTCTCCGAAAACCACATTTTATGGCCCTTAAATTAACAGTGTCTGCGATATACCCAGAAAACTTAACTTCATTCTGATGAACTTATGAAGGAATGACAAGCCCCTAAACATTGGAACAGTATCTCAATTGATAACGTCTGGTTAGTAATACCGAATACCGTTCGAAGAGCGGGTACTTCTGCTAGTTATACCATAAAAGTGACTAATAGATCAGGCCGGCCGTGCCGTAACGTGCTGAGCCGTGTCGTCTCGTTTCGTCAAAATGGAGGCTATTGTTTGCTCGCTAGTCCATATTTTAGTTACTTGACAGTCTTTCAGGAATGTACTGAACAAAGTAATACAAATTTAGTATCAAATGGTTTATAAGAAACGACAGAAACCGCTAATGAAATCGTTCATTACAAGACAAAAAGAAAGATCGGCAGTTATACTAAAGCTTTTGTAACGTTGCTAGGCGAGTATGTATCTGTAACAGCGTGGTAGCGTGTTGGACCCCTAATCTGAAGGTTAGAGGTTCAAATCCCAGAGGCTTCAATATTTTCTTGATTATTTTATATTTATTGATTTATAACTACTCACGCGTTATAATCTTAAGCATATACTGTATAGTGTGTATTTGCAATCCACCACATACAGTATTTCAACACTGGACTACAGCGATTGAAATTCCTTGTCCTTGATTCGCGGTAGAGTCTGTTGTTGATTTTTTAGGGGCTTTGTGGCATCATGGCCATGTAACCCCGTGCACTTGGGTGTGTGTAGAAATTGTCTGATAACCCGTGTCACTATGATGTCTTCACTAGTGTACGCACTTGTACAGTAAACGAGGAAAGATATCATATAGGCTATTTTCAATAATTGCCGGGTTTTGTAAAGCCCGGTTCCTGTCAAAGAAAAATTAATAAGAGATTTTGGTCAGTGTTCAATCATCCAATAAGTAAATGTATAAACAAGATATTCAGTAAAGAACATAGCCTACTTACTCCTAAATGCATGGGTTTAGTTATAACTCTTTGTCCGTTTCAAGGAGTATAATTGCATAATGGTTGTAGTAGCTTGTTGAATAACAACGAGCTATATCATACATTGATTGATTGAATCCTCACCTGAATTAAATATACATGCACTAATACAGCCATCACAATAACAAAGGTTATCAGACAAAATTCAACTCACTCAAGTACACAGTGCTCAATGACCATGATGTCCATGCATCTCAAATGAAACGACAGCGGCAGCTTTCTACCCAAATCCTCCCTCGTATAAAAGTACACACACTAGTGAGCCTATAGACATCACAGTAACACAGGTTATCAGAAAACTCCTACACACACACCCAAGTCCACGGGGCTACAAGACCATGATGCCGCAAAGCCCCTAAAGAATCAACAACATAACTGCATAACATATTTTGTCCAGGAATGAACGATTTCATTAGCGTTTTCTGCCCTTTTTATAAACCACTAGCTGTACCCGGCATGCGTTGCAATGCCAATCAAAGAATGTGTTGGCGATGTGATTTTGTTTGTTGAACTGCTTTTGGATTCCCAATATGTTTTTTTCTTTTTTATGTTAACCACCTCTAAACTATTATAAAATTGATTTACTATCTCTGAAACATTCATAGGAGCGTGCTCAACAACTCACCAAAGTTTCATCGCAATTAAATGAATGGTATGTGAACGCGTACGGGTCTTTGTTGAAACGATTCGCACGCCATTTTTTGAAGCTACTCCCGCACCATCTATTGTAAATTGGATTTTTTTATTTTTTTTATTTAGTCAATTTACCCTCTAGCTTGGTGGTTCCCACGGACTCAGCGAGGGAACTCACCACTACCGCCTCTATGGGCAGTGTCCTGGAGCTTGGAACATCTGGTCGTGATGGATACAACTGGGGAGGTGTGATCAGCACTTCGCCCAGGCGGCCTCACCTGCAAAGCGAACAGGGGCCTCAAGAGGGATGGGAAGGGATGGAAGATTGGCATGGATAGGCTAGGAAGAGGGAAGGAGGCGGCCGTGGCCTTACAGTAGGTACTGTACCCGTAATCCACGTGGTCTTACCTGTTGAAATCCGATGGAAAAGCTGGATCGTAGATTCTGGAAGTTCCCGGCTGAAATAATCCCTAAAAGTCTACCAACTAGGATCAACCAGGGATTAGGATACGTCGATATTAAAGAATGCGATACGAAGATGCCAGTGGTGTATATATTACAATGAAACGAAGCTCTTAAAAAGAACTCTAACAAGAGACTCTAAAAGAAAACGAAAGTATCTCGGGCGTTAATTTTAAGCAAACTCAAGAAAAAACCACCCACTGGTCCTCCTAACGCACTCCCTTTTCTAATAGAAAACACCAGTCGTTCAAAGAATTAAAAAAAAATTAAATTCAGTTTATTAACTGGCAAATGGTGTATGTCTGTCAATTAGACAAAAATGAAGAAAGCTTCTCTAAATCAAATGACGAAATTAGTTTCAATAAACGCCTATAATAAGGCCCCATCTTACTGCTCTAAATCGCAGTATTTAAATATCTCATTCATTGAACACATTACATGAAAAATACAATATTAAATCATGCACTGATGCTATACCCTTATTAAAAATTTATACATATCTTACATTTTATATACAGATTATATCCTTAGTTAGGATTTTGTTATTATCGCTGCCCATTTCCATTTAATTCGACAAGTATATCTCAAGGTTATAATTCTCATAATTTGTTGCATTCAACAATCAATTAAGATAATCGAATAGTGTTAAAAGTTAGAAAATAGTTTATTAACTATCCAGATGCTTCAATGAATGCAGTATATTTTTTGTTAAAATCACTGAAATATCAAAGTATTATATTGCATGAATTAATTAAAGTTATTCGAAAAGTGGCTGTGTCACTTAAATATGTGTGTCACGATATAAGCAATCCATCTCCGGCAAATCTTAATAGGCAAGAATAAAAACGTAGGGTTACTTGAATTAATACTGGCATTTAAGAGAAACATTCGTTATTCCAATTCACGTTCACAACAACTTCCTATTCAAATTAGTGATAGCTCAAAAGCTAATTTCACTCTTACAAAACGAAATGACTACGTTAATGTCTTCACATAAGACTTCGAGTACATTATACAATATTAATGTTGACCATCCAATGATGTCAAATATTTGATTCATTAACACAATAAATTCGTATTCATTAAATTGCAATACATTAATTCAGCTTTCCAAAGCTGTCAAGAATTTTTCCCAAACGTAATTAAACTCAAAACCTTTCAATAATTACTCTGAAGATATCACGCCTTATCGTAGACGAATATAGAAGTGTCACAGAGTACCTCTTTCCCAACTTCACTCAACAAGTTGCAACAATTTATTAGATAAATTGTATTATCTACTTCCATAAATGATCGTCATTTAAGTCTATGACAAATTCTGTTATACTTGTTTGAACTGTTAATTTAGTTCACTATTCCTATATATATGTATAATTATTTCCATAATAACTTATATATAAAAAAAATCGTAGATAGACACTAGTAAAATAGTCGGTTCAGTTTCGCCTATCCAAACTCGAAAAACGGCTTAACTACTCAGAAGAAAACACGTGAGATTTACACCATGGAAAGGAGTCTATTATCGTATCAATAGATACACGCAAACCATTAAATCAAACGATGATCTAGCCAAGAGCCTACCAAAAACGATTTAAAATAACACAAGCTGAAGACTGAACGAACTAAAGTTTCAGTTAAGAAAACAATCTCTAATCTAAAAGAAATATGAAAGTAGGCTACAAATGCCTCGACAATCAATTCACAATTGTTCTCGCTGGACGATTTCTACGATTCCATACCCATGGAAAATAATGATGAAAATGAACTATCATTTCTAAAAGAAAGAAATGTCTACTAGAATGTCATAAGTCCAAACGAAGAGTATCACTGAAATATTTTTGTAATAGTTCAAGTGCACGTGTGTGTGGCCATCTTCTTCCTAATCGCTATTCTTATACAAAAATATCGTCGTCTTGGTCCTAATTATGCTGCAGATGTCTTCCCAACAAAATTCAATGCTTGGTTTTATTTCCAAAATTTTCAAAAAAAAAACCACAAGTAATGCTCTAAATAGCGTTTCGTTTACTGTTAACTACAAAATAAATTACACTCTCCGACATAAATGATACAAGGAACCAAATCTAGTCTTCGAATGAATTTCATACTATTTAATAAAATATTGGTGAAAAGTGACGAACTAAATGTGACAAAGTCTACTGTCTACAAGAAAGAAAAGTTTTCCAGCTACCTTGGGCGATGTTCTGGTTGAGATTGAAGAAAGTAAAGGAATATACATTCCTTTCAGGAACTGGACCCTCATCCCTGAGTAGTCCATGGCTGGAGCTGTAAGTCGTCGAACCAACTTCCTCCTAACTCGAAAACCACTGTCTACGAAACGGAGTTCCTACATATTACTTGTACAAGGCTCCCTCGACGTTATCAGTAAAGCAGTTTCGTTCATTTGGAGTTGTTTCTTCATTCTCATGTACTTCAAAACCACTGGATCAGAACGAACGACTACAATCGTTTCTTTTTCTTCATTGTAGTATTTATAAGGTTGTCATTCCAAATGATCAATCCTGCCTCTGCATTGCATTCCTGTACTATCTGCTTAGCCCAACATTGCTACAGCAGCTAGATTCTCACAATAAAGTCCAGTCGTATTGTTCTTGATAATACTAATGCTTTCCTGCATTTCAACCATATATGTAGTAGATTTCCTCATCGTGGAGTTTGTACTGACAAGTCCATGCAATAACTAAGCTCACTCGCATATATCTATTTTCTGGGTTATGCCAAACACGCCAGAAATACGAACAACCGCATGTTGCTATGAAGCAATCCGCCTGTTCGCTCCGCGCCGTGATTAGAGTACACTCGTACGACTGCGTGTTTAACGAAACTTTTCTTACAGAGCCGATAGCACGTTCACTCCGTGTGTCACAAAACTCAAGTGTCTGTGATTTCAGAACTGCTCGCAGACACGCCACAGCTGGCAGTCTACCCATGATACATCTCTCCTTGTATCGAGGTTGACAATCGAACTCTGTCGATTATCATCTTATATATGCATCAGACAGTTGCAGAAATAAGTTAGTGAGCATGTCCTGTCCACGTGATCAAGAGCATGGCGGGATTGCCTATCTATCTCCTAAGTGAATGACGAGTGTATTGCTCCTCAAGCCTGCAGCCAAATTAATGCCAAACAATAATTTCAAAATACGTCTCGCTGTCGTATCAGGGTTAAAGTATACAGCAAAATACTGGCTCAGTACCATCCCGGCATTTGCCCGAAGACGAAGTGGGAAACCACGGAAAACCACTCCGAGGATGGCTGAGGTGGGAATCGAACCCCCTCTACTCATTTGGACCACCCGAGGCTGAGTAGACCCCGTTCCAGTCCTCATACCACTTTTCAAATTTCGTGGCAGAGCCGGGAATCGAACCCAGGACCTCCGGGGCGGCAGCTAACCATGCTGACCGCTACGCTACGGAGGCGACTGTAAATTGGATTTAATGTCTATAACCATCCCGGGAGTGTGCACAACTCATCAACATTTCATCGCAATCGGAAGAATAGCATATGAACGCCTACGGGATTTTGTTTAAACGCTTCGTGCGCCGTCACTCATTTGTTGAATCTACTCGTGCGCTACCCTATTGTAAAGTGGATTTACTAAGCCAGAAACCTTACCTGAAGTGTACACTAAATCTCACCCAAGTTTCATCGCTATCGGACGAATACTATATGAACGATATGGGACTTAGTTGAAACGCTTCGTGCGTAGTCGCTCATTTGTTAAATCTACTCGTGCACTACCTATTGTAACATGGATTTACTAAGCCACAATCCTTGCCTGGAGTGTACACAATATCTCACCCAAGTTTCAACGCAATGGGATGTATGGTATATGAACGCATAAGGGACGTTTCTGTAACAAACGCACGCCATTTTGTTGAAGCTACTCGCGCGCCATCTATTGTAAATTGGATTCACTATGCCTTTAACCATCCAGGATGTGTGCACAACAACTCTCCAAAATGTGATCGCAATCGGATGAATTGTAGGCTATATGACCGCATCGCCAACACTCATTTGTTTAAACTACTCGTGCGCTATCTATTGTAAATTGGATTAACTGAGCCTATAACCATCCTGGAAGTGTGCACAACAACTCACCAAAATTTGGTTGCAATCGGATGAATGGTTTATGAACGCATAAAAGACGAATAAACGAACATCCTTTTTATATGTAGGCTATATAAGATTTGATACTCAATGTGTATTATTTTGTTCAGTGCATTCCTAACAGGATATAAACTTACGAAGTTACTGAAATATGGACTAGCGAGCAAATAATAGCCTCCATTTTGACTCGACGGGACGGCACGGCCCAGCACGATATGGCACGGTCAGCCTGAACTGTTAGTCACTGCTAAGGTTACATATTCTATTTTAAAATGCTAATATCCTACCGGTCACCTCCTTGAGGACAGTTTAAACCTCCCTATGTACGATCAGTGGATTTGGTGGGGCCTGGTCTTGTTGAATCGTAAGTTACGGTTAAAATAGAATACTTATATGATTCATGCATCCACCATCTTGAAACTGTTTGGTTGATGACCTTGTAGTTTGGGCAAAAACACATTCCACATTAAGGTATATTGTTGCAAAATTTGGTAGAGATCGGATGATCAGGTTAGTCGTAATTTGATTTATGCTCAGAACATTTGGGTGGGCGCTACTTCTTTTCCGTTGTGATGGTAGCGATATACAGCAAGACACTGAGTTCTCTTGCTAGTGCTACCTCTGTACCAAAGGTGGTTCGATTTGGTTTCGTTGTGTTTGAATTGATAGGGGGGGGGGATCAATTTGCACACATACACGGCCACCATCTTCAAACTATTTGGCTGATGACCGTGTGGTTTGGTCAAAGAACGCTTCTTACATGCAGATATTTTATTGCAAAATTTGGTCGAGATCGGATGATTAGGTTAGTCGTAATTTGATCTAAGCTTTGAACATTTGGGTGGCCGCCATTACGTTTCGGTCATGATGGTGGTGATATAAAACATGACACTGAGGTGTGCTTTGCTAGTGCTACCTCTATACCAAATTTCGTTCAATTCGGTTTCACCGTGTTTGATTTGATACGGGGGTGGGGGGAGGGCAGATATACACACTTACAAACAGAGACAGACTGACAACCTTTGGCCCTTGTAGATCTCAAAAATCTACTTTTTTTGTTGCAAAAATCGAAAGTAAATTAGGGTAAAAACATACACATGATATTTAACCTTTAGAGTGCTATTGACGAAACGGTTCGTCGCTGCACGTGCACTTTTTAAGTCCCACATTCCAGCTGTTAGAGGCGATTTAATTTGAAAGTAGGCTTATCTACTCTTTCGTGATAGCCCATAGAACCATTCTCTTTACCTACATTTTTAGCCTACTTTCGATTTTTGTAAAAAATGAAAGTAGACTTATGAGATCTATACAGGGCCAAATATTGTGTGTGTGTACTCTGAATGTCTGCCCCCCCCCATCAATTCGAACACTGTGAAACCGAATTGAACGAAATTTGGTACAGAGGTAGACCTAGCAAAGATCACCTCAGTGTCATGTTTTATATCGCCGCCATCTTGACGGGAACGTAATGGTGGCCACCCAAATGTTCAAAGCTTAAATTAAATTACGACTAACTTAATCATCCAATCTCTATCAAATTTTACAACATATATTTATATGGAGAACGTCTTTTGACTAAGCTACAAGGTCATCAACCCAATAGTTTGAAGATGGCGGCCATGTATGTGTGCAAATAGATTCTCCCTATCAATTCAATCACGGTGAAACCGAATTGAACGAAATTTGGTACAGAGGTAGCACTAACATAGGGAACTCCAGTGTCATGTTTTATATCACCGCCATCTTAACGAAAACGTAATGGCGGCCACCCAAATTTAAAAGCTTGAATCAAATTACGACGAATCAAATCATCTAATCTCTACCATATTTTGCAACATTATACCCTTATGTATGAAGAATACATTGAACAAACTACGAGGTCATCAGCCTAATACTTTGCGGATGGCGGCCATGTATATGTGCAAATCGATTCCCCCTATATTCTAACACGGTGAAACTGAATTGAACAACATTTGGTACAGAGGTAGCACGAGCAAAGGGCACCTCAGTGTCATGTTTTATATTGCCGCCATCTTGACGGAAACTTAATGGCGGCCACCCAAATGTTAAAAGCTTAAATAAAATTACGACCATCCTAATAATCGGATCTGTACCAAATTTTGCAACAACATACCTTTGTGTGGGAAGCATATTTTGACTAAACTACAAGATCATCAGCCTGATGGTTTGCAGATGGTGGCCATGTATGTGTGAAAATCGATTCCCCCTATCAATTCAAACACGGTGAAACCAAATTGAATGTTTTTTTTTTACAGAGGTAGCATTAGCAAAGGGCACCTCATATTCATGTTTAATAACCGTATAGCACGTTGTATTTCGACAAGCTACTACAACCAACATTCAATTATACTCCTTGAAGAGGACAAAGAGTTATAACAATACCCATGCATTTAGGAGAAAGTAGGCTATATGTTCTTTACTGAACATCTTGTTAATCTCTATGGTGATACGAATCGCGCTATTCGTTTGTTTCAAAGAGATGGCAATGTTCGACTCATGTTATACTTCTGTGGACTGTAATGGCTGACAACAGAGCAAGTAGTAATTCGAACGGTGGCGCTTCTAAACACCGTATCTATGATGGGGATATGGTATATTGAACCCATGTACCATTGGTTCAAGGGGTCGAATCCATCCTTTATTGGTAAAAGAAGGGAGGAAAAATACAGTCTTCAGAGGAACATAGAAAGATTTTATACAAGAGGACTGGTTTAATGTTGTGCAATAATAAGAGCCCAGGTGGCTCCAGGAAATGATATCACGCGTGACGCACCGATAAGGAGCGATAATGGCTATAATTAGAACGAGAGGAACTTTCCGTTCGGAGTGAGCGAGAGAAGGTTTCGGAAATTGCTCTTACGCAGCAGTAAAATGGCATCCTCGCAGTTGTGCAAGAAGAAGAATAATTAGATTTAAGCCATTTGCGAACATAAAAGTAACAAAAGAAATACATCATTGTGAATCTTTTGGTATAGAGATTTTGAGTGGAGAAAAAGGTTTTAATAATTGCCCAGGAAAGAAGTGCAAACGCGGCATTACGCAATTAAAAGTTCCCCGAGACCCGAGGTGGTAGGGATTACAAATAACAAGATGTTCAGCAAAGAACATATAGCCTACTTTCTCCTAAATGTATGGGTATCTTTATGACTCTTTGTCCTCATCCCTAAAACAATCACCCCAACCACAATGTATTGTTTGTTTTCTTTTATATTGATAATAAGCCAGTAAGTGTCAAGATCAATATTATATACTTTATGATGATTGAATAACAAAACTACTAACTTATTGTAATGCATTCACGTCCGTTAATCTCTATATTAAGCCAGCCTGCAAAATTAAGAATCTTCCGCCCCAATCATCTTCCGCCCAAATCACAGTAGGTGGTGCTGCGACCTATCAGTGAATTAATCTTTATCTTGTACGCCTATGCACTGCCATCGTAATGTACTACGATGGCAGTGTTCTATGGGTGTTAAATGAGTAGGCAGTTTAAAGTAGCCAAGAGGGAGGCGATCCAGCTGGCAGTGTTTAAAGGTATTCGGAGCGCGATCGTGGCTAATAGTTGAATTACCAGTATTACAAAATTGCCATACTTCAGGAGGCCAGCTCAGGCATTTACACAGCGTTATGTTTGGAACAATATTACCCACATAACCCACAAGAGGACAGCACCGTACAGAGGCATTAAGAAGGCTGTGGTTAATGACAACGTGTATCTAGTTCTTCTATTCTCCTTTTTCTAATGTCTTCTGTTTATGTGCGATGCTGGGACTGTGATTTTATTAATATACGAGTGTATACTTTATCCTCTCCTTTGAGCTAAACGACATTTTATTCAGTATCTGTGGGAAAAGCTCGTGCACATCATTTGTAAAAGAATTCAAGAAAAAAAAACCTAACTGTAGCAGTATTCGATCCCCAGTCAACTGCGTGTCAGACTAACATGCTAGCCCAGAGCTAACCGTATCCATGACGTCAGGTGTTCTTAACTGACATATTAGATACAAACTGTTGGCAAATAATGACTTTAAATAAACGATTTCTTCACTGCAGTACATCTTCATTAAAGATCATTTCATACAAAGTTTATATTATTGTATCAGTACGGTATATCACATACAACATACTAAAACTACTGAAATATAAGACAGGCACATGAGGACAGCTGCCATCTTGTCGTGTGACACGAACGGCTCAGCTCTTTTAAGCCACTCATACTGTATAATATTATACTATTAAATTATAATAAATAACGGATCACGACCTTCAGGATAGCTTAAACCCCCCTAGGCTCGATAATCGGAATTGGTGGGTCTTAAGCTATTTATTAAAATGGTTGCATAATTCACACGGCCGCCATCCTGAAATGCCATGGCCGATGACCGTGAATTTTGGGTGAAAGACGCGTCCTATATAAAGGTATGTTGTCACCAAATTTGATAGAGATCGGATGATTAGTTTAGCCGTAATTTGATTTTACGTTTTGAACATTTGAGTGGCCGCCATTCTGTTTTGGTAAAGATGGCGGCGATATAAAGTATGACACTGAGGTGTCCTTTACTAGTGCTACCTCTGTACCAAATTTCGTTCAATTCGGTTTCACCGTGTTCGAATTGATAGGGGGGGACAGACATTCAGAGTACACACTCACACCCACACACACACACACACACACACACACAGACTCACACACACACACACACACACAGACTCACACACACACATACACACACACAGACAGACACACTTTTTTCGCCCTGTGTTGATCTCATAAGTCTACTTTCATTTTTTGCAAAAATCGAAAGTAGGCTAAAAATCAACGCCCACGTATCTGAAGAGCAAAAATCATTTAATATCTCGGAATTGTACGATCGATTTTCATGTGCAAAGAAGTCAGTTTACGTTTAGAAAACGAGCTTCCCAGAGATATAATTTTTAAAAGTGTGCGACTATTGCTTCAAAAGTTGGTTATGAAAAAGACGTGGAATTTATCTTTTTGTCACCGATTTGTATAAAAGCCCTGGCAGAGCCAGACCAATCATGCAGTATCAGTCAGCCTAGGGGGCATGACGTTGGAGCATCGTATATGCAGTATTATTCCGTCCAAGGGACGTGACGTTGGAGCATCATATCAAATGCAGTTTCAGACAGCCCGAGGGCGTCGCTGTATCGACAACCATCCAATTCCGTGAGCGCCGAGACGCTACACGAGGAAGCATCAAGTATCATCATAGTATCGCCGTGTGAAGAATTAGGAAAATCCTAGTACAGGATTTAGTTCAACAAGCGTTAGTCTTTATAGTGAAAAGTTCAGTATTACAGTCAAAGTAGGCTGCGAACTTAAAGAACAGACGATAGGTCTTCAAATAACAGTTCAGTTAAACGACTGAAAGTATCGTAACGTTTTGAAGTACCATAATAGTGAAACAAACATTTCTAGCAAAGTTAAGGAACCCGATCAGGGTCGGACGAAATAAGTAACGCCTAGTGTATCGATAAGATAGGGACTAGAGCGAAGAAAATCAGAAGGGAAAAGTTAATCCAAGACGTTGTCTAACAGGAGACAAACAAACAGTAAAAGCATTAAGCTACGAAACTAAAGAATAGCAGTAAATGCTAGAGAATCATAGGTCACCGATAAAGTATTCGAGGTGCCATAAACAAGATAGACTTTATCTAGACAAATTATATAGTGTCTAGAAAGAAACGACTTCGAGCTAGTAAAAATAGAAGCCGAATAGTCAGGAAACCAGATCTGAAGAAATTACCGTTCCAGGGAGGGGAGATTGATTGAGACTTTCATCATCTTGCCAGATAGGGAGCCAACGTCTAAGAGTGTCAACCCTTGGTAACGGGAAAGAAGGAATCACGTGTGGAAGGCAAAAGCAAAGCCTTAGTGATTGAAAGCAGTGTAATATAGTAAAATTTGTGTTAGTGTAATAATTTTTAGTGAATTTATTTGTGTATGATAAAAGAATACAAAATTGTATTCAATATGTTACCAGTGTTTAAATTAAATAATGTGTATGTGTATCAAGAAGTGTCATTGTGTGAAATGGAATTAATCAAGATGGCTTAAACACATTGAGTGGGCGAAAATGAGACATCGCTGGAAATTTCGGTCGGTGACCGACATATCATGTGAGTAACCATTTCATTATGTTATGTGTTGGGGAATATTTGTGTACAATCCACCTGAGAATGAGAAAATAGGGATGTTTTTGAATAAGAAATAACAGAATAATAGCGCGATCTGAAGATTAAAATTGAGAAAGTATAAAATAATTCTGTGAAATGAATAAATCCCTTAGGGGAAATGTATGAAATAAAATATCAGTGTATTTGATAAATGATTTAAGTATGTGAAAGCAAGCGTAATAATAATAATAATAACAATGATATAAATGAATAAAGATTATGATGAATTATAGGAAAGTAGTAGCTTTCGAGCTCCTTTAAAAGAATAAATACATGTTGTGAACACATGTTCTTAAAATAAAGCGATTATTGTTACGGGAGAGGATTAATATAAAATTGAGATGTAGATCAAATGTGTATTTGTTGAATCTATCAGTTCTTTGAAGGCAATTTGGCAATAGAGGATAAGCGTAATGTAGCGCATTGAAGTAAATTTGTCACGCTAGGAATGCGTTGAACCTAAATATACTTGGTAAAATTAATTATGAGGGGCAGTTGGTCGTGGTAATTGATCTATAGTAAGTCCTCTAAATAGTGATGTGATCACGAGGCCGTTGTGTGTGTTGTGTTATAATAGGGTGCGAAATAATTGTATTATGAGCGCGAGTGTAAGGCAAAGGCCTGCTATAAGTCGCTAATGTATTAGTCCTCCAGTATGGGATATGGTTCCCGAGGCATTTTGAAAGAATCGAACCCAGATTCGTTTATGTGAAGCCCCTAAGTATTTGTTGTTGTATTGAATTATTCTTACCCACCAATGAGGACACTTCATAATTAATAAATGCCAAGGTAAAAAGAATGGGTCTAGTGAACCTAAATATGTTGTTAAAAATAAGTAGAATGAAGCCTTGTTTGTTCAAAGAAGTATATTTAAGAAAAAGATGTATGAAAGCGGAGGGTAGCTCGCCTCTTGCGGGTCGGACCGTAATGTTCCTGCTCCCCAACAATAAATCACGCTAAGTGGCCAGGCCAGACCTTACCATTAACGGAAGTGCGGTAGGTCTGTGAGCCGTCTGTTTTGAAGTTAGAGTACACAGAGTGTTTAAAGTTTGTTTAACGACCCGGGCTTCGAACCGAGGTTCTTGTAGATGAAGATTACCGCTCGCAAGTTCAGATCGTTGCTTTCTTATGAGATAATGGTCTTTTAAGACAGATAATGATAAATCCCTAATGTAATGTTATAATTATAAGGTGGTGATTCACGAGTTCAGTGAAGACAATTAGATTTCGGGAGTGATCTTAATTTTTGACGTGTTCAAGTAGTCTTCTATAACTCGGGAGTACGCAGGTGTTTACCAATCACTGTAGTGAATTGTTGACTTGAGAGAGATGGTAACATGAACGTGTGAAAGCCCTAAGTTTAAGTAAATGAGTAAAAGTACTTTAATAAGAATTATATATTGTTTTAATTATAAGATACTCAGGTAAATGAAAGTGATATGTTGTAAAAAGGGGATAACACAGTTTATATTGAAAAGTAAAGAGCCTATTGGAGCTCTTGATTGTATTGAAGTTTAAAAGGACACTATATGGAAGTTTATGAAAACCATTTATTTGATTTAACCTTTGTTTTATTATGTATTCCTTGTTAATTCTGAACAAGTTAGAATTGGGTCAGTATTTTATTTGTTTAATTTGTTGTAGCGCCATATATTCGGTTAATTAAATGTTTTATAGTAGGAGTTGATTTTGTTTATTTATTTTGGAAGTGTATCCTCTATTTAATCCAAAATGTGTGGTTGGTTGGTTGGTTCCTTAGTTTAGGGGCTGCGACAACGCGGTCATGTAGCCCCGTGTACTTTGGGTGTGTGTAGAATCTGTCTGATAACCGGTGTTAATTGAGATGACTGTATTAGTGTGTGTATCTGTTTTTTTAATTCAAGTAGGGACTGCAACTTTGAATTTTCAAATAGTTCCTACTTTTGCCGCCAAGCGCCACCGTCAACGACTACTAGGCCTAGTTCAGAACTAGCTACTAGACGCCACCGCAGTCGGCTCTTGGCAACGAACGTAGCAACCTAAGAGCGTTGTTTACATTCTTAACCTATCCAATTTAGTTTCACACAGGTGTAATTAGTGGAAAGATCTTTAACATGCCATAAATCTATGACATGGGACCGCCGGCTTTACTTCCCCTCCGAAGGAAGGCATACTGAGGGATTTTTAACGCTCTTAAAAAATCCGACGGCTTCGGCCGGGTTTGAACCCGCTATCTTGGGCATAGAAGCTCAGCATGCTACCAACTACGCCACCGAGTGGGAGAACATACAATAACCCCGATAATCCCGATTTGAGCATTGCTGGCATACTGTGATTTGCATATTTCATGCTGAAAAGGGCACAATATATCCCCTTAAAAGTTTGTTTTCACCCGTAGTGAGAGGCCGTTTAGCCAGTCTGTACCTACATCCAAATGCATTATCCGTCCACTCCCCCGCAAATTATTCTCTGAGAACACCCTTGAAGGGAAGTTAAGTTTAGTATATGTGTGTAAAATGTAACCTTATGTAATATTAGAACCAATAGAAGAAGGGGAATATGTTAAATTTATTTAGCGTCTTGATGTAGAATGTGTAAGAATAACTCTTCACAGGGATGTTAAGTCCTCTAGAAATACATAGCAGTTAAAAGATTAAACAAATTTAATACAAATTGAAATACATCAGATCAGATTGCAATTACTCTTGAGTGCACAACAGCAGCATGCTCATGATGTAAAATTTAAGTTGTACAAAGAATTGTGAAATGTCCGATTGTTTTGCAGAGTTTAGTTTTATCAAGTTAGAAAGTTGTTCGAGTAAGAATGACAAACAGCTTCAGTTACTTTGATTCGCCCTTCAATGTAACGACGAAATTTACACAAATAACGAAGTGCTTCCAACGATGTAGGGATAGGTGTGTCATCAGCTTTTGTTTCCTCTCTACATCAGAAGAAACTGTCCATCACTTCTGTTAACGTACCTTCAACTGTGAGCTCTCCATACACTTCTTCGATTTCGTCCATCGTGACGTTCTCCTCAAATGTCTGGCCGACGCCTTCATCCTATACGTGGTTGAAGGAACATCATCTTCTGTGAACACAGCTTGATCTTTTTTTTTCTGAATCCTGGTTTTCGAAACAATTGGAATATTATTTCGGTGACCTGTGACCACAATTTGTGACACCCTCGCGCTGCATCAAGGACACTTATCTTCCAAATGCAATTGGTTTTCTCCCCTATTAAATCAGACAGAAGGTTTTGTACGACTAGACGTCTGTAAAATACTTAATTTTCTTAAAATGTCATGATTTATCGGTTACTCAATTGAAGTCATGTTTGGTGGGAAAATAATTACTTTCACGCTGTCCATAAGTGGAATAGACTTAAGTGCAGTACATGCGAATTGTTCTTTTCTTATTACTATAGTTCTGTCGAGCTTCGGTAGCCTATCTTAAAACAAGATGTTCAGTAAAGAACATATAGCCTACTTTCTCCTAAATGCATGGGTATTGTTATAACTCTTTGTCCTTTTCAAGGAGTATATTTGAATGTTGGTTGTAGTAGCTTGTTGAAATACAACGTGCTATATGGATATTAAACATGAATATGAGGTGCCCTTTGCTAGTGCTACCTCTGCAAAAAATTTCATTCAATTCGGTTTCACCGTGTTTGAATTGATATGGGGAATGGATTTGCACACATTCATGGCCGCTATTTGCAAACTATTGGGCTGATGCCCTTGTAGTCAGTCATAAGATGCTTTCCACAAAAAGGCATGTTGTTGCAAAATCTGGTAGAGATCAAATGATTAGGATGGTCGTAATTTGATTTAAGATTTTAACATTTGGGTGGCCGTCATTCCGCTTCCGTCAAGATGGCGGCGATATAAAACATAACACTGAGGTGCCCCTTGCTAATGCTACCTCTATACCAAATTTCGTTCAATTCCGTTTCACCGTGTTTGAATCGATAGGGGGAATCGATTTGCACACATACTTGGCAACCATCTGCAAACTATTGGGCTGATGATCTTGCAGTTTAGTCAGAATATGCTTCCCACATAAAGATATGTTGTTGCAAAATTTGGTAGAGACTAGGTTATTAGGTTGGTCGTAATTACATTTTAGCTTTTAACATTTGGGTGGCCGCGATTACGTTTCCGTCAAGATGGCGGTGATATAAAACATGACACTAAGGTGCCCTTTGCTAGTGCTACCTCTGTACAAAATTTCGTTCCATTCGGTTTCACCGTGTTCGAATTATTAGGGGGAATCGATTTTGACACAAAGATGGCCGCCATCCGCAAACTATTAGGCTAATGACCTATTCGATTGGTCAAAGGATGCTCCCTCTATAATGGTATGTTGTTGCAAAATTTGGTAGAGATCGGATGATCAGGTTAGTCGTAATTTGATTTAAGCTTTGAACATTTGTGTGGCCGCCATTACGTTTTCGTCAAGATGGCGGCGATATAAAATATGACACTGAGGTGCCCTTTACTAGTACTACCACTGTACCAAATTTCGTTCTATTCGGTTTCACCGTGTTCGAATTAATAGGGGGAATCTATTTTCCCACAAAGATGGTCGCCATCCGCAAACAATTAGGCTGATGACCTATTAGTTTGGTCAAAGGATGCTGCCCCCATAAAGGTATGTTGTTGCAAAATTTGGTAGAGATCGGATGATTAAGTTAGTCGTAATTTGATTTAAGCTTTGAACATTTGTGTGGCTGCCATTACGTTTCCGTCAAGACGACGGCGATATAAAACGTGACACTGAGGTGTCCTTTGCTCGTGCTACCTTTGTACCAAATTTCGTTCAATTCGCGTTCACCGTGTTCGAATTGATAGGGGGGGGGCAGACATTCAGAGTACAAACACACACACACACACACACACACACACACAGACTCACACACACACACACACACACACACACACACAGAGACAGACACACTTTTTTCGCCCTGTGTTGATCTCATAAGTCTTTCATTTTTTGCAAAAATCGAAAGTAGGCTAAAAATCATGGCAGCCCTCCAAGTCTATTTATTTGAACTGACTATACAGGTTTTGAATGAATGATTCTAAAACATCTTGGATTATCACATTTTGCTATCACCAATAAAGGCAGCTTTTGACTACCATCCATGTTTGTTTTGCGCCACTGCAACGCTCTCCCTTAAAATCTAATGCTTTATCCGGAGTACATTTGAAAGACAGATCTATTTCTACGAGATTGAACATATCTTTGGCCGGCGTTTCATCGATCATTTGTAAAACTTAAGCCTTTCCAAACATTTGCTACTGCTCGATTAACACTTTCACGGCACACAGACTTGAAGAATTCATTTCTTTCCTTAAAACCATTCAACCAACCAGTGTTAGCTTAAAAAAAATTAGCGGCTTCGGTGGCGTAGTCGGTAGCATGCTGAGCTTCTATGCCCAATATAGCGGGTTCAAACCCGGCCGAAGCCGTCGTATTTTTTAAGAGCGTTAAAATTCCTCAGTATGCCTTCCTTCGGAGGGGAAGTAAAGCCGGCGGTCCCATGTCATAGAATTATGGCATGTTAAGAAACCTTCCACTAATTGCACCTGTGTGAAGTTAAATTGGATAGGTTAAGAATGTAAACAACGCTCTTAGGTTTCTAAGTTCGTTGCCAAGAGCCGACTGCGGTGTCGTCTAGTAGCTAAGTTCTGAACTTGGCCTAGTAGTCGTTGACGGTGGCGCTTGGCGGAAAAAGTAGGAACTATTTGAAAAATTCTAAGTTGCAGTATGTACTTAAATAAAAAAAAAAACAGATAACACACACTAACACAGTCATCACAATTAACACCGGTTATCTGACAGATTCTACACACACCGTAAGTACACGGGGCTACATGACCGCGTTGTCGCAGCCCCTAAACTTAAGAACCAACCAACCAGCTTTAAAATCATATTTCTTTAAACCTGCAGAAAACCCTTCTGCTTTTGCTCGTATATGAGCACCGCTTAAAGGAATGTTTTTGTCCCGTGCTTGCTTAAACCCCTTCATCACTCACTCGTCACGCAGTAAGAAAGATTTCCAGGAATAACTCACGCACTAGAATATAGCGGGGTTTATCCTGGAACAAACAACAGAGCGATGACCTCTCTACAATAAGGGTAAAATGGGTGAAATTGCTACCTCACTATTCCCGCAGCGTACAATGTGGGAACTTTTGCACTAACGATTGACTTGTAATTTAATACCCGTGTACAAAAACTTCAAATTAAAAATGGTAAATTTCGAATTATCCACGATATTTTACCCATTAGTTCTGGAGGAGACCTACTCCAGGCTTTTACACTTCTACCCGGCAGATTATTGAAAATATATGATTTACATTCCTTTATGGGAGTCATCAGGAATCGAAATTACAGTCAATAGTCACTGCTGCACTGGAAATATGTTATATTACGTTAATAAAGGTTTTTATTTCTTGCCCATTCAACGACGGGTGCCATGTTCCTGGGGCGCATAAGGTCCTTCTATTGTAAATCTGACGTACACATCGCTAACGTGTTGTTGTTTGAGTCTTCAGTATTTTGACTGGTTTGATGCAGCCCTCCATGCCTCCCTGTCCTGAGCTAATAGTTTCTTCTCTACATAGTTACCACACCCTACATCCGAGGGAAACTGTTTAACATATTCTAACCTTGGTCTACCCTACAGTTCTTGTGCTCGACCCTTCCTTCCATAACTAAGCTTGCTATTCCTGGGTGTCTTAGTTCATGTCCTATCTCTTCTCTTCATTAGCAGTCTCCAGAAACATCACTCCTCTCCCACTCTTCTTAATACCTCTTCGTTTGTCACCCTATCTACCCATCTGATCTTCATCATTCTCCTGTAACAATACATTTCAAACGCCTCAATTTTCTTCTTTTCTGCTGCACCAATAGTCAAAGTTTCACTTCCATAGAGTGCCGCCCTCCAGACAAAGGTTTTCTAAAATGACTTCCTAATACCTAAATCTATATTCGATGTCAACAGATTCCTTTTCTGTAGAAATGCTTTCCTTGCCTGAGCCAACCTACTTTTTATATCCTCCTTGCTTCGTGCATCACTGGTTATTTTGCTTCGTAAGTAACAAAAGTCCCCTAATTCCTTCAGCTTTTCACCTGCCAATTTGATGTCCATAGAGGTTTCTGATTTCTTTCGGCTGCATTCCAATATTTTTGTTTTTGTTTTACATTTATTAATTTTCATCATGAATTCTTTCCTCAAGACGGAGTCCATACCATTCAAATACTCTTTCAAATCCTCAGGCATGTCGGCCAACATGACGATGTCATCAGCAAATCTCAGAGTTGAAATTATTTCTCCTTGAATCTTCACTCCCACTTTAAATTTTTCTTCAATTTCCTTCATTGCTTGTTCAATGTAAAGATTGAAAAGTATGGGTGATAAGTTGCAGCCTTGCCTCACACCTTTCTGAATACCAGCTTCTCTCTCATGTCCTTCAGTTCGAATGACTGCTAACATATTGGATACAAAATACACCACACTACACACGTAATAATGTAATATTGGGCTAGGCAAAAACCATTGGTTTGGATGAAAATATTGGGCTATGCAAAAACCATTGGTTTGGATGAAAATTATTTCAGTTGAGTTTTAGGGAACATGAAATTGGAAACAGTTATTTCGCAACTCGCACATACCATGTCAAACTTAGACTGTAACTTGGCGGCGCCTTTTTGTTTTACGATACTGGATATGAAGTGGTACCGTATGCGTGGGGTTGGCAATGCTGTACATGTCCCTAAATCAGGCGTATAATGGCGGACTCGGCTGGAATTTCATCTATAAAAGTCGTGATTAAAACGGGTGACGGTCCCGATTTACCACAGGTATTGGGGCTAATTTCAATAGTTAAAGATTATTTTCCCCATGAGTAGGTTTCCTCCAGTTTTCTTGTTAGCCTATTTTCTTTTTATTAAAAAAAGGCTCATGAGATCACATTTTGCCCGTGTGTCTGTGTGTGCGTGTGTGTTTGTGTGGTGGTGTGGTTCCCCCTAATAACTTCTAAACGGCTGGAGCGATTTCAATGAAACTCGGCAAGATCATAGCACCAATCTGGTCGACCCCGACCGTGCCCTTCAAATTTTATTGCCTCACCAATGCAACATGGCGGCTGTGCAAAATATTTCACCTGCATTCAGTATCTCCGAAACTATTACCAATATCACCCTGAAATTGTGTACGTTGATAAAGGACACTACTAGAAGCTCACATATGAGACTTTCAAAAACCTGGTAACTACAAAACCAACACTGCGGTCAAGCGAATTTGAGACTTTTAAGTAGACTTTTCTCGTGATTTAACCATCCAAACGTAATGAAACTTGGTCCAGCAAATGTTTATACACATCGTAATGCACTGGCATCTAAGTTAGTTCAATTGTTTACATAACCTCAAAATGGCGGCTATGCGAAATATTTCACTGGCATTCTATATCTCTGAAACTTTTACAGATATCACCCTGAAATTTTGTACGGTGATAAAGGGCACTGGCACAAGTTAATCCATGTAACATTCATAAACCTGTCAACGAACATGGCGGCCAAGCGAAGTTGAAACATTTTAATAGACTTTTCTCGAGCGCAGTGAAATGTGGTACAGTAGGCTACATAATTATACATATTGTAATGCACTGGCATCTAATTTAGTTCAATTGTTTACATAACCTCAAGATGGTGGCTGTGTGATATTTTAAAATTAAGTTTTTATTTCTTGTGTCGTAATCATGCGATCGAAGTGAAAGTTCGAATAATGAAGCTACGCAATAATTTTCCTTTAATGATACATAACTCTATGGCCTATGCATATATCAATCCAAAATGGCGAGCATCTGAAATATTTAGACAGTTCTCAATATCTATGAATCTTTTACAGCAATCGAATTGTTTTTTTTATGCTCATAGAAGCTATGAACATAAGTTCACCTATAGGACTTCCAGTAACCTGGTGATCACAAATCCAACATGGCGGTGACGCGAAGTATAAATATTTAAATGGACGTTTCTCGCGATTTAACCATCTGAGGCAGTGAAACTTTGCACGTTAAATGCTTATAGAAATGTTAATCCACTTGCATTTAATTTATTTCAATTGTTTTCATAACCTCAAGATGGTGGCTGTGCGAAATTTTAAAATCTCGTTTTTACTTCTTGTGTTATAATCATGCGATTGAAGTTTGAATACCACACGTACACAACAATCTTCATGTAATAGTACATAAATCAAAATCGAACCTGGCGACCATCTGAAATATTTAGACGGTTTTCAATATCTACGAATCTATCACAACCTTCAAACTGAAATTTTGTATGTAGATAGAGGCAATTAACATGAGTAGGATATATGCAAATAGTCGGTAGCATGCTGAGCTTCTATGCTTGTATACCCTTCCAAAGTCGTCGGATTTTTAAGGGCGATATAAATCCCTCAGTATGCCTTCCTTTGGAGGGGAAGTAAAGCCGGTGGTGCCATGTCACAGATTTATGGCATGTAAAAGAACCTTCCACTAATTAAACTCGTGTGAAGCTAAATTTGTTGGTCAGATTTCGTTGAAACGATTTATTAAAGTTAAAACGTTCACCACTAGCTGTCAGTGACATCTGGTAGCGAAAGTTGGAACTACTTGAAATTGAACGAAACTTGTAGCTCACCCCATGGGTGTCCGTGGGGAGGGGGAACCATCTTGGCATTTGTCTGTACCCCCTCTCTTTAATTTTTGTACATAAATGCGTGTTATTTTGTGATACATATCTTGTGTAATATTTCTTTCAAGTTAGGGTATATAAATACGTGTCTTCCCACTTTGTGTAATTGGACACAATTTGTGTTGACCGACTGGAAAGCTTCCTTTAATAGAACCACAGGATGTGATATTTCACTTGGAAAATCTCACATGCATTGATCGGTAATCGACCCTCGTCCAAATAATAATAATAATAATAATAATTGTGGGGTTTGAAGCCATTTTTCAGTGGACAAGGTGCCGGGACGTCTTCAATAGACGGAGCAGCGCTTAGTACGAATGGCTTTTTATCCACGCGTGGCGAAGACAGTTCCACGGTCTTTAATAGTTGTAGACCTTCCTGTATTCAATACCATACATTTTATCTAGATTTGGCAACGTCACACAAATACACATTGCACTGCCCTCAGACAGCACATATGAACAAGGATGGGGGAGAAAGGATAAACCAGTTTCGTCCAGCTAACACCCTGGTTCAGTCGACCAAAACTGGCGCAATAGTGAACAGAAACTGCTCGAAACTCCAGCCAGGAAGACAGCCAGATAAGTAGTAGCCTGTAATATTACAATATAACCAAAGTTGACTTTTTACAACCATATAGTCACCCAAACAGACAAACTCCGGATTCCAATCACCAGTTTAGCATTTCATCTAACATTAGATATACTACATTTAGCATACACCGACAGTTGCATTACCAATACTGCAACTAAATAATTGTACATATTGTAAATATTTTTCACCTGTATTCTCAAACATAGATGTTATAGCCTAAGTGTAGTGGATCTGATGATGATCGCTTGACGATCGAAACTGGTCATCCTAGTGTATTTGTTAATCTCATGTAATTTATTTCAGGATTAGGGCATAACCCAGCTCTTTTTGGGTAAATTCGTGTTGACCGACTGAAAAGCACCAAACATTTGAATAATAATAATAATAACCAACAGGACCTCTCAGCTGACTGGTATAGAGTATACCAAGAAGCTCGATGCTGCTGCTAAGATCTTACATCAAGAGCTAGCTGTAAAATGTGGACAAGAATGGTGTACTACAATTACCAGTCTGCCAACGTGCTTGAAAATGGAGTATTATAAAATGTATTGTGATAGACATAACCGACCCGAAAATCTTGGCAAATTGACCCGATATTGTCTATCTCAATAAAATAAAGCTAAAGGCCTACTTGATAGACGTTGCTGTCCCACTTAGCCAAAATATGCTAACTACCCTGGATAAAAGAACTAACAACTACGCACCGTTGGCTGAAGAAATACGGAAACTATGGGGAGTAAAATTGGGGAGAATTAGCGGTGAGCTCCTTCACTGGAGTTATTCCAATGACGTTGGTAATAGCTTTGGTGGAACTGCAAATGAAACACCCGATTGCCAGTGTACGCTGATGGATACGAGTCATATTGTTAGGCTATTTTTTTTATCTCAGTTAGGTTTACTGGATACTTGATTGTCAGATCCGTATATTGTAGATTAATTGTACCATATTTATGAGAAATTAAAGATAATAATAATTACATTGTTGTGGGTGTAACTCGTGTTATTCTGGAGACACCAATGTGTTGGAATTATGGCCAGGGAGAGGGTGACAACATAAGAGTCGCCATGGGGCCGGACAAAAATAGGACCTGCCATCTGATGTTTGCAGAGCCAACGCTAAACTAACAGGACTTCTCAGACCGACAGTTGTTTTTAAATGCCAGCAGAATAAGTTAAGACAACGTATTAAGAGAGTTTTCATTGAATGACGAGATGTTGGCCGCTCACATTAGCATAAGAAAAAGGAAGGATGGTCGAAAGCACCCTCCTCCAATATATTTTTCAAAGAAAGACATTTATATACGTTTAAGGAAACCGCTTATGTTTGTGAGCCCGACCCCTCCATTTTATTTTGGAAACTTTTAATGGAAATAAAAGTGTTAATACGCTTCACCGCTAATGTTTTATTGAACTCAGCGCCACATATCACAGGGTATACAAGGCATTGTACACATGTTACCCTATAAATCGTTACAATTATGTCGGGACATGAGGTAGCACAGTATTTGTTATGGAGCAATAATTTGTCATTGGAGCAGTCAGTACACACATTGAGGCGATTTACTGCTTTGCGCTAGCAGACCACAAACATTCTAAAGGAGTTATGTTAAATATACACAGCTGGTCACATTTATATGGCCACCAGCTAACATCCACAGTAACAAGTCATGGCGTAGGACGGTCAGGCGAGACCAACTCGTAGTTTACTGATTAGGATTCTTGGCTGTTACCACCTGAATGAAATCCGGGTTCTATTCCTGACACTGTCAAGAAATTTAATTCTGGTTTGAGGGCTGGAACGGTGTACACTCAACTTGGTGAGACAAAGCTGAGAAGAGGTGGGTTCGATTCCCACCTCAGCCATTCTTGAAGTGGTTTTCTCGTGGTTTCCCACTTCTACTCCAGGCAAATGCCGGGATGGTTCCTCCTTTCCAATCCTCACTAGAATTACTAATACACACACTATTTCAGCTATAACAATGACACAGGTTATCAGACGAAATTCCACACACACTGAAGCACACGGGCCTAAATGACCACGATCTTAAAGCCCCTCAATTGAAAACAACAACAGGAGAGTGATGGAGGCGGCCATGATCTTAAATTAGGTACTATCCCGGTGTTTGCGTGGAAAGGGATTTGGATTAAACATACGACTGAAAACTGTACGATTCATTTTACATTCTTAGTGATGACTTCGTGGAAAAATGGGACACCTTAACCAATTTCACCACCCAGTCGCAACCAATCCTGGAAGGTGAATGGATGTGTAGTGCAGTGTGTGGAGGAGATATGAGAAGAGATATTCTAATACAGGCTGTTCCAGCCGAGCAGCTCGCTCTTGAGCAGTGGAGTACTCGTCGCCTTCCATGAGTAAACCTGCAACATGCAATACAGCTCTGCTGTGCGGGGCTGCCGTCACTGCGCGGTGGATACATCAAAACTGGCTGGAAGCGCATTGACTTGTGTTATGACCTTCGTCCAGTGACGTATTGGCTATCACCCCCAGTCCCTCTCCAACCGTGCTCCGAGCATTACTGCTGAGTACTCGCGTGTACGCATACTCAAACTCGTGGGTTTGGAACAGCCTGTTCTAGTAGAACCAGGCGATCATCGACCGCTGTCAGCCTAGAATCATGTGCGATAGCTGTGCCGGGGAAGTGATAGTGGAAAATATTACTAACCCTAGAGCACTAAACCTTCGTGATTTTCACGACGACAGGTGGTTGTGCATGCTCCATCTCACCATTTTGGGTATCTCGAGCATTTGTTGTCTGTGGCTAGCGCAATTAGTCACATACACCTTAAATGATTGTTGTGATATTTTGGGTGGTCGACGTCATATTGACCAACGGTTGGTAATAGTGCAGCTGCAGCAAGTTTGTGTCTTTGTTAGCCTATTTTCATTTATGAAAAAAAAAGGCTTATGAGATCACCTTTTGTCCGTGTGTATGTACCCCTTACAAAATATAAACGGCTGGAGCGATTTCAATGAAACTCTGTAAGATCATAGTACCATTTTGTCCAACCGTGCCCTTAGAATTCTTTTAAGTCTCGCCAATCCAACATGGTGGCTATGCGAAATATATCACTGGCATTCTATATATATTTACGAAACTATTACTGATATCACCCTGAAGGTTTGCCCAGTGATAAAGAGTACTACTTGAAGTTCACTTATCTGACTTTCAAAAACCTGTTAAGTACAAAACGAACATTTGTCCAAGTGAATTTGAAACATTTAAGTAGACTTTTCTTGCGATTTTACTATCCGAGCGCAGTGAAATACGGTACAGTAAATATGAATACACATTGTAATGCACTGACAGCTAATTTAGTTCAATTGTTTGCAAAACTTCAAGATGGCTGCTGTGCGAAATTTTGAAATCTCATTTTTATTTCGTGTGTCCTTATCATGCGATTGAAGTTGGAATAATAAACCTACGCGATAATCCTCATGTAATAGTACATAACTATGTCCTACATATATAGAAATTCAACATGGCGACCTCCAATATATTGAGACGATTCACAACATCTATGACTCTATTACAGCAATCAAACTGAAATTTTGTATGTTGATAGAGGCAATTAACATAAGTAGGATATATGAAAATAGGCTATTTAGTTCTTCACGGAACTACTTGTTTGTTGGTTTTTTAATTTCTACTTACCGGTACTTATTTCGATGGTAGGCTTATGGTTGTTTTAATATGTTGCGTAAAAAATTAGGTTCTTATAAAACGAGTCAATGTAATATTTTCGGAGTATCATGTTTGCTATAATTCATAAATTATCACATAGAATGATTTAACATTTCGTCTTTTGTTTATGTTAGGTATCGAGCTGATACGGCCTCATCTGGCGAAAAAGCAACTTAAAGGATATAAAACAAGTTAAGTCTTCCTAAAGAGTATGATGTGTGTATCAAAATTTACTCCACCTCGGTTAATGTACGAGCTGGCTGCAGAGCCATTCTGTATTGGACAAATCAGACTACAAATGCAGCTTCAATCTATCGCTGCCTATCAGAAACTTCACTTAAAAATGAGGAAATATGGTTGGACTTCTATGGGACAGAAGCGATGTTATCTGATGGGAAGGGAGCAGACTACAATTTACATCACACCGTGACGCCTTTCGCAGTCCATGGATTTCACTTCATAATATGCAGAAAAAAGACTTTTACACTCCAAATGAAGCTAAATGCATTCGTGAATTGTGTAACGAGCCCTGAGACCAATATCATGCGTCATATTGCCAAAGAACATCGACTCCCCTGACGCAATTTTGTAGTGGATAAATGTCCCTGCATTGTATATACAGGATGCTTCCGTAAGAGCATGCACAAATTTAACAGGACATCTCTACTTAGTATTAAACAAAGTCCCCGATTCTTGGATGTTACGGGTAAACTCGAGAACCACTGGATGGATTTTGATGCGGTTTTCACCAGTCAGTAAAGGATATTTCGAGGATGATTTCTGTAGAAAATAATTTATTTATGATCAAAGGAAGCCGAACAGTAACGATTTCAGTGGAAAAGTAAAAAAAACCAACAAAAAAAAAGCGTCCGAGCGCTTTGTAAGCTTACGCTGGGCAAACCGTTAAAAATATCTAAATACTATGTGTGTAAGCATTGTTCAGCATGAAAAGTTCTACAAAAATGTCCGCGAGAGCATATGTCTATCTTCAATACATCGCCCACTATAAGTGTTTTTACGTTTTAATTTCTTCCCACCATGTCCATTCAACTACCGAGGCGACAGTTTACGAGCTAGCTAAGGGCGAGTCTATCATCCCTGTTACAGCGTAGCTAGCGGGAGAACCTATTGCCCCAGATACAGCCAGCAGCAAACCGTTGAGTCGTGTTTAGTTAAGACTTCTGAGAAAGGTGGTTGTGTTTGGAGTTTCCCTGGAAATGCAACTCTGCTTTCCTTCATTTCGCCTATGAACTTTTCGTTCCTCAAAATTCACAGTCAAGTTAAGATTGGACGGAAGGGGGATTTGTGTTTCATGCACCTCGCCATTCTTAAATTACGTTGACAAGAATATGTAGCACATGCATCTCCGTGATAATATAATTAATAGTCCAGTCAGTGATTTTAACCCATCATGCCGAGACGTAAAACGGATATTGGTCGTTGTTCATTGACATTGAAAAAAAAAAGCGCTTATCACGTAATGTCTTCATAACTGTTCCCGGGCGAAGCCGGGTCGGGTTGCTAGTATAGAATAATACTCCACTGAACAATGTGAGGTGGGGAACCTGGGGGTCGGAGAAGCCAGGTTAAGGAGATAAGGCAGTAAACTTGTCTACCGCTTTGTCTAGCATTACTGTTTCCCAGCGTATGTACAACTAACATGCCTACAGATTTACACTTACACAACAACCTCGCTTATGTGGCCCTCATTAATACGGATCTCTGGTTTATCTGGATCAATAATAACAATATTTTTTATGTTTGACGATGTCCAAATGTAAATATACAGGGTCTTCGAAAAATAATGCCAACATTTCAAAAGAATTATAGCACCGAAACCCTTCGTGTTAAACATGTAATTCTTTCACTGAACGCCAGCTGGTTAAAGTAAGTTTTGTTTTGGAGGGGACGTGACCTTGCTATGCGCACACTAGTAGCCAAGGTCGCCCGGGGGCCAGTTAAGTCCCGACAGATTTGTGAATATTTATGTTCGAACATAAACTAGTTATAATTATCGTCGAACATAAACAGTCGTATGCAACTCGCCTATAATGGTAATTTAAGACACTCGTATGGAAATTATAAAACTCGTGTCTTAAGTATTGACATTATAAGCTCGTTGCATAATGTACTATTACTGTATAGTATTTCTTTTACGTCCAGGGCCTCACATCTTGTGGGTTGGCGACCACGGGACCCCAGCTGAGTCCGGCATTGCTTCTACTTACTTGTGCCGGGATCCTCTCAGTCTTCTTTCTTGTCAACCTCCCTTGGTCAACTCTTCTTTTCCGACCCCGACGGTATTAGGGTATCCGAGACCTAGGGAGTCTTTCACTCTCCCGCCTTAATTGGCCCTTGTATCATCTTTCCTGATCCCTCCTTCTTTTCGTTATATTTCTTTTCTCCTTAAGATTCCTGCATTGCTTTTGTTAATTGGCTCCCAGTTTATCTAAATTGCCTTTAGCGTCTTTTCATCTACATTACATTTTGTAGGAATTTTAAATCTACGTTGCATTTTGTAAGTTTTTTCGATCTAATTTGCGATTGTTTTCAACCTCAATTGCATTTTGTAAAGATTGACAATCTAAATTGCTTTTTAGTAAGTCTTTCAATGTAGGTGCAGGGCATTTTAGTGAGTTTTTTGAATTTCAATTGCATTTTGTAAGTATTTTCAACCAAAACCGCATTTCGCAAGAATGTTAAATCTAACTTGCGTTTTGTGTGGTGGGCATTTTGCAAGTATTTTTATTCTCAATTGTATTTTGTGGGAATTTTGAATCTAAATTACATTTTGTCAAGTATTTTCAATCTAAATTGCATTTTGTAAGTATTGTCAAGTACTGTATTTGTAAGCAATTTCAATTGTATTTTGTAAGTATTTTGAATTTCAATTGCACTTTGTGAATAATTTGGATTGGAAATGGGATCTTTCAATCTGCATTGCATTGTGTATTTTCAATTTCAATTACATTTTGTAAGTATTTTGAACCTCATTTGCATTTTGTACGTATTTTCGATCTCATCTGCATTTTGTAAGTATTTTGAATTTCAATTGCATGTTGTAAGTATTTTGACTCTACATTGCATTTTGTACGTATTTTGAACCTAGCCTGCATTTTGTGCGTCTATTTTTTCAATCTATTCCTTTTGTAAATCTTTTCGTTCTAAATTCCCTTTTGAAAGAACATTTTGTGAGTTGTTTCAATCTGAGTTCCTTTTTGTAAGTATTTTCCATCTCACTTAATTTTCGTTCTGGTTTCCATTTCATTGTCATTTTTGCTATCACCCAGATCATTAGGGGCCGATAACCTAGCTGTTAGGCCCCTTAAAACAACAATTATCATCATCATCTCATCATTTCTTTTACGGGGCCGACTCTTCTTGAATGTCATTTCCACTAAGGATAGTTAAGGACAGGAACTGGAAGTAATTCGGTCACGGTCTATCAAAGGTACTAACCCGGCATTCACCTGGAATTTTGAACTGATGTTAGTAAAACGTCTTCATGATTGTGCTGCGAGAAAACGCTATACAAATGAACAGAAAGACCTCACAAATTACTGCATAAAACAGTCATAGATGTAAGAAAAGCGTTCTTATATTCTTTGGTGAAATTGAAAGACGGTATTACAACTTATTTTAAGAGATTATATAACATTTTTTGTATATTTTTTCGGATGTTCGATAATTGGGGACCAGTTCTGGTCCCACACAATCCGGATAAACGAGGTTCTTGTGTACGGTGCTGTTCATTTACATGTACGAGGGCAGATCAAAAAATAAGTTGCACTTCCCAGTTAAGGCCATTTATTACACCACCTATACAACAGCAACACGCATATAACGACATACAATGTAACGTCACTTCCTCACATAGTTTCCAAGAGACTCCAAACATTTCTGCGAACGCACAACCAACTTGTCGATGCCGGATGCATAGAAAGTGCCTCCAGCGTTCTGCAACCACACGGAGACAGCGGCCTTCACCTCCTCATCGGTCTGGAAACGTCGACCACCGAGCTGCGTTTTGAGCTTACCGAACAGATGAGTGACATGGCGCTAGGTCGGGACTGTAGGGTGGATGTTGCCAGAACTCCCCCTTGAAACGCTGCAGCAGTTCGCTCGTTTGGCGGGCCTTGTGAGGTGTTGCATTATCGTGCAACAAAATCACACCGGCGCTCAATTTCCCTCAGCGCTTCTCTTTAATCGTGCAATTCTTCCTTTTGGACCATAGGAATCGGATTCTCGCACGCACCTCATATTTGGAGTGAACGTCCAGTCGACGCGCCATTGCATTTGGCCGCTATTCACACCATACAAGACGAGACACCACAGCTACCTGCGTAACAGACGTGTGGGCAGTGTCTGTCCCTTTCTCCGCTGTGCCCACGTTTGCGACACACAGCGCGCTGCTGCAGCGCTTTAGTGCAACTAACTTTTTGATCCACCTTCGTACATTCGTTATTTCCTCCAAGGAAACAAGGCGGGACGAGCCTGACTACGAGGAAGTCATGATGCAGGTTGTGTTTACTTTACTTGTCCATAAGGTGGCTCGCGCAGTCGTCGTTCGAGAGACACACTCGTCGTGACGGATAATGCCTGTTAGGAAATCGTTCCCTGTACAGAATTTCAGCAGCGAGAGCATTGCTATGTACTTCTCCATACACAAGGGCATGTCCGTGAGTTCTGTGAAACTGTACCGGTACTGCTCCATCGTATCGTATTGTACTGTGCTGCTCTGCATATCACTGAGTAATGAATGGGTCTGTCGTTGATTCATAGCATGGGACAATGTAAATACGATACAACACAGCCACCTTAAGGATAAGGACCTTATTTTTTGGTGAAATAAAACTGTTGATTTCGATGTTAAATTGACACTATTTCGGTGGGTATTTCGCGAAATAAATTGTCATAATGATCGATGTTTCTTCTGAAATCCTCCTTATAGTATTGGGTAAATCCAACAAATTGTGATTGCAGCGTCAAATACATAGAACCCCTCACTGTTGTATTCCTCGGCCCTCGAGAAAACTGTTGACTTAAGTTTTCGGCATTCTTATACTTAATGCTGTATGTTTGCCGATAAAGTTATATCAGTCGCGAACTCGCACTGCTGTATCTACGACCACAACGCCATTTGTTGTAGTCGATAGCAGATATAGATTTTCATCGATAGCATTAGAGATCGCGGAACTGAATACACTTACTTCCGGCTTCGTGAGCTTTTGTTTAGAGAATATGCAGCACTACCAATCAAATGAGAAGGGAACCACGACGGTCAATTCCTCAGAAGCATTTAAACGTGTATTGGAGAGCTTTTTTTTGATAACATCTAGCATTTTTCGTACCAATTGGAGTATATTTCGTGATTATTTGTGCAATTCGCGCAATAAATCAGATTTCGTGATATTTCGAGAGTTCATTTAGCTAAAATACGGTACTTTACATACCTAGAAGGTAAGAAAGAATATATGAAGAAAGTCGCTATTACCAAAAAATACGGGCCCTAGTTATGGACAAGTAAATTAAACACATCCTGCATCATGACATCCTCGTAATCAGGCTCGTCCGCCTAGTTTCCTTGCAGGAAATAATGAATGTACATGTAAATAAACAGCACAGTACGTGTAAACCTGTACACAGGTTAGTTGTACATAACCTGGGTAACGGTAATGCTAGACAAAGCGGTAGACAAGTTTACTGCCGTATCTCCTTAACCTGGCTTCACCGACCCCAGGTTGCCTATGGCACGCTGTCCAGTGGAGCATTCTCTATGACCTGATACATTTGTGCATGCTCATACGGAAACACACTGTATAGCGGCTTCGGTGGCGTAGTTGGTAGCATGCTGTGCCCAAGGTAGCGGGTTCAAACCCGGCCGATGTCGTCGGATTATTAAGAGCGTTAAAATCCTTCAGTATGCCTTCCTTCTGAGGCGAAGTAAAGCCGGCGGTCCCATGTCATAGATTTATGGCATGTAAAAGATCCTTCCACAGACTAAACTTGTGTTAAGATAAATTTCTAGGTTAGATTTCGTTGGAACGCTCTATCAGAGTTCCAACGTTCACCACTAGGTATCATTGACATCTTGTAGCCAAAGTTGGAACTACTTGAAATTGAACGGAACTTGTAGCTCAACCTGTGGGTGTCCGCTTGAAGCAGCTACAGCCTCTGGCGAGCCAAACATGTCCTCGGACACTCCCGGCACTAAAAGCCATACGATAAATAATAAATAAATAAATTAGAACTCTTTATAAATATCTACAGGGTGAACCACGTAAGTTGAGACTGTACACTATCTCAAAAACTAAGAGTTGTATAGAGTACTGTCTGGGATAAAAGTTGTGTTTTACGAAGGGGGAAAGAACATGCTACTGTATATGTCGTGGTTTATTTGGAGAAAGTTTGGATGGTAATTTGATGGTCACGTGACGTTCTTTAAATGGGAACCAACATTTTTAATTTAGTTTCCTTATACCTCAACCAAACCTTAACAACTTTTGTATAAAGCACTATGCACTTGTTCGTACACCAACGTACATAATAATGTGAAGTATGAATGAATTGCATGAATGCCCCGCTCGGGATGTTATAAATAACAATTACTATGATCGTTGGATAGGTCCCGTTAATTGACCTTACACCCCAGACTTTTTCTTATGGGGTTACCTGAAAGGTCGAGTATTTTGCGAAAAAGCAACGACCCCGGACAACATGAAGGCGCGGATACGAAATGCTTGTGCCAGTATTGACAGAGACATTTTTAACGGACACATCAATCGTTCATTCACAGAGTTGGAAAATGCATTGCGCTGGTCGGCCGTCATTTTGAACATTTATTAGGCTAAGGTCCGATGCGTATGCAATAACTGGTATTACGCTGTGCACCTACCTGTCATCAATGTTGCATTGTCTACAGGGATAGAACCATGTACTTATAACATTGGTGTACGAAATGCTGTTCTAGGTTCAAGCAGCTGGCGATTATGGTGATGTTGATAGCAGCGGTGATGGTGGTGGCGCTATTGATGATTGAAAGAGTCGAGTCAAATCCAGGGCTTGGACAGTTAGGATGGCAGGAATTTGAAAAAGTAAAGGAAATTGTAAAAGAGGTAACCAAATAGAGTAGATCCGGGACATTCTTCGGGTGCAATGCAAGTGAATCACGGTGATGAAGACATGTGTAAAGGAAGAAATGAGAATGGTGACAGAAAGGCTGGATCAAAACATTTTCAATCATACTCATACCAAGAGGTCTTACCGGTATGATGTACTGTGCGGTCCCGTAAGGCGAGTTATCGTTGTTTTAGATTGCTTTAGAAAGGAAACTTCGACTAAGCAGCTGTTTCACCGCAGCGGCACCGATCAATTACATAAATCGCTGATGATGGTGCATATGGACTTGTTTGACAAGTGTCTACTACTCGGCAACAAGTTTCCAGCTGTTCGACAGTGAATAGTAATGGTTGACATTATTCGTTACGCTATCAGGTAATGAATGTTTGCTACGAATACCACTGTTATTTGAATTCCTGTCACTAAGTAAATTATCGGGGAAGCAACAATCGATCGTTTCCACTTCAACCCAATATAGTCAGGAGCGTTAAATCTTGAACCACGACTGCAAAGTGGGGCTGGAAGTCTAATAAGTTAGAATCTCGGCACTGGCAAGTGGAGTTTCCCGCAGTTTTTCCATACTTCCTCCAGAAAAATAAGCGGATTGCTTCCTTATTTCAATTCCCGTGGCACATACCCCAATATTAAATAATAAATAATAATAATAATAATAATAATAATAATAATAATAATATCGTATGGCCTCGGGTGCCGGGTGCAAGCTTAGTTATTTGACACCCAAAGGGTAGCTTGCATGTCGAATTTCGTTGTTCCTTGAAGCACTATGAAAGTCAAGGAGGTTTGATATCTAAGCTCCTTGAACACTATAGCGCTTTCTAGTAGAGAAATGAGGAACTTTGTGTTGGCGGAAAATCGCGAGATTAATTTTGCCATTATGAACACGGCCTACTGAATTCTAAAGGGTTCTCGGACATGCCAACATCGGATGGCATGGTGTCGTCATTTTTGCCTCCCTTAAAAAAATCACTTACCACGGCCAGGAGCGTACCTGCAAGCTTGGGGTTAGTAGACCGACACGTTGACCACTCTCCCACCGTGGCAAGTTATATTAAACAATAATAATAATAATGAACATCAATTTTCGTTTTACAGCCTGGGTCGGGTCGGAGCAAATATGACCCTCCTCCACTTTATTTTGTCTGTCCACCATCCTTCCTCAACCACTGGACTCCACTCTAGGTTCTGTTCTCTCACACTGTCCTTCACCAAATCCATCCACCGTACTCTAGGTCTTCGTCGTCCTCTCTTTCCAATCATCCGTCTCTCCATCACTTGTTCGGGCATTCTTTCACCATTCATCCTTTACACATGTCCATACCATCTCAATCTGGTCTGATCCAGCTTATTATTCAGCTTCTGTATATTCACTTCCTTTTGAATGTCTTCATTTCTCACTCTATCTCCACTAGACTTCCGTACCATACTCATCGGGAATTTAATTTCGGCTGCCTGTATTCTAGTTTCATCTCCCCTCAACATCGGCCAAGTTTCAGCTCCATACGTCGTTATTGGTAAGCAATAGGTCTTGCACATCACTTCCTTAACCTTCAGCAATAATAATAATAATAATAATAATAATAATAATACTAATAATAATAATCCCCAAACTAATACGGGCAGCAAACAAAACACAGGTTATAAAACAATGCAACACACATCCAAATTGACCAAGATGTCTTAAGCTCCTGAAAAGAAATTTCCAACCATCGTTTCAACCCTGAGGTACGTGTGGGCTGATTTCTCGCAATATATGGGGCTTTGGACATCGTGGTTATTGAGCCCTCCATTGGGCACAGTACTAAATAATAATAATAATAATAATAATAATAATAATAATAATAATAATAATAATAATAATAATACTAATAATAATAAATACATTGTGCTGAAAGCCATTTTCCAGAAAAAGGCCACGGCCGCCTACTTCCCAATCTTCATCTGAATTAAAAATGCTCACACTAATACAGCCACCATGGGTGAGTGGTTATCGTGTCGGATTACCAACCCCCCCATGATTGCAGGTTCGCTCCTGGCCATGATAAGTGATTGAAAGGCGACAAACATCACAACACGCATGTCATACAATGTTGGCATGTTAAAGAACCCATTTGAATACAGTAGGCAGTGTTCATAATGGCACTTGGGATTTTCCGCCAACACAAAAGTTTTTCCTTTCTCTACTAGAAAGCGCTACAGTGTCAAGTAGCTTAGATATCTAACCTCCTTGACTTTCATAGTGCTTCAAGGAACAACAAAATTTGACATGCAAGCTGCCCTCTGGGCGTTTAATAACAAAGCTTGCACCAGGCACCCGAGGACATACGATATTATTATTATTATTATCACAATAACACAGGTTATCAAATTCACATACCCCCAAGTACACGGGGTAATGACCACGATGTCGCGGGTATGTGTGGAATTTCTCTCATAACTTGGTAACCGTACAATGGCTCACCTTTAAGTTTTTTGCCTTGTGCAGTCGGTAGTATTTATTTATTTATTTATTTATTTATTTTATTTTTTATCTGGTTGCCAGCCGTGGGCACAATGGTAGACCACCACAGAATGTCTTATGAGTTTTGGCCATAGAGATTCTCGGCGGTGGTCTGGCTATTGCTGGTAGGTGGCTGTGCAAAATAACCAAGTGGCCTTGGCAGATTGGCATAAGGTTCCTTGGCATGGGAATGAGCTGTTGTGAGCTGGAATTCAGGCAAGATGGGAGGTGTTGTTTTAGAAAATGTGATGTGGAATGGAAGCAAGTTAGTGATGATTGTGTGTGGATGCCAGGCAAGGATAATAGATGCAGGTAATGGAAGATTGCCTGTATTAATGAATGAAAATCCACAGCCTGCTTCCAGTCTCCGACCGGGTCAGGAATGGAATGAATGAAGCCCCCATCTAGCGGCGAGGATATGAACTGTGCCGGCTGCCGAGGCCTGACGCACTCCTCTGGGGCAATGATTAAATGAATTACAGATGAAATGAAATGATAGTGGAGAGTGTTGCTGGAATGAAATTTTGACAGGAAAAACCGGAGTACCCGGAGAAAAACCTGTCTGCCTCCGTTTCGTCCAGCACAGATCTCACATGGAGTGACCGGGATTTAAACCACGGACCCAGCGGTGAGAGGCCGGCGTGCTGCCGCCTAAGCCACGGAGGCTTCGCCTGTATTAATAAATAGTGGATGTTTGAGAATACGGTGTCCTGGTCTTTGTGGATTCTTTTAAAAGCTAGTTTTATAGCCCCTATACCCTGAGGTGGTAAGTTTTATTATAATTATTACAACTAAATTGTGATAACTTGGCTATATAAGTGTGTGTGTATATTTGTAATTAAAACTCGGATTCGGGTGGGAGGTGACCGTGTCCTTGCTATAGGTACCGGTACCATCCTTGTGACAGTGTTCTTCAGTCTGGTTTAAAGCTGTGTGGACTCACAACGAAACTCTTTGCTGCTTATGGAAATCTACTAGTTGCCGTTTGGTGTTCATATTAAGAAGGGAAGATACTTTAATTTAATTTTATATTGGAGATGATAATAATTATATATATATATATATATATATATATTGTTTCTTTGGTTTTCGAGGGAAACCGTGGGAAAATCTTCAAGACAGATTGCAAGCTTCCGGACTTACAACTGAGCAAGAGTCTTACCTACTAAAACCCCACAAACACTATACTTCGCTTAAAGCCACCCCGGAACTGTCTGTTCAGCTTTACTTCAGGGTCGAGCCACTGTTACGGCCAGAGGTCTCAGTCAATTTCTTTTAACGTGATGATAGTGAAATTACTCATCATCCTCACTGTCTTCAGCAACCAATCTTATCGGTTCCTCTTCTGTTTTTGTTTTTAGCAGCTCAGAGATGTAGACAGCAATGTGTGCCCAACTCTCTCTGCTGCTGAGCATTTTATCCACCTCATTGTCTGGTGTAATGACTCCAACTTTTGTCTCCAGAAGCCTTCAAAGATTTCTCCACCTCAAGCATGCAAAGAGCGTGTGCTGAACGTCATCCCATCGATCACCACAATAACGACACCGTGAACTCGGTGATATTCCCATTCGATGGAGGTATGCTTCATAATAACCATGGCCAGAGAGAAACATGGTAATGTCATAATTAATTACCCTCACCATGTTCCCTCGATGAGTCTATCGGTCCACCTGCCACGATGTTCACGTTCCCATTCTTCCTGCCATTCCAGAAGAGATCTGTCTCTTTCCTCTCTCTTCACGTATATCTTAGAATGCTCTTCTTTGCACAAGTATATTCAGCGCCTTTCCTTGGCCAGTATGTAAATGGGTATCGCCCCAGCTATTACTAGCACTGCCGGCCCAGACACTGTATGATAGGCGAAAGTTATTCTGAGGGTAACTCTCCTGTGAACAGAAGTTATCCGCTTCCTATACATCTCAGAGCCAACAGCTACTGACCAAATCTCTGCACCATAAAGAATAACTGATTCCGCCACTCTCGTCAGCAATTTCCTCTTCAAGGGTGAAGGGCCGCCAATACTAGCCATGAGCCGGGACAAGTTGTTAACAATCCTTGCAGCCTTATCAGGAATCTTGCTGATATGATTCCAGAATGTTAACTTGCTGTCAATCATAACACCCAAGTAACGAACAGCTGGAGCAGTTTCTATCACTTGATTATCTACTAGCATTGGTACAACTCCTGGAACTCTCTTCTTAGTAGCAAGGACTAGTTCAGTTTTATGAACTGCCAGTTGGAGACCATGTTCGTTCATCCAGGTGGAAACTCTCCGCATTACCTGATTAATTTAAGCCGCAGACCCTCCATGGAGCGCTCCATAATGAGCACAACGAGATCATCCCACCTAAGAAGTGTCCTCTGGCATCTCCATCCGTAAAATGCTGTCATAATTTACGTTCTATAAATCAGGACCTAACACCGAGCCTTGAGACGCCCCTGCTGTTACCTTGCGACACTTAACTCCATCTGTGTCATTCTGTATCCAACGATCACAAAGATAATTCCTCAGTACAGACGCCAGGTAGCGAGGAATGTTAAATGTTGTTTCAAGTGCAGCTATTATGTTAATCCATCGGGCAGAATTGAAGGCATTTTTCACATCCAGAGTAACCAGTAAGCACATTTTCCTAGAGAAGTGGTTTCCATGCTCAATGGATCTGACAGCCATCACCACTTCTTCAATGGCGCTGATGGTGGACTTACCCCTCACAAAACCGCATTGTTTGGGGGACAGACCTCCAGCAGAAACAATCACTGCCTGGAGCCTTCCTTTGATCATCTTCTCAAACAAAAAAGTTTGCCAGCCATGTCCAACATGCATAGAGGTCTCTGACCTGAAGCAGTAGTGGGATCTCCTTTGCCTTTAGGCATGAGCACAAGCCAGGCCACTTTCCACGGGGTCGCAAAGACTCCCTGTAGTAAACAATTATAATTATACGATGTTGTTTTACGTCCGTAGGTTGTAACCTTAAAGTACCCTACATGTGTCCCTCGGGTGGTGCTAAGAAAGTAACACAACTGGCTGCCAGACAATCTTCCTGGATCTCCTGGCTACACAACAAGTACATGCCAAACTGAGAACATGATTCAACAACACTACATGAAAAGTTCTTCTCAGGGCCAAACATCTAGACACCTTGGACCAAGTATTAAAATATGTCAAATAACATTGAAGGCATTAGTAGAACTAAATGTCAAATTTTACTAAAGATATTGGAAAAGCACAATATCGATGTGGTTGCTTTACAGGAAACTCATGCAGATAGTGAAGATCAACTTTGTTCTAGGGGGAAAATTCCAGGATATGATATCATTGGTGCAACTCACCACCATGCCTATGGAATAGCCACGTATGTCCGGAATGATATAGATAATGTTCATCTGATATCAACTTCTACGAATAACAACATTCACTTAGTGACAATCAAAATTGGGGAACTAATCATCTGTAATATATACAAACCACCAAGCTCTCCTTGGCCAACCCACGTTCTTTACGTATACCAACATCCTGCAATCTTTGTGGGAGACTTTAATAGTCACCATACGCAGTGGCGTTATAGAATGAATGATACCAATGGTGAGGCCTTGGTAAACTGGGCAGATGAAAATAATATCCATCTTATTTTTGATGCTAAAGACCGCAATTCACTCCGGTCAGCACGATGGAAACAAGAATACAATCCAGATTTATGCTTTGTCACAACAGATGAAAAACATCACTTAGTCAGCACAACCCGCAATATCCTGCCAGACATCCCTCATAGCCAACACCGACCAGCTATAGTAGAAATTGGTACAAAAGTCCCTCTGATAATCTCATTTCCCCGACCCAGATGGAACCTACAAAAAGCTGACTGGAGCATCTTTTCTGAAAACCTTGATAGATGTTTAGGTTGGATTCCACCATATGCTGATAATTATGATAGGTTTGTTGGAGCTGTTATAAGCGCAGCAAAAAAGTATATTCCCAGAGGATATCGTAAAGAATATATCCCAGGATGGGATGAGAAATGTGAAGAACTCTATAAGGATTTTCAAAATAGTGGTGATAAAGAAATAGCAGATGAATTAATACATAATCTAGATACTGTACGCCGACAGAAGTGGTTAGAAACTACACAGAAACTTGATTTCAGAGTATCCAGCCGAAAAGCATGGTCTCTGCTTCGAAAACTGGGAGGAACTAGTCGTATCGTGCGAGAAGATAATCTTGTAACATCCAATAATATTGCTCCACATATTGTTAAAACTTCTAAAGGAATAAATCATCGTGCGACTACAACCTCTGTTATACGAGAACTCAAGAAATTGAAAGCAGCAGCTGCCTCTACGACGGAATATTCACATGACATCACCCCTGAAGAGATCGTAGCAGCAATAAAGGATATAAAACCTGGTAAAGCTCCTGGATTTGATGGTATCCTTCCTGAGTTTCTCATCAATTCTGGAAAATACATGAAGACATGGTTAGCAAAATTCTTCACCTCAATGCTAAAAACAGGAATTATACCCCCAGAAGCTTAAACGTGCCAAGATAATTGCTCTCCTTAAACCAGGAAAACCTGCAGATCTCCCGCAAAGCTATCGTCCCATTGCATTGCTTAGTGTGATATAAAAACTCTTAGAGCGAGTACTGTTTAATAGGATTGGACCACCAATACTCTCGGCAATCCCTTTAGAACAAGATGGCTTTCGTCCCAACCGAAGCTGTGCAGATCAATTGTTGGCACTAACATCGCATATCGAAGCAGGCTTTTAGAAGAAGATGAAAACATCTGTGGCTTTCATTGATTTATCAGCAGCCTATGATACCGTCTGGAGGCAAGGCCTACTCTACAAGCTGATTAAGATCATCCCATGCCAACAAGTTACAAAACTCATCGATAATATGATTGATAACAGAGGATTCCAGGTTGTTATGGGAAATAAAATCAGTAGCCAGAAATTCCTCCAAAATGGCCTTCCTCAAGGTTCTGTTCTAGCCCCATTGCTCTTTAGCCTTTACATTGCTGATATGCCAGAAACTGTTTGCAAGAAATTCGGATATGCTGATGATCGGGCCATCGCAACTAGGCATACTCACTTTGAACCTATGGAAGAAATTCTAACATCTGATCTGTCTACACTTGCAGAATATTTTCGATAGTGGAGACTTCGACCAAACGCATCAAAAACAGAGGTGAGTTGCTTCCATCTCAACAACAGACAATCCAACAGGACTCTGTAAGTGTATTTTGATGGTACACAACTTACCCATAATAAGGAACCATCATATCTGGGTGTCAAGCTAGATAGAACTCTATCGTATAAATCACACCTTACAAAAGTTGCTGCAAAACTGAGGACAAGAAACAATATCATACAAAAGCTTTGTGGAACCACTTGGGGATCAACCGCCACAACTCTGCGGACATCTGCGTTGAGCTTGGTATACTCTGCGGCGGAGTACTGTGCGCCAGTATGGTTGAACAGCACACATATAAACAAAGTCGATGTCCAGCTTAATAATACAATGCGTATTATTTCGGGAACGATCAGGTCCCATCATCTGGCTGCCTGTCCTAAGTAATATACCACCCCCTCATCTGCGAAGGAAAGTTGCTTTGAGAAGAGAATACACCAAGATCATGGGAAACCCTGATCGCCCGATACATTCTGATATCCCCGACCTTGGGATCAACAGACTCCGCTCAAGACATCCACCTCTTGCACTTGCCAGCTGACTCGGCGAGTTCAAAATCATTGACTCCTGGAGGAGAGATTGGCTCGAAAACGCTCCAGTTACTTGCCAGTCTATGCCTTGTATCAGTAAGACAGTTCCAGGTTTTGATCAGTCTCGTAAAATGTGGTCAGCACTCAATCGCCTTAGAACGGGACACGGACGATGCGGAGATTCGCTTTTTAAGTGGCGAATGCTACCCTCGCCAGCATGCGACTGTGGAGCACCGCGGCAAACTGTTGAACACATTAGGAAGGACTGCACAATCAGAGCATATGAAGGACGCTATGAAGACTTCCTGTTGACAACCCCAAAATCCATTGAATATATACAGGGCCTAGATGTTTGTTTGTAATAATTGTTGTAAATTTGTAATAATGTATTTGTATGCCATACGCTAAATAAATAAATAAATAAATAATTATACTACTACTACTAATAATAATAATAGAAATTTCATGTTTGTCAGTCGGTCAACACGGTTGTGCCCAATTGTGATGGGTTATTCCCTAATCCCGAGAAAGATTCATGAGATTAATAAATACACTTGGATGACCAGTTACGGTCGTCAAGCGATCATCATTAGATCCATTACACTTAGGCTATTAAATCTATGTCTACAAGTATGGGTGATAGTATTTACAATATCATCCCTCCCTATATTATTCTGCTAAGATCCCATTCCAGTTTTGTACCAAAAATAAGGTCCTATTAACACCAACCTACACATATGGGGTACCTACAGGTTCAGCATAACCCAATGCGTAAGCGAAACGCACTCACGTACTCTTTAAATGGCTCACAATTAAATAAATACCTTAAAACATGTATATTTACAATGAAATAATGAAAGAATGCAACACGGTAACAATGGTAACAGAATCTCAAAGGTCCATCTATTTCTGTAAGACGCAATGCAATTCCAATTATTATATTACTGTGAAAGTTTCCAGACGGTTATAAGGTTATCACGGAACCTAATTAAGCTGTAAAATTCATCAATACATACAGTATAATGCGCTTAAATGGGTCAAGGGGCACTCTAGATTTTTTTCACGCAATTTTCACGTGTGAGTGTGGTACGAAAGGTCTTTTTCACCCGACTATAAAGGGTCTCCGAAAACCACATTTAAAGGCCCTTAAATTAACAGTGTCTGTGATATTCCCAGAAAACTAACTTCGCTACGATATACCTATGAAGGAATGACAAACCACTAACCACTAACCACTACACCAGTAGCTGAATTGATAAAGTCTGATTAGTCATACCAAGGATAAATCAGTCATAGCATTCATGATTGAGATTTTGCTAAGAGTACTCTTTACAACTAGAATATTCGTGGGCGAATTCGGGTAATTCGGGTAATGCTAGTATATATTATTTCAGTACCGGTAGTATAGATCCCTCCTGCGCAATCACAAGCGACCGATCGTGACAAATGAGCATTCAAATGAAAGATAATAGGCATTAGCAGTGACGAATCGCACTCTAATTTCATAAATATCTATAATTTCATTAAAAAATGATTTTTAAGAAAATGTACGAAGTGTGCGATTTGCAGATACTGTTGCTGTAGGAACATATGCTCCTTAATTGCCGTGCACTTCACATTTTGGCCGCTGTGACGCCCGTTTCATGTCATTTTAACATTATGAGGTCTTTCCTTTATCATTTTGCATGGATATCAGAAACATTAAATCAAAGGACTGAATACTCAAATCGTATAATTCTATAAATATCGAATAAGAAAAGGACCGTTAATCTTGAGATCATGAGCCACGGGACCTCCTTTTTACGTGGAATCCGAACCACAGGACATGGCATTTCACTTCGAAAATCTCACATGCATTGACCGGGAATCGAACCCGGACCGCCTTGGTGAGAGGCATACAGCTTGACCGCTGAACCACCACGCCCCTAAATATCGAATAACCAGTGAGTGTTATGATGATCCAATTTTCAATGATTCCCTTCTTAAGTTAGGGAACGTAGAATTTGGAATTCTAACAGAAATGTAAATAGTGTTCTATAATCATTTGGTTGAAATAAAATCATAACTTTTCCTCCATAAGTCTCTCATTATAAACCTATTGGGGAAAGTGTGGTTTATGAACATGCACGGGTCCGCTAGTGTACACTTATTTAGTTGCAATAGTAGATGATCGAAACTGGTCATCCAAGCGTATTTATTAACTCGTGTATTTTTTCAGCTTTATGGAATAACCCATTACAATTGCGTACAATTGTGTTGGCCGACTGAAAAAAAAAATCAAATTTCGATTACTAAGGCAACACTGAAAATGGCTTCAAACACCATAATGATGATGATAATAATGTTATTGGTTTTACGTCCCTTTTAACTACCACGGCTTTTAGAGACGCCGGGGTGCCGGAATTTTGCCCCGAAGGGGATCTTTATCGTGCCAGTAAATCTACTGACACGGCTCCTTCGCATTTGCACAACCACAAATGCCAACTGGCTACGCCAGTATTTGATCCTGCAATATTGGGCACAGAAGGCGTGAACGTTACCGCTGAGCCAGGCAGTCAGCCGTAATATTCGAGAATATTTCACCTCACTTCGCAATATTTTGGTCACCAGAGTGGGCTGATGATCTTTGCTTCCATGGGAAATGGTCGAAAGTGTTATAGCATTAATTTATGTTCGACCCTGACTATCAGAAAACCGTACTATAATGAGGCTCATTATAACACTATTTTTCATTATGAAACAGTTTCTTGGGGCCGATAACCTAGATGTTAGGCCCCTTAAAACAACAATTATCATCATCATCATCATGAAACAGTTTCTCCCACCAATCAGAGCTCAAGAAACAGTTGTTTGACCAATTAGATAAGGATAGAATAGCGCCTGCGCTGAGTTCCACGGTCTTCTAATTTAAATTTCACTGCATGTCCTAGTGTCATAGTAGGGTAATCGAGGAGGCCATGGTCAAATACAAGGCATTCTCTGCGTCTCATGCGCTCTGTTCAGTACATAAAACGGATATTTATGAATATTTATGTGCGAACATAAAATAGTTATAATAATTATCGTCGAATATAAACTGTCGTATGCAACTCGCCTATAATGGTAATTAAGACACTCGTATGGAAATTATAAAACTCGCATACGCTCGTTTTATACACATACTCGTGTCTTAATTATTGCCATTATAGGCTCGTTGCATACTGTACTATTATATCATCTCCGAACTGTTGTGTGGTTTGAGAGGTTTGGCAAGAACTGACGTCGCCATGTGACATTCGTAGGCTCATTGGAGGACCAAAGTTGAGTAGGTTGTTATTGATTATTTAGCGGCTTTGCAACATCGTTGTCATGTATCCCCATGTACTTGGGTTTGTGTACAATTTGTGTGATAATCTGTGTCACTGGTGTGTATTTGTAATTGAGGTATGATTTGGATAGGAAGCGGCTGTGGCCTTAAGTTAGGCATCATCCTGGCATTTGCCTGGATTAGGAGTGGGAAACCACCAAGTTAAAATCCCCGCTAATGATAAGGATTTTATCCTGCTCCTTCACTTAGACTGAACTTGACCGACAGAAGGAATGCTTGGAAGAGTAATTTTCCGACAGGTTGAGCTAAGATCTGTTCTCAGAAAATCCACTCAGTGCCATTTTCAACGGTTCTTGAAGCACGTTGATACTTTGATGTATTGGCTAAAGGTTCGAATATCAACGGACCAGTTAAGATGTCTCTTAATAGGTGAATTTATGGACTGCCCCGTCTCCTGCAGAGTAAATCAAATGTTATTGGATGTCAAACTGTCCCCACCATTATTTCTAAAGAAATGACAAATATCTCTACTAGAAAAATAATGACGTACAGTGATGTAACCAGGATTTTATTCGGGAGTGGGAAGGTAATGAAAAGTTACACTCCTCCTTTCCCCGTCAAGAAGCCTGATCGTTTTCCATCAAAACTGGTAAATCCCTTCCCCCGAGGCCGCAGGCTCTGCAATAAATGTAAATATACACATCGATAGTAAAGAGTTATGGATCTCAAAGTGTACCCAAAATAAATAGATGGGGAAGAGCAGCATATTAAAATATAATTTTAACTGTGTGTACGATCCTACTTTACAAAGTACGATTTTCTTGAATCCACCTACCAGACTTAGCAACACAGGGCTTGCACATGACATGTTCAGTTCATTATACCAGTGTCGGAACGGGCGCGATTCACGCTGATTATCAAACATCTCCTTAACACGTAACACAAATTAGAATTAATCTTCTTCCTTGAACAGTACGCTCTTATTTCCAGCATGTGTTTCAAAAATAACCCCGTGGCACTACATTGCATTCAAGGACTCGACCTACCAAGCGACCATTGCTCAACCATTTGGCTTACAGATGGCAGAGTGACGCGTGATCAGATCCCCTCGTCGTGAATCAGTGCGCAGCCTCTTTGGTAAGACGGCTACAATACTAGAAGTTGCGTTCAAAAAGTAACGAGGCGGAGGCTGGAATACCCAAACCGGAAACTACATCGGCTAATCGTGGCGTGTGTAATGAGGTGTGGTTCCGACCAGAGCGTGGAAGGTCACAGCTTGTCGCTAGAGTGCACGCGTAAACGATCACGTGACGATACAAAGCGAGCAGCAGCATGCATCAATCGTTCAACGCTGCCAGTCACATTGCAAACAGTGACATGGAGGCGTCAACCGAAGAGCAAAGAGGTGGTGTTCGATTTCTGACAGCGGAAGGAGTAGGAGGAACGGACATTCATCGATCGCCGACTGTCACAAGTGTACGGCGAACACTGCATGTCCCTTGCAAGGGACAAGCGTGGCACAAGCGCTTCAGGGAAGGACGGGTGTCGTTAGCCGATGATGCCCGGTCTGGGGCACCCCCCTGCATTACCGATGACAACGTCCAGCTGGTTGATGCACTCAATACCCAGGACCGCCGAGTGACAGTGAACACCATAGCCGCCGTGGTCGCTCCATGTCAATGCACGACCTCATACGGCCAACATAGTTGCGGCTCTCCTGCAGAAATTCAAATGGGAGGTTATCGGCCACCCTCCATTCAGTCCAGACCTCCCCCCTGTGATTATGCCATGTTTGGTCCCCTGAAAAGGGCTCTGCGGGGCCAGCGATTCACCAGGGACGCCGACGTCCAGCTGTACGTGCGGATCTGGTTCACATCGCAGCCCAGGGAATTTTATGAGACAGCCATTCACCGCCTCGTGTCACAGTGGGACAAGTGCCTTAACAGCCAGGGCCAATACTTCTAACATACAGGTACTGTTTTCTGTAATTATGCCTCCGGCTCGTTACTTTTTGAACGCACCTTATATATTGTCCTCACGAAGCTGACTACAGCTTTTTCCAGCCCTCAGGTCAGTTTCTAAAATCCCTGATGGAGACGGGTAAGACTCCTACACCACGGGGACCGGCATGTGTTCTATAAGGGGGGGGGGGGGGAGGGGGGGAGATACAGTTTAAAGAGTCAACAAGAAGTAATATTATTTTTATAACCATAGTTGTCATATATATTGTAGAATTATAATGCACCTATGAAACACAATATACTTTTACTATGAGAACAGACGGTACGCTCTTATTTCGAGCATGTGTTTAACAAGAAGTTCCGTAACGAACTAAAGAGACTACTTTTTCTAAAATTTAAGATGCATGCCAATGATTAATATATATGGATCTATCTAGAATAATGATGAAATTAAGTTGGTAATATCGACATTTCTAATTAGTTTGAAATACTGTTTACCTGGCATAATGTAGCCTAATAGAGTACTACAGTTGGCAGCCCCGGTGACTGAATATATTCGTAGTTCCATTTCTTAAGGTAGAGAATAAAAAATTTGTTTGAAGTCCAATGGATAGCATGGACGTTACATGCAGTTAAACATTGGATCTAACAGCACGCGGAAAATCATGTTGCCAACAATGACATGCATGTATTGTGGAAAATAATCTGAAATAATCTGATCTACTGTTGTGCCAATTTTGAATGAAATGCATTAGTTAGTATAGAAGTTACATGCATTTTAAAATTGGACCTATCAGCAGGCTTAGAATCTTGTTAGCAGCATAGACGTATATTAGTTACTCCAAATTAATCTAGAATGCCAGGTACTCTACGTGTGCAAAGTTTACAGCTATTGACTTGCATACTTCCTGATATATTGATATTAGGATAACAAAAATAGAGACAGCATTTATTAACAGTTGGCAGCTCTGGTTGCTCTTAAGAATACGCATAGTCATATCTGTTATAGTACACATAGCACATTCGAAATTTGGTTGAATTCCAATTGATAGTGTAGAAGTTATATGCATTTAAAAATTGGACCTATCAGCAGGCTTATAATCATTTTGGCAACACTGCCATGTATGGCCTCCTGGAAATTAAACTGAAATATACGTGTGCCAATTTTGAAATAGCTCCCATTCATATCATCCACGATATCCAACATAGAACTCAAATTTCAATTGCGATTTTTCAGCAAAAGGTAGCACTGACATCATTTTCAAATACGGCATTGAGATATTCAGGTATAGATCAGTACTCTTACCAAATTTTGTTTCGTTTGCTATAGACGTTTAGTAGTTGATAGGGGGGGGGGGCGGAGGACACAGACACACACAGCCAGACAGGCAGAAGGACAGGCAGACACACATTTGCCCGGATCGATCTCATAAGTCTACTTTTTCCTCATTTTTGCAAAATGTGAAAAGTAGGCTAAAAAATAACCAGTTCCGTGGCACTACATCGCATTCAAGGCGAACACGACTTCGGCCGAGTTTGAACCCACGACCTTGGGCACAAAAGCTCAGCATGCTAGCAACTACGCCACCGAAGCCGCCGGAATTACTCTCGGTCAAGCTGGTTAACTCACACCAAGGCAGATAGAGTTTGATTTCCGATTAACGCAGGTGAGATTTTCGAGGTGAAATATCTCGTCCAGTGGTTCAGATTCCACGTTAAAAAGACGATACAGTGGCTCACGATCGCGAGATAAGTCACGTAAAGCATCAAGCTTCCTTCCTCCCTTCCCTAATGTCCATACGTTTTGCGAGAACTCTCCCATGTTAGAGAAATTTTGCAACTTTCCCTTTATTTTTAAGGCTGTTTTTAAGCTTCCAGCTGCAAATTGGACCTCAACCTTTTGAATATCTGTTATCTAGCAACCCACCCTGGCTTTACCCGGTATCTTGAACGGTTTACCCATCGTAAGCTTAAAAGGCGCACAGACGGCTGGTCCCAGACACAATTCAGAAAAGCTGAGGTGAACAGCGAAACTCCAAACATACAATCATACTCTTCTCTCAAGTCTTAACTCGACAAGACTCGACAGTTTGATACTGGTCGAAGCAGGGGTGACATGATCGCTCGCTATGTCGTTAACTCACTACGAAGCCAGTAATTAAAATTTCCACTAAATGGAGATTGTTGGAAGTAATGAAAACGTAAACGCACTTATAGTGGGCGATGTATTAAAGCTAGAGATAAGCTGTCGCGGGCATTTTTATAGAATTTTCATGCCGCACAATTCTTACTCATGTATACTGTATATACTGTATATTACGGTTTAAGCTTAAACAGCGCACGGACGCCAGGTTTTTCTTCGACTCGATTCACTGAAATCGCTACTGCTCAGCTTCCTTCGGTCAATGTTTTTCTACAGAAACCTGCGGCTTCGGTGCCGTAGTTGGCAGCATGCTGAACTGTTGTGCCCAAGATAGCGAGATTAAACTTGGCCTAAGTCGTCGGATTTTTAAGAGCGTTAAAAATCCTTCAGTATGCCTTCCTTCGGAGGGGAAGTAAAGCCGGCGGTCCCATGTCATAGATTTATGGAATGTAACAGATCCTTCCACAGACTAAACTTGTGTGCAGGTAAATTGCTAGGTTAGATTTCGTCGGAACTCTCTATAAAAAGTGCCAACGTTCACCACTAGGTATCATTGATATCTGGTAGCGAAAGTTGGAACTACTTGAAATTGAACGGAACTTGTAGCCCGCCCTAAGGGTGTCCGCTGGAAGCAGCTACAGACTCAGGCGAGCTGAACATGTCCTCGGACACTCCCGGTACTAAAAGCCATACGATAAATAAATAAATACAGAAACCTTCCTCGAGAAATTCTTTACAGAATGGTGAAAACCGCATCAAAATCCATCCAGTAGATCTCGAGTTTACCCGGTACATCCAAGAATCGGGGACTTGGTTTTATACTATGCGGAGATTAATCTCATGTATTTCAGATGTACAGAATAACACCCATGACAACTGGGTACAATCGTGTTGACAGACTGAAAATCACTTACATTTTCTTATTCTTCTTCTTTAATCGTATCGGCCAACTAAGGACCACGTTATTTCAACTGGCTTCTCTGGGCTTTGATGTTTGCCCAGTGTTCCTTCATACGTTGCCGGTGTTGCTCTTTTCTTTCTTCCGTCCACATCTTTCCCGTCTTCAACTTCGGTTTTTCTTGAAAACCCTGGTGGTCGTGTAGTTTCTTCCTGAGGGGATTGCGTTCTTGAATATCCTCACAGGTAATTTCCATCTCTTTCAGGTCACTTTCCACCTCTTCGAACCAGGCTGGCTTGGTCTTCTTATTTTTAAAATAGTTAAAGATCCGGTTTGTCAATCGTGTGGGTTTCATTCTAAGCAAGTGGCCATAAAATGCAATCCTCCTTTTCCTCATTACATCAGAGATCTTCTGGACATGAATATACAGCTCATAGTTATGCCGTCGTCTATATTCACCGTTGTCTTTAATCGGGCCAAGAATTTTCCTCAAGATCTTTCTTTCCTTGATCTCCCAATTTTTCTACCAGGCCTTTCTTGTTCATGGTGAGGCATTCCGCTGCGTACAGAGCCTCTGGTCGTATGACAGTGCAATAATGCCTAAGTTTTGCGTTCAGGGATATTGACTTTTTGTTGTAAACGTCCTTGGTGAGTTGGTACGCCATTTCCATTTTGTTCATGCGCGAAGTGAAGGTTTCTTTCTCACATACGTTGGGTTCTATCCACTCGCCAAGATATTTAAACTTATCTGTCCGTTTGATTTTCCCCTGGTTTACTTTTAGCTCCCTTGGTGCTGGCTTGATGTTAGTTATGAAGTGTGTTTTTTCCAAAGAGATCTGAAGACCAACTTTTGTTGCCTGTACCTGCAGCTGGTTAATTTGTTTTGTGGCCATGTCTAAAGAGTCGGAGAAAATTGCAAGATCATCTGCAAAAGCGAGGCAATCAATAGAAAGGTTCATGTTCTTGTAACCCAGTCGTACTCCATTTTGGACCCCATCGTTCATTTCTTTGCGCCACTCGCGGATGACCTTTTCCAGTGCACAGTTGAAGAGCAGGGGTGAAAGCCCATCTCCCTGCCTAACTCCTGTCTTAATTTCGAAAGAGTCCGAAATTTCTCCTCTGAACTTGACTCTGGAGGTGGTGTTAGCTAAGGTCTGTTGAATGATTGCCCTGGTTTTATTATCCAATCCAAATTCCTTTAGAATTTGAATAAGAGCTATTCTATCAATCGAATCATAGGCCTTCTTGAAGTCGACGAAGGTTACCACAAATTTCTTGTTCCTTTGCTTCATATAGAAAAGGATGGATTTCAGATTCATAATTTGTTCTGCACATGAGCGCTCTTTCCTGAACCCTCCTTGGTACTCTCCTAATTGTGGATCAAGTTGTTGTTCTGCCCTAATCTGCAGAGCTTTTGAAATAATTTTGTAAGTTATCAGTAGGAGGGAAATGCCGCGGTAGTTGTTAACGTCCGTTTTGTCACCTTTCTTATGCAGGGGATGAATCAAGGCAGAAGTCCAGTCACGTGGAAGTTTCTCAGTTTCCCAAATCTCCTTGATAATGTCAGTCAATTTATCAATCATCTTTTCACCAGCATACTTCCACAATTCGGCGATTATCGAGTCCTCACCTGGTGCCTTGTTGTTCTTAAGTGACTGGATAATCTGTTTGATTTCTTCTTTCGTTGGAGGGGATGAATCTGGGTGGACTTGTACGTTGTCTTCAAATGAGAAAGTGGATTTGGGAGTCTCACAATTAAGGAGGGATTCAAAGTATTTCGCTAGAATCTGGCAATTTTCTCTCTCACTGTAAGCTAGTCTCCCATTTGAGTCTTTGAACTGTAGACTCGGAGGATTGTATTTGCTTAGATTGCGTTTGAAGGTTCTGTAGAAGTCCCTTGTGTTGTTCCTCTGAAAGTCTAGCTCAATTTGAGTTAGTTGGCTCTTGTTGTAGGCACGTTTTACATTGCGGATGATTTTTGCAGCGCGTTGTCTCTCGTTCACGAAGTTTTCCCAATTTTCTTGGTTCTTTCCCGAGTTCCATTTCTGCCAGGCAAGTTGTCTTTGCTTTACCACTGAATCACATACATTATTCCACCACGCATGTTTCTTTGACTTCGTCAGTGGAACTGTCTCCTGTGCTGTTGTGACCAAGGCCTGTTGTAGTTCATCCCAGTTTTCGGGATTCCAAGATTCTAGTTTTTGAGTAAATTTAGGGCACAATCGTAGTTTTTCCGTATCAAATCGATTGATCTTTTTTAAGACGGCCTTTCTGGTGTTTCTCGGAATCAGCTTAACTTTGATTTTGGATAGATAGTGATCCGAATCTAGATTGGCATTTCTTAGAACCTTCACATTCTGTATTTCTCTCTGAGCTTTACGTGCAATAGCGACGTGATCAATTTGAAATTCTTATTATTATTTATTTTATTTATTTATTTAATCGATTGTTCCCCTTTAGGAGAGCAATTGAACTTGATTTTCCCGCTTCTCTTCCCAAAATCTCTTCATCCTCTCAGAATGCTCCTTCTTCCGCTCAGCTGTCCATTTTCTTCCAGGCTGTCGTGACGGTCTCTGATCAAACTTAACATTTTTGATTTTATTCCTGCACTCGGTTCTGTTCTCAAGATTTTCAATGTTGACCTGTTTTAGATCCCTCTGAACCTCTGCCAGCCACTCCATGCCACACTTACTCCGTGTTATAACGTTGAGCAATTTCTTCGCCGTTCTGAAATTTTCCATCATGTAAATGTGTGTATAAAACTGTACTCGGCGTTTTCTGATTACTTTCGTTATCGTGTGGATCTTTTGGTAGAGTTCGCTTGAGATCTCTTAGTTATTATTATTATTATTATTATTATAATTCTTGTTATTGCTTAATCCCCCATAATCTGTATAGTTCTTTCATTTTACTCGTCAATCAACGGCTCGCTGGGTAGCCATGTTCACATTCCATGTCTGTGCGGAGCCAGAACTTTCCCAGCTTGAGGCACAGCGTTGTCAAGTCTCCACCGTAGCCACTGAGAGTAAGCAGCAGGACTGGACAAAACTGCGTCCAACTGTGCAACACTGGAGACCTGACAAGCGAGCCGGCAACCAGGATCGGACTCTGGACTCCACGTGGAGTTAAAGAGCAAGCATGCTAGTAATAAGCAGCGAAGAAGGTTATCATCGGCACGTAAAGTTTGAGTGGCCGGTTGTTAACGGGAAAAGTCCAACCTTAATATTACTTTTTGTCACTGGATTCCTTCTCATTAATTATTAGCCGTTGGTAGCACAACTAATATGTCTCTATCCTCGTTATTTGTTCTGCTCTGTCGATAGTGATCACACCGAACATTATGGGTTGAGCACCACGCCTGTGGAGTGTTGGTACTCGTGGTTTTGACAAGAGGAATTCTACTCTTGTGTTCTCCACTCCCCATATCGCGGTCGCTTTCATTGAGATTGCGCCAGAAATAGAAATGGCTCCACGCTGTTGTGTGATATATCGGCGTGCTGTCTACACGCAGGCTATCAGCTTGCACATTCAACAATCAGCTGAACAGTGGTAGCCTATCTCTTGTTCACAACGGCTTTCAAATGACAAGTTCGATATCTACTGTACACTGATAATTCTTTTTTGACAATTCATTGTTAGTTTGTTGTGTGTAATGAAGTTCGATGAAACTATAACATTCAATAACCTGCTGTGAATCAGCTGCCCCTAGTAATATTGTTATATGCAGCCCAACTAACGTGTATTGTCAGGAAGGTCGATATTTCTCTGCTTGCATCCCGTATAATACTAATGCACAGCAAGCATATCAAGCAAACGATAATAAACACTATTTTATTTTTCCCTCCTATTAATCTGTAGTCACACAGATGTCCGAGCACCTCATATGAAACAACATCAACAGCAACAATCTTTGCCCCTCTTTTTAGAATACACTGATTAGTCCAGACACCACAACAACACATGTTATAGGGCTTTGCACACCCAGTACTTTGGACTATAAACCACGATGTACCAAGAGAAACACCGCCTAGTCGCGTAGTAGCTAGCGTCCTTGGCTGTCACTAGAGAGGACCGGGTTCGATTCGATTCGATTCCCGGGTCTACCAAGAAATTCAATTCTGGTCTGAGGGCTGCAACGGGGCATACTTAGCCTCGTGGGGCAAAACTGAGACGAGGATAATTTGATTACTACCCCAGCCATCCTGGTAGTGGATTTCCGTGGTTTCCCCACTTGTAAGGGTCAAGGCGTGGCACAAGCGCTTCAAGGAAGGACAGGTGTCGTTAGCCGATGATGCCCGTTCTGGGGCACCCCCCTGCATTACCGATGACAACGTCCAGCTGGTTGATGCACTCATTACCCAGGACCGCCAAGTGACAGTGAACGCCATAGCCGCCGTGGTCGGATTGAGCGTCGGAAGTGTGCACACCATCATGAAGGAACGACTGCACTTGCGGAAACTGTGTGCCCAATGGGTGCCCCACAGTCTTCAACCACACCAGGAAGCATGTCCAATGGCCTACTGTCTTGGTTTTGGTAGGACGATTGATGCATGCAGCTGCTCGCTTTGTATCGTCACGTAACGTGCACGCGTGCCCTCTGGCGACGGGCTGTGACCTTCCACGCTCTGGTCGGAACCACACATCGTTACACACGCCACGATTAGCCGATGTCGCCGGTTTGCGCATTACAACCTCCGGCTCGTAACTTTTTTTACGCACCTTATATTTGAACTGTTCGTTTCAAGATACTGGAACAACCGAAGTATTCGGACATCTGCACAGATTGAACATTCGAATAATCAGATAATTTATTCAAATTTCAAATTGGCGAATATTCGAAGTTGTCTAATTAATCGAATATTCGAATGACATCTACAACTCTACTTATAATAGGTCACGGCCACTCTCTTCCTAATTTAGGTAGATTTCATTAGAAAGCTAACTATTGCAATGGGTACCATGTTTCGACTTCCGGAAAATTTCGACATATCTTCGCGTTTCACATCCCCCAGACCCCAAAACCACCGTCAGTTCAAAAGTTTATATATAATTTATGTATATATATCAGTTTCTTTTGGACACGATAACTGCCGTAAGTTTGCACCAATCACTTTGAATTTTTTACATAACATGTATCCCTATAAAATCTCGGTCGAGTTCGTTAATGGGCAAAATCGGTCGAAGGGGGGTGAAAATGGGGGGCTTTTTTTCGAAAAAGTGAAATATCGCTATAACTCTCTTAATACGTGAAATATCGAATCCATTCAAAGTTCATAATATGTGTCTGATAAGTGCCAAAAATTTATGTCAAATAAGTTTTTTGATAGCACCAACCATTGACCAAAGGGGTGGAAAAAAGTGGGTTTTTCGGGAAACATTAATCATATCTCTCTTAATAGGCACAATATCAAAACCGTACAAAATGGACAATATTCCTCCAATAATTACCTAAAACTTTTGTCTGAAAGAATTTTCGATATGACCCACCATTACGCCACGGAGTGAGCAAAATGATTTAAATTATAAGAAAATTCCAAGTGCCAAGAGTGGTTGCCATGACAACTTTACTTTTAATTGATACGGGTTGAGCCATCAGCAGTTGCTATGACAACGCCACTGCACGAGATCACATTCTGTTTTCATATGTCTGTGGGAAGCGACTTCGGTATCGGAACTGGTAGCATGCTGAACTTCTATGCCCAAGCTCGCGGGTTCAAACCCGGCTGAAGTCGTCGGATTTACTAAGAGCGCCAAAAAACCCTGAGTATGCTTTCCTTCGGAGGGGAAGTTCCAACGTTTGTTGCGAGTTGATGGTTCCGGTGGCATCTAGTGGCCAAGTTCACAGCTAGGTGTCGTTGATGGTAGTATTTTAAATTATGTAGCCCATTTTAGGTAGATTTCATCAGAAAGCTAACTATTGCAATGGGTGCCATGTTTCGACTTCCGGAAAATTTCGACATATCTTCGCGTTTCACATCCTCCAGACCCCAAACCACCGTCAGTTCAAAAGTTTATATATATGTGTGTGTATATATATGCATATATATCAGTTCCTTGTGGACACGATAACTGCCGTAATTTTGCACCAATCACTTCAATGTTTTACATAATATGTAACCCCTTAAAAATCGGTTGAGTTCGTTAATGGGCAAAATCGGTTAAAGGGGGGGGGGGAAATGGGGGGGGGGGGGGCTTTTTTTTCGAAAAAGTGAAATGTCGCTATAACTCTCTTAATACGTGAAATATCGAATCGATTCAAAGTTCATAATATTTGTCGGATAAGTGCCAAAAATTTATGTCAAATAGGTTTTTTGATAGCACCAACCATTGACCAAAGGGGTGGAAAAAAGTGTTTTTTTCGGGAAACATTAATCATATCTCTCTTAATAGGCACAATATCAAACCCGTACATAATGGAAAATATTCCCCTAATAATTACCTAAAACTTTGTCTGAAAGAATTTTTGATCTGACCTACCATTACGCCAAGGGAAGAGAAAAATGATTTCGGAATTAAAGAACATGCCAAGTGCCATCCGAGGTTACCGTGAAAACGCTTCTAAATAGATGAGGGATGAGCTATCAGAGGTTGCCAAGACAACGCCATTGCACGAGATCACATTCATTTTTCCATCTGACTGTGGGAAGCGGCTAACTGGTAGCATGCTGAACTTATACGCCCAAGGTCGCTGGTTCAAAGCCGGCCAAAGTCGTCGGATTTTCTAAGAGCGCTAAAAAACCCTCAGCATGCTTTCCTTTGGAGGAGAAGTTCCAACGTTCGTTGCAAGTTGCTGGTTGCGGTGGCATCTAGTAGCCAAGTTCACAGCTAGGTGTCGTTCACGTTAGGATATGGTACAAAATTAGGAACTACTACTTAAAATTGACCGTCTGCAGACCTTACCTGAATTACAGACTAAAACAGTCATCACAATTAACACCGTTTATCAGATTCTACACACCCGCGGTTACATGACCACGTTGTCGCAGCCCCTAAACTGAGGAACCAACAAAAATCTCTGCGGGAGATAAAATTTTGCGAGAAGAAGTAACAGACTGTCTGATAGTTACACATCAGTTCCAAACCTTGCATAAGGACAGTGTGATCAGAAGTATAAAAATGAACCCCGAATGACAAGAAGGTTACCATCCCCATAAGACAATAAAATGATAAAAATATGCATACAAAAAACGAAAAAAAGTTGATTTTTAACCTCCAAATGTAAAATACTTTCTTGCAATCAATGAGGTCTGATCCTCCTACGAAAACCTGCATATTTTGCCTATTATAGCCAATCCCCTAGTTTGCCCGGTGAAATCTACCTCCGCCTTCCGGCGTGCCGAGAGGATTTTTTTATTCAGTTTCATTCTCCTGCATTCGTTTCATCTCCCATCAACTCGTCTAATGAGGTTGGCGTAACGAAAATCCACCTACCACATACACATTCGTCGTGTCGGTCTACCAACCCCAAGCTTGCAGGTTCGCTCCTGGCCATGGTAACTGATTTTTGAAAGGCGACAAAAATCACGACACGCATTTCATACATTGTTGGAATGTTAAGGAACCCATTTGAATTCAGTAGGCAGTGTTCATAATGGCAAAATTAATCTCGGGAACTTCCGCCAACACTCAAGTTTCTCCTTTCTCTACTTGAAAGAACTATAGTGTTAAATAACTAACCTCCTTGACCTTCATAGCGCTCCATGGAACAACAAAATTCGACATGCAAGCTGCCCTCTGGGCGTCAAATAACAAAGCTTGCACCTGGCACCCGAGGCCATAGGATATTATTATTATTCTTCTTCATTTGTATCACCCAAATTTGGGGTACCGGTACATGAAATCAATCATTAGCCTATTTTCATTTTATGAAAAAAAAAAGGCTTATGAGATCACCTTTTGTCCGTGTGTGTGTGTGTGTGTGTGATGGTGTGTGTCCCCTAATAACTTCTAAACGGTTGGAGCTATCTCAATGATTTCGGTAAGATCATAGCACCATTCTGGCTGACCGTGCCCTTCAAATTTTATTATCTCTCACCAATCCAACATGGCGGCTGTGCAAAATATTTCACCAGCATTCAGTATCTCCGAAACTATTACCGATGTCACCCTGGAATTGTGTACGGTGATAAAAGACACTACTAGAAGTTCACCTATGAGACTTTCAAAAACCTGGTAAATACGAAACCAACATGGCGGTCAAGCGAATTGGAGACTTTTAAGTAGACTTTTCTCGCGATTTGGCCATCCAAACGCAATGAAACTTGGTACAGCAAATGTTTATAGACATTGTAATGCACTGGCGTCTAATTTAGTTCAATTGTTTACATAACCTCAAAATGGTGGCTGTGCGAAATATTTCACTGGCATTCTATATCTCCGAAACTTTTACAGATATCACCCTGAAATTTTGTACGGTGATAAAGGGCATTGGTACAAGTTAACCTATGCAATATTCATAAACTTGTAAAGTACAAAAAGAACATGGCGGCCAAGTGAAGTTGAAACATTTTAATAGACTTTTCTCGAGATTTAACTTTCTGAGCGCAGTGAAATGTGGTACAGAAAATGATTCTACATATTGTAATATACTGGCATCTAATTTAGTTCAATTGTTAAATAACCACAAAATGGCGACTGTGCGAAATTTATTTCTTGTGCCGTAATCATGCGATCGAAGTGAAAGTTTGAATAATGAAGCTACGCAATAATTTTCCTTTAATGATACATAACTCTATGGCCTATACATATATCAATCCAAAGTGGCGAGCATCCGAAATATTAAGACAGTTCTCAATATCTACGAATCTTTTACAGCAATCGAACTGAATTTTTAATGTTCATAGAAGCTAACATAAGTTCACCTATAGGACTTTCAGTAACCTGGTGATCACAAATCCAACATGGCGGTGACGCGAATTATAAATATTTAAATGGAAGTTTCTCGCGATTTAACCATCCGAGTGCAGTGAAACTTGGTACGGTAAATGCTTATACAAATGTTAATCCACTGGCATTTAATTTATTTCAATTGTTTTCATAACCACAAGACGGCAGCTGTGCGAAATTTTAAAAGCTCGTTTTTAGCCTACTTTCGATTTTTGCAAAAAATGAAAGTAGACTTATGAGATCTACACAGGGCCAAAAAGTGTGTGTGTGTGTGTGTGTGTGTGTGTGTGTGTGAGAGTGTGTATGTGAGTCTGTGTGTGTGTGTATTCTGAATGTCTGTCCCCCCGTATCAATTCAAACACGGTGAAACCGAATTGAACGAAATTTGGTACAGATGTAGAACTAGCAAAGTGCACCTCAGTGTCATGTTTTATATCGCCGCCATCTTTACCAAAACTGAATGGCGGCCACTCAAACGTTCAAATCGTAAAATCAAATAATGACTAACCAAATCATCCGATCTCTACTAAATTTGGTAACAACATACCTTCATATAGGACGCGTCTTGTGACCAAACTACAAGGTCATATATATATATATAAATAATATATAAATAATAAATAATAATATATAAATAAATAATAAATAAATAAATAAATAAATAAATAATAATATATAAATAATATATATATATATATATATATATATATATATATAAATAATATACTCCATTGATGAAATCGTTTATTCTAAATCATTATTTGCTACTACGTTCCATGTAACTCATTTGATATCGGACGATTTTCGTTGCACGTTTGCTCCGTGGTAAAGCGTTAGCCTATCAATCTTATGGCAATGGTTCAAACCCCATCAGAGTTAGATTTTTTTTGCTTGAAATTTGTTATATTTATTGTTTTGTAATGACTTAGAGGTTTTAAAATTAAGCGTTATATTGCGCATATTACTATGGAAAATATATATTTAATTAAAACAAAATTCGCCAGCAGATTTGCACGAGACATCTAGCGGCAAAAAAGTGAATTATCATGTCCAACTGGCGGCGAAATGCACGCCGGCCTACAGATTAACCACAGAGATTAACTTACTGATTTTATTGAAAAGTTTATTTTTATGGCCGCTAGAATGCACTCGTCCTGTTAGGATTATCTTGTTCGATACTTATCCACTAGATGTCACGACAGGTCTACGTGGGACCCCATTGATTAGTATACTATTGGCATTCTATGCGCATCGAATTTTAAGAATGACAAGATGATACTATGATACATTTTTACTTTTTATTTGCTTGCCACGGTGCGTGAGTGGTCAACGTGTCGGTCTACTAACCCCAAACTTGCAGGTTCACCCCTGGCCGTGGTAAGTGATTTTTGAAAGGCGGCAAAAATTGCGACACCATGTCATGCGATGTTGGCATTCAAAGAACCCATTTGAATACAGTAGGCCGTGTTCATAATGGCAAAATTGATCTCGGGAGTTACCGCCAACACAAAGTTCCTCATTTCTCTACTACAAAGCGCTATAGTGTTCAAGGAGCTTAGATATCTAACCTCCTTGACTTTCATAGTGCTTCAAGGAGCAACGAAAATCGGCATGCAAGCTACCCTTTAGGTGTCAGATAACGAAGCTTGCACCCGGCATCCGAGGCCATACGATATTATTATTATTATTATTATTATTATTATACTTTTTATTTTAAAGGGTTTGTAACAGCCTATTGTGCGTTATTTAAAAATGTTATTTGAAGTAAAGAACAAAACGATTTCACATAGTACCTGACCTCTAGCCGTCGGTGCTAGTTCAGGATATTAATTAATACTTTTATGGCAGCCAAATAGCAATAGAAAATATCCACATAGTTGGTATACACACGTCTCTGTAGGGTCATGGAAAGATTTGTTAATACGATTAGGGTTGTGAAAACCATGCAGAGCCAGACGTGTAAAGACATGCCTCAACTCAAAGTTGGATGTTGCCCACGTCAGGTCGATTATCTAATAATAATAATAATAATAATAATAATAATAATAATAATAATAATAATAATAATAATAATAATATAATAATAATGTTATTGGTTTTACGTCCCTTTTAACTACTGTTGCTTTTAGAGACGCCGGGGTGCCAGAATTTTGCCCCGAAGGGGATCTTTAACGTGCCAGTAAATCTACTGACATGGCTCCCTCGCATTTGTGCACCCTCAAATGCCAGCTGACTGGGCCAGGATACGAACCTGCAACCTAGGGCCCAGCAAGCGAGAACGTTACCATTGAGCCACGCAACCAGTCCGGTCGATTATGTCTCCAGATCCATAACATTCTTGAGAAACTTGTTATCTTTCTTTCTTCAATGATGGTAGCAGTTTTTTTCGAGGTTGTGGTGTTTGGTAGAGGTAAATAGTTTCTAAGGTCTTCAACCAAGAAATGATTCTATTATACTCTTTGATAAAAACAACGAGTTATAACTATACTCATACATTTAGGAGAAAGTAGGCTATATGTTCTTTACTGAACATCTTGTTACTTCTTGTGTTCTAATCATGCGATTGAAGTTTGAATACCACTCGTACACAATAATCTTCATGTAATAGTACATAAATCAAAATCGAACCTGGCGACCATCTGAAATATTTAGACGGTTCTCAATATCTACGAATCAATCACAACCTTAAAACTGAAATTTGGTATGTAGATAGAGGCAATTAACAAGAGTAGGATATATGAAAATAGGCTGTATAGTTCTTCACGGAACTACTTGTTTATTGTTTTGAGCTTTCCTTTTGGCCCAGTATTGCCCCATCCTTGTGAGATCTTTCTTCCCTTTCTTCGGCAGAGATGTGGATCGTACGCTTTTGTTTGATTTTAACTTGGAACCATTGTTTCTTATCCTTGGTGATGTTTTGGCTGTTTTGTCCATGATCATGGTGTCTGTAATTTGGAGTTCTACGAGGTCTTTCTCAATTTCCTTAAACCAGAGAGGTTTTGTTTGTTTTAGGTAGATTTCACTAGAAAGCTAACTATTTCGACATATCTTCACGTTTCACATCCCCTAGACCCCAAAACCACAGTCAGTTAAAAAGTTTATATATAATTTATGTATATATATATGTATATATATATATATACATATATCACTTTCTTGTGGACACGATAACTACCGCAATTTTGCACCAATCAATTTGAATTTTTTACATAATATGTATCGCTATAAAATCTCGGTCGAGTTCGTTAATGGGCACAATCGGTCGACGGAGGTGAAAATGGGGGTCTTTTATCCAAAAAGTGAAATATCGCTATAACTCTCTTAATATTTGAAATATCGAATCCATTCTAAGTTCATACTATGTGTCGAAAAAGGCCCAAAAATTTATGTTTGAAGAGTTATTTGATAGCACCAACCATTGACCAAAGGGGTGGGAAAAAGTGGGTTTTTCGGGAAACATTAATCATATCTCTCTTAATAGGCACAATATCAAAACCGTACAAAATGGACAATATTCCCCTAATAATTACCTAAAACTTTTGTCTAAAAGAATTTTTGATATGACCCACCATTACGCCAAGGGATAATCAAAATGATATTTTCAGAATTAGAAGAAAATGCCAAGTGCCATCAGGGGTTGCCATGACAACACTACTAAATTGATGAGGGATGAGCCATCAGACGTTGCCATGAAAACGCACATGTACGCGATCACATTCAGTTTTCTATCTGACTAAGTGAGAAGCGGCCTCGGTGACGTAGGCCTAACTTGTAGTATGCTGAACTTCTATGCTCAAGTTCGCGGGTTCAAAGCCGGCCGAAGTCGTCGGATTTTCTAAGAGCGCTAAAAATCCCTCAGTATGCTTTCCTTTGTAGGGGAAGATCCAACGTTCGTTGTGAGTTGCTGGTTGCGGTGGCATCTCGTAGCCAAGTTCAGAGATAGGTGTCGTTGACGGTAGTATCTGGTAGCACATTAGGAACTACTGTTTGAAATTGATCGTCTGCAGTCCTTACCTGAATTACAGGCTAATACAGCCATCACAATTCACACTGTTTATCAGACAGATTCTACACTCACCCAAAGTACACGGGGTTACATGACCGCGTTGTCGCAGTCCCTAAACTGAGGAAACAACCAAAATCTCTGCGGGAGATATAATTTTGCGTGAAGAAGTAACAGACCCTTACATAGTTACACATCAGTGTCGAAACCTTGCATAAGGACAGTGTGACCACAAGTAAAAAAATGTACCCCAAATGACAAGCAGATTACCACCCCCATAAGAAAATAAAATGTTTAAAATATGCATAAAATGACGAAAAACAAAGTTAATTAAGCTCCAATTATAAAATACTTTCTCTCAATAAATGAGGTCTGATCCTTCTACGAAAACTTGCATATTCTGCCTATTTTCGCCTATCCCCAAGTTTGCCCAATGAAATCTACCTCTGCCTTCCGGCGTGCCGAGAGGACTTTTCTTTATTAGGAAAGTAGTCGAAGATATTTTTGGTTAGTCTATTTGAATTCATTCGGGGGATGTGCCCATAAAAATCAATTCTCCGTTTTTTGTTATCGTGTCCGAGATTTTTTCAGTCTTTTGGTAAAGAGTTCGTTCCTGACATGGATTAATTTGTTGTTATGAAATTTGGGGCCTAAGATATTGCGTAATATCTTCCTTTCCTTGATGTCCAGCCTTTCAAGCGGTCCCTGGGTGGTGAGAGACAATGTTTCGGCTGCATATAAGGCTTCTGGTTTAATTACCGTGTTATGTCTTATCTTGGTATTCCAGGAGCGAGACTTGTTATAAGTGTCCTTCGTAAATTGGAAGGCCAATCCAACTTTATTTCTCCTAGATTCCATTGCCTCTTTCTCCAGCGCATTCCAGCTGATCCATTCCCCCAAAATATTTAAATTCTTTGACGATGTGTGTGTATTGTTTGCCCACTTGAAGCTTTTTTGATGTTTTTTTTTAAATGTTCGTCATTATTTTGGTATTTTCAACTGAGATTTTGAGACCCATTTTTAACGCTTGCCTCTGGAGTTCGAGGATCTGTTACTTGGCTTCTTCCCATGTCTCAGATAGCCTAGCAAGGCCATGTCATCAGAAAAAGCTAATCAATTGACCTTAATGCCTTTGTATTTAGTTCCTATTCGGATTCCACTGTGGGTTTTCACATTCCACTCCCTGACTACTTTTTCTAGGGCACAGTTAATTAGCAGTGGAGAAAGTCCATCTCCTTGCCGTACACCTGTTTTTACCTTAAAAGGGGTGGAGAGTTCCCCTATGAATTTAACTTCGGAGAATGTATTAGTTAGTGTTCCTCTGATTAGGTTTGTAGTTTTGTGATCGAGGTCTAGTTCTTTCAGGACCGAGAATAAGGATTCCCTATCTATAGAGTTGTATGCCTTTTGGAAGTCAATGAAAGTGATAACATACGATGTAGCCGGTGATTTTTGGTAGTTCGTGATGTGTTTGAGGTTGATAATTTGTTCCGGACAGGATCTCCATTTCCTGAAACCCGCCTGGTATTCCCCAAGTTGATAGTCTAGTTGAGATTCTGCCCTGTGTAGTAGGACTGTGGAGAATATCTTGTATGCTACGTCAAGGAGAGATATCCCTCTGTAGTTGTTAGGGTCTGTTTTGGATCCTTTCTTATAAAGTGAATGTATAACGGCTGTTTTCCAGTCATCTGGGATTTTTTCATGTATGAAAATTTCTTCAAAGATATTTCTGAGAGGCTGTATAGCATTTTCGTTAACATTCTTCCAAAGTTCAGCTGTGATTTGGTTTTCTCCCGAAGCCTTATAATTCTTAAGATTAGATATTATTGAATGGAGTTCAATGGTTGGAGGTTCTGAGTCAGGTTTGGTTGATGAGGATATATGAAAGTCCATATTTTCTATGGGTTCCTCACAGTTAAGGTGATTTTCGAAATATTCTGCTAATACTTTTTAATTGGCTTTGTTGTTATGGGCAACATTTCCTTCTTTTTCCTGGAGTTGTAGAGTTGGGGGATTGTACGTAGTCAATTTCTTCTTAAAATTCTTATAAATGGTACGAAAGTCTTCATTAATTTGCATAAGTATGAGATCATCTCGAGCCTTTTTTGATTCTCTTAAGATTTTTAGTCACTAATTATCTTACATTTAAGAAATTTTGTCTGTTATGGTCGTTTTCCTGTGATTGCCACTGGTGCCATGCTTTCCTTCTTGGTTCAATGAGACTATCACACTCTTCCGTCCACCACGCATGTTTTTTGATTTTAGTTAGTCTAGCAAGTTGTTCTGCTTTAATTATTAGACTTTATTTTATTTGATCCCAGCCTTGATTTTGTACATCTGCAGTGGCGATTGAAAACTCTTTTGAGTTCACTATCTTTTCAGGATCGTATTTCCTATGTTTTAGTCTGTTAGTGCGGATTTTCATACTGGGGATGATTCTGAGTTTAATTTTAGGAAGATAGTGATCAGAATGTTAGCACCCGTCAGTACTTTGAGATTTTGTATTTCTTTATTAAATTTCTTTTTAACCGCTACATGATCTAATTGAAATTCTCCTAAGAGTGGGTTGGGCGAGATCGATGTTTCCTGTTCTCTTGGTAATTTCTTGAATGCTGTGGATTTTAAGATCTTGTCATGAGCTTGGCAAAGTTCTATTAGTCCAACACCATTTTGTGCTGGGTAATTCCCGACAATGTTTTTGTACTCCTTTTCTTTCCCTACTTGGGCATTCAAGTCCCCCATAAGTATGACATTATTTTCTTCCAGAATGTTTTGGTTAACATCATCTAATTGGTCCCAAAATTGTCCACATTTCCTTTGTTATTTTTATTGCCTTCGTTAATGGGGGCATGTGCATTTACAAAGGAATATATTCTATTAGCAGATTTAAAAGTAATAGTTGAAAGTCTTTCAGATTGTGATTCAAAGCTAATAATATAATCCAAAATGTTTTTGGCTATTATGAAGCCAGTTCCAAGGTGTGGTGTGTTCTTCATTATTATTTTGCCTACTTTTCCTTTGTAAATTCTGAATCCTTCAGAATCAAAACAGTTTTCATCCAAGAATCTTGTTTCTTGGAGAGCCGTTATGTTAATATTGAGGCTTTTGAAGGTGCCAGTAAGATGTGTTAATTTTCCTGTTTGTAAAATAGAATTTACATTGAATGTAGCCATGTAATTAGGTCTTCTAAACTTCATCTTGTTTGAGGTTCTGTGTAATGCTGCCGACTCTCCAGAATCCGAATGTCTGCTTGTGCACTCATGTGCATCTTAGGTACTTACATCACACTCTTCACGATATACCATGATTGATAATTTCTTGGAGGTGACTTCTAGAGCCACGAATTTACAACCAATGTTGTGAGCCCTGGAGGTTATTCTCAGCCGCCCCTAATCTTTGAAACAGACGCTGACCAAAGGCCGCCCAATCGGGGAACAAACGCTTTTGGATTTGGAATTTTGTGTTGGTGGTGAGACCACCAGTCTCCTCCGCTCGGGGGCGTGGTGGCGCAGCGGTCAAGCTGTTGGCCTCTCACCAAGGTGGACCAGGTTCGATTCCCGGTCAATGCATGTGAGATTTTCGATGTGAAATGCCATGTCCTGAGGTTCGGATTCCACGTTAAAAGGAGGTCCCGTGGCTCATGATCTCAAGATTAACGGTCATGTTAAACTACAAGCTTCCTTCCTTTCCTTGGTCCTCCGCTCCATCCACCGTTGGGAGTCAAAAATTCCTCTTGCGCTCTCAGGACCGTTGACCAAGTTTCACCAAGTAACACTAGGCGGGGGCCCTTGCAGGGTGCTACCATCCTGAGCCAGGTGGACCCAGATTTTTTAACGAAGTGTTACTCCTCCCCCTCCTTCTTCTTCATCACGTTTAAAGGGGATCAATGAGTAAATACACAGTATTGATACCAGAATAATATAGGTTGTTATACAGATTCTACAGATGATGATGACTGAAGTCTGTATCTAACTTTGAGTATATCGGTCTGTAGCTACGATACTTTTTGATGAGGTCACTCATCACATATTTTTTCCCAATAGCCTATCTGTGTAGCCCTTAAAATCTTCATACTCGACAGACCCACCGACAAGCTGAACGAACGAGACGTGGTATTTACTTGGCAATCAGCTACTGTACTGTAAAACAGTGCAAAAAGCTAGCGTTGTAGAAACAGCGAATGTTATCGATCGTGCTTCTCATTGTGTACAGGGAGTTAAACTGGGGCCCAAACATCAGGGAAGGCACTGCCACATTAGGATCTTGCACACCGCAGCAATGATCGTGATGGTTAAGAAGGGGATAGTCATTTGTCAATCCATCGTACATGGACAGGAAAGAATGTCTTTGATATCAGAATATGGGTTTCAATTTGCTACGGTATTATGATAGTAATAATAACCATAATCATAATAGACTGACTGCGTGGCGCATAGGTAACGCTCACACCTGCTGTTCCCAAGGTTGCAGGATCAAATCCTGGCGCAGTCAGCTGGCATTTGAGGGTGCGCAAATTTGAGGGAGCCGTGCCAGAAGTTTTACTGGCATGTTAAAGATCCACTTCCGGCCAATATTCCAGCACTCAGGCGTCTCTAAGGTCGCAGTAAAAGGGACGTGAAACCACTATTATCATCATTAGCAGCAGCATGATCATTATACGGCTCCATATACAATACTTTGAGTAGATCTCTTGATTTAGTCAGTCAGGTGATGAAATATCAAATTTTGACTTTGCTCATCCACGCATATTACCCGAAACCCTCTTGGGTGACGGGACTTATGATTAAGATGTCCCAAGCCTTTAAAGGGGAATTAACAATAACCACTTCTTGGTTGACCTCTAGCTGATAATATATTTCTTACTTCTTTGTATATCAATGACTTAAGTTATATTTGATTGTTTCTTTTTTCCGCATTGAGTTGTTAACACTTGAATATAGAAATGATCCACTTTTCAATACAGCATCTTTAATACCCTGTGACAATAAAGTTCGGTGAATAGTCCTGTACTATCACCATATTTCAACCCTACTGTCCTTCGAAATAGTCTCCTCCCGTAACTATGCAATGCTGAGATTGGCGATACATGTCATGGAAACTTAGCAAGAAGGCGTCCTTTGGGATGGTGTTCAAAAGCCTCGTCACATTGCGTTCGGTGAACAAAGTCTGAACGGTCGACCTGGCAACATTGGCGACAAACAACGCAACGTTTAAGACCTGTTCGACACTGTGCGTGTTTAGAAGGATGAATTTATGCAACCTATCATGCACACCCTTTGGTATGGTGTTCAAAGGCCTTCAGTTGGGTCGTCACATTACGTTGGATGTCCGAAATGTCCGAAAACCTCTGGCCCTTCAGGGGTTTTCGGTGACCCTGGATCTGGAGCCCGCCACTCCATGCTTTGACGCTTGACTTCGGGGTCGTACCTCAGTCACCAGGTCTAGTCGCCCGTGACGATGGTTTTCAGAGCCATTCCTTACCACAGAACATTCACCCTTTTCACTACCACCCGCCGAACAGGTGTGCATGTAGGTTGCATAAATTCATCCTTCTAAACGCGCACAATGTCAAATAGGTCTTACACGTTGCGTTGTGTGTCGCCAATGTTGCCAGGTCGACTGTTCTGACTTTATTCACCGAACGCAACGTGACGAGGCTTTTGAACACCATCCCAAAGGACGCCTTCTTGCAAAGTTTCCAGGACATGTATCGCCGATCTCAGCATTGCATAGTTACGGGAGGGGACTATTTCGAAGGACAGTAGGGTCACTGACGTGCATGTTCATCTAAGTTGATAGTACAAGACTATTCACCAAACTTTGTCAAAGGTTGTATATTATCTATACTATTGGTACATGTTTCGTCATTATATAAACTTCCTCAGCATGTATTATTCAAGACATTGAACAAGAAATATTTATCCAATAGAATTTCGACGATGTATGGAAGTTCCAGGTTTTAATATGTCTTACCGACGACTATTTTAAGAATATTATTTCTAATACTCAGCATTTTTTTAGGTTAATGTCGTGTCCCTTTTGGGGTTTCGCCTAGGAACACCAAGATAAGCTCATCACCGGGCTCTTGGTTTCTGTGTTGGGGGTCCGGGCACGGACACCAAGAGCCCGCTGATGAGCCTATCTTTGTGTTCCTAGGTGAAACCCCACATAAGACACGGAACAAACATAGAAAAATTGCTGAGTTTTAATTCCTTGCCTGTGAAAGCCAATATACCATCTTTTTGGAAGCCTTTATAGGGAGGTGAAAGACTGCTTGAGCTTTTAGCTGTCACAGTAAGGATCGCAGGTGAGCTTCGGGTCCGGGCACGGACACCAAGAACTCGCTGATGAGCCTATCTCGGTGTTCCTAGACGAAACCCCGCACAAGACACGGCATAAACCTAAAAAAATTGCTGAGTTGTAATTCCTTGCCCGGGAAAGCCAATATACAATCTTTATTTCTGAAGTTTTTAATCATAAAATTGATCATTAAAAATGTTTTATAAAAATGTACATTGGAATGTGGAGAGTGGGAGAATTGTGCGCACTTATGCAAGAATCAGTCTTGTGATGATCTCATAATAGATAATACAACTGCAGGTATGAATAAGGGAGCTTTAGTAACTCTATATTCGATGTAGAGAAATAAATTTAGTTCAAAAATAAATTTGGAGGACTATACCGGTAATTCAAAATCTCGCAAATATGCATTGGTGCACGATTACCCACCCTGCAGGGTAATCATGCGCATGGGTTGGGATGATTATTGGAAAGCCATAATAATACAATGTGAATTGGCTGAAACTTGAATTGCGCATTAATATTAGAATATTCCAATGCATTTTACAATATTATAACAATGCAATGATACTCAAATTCTGCAGTTTTGGATATTACAATAAAATATCTTCCTTTCGTCAGCATTAAAGGAGGCAATGCTATTTAGGCTTGTTCCTTCAGGATTTCTCTTCAAGAACCCATACAACAGTAGTGGTTTTGTAGCGGTTCTAATGCCTCACCCTCCTCACAAGATGGCGGCGGCACAATATCTCTCGAACGCATGGTCGGATTTTGACGAATGAGGTGACATTGAACTCGGGCTGATACCCCCGTTCCAATGGGTAACATATTTCCACCCCAAAATAGAACCTACCCCTACTAGGGGGTGAAATTGTAATTTTTTTAGAGAATCTCTCTTTCCAAGTGCAACGTGTGAGAGTTTGAATGCCAATATGGAATGAAACGTTGTTCTACATAAAGTGCATGTGTATGGTGGATAGCCACTATGAATTAACATGCTTGTTTTTTGTTTTTTGTTTTTTTACGTATGCCCACTCATAGCTTTTGTAAGAGGGCGGGCTTTTTAAAGATGGCGGCTGTAGTGTAATCTAACCTAACCCAACCTAACGGGTTCTTGTGGACGAGTCCTTGTTAACGGGTCCTTGTTAACGGGTCCTTGTGGACGAATCCTTGTTGACAGGTCCTTGTGGACGAGTCATTGTTGACGGGTCCTTGTTGACGGCTCCCTGTGGACGGGTCCTTGTTGACAGGTCCTTGTGGACGAGTCCTTGTTGATGAGTCCCATTGGACTGATCCCTTTGGACCGGCCCCTTTGGACTGGCCCATGAATTTATCCAAATTATGTCAAAGGGCTTAACTAACGGACTAATAAGGCTAGGAACTTGTATGGGGTATTGTAGGACTTGGGATGAAGCCCCCTTTTAGAATGTATTTTTGAAATTTTGACAAAGGGCCTAACAACACTTTTGTTAATATCTCGCGAACCTATCATGCTAGTGACTTGTATGAGAAGTCCTAGCAATTGGGGCGATGTTCCCCTTTGGGGGTGAAACTATCCCCGCACTCCCAAATTGAAAAGAGTCCTCTCGGCACGCCGGAAGGCGGAGGTAGATTTCATCGGGCAAACTTGGGGACAGGTGAAAATAAGCAAAATATGCAAGTTTTCGTAGAAGGATCAGACCTCATTTATTGCGAGAAAGTATTTTATAATTGGAGCTTAATATATTAACTTTGTTTTTCGTCATTTTATGCATATTTTAAACATTTTGTTTTCTTATGGGGACGGTAACCTGCTTGTCATTTGGGGTACATTTTTAGCCTATTTTCAATTTTGAAAAAAAAAAAAAAAAGGCTTATGAGATCACCTTTTGTCCGTGTGTGTGAGGTGTGTGTGTGTGTGTGTGTGTGTGTGCGTGTCCCCTAATAAATTCTAAACGGCTGGAGCGATTTCAATGAATCTCTGTAAGTTCATAGCCCTATTCCCGGCGACCCCGACCGTGCCCTTCGAATTTTGTACAGTCTCACCAATCCAACATGGCGGCTGTGCGAAATATTTCACCAGCATTCAATATCTCCGAAACTATTCCTGATATCACCCTGGAATAAATTACGGTGATAAAGGGAACTACTAGAAGTTCACCTACGTGACTTTTGAAAAACTGGTAACTACAAAACCAACATTGCGGCCACGCGAATTTGCAACTTTTAAGTAGACGTTCCTCGCGATTTAACCAACCAACCGCAATGAAACTTGGTACAGAATATGTTTATACACAATGTAATGCACCGACATCTAACTTCGTTCAATTGTTTTTCATAACCACAAGATGGCGGATGTGCGAAATATTTCACCGGCACTCTATATCTCTGAAACTATTAGCGGTATCACCCTGAAATTTTGAACGGAGATAAAAGGCACTACTGGAAGTTCATCTATAATACTTTCAAAAACCGGTTAACTTTAAAACGAATATGGCGGCCAAGCGAATTTGAAGATTTTAAATAGACTTTTCTCGCGATTTAATGTTCCAAACGCAATGAAATCTGGTACAGGAAATGTTTATACACATTGTATTGCACTGGTATCTAATTTAGTTCAATGGTTTACATAACCTCAAGATGGCGGCTGTGCGAATTTTAAAATTAAGTTTTTTATTTCTTGTGTCGTAACCATGCGATCGAAGTGAAAGTTTGAATAATGAACCTATGCAATAATTTTCCTTTCATGGTACATGACTCTATGGCCTATACATTTAACAATCCAACATGGCGACCATCCGAAATATTTAGACGGCTCTGAATATCTACGAATCTATTATAGCAATCAAACTGATTTTTTTATGTTCATAGGGGCTATGAACTTAAGTTCACCTATAGGTCTTTAAATAGCCTGGTGATCACAAATCCAACATGGCGGCGACGCGAATTATAAATATTCACATGGACTTTTCTCGCAATTTAACCATCCGAGTGCAGTGAAACTTGGTACAGTAAATCCTTACACGGATGTTAATCCACTGGTATCTAATTTACTTCAATTGTATCCATAACCACAAGATGGCAGCTGTGCGTAATTTTAAAATCTCCTTAATACTTCTTGTGTCCTAATCATGCGATTGAAGTTTGAATGCTACACGTACACAATAATCCTCATGTAACGGTACATAACTCTAGGACCTAAATATATAAAATCCAACATGGCGACCATCCGATATATTTAGTCGGTTCTCAATATCTACGAATCTATTACAGCAATCAAACTGAAAATTTTCATGTTGATAGTGGCAGTTAACATAAGTAGGATATATGAAAATAGGCTGTATAGTTCTTCACGGAACTACTTGTTATACTTGTGGTCACTGTCCTTATGCAAGGTTTCGACACTGATGTATAACTATGTAACGGTCTGTTACTTCTTCACGCAAAATTATATCTCCCGCAGAGATTTTGGTTGTTTCCTCAGTTTAGGGACTGCGACAACGCGGTCATGTAACCCCGTGTACTTTGGGTGAGTGTAGAATCTGTCTGATAAACAGTGTGAATTGTGATGGCTGTATTAGTCTGTAATTCAGGTAAGGACTGCAGACGATCAATTTCAAGCAGTAGTTCCTAATATGCTACCAGATACTACCGTCAACGACACCTATCTCTGAACTTGGCTACGAGATGCCACCGCAACCAGTAACTCGCAACGAACGTTGGATCTTCCCCTCCAAAGGAAAGCATACTGAGGGATTTTTGGCGCTCTTAGAAAATCCGACGAGTTCGGCCGGCTTTGAACCCGCGAACTTGGGCATAGAAGTTCAGCATACTACAAGTTAGGCCTACGTCACCGAGGCCGCTTCTCACTTAGTCAGATAGAAAACTGAATGTGATCGCGTGCAAGTGCGTTGTCATGGCAACGTCTGATGGCTCATCCCTCATCAATTTAGTAGTGTTGTCATGGCAACCCCTGATGGCACTTGGCATTTTCTTCCAATTCTGAAAATATCATTTTGATTTTCCCTTGGCGTAACGGTGGGTCATATCAAAAATTCTTTCATACAAAAGTTTTAGGTAATTATTAGGGGAATATTGTCCATTTTGTACGGTTTTGATATTGTGCCTATTAAGAGAGATATGATTAATGTTTCCCGAAAAACCCACTTTTTCCCACCCCTTTGGTCAATGGTAGGTGCTATCATAAAACTCTTCAAACATAAATTTTTGGGCCTTTTTCGACACATAGTATGAACTTAGAATGGATTCGATATTTCAAATATTAAGAGTTTTATAGCGATATTTCACTTTTTCGATAAAAGACCCCCATTTTCACCCCCGTCGACCGATTGTGCCCATTAACGAACTCGATCGAGATTTTATAGGGATACATATTATGTAAAAAATTCAAATTGATTGGTGCAAAATTGCGGTAGTTATCGTGTCCACAAGAAAGTGATATATGTATATATATATATATATATACATACTAGTTGACCCGGCAGACGTTGTCCTGCCAATCAAGGAAAGTGTTGTAACTTTGTTTCTTGAAGTGCTTTTGGATACACAATTTTTTTTCAATTTCTGTTAACTGCCGCTAAACTATCGTGGAATGTATTAACTAATCTAGAAACATTCGTGGGAGCGTGCACAACAACTCCCCAAAGTTCCATCGCAATCGGATAAATGTCATATAACGCATACGGGATTTTGTTTAAATGATTCGTGCGCTGTCACTCATTTGTTGAATCTACTCGTGCTCTACCAACTGTGAAATGGATTTACTAAGTTAGAAAGCTTCACGTAAGTGTACACAACAACTCATTAAGGTTTAATCGCAATCGATGAATAGTATATGACCGCATACGGGACATTGTGGAAACTATTCGCGCGCCGTCGCTCATTTGTTGAATCTACTCGTGCGCTACTTATAAGAAACTGGATTTACTAAGCCAGAAACCTTTCCTGGAGTGTACACAACAATTCACCAAAGATCATCGCAATCGGATAAATGGTAGGCCCTATATGAACGCTTACAGGACTTTGCTGAAACAATTCGCGCGCCATCGCACATTTGTTGAATGTACTCTTGCGCTACCCCTAGTAAAATGAATTTCCTAAGCCATAAACCTTTACAGAAGTGGTATATGGACGCATACGGAACTTTGTTGAAATGATTCGCGTGCCGTCACTCATTTGTTGAATCTACTCGTGCGAAACCTATTGTAAAATTGATTTATTAAGCCAGAAACCTTCTGTAGGGTGTACTCAACATCTCACCCAAGTTTCATCGTAATCGGAAGAAGGTATTTGAACGCATACGGGACCTTATTGAAACGCTTCGCGCGTCGTCGCTCATTTGTTGAATCTACTCGTGCACAACCTCCTGTGAAATGGATTTACTTAGTTAGAAACCTTCACGTAAGTGTACACAACAACTCATCAAAGTTTCATCGCAATCGATGAACGGTATATGATCGCATACGGGATTTTGTTGAAACGCTTCGCGCGTCGTCACTCATTTGTTGAATGTAGTCGTGCGCTACCTATTGTAAAATTGATTTACTAAGCCAGAAGCCTTTCCTGGAGTGTACACAACATCTCAGTCAAGTTTCATCGCTATCGGACGAATGGTATTTGAACGCATACCGTACCTTGTTGAAAAGCTTCACGCGTCGTCGCTCATTTGTTGAATCTACTCGTGCTTAATCTCCTGTGAAATGGATTTACTAAGTTAGAAACCTTCTCGTAAGTGTACACAACAACTCATCAAAGTTTCATCGCAATCGATGAACGGTATATAAACTTACACGGGATTTTGTCCAAACGCTTCGCGCGTCGTCGCTCATTTGTTGGATCTACTCGTGCGCTACCTATTGTAAAATGAATTTACTAAGCCAGATGCCTTACCTGGAGTGTACACAACATCTCACCCAAGTTTCATCGCTATCGGGCGAATGGTATTTGAACGCATACGGGACGTTTTTAAAACGCTTCGCGCGTCGTCGCTCATTTGTTGAATCTTGTCGTGCGCTATCTATTGTAAAATGGATTTCCTAAGCCAAACACCTTCCCTGGAGTGCACTGAAAATCTCACCCAAGTTTCATCGCAATCGGATCAATGGTATATGAACGCATACGGGACTTTGAAACACTGTAACGAGCAGAGACAAACAGTAGAATTCGAAATCACTGCCATCTTTGGTATAAAACACATCTTTCCGCCACGGGCGGAGTGTATGTTATGGCGGCAGTTGCAGAGGTTGTGACCAGGCGGCTCTAGGTGCATAGACAAACCGTACAAAAGCATCACTTTTCATTAAGGCTAGCGGTTTCCATGACGACTGTTTATGACTGAATATTGTGGTTCTAAAATTGTATGTAAATTGTGGTCCTAAAATTCTAAAATTCCACCTACCTGGTTAAATAGTGAATCTAAACCATACATGGACCCACCCTAACATACATACAAAATGTCATCGAAATCGGCCCAGCCATTTAGGAGGAGTTCAGTCACATACACACGTGTCGAAGAATTATATATATAAAGATATATATACATAAATTATATATAAACTTTTTAACTGACGGTGGTTTTGGGGTCTAGGGGATGTGAAACGTGAAGATATGTCGAAATTTTCCGGAAGTCGAAACATGGTACCCATTGCAATAGTTAGCTTTCTAATGAAATCTACCTAAAATCGATATCTTGGAAACTAAGAACCATAAAATTGTGTGTGATAGCTTTAAAAATAGGTCATAAGATACGATTTTACCACGATAGGTCATTTCACCCCTAAAATAGTAAATAGTAATGTTACACGAAAAAAAAGCGGTTAAACACTTAAAAATGATAAATGAACCTAAGATCATTTGTTTTTGATGAAAAAATAGCAAGAGTGTTAAAACTACCCCCAAAATTTAAAAATCGTTATCTTGGATATTAAAAGCCTTAAAATTAAGTGTGATAGGTTTAAAAATAGGTCATGATATACGCTTATACCATGATAGGTCATTTCAACCCTAAAACAGTGAATAGTGATTTTACAGGGAAAAAGGTGTTAAACGCCTAAAAATGATAAATGAACCTAAGATTTTTGTTTTTGATGAAAAATAGTAAGGGGGTGAAAACTACCCCAATATTGAAAATTCGATATCATGGAAACTAGGAAATCTAAAATTAGGTGTTATAGCTCAAAAGATTGGACATTTAATACTCTTTTTCCACGATTGGTCATTTTACCCCTAAAACAATGCATGTAGATTTTTCAGGAAAAAAAGGGGAACCAATAATCAGATTTGGACACATGAGGAGTTATAAGACTCAGGGCGACAATCTCTTCTTGAATTTATTATTAATTTTTTGAAATTTTGACAAAGGGCCTAACCACACATTTTGAAAATTTAGATGTTTAAAATTTTTGAATTAATTTTTTTTTAGTAGAGAGAGACAGTACCTGTTGTGTTTAAACGAGCATGTCGTCGATCACTGTGGTGATGTTCAATGGATGAATCGATATTTTGTGAAGCATTGATTGAAGAGGGTCATGCGACGACTTGTTTTAAGAATATTTTTATGATTTTTCCTATGATGCATGCATTTATTTAAATATCCCAAAACGGTAAGGTTTCTGATTGGAGTTTTATAAACTAATAATGGGATTTGGGCTCACAAGGTGTCCTATATCTTGGCATGACGCTTTCTTTATATGGCTTATGAATTTTCCCAAAAAAGATTGTAAACAACTAGGTCATGGACTTTTGTTTCTCTTAATATATTGCAAACCCATAATGTTAGATGTTTATGGTGAGTAATGAAACATAGCTATGTAGAGAAAGAATTATTGTAGGCTTCACGTATGGTGACTGACAAGTCTTTGACCATTGAAACTTGTTTTTAAACCTCACCGCAGTACATAGGGAGTATAGGTTTCAGGCATGACATGACAAACGGTGTGTACAAAATTCAATTTATCGATTCAAGAATTAAGAGTAGACTATCTTTAATTGATTAGTTAAAGAGGGTACCTAAGAAAACAAGATGGTGATTACACTGAACCAAACCGAACCAATACAATCCTTTTTGAATGTATAATGTTACTTGCTAACCATTTTGTGCTGCAGTGGCAAGCACTTTTGGCTCTTGCACTAGAGGCCTTAACTCGATTTAACTTTAAGGCTTAGAACGAACCAAACTAAGAAAGATGGTTATAGTGGTGCAGTGGTTAAGCTGTTATCATTTGACTAAGGTAGACCAGGGTTTGATTTTAGATTAATACGCATGCGAAAAACATATAAAAAAGCAGGGATAATGTTTCAAGGCTGATTACACTTGTATACTTTTTCAAATTATTACTTGGGTTACAAATACAAAGGAGGACTGGGTTCAATATACAGTTAATGCAAGTAAGATTTTGTATTTGTTTTTTTATTTTAGACTTTAGATTTTAGAATTTACATTTTACATTTTATATTGCCCCTTTGAACTGGTCCCTGTTGACTAGCCCCTTTGGACAGGTCCTTTTTGAAGGGAGTCATTTTTGACGGGCCCCTGGTGACGGGTCACTGTGGACGGATCCCTGTGGATGGGTCCCTGTTGACAGGTCCTTTTGACTAATCCCTTTGGACCGGTCCCTTTGACATAATTTGGATATATGCATGGCCAACCCATAGTAAAAATCGCGCTCAGTATAAATCATAATCAGTATAAAACGCGCCCAGTACCAAACGCGTCTACTAATCGTACCTACTGTAAATTGAGCGTGCTATAAAACGCACCCAGTATACATTGCCTCTACTAACCATGGCTACTATCAATTACAGTCAATAAAAATCATAATCACTATAAATTGTGTTCAGTATAAATCTTGACATTGAGCAATGTGTGTGTAAATCACTTGTAGTCTAAAATTTGTTCATGTGATTATTATTCTTGACAGTACTTTGAAAATTCCACCTTTAAAAAATATCAATCCACTTCATTTATTTTACTGTTATTATTAATTAAGTGACTTTACTAAAATTACATTAATATGTATTAGTTAATATGGAAGTCTCAACAACCAGCCATGGTAAGCCATGTGCCTACTATAAAGGATATACATATATTGTAAAAACAACCAATAAAAATGGAACTGTTATTTGGCGATGTTCAAAACAACGATCTAAAAAGTGTCGAGGAATGATTAAAACAAAAGACTCCAACGTACTTACTTCAAACGAGCATCATTGTGAATCTCAAATTAATACACATTTAAATGGACAAAATACTCTAACCAAGGTAAAAAAGCAAGTCCAAGAAAAAAATATTGCTGCTCAAGATAGTGCAGTGTTTGTTCAAAATCACTTATCATGTCCTCAAAAAGTCATGTTAGGACAGTTGTCAACGTCTGAGAAACCCTTAACACTATCAAAAGCAACGCAGACTTTAAAAGAGGTCTCTGTGGAAAAGGAACAAGAGGAATTGGATTGTCCTAGTGATGTTGAGGATGATGATGATGATGATGATGATGACATGATGGTGACAATGACTATCATAATTTTGATGATAATATTCATAATGAAGATGATGATGGTGATGATGATAATGATGATGAAAAAGAAAAGGATGAGGGTTTTATGTCTATAAAACCACTGCGACTTCCCCAGTTTTTAAGAACAAGAGTACCTGGAGAAAGTTATAAAAGGATCTACAACAAGCGTTGTGTTTAAAAAATCTATATCAAACAATGGTAAATAGAGAGAGTTGTATTCAGTGTGTATCTATTATAAATTGGATTTAATAAAAATATTTTATGGTTATTGTCTGCTTTTTCTTAATTACTATCACTACATCCTCCCACTATTAATGCAATTGTTAACCATTGACAGTCTCTATGGCTGTGTTTAGAGAGTGGACTTAAACAATACACTCTATCTATGGTTTTGTGTATCATAATAATACAGTATCGCTAAGCTATGTTAAAGCAATAGTTATGTCAGGTAAGGGGTTCAAATCCTTGCTTTCTTGTTTTGAAAATGTGAACATAAGTCAAACGCCTTAACCACTCGGTCAACCTGACAGTTAATAATGTAATTTGTTTTGTGCACTTGAGTGTTTACAAAATTTTCCAGTGTACATTGACTCAACCACTTGCTCGTTTTTAAATGTTTTGTTGTTGTTTTTTTTCATTAAATTGTAGTTATAGGTCTTGAGAACTAGGTGTTTAATATAGGGTTTAAGGCATCTTAAAATAATTTTAGAAAAGCTCTCAGGTATCGTGTCATGGGTTTTAGTAATGCATTAATGTTTCTTGACTAGTATTTACCATTTTGGTAAGCTCGACATGTTGTTTGAGTCTTCAGCCTTTAGACTGGTTTAATACAGCTCTCCATGACTCCCTGTCCTGAGCTGATCGTTTCATCTCTATATAGCTACCACACTCTACATCCAAGGCTATGTGTTTAACATATTCTATCCTTGGTCTACCCCTACAGTTCTTGTCCTCAACCCGTTCTTCCATAACTAAGCTTCCTATTCCTGGGTGTACGTGTCCTACCAACCTATCGATTTACTTCATTAGCTGTCACCAAAAACATCTCACCTCTCCCACTTGTCTTAATACCTCTTTGTTTGTAACCCTATTTACCCATCTAATCTTCATTATTCTCCTGTAACACCACATTTCAAACACTTCAACTCTCCACTTTTCTGCTACACCAATAGTCCAAGTTTCCCTTTCATAGAGCGTCACACTCCAGACAAAGGTCTTTAAAAATGACATCCTAATACCTAAATCTATATTCAATGTCAACAAATTCTGTAGAAATGCTTTCCTTGCCTGAGCAACATAAGAATCCTAATCATCTCCGGTATAATGTCTTGTTTAGCAAACATAGTCGCTCAGTAGGTCTATGCATTTGTTGTATATAACCCAAAATAGCAAACAGTTTTTCTAAAACCCTACTCACTGGTCACTAACAAGCATAGTCGCCAAAGTGTTTCGTTGGTAGTTAACTCATGTCTGGTTAGTCAATTCTATTGCAAGGCCAGTCAACACCTAAAAATTCATCTTAACATATAGTCTAATCATCTTTCTATCTACATACCAGTGTCTAATGAATAGTCAATATTAGTTTGGTCTTTACCTAAAATCTAAAATCCAATATCAAATTTCTAAAATCTAAAACCAAAATAAAATATAGTATAGAAAACATATTTCCAAGTAATACAAATCCTTATATGTTTTTCTTTAATAATTAGTTACCGAAAATTTAAAGTCATGACATTATGGTTTGGTCTTTTTGTACAATCTAAAATGTAAAATGTAAATTCTAAAATCTAAAGTCTAAAATAAAAAAACAAATACAAAATCTTACTTGCATTAACTGTATATTGAACCCAGTCCTCCTTTGTATTTGTAATCCAAGTAATAATTTGAAAAAATATACAAGTGTAATCAGTCTTAAAACATTATCCCTGCTTTTTTATGTTTTTGACATGCGTATTAATCTAAAATCAAACCCTGGTCTACCTTATTCAAAGGGTAACAGCCTAACCACTGCACCACTATAACCATCTTTCTTAGTTTGGTTCGTTCTAAGCCTTAAAGTTAAATCGAGTTAAGGCCTCTAGTGCAAGAGCCAAAAGTGCTTGCCACTGCAGCACAAAATGGTTAGCAAGTAACATTATACATTCAAAAAGGATTGTATTGGTTCGGTTTGGTTCAGTGTAATCACTATCTTGTTTTCTTAGCTACCCTCTTTAACTAATCAATTAAAGATAGTCTACTCTTAATTCTTGAATCGATAAATTGAATTTTGTACACACCGTTTGTCATGTCATGCCTGAAACCTATACTCCCTATGTACTGCGGTGAGGTTTAAAAACAAGTTTCAATGGTCAAAGACTTGTCAGTCACCATACGTGAAGCCTACAATAATTCTTTCTCTACATAGCTATGTTTCATCACTCACCATAAACATCTAACATTATGGGTTTGCAATATATTAAGAGAAACAAAAGTCCATGACCTAGTTGTTTACAATCTTTTTTGGGAAAATTCATAAGCCATATAAACAAAGCGTCATGTCAAGTTATAGGACACCTTATGAGTCCAAATCCCATTATTAGTTTATAAAACTCAAATCAGTAACCTTGCCGTTTTGGGATATTTAAATAAATGCATGCATCATAGGAAAAATCATAAAAATATTCTTAAAACAAGTCGTCGCATGACCCTCTTCAATCAATGCTTCACAAAATATCGATTCATCCATTGAACATGGCCACAGTGATCGGCGACATGCTCGTTTAAACACAACCGGTACTGTCTCTCTCTACTAAAAAAAAAAAAAAAATCAAAAATTTTAAAAATCTAAATTTTCAAAATGTGTGCTTAGGCCCTTTGTCAAAATTTCAAAAAAAAATTAATAAATTAAAGAAGAGATTGTCGCCCTGAGTCTTATAACACCTCATGTGTCCAAATCTGATTATTGGTTCCCCTTTTTCCTGTAAAATCTACATGCATTGTTTTAGGGGTAAAATGACCTATCGTGGTAAAAGAGTATTAAATGTCCAATTTTTTGAGCTATCACACCTAATTTTATATTTCTTAGTTTCCAAGATATCGAATTTTCAATTTGGGTTGAGTTTTAACCCCCTTACCATTTTTCATCAAAAACAAAAATCTTAGGTTCATTTATCATTTTTAGGCGTTTAACTCCTTTTTCCCTGTAAAATCACTATTCACTGTTTTAGGGGAGAAATGACCTATCGTGGTATAAGCGTATGTCATGACCTATTTTTAAAGCTATGACACTTAATTTTAAGGCTCTTAATTTCCAAGATAACGATTTTTAACCCTCTTAATATTTTTTCATCAAAAACAAATGATCTTGTGTTCATTTATCATTTTGAAGTGTTTAACCGCTTTTCTTCCCTGTAACAATACTATTTACTATTTTAGGGGTGAAATGACCTATCGTGGTAAAATCGTATCTTATGACCTATTTTTAAAGCTATCACACATCATTTTAGGGTTCTTAGTTTCCAAGATATCGGTTTTTTAATTTGGGAGTGGGGGGATAGTTTCACCCCCAAAGGGGAACATCACCCCAATTGCTAGGACCCCTCATACAAGTCACTAGCATGATAGGTTCGCGAGATATTAACAAAAGTGTGGTTAGGCCCTTGGTCAAAATTTCTAAAATACATTCTAAAAGGGGGCTTCATCCCAAGTCCTACAATACTTCATACAAGTTCCTAGCCTTATTAGTCCGTTAGTTAAGCCCTTTGACATAATTTGGATAAATTCATGGCCCAGTCCAAAGGGGCCAGTCCAAAGGGATCAGTCCAAAGGGACTCATCAACAAGGACTCGTCCACAAGGACCTGTCAACAAGGACTCGTCAACAAGGACCTGTCAACAAGGACTCGTCCACAAGGACCCGTTAGGTTGCGTTAGGTTAGGTTATACTACAGCCGCCATCTTTAAAAAGCCCGCCCTCTTACAAAAGCTATGAGTGGGCATGCGTAAAAAGAAAAAAACAAGCATGTTAATTCATAGTGGCTATTCACCGTATACATGTCTCTAGTGTAGAACAACGTTTAATTCCATATTGGCATTCAAACTCTCACATGTTGCACTTGGAAAGAGAGATTTTCCAAAAAAAATTACAATTTCATCCCTTAGTAGGGGTAGGGTTTATTTTGGGGTGGAAATATGTTGTTCATTGGAAAGGGGGTATCAGCCCGAGTTCAATGACACCTCATTCGTCAAAATCCGACCATGCGTTCGAGAGATATCGTGCCGCCGCCATCTTGTGAGGAGGGTGCGGAGGAGGAGGAGGCATTAGAACCGCTACAAAACCACTACTTACAACCAATCTTTACCTGCTAGATCTTTAAGATTTTTGAAATTGCAGTATGGGGAATCTTATTCTCCTCTGCAAACTTGTACGCAAACCGTCTTAGTTCGATGGATGTTAAGCCGTAAAATGATTTTGCCAATGTCTAAATGTATTCGGATAATTGTGACTTGATTTCGTTGATAAAGACAGGTTTAAGGCCTAAACGAGGTGGAACAAGCCTATTTTGCAGCAACTGCTTCCGTAGGGTTAAGTCGGAAATTTTGAAACTTCTCCCCCACTACCCTTATTTTCCTCCCATCATCCCTAATTGCACGTAGAGCTATTTGGACATTTTCTGCTGGGTAGGAGTTTTTCTCAGTTTTCCGCGTGTAATTTCTTGGCATTTGGAGAACAAACACGAAGTATTTTGCGATGAATGTCGCGTTGTATTTATTGTATGTGGGGGAATCGTGCGCATCCATCAAATGTTCTGCTCACCATTACCCCACTTTGCTATTAAGCGTAACTCACTGAATCCCGGTAAACTAATCGATTATATTGAAAAATAAAAACACGCAAAAACACAGTAAACACTGCCATTTGAAACTACATTTAATTTTAATTAATTGAATCACAACTGTAGGCTTACCTTCTTATTTGCTAGCTACAGAAAGTAACATGCAACGTGTAGGGCTTCTTCATCCAAGCCTCACGGCTATCACATAGCAACTGGTATCATACTGACTGTCCCTATCTGATGAGTACGATGACAGCTTGAGGGTAGCAGTGAACTGAGTTTCTAGTTGTACTACCAACTCGAAAAACATGGGTGCGCACAATTACCCACTGCGCACAATTTCCCCTACATAGGCCTACAGTAATTTTTTGCCAATAATGTTATTGGTTTTACGTCCCTTTTAACTACACTGGCTTTTAGAGACGCCAGGGTGCCGGAATTTTGCCCCGAAGGGGATCTTTAAGGTGCCAGTAAATCTACGGACACGGCTCCCTCGCATTTGCGCACCCTCAAATGCCAGCTGACTGCGCCAGGATACGAACCTGCAACCTTGGGCCCAGCAAGCGAGAACGTTACCCCTGAGCCACGCAGCCAATCTAATTTTTTGTCACTAATTATGGTTGGGAAAGTTGTTACATTTATGTTAGAAGGGTGAGGAAGGCATAAACATGTACGAAGGGCTTACTATATTGTTTAACACTTTATTTTTTTCTATCCAAATGAAATACATTACACATCAGTTGTTACGCCCACCTTCTCAACATAATCTCTTTGTAACTCTATGCACTTTTGCCATCGATGTGTCAGTCTCTCCAGACCTTCCTGAAACCAATCTTTCGGAGTGCTGCGTACCCATGCCTTGACAGCTGTGTCCAGTTCTGCAAAATCCGCAAAACGGCGCCCGTGCAATGGAAGCCTAGGGGCAGTCCACCGCCAAAGAAATGTCTAACAGTGCCTTCAGTTGGCAAGAGAATGATGACAGTGTTCTGGGACACAAAGGGCATCATCCTCATTGACTGGCTGGAATTGGGGGCCACGATTAACAGTGCAGTATATGTGGCAACCCTTAAGCGCTTACGTCGTGCCATTCAAACTAAATGGCCAGGAAAAATGGCTAAAGGTGTGCTTCTGCAACATGACAATGCCCGCCCCCCATATTGGCCGAGAGACCACCGCTGCCATTGGTCAAATGGGGTTCACGGTGCTTCCACATCCACCATACTCTCCTGACTTGGCACCAAGTGATCATCACCTGTTCGGGAACGTGAAGAAACCAATGGACACAGCTGTCAAGGCATGGGTACGCAGCACTCCGAAAGAATGGTTTCAGGAAGGTCTGGAGAGACTGACACATCGATGGCAAACGTGCATGCAGTTACAAGGAGATTATGTTGGGAAGGTGGACGTAACAACTGATGTGTGATGTGCTTCATTTGGGTAGAAAAAAATAAAGTGTAAAACAATAAAATACGCCCTTTGTACCATTAGTGTAGATAATATATTGAAGATCTTTAATTCTACTTCTCCACTTCTAAATACAATATTTGCATGTGAGATTTTCGAAGTGAAATGCCATGTCCTGTGGTTCGGATTCCACGTAAAAAGGAGGTCCCGTGGCTCATAATCACAAGATTCACGGTCACGTAAAACTACAATCTTCCTTCCTTTTTAAATACAATATTTCACTTCTACTACTTTACATTATACTTTACATTATAGATACACGTTTCGGCATATGTTTGGCTTCTTAGGTCTTTATGGAATATCTTAATATATAATATACCATTTTAAAATACTTTTTTTTTCTATTTGAAACATCTTTTCTAAAAAAATCAGTTCTTTCTTTCTTTCTTTCTTTCTTTCTTTCTTTCTTTCTTTCTTTCTTTCTTTCTTAAAAACATAACTTTTTACTGGATAAATCTGTGTAAGACAAGTGTGTCAAATTACTCTAAAAATAAAATTCTCGAAGTGACCAAAGCACTGGATAAAATCCGGACAATCCTTTGTCAATTCGTTTTTCCAAAAAACTCTTGAATAAAGCTTGGAATGACGCTCGACTTCCACTGAATTCTTGAGCGCTTTGTCGTATCCCGTTAAAACATGAAGTTAGGGACCGTAATTTCTATTTTTTGACTTCATGAGCCACTTACAAATTTGTGTTTGGTCATGTAATTAAATTCCGTTCCGCTATTCTGCCCATCTATTAAGTGTGGAATGTTGTTCTCTACCCAACACATTAAGTTCTGTAAAAGAGTGTAGAGCACTCTAAAATGACATGTACTGTGTTTTACTTGGAGTGGCTGTGATGCTTCTGTTTTACTGTGCGCTACGCACAGAATTCAATACGAAAAAAAAGTCATGACTAAAGTCATTGATATACATAATTATATTAAAGATGTATTGAAAGGTGGATCATTTCTATATTCAAGTGTTAGCTTACTTCCTTCCTTACTTCCTCTTTATGGATTATGCTATTAGCCTGTTCCGATCTCAGTTTTCTTGCCATGTATTCATGGGATTCTGTCATCATCCATTCTTAGAACGAGGCTTTTCCATTTTCCTCAGTTTTGGGAAATGTTATTATTCTGTGAAAATATATTTAATTGTTGACTTATTTCTTCAGTCTGTTTTCCATGCCTTAGAGAGTATCCTTTCAATGATCTGTGGAACGTCATTTCGGATGATTGCATTTTGTTTAATATGCGACAACATTAATCATTATAAGTAATGTTATGCCACAGGATAGACTACGTATTGATATATACTGTACTAGTAACCCGCCCCGTCTTCGCTCGGTATCATTAACGGACGGCAGGTCCCAGACGAAATTCAGAAAAGCCGAGGTGAATAGCGAAAATCCAAACAATTAGAGACTACTCTTCTCTGAAGTCTTAATTCGACACAACTCGACCGTTTGATGCTGGCCAAAGATGGAGGGATAGGCTCGCTCGCTAGCTCGTAAAATTGCTCCGAAGCTAGTAATTTAAATTTCCATTGAACGGAGATTGTTGGAAGAAATGAAAACGTTAAAACACTTATAGTGGGTGTTGTATGAGGCACGTCCAGAAAGTGAGTTCCGTTTGGTAATAAAATTAAATTGTGTACAGATACAGAAAAAATATTTATTGCACAACATTCTACACCTCTTAAACTACTTTTCCACATAACTGCCGAACTTTTGCAGGCATTTGTCATAGCGTGGCACAAGTTTTTGGATACCTTCTTCATAGAAGTTTGCCGCCTGTGTCTTCAACCAGTTGGAAACATCTTCTTTCAGCTCGTCGTCATTGTTGAAGTGTTGGCCGCCAAGGAAAGACTTGAGATGTGTGAACAGATGAAAGTCACTAGGAGCGAGGTCAGGGCTGTACGGAGGGTGGTCAAACACGTCCCAGCCAAATCCCTGTAGGAGGTTTTTTCGCCACATTTTCAGTGTGACAGCACCCCTCGGCGCTTATTCTGTATTGCGCGGCCCAATTTCCTAAGTGTCTCGCAGTAAGTATCTGCGTTGATTGTTTGACCACGCGGTAAGAAATCAATGAGTAAGATGCCTTTCCAGTCCCAGAACACTGTGCACATCATTTTCCGAGGTGTCAAGATTTGTTTCGGCTTAACCTTTGCTGGGGATGAAGTGTGCCTCCATTCCATTGATTGCCGCTTACTTTCAGGGGTGTCGTAAGAAACCCAAGTTTCATCTCCTGTGACTATCTGCGTCAGAAATTCTTCGCCGCCTTCAATGTAACGGGTCAAAAACTGAAGTGCATTACCCATCCGTTTTGTTTTGTGTTGCTCCGCAAGAATCTTTGGTACCGGCAAAGTTTACGAAAGTTCAGTTTTTCGGTAACAATTTCATGAATTAGTGATCGTGAGATTTGGGGAAGTTCCATAGCGAGAGCACTATTGTAAACCTGTGGTTTTCCCGGATCTAGTCATCAATCGCGTGAACCAGTTCTTCTGTAACCAAAGATGGACGCCCACTTCGTTCTTCATCGTGCAATTCACTACGTCCTTCATTGAACTGTCGCGTCGGACCCATCTTCTCAGCATTGAATCACTCATCGCATTTTGTCCATACACTTCGCAAATTTGCCGATAAATTTCAATTTGTTTCACTTTCCTAGCATTCAGAAAACGAATCACAGATCTGATTTCACAAGCGGCGGGATTTTCAATCAACACCGACATTGTACGAGTAAACATGCACAACAACGCGTACGTGGCTGACGGCGCTCTCCAAATGGCGCATGTTTCTTCTCCTTGATACAGAGCATCTACCGCGCATATGCGGAACTGCGCTGCAGCGGAACGTACAACAAGTAGAAGACACAGGCGGCACACGTCTATGAAGAAGGTATACAAAAAATTGTGCCACGCTACGAAAAATGCCTGCAACATGTCGGCAGTTATGTGGAAAAGTAGTTTAAGGGTTGTATAATTTTGTGCAATAAATAATTTTTCTGTATCTGTACACAATTTAATGTTATTACCAAACGGAACTTACTTTCTGGACGTACTTCGTATTAAAGATAGAGGTATGATGTCGTGGACTTTTCCGTAGATATTTTCATACTGAACAATTCTTACACTGATAGTATTTACTACATATATTTTTAACGGTTTACCCAGCGTAAGCGTAAAAGGCGCACGGACGGCAGGGTTTTCTTAGACTTGATTCACTGAAATCGTTACTGCTCGACTTCTTTTAGTTATAAATGAATGTTTTTCTACACACAACCTTCCTCGAGAAATCCTTTACAGAATGGTGAAAACTGCATCAAAAACCATCCAGTGGTTCTCGAGATTACCTGTTATATCCAAAAATTGGGGACTTAGTTTTATACTGTGTGGAGATAACAGACTCGGGTCTAGATACGGCTTAATCAATCGTCTACTAAAGAATAAAATCATTTCAGGTAGTATACATGTTTATCGCACTAGTTTCGGCACTCAATGGTGCTATCGTCAGCGAACATAGAAAACAAGTGAAAATTAACTTAGGGATACATGTTAAGTCCAAACAAATTCTTAATTGCCTACGAAAATGCTGACATATATCCTATGAGTACTCCGAACGTTAATATCAGTAAACTTTTAACCCTTTTAGTGCCAAGCCGTTTTCTGAAATACTTGTTGAAGACATTTTCATTCGCGACTTCGGTGGCATAGTTGGTAGCATGCTGAGCTTCTATGCCCAAGATTGCGGGTTCAAACCCGACCGAACTCGTCAGATTTTTAAGAGCATTAAAAATCCCTCAGTATGCCTTCCTTCGGAGGGTAAGTAAAGCCGTTGGGCTAATTTCATTGATTTGTGGCATGGAAAAGAATCTTCCACTAACTACAATTGTGTGAAGCTAAATTTGTAGGTTAGATTTGACTAACGCTCTATTAAGTTGCAACGTTCGCCGCTGGGTGTAGGTTGCGGTGGCATCTAGTAGCCAAGTTCGCAGCTAGGTGTCGTTGACGGTAGTATTTGGTAGCAAGAGTAGGAACTAACTTACTTGAAATTGATCGTCTGCAGTCCTTACCTGAATTACAATCACACACTAATACAGCCATCGCATTTAACACCTGTTATCAGACAGATTCTACACACACCCAAAGTACACGGGGCTACATGACCGCGTTGTCGCAGCCCCTAAACTGAGGAACCAACCAACATATTCATTCATATGCATTGAATATGCATAAAAGACACAATCTCTTTAGAAGATTACTTCCACTTTTTTGCTGTAATTTACGCAAAATACTACACCTTTTTAAATATGCCCCCATAAAAGGAAACTTGTACAGTATACATTTTACAAAAATACTTTAATTTTCTTTTTTTCTTGTCAAAAAGTGTATTTGTTAACGTTCAGGTCAAGTTTCTGAGAAATATGTAGGCCTACCGTATTACTTATATAGCATATGTGAAATCTTAATTCTTCTTTGAAATTAAATAGGTTACTGTATTATAATTTAGATAAACTTAAATACAACCATCCCAAAAAAAATCGAATAATATTTTGTTTTATCACTTCCTTCGATGAAGTGCAGGGACCTGAACATCCGTTGTACTCGGTTCGAAGTAACACTTTTACTTCAGGCAAGCTTGAAGCCTCAACTTCCCAACAATATTAAACACTGAACCAACACCTATTAGTAGGAATCTTCAAAGATAACTAAATCAACACACTATTTTCGTGTGAGGAGTAAAAGCCGATCAAATCGGCGCGTGCCACTAAGACGGTTAAATGGAATTCGTTACAAAAGATGATTTTACATATAACAGACTATGAGAATTAACAAATATAGAAGTAAAAATTAAAGCATTCAAATCCTGAAACTTGGTATAAAAATTCTTGCGCAGGAGATATCGGGTTCGAATCCCGATGCGATCACATTTTCAAGTCTTACTCAACAGAGCTATGTCTTAAAACCATTTCCATGCAAGGGAAGTTCACTGTCAACGCTGGGATTTGAAATATGGATATCCGAACACTGCAGCTACCCGTCCTACTGTCTGAGTGACGGCAGTAAGTGTATAAATACGCGAGGTATTAATGCATATAAAAGTTTAACACTCTCGTGCTGAGTTAGAGCGAGGCATATCAAAGCACCAGCTTTCAGAAATAAATTATGAGAGTTGTTGGCCTGCCATTAAAAATGAACTCTGGACGTTGGAAACTTTAACACGTCAATGAGGAACGCTTTTACCTCCATCGCGTACAAAAACTTTTTATCTGAATTAGTGATAATGTTCTCAATACAGCTGGAGCTATTTTTAGAGTTGCCACCTGGCATGATGGAACACTGACATGGCTCTCAATAATAATAATAATAATAATAATAATAATAATAATAATAATAATGCTGTTTGAGTCTTCAGCCTTTTGACTGTTTTGATTCAGTCCTCCATGCCTTTCTGTCCTGAGCTAATCGTTTCATCTCTACATAGCTACCACACCTTACCTCCTAGGCAATGTTTTTAACATATTCTAACCTTGGTCTACCCCTACAGTTCTTGTCCTCGACCCTTCCTTCCATAACCAAGTTTGCTATTCTTGGATGTCTTAGAATGTGTTCTACCAACCTATCTCATCTCTTCATTATCAGGCTGGCTGCGTGGCTCAGCGGTAACGTTCTCGCTTGCTAAGCCCAAGGTTGCATGATCGAATCCTGGCGCAGCCAGTAAGCATTTGAGGGTGCGCAAATGCGAGGGAGCCGTGTCAGTAGGTTTACTGGCACGTTAAAGATTCCCTTCGGGGCAAAAGTTCGGCACCCCGGCGTCTCAAAAAGCCGCAATAGTTAAAAAGAAGTAAAACCAATAACATTATTATTATCTTCATTGGAAGTCACCAAAAACATCTCTTCTGTCCCACTTGTCTTAATACCGCCATTTGTTACTGTATATACCCATCTGATATCCATCATTCTCCTGTAACACAACATTTCAAACGCTTCTATTCTCCTCTTCTGCTGCACCAACAGTCCAAGTTTCACTTACATAGAGCCCCACGTTCCGAACAAGGGCTTTCAAAAATGACTTTCTAATATATAAATTAATATTGGATGTTAACAGATTTCATTTCTGTAGAAATGCTTTCCTTGGCTGAGTTAGCCTACTATTTATATCTTCTTTGCTTCGTCCATTACTGATTATTATTCTTTCTATGTAGTAGAAGTCTCCTACTTCCTTTATCATTTTACCTGCCAATTTCACGTCAATAGGGGTGTCTGATTTCTTTCTTCTGCATTCCATTTTTTGTTTGTTTTACATTTATTGATTTTCATTGTGAAGTCTTTCCTCAGGACAGCCTATACCATTTAAAATGATAGTAGTCCTTTAATACTACTACTACTACTACTACTACTACTACTACTACTACTACTACTACTACTACTACTAAAAACCGTACAAGGTTTGTCTCATCAACTGTCATGCCCCTTCAGAAGATGATGAGAAAGAGTTGAAAGATCATTTTTATGCAGATCTCGAAGACATCATAGACAAGCTACTGTGCCCGTGTACACGGATGATGATTAATCAGCACTCGGCTTTTGCTCTTGCGGCTTCGGGGTATGGTACGTTCCCTCCACCGCTGATTAAACATCTGATATGGAATACTCAAGGTTCACAAGGATATTAAGGAAAAACACAACATTTTAAATATTACAAAATTTAATTCATAAAAGAAAAATATTTTCACTCAAAAACATGTAAAAAAATCAATCACTTGGCATAGTTCCTTCAATTGCCATTAAAAACTAAAAATTAATCACTTGGCATAGTCTCTTCAAGTGTTGTTAAAAAATAATCACTTGGCATAATCTCTTAAAGTGCCATTAAAAAAATCACTTTGCAAAATTTCTTCATGATCACTATAATATAATTTCAATATTTTACGAACTTTTTAACCACTTTGTAATCACTTTGTCTTGCTTAAATCTAATTATAATTATTTGTAATATATTTTACTAAGGCGTCAAGCGCGCCTATCATTCAAGTCATACAACTTTCCAAGGCTTTGGATATTTATATTCATTTCAAAATCTTTACCCTTCTGGGTTTCTTTAACGTTACATAATATTCATTTATCTATCATTTATTTAGTCCTTTGGACCTCACTAATAATTCTTCACAAAGCCTTAGATTTTTACACGTTTAAAATACTGTACGAGAACATGCCATGTCTGTGAATCGAACCCTTGTTCTACCAGTTTCATTCTCATGCATCAGATGATCTTTCCTTTGCAGCGTACCATGCACTGTTTAATTTATTTTTGTGGGGTCTTTATTCATCTTAAAATGTATTTTCCACAACCCGTTCTTTCATTCTTTTGAGGAAGGAATCCTTTTACTTGCAATAAAAGTGTTTTACAACACCCGTCAAAAATTCATGTATATGCTTCAAACTTATATTCTGTAGAAATGTCTCCATCCCAGCATTGTGATTTTGTAAGTTAATTTCAGCTTGCATCTTTTTTTTTAAACTTTTACATAATGTCCTTTTTATTATTAGTCTATTGACAGACCCTCACTTTACCGCAGAACCCATTAACTTTCTGTCTCACTCCCACGTTACAGTAGGTCGGCGCTCACAGCTGCCCGGTCCCTGTGATACTTTACTTGATTTATTGCGTCTGGCCGGCCACCACACTTCACACTTTATTTATCTCTTTCACCATAGGATTTTACCAAGACTTTCGTTTCACTTCAAAAACAGCTATTTGTTCCTGCTTTTAGTTATTATTATTATTTATATTTCGTTTTTACAGGATATTTATAACTTATTCCGGAGAGGATACCTAATATAATAACAATTTGTATGACGCTTTCTGTCAATACTATTTTATACAAAGACGCTAACGGTCTTACTTGCAAATTTTATTCGACGATTATTGCCTACAACAATTAGATATAACAATGCCTCATGGTCTCACATGTCTATTCACTTACAACGCGTTATTTCGACGATTTATGGCCTTTAATAATTATAACAATGCTCTTATGGTCTTACATGTATATTTCATTCGACGATTTTGGCCTACAATAATATTTCAACACAACCTGATCAGACTTACAATGTAATTAATTTTAACGCTTCAATATGGCAATACAATTTATGGGAATTTCACCTACCCAATACGACACGACGTTTCCATACGACAACAATACAGAAAGGGGAATCTTTCACCCACGACATTTCGATGAGACTCTCCATCTCCTGAGTAATTATGTCCTGATTAACGCACAATTATAAGCTTTTAGCTTCATTTATTTAGTACTCGGCCCTTTTGGCAACGACGATTTCTTGCTTGGTTATTCGCGGTTTATTTAATATCTCAAATTAATATTTCATTTATAACGTTAAGATCTCGGCCTTCTTATCATTTAATTTTCATATTTCTGGCTCGCTAGCCGGTGATAATACATTTCTTTAGGTGTTTTTATTCACCAATTACTTTTAAAGATTTATAAAAAATTATCATTTGACAACAATACGTCAAGATATTTTAATTTATTTCGTTCTGTTTATTACTTGATTTTTTCATTACAAATTTCATTATCACTTTATTTTTAGTGCATAACCACTCGATGATATTTATTTATATTATTTTCACTACGAACTTTCAATTATTTTTCATTTCAACTTTATTTGTGTTATTTGTCATTTAATTATAAGATCAAACTATTTTATATATTTCATTATTTATTTTAACAATGTTATTATGATGCATATTTATTTCATTATCTGCTTTTACTATGGCGAAACTTTATGCCATTTAAATTATTATTTCGGTTCCATCCTCCAAATCATTTATTATTTATTATTTCATTTCTTGTTTTTTATTACTTTACATTATTGATCCCTTTCATATAATTATTCTGCGAGGTCATTCTCGCGATTATTTATTATTATTATTATTATTATTATTATTATTATTATTATTTCAACATTTCAGTTATATAAGTGCATTCAACTACCCGATGAGTTCGATCGTTAAACTCCCCAGTTACGACCGATCTCATCGAGCCAGTACATCGTACATCTGCAATTTTAATGACAAATCATGACTCACCATCGTGATCCGTCTTCTGATCCATCCTTGGGAAGGATTCCACCCACCCAACGACATAATTAGTACTCTTCCATGGCACTTTCTATTGTGAGCGACACCTCACTTAGGTCCAATCGACCTTCACTTAAATTTAAACACATCACTAATTTATAAAACATTATATTAACACTGAAACACATATATCTTGTAGCTTATTTACACTGCATAAATTTTCACCACCTCTCAGTGACTCTTGGCACGTTTTATCGGTGTTCCACGCCCTGATGAGATCCCCGGACCCTGCATTGGATGTGATGCGATCTCGAACTGCTCCTTCACTGGATATAGTCTTTACCCTGTCTTTTAGATAGTCTATTTTTGACTTTTATTATCGTCTTTTATTAGCGACTTTCAATTTTTACTTGTCCTACGTTTACGTAGCGGTCTATCGAACCTATGGCCCGCTTACTTCGTGACCGTATTGTGTCCTTATTTGCGACAAGTTTTCCTTTACTTCTCCTACGAGAATGTCTTTATAGCTACGTTCCTATTTGATACACAGTAGCTTCGCTAGAGTTCACTATATTTGTTCTTGGGTCTCGAACCCGTGTCCATTTACTTGAGTTATTGGATTTCGTTCCAATATCGGTCCCTCAATACTGTAGTCTTTCACTTAACTTTCACGGAGACCTGTCTGTATATTTCGAAACGATGACCTCCAGCGTAATGTCTTTACTGATCTGGACTGCTGTATTCTAGCTTATTACTGTTCTAGAATTTGTCGCGGCGCAATTTTACTTCGTCACGGTTTTCGAGTGGCGTATAATAATTTTGATCTAGCACAAGTGCTTTAGTGATCACTTATAACAACCGTAGTGGATTTAATTTACCACGCACATACAACTTTTTGTTATTACCGCGGATACTGCTGATTGTTAAGTCGTCTTAACACGATCTACTTTAGTGGTTGGTAACGAACTGCGTTACTTGCTGTGACTTCTCCATACAGGAGTAAAATGAGTCTTTACTAGTGTGAGGACGGACTTCCGTCCCGACAACTTGATAATACTGTGTACGGTATACTTGTATACTGTGCGGAATTGCGCTGAGCCTTCCCGGGCTTACTGAACTGCGACAAGTATAATGCAGCGCTTCTGCAGTTTAGGAGACAGCGTGGAGCCTCTCCCCGCTTCTGGTGAACTGCTTCTGACACAGCCTATAGCCTCACTTGGCTGACGGATACTACATTCGATGTAACACCTCCATACGAGGTATGTGGTAGACTGTACTTGATGCTCCAACGTCACGCCCCTCTGGGCTGACTGATACTGCATGCTCTGTGGTTGAAACCTGGGCTATTTATTGGGAACTTGCAAAAATAAACTACTTTTGCCTTCTTCCTGGAACTAACTTCTGAACTAGACGTCGCACGTTTTTGAAAAGTATATCATTATGTTCCCTATAATTCAAACGTCTCATTACCATTTCGTTTTCTGAAAATCGGTCGTCTAATTAATTTAAATAAAATCTACAAGGATCCTCAGCTGTGTGGGCGATTGAGTTTTTTTAAATCTTCTTCCCACTACCTTCGCTTGGCTCCGCCTAATGACGTAATTGCTGACTAAGTACTGCTTTCCTGGGCCTAAATTATTCATTCTTAACCTCGCTTAATTCATAATTTCCTGGATTATTCTGATCCCCATAGGCCTATTGTTATAATTTTGCGTTGTTTCCGTGAAAACGGCTTATTACACAACTTTGCAATGTTGTCAGAAAAGTGCCGATCTAAGCACTCAATGGTGGTTTCCCTGCTAATCTGCTCGGGCTGATTCATCCCAGCGTGACTGCTCCCGTGATTCACATATCGCTTGCACCACGTATCTCCAGATAAAACTGTCAACGTTCTGCGTCATGGCCTGACTCACTTCGTTATTTCCTCACTGCTATTTCATAGCTGGACCTCTTTTCATCTTAAAGGTCGGAAGTTCATATCCTGTACCAACTCTAGTTGGGTACACTACCACGGCATGCTATTCACATTGTATTAGGTGACTTCAATGCACAGGTTGGTAGAGAAGACCACCGTCCTACAATAGGGCCGAATAGCCTCCATGCAATTAGTAACGAGAATGGTATCACGATGGTGAACTTTGCTGCTTCAAGAAGGATGATAATTAGCAGTACCTACTTTCCACGCCAGAGGATTCATAAAGTAACATTGATTTCACCTGATGGTGCGATGAAGAGCCAGATTGACCATGTGATAGTTGATGGGGGACATCGCCGATGTGTGGAGCTGGTACGAACATATCGCGGAGCGGCTATGAACTCGGACCACCTTCTAGTCATCTGCAAGTTGCGACGCAAACTCTCCACAAAGTGGCAAAAAGTTAGGCAGAAAACGCACCTCTTTGATAAGGACAAATTGAAGGATGAACTAATGAGAACACAGTACCAGGATAGAACATCAGAAAATGGACCTTTCTACGTGGAGCAATAATGCAGAGTGCAAGTGAAACACTAGGAAGACAACTAAGACCGAAGAGTAAGCCGTGGTATGATGAAGAATGCAGTACATCGTTGAAAAGTAGAAAGAATTGGAGACTCCACTGGTTAGAAAAACCCTTCCGAAGTAGTTTGGGGAAATTATACGGAAGCTAGGTGTCAAACAGATATAATAATCAGAAGGAAAAAACGATATTACAGTACGAGCCTACTCATGGCTCGATGAGAGAATCACGCTCCTTCTTCCGTTTGTCAAGTTTTGCAAGAGGTATCTATAGACAGCAACCACTAATCCTGACAAATGAAGGAGAAGTAGTACGCCCCTGGAACAAGCAGAGCTGTTTGGGAAATATTTTGTAAAGCTCCTAAATGAGGAGATTGTTAATGACGCAGTAGTATTTAGGGCCCCATCTAGACATGTTGAGGTAACTGAACCTTCGTCCGCAGAAATTCGGGTGGCCCTGGAATCCCTCAAACACAACAGAGCTCCTGGAGGTAGTGGTATAACAGCTGAATTACTTATGCATGGCAGTGAGAGTGGTGCAGATCTTAGAAGACCTAATCAAGATTATCTGGCTGATGGAGGAGATCTTAGCGGAGTGGAGAAGAGCTATCATTTTCCCAATCTTTAAGAAAGGTGATCCTACACAAGTAACTATTTACCATGGTATCTCACTACTGGATATAGGGTATAAAATCTTAACATCCCTGTTATTGAGTCGGCTGAAACCATTTCCTAGAGAAATTGTGGGTCGTTATCAGTGTGGATTCATGCCTTGATGCTCCACCACGGATCACATTTTCACATTAAGGTAATTAATGGAAAAATACTACGAATTCGATCGTGAATTGCATCTTGTATTTATTGATTTTCATCAAGCATATGATAGCATTAACCAAGCTGCACTGTGGAAATAATGCAAGACATATCCATTCCACAGAAGTATATCAGGTTAATACGGACTCTAGCTGTCAAGTTCGATTTGCCAATCAGTTATCAGCACCCTTCAATATACGGAATGGACTACGACAAGGTGACCCCCTGGCACCAACTCTCTTCAACATCGCCCTGGAGAGTGTGAGGCGTGCATTCGGACGTCACAGGGAAATTGAGTTCATTGGCTTTGACACGATTCTTGCATTTGCGGATGATAGCGTGATTATCGGAGAAACCCTGAATCAGGTGACAACTTGATTTCTCACAGAAGCAGGGAAGGTGGGTTTGGTAATCAACGACTCAAAAACAAAATATCTGAGGGTGACTCGTCAGCCGAACAATTTTAATAGCATGAATATTGATGGGCACAAGTTTGAGATGGTAGAGGATTTCAAATATTTAGGATGGGTCTTTTCGAACAGGAATGAGATAGCAAAGGAAGTACAGCAAAGGATAACTACAGCGAATCGTGTTTTCTATAGCTTGAACAATCTTTTCAAATCACGTTTGATTTCACAGGAAAATAAGGTACATATCTACATGACCTTGGTGAGACCTGTGGTCTTATATGGCTGTGAGACCTGGGCCACGCCTCAAACACTTGAGGAACGTCTCTGCGTTTTTGAAAGGAAGGTCTTGTGCAAAATATATGGTCCACTATATAATGTAGAAACAGAACGGTAGGAAAGAAGATCTCACCAAGACCTTTATCAATGCTTTGGGAAGACGAGCATCAATTGGATTCTGGCGAGGAGGAGGTTGCAATGGTTGGGACATGTCATTCGAGCTGAGGATTCCATATCCAATCGTGTTTTCAGCTCGACACCAACTGGTGGACGCTCCAGAGGCCGCCCTAGAACAAGATGAAAGGACCGAGCGATAATGTCACTGTTAAAGGGGGCACCAACAGCAACTGTGGAGGATGCAAGGGACAGAGAAATGTGGAAGATCATCTGCGACCGATACTTGTGAAAAGTTTGTCCCTCCTGTTGTAATGCCTGTGTTATTTTATATATTTTTGTTTTATGCTCTTATTGTCTGTACTGGGTCTTAATGGCCTGTTAGTACAATAAATATGATGATGATGAATACTACTACTATTAATAACATAAAAAATACGAGCCTTACAGTAGTCGCATATGATGTGTAACATCTGACATAGAAGAAACCTCACGTGAAATTGTTGATACACCGGTATTTTATAGTATTATTGGCACAAATATTAATCTATTGTAAAAGGGAGTGTTTTACAGATATTGTAGTTTATAATACGGAACTCATTTTATTAGATGATTTGTAGCTTCCACCAGCACTAGCCTAAATAAATAATACGATATGGATCAACTAGATTAATAGACGCGACACCGCTCATAACCTTAAATCTACTATATAAAGCTCAAATACCACTGACTGACTGACTGATTCATTCATCACGAAATCTCAGAAACCACCGAACAGATTGGAATGAAATTAGGTATGCAGCTTCCTCAAGGGCCGCAAACGCCCACTAAGAAAGGATTTTTGGATATTCAGGTTCTAAAGGGGTGTTAAGGGGGTAGACCTGCATTTCATTGAATAGCAATATCTCCCGATTGGTTTCATTGGGGGATGTTATACTCGGCATATAAACTCATCTTTAAAAAAAAGAAGACACGTGTCTGAGGGTTTTTCGATGTGGTGTATATTATGAGGTGAAAGGGGGTGAAAAGTGGGGCTTGAAGGATTCCTAACGGAGCGTGTATCCCTTAAACGGCATAGGCCAGGAGTTTGGAACTCAGTGGAAAAATATCAGCATAAAAAATAAGTAAATAGGTGTTTGACCGTTTTTTCATAAATCCAATTTAAGGGGCCCATGGGGAGGGGTGAAATTATGCGGGGGGGGGGGGACGTAATATGTCTGAGTGTAAAATTATACATGGCCTATGTTGTAGACAATAACACATTACATCTTTTTTGTCTCTTGCTATTTCATCATACGACGAATACTTACGGAGTTATTAATGATTTTGTACTTTTTGGCCGGAATTTTCCAAGTCCCAGGAATGACATAAAAATTGATTCGAATGAAATTTCAAAAAAGATTTTTTTTAATACTTTTATTATATTTTTCACGTCTTTTAGGGTCCGAAACCAACATGATATTTTTATGTTTTTTTTTCGTCCCATGCATTTCTGGTTTCAGGTGATAGACCATGCTTATCTATCTATATAACTAATGTTATAACGGGATTCCAAATGTAATTGCGGGCGAAGCCGCGGGTAACAGCTAGTTCCTTATAAACAGGTCCTCTTGAGTCACAGACAAACACGCAATTTCATATGGATTCTGCTAAAATGAGTCATATTGATATGATAAATATCGTTTAAAATTATAATCTGGTAGCAAAAATATCTACCCCGCCCAGGATTCGAACCCAAGATCTCTAGATTCACAGTCATACGCAATAACCCCACGGCTATTTCGACTACGCAAATATTAAGCACAAGATGGTGACTGATTTCCACGTTCCAATAATACTGCATTACGGAATTAAGTTTCATTTATATTTTGTTTGTGTCGATAATGTTCCTGAATGACATTGAGTTTAAAATGCCTTATTCCAATGCAATGCCGACTACTTACAATGTTTGATATTAAGGCATTTTACCATTTAAAAATACTGATACGAAGACTTCGAACATGTACCAGGTCATTTGTTTAAATCACTTGACACCAGAGTTCGCATGAGCGTTTTCCGTTCAGTATATCATATACATTCCACATGGCCGAGAGTGCGTCATGGTATCAATTTTCGACACCGCGCGCTGATTGTTTCTCTTACCAGTGCCAGCTGGATCGATCGATCGAGTTGGCTGTGCGTCTTATACTTCCGTTCGATCCACCACTGCCAGCTAGGGCACACTTCAATTCGATCGATCGAACGGGCAGTGCATACTTCCGTTGTCCACCACTGCCAGCTAGTACACTTCCGTTTGATCGATCGAGCGGGCAGTGCATACTTCAGATTGATCCACCACTGCCAGCTCGATCGTTCCGATCCACTTCCGTCCCCAATTTTCAAAATCACTCCCACAAAACTATCCAGCAACCGAGCGGAAAGATGTTGTTGTTGTTGTTGTTGTTTGAGTCTTCAGTCTTTTGACTGGTTTGATGCAGCCCTCCATGCTTCCCTGTCTTGAGCTAATCGTTTCATCTCTACATAGCTACCACACCCTACATCCGAAGCAATCTGTTTAACATATTCTAACCTTGGTCTACCCCTAGAGTTCTTGTCCTCAATCCTTCCTTCCATAACTAAGCTTGCTATTCCTGGGTGTCTTAGTATGTGTCCTACAAACCTATCTCTTCTCTTCATTAGCAGTCGCCAGGAGCATCTGTCCTCTCCCACTCGTCTTAATACCTCTTTGTTTGTAACCCTATCCACCCATCTGATCTTCATCATTCTCCTGTAACACCGCATTTCAAATGCTTCAATTCTCCTCTTTTCTGCTGCACCAATAGTCCAAGTTTCACTTCCATAGAGGCTTTCAAAAATGACTTCCTAATACCTCAATCTATATTCGATGTCAACAGATTACTTCTTTGTAGAAAGGCTTTCCTGAGCCAACCTACTTTGTATATCCTCTTTGCTTCGTCCATCGCTGGTTATTTTGCTTCCTAAGTAACAGAAGTCTCCTACTTCCTTCAGCTTTTCACCTGCCAATTTGATGACCATAGAGGTTTCTGATTTATTTCAGCTGCATTCCAGTATTTTTGTTTTACATTTATTCATTTTCATCATGTGTTCATTCCTCAAGACGGAGTCCATACCATTCAAAAACTCATTCAAATCCTCAGGCGTTTCGGCCAAGATGTCGATGTCATCAGCAAATCTGAGAGTTGAAATTATTTCTCCTTGAATCTTCACTCCCACTTTAAATTTGTCTCCAATTTCCTTCATTGCTTGTTCAATATAAAGATTGAAAAGTATGGGCGATAAGTTGCAGCCTTGCCTTACACCTTTCTGAATACCAGCTTCTCTCTCATGTCCTTCAGCTCGAATGACTGCTGTCTGGTTTCTGTATATATTGTATATCGCCCTCCTATCCCTGTACTTTATTCCAATAGATTTCAAAATATCAAACAATTTAGTCCAATCAACGTTATCAAAAGCCTTTTCTAAGTCTACAAATGCCATGAACGTTCTCTTATTTTTCCTTATTCTAGCTTCCAAAATCAGCCTAAGACTTAGTACAGCTTCCCTTGTTCCTACATTTCTCCTGAAACCAAACTGGTCTTCACCCAACTCCGTTTCTATCTGGCTTTCCATCCTCTTGTAAAGATGTTACACATCAATAATAATAATAATAATAATAATAATAATAATAATAATAATAATAATTCAGACACATCTTCCGTATGACTGATGAAAGACTAAGAAAATCTGGAATTTCACGAAGCCAAAGGCACCCAAATGGACAAGGTTCCAAGAATGCGAGAAAGACTTGATGCAAATTTGTAATCCAGAAACTAAAATCCACGACAGATTTGAATTTTGGCAAATGGTTAAAGACTGAAGTTTTTACAGTAGAATCTGAACTCGGAAGACAGAGAGAGGGGGGGGGGGGGAAACTGTACCAGAAGCACGAAAGAAAGCAGTGATCGATGGACTGAAGAAATACTGGGAGGATGTCAAAGCCGCTAGAAGAACAAGATCTCGACACAAATGAAATTGAGTTAACATGCAGTCCATAGAGGTTCAATCAAATGTTAATAATAAAGTAAAAATAAGGAAGAGAGTCGCCTCCGTAGCGTAGCGGTCAGCATGGTTAGCTGCCGCCCCGGAGGTCCTGGGTTCGATTCCCGGCTCTGCCACGAAATTTGAAAAGTGGTACGAGGACTGGAACGGGGTCTACTCAGCCTCGGGTGGCCCAAATGATAGAGGGGGTTCGATTCCCCCTCAGCCATCCTCGAAGTGGTTTTCCGTGGTTTCCCACTTCGTCTTCGGGCAAATGCCGGGATGGTACCTTCTTCAAGGCCACGGCCGCCTCATTCCCTCTTCCTTGCATATCCATCCTAACCATCCCTTACCTTCCCTCATGAGGCCCCTGTTCGCTTTGCAGGTGAGGCCGCCTGGGCGAGGTGCCAATCCCATCTCACCAGTTGTATCCCTTCCGATTCGATGATCCCAGCTCTAGGACACTGCCCGTAGAGGCGGTAGTGGTGAGGTCTCTCGCTGAGTCCGTGGGTTCCACCAACCTGGAGGGTAAACGACAAAAAAAAAATAAAAAAAAATAAAGGAAGAGGTACTTCTCGGTACAAAATCCTTAAAGTACTGAAATTAACCAAATCACCTGAATTAATAGTCGGGAAAATATCTGGAGATGATGTAGTAATAGATGTTTACTCCTCCGCTGTCTGAGACCCACCCCGTTTCAAATAGGATCACAACTTATATAGTTGAAATTCCAGTAGACTTCAGCCATTTTTGGCAACATATACAGGGGGGCGTGGTAGCGCAGCGGTCAAGCTGTTGGCCTCCTACCAAGGTGGACCGGGTTCGATTCCCAGTCAATGCATGTGAGATTTTCGAAGTGAAATGCCATGTCCTGTGGTTCGGATTCCACGTAAAAATGAGGTCCCGTGGCTCATGATCGCATGATTAACGGTCAAGTAAAACCAAAAGCTTCCTTCCTTTCCTTGGCAACATGTACAGCATGCCAAACCCCGTATATTGCATCCGGCAGACCAATGGTTTTCGCCTAGACCAATAATTAAGTAGCGTGGCTCTGCGAGCCGCGTTAGCTAATATAAACACTCCTAGTTTGTCATGCACAGTGGGGGTAGTCGCGCATCAATAATCTTCATCCAGGCCAATGGTATTATTCACATAATTTCAGTACAAAGTTACGTGTGTCATGTGGTGTAGGCCTATTTTGTATCGGACATGTTGGCAACGGTTATGACGTCAATGAGTCATGGCGGCGGTCATCAAATGAACAAGAAGGAAAATCATTTATTTACGTAATAAAAGAAATATTTCCGGTACAGCAATGAGAATTCAAATTGTAATCAACTTCTAATCACTCCCAGAAAGGTATACAAATCATAAAAAATACATTTTCAATAATCTGCCTTGTAAAAGTTGTGAAAAGGGAAAAGGACCTTATCCTGACAATAATAATATGTCAATAATGTTTTGTCCCTGTCTTTGTTACTATTATTGGGATCACTTTATGGCTATCACCCATGAGGTCCGAGTTCGATTTCTGGCTCTGTAATGAAATTACATTTTTGTCAGGGTTGGGATGGGATTTACCCAGCCTCTTTAGGCAAAACTGAGAGGAGGTGGGTTTGATTCCTGTAGTTTTCCAATTTTCTCTTCAGGCAAAGACAGAAGTGGTAGCTACCACAGACGCCTCTTTACCAAACCTAGTCACAATTACAAAAGCAGACTTTATTACATATATCGTCATACCCAAATCCTACCTCAATTACAAATTACACACACTGGTACAGACATCACAGTCATCCTTTTCCAGCTGACACTGGGTGGGGGCAAATATGGTTCCTCTCCACTTCATTCTGTCGTTCCACCATTCCTCTTCCGACAGTGTTTCAATCCATGTTCCGTTTTCTAATACTATTCTCCACCGAGTCCATCCAACGCATTATTGGTCTTCCTCGTCCTCTCTTCCCTGTCATCCGTCGTTCCAGTGCTCGTCTTGGTAGCCTTACTTCATTCATCCGTTTTACATGTCCAAACCATCTCAATCTGTTTTGCTCCAGCTTGTCATTTAGTTTCTGTACTCCCTGTTCTTTGCGTATATCTTCATTTCTCACTCTGTCCCTCCTCGTTTCCTGGACCATACTTCTCAGGAATCTCATCTCAGCTGCTTGTACTCTGCTCCCATCCCTCTTAGTCATTGTCCAAGTTTCTGCTGCATATGTAATTATAGGAACATAATATGCTTTGTACATAACTTCTTTAGCCTTAATTGGTATATCCTTGTTCCATACTAGTCCCCGTACCTGTTGGTAGAAAGCACTCCCGAGTTGAATTCTTCTGCTAATTTCCAAATCTAGTCTTCCATCTTCAGTCAGTTCACTTCCCAAGTATTTGAAGTGTTTCACTACTTCCAATTCCTTATCTCCTACTTCGATTACTCCCTTTCCTTCTTTCTTATCTCTACTCATCACCACTGTTTTACTCTTCTCACCATGGCTCAATCTTTTCATTTATTACGTCTAACTGTTCTTGTACCTCCATCTCATCCTCGCCTCAGATCAAAACGTCGTCTGCAAACAACATTACCTTCATCTTTGCCCTACTATATTCTTTCATTGCTGCCTTCATGATGTCATCCATCACCATTACGAACAATAATGGTGACAACACACTTCCTTGCTTTAGTCCAGTGTCAATTTTACACCATTCCGATGTCCCGACTCTATTCTTGACACTACTGTAGCATTCAATGCACATTCCTTTTATCATGTCTCTCAGTTCCTTGCCTATCCCCCTATTTGTTAAGCTTTCCCAAACTTATGTTCTAGGGATGCTATCATAGGCCTTTTCTAGATCAATAAAAGTCATTACCATATCCTTACCATATTCCCAACTCTTTTCAATGTTCTGTCTCAGAATGAAAATGGGTTCCACTGTTGACCTGCCCCCTCTAAATCCAAACTGCTGCTCCTCTATTTGGCTTTCTACCTTTACTCTAATTATTTTTTGTAGGATTCTGTCCATTACTTTGGCAACATGCGAGATGATGGTGATTCCTCGGTAGTTACTACACACCTTCCTGTCTCCTTTCTTGAATATTGGCAATATTATTCCCTTTTTCCAGGCTTCAGGTACTTTTTTCTCTCTCCACACACTCCTGAGAAGTCTGTATGTCCACTGCAGTTCCACTGGTCCTGCCGCCTTGATCATTTCTATTGCCACTTCATCGATTCCCACAGCTTTCCCCATCTTCATCTTCCTAACTGCCCATTCCACACCTGCCATAATAATGTCTGGTTCTTCTTCTATTTCTTCCTCCACCGTTTTGGCTGTTTGCGTAACTTCTCCGCATGCCTGGCGTCTCACCTTCAACAGCTCGCTGAAATATTCTTTCCATCTGTCCGTTATCTCTTCTGGTTTTGTCAATATTTCTCCTTCTTTGTTTTTCACGAACCCAGTGTTCACCATATCATTCCTTTTGCTTTTTATAATTCCAAACAGCAATTTCTTTCCACAATGTAAATCCTCCCTTATTTCCTGAGTGAATTCTTTCCAGCTTTTCTTCTTTTCCTCTGCAATTACTTTCTTGAAACCCTTGTTTGCTTCTATATATTTTGCTCTACTTTTTCAGCCTTTTTTGTTTTCCATTCCTTCCAAGCTTTCTTTTTCTCTCTTACCTTTTCTTTCAATCATTCCACTATTTTTTCGCCTTTTCCCGTACCTTTCCTGATGTTCTACCACATGTTTTCTCTGCACTGTTTACAAATGCACTCTTAAGCTTTTCCCATTATTGTTCCACATGGGTAATATCCGTCCTTGGTATCTGTTCTTGCAATTCTCTCTTAAACTCTTCTGCAACCTCATTTTCCTTTAGTCTCCAGACCTTAATCTTTGTTTCCCTTTCCCACTGCCCTATGGTCTCCTCCAAAGGCTTCCTCTGGCATGGCTGTGACATCCATTAGCTCTTTCCGATGTCCCTTTTCGACTAATACATAGTCTATCAGAGTTTTCGTTCTTCTATCTCCCCTTCCATACCTCGTTATCTTCTGACTATTTTTCTTTCCGAACCACGTATTCCCTATAATTAATTGGTTCCGCTGACAGAAGTCCATTAAGAAATACCCTTCTGGATTTTTACTGCCATAACCATATGGTCCCAAAATCTCCTCTCTTCCTTGTCTGTCTCTTCCCACTCGTGCATTCAAATCTCCCATTAGTATTATTTCCTTATCCTCTATATATTTTTCCACATCTTCTAGGAAATCTTCTAAGTTCTCTTCTTTATTCCCCGTTTGTGGAGCATATACTTGAAACAGGTTATCAGACAAATTCTACACACACCAAAATAAACGGGGCTACATGACCACGAAGTCGCAAAGCCCCTAAAAGAATCATCTCTTCAGAGTGTTTGGAATTCTTCAACGTACAGTAAGTTTTTTTTAAAGATCAGTGAAGAATTGGAAAATTTCTAATAAATTGAATGTTTGTGTGTACAATGATGGTGTAAATTTGCATGTTTTAATTACTTTTCGGTAACAATTTGTAAATAATGTAATGTATCATTGAACTATTGAACTATCCTAATTTGTAACAAACTTACTACCATATATTAAATTTGAATAAGTAGTCCGTGACGGTCTAAAGAGCCTCTTCTTAAAATTTAAGATTCATAAATGTTAATATATACTGTATATTATACACTGGCGGAAATATATCCCAACACAATTAAATAAGGAATGTAGAGTACGGAAATGTCGGCAATATATTTGAATAGGTAACACATTTAATTGATTAAAGATACAAGACAACAGGTTAATGTACGCGCGAGAAAAGCCATCGCAAATGTGCCATGCTGGTCCATTAATAACCGGTATAATCGCCAGACTGTTGAATGCAGCCATGCAAACGTGCATGCATTGTGTGGTACAGGTGACGGATGTCAGCTTGTGGGATGGAGTTCCATGCCTGTTGCACTTGGTCGGTCAATACAGGGATGGTTAATGCCGGTTGTGGATAACGCTGGAGTTGTCGTCCAAAGATGTCCCATATGGGCTCGATTGGGGGCAGATCGGGGGATCGAGCAGACCAAGGCAGCATTACGACACTCTGTAGTGCACGTTGGGTTACAACAGCGGCATGGGGGGGGGGGGGGGCGTGCGTTATCCTGTTGGAAAAACCCTCCGGGAATGCTGCTCATGAATGGCAGCACGACAGGTCGAATCACCAGACGGATGTACACATTTGCAGTCAGGGTGCGTGGAATAACCGCGAGAGTGCTCCTGCTGTCATAGGAAAGAGCTCCCCAGACCAGAAAGCCCGGTGTATGTCCAGTGTGTCGACGCCGAAGACAGGTGAAATACAGGCGCACGCCTGGCCTTCTGCTAACCAACACACGGCCATCACTGGCACCAAGGCAGAATCGGATTCATCGGAAAACACAACGGACCTTCTATGATGGTATAACTTCTACAACGCTCACTGCCTTGGACTTTTAACCGCCAGGCTAATTGGGTAACTTTAATGATATAAGCAAATTTGTAAGACATTACCTTAGGAGTGTTACAGTCAGGTGTCCTCCTGTTACAATTTCAAACTGATCAGTAGTCTGGCTGGGTCAAGTCAATTACGTCACTATGACTCCTCAAGCGACCAATAGCCATAGATTTCAGAGATCTCAGAATCTTTCTTAAATATGTTAAGTCCTTGTCATTAACTTCAAGAGTAATAAAACTCAGCAACTCTTCTAGGGTTGTGCCGAGTCTTGTGTGGGGTTTCGCCTAGGACACCAAGCTGGCTCATCAGTGGGCTCTTGGTGTCCTCGCCCGGACCCCCACAGGAGTAGCGAACTGCGCGCTACCTCCCTTTATATGAAGTGCAACTACACCACTTCACTGCGAGAACTAAAAGCTCAAGCACCCTTAAGCTCTCTATGAAGGCTTCCAAAAAAGATGGTATATTGGCTTTCATGGCCAGTGAATTAAATCTCAACAATTCTAACTGGGTGTCGATTCTTCAATTTAAGAAGAGAGAAGGAGCTTGGTGCTTCTCTTACTTCTGGATGTCACCTGAACTGCAACGCCAACGAGGCCACTGACGCCTCCTGCCATGAGAACTCTTCCATGATTCCAGCAATTCTGAGTTTTAATTCATTGGCCGTGAAAGCCAATATACCACCACAAGTGTAATGTTAGTAACCTACATAAAAAAATATTTTATTATTCATTTCTTCAATGAAAACAATATTAGGGTTCAATCCCTTTTCTAGTCAAAAGAAAGTATTTCGCTTAATGAGGGCTTCTATAATTAGACCCTTTCAATTTGCTAACTTATTATCATTTTACTCGGCGTTAACACACATATGTACATTTTGTTGCTTATTGTTCTCATATTGTTATTGCTTCAAAGTAATAAACTTAATAACTCTAATTTTTGTTCTCCGGTGATACATTCCACTGACTCAATATCCCGTTCCTCCTTTCAATCTAATTGTCACTCACAGTGTAGATATTTTGACCAACCTTATGCTTGATGCGATCTCCCATATGGGAAAGTTTAGGTCAATATTTCCTCTAGGTAGTAAGTTGGTCTGCTGTCCCTGAAAATACGCACATACGGCATACACACAATATATAGAATTTCTTAGTTATACATTTAGTCATGGAAATTAAAAGCCGTTAAACATTGAACCTATCGGTACGCGTAGAATTATGTTGGCACCACTGTCACGTATGGGCTTTCAAAAAGAACCTGAAAAATTATCTTCTATACATATGTGCCATATTTTGAACTGTTTGCTTGGTTACATTGAGACTAGTGTTAAAAATTATGAAGAGCATTTATCATCAGTTGGCAGCCCTGGTGACTCTGAATGTATAATTAGTTCCATATCTTAAGGTGCAGAATGCACATACAACATTTAGTTGAAATTCAATGGATAATATGGACGTTACGAGCAGTTAAACATTAATATATCAACAATATAAAGTCATGTTCGCAACAATGCCAAGTTTATGTTGCTCAGAATTAATGTGGAATATGATGGTCTATACATGTTGCAATTTTGGAGGGAAGCCATTTGTTAGTAAGGAAGTTACATACGGTTGAACATTGAACCTATTAGCACGCGTATAATCTTGTTGGCAGCAATGTCGTGCATCGGTTACTCAAAATTAGTCTAAGATAGCAGGTACTATACGTGTGCAAAGTTTAGAAATATTAGTATGTGTACTTTCTGATATATTGAGATTAGAATAAAAGGAATATACAACATATTTGGCATCAGTTGGCAGCACTGGTGACTCGAAAGGAAACTCATCCTATCTGTTACGGTACGCCAAGCACATACGAAATTTGGTTGAAATCCAATTGATAGTATAGAAGTTACATGCTTTTAAAACTTGGACCTATCAGCAGGCTTAGAATCATGTTGGTAACACTGTCACGTATGAGTTACTGAAAATAAATTTGAAATATCTGTGTGTCAATTTTGGAGCAGTTTCCATGCGTACCTTTCGAGATATTCAACACAGAGCTCAAATTTCAATTGCAATTTTTCAGCTGTTGGTAGCACTGACGTCATTTTAAAGTATGACCGTTAGATATTCAGGTATAGATCTTTACTCATACCAAATTTGGTTTCGATAGCTGCAGCCGTTTAGGAGTTGATAGAGAGAGAGAGGGTGTGTGTGTGTGTGTGTGTGTGTGTGCGTGTGCGCGTGTGCGCGTGTGCGTGTGTGTGTGTCTCTCTCTCTCTCTCATCTACTTTTTCCTCATTTTTGCAAATTGAGAAAAGTAGGCTAAAAATTAACTCTAAGAATTCAATTTTGAATTTAAAATTCTAATAGAAATGGACTTTCTAACAAAAGCATTCATGAAAGTGATTATTCATGTTTTGTACTAAAAATGGCAATTTGTATGAAAATATTATCAGATATACTGTACTACAATTTTTGTAAGAATATCTATTTTATAATTGGAATTATAAATTCAATATTGTATTCTTAGAGTCAAGATTTATTCACTATAATTATTTTTCTTAAACAATGCCCTCTTTGGTGTAGAGTGAGTTAAAGCAAAGCGACCCATGCTGACGAAGACTCCAATGAAGGGTTGAACATATGTTACAACAATAAACAATATAAATTTATGTGCGATGTTCGAAATGTAAATATTATGTCAGAAAACTGTATCATAATGAGGGTCATTATAACACTATTTTTCATTATGAAACAGTTTCTCCCACCAATCAGAGCTCAAGAAACAGTTGTGTGACCAATTAGGTAAGGATAGCATCGCATTTGCGCTGACTTCCACGGCCTCCTATTTTAAATTTCACTGCGTGGCTAGTGTCATAGTTGGGGTATTTGAGGTGGTCATGGTCAAATACAAGGTATTCTCTGCGTCCCATGCGCTCTGTTCAGCACATAAAACTGGTAAAATCTCGACAGATATTTATGAATATTTATGTTCGAACATAAAATAGTTTAAATTATCGTCGAACATAAACAGTCGTATGCAACTCGCCTATAATGGTAATTAAGACACTCATTGTGTTGTTTGAGTCTTCATTCTTTTGACTGGTTTGATGCAGCTCACCATGCCTCTCTGTCCTGAGCTAATCGTTTCATCTCTACATAGCTACCACACCCTACATCCGAGGCAATCTGATTTAACATATTCTAACCTTGGTCTACCCCTACAGTTCTTGTCCTCGACCCTTCCTTCCATAACTAAGCTTCCTATTCCTGGGTGTCTTAGTATGTGTCCTACCAACCTATCTCTTCTCTTCATTGGCAGTCGACAGAAACCTCTCTCCACTCCCACTAGTCTTAATACCTCTTCGTTTTTAACCCTATCTACCCATCTGATCTTCATTATTCTCCTGTAACACCACATTCCAAACGCTTCAATTCTCCTCTTTTCTGATGCACCAATAGTCCAAGTTTCACTTCCATAGAGTGTCACGCTTCGCTCGTTTTATAAACATACTCGTGTCTTAATTATTACCGTTATAGGCTCGTTGCATAATGTACTATTAGAGTATTGAGTGGTTCTCTTAATACATTTAATTAATACGAAGTTAATACGTATATTAAACACATTATCCATTATGGTGAATGTTTTGCTTCATTTGACCGTTAATATTACTAATCACTACACCAGAGAAACTGACGTGAAAGTAAAACTGCGTAGACTATAGTAAGAGTTTTCTGTGTTCCTGCAAAATTCTTTCCCTGACATGCAAGCTTTTCGGAATTTGTACCTTCCGGCACTTTTGATTTTATGTATCTCTACCACTTATCATTCCCGTTTCGAACGGGATTGGGGATGTGATGTGATGAAATTCTATGTGGCGGATGGTTTTTACGGTCAGATGCCGTTCATGACGCCAACCTTTTGAGAGGAGTTAATGAGAGATGAAATGAATAATGGTGAATGAAACTGGACAAGGATGTGGAAGCAAGCAGCCGTAGCCTGTCAGAAGGTACCGTCCCAGCATTTGCCTGGTGTTGAAAATGGGGAAACCACGGAAAACCATTTCAAGGACGGTTGACGGTGGGGCTTGAACCCACGTCTACAGAGTTTGCAGAGAGCTTGGCCCCAAGGCCTACCTTTGCGCTTTAGCGAGCGTAGCTACTACTGTCGGTATACTATTTCTTGAGCCTGGTTTTGGTAAGATATTCCTTGTGAACCACCCGGTATATATCCCGGAACATATTATACAAATGTTGACAAGATATTAGTCAGTGGAACACATCTCTTTTATAATGAAGCAACAGCCAGCATTTTAGCCATCATGTTACCCGTGGAAACTTTACTACAGCCCGCTTGAAAGTTACTGCCGCATCCTTAACTTGCCCTGACTTCCCCTCCTCTGCTGGAAAATTTACTAATATGGAGGGAGACAAGGTGAGTGGTGGCTTGACGGCTGGCTTGATGCATTCACCCAGGACTCTCCATCCCTGGCGGAGGCGATATACACCATAAAACACAGCTGCACAGAATTGCACATACATTGCCAAAATGTACGGCCAGCTATTAATAGTAGAACTTTCTGATTCTTACCCCAACATTATGTTTGTAAAATTACTTGCGGTATGTTGTTGTAAATGCGCTCCATATTTCAGGACTTCCTAACGTATGGGTTGAGACTTAAAATGGAACGGTCCACGTCGTGGCATGGTGACTTAATATGTGGAAACATAGGCCTAAAGGAAAGAAGCGTATAGTTTCAACTGTCTTCTGACAGTGAGGATTCAAACGAACTTCCACTAGTGGACACAGACGATGACCTCGATGTAGACCTTGACGACCCTGATTCTATGGATGCCACCTGCACGTTTTGTAACGAGAAGTTTTCGGATCATCTCAGCGGGCAGCAGTGGGTTATGTGCTCTTCGTGCTTCAACTGGAATCACAAACTTTGTGATGCAGCGAGTGGCGAGCGGAAGAAATACACATGTTCGTACTGTCTGAATAGGCCTGACTGAATTTTAACTGGACTAAATTTTTATAAGTATAAGTTTAGGCCCACTCATTGTACACACGTTTATCAATTATATAATAAATTATGAAGCAATTTTCTCTGTCCTTATTAGCCTATTTTCAATTTTGAAAAAATAGGCTTATGAGATCACCTTTTGTCCGTGTGTGTGTGTGTGTCCCTAATAAAATCTAAACGGCTGGAGCGATTTCAATGAAACTCGGTAAGTTCATAGCACTATTCCCGGCGACCTCGACCGTGCCCTTCAAATTTTGTTACGTATCACCAATCCAACATGGCGGCTGTACGAAATATTTCACTAGCATTCAATATCTCCGAAACTATTACCGATATCGCCCTGAAATTGTGTACGGTGATAAAAGGCACTACTAGAAGTTCACCTATGAGACTTTCAAAAACCTGGTGACTACAAAACCAACATGGCGGCCAAGCGAATTTGAGACTTTTAAATAGACTTTTCTCGCGATTTAACTATCCAAACGTAATGAAACTTGGTACAGCAAATGTTTATACACATTGTAATGCACTGAAGTCTAATTTAGTTCAATTGTTTACATAACCTCAAAATGGCGGCTGTGCGAAATATTTCACTGACATTCTATATCTCCGAAACTGTTACCGATATCACCCTGCAATTTTGTACGGTGATAAAGGGTACTAATACAAGTTTACCTATGTATATTTCATAAACCTGTAAAGTACAAAACGAACATGGCGACCAAGCGAATTTGAAATATCTTAATAGACTTTTCTCGTGATTTAACTCTCTGAGCGCTGTGAAATGTGGTACAGTAAATGATTTTGCAGATTGTAATGCACTGCCATCTAATTTAATTCAATTGTTTACATAACCTCAAGATGGCGGCTGTGCGAAATTTTAAAATTAAGTTTTTATTTCTTGTGTCGTAATCATGCGATCGAAGTGAAAGTTTGAATAATGAACCTAGGCAATAATTGTCCTTGAATGGTACATAATTCTATGGCCTATACGTATAACAATCCTAAATGGCGAGCTTCCGAAATATTTAGACGGTTCTCAATATCTATGAATCTTTAACAGCAACCAAACTGTTTTTTTTTATATTCATAGAGACTATGAACATATGTTCACCTATAGGACTTTCAGTAACCTGGTGAGCACAAATCCAACATGGCGGCGACGCGAATTATAAATATTTAAATGGACGTTTCTCGCGAATTAACTATCCGAGTGCCATGAAACGTTGGACGTTAAATGCGTATACAAATGTTGATCCACTGGCATCTAATTTATTTCAATTGTTTGCATAATCACAAGATGGCTGCTGTGCGTAATTTTAGAATCTCGTTTTTACTTGTGTTCTAATCATGCGATTGCAGTTTGAATACCACACGTACACAATAATCTTAATGTAATAGTACAAAAATAAAAATCCAACCTGGCGACCATCTGAAATATTTAGACGGTTCTCAATATCTACGAATCTCTTACAGCAATTAAACTGAAATTTTGTATGTTGATAGAGGCAATTAACATGAGCTGGATATATGAAAATAGGCTGTATAGTTCTTCACGGAACTACTTGTTTTTGATTGAAGTCCTTTTCTCGTAGGAATAGTTCAAAATCAGTTTGCAGAAGTATGTGTAACTCGTTCCTAACAGGTGCTCTTCATTTCGCCTGGTGGGCGGTAATAGGAACAGGGGTAGGCGATATTAGGAACCCACTCTTGGCAAATTGTCTTGGGACACTTTTTGAAATTTTGTTAATAAACTTAAACTGGCATAAGTTATGAAGTGAATCGATCTCTGGAATCCAAAACAAGATTGTTTCTAGTGATATTTATTTAGTTCCCCGTTTGATTTCCCGACCCAGGAGAACTAGTTAGGGTAGGCGATATTTGGGACACTCGCCCTACTTACAGAGGTTTATGCAACTGGGAATAACAATCTACTGTGTTTAAGTAGCCTCTGCGAGTCCTTCAAAGGCTTCGGATGGGTTAAAGTGCACGGTCTGTGGTGGTGAGACCGTTCAACTAATCACATTTCTAGATCAACCTGAGATGTAATTGTATTTGGCAAACCAACAATTCCTTGGTCCCCCCAGGGGCTCACATCTAGTGGGAAGTAGGTTGGCGACCACGAGATCCCAGCTTAGACCGATATTGCTTCCACTTTCTTGTGCTAGGCTCCTCTTAGTATTTTTCCTGTCGACCTCTCTTGGTCAACTCTTGTTCTGTTCCGATCCCGACGGTATTAGGGTATCCGAGGCCTAGGGAGTCTCTTCTTTTCCCGTCTTCATTGGCCCTTCTGTCATCTCCAGTGATCCCTCATTTTTCTAGGGATCAGCCTTCTTTTTGATGTGTAACATCTTTCCACTCGGTATCTGTATATTTTTTGTGGGGGTGATTTTGAAAAATGAAACGGAAATGGATGGGACGGAAACAATGAAACGGAAATGGATGGGACGGAAACAATGAGCGCGCGCTGTGGCGGAGATTGACACCACAACGTACTATCGGCCATGTGTCTATATGGAATGTATATCGCATACGGTGTACTTCAAGGTTTGGAGGCCCCATTACAGATATTCCTACATTGAATCATCTTCAACTTGACGTTGTTTGGTGTGAAAATATTCATTTTATCATATTTGCTGAAAACCGGCCAGGATTTGTTACTGCAGTTTTACAAGTACCGGTAGTTATTTCAATGACCAACAGAGTTCACTGTTAACAGGGGTTAACATGTCCCATGTTACACATCATATACGACTACTGTAAGGCTCGTAATTTATTTTTTTCTTTTCATTGTAGTTCCTTTTCCCTTTAAGATTCCCGCCCTGATTTTCTGAATGGTCTCCCCGTGTCTCCAAATTACAATTTGTGAGTATTTTGAATCTCAATCACATTTTGTAAGTATGTTCAATGTACATGGTATTTTTTAAATATTTTCGATCTAAACTCCATTTTGTAAGTATTTTCAATCTCAATTGCATTTTGTCAGTAAAATATTTTGAATCACGGGCTTCCACATATTATGAGTATTTTTAATCTATCATACATTTTGTAAGCATTTTCATTTTCAATTGACATTTTTAAGTATTTTGAATTCCAATTGCACTATTTTGAATCATAACGCCTCTTTCAATCTATCTTTCATTGTGTATTTTCAATTTTAATTGCATTTTGTAAGTATTTTAACCACAATTGCATTTTGTACTCATTTTGAATTTCAATTGCATTTTGTACGCATTTTGAATTTCAATTGCATTTTGTACGCATTTTGAATTTCAATTGCATTTTGTGAGTATTTTGAATTTCAATTGCATTCTGTGAGTATTTTGAATCTACATTCCATTTTGTAAGTATTTTGAACCTAAACTTCATTTTGTGCGTATTTTTTTCAATCCGAGTTCCTTTTTGTAAGTATTTTCCGTCTCACATAATTTTCGTTATGGTTTCCATCTCATTGTCATTTTCGCTATCACCCAGACCTTTAGGGGCCGATAACCTAGATGTTAGGCCCCTTAAAACAACAATTATCATCATCACAATTTCTTCTTGGTGCGTGATTTGTTTCTGTTTATCGAGAGAGAGAGAGAGAGTGATTGTAAGATTTACATGCATACGACTAACAAGTCCCATTGTATGTTTATAATCCACACTCTTACAGGATAAATCAATACATTTAACAAGCTATACTCTACACCAAAACTACACTAAATTTTCTACGGCATGTAAATCCGTGTTGCACTTGCCACGATCTCGTATTCCTATTTAATTGTCACTTAGAGCCCACCATTAATGCAATGGTAAGGTGTCTGTTGAGAATTGAACGATGAGAATTCTCAGAGATATACAACTTTTACTGATTATAAATGCGTGATGTGGTACAAATAACTGATTTATTGAATTTGACCGTACGATGATGAGGTATCTGCACCGTGACTTGAATGAATCAATTATATCGATCTCCATACGGGAAAATGATTAAAGAGATATAGTGGTGACTAAGTATATTGATAATTAAAATTGCTATAGCCAGTAATGTTCAATCAATTAATTTAAGCCACTGAAGCTGAGTGAAGTAGGGTGTGATATGCTCAGCTCTGGCTACATCAAGGATGAATATAACACTGACATTCCGTGTTCGTTGAATTTTGAATTCATTCAAAATGTTGTTATAAAATCAGAAACGTCTTGAGTCACAGTTCAAGATATCCACCATTATCAGAAAAAGGAGGCAGGTTAATCATTTCTTTGTATCACACAATGAAACTTCTAAATTTGGTGTAAAGGGCATATTATCTCATATAATCAAGCTGTACAATGCGTTACCGAAATATGAAACAAATGGACCCTTGCAACAATTTAAAACTAGCGTATTAATACACTTTCGTTAAATGAGCCACTGTTTCATGTATGCTACAGTTTTGTAATATACAGCAAGTGGAAGTAATTTAAAAAATCTCATATTTTGTACCTGATATTATGTTGGTGATAGTTTGAATACTGTAAATTATGAATACTGTAAAGAAATTGTGTATTTATATTTGATTTGTAAACCCATCTCTATGTTTTATTAAAAAAAGTTAATCTTTATGTATTCAAGATGACTACGTTTGAACAATTAAAACGTTCAAATCGATAACTCGAAATGTAAAAGAGGAACCCTTAAAAAATGACAGTATATGATTCTCTTCTCCTGGTGTTTTGTAACTACGGTAATATTTTAATGTCTTGGGTTCAAGGGTACTTTTAGTTATCAAATACCGGTAATCGATTAATTGAAGCAGAAAGGTCGATTAATTGCTACAAATAACAATTAATTAATTGGTTGGTTGAATAATTAATTTTGTCGAATAATCGATGTACTTCGCTTATTTCACTACGTTCTCACAAAGGAAAACATACATTTAATTAATTTATATTGTGTCATATATTTTTAAATGTTTCTTTTTGTGAAAACTAGGCTAAAACAAACTAAAACAAAAATGTCCCTGTCCTAAATTGTAACCATTGAAAAAGAATTCAAAATCTTCGCTTATAACGCTCTTATTTCGAACCCTTCCCATTTTGATTGATGTTTGTCCTTCCACTGTCACTGACTCTTATTTGGTTATTACAGTGGAACTTGGATAATTCGAACCTCAAGGGACCAGTAAAAAATTCGAATTATCCAAAAATTCGAATTAAGAAAGTTCTTTGAAAAGGGTAGAGAAGATATATTGTATTACGTTTACATAATGATTTACGTTCAACAAAGCAGATTAACAGACAACGGTACTTTATAATGACTGTATCGTGATTAACGTCAAATGTTTCAAATAATAAAACCAAAATGTACTATTCACCTATTTAACGACAGTGGTAATCCAGCAATCTAGTTAAGTCTTAGAGAATTCTACAGTTTTTCAAACATGTTTGAGATTTTTACTTGTTTTCTACACTTAAGTCTCTCGGTCATCACAAAAGGCTGAAGGAACGGAAAACAGAATCACTTACGTCATTTCTACTTAAAACAAGATGTTCAGTAAAGAACATATAGCCTACTTTCTCCTAAATGTATGAGTATAGTTATAACTCGTTGTTATTATCAAAGAGTATAATAGAACTATTCTTTGTTGAAGACCTTAGAAACGATTTACCTCTACCAAACGCCACAACCTAGATAAAAACTGCTACCCTCATTGAAGAAAGAAAGATAAGAAGTGTCTAAAGAATGTTATGGATCTGGAGACATAATCGACCGGACTGGCGGCGTGGCTCAGCGGTAACGTTCTCGCTTGCTGGACCGTATGTTTCAGGTTCGTATCCTGGCGCAGTCAGCTGGCATTTGAGGGTGCACAAATGCGAGGGAGCCGTGTTAGTAGATTTACTGGCACGTTAAAGATCCCCTTCGGGACAAAATTCTGGCACCCCGGCGTCTCTAAAAGCAACAGTAGTTAAAAGGGACGTAAAACCAATAACATTATTATTATTATTATTATTATTATTATTATTATTATTATTATTACATAATCGGCCTGACGCGGGCAACATCCAACTTTGAGTTGAGGCATGTCTTTACACGTCTGGCTGCGTATGACTTTCACAACCCTAATTGAATTAACAAATCTTTCCATGACCCTACAGAGACGTGTGTATACCAACTATGTGGATATTTTCGATTGCTATTTGGCTGAAATAGAAGTATTAATTAATATCCTGAACTTGCACCAACGGTAGAGTTCAGATACTATGTGAAATCGTTTTGTTCTTTACTTCAATTAACATTTTCAAATAACGCACAATAGGCTGTTACAAACCCTTTAAAATAGAAAGTAAAAATGTATCGTAGTATCATCTTGTCATTCTTCAAATTCGATGCGCATAGAATGCAAATGGTATAGTAATCAATGGAGCCCCACGTAGACTAGTCGTGATATCTAGTGGTGAAATATCTAACAATATAATCCTAACAGAGCGAGTGCATTCTAGCGGCCAGGAGAAGAAACTTTTCAATAAAATCTGCTGGCGAATTATGTTTTAATTAAATATATATTTTACACCATAATATGCACAATATAACGCTTAATTTTAAAACATCTGAGTCATTACAAAACAATAAACATATAAAATTTAAAGCAAAAAAACTAGCTCTGATCGGGTTTGAACCATAGGCATTTGAGCGATAGGCTAACTCTCTACCACTGAGCTAATTGTGTCAACGAATATCGTTCTATATAAAATGACTTACATAAAACTTGTTAGCAAATAGTGATTTATACTAAACGATTTCATCACTGGAGTATATTATTTATATATAAAGCATTTCATACAAAGTTTATTTATTTTATATCAGTACGCTATATTGCATGCAATACTCAAATTAGTGAAATATACGTCAGGCACAAGATATCCGCTGCCATCTTGTCTTATTACTGAATCGGGTCAGCTTTTTAAAATCACGTCTGCACTATAGCATTACAAAATAAACTTTTAATTTCGAACGTGCCTCTTCCTTTAGAACAGTTAAAACGATTCTCGGCTCGATAATCGGAACTGGTGGGTCCCATGATATGGATTATAAAGTTTGCATAATTCGCACGGCCGCCATCCTGAAATGGTATGGCGGACGACCTTGTAGTTTGGTCACAAGACGCATCCTATACGAAGGTATGTTGTTACCAAATTTGGTAGAGATCGGATGATTTAGTTAGTCGTTATTTGATTTTACGTTTTGAACGTTTGAGTGGCCGCCATTCAGTTTTAGTAAAGATGGCGGCGATATAAAACATGACACTGAGGTGTCCTTTGCTAGTGCTACCTTTGTACCAAATTTCGTTCAATTCGCATTCACCGTGTTCGAATTGATAGGGGGGGACAGACATTGAGTACACACACTCACACACACACACACACACACACACACACACACAGACACACAGACACACACACACACAGACTCACACACACACATACACACAGACAGACACACTTTTTTGGCCCTGTGTTGATCTCATAAGTCTACTTTCATTTTTTGCAAAAATCGAAAGTAGGCTAAAAAAACGCCTAAGTTCTGTGATGTGGTTTGTCGTTTTTCAGGAATTCCTGACCCACCTGTTTGGCTTCCGATCGGCTTTTTACACGTAAAAACTTCGAATTATCCAAAATATAATTCGAATTAACCACGATTTTTTTGCATTGATTGTATATAAAATGCTAGGGACCAAGCGAAATATTCGAATTAAAGAAGATTTCGAATTATAGAAGTTCGAATTAGCCACGTTTCACTGTATTAACAAAAACACTGATAGTCAGTCAAAAGACTAGACTTTATATCATTTTAAATGCTACAAATGCTGCGTGAACTCAAAGTCCGTTAGAAAAAAAAGGAAAAAAAAGCAAGTGAAAACCAAGGTCAAAGGAGGAAGATGGCTGGGTGACGACACGCTCACCGGAGCGCGCGGGGAAAGGAGGAAGCTCAAGCAGTACTATGACGTCACACACCTCAGTGCATTCTCGGTTCATTTCGTCCCGTCACTGTAACGTAACGCCAGACCCCAGCGAAGTCGACATAAGCATTTGAAATGATAAAACAAGGAAGGACACTTTGTATATTTAGGCAAAATAAATTTCTATACATCAATCCGAAAATAAGCGTAACTCAACTTAAGCGATGACCTCTCATTTAAACTTTTCTTATCTCGTGTCTACTCATCAGTTAATCGATCCTTCGGTTAGCCGATTAATATTCTTCTTCCTCTTCTTCTTCGCGAATGGGTAACTTAGGACCACGTGAAATCAACACTTTCTAGCCTTCCTGTTGGCCCAGTATTCCTTCATTCGCAACGAGTGGGTCTATTTCCGCTGCTCTGACCATCGATGTTGTGTAGTCTTCTTCTCTTCTTCCTCGAAACCCTGCGTCTTAGTGATTTTCCTGATTTCCTTCCGGTCATGTAAGTTAGGTGATCCTAATTCCTTTAGGCCTAAGTCATTTTCTGTAAATTTATACCATTTCGATCTAGTAGCGTTCTTCTTTAAGAAAGTATGTATATTGTGTGTCAGTCTGTTCGGGTCCATTCTTTCTATGTGTCCCATAAATTGGATTCTTCGCATATGCATTGTGCCTCGGTGTGTTTTTTTTGGTATATTTCTGTATTAGGCTTTGGATAATGTACACCATCTTTTGTTCTTGGTTCAAGGATTTTTCTAATTATTTTACGTTCTTTCACTTCTATTTGGTGTTTTAGTGTTCTGTGTTGGAGATAGTGTCTCTGAAGCATAGAGAGCCTCAGGTTTGATTACAGTTGTATAGTGGCGAATTTTGCAGTTCCAGGAGATACTCTTTTTGTTAAAATAGTACATTATGCAACGAGCCTATAATGGCTATAATTAAGACACGAGTATGTTTATAAAACGAGCGTATGCGAGTTTTATAATTTCCATTCGAGTGTCTTAATTACCATTATAGGCGAGTTGCATACGACTGTTTATGTTCGACAATAATTATAACTTTATTATATGTTTTAACATAAATATTCATAAATATCTGTTCAGACACTAGAATGTTGTGATCGGGTGTTGCGCTGGGTAGTATATCTCTGATTTCCAAGCTCTCTGGCCGACCGACGCATGCGCTCTGTGTGCTTTAATGCCATATGTTCAGATTGTGCACCAGTATTCAGTAAAACTGTCACCGAAGTCGTTTGAAAGCAATGTGCTGTGTAGAAATTGGATTTGGGGATATTAAGGTACAGTGCTATTTCTTGTCTCATATTGACCAGTTTATTTACGCGAACATATGGACGGTGCACTTTCGGAAATTTATATAGACATGTTGGATTTTGAGCGCATGCGCGAAGGTATCCTTATCTAATTGGTCACACAACTGTTTCTTGAGCTCTGATTGGTGGGAGAAACTGTTTCATAATGAAAAATAGTGTTATAATGAGCCTCATTATGATACAGTTTTCTGACACATAATAGCCAGGGTCGAACATAAATATGTTTTGTTGATTGAAAAGCAGTTTCCATTTTAATCTATTATTAATCGTTTTCGATTAATTTCAAATTTTTCGATAAATCGATTAGCTGAACATTGCTCATTAGCAGCTCTGGTTTAAAGCCCCCATTTCCTGTGAAATCTTGAGTGAACACAACTGAATGCGGCTGAAGCAGCAACAATAGAGATTCACATGATACAGTCTTACTGCAGAGCTATAAAAATTAACGAGTCGACTAGATCAACTGTGACAACAGAATCTCAGCTTGACAGCCTCGTAAGAGAAACGCTTTTATCTGCAATAACATTTAGATGGCGCTATTCCGTCTCACTAAAGATCGTTATCGTAATTATATGGAGCATTTCCTTCTAATAAGTGTCTACAAAAAACTCTATTACCAAGTAAAGGGAACAAATTATAAAGTTAAGAGAAAATAAACATTATGGGATACTTGCCATTTAACTGCATTACAGGGGAGAGGAAGGAAAGAAACCTTACAAGTCTTTTCTTTCAAGTCAAACAGAAACTAACTTGGATGTTTCCAGTTTTGTTGAAATGTTTTAACACGCCAGGGCAATTAAGAAACAACATTTAATCGCTGCACCTTCGTAATCCAGAATATGATGAATATTCAGCTGTGTCAACTTTCTAAACTTCAGAGATGAGAGCTTCGAATCCTGGCACTGACAATGGATATTCTGAGTGTGGTTTACCCCAGTTTTTGTGTGCACACTCCTTTCAGGCAAATGCCCGGATGGTGCCTTATTTCAAGTCCCGAGGCACATATCCCACCTCCGACCATAATAATTACAGCTACAATAACCACAGGTTGTCAGACAAATTCAACAAACATCCAAGTACACTGGGATGATGACCAAGATGTACCAAGGCTATAATAAGATTTGGGGGTATATGTGTGCTGACTAGGGCTAGGATTTCTATGACCTAGAATCACTATAATATGCACAGAAAATCGCTGTTATGACCTGAAATGTACCAAAATATGCGCAATAACATGAAAATATAATCTTAACAGTATCGCATTTCAGATAGGCCTATAGACTGGTTCACTTTTCTCTATAAATGCCATTTTAACAATTCTAGCGGCATTTTGGGTAATATTTGGCCAAATGGTTTTTATTTACTAATTCAGACCTGCTGAACACGAATTTCGATGTTGGCACTCCCAAATTTTGACCGGAAGCTCAGAATTCAACATGGCGTCCAAGATGGCGGACGTTTTCTTACTTGTCCGATATTTTCACTCCCGGGACCGATATTTCTTATCTAAATGCCTTTTTCAGGGTTATTTTTGTCATAGAATGCAAAAATAATTGTCTTAGACTGTTAGAAACAATTATATAACCGTTTTTACTATTAAAATACTCCATAAAACAAATTATCCCGGGAGGAAAATGCATATTGTCTGTGTGTTTTGTTGTTGAAATATTTTGTTTTTTATTGATAATACTGTAGTGACATCTTTTAAATACGTTCAAAGATGCTAAATACGAGTCTAGGGGGCCGTGAGTCGTGAGCGCAAGAGTCACGCCACGCCACCTGACTGCGCGACCCCTTCCCCTGAGCGCGCGCGCCTGTCTAGACAAGTTTGAGTGCGGCGTCTCTGCGCTGTTTTCTGTGTGTTGTGGGCATCTTGTCGCAGTTTAGAAAATTGATAAGTTGTTTGTGTTTGGTGCAATAACTGTTCTTTAATATAATTTTTAGTGGAATTGTGTCTGAAAGTGGTACCAGTAAGTGTTTATAAGTAGAGCCCTGCGCGGATAGACAAAACGTTATCCGCATCCGCCCCGCATCTGCACGACTGTTATCCACATCCGCTCCGCATCTGCACGACTGTTATCCACATCCGCTCCGCATCTGCACGGTTGTTATCCGCATCCACCCCGCATCCGAACGACTGACATTCATATCCGCTCCGCATCCGCACGACTGACATCCATATCCGCTCCGCATCTGCACGGTTGTTATCCGCATCCGCCCCGCATCCGCACGGTTGTTATCCGCATCCGCCCCGCATTCGCACGGTTGTTATCCGCATTCGCCCCGCATCCGCACGACTGACATCCATATCCGCTCCGCATCTGCACGACTGTTATACGCATCCGCCTCGCATCCACGCGACTTTTACCCACACGTTTGTTATCCGAATCTACTGGCTTTACAATAATATTTTCAATGTGTTGCTTTATACTTTATCTTTTCGACATATGAACAGCAAGTCGAACCCATAGGCTATGTACTGTACAGTATGTCATGGGCTATGTCTAAAATGAATGTTACACAGCCAGAATTGCAACCCTTTTCAGTTCGGAGTGTTAATTATGCTTAATGACATAATTTGAATGAGATTAGCGTAAATCATCATCTTACATTTGTCATGAAAATACATAACGGAAAAATATGATATATCATAAACATCCGGGTCCTAATAAGGGAGAGTGGGGGAATTGTACGCACTTAAGCAAGAATCGGGCTTGTAATGATGAAATAATAGATAACACAACTGCAGTTATGAATAAGGGAGTCTAAGTAACTCTATATTCGATGTGCAGAAACAAATTTAATTCAAAAATAAATTTGGTGGACTATAATTCGAAATCTCGCAAATATGCATTTGCGCACGATTACCCACCCTGCAGGGTAATCATGCGCATGGCTTGGGAAATTGTGCGCATGGGATGAATGTTGGAAAGCCATACTAATACAATGTGAATTGGCAGAAACTTGCACTGTGCATTAACATTAGAATATTCCAATGCTTTTTACAAAAGCATAACAATGCAAGGAACTAAAATTCTGCAGTTTTGGATATTAGAATAAAATATCTTCTTTTCGACAGCATTAAAGGAGGCAATCCAATTTAGGCTTGTTCTTTCAGGTTGTCTCAACGTTAATGCAGGATATCTCTTCAAGAACTCATACAACCAATATATTTTCCTGCTAGACTTTTAACTTAATGGAAATTATGGAGAATCTTATTCTCCTCTGCAAACTTTAACTAGAATCGCCTAACAAGCTTTGTGGGCGTTAAGCCGTAAAATAATTTTGCCAATGTCAAAAGGTATTCGGATAATTATGACTCCATTTCGTTGGTAAAACAGCTTTACGCACTAGACGAGGTGGAGCAAGACAATTTTGCAGCAACTGCTTTGTTACGATTGACTGGGGAATGTTGAAACTTCTCCCCTCTTCCCTTATTTTCCTCCCATCATCCCTAATGGCTCGTCGAGATTTCTGCACATTTTCTGCTGGGTAGGAGTTTTTCTCCGTTTTCCGCGTGTAATTTCTTGGCATCTGGAGAACAAAAACGAAATATTTTGCCATTAATGTCGCGTTGTATTTGTAGTAGGCTACTTGTATCATATATGATTTGCGCACCATACCCCACTCTGCTTTTAAAACGTAACTCACTGAATCTCTGTAAACTAATCTATTATATTGAAAAATAAATACATGCAAAACCACTATACACACTGGCATTTAAAACTACATTTAATTTTAAATAATTGAATCACAACTGTAGGCTTACCTTCTTATTTGCAGGCTACAGAAAATAACATGCAACGTGTTAAGTTTCTTCATCCAAGCCTCCGGTTATCACATAGCGACTGGCATCATGCTGACTGTCCCTATCCGATAGGTACGATGACAGCTTTAGGGTAGCAGTGAACTGAGTTGCTAGTTGTACTACCAACTCGTAAAACATAGGTGCGCACAATTACCCAACTTTCCCCATGATTTTCAACAAGTTCGGATTGTATTCTAAAAACTATCCGCAAATTTACTCCAAACATTATCCGCAGTTTATCCGCTATCCGCAAAGACATGCAAAGTTATCCGCATCCGCGCAGGACTTTATTTATAAGCAGTTGTTTTTATCGTCTGAGCAAGAATAAGGAAGTGTACCATTCTTTGAGGCTAGGGTTTCGTGTGTTTTAGATGGAACCTCGAGTAAATGTACGCCGTGATGGTGACAGTCGAAGTAATTTGTGCATTCTTTGTTCGAAATCCAAGACAAAAAGGAGTATTTACGTTGACAAAAGGAACAGTAGCGCGTTATGAGAAATTGAAGACATGTGGGGAAGAACGAAAGGCTCTGTATGACGAAATTTACAGTTTTGCTATAGACAGTGTTTTTGAGTTGCCAAGTAACGACGTCTCTTTTTCCTATCACAGAGAATGTTACTCTGATTTTACCAACAAAACTAATATAGAGCGTTTGATAAAAAAAAAAGAGACACAGAGAGGAGGTTAATCAAAATGCCTCCACCTCAAAAGACTCTCATGACAAGCACGATAAAAAGCACACTGGAAATAGCCAAAACAGATGGGAAGAAGTGTATATTTTGTCAGGTTTATTCGAAAAAGGAACCCGTGTGGCAAGTGCAGACTAAAGCCATGCAGGCTACTATAAACGAACTAACGTCTATTGATTATAACCTTAATTTGAGGTTATCGGGCATAGAATATTTAATTGCGTACGAGGCCAGTGAAAATGTCAAAAAATACAGAAGAAATTGCGTTCCCAGTTAGGTGGATGGCAAAATGGCGTTGAGCTGGTTATTGCCAGAGGCTTTAAAGCTGGAAGGAAGGTTTTCTCTAACCAGAAAACAACACCGATTTCCTCTCTCGAAACTTCTCACGAGGAAGCAAAAACAATAATTATTCTGCACGCAGTGGCAAGTACTGCAAAGCAAATTGTCGTGTCTGCTAGAGACACAGATGTCTTTCTGTTCCTCCTTTATCACTTCGATAAAATACCTGCAAATGACGTATGGTTAATGAGTGGAACTTCAAGAAAGAGAGTTTTTGTACCTGTTCATGACGTACATAGCAAATTGCACGAAGGACTAGTGAAGAGTGATGTCACATCATACCTAGCGTCCATTGCAAAACCAGCAGCTTTTAAAGTGTTTCGAAAGCACTACACCCTGTTGTCCTCGCTTGGCATCGTACTTCTCAGTGAAGCGGCTGTATCTTCTGCTGAAATGTTTGTGGCAAAATTGTACAAGGTTTGTATTTCTAGTAAATTCACTTTACCTTGCCTACGTCGACTTGGCTCGTATATTTCAATTCGGTTTCTTTTCTTCATCAGGTAGCTGACTCAATAGTTTCGACTGACGTTGCGCGTCATGCCTTGTTTGGTAAGATAAAAAATCCTGAATCTCTTCCGCCGATCAGCGCAGCGCTTTTGGAACATACTAACCGAAGTCACTACCAAACGTCAGTGTGGGAGGACGCTCACCTACCTGACCCCGTCCTGTCACCAATCACAGACTGCGGATGGAAGAAAGAAACAGACGGCTACATCCCCATTCTCACCATACTTGAACCCGTTCCAAAGGGTGCTATCGATATTGTCCTTTGCGGTTGCAAAAATGAATGTTCTACAACGCTTTGTAAATGCCGCAAGGCTAAGTTAATTTGCACCTCAATGTGTTTCTGTTCCGGATCTTGTGCAAACTCGAAAAAAGATTATGAGTATGATGATTGAATGAATAATGTCATTTTCAAAAGTCTAGTATAATTACTATAACTATGCCATTCGTCATTGTCTTCGGGAAGCGTGGTTTACTTATTCTTGCGACACATGTAGTATTTTCTTGCATTTAACCACAACGTAATAAATAGCCACAACAACCTTGTTTCACTCATTAAACGCCAAACTAAAAGCCAAAACAGACAAATCGGCAAAAATATACAATAAGAAAAATAATGTCTATGGAATATCAAATCAAGACATGAACTTTGCCAAATGCAAGGTCAATCCACTCAAAATAATTTCATATTTTCTCAGTATTTGTTGGTTCTAAAACGGTCAACTAGTTGCTTTAACACTCTGTAACAATTAGAATAGTATTCTTATACAAAAATAACCAGATTAACAGCCTCCCTCAAAATGTAAACAGTTGGCCCTGAGTCGTGAAGTTGAAGAAATGTCCACCATCTTGAATTCTGAGCTTCCAGCTAAGGCTAAATAATTGCTTGCACAATCTGTTACAGTTACTACCGCATTCTACTACACAAATGACCCTAAAAACGGTCTTAAAATGAAGAAAATCGGCCTCGGGAGTGGAAATATCGTACTGGTAAGACAACGTCCACCATATTGGGCGCCATCTTGAATTTTGAGCTTCCGGTCGAAATCCAGGAGTGTCAACATCGAAATTCGTGTTCAGCAGGTCCGAATTAGTATTAAAACACATTTGGCAAAATGTTACCCAAAATGCCGCCAGAATTGCAACCGGTCGAGAAGTGGACCAGTCTAATAAGTGTTCAGTTGTAAAATCGATTAGTAAGTCAGTTTACGACAAAGAACACTTTACTTATGAATGAAATGTCCTCTTACATGAGAAACAAGGTAAACTATGTAATTTGTTATTGTAGTGTGTTTTTCTATTTTATTATAATAATGATCACGTGACCTCCGAAGAGGCTGAGTGCAGGTCTTTCTAGTTGACGCCCATGGGCGACCTGCGCGCCGTAATGAGGATGAAGTGATGGAGTCACACACACCCAGACCCCTAGCCACGGAAATTAACCCCAGGAGATTAGAATCTCTGATGGCCCAGCCGGGTATCGAACCCGGAATATGTCGGCCCAAAGCCTAGCGTGCTAACCATTTAGCCACGGAGCGGGACATTATTTTATTAAAACTGTATTAAATTGTAATAGGCTACATACATAGCTCACTGTTCCATAAGGGTACAGTCCATATTGTAAATTCCAAAGAAATAGGGGAGGAAGATAGATTCTTTAAATTTTCCAGGAAACATAATGCGATGTGTAATTCTGAGAAATGTACCAACTAAATTGAACACAGGGGGAATGAAGCCGCATAAAAATTATAGATACTACCTGAAGCAGTGGAAATATGACGAATATCACATAGAAATGGTAATTTATGCATCGATTTGACTTAATATCGATTACTTTTTCCATAACAAAAATTAATATACCTACTGTATAAGGAAAATAAGTCTTACGAAAAAATATACCGTAATTACGATGATCATGGAAATGCTCTTGACAATATTACATGACGCTGACGGTCAAAATCCCCGACGATGCCAATTAGTTTCACAACATGACTATCCCCTGACCCAGACCGTAGCGGCTACGCGCAATTATATTTTCAAAGCATCTTTAAAAAATATTCGTTTGCTTATACTCACATTTTCTGTAATTATATTGGAATACTATTCCCTGTATTCAGGTATTACATTATAATTGAAGCTATTGTGTGTAAAAAAGCATCGCTTGGAATGCACTTCAATTGCACGTTGTATACTCGAAATATTCTATAATGTAGCCTTTTTGTAGCTAGTCCATATGTGTAATAAGCTATGTACTGTTTCCCACGACAGTGCTCTGCTCTCGGTAATACTTGGCTTGACAGACAGATAAACAGACGGACGAAATTTAAAATAAATTTAATACATTTAAAATAAATTTTAATAAATTTAAAATAAATAAAAATAAATAAATAATAAATTTAAATATTTTGGAGAAATTACTCAGCCCTCTGGTTTAAACCGCGAAGCAAATAAAGAAAGAATTTCCAAATTACAGAAAGCTTAAAGGATCACTTGGAACAGGTATAATAAAAAAAAATCAATATCTAGGAAAGCACAACTCCGACACTAGAATACAGTAATCAAACCTGAAGTGTTATATGCAATGGAAACCTTAATCATTGGTGGCGGTTCTTTAACCAAAGACAGAGAGAAAGAAGAAAGGAAAATTTTACGAAAGATTTTTGGCCTAGTTCGTGCAGAGGGTATATGGAGGAAAATAAACCTAGGAAATATATTGTCAATCTGAAAAAAATCTCTCACTCCTTTCGGAAATGACGATTGAAATTTTATGGACACATTATTAGAATGAACAATAACAGACCAACTAAAAGAAATCTCAACCTGGCCCTTTCATTAAAAACCAAGAACAGCTGGCTTCGTGAAATTGAAACAGATCTCCAGGAAATCATCATCTCAGAAGACATTGTAGACTACGGGACAGATGTAAATTCCGAACCAAAATCGATAACCAACAATGTGGAGACAAACCCAACACCAGAGCCACTATTACTTTGACAGAAGAACGAAGGAAGAAGCCCAGCGGGAGGATGAAGATATTTTGGGAGGAAAAGAAGGCCAAACCATCAGCTAAGCAGGTTCAACCGTGCTCCTAAGTATGGCATAACGATGTAAAAGAAATCTTAATACATTTCAGAGAAAGGTGCAGCGCAAAATCACGGGACCAAGGAAAGCCCAGCCATGGTAAATAAGGGGGTCCGAACCCAACTGTCATCTTTGAAATTGTTTTCTGTTGTTTCCCAATTTCAACTCCAGGAAAATGACGAAGTGATATTTTATAGGTCACAGTCGCGTCCTTCCAACTGGTTCACCTCGTGGCGTAGTGAGTAGCAATCTTGGCTGCACCTCGGGGGTCCGGTGTTGACCCAGGTTTTAAAAAAAAATTCACATGTTCAAGGCCATTAAGAACATCATTTAATCGCTGCACCTTAAAAATATAGAATATGATGAATTTTCACCTCCATTCTGATCCTTTAAACGCCCGAAGATGTAGAGTTTGAATCTTCCGGCGCTGACATCGGCCATACTGAGTGTGGTTTTCCTAGTTTTTTCCTACTCCCTCCAGGCAAATCGAGGGATAATACATTTTTTCCAAGTCTCGAGGCACCTATCCTATTCCCAACCCAAATTATTTCAGTTACACACACTACTACTACAGTCACCGCAGAAACACAAGTTATCAGACAAAATGAACACACAACAGAGTGCACGGGGCTGATGACCAATGTGTCCTAAGCCTCTAAAACAACAACAACAACAACAACAACAACAACAACAACAACAACAACAACAACAACAACAACAACAACAACAACAACAACAACAACAACAACAACAACAACAACAACAACAACAACAACAACAACAACAACAACAACAACAACAACAACAACAACAACAACAACAACAACAACAACAACAACAACAACAACAACAACAACAACAACAACAACAACAACAACAACAACAACAACAACAACAACAACAACAACAACAACAACAACAACAACAACAACAACAACAACAACAACAACAACAACAACAACAACAACAACAACAACAACAACAACAACAACAACAACAACAACAACAACAACAACAACAACAACAACAACAACAACAACAACAACAACAACAACAACAACAACAACAACAACAACAACAACAACAACAACAACAACAACAACAACAACAACAACAACAACAACAACAACAACAACAACAACAACAACAACAACAACAACAACAACAACAACAACAACAACAACAACAACAACAACAACAACAACAACAACAACAACAACAACAACAACAACAACAACAACAACAACAACAACAACAACAACAACAACAACAACAACAACAACAACAACAACAACAACAACAACAACAACAACAACAACAACAACAACAACAACAACAACAACAACAACAACAACAACAACAACAACAACAACAACAACCCACAGCCTGCTTCCAGTCTCCGACCGGGTCAGGAATGGAATAAATGAAGCCCCCATCTAGCGGCGAGGATATGAACTGTGCCGGCTGCCGAGGCCTGACGCACTCCTCTGGGGCAATGATTAAATGAATGACAGATGAAATGAAATTATAGTGGAGAGTGTTGCCGGAATGAAAGTTTGACAGGGAAAACCGGAGTACCCGGAGAAAAACCTGTCTGCCTCCGTTTTGTCCAGCACAGATCTCACATGGAGTGACCGGGATTTGAACCACGGGCCCAGCGGTGAGAGGCCGGCGTGCTGCCGCCTAAGCCACGGAGGCTTTTAATAATAATAATAATAATAATAATAATAAGCACATGACAGCCACACACATGACTGGGGAAGTACTACCCTACCAGTCTATTGTCACCGGTGGCGGAAAACGGAACTAATGCGCTCCGCCCAGCCACACGCCTACGATAGACGTGCAGTCGCCGCCAGCGAAACCTCATCGCGTGTCATTTGTGTGCATGATTCATGCTGAGTCGTGCGCTGTGCGGTGTGTTCTCATTGTATGACTCTTCATGCGTTCCCCATCTTGCCCCGCAACCGCTCGCTGTAGCCATAACGAGGCGAGATGACGTAATGTATACACAACAGCCACTCCCCACGTCTAGCGGTAACAATTCCCTGGCAGGGTAGTATATACCGAATGATTCAAATATGTTACAAACGTTTAAAAATGATAGAATTAATACGTACTAGCAAACAAGATTTGTATATTGATCCATGTCCGGAAAATTTTACATGAAGGGAAATCTCGTACTATGGTTTAGATTCTTTGTAAAACGATGACCACATGGATTATGGTTTCCAGACACACAGCCGCGCACAACCGAATCCTCCTAATTTCACCACTAATAAAGAACAATGTAGTTACTTTTCAGTCAGTCAACACGTCAGTCAAAAAATATAAGACTCCATCTGAAAATTCCTTACATAAGTTATGAATAATTATTATTATTCACAATTACAGGGGGGGGGGGGGGAGGTACATTTGTATGTGAAAATTTAAAATTAAAATCCACAGCCTGTTTCCAGTCGACCAACCGGGTCAGGGAATGGAATGAATGAAGCACCCATCTAGCGGTGAGGATATGAACTGTACCAGCTGGGTAGTTTATTGGCTGAGGAATAACCAACCCACCAAGGGAAGATGATTAAAAAAAAGGAAGTAGGTTTTGGATTGGAAAAAAAGGATAGAAAATAGGAGGAGAGTCCCACAAAATTAATAAGTTTAGCTTTAAATACCTTTAGATGCAGTTGCCACTGAAAATTAACTCTTTGATACCTAAAGTAGGTACGAGCTTGGTCGAAGCTAACGGGAACCGCAGCCGGGACTTGGGCGATTTGCAAGAGAGAGGCTTTAGTGTATTTCCTCCCAAGCATGTATGAAACTACTATAGGGAAGGGTGATGGTCTGGCAAGACTGATAGTAACAAATTTACTGTATGTCTTCTCAAAGAAATTAGGTTTTACAAAATAATTCGAAGAATGCCAATGATTTAACTCAGGTTTGGTATTTTCAATTTCCAAAATTATGGAGTTCCTGTAAGGGCGACCAAGTGTCTCTAAGAAGGAAAATGATAAAAGATTATGCCTTATGGAGTAATCTTGGTAAATGAACCAATGGTTGCATTGGAAAATGGCTAAGCTTTTACTCAGCGAGGAGCCGGCTAAAAGTTTAGACAAAAAGAAACACTTATCTTTTAGAAAACTGACCATAAGTTTTCGGAGAGGGTCTCCACAAGCAGGTAGCTGGCTTAGCGAGCTTTACTTGCCTTACTGGCCAATTAGAATTAGCTATTAAAGCTAAAAAGAACTTTAGTGAGGTGAAAATTAAGAGTTCTTGCTCAAATGCAACAAATGGTGAAAGCCCTATTAATGATTTTAATGTCATTGAGTGAGGAGAGTCAAGGAAGACAGGATTTTGCCTAAACTTTGTATTCGTAAATGAAAAAGCGAAAGGAAACGCTTCATTTATTTTACAATTCAAAGAAGTTTGAGGAAATTAACAATTATGTAATATAATTTTGACAAACATAGTTCATTTGAACTTTTTAACAAATGGGGTCGCAGACCTCTCAACATTAAACGTTTGCTCCAGGCAATTGACAATTTACAAGGTTTCAAACCTTACATGTTTCTAAAATCTTTATAAGATTTAAACAAATAAACAATGAAGCAATTAAAGTTTGAACGTGAATTGGAGTACAAAGAGTGTACCTTAAGAAATTCTTGAGAGAATGTTCTAGAGAAAGTGACAACTTCGAAAATAACAATAATAAAAACATGAAAAATAAGATAGAAGTTCCTAAAACTTCTTATATTTATACAGAATTAATGTTGGTTATTATCCAAATAAGGGCAGGTCACTTACTGTGAACCCTGAAGAAAGTTAAAAGGAAGGTTCTAGACTTCCCAAGTTTGAGCAGGAATCACTAGCCAAATGGGACAGTTTCCATTTCGTGAAACCTGAACATGACTCGCTCAAGAGTTTAAAGAATTGTTTTCCCTGATTATAGGAAAGGAACAATGTGAATTTGAAACTTGTATCACACAAGCAATAATGCAGAATTTAATTAATGTTAAACTAGCAAAGTTGGAAGGGCACTTCGTGAGCGACACCTTATAGAAAAGTTACAATTTTATTAATATTGGTTGTTAGTAGAAGGTTGAGGAAAGATCATTGGGATATAGGATCAATGTTCATGGCCGTATTTAATGTAAACGGACGATCGCGACGCGGTAGAAACTTGGAGCAAGCACTGGTTATCACTGTAGTCTATAAAATTGGATGCAAAGTTCGCTATAGGAACACTAAAGTTTATGAGAAAGAAAGTTATTGCAATTATGGAAATAACTGATTGCACTATATAGGTGAGAGTCTATTTCTTGAAAAAGTTGTGATTTACAATTAAATGTACCATAAAACATTCCAGTGGTTCCAGCGGTGGAAGAAAGTTAGCTATTGCAACAATTTGTAAGGAAGATTCCTCATTTTAAATATTATTGTCACAGGTGAGTGAAAAATACCTGACGGCAAGACTCGCAGATAGAGTACAAGATCTCGAAGGTTCCAGAACGACCTTAGTAGAAAAATGGGGTTGAGAAAATCCAACGGAGGAACTAGCTTGATGAATTATAGACAGCGGGTATTAGGTAATATCCCACGTAGTGAGAGGATTTCTCATTTGAATAGCTTAAGAAAAGCTCTTTTTTAGTAAGGTTGGCTTATACAAGCGAAAGCTCAACATGGCAAATCCCACGAAGAATGATTTATGCCCCAAAATAAATAATTTCACACTGTCTATAAAAGTATCATTAAAAGCACGTGGAAGTTTAAAACCATGAAGATGAGGTTAAAACTTTTAAAATGGTACTTATCTTGATTTCATGTTGAAGGCGAAGTTTCCCTGGATGACAACTACCTTGCCAACATGGCGTAGAAGAGTGTGAGCCTCTTGGTTTGAGGAGACTAGCTCGAGAGGAGCTTTAACTGACCGAGTCAACTGCCGACTGAGAAGTGAGACCTGCTCAACGGAGCACGGAGGGTCCAAGGAAGGGGAAAGAGTGGGGGGGTAGGAGACAAAAGGAGAACATATAAGCATTGCCAATGTTACAACAAAAAATGATCTTCTCTTGCTGAGCTGGTCTTCAAAGATGATGATGATGATAATTGTTGTTTTAAGGGGCCTAACATCGAGGTTATCGGCCCAGGTCTTCAAAGAGTTGATAACAGATGATACTAGCGCAACATGGTGAGTAAAGAAGTAGACGTAGTCCTCTTGCTCAAGGAGAAAATAGCTGGCGATGGTAACAAGATCTGGTGGCCAGATGGATATGTAAGTCCTCTCGCACCAGGAGGAATTGAGTAGCTTCAGAGATTCGCTGCTAGATGACGCTAGGTGGGTCACAGAAGTTATATATCTAGAACAGACTTATGAAGACATAAGAGATTTGCCCATCAAGGAGAAAACAGATGATCACTGTTGGTGTTTGACAAAGATGAAGGAAGAAATGAACATGCAAAGAGCAATAGACTTCATACTCTCGTACCGTGTATTCAAAGAATACACCATAATTTGCATAGTTTGCATAATTCGCACGGCCGCCATCCTGAAATGGTATGGCGGACGACCTTGTAGTTTGGTCACAAGACGCATCCTATACGAAGGTATGTTGTTACCAAATTTGGTAGAGATCGGATGATTTAGTTAGTCGTTATTTGATTTTACGTTTTGAACGTTTGAGTGGCCGCCATTCAGTTTTAGTAAAGATGGCGGCGATATAAAACATGACACTGAGGTGTCCTTTGCTAGTGCTACCTTTGTACCAAATTTCGTTCAATTCGCATTCACCGTGTTCGAATTGATAGGGGGGGACAGACATTGAGTACACACACTCACACACACACACACACACACACACAGACACACAGACACACACACACACAGACTCACACACACACATACACACAGACAGACACACTTTTTTGGCCCTGTGTTGATCTCATAAGTCTACTTTCATTTTTTGCAAAAATCGAATGTAGGCTAAAAAAACGCCTAAGTTCTGTGATGTGGTTTGTCGTTTTTCAGGAATTCCTGACCCACCTGTTTGGCTTCCGATCGGCTTTTTACACGTAAAAACTTCGAATTATCCAAAATATAATTCGAATTAACCACGATTTTTTTGCATTGATTGTATATAAAATGCTAGGGACCAAGCGAAATATTCGAATTAAAGAAGATTTCGAATTATAGAAGTTCGAATTAGCCACGTTTCACTGTATTAACAAAAACACTGATAGTCAGTCAAAAGACTAGACTTTATATCATTTTAAATGCTACAAATGCTGCGTGAACTCAAAGTCCGTTAGAAAAAAAAGGAAAAAAAAGCAAGTGAAAACCAAGGTCAAAGGAGGAAGATGGCTGGGTGACGACACGCTCACCGGAGCGCGCGGGGAAAGGAGGAAGCTCAAGCAGTACTATGACGTCACACACCTCAGTGCATTCTCGGTTCATTTCGTCCCGTCACTGTAACGTAACGCCAGACCCCAGCGAAGTCGACATAAGCATTTGAAATGATAAAACAAGGAAGGACACTTTGTATATTTAGGCAAAATAAATTTCTATACATCAATCCGAAAATAAGCGTAACTCAACTTAAGCGATGACCTCTCATTTAAACTTTTCTTATCTCGTGTCTACTCATCAGTTAATCGATCCTTCGGTTAGCCGATTAATATTCTTCTTCCTCTTCTTCTTCGCGAATGGGTAACTTAGGACCACGTGAAATCAACACTTTCTAGCCTTCCTGTTGGCCCAGTATTCCTTCATTCGCAACGAGTGGGTCTATTTCCGCTGCTCTGACCATCGATGTTGTGTAGTCTTCTTCTCTTCTTCCTCGAAACCCTGCGTCTTAGTGATTTTCCTGATTTCCTTCCGGTCATGTAAGTTAGGTGATCCTAATTCCTTTAGGCCTAAGTCATTTTCTGTAAATTTATACCATTTCGATCTAGTAGCGTTCTTCTTTAAGAAAGTATGTATATTGTGTGTCAGTCTGTTCGGGTCCATTCTTTCTATGTGTCCCATAAATTGGATTCTTCGCATATGCATTGTGCCTCGGTGTGTTTTTTTTGGTATATTTCTGTATTAGGCTTTGGATAATGTACACCATCTTTTGTTCTTGGTTCAAGGATTTTTCTAATTATTTTACGTTCTTTCACTTCTATTTGGTGTTTTAGTGTTCTGTGTTGGAGATAGTGTCTCTGAAGCATAGAGAGCCTCAGGTTTGATTACAGTTGTATAGTGGCGAATTTTGCAGTTCCAGGAGATACTCTTTTTGTTAAAATAGTACATTATGCAACGAGCCTATAATGGCTATAATTAAGACACGAGTATGTTTATAAAACGAGCGTATGCGAGTTTTATAATTTCCATTCGAGTGTCTTAATTACCATTATAGGCGAGTTGCATACGACTGTTTATGTTCGACAATAATTATAACTTTATTATATGTTTTAACATAAATATTCATAAATATCTGTTCAGACACTAGAATGTTGTGATCGGGTGTTGCGCTGGGTAGTATATCTCTGATTTCCAAGCTCTCTGGCCGACCGACGCATGCGCTCTGTGTGCTTTAATGCCATATGTTCAGATTGTGCACCAGTATTCAGTAAAACTGTCACCGAAGTCGTTTGAAAGCAATGTGCTGTGTAGAAATTGGATTTGGGGATATTAAGGTACAGTGCTATTTCTTGTCTCATATTGACCAGTTTATTTACGCGAACATATGGACGGTGCACTTTCGGAAATTTATATAGACATGTTGGATTTTGAGCGCATGCGCGAAGGTATCCTTATCTAATTGGTCACACAACTGTTTCTTGAGCTCTGATTGGTGGGAGAAACTGTTTCATAATGAAAAATAGTGTTATAATGAGCCTCATTATGATACAGTTTTCTGACACATAATAGCCAGGGTCGAACATAAATATGTTTTGTTGATTGAAAAGCAGTTTCCATTTTAATCTATTATTAATCGTTTTCGATTAATTTCAAATTTTTCGATAAATCGATTAGCTGAACATTGCTCATTAGCAGCTCTGGTTTAAAGCCCCCATTTCCTGTGAAATCTTGAGTGAACACAACTGAATGCGGCTGAAGCAGCAACAATAGAGATTCACATGATACAGTCTTACTGCAGAGCTATAAAAATTAACGAGTCGACTAGATCAACTGTGACAACAGAATCTCAGCTTGACAGCCTCGTAAGAGAAACGCTTTTATCTGCAATAACATTTAGATGGCGCTATTCCGTCTCACTAAAGATCGTTATCGTAATTATATGGAGCATTTCCTTCTAATAAGTGTCTACAAAAAACTCTATTACCAAGTAAAGGGAACAAATTATAAAGTTAAGAGAAAATAAACATTATGGGATACTTGCCATTTAACTGCATTACAGGGGAGAGGAAGGAAAGAAACCTTACAAGTCTTTTCTTTCAAGTCAAACAGAAACTAACTTGGATGTTTCCAGTTTTGTTGAAATGTTTTAACACGCCAGGGCAATTAAGAAACAACATTTAATCGCTGCACCTTCGTAATCCAGAATATGATGAATATTCAGCTGTGTCAACTTTCTAAACTTCAGAGATGAGAGCTTCGAATCCTGGCACTGACAATGGATATTCTGAGTGTGGTTTACCCCAGTTTTTGTGTGCACACTCCTTTCAGGCAAATGCCCGGATGGTGCCTTATTTCAAGTCCCGAGGCACATATCCCACCTCCGACCATAATAATTACAGCTACAATAACCACAGGTTGTCAGACAAATTCAACAAACATCCAAGTACACTGGGATGATGACCAAGATGTACCAAGGCTATAATAAGATTTGGGGGTATATGTGTGCTGACTAGGGCTAGGATTTCTATGACCTAGAATCACTATAATATGCACAGAAAATCGCTGTTATGACCTGAAATGTACCAAAATATGCGCAATAACATGAAAATATAATCTTAACAGTATCGCATTTCAGATAGGCCTATAGACTGGTTCACTTTTCTCTATAAATGCCATTTTAACAATTCTAGCGGCATTTTGGGTAATATTTGGCCAAATGGTTTTTATTTACTAATTCAGACCTGCTGAACACGAATTTCGATGTTGGCACTCCCAAATTTTGACCGGAAGCTCAGAATTCAACATGGCGTCCAAGATGGCGGACGTTTTCTTACTTGTCCGATATTTTCACTCCCGGGACCGATATTTCTTATCTAAATGCCTTTTTCAGGGTTATTTTTGTCATAGAATGCAAAAATAATTGTCTTAGACTGTTAGAAACAATTATATAACCGTTTTTACTATTAAAATACTCCATAAAACAAATTATCCCGGGAGGAAAATGCATATTGTCTGTGTGTTTTGTTGTTGAAATATTTTGTTTTTTATTGATAATACTGTAGTGACATCTTTTAAATACGTTCAAAGATGCTAAATACGAGTCTAGGGGGCCGTGAGTCGTGAGCGCAAGAGTCACGCCACGCCACCTGACTGCGCGACCCCTTCCCCTGAGCGCGCGCGCCTGTCTAGACAAGTTTGAGTGCGGCGTCTCTGCGCTGTTTTCTGTGTGTTGTGGGCATCTTGTCGCAGTTTAGAAAATTGATAAGTTGTTTGTGTTTGGTGCAATAACTGTTCTTTAATATAATTTTTAGTGGAATTGTGTCTGAAAGTGGTACCAGTAAGTGTTTATAAGTAGAGCCCTGCGCGGATAGACAAAACGTTATCCGCATCCGCCCCGCATCTGCACGACTGTTATCCACATCCGCTCCGCATCTGCACGACTGTTATCCACATCCGCTCCGCATCTGCACGGTTGTTATCCGCATCCACCCCGCATCCGAACGACTGACATTCATATCCGCTCCGCATCCGCACGACTGACATCCATATCCGCTCCGCATCTGCACGGTTGTTATCCGCATCCGCCCCGCATCCGCACGGTTGTTATCCGCATCCGCCCCGCATTCGCACGGTTGTTATCCGCATTCGCCCCGCATCCGCACGACTGACATCCATATCCGCTCCGCATCTGCACGACTGTTATACGCATCCGCCTCGCATCCACGCGACTTTTACCCACACGTTTGTTATCCGAATCTACTGGCTTTACAATAATATTTTCAATGTGTTGCTTTATACTTTATCTTTTCGACATATGAACAGCAAGTCGAACCCATAGGCTATGTACTGTACAGTATGTCATGGGCTATGTCTAAAATGAATGTTACACAGCCAGAATTGCAACCCTTTTCAGTTCGGAGTGTTAATTATGCTTAATGACATAATTTGAATGAGATTAGCGTAAATCATCATCTTACATTTGTCATGAAAATACATAACGGAAAAATATGATATATCATAAACATCCGGGTCTTAATAAGGGAGAGTGGGGGAATTGTGCGCACTTAAGCAAGAATCGGGTTTGTGATGATGAAATAATAGATAACACAACTGCAGTTATGAATAAGGGAGTCTAAGTAATTCTATATTCGATGTGCAGAAACAAATTTAATTCAAAAATAAATTAGGTGGACTATAATTCGAAATCTCGCAAATATGCATTTGCGCACGATTACCCACCCTGCAGGGTAATCATGCGCATGGGTTGGGAAATTGTGCGCATAGGATGAGTGTTGGAAAGCCATACTAATACAATGTGAATTGGCAGAAACTTGCACTGTGCATTAACATTAGAATATTCCAATACTTTTTACAAAAGCATAACAATGCAATGAACTAAAATTCTGCAGTTTTGGATATTAGATTAAAATATCTTCTTTTCGACAGCATTAAAGGAGGCAATCCAATTTAGGCTTGTTCTTTCAGGTTGTCTCAAGAACTCATACAACCAATATTTGCTTGCTAGACTTTTAACTTTATGGAAATTATGGGGAATCTTATTCTCCTCTGCAAACTTGAACTAGAACCGTCTGACAAGCTTTGTGGGCGTTAAGCCATAAAATAATTTTGCCAATGTCAAAAGGTATTCGGATAATTATGACTCCATTTCGTTGGTAAAACAGCTTTTACGGACTAGACGAGGTGGAGCAAGACAATTTTGCAGCAACTGCTTTGTTAGGTTTGACTGGGGAATGTTGAAACTTCTCCCCTCTTCCCTTATTTTCCTCCCATCATCCCTAAAGGCACGTCGAGATTTCTGCACATTTTCTGCTGGGTAGGAGTTTTTCCCCGTTTTCCGCGTATAATTTCCTGGCATCTGGAGAACAAAAACGAAATATTTTTCCATTAATGTCGCGTTGTATTTGTATTTGTAGTACTTGTATCATATATGATCTGCGCAACATACCCCACTCTGCTTTTAAAACGTAACTCGCTGAATCTCGGTAAACTAATCTATTATATTGAAAAATTAATACATGCAAAACCACTGTGCACACTGGCATTTAAAACTACATTTTATTTTAAATAATTGAATCACGACTGTAGGCTTACCTTCTTATTTGCAGGCTACAGAAAATAACATGCAACGTGTTAAGTTTCTTCATCCAAGCCTCCGGTTATCACATAGCGACTGGCATCATGCTGACTGTCCCTATCTGATAGGTACGATGACAGCTTTAGGGTAGCAGTGAACTGAGTTGCTAGTTGTAATACCAACTCGAAAAACATAGGTGCGCACAATTACCCAACTTTCCCCATAATATTCAACAAGTTCGGATTGTATTCTAAAAACTATCCGCAAATTTACTCCAAACATTATCCGCAGCTTATCCGCTATCCGCAAAGACATGCAAAGTATATCCGCACGGCGAAAAAAGTTGCGGATATTCGCAGCCGCGCAGGGCTTTATTTATAAGCAGTTGTTTTTTTTATCGTCTGAGCAAGAATACGCAAGTGTACCATTCTTTGAGGCTAGGGTTTCGTGTGTTTTAGATGGAACCTCAAGTAAATCTACACGGTGATGGTGACAGTCGAAGTAATTTGTGCATTCTTTGTTCGAAATCCAAGAAAAAAGGAGTATTTACGTTGACAAAAGGAACAGTAGCGCGTTATGAGAAATTGAAGTCATGTGGGGAAGAACGAAAGGCTCTGTATGACGAAATGTACAGTTTTGCTATAGACAGTTTTTTGGAGTTGCCAAGTAACGACGTCTCTTTTTCCTATCACAGAGAATGTTACTCTGATTTTACCAACAAAACGAACATAGAGCGTTTGATAAAAAGGAGACACAGCGAGGAGGTTAATCAAAATGCCTCCACCTCAAAAGACTCTCATGACAAGCACGATAAAAAGCGCACTGGAAATAGTCAAATCAGAAGGGAAGAAGTGTATATTTTGTCAGGTTTATTCGAAAAAGGAACCCGTGTGGCAAGTGCAGACTAAAGCCATGCAGGCTACTTAAAACGAACTAACGTCTATTGATTATAACGTTAATTTGAGGTTATCGGGCATAGAAAATTTAATTGCGTACGAGGCCAGATACCACTCTGTCTGCCTGTGAAAATGTCAAAAAATACAGAAGAAATTGCGTTCCCAGTTAGGTGGATGGCAAAATGGCGTTGAGCTGGTTATTGCCAGAGGCTTTAAAGCTGGAAGGAAGGTTTTCTCTAACCAGAAAACAACACCGATTTCCTCACTCGAAACTTCTCACGAGGAAGCAGACACAATAATTATTCTGCACGCAGTGGCAAGTACTGCAAAGCAAATTGTCGTGTCTGCTAGAGACACAGATGTCTTTCTGTTCCTCCTTTATCACTTCGATAAAATACCTGCAGATGAAGTATGGTTAATGAGTGGAACTTCAAGAAAGAGAGTTTTTGTACCTGTTCATGGTGTACATAGCAAATTGCACGAAGGACTAGTGAAGAGTAAACTGGCCTTTCATGCAATCACCGGGAGTGATGTCACATCATACCTAGCGTCCATTACAAAACCAGCAGCTTTTAAAGTGCTTCGAAAGCACTACACCCTGTTGTCCTCGCTTGGCATCGTACTTCTCAGTGAAACGGCTGTATCTCCTGCAGAAATTTTTGTGACAAAATATTACAAATTTCTAGTAAATTCACCTTACCTTGCCTACGTCGACTTGGCTCGTATATTTCAATTCGGTTTCTTTTCTTCTTCAGGTAGCTGACTCAATAGTTTCGACTGACGTTGCGCGTCATGCCTTGTTTGGTAAGGTAAAAAATCCTGAATCTCTTCCGCCGACCAGTGCAGCGCTTTTGGAACATATTAAACGAAGTCACTACCAAACGTCAGTGTGGGAGGACGCTCACCTACCTGACCCCGTCCTGTCACCAATCACAGACTGCGGATGGAAGAAAGAAACAGACGGCTACATCCCCATTCTCACCATACTTGAACCCGTTCCAAAGGGTGCTATCGATATTGTCCTTTGCGGTTGCAAAAATGAATGTTCTACAACGCTTTGTAAATGCCACAAGGCTAAGTTAATTTGCACCTCAATGTGTTTCTGTTCCGGATCTTGTGCAAACTCGAAAAAAGATTATGAGGATGATGAATGAATGAATAAGGTCATTTTCAAAAGTCTAGTATAATTACTATAACTATGCCATTCGTCATTGTCTTCGGGAAGCGTGGTTTACTTATTCTTGCGACACATGTATTTTCTTGCATTTAACCACAACGTAATAAATAGCCACAACAACCTTGTTTCACTCATTAAACGCCAAACTAAAAGCCAAAACAGACAAATCGGCAAAAATCTATATATATAAACATCAATGTTACGTGATAGTTTGTCTGTATGTCTGTGGGTATGTCTCCTATGCTTTCATATACCATTCGTCCGATTGCGATGAAACTTGGGTGAGATGTTGGGTACACTCCAAGGAAGGTTTTTAACTTAGTAAATCCATTTTACAATAGGTAGCGCACGCGTAGATTCAACAAATGAGCGACGATGCGCGAAGCATTTCAACAAAGTCCCGTATGTGTTCATATACCATTCGTCCGATAGCGATGAAACTTGGGTGAGATGTTGTGCACACTTACGTGAAGGTTTCAAAATTAATGAATACATTTCACAGTAGATAGCGCACAAGTAGATTCAACAAATGAGCGACGACACGCAATGCGTTTCAATAAAGTCCCGTATGCATTCATATACCATTCGTCCGATAGCTATGAAACTTGCGTAAAATGTTGTGTACACTGCAAGGGAAATTTTCTGGCTTAGTACATCCACTTTACAATAGGCAGCGCACGAGTAGATTCAACAAATGAGCTACGAGGCGCGAAGCATTTCAACAAAGTCACGTTTGCGTTCATATACCATTCGTCCGATAGCTATGAAACTAGGCTGAGATTTTGTGTGCACTCCAGGGAAGGTTTCTAGCTTAGTAAATCCCTTTAAAAATAGGTAGAGCACGAGTAGAATCAACAAATGAGCAACGACGCGCGAAGCGTTTCAACAAAGTCCCATATAATTTCATATACCATTCATCCGATAGCGATGAAACTTGGGTGAGATGTTGTGTACACTCCAGGGAAGGTTTCTGGCTTAGTACATACATTTTACAATAGGTATCGCACCAGTAGATTCAACAAATGAGCGATGACACGCGAAGCGTTTCAACCAAGTCCCGTATAAAGTCATATACCAGTCGTCTGATAGTGATAAATGTTTGGTGAATTGTTGTGTACACTCCAGGAAAGATTTCTGGCTAAGTAAATCCATTTTACAATACGAAGCGCACGTTTATATTCAACAAATGAGTGACTACGCGCGAAGCGTTTCGACAACGTCCCGTATACGTTCACATACCATTCATCCGATTGCGATGAAACTTGGGTGAGATGTTGTGTACACTCCAGGGAAGGTTTCTGGCTGAGTACATCCATATTACAATATGTAGCGCAAGAGTAGAATCAACAAATGAGCGACGACACGCGAAGCGTTTCAACCAAGTCCCGTATGCATTCATGTACCATTCGTCCGTAGCTATGAAACTTGGGTGAGATGTTGTGTACACGTCATGGAAAATTTCTGGCTTAGTAAATCCACTATACAATATGCAGCGCACAAGTTGATTCAACAAATGAGGGACGACGCGCGAAGCGTTTCAACAACGTCCCGTATAAGGTCATATACCATTCTGCCGTTAGCGGTGAAACTTGGGTGAAATATGGTGGACACTCCAAGGAAGGTTTCTGGCTTAGTAAATACATTTCACAGTAGGTAGCACACGAGTAGATTCGACAAATGAACGACGACATGGGGAGCGTTTGAATACAGTCCCCTATGTCTTCATATCCCATTAGTCCGATAGCGATGAAACTTGGGTGAGATGTTGTGGACACTTACGTGACGGTTTCTAACTTAGTAAATACATTTTACAGTAGGTAGCGCACGAGTAGATTCAAGAAATGAGTGACGGAGCGCGAACCGTTTAAACAAAATCAGGTATGCGTTCATATACTATTCATCCGATTGCGATGAAATCAGTTATTGTGTACCCGCCAGGGAAGGGGACTTAGTAAATCCATTTCACAATAGGTAGCGCACGAGTAGATTCAACAAATGAGTGACAGCGCACGAATCGTTTAAACAAAACCCCGTATACGTGCATATACAATTCATCCGATTGCGATGAATCATTGATGAGTTATTGTGTACACGCCAGGGAAGGGTTTCGACTTAGTAAATCCATTTCACAACAGGTAGCGTACGAGTAGATTCAAGAAATGAGTGACAGCGATGAAACTATTGAAAGTTGTTGTGCACGCTTCCACGAATGGTTCTAAATTAGAAAATCCATTTTACGATAGCTTAGAGGCAGTTAACATGTTGTGTATCCAAAAGCACTTCAAGAAACAGAATTTCAACGCCAACACTTTCTTTGATCGGCATTGCAACGCATGCCGGGTACAGCTTGTATACAATAAAAAGAAAAATAATGTCTATGCAATATCAAATCAAGACATGAACTTTGCCAAATGCAAGGTCAATCCACTCAAAATAATTTCATATTTTCTCAGTATTTGTTCGTTCTAAAACGGTCAACTAGTTGCTTTAACACTCTGTGACAATTAGAATAGTATTCTTATACAAAAATAACCAGATTAACAGTCTCAACAGTTGGCCCCGAGTCGTGAAGTTGAGGAAATGTCCACCATCTTGAATTCTGAGCTTCCAGCGAAGGCTAAATAATTGCTTGCACAATCTGTTACAGTTACTACCGCATTCTACTACACAAATGACCCTAAAAACGGTCTTAAAATGAAGAAAATCGGCCTCGGGAGTGGAAATATCGTACTAGTAAGAAAACGTCCACCATATTGCGCGCCATCTTGAATTCTGAGCTTCCGGTCGAAATCCAGGAGTGTCAACATCGAAATTCGTGTTCAGCAGGTCCGAATTAGTATTAAAAACACATTTGGCAAAATGTTACCCAAAATGCCGCCAGAATTGCAACCGGTCGAGAAGTGGACCAGTCTAATAAGTGTTCAGTTGTAAAATCGATTAGTAAGTCAGTATACGACAAAGAACACTTTACTTATGAATGAAATGTATTCTTACATGAGAGACAAGGTAAACTATGTAATTTGTTATTGTAGTGGGTTTTTCTATTTTATTATAATAATGATCGCGTGGCCTCCGAAGAGGCTGAGTGCAGGTCTTTCTAGTTGACGCCCATGGGCGACCTGCGCGCCGTAATGAGGATGAAGTGATGGAGTCACACACACCCAGACCCCTAGCCACGGAAATTAACCCCAGGAGATTAGAATCTCTGGTGGCCCAGCCGGGTATGGAACCCGGAACATGTCGGTCCAAAGCCTAGCGTGCTAACCATTTAGCCACGGAGTGGGACTTTATTTTATTAAAACTGTATTAAATTATAATAGGCTACATACATAGCTCACTGTTCCATAAGAGTAGAGTCCATATTGTAAATTCCATAGAAATAGGGGAGGAAGATAGATTTTAAAATTTTTCCAGGAAACATAATGCGATGTGTAATTCTGAGAAAAGTACCAACTCAATTGAAAACGGGGGAATGAAGCCGCATAAAAATTATAGATACTACCTGAATGAGTGGAAATGTGACGAATATCACCATTTGCTCCATCACATAGAAATGGCAATTTATGCATCAATATGACTTAACTTCGATTACTTTTTCCATAACAAAAATTAATATACCTACCGTATAAGGAAAATCAGTCTTACAAAAAATATACCGTAATTACGATGATCAAGACAATCCTAGCCCTAGAGATGATAGTTCCTCTTGACAATATTACATGACTCTGACGGTCAAAATCCCCGACGGTGCCAATTAGTTTTCCAACTTTTTCATTTTTTTGGTGTATCACCTGACCCTGACCGTGGTAGCTACGCGCAATTATATTTTCAAAGCATCTTTTAAAAAAATGTTCGCTTGCTTATACTCACATTTTCTGTAATAATATTGGAATACAATTCCCTGTATTCAAGTATTACATTATAATTGAAGCTATTGTGTGTAAAAAAGCATCGCTTGGAATACACTTCAATTGCACGTTGTATACTCGAAATATTCTATAATGTAGCCTTTTTGTAGTTAGTCCATCTGTGTAATAAACTATGTACTGTTTCCCACGACAGAGCTCTGCTCTCGGTAATCCTTGGCTTGACAGACAGATAAACAAACGGACGGACAAAATTTAAAATAAATTTAATACATTTAAAAGAAATTTTAATCGTATTAAAATAAATAAAAATAAATAAATAATAAATTTAAATCTTCTTTTTCTTTAGCTTTTGTCCCACCTTGTGGCAGGGTCCGCTATGTGGGATCGTAGTCTCCATTTCCCTCGGTCATGGGCCATGTCTGGATGAAGATTGACAGCCTTTAGATCATTGTGCAGTGTATCGGTCCACCGTTGCCTTGGTCGCCCTCTGGGCCTCTTTCCAACCACATTCAGTGTGTAAGCTGCTTTTGTCATTGTGTCGCCCTCTGCGCGCAGCACATGTCCAAACCATCTCAGACGGTTTTCCTGCATTTTTTCCCCGATTGGAGCAACACCAAACCGATTTCTGATGGCATCATTTGAAATATGATCCAGCCTAGTGAAACCTGCTGACCATCTAAGCATCTTCGTCTCCATGACACATAGGCGACGTTCTGCTTCCTTAGTAGATGGCCAGCACTCCGTGCCGTAGAGAGCGACAGGACGAATGACAGTCCGGTAGATCTTAGATTTCAGATGGTCATTCATCCTACGGTCACAGGTGACGCCAGTTGTCATTCGCCACTTCGTCCAGATTGCGTGTATCCTTGTGTTGACCTCGTCAGTAAGTCGCCCATCATCAGAGATAGTGGAACAAATAAATTTAAATATCTTGGAGAAATTATTCAGCCCTATGGTTTAAACCGCGAAGCAAATAAAGAAAGAATTTCCAAATTACAGAAACCTTAAAGGATCACTTGGAACAGATATAATAAAAAATCAATATCTCGGAAAGCACAACTCAGACACTATAATACAGTAATCAAACCTGAAGTGTTATTTGCAATGGAAACCTTAATCATTAGTGGCGGTTCTTTAACCAAAGACAGAGAGAAAGAAGAAAGGAAAATTTTACGAGAGATTTTTGGCCTAGTTCGTGTAGAGGGTATATGGACGAAAATAAACCTAGGAAATATATTGTCAATCTGAAAAAAAAATCTCTCACACGTTTCGGAAATGTCGATTGAAATTTTATGGACACATTATTAGAATGAACAATAACAGACTAACTAAAAGAATTCTCAACCTGGCCCTTTCATTAAAAACCAAGAACAGCTGTTTCGTGAAATTGAAACAGATCTCCAGGAAATCAACATCTCAGAAGACATTGTACGGGACAGATGTAAATTCCGAACCAAAATCGATAATCACCAATTTGAAAACAAACCCATCACCAGAGCCACTATAACTTGGACAGAAGATCGAAGGAAGAAGCTCAGTGAGAGTATGAAGAGATTTTGGGAGGAAAAGAAGGCCAACACATCAGCTAAGCAGATTCAATCATGCTCCTAAGTACGGCATAACGATGTAAAAGAAATCTTAATAAATTTAAGATAAAGGTGCAGCGCAGAGTCACGGGACCAAGGAAAGCCCAGCCATGGTAAATAAGTAGGGCCGAACCCAACTGTCATCTTTGAAATGGTTTTCTGTTGTTTCCCAATTTCATCTCCAGGCAAATGCCGAAGTGATATTTTATAGGCCACGGTGGCATCCTTCCAACTGGTTCACCTCGTGGCGTAGTGACTAGCAATCATGGCTGCACCCCAGTGGTCCGGTGTTGACCCATGTTTTAAAACAAATTTCACATGTTCAAGGCTATTAAGAACATAATTTAATCGCTGCACCTTAAACTTATAGAATATGATAAATTTTCACCTCCATTCTCATCCTTATAACGCCCGGAGATGTAGGGTTCGAATCTTTCGGCACTGACATTGGCCATACTGAGTGTGGTTTTCCTAGTTTCTTCCTACTCTCTCCAGGCAAATCGCGGGATAATACATTTTTTTCAAGTCTCGAGGCACCTATCCTATTCCCAACCCTAATTATTTCAGTTACATACACTACTACTACAGTCACCGCAGAAACACAAGTTATCAGACAAAATAACACACAACAAAGTGCACAGGGCTGATGACCAATATGTCCTAAGCCTCTAAAACAACAACAACGATAATAATAATAATAATATTAATAATATAATAATAATAATAATAATAATAATAATAATAAGCACATGACAGCCACACACTTGACTGGGGAAGTACTACCCTACCAGTGTATTGTCACCGGTGGCGGAAAACGGAACTAATGCGCTCCGTCCAGTCACACACCTGCGATAGACGTGCAGTTGTCGCCAGCGAAACCTCATCGCGTGTCAGTTGTGTGCATGATTCATGCTGGGTCGTGGCTGTGCGGTGTGTTCTCATTGTATGGCTGTACATGCGTTCCCCTCTTGCTCCGCAGCCGCTAGCTGCAGCCATAACGAGGCGAGATGACGTAATGTATACAAAACAGCCACGCCCCACGTCTAGCGGTAACAATTCCCTGGTAGGGTAGTACCTAGTGATTCAATGATGTTACAATTTACAAACGTTTAGAAATGATAGAATTAATACGTACTAGCAAGCAAGATTTATATATTGATCCATGTCCGGAAAAATTTACATGAAGGGAAATCTCGTACTATGGTTTAGAGTCATTGTAGAACGATGACCACATGGATTATGGTTTCCAGACACACAGCCGCGCACAACCGATTGCTCCTAATTTCACCATTAATAAAGAACAATGTAGTTACTTTTCTGTCAGTCAACACGTTAGTCGGAAAATATGACTCCATCTGAAAATTCCTTACATAAGTTATGAATAATTATCATTATTCACAATTACGGGGGGGAGGTACATTTGTATGTGATAATTGAAAATGAAAATCCACAGACTGCTTCTAGTCGACCGACCGGGTCAGTATGGACCGAATGAAGCCCCCATCTAGTGGCGAGGATATGAACTGTGCCAGCTGCCGAAGCCTGTCGCACTCCTCTGGGGCAATGATTGAATGAATGACAGATGAATTGAAATGAAAGTGGTGACTGTTGCTTGAATTAAATATTGACGGGGAAAACCAGAGTTCCTGGAGAAAAATCTGTCGGCCTCCGCTTTGTCCAGCACAAATATCACATGGAGTGACCGGGATTTGAACCGCGGACCCAGCGGTGATAGGCCGGCGTGCTGCCGCCTAAGCCACGAAGGCTTATCGTATTTGATAATATTATTGTACACAAATTAAAAGCGGTGTAAAATCTGTATATGATTAATTGTGGGTATGCATGTCTACCCCTTATAATTCCAGTTTCCAACGGGACCAGGGATGAGATGCCATGAAAGTCTATATGGCATATGTTCTTTTCGTCTGGATGCCCTTCCTGTCGTCAACCTCATGAGAGGAGTGAATGGGAGATGGGCATGAATGAAGATTAATGAAAATAGGCAAGGATGTGGAAGGAAGCGGCCGTGGCCTGTCAGAAGGTACCGTCCCAGCATTTGCCTGGAGTTGAAAATGGGGAAACAACGGAAAACCATTTCAAGTATAGCCGACGATGGGGCTCGAACCCACGTCTACAGAGTCCACAGATAGCTTGCCCCATGGCCTAGCACTGTGCGTTAGCGAGCGTAGCTACCGCTGTCGGTTTTGTATATGCTTTATTATTTATTATGCACAAATTAGAAGAGATGTAAAATTTGTTGGTTATACAAAAATTAGAAAAGGTGTAAAATTGCTATATGATTAATTATTGTACACAAGTTAGAAGGAGTGTAAAATTTGTGTATGATAGATTTGATTGTTATACACAAATTAGAAGGGGTGTAAATTTTTATTTGAATAATTTGATTGTTACACACAAATTAGAAGGGGGTGTACAATTTGTATTTGAATAATTTGATTGTTACACACAAATTAGAAGGGGTGTAAAATTTGCATATAATTAATTTGATTGTTATACACAAATTGCCAAGATTAGGTACGTAATTTGTGCTTAAAAGTGAAACGCTTTTTTTTTTTTCAGTTTGAATCATATATTTCCTACCAAATATAATAGGGCCGGCCCCGTGGTGTTGGGGTAGCGTGCCTGCCTCTCACCCGGAGGACCCGGGTTCGATCCCCGGCTCCGTCAGGGATTTTAAAAAACTGACGTGAGGGTTGGAACGGGGTGCACTCAGCCTCGTGAGGACAATTGAGTAGCTGTCTGACAGTCAGACAGCGCCCGGATCACGATTACCAAGATTAACGGCCGAGGGGACCAGACGCGCTGATCACGCGTCACCCCAATATCTGCAGGCCAAATGGCTGGGCAGCGGTCGCTTGGTCGGCCTTAGCCCGTCATGGGCTGGATAGTGCCAGGGGTTGTTTTGTTGAAATATAATAGGGCATAAATACGCGTTGGCCGACTGAAAAGTCCCCAGTCAAGTGATAATTAGACAACACTGAAAATGACTTCAAAGGTTACCATATTTGCTCCTCCGAATGAACAATAAAACAAGAAGTTCCGTGACGAACTAAAGAGCGTACTTTTCTTAAAATTTAAGATTCATGCCAATGATTAAACTATATGGATCTATCTAGAATAATGACGAAATTAAGTTGGTAATATCGAAATTTCTACTTAGTTCGAAATACTGTTTACCTGGCATAATGTAGCCTAATAGAGAACTACAGTTGGCAGCCCTGGTGACTGAATATATTCTTAGTTCCATCTCTTAAGGTACAGAATACAAAATTTGGTTGAAGTCCAATGGATAGCATGGACGTTACAGGCAGTAAAACATTGGATCTAACAGCGCGCGTAAAATCATGTTGGCAACAATGACATACATGTATTGGTCATAAATAATCTGAAATAATATGATCTATTGTTGTGTCAATTTTGAATGAAATCCATTGGATAGTATAGAAGTTACATGCATTTTAAATTTGGACCTATCAGCAGGCTTAGAATCATGTTGGCAGCACTGACGTATATTAGTTATTCCAAATTAATCTAGAATGCCAGGTACTATACGTGTGCAAAGCTTAGAGCTATTGGCTTTCATACTTTCTGGTATATTTATATTAGGGTAACAAAAATAGAGACAGTTTTTATTAACAGTTGGCAGCCCTGGTTGCTCTTAAGAATCGGCATAGACATATCTGTTATGGTACACATAGCACACACGAAATTTGGTTGAAATCCAAATGATAGTATAGAAGTTACATGTATTTAATGTTGGACCTCTCAGCAGGCTTAGAATCATGTTGGTAGCACTGACGTATATAATATTACTCCAAATTAATATAGAATGTCAGATAGTATACGTGTGCATAGTTTAAAGCTGCCGGCTTGCATACTTTCTGATATATTGGTATTTGGATAAAATAAATTGAGAGCATTTATTAACAGTTGGCAGCCCTAGTGGATCTTAAGAATACGCTCAGTCATATCTATTTACGTACACACAGCACATACGAAAGTTGGTTGAAATCAAATTGATGGTGTAGAAGTTATATGCATTTAAAATTTGGACCTATCAGCAGGCTTATAATCATTTTGGCAACACTGCGATGTATGGCCTCCTGGAAATTGAACTGCAATATTATTATCTACACGTGTGCCAATTTTGAAATAACTCCCATTCATACCTTCCAAGATATGCAACATGGAGCTCAAATTTCAATTGCGATTTTTCAGCAGTTGGTAGCACTGACATCATTTTCAAATATGGCCGTGAGATATTCAGGTACAGATGTACCTGTACATCTAACAAATTTTGTTTCGATTGCTGCAGCCGTTTAGGAGTTGATAGGGGGGGGGGGGCACACACACAGCCAGACAGACAGATAGACAGATAGACAGACACACATTTGCCCGATCTCATAAGTCTACTTTTTCTTCATTTTTGCAAAATGTGAAAAGTAGGCTAATAATTTACAGCCGTTGTTGAACCATCCAAATTTGACTGCAGATTCCTCGTATGGTATTCTATATGAGTTACCACATACGGCAGTTGAAGTGTAGTGAATATATGGAAAGGAAGGTGTTACAATAATAGGGGGCATCATTTCAGGTATGAATTTGTTATATGTAGACAATCAAAATAGTTCATTATAACATGTGTCCGGAAATGCTTCATTTCCGAGTTATGGCCTTCACAACACTGAACTTCACCGGACCGTTTTTCCGCAGGTCGTTGCCATGAAAGGAGACATTAAGAGTGTAACGATTCTCTTATGGGGCACTGCAAAAAGTCTAGTACATGTGCTTACTGGATTCTTAGTTGTGGCCCAGTAATGGGTGATAGGCGGCTTTGCTCTCCCTTAGTTGTTGCTATGGTCATGTTATGTTTTGAACTATGATTAATTATCAGGTGCGGTTCTCCCTCAACATGTGGGCCGGTATCATTGGTGATCGACTTACGGGGCAGGCGTACACAAACTTCCTGGAAAACACCATACCTCATTAAAACTCAGCAATTCTTCTAGGTTTGTGCCGTGTCTTGTGTGGGATTTCGCCTAAGACTCCAAGCTGGCTCATCGGCGGGCTCTTGGTGTCCCCGCCCGGACCCCCACAGGAGTAACGAACTGTGCTCTACCTCCCTTTATATAGAGTGCAACTGCACTCCTTGACTGCGAAAACTAAAAGCTCAAGCAGCCTGAACCTCCCTATGAAGGCTTCCAAAAAGATTAAATTTAATTCACCGGCCGTGAAAGCCAATAGCCTATACCATCTTTTTGGAAGCCTTCATAGGGAGGTTCAGGCTGCTTGAGCTTTTAATTCTCGCAGTCAAGTGGTGCATTTGCACCTAATATAATGGGAGATGGCGCGCAGTTCGTCACTCCTGTGGGGGTCCAGGCGGGGACACCAAGAGCCCGCCGATGAGCCAGCTTGGTATCCTAGGCGAAACCCCACACAAGACACGGCACAAACCTAGAAGAATTGCTGAGTTTTAATTGACCGGCCGTGAAAGCCAATATACCATACCTCATGTTTATGACGACACTCCACTGATCCGTCGTCAACACGCTCACTTCATGAATGATGGCGCTCCTGCACACTTAGTCGTACGGCTCGCCGGTACTTGGATCGAATGTATCCTGTTCGATGGATAGGTAGAGGTGGCCCAATTGCTTGGCCTCCTCGCTCACCTGATCTGAACCCTCTCGATTTCTACTTGTGGGGCCATTTAAAATCATTGTGTATTCGCCTCCGGTGCCTGATGTGGAAACCCTTCGGAATCGAATTGTGGCATCGTGTGAGGACATACGCATTACTCCGGGAGTTTGGGATAGTGTTCGCAAGTCAATGAGACGTCGATGTGAGGTCTGTATTCAAACAGGAGGTGGACATTTTGAACATCTTCTGTAATGACAATGACCTGCGGAAGAAAAACTTTCCGGTGAAGTTCAGTGTTGTGACGGCCATAACTCGGAAATGAAGCATTTCCGGACACATGTTGTAATGAACTATTCGTACATACCTGAAGTTATTGTCCCTATTTTTGAAACACCCTATACTTTATTTAGAATTATAGAAATGACTTCGGAGAATTGATCTATTTGGAGTTGTTAAAAAATTTGAATAAGATTTGTAAACGAGATCATAGTCGGGATTCGAACTCTGATCTAATTCTCATTTGGGCAGACGCGTTTAGCCGCAGCCACGCTACGACCAGCACTCATGTCCAAGTGATAAATAAGGATGTTCAGAGGGGCATCTTCTTGCATACTGTAGAAATGGCTGAGTTCTCGCAGACGCCAGTCACCTGATTGCCATACTTGGAACCCGGCACTCACAGCGGCCATCCTGAGTGTAGTTTCCTTGGAGTGGCCATAACATTATTTTCTGTTTCAATATAAATGCTGAGATTCGTTCCCGAGGGGGGTTGATGGAAATGCTCTCGAAATTATACAAAAATGATGCTTCAAAAATAAAAGGTAATTTTTTGTTTCAAACTTTGTTTGCATCATGACGAAAACGATTTTGTTAAGGATATTAGTAAATTTACTAACGTGTAGGTATGCTTCTTGTCTGGCAAGGATAGATGAGCATACAGAGATCTGAAGTTCAAATACAGGCGCTCACATCAGACATCCTGAGCATGGTTTCTTTCAAAGTTTTCACACTCCAGACAGACCACCCTATTTCATGAAATTCTCGGACACTTGCTAAAGTCCTAGACCAGGGACGTGGCAGCTATGCTACACCGGCAGGTGGCTTCTGCCTCTCTGCCTCATGAGGCTAAGTGTATCCCCTTCCAGCCCTCACACCAAAATAAAAATTTCTTGGCAGAGCTGGAAATTGAACCCGGACCTTCGGGGTGACGATCTAGAACGCTAGCCGCTACACCACGAGGTGGACAGAAGATATATAATAATTAGAATCAACCAAAATTTTCTTAGGGCTGTTGAGGTGAAAAAAAAAAAAAGATTCAGTAGTTTGGGAATCCGTAAATTGTTAAATTGTTAAGGGTTCAATATAATTCCATGTAACATTTCTTTCAGATAGTAGGGTGTTCAAAATAATTGTCATTTTTTGCCCAATCTATTTGGGCACTCTTGTGTTCACCGACTGAAGAGCAACACTTACGGAAACAAGCCTAATAATATGTATCGATTTTAATAACCTTCTTTGTTGCGGCTTCGGAGGCGTAGTTGGTAGCATGCTGAACTGCTGTGCCCAAGATATCGGGTTCAAACCCGACCAAAGTCATCAGATTTCTTAAGAGCGTTGAAATCCTTCAGTATGCCTTCTCTCGGCGGGGAAGTAAAGCCGGCGTTCCCACGTCATAGATATATGGCATGTAAAAGATCCTTCCACAGACTAAACTTGTGTGAAGCTAAATTTCTAGGTTGGGTTTCGTTGAACGCTCTATCAAAGTTCCAACGCTCACCACTAGGTGTCAGTGACATCAGGTAGCGAAAGTTGGAACTACTTGAAATTGAACGGAACTTGTAGCTCACCCTATGGCAGGCTGTTCCAAATCCACGAGTTTGAGTAGGCGTACACGCGAGTACTCAGCAGTGGTGCTCGGAGCACGGTTGGGGAGGGACTGGGGGTGACAGCCAATACGTCACTGGGCAAAGGTCATAACACAAGTCTATGCACTTCCTCCCAGTCTTGATGTATCCACCGCGCAGTGACGGCATCCGCCACAGCAGAGTTGTATTGCATGTTGCAGGTTTACTCACGCAAGGCGGCGAGTACTCTGCTGCTCAGTGGCTAGCTGCTTGGCTGGAACAGCCTGCCCTATGGTGTCCGCTTGAAGCAGCTACAGCCTCTGGCAAGCCATTAACCAATAACATGTTCTCGGACACTCCCGGCACTAAAAGCCATACGATAAATAAACAAATAAATAAATAACATTGTTTGTTTATGAAGCAGTTTGTTAATGTTATTAGAAACCTGGCCAGTCATTTTGGAGTCAAACTAATAACTAATAGTATTAGTTAATAACTTTGTGAAACATTTGCTAATAAAATTGACCACCTCGTGGTGGAGTGGCTAGCATACTTGACTGTCACCCCTGAAGCTCCGGGTTTGATATCCGGCTCTGCCAAGAAATTTAATTCTGGTCTGAGGACTGGAACGGGGTACACTCAGCCTCCTGGGGCAAAACTTGGATTAGGTTGGTTTGATTCCCTCCTCTGCCATCTTAGACGTAGTGGTTTCCCTCACCTACCGAAGGCAAATGCTGGGATGACTCCTAACTTAAGCCTACAGCAGTTTTCTTCCCAATCGTCAATAGGCTTACAAATGCACACACTATTACAGCTATCACAATAACACAGGTTATCAGACAAATTCCATACACACCTAGCACACGGGGATACATGACTATGATGTCGCAAAGCCCCTAAATAAATCAACATCAACGGCTAATAAAATCAGTGTAAGAGCTTTGCGCTGGATACGCGTCTATAAATGCTTATTTCTTATCCAGCTTTCTTTTTTAACTCTCGCAAGTTCCTGTATTGGTTTCCGAAAGTAGAGCTTGTCATATTTGAGTGGTCATACAATTCCTTCTTCGCTCATGTAGGCAGGATTTCTTGGAGCAGGGATAATCCATGTTTAGGGGATATAAAGATGAGCGGAATGGACGTTGATAGAGAGAGAGAGTGGAGGGACAATGGCCGGACGATCGATCGGCGATGACAAGCCACCACGAACACAGTAAGGGTCTCTTACAGAACAGGTGAGCAGTGCTCTCGGCTCTTTGCCAACAACTACTACCAGCCTATGGAAGGAATGTCCATCAGGACACGCTTCCTAGTCAGCGATAACAGATCTAAGATTCCTCTTGTTCTTGTCGACAAGGAAGCGTCACTATAGGCTTCAACACCGTTAACTGTATGATGAATATTCGGTCGTTGGGTACTTCAGGAAAAGCGTGATGGAATTATACTATTATTATTATTATTATTAATAATATTATTTATTTATTTATTTATTTATTTACGTCTTGGCCTTCTATGGACCACTCTTTACATTATGCTTTGCCTTCTCTACCTTGACTCTCTGCCAGTATCTTCTCATCCTTTCTCCTACCTCCCTCTTCTGTTCTTCTGTGTAGGTTCTTTTCTTTGTCACTGGCTTCTCCCCCGTCTCCTGGAAACCTCTCTACTCCTTAATTAGTATCTGAATGTCTCCCTATCTGCTATGTCGTCTTCTTGTACCTCTATCTTGGCTAGGTCCGTTCTCACTTCTCTAAACCATTTGAGCTCTGTCTTTCACTTCCTGAAAAATTCGAATTTTCTTTTTGTCAATGTGTTGCAATCTATTCTCAGGAGGTGTCCATAGAACTGTTATCTCCTCTTCTTCATAATTTCAACCACACCTTCAGTTTTCTGGTACAATTCTTTGTTTGGTCTTAGTCTTCTCTCTCCATCTTTTATCTTTGGGCCTAGGAATCTCCTAAACATTTTTCTCTCTTTAGTTTTTGACATTTTCAAGCCCACCTTTCCCAGTCATGTCCAACGTTTCAGCTGCATACAGACATTCAGGTTTGACGACAGTGTCTAGGTGTCTTCGTTTAGCCCCGTAGGATAGCACTTTCTTGTTGTAAGTGTCCTTCAATTGGTAACCCATTTCAATTTTTCTTATCCGGTCGTTGATAGCTTATTTTTCTGACCCATTAATAATATTATTATATTTATTTTTATTTTATTATACTGGCAGAAATTATTATAGTTAAACGTTTACATGGCCCTGATGATCAGAATTGGTAAACAAAACCAAACATTATATTACAAATATGTGTTTCATTGTCATGGTTGAATGATTCAAATACTGTACAGTACTGTAAGCACTACTGCATATTGAATGGGCATTACATATTTATTAATAGTGGGTAATTACTCTTTGAAGAGGCTCCTCTATTATTCCTCTAAAGATAAACGGCACGATTCAAAAATGTATTGTATAATGGTAATTTTACCATTTCCGATCATCCGGATATCCGTTACCCGGATCAACTCTGGTCCCGTTTAGCCTGGAGAATTAAGGTTATACTGTATTAGTACGGGTATTAACAACTGGGGCAAGGATATTGTTAGGAGGCGGCCGTGGTTTTAATGTAGGTAGCACCCCGAACTTTACGTGGAGTAGAGGGGGGGGGGGGGGGAACTACTTCTAGGATGTACGAGGTAAGACTCTAGGCCACCTCTTCTCAGTTCTACTTCAAGAGCCTGAGTGTATCCCATTCAAACCTTCAAACCAGAATTAAAATTAATGGCAGAGCCAGGAATTGAACCCTAAACTGTATGGTGACAGTCAAGAATGCTAGTCACGACACCAAGACTTGGATACGTCATAAAGTCGGAATATACTGTAGGTCCTCATATTTTCTAAGCATTTTCTTCACGTATGTATTTCGCTACATAGAGCACCATCAATCTGCTTAATTCCTTCCTTGAACGCATTTAGGATCTTTTAGGATTGGTGCAGCGGAAAAGAGGAAAATTGTAGCGTTTGGCATGCGGTGTTACAGGAGAATGATGATCAGATGGGTAGATAGGGTTACAAACGAAGAGGTATTATGACTAGTGGGAGAGGAGAGATGTTTCTGGCGACTGCTAATGAAGAGAAGATATAGGTTGGTAGGACACATACTAAAACACCCAGGAATAGCAAGCTTAGTTATGGAAGGAAGGGTAGAGGACAAGAACTTTAGGAGTAGATTAAGGTTAGAATATGTTAAACAGATTGCCTCGGAAGTAGGGTGTGGTTGTTATGTAGAGATGAAACGATTAACTCAGGACAGGGAGGAATGGAGAGCTGCATCAAACCATTCAAAAGACTGAAGACTCAAACAACAACAAGGGATTTAATACATTGAATTTTGGCACAAATTGTACGTTTATTTCTCCATTTTGTATAGTGAAGAATGAAAAAGGGTTGGTTGGTTGGTTCCTCAGTTTATGGGCTGCGACAACGCGGTCATGTAGCCCCGTGTACTTCAGGTGTGTGTAGAATCTGTCTAATAACCAGTGTTAATTTGTGATAGTGAAAAAGGGTGTTGTAGGCTATAATGCGATGGGCTTTAATTGTATTTTAAAAATGTTGTTCCCTTAATTTTCAGCATAGGCTATTCAATATCCTACGAAATATGGCAGAAACGAGAAATGTATTTACACCCCATGAAGGCAGAGGCATTATTCTAGAGGATGGATCACTATGGGATTAACATGTACGTCTATATACAATAGATGTAAGAAAAACTAATGTTTAAAATAAACTGGAACTGGAGCCATGATAGACCGGACTTGAACAACATCCAACTTCGAGATGAAACACAGGCTCATAAGGCTGGCAGTACATGGTTTTCACCATATGATTTGTACCAACACATCTTACCATGAACCAACAGAGGCGTGTGAATGCCAACATTGCCAACTATATGGACATACGTGTGAACCGTAGGCATATTCGAACCCTCACTTACAGGAGAAAGGAGAACAAAATTAAGAGGTATGACATCTTCAAGGATGAGTGTGAGGTTGTGAAAAGGAAGATCTAACTAAGAAAAGTGACGAACGAAACTCGTCATACCCTAGTGGTGAGGTGTACACCATAGAGCAATTAAGTAATCCAAAGCAATTGTTGTTGGGCGCTTACACACAAACTATCATTGTTGTATCCACTTACGCTGACAATGCCGAAATATACATCAAGCACCTTATATTCCATTAATAATGAAATTTCCAAGAGGACCCGAAAGTGACCGTTGGGTAAAAACGGGCTAACTTCGTTCTGTCTCCTCTGTCACAAAACGCTATTTTCAGGGTTTTGGAATAGTTAGAAACGCTCTATTAAGTTCCAACGTTCGCCGCTAGGGGTTAGTGACAGTAGCATCTGGTAGCTAAAGTTGGAACTACTTGAAATTGAACTTGTTCGGAGCCCTCGGGCGGTCAATCAAAAATACCCAGCTGTGGTCATTGGCTGCAATTCATATATAACATTGGTCATATTCCCGGTGTACTTGAAAGGCTCAGTCTGTTATGTTGATGTGATGGTGGTAATTGTTGTATCAAGGGGCCTAACATCTGGGTTATTGGCCAATGATGATATGAATGATATTGGAAATAAATATCAAAATCAAAACTACTAACTAGAACTAACTACAGTTTACATCTGACTTACAGACTAGAAGAAGGAATAAGGGAATTAAAAGACAGCAAAAGGAATGCCCTTAACCCTCGAAGAATGAGGATTGAGGGACTTGGAAGAAAGAGCCATGAAAGGCAGACCGGAAAGGAAAGGAGGAGAGGGTCCACCCCAAAGTTAATGGAAAAAGGGGGAAAACCTTACCCAGCTCAGGGATCCCTCGGGGTCGCCAATTTCGGAAATCGCCAGCCGTGAGTCCTTGAGACTTAAGCACTATCCAGGGTGCACCATAAGTGGTGGAGATACACACACCCTGCCTTCTTTAGGGCCTTGTGCAGAAGGCAGGCGATATCATGAAAAGAAAAACAAGAGTTCTGACCCCTCCAAGAATGAGGGATCAGGAAAGATGAGACGAGGGACAATTAAGGCGGAAAATTTAGTCTCCCTAGGCCTCGGATACCGTAATACCGTCGGAAAAGAACATGAGTTGGCCAAGGGAAGTGCATAGGAAAGATGATAGAGAGGAGTCCGGCACAAGTAAGTGGAAGCATTGCCGTACTCAGCTGGGGTCCCGTGGTCGTCAACCCACATTCCACAAGTTGTGAGCCTCTCGGGGGTGATTTAAGTTAATCTGTGTTTCTGTGGTGGCTTAGGGGGTAGTTCGTGTAACGGTAATTATTAGGGTCGGAAACCACTAGGATTCGAACCTTCAATCTCCGAACTTAGTGCAATTCATCATTGTAGTTGCGGTGAGCGGTTTTACGCGCTAAGTTTCACCACGTTGTGCTACCGAATCACTACAATTGTGCTGTTTTAATGGCATTCATTTTAATACAGGTAGTTCAGTTATGGATTTCATTGATAAACAGATAACATTACTACATTACGAATATGCGATTATGTGATAGTCTTTGGCCCATAAGTAACAAAGACAGTTCGAAGAACGGATATTTCCACTAGAGTACCTATAAATTAAGATACGTGATTGAATTTTATCTTAATTTTGAAGGCTAATTTGAGTATTTTTAGCCTACTTTCAATTTTTAGCCTATTTTCAATTTTGAAAAAAAAAATAGACTTATGAGATCACCTTTTGTCCGTGTGTGTGTGTGTGTGTGTGTGAGTGTGTGTGTGTGCGTGTGTGTGTGATTCGTGTGTGTGTCCCCCCCTAATAAAATCGAAACGGCTGGAGCGATTTCCATGAAACTCGGGATGTTCATAGCACTATTCCCGGCGACCTCGACCGTGCCCTTCAAATTTTGTTACGTCTCTCCAATCCAACATGGCCGCTGTGCGAAATATTTCACTAGCATTCAATATCTCCGAAACTGTTACCGATATCGCCCTGAAATTGTGTACGGTGATAAAGGGCACTACTAGAAGTTCACCTATGAGACTTTCAAAAACCTGGTGACTACAAAACTAACATGGCGGCCAAGCGAAGTAGAGATATTTAAATAGACTTTTCTCGCGATTTAACTATCTAAATGTAATGAAACTTGGTACAGCAAATGTTTATACACATTGTAATGCACTGGAGTCTAATTTAGTTCAATTGTTTACATAACCTCAAAATGGCGGCTGTGCGAAATATTTCACTGACATTCTATATCCGAAACTATTACAGATATCACCCTGCAATTTAGCACGGTGATAAAGGGTACTGATACAGGTATACCTATGTATATTTCATAAACCTGTAAAGTACGAAACGAACATGGCGACCAAGCGAATTTAAAATATTTTAATAGACTTTTCTCGTGATTTAACTCTCTGAGCGCAGTGAAATGTGGTACAGTAATTGATTTTGCAGATTGTAATGCACTGCCATCTAATTTAATTCAATTGCTTACATAACCTCAAGATGGCGGCTGTGCGAAATTTTAAAATTAACTTTTAATTTCTTGTGTCGTAATCATGCGATCGAAGTGAAAGTTTGAATAATGAACCTAGGCAATAATTGTCCTTGAATGGTACATAACTCTATGGCCTATACACATAACACTCCTAAATGGTGAGCTTCCGAAATATTTAGACGGTTCTCAATATCTATAAATCTTTTACAGCAACCAAACTGAATTTTTTAATGTTCATAGAGACTATGAACATATGTTCACCTATAGGACTTTCAGGAACCTGGTGAGCACAAATCCAACATGGCGGCGACGCGAAGTATAAATATTTAAATGGACGTTTCTCGCGAATTAACTATCCGAGTGCCGTGAAACGTTGCACGTTAAATGCTTATACAAATGTTGATCCACTGGCATCTAATTTTTTTCAATGGTTTGCATTATCAAAAGATGGCTGCTGTGCGTAATTTTAAAATCTCGTTTTTACTTCTTGTTGTCTAATCATGCGATTGAAGTTTGAATACCACACGTACACAATAATCTTAATGTAATAGTACAAAAATAAAAATCCAACCTGGCGACCATCTGAAATATTTAGACGGTTCTCAATATCTACGAATCTGTTACAGCAATTAAACTGAAATTTTGTATGTTGATTGTGGCAGTTAACATAAGTAGGATATATGAAAATAGGCTGTATAGTTCTTCACGGAACTACTTGTTGCAAATATGAAAGTAGACTTATGAGATCTACAAAGGGCCAAACGTTGTGTGTGTGTCTGTCTGTCTGTCTGTCTGTGTGTTTGTTTGTTTGTGTGTGTGTGTGTATATATATACTCTGTATGTCTGTCCCATCTATTAATTCAAACATGACGAAACCGAATTGAACGCAATTGGGTACAGAGGTAGCACTAGCAAAGAGTACCTCAGTGTCATGTTTTATATTGCAGTAATTTTTTACCAAAAAATTAATGGCTGCCACTCAAATAGTCAAAACTTACAATTAAATTACGACGAAACTAATCATCGGATTTTTACCAAATTTGGTAAAAATATACAGTATTGTACCTTCATATGGGACGCGTCTTGCGTCCAAACTACAAGGTCATCAGCCATACCATTTCAGGATAGCGGCCGTGTGAATTATGCAAGCTTTTAATCCATATCTTAGGACCCACCAGTTCCGATTATCGAACCGAGAATGGTTTTCACTGTTCTATAGGACGTGGTCCATTCGAAATTAAAAGTTAATATTATACTGCAGAAGTGACTTTAGAAAACTGAGCCGTCTCGGTTACAAGACAAGATGGCAGCTAATCTCTCGTTCTAACCTATATTTCACTAATTTGAGTATGTTGCATGCAATATAGCCTACAAACAGAAATAACATAAACAATGAATGAGATGGATTATAATGAATATATACTCCAGTGAAGAAATCGTTTAGTCAGTCATTATTTGCTAAGACGTTGTATCTAAATCGTTTGATAACATTTAACTCGGGAGGACATGTTTGACTCCATGGTTAGAGCTTTGGTCTTTCACCCGACCGACCGGTGTTCAAAACCTATCAGAGTTGTAATTTTTTGTTATTTTGTTTTTTGAGTACTGAGACATTATAACAATGAGCGTTTTGTTATGCATTTTACAATGTAAAATATATATTTAATTAAAACAAAGTTTGCCACCGGATCTGCATGAGTGACATCTACTAGCAACCAGTAGAACTATGCGTGTGATAACCACGTCCTACTAGATGCGAGCTGCGCTCTATACCGGTCTTCACATTCCCAGTTAGTGAACCCATGCATATGGTGTAATTGTACCCCAGGGGCTCACATCTAGTGGGACGTGCGTTGTCGACCACGGGATCCCAGCTGAGTCCGGCATTGCTTCCACTTGTGCCAGGCTCCTCTCTGTCTTCTTTCCTGTCGACCTCCCTGGGTCAACTCTTGTTCTCCTCCGACCCCGACGGTATTAGGGTATCCGTGGCCCAGGGAGTCTTTCGCTTTCCCGCCATACTTAGCCCTTGTCTCATCTTTCCTGATCCCTCCTTCTTCGAGGGGTCAGACCTCTTGTGTTCTTTTCATTATATTTCCTTTGCTCTTTCAGATTCCCGCACTGTTTTTGTTAATTGGACCCCCGTGTATCTAAATTCCATTTAGCGATTTTTTTCATCTACACTTCATTTTGTAGGTGTTTTGAATCTCTGTTGCATTTTGTAAGCCTTTTCGATCTAAATTGAATTTTGTGAGTGCTTTCAACCTCAATTGCATTTTGTAAGGATTGACAATCTAAATTGCTTTTTAGTAAGTCTTTCAATATAGGGGCTGGGACTTTGGTGAGTATTTGAATTTCAATTGCATTTTGTATTTTCAACCTAAACCTCTTTTTGCAAGTATTTTCAATCTAAATTGCATTTTGTAGGGTGCGCATTTTGCAAGTATTTTGATTCTCGATTGCATTTTGTGGGTATTTTGAATCTAAATTACATTTTGTAAGTATTTTCAATCTAAATTGCATTTTGTAAGTATTGTCCATCCAATTGAGTAGTTTGAATCTCCCATACATTTTGTAAGCATTATAATTTTCAATTGCATTTTGTAAGTATTTTGAATATCAATTGCACTTTGTGATTATTTGGAATCAGAAATGTGTATTTTTCAATCCAAATTGCATTGTGTATTTTCAATTTCAATTACATTTTGTAAGTATTTTGAATTTCACTTGCATTTTGTAAGTATTTCGACTGTACGTTGCATTTTGTACGTATTTTGTACTTAACCTACATTTTGTGTGTATTTTTCAATCTATTCCTTTTGTGAGTATTTTCGTTCTAAATTCCCTTTTGAAAGTATTATCGCTCTCCATTTTGTGAGTAGTTTCAATCTGAGTTCCTTTTTGTAAGTATTTTCCTTCTCTCTTAATTTTCGTTCTGGTTTCCACTTCATTGACATTTTCGCTATGACCCAGACCATTAGGGGCCGATAACCTAGGTGTTAGGCCCCTTAAAACAATCATAATCATCATCATATGGTGTAATTGAACAATTCCCTCTTGTTGCCGATACAGCGCACTCTCCCCCAATGATAAGTGCGATTAACAATTAGCTGTGCAGTAGGTTTATTAAATGTGATTGTTCCAGTGATGCGTTTAGACCAACGAAGTTTTGTTTCAGTTTCAATTATAAGTAGTCGGCGTTAATATACTGAATTCCTATGTTATTTGGAGTGTTTGCTGATGAAATTGTAAAATGTTGGCGTAAATTATAAACTATAGTTTTTTCGCCCCTGCTCAAATCCAGTATGTCATACTGTTGTGTGCCATTTTGCTCTTCGAATAGGAAGAAAATAGGAGGTGATCAGGACAAAGAGTTGTAACTATACCCATACGTTAAGGAGAAAAGTAGGCTGTATGTTCTTTCGTGAACATCTTGTTTGTTAATACTAACCTCAAAAGGTGGTTAGGTTCCCGTCTATTTGCTGTGTGTATGTTTTGACTGGTTTGATGCAGCCCTCCAAGCCTCCCTGTCCTGAGCTAATCGTTTCATCTCTACATAGCCACCACACCCTACATCCGAGGCAATCTGTTTAACATATTGTTACGTGCCACCCCCCTAGTGGCACTTTTGTTAACTGAATTACGGTGGGTTGAAGCACAACACAGATTGTTCCATTAAAGAAATAATTAACTTTATTGCGGCCAGAAAGATACACCACTCAACAGCAAATACAAGCAATTAGAACTTTACTCCGGCTTCCTCAAGTCTCTTCCTTGAGCGCTCTTGCCCCTTTCACTTGTCAACAAACCACAGAAGTTAAACCGTCTTAATGAGTCCGGTGGCCTTGACCTGCACCTCTTCCTCATGTACACGAACTACAGTTACTTACGATAACCTGCTACACGCTGTTTCGCTGTCCACAAGCCGGGGAAACAATGTCACTGCATTTCGTAACTCGCACGGCACTTCGTCACCACACTTCTGTCGCTCAGTGAAATCACACTCGCTCAAGAACACTGTCCTCAAAAACTCCGTCCCCTCACTGTTGAGGCCGCTTATATAGCAGGCTGGTGACTCAATGAATTCTAGAATCGTCCAGGTCACACGGCTTCTCGAGATTTCCTTCACTGGCTGGGTCACGAATATTCTGGACCATCCCTTTCACTTCGCAGCCCGTTGCGTAACGCGCACGTAATACACTGAGGCAGAGCACACACAGCCCGGGGCAGCTGTGACTCAACGCGGCGAGGCGACAAAACAAACTCACAGCCGTAACAATATTCTAACCTTAGTCTACCCCTACAGTTCTTGTCCTCGACCCTTCCTTTCATAACTAAGCTTGCTATTTATTCCTGGGTGTCTTAGTATGTGTCCTACCAACCTATCTCTCCCCTTCATTAGCAGTCGCCAGAAACATCTTTCCTCTCCCACTCGTCTTATTACCTCTTATTTTGTAACCCTATCTACTCATCTGCTCTTCATCATTCTCCACCACATTTCAAACACTTCAATTCTCCTCTCTGTTGCACCAATAGTCCAAGTTTCACATCCATAGAGTGCCACGCTCCAGACTAAGGCTTTCAAAAATGACTTCCTAATACCTAAATTTATATTCGATGTCAACAGATTCCTTTTTTTTTTTGTAGATATGTTTTCCTTGCCTGAGCCAACCTACTTTTTATATCCTCTTTGCTTCGTCCATCACTGGTTATTTTGCTTCCTAAGTAACAGGCTGAAAAACAATCTTCAGATGTAATATACTCTAGTAGCCTATAGGCCTACTGTATGTGAAAAGTAGTGGGGTAAGCCTAGGTCTGGGAAACTAGCTGTTCAAATGTTCTATACACAGAGAGTGGTCAAGGGAACTACTCCTGGGTGATGGAGCACCTTCGGGCACGGGGGTAGTTAATTATTTGCAGATTAAGGATAGGTCACGCAAGGTCCACCCAATCGTACCTGATAAGAAGCGAATACCCCCTAAAGATTGTGTATGTGAAGTCGTAATCACTGTGGCCCACAGTGTGTGCGGATCTTGCGGATCTACAAAGAAACCTTGGTCTGCACAATATGTTCTACCTTATACTAGGCGATGACGTGGTGGCTGCTGATAGCGTCATCCGATTTATAAATGAGAGTGCGTTAGCGCCAGAATCTAAATTAACAAGTGTGATGGGACACAATTAAATTATAATTTTATATTTCGTGTATTTGTACTCATTTATTATTTGATTATTATTATTATTATTATTATTATTTAATCAGATTGTTTTCTAATTTAGGTATTGTGCCCGTCAGAGGAGGTTATCTGGTCACCACCAACCGTAATGTTGCCTCCCAGATAATCCCATCCATCAAACACATGACCTGAGAAGATCGGATGCACTTCTTCTGAGGCTAGTCATCCCGAGGTCTAACTTCCCGTAGTATCAGGTCCCAAACGGTAAAATGTAATAAAACACCCAAAGAAGTATACCATTAAAAGGCAAAATCTAGAAATGAAAACATCCAGGCGTATGTTAAATTCGACAGGAATGGTTTATTGATCAAACAAACCCCTATCCTACTATCGGAGGGTTTAAATCGGCTAATCCCCAAAGCTAATAAAAAAAAACAAAATCCTAATGATGATAAATTACCCCTCTCGAAAAGTTCTACTTACATAAATAAAGCAATAATAAAGCTTGGAATGTGGTACAAAAAGAAAACTGGTTGTATATACAAAATTCAGTGATGATTCCAGACGAGAACGTCACGATAAGAAAAGTCGAAACATAACTGCAAATCTAAGTTATAATGGTACCACACCCGTATTTACATTTAACTTCACCTATCCTGTCTGAAACTAAGCTACGGCGATAAGCATCCGTCAGTGACCTTCGTCGATCAAGTCTGTGTCAGCTTACTATGATTTCCATGAGTAAATTCAATTTGGCACAATGTGTCGGTCAGCTACAAACAAACAGGTCAATTTAAATTCAATCTTATTTATAAGCTTATCAGCCTCGTATTATTTGCGGTAAAGGACTATCATGATTTTTAAGAGTAAGTTAACGTAGGTTTAGGTTTATGATTTATGACGAATGACCATGACACAAGGCTCGAAAAAAGTTACCATAGTGGCACTTTCAAAAGTACGTGACAAGAAAGTATCAACACAATAACATGAGTTACTTCGTGCATGGACGACAACAACAATCGCAGCTCTCGGCTTGCAATGTACACGTCCTCGGTCAGTTCGGCTAAATGCTCAATACTGCCGGAATAAGCACACAAGAGTACACATTACTCTTAATCGTGTCATCAATGGACACTATAATAACACTCCTCCTCGTGCGCATGCACGGAATCAATATAACAATAATAACGTGCTAACCTATTGCAATCTGTCTGGTTCATTATAAATAAACTCCTATCCAATGTGTATTATGCATTTATAACATTATATTAATAGTCACTCGGTACAGTAACAATCAGCTGTACTTAACCTAATGAGCGTGAGCATCCCTGAGACTGGCCCACATTGATTCAGACAAGAAAATGTAGCATTGAAATAAATGCCATTTGTCAAGTCTCACTATAAGAGTTCACGGGGCTTATGGGTAATGTTGCAATAAAAAGGGTTGTATCTGGCCTTGAGTAGCGACTCACTGACGTGTATCACAGCCTTACTGCATTGCCTTGAAGCAGAGTCCACAATGTTTCATTTCGGTTCACTTAATCATTGTCTATCTGTGTCCATGATACAAATACACGAGATTTGAATAACATAATGTCTAAAAGATATTTTACCCATCTTAAGTTCTTTGAAAGATATTCCGCTACTGCGGCAAAGCTTATAATTGTAATGTGCTCATACTTGGCACTAAATTAACAGGAAAATACAACAAACTATCCTCCTAGTGTTGTTTGAAAATGATACGAAAGGTGTTTTAAGTACGAGTATATTGAGACAGGCTAAACTGCACTGCTCATATAATCATTATTAATTGTATGCAGAGTCTCGTGTTAGACCAATCCACACAAAATTTACTCTAATTCATAGTTTCAGAAGTGAGTAACACACTTTCACTGAAAATATCTGCCCGTCAGTGGCGTGAAGATATTAATCTCAATGGGGTGTTGGTTAATTAACATGAGGGTTGACATTCCCACTTAGATAGTTTCTCTAGGCTGTAACGGGTTGATTAAAAAAATGTTGTTAACACCTCCAAATACAAATCACATATACTAGTGCACCAGCTTATAAATCAGCCATGTGGTGTCTAACTAGGCAGCTACTAAGCTGTCAAACATAGTATAATAAGATGTAGGCAACAGTGCAGAAAGCTTATGCACTGTAAACGTGTAGAAAAATCTACTGAAAAGATCCTACCTAACTGATTGTCATAAGCTACGGTTGCTATTCTAATCCGACCCACTATCTATTTTCCTTTACAAACCAGAGAAATTCATGGACAGAACTCACATCACAGTTGGTCGTTCACCTCATCCTTCCCTGAAGATTGAGGGGTATTCAACTCCATGGTTGGAGGGTTAATAATCATTTTTCCTGTGGGAATAAATCCCTCCATAAATCCTCTTCTTTTTCCTCTTCTTCATAGTGTAGGATAAGTCGTTAGCATCTCTTCCTTCGCCATGTAGTCTACTCCATAATGAGCATCATACAAACGATGTAAAGAATTGCCCTCCTCGTGGTCGGTGAAATACATAATGATGTCGTAGAAAATGTAGAAATCACTGAATTTATGCGTAATATTTATGGTGATTAGCACTGATTCTACACTTTTGCAGGCCGTTACAAAGGAATGGCTCTCTGCCTGCCACTGAATCTAAGATGCGTTTGGCATCGTTCTCACAGATATTAAAGTGTACAACACTTTTATCGTTCTCAATCTGAACAATTTTGCTCCCAAAACGTGCGGCACTTAATCGGCACGCTTTTATTCAGTAATTTCACGTGTTCACACACAAATAACTGCTCATAAAATACACTGAGCTTACTTTCATATTAGTCGATGATTCGTAGACAACGTGGTCAAGAAAATAGTAATGCCATGTGCAAAGTCAAATATACTCACGAATTCAAAAATTACATAAAATATCATATCCAATCTCTCTCGTGTTTTTACACGGTAATTATAACAAATAATGTGGCACTTTTTAATGCGTTGCACAAGCGATGAAATCAGATTACTTTTTCCAGTTCAGACACCTTGGTCTCAAATAACGTGGTCCTTTCACCACTGCACAAAGTGCGTGCGTTCGTCTCGAACTCACAAGCTGGACTAACTTCCCTTCCTCAGCGATGTGCTGGCTTCGTCTCAATTGGAGTCGTGTAGCGACTAAATAAGTATCCTTTTCGCACGTCTGCGAGGAAATACCTCTTACCTAGGATAATAATCCATATTGAATCCATTTTGACATGGCAAATTAAGCAGAACGAAGAATAATATACACTGTGTGCAAATAATAGGTTCCATTATAATTCATCAGAAATAATTTTCAGAGATCTCGGCAAAGTCAAAAGAGTATCTCGAATTATAGTTACCTTCCTGGGTACGTTCAATATGTGTTCACTTGAAATGAATATGACTCTCAAATGAAATTATCACCGTTTATGAGCGAATACGGACTCAGTATCGAACTCAAAATATGTAACTAATGAAAATATGTGTATTTAACCGTGTTACTTGGGCAGATAACCACGCTGTTCCGACACTTAAAACCATCACCATCATCATGAACCAGGTCTCACGTCCTCTGTGAGTGTAGTTAGCATACAGAGTAACGTTAAGTGTGGGTACGATAATGATAGGGGTGGGAAGGATAAGCCGAGTATTGTATTGCCTATAGATACAGATAGGCATCCAGGGAGGCCTCAGCAAATATTGAACATTTCACCCTTGGGAGTAATCACCCTCATTAGTACCATATGCCCTAATTCCATGTGCGTATTTGTGAGAATCCCAACAGTACGTAGACATTTGGCCCGGAAATACATGATGTGCTACCATATCAGAGTCGTGGTCGGGTGATTAGTTTGTGCTGAATATAATAATAATAATGTTCTTAGAAACTCTCCAAGTATTTGCCATTGGCTGAGAAAATACGGAAAATGTGGAGACAGGAAAGTGTAGTGGTGTTGCTCATGGGCATCTCTAATTCCGGCATCCCCTTAATTATTGACTCACAATCTATAAAATTGGAAGTAGGCTATATCAGAAGTATATCATGCAGAAGACAGTCATCTTGGAGACCTGTTCCATAATCACTAGTTTCTTAATGCGCCATCCTATAAGAAGTTGTCATACCGTCCTGCAAACAAGTAGACGATATGTTCATTTGTACCCACTGATGTAGTGAAATGAATAAGTAATAATATAATAATAATAATAATAATAATAATAATAATAATAATATTAATAATGCCAGAGAAAGAATGCAACAACACTGGGCTGCAGAGAAGGCTTGTATGAATGTGTAATAGATGTTTGACATGGTCTCTAATGGCCGTAAACGAAATAAAATAATAATAATAATAATCTTATTATATAATACGCTAAGGTGTATGTTTCACAAAACTCAAGCTCCTAAACCAGAGGGAGTTAGAAGTTGTGGTTTGTACAAAATATACCAAATCGTCTCAATAGTACAGGAAAAATCTTGCATTTCTTGAAAAGTCAACTGAAATATATTTAGTTGTTTATAAAGTGCTTTTAAACAAATAAACAAGACAATCGCCTCTGCTAGAACTGTATCGCGTACAGCCCTCTCAGCACTAGAGCCGAGCGGGTAGTCTGTACATATGGGGCACACACAACCCATTATGCGAGAGTTCTCGGACGGGTCAATTAATAATAATAATACTAATAATAATAGTAAGACGAATGCAAGTCTTTGGTCATCTCACTAGACGACCAGAAAATCGATTGACGAAAAGGTTAATACTGTACATTATGTAACGTCACTCAAGAACTCAACACCTTGGCCACAAGAACTTCGAAAGGACCTCAAAAACGCAAACATAAGTTAACAGACATTTCAGAACGGGACAAAGTAAACAAATGGGAAGTTACATCACATCAACTAAAACAAAAACAGTACAGACCAAAGTGGTCGGAAGAACGTAAAGAAGACTTCTAGGAAGGAATGAAAGCCTATTGGTAGAGCCCTGCGCGGATAAACAAAACGTTATCTGCATCCGCCCCGCATCCACACGACTGTTATCCGCATCCGCCCCGCATCCGCACTACTGTTATCCGCATCCGCCCCGCATCCGCACTACTGTTATCCGCATCCGCCCTTCATCCGCACTACTGTTATCCGCATCCACCCCGCATCCGCACTACTGTTATCCGCATCCGCCCTGCATCCGCACATCTGTTATCCGCATCCACCCCGCATCCGCACGACTGTTATCCGCATCCTCCCCGCATCCGCACGACTGTTATCCGCATCAGCCCCGCATCCACCCCGCATCCGCACAACTGTTATCCGCATCCGCCCCGCATCCGCACGACTGTTATCCGCATCCGCCCTGCATCCGCACAACTGTTATCCGCATCCGCACGACTGTTATCCGCATCCGCCCCGCATCTGCACTACTGTTATCCGCATCCGCCCTGCATCCGCACAACTGTTATCCGCTTCAGCCCCGCATCCGCACGACTGTTATCCGCATCCGCCCCGCATCCGCACGACTGTTATCCGCATCCGCCCTGCATCCGCACAACTGTTATCCGCATCCGCCCCGCATCCGCACGACTGTTATCCGCATCCGCCCCGCATCTGCACTACTGTTATCCGCCCTGCATCCGCACAACTGTTATCCGCATCCGCCCCGCATCCGCACGACTGTTATCCGCATCCGCCCCGCATCTGCACTACTGTTATCCGCATCCGCCCTGCATCCGCACAACTGTTATCCGCATCAGCCCCGCATCCGCACGACTGTTATCCGCATCCGCCCCGCATCTGCACTACTGTTATCCGCATCCGCCCTGCATCCGCACTACTGTTATCCGCATCCGCCCCGCATCCGCCCCGCATCCACATTCTCATGTTTGTTATCCGAATCTACTGGCAGTACAATAATATTTTAAATTAGATAAAGCATAAATTACAAAAGCAAAATATTTAGACATTTGAGGAGAAAGTCGTTCCCCTAGGCTATGCATGTCATATGCTATGTTTAAAATGAATGTTATGCAGCCAGAATTACAACCCTTTCCTGTTCGGAGTGTTAATTATGCTTAATGATACATTTTCAATGAGATTTGCTAAATGATTATCTTAAATTTGTCATGAAAAGAAAAAGACCATAATGGAAAACGACATGAACATCGGGCTCCTAATAATGATATAAAACACGTTTGGATTGAATTCTAAAATCTCACCGCAATTTTTCTCCAAACATTATCCGCAGCTTATCCACTATCCGCACAGTCATGTAAACTATATCCCCTTGGCAATATTTTTCGGATATCCACGTGTTTATCCGCGGATATCCGCATCCTTGCAGGGCTTTACCTGTTGGAACAACAAGAATAACCAAATAAAAGTTTTGAGTTATTTACTTAACGTCCATTTATTGGGAGAATTCACTTAAAATAAAATAATAATAATAATAATAATAATAATAATAATAATAATAATAATAATAATAAACATCCGTGGCTTAGGTGGCAGCACGCCGGCCTCTCACCGCTGGGTCCGTGGTCCAAATCCCGGTCACTCCATGAGAGATCTGTGCTGGACAAAACGGAGGAAGACAGGTTTTTCTCCGGGTACTCCGGTTTTCCCTGCCAAAATTTCATTCCAGCAACACTCTCCACTCTCATTTCATTTAATCTGTCATTCATTTAATCATTGCCCCAGAGGAGTTCGTCAGGCCTCGGCAGCCGGCACAGTTCATATCCTCGCCGCTAGATGGGGGATTCATTCATTCCACTCCTGACCCGGTCGGAGACTGGAAGCAGGCTGTGGATTTTCATTTTTCATCTTCCATTTATTGGGAGAATTCACTTAAAATTAAATAACAATAATAATCAACATGAACACGATATTTTTTCCATGAATTTGATTTTCACGACCGAACTGATAGACGTGAAGACTTAAGATCGTATAAAACACAAACAGTGCAAATGAGCCAGATACAGTATGATAGGCTGGTGCAGGGTGGTGTCTTAGATACATATATCACTGCCAACGTGAGACTTAGTGACCCCTACAGGGGAATGGTAAGAGCACCGGCGCACAAAGTAAGAGGTTGTAGGTTCGAATCTCACTGGGATCAGACGTTTTAATTCTCTAAAATGGTTGGAAGCCTTCAATAATAATAATAATAATAATAACCTTTGTTAATTAGAAAAACAAGAAAGGAAAATCTTCAGGAAAATATTTGGCTCAGTGTGCACGGAGGGAGTGTGAATGAAAAAGAGGTCCCACGAGTTACACCAACATTTCGAGAAAATATCAAGCACTATTAGAAAAAGACGATTAAAATTTTATGCACATGTTCAAAGAATGTACAATGCAAGACTAATTAAAATATATATTTAATCATGCCTCCTCATTAAGAGCCAAGAATAACTGGCTAATAGAAATTGAAAATGATGGTCAAGAAAGCAAGGTAACAGACAATATTTTATGGGACGGGCCTAGATTCAGATCGTTTGTGGACAAACATCACTTTGCTGCAAATCTCCGGATGAGAGCTACCATGTACAGCATGGACAGCAGAAAGATCGTAGTGAGACAATGAAGATATTTTGGGAAGAGTAGAAAGCTAGTGCAAATTCATATGTGAAATGGGTTCAATCGAGTCCCTTACTTGGGCATAACGTCGTAAGGAAAACCTTTGTTGATTTCAAAAAGGCATATGATTAAATCGACAGAAATGTGCTTTTCAACATACTGAAGGAATTCAAAGTTGATAAAAAAAAACAGATCTAATCAAGCAAACTCTAAGTGGAACGACAGCGAAAGTAAAATTTCTAGGGCAAATATCTGACCCATTCGAATTTAACACAAAGAGTTGCATAACGAGATGGCTTATCCTCATTACTATTTAATTTAATCCTGGAAAATATGATTCGGGAATGAAAAAGTTAAGGGATACATATTGGCAGAAATACAAATAAAAATATTCTTGATTGCATTTCCTCTGCAGGTGACCTTGCTGTTCTCTCCGATAATAGGCAAGACGCAATAAATTACGCAGAAAAAAATCTTGAAATATCAGCCATAACAAGACTCCAAATTTCTTATGAGAAGACTAAATGTATCGAAAGAACTAAATCAGGATTCAACACAAACCTATTTGGAAATATCTCTAAGTAGATAAATCAAGTATTTAGGAGAAATTATTCATCAAGAAGCAAACAAGGAAAAAGTTGCGAAATTATAAAAAAAATTACCCGGAATAGATACAATAAAAAATCCGTTTCACAAACAGAAAAATAAACACAACATAACAAATCTGTTGTCAAACCAGAAGCACTTTACGCATCTTCGATGATTGGGGGCAGGTCACAAGTCAAAAACATCCAGAAACAAAAGAGAAAAATCCTCAGAAAATATTAGGATCGAAATATGAAAACAGGCTTTGGATGAAAAAAAAGGCCACATGAAATCTATCAACGTATTGAAAAATGTTACAGACTCCATTAGGAACAAGTAGTTCCGTGAAGAACTATGTAGCCTATTTTCATATACCCTACTTAAGTTAACTGCCTCTATCAACATACAAAATTTCAGTTTGATTGCTGTAATAGATTCGTAGATATTGAGAACCGTGTAAATATTTCGGATGGTCGCCTATGTAGGCGTTGGAGTTATGTACTATTACAAGAAAATTATTGTGTAGGTGTATTATTCAAACTTCAATCGCATAATTAAGACACAAGAAATAAAAACGAAATTTTAAAATTATAAAAACAATTGAAATAAATTAAATGCCAGTGGATTAAAGTTTGTATAAGCATTTACCGTACCAAGTTTCACTGCGCTCGGATGGTTAAATTGCGAGAAACGTCCATTTAAATATTTGAATTTCGCGTCACCACCATGTTGGATTTGTGCTCACCAGATTATTGAAATTTGCATAGGTTAACGTATGTTCATAGCCTCTATCAACATACAAAATTTCAGTTTGATTGCTGTCATATATTAATAGATATTGATAACCGTCTAAATATTTCGGATGGTTGCCATGTTGGATTTTTATATACGCAGGCCATTGAGTTATGTACTATTTGATGAGGATTATTGCGTAGGTTCATTATTCAAACGTTGACTTCGATCACATGATTAGGGCACAAGATATAAAAACTTAATTTAGAAATTTCACACAACCGCCATCTTAAGGTTATGTATACAATTGAACTAACTTAGATGACAGTGCATTACAATGTGTATAACAATTTGCTGCATCAAATGTCACTGCGTTCGAATAGTTAAATCGCGAGAAAAGTCTATTTAAATGTTTCAACATCGCTTGGTCGCCATGTTCGTTTTGTAGCTAACAGGTTTTCGAAAGTCACATAGATGAACTTGTAGCGGTACCCTTATATCACTGTACAAAATTTCAGGGTGATATCAGTAATCGTTTCGGAGATATGGAATACTGGTGAAATATTTCGCACAGCCACCATGTTGGATTGGTGAGGCGTAATACAATTTGAAGTGTACGGTCGATTTTATAAGGTGAGGGGCGGGGACACACACGGACACACACACACACACACTCGCACACACTCGCGGATAAAAGGTGATCCCATAAGCCTATTTTTTCAGAAATGAAAATAGGCTGAAAAGGCTAGCACTATCTTGAAGAAACCATTACAATTTGCTGGTAGAAATAACACAAGAGCTACAAGAAATTGATAGAAACAAATAAATCATTCACAATATATCAAAATGAAGAACCCTAATAACAGGAGACAAATTTATCTAGAAACCTACACGGAAGAATGCAGGATGGACAGAAAAACGCTAAAGAGAGCACAGTGTACGGATGAAGAGAGATTGTGAAGAAAAGAGGAAATATTGTGCTAAATAAGTTCTAAAGCGATCCTTGATTTGACATAACGGCTCCGTCAGGGATTTTAGAAACTGACGTGAGGGCTGGAACGGGGTGCACTCAGCCTCGTGAGGATAATTGAGCAGCTGTCTGACAGTGAGGCAGTGCCCCGATCACGAAAAACAAGATTAACGGTCGAGGGGATCCGATGCGCTGATCATGCGTCAACCCAATATCGGCAAGCCAAATGGCTGAGCAGCGGTCGCTTGGTAGGCCTAGGCCCTTAATGGGCCTTAGTGCCGGGGTTATAATATTATTATAATTATAATCAATTAATAATAATAATAACAAATATACCGGGTGCTCCATCTAACAAAATATTTATTGAATTAAACACAACGTGTACAAAAATAATCTACACGATAAGTCAGTTTCATTCGTCCTTCGCATAATGTGAGATTGGCAGAGTTCATTCAGTACATTCGAACATGTGATACTGTGCGCAGGTTCGGTTGCAGAGTTCACTGACATAGAGGGTGTCTCAAAAAATGTACTAACACTTTGAATGACTATAAACTGATTATTTATGAACATAGCGGGCTTCAATTATAGAGGAGACATGCAATTAAAGACTCATGTTCGCAAATGTTCAAATTGATGACCGACAGTGTCTGGACAAAGCTGATAACGCGAAGCAATGGATTCGCAAACGTTACGATGAAGTTAATTTGGAATTTCGTGACATTGTCTGTCAATTTCCAATTTCGTGTTGGAATGTAGGATTTCCAGGGCAGACGCTTCATGATGCGATGGACGCTATCTTTTGAGATGTGTGTCTCTCGAGCTGTTTGTCGCAGTGGTTTCGGTGGGGATCGAGTGAGGGGTTCCTGCACATGTTTTTCTTTTGTAGGACTGGTGGATGTCCGTGGTCGTCCAGAACGTTTCTTGTTGACGTTGTGAACGGTCCCATCTGTTACAAATTTATCTCTGATGCGAGCAATTGTCCCGTGCGTTGGTGGCGGTTTGTCGAACGCCTGGACACTGACGGTGATCAATTTGAACATTTGCGAACATAAGTCTTTAATTACATGTCTCTTCTATAATTGAAGCCCTTAAACTTGTCTCTATGTTCATAAATAATCATTTTATAGTCATTCAAATTGTTAGTACATTTTTTGAGACACCCTGTATTCACTATCAGCGTTGTGGAAACCTTTCCTGCTGCAGATTATTGTAGAATCCATGGATTGGCCCTCGGATGTAGCCTATAGGTGGCGGAGTTCCATTCCTCCTCTTTCATGGCTGGCTTGCGGTAGAACCTTTCACAACACCCACAAGCACTAGCTGTGCCCTGAGTCCATTACTCAGCACCACTCATACCTCAATAGCTTCCACATAATCACAGCCATGAATGAGATTGAGACATTGGTGGAAAGTCAAATTTTACTCTAGCCTGTGCCAACAGATAAAAGCAAATGTACTGTATTCATCAAGAAATGGTAAACAGGCACCCGTTTTGAGTAACCATCGTAAGTACTGGAAGAAAGATGATTCAACCACTCGTCAGACGAACCTTCGCAGTGTTATTGATACTACAAATGTTATGACAGGCTAACCGTCAACTGAAAATCTGTTTTAATGGAAACTTTGTTAAATACAATCCTACACCGAAGTATTTAGGTGTCACACTCGACAGATCCTTAACCTACCGAAAACATCTGTCTAACACCATAGCCAAGCTAAGTACCAGGAACATCATATTCAGAAGCTGTGTGGTACTACATGGGGATCAAAAGCTACAACACTTCGCTGCTCTGCACTGGGACTAGTCTATAGCACAGCAGAATATTGCGCTCCTGTATGGCTAAATAGCAATCATACCAACAAACTCGACTCCCAACTCAATACAACTATACGCACTGTCACAGGATGTCTAAAAACTACTCCTACATTTTGGCTCCCAACTTTAAGTCACATTCAACCACCTGAACTCAGAAGACAGGATGCTTTGGTACGCGAATTTAAGAAAAATTTGGACTACCCTGACGTTCCCATTCATGACTTCATCCCAAGTGCAACAATATCTGACAGGTTAAAATCCAGACAACCAGCAATAATATCTGCTGTGGAACTTTTTAACAAGGTATTTGATATAAGCGATAAATGTAAACAAAAATGGATCCAGCATGCACCAGCAGAAGTAATAATCAGTATAAATACTCACAACAAACCAAAAGGATTCGATTTGCCTCGACGTACGTGGACAAACCATGGAGTGTGTAAGGACTTACTCTACAAGTGGAACAACATTCCCGATCCTGCATGTGTTTGTGGAGCGGCACCCAGACCATAAAACACATTGTGCAGCAGTGTAGTATTACGTCATACTCAGAGGATTTAAAGGATTTTCTCGTGTTGACTCCAGATGCTGTTAACTGGATAGACAATTTAAATTTTACATTATTAGTGCCAATCGTGACTGTAGGTTACATTAATATTCTGTCTTGCTTTTATTGTAATAATGTCCTAGTATTTTTGCTGGTATATATTCTGAATATTGTTGTGTTTTACAATGTGTTGCCATACGCTAAATAAATACGAATGTTAATAGAATTCTCGTAGAATTAATTCTCCATCTAAATCAGGATACGTACCATAGCTCATCGTGTGACTTCTGCATTGGATTGTGGCTAAGACGAACCCTGACGCAAATTAAACGAGACTCATGATTGAGAAATAGGAATTCAAGCCGCATGGGATTCCGCAAATCGCTAGGTTTAAATATTAAACATGCCAAGTATTTGCCCACCAGTCACTGAAATACCTATCTTAGTATGCTGAATGCCATATCACAGATAGCTTCCCATTTCACATTTAGAGAATGCCTGATTGAGTCTGGTAATCAAATGTCTGTAGCAAGCCGCAATAACTGGAGGAGTCATTGCATAAGGAAATACTTGGATTGAAAGGAAATCAAACTCAAGAATATATGTGTTAGATTCATCCTTGATGTACCCAAAGATGAGCATATGAAACCATACTCCATTCAGCTTCATGTTATTTAGTTCTTCACGGAACTACTTGTTATATATCCTACTGTTTTTTCTTCATTAAATACTCTCCCAGCTATTAAAAGGATTGTCCAGGTTTTGATACACGATCTATGTCTCCAGCAACACCATTACATTGAGAAATTTGGGACAAACTATCGTACCTAATAACATTAGAGAACGTCAAAGCCCGCTATAGGAAAAGAGTCTTGGGTATCGGGAAGACAGCGCTGTCAAGACTGACTTATGTCTTCACAAAATAAATTTTCTTCATAGAAAACATTAGACTGCAGATGCTGCTGCTGCTGCGCACCGATACCTATGAGTGTGCCTTTCAAATACTCAAAGAAAAGCAAAACGCTATCTGGGATGATTTCTTCTCAACTGACGCCATAATGACTGACGAATGGAAACAGGCAAACTATGAACTCCGACACGTAATGACACGATACGCTACACATGGCTTTCACTACAAGTTCTGCCAAATCAAGAGATTCCACCAACCAACTGAAGAATGTGTGTGTGATCTATGCAGTGAATGCTGTTCTCGATATCATGAAAAATATTGCCGATAGAGGCGTACATCAATAACCCAATTAGGATTGGGATAATGTACAGTAGGTTGCTCAGTTTTGTATTTTGCACATTGTGCACCTATTAAATAATAACGATGATAATAATAATTGAGAAATTGTGTGCTAAAAATGCAATTTTCAGTATAGATGATTATGACACCCGCGAGATGGCATCGTTCTGTAACGAGTTCCAGGCGTTTATTTTAAGAAAATTCATTGATTTACGAAGAGTAAGCTACATATTTTAATGTCATTAGATTAAGTTTATTGTAGTAGACCATCATACGAAACTTCTCTTTAATAGCTTGATTAGGACACTAGAAATAAACAAGTAGTTCCTTGAAGAACTAAAGGGCCTATTTTCATATATCCTACTAATATTAATTGCCTCTATCAACACACAAATTTTCAGTTTGATTGCTGTAATAGATTCGTAGATATTGAAAACTGTCTAAATATTTTGGATGGTCACCGTGTTGGATTTTTATATTATAGGCCTTATATTTATGTACTATTACATGAAGATTACTGTGTAGGTGTTTTATTCAAACTTCAATCGCATGATTAGGATACTAGAAATAAAAGCGGAATTTTAAAATTTCACTCAGCCGCCATCTTGTGGTTATGAAAATAATTTAAATGAATTAGATGCCAGTTGATTAAAATTTGTATAAGCATATGCCGTATCAAGTTTCACTGCGCTCTGATGGTAAAAACGCAAGAAACGTCCATTTGAATATTTAAATTTCGCGTCGCCGCCATGTTGGATTTGTGCTCGCCAGGTTATTGAACGTCCCATAGCTGAATTTATGCTTATAGCCTTTATACACTTACCACATTTCAGTTTGATTGCTGCAGTAGATTAATAGATATTGAGAACCGTCTACATATTTTGGTATATGTAGGCCATTGAGTTATGTAATATTAGATGATGATTATTGTGTAAGTTCATTATGCAAATGTTGATTTCGATCGCATGATTAGAACACAAGAAATAAAAACTTAATATTCGAAATTCGCAAAGCCGCCATCTTGAGGTTATGTAAACAATTGAACGGTGTTAGATGTTGGTGCGTTACAATGTGTATAAACATATACTGTACCAAGTTTCATTGCGCTTGGTTGGTTAAATCGTGAGAAACTTCTATTTCAAAGTCGCAACTTCGCTTGGCCGCCATGTTGGTTTTGTAGTTACCAGATTTTCAAACGTCACATAGGTGAACTTTTAGTATTTCGCTTTATCACCGTATCAAGTTTCAGGGTGATATCGATAATAGTTTCGGAGATATTGAATGCTGGTGAAATAATTCGCACAGCCGCCATGTTTGATTGGTGAGACGTAACAAAATTTAAAGGACACGGTCGGAGTCGCCCGGATTAGTGCTATGAACATACCGAGTTTCATTGAAATCGCTCCAGCCGTTTAGATGTTATTAGGGGGGACACACAAAAATCCTCTCACACACACACACGCACACACAGACAGACACACGGACAAAAGGAGATCTCTTAAGCCTATTTTTTCGTAAATAGGCTATAAAACAAGATGTTCAGCAAAGAACGTATAGTCTACCTTCTCCTAAATGTATGGGTATACTCTTATAACTCTTTGTCCTCATCCCTAAAACAATCACCTCTACCACCATGTATTGTTTGTTTACTTTGATATTGATAATTAGCCAGTAAGTGTCAAAATCAATATTATATACTTTATGAAGATTGAATAACAAACTACTAACTTATTGTAATGCATTCACGTCCGTTAATCTCGATATTAAGCCTCCAAACTTAAGAATCCTTCGTATTGTGTATCTTCCCCTTTAAAAATCTGCAGCGATCACTGAAGGTTGGTGCTGAAACCTAGCAGTGAATTAATAAATATATATATCTTGTACGCCTCTGAGTGTTGAATGAGCAGGCAGTTTAAAGCAGCCAGGAGGGAGGCAATCCAGTTGGCAGTGCTTAAATGTAATCGGAGCGCGGTCGTGGCTACAAGTTGAAGTAATACAAAATTGCAATATTTCAGGAGGCCAGGGATTCATAAAGCAGAATGTTTGGAACAATTAACCACGTAATCCACAATAGGGCAGCACCGTACAGAGGCATTGAGAAGGCTGTGGTTGATGACTTGTATATTGTTCTTCTATTCTCCTTTTATCTAATGTCTTCTGTTTATGTGCGATGCTGGGGCTGTGATAATTAATAAACGAGTGTGTACATTAGCCTCTCCTTTGAGCTAAATGCCATTTTATTTAGTATCTGTGTAAAGAGCTCTTGCACATCATTTGTAAAATAATTCAAGTTAACAAAAAGTTAACTCTAGTAGTATTCTATCCCCAGTCAACCGCGTGAGAAATTAACGCGCTAGCCCAAAGCCAACCATGTCCTTAACTCCGGAGTGTTATTAACTGACTTAGATACGTGCTAGCAAATAATGTCTTGAAATAAACGATTTCTTCACTGCAGTACATCTTCATTATAAATCATTACATAAAAAGTTTATATTATTTGTATCACTAGCGTATATCACATACAACATACTAAAACTACTGAAATATAGGACAGGTACAAGAGGTCAGCTGCCATGTCATGTGACACAGACAGCTCAGCTCTTTTAAGCCACTCAAACAGTATAACATTACATTATTAAATTATAATAAATAACGGATCACGTCATTTAGGATAGCTTAAAACACTCTTGGCTCGATAAACTGAATTGGTGGGTCTTAAGTAGTCTTGTGCATAATAGTTCGCGGCTGGGAGCGATCAGTTTAGTTCGCAGCTCCTTAGCGAACTAGTTCGCTCTTTTAGTTCGTTAGTTCCCATCTCGAAGACAGATCGTTCGCTCGCCTTGCTACAGCCACTGCACGCGCTCCTTGTTTGTTATAGCAGTCTTGTCACCACTGATTACTCGTCACCAGTGATTGCTCATTCACATTGCTCTCGTTTCAAGAAATACTGTAGGCTACTGTAACAGTTACTATGGTCGCTGCACGTGCAGTTCGAGTATTAGATATTGACATGTTGCGTGTGTAGTAATGTGTTTTACATTTTGATATTCGAAGATAAAAAATACAAAAATATGAGTATTGAAACGTTAGTGAAATTCCTTATTCCTTCCTTATTTCCTTTTATTCCTTGTAGGAACATAGGGTAGCTACAAACTTCTTCCATCTCACTCTATTCTTGGCCATCCTTTTAATTAGGGTCCATGTCTTTCCTTCTGAGACAATTTCTCTTTCTATTGTTTATAAAGCCAAAAGTCATTTTTTTAAATCATTAGTGAAATACCGGTACCGTACCTAAAGGAATAACAGTATGGACGATATGTTCGTAGAAGCATACACTTATTATTCTCTTTATTTTCTTTCTCGCGTGGGGCCGATAACCTAGATGTTAGGCCCCTTAAAACAACAATTATCATCATTATTTTTCGCGTGTATCGGCGCGTCAACATCCGATTCCATTTCCTACCTGTCACTAGGTGATGATAAGACGTCCCCCCCCCCCCGCAATTTTCGTTTCATTTCATACTTGCGTCGTGATATTCATTATTTGCCTGCTCTGAAACCGTTGGGTACATTATCTTTATGGCATGAATGGGAGGAATAGGTTTTTTAGTTCAGAGTGTTTGTCCATAGAAGTTCGCTTTTCTTTGTGAATCATCGTAATAATGTTCATTTCTTAAAAACAGGTAAAAGTAGTTGTATCACCATGTATCGAGAAAAATAAATATTAACCAGTTCATTGTGAGGTTTGAAGCCATTTTTCAGTGTTGCCTAAGTAAACGTGTATTTTGTATTTATTGATCTCATGTAATTTATTTCAGGATTGGGGCATAACCCAGCTATGTTTGGGTACATTCGTGTTGACCGACTGAAAAGCACCAAAATTTATCAACCAGTTCATTAAAATGGTAATGTTAATCCAGTTCGCCGACTTTCTAAATAATTGGGCATATTTTCAAATAATCCAAAATGACTAAGTTAAATAAAACTGTGCAATTATCCCCACATCTAAATCAGTTAACTATCAGTAACTTCAATTTATGAACCGCCACTGTATTACATTACAAATATAAGGTAGTTATTACCTATTAGCGTGTTAGCACTAGTAGTGTATTATACTGTTATTATTATAAACCAACATTAAAAATCGCCGCGCCAAAACTTTACAATCTTGCCAAGATACACTCAATCAACTGAACTGACTGAACGAAACAGCGCATGTGATTGTGCAATGAGTGATGACGTGACGAGCTACGGCAGACCCGCGCTCTCGCGCTGTTACAGGTCGGTCAGCGGAAAAAGATCGAACGAACTAACAAGCGAGGGATCTAGGAACTAGTTCGGTAGTTCGTCTGTGGGACCCGCTCTTCCGAACTAGTTCGTTCGCTAGCTACACAAGACTAGTCTTAAGCTCTTGATTTTAATGGTTGCAAAATTCACACAGCCACCAACCCGAAATGGCACGGCTGATGACCTTCTAGTTAGGGTGACATACTCGTCCTATATAAAGGTATGTTGTTACCAAATTTGGTAGAGATCGGATGATTAATTTAGTCGTAATTTGAGTTTACGGTTTGAACGATTGAGAGGCCACCATTCAGTTTGGGTAAAGATGGCGGCGATATAAAATATGACACTGAGGTGCCCTTTGCTAGTGCTACCTGCTACCTCTTCTCTTTATTAGCAGTCGCCAGAAACATTCCTCCTCTCCTACTAGTCTTAATACCTCTTCGTTTGTAACCCTATCTACCCATCTGATCTTCATCATTCGTGAAATGCCATGTCCTGTGGTTCGGATTCCACGTAAAAAGGAGGTCTCGTGGCTCATGATCTCGAGATTAACGGTCACGTTAAACGACAATCTTCCTTTTTCCTTCTTCTTCATTCTCCTGTAAAACCACATTTCAAACGCTTCAATTTTCCTCTTTTCTGCTGCACCAATAGTCCAAGATTCACTTCCATAGAGCGCCACGCTCCAGACAAAGGATTTCAAAAATGACTTCCTAATACCTAAATATATATTCGATGTCAACAGATTCCTTTTTTGTAGAAATGCTTTCCTCCCCTGAGCCAACCTAGTTTTTATGTCCTCTTTGCTTCGTCCATCACTGGTTATTTTGCTTCCTAAGTAACAGAAGTCTCCTACTTCTTTAGCTTTTCACCTGCCAATATGATGTTCATAGAGGTTTGTTTTTTTTCGGCTGCATTCCAATATTTTTGTTTTACATTATTATTAATTACCATCATTAATTTTTTCCTCAAGACGGAGTCAGTACCATTCAAAAACTCATACAAATCCTGAGGCGTGTCAGCCATTATGACTATGTCATCGGCAAATTTCAAAGTTGAAATTATTTCTCCTTGAATCTTCACTCCAATTTTAAATTTTTGTCCTATTTCCTTCATTGCTTGTTCAATGTAAAGATTGAAAAGTATGGATGATAAGTTGCAGCCTTGCCTTAAACCTTTCTGAATACCACCTTGTCTCTCATGTCCTTCAGCTCGAATGACTGCTGTCTGGTTTCTGTATAGATTGTAGATCATCCTCATATCTCTGTACTTTATTCCAATTGTGAACCGATAAAATATCTCATGGACCCCATGTTGGATTGATTTATATTGAACCCTTATTGATCTTCGATAAATAAGTATTCATATTTATTATTATTATTACTACGGCCCAGGCAGCACGTAAGGAAGTCGACTTGGATATTAGGGAGGCCAGCATTTCGTAACGATTGCAACAGAAGTTGAGCCAGTAGCTATTCCTGGGGGACGGCCAGAATTAGTCGAGTTCAAGGCTAAATTGTGCAACTACTGTACCAAAATTGGAGACATAAAGGAAGAATCACGAGGTCTTCTCAACGAACATGCGATTGAATCAGCCAATCACAAGAGACCAAGCCATGACCACGAGGTGGACGGCGTCAGTAGTAAAAAGCCCGCGGAAGTGTGTATCTAAGGAACCGCCGAACGGATTAATTTCCGCTCGAGTAATTTGAGACGTTGGATTTATTTGGAGAAGAATGACACTAGCTACATCTTTGTGAGACAAAAACTCTGGAAGTTTTTATCCGACTTTGCCCCACTCCACCGCCCTTGTCAGTTTCTCATAAATAGCTTGGCCTGACGCCAATTAAAGTCTTATCTTGTGGAGCCTTCAGAGGCAGACTCCACGTCAGTTCGAAGTGTGAATTTTAAAGTCTTATTCTTGTGGAGCCTTCAGAGGCATACTCCACGTCAGTTTGGTTTGTGATTTTGACGCTCGAATTTATCTAAGTCATTATTTGGTGTAAAACGTGATTTTTACGCTCTAAATCAGTAAAGCTAATTCATTTTGTGAGCTTTGAGGAACTAAAGTCGCAGCGATCGCAGTATCAAATTTTAAAAGCTGTAATACATTTTATTATAAAATCAACTTTGTTGTGTGAACTAAACAGTAACATTCATTTCAAGACGACTAGTTCAACTTTAAGAGGGAAGTATCGTATCGCCCTAATTAGCGCTTACCAGGACCGAAGTCCATAGTACAGACGGAAATACCGGACGAGATAGCGACTGCTAGTGCAGCCAGGATTGTGAACTTGTTAACGAGCCAGTGGCGCGGACTCGAGATTGTATATTTTATGTATAAATTGTGTGTATTTTATGTATGTTTTTATAGTGCGTGTGTCCGATATAATTAGGGCCAGTCTTCGCTATTAATCGCACTAGGACAATTGTGGGTGAACTGAGTAGCCTGCAAGCGATTATAGATAGGCAAATATTTAATATTGAACTTTTCTGCCAAGGAGTCGAGACCAAGATGAACAGCACGTGGTTTGAAGTTGGGATGAGCTTCAAGAAATCAGCACAGACGACTACTATGGAGAGCTAAATTGTCCATAGGGCAATGGGTTGAGGAGGATGTCCTTGGTCTACATGCAGAAGCGGTGATGTACTAAAATTGGATTATTTCAATTATGTAGTTAGATTTGGCCGGGGAACTTTGTATATAGTCATGTTTTTCTTTCTTGTTGTTTTAGAGTTTTTCTTGTACCGACACTATATGTTTAAATGTCCGTTGGCGCGTGGCCAAAGTGTTTGTTGATAATTTGTTTTCTTTCTTGAGTCATGAGTAATGTACGCGGCGTGCGTACGTGATTTTATCCTTGCAATTGCGGAACCCGTTACATTCGATAAATGGTGCTTTATTAACGTTAATATTTGAAATAGGAATGGGAGGAAATGAGTGTAAAACATTTTGCTGAACAGGTTATTATTCATGTTAGGGTAGCCGAGTGCACCGACTTAAAAGTAATTGTAGAACACCTTCGTTCTAATTTTGATAGATTTTCTTGAGTCCTTTTCAGGCGACTAGTCACGGCATGAACGATGGCGCCAGCATGTGGATATTATTTGTGTCTTTTATTTCAGGGTCTGTCAAAACCCATACGTGTGATTCAGTGTGTGTTGATGTGTCTAGTGTGTGTTGATTCTACGTGAGGAGGGGGTAGTTGTCCTACCGCCCTTATATATTTTGCTGCTATTGTATTTTTAGATGGAAAGACAGAGTGCTCTTGGGAGACTGCTGATTCTTGTCCATATGGTTATTCTGACACACACATGTATTATTGTGCTTTGGGGCACATTTCTTCGAGGTATTTTGACACGTGGGTTGACAGACATGCAGTGTTCCACAAACCGCCCGTTTTGCCTGTGACTTATTTTGATAGGCAGTCCTTTTGTCCGACTGAACCCTGTAAGCTTTCATATAGCAAACCTGTTCATTGTGATGGTTAATTTTTAAGCCATAATTAATTGGGGAGTTCGCCATGTGTGTAACGGATTGTTGTACCTTGTATGGATAAAATATTGTGATTAACGTAAATGTTGGCTGTTTGCCTATTGCTTTGTTGATGACTCAATTCATGTAATTTTGTGTGTCACACCCGTGTGGTGTAATGGTAGAGAATTTTGTAAATTTTGACAGCGGTCATTTGAGTATTTTTCTATTGGTCACGTGTTAATGTACTTGTGTTGATTTGTGTGAGAAGTCCTAAGTTTTTAGGCAGTAAATGTTGCTACGGCAATTTAAGTCCAATTTCACACGGAAATTTTGTGTTTGTTTATAGTAGATTTAGGAAGTGTCGGTTTAATTTAAGTAGTGTAGTTGTGTTCCCCCGTGTCGGTCTAGCTCTAGGAAATGCGGATTCGGTGTTTGAAGGGTCATTCCGGATGATAACGAATCACGCATTCAAAGTACACATCGTGATGCATGTAGAACTGCATACGCACTTATATGGTCACCTTTGTATCTTTTATTTAAGGACACTTGGTCCAAGTAATTAATCTCTCCAGAGATATCGCCTAGTTTTGGCATTTTTATTAAATGGGAGTCAGTTGGGAGATTTTGTTGTTAATTGTTTATGTGTAAATAATGGTGATTTGTTATTAAATTCAGTTGTTTTTAACCCGGGCTTCACTCTTTCCTGCATGTTATTTTGTTGTATGTTACCCTGCAAGTTAATGAAGCGCCCTGACAGCAACTTACGAATATGACCTGTTACGCCCCGAATCTGAGTCTCATATGCTTCTTTGCAAGGGTTCAATATATGGTCTGTAAAACTATGTCAGCAGATGAATATCATAATGGTGGTTCTTTATACGAACCTACATATCTATTGCTTGTTTAGAAAACGAGAAATGGAAACTTGATTCTCAAAATATTGCACAGCCGCCATTTTTAAGTTCTCTTAAATCTGAATTAATTTATACGTCAATATATTGAGCTTTGTGTAACTATGAGGTTACAATATTTTTGTATTACTGTTTACCTTAGATTATGTTAGGTTAAGGTTATAGCATGGCTACCTCTTTGCTAATAGATCATTACAGGGAGTATTGAGCCTTGAGCTATGGTATTCCTTGTAATGATCTGGCAGTGGGGTAGAAGAAGGCCATGCTCATCTAAGTTAGATGTTTTATATATTCTTTTTGATGCTGTTTTGTTTTTAGATATATCTTTGACTTCTTGTTATGAGTCCATACTGGAAGGTTTTATATTTGTTTTGTTTATCTATGGAGATTATTGTGGTGCTTGTGAAGATGGGATTATTGCAATGATAAATGAAGAAAAAAGTATGGGCTTGGAAAGTGCTGCGAATCAGGAAGATTGGATAGGTTTGGTGGTGAGGTCTGATTCTGGTAATAGAAACAGTGGAAAATGATTATTGTGCATATAATGGAAGCTTTATGGGATGTAGACAAAGTGATAATAAAAGGAGGAATGTTTTTTTTAAGTATCCCTCATTGTGAAATAACAAGCACGCCCCAAAAACTATGAAGAAAGAATGTGACGCACATTATGACGCACCAACGTGAGGATCGAAAGAGGGACATGAGAACGAACAAAGAAATGAAGGAAGTAGGTGTACGGTATCATTATGGCGCAGGATTAGATGGGATTTATCCAGAATTATTAAAGAACTGTGGTCCAGCTACAAAACGATGGTTGGCTATGTTTTTCAGCTGTATACTAGAATCAGGAAAGTTACCTGCAATCTTCAAGAAGACCAAAATCATTGCCCTTTTAAAACCAGGGAAAGACACGAACTTACCTCAAAGTTACCGTCCAATAGCATTGCTATCTGTGACATTCAAGCTCCTGGAAAGATTGATCCTGAATAGAATAGCGCCAGCGATTGAGGCACTGATCCCAATTGAACAAGCAGGATTCCGACCTGGCCGTGATTGCAGTGACCAAGTTCTTTCCCTGACCACCTTTGTGGAAGCTGGGTTTGAGAAGAAACTGAAGAGCGTATCAGCCTTGCTGGATCTCACAGCAGCATATGATACTGTTTGGAAGGAGGGATTGCTATTGAAATTGATCAAGGCTGTTCCTTGTTTAAAGATTATGAACTTGTTAGACAACATGCTAAGTAACAGATTGTTCCAAGTCTACTCTGAGCAGAACAAAAGCCGATTCCGTAAACTGAATAATGGCCTGCCGCAAGGTTCTGTTCTCTCACCCATTCTTTTTAATCTGTACACCCATGATCTTCCGAAAACAGTAGCCCGCAAGTTCATGTATGCGGACGATATCAACCTCACTGTTCAACATGCTAATTTCGCAGAAGCTGAGGCCGTTCTCACCCAAGACCTCAAAGTCCTGGATGACTTTTTCACAAAATGGCGCTTACAACCTAATCCTCAGAAAAGTGAGATAACTGCTTTCCATCTGGACAACAGGCATGCAAATTACCATCCTAGAGTCAATTTTAGAGGTAAAGAATTACAGTATAATAGCACCCCTAAATATCTGGGAATGACTTTGGATAGATCTCTGACCTACAAAACCCATCTGTGTAAATCTGCTGCGAAATTGAAGAGCCGCAATAACCTCCTTCAGCGCCTGGCTGGAACATCATGGGGAGCGGATGCCAACACTCTGAGAACAACTGCTCTTGCGCTAATCTATTCTTCAGCCGAGTTTTGCTCTGGGGTATGGCTTAATAGCTGCCACACTCAACGGGTGGATGTTCAGCTCCGACAGAGCATGCGTATTGTATCTGGAACACTACTTCCTACTCCAGTCCAGTGGTTACCAGTGCTGAGTAATATCGCACCTCCTCATATCAGAAGGCAGAAAAATCTGGTTCATCTTTGGTCGAGAGTGCAAAATAACAAGGCCCTCCCAATACATGAAGACATGAAACATCTTGGCCCATCTAGATTGAAATCCCGTAAACCTGCATGGAAAACTGCCTTGGATTTAACAAGCAGAAATTTTAAACCTAATGAAAATTGGCGGGTTGAGTGGACAACATCTACACCACCAGGCATCGTGAACGTTGAGGATCCTCACATAAAACTTGCTGGCTTCAATCTGCCCAGACATACCTGGACTAGACTCAATCGTATTAAATGTGGCTTGGGAAGATGTGCTTCTGTTCTCCACAAATGGGGTTGGAAAGACTCACCTAATTGCGATTGCGCTGACATTCCACAGACAATGGAGCACTTAGTACTGGAATGTCCTCTCCGAGTTTTTCCAGGAAGTCTGGAGGACCTGCATTCTGCTACAACTGAGGCTGTCAAATGGATCAACGAGTTGGACGTTGATTTATAATTATTATTATTATTTTTTTATCTGCTTTATAATTTATATAATTTGTTAGTATTATTGCTGTGTTATATGAATCTGTATTTATGTAGGTGATTGTGTTGTGTTAACATCATACGATAAATAAATAAAACCAACGTGAGGATCGAAAGAGGGATATGAGCAAGATGAGGAAGCAGGTAAAGGTGAAGAAAAGTAAACTTTAATAAAGTGAGTACAGTGCAAGTAGAAAAATTACAAAATGACACACCAACGAGGGGAACGAATAGGGGTTAAGAATGATAGTTTGATACAAATGCTACTGAGTGAAATAAAAGGAGAGATTAAGAAGCAAGGAGAATCTATGAGTAAGGAGATTAAGGAGCAGGTAGGCTCAGTAAATGAGAATGTAGTGTCAGTGACCAAACATATAGTAGAAGTGAAGGAATTCGTAAGTAAGTTAATTCAGGAGAGCAACCGGGCCGCGAACACAAAGATAGAGAGTCTCAGGAAAGAAATACAGGACCATAAGTCTGTACTTAATAGTAGTATGGAGTTGGAATCCTGGAAAGTGGCTGTAGAGGAGGAAGAAGTGGAGGATAAGATAAAAGATGAGGAAGTGAATGAGATAAGTGATTCACTTGAAGGAAAGCAAGAAAATTATCAGCGATGTGAGGGGCGTGAGAAAGCAGGTGATATGGAAGAAACTGAAGGAGAGAAGACAGGTGAAAGAAAGGAAAAGGCAGAAGAGAAAGGAGAAACGGATAAGGAAGAAGGTGAAACAGAAGGGCATGAGAAAGCAGGTGATATGGCAGAAACTGAAGAAGATAAAGAAGAATCAGATAAGGTTGGTTATGAGGAGGACAATAGCAGCCAAGAAAAAGAGGATAAAGATGAGGGTAAAAATACAAGAGTGAGTCATGGAGAAGATAACATACTGGAAAAAGATAAGGTGAAGAAGCATTGGAGAAGGAAGATGGGGATGAAAAGGATGAGATGTAAGACGAAAAGAAAGGAAGTGTTAAATAGTATGAGACAGACAAGAAAGAACAGGAGAAAAATGAGGAATGGAAGGAGAGAGGAACGATTGAGATGGAAGATGAGGAGTACAAGATACGGAAGGATATGGCGAATTAAGAAAAATACGAGATGGAAGGCAGAGGAAGAAAGAAGAATGGGGAAGAAGGAGAAACAGAAGAAAAGGAAGAACGAGGAAGGTGGAATGGAAGAAACTGAAGGGGACGAAGATGATGATGGTTCTTCAGACGACGATGAATGGGAGGACGAAGGATGATGGTAATAACGGAGTGGACTGGTTTGATGCAAATATGTAGTTCATTCTGATTATACAGTAATATCGTTGCCGGATCTAATGATGGAAGAGGAGTGTCTTTATAGACTTGATGAAATAGTTTTGGCTACTACATCTGAAGAAAATATTCATCTTGGTAATTCTGGTGAACTTAGAACAATTATTTCTGGCGCTTATGGATCTTCTGAAGTAGTTAAGTTATTTCATTGTGTGTGATATTTCTTAGTGTATTTGTGATGTGTGTTACTTTTATTTGTGTAGTGTGTTTTTTGTTATGAATGTGATCCTCACGTGCTTCTCACGTGAGAATCACATTGGGGGCGAATTCTAACTATGAGGTTACAATATTTTTGTATTACTGTTTACCTTAGATTATGTTAGGTTAAGGTTATAGCATGGCTACCTCTTTGCTAATAGATCATTACAGGGAGTATTGAGCCTTGAGCTATGGTATTCCTTGTAATGATCTGGCAGTGAGGTAGAAGAAGGCCATGCTCATCTAAGTTAGATGTTTTATATATTCTTTTTGATGCTGTTTTGTTTTTAGATATATCTTTGACTTCTTGTTATGAGTCCATACTGGAAGGTTTTATATTTGTTTTGTTTATCTATGGAGATTATTGTGGTGCTTGTGAAGATGGGATTATTGCAATGATAAATGAAGAAAAAAGTATGGGCTTGGAAAGTGCTGCGAATCAGGAAGATTGGATAGGTTTGGTGGTGAGGTCTGATTCTGGTAATAGAAACAGTGGAAAATGATTATTGTGCATATAATGGAAGCTTTATGGGATGTAGACAAAGTGATAATAAAAGGAGGAATGTTTTTTTTAAGTATCCCTCATTGTGAAATAACAAGCACGCCCCAAAAACTATGAAGAAAGAATGTGTACAGCTGAATTAATTTACACGTCAATATATTGAGCTTTGTATGAAGATATACCGTGCCTAGTTTCACAGTGCTCGGATGATTAAATCGCGAGAAAGGCTATAGGCTACACTATTTTAACTTCGCTTGACCCCCATATTGGCTTCGTATTTAACAGGGTCTTAATAGTCATACAGGTCATACAAGAGAACTCATGTTAGTATTCTCTATCACCATGCGACATTTCAGGGTGACATCACTATCAGTTTCGGAGATATACTGTCGAATGCCGTTGAAATATTTCGCGCGGCCGCCATGTTCGATTGGTAAATCATGTTAACATTTGAAAAGCACGATCGAGGTCGGACGAGGTAGTAGTAGACCTTCTTCTTCATCTTTATGAGCCGTCTCCGCGTCGAAGATTGGCGATCATCATTGCAATCCCTTCCCTCGAGGTTGCCGTTCGAAACAGAGATGCTGAGTCAAGCTCAAACCATTCCCGCAAATTCTTGAGCCAGGAGATCCTCCTCGTCCCTGGTCTGCGCCGTCCTTCAATCTTGCCTTCCAGGATTAACTGCTGGAGTCGGTACTTATTATTTCGAATCACGTGGCCGAAATATTGTAGCTTCTGTCTCTTGATATTGCAGAGCATCTCCATCTCCTTGCCCATCTGATCCAGCACCTCGGTGTTTCTCACCTTGTCGGTCCACGATAAACGAAGCATGCAACGAAACGGCCACATTTCAAATGCTTCCACCTTACAGAGTTTTATTGAAATCGCTCAAACTGTTTAGTGTTTATTAGGGACACACACACCTATGAACAAAAGGTGATGTCATAAGCCTATATTTCATATGATGAACATTGGCTAAAAATCGGAACTGCCACCATATGGTAATATAAATAAATATAAATAAACATTTTCATATATTTCTCTATCAAATTTTTAAAATTCGCACCGACAATATATTGTTCATTTCTTTCGAAATATATGGTTTCGAAACTTAATTTCTAGGCCTCTCTCATGGCACAAAATATCCGGCTCTTTCTGTAGCTGTAATACGTCACGAGAAAAGCGAATTGAATATCGAAAATTCACATGATTTCATTTTGTGATGGCTTTGAAAGGCATATTTCTAAACTTGATTTGACTTATATTCTGATATGGTAAGAGTTTCAATATAATTGCCGGTACAGAGGTGAAGATATATACGGACACAAGTCGATCTCATAAGCCTATATTTTATGCGATGACAATTTGCTACAATGAATAAGATAACTGGAATAATTCCACCTGAATTTGTATTTGTCATACTGTGCGAATACTTCGGAGAGTTAGTCAGAGCATTCACTAGGCCTATTCCAAGTATACACATGGATTTCCCAGTTCTAAATTAACCTCATACTTCAGTGTTTTGTAATTTTATACGTATTAATCAGTGTACACATTAGATGAAACATGAAGCTCGCGTCAAACCATGAGGGGAAGGCGTATGTAATCAAAGGGACAGAGGGGTAGTATAGGGGAGAAACGAGTGGGGGCAAGGGACTTTGATTCAACGAGGAGAACATGGGGGTACCAACATAGCCATTACACCCAGTGAATTCTCCCTGTTCCAACTTCATTCTGTATAGCGTTGTGTAAAATATCCAATCAAGGCCGACACTTTGCAATTATGTCGCCTATCGTCCCACATACAGCATGAGTTATAGGACAAGGGGAATTTGAATCAATATTCTCTCTAATCCATACGGGATTCCACACCCATTAGAGTGCTTCGATTCAAAGTGAGCTCTTTAGAACTGCTGGCCGAGGCTATGACCTTTATAGCTAGAGATACGTGAAATTTGCAGTTTCTTTTGGCGTCAAACTTGATTTTCAAACACCTATTCAGATCTCTGTACAGAGTACCCAACAGAGACTTGTTATTTACTGGAAATATAAACTTAATGTAATGTGCATGTAGAAAATCGCTAAATATTGAACCAAATATCTATATATTTTATTGAATTAGTCATTAATTGCGTACTAGCAACCCGATCCGGCTTCGCCCGGGAACAGTTATGAATGCATTAGGTGGTAAGCGATTTTTTTTCAATGTCAATGAACAACGACCAATATCCGTTCTACGTCTCGGCATGATGGGTTAAAATCACTGACTGGACTATTAATTATATTATCATGGAGATGCATATGCAACAAATTCTTGTCAGACGTAATTTAAGAATGGCGAGGTGCATGAAACACAAATCCCCCTTCCGTCCAATCTTAACTTGACTTTGAATTTTTCGGATCGAAAAGTTCACAGACGAAATGAAGAAAAGCCGAGTTTCACTTCCCGGGAAACTGCAAACACAACGACTCTTTTCTAAAGTTTTTAACTCAACACGACTGGACAGTTTGCTGCTGGCTGTATCTGGGGCAATAAGGTCGTTCGCTAGCTAAGCTGTAACTGGGATGATAGACTCGCCCCTAGCTAGCTCGTACACTGTCGCCTCAGTAACTGAATGGAGATTATTGGAAGAAATGAAAACCTAAAAACACTTATAGTAGGCTGTCCCAGGCTTTTTTGTAGCACATTTCATGCTGAACAATTACTACACTCATAGTATATAGATATTTTTAACGGTTTGCCCAGCGTAAGCTTACAAATCGCTCGGAAGCCAGTTTATTTTTTCGACTTTTCCACTGAAATCGTTACTGCTCGGCTTCCTTTGACCATAAATACATTATTTTCTACAGAAATCATTCTCGAGATATCTTTTACAGAATGGTGAAAACCGCATCAAAATCCATCCAGTGGTTCTCGAGTTTACCCGTAACATCCAAGAATCGGGGACTTTGTTTTATACTAAGTAGAGATACTTGACTAAATTCACCAACACATTACGATGCAAAAGCGCGTTTCAAAGTTGGCAACATTCTAGCATACTTCACTTGATTATTTACGGTGGGGGCAAGTGTTTGCAGTGATAGCTGGTAGAACTAGAACATTATTTGTGTCATCACCCATCTCCTGCTAGCCGATTCAGACTTATATAACTCATACTAACACTCCTGCCGTTTCTCTCGCCCATAATGCTCTAAAGCAGGGGTCTCCAAACTTTCCAGCCTTAGGGCCATACTGATTACTCCAGTAAGTTCCGAGGGCTAAAACCATATTATCATTGTTGCCGGTGGTAAAAAGTGAAATAGTCCACTGATGAAAAAAAAGTCCGAAAAAGTACGCAACGTTGAAAAAAGGCTGCAAATCGGACTAAAGTCCGCAAAACGGCAACACTGCATATTGTTAATTTTCCTGTCATTATCTGTAATTTCTAGATTAGTCGTAGAGTACGAGCCATGAGGAGTAACGTGACACATCTGGTGGACACAAGCGGAAATAGGTAGTATCTTCTATCGCTAACAGATGGCGCTAATAGCACGTACAGAGTAATCTCGTTGGTTCGAGAGAGTTCTGGTGTCTTCCACTCACTTCTAGATGGCAGTAATTGGAATATATAAGAAGGCTAGTTGCGCAACCACAAGTCAGTTCCTATGACACTGTTGTGAAATAAAATAGTGCGTACCTCCTTAAAACGTGTTTGTGCGTGTTTAAGTTTAAGACATCTTTGTAACAGTATTTTGATTTGAATTGTTGCTTTTGTGTGTGATTTAGTAGTATGGAAAAGAAGCGAAAAATTGATAGTGAATGCAGAAAATTCAAAGATGAGTGGAACATTCAGTATTTCGTAATTGAGTCCAGTAACAAGGCGCTATGTTTGATTTGCAATGAAAGCATAGCCGTTCTCAAGGAATATAACATTAAACGTCATTATGAAACAAAACATTTTCAAAATTACTCAAAATATACAGGAAGTTTGCGGACAGAAAAATTCGAAGCTATGAAGCGCGGATTGAAATCGCAGCAATCTTCAATTACAAAACTCAAAACCGAACAAGAGGCTGCAACTCGTGCCAGCTTTCGTGTGGCTCTTGAAATTGCAAAACGTGGAAAACCATTCACCGATGGAGAAATGATCAAGGAATGCATAATTGCAGCAGCCGAAGAAATGTGCCCCGAAAAGGTAAATTTATAAAAAACTGTCAGTATGTCAGCAAACACTGTAGCTCGAAGGGTAGAAAACATCGCTGAAAATATATCCTCTCAACTGTTCGACAAAAATGGAGATGTTGAGTGGTTTTCTTTGGCCTTGGATGAGTCAACGGATGTGTCAGATACTGCTCAGGTGTTGATTTATATTCGAGGAGTAGATAAAAGCTATGAAGTGCATGAAGAACTTCTTGATATGTTTAGTATTCATGACACAACTACTGGTACAGATATTTTTAAAGGAGTTGAAATGGCCATTAATCAAAAGAACCTTTGGAAAAACTTGAAATGTATTACAACTGATGGAGGCAAAAACATGAGTGGTAAAGAAAAAGGAATGGTCGCTCTTGTGTCAAAGGCTGTAGAAAATGACGGTGGTTCAAAACCATTAGTCTTACATTGTATCATTCATCAACAGTCTTTGTGCGGAAAATGTTTGGATATGTCTGAAGTTCTGAAACCAGTCATATCAACTGTTAATTTTATGAGATCTTTTGGGCTGAATCACCGACAATTCCGACAATTTATTGAAGAGATTGGAGAAAATGACTTACCTTATCATACTGCCGTACGTTGGCTTAGTTGTGGGAAAGTCCTTCAGCGCTTTTTTGAACTTCGAGCAGTGATCGAATTTTTTTTGAATGAAAAGCATCGCCCTCTTACTGAATTACAAAACAACGCATGGCTGTGGAAGTTAGCATTCTATGTTGATTTGACAAAACATGTGAACGAACTGAATTTGAGATTGCAAGGAGAAAACCAGCATCTTCCTGATTTATACACTAATATCAAATCATTCCGGAAGAAATTGATACTGTTTCAATCACAACTACGAAGTAAATGTTTTTCACATTTTAAAACATGTGAAATATTCAGCCACACCACTGAGACTGTTTCCTATCGATTTTGCAATCGAAACTTTGAGTGCTTTGAAAATAAATTTTGATACTCGTTTCTCGGACTTCGATGCCTTTGCGAATCAAATTAAGATTTTTCAGGATCCTTTTGATACTGACATTGAAACCCTAGCCCCGGAACTTCAAATGGAAATGATTGAACTACAGTGCAGTGATATAATTAAGAACAAATATCAAAACTCATCTTTGTTGGAATTTTATAAGAGTCTTCCACTGACACAATTTGATAATTTGCATAAATTTGCTCGTGGGCTGTTTTCTGTTTTTGGTACTACTTATTTGTGTGAGAAGACCTTCTCCAAAATGAAGTACACAAAAAATGTTTACAGATCTAAATTAACTGATGAGCATCTTAAATCTCTTTTAATAATTGGTACAAGTAAAATTAGTCCACAACTACAAACTATTGTCAGTGGAAAATCTCAATTACATAAATCTCATTAGTATTTCATATGTCTGCATGTTATACATGTCTTTACTCATTACAATTCTGTGTTTCTTTATCCAACTTATCACAAAAACAATAACAATAAGCCTACAACAATGTTATGAGTAGTTAGCCCATGACCATATCAATGTAGATGTCATATTAATAATTATTCAACATAAAATTAGAATACTTCAGTAAACTAAATTTAATTTACTATAAAAAATATGTTCTCTAAAAGGAGTTTTCAAGTATGCTAGCTCTCCGCGGGCCGGACAAAATCTGTCCGCGGGCCGGATGTGGCCCTCGGGCCGTAGTTTGGAGACCCCTGCTCTAAAGGAGTGCAATGCGCATGCGTCTACTCCGCGGTTTGAAATGCGGCATAGAGGAAGAGGCGCGTTGCACAGCCTAGCTAGCTGGGTCCTAACAGTTAGTGGCGATAAATTAAGATCTTCCGTGCACCCGATTTTGAATGGGTTTAGGTAGTAACCACAGGAAATAATTCGATAAAAAATACTTTCCCCTGCACTGCTGTGGTAGATGGGACTGAATGCACTCCACTACTGTAGGGTCAATACTACAGGCCATTTTCACTCCTCTATACCTACAACTGATAGTCCTCATTCTGAATGATGGGGAGAACTCCCTTCAGCAGGCTGTTCCAAATCCACGAGTTTGAGTATGCGTACACGCGAGTACTCAGCAGTGATGCTCTAAGCACGGTTGGAGAGGGACTGGGGGTGATAGCCAATACGTCACTGGGTGAAGGTCATAACACAAGTCCATGCGCTTCCTCCCAGTCTCGATGTATCCACCGCGCAGTGACGGTAGCCTCCACAGCAGAGCTGTATTGCATGTTGCAGGTTTACTAACGCAAGGCGGCGAGTACTCCATTTCTCACTGGCGAGCAGCTCGGCTGGAACAGCCTGCCCTACAGTGACACCTACAGACAGTCTCTGCCTGTAAAATGAATAGTTCTTTTTCCGGTTGCTTAATGCCTTGTTATTTATCAGTAATTGTTTTGGAGGGCAGAGACTGTCTGTGGATGTCACTGTAGATTTGGTAGTTTTTTTTAAGGATATTTGTCTTGTATATTTTGATCTGATGATGTTTGCATGAGGAGCAAAACATATCATCTCTTAGTTTTCTCCTTATTCAATAGTCCATAACAATATGGGTATCTTATTCACATGCAATTTATTTAAGCTTATTTTTTCATATATTCAGTCATTAGAATGCTTTTGTGTTGACCGACTGAAAGTTACAATATCAAGCTATACTAATATAATAAAGCTTAAGAGTTTGTGTGTTTTTGTGTTTAAACGCGCTAATCTCTGGAACTACCAGTCGGATTCGAAAAATTACTGTTTGTATTGAACCCTTCAGAATAGCAGTGTTTTATGCAAGAATCTTAGATCAAGGGGTCGCGTTCAGTTCATAGTGTGGTGTTTACGTCCGCCAAACAACGTGCTTTTCTGAGGCAAGGGTTATAGGATGAAAACTATAACCAAGAAAGAAAGGAGACAAAACGTAAGATAATAACAAGATTTAATAACTAAATTGTGCATAAAAGAATAAAACAAACAAAAATAAACAAAATCCTCCCTGAATTTTCCCCCTGACATGAATATTTATCACTTTGAGGAGTCAGATGGATCTCCCCTTTTCTAATAAAATGTGGATCCAAGTTCCACTACCTTGCATGTGAATTTATGTTCGCGTGATGACTATCTACGAGAAATGAGTACTTGGATGATCATTCGTTCACAACGGGTTAACAGCCACAGTGCTCACGAACAATCATCTCGTAAATCAACTTTATGGATATGGGCATAACATTAATAAAAATCCTTAAATCTAATTCTGACACACATATTACAACTCTACTATTTACAGGCATCTCTCTGAGACCCTTATTAGTGTGGTGACACACTTAACCAAATGAGCTGCCACAATGGCCAGATACTCAACAACAAGGAAAAACAGCGCCGCACATGACTCACGGGTCACTGACATGGAAAATAAACATAGAATAAACCAATAACAACAAACAACCTGATTGGTTAAGATTACTTTATATTAACAAATTTGCATGTTAAGGAAACGCTTCGAAGGTTATCGTGTTTCGTAGGCAACTCCCATTTATTTAAACAATTTTACCATTGATCAGTTTCTCACATTTATATTTATTTTCAAGTAATTGGGAGCCAGACATGCACTCCACTAATGATGTGCTTGCGAAACTCAGCCAGCCCTTGTGACCACAACTCACCCTTTCCACAAATACCAGTCATGTCCCCCTTACAGTGTATATAAATAGCCGACCAGCTGAACTGTTATCTCAAGGAATCAACAGCAGCTAACATCATCTCTAACTCAACATATGGTCAGACAATAATCACATATCCATAATTGTCCTCGCAAGGATACAATCTGGATCTGGTACCAAGCTGACAGAAATCAGTCTCTGCTGAAGTTCCCGCTTGTAATACCATAATATATACTCACTATACACACATCTGGGACTGACATAACGCCTTTCACATGGGTCTGCTGAATTAGAGCTCGCAAACATTTAACACAATATTTAAAACCTACGATAGAGCAGAATACTCTTCGTCACAAATTATATTGCTCCAAAAGGCAATAATCACACTGAATCTGATCAATAATAAATCTCAACAAAATTTAATTACCCTCCAATCTACTATATCATTATATTAATTCAGTCCTACTTCTGAAACACGACATATCTCCGAGAGACGTTTTTAACCGCACTTCGTAACATAGGCGAACACGGCCGTTCACATAGCTACGTTAGTTAACACAACACAAATAAAAGAACTTTCCATTAACTACAATTGTGCGAGCTGCTTCCAAACAAAAATGTGTCAGATCATCACTAAATATATTACATTAATCACACAAGCAAAGTATTTACAAAAAATATGTCCCATAAACCATAAGTTAATTTAATAAATAATAAAATATTATTTCGTACTCAACTCTTTTTGTAGTCACCCGTCAAAGAACATCAGACGCCATTCCCCAACTGGATGGTTCTTTATCTCATAGCAGCCATCTGGACGGACTGTTGAGAATTCCACACTTCCTCTGCATTTATCGATGTCATCCTTGCGCTGATACAAAAATTAGGTTATTATACACTTTATGTCAGACTACTAAATTCGCTTGTTCAGGTACTAAATTCCCTGTCACTGTTCGTTGGCGAATTATCGACGCTACTGTCCCTATAATTATAGTACAATGACTATCTGTCACTGAATTTAACACTTTACAATGAATATCTTGTGTTCTTGTGACACAGAATAAAAGTCTATCTTCTCAGACGTACAGAATAATAATTATGTCTTGTATCCTCGACACACAGAATAAAAGTCTACGTCCGTAGACGCACCAAATAGAAGTCTAGTGTCCACGACACACGGAATAATAATCAATGTCTTGGCTCTTCGACACACTTATAAATGAACTGGCCCTTGGGTCTAGATGGAGGGGGATTTTATGTAAAAATTTCTCGAAATAATTGTGATACAGGAATGAAATAAATATCACTGAACTCGTAATATTGCACAGGTCAAGAATATGCCCATTAATCCTAGATTCGATCGTAGAGATTTTGTCTAGGCGACTTCCCGCGTGAATGCTAGCCACCGCGTACCCCAGCCGGAGTTGGCGCGCAAGTAGGCATTCTCTTCTCATTGGTTCTCCATTTTCTGTAATTTGGCGGTTTCTAGTAGATCTTGGCGTCTTGGGAGTGTCTATTTTCTTCATCAGCCATTCACGTTACTGCATCATATTTCTTCTAGGCGCGAATAACACAATGAACATACCAGAACCATGTCTCATCGCGCGTCGCTTCTAAAATTGAGGTAGCCACACCTGTCCCTGTGATACATCGCTATGCTATTTCTTTTCATAGCTCAAGTACTTAGCCTTTTGTTAAACTGTCGCAGGTATTTCCCTACTGTCTCCATCAGATGCTTGAGATTTCCTCATCACTGTCTGGCTACTTTCATGATGCTGGTTGAAATATTTATTAATTGAAGAAATAAAAAGTAGAATCATTTAACCAACATAGGGTAAAGGGTTCACAACTCTCCCACTCACAAAATTTCGAACTTAGGAATAAAGTCGACAATTTTACAATACTTCCGTAGGCCAATTTGTTTTAATTTCAGAATCACCCCTTTTTCTTACTTGGTCTAGGCGCTCCTGTCTTCAATGGCATTTACTCGTTTTCATTTCCTGCTTGTCTTTCCCCCTTCCAATCTTGCGTGACGCTCTGATGCCTGCGGCACACCTCGCTCGCCTCGTTAATGTTTGTCAACAACAGCTCTACTTCCTCCTTCACCACGTGCCGTACTCAACTGCTCCCCGTTTACTTTGTTGATAGTAGGACGTCCGTATATTCAAACAGCGTCATTATTTCGGCGCTACCATGGTTCACTTCGACGATATTTATTTAGGTTGGCAGCGTTGTAAACTGACATTGTTCCTGTGCTCAATTCTTTCACTCTGTAAGCATTATTTCCAAGGTTTCTTACGATAGAATAGGGTCCTATGAATTTCTCGCAGAACTTACTAAAGATTTTCTTTTCTGGGTCCGATGTAGCAGGTCGTTTTACCAAAACGAGCTGGTTGACTTCAAGATCACCGTGAAACCTCTTATTTCTTACTCGCCGTAATCTGCGGTCTGCTTGTTTTCTCATGTATTCTCTCGTTCTTTCAATTCGCAGGTCTGGTGCTATCATGGGATCTTGTGGACAGTTAATGGTGCTTTTCCACGTTCTTACTGGATACTCGTTCTTGTGTAGGACCATAGGGATTTGTCCTGTTGACTCGTGCCTGGTAGAATTCATGCATGTCTCTACATCCTTAATTTTATCGACCCATTTGTGGTGTTCGTTCGGAATGAAGATCCTCAAATATGCAGTTACACATTTAATTACTCTCTCGCTTGGATTAGCTTGGGCATGTCGGATACTGCTTAAAACATGTTTTATACCCATGTCTTCCATTCCTTTCTTGAATTCGGCGCTTGTGAAATAACTGCCGTGATCTGATAATATAAACTCTGGTTTTCCAAGGGTTGGAATAACTCTATTACGAATGCGACTGAGTACCTGCTTCGATGTTGTTTTCTGAATAGGGCATAGTACTACAAACTTAGAAAATACATCAATGCACACTAGCAAATGACGGCAACCTCTCCTTCCCTTCGGAATTGGACCAAGACAGTCCATCGCCAGTAGCTCACATGGTTTCTGAGGTAGCAATGGTCTAGGATATTGCCTCAGTAAATAATTATTTGGCTTTGTTCTCTGACACGGGTCACAAGTTGTAATGACGTCACATATAGTTGTTCTCATACGTGGCCATGTAAATGTCTCTCCTATTGTTGCTTATGTCCTCGATATTCCTCTTGTCTCAGTAGACTTCCAGCTTCCTCAGTATGTGTATCTGGGTTCTTTCTGTTCCCAATGGCCTTTTCCCATCTTCCTAGTTCTCCACCTTGACTAGCGTGTAACTCCTCTAAGTAATTTTGTGATTGAGCGTGCCTATCATCCCAGTCATCTCGATAGTTACGTTGATCTCCTTGATTCTGATCTCTCCTTCCTTTCCATCGTTGATTGGCATTGTAATCACCGTATCTTCCATAAGGCCTGTCATTCCTTCGATTATCACGCCATTGTTGATATCCTCTCTGTTGGTATCTATTGTTGCCCTGGTATCTATTGTTGTAGTGATTTTCGTTACGCTGATACGGTCTGTTTTCCCCTTCTTCCTGGTTTCGCCTAGGTGTGGAGGTGCTTGTATTAGTACCCTGCGTTTTAGTATTTCCCTGTTTTGTTTTTACGACCTCTGTAGTGTTGACTAATTCCAGCTGTCTTCCTCCTCTAAAATGACTATGAGATGTGGTCTCATCTATTTGCCGTAATATCTGCTCTGCATGTAGGGCCGTACTAACGTTTGCTGCGACTAGTACTTGCTGTACATTAACTGGCATTCGCCTTGCTATTGTCATCACCAAATCTGCTTCGTTTAACGGGTAATCTAGGTCGCGAAATTTCAGCATTTGCATGTTAAAGAAATCTGAGTATTTCGTCTGCTGGGTAGTTTGATATTTTCTAGAGTAAAGCTCCATTCTTAAACTCTGTTGTATGGCGGGAGACCAGTATTTGCGCAGAAATGCTAAATTAAAGTCTGACATGGTTCCAAATGTGTATTTGAAACTTAAAAACCAGGTGAGAACATTTCCTGATAAAAATCTCTCCATCATTCTCAATCTACGTGCTTCAAGTACCCCAGTGTCATTAAAGTGGTCTTCAATCTCTTTGATAAAGGCCTTAGGTGTTACCCCTGAATTTTCAGTGTATTTCTGCGGCTTGTAGTCATTTGAGCGAATTACTTGAATAAGTTGAGTGGGCTGATGACCGTCCTGTGGTGTCGAGCTCCTATCTACGTTCTTGCGAAATCCTTCTGTGTTCGTTGTTAATGGGCTCTCTGCTTGAGTCTGACTTCCTGCTATGCTGGGTTGGGAACTATGTGAGTCATCCTGCTTGTCTTTCAATGCTCCCGTTTTAAATATAGACGATTGTTCTAATGAGCGAAGTTCGGCTTTTATGATCCTGTCTGTCTGCTCTTTAAGTCTATTTTTTACCTCCTGCTCCAAAGCTTGAATACGCGTGTGGTTTTCGCCTACTGTTTTAAGAATAGTGGATCTTTCCTCTCTAGAATCAATATTCATTTTCTTCCAATCTTTCCTGATCTGTTCTTTAATCGTGCTTATTTTTTCTTCTATTTGGCTCTTATTTTCATCCTGATTATTTTCTATCTGGCTTAGCCTTTCGTCTAATGTACTCTTAAATTGTTCTTGTTCCGTTTCTAGGCTTTTCCACTGTTCCGCTGATTTTATCTCGAGCCGGTCCATATCTTTAATTATGCCTGATATGTTCTCATCTACTGCTGATATTTGTTGTTGAATGACCCTGCCACTTTTCTCCATCTCCTTGAATCGTCCTTCCAACCTATCTTGAGCTATTTTGACCTCGCTTTTATTCATTGTGCATGCTATTTCAATCTGCTCTAATTTAGCTAACACCGTTTCATCGAGAATGCTAAGTTTTTTTATCAAAAATTCTCTCCATTTTTGCAATCGGCTCTAATTGTTTCTCATTATTTTTGCTTACATCAAGGGCCAGTAATACCATCTGTTGGTTTGTGTGCTCTTTCATTTCTGCGGTTAACGAAGCTAATTGGTTCGTGTTTTTATTATTTTGCGCCTCTAACTGTGAATTTATAGTGTCATTAATTTCACTCTTTAATAACCTAGCTTGTTCCGCCTGATATTCATTTTGATCAATTCTACTGTTATTTAACTGTGTCCGCAATGATTCACTTTGTTCTAACAGTTTAGTATTTAGCGATTTACTTTGTTCTGACAGTTTAATTTTTAGCGATTCACTTTGCTCTGACAATTTCTTTATGGACTCACTTTGTTCTGAAATACTAGTGTTTATAGATTGACTCTGTTCTGATAGTTTAGTATTCAACGCTTCACTTTGCTCTAACATATTAGTGTTTATTTGTTCAGATAATTTTGTATTCAACGCTTCACTTTGCTCTAACATATTAGTGTTTATAGATTGACTCTGTTCTGATAGTTTAGTATTCAACGCTTCACTTTGTTCTGCTAATTTAGTATCCAACAATTCCTGCGTTCTCCTTGCTGCACTTTCAATGATCTCCTGGATCTGCGCCACCGTTGCCATGTTTTACAATATATATGAGACATATGGGAAATGGCCTACACCAATGCCCTTTGACACGCACATAAATCCAATGCACATTTAATTTCTTTATCCTACTCAGTTCATTTATTTTTTTACCTTTAATCCCATTAGTTGATTGCATCTCTGAGTAGTTCTAGTTTTACTCAATTTACTTTTTAACCCAAGCACATATTTAGTCATTAAAACAGTTATCCTGATCTGATATTAACACTGACTAATTAACAAAGTATTAATTGTCATTTTAGGCTACAGCCTCCTAATATTTCCATGAGTTTGACTTTCTACACAAATCTAGTTTTAACTTTATCATTGGGCGCCCGGTATCACATCTTAATTTTACTTTAATTTAAAAGACAACAACGTGAACCGTATTTTACTTTGCAAACTCCTGATTTTAATTTATCTTTCACACTTTTGGCGGTATCCACTTCGCCTCAACTACTTTTAATAAAATATCACTTCCCGGTGATTAAATACTGTCATATCCGCCTGCACTTGCGGCATGCCAGTTTTACTCAAATGCGCCACTATTGACATGTGTAATCTCCCCGTTACACCACAGTGAATAGCCCCACCGTTGGCCGCCAGTTTTCACCTATGAACCCTTCAGAATAGCAGTGTTTTATGCAAGAATCTTAGATCAAGGGGTCGCGTTCAGTTCATAGTGTGGTGTTTACGTCCGCCAAACAACGTGCTTTTCTGAGGCAAGGGTTATAGGATGAAAACTATAACTAAGAAAGAAAGGAGACAAAACGTAAGATAATAACAAGATTTAATAACTAAATTGTGCATAAAAGAATAAAACAAACAAAAATAAACAAAATCCTCCCTGAATTTTCCCCCTGACATGAATATTTATCACTTTGAGGAGTCAGATGGATCTCCCCTTTTCTAATAAAATGTGGATCCAAGGTCCACTACCTTGCATGTGAATTTATGTTCGCGTGATGACTATCTACGAGAAATGAGTACTTGGATGATCATTCGTTCACAACGGGTTAACAGCCACAGTGCTCACGAACAATCATCTCGTAAATCAACTTTATGGATATGGGCATAACATTAATAAAAATCCTTAAATCTAATTCTGACACACATATTACAACTCTACTATTTACAGGCATCTCTCTGAGACCCTTATTAGTGTGGTGACACACTTAACCAAATGAGCTGCCACAATGGCCAGATACTCAACAACAAGGAAAAACAGCGCCGCACATGACTCACGGGTCACTGACATGGAAAATAAACATAGAATAAACCAATAACAACAAACAACCTGATTGGTTAAGATTACTTTATATTAACAAATTTGCATGTTAAGGAAACGCTTCGAAGGTTATCGTGTATCGTAGGCAACTCCCATTTATTTAAACAATTTTACCATTGATCAGTTTCTCACATTTATATTTATTTTCAAGTAATTGGGAGCCAGACATGCACTCCACTAATGATGTGCTTGCGAAACTCAGCCAGCCCTTGTGACCACAACTCACCCTTTCCACAAATACCAGTCATGTCCCCCTTACAGTGTATATAAATAGCCGACCAGCTGAACTGTTATCTCAAGGAATCAACAGCAGCTAACATCATCTCTAACTCAACATATGGTCAGACAATAATCACATATCCATAATTGTCCTCGCAAGGATACAATCTGGATCTGGTACCAAGCTGACAGAAATCAGTCTCTGCTGAAGTTCCCGCTTGTAATACCATAATATATACTCACAATACACACATCTGGGACTGACATAACGCCTTTCACATGGGTCTGCTGAATTAGAGCTCGCAAACATTTAACAGAATATTTAAAACCTACGATAGAGCAGAATACTCTTCGTCACAAATTATATTGCTCCAAAAGGCAATAATCACACTGAATCTGATCAATAATAAATCTCAACAAAATTTAATTACCCTCCAGTCTACTATATAATTATATTAATTCAGTCCTACTTCTGAAACACGACATATCTCCGAGAGACGTTTTTAACCGCACTTCGTAACATAGGCGAACACGGCCGTTCACATAGCTACGTTAGTTAACACAACACAAAGAAAAGAACTTTCCATTAACTACAATTGTGCGAGCTGCTTCCAAACAAAAATGTGTCAGATCATCACTAAATATATTACATTAATCACACAAGCAAAGTATTTACAAAAAATATGTCCCATAAACCATAAGTTAATTTAATAAATAATAAAATATTATTTCGTACTCAACTCTTTTTGTAGTCACCCGTCAAAGAACATCAGACGCCATTCCCCAACTGGATGGTTCTTTATCTCATAGCAGCCATCTGGACGGACTGTTGAGAATTCCACACTTCCTCTGCATTTATCGATGTCATCCTTGCGCTGATACAAAAATTAGGTTATTATACACTTTATGTCAGACTACTAAATTCGCTTGTTCAGGTACTAAATTCCCTGTCACTGTTCGTTGGCGAATTATCGACGCTACTGTCCCTATAATTATAGTACAATGACTATCTGTCACTGAATTTAACACTTTACAATGAATATCTTGTGTTCTTGTGACACAGAATAAAAGTCTATTTTCTCAGACGTACAGAATAATAATTATGTCTTGTATCCTCGACACACAGAATAAAAGTCTACGTCCGTAGACGCACCAAATAGAAGTCTAGTGTCCACGACACACGGAATAATAATCAATGTCTTGGCTCTTCGACACACTTATAAATGAACTGGCCCTTGGGTCTAGATGGAGGGGGATTTTATGTAAAAATTTCTCGAAATAATTGTGATACAGGAATGAAATAAATATCACTGAACTCGTAATATTGCACAGGTCAAGAATATGCCCATTAATCCTAGATTCGATCGTATAGATTTTGTCTAGGCGACTTCCCGCGTGAATGCTAGCCACCGCGTACCCCAGCCGGAGTTGGCGCGCAAGTAGGCATTCTCTTCTCATTGGTTCTCCATTTTCTGTAATTTGGCGGTTTCTAGTAGATCTTGGCGTCTTGGGAGTGTCTATTTTCTTCATCAGCCATTCACGTTACTGCATCATATTTCTTCTAGGCGCGAATAACACAATGAACATACCAGAACCATGTCTCATCGCGCGTCGCTTCTAAAATTGAGGTAGCCACACCTGTCCCTGTGATACATCGCTATGCTATTTCTTTTCATAGCTCAAGTACTTAGCCTTTTGTTAAACTGTCGCAGGTATTTCCCTACTGTCTCCATCAGATGCTTGAGATTTCCTCATCACTGTCTGGCTACTTTCATGATGCTGGTTGAAATATTTATTAATTGAAGACTTAAAAAGTAGAATCATTTAACCAACATAGGGTAAAGGGTTCAGTATATGAAAGCCTGGTTGAAGAGGAATAGTTTAGGCTATGTAGCACTAGGCTACACCTCTCAGGTAACCTTATAGATTGATTTTTGTTCAGTAAATTCGGAAGAACAAGCGCTCAAGAACGACTTCATTATTACTAAAGTGTATTGTTGCCATGTAATGCGGGCTGCATCACGTCGCCCCTACCAATGTTATGGTGCAGAATTGCGAGCTGCTTATAAATTGCAGTCACGGGGAGTAATTAGTGCAAAAAGATTTCTTAGGCCCCTTAAAACAGTTATCATGACAATAGTATGCCTCTATATAAGGATGATGGTGTTGGTGTAGTATACTGAGGTTATCAGCTGCAATAAGCATAGGTGCTTTCAAATTTACTTTCATTTATTCCGATCCTTATCCTTGAGCGCTCCAGTTCTGTAAAACAAATAAATCCACCGGGCGAAGCCGGGCACTACTTCGAGTTGTTAATAAGGCTACGTTGAAAAATGGCTTCAAAGCTGTCTTTATTGTTGGTTTAACCCAGAGTTCGTCAGGTGTACCATCACATGAGTCAACATTGCTGTAGCTGCGCTTTTGTGAGCCAATTATTTCCCCCAAGCCATTCCTCCTCGCTCGATATTGCCACGCCTACTTCACTGGAGACCTAATAGCAGTTACAGATTATGGTAGTCTCGCAGAAGTTGCCTGAAGGTCCCGGAGGCTGCTGTCAATGACTGGCTCAACGTAGGGCTCAGTGTCAACTAAGTTGGCACGCACTCAGATTGGGCCGTTGGTCTAAGCCTGGCATAATTAATACGATAGCGATACCCGTGTTGTTAGGATTAATGACAGATAGTAGAACAGTTTCCAGTGGACACGCCAGAGTTACGTTTCGTTGAGTTGCATAGAAAGTACACACAACCATATGCCTCGTTAATTTTCAAGTACAGAGGACGACAGTTGAAACTCAAATGTCAACAAAAACCAAATCAGGGGAATGTTTGATTCAAATAGTACAATTTGAATGGCTTATAAATGGCCACTTAGGTCCTAACTAGAAGAGTACGAAGTTGGTGGCGCGCGTTCCTGTTTCCACATCACGTTTTGTAAGCGAGTAGCTTTCAGACGTTACGATAGTTCAGCGTTAAGGCGCTGGCCTGTTGAACATAAACTCGAGGATACAAAACCACCAAACTACATGCTTTACCTTTGTATGTGATTACGTATTACAAGGAGTTCCCGAGCGTTCTGGGTTAGTATCTTCAAAGGGACAGCCATCTTAAGGTATCCAGACAACAATCGAATAAGAAATGTTTGCTGAACGTGCAAATCTGAAGGTCAAATGGATTTAACTGCAGTAGGCGGACCAGCATCTTCGTGCGTCAGGGCTGGGAGATAGAGGATGGGGGCCCTGACAAACACTGGGAATTGGGCAAAGAGCACACTTCACTGGAATGTCTCAGCAAGGCTAATCTGTTTTCACTTGAAGGAATAAACTCCTTTCCGGAGATTGTTGATAACAACCAAGATGGTGAGAAAAACAATCCAAACGTAATCTTTAATGGCATAAGAGTTGAAAACGACTCGGAACTTCGGGCTCGAGCCCAGTCGAAGTTCTAAAAACTGTTCTTTAAAAATTATACGACAGTTTGAGATTCAACATTAGATTAGCCCTGAATAATGTGCAAATATGTCATTTTTTTATAGCGTATGGATTTTTGTGCCGGGAGTGTCCGAGGACATGTTCGGCTCGCCAGTTTTTGTAGCTGCTTCTATGCGGACACCCAGGGGGTGAGCTACAAGTACCGTCGCGTGTGGAATGTTGTCTGGGGGAGGAAAGTGTGATTGTAAGTACTAGGAGTTGGAAGGTAGCGGCTGTGGCCTATAGTTAGGGACCAACCCCGGCATTTGCCTGGATGAAAGATAGGAAACCACAGAAGACCATCATCAAGGTTGCCGGCGGGGGGTATTCGAACCTCCACAGCTGGATGTAAGCGACTGCCTACAGCCACGCCGTAACAACCACGGCTAACTCACCCGGTAAATATGTCGTTATGAAAGGTGTTAGATATAGTTAATACAAATAATCCTTAGTTTGTATTCTTGGTTCATTATTGCTGATCAAAACGGTGTGGATCCTTTCGACTCGCACCGCTTTATTTGTATGCGGGCTCGACGCAACACAGTTCCGGCTGGGGCTATCGTCTTGTTTATTTGTTTAAACGCAAATTTTAAACAAACTGTCGATATTAATGAATTCACTCTGCAATTCGTCACAGCTACGAGTAATTCTCTCTTGTTTTGAATGCTCATTTGTTACGATCGGTTACTTGTGTGGGCTGGCTGCGAGGTGCAACGGCAAAGTTCTCGCCCACTGTGCCCATTGTTGCAGGATAGAATCCTGGCACATTCAGTTGGCATTTGAGGGTGCGTAAACGCAAGGAAGCCGTTAGACATCCCCTTCGGGGCGAAATTCCAGCGTCGCTAAATGCCTCAGAAGTTTAAAGGGACGTAAAACCAATAATACAAGGCGCCAGGAAATGTTCTCCGCGGTGACTACGAGCTGCTCCCAGAGCTAGCATCAGCAGTTTAGTTGACAGTACGATGTCCTTGACAGGGTGAATCCCACACGCGTGGGCTGTAGGCTGTATTGCAGCAAACGAGCGTTCAATTAGATATTGGAAGAGTGCAACAGTATACATTATACAGGCGGTACTGCTTACTACTGAAGATTTTTTTTTTTGGCTGAATACGCTTTTCGCGAATGCGATCGGTTTACAGAAAATGTAAAATTAAAATTTCAGGCTCGGTTCCCTAATTCAAAGTGTCCAAACCGTGATACCGTTCGGGATTTGACAAGTAAATTTCGTGTGACCGGATGACGATGTACCGGGAACAGGCAGGCCCATGCTTTTAACGGACACAAACCATGATTTTTTAGCCTACTTTTCACATTTTGCAAAAATGAGGAAAAAGTAGACTTATGAGATCGGGCAAATGTGTGTCTGTCTGTCTGGCTGGCTGGCTGTGTGTGTGTGTGTGTGTCCCTATCAACTCCTAAACGGCTGCAGCAATCGAAACAAAATTTGGTAGGAGTAAAGATCTATACCTGAATATCTCACGGCCATATTTGAAAATGATGTCAGTGCTACCAACTGCTGAAAAATCGCAATTGAAATTTGAGCTCCATGTTGGATATCTTGGAAGGTATGAATGGGACCTATTTCAAAATTGGCACACGTATAGATAATAATATTGCAGTTTAATTTCCAGGAGGCCATACATGGCAGTGTTGCCAAAATGATTATAAGCCTGCTGATAGGTCGAAATTTTAAATGCGTATAACTTCTACACTATCAATTGGATTTCAACCAAAATTCGTATGTGCTGTGTGTACATAAACAGATATGACTGAGCGTATTCTTAAGAGCCACCAGGGCTGCCAACTGTTAATAAATGCTCTCATTTTCTAAAATCCAATTACCCATATATCAGTAAGTATGCAAGCCGACAGCTTTAAACTATGCACACGTATAGTGCCTGGCATTCTATATTAATTTGGAGTAACTTATATACGTCAGTGCTACCAACATGATTCTAAGCCTGCTGAGAGGTCCAACATTAAATACATGTAACTTCTATACTATCATTTGGATTTCAACCAAATTTCGTGTGTGCTATGTGTACCATAACAGATATGACTATGCCGATTCTTAATAGTAACCAGGGCTGCCAACTGTTATTAAATACTGTCTCTATTTTTGTTACCCTAATATCAATATATCAGAAAGTAAGCAAGCCAATAGCTCTAAACTTTGCACACGTATAGTACCTGGCATTCTAGAATAATTTGGAGTAACTAATATAGGCTTACGCCAGTGCTGCCAACATGATTCTAAGCCTGCCGATAGGTCCAATTTTAAAATGCATGTAACTTCTATACTTACTAATGGATTTCATTCAAAATTGACACAACAATAGGTCATATTATTTCAGATTATTTCTGACCAATACATGTATGACATTGTTGCCAACATGATTTTACGCGCGCTGTTAGATCCAATGCTTAACTGCATGTAACGTCCATGGTATCCATTGGACTTCAACCAAATTTTGTATTCTGTACCTTTAGAGATGGAACTAATAATATATTCAGTTACCAGGGCTGCCAACTGTAGTTCTCTATTAGGCTACATTATGCCGGGTATACAGTATTTCGAACTATTTAGAAATTTCGATATTACCAACTTAATTTCGTCATTATTCTAGATAGATCCATATAGATTAATCATTGGCATGAATCTTAAATTTTATGAAAAGTAGGCTCTTTAGTTCGTCACGGAACTTGTTGTTTTTTATATCGTGTGGCCTCCTCAGAGGCCGAGTGCAGGTCTTTCTATTCGACGCCCGTGGGCGACCTGCGCGTCGGGATGAGAGATGGAATGGATGAAGATGAATGAAACTGGGCAAGGATGTGGAAGGAAGCGGCCGTGGCCTGTCAGAAGGTACTGTCCCAGCATTTGCCTGGTGTTGAAAATGGGAAACCACGGAAGACCATTTCAAGGACAGCCGACGGTGGGGCTCGAACCCACGCGTCTACCGAGTCAGCAGAGAACTTGGCCCCATGGCCTAACGCAGCGCTTTAGCCAGCGTAGCCACTACTGTCGGTACAAACCATGATGAAATATCCGATATAATACTGCGTAGTCAAAGTAAATCAACACGCAAATTAGCTCGACAAACAGGGATCTCTAAGTGGGCAGCATATAATGCTGTGAGAGGCAAGCTTCAAGGACAACAAGGGGCGTGGGGGCACAGTGGTCAAGCTGCTGGCCTCTCACCAAGGTGGACTGTGTTCGATTCCCAGTCAATGCATGTGAGATTTTCGAAGTTAAATGGCATGTCCTGTGGTTCGATTTCCACGTAAAAAGGAGGTCCCTTGTCTCTTGATAGCGAGATTAACGGTTACGTAAAATACAATATTCCTTCCTTTTAAAGGACAACACTTCCGGCATTTGTTATGAATGGCTGTGGCGAGTACAAAGTTTCCTTATGTTTTGATCGAAGCGGCAGCCGTATTGCCAACGTAACCGCTGATGCTAGCTCTCGCAGCACCTTGTAGGCACTGCGGAGAACATTTCCTGGCGCCCTGTAGTATATTTGGCTACTTCGCACCGCCCCGTGTGTATATATCCCCGCCTGGCTTTACTGTTATACGGACAGGACGCGACACAGTTCTAACAGGGGATATCGTCTTGATTATTTGATTAAACGTACTTTATAAACAAATAAATACATTCCCGTTGACTTTCCACGTTACGCAAAATTTTTCCTGTCCTATTGAGACAATATGGCAGATTTCGGTACAAACCGCATCTTCTAACTCCTTGTGGTTTAAGAGCTTGAGTTTTTAAAATTTCTTATCTATAATGCAGCCCATGGCCATTTATTTTATTTAGGACGGGTCAGATACGGGATTCTGGAAGGAAATCGGCCGTGGATCTGTTGAACGGAACCGTCCCGGAATTTGCCAGGTGGTGAAAATGGGAAACCACGAAAACCATTCTCAGGACGGCTGAGGTGGGATTTGAACCCACGCTCTCCCGATACCAGTGAGGCCCGAGGTAGCGCATTAGCGTTCTCGGCCACCGCGGCCGTTCTTAACGTTTTATATATATGACAAAAAGATTTTTCTTATGAACTAAGTTTGAAAATTTTTATACATCCGGAATTGAACCGAGGATTCATAGGCTTATGCTGTCTTTAGGTCTCGTGTTCAATATCTATGGAAATAGAACATTTTTAGCTAAGTTTGCTTAGTTTATGTGACATCACTTAGAGTAAAATGCAAAATATTGGGTGATTTCATGGTCATCTGACACTGTTCTGTTTAGTTGGAATATCTTCTTCAACGTTCTATAGCAAGTTATTTCTTTAATCTTGTTGGCTGACTAACAGAGTTCTGCTGTTACAATTATCTCTATATCACATGCACAGTTGCCAGCCAAATGTCTTCTGGACAAAATCCAAGGTAAAACAAAAAGGCCCAGTGAGCACAAGATGATCATAAAGTACGTGCCCGAATAAAAAGTGCAGCTCCTGGTTTGAGAGTAAATAATGAACCTTACAAGAATGTTAATTGAATTTCAAAGGGATTACTCGTAATATATTCACACTGTTCCCTAATCTTCTTACTCTGCTTTTGTAAAGTAATTTATTTTATGATTGGGATCAAAATATAAATTAATCTGTGGTAATGAAATCATATATTCATTAACCACGCCAAAAAATACAATAATCCTATGGACATATTTTGACATCAGCAGGGACAATTAATACTTCGTCCACTATATATTTTTTGTAGTTGCTGGTCGGAAGTCGTGCTAAGACGCAATGTTTAGGCACATCAATGCCATTCTTGGCCACTATGGGCCCTAAGGCATGCTTGCAGACGACTACAGTAGGCTTACTGAGAACCAACGAGTCCAACCTGGGCAGATTATCCCACTCTGGGATAGCAGCTCCATCAGTTGCTGAATGTTTGTTGGAGGAATGGGACGGTGTAAAATTGCCCTCTCAAGCTCTTTGCACGCATGTTCAATATAGTTCATGTTCGCAGAATGTGCAGGCCACTCCATTCTCCGTATGACATGCATCTCATGGAACTGATTGACCACCCTAGCTTAATGGGCACGAACGTAATCGTCCACTATTATAAATCCCTCACTTATTGTGACAGCGAATCCTGTAACGACAGGTTCGAGGATGTTATGTCTGTATACCAGACCCGTCATGCTACCGTAGATAGGAATTAGTGGCGTAGGTCAACCAAACATGACCCAACCCAAAACCGCCTTGCTGTTGGTGGCTGTTCTGGATGAAGGGCTTGTGAAATCTCTCAACCACTCGTCGCCACGCTTGAATGCTCCTGTTGTATGGGTGCAAACCAATGGAGACATCATCAGTAAAGAGAGTACGCTTCCAGTCATCTTACTGCCAAGTCTGATGAGTTGTTGCCCACCTTACACGCGCTGTCTTATGCTGTGATTTCGGAGGAGGTTTTGACGCAGGCACCCTTGACTTGGGTCCTGCTTCATGCAGCCGATTGCGCACTGTCTGACTGGACACCTTAACTCCAGTGACCCTCCGAAGATCCTGGTGAAAGGATGTTGCAGTACCATTGAGCATACGACGTGCTGAAAGCAACAGATACTCATCCTCCCTGCGAGTGGTTTTACGGCGACGTCCAGTTTTTTCTTTTGTCGATCATCAACTGTGTGCGTCTCCCTGAACTTGTTCCACACCCTCGATATATCACTTTGACTCACTCCAACACGAGCAGCAACATCCACTTGTCGAACCAATGTTATCATTCGGATGAGGTCTGTAGTACGAATGCGAACTCTCAATGTTTGCAGTAGGCTACAGTACCTTCGTCTTCCCTGTGCTCTCAAAACCAACTGTGCAAGGGATGTTAAACCGATGAACACGAGGCAAGCACCCTAGCGGATAAATATTGAATGAATGATTCTTGTGGTGTACGGTTATTGTGTGGCCCTACCAATGACGTACAGTGCGTACTGTAAACATCTCATGCAAAACATTATTTGAGAATTAAGAACCTTTTTGCAGACGCATATATTTACTAGTTACTAAAACAAAACTTTTAAAACATAGTAATTATTGTTTGATTTTTTATTTTATTTTTGAAAATATACAAAATTTACAGAGGCCTACATTTACCTAGATTATTATTAGTCTAAATTTCAGCCGAATGGCCATTAGCTGAGTATTTTTGATTGAACAAGTTCAATTTCTAGTAGTTTCAACATTGGCTATCAGATGCCGGACACCTAGCTCGAACGTTGGAACTTGATAATAGCATTTGTAACCAGCCAAATATAACCTACAAATCTTGCTACACACTACCAATTCTAGTGGTAGGTTCTTCTACGTGCCATAAATCTATGACATGGGCCCACTGGCTTTACTTTCCATCCGAATTAAAGCCTACTAAAGGATTTTAATGCTCTTAAAGAATACGACTTCGGCCGGTTTTGAACCCGCGATCTTAGGCATAGCAGTTCATATTGCTACTGACTACGCCATCGAAGCGTAGATTATAAAACCATAAATATTGTTACCCAAATTGTTTTTATATTACGATACTAATATTATGAACGTAATCTGAAAAGATCCAAGCCCATACATTCAATACAATGTGAGAAAATGGTCTTTACATATACAGTATAAAAAGAAATACAGAGAATTACATTTGTATTCCCATAGCTGTGATTATATCTACTTTCATCTTCATAGTTTCTCTCAGCACCTGGCCATTTCGTACAGGGGTTTAACTGGTTTGCACGGCTAATTAATATTTGCACAAAATAATTTTCAGTTTCGTGCAAATATTAAATTTTGAAAAACAGCCGTACTAAAACACACATGGGAAGGATCACTTCTAAAAGTATGTTTTGGTTTTCGATTGCGGTAGGCTCTGACAAAGCCACATCTGTTTTGATTTCTTAAAATTTTTATCGTATTTTGCCTAATAGACAGGTTGGTGGGTTTACTAAGAAAGTAAAAGGGAAAGAGCCTGAAGAATGAGCTATTAACGATGGTAAATAATGGTGCCGTTTGAAGACTAAGTTGTTGTAGATTGATTTAGGGGCTTTGCGACATTGTAGTAATGTAGCCCCGTGTACTTGGGTGAGTGATTAATGGCTGATAACCCGTGTCTGTGGTAGTTTGTGTATTTGTAATTTAGATCTGGCTTGGGAATGAGGGGGCCGTGGCCTTACGTTAGGAACAATCCTGGTATTTGCTTGGAGAGGGAAACCACGTTAACAATTAATAAAGTAGTTTTCAGTCGGTCAACACATACAGGGTGTAACAAAAAGGTGCGGCACAAAATGCAGGACGCATTCCTCACACGTAGACGAAGAAATTGATATATGAACATGGGTCCGGAAACGCTTCGTTGCCATGTTATACCTCATTGTCTCAAGCGCATAAATCATGAAAAACACACAAGAACAGTACATATCTGCATACCACATGCAGCTCTTTGTCACAGGAGATGTTCAATGTGTCCTCCGTGCGCATTGATGCATGCATCAACCCACCGTCGTAGTGAATCTCGGATGCGTTGATGTATCCCTGGTGTATAGCGTATGGTTTCACAGCCTTCCATAATATGGGCACGAAGACTCTGAACATCGGCACAGGGGTTCGATACACAAGAGCTTTCAAATGTCCCCACAAATAAAAGTCCAGTGGGTTTAGGTACGGAGAGCGTGGAGGCCAGGCAATTTGTCCACCTCTACCTATCCATCTGTCGCAAAATCTGTTATTTAGAAGCTGGCGGACATTAACACTAAAATGGGGAGGTGCTCCATCGTGCATGAAGTACATGTTTTGTCGCACAGCTAAAGGCACATCTGCTAAGTCGCATGGCAACGGGGCAATGTAAAACAAAAACTGGCGGTGAACCTACGATAATGACAACGTAACCAGACGTACCTAGAGTGCATGTTCCCCACGATTCTAACGTTCTGTTCTTGTGTGTTTCCCATGCGTAATGAGTTGGAGACAATGAGGTGTAACATGGAAACAAAGCGTTTCCTGACCCAAGTTCATATAACATAATTTCTTCGTCCACGTGTGAGGAACGTGTCCAGTATTTTGTGCCGTTCCTATTTGTTACACCCTGTATTGCTACGGAATATTACATATTAAACTAAACTTTCTTTAAGTGAAATCACATTCACTGTTAATATTGACTAGCACTACAGCGATGAATTGTTTTTTCTATTTTTTTATAGACTGTTTCGTAATCATGAGTTGTGAAAAAAAACGGGTTGTTTTTATTATTCCACGTCGATGGCTTTAACCCTTGAGACTGGGGTGAAAAATATCACACGAGGACTTTCACCGGATCATTTTGACCCATGGTGTGTCACTCCCTTTGTGTCGTAGTCGTACTATCCCGGTATTTGAATGGAGTAGAGGAGGGAAACCACGTTAACAATTAATATTGTGGTTTTCAGTAATTTTACACCTGGTGTCTTCCTATGAACTATTCCCAATATATGAAATGAAAATCCTCAGCCTGCTTCCAGTTTCCGACCGGGTCAGGAATGAAGCCCCCATCTAGCGGCGAGGATAAGAATTGTGCAGGCTGCCGAGGCCTGACGCACTCCTCTGATTCCCAATGTATAATGAGGTTTATTTATAATTCTCAAATTTAACATGCAGAAAAATGGCAATTATTTTCGTAACAGTATAGTAGTGGCAAAACAGCCATCTCATTTTTTTAAACAAAGGAGCTGATGACCAAGGTGTCCCTAGACACTAAACATGGATCAACGAGACCGCGAGCTATGTTATTGTACTGCACCAAAAATACAGTAGGTGGGTTTTCTCCCTTATTTTTACAGATTATCCCGACCACCGAAAGCTGAAAATTGTCACGTGAGGACTGGCGCCATGGGTAAATCAGACCCGACCGTTAATAATATAGAAATAAATTGCGTGTTTAAAAAGCTATGGATATGTTTCTTTTGCAAGGTGAAGTTCAAGGCTAGGAAGGAAGGTACAGTAAGCGACAGGAAATAAGGGCTGACCAAAACGAAAATGTAGAGCATCATTTAAGACTCGGGTCAAAGATACCCATGCGCCAGTCCTCGTGGGTTAAACAAGTCCGTAACAATATCTTAATCACATATAATCAATTTGAGGTTTTTAGCCTACTTTCGATTTTTGCAAAAAATGAAAGTAGACTTATGAGATCAACACAGGGCGAAAAAAAAGTGTGTCTGTGTGTGTGTGAGTGAGTCTGTGTGTGTGTGTGTGTGTGTGTATGAGTGTGTGTACTCTGTCTGTCCCCCCCTATCAATTCGAACACGGTGAACGCGAATTGAACGAAATTTGGTACTGCCCCCGTAATTGAATTATGTAGAGACCATGGTGGCTATATTGGAAATTTTAATGAAAGTTATGGTTGTCATAGTTATGACGTGGGTAGTCATGACGTAAGCACGGATGACGCTAATGTTATGCCAGCAGGCTACTTGAGCTGAGATTCTCAGTGACGTCAGTTTTTAGTCGAGAATGTTCCAAGATTTACGACGCAGTCGCAGGAAACGAGGAATTCTGCTGAGGAAGAAACTATGCTATTGGAGGAGAGGCTTGAACCAATCAACGATAGTTTAAAGGAAGACGGAGATTGCTGAAACTATGGTATTTTTATTACTTTTGGAATGCAGAATTGTGGAAATCCATTTGCAGTAGAAGCATTGATTTGGAATTTTGGTGAAATTTATTTTCAGTTTTTGAATTTTGAAAATCCGTCATGTATTAACGAAGTTGGAACTTTTAGCGATGACGCAGTATCACGCTCTGGAAGGGATGGAAACGCCCCTCGTGAAGTTCATAAAAGGGCTTGCGCAGAAGAGAGGAGCCTCTTTCATTCTCCGATCATTCTCAGATCTCATTCTCAGATCATCGAAGTATAATTGTGAAAGTTCTTTTCTTATACAGTCATTTTAGTGAGACGTCGAAGTGAACAGTAGTGAAAAGAATCGTCTTTATAACGCGTGGGGAAGCCACTATATTAACGAGATCCATGTCAAACTAGGTGAAGTTGAGACGGACCTTAGAACGCTTCTACAAGTTTAGTTTCGAACAGTTAGCGGTCACCGATAAGCTAATTGTATTGTGCAGTGCTACATAAAGTAATAGAGAAAAGCTGAACAATTTCGACCGATTAGTGTGAAAGATATTAGCAGTTTTATACGACTGACAAAAGTGATTATCTCGCCACCTGAGAAGCACTATTGTATAGCCAGAATCAACGCCACGGCTTACGCTGCGAGTGGAATAGAAAGACTTCAGATTGCTTTGTTACACAACGCTACAGTATAATGGAGCAATTTAATACGGCAGTTTGTTCTTCTATGACTACAACCGAAGAGCAGATGGAAGGCTAAAGGACTTAATGCAATTGGGACATATTTCAACGGAGTAAGATAGCAACATGGAACTTCGCTAATTGCTATTCCACACAAGCGAACATGCGGTGAATACCATCTACACCCATGTTTCGTGATTAAAGGCTGAATACCATCGAACAGCCATAAAAATGATTTCATACTCTTTCAATATGAATAATTTCTTCGGAAATTTCTACAAAACTTCATGGCGATTGTCTACTGGAACTTCAGGGAATTTTTCAAGAGAGGTCAGGGATATCCCGACTCACAAAGAAGATTATTGCCGGAAGGATGTCTATTCGTCTTCGAGGAGCAGTGCGATTTCCGGAGAAAGAAGCAGTTCGATTCTCCGAGGGTGCTATTTCCTATTTCGAGGATGGAGCTCAGCTTTAACTTGGTGAAATGGATCCATCAGCAGTTTTCTTTGGGGAATTTTCCTCTGGAACGTCAATCGGCAGATAAGGTAGTCGTGAACGTTTATTGTATTTGAGTATCTTAATAATGTTTGAGCAACTATTTTTCCCATATTTTTATCCTCATGTATTTTGCCCTATTTTCTTGTTGAGATTCTTATTCTCAGTACACCTTGATGAGTTATGCCTTTTTCGACGATTTATTAAGACATTGTTATGTCATGGGCATAGTTAATGATTTTGGATCAGTTGAGACTGATATTTAGATTTTTCAGTAATTAATATTTTTGTAGTCACGATTTGACTGTAAGTTAATGATTTTTATGGCAGATTTAAATTCAGACAGCGTGTCATTTTTATTAAAGTAATTCTACCCCAGTTTAATTACTTTGACCAATTTTCTGTCATCATCAAGAAGGAAGAACATTTAAATGATTTTAGAGCGTTAAAATCTCTTACGTTGTCGACGATCTTGGAAATACTAGTCGTCATTTGAATTGATTGCAACACAGACATTTATCGTCAGTTATGAATAATCATTGCATCATAGACAATTTTGTGAAAGATTAACTTTAATAATGAATTATTGAATGCATTAAAGTCAAGAACTTTTGTTAGGAGTTTTTCTCAATTAGAGATTTATATAACGATATTTGCATTCCCCAGTCTAATTGGATTCTATTCGACTACTTTGCAGTTTTAGTCGTACTTTATTGGATGATAGTATTTTCATACTACAATTTCTTTTAAGATGTTAATCTTAAATTTTGATAGACCAGACAGGCGTATATAAGCGTATTCACTATTAAATTTGTTTGTGATTGGCAAGTTTTGACTTCATTTCGGTTCATGAATGAAATCCACGAAGGTTAAATAAAAACAGTTTTGAAACAATTAATGATTATAAGAATTTTTAAGTGGAACTATAAATGTATAATCGCTAGTGCAGCGCGTGTTGAAAGTCGCTGATGTATAATGCCCTTGAATATGAAGGAGGTTCCCACAGGAATAAATGATAAAGAATTATTTGTGGAAGTTTTGTAAGTTATGTGGAAGTTTTTAATGCCATATAGATTAATATATGATGAATTTGGGCCTAATTTTAATGCAGTTTGTGCATTAACTTGTTAGCGAAGTATTTTCCGCTGGAGTAAGATTGTCATAGTTCGTTGAAAATTAATCAAGTGAATTTACTGTTATAATTAACTCGAGTTTTGAAAGAATTTGAGATAAGATTTTGAATGAAGATTACCGTCACAAATCATTATTAAAACCTTTATTAAAACCAGATTGTGACATTAATATGTATAACTAACCTTCATTGGTCGATTATATTAATCACGATTATGAAAATTACCAACCGGATGAACATGTGGTTAATGTATTTCTTAAATTAATAATTTAAACAATTTAAATGTTAATATTGTAAATAATTGCTGTAAATATTTTTGAAAATAATGTGGAACGAGAGTGATGTTAAAGGCGTGCTTATAATATTTTTATTGTCTTTGACAAATATTATAAACAATTTCTAATTGTTATAAATAATTTATGTGATTTTGTTATAAACATTTAAGAGCTAATTTAACATTTGGATTGAACTTATCAAGTTTAAGGAATTAATATAATGATCCAATAGGATGTGAGCAAAGTACTTGAAAGATTTGCGTAAATATAATGTGAGTTGTCTTGTAGACATTTAAAAGCTTGAGAGAGCAAGCTGTATTCTTACATAACGTAGCACGTGAGAAGGGAGTCCATTTGACCAGTATGCAACAGGGTAGCTCGCAGCTGTGCCAACATCTGGTTATCAGCGGGCTAGGTCGTCCACACTCTGGCCTTGCGACTATAAATACCATTCTCATGTTTATTAAAAGGAAACCAAATGCTCTATATATGTCACACCCTGACGTCCTTTTCCAATCCAATTATGTTATGAATATTACGTTATTTGGAGCTCTTAGGAGCTAATATGTTCTATATCATGTTGTATGATAATTTTTGCAAGTCCTACAGGAGGACGTAGTCATATTGACATGGGCTACTGATAGCCACGTTTATTTTGTTGTGTTATTAAAATCATACCCTTTATTTGAAATAAAGCTTTTGTACAGTTCAAAGTTCTCGTCGTCTTCGTTCTGGTTCATTTTTAAATGTCATGGTGGAGGTTATTGTGTGAACAGACTTTATTGATCCTGTTGTCAACTCAATCCCCGAGATAATTAAGAGGTAAGTAACGGTAAGTATGTACCCCCGTCTATTTTGGTGTGTTCCACAATGATTTCCTGTGAACTTCTGTGCTCTTATCTCGATAGTATCTGTCAGTGCCATTTTCATTGATGTAGCTGAGCCGGTGCGATTGATTGTTGGCAATCCGATTGAGGGGGCGGATATCTGACAGCCTACTATCCAGGTAAACGGGGACAGAAAGATTGGCGCACCTAACACGTGGGGGCCTGTTCGACAAAACTGGATCACCAGGTTGAACGCCAGTAAGATTGGCGCACCTAAAACGTTGGGGCTCGATTCAACATAACTGGATTACCAGGTTGAACGCCAATAAGAGTGGCAAACCTGAAACGTGAGGTTCGATTAGACTCAAATAAAGAGGTTGATTCTTTGTTAGATGTCTAGGCCAATTGTAGTATTTAAGAGTGTGATTATATAGGAATTAAATGTTGTATTGTATTAGGAAAATTACACTCAGAAAAGATCAGATCTTATACAACTTGAGAAAGGTTAAATAGGCTGGAAACTTATGAAAATCGCCTATAATCTGGAATCGTATTTTATTTGACCGGCTTATGACATTTCAGTCATATTAAAGATAAAATTAAATTATTTGGATTGTAAATGTAAATTATTTGTGTTAGGATATTTTAAAATGAGCCAAAGAAATTTGAACATATGCTTGAGTTTGTTTCAACATGAAGTATCTTCGAAAGTTAATTATAAGGTAGTTATAAGTTAGATTTAAGACAGAAAATTGATCAAAATTATATATGGTGAAAAGTGTTGCTCAAATGTTGTTATTTTGCTCTTTTGATGTATGTCCCTACAGCAGTCTATTTTGAATAATATTGTAATGGCAGATGAAAGTTTGAAGATTTTGTTAGAGGAGATGTCTGCTAACATGAATCGCAGTATGAAGCAGATGATGGAGGAGAGTGTTAGTAATTTCTCTGCTAATTTGAACGCAAGGATGGAGGAGAATGCTAGTAATATGTCTGCTAATTTGAATAGCAGTATGAAGGAGATGGAAGCGAGGAATAATAGTCGAATGGAGGAGAATATGAAGGTTCTTCATACTAGTGCTGCTAATTTAGAGGAGAATATGTCGCGTTTACAGATTAATACCCTAGGAATTGAGAATACTGTAACGGACATGCGTACAGACGTGTCTAATGTCCATAAAGATGTGTCTATTGTGCATAAAAGTGTTGATGATGTTAAATTTGATGTGTCTAAGGTACAGAAAGACCTTACAATGTTAAATTTAGATGTAGCTAATGTCCGAGGGGATATTTCTTGTGCTAGAGCCGAAGTTGTTGTTGTAAAAAATGATGTTGCGACTGTCCAAGACAAGGTCGAGGAAGTCCAAAAAGAAATTCAAAAGGCTAGAACTGATGTATCCAATGTTCAGGTAGACATTAATAACATTCATTCGGATATAACTGAGGTGCAAAGTGACATAACTAAGATTCAGGTAGAGGTCAACACAGTTTTCGTAGATATTACTAAAGTCCAAACTGATGTAAATAAAGTCAGGGAAGAAATCGAAAACTCAAAAACTCTTTGTACGCGTAATATAACTGCATTAGCGACTAGGTTAGTCGATGAATCAGTTAGAACAACAACGTCTTTAGCAGAGTTGAAGTATGATGTAGAGGTCATGAGAACCCAGGTATTAGACCATAATAGATTATTAAAAGAGGATATCGAAGTAGACATAGCAGAAATGTTAACAGCAAACGTAGCGGTATGGAAAGATGAGTGGAATAAGTCAAGTGGGGAACATGTAACCCAAATTCAGGAAAGGATTGAAAGAAAACTTGCCAGTACGCAGATAGAAATTAACAATGAAGTAGTACAGATTAGGAAAGATTTAAGCGTCAGGATAAATTCGCTATCCGAAAAACAAGTTGACGATAGAACACAACTAGATCAGGATATGCAAACATTAAAGGATCAGATTCATAAAGTTGTCTCGGATGTAAATGAAACGACGAGTAAACTGCAAAATTTGAAGTTAGGAGAGGCTAGTTTAATGGAGAACTACAAAGAAGAGATAATCAAGAAAGTCTTAACAGAAATCACTGACAAGGATACAGAAGGCTTAGCTTGCGAATTGAATAGGAATTATACCAGAAGATATAACCTAGATCCAGAAGAGAGAGACGTGACTCCTGAAGAACGTGTATCCAGATTCAGAGAGGAGGATGACGAGAGGAATATCGAACCTGAGTGGAACTACCGAGATAGTGGGAAAAACTATCCGGATTCATATCCGAGGAACGTGACGGTCATCAGGAATTTCGAAGACAAACCGCAAAAATTCAGTAACACTGATAGTTTGACACCTATAGAGTATGTAAGGAATCTCAAAGATAATTTCATCGAAGCTCACATTCCCAGAGAGAGAGAGATGAAGATAGTAGAGAGATATCTGATTGGAGGACCCCTCGAATGGTTTCGCGCATTTAGATACACATTCAGTAACTTTGACGAGTTTGCAGAGGCATTAATCAAACGAATTTGGTCCATAGAAGCGCAGAATTCGTTAAGAGCGGAGGTGTATTCAAGAAAATACTCAGGTACTCTTCCAACGCGGTACGCTGATTTCTTTACGAGTCAATTGTCCCGCTTGAGATTCTTACAACCCCCATTGTCAACGGAGCAATTAATTGATGCGATTTCTCGTATGCTGCCAGTTGAGGTGAGGAGACTAATAATTTCGTCCAACATCAGGGATTTATCCAGCATGGATGAATTACTAAGAAGGTTAGACTACACAAGTCCAATGCCTAACATAGTACAGAAAGGTCAAAGGCAGGAGTTTAAAGAAATCAATACGGTATATATGGACCAAGTCCAACAAACTGACAAGCCAGAGGAGGAGAAAACTGACAATGTAGGTCCTCACAGGAATAATCAGTTTAGAAATAACAGATCACAAGGTTACCGACCGAATCAACAGAGAAGAGGTTGGAACTACAACCGAGGAAACTACAATGGAAGAGGCAGATATTACAACAATAATGGGTATAACCGAAACTATAATAGGAATAACCAAAACCAAAATAGAAACCAAAATACTCAAGGTCAGGTTATGACACCCGATCAGTATCAGCAAAGAGAGAAGGAAAGCCAGCAATACTTAAAAGAATTAAGAGATAAAGAAGCCGACAATCAAAAGAAAAGGCAGGATGTTGTAATCGATCCTGGGCCTTCTACGAGCCAACAGAATTTTGAGGTCGGTAACACAAAAAAAAAACAAAAAAAAAACGCCGATTTCTCAACGTCAGTGAGAACCTGTAAATACATTGCCACACCACACCTGATTACGTTTAATGAGATATACGAAGTTACCGATGAAGATTTACTAGAAGAGAGGGGTATTGTTAAAGAGGAAAGACCATGTGCCTTACCTATTATTGCTGTACGGATAGATGGACAGCAGTACAAAGCCCTGATGGATACTGGTGCTATTATTTCCATCATTTCAGAGGAATGTTATCAAAGTCTGCTAAGAGGAGAGAACATGACAGTTCTACCTGTTTCTACCGTCAAAGTGAGAGGGATATTCCAAGATAAGGCAGTGAAATGCAAGATTCAAGTGTTATTGAACTTTGATATCAATGGAAGGAATTATGAACAGATCTTCATTGTGGTGAGCAAGATCAATTTTGATATGGTGCTTGGAATCGATTTTATATCGAAGGTCGGAGCTATTATTGACATGAAGAACAGAAGTATTAGCTTTAATGATGGGTACATAATCACAGAAGAGATAGAAGAACAGGACGTGAAAAACAGTCTGGAAATAGACCTTAGGGAAGAAATTTTGAATACAATAATTAATGAAGTGGAAAATTTAGAAGAAATACCCAGTAGAAAAACTGAAGGATTTGAAGAAATTCAGGGGGAATTTGAGGATCTGATAAAGGAATTCCAAGATATATTCGATGAAAAGCCTGGATTGATTAAGGATTATAAGTACAAGATAAGGCTGACAGATGAAACCCCTTACCAGAAAAGAATATACCCCATTCCTGAGAAATACTATCAAGAAGTACGAGGGTTAATCAGAAAAATGGAGGTAGACGGGATTATTAGAAAACAGGCGTCGTCTTATTTAAACCCCATCACAGTAGTGAAGAAAAGTAATGGTCAGATACGTCTTTGTCTCGATGCCAGGACCATCAACTTGAAGATTCTTCCAGAAAATGACAGACCACCCAAGATTAGAGATCTGCTTCGGAAATTCAAAGGAAGAGCATGTTTCAGCGTTCTTGACTTGACGTCTTCTTTTTATCAAGTTCAACTAGAAGAGGATAGTATGCAGTACACTGGATTCCTATTTGACCAGACGTCATGGGTTTTTGCCAGAATGCCTTTTGGAATGGTTAACAGTGGACCAGCACTTATTCGAGCACTTGATAGTAAGCTCACTGACGAAGTGAATGAAAATGTAATCTGCTACATTGACGATTTAATCGTATCTTCACCCAGCGCCGCAGAACATTTAGTGCACTTGAGAAAGTTGTTCGAGAATTTAAGGGAGGCCAACATCAAGGTGAACTTTGGAAAATGTCAATTCTTGAAGAAAGAGATAAATTATTTGGGGCATACTATTGATAAAGATGGATATCATCCAAACATGAAAAAAGTAGATGCGATCACGAGATTTCCAAAGCCAACTAAGGTGAAACAAGTCAGAGAATTTGTAGGTGCATGCCAATTTATTAGCAGCCACTGTCCAAGATACTCGGAAATTATGGCTCCTCTGTATGACTTACTCAAGAAGAACAACAGATGGAAATGGAGTACCGCTGCAGACGAGGCTTTTGAGAAAGCAAAAGAGATGCTCAGAAATAATGTGAAACTGGAGTACCCAGACTTTGAGAAGGTGTTCTATATTGAGTCTGATGCATCGAGAATAGGCATTAGTGCAGTCTTATACCAGAAAGACGAGGCAGGCAACAAGCACTACATTGCGTTCACTAGTCGGAAGTTGAAAAAGCACGAGGAAAACTACTTCACGACAGAGCTTGAAGCGTTAGCTTTTGTGACAGCTTTACAAGCCTGGAAGAAAATCCTGCTGGGACATAAGGTCATAATTATTACTGACCATAAAGCACTACAGTTTATGTTGCAAACTGACATGTCAAGTGATAGATTGACACGTTGGGCTTTGTTCACCCAACAGTTTAACGCTACTATAGTCCACCAGCCTGGGAAAGATAACTTACTGGCTGATGCTCTATCACGTAACCCTATTAAAAATGTGCAGATACACCATGTACAATTGGAGCAAGAAGATCAAGAAACCGTTAGGAGGTTAGCCCGAATCGGTGTGTCACAGAAGAGACACGCTCCAATAAGGAAAATGTACAGGTTCCTCAAGGGTTACATGGACAATACGGATGTTGACTATGAAGCTACACGGAGAAATTCACGACACTTTGTCTTGAGTGGAGACATCGTATGCAAGTATGCTGACTCTGCGCATACAAAACTCCGAATAGTCGTGCCACCTAAACTTGTTGTCAATTTAGTGTGGGTAGCTCATCACGCAACTGGACATGCCGGTTTAGATAAGACTCTTAATACACTTAAAGAGAGATTTATCTGGACTAACATGCGTTCCAGCATTGCCAAGGTCATTCGATCCTGTGACAAATGTCAAAGAGCAAAGTATGCTTCTGCTTTATTAAAGGGAAAACCGAAGGCGATGATTCCTTCTAAGCCAAACGAACTAATGGCGACGGATATATTTGGCCCCTGTCCGAAGGGATACCAGGGTAACCAATACTTGTTGGTGACCGTGGATGTTTTCTCAAAATTTGTTACAATGAGTCCCATGCAGAAAGCTAACACGAGGAACGTAGTAAGCAGACTGGAAAATGCTGTATTTCCTAAAGCTGGTATACCGGAATATCTACTGTCAGATCATGGAACGCAGTTTACGTAAGTGGAATTTGCAGCGGATATGGAAAGGCTTGGCATTAAGCACTTATTTTCAAGCGTGCGTTACCCTGAATCGAATTCCTCAGAAAGATATATGGCTGAATTTTCGAAATTCTGTCGAATTTTCTGTCCAAATGATCATTCTGGTTGGGTGAGATTTGTACCCCTTATTGAGGAATGTCTGAACTCTACAGTGCAGGAGAGCACAGGAGAAGTGCCAATGCGACTTCATCTAGGAAGAAACCCAGAAAGGCCGTGGGATAATCTTTTCAACCACATACCTAGAGATCCCGATATAGGAAGGCAGCAGAGGATTGACAAGGCGAAGGAACAACTCCAGAAAGCAGCAGAGAAACGATTGAAAAGAGTAGCTGGAAAACGTTTTGGTACACCCTTTCAAGTTGGAAATCTTGTATTATTACGCAGACCTGTCAAGGCTGATATGACCAAGAAAATATACCCCAAATTTGGATTAGTGTTCCTGGGGCCGTTTAGGATTACGAACGCTTATGGAAACAACTGTTATGAACTCTACGATGATGAGAATAATGTCGTTTACGGCAAGTTCAATGCTGGAAATTTAAAAAGATACTATCCTAGAGTAAGCCAGTAATAATTCAATTTCGTGTTCAAGAGAGTTGAGATACTTGTAACACTGAGTTTAAAAACAATTTGCAACTGTTTTTAAAACGTGGTGAGAGGAGAATGCCCCCGTAATTGAATTATGTAGAGACCATGGTGGCTATATTGGAAATTTTAATGAAAGTTATGGTTGTCATAGTTATGACGTGGGTAGTCATGACGTAAGCACGGATGACGCTAATGTTATGCCAGCAGGCTACTTGAGCTGAGATTCTCAGTGACGTCAGTTTTTAGTCGAGAATGTTCCAAGATTTACGACGCAGTCGCAGGAAACGAGGAATTCTGCTGAGGAAGAAACTATGCTATTGGAGGAGAGGCTTGAACCAATCAACGATAGTTTAAAGGAAGACGGAGATTGCTGAAACTATGGTATTTTTATTACTTTTGGAATGCAGAATTGTGGAAATCCATTTGCAGTAGAAGCATTGATTTGGAATTTTGGTGAAATTTATTTTCAGTTTTTGAATTTTGAAAATCCGTCATGTATTAACGAAGTTGGAACTTTTAGCGATGACGCAGTATCACGCTCTGGAAGGGATGGAAACGCCCCTCGTGAAGTTCATAAAAGGGCTTGCGCAGAAGAGAGGAGCCTCTTTCATTCTCCGATCATTCTCAGATCTCATTCTCAGATCATCGAAGTATAATTGTGAAAGTTCTTTTCTTATACAGTCATTTTAGTGAGACGTCGAAGTGAACAGTAGTGAAAAGAATCGTCTTTATAACGCGTGGGGAAGCCACTATATTAACGAGATCCATGTCAAACTAGGTGAAGTTGAGACGGACCTTAGAACGCTTCTACAAGTTTAGTTTCGAACAGTTAGCGGTCACCGATAAGCTAATTGTATTGTGCAGTGCTACATAAAGTAATAGAGAAAAGCTGAACAATTTCGACCGATTAGTGTGAAAGATATTAGCAGTTTTATACGACTGACAAAAGTGATTATCTCGCCACCTGAGAAGCACTATTGTATAGCCAGAATCAACGCCACGGCTTACGCTGCGAGTGGAATAGAAAGACTTCAGATTGCTTTGTTACACAACGCTACAGTATAATGGAGCAATTTAATACGGCAGTTTGTTCTTCTATGACTACAACCGAAGAGAGATGGAAGGCTAAAGGACTTAATGCAATTGGGACATATTTCAACGGAGTAAGATAGCAACATGGAACTTCGCTAATTGCTATTCCACACAAGCAAACATGCGGTGAATACCATCTACACCCATGTTTCGCGATTAAAGGCTGAATACCATCGAACAGCCATAAAAATGATTTCATACTCTTTCAATATGAATAATTTCTTCGGAAATTTCTACAAAACTTCATGGCGATTGTCTACTGGAACTTCAGGGAATTTTTCAAGAGAGGTCAGGGATATCCCGACTCACAAAGAAGATTATTGCCGGAAGGATGTCTATTCGTCTTCGAGGAGCATTGCGATTTCCGGAGAAGGAAGCAGTTCGATTCTCCGAGGGTGCTATTTCCTATTTCGAGGATGGAGCTCAGCTTTAACTTGGTGAAATGGATCCATCAGCAGTCTTCTTTGGGGAATTTTCCTCTGGAACGTCAATCGGCAGATAAGGTAGTCGTGAACGTTTATTGTATTTGAGTATCTTAATAATGTTTGAGCAACTATTTTTCCCATATTTTTATCCTCATGTATTTTGCCCTATTTTCTTGTTGAGATTCTTATTCTCAGTACACCTTGATGAGTTATGCCTTTTTCGACGATTTATTAAGACATTGTTATGTCATGGGCATAGTTAATGATTTTGGATCAGTTGAGACTGATATTTAGATTTTTCAGTAATTAATATTTTTGTAGTCACGATTTGACTGTAAGTTAATGATTTTTATGGCAGATTTAAATTCAGACAGCGTGTCATTTTTATTAAAGTAATTCTACCCCAGTTTAATTACTTTGACCAATTTTCTGTCATCATCAAGAAGGAAGAACATTTAAATGATTTTAGAGCGTTAAAATCTCTTACGTTGTCGACTATCTTGGAAATACTAGTCGTCATTTGAATTGATTGCAACACAGACATTTATCGTCAGTTATGAATAATCATTGCATCATAGACAATTTTGTGAAAGATTAACTTTAATAATGAATTATTGATTGCATTAAAGTCAAGAACTTTTGTTAGGAGTTTTTCTCAATTAGAGATTTATATAACGATATTTGCATTCCCCAGTCTAATTGGATTCTATTCGACTACTTTGCAGTTTTAGTCGTACTTTATTGGATGATAGTATTTTCATACTACAATTTCTTTTAAGATGTTAATCTTAAATTTTGATAGACCAGACAGGCGTATATAAGCGTATTCACTATTAAATTTGTTTGTGATTGGCAAGTTTTGACTTCATTTCGGTTCATGAATGAAATCCACGAAGGTTAAATAAAAACAGTTTTGAAACAATTAATGATTATAAGAATTTTTAAGTGGAACTATAAATGTATAATCGCTAGTGCAGCGCGTGTTGAAAGTCGCTGATGTATAATGCCCTTGAATATGAAGGAGGTTCCCACAGGAATAAATGATAAAGAATTATTTGTGGAAGTTTTGTAAGTTATGTGGAAGTTTTTAATGCCATATAGATTAATATATGATGAATTTGGGCCTAATTTTAATGCAGTTTGTGCATTAACTTGTTAGCGAAGTATTTTCCGCTGGAGTAAGATTGTCATAGTTCGTTGAAAATTAATCAAGTGAATTTACTGTTATAATTAACTCGAGTTTTGAAAGAATTTGAGATAAGATTTTGAATGAAGATTACCGTCACAAATCATTATTAAAACCTTTATTAAAACCAGATTGTGACATTAATATGTATAACTAACCTTCATTGGTCGATTATATTAATCACGATTATGAAAATTACCAACCGGATGAACATGTGGTTAATGTATTTCTTAAATTAATAATTTAAACAATTTAAATGTTAATATTGTAAATAATTGCTGTAAATATTTTTGAAAATAATGTGGAACGAGAGTGATGTTAAAGGCGTGCTTATAATATTTTTATTGTCTTTGACAAATATTATAAACAATTTCTAATTGTTATAAATAATTTATGTGATTTTGTTATAAACATTTAAGAGCTAATTAAACATTTGGATTGAACTTATCAAGTTTAAGGAATTAATATAATGATCCAATAGGATGTGAGCAAAGTACTTGAAAGATTTGCGTAAATATAATGTGAGTTGTCTTGTAGACATTTAAAAGCTTGAGAGAGCAAGCTGTATTCTTACATAACGTAGCACGTGAGAAGGGAGTCCATTTGACCAGTATGCAACAGGGTAGCTCGCAGCTGTGCCAACATCTGGTTATCAGCGGGCTAGGTCGTCCACACTCTGGCCTTGCGACTATAAATACCATTCTCATGTTTATTAAAAGGAAACCAAATGCTCTATATATGTCACACCCTGACGTCCTTTTCCAATCCAATTATGTTATGAATATTACGTTATTTGGAGCTCTTAGGAGCTAATATGTTCTATATCATGTTGTATGATAATTTTTGCAAGTCCTACAGGAGGACGTAGTCATATTGACATGGGCTACTGATAGCCACGTTTATTTTGTTGTGTTATTAAAATCATACCCTTTATTTGAAATAAAGCTTTTGTACAGTTCAAAGTTCTCGTCGTCTTCGTTCTGGTTCATTTTTAAATGTCATGGTGGAGGTTATTGTGTGAACAGACTTTAGTGATCCTGTTGTCAACTCAATCCCCGAGATAATTAAGAGGTAAGTAACGGTAAGTATGTACCCCCGTCTATTTTGGTGTGTTCCACAATGATTTCCTGTGAACTTCTGTGCTCTTATCTCGATAGTATCTGTCAGTGCCATTTTCATTGATGTAGCTGAGCCGGTGCGATTGATTGTTGGCAATCCGATTGAGGGGGCGGATATCTGACAGCCTACTATCCAGGTAAACGGGGCCAGTAAAATGGTAGCACTAGCAAAGGACACCTCAGTGTCATGTTTTATATCACCGCCATCTTGACGGAAACAAATATTCAAAGCTTAAATCAAGGTACGACTAACCTAATCATCCGATATCTACCAAATTTTTCAACAACATACCTTTGTGGTGGGAGCATCCTTTGACCAAACTAATAGGTCATTAGCCTAATATTTTGCGGATGGCGGCCATATTTGTGTGAAAATCGATTCCCCCTATTAATTCGAACACGGTGAAACCGAATGGAACGAAATTTGGTACAGAGGTAGCACTAGCAAAGAGCACCTCAGTGTCATGTTTTATATCACCGCCATCTTGACGGAAACGTAATCGCGGCCACCCAAATGTTAAAAGCTAAAATGTAATTACGACCAACCTAATAATCTAGTCTCAACCAGATTTTGCAACAACATGCCTTTTTGTGGAAAGCATCTTATGACTGACTACAAGGTCATCAGCCCAATAGTTTGCAAATAGCGGCCATGTATGTGTGCAAATCCATTCCCCATATCAATTCAAACACGGTGAAACCGAATTGAATGACATTTTTTACAGACGTAGCCTCATGAAAATGAAAATCCACAGCCTGCTTCCAGTCTCCGACCGGGTCAGGGAATGGAATGAATGAAGCCCCCATCTAGCGGCGAGGATATGAACTGTGCCGGCTGCCGAGGCCTGACGCACTCCTCTGGGGCTATGATTAAATGAATGACAGATGAAATGAAATGATAGTGGAGAGTGTTGCTGGAATGAAATTTTGACAGGGAAAACCGGAGTACCCGGAGAAAAACCTGTCTGCCTCCGTTTTGTCCAGCACAGATCACACATGGAGTGACCGGGATTTGAACCACGGACCCAGCGGTGAGAGGCCGGCGTGCTGCCGCCTAAGCCACGGAGGCTACACGTAGCCTCATATTCATGTTTAATATCCGTATAACACGTTGTATTTCAACCAGCTACTACAACCAACATTCAATTATACTCCTTGAAAACGACAAAGAGTTATAACAATACCCATGCATTTAGGAGAAAGTAGGCTATATGTTCTTTACTGAACATCTTGTTTTTCACATATTCCAGTAATTGGAATTATTTTGTGTTCACCGCCTGAAAGCTATAATATTAACTGTTCACAAGGCAACACTGAAATATGGCTTCAAAGCTTTCTTTAAACCAAGTTAACCCTTTATAGGGCAGACTAATGTTTTCTAATTTATATTTCAATTGCATTTATTTTAATTATTATAATTTTAATTTTCGATATTAGTTATTATTCGTCATTAGAATATTAATTTTATTTAAATAAATTTTAAAATATTCTTCATTTATTATCTTAAATTTTATATTTTTAGCCTACTTTTCACATTTTGCAAAAATGGGGAAAAAGTAGACTTATGAGATCGATTCGGGAAAATGTGTGTCTGTCTGTCTGTCCTTCTGTCTGTCTGTCTGTCTTTCTGTCTGTCGGGCTGTGTGTGTGTCCCCCCCTATCGACTCCTAAACGGCTGCAGCAATCAAAACCAAATTTAGTATGAGTAAAGATGTGCACCGGAATATCTCACGTCCATATTTGAAAATGGTCAGTGCTACCAACTGCTGAAAAAACGCACTAGAAATTTGAGCTCCATGTTGGATATCTTGGAAGATATGCATGGGAGCTATTCCAAAATTGGCACACATGTAGATAAGACTATTTCAGTTTAATTTCCAGGAGGCCAACCATGACAGTGTTGCCAAAATAATTTTAAGCCTTCTGATAGATCCAATGTTTAAATGAATATAACTTCTACACTATCAATTGGATTTTAACCAAATTATGTATGTAATATCTATACATAAACAGATATGACTGAGCGTATTCCTAAGAGCCACCAGGGCTGCCAACTGTTAATTAATGCTCTCTCTATTTTTTTAAAATCCAAATACCAATATATCAGAAAATATGCAAGCCAACAGCTTTAAACTATGAACACGTATATTCTGACATTTTAGATTAATTTGGAGTAACTTATATTCGTCAGTTCTACCAACATGATTATAAGCCTGCTGATAGTACCAATTTTTGAATACATGTAACTTCTATACTATCAGTTGGATTTCAACCAAATTTCGTATGTGCTATGTGTACCATAACAGATATGACTATAAGTATTGTTAAGAGCAATCAGGGCTGCCAACTGTTAATAAATGCTGTCTATATTGTTTTTAACCTAATATCAATATATCAGAAAGTATGCAAGCCAACAACTCTATACTTTGCACACGTGTAGCACCTGACATTCTAGATTAATTTGGAGTAATTAATACAAGGCAGTGCTGCCAACATGATTCTATGCCTGCTGATATGTCCAATTTTAAAATACCTGCAACTTCTATACTAACAAATGGATTTCATCCAAAATTGGCACAACAAGATATCATAATATTTCAGATTATTTCTGACCAGCACACGCATGGTATTGTTGGCAACATGCTTTTACGCGTGCTTATAGATCCAGTGTCTAACTGCATGTAACGTCCATTGGACTTTAACCAAATTTTGTATTCTGTACCTTAAGAGATGGAACTAAAAATATATTCAGTCACCAGGGCTGCCAACTGTAGTGCTCTATTAGGCTGCATTATACCAGGTATATTTTGATCTAATTAGATATTTCGATATTACCAACTTAATTTCGTCATTATTCTAGATAGGTTCATATACTGTAGAATAATCATTGGCATGAAAAGTAGGCTGTATAGTTCTTCACGGAACTTCTTGTTTTAGACTTTTGAAGTTTGAAATCTTAATTTTATTTTAATTTTTAGTGTGTTATCTTTTAATTTGTATATTTATGTTTTATTCTATTGTTTAATATTAATATTTTTGATTATATTTACTACTTGAAATTTTAGCCAGCACCATACTTCAAGGAGACAGATATACAGGGTGTTTGAGAATGAACTCCCTAGTTTTAATGTGTCCTAGAATCTGTACAAAGTGACATACACTATTCTAGTTTGTGGTGCGTGAATCATCAACTCTCCAAGTTTTGATTTTATCAGTAGGTTTTATTTCATGTAACAGTAGCAATTTGTAGGGGCGCAACTTAAGTCCTTTACGTACATCATCATACATAGTACCTTTAGGCACTCCTAATTGTAGACTAAGTCTGACCAATGACTTCTTCGGCCTCCGAACACACGGAACACCGATCTGTTCAACATCATCTTCAGAAGTTCTCGGTCTACTCGGTGATTTTGCTTTTAAAACACTTCTGGTTTCATTGAAAGACTTAAGCCAATGACGGATAGTTTTTGCTGTAGGTGGTTCACCACCATTCTGACGTCTAAAATTTCGTTGCACTGTTATAACTGACTCAGATTTCACAAGGCAAATAACACCCTGCGCTTTCTGTTGCGGAGTACATATTGCTCTGCACGCCTGGACTGAGCTGAGGGAACAGAGGAAACAAACAGCACTGGGGCCGTCTCAAGGTCAAGCAGACGTGCCAACTACAGGGGAGCCAAACTTGGAGAGTTGATGTATCACACACCACAAACTGTACAGATTCTAGGGCACATTAAAACTAGGGAGTTCTTTCTCAAACACTCTGTATTTGCCTCTCAGAAGTATTACTTCTAGCAGAAAGTTTCAACTATTAGCATCGTTGATAAGCCTATAAACTCTTTTTATAGTAGGTGGTTAATATATAGACCACTATTCTATAAAGTGTTAAACCACTTTCAAGAAGGCTGAGGTGGGAATTGAACTGGGAGCTTCGGGGTGACAGCCCAGATTGATGGTTGCTACACCACGAGGAGAAAGCCAAGTGTCCGCCTCGTGGCGTAGTGGCGTACCGTCTTGACTGTCACCACGGAGGACCGGGTACGATTCCCAGCTCTGCCAAGTAATTTAATTCTGCTTTGAGGGCTGGAACGGTGTACATTCAGCCTCGTGAGGCAAAACTCAGAAGAGGCGGGTTCGATTCCTACCTGAGGCACTCTGGAAGTGGTTTTCCACTGTTAATTCAGGAAAATGCCGGGATGGTACCTAACTTAAGGTCAGGGCCGCTTCTTACCCAAATCCTACGTTGATTACAAAATACACACTATTACAGACATCACAATAACACAGATTATCAGACAACTCCTACACACACACATACACCCAAGTACACGGGGCTACATGGGCACGATATCGCCAAGCCCCTAAAGAATATAGAACAAAAAAGAAAGCTAAGTGTCCGTAGATTGTAAAGCGCAAAAATTGAAATCTGGAAAATGTTGATGACTTCCGGCTTCCTTTTATCCCCGTCAAATATCAATTGACTGCGCCGGGATTCGATCCCGCAACCATCGCCACATCAGGCGAGAACATTACCGCTATGCCACACAAAAACAAGAAAGCCTATAAATATGTTTCACATGCAATAAACATATGCAATACAATGGGGGATTGAAATCGCATTTACTGTTAATATTGACTAGTTCTACAGCGATTCATTCATTATAGACTGATTTGAGTTGTGTAAATAGCAATAGACAAAGAGGGATGTATTTTATGATGCCACGTCCATGGCTTCAAACAAACACTTGTGTAAATATGCACAGGCACGAGGGCTAGGCGATAGTTGGGGGCAGATCACATTCAACTATTATTGACAATTCAGAGCAGTTCTTGTGTACTGGGGCACATTACCTCGCTGTTCCTCCCATTAAAACAACAATTGTAATCATCAGTTAATGTTTAACAGTAGTGACCGAAGTCCGTATTATCATTAATAATAATAATAATAATAATAATAATAATAATAATAATAATGTGATAATTTAATACAAGGGGTGGTCAGGAACTAAGGTTACAATGCCGATATCCCGGGAGTTTCATCTATTATAGAGAAATTAGCTGTGTAGGGTAATTAGAATACATACGGTTGGTGACTGTGCAGAGTTACAGCCACCCGCCATCTACAGCGCTAGTTGTAGGGAGACAACTAATGACGACTCATTTGGAAATCTGGTCTCGCCAAGAGATCCGCTCAGTTATTCGATTTCTGTGGGTGAAACATGTAACCGCGGCCAGGACTTCTCACCGAAGGCGTCATCTTCCTTCATAATAATAATGATGATAATAATAATAATATTAATAATATCGTATGGCCTCGGATGCCGGGTGCAAGCTTTGTTATTTGACACCCAAAATGTAGCTTGCATGTCGAATTTCGTTGTTCCTTGAATCACTATGAAAGTCAGAGAGGTTAGATATCCAAGCTCCTTGAACACTATAACGCTTTCTAGTAGATAAATGAGGAACTTTGTGTTGCCGGAAACTCCTGAGATTAATTTTACCATTATGAACACGGCCTACTGAATTCAAATGGGTTCTTTGACATGCCAACATCGTATGGCATGGTGTCGTAATTTTTGCCGCCTTTCAAAAAAAATAATCACGTACCACGGCCAGGAGCGAACCTGCAAGTTTGGGGTTAGTAGACCGACACGTTGACCACTCACCCACCGTGGCAAGCATGACAACGCGTGACCTCATACAGCCCAGGAGACCACCACGCTGTTGAATCTGTTTCGCTGGGTCATCATTGACCACCCTCCCTACAACCCGGATCTCGCTCCAAGCGACTTTCATTTATTTCCTCACTTAAGGTGCACCTAAGAGACCAACTATTTGCTTCAGACGAGGAGGTGAAACACTTCGCGACCACGTGGTTGAGCACTCAAGGGCAGGGTTTTTACTATGAGATAAGATTCAAACTAATCCCATGAAGCAACAAGTGTCTAAACCGATATGGAGACTATGTCGGAAAATAACCTAATGTATGTACTATCAGTTGGCTGCATGAAATATAATGTACACGCTTCTCTGCAGGCTTTGTAACCTTACTTTCTGATCACCCCTCGTATAGCGGTTTCGGTGGCGTAGTTTGTAGCATGCTGAACTGCTGTGCCCAAGATCGTGGGTTCAAACCCGGCCGAAGTCGTCGGATTTTTTAAGAGCGTTAAAATCCTTCAGTATGTCTTCATTTGGAGGGGAAGTAAAGCCGGTGGTCCCATGTCATAGATTTATGGCATGTAAAAGATCCTTCCACTAACTAAACTTGTGTGAAGCTAAATTTCTAGGTTAGATTTCGTTGAAACGCTCTATCAAAGTTCCAACGTTCTCCACTAGGTGTCAGTGACATCTGGTAGCGAAAGTTGGATCTGCTTCAAATTGAACGGAACTTGTAGCTCACCCCATTGATGTCCGCTTGAAGCAGCTACAGCCTCTGGCGAGCCGAACATGTCCTCGGACACTCCCGGCACTAAAAGCCATACGCTAAATAAAGACCCCTCTTATTATAATTGGACCTTCTCCATGCTACAAGAACACATAATCAACAAACTCCAACATTGGACTCTGAAAGCACTGCACTGCCGTCATGCGTATGATCTCAGTCAGGAATATGTCGACACACATGCGTCGAACAGCTGATTGACCCATGCGGTCCTATTTCCTGAGACTGATGGTTTCATGATCGTGATACAAGATCAAGTGATGGCAACAAAGAACTACCAAAAATACATAATTACGGCAGACTTGCAGATGACAATGTGGGAGATGCCGTCGCGAATCGGAGACCATCCAGCATATCACAGGAGTCTGTCCAATAATTTCATCTACTTATTATTTGAAGAGGCATGATCAAGTAGCCAGATAATCGATCTGAACCTGGCAAAGAAGCACTGCTTAAGTAATAGTATTCTGCCGTACTATTCCTGATGCTGTTCTGGAGAACGATACACACAATCTACTCTGGTACAGGTCAGTGATCACAGATAGACCTATTTCAGCAAACAGGCCAGACGTTATTCGTATTGATAAAGTGCAGAAGAGAACCTTCTAATAGACATCGCAGTCACTAACTCGCCTAATGCCCAACACATTTATGCTGAGAAAGTGACTAAATACATGCCTCTGACTGAAGAGATCCAACAGATGTGGCGACAGGAATTTGTCACTGTATTGCCTATCATAATCGCTTCCACTGGGATCATACCGAAGTCGCTGAGGGCCAACCTCGATCAACTGGGGCTCCACTATAATCTGCGTACCAGTATGCAGAGCGTAGTTATTTTAGAGACCTGCTCCATGGTGCGTTCGTTCCTCAACCTTCCAACACTCCATCTTGCAACAATTGCCAATAAAATGGTGAATTCCAATGACATGTGAACAAATGAATAATCATAATAATAATATTGTATTGTCTATTATTTCCTTGATTATAAGGTCATTACCGACAAAGCTTATCGAACTTCTAATGATGTAAGTAATATTTTGTCAAAAAGAGAGAAAAGAAGGGACGAAACATCCAGATTAAACGATTACATCAGAAACACTCGGGCTGCATCTTTTCTAAACGTACGGAAGAATTCAAAATCTTCTTGTTTTTTGCTGGATTTCCATTTCTTCTAATCATCTGTTCTACGTGCCAATGCATTTTCACAGGTCTCATTCCACCATCTGTGTTTTCATTTTGGAACTTCTGTGATATTAAACACAATCACAGAGAAAAAGAATACAATTGAAATATTAGTCATATAAATGATAATATATGGCAATCTATCCCTTCGGAGTCCGCCTCGTTGCGTAGTGGATAGGATTATTGGCTGTCACCATGGTGGCCCGGGTTCGATTCCCGGATCTGTTAAGAAATGTAATTCTGGTCTGAGGGCTGGAACGGGATACATTCAAACTCGAGGCAAAACTGAGGAGAGCCTGAAATCAAACCTTGACATCGGGGATGGCAGCCATGAATACTAGTCACTACGCCACGAGAGGAGAAAGTCCGCAGAAGTTCATTCTCCTGCAATAACGAGGAGACTTCACGTTTAGTTGAACTGCTTGTTTGAATTCAATTCCCTATTGTTGGAAAGTTCGGAAGCACTTCGAGACTTACTTTAGGTTATTATTGCAATTAACGTACTCTTCTAAACAAAAGTTTCAAAACATATCAGATGATTGATTATTGAATTGATTGTTACTTCGCCTCGCTTCTATTTTGAGCAGTTCCATCGAGAGCTCGTGACGTCACATCTGAAGAGCACTCCAGGGAATTCCCCGCTCCAGCGAGTTTTACTTCGGCAAGAAGTTACGGCTGGCCAGCCTTGGGTCAGAAGGTACTCACTAACTTTCCTTGCAACTTAATTATTGCTATTAAGAATACATAACATTCTAAAGCTTCTTGTAACTTGGGCGGTGTATGATAGTAACTTGTTGAAAGTGAAGTCCACCCCACTCTTACAGTATCATTTGAAAATCCACAGCCTGCTTCCAGTCTCCGACCGGGTCAGGAATGGAATGAATGAAGCCCCCATCTAGCGGCGAGGATATGAACTGTGCCGGCTGCCGAGGCCTGACGCACTCCTCTGGGGCAATGATTAAATGAATGACAGAAGAAATGAAATGACAGTGGAGAGTGTTGCTGGAATGAAATTTTGACAGGGAAAACCGGAGTACCCGGAGAAAAACCTGTCTACCTCCGTTTTGTCCAGCACAGATCTCACATGGAGTGACCGGGATTTGAACCACGGACCCAGCGGTGAGAGGCCGGCGTGCTGCCGCCTAAGCCACGGAGGCAATTACAGTATCATTTATGATATGTTAATGGTGTGGCTATACCAGGGGCGTATATAAGGGGGAGGGAGGTGGAGGGAGGGGGGGGGGGGTGAAATTTTGTCACATAATATTTTTTTTATGAATTAAAACATTAAAGACCAATATACCTATGTACTATTGTTACTAAGGCCCCCCCCCCCCGGGGCTCACAACTAGTGGGACGTGGGTTGGCGACCACGGAACCAAAGCCGAGTCCGGCATTGCTTCTACTTACTTGTGCCTGGTTCCTTTCTGTCTTCGTTCCTGCCCCCCAGGGGCTCACATCTAGTGGGACGTGGGTTGGCGACCACGGGACCCCAGCTGAGTCCGGCATTGATTCCACTTACTTGTGCCGGGCTCCTCTCTGTCTTCTTTCCTGTCGACCTCCCTTGGTCAACGCTTGTTCTTTTCCGACCCCGACGGTATTAGGGTATCCGAGGCCTAGGAAGTCTCTTCCTTTCCCGCCTTCATTGGCCCTCGTCTCATCTTTCCTGATCCCTTCCTTCTGGGAGGGGTCAGCCTTCTTTTTCTTTTCCTGTTATGTCCTGCCTTCTGCTCAAGGCCCTCAAGGAGGTAGGGTGTATGTAGCCCCACTACTTCTGGTGCACCCTAGAAAGTGTTACACCCTCAGGGGCTCACGGCTGGTGAGTTTGGGAGTTGGCGACCCAGAGGGATTCCTGAGCTGGGTCCGGTTTCCCCCTTTTGTCCCTTACCTGTGGGACGGACCCTCTCCTCTTTCACTTTCCTGTTGTTTTTCTTTTCATTATATTTCCTTTTCCCTTTAAGATTCCCGCACTGTTATTTTTGCATCTCCACTCCATTTTGTGGGTGATTTCAATCTCCGTTGCATTTTGTACGTCTTTTCGATCAACGTTGCATTTTGTGAGTGTTTTTCATCCTCGATTGCATTTTGTAAGGATTGACAATCTAAATTGCTTTTTAGTAAGTCTTTCAATATCGTGGGGGTCCTTTTGTGAGTATTTTGAATTTCAATTGCATTTTGTATTTTCAACCTACCCCGCTTTGTTCAAGTAGTTAATTCTCAATTGCATTTTGTGGGTATTTTGAATCTACATTACATTTTGTGTGTATTTTCAATCTCATTTGCATTTTGTAAGTATTTTGATTTCCCTTGCATTTTGTAAGTATTTCGACTGTACGTTGCATATTGTACGTATTTTGAACTTCACCTACATTTTGTGCGTATTTTTCGCTCTATTCCTTTTGTGAGTATTTTCGTTCGAAATTTCCTTATGTACGTATTACCGCTCTCCATTTTGTGAGTAGTTTCAATCTGAGTTCCTTTTTGTAAGTATTTTCCTCCTCACTTACTTTTCGTTCTGGATTCCACTTCATTGACATTTTCGCTGTCACACAGACCATTAGGGGCCGATAACCTGGATGTTAGGCCCCTTAAAACGACAATTATCATCATCTCCTCCTCCTCCTCCTCCTCCTCCTCCTCCTCATCATCATCATCATCATCATCATCATCATCATCATCATCTTCTTTCCTGTCGACCTCACTTGGTCAACTCTTGTTCTCTTCCGACCCCGACCGTATTAGGGTATCCGAGGCCTAGGGAGTCATTCACTTTCCCGCCTTAATTGGCCCTTGTCTTATCTTTTCTGATACCCTAATTCTTCGAGGGGTCAGCCTTCTTTTTCATGTTATCTCCTGCATTCTGCGCAAGGCCCTCAAGGAGGCAGGGTGTATGTAGCCCCACCACTTCTGGTGCACCCTGAATATTGCTACACCCTCAGGGAATCACGGCTGGTGAGTTTGAGAGTTGGCGACCCCGAGGGATTCCTAAGCTGGGTCCGGGTTTCTCCCGTTTTCCATTACCTCTGGGACGGACCCTCTCCTCTTTCACTTTCCTATCTGCCTTTCATGGCTCTTCTTCGTTCCAAGTCACTCAATCCGCATTCTTCGAGGGTTGACGGCATTTCTTTTCCTCCTGTCCTTTATTTGCCTTATTCTTTTTTCGTTTTCCATTTCTTCTTCTAGTATATAAGTTAGTAGTTAGTTTTAGTTATAGTTTACTTGTCATTATCATATTCACGATCACCCACACCAATAGGGGCCGATAACTTAGATGTTAGGGCCCTTAAAACAACAATTATCATCATCAAACCTATGGCAGTTTTGTCTGTCTCTGTAGCTACTGCCGAACGGAGTTTTCCGAGTTTAAGTTGGTTAAAAACATACTTAAGAAATTCTACTTCTGAAAACAGATTCAACGGTCTAGCATTGTCCTCTGTTCACAGAGACGTACAAAACACTGACGAAGTTATAAACCAATTTGGTAATGCTTTAATAAACCTAAACTTTATATTATAATGTAAATTGTACATCAAAACAGTTAGTTATTGAGGTTTTAAGGGCCGTAACAGCGAGGTCATATGCCCCGAATTAAAACAGTAATTTCATTCTTTCTATCTAAATACTATTGAGTGTGTAAGATGGCCGTATTAATAAACAAGATGTTCAGTAAAGAACATATAGCCTACTTTCTCCTAAATGCATGGGTATTGTTATAACTCTTTGTACTTTTCAAGGGGTATAACTGAATGTTGGTTGTTGTAGCTTGTTGAAATACAACGTTCTATAAGGATATTAAACATGAATATGAGGTGCCCTTTCCTAGTGCTACCTCTGTAAAACATTTCATTCAATTCGGTTTCACCGTGTTTGAATGGATAGGGGGAATCGATTTCCACACATACATGGCCGTTATCTGCAAACTATTGGGCTGATGACCTTGTAGTTCAGTCAAAATATGCTTCCCAAAAAAGGTATGTCGTTGCAAAATTTGGTAGAGATCAGATGATTAGGTTGGTCGTAATTTGATTTAAGTTTGAAAATAAGGGTGGCCGCCATTACGTTTACATCAAGATGGCGGCGATATAAAACATGACACTGAGGTGCCCTTTGCTAGTGCTACCTCTGTACCAAATTTCGTTCAATTTGGTTTTACCATATTTGAATTTAGGGGGAATCGATTTGCACACATGCATGGCCGCCATATGCGAACTATTGGACTGATGACCTTGTAGCTTGGTCACAGAACGCTTCGCATATAAAGCTATGTTGTTGCAAAATTTGGTAGAGATCAGATTATTAGGTTGGTCGTAATTTGATTCAAGCTTTTTACATTTGGGTGGCCACCATTACGTTTTCGTCAAGATGGCGGCGATATAAAACATGACACTGGAGTGCCTTTTGCTAGTGCTACCTCTGTACCAAATTTCGTTCAATTCGGTTTCGCCGTGTTTGAATTGATAGGGGGAATCGATTTGCACACATACATGGCCGCCATCTGCAAACTATGGGACTGATGACCTTGTAGCTTGGTCAAAGAACGCTTCATACATAAAGGTATAATGTTGCAAATTTGGTAGAGATCAGATGATTAGGTAGGTCGTAATGTGATTTAAGCTTTGAACAATTGGGTGGCCGCCATTATGTTTTCATCAAGATGGCGGTGATATAAACTATGACACTGAGGTTTTCTTTGCTAGTGCTACCTCTGTACCAAATTTCGTTCAATTCGGTTTCACCGTGTTTGAATTGATAGGGGGAATCGATTTCCACATATACATGGCCGCCATTTGCTAACTTTTAGGCTGATGACCTTGTAGTTTAGTCAAAAGACGCTCGCCAACAAGTATATGTTGTTGCAAAATTTGGTAGAAATCGGATGATTAGGTTAAGCGTAATTTGATTTAAGCTTTGAACATTAGGGTGGCCGCCATTACGTTTCCGTCAAGATGGCGGTGATATAAAACATGACACTGAGGTGCCCTTTGCTAGTTCTACCTCTGTACCAAATTTCCTTCAATTCGGTTTCACCGTGTTCGAATTGATAGGGGGGGGGGGGGCAGACATTCAGAGTACACACACTCACACACACCGACAGACACACAATTTTTTTTTGGCCCTATGTAGATGTCATAAGTCTACTTTCATTTTTTGCAAAAATCGAAAGTAGGCTAAAAACATACGAGCCTTACAGTAGTCGCATATGATGTGTAACATCTGACATGTTATCCAACTCGTATACTACACTGCTTGGACATTCTTAAAATGTTAACTTACACTGCATATTCATACTGGTACTATGATGAATGTATAGATTGAATTGGAGATATGCTACTGTCACATTTTTGGCGCAGCGGTCAAGCTGTTAGTCTCTCACCAAGGTAGACCGGGTTTGATTCCCGGTCAATACATGTGAGATTTTCGAAATGAAATTCCATGTCCTGTGGTTCGCATTCCACTTAAAAGGGAGGTACCGTGGTTCATGATCGTGAGATTAACGGACACGCAAAACTACAAGCTTCCTTCCTTCCTTTTACATTAATAATTCATAATAACAAAGTGACACACAACGTCACAGTACTCAAATACTGTGAGCACATTCCTCAGTAACTATAACATTCATTATTCTCAAGGCTCTCATACAGTTCGTCGTAAACAATCAAAACATGGCTTCCTACAATCGTGAAATGACCTAGTCTCACATATGATGAAAATACAGCTTTTATTCCACTCATATAACAACATTCTGTTATGCATTTAATATTTGACTACTCACCCACAGCTTGACAATAATGCCGCTTTCTTAAATGTCATTTGTCTTCTTTGTCCTACCCCATGTGATATTCAACCTTGAACGTGAAGCTTCATAAACTGCTCCATGACAAATGAAAGTCGGTGAAACATTTGCCACTGTGCTCGTCAAACCAGTGCCTGCTAAATGCACTGCCTACTGTATTGCCATAACATTCTCGCGCTACAGAGCACACACTGCCTTGTTTCTAATACACACATTTTCAATTGTACAGCCAGCTGGCAGTGCGTCTTCACTTCCGTCCGATCCACTTCCTTTCGATCCACTTCCACGCGATTAACTTCCGTCCAATTTTTCTGGCAGTGCGTCTTCACTTCCGTCCGATCCACTTCCGTTCGATCCACTTCCGCCCGATTCACTTCCGTCCCCCATTTTCAAAATCACTCCCACAAAACTATCCAGCAACCGAGCGGAAAGATATTACACATCAAAAAGTAACATAATTGTCTTAGTTGTGTTTGATATTAACCAAACATAATTCATCACAACAAATTGGTTGAAAAAGTGACGCCAGATAGCCTTTGAACTCATTTTGCACCAAATTATACAAAAGTTTTCCGGGGAGGAATCCTGGACCCTTTTTTTGGGGGGGGGGGGGGATACTATTCTTTGCCCCCAAACTCCCGCAAAATGAAACTGTACGCCCCTGGCCCACACTAATACTTTAATCCACGAGATACAGGATACATGTTTTCACAATTAGAGACTGACACTCGCTCTAAAAGAGATGTCGTATTGCATTCTTTGTTTAATCCCTGCTCGGTTTATTGACATTGATGGGATTTAAATTGAAGAAGACTAAGAAGAAGACGAAGACATTTGAGATACCTGGTTCAAATCACGGCGCAGTCAATTGGCATTTGAGGACGCTCGAGACTTGTCATGTTTGTAGATTCCCTGACACCTTCATATTCCCGTTCAGGGCAAAATTCTCTAGAAGGCGCAGTAGTCAAAAGGGACGAACAATCCATATTTTCATTATTATTATTATTATTATTATTATTATTATTATTACTTTACTTTTATCGTTGTGGCCACTAGGGACCGCGAGAGATCAATTGATTTTCTTTTTGTTAGCCCACCCCGCCTTCATCCTTTCGGAATGGGATTTCTTCCATTCATCCGAGTCAACATATCTCTTGCTGGGTTTTACTTCCTCTTGGTGAACCTGACAGAGTTTTTGTATCAGTGGGGTTCTGAACAAGATATCTGATTCAGAAATTTCAAACTTTAACAAGACCTTATCCACTTTCACCAGCCAAAGAGGCATCACCTTTAAATCTTTAGACGATTGGAGAATCTACTGACTGGCGTCCTGAGGAGGTAGGTCTAGAATGTTATTCTACGTTTCCGGATTACACTTGAGATCTTTTCAGAGTGGGAGTATATTTATGAATTACTCCAGAGCTTGTAACCTCCATCTTTGAACTTAGGACCAAGAATTTTCCTAATGATCTTTATTTCCTTAACTCAAAGTCTCTCGATCGGTCCAGCTACGCGGTTTGTCAGGCATTCCGCTGCATATTATTATTATTATTATTATTATTTTAAATTTTCAATTGAACTCTGTGGACTGCATGTTAACAATCAATTTAATCTGTGTCTAGATCTTGTTCTTCTTCCATCCTTGATATCCTCCCAGTATTTCTTAAGTCCATCGATCAGAGCATTCTTTCATGCTATTGGCAGAGGCCCCTCCGTCTCCTGGGCGCAGATTCCATGGCAGTTTTTAATAGTTTCTCGAAATTCAAACCCGCAATGGATTTTATTTTCTGGAATATCAATTTGCATCAGGTCATTTTCACATTCTTGGAACCCTATTTTATTTTTGATGGATGACATTATTGGTTCTATCTTATTGTATAGATCTTCATGGTCCGCCTCATTTCGTAGTGGCTGGCGTTGTTGTCTTTCACCACGAAGGCCCGGGTTAGATTCCCAGCTCCACCAAGAAATATTATTCTGGTCTCAGGGCTAGAACGGGGTACACTCAAGCCTCGCAAGGCAAAACTGAGAAGAAGTGGGTTCGAATCCCACCTCAGCCTTCATGGAAGTGGCTTTCCGTGGTTTACCATTTCAACTCCTGACAAATGCCAGGATGGTTCTTAACTTCAGGCCACGGCCACCTCCTTCCTAATCCTCGCCTGAATTACAAATACACACGCTACTACAGACTCCACAATTATACAGGTTATCAGAAAAATGTACACATAGACCTACCCAAGTACACGGAGCTAAATGACCACGATGTACAAGCCCCTCAAATGTAACAACAACCGATCTTCAATGGATCTCGATCGTATCTGCCCATGAACCCATCTGTTGTCTAAAATCTTCCGTAATATCCTTTGTTCTCGTATCAATAATTTATCAACGTGTCCTTTGTCTACACAAAGTCAGTCTCCGAAGCAAACAGTTCACGCCACGGGTTTTGGCCGGTAAGCCGCGATTGCGCAGTCATACAGAGCGTCACGCATGTGCAATAATTGATATGTGAGTTTTCAGTTGCGTGCAGAAAGCAACTCACGTAGTATCAATTACACATGCCAGAGGTTCACCACCTGTCCTCTGTACAACTGCGCAATCGCGGCTCACCGGCCAAAAACCGTGGCATGAACTGTATACTCCTCCTGGTTTCAGAACAGTGCTCTATGCCTAAGGTTGGAACCTATACTCAACGCCTTCTTATCATAGTTGTGTTTCGTCAGATGGAATGCCTGGTTGACTTTCCAGATTCTGTAATCGATGGCTTCTTTTTTATGTCCATTTTGTTGGAATACAGAAGTAAGCTTGTAGTTTTACTTGACCGTTAATCTCACGATCATGAACCACTGGATCTCCCTTTTTGCGTGGAATCCAAACCACAGGATATGGAATTTCACTTCGAAAATCTCACATGTAGGCCTATTACCTCTTCTAGATATTTTAACTTCTTCACCCGTCCAATCTTCCCATAATCGCAGCCGGTTGATCTTCATAATTGCTGAGTCGATGTTGTTGGCAAAAATATCCTAATCATCTACAAAGGCCAGATAGTTAACGTGTACTCCTTTCAGTTTGGGACTAATCTGAATCGAGCTTCGTCCCCATCGTCTTGGCACAGCGTCTTCCTTTATTCTCTCATAACTTTTTCCAATATGCAGTTAAAACGGAGTGGAGAGAGTCCATTCCCTTGTCTGACCCTATTTTTGATCTCAAGTGGTTCCAACACCTCAGCCATGATTCGACAATGTTTCGGTATGTGTCTATCTAATCAAGTTTATGGGTGTGTGGTCAACCCCAAACTCTCAAGAACATTCAGTTATGACTCGCGGTTAGCACAGTCGTAAGCTATCTTAAAGTAAACGTAGTTGTATGTTCCGATTGTTTTGTGTCTGATATTCTTCGGGTTGAAAATTTGTTCTGGCAGGAACGTCCTTTTCTGAAGCCTGTCTGGTACTCATCCATCTGTTTATCAAGTTGACATTCAATTCTGTCCAGGAGTGCTCTAGAGAGAATCTTGTAAGTAACAGGCAATATTGATACACCCCTGTAATTTTCTACGTTTCTCATGTCTCCTTGTTTATGTGGTTGGTGTATTAGTGGTGTTTGCCATTCACAAGGTATCCTACCTGTTCTGCAGATCCCCTGGATGAGCTCCAGATCTCCTGAATGATTCAACTAATATATTCAGATTATTCTCGTTTGGTATCTTTGATGAGGATGCGGAAGGAGATTTAATATTGAGATCAGAATTTGATAGAGCTTTGGAAGACTTAAGCAGGAACAAAGCACCAGGCATAGATGATATACCGATTGAGTTGCTACGCTGCATAGGAGAAGAAGGTCTGATCAGGTTATTTCACTTGGTGTGTAGGATTTATGAGATCGGTGAGGTACCCCCTGATTTCAAGAAGAATGTAATCATCCCTATACCAAAGAAAGTGGGAGCTGACCGATGTGAAGATTACCGTACAACCAGCTTGATTACTCATGCTTCAAAGATCCTGTCTAGAATAATTTACAAGAGGATTGAAAGCCAGATAGAAACGGAGTTGGGTGAAGACCAGTTTGGTTTCAGGAGAAATGTAGGAACAAGGGAAGCTGTATTAAGTCTTAGGCTGATTTTGGAAGGTAGAATAAGGAAAGATAAGCGAACGTTCATGGCTTTTGTAGACTTAGAAAAGGCTTTTGATAAAGTTGATTGGACTAAATTGTTTGACATTTTGAAATCGATTGGAATAAAGTACAGGGATAGGAGGGTGATAAATAATCTATACAGAAACCAGACAGCAGTCATTCGAGTTGAAGGGCATGAGAGAGAAGCTGGTATTCAGAAAGGCGTAAGGCAAGGCTGCAACTTATCACCCATACTTTTCAATCTTTACATTGAACAAGCAATGAGGGAAATTAGAGAAAAATTTAAAGTGGGAGTGAAGATTCAAGGAGAAATAATTTCAACTCTGAGATTTGCTGATGACATCGTCATCTTGGCCGACACACCAGAGGATTTGAATGAGTTTTTGAATGGTATGGACTCCGTCTTATGGAGGTAATTCATGATGAAAATTAATAAATGTAAAACAAAAATACTGGAATGCAGCCGAAATTAATCAGAAACATCTATGGAGATCAAATTGGCAGGTGAAAAGCTGAAGGAAGTAGGAGACTTCTGTTTCTTAGGAAGCAGAATAACCAGTGATGGACGAAGCAAAGAGGATATAAAAAGTAGGTTGGCTCATGCAAAGAAAGCATTTCTACAAAAAAAAAGGAATCTGCTGACATCGAATATAGATTTAGGTATTAGGAAGTCATTTTGAAAGCCTTTGTCTGGAGCGTGGCGCTCTATGGAAGTGAAACTTGGACTATTGGTGCAGCAGAAAAGAGGAGAATTGAAGTATTTGAAATGTGGTGTTACAGGAGAATGATGAAGATCAGATGGGTTGATAGGGTTACAAACGAAGAGGTATTAAGACGAGTGGGAGAGGAGAGATGTTTCTGGCGACTGCTAATGAAGAGAAGAGATAGGTTGGTAGGACACATACTAAGACACCCAGGAATAGCAAGCTTAGTTATGGAAGGAAGGGTCGAGGACAAGAACTGTAGGGGTAGACCAAGGTTAGAATATGTTAAACAGATTGCCTCGGATGTAGGGTGTGGTAGCTATGTAGAGATGAAACGATTAGCTCAGCACAGGTAGGCATGGAGGGCTGAATCAAACCAGTCAAAAGACTGAAGACTCAAACAACAACAACAACTGTCCCATCACGATCGAATCCTCTCCAGCTGCTTTATTCATCTTCAGCCTATCAACGATTTGCTTAATTTTTATCTTGTATGGTAGAAGAGAGTTATATGAACCTTATATTGGATGGGACAATGATAGTCTTTGCCTTGGTTCCTCACAATTGAGCAGTTTTTTAAAATACCACGCCAGAACTGCACAATTTTCCTTGTTTAGGTCCAGTTTTCCATTTTCATCTGCATATGGAGGATTGATACCCTTTCAGGTTAGTCTTGAAGGCTTGATGATAGACTCTGACGTTGTTCTTTCTGAAATCCTGCTAATTCTGTTCCATCTGCGGTTTCTCGTGTAATCTCTTTGCATGTAGAAACACACGGGCTGCATCTTTTCTAAACTTACTGAAGAATTCAAAATCTTCTTGGTTTTGGCTGGAGTTCCATTTCTTCCAATCATCTGTTCTACGTGACAATGCATTTTCCACCATCTGTGTTTTCATTTTGGAGCTATTGTAATCCATTAGCTGCCTGTTGGATTGTTGACACGATGTCCATTCATTTCTTCAATTCCAAGGTTAGATGCTGATGGGACTGATTTTGAGTTAGGCCCCATTATATCTATGAATACAATCTCCTCCTCTTTCAGTCTTCTTGAGAGGGATGAAATTCATCTTAATTGTTGAAGGAGTTGTTGAGTCAAACTGATGTCCTCATTGATGGAGCGTGTGCGTTGATAAGTGTATACCCTCCGTTTCCGCAGCGGTGAGTTAAATAGAATGTATCTGAAGGACTATAAAAGTTAACTAATGAGCTGATAACATTCTTATTTACAACAAAATCCGAGCCAAATATACTTATATAGTTACCTATATCCACAGACCCTCACTCCTACATACATTCTATATCCCTCTGTGCCCATTACATCTTCCGTCCTGATATCGCGTTTTTTGAAATGCCAATATTGATATGTTCATCATTATCATCATCATCATTCAAAACCGTTGACCATCTTCAGCTGTAACCCTGGCAAGGGACCCTTACAAGATACTACCAGCCGGGCCAGCTGGACAAAGATTTTTTAAAGAGATCATATAATTATGGTGGTTGACGCCATTTTCAGTGTTGACTCAGTAATTGAAATTTGATGTTTTTCAGTCGGTCAACACGATTGTGCCCAATTGTGACGGGTTATTCCCTAATCCTGAAAATAATACATATCTTCCTATTTAGTAGGCTAATAATTTGGCAAAAGTTCCGCCTAATCAATACCTTTTATTTTAATTAATGATCACTTTGTGGTCACTTCGAGGTCTAATTGTTTTGGCCCCTTCATCAGGCGATATAGATCAAAATGTCAAGGACAAAAGGTGGTTGAAAAGCTTAACACTAAAAAACATTCTTATCAATAAACCTATTATGGTGTACCATAAGGAAAGGTGGAAGATGTTTACCCTAAAGATACAATAAAAAAGTGATTGAATATAAATAAAGAAAGAAATAGTTGAAATTTGAAATTTAAACACAATATGATTACATTTGTTTATATGTCAAATTTCAACTTTTTCTTTCTTTCTTTTGTTATTTCTTTCTTTCTTTCTTTCTTTCTCTTCATTCACATATTATTTTATTGTATCTTTAGGGTAAAAATCTTCCACCTTTCCTTATGGTGCACCATAATAGGTTTATTGATAAGAATGTTTTTAGTGTTAAGCTTTTCAACCACCTGTTTTCCTTGACTTTTTCATAAATCGGCTGATGAAGGGGCCAAAACAATTAGACCTCGAAACATGTTCCCAATGACCACAAAAAGATAATTTATTACAATAAAAACGATTGAACTTTTGCCAGAATTATTAATAATTAGTTCATCAATACGGAACCAGCATGAAAGTAAGCTTGTAGTATAACGTGACCGTTAATCATGCGATCATGAGCCACGGGACCTCCTTTTTACGTGGAATCTGAACCACAGGACATGGCATTTCACTTCGAAAATCTCACATGCATTGACCGGGAATCGAACCTGGTCCACCTTGGTGAGAAGCCAACAGCTTGACCGCTGCGCCACCACGCCCGTACCAGCATGAACCTTTCAAATACTAATATCTTCCAATTGTTGACCTGTATTGTGTTTAAAATCGCAATTGAGCGTTGAAGTATTATCCAAGTGTATTTATTAATCTCATGTAATTTTCTTTCAGGATTAGGGAATAACCCATCACAATTGGATACAATCGTGTTGACCGACCGAAAATCATCAAATTTCGATTATATTATTATTATTATTATTATTATTCTCGTATCAACTGACAGTAGTGGCTACGCTGGCTAACGCGCAGCATTAAGTCATGGGGCCAAGCTCTCTGCTGACTCGGTAGACGCGTGGGTTCGAGCCCCACCGTCGGCCGTCCTTGAAATGGTTTTCCGTGGTTTCCCCATTTTCAACACCAGGCAAATGCTGGGACGGTACCTTCTGACAGGCCATGGCCGCTTCCTTCCACATCCTTGCCCAATTTCATTCACCATCATTCATTTCATCTCTCATTAACTCCTCTCATGAGGTTGGCGTCAGGAAGGGCATCCGGCCGTAAAAATCATCGCCACAAAGACTTCCATCGCATCTCATCCCCGACCCCGTTGGAAAACGGGAATAATAGGGGGTAGACATACATACATTATTCTCGTATCAGAAACATACATACTTAACAAAGTTATATTACAGTATTTGGGCTCAAAACTTGGCCACTTCCAATGCTTTTTCTGTTAAGGAGATGTTACTCCTCTGTAACTCACTCTTTGTCCTGGCTTGTGACAGGCAGAGCCCGTCTTCCCAGATATTGGATCCTGGATGGCGGGCCTAATTATTCTGCTTCCTTATTCTTCTTTATGCCCATTCATACAGCGCTTTGGAACTTGTTTATTAGCTTGATGAATTTTGCCTTCTTCTTCTTCTTCTTCTTCTTCTTCTTCTTCTCTCAAAATCTCTTCATGAACTCACTGTGTTGCTTCTTGCGTTGTTGTTGCTCTTCTTCTTATAATTATTATTATTTCCAATAATTTCGTGAAAACCTATGTTAAATATTTTTAAAGGTACGACACATGCATTTAAGCATATTATAATAAAAATATAACTGAACATGTTTATATACAGCTCTAGCTGTACCCGGCATGCATTGCAATGTTAATGGAAGAAAGGAAGTGTTTTAGTAATTTTGTTTGACATGCTTTTGAATACAAAATACTTTTTGTTTTTCCGTCTGGTGCATACATGTAATACATCAGAATGCTTTCCGACGCGTGAGCCAGCCATATGCAGAGAAGCATGCATTTTGCAAATTCCGTTCACACACCTCTACGAATTGCCCCTGTGCTTTGTTGATGGTCATCACAAATGCGAGTCTTACCGGAAACTGCACACGTTTGGAAACACATGAAATGCCGCTAAACTGAACTGCACTCATTTGTTGATACGACTCATGAGCCACCTATTGTAAAATGGTTTTACTAATTCAGAAACCTTCGCAGGCGTGCACAACAGCCGACCAAAGTTCATTTGTTGAAGCGACTCGCGAGCTATCTCTTGTAAAATTGCTTTATTAATTCAGAAACTTTTGTGGGAGTGCGCACAACTCCTCTTCCAAGTTTCATTGCAATCGGATGAATTGTATATGAGCGCATAAAGGGCTTTGTTGAAACGATTCGCGTGCAAAACTCATTTGTTGAAACTAGCCATTCACTACCTACTGTAAAATTGATTTACTAATTCAGAAACCTTCGCGGAAGTGTGCACAACAACTCGCCAAAGTGTTATCGCATTGGTATGAATGGTATATGAACGCATAATGGCCAAACAGACAAAGAAGCTATCAAGAAACATGGTATATTGGCTTTCACGGCCAGTGAATTAAAACTCGCACAAGACACAGCATAAACATAGAACACATTCTGAGATTTAAGAAACATGCATTTTTATATACAGAAATTAATTTCATACGACATAAAAAAGATACAATCAGTCTGAGACTAGACTTTATACCATTTCAAATGACGCATGCTACAAATGCTTCACATGTAAGATAGGGTCAGGAGGGCTTCTCGCTTTGCTGGAAGCCCCAGGAGTCTTTCAACAGACTCCATTACCCATTAACTTAGGCTTCCCGCACGGGGAACGGAGAGCGGGAGGTGCACTCTGCTGCAAGACCTCACGTGCTCTCCGTCTCCGTATCGCATAATGCCATAGCCCAGGAGTAAACTCAGACTTGGTGCATATGCACTGAACAACATGATGACGTCATACGCTCAAGTGCAACCTTAGTACATTTCTTCTCCGTAACCGTGACGCATAACGGTAGACCAAAGCATAACGATGAAGTCGACAAGATCATTTGAAACGATAAAATCTTGGTCATTCTGAACCGTAAGATACTGTATGGCTTCCCCATTCCTCGATTGAGAATCATCACCCGAGACTGACCCATTGAAGGTGGTCAATGTGCAGAAACTGTATATTATAAAATTGTACCATGGAGAGTGCGTAGGCAAGTAATTCAAATCACTGCTGGAAAATAAACAAGATTAGATAAAATGTTATGTTTGCACCATGTAGTTTATAAAATAACACAATAAATTATACCAGCAGTACATTACGTTATATAAGGGTATTAGTATACAAATCGTATTTTTTCTCGGTAATATTTCAAGCATCGCAAAATATACTAGTAAAGCTCAGCAATACGATTATAAATCAAAGGAAAATTCTGAAGAATCTCAAATGAACGCACTTTCCAATGTTCAGGATGGTGTACGCCCGAAAATATGATGCCCTTCAATCTTCATGCAATAGCACGTTGATAGGTTTTATACATGTTATAGCCTACTCTGAACGTCATTGATTCTACAGCCTGAAGAACAAATTCACGGACAAGTTCACCACTGTCGAATTAATGGCGCCGTGTTTGTATTAACAGATTCGTTTCTTCGCTTAGTTTCAGCCTCTTACGTGTAACATTTGGCATGAAGTAGCAACTATGCGGAAGACTATATCATTAGTTGTTGAATAATTGCTGCAATGTATTGGGTAGCTCAATGGCTATCGTGTCTGCATTAAAAACGTAAGACCTATTTTCCAATAACAACCTTAGTCAGTTTTCTTTGACACCAAAGAATTAGTTTTTGTTCTTGTTCCATTTGAGGGACTTGGTTAGCCCCGTGAACTTCGGCGTGTGTGTAATGTTGTCTGATACCTGTGTTATTGTGATAACTGTGTGTATATTTGTAATTCAGGTGAGGCTTGCCACGGCGGGTGGGTGGTTAAACTGTCGGTTCGCTCCTGGTCGTGGTAAGTGATTTTTGAAAGGCGGCAAAAATTTACGACACTCATGCCATACGATGTTGGCATGTGAAAGAACCCATTTAAATTCAGTAGGCCGTGTTCATAATGGCAAAATTAATCTCGGGAGTTTCCGCCAACACAAAGTTCCTAATTTCTCAACTAGAAAGCGCTATAGTGTTCAAGGAGCTTAGATATCTAATATCCTTGACTTTCATAGTGCTTCAAGGAACAACGAAACTCGACATGCAATCTACCTTCTGGGTGTCAAATAACAAAGCTTGCTCCCGACACCCGAGGCCATACGGTATTATTATGAGGTGAAGATTGGGAAGGAGGCAACCGTGGCCTTAAGTTAGGTACTATCCTGGCATTTCCTGGAGTAGAAGTGGGGAAACCACGGAAAACCACTTCGAGGATGGCTGAGGTGGGAATCGAACCCACCTCTTCTCAGTTTTGCCTCACAACAACAACCACAACAGCAGCAGCATCAACTATACATTGAATTGAGCTTTTAAATGTATAGTTTGAACGTGTGGTGTATTTTAACAGTTATTCACCGTTATTTCTGCACAGCAACCCCAAGTCAATCATATGGCGATAGCCTCAAATTTTCCATAATGTCCCATCAAGAACGACATTTTATTTACACATAATTATTGGTTTATGGTTATTTGTATGTGGCATGTCCATGATATAGATCATAATCATTATACTTTTGATAGTTTATTTGAAGACACAATTACATGCTAAACTGATCACAACATTCCAGGAATTAGAAAAAGTAATTTTGTTTGTGTTCCTAATAACTGATTGTTAAAATCTGTTCCATCACGACTGGATGAGAAGGGGACTGAATTCCTCGTCAATGCAGCATAAGAATAGTGAACTGGATTAAATAAAATTCGTCGTGAATAGGAACTTCTATACATGGCGGAAGATAACTGTAAGGTAATGGAGCGCCTGCTATCGAGGGAGATGTTGCGTTTCCTGAAAGAAACAGGTTCTCTTAACGAACACCAGCATGGGGTTCTACCTGGATGTTCCTGTACAACGCTACTCACATCAGCTGTGGACGACTGGCAACAAACTTTGGAAAGAATACCAGGCGGTCAAGTGGATCTCGTTACTCTCGATTGGACCAAGGCTTTTGATCAGGTTCCCCATTCACGTCTCCTTGATAAACTGCGCTCCTACAGCTTCGGTGGTAAACTAGAGGGGTGGTTGACTGACTTTTTTTTACAAACCGGCATCAGAAAGTAGTCTTCCAAGGCGCTCATTCCTCTACTGTTTTGAGGGGCGTGGTGGCTCAGCGGTCTAGCTGTATGCCTCTCACCAAGGCGGTCCAGGTTCGATTCCCGGTCAATGCATGTGAGATTTTCGAAGTGAAATGCCATGTCCAGTGGTTCGGATTCCACGTAAAAAGGAGGTCCCGTGGCTCATAATCACCAGATTCACGGTCACGTTAAACTACAATCTTCCTTCTACTGTTTTGGTCCCATCTGGTGTCCCTCAAGGATCTGTCCTTGGTCCTCTACTTTTAAACATATTCATGTTGGATCTTCCCCAAGCAGTCTCCTCAAACATCTACCAATATGCCGACGACACAACCCTCTATCGCAAGATCAAAGACAATAGTGACCTCACCGCCCTGCAGGAGGATCTAAATAACATCAGTGTCTGGTGCAAAATTAACGGCCTGGCTGTCAATTCTTCCAAAAGTAATCTAATCTCCCTAACCCGTAATCGAATTCCAGCGGCCAACCCTTATCACTTTGAAAACACTCAGATTCCCCGTGAGCAGTGCGTCAAACTTCTTGGACTCAACATCACTTCCAACCTGAAATGGAATACCCACACCGACGCAGTGAGGAACCAAGCTGCACGCCAACTTGGTATGCTAAGCAGAAATCGACGTGGCTGCCGTACCAAAGTGAAGAGGACCGCCTACCTGAGTCAAGTACGACCGCTGCTAATTCACGCGTGCCCTTCATGGAGCCCCGGCACCAAGGGAAATATCCTTAAGCTAGAACAGATACAAAATCGTGCCACTAAATTCATTCTTTCGAAAAATTCCGACGTAGACTCTAAAATCAGATGCCAAAAATGTAGCCTTCCATCTATTGAGAACCTATTTACCCAAATTGATTAGTTATACCTGCGAAAACCTTTTAATAATACAGACTCATCTGCTATTTTAGACAAAATTTTCCTTGGCTACCGATCAGCTCAGAAGGGCCGCGGAGTTGCGCTGTACGCCCCACTACCCAGGACTGAGTCGTACAAACTGGATTTTGTAAATAGATCGGTCTGTGCATGGAACAGCCTATCGTGTTGCCTGAAGGCCAGCAACAATAATGCCGTTCAGTTCAAGAGGAAGCTGCGGCATTATTTGTTCATCAAGTAGGTTGTTCCTCATAAATTATGCCCCGATTCTTTGTTGTGCTAGTGTTTCCTGTGTATCTCCATTTGCAATATTTATGTGATCTCTTCTCTTGTTTTCCTGCCTTATCCTATATAAATTTACAATCCCTCTAATGTATACTGTAAATAATTTATCATTGCTCGATTCTCACTATTTGCCATCTTGTGTACATATGTAAATATAATCCAGTATATATAGTAGGGGCTCTTACGCATCCCGAATGTGAAGTGGGGCTTTGCTCTTTTCAGAGACTCCCTTCAGTGTAATGTAAATATAGTGTAAGGCACTGATGAATAAATATGAAATGAAATGAAATGAACAAAAATACTGCTGATAGATAATAATGATTGAGTTTGAACGGGGTACACTCAGCCTCGTGAAGAGGAACAGAGAAGAAATGGGTGCGATTCCCACCTCAGTCATCCTAGAAGTTATTCTCCATGGTTTCGCACTTCCACTCCAGGCAAAAGTCGGATGAGTTGTTATTTACATTCCACGGCTGAAGAACTTGAGTTGGTACACCTAGGCGAAACCCCGTAGAAGACACGGTGAAATCCTAGAAGAATTGGTGAATTGGATTTACTTGTCCGAGGAAGTCAATAGACTATGCGAAATATCAGTACAGAATATTTAATTATTCATTCATTTCGTATCGGTAAAAGGTCATCTATGGACCGCGTCATTCCAATCGTCTCATTCTTCGAACTTTGATGTTTACCCAGTGCGCCTTCATTCGTTCTCGGTGGGTTTCTTTCGATTCCTGGGTCCAAATCTTTCCCGTTTTCAGCCTCTGTTTTTCTTGGGAACCTTGGCATGCTTGAAGTTTCCTCTTCAGTATGATGCACTCCAGAATGTCAGTTAAAATCTCTATCCAGTTCAATGAACCAGGCCCATTTGGTATTCCTCTCCTGAAAGTAAGTAATGATGCAGTTCTTCTGTCTCTCTGGGTTCATTCGCTTCACGTCCATAAAAGTGAATCCTCCTTTACTGGATGGTATCAGCCATCTTCTCCACATGAGTATATGATTCATTGTCATGCCGTCTCCTATATTCCCCGTTTTCTTTGACGGGACCCAAGATCTTTCTCAAAATTTTCCTTTCTTTTGCCTGCAGTTTTCGGCCAAGCCTTTTTTGTTTATCGTGAGGCATTCGGAAGCGTACAAAACCTCCGTACGGATAACAGTGCAGTAATGATTTAGCTTTGCGTTGAAGGATATTGACCGCTTGTTATAGACGCCTTTGGTTAAAGTAAGTCATTTCCTTTTTTCTCATTATAGAACAAAATTATAGAGTGACCTGCCAAGAGTACCCTTTGCCAATTACAATCCGATCGAGGAGTACACACTACAAGAGTCCCCTTGTACATATTAAATCTCATGATATGCTTGCAAACACCTTGTAACCATCGCCTATAGACATTCAGTGTCTCTTGAGTACTGAGCGCTGTGAATTCTCATATACATGCAGATTATGCAAACTATATATGAGCGATACACTTCAAATAAACGATTTGTTGTAATAAGAACTACGATGGTAAGGTATCTGCTTTAAGGACTCTGTAAATCTGTTGCTTCTGTCGTCATTTTTCTCCAGTCAACAAAACTCATTCTGAATATTATCATGGTGGGAACTTCTGTTTGAGAATATTTAACAGCCATTGCCAGCAATAACCTTTGTCGTTGTTAATTTGTATTAAGGGCTTGGGACATCTTTGGACATCAGCCCCGTGCCCTTAGGTATGTGTTGAATTTGTCATAATCTGTGTTTCTGTGGTGATTGTAGTAGTGTGTGTAGCTATAATTATTACGGTTGGGGATGGGGTAGGCATATCGGTACTAGAAATAATATCCTCCCGATAATTGTCTGGAGGGAGTGTTGGAAAACCACACTCCGAATAGCCGCTGTCATCACAGAGATTTGAACCTCCAGTTTCCAAGCTTGCTGCAGCTAGCAGTCACGATGGTGCTGAGCGATTTAAAGCGCTTGTCTACGACGCGAGGTTTTATTTAGTTTAAGCTACTGTAGCTAATTGAATACGGTGTTAACCGCTCCCCTTTACTAACGTCAACAATGAATCCAACGAATGCATTTTGAGCACATTGAATAGGCTGCTACTGAGTGGTGATGGGGGAAAAGTAGTAAGGCTGAGGTAAAGCGGACTGTAGGACAAATTAGGTTGTAACCGGAAAGTTTCGTATCAATGCTGTAAGCAAGCAGTGGAAAACGCCAGTATTGAATTTGCGATGGCTTGACCTAACAAGACTATGGAACAGTAAAGATGAAGAAATATATGCCGTTCCCAGTCTAGCCTGACCTGTGGTGTTGGTCGATACTTGATTTTCGAGGGTTTTTTACTGGTGAACCGCTTTCCTGCCATCCATCCTCTAAGGTTATGATGTACTATCCACTTCCCTGAATTAGGCACTATAGAGTTACGCAAGTCCCGTTTCACCTCATTCGCTTTTATGGACACACTGAGAGTTATCCTTTCTGTTGCGCTCAACTTGTCCGGAAGGCTAGAATGGACAGAGCAAAGAGTCACCTCAGTCCACTGCAATAAGAGCAGTTTGTTGAGAATGTCGCATGAAGCGGACACACGCTCGCTTGACCATATGCTTCTTCCGTAAAGCACTCGAGCCATTCCTATTGGCATGTGCTATCCTACGTTTCCCAAACTGTGGCACGCGTACCACTGGTGGTACGTTCGTACTGCTGCAGTGGTACGCGGCGATGTTATGAAAAATATAAAACATATTTGATACGTCACGAAAAATAAAAAATATAAAAATATTGATATGTAGCCGGAGGACATTAAGGCTAAAGATGAGGAGCAGTTTTATGAATTGAATTGTGATTCAGAACTACAGTAGGCAAACTTTTTTCAAAAATGGCTCTTGTGAACTTTGGGGTTGAGAGGCGTGTAGAATATGCACACATAGCTGACAAAGCAGTTAGATTTTTATTGCCTTTCACTACTTTGTACTTGTGAGACTGCATTTTCTTCACTTGTTAGATGTTAGGCCCCTTAAAACAACAATTATCATCATCATCATCATCTTTATTTGTTTATCTCCAAAATAAATACCGGAATAGGTTCCTACAGTGAAAAACGTTCTTCGTTTGAGAGTCAGCAATCTTAAACAAGACATTCCTTGGTTTCTAATCTTCAAGCTCACCCTTCACACTGAAGTTGTTAGTTGAACTTCGGATTTCATGTTTAATTATTAGTTTTTTATTAATATTATTTGTACAGTGTCATGTCTGAATGTTTGAATTGAATACTTATTGTAATACATAATAAAACAACTGGACACACTTTTTATTATTTGAACTTTAACTCTAACAAACACAATTTACAATTCATCCTTTGGTCTACTACATAGTGGTGGTGGGGGTTATAGTTACTATATCTCCCAACCATTTGGTGATACGCGAGAGATTCTTATCTTTAAAGTGGTACACACACAAAAATGTTTGGGAAACACTGACCACCCCGTGAAACTCACCATTCGGAGGTTCCTCTTTAAATCAAATGACAAGGCGTCCCATCAGCTGTTGTTCTAGCCTATTCCCCACGTATAGAACAATATAATTGAATAATATTATGATAAACCACCTTTTGGTGTAGTGGCTAGCATTATTGGCTGTCTCCTTGGAGGTTTGGTTTTGATTCCCGGCTCTGACAATTTTAATTCTGGTCTGAGGGCTGCAACGTGAACTAATGCCTCTTGACGCAAACCTGAGAAGAAATAGGTCGATTCCACCACAGCCATCCTGGAAGTGATTATCCGTGGTTTCCCTACTTCTACTCCAGGCAAATGTTCGGATGGTTCCTAACTTAAGGCCACGCCTGCCTCCTTCCCAATCCTCACCGTAATTCCTAATACACGCACTACTACAGGCGTCACAGACAAATTATATATACACACTCCAAAGTACACGGGAATAAAGGCAGCGGGATGGTATGCTTAAAGGGAGAGTGGATGAAAATCAGGTCTTACGATCTATATCAACATTCCGTGAAAATAGCACAAGACTCCTGAAGTTCAAGTGCGCCCCGCCAGGCAGCGCTAGAGTGGACAAGTTCCACACAGCCGGGGTCAGCTGGTCTTACGGATGGTGCTAAGGGAAACTAATTTCTTTGTAACTAATACTCTTTTAAAAAGTAATTAGCGGTTACAATTAAAATAGCATGGCAGGGCACATTGGAAAATATAATTCACGGAAATAAGAACTACGGTCTTCATTACATGTTACGGAACACACAGATTCCTGGAATATACAGTCGGAGAAAGCCCAGATCTTTCTCGTAACATCTGCAGGATTAAGGATGTGAGGTTGTAGAGAGCTTGTCTTGCCACTGACTCCTAACGAATTCCTGGCCTTTTTATTTGATTGACTACCATCACAAGTAAAGCCAGCCACCCTCGCCCCAGCCTCTTCTAACTGCAAAATCACCTAGACTTATAATTTTTGCTAGAATGTCTCCTGGAGTAGCATTTCTGCTTGCATAAACAGCAACTGGCTGCACCCAATATATGCATGAAAGGTACGAACATGAACACTAGAGCGTGATTTGCAAGTACGTTATTCTGGAGGTCAGGTGTGTGTTCACCTAAATCAACTAATCCATCCACTTTATCAGAAAAGCTATTTAACGCGATTTCTTCTCTTGGCTTCTCTTCTTCGAAAATTACAACACCGTAACGTGAATTATCATTCTTTTCTTCCTTAAAATAGTCTGAAATAGCATTTATACTATGCGCATTAACTCCATAAGGGCACTTTAGTCCTTTACAAAGTTTTCTCAAGTGACTTTCTGAAGGCAGAGGCAAGAGATTATGTCGCCGACAATGACGGAATCCTTTCGGTGATTTTATTCTCAACAATAAACACTCTAAAATGAATTCATTGCTGTACCTCATTCCATTGCGAGATTTTTCCTGGCATTTCTTGAGCATAGTGTCTATTATCATCTTTTCCTTCTTGCTAAGGTGTTCGTTATCAGGGGCGGATCCAGGAGAGGGCGAGGAGGGCGACCGCCCAGGGCTCCGCGGTCCTAGGGGCCCCGCGCCATGGATTTTTCTACATTTAATTAATTAAGTATACTTTTCAAACTAATTTATAATTCATATTCCTTTCTTCAGTGTAGCTATGACCTCTCGTGACCGTTTAGCAAGTTAAGATTTCAGTGAAATAATAGAAGACTTCAGCCGGGGAAAAAGTCGCAAAGTAATATTTTAATATTTCATTGTTTACATAATCTTATTCAAAGGGACATAAAGGTTTCTTTCATATTATTAAAATAATGTACTGTAGTGTATTCAAAATATTGTAACTATTCTTTATTTTATTATTATTATTATTACCAAACTATTTTCCATTTGATTCGATTTTTTTCTATTGTTGTGGGCCCCACCTTATCATATCGCCCAAGGCCTCGCAAGGCCTGGATCCGCCACCGTAATCGTTATCTTTGTAATTAAATGCCTGTGAATTTCGAACCTGCTTCTCCAGCAAATTAATTCTCGATTTTGCTGAGTTAAGGCAGGATCTAACGCGAATTAAATTACGGTTAGCATTCTTAAGGCGCCTTTTGAACAATATTATAGTCTTTTCAGCATCAGTAAGTACACTAGAATGACCCAAATTCTTATCAACACTGGATTGACCTTTTAATGCCTCATTCGTTGCTCCACTCCCATCTTCAATCTTCTTTCTTCTTTTACTGGTGGTGTCGAGATTCTTTTTCCTGTTGGGAGCTTTACGGGACTTATTCTCACTACTTCGGTAAATTAGGGGGGAAATGAGGCACTGCTCCAGGTCGTAACTTCCACCACACACGAGAGATTTCCACTTCTTCACCATTCACTATAAAATTACCTGATTTTACTATCAAATCATCAGAGAAATGAATTTGACGAATTCTAATACTTCGCGTTAACTCCGTATCCTTTCGTGGAATAGCTCTGGCCCATTTTTCAAATTGATTTGTATTCTTCGGTGGTGAAAAAGATCGTGTATCGTCAACTACTCTACCATATCCTGACTTACAGCCAGGCAAAAACCAGTACGGCATGTTGAACTATTAAATTAACAAAGCCGCATAAGAAATATGTTTGAAGTTCACAACACAAAACGCTGATGTACACAAGACACAATGAACTGAATTTAAGACCTGAATGCAAAGAAAATTCAATTTAATTCACAAAAATATCTCTCACAGTAACTTCTCGCGCACTTTTCTAAGACCCGGCTCGACCCAACAACAGGACACGTTGTTGGACATTATCGCTTGCAGTGCTTGTAGCGGCGGGACCACAAACTACCGTGCTATAATGGCGGAGTCCTCACACTAGATCCTTCTATTCGTCATGCTAGAACTAGAGAATTGGCATTTTATGGACACATTCAAAGTATGGACAATGAAATACTTACTAAAAGGATAATTTTAATCATGCCTCATGCTGATTTCGGTAGCGTAGTCCGTATCATGCTGAACTATGCCCAAGATCGCGGGTTCAGACCTGGCTGAAGTCGTCGAATTTTTAAGAGCATTAAAATCCTTCAGTACGCCTTCCTTCGGAGGGGAAGTAAAGTGGGCGGGCCCATGTCTTAGATTTATGGCATGTAAAAGAACTTACCACTGCAATTGGTAGTGTGTAGCCAAATTTGCGAGTTATATTTGGTTAGAAACGCTCTATCAAGTTCCATCGTTCACCGCTAGGGGTCAGTGAACAGTGACATCTGGTAGCCAAAGTTGGAACTAATTGAAATTGAACTTGCTGTGAGCCTACGGTCGTTCAAGTAAAATACTCCTGTATGGCTATTGGCTGTAATTCATATACAGTAGTGCATAATAATCATGCCTCCACACTAAGTCAAGGAAATTTGATAATCGAAATTGAAAATCAAAGTAATAGACAACGTTATATGGGCCAGGCCTAGCTTCAGAATGTTGGTGAACAAGTATTGTGACTTTTCTGTAAATCCGCGGATGAGAGCCGTCACTGCATGGGTAGATGAAAATAAGGAAAATCAGAGCCAGAGACTGATCAGATTTTTGGAAGGGAAGGAAGCAAATTCATCTTTTATGTGGGTTCAATCACGCTCCTCAGTTGGGCATAACATTAAGGAAAGAAATCATAATAATAATATTCAGAAATTAATTTAATTTTCTAAGTTCCATCTACATAGCTTGATGTTTTGTGCATTGCATAACTGCCTTAATTGCTTATCATTGCGGTCGTGAAAACCAATTTCATAATAATTTCGAGAACTTACGCTCGTTTTATAATTTCCATACGAGTGTCTTAATTACCATCATAGGCGAGTTGCATACGACTGTTTATGTTCGACGATAATCATAACTTTATTATATGTTTTAACTTAAATATTCAAAAATATCTGGGATTCAGTTAGTGAACAGGGCGCGCTGGCTTTGCTGACTGAACAGAGCGCAAGCGTGGGTCATGGCACTCCGAAAGCAGAGACCATTCACTTTGCTTGCCAACACAGAACACCTATTGTTTACAGTGGATTTTGAGCGCATGCGCGAAGGTATCCTTACCTAATTGGTCACACAACTGTTTCTTGAGCTCTGATTGGTGGGAGAAAGTGTTTCATAATGAAAAATAGTGTTATAATGAGCCTCAATATGATACAGTTTTCTGACACATACATTTCGACATCCTCGAACATAAAGTATATTTCTCACATCCTGTGTATTTGTTTTAAAACTAACGTGTATTATTGGTTAACTATTCTGTCAATACTAAATACAGTACTAACACTTCTCCTCTCTTGTTTCCAGGTGAGTTATGGCGCTACGAGACAGCTGATTAATGACGTCATCTTCTATCTGTGAGTTGGTAAAACCTGTGTTGAGAAACCAATTATTTTGTTAGTGAAAATTCTGTAAATTGTTTTTCTTGTCTCTTTGATAGTGGAGTGATTGATCGTTAATCTTCACGTAACTTCTGATTTCAAACAGAAACTTGCCCGAAAAAATTAATATTAAGAATTACAACTTGGCATTTAATACCTGACCCACGGGAGCCAAGATCAATCGTTACGGTACATGGATTTAATGTATTGTAGGACCAAAACCGTGGATATGGTTGAGGAAACCAAAGGGAGTGTTTTATCATTTTAGAAGGTTTGATACTTTAAGCCCAAGATAGCGGGATTGAAACCCGGCGCAGTCAGTTGGCATACGAGGGTGCGCAAATACGAGGGATCCGTGTAAGTAGAATTACTGACACGTTAGAGATCCCCTTCGGGGCTAAATTCCAGCACCCCGGCATCAGCGGATCAAAATGCCTCAGTAGTTAACAGGGACGTAAAACAATAACATTATTATCAAGATAAGGGGCCATTTTAACATGGGTATAGTTATCTTAATTTAACACTTAGAATACTGAATGAGCAAAATAGTCAGCTGTTCAGTTAGCCAGAGGGGCAGCCTCTCCGAAAATACACCACTTGTCAGTTGCGATTCTGTTAGTATCAGAGTGTGAGTGTCATTTTGCAAAGTGAATTGTGTTAACTTGTACTGCTGTTTTTAGCCTATTTTCATTTATAAAAAATAGGCCTATGAGATCACATTTTGTCCGTGTGCCTGTCGGTGTGTGCGTGTGTGATTCGTGTGTGTGAGACCCCCCCCCCTAATAAAATCCAAACGGCTGGAGCGATTTCAATGAACCTCGGTCAATTCATAGCACTATTCCGGACGACTCCGACCGTGCTCTTCAAATTTTGTTACGTCTTACCAATCCAACATGGCGGCTGTGCGAAATATTTCACCACCATTCAATATCTCCGAAACTATTACCGATATCATCCTGGAATTTTGTACGGTAATAAAGGGAACTACTAGAAGTTCATCTATGTGCCTTTTGAACACCTGCTAACTACAAAATCAAATTTAAATAGACGTTTCTTGCGATTTAACCAACCAAACGCAATTAAACTTGGTACAGTATATGTTTATACACATTGTAATGCATCGACATCTAACTTCGCTCAATTGTTTACATAACCTCAAGATGGCGACTGTGCGAAATATTTCACAGGCATTTAATATCCCTGAAACTATTACCTGTATCACCATGAAATTTTGTACGGAGATAAAGAGCACTACTGTAAATTCATCTATGAGACTTTCAGAAACCGGTTATCTACAAAACTAACATGGCGGCCATGCGAAGTTGAAAGTTTTAAATAGACTTTTCTCGCGATTTAATGATCCAAACGCAATGAAACTTGGTACAGCAAATGTTTATACACATTGCAATGCACTGGTATCTAATTTAGTTCAATTGTTTCCATAACCACAATATGGCAGCTGTGCGAAATGTTAAAATTTCATTTTTCTTCTTGTGTCCTCATCATGCGATTGAAGTTTGAATACTACACGGAAAAAATAATCTTCATGTAACAGTAGTCTACATAACTCTAAGACCTACATATATAAAAATCCAACATGGCAACCATCCGAAATATTTAGTCGGTTCTCAATATCCACGAATCTATTACAGCAATCAAACCAATTTTGTATGTTGATAGTGGCAATTAACATAAGTAGGATATATGAAAACAGGCTTTAGTTCTTCACTGAACTACTTGTTTTACTTAGGTTGTAAACTGTAGTTTACTAATATGTATAATAATAATAATAATAATAATAATAATAATAATAATAATGATAATGATAGTTTAATGTAGTCAATGGCCATAGAATACAACTTAAATTAATATACATCAATCTCTTGTCTCCAGTAGCGATTTTGTTCTTCTGGGGCATTAATTGAAACTGTGTCTTGCTCAAGGTTTGACACATAATTTACACACATATTCAAGTGAAGGGTAGTGGTATTTTGTTGTCCTGCAGAGTTTATGAGGGTATCCATGTTCCACCATTCCTATCTTAAAATTTATGCAATGTCGGGGAATTGAAAGAGACAGATGATTTTGCGAAGAAAACTAGACTTTATAATTTAATATGTTCGTTTAAAGCCTTTAAAGACCACGTTAGGCAACAATTACACATTATTGGAAGCCTCCTTCGCCACCCAAAATCTTCGCATTATTTCTCTTGCTGCCTGTCTTCCTTCTTCCGTCCAACCTCTGTTCATTTTTGGATCGTCGTGGATACCTTGGATATAGTCAATGTATGTATGTCTACCCCTTATTATTCCCGTTTTCCAACGGGGTCGGGGATGAGATGCGATGGAAGTATTTGTGGCGATGGTTTTTACGGCCGGATGCCCTTCCTGGCGCCAACCTCATGAGCGGAGTTAATGAGAGATGAAATGAATGATGGTGAATGAAACTGGGTAAGGATGTGGAAGGAAGCGGCCGTGGCCTGTCAGAAGGTACCGTCGCAGCATTTGCCTAGTGTTGAAAATGGGAAACCACGGAAAACCATTTCATGGACGGCCGACGGTGGGGCTCGAACCCACGCGTCTACCGAGTCAGCAGAGAGCTTGGCCCCATGACCTAATGCTGCGCTTTAGCCAGCGTAGCCACTACTGTCGGTACCTTGGATATAGTCGATAACTGACCTAAACTTAGTGCGGTTTGAAATGTCTTCCAAATTTAGTCCAACCTGATGAAAATCTTTCCGCACCTCCCTGAACAATTTGTCAGACAGCTTAAGTCTACTGTCGAGTATCTTCAATGAACTAAATAAAATAAAATAAAATAAAATGTTATTTTTCGAGCATTGGCACATTGATGAGTGCAAAAACAATGTATTAAATGCTAATGAAATCAAACACGAATTAAATAAAAAGGTTTTGTAATTTCGAGACCGGGTATTATCTTCAATGTATTGTGTGTTATTATGTTGGTATCTTGCGCCTTCCCCCTCCCCCTAGAAGCGAACCCTAGTTACGCCACTGGGGTAACGATGTGCCCTATTAACTGTTATGTTGCAGTAAACTATATATTCAGACATATTAATATTTCTTCAGTGACTATCAACGTTTTTTAGCTTAATGTTTTGATCAACCGTTTGGTTCGCCTTTACTTAGTTCTGTCAAGGATGTTCGTATCTTGATTTGACAGTAGATTCTCGCTTCGGCGCCAGGAGAATAGGCATCCCATCGTACACAAATTAGTCTTTTGTGTTTCGTGCCTGCATTACCAACTTCAGAAGACACAACTTTCGTTAGTAGTAGTTTAATCAGAATTAGTTCCTGTTATATTTTGTACAAATATCTCTTGGTAACATAATAGTAACTTAATCAGAATATGAAGATGTCTACTTCAATAACTTAACATATCATACCATGTTTTGATGTGTTTTGATAAATTGCTGCTTTATATCGATGCGGACATGTGTTGGAAAGGAGGACAATGCAGTGTTGTGCACACTAAATAACACGATAGGCACCTATCTGTATAGGTTTAAAATACAAGAGCATATGACGTGCCGGTGTGGCGAAGAATCGTAAAGTGTGGATCACATCCTATATGAGTGTGAATTACTAAATCACGAAAGGGAAAAACTGAAGACAAATGTAATGAAATCAGGAGTCCACTGGCCTGCAAAGATGAATGAATTTGTTGTTAAATATGTCAAATTCTTTAAGCTATTTGTGCAGAGCATCAATTTTGATAACCTGATGTAGGACATAATTATGTCAAGAAAGAAAACTTAAAGATATTATATGTAGGCTAGACTACAATCAACCATGTAGATATAGGTTACATAATGTAAAGAAAGTTTTATCATACTTACCTATAAGATCACCAATGCATGTAGTATTACTTCAATTGTAATGGAGCATGCAGTTAATAAATATGAAGTTAAATAAAAATTAAAAATAACACGATAATGTAGTGAGAAAATAAAAAAGAAACACCTAAACCAAACCTTCCCAGATGTTATCCTTCGGGCAGCTACTCTGTACTAGACTCCTGATTGTCCCCACAACCTAACTGACTACAGTCTCCCCGGCTGTAAAATTCACCAACAATCTAGAAACTCGTCTCATCTGATCCTCGACGCTTAGAAACAGGAATAAAAGGTGGCAGACGTAGCCTACATTCCGTACCGACTGCCTGCGTGGCACAGTGGTAACATTCTTGCCTGCTGTGTCCAAGGTTGCAAGATCGAATCCTGGTGGAGTCAGTTGAAATTTGAAGGTTCACAATTGTGAGTGAGCCGTGTCAGTAGATTTACTGGTACGTTAAAGATCAGGAGTAATTTATAATTCCATTCTATAGGTACTCCTCAACAGTAGTAGCCAAGCCTTCGTGGATTAGTCGAGAGAAAGGAGAGTGACCGTTTACGAGTCGATAAGTGATTTTGTTTAGCCTAGCAGCTTAGTTTTTTTCACAGCTGTATTGGCAATAAGTTTTGGGATTATGTCATATATTCTACTACCACATCACACACTCTGGACCTGGCCGATCTGCGAAGAACTCTCAAACTGCCTAACAACCTCTCCCTTGTTCTACGTGATGACGGGCAGTCAGTAGACCTCGTCACTCGGGTCATGAGATGATGATGATGATAATTGTTGTTTTAAGGGGCCTAACATCGAGGTTATCGGGTCATGAGGGAGTGTGACTACTTCTTTAAGTTTTAATGTAATTTAAGACTATTACAGTAGTTTATTTTAGTCTATTTTGTGTTTTTATTGTGTACATTTCTAATTTATTGTTGAATATGCCTCATTTGTTTTATTGTTTTAGCCTATTTTCATTTATGACCAAGCTGTTCAGTAAAGAATATACAGCCTACTTTCTCCTAAATGCATGGGTATAGTTATAACTCTTTGTCTTTTTCAAGGAGTATAATTGAATTTTGTTTGTATTAGCTTGTTAAAATATAACGTGCTATATTACACGTTGATTGAATCCTCACCTGAATTATAAATACACACACTAATATTGATGGGAGCCAGAGGGAAGTGTTACGCGAGGAATGGGGTGAAAACGTGCCTCTCACCCCTACCCCCTCGCTTCTGTCCACAAGCTTCTGTATATACCTACGTTTCTGAAAAGAGAGAGAAAGCTGCTTTCCCGTCACACCATCCGACCCGTTAGTTAACTCTTCAGCTCACATCATTGCAGCCATCACAATAACACAGGTTATCAGACAAAATTCAACAATCACCCAAGTTCGAGGGGCTAAATGACCATGATTTCCAAGCCTCTCAAATAAAACAACAATTACTACAGTTTTCTACCCAAATCCTTCCTCTTACAAAAGTACACACACTAGTACAGACATCGCGGTGACACAGTTCATTAGACAACTTCTCCACACACCCAAGTACACGGGACTAGATGACCATGATGCCGCAAAGCCCGTAAAGAATTAACAACAACAGTCTGTACCGCAGATCAAGGAGAATGAATTATAATCGCTGTAGTCGAGTGTATAATATTTTTGATTGCAAATACACACTATATGCTTAATATTATAACGTGTGAGTAGTTGTAAATCAATATATACAAATAAAAAAAAGTCCTCTCGGCACGCCGGAAGGCGGAGGTAGATTTCACCGGACAAACTTGGGGATAGGCGAAAATAGGCAGAATATGCAGATTTTCGTAGAAGGATCAGACCTCATTTAATGCGAGAAGGTATTTTATAATTGAAGCTTAATTAACTTTGTTTTTCGTCATTTTATGCTTATTTTAAACATTTTATTGTCTTATGGGAACGGTAACCTTCTTGTCATTTGGGGTCCATTTTTATACTTGTGGTCACACTGTCCTTATGCTAGGTTTCGACACTGATGTGCAACTATGTAACGGTCTGTTACTTCTTCACGCAAAATTATATCTACCGCAGAGATTTTGGTTGGTTCCTCAGTTTAGGGGCTGCGACAACGCGGTCATGTAACCCCGTGTACTTTGGGATGGCTGTATTAGTCTGTAATTCAGGTAAGGACTGCAGACGGTCAATTTCAAGCAGTAGTTACTAATGTTGCTACCAGGTACTACCGTCAACGACACCTAGCTGTGAACTTGGCTACTAGATGCCACCGCAACCAGCAACTCGCAACGAACGTTGGAACTTCCCCTCCAAAGGAAAGCATACTGAGGGATTTTTGGCGCTCTTAGAAAATCCGACGACTTCGGCCGGCTTTGAACTCGCGACCTTGGGCATAAACATTCAGCATGCTACCAGTTACGTCACCGAAGCCGCTTCACACTTAGATGGAAATCTGAATCTGATCTCGTGCAAGTGCGTTATCTTGGCAACGTCTGATGGCTCATCCCTCATCAATTTAGTAGTGTTGCCATGGCAACCACTGATAGGTCTTGGCATTTGCTTATAATTCCGAAATTATTTTTCTCATCCCTTGGCATAATGGTGGGTTATATCAAAAATTCTTTCAGACAAAAGTTTTAGGTAATTATTATGGGAATATTGTCCATTTTGTACGGTTTTGATATTGTGCCTATTAAGAGAGATATGATTAATGTTTCCCGAAAAACCCACTTTTTCCCACCCCTTTGGTCAATGGTTGGTGCTATAAAAAAACCTCTTCAAACATACATTTTTGGGCTTTATCCGACACATAGTATGAATGTTGAACGGATTCGATATTTCACATATTAAGAGAGTTATAGCAATATTTCACTTTTTCGAAAAAAAAAAAAGCCCCCCATTTTCACCCCCAAACGACCGATTTAGCCCAGTAACGAACTCGACCGAGATTTTATAGGTATACGTATTCGGTAAAAAATTCAAAGTGATTGGTACAAAATTACGGCAGTTATCGTGTCCACAATAAACTGATATACATATACATACATAAATTATATATAACTTTTGAACTGACGGTGGTTTTGGGGCCTGGGGATGTGAAACGCGAAGATATGTCGAAATTTTCCGGAAGTCGAAACATGGTACCCATTGCAATAGTTAGCTTTCTAACGAAATCTACCTCTGGTTGGTTCCTCAGTTTAGGGGCTGCGACAACGCGGTCATCTAACCCCGTGTACTTTGGGTGAGTGTAGAATCTGTCTGATACACGGTGTGAATTGTAATGGCTGTATTAGTCTTAATTCATGTAAGTACTGCAGACGGTCAATTTCAAGCAGTAGTTCCTAATGTTGCTACCAGGTACAACCGTCAACGACACCTAGTTGTGAACATGGCTACTAGATGCCACCCCAACCATCAACTCGCAACGAACGTTGGAACTTCCCCTCCAAAGGAAAGCATACTGAGGGATTCTAGTGCTCTTAGAAAATCCGACGACTTCGGCCGGCTTTGAAACCGCGACATTGGGCATAGACATTCAGCATGCTACCAGTTACGTCACCGAAGCCGCTTCCCACTTTATCAGGCGGCTTTGGTGGCGTAGTCGGTAACATGCTGAGCTTCTATGCCCAAGATACCGGGTTCAAACCCGGCCGAAGCCGTCGGATTTTTTAAGAGCGTTAAATATCCCTCAGTATGCCTTCCTTCGGAGGGGAAGTAAAGCCGGCGGTCCCATGTCATAGATTTATGGCATGTTAAAGATCCTTCCACTAATTGCACCTGTGTGAAGCTAAATTGGATAGGTTAAGAATGTATACAACGCTCTTAGGTTTCTATGTTCGTTGCCAAGAGCCGACTGCGGCGGCGTCTAGTAGCTCAGTTCTGAACTTGGCCTCGTAGTCGTTGACAGTGGCGCTTGGCGGCAAAAGTAGGAACTATCTGAAAAATTGTTAGTTGCAGTACTTAAATTAACAAACAGTTAACACACACTAATACAGTCATCACAATTAACACCGGTTATCAGACAGATTCTACACACACCCAAAGTACACGGGGCTACATGACCGCGTTGTCGCAGCCCCTAAACTTAAGAACCAACCAACCAACCACTTAATCAGATGGAAATACTGAATCTGATCTCGTGCAAGTGCGTTGTCATGGCAACGTCTGATGGTCCATGCCTCATCAATTTAGTAGTGTTGCCATGGCAACCACGGATAGCTCTTGGCATTTTCTTATAATTCCGAAATCATTTTTCTCGTCCCTTGGCGTAATGGTGGGTCATATCAAAAATTCTTTCAGACAAAAGTTTTAGGTAATTATTAGGGGAATATTGTCCATTTTGTACGGTTTTGATATTGTGCCTATTAAGAGAGATATGATTAATGTTTCCCGAAAAACCCACTTTTTTCCACCCCTTTGGTCAATGGTTGGTGCTATCAAAAATCTTATTTGACATAAATTTTTGGCACTTATCCGACACATATTATGAACTTTGAATGGATTCGATATTGCACGTATTAAGAGAGTTATAGCGAAATTTCACTTTTTCGAAAAAAGCCCCCCATTTTCACCCCCTTCGACCGATTTAGCCCAGTAACGAACTCGACCGAGATTTTATAGGTATACATCTTCGGTAAAAAATTCGAAGTAATTGGTGCAAAATTACGGCAGTTATCGTGTCCACAAGAAACTGATATACATATATATATATACATAAATTATATATAAACTTTTGAACTGACGGTGGTTTTGGGGTCTGGGGGATGTGAAACGCGAAGATATGTCGAAATTTTCCGGAAGTCGAAACATGGGACCCATTGCAATAGTTAGCTTTCTAATGAAATCTACCTAAAACCACTTGAATTCGATCTACGAACCTGAAGGTTAAGAGCTAAATATGCAACCACTACGCTAAACACGCCCAGTACTAACACTAGGTTAACAACTGGTTTAGTATAACCATCTTGGAAATATTTATTTTATTAGCCTTTTCTGCTTTTTTTATAAACCATTTGATACTATATTTGTATTATTTTGTTCAGTACATTCCAGGATATCAATCTGCTGAAATATGGTCAACTTAGCAAAAATATCCTCCATTTTGACCCAACGGGGTGGCATGGCCTAGCACGATACGATATGATCAGCCGGAACTATTAGTCACCAATACGGAATATTATTCTATTACAAAATGTTAATATCCTACAGGTCACCTCCTTGAGGACAGTTTAAACCACGATAAGCGGATTTAGTGAGGTTGGTTGGTTTGTTCCTCAGTTTAGGGGCTGTAACAACGTGGTCTTGTAGCCCCGTTTACTTCGGGTGTGTGTAGAATCTGTCTGATAACCGGTGTTAATTGTGATGGCTGTGTTAGTGTGTGTTATCTGTTATTAATTCAAGTAAGGACTGCAGACATTCAATTTTCAAATAGTTCCTACCTTTGCTACCAAACGCCACCGTCAACGAACAACTAGATGCCACCGCAGTCGGCTCCTGGCGACGAACGTTGGAAACTAAAAGCGTTAGTCAAATCTAACCTATAATTTAGCTTCACGCAAGTCTAATTAGGGGAAGGTTCTTCTTCATGCCATAAATCTATGGCATGGGACCGCCGGCTTTACTTCCCCTCCGAAGGAAGGCATACTGAGGGATTTTAACGCTCTTAAAATCAGTGACTTTGGCCGGGTTTGAACCCGTGACCTTGGGTATCGAAGTTAAGCACGCTACCAACCACGCAACCGGAGCCACGATTTAGTGAGGTAGAATCTTGTTGAAACGTAAGTTACGCTTAGGCTATAATAATTGCATGATTCATACAACCAACATCTTGAAACTGTTTGTCTGATGACCTTGTAGTTTTGTCAAAAGACTCTTTCCACATTAAGGTATGTTGCTGCCAAATTTAATAGAGATCGTATGTTTAGGTTAGTGGTAATTTGATTTAAGCTTACAAGGGGACCCTACGTCAATTGGATTTTTGTAATTTTCCCCGCTTCGGGTACGTAAAGTTCAGACCTCGAACAACAACTTCCCAAAGCCGTTCAATGCCATATTCATAAATTCTCGAGAAAAATTGATTTCGAAGTTTTCCGAGCGCTTCATATCCAGTAAAGATGTTACCGAGATCGAGAAGGACGCGTGGCTCACCCGGTAACGTTCGGGCCCAGTAATCGCCGGGATGCTAGTTCGAGTCTCACTTCGGGTGCTAATGTTTTTCTTTCAATTCATATACTCCTAATGTGATTGCCATATATAAATCATCATCAGACGGATTGTCGTCCTCCACGTCCGACATCATGAACTTCTTGATCGTATGTTAGAAAAATAAATCACCCACCACGACAAGAAACACTATCTGCTTCTCTGGAAACCAACGGTCAAATGCTACTTCGAACAGGCATCCCTTGGGAATGACGTGGTATGTATCCCTTCCACCCATCCTGGAATACCCACAAATCCTTTTTGCTAGAGCAGCTGTCCCTACTTCGCAGGTAGAAAAACATGACAAAGGCAAACGGTATACGCAGAACTGTTATTCGAAATAACAATGACAGATCGCGAAGAAACCGCCATATTCAAATATTTCATCACATTCAATTTTACTCATTCCATTGTTTACATTAATTTATTCTTCTAATTATATGTTTATTAATATAAAAATATGCTGGATATTATTTTTGTCGCTTATTCGCAATTTCAAATAGGATATAATTAGAAATGAGAAGTGCGTTTTATCATTGGAAATTATAATTACATATCTGTGAATTACTACATACTTGATGCATTTTATATTTCAATCACATTAGTAATATATGAATTGAAAGATAAAATAGAACCCGAAGTGAGACTCGAACTAGCATCCCGGCGATTACTGGGCCAGAACCTTACCGGGTGTGCCACGCACCCTGTTCGAACTCGGTAACATCTTTACTAGATATGAAGCGCTCGTAAAACTTCGAAGTCGATTTTCTTGAGAATTTATGAATATGGCATAGAACGACTTTGGGAAATTATTGTTCGAGGTCTGAACTTTACGTATCCGAAGCGGGAAAAAATATAAAAATCCGATTGCCGTAGGTTCCCCTCATTTGGGTAGGCGCCATTTCTTTATCGTTATGTTTTTCGGCACCACAAACACAACTTGAAGAAGGTATTTTATTCCACTTTTGCAGAGAAGATACTACAATAATACAGATTATCAGACACTCACCCAAGTAAATGGGGCTAAATGACCTCAATGTCCAAGCCCCTCAAATGAAATAACTACTACTCATCGCGAGTATGATGGTGTGGATTGACAAGCAATAACAGTTACGAATTGCTGCTTCATCATGCTTGCTAAGTATCGCATTATCTCAGCGAGGAACCTCTCATCGATTAGCAGTATGTAAAAAAATTGTTGCATAGTTTTATTTTAAGGATTCCTTCTAATAAAGGTATTCTTATATGTTTTAAGAAAATTTCCATAATTTTGAACCAGACCTTTTGAATTGTCTTACAAGGGGAGGATGCGATGCATGGGTCACCGATTCGAACCATCTTTAGTACACGTGTAGGGCGTGTATCAGGTGCAAGTAGTAAGGTGCGCTTCCCAGTCGTTTCCGAGAAATTAATTCATTGCAATAAATGTGGGTGGCGTCTACTGTATGCTCGTTGCACAGTGGGTCAAAATCGAAATCTAGGAGGACAAAATTATTTTCTTAATAAACAAGTAGTTCCGTGAAGAACTATACAGCCTATTTTCATATATCCTACTTATGTTAATTGCCTCTATCTACATACAAAATTTCAGTTTGATTGCTGTAATAGATTCGTAGATAGTGAGAACCGACTAAATATTTCGGATGGTCGCAATTTTGGATTTTGTATATGTAGGTCATAGAGATATGTAATGTTAAATGAAGATTATTGTGTACGTGTAGCATTCAAACTTCAATCGCATGATTAGGACACAAGAAGTAACAAGGAGATTTTAAAATTTCGCACAGCTGCCATCTTGTGGTTATGGAAACAATTGAAAAAAATAGATGCCAGTGGATTAACATTTGTATAAGGATTTCCTGTACCAAGTTTCACTGCACTCGGATGGTTAAATTGCGAGAAACGTCCATGTGAAAATTTATAATTCGCGTCGCCGCCAAGTTGGATTTTTGATCACCAAGTTAATTAAAGTCCCAGAGGTGAACTTAAGTTCATAGCCCCTATGAACATAAAAAATTCAGTTTGATTGCTGTAATAGATTCGTAGATATTCAGAGCCGTCTAATTATTTCGGAAGGTCGCCATGTTGGATTGTTAAATGTATAGGCCATAGAGTCATGTACCATTAAAGGAAAATTATTGCGTAGGTTCATTATTCAAAATTTTACTTCGATCGCATGATTCCGCCACAAGAAATAAAAACTTAATTTTAAAATTCGCACAGCCGCCATCTTGAGGTTATGTAAACAATTGAACTGAATTAGATACCAGTGCATTACAATGTGTATAAACATTTCCTCTACCAGATTTCATTGCGTTTGGAACATTAAATCGTGAGAAAGGACTATTGAACATTTTCAAATTCGCTTGGCCGCCATGTTCATTTTGTAGTTAAATGGTTTTTGAAGGTCTCATAGATGAACTTCAAGTAGTGCCCTTTATCTCCGTACTAAATTTCAGGGTGATACCGCTAATAGTTTCGGAGATATAGAATGCCGGTGAAATATTTCGCACATCCGCCATCTTGTGGTTTTCTAAACAATTGAACGAAGTTAGATGTCGGTGCATTACAATGTGTATGAACATATAATGTACCAAGTTTTATTGCGTTTGATTGGTTAAATCGCGAGAAACGTCTATTTAAATGTCGCGAATTCGCGTGGCCGCCATGTTGGTTTTGTAGTTACCAGTTTTTCAAAAGTCACATAGGTGAACTTCTAGTAGCTCCTTTTATCACCGTAAAATATTCCAGGGTGATATCGGGAATAGTTTCGGAGATATTGAATGCTGGTGAAATATTTCGCACAGCCGCCATGTTGGATTGGTGAGACGTAACAAAATCTGAGGGGCACGGTCGAGGTTGCCCGGAATAGTGCTATGAACATACCGAGTTTCATTGAAATCGCTCCAGCCGTTTAGAATTTATTAGGGGACACACACACACACACACACCACACACACACACACACACACACACACACACACACGCGCACACACACACGGACAAAAGGTGATCTCATAAGCCTATTTTTTCATAATTGAAAATAGGCAAAAAAATCAAAATTTATTACTTCTACAGCATTTTCATATAATTGCCACTCACTATTCTGGGATATAAACGCATCTTAGTGTAAGTCTGTCACCACTGTTCGAGCAGTCTGAATTGAAGGGTGAATGTAAGTGGCTGTGGTTTGGCTGTCTTTGTGGTTAGTGCGATGCTTTAAGATGGAACATGCAGCTGAAGGTATGATCTTTGTAACGTGTATCAGTTATTAATGGCCGTACTTGTCACGTAATTTTAGCCATATTTGCATTATATTGTATTTAAGCATTATTTTTGAAGTTATATTTTAATTTAGATTTTTAGTAGGTCGCGTCACTCTGCGTCACTTTCTACTTAATGTTAAAATGTAGATAGTCTTGTAGTTTACGCCTGTTATAAGATTTTTTGCATCGTTTTGCAACTTACATAGTTATGTTACGTTTTATAAGATGCCACGCAACCAGTTCTTACACGTTTACAACTGTTTGAAGCACTGGGTTCGACAATTATATCAAAAGTGGAACTTGGTGACTTTGTTAAAAGTAAATTAAGGGTAGAAAATTGTTCTGAAGAGATAACTGATTGCTCTATCCAACTCCTAGTCATAGACAATTTCTTGCATGTGTAGACGTAGCTTAAAAAGGTCTTAATTGATGTTTATTATAAAGTAAACAAATTATATACGTTGCTTTCACTCTAAATTCATGATTTAAACCTAAAAATAATTTTGTCCCCCTAGATTTCGATTTTGACCCACTGTGCGTTGTACGCTAGCAACGGATTCAATGAACGCATGGTGCAGGGGTAAGAGCCCTGCTTCGTAAGCGCGGGATCGGTGGATCGAATCCCACTGTTGAGCCTTTGCTTTTTTTGGTAAACATTGGCAATTCGTACAACTGAAGGTGTCGTAAATACTGTTTATTTTGCAGACAATTGTAATAACGTGTTATGTGAGCCGGAAAAGGGATTCTGAAATCATCGTATCCGTATCAATGTTTGTGACATTACATAATGTAGACTATATTAGTATTGGCATTACAAATACATTCGTATAATGTACGGTCAGGTGTATTCTAGTATATGTATACATTTATGCATTGAAGGCCCAGTCTGTTCCGTTCAATGCATGTCTGTGAACCATCAGACCACCCCGTACCCCGCAAGCAGTGACTCATGCTATGGGTAGTGGTTGGAAATAGCCAATGGTTACAAGAAAAAAAAGGAACACAACACACTGCAAAGGCTGACCGGTGGGATTCGATCCAGTGATCCCGCGCTTACGAAGCAGGGCTCTTACCCCTGCACCACGCGCTCGTTGGGTTCTTGCTAGGGTACAACGCACATAGACGCCACACTATAATTGCAATTAATTAATTTCTCAAAAACGGCTGAGAAGCGCACCCTACTACTTGCACCTGATATACGCCTGGCCATGTCCTACACGTGTACTAAAGATCGTTCGAATCGGTGACCCATGCATCGTATCCTCCCCTTGTTAGTGGTTTAACCAGAATGTAAATAAAGGCAGTTATACTATTATAATGGTTAATTTTCAATTTAAGGGGTGCTCAAATTCTTCTTTTTAAATGGAATTTTTTTGAAATCACCTAGAAATTACCACAATGAATTTATTTCAACATTTCTTTCAGATAACTAACAACATTATTGCTTTTGATGTCCCCTATTAGTAGTGTGTTTTGGACAGTTCAAAACCCTCCACCTCCACACCCTCCACACAAGATGGCGGCGGTGCGATATCTCTCGAACTTATGGTTGGATTTTAACAAATGAGGTGTCATTGAACTCGGGCTGACACTCCCTTTCCAATGGACGACATATTTCAACCCCAAAATAAAACCTACCCCTAGTAGGGGGTGAAATTGAATTTTTTAGAGAATCTCTCTTTTCAATTGCAACATGTGAGAGTTTGAATGCCGATATGGAATGAAACGTCGTTCTACATAAAGTGCATATGTGCGGTGGATAGCCACTATGAATTAACATGCTTGTTTTCTGTTTTTACGCATGCCCACTCATGGCTTTTGTAAGAGAGTGGGGGAGCGGATCCCTATGGATGGGTTATTGTTGACGAGTCATTGTTGGCGGGGGTCATTGTTGACAGGTCCTTGTGGACGAGTCCTTGTGGGCAGGTCCTTATGGACAGGTCCTTGTGGACGAGTCCTTGTGGACAAGTCTGTGTGGACAGGTCCTTGTGGACAAGTCCTTGTGGACGAGTCCTTGTCCCTTTGGACTGATCCCTTTGGACAGGTCCCTTTGGCCTGGTTCCTACGGACCAACCCATGAATTTATTTAAATTATGTCAAAGGGCCAAACTACATTTGTGTGTGTTGAATTGACGTTGTTCACCACTACTATAATGGAATAACGATATGAAAGGAAAGTGACGAAATACATGTGAACACGTGTGAAATGACCTTATTACCGTCCTCCTTGTGAAACAAGTCACACCCTGTTTTGCTTCATACGTGAGAAAATGTGAGTTCGAACCCGTGGTCGTATTTTGACGAATGAGGTGTCATTGAACTCGGGCTGATACCCCCTTTCCAATGAACAACATATTTCCACCCCAAAATAAAACCTACCCCTACTAGGGGGTGAAATTGTAACTTTTTTTAGAGAATCTCTCTTTCCAATTGCAACATGTGAGAGTTTGAATGCCGATATGGAATAAAACGTTGTTCCACACAAGAGACATGTGTTTGGTGGATAGCCACTATGAATTAACATGCTTGTTTTTGTTTTTTGTTTTTTACGCATGCCCACTCATAGCTTTTGTAAGAGGGCAGGCTTTTTAAAAGATGGCGGCTGTAGTGTAACCTAACCTAACCCAACCCACGAGTGGTGATCAAAAAGTATTTTAAGTTACGCTTGTCGATTGGCAAACCAATAATCAAAGAGGGATATGTCAGGCCTTGAGGTGATAGCCTCTTTTGATTGATCCCTGTTGATTGATCTCTGTTGATTTGTCCCTTTGGACTGGTCTCTGTTGACTAGCCCCTTTTGGACGGGCCCTTTTTGACAGGGGGTCATTTTTGATGGATCCTTTTTGACAGGTGCTTTTCGACGGGTCCCTGTTGACGAGTCATTGCTGACGGGTCCTTGTCGATGAGTCCCTGTGGACGGGTCATTGTTGACGGGTCCCTATTGACAGGTCATTGATGACAGGTCATTGTTGACGGGTCATTGTTGATGGGTCCTTGCTGACAAGTCCCTGTTGATGGGTCCCTGTGGAAGGGTCCCTTTAGACCGGCCCCTTTGGACTGGTCCCTATGGACCGGCCAACGAAATTTATCCAAATTATGTCAAAGGGCCTAACTACATTTGTGTGTAAAGCAGTGTGTTGAACTGACGTTGTTCACCAGTCCTTACTACTACAATTGGATAACGATATGAAAGGAATTGATTAACTAGACATGAGTTAACTACCAACGAAACACTTTGGCGACTCTGCTTGTTATTGACCAATGAGTAGGGTTTTAGAAAAACTGTTTGCTATTTTGGGTTATATACAAAAAAATGCTTAGACCTTTTGAGTGACTATGTTTGCTAAACAAGACATTATACCAGACACGATTAGGATTCTTATGTAGCTCAGACAAGGAAAGAATTTCTACAGAATCTGTTGACATTGAATATAGATTTAGGTATTAGGAAGTCATTTTGAAGGCCTTTGTCTGGAGCGTGGCACTCTATGAAAGTAAAACTTAGACAATTGGTGTAGCAGAAAAGTGGAGAATTGAAGTGTTTGAAATGTGGTGTTACAGGAAAATGATGAAGATTAGATGGGTAAATAGGGTTACTAACAAAGAGGTATTAAGACGAGTGGGGGAGAAGAGATGTAACTGGCGACTGTTAATGAAGTAAAGAGATAGGTTGGTAGAACACGTACTAAGACACCCAAGAATAGCAAACTTAGTTAAGGAAGAAAGGTTCGAGGACGAGAACTGTAGGGGTAGACCAAGTTTAGAATATGTTAAACAGATAGCCTTGAATGTAGGGTGTGGTAGCTATATAGAGATGAAACGATTAGCTCGGGACAGATAGGCGCTGAGATCTGCATCAAACCAGTCAAAGGACTAAAGACTCAAACAACAACATGTAAGTTCACTAAAATAATGTTGTGTAACGGTATATGTTAGTCAACGAACAGTAATGCATTACTAAAACCCATGACACGATACCTAAGAGCTTTTCTAAAATGATTTTAAAATGCCTTTAACCCTATATTGAACACCCAGTTCACAAGACTCATAACTGCAATGTTATGGTAAAACAAAACAAAATCTATATTTCAAAACAAGCAAGTGGTTTAGTCAATGTATACTGGAAAAAGTTTTGTAAATACTCAAGTCCTCAAGACTAATTAAATTAGTAACTGTCAGGTTGACCGAGTGGTTAAGGTGTTTGACTTAAGATCAAATTTTCTGTATAAGGAAGCAAGGGTTCGAATCCCTTACCTGACATAACTATTGCCTTGACATGGCTTGGCCACACTGCATTATTATGACACTCGGTACACAAACCATAGATATAGTGTATTGTTTAAGGCCACTCTCTTTCTGAACATAGTCAGAGACTGTTAATGGTTAACAATTGTATTAATAATGGGACATGGGGATAGTAATTAAGAAAAACAGACAATACCCATACAATATTTTTATTAAATTCATTTTATAATAGTTACACACTGAATTCAAGTCTATCTCTTTACCATTGTTCTATATAGATTTTTAAACACAACGCTTGTTGTAGATCCTTTTACAACTTTCTCCAGGTACTCTTGCTCTTAAAAACTGGGGAAGCCGCAATGGTTTTATAAACATAAAACCCTCATCCTCTTCTTTTTCATAATTATCATCATCATCATCATCATTATGAATATTATCATCAAAATTATTATAGTCATTGTCACCATCATTATCATCATCATCATCATTCTCAACATCACTAGAACTATCAATTCCTCTTGTTTGTTTTCCACAGGGACCTCTTGTAGAGTCTGCGTTGCTTTTGATAATGTTAAGGGTTTTTTGAACGATGGTATTTGTCCTAACATGTCTTTTTGAGGTGATGATGAATGCTTTTTAACAAACAATGCACTATCTTGAGCAGCAATATATTTTTCTTGGACTTGTTTTTTTTAAACCTGGGTTAGAGTATTTTGCGTATTTAAAATGTGTATTAATTTGAGATTCACAATGATGTTCTTTTGAAGTAAGTACGTTGGAGTCTTTTGTTTTAATCATTCCTCGACACTTTTTGGATCGTTGTTTTGAACATCGCCAAATAACAGTTCCATCTTTATTGGTTGTTTTTACAATATATGTATATCCTTTATAGAAGACACATGGCTTGCCATGACTGGTTGTTGAGACTTCCATATCAACTAATACATATGAATTAAATTTTAGTAAAGTCACATGAACAATCTTTAGATTACAAGTGATTTACACACACACACACTTTCCTAAATGTCAAGATTTATGGATGTTGTTTTCCACCAACAGCTGCTTACTGCGTATGACAAGGCTGGAGACTGGTAGGTGAGACGGTCTTTCACGATGTGAACACTGTAACAGGCAGTAGTCAACTGACAATATTCCTATACCCTAATCAAGGTTAACAGGTACTTAATGCGTATGACAAGACCGTACACTCGTAGGTTAGACCGTATTTTTTGTTTGTTGCTAAGGATCCCATATATACCCTAGACATGTTAGTTCTGAACACTTAGTGGTTAATTGTATATATTGAATTTAAATACACAGCTCATACAAGCACGTTTTGCGGATGGGAGGGGTGAGAGGCTGGCAAAAAAGGAAATGTTTTAGTTTAATGAAACGTCATGTCCTAGTAGGCGTGATTTATAGTAGACGCAATTGATAGTAGACGTAATTGATAGTAGGTGTAATCGATACTAGACGTGATTAATAGTAGACGCAATTGATACTAGGCGTGATTGATAGTAGGCATTATTTGTAGTAAGCGCGATTTATAGTAGACGCAAATGATAGTAGGCGCGATTGATAGTAGGCGTGATTGATAGTAGACGCGATTGATAGTAGACGCGATTTGACATGGGCGCGACTCAGATCATTTTTGATATCATAAAGTTACAGTGTCAATGTTTATACAAAGTACAAGGTAGAGGGTATTTTAAGACATAACCTCAGCTCACTTAACATAACCTAACTTTACCTAGCCTAACTTTGTCACGTGACATGTTCTACAAGTTTAAACTTGCTTTAAGACTGATTATGACGTCATAGATTGATGGGAGGGGTGAGAGGCTGACAAAAAAGGAAATGTTCTGGTTTAATGAAACGTCATGTCCTAGTAGGCGCGATTTATAGTAGACGCAATTGATAGTAGGCGCGATTAATAGTAGACGCAATTGATAGTAGACGTGATTGATAGTAGGCGTGATTTGACATGAGCGCAATTTATAGTAGACGTGAAAGATAGTAGGCGCGATTGATAGTAGGCGTAATTAGACATGGGCGAGATTTATAGTAGACGCAATTGATAGTAGGCGCGATTGATAGTAGGTGTAATTGGTAGTAGGCGCGATTTGACATGAGTGCGATTTATAGTAGACGCAAATGATAGTAGGCGTGATTGATAGTAGACGCAATTGATACTAGGCGTGATTGATAGTAGGCGTGAATTGTAGTAAGCGCATTTCATAGTAGGCTCAATTGATAGTAGATGCAATTGATAGTAGGCGCGATTGATAGTAGACGTGATTGATATGGACGCGACTTAGATCATTTTGATATTACAAAGTTACAGTTTCAATGTTTAGACAAAGTACAAGGCAGAGAGGGGGTATTTTAAGACTTAACCTCAGCTCACCTAACATAACCTAACTTTACTTAACCTAACATTGTCACGTGACATGTTCTACAAGTTTAGACTTGCTTTAAGGCTGACTATGACTATGACGTCATAGATTGATGAGAGGGGTGGGAGGCTGACAAAAAAGGAAATGTTTTGGTTTAATGAAAAGTCATGTCCTAGCAGGCGCGATTGGTAGTAGACGTAATTGATAGTAGATGCGATTAATGGTAGGCGCAATTGATAGTAGGTGTGATCAGGTACTTACTGCATATCAAAAGGCTGTACACTCGTGTGTTAGACACTCTATCTTGTTAAGGACCCCTATATATTCCCTATACAAGGCTATACATAATAGTTCTAAACACTTAGTGGTTATTTGTATTTTAAATTTATATACACAGGTTATACAAGCACGTTTTTTCACACAGTAAAACTTTGTCAAATAGCCACATGCGACACGCAAAGTATGTTTCCGCTATCTAGCGGTGACTATGGAAACTACCTGAACATATCCTAATCTAATCCTAGCTAACTTCACCTGACGTGACCATACCGGTTTGTAAGCAACAACAACAACACACTAAGATTCCATGAATTCCAGAGTACTTTTAGATTAATTATCGACTCTCAACTCTTATAACTATGTCTATCCCACTCTGTCAAAAACACGTTTTTTTTAATTTTTGCTTTATGTCAATACTAAAGTGATAATGGGTTTTCCGATCCTATCACTATACATTCATTACCCCCACTCTTATCTCGGTCTCGACAACAACCATGCCTATTTTTATTATGTCAGATGATGTAATGTTCGAGTGCAAAGTGGGTGTAAAAGTGAGTGCAAAGTGAGTGCAAAAGTGAGTGCAAAGTAAGTGTAAAAGTAGTTGTAAAAATGAGTGCAAAGTGAGTGCGAAAGTGAGTGCAAAAGGGGGGTGTAAAAGTGGTACCCTATTTGTAATGGCTTATTTGACAAGTTATTTTGTGGTACCCTATTCGTAATGGCTTATTTCACAAGTTGTTTTTGTCAATGTATTTAGAGGATATTTCTCTTGTTCATGGAAAGTATCTCAGCCCTTTTTATGATAGCATAATGCTTACCGTCATGTTTGTAAGCAACAACAACACACAAAAATTCCAAGAATCCAAACTACTCTAAGGTTAATGATGGTCTCTCAACTCCATTCCACGCCTAGTCAAAAACATTATACATTTCAAATTTTTCAAAAAAGGTAAATTGAGAAAGTAGGCTATATATTTAAACTAAAAAATCATATGCTAACTCCAACACCTACGTCTATCCCATTCTCAGTCAATATATATATATGTATATTCTTCAAATTTTTCCAAAAAATATTTGGAAAGTAGGCTATAATTTGAAAACTAATCATCCTAAAAAGTCATATATAGACTCAAACCAATGGCTTTTATGTCCTTAATCGTTAGAACAAAACATGGAATTTGACATTTTTCCAAATATTGATCATTTTTAAAAATGGGCTATATTTTGTAAACTATGAATTACACAAAAAATGTGTTTGACATAAAAATGACAGGTATTTACCCCCTCTACCCACAAACCAAGTCCCAGGTCTCTGGGACAAAATCCAAAAAGGTTCAATTTTGAAAGTAGACGATATTTTGAAAACTAATCATTCTAAAATGTCATATATAGACTCAAACAAATGTCCTTTAAGTCCCTTAACGTTAGAACAAAACTTAACATTTTTTTCATTTTTTCAAAAAAAAAAGTCCAATTTTCAAAATTGCCTATATTTTGGAAACTAAGAATTAGTTCCAAAATGGCGGTCGTAGCTTAACTCAACCTAACCTAACCGTACGAGGTGTGATCAAAAAGTTCCAAAATGGCTGCCGTAGCTTAACTTAACCTTTGATTCATCCCTGTTGATAGACCCCTTTTGATTGATCTCTGTTGATATATCCCTTTGGACTGGTCCCTGTTGACTAGCCCCTTTGGACGGGTCTTTTTTAAAGGGGGAGTCATTTTTTTACGGGTCCCGGAGGACGGGTCCTTGTTGACGGGTCCCTGTGGGCGGTTCCTTTGGACTGATCCTTATGGACTGGCCCGTGCATTTTATCCAAATTATATCAAAGGGGCCCGCCCACAGGGACCCGTCAACACGGACCCGTCCTCCGGGACCCGTAAAAAATGACTCCCCCTTTAAAAAGGACCCGTCCAAAGGGGCTAGTCAACAGGGACCAGTCCAAAGGGATACATCAACAGAGATCAATCAAAAGGGGTCAATCAACAGGGATCAATCAAAGGTTAAGTTAAGCTACGGCAGCCATTTTGGAACTTTTTGATCACACCTCGTAGGGTTAGGTTAGATTGAGTTAAGCTACGACCGCCATTTTGGAACTAATTCTTAGTTTCCAAAATATAGGCAATTTTGAAAATTGGACTTTTTTTTTGAAAAAATGAAAAAAATGTTAAGTTTTGTTCTAACGTTAAGGGACTTAAAGGACATTTGTTTGAGTCTATATATGACTTTTTAGAATGATTAGTTTTCAAAATATCGTCTACTTTCAAAATTGAACCTTTTTGGATTTTGTCCCAGAGACCAGGGACTTGGTTTGTGGGTAGAGGGGGTAAATACCTGTCATTTTTATGTCAAACACATTTTTTGTGTAATTCATAGTTTACAAAATATAGCCCATTTTTAAAAATGATCAATATTTGGAAAAATGTCAAATTCCATGTTTTGTTCTAACGATTAAGGACATAAAAGCCATTGGTTTGAGTCTATATATGACTTTTAGGATGATTAGTTTTCAAATTATAGCCTACTTTCCAAATATTTTTTGGAAAAATTTACAGAATATATATATATTTGACTGAGAATGGGATAGACGTAGGTGTTGGAGTTAGCATATGATTTTTTAGTTTAAATATATAGCCTACTTTCTCAATTTACCTTTTTTGAAAAATTTGAAATGTATAATGTTTTTGACTAGGCGTGGAATGGAGTTGAGAGACCATCATTAACCTTAGAGTAGTTTGGATTCTTGGAATTTTTGTGTGTTGTTGTTGCTTACAAACATGACGGTAAGCATTATGCTTAGGGCTGAGATACTTTCCATGAACAAGAGAAATATCCTCTAAATACATTGACAAAAACAACTTGTGAAATAAGCCATTACGAATAGGGTACCACAAAATAACTTGTCAAATAAGCCATTACAAATAGGGTACCACTTTTACACCCCACTTTTGCACTCACTTTTGCACTCACTTTGCACTCATTTTTACAACTACTTTTACACTTACTTTGCACTCACTTTTGCACTCACTTTGCACTCACTTTTACACCCACTTTGCACTCGAACATTACATCATCTGACATAATAAAAATAGGCATGGTTGTTGTCGAGACCGAGATAAGAGTGGGGGTAATGAATGTATAGTGATAGGATCGGAAAACCCATTATCACTTTAGTATTGACATAAAGCAAAAATTAAAAAAAACGTGTTTTTGACAGAGTGGGATAGACATAGTTATAAGAGTTGAGAGTCGATAATTAATCTAAAAGTACTCTGGAATTCATGGAATCTTAGTGTGTTGTTGTTGTTGCTTACAAACCGGTATGGTCACGTCAGGTGAAGTTAGCTAGGATTAGATTAGGATATGTTCAGGTAGTTTCCATAGTCACCGCTAGATAGCGGAAACATACTTTGCGTGTCGCATGTGGCTATTTGACAAAGTTTTACTGTGTGAAAAAACGTGCTTGTATAACCTGTGTATATAAATTTAAAATACAAATAACCACTAAGTGTTTAGAACTATTATGTATAGCCTTGTATAGGGAATATATAGGGGTCCTTAACAAGATAGAGTGTCTAACACACGAGTGTACAGCCTTTTGATATGCAGTAAGTACCTGATCACACCTACTATCAATTGCGCCTACCATTAATCGCATCTACTATCAATTACGTCTACTACCAATCGCGCCTGCTAGGACATGACTTTTCATTAAAACAAAACATTTCCTTTTTTGTCAGCCTCCCACCCCTCTCATCAATCTATGACGTCATAGTCATAGTCAGCCTTAAAGCAAGTCTAAACTTGTAGAACATGTCACGTGACAAAGTTAGGTTAAGTAAAGTTAGGTTATGTTAGGTGAGCTGAGGTTAAGTCTTAAAATACCCCCTCTCTGCCTTGTACTTTGTCTAAACATTGACACTGTAACTTTGTAATATCAAAAATGATCTAAGTCGCGTCCATATCAATCACGTCTACTATCAATCGCGCCTACTATCAATTGCATCTACTATCAATTGAGCCTACTATGAAATGCGCTTACTACAATTCACACCTACTATCAATCACGCCTAGTATCAATTGCGTCTACTATCAATCACGCCTACTATCATTTGCGTCTACTATAAATCGCGCTCATGTCAAATCGCGCCTACTACCAATTACACCTACTATCAATCGCGCCTACTATCAATTGCGTCTACTATAAATCTCGCCCATGTCTAATTACGCCTACTATCAATCGCGCCCACTATCTTTCACGTCTACTATAAATCGCGCTCATGTCAAATCACGCCTACTATCAATCACGCCTACTATCAATTGCGTCTACTATTAATCGCGCCTACTATCAATTGCGTCTACTATAAATCGCGCCTACTAGGACATGACGTTTCATTAAACCAGAACATTTCCTTTTTTGTCAGCCTCTCACCCCTCCCATCAATCTATGACGTCATAATCAGTCTTAAAGCAAGTCTAAACTTGTAGAACATGTCACGTGACAAAGTTAGGCTAGGTAAAGTTAGGTTATGTTAAGTGAGCTGAGGTTATGTCTTAAAATACCCTCTACCTTGTACTTTGTATAAACATTGACACTGTAACTTTATGATATCAAAAATGATCTGAGTCGCGGCCATATCAATCGCGTCTACTATCAATCGCGTCTACTATCAATCGCGTCTACTATCATTTGCGTCTACTATAAATCGCGCTTACTACAAATCACGCCTACTATCAATCACGCCTAGTATCAATTGCGTCTACTATTAATCACGTCTAGTATCGATTACACCTACTATCAATTACGTCTACTATCAATTGCGTCTACTATAAATCACGCCTACTAGGACATGACGTTTCATTTAACTAAAACATTTCCTTTTTTTTGCCAGCCTCTCACCCCTCCCATCCGCAAAACGTGCTTGTATGAGCTGTGTATTTAAATTCAATATATACAATTAACCACCAAGTGTTCAGAACTAACATGTCTAGGGTATATATGGGATCCTAAGCAACAAACAAAAAATACGGTCTAACCTACGAGTGTACGGTCTTGTCATACGCAGTAAGTACCTGTTAACCTTGACTAGGGTATAAGAATATTGTCAGTTGACTGCTGCCTGTTACAGTGTTCACATCGTGAAAGACCGTCTCACCTACCAGTCTCCAGCCTTGTCATACGCAGTAAGCAGCTGTTGGTGGAAAACAACATCCATAAATCTTGACATTTAGGAAAGTGTGTGTGTGTAAATCACTTGTAATCTAAAGATTGTTCATGTGACTTTACTAAAATTTAATTCATATGTATTAGTTGATATGGAAGTCTCAACAACCAGTCATGGCAAGCCATGTGTCTTCTATAAAGGATATACATATATTGTAAAAACAACCAATAAAGATGGAACTGTTATTTGGCGATGTTCAAAACAACGATCCAAAAAGTGTCGAGGAATGATTAAAACAAAAGACTCCAACGTACTTACTTCAAAAGAACATCATTGTGAATCTCAAATTAATACACATTTAAATACGCAAAATACTCTAACCCAGGTAAAAAAGCAAGTCCAAGAAAAATATATTGCTGCTCAAGATAGTGCATTGTTTGTTAAAAAGCATTCATCATCACCTCAAAAGGACATGTTAGGACAAATACCATCGTTCAAAAAACCCTTAACACTATCAAAAGCAACGCAGACTCTACAAGAGGTCCCTGTGGAAAACAAACAAGAGGAATTGGATAGTTCTAGTGATGTTGAGAATGATGATGATGATGATAATGATGGTGACAATGACTATAATAATTTTGATGATAATATTCATAATGATGATGATGATGATGATAATTATGAAAAAGAAGAGGATGAGGGTTTTATGTTTATAAAACCATTGCGGCTTCCCCAGTTTTTAAGAGCAAGAGTACCTGGAGAAAGTTGTAAAAGGATCTGCAACAAGCGTTGTGTTTAAAAACTATATAGAACAATGGTAAAGAGATAGACTTGAATTCAGTGTGTAACTATTATAAAATGAATTTAATAAAAATATTGTATGGGTATTGTCTGTTTTTCTTAATTACTATCCCCATGTCCCATTATTAATACAATTGTTAACCATTAACAGTCTCTGACTATGTTCAGAAAGAGAGTGGCCTTAAACAATACACTATATCTATGGTTTGTGTACCGAGTGTCATAATAATGCAGTGTGGCCAAGCCATGTCAAGGCAATAGTTATGTCAGGTAAGGGATTCGAACCCTTGCTTCCTTATACAGAAAATTTGATCTTAAGTCAAACACCTTAACCACTCGGTCAACCTGACAGTTACTAATTTAATTAGTCTTGAGGACTTGAGTGTTTACAAAACTTTTTCCAGTATACATTGACTAAACCACTTGCTTGTTTTGAAATATAGATTTTGTTTTGTTTTACCATAACATTGCAGTTATGAGTCTTGTGAACTGGGTGTTCAATATAGGGTTAAAGGCATTTTAAAATCATTTTAGAAAAGCTCTTAGGTATCGTGTCATGGGTTTTAGTAATGCATTACTGTTCGTTGACTAACATATACCGTTACACAACATTATTTTAGTGAACTTACATGTTGTTGTTTGAGTCTTTAGTCCTTTGACTGGTTTGATGCAGATCTCAGCGCCTATCTGTCCCGAGCTAATCGTTTCATCTCTATATAGCTACCACACCCTACATTCAAGGCTATCTGTTTAACATATTCTAAACTTGGTCTACCCCTACAGTTCTCGTCCTCGAACCCTTCTTCCTTAACTAAGTTTGCTATTCTTGGGTGTCTTAGTACGTGTTCTACCAACCTATCTCTTTACTTCATTAACAGTCGCCAGATACATCTCTTCTCCACCACTCGTCTTAATACCTCTTTGTTAGTAACCCTATTTACGCATCTAATCTTCATCATTCTCCTGTAACACCACATTTCAAACACTTCAATTCTCCACTTTTCTGCTACACCAATTGTCTAAGTTTTACTTTCATAGAGTGCCACGCTCCAGACAAAGGCCTTCAAAATGACTTCCTAATACCTAAATCTATATTCAATGTCAACAGATTCTGTAGAAATTCTTTCCTTGTCTGAGCTACATAAGAATCCTAATCGTGTCTGGTATAATGTCTTGTTTAGCAAACATAGTCACTCAAAAGGTCTAAGCATTTTTTGTATATAACCCAAAATAGCAAACAGGTTTTCTAAAACCCTACTCATTGGTCAATAACAAGCAGAGTCGCCAAAGTGTTTCGTTGGTAGTTAACTCATGTCTAGTTAATCAATTCCTTTCATATCGTTATCCAATTGTAGTAGTAAGGACTGGTGAACAACGTCAGTTCAACACACTGCTTTACACACAAATGTAGTTAGGCCCTTTGACATAATTTGGATAAATTTCATTGGCCGGTCCATAGGGACCAGTCCAAAGGGGCCGGTCTAAAGGGACCCTTCCACAGGGACCCATCAACAGGGACTTGTCAGCAAGGATACATCAACAATGACCCGTCAACAATGACCCGTCAACAATGACCTGTCAATAGGGACCCGTCAACAATGACCCGTCCACAGGGACTCATCAACAAGGACCCGTCAGCAATGACTCGTCAACAGGGACCCGTCGAAAAGCACCTGTCAAAAAGGATCCATCAAATATGACCCCCTGTCAAAAAGGGCCCGTCCAATAGGGGCTAGTCAACAGAGACCAGTCCAAAGGGACAAATCAACAGAGATCAATCAACAGGGATCAATCAAAAGGGGCTGTCACCTCAAGGCCTGACATATCCCTCTTTGATTATTGGTTTGCCAATCGACAAGCGTCACTTAAAATACTTTTTGATCACCACTCGTGGATTGGGTTAGGTTAGGTTACACTACAGCCGCCATCTTTTAAAAAGCCTGCCCTCTTACAAAAGCTATGAGTGGGCATGCGTAAAAAACAAAAAACAAAAACAAGCATGTTAATTCATAGTGGCTATCCACCAAACACATGTCTCTTGTGTGGAACAACGTTTTATTCCATATCGGCATTCAAACTCTCACATGTTGCAATTGGAAAGAGAGATTCTCTAAAAAAAGTTACAATTTCACCCCCTAGTAGGGGTAGGTTTTATTTTGGGGTGGAAATATGTTGTTCATTGGAAAGGGGGTATCAGCCCGAGTTCAACGACACCTCATTCGTCAAAATCCGACCACGGGTTCGAACTCACATTTTCTCACGTATGAAGCAAAACAGGATGTGACTTGTTTCACAAGGAGGACGGTAATAAGGTCATTTCACACGTGTTCACATGTATTTCGTCACTTTCCTTTCATATCGTTATTCCATTATAGTAGTGGTGAACAACGTCAATTCAACACACACAAATGTAGTTAGGCCCTTTGACATAATTTAAATAAATTCATGGGTTAGTCCGTAGGAACCAGGCCAAAGGGACCCGTCCAAAGGGATCAGTCCAAAGGGACAAGGACTCGTCCACAAGGACTTGTCCACAAGGACCTGTCCACACAGACTTGTCCACAAGGACCTGTCCATAAGGACCTACCCACAAGGACCTGCCCACAAGGACTCATCCACAAGGACCTGTCAACAATGACCCCCGCCAACAATGACTCGTCAACAATAACCCATCCATAGGGATCCGCTCCCCCACCCTCTTACAAAAGCCATGAGTGGGCATGCGTAAAAACAGAAAACAAGCATGTTAATTCATAGTGGCTATCCACCGCACATATGCACTTTATGTAGAACGACGTTTCATTCCATATCGGCATTGAAACTCTCACATGTTGCAATTGAAAAGAGAGATTCTCTAAAAATTCAATTTCACCCCCTAGTAGGGTTAGGTTTTATTTTGGGGTTGAAATATGTCGTCCATTGGAAAGGGAGTGTCAGCCCGAGTTCAATGACACCTCATTTGTTAAAATCCAACCATAAGTTCGAGAGATATCGCACCGCCGCCATCTTGTGTGGAGGGTGTGGAGGTGGAGGGTTTTGAACTGTCCAAAACACACTACTCCTATTACATTTATTAGTTTATCACCATTATACCAAGAAATATAACACATTCTTTCAAAATTTCAAAATTTATTTCTTCCTTTCTTTATATTCAGATTTTGAATGGGAACAATTTTTTTCTCTATTTAATAATTTTTAATTTAAGACCTTGTTGAGGTTGATAGTTGAATTAGACATTGACTTATTAATGTTTGAACCTGTAAAAAAACTTACTTTTTGAGTAAAATAATTTAAAGTTTTGCATTATTATTAGACACGTGCGCTTTGGCCCTTTGATATTATTTTACTGAGCATATTTATGCATTAAACATGTAAGAACCATATATGTTCTTAAAGTTAGAAGATTTATTAAGTTATCATCAAGAAACAAAAGAAATATAGTGAAAATTCCATCCAAATCCGCAATTTTAAACCTACATGAATACCTTAAGTAAGTAGTTTTCATGTCGACCCGTAACAGACAACAATTAAACTGAAGATATACGATATTTGTTCATTGTAGATCTTATCCGAAATAAATACGAAGTTCAGATGAAAATTCAAAATGTTCAGACATAAAGCTTAATTTACTTGTAGAGATGAAAATTCGTTTGTACAAATCAAGAAACAAACTAAATTGTAAGATATTCTGTGGTTTGTTTTCATCCGTACAGTACTGAACGACTTCTAATGAGTAGGAAAACAGCAAGAGTAATTGAATGTGAAAGTGATTGATGATTTTGTTTAGTACGTGATCTCAACACTTTCATTGTACCGTGCTACTTTATTCTGGCAAATTGCACATTTCACTTACACTTTTCTCCCTCTGTATGTATTAATCCCACCATTACCGCGGCACTTGATATCCAACTCGTTTGATCTTTTATCAAAGAGCTGTTTCTCTGCCTTCAGCTCGCCGACCATTCCAGCTTCTATACAGGAGGAGTGTTAGCGCATTCCTGGACTAGAATGTGGAGCATCTTGAGAAGGAGATGTGCTCACTCGGATCTCAGCTCATTCAAGTAATTACTGATGTCAGTATTACCCCGACTGTTGTGTAGATTCCCAGTTATTAGTCTACAGAGTGGGTGGGATGTAACTAAAAGGCCGGAAATCTACAATTCCACAGGTCAGGAAGTGCCAAAAATGGTGAAAGACGTATGGCTAAATATGCGTGTCTAGCGAGAAATAATCTTTATGTTCGACCCTGGCGAAATGTAAATATTATATGTCAGAAAACTGTACTATAATGAGGCTAATTATAACACAAGTTTCCATTATGATACAGTTTTTCTCACCAATCAGAGCTCAAGAAACAGTTGTGTGACCAATCAGGTGAGGATAGCATCGCACCTGCGCTCACTTCCATGGCCCCCTATTTCAAATTTCACTGCGTGGCGAGTGTCATAGTGAGGTATTCCAGGAGGCCATTGTCAAATACAAGGTATTCTCTGCGTCCCATGCGCTCTGTTCAGTACATAAAACTGGCGAAATCTCGACAGATATTTATAAATATTTATGTTCGAACGTGCGGCTTCGAAGGCGTAGGCGGTAGCATGCTGAGCTTCTATGTCCAAGATAGCGGGTTTAAACCCGGTCGAAGCCGTCGGAGTTTTTAAGAGCGTTAAAAATCCCTCAGTATGCCTTCCTTCGGAGGGGAAGTAAAGCCGGCGGTCCCATGTCATAGATTTATGGCATGTTAAAGAACCTTCCACTAATTGCACCTGTGTGAAGCTAAATTGGATAGGTTAAGAATGTAAACAACGCTCTTAGGTTTCTACGTTCGTTGCCAAGAGCCGACTGCGGTGGCGTCTAGTAGCTAAGTTCTGAACATGGCCTAGTAGTCGTTGACGGTGGCGCTTGGCGGCAAAAGTAGGAACTATTCGAAACATTCTAAGTTGCAGTACTTAAATTTAAAAAAACAGATAACACACACTAATACAGTCATCACAATTAACACTGGTTATCAGACAGATTCTACACACACCCAAAGTACATGGGGCTACATGACCGCGTGGTCGCAGCCCCTAAACTTAAGAACCAACCAACCAACCTATGTTCGAACATAAAATAGTTATAATTATCGTCGAATATAAACAGTAGTATGCAACTCGCCTATAATGGTAATTAAGACACTCGTTTTATAAACATACTCGTGTCTTAATTATTGCCATTATAGGCTCTTTGCATAATGCACTGTTTCGTCACAGTATTTAGCCCTTTATGGGATAGTGGTCTCTATATTAACCACCTGTCATAATGACAGTTTGTTTCCAAAGATGCGCATAGTTGAATCTTTAAGCCCAATTTCGGAGAATTTTCAGTGCTAGTATTTCTAAAAATCAAATATACCTACGAATCTACTTGACGTAATGTTTTGGATAAAATTAAAAAACCATTAAAACTAAAATCATTAACAATCATTAACAAGTGTAAAAATAAAATTACAATAATAAAAGAAATATAAAAATTAAAATAATGAACATAACTATGAAGCAATAATAAAAATAATTGTAAAAATCAATTCGAAAGTAGTTAATTAATTAATTCAATAAAATATCAAAATTAAATCTATAAGAACATAAATTGAAACTTAAAAATAAATATACTAATAAATAACAAGATGTTCAGGAAAGAACATATAGCCTACTTTCTCCTAAATGTATGGGTATAGTTATAACTCTTTGTCTTTATCATCTCCTAATTTCTTCCAATTCGAAGTGCAAATTGGCACACTGGATTTGAGGAGTGGCGTTCAAATAATTTACCCCAGCATTTTGCAATTTCATCAGTAAACACTCCAAACAACGTAGGTATTCAGTTTATTAACACCGACTTCTTACAATAATTTAAACTTCGTTGCTCTAAACGTATCACTGGGAGAAACATATTTAATATAACTATTACACAGCTAATTTGTAATCGCGCACGGCTAACGAGAAAGATAGGTCATGGCGCGTAAACCAAACCCTTCTGTGACGTAGGCAATGTACTGGTACTGCTTGATGATGCTTGTACGTTTAAGTCGAGAGCAATTCATAAGCAGCAGAAATGCAATATTTAATATCAATCTTCATAAAATGGACGCAGTTTAGATGTTCCGTGTGTTTTCAAACACGTTAAATTATACTGTATAGGTTTGCAAAACTACGCCTATTGAAGTTACTCCTTACAAAAATCCACGCGAACTAGGATTCAAGGGTTCGTTGTGTCTTTAATAGATGCAACGAACAGGCTACAGTAAGTCGAGTTGTAGATTCTGTGACCTTCGTTGTGAGTTAAATTATGTGCACATTAGTATAATTAGATCAAAGAATCTTGCAGCACAGTATAGATATCATTAACTTATTGTTGTTTCAAGGGGCGGAACATAAATTAATTCGTTTATAGAAGAGATCTGCGGAATACACTACACACCGACTAACGACTTGTATCAATACCTTCTATGAAGACAAGTGATAAATGAATACCAACGTTTATACAGGTTCAATGATGTAGACAAGATGACTAGGTACCACACCGGCAGTAAAACGAAGACCAGGCAGTGGTGCAACAGAACTACATTGCTGACGTCACGAAAACTCACCAGAGCCAGTCATTCTCGTTGGCCGTGATAATCGCGCCTTATCTTGGGGATGTGTACCCTCTATCGGCAAAAATAATAACCTTCGCAATTATACTGTAGACATGGGTTCACTAACTGGCCGGTAGAGAGCATAGCTCGCATCTAGTTACATAGTTCATGTAATTACCCTTAGATGTCACTCCGGTGGTGAATGTTGTTTTAATTAAATATATATTTTCCATTTCAAAATGCACCATATAATGCTTTATTTTATAACGACTCAGTACTCAAGAAATAATAAATATAAAAAAATCAAGAAAAAAAGTTCAACTCTGATAGGATTTCAACCACGGCCAGCCTGATGAAAGACTAACGCGCTGACCACTCAGCCAATCGTGCACACACTAACAGATCGTTAGGAACCAATACATATACCACGTTATAGCAAATCATGACTTGGACTAAACGTTTTCTTTACTGGAGTATATTTTAAACCGAGTTCATTTCATAGAAAGTTCACATATTTGTTACCACTAGCCTATATTGCATGCAACATACTGAAATTAATAACATATAGGTCAGAACGAGAGATCAGCTGCCATCTTGTCAAATAACCGAGACGACTCAGCTTTTTAAAATCACTTCTGGACTATAATATTAAAATATAAACTCTTAATTTCAAACGGGCCACGTCGTTTCAAACAGATTAAACGATTCTTGGTTCGATAGTCGGAACTGGTGTGTCCCATGTTATGGATTATAAAGTTTGCATAATTCACACGGCCGCCATTCTGAAATGGTACGGTTGATGACCTCGTAGTTTGGGCACAAGACGCGCCTCATATGAAATAACGTTGTTACCAAATTTGGTAAAGATCCGATTATTAGTTTCGTTGTAATGCATTATTACGTTTTGACCATTTGAGTGGCCGCCATTAAGTTTTGGTAAAGATGGCGGCAATATAAAACATGACACTGAGGTGCCCTTTGCCAGTGCTACCTCTGTACCAAATTTCGTTCAATTCGATTTCACCGTGTTCGAATTGATAGCGGGGGACAGACATTCAGAGTACACACACACACACACACACACACACACACAGAGTCACACACATACACACACACAGACAGACACACAATTTTTGGCCCTGTAGTGATCTCATAAGTCTACTTTCATTTTTTGCAAAAATCGAAAGTAGGCTAAAAATGAGATAGTGTGTGTCTGTCTGTCTGTCTGTGTGTTACTCAATAACGCAAGAACTACTGGTCCGATTGAAATGAAATTTTGCATGGATGTAGCTGATTTACCAGGTTTACACATAGGCTTCGTTTTATTTCGATATTTTGCACTATTTAAAAATGGTGACCATTTTAGTGACGTCACTACACCCTTTGGTTTCAACATTTCATATTTCTATTTCAAATAAAAAGAGAACGCTAAGAAATAGAAAACTTGTGATGGCACATACGAGATTTAAAATTTAATTTTCTATCCGGAAGGTCCTTACCAATTTTCGTGTATCTCCAACGGTTAGCGAGTAAAACCTACAAAACACAATCAACGCCGAGCGGTGCTGTATATCTCTATATACACTGTGGTCCACCTGCCCCTTATTTTTTTGGAGGAAGGCAACCCAACTAACGGGTATATCACAGTCATCCTAAAAACATTTGTACCTGCTCCTTTACGTCCATTGTACAACTTTACCGTTGAGTACAGGTCTGACGTTTATTTTTGGCCGGTGGTCGTGAAATCCGCGCATCCACTGTGCTAACCATTCAACCTTCTTAGTTCTCTCCTTTGTTCCTTCTGAACGTGCGTGGGTGCATGCATTTGTTACTGCACATGCTCACAATAAGAAGGCTTCTTGGCTGGTCGGAGACCTCTACACAACAAACAAGCACCGGCCAAAAACAAACGTCAGACCTATACATCCTCGCGAATATAGTAGAAATCAATTGTGGCAGTGTTCTTTCAATGACCTCAAATATGATGTATGATTGAAACGATCAGAGCTCAGAGCAACACCTTCTTACGTTTGGACAGGAAGTGTCTACGAATAGATTCAATACGTGCCAACTATACACCATGGTTCTCGGTAGCTATGGTGGCTAAAACAAGAATTACTAGAGTAGCGTCAACGACGTCGCATTGTAGTAGGTTCGAACCTTGAACTAGTACATTTTTATTTTTTGCTTGATGTCGTTTATTGTGGATGTATTATGGACGCATATCTATCTGTTCCAACGAGTGACTTTTTATTTGCTACTTATCCGATGATACGCAGCCTGATTGGACGACGACATAATGATCTGTAGAACGAAAGCAAGGTATCCTGTATATTCAAGATAGCAAGTGTTCGAAATTTTGACCACCTTTGTTTAAAGGAAAACTCCGACTCACTCAGACGACCCACATAACAAATAGATTTGCTATGTGGGTAGGTTCATGAATCAATACATCAGACCGAAACTATAATTTCTTTCAACGGCGTCTGTGCGAAAAGCGCTTGCTATACACTTACAGTAATAGTTAGTTAGTGAGGTTTTAAGGGGCGGAACTACGAGGTCATCTGCCCCAAACATACAGTAAACACAGATAATTATAACATTATTGGTTTTACGTCCCTTTTAACTGCTCTGGCTTTTAGATACGCCGGGGTGCCGGAATTTTTCTACGAAGGGGATCTTCAACATGCCAGTAAATCTACTGACATGGCTCCCTGGCATTTGCGCACCCTCAAATGCCAGCTGACTGCGCCAGGATACGAACCTGCAACCTTGGGCACAGCAAGCGAGGACATTACCGCTGAGCCTCGAGGCAAGGCAGTAATTACAGAACGTGTCATATTATTATAAATATTGAACTATTAAAATTCTAATTATCACGAATAGAGTCGCCTCCGTTGCGTAGTAGTCAGCGTGATTAGCTGCCACCCTGGACGTCCTGGATTCGATTCCCGGCTCTGCCACGAAATTTGAAAAGTGGTATGAGGACTGGGACGGGGTCTACTCAGCCTCGGATGGTCCAAATGAGTAGAGGGGGTTCGATTCCCACCTCCGCCATCCTCAAAGTGGTTTTCCGTGGTTTCCCACCTCGCCTTCGGGCAAATGCCGGGATGTTACCTACCGTACGGCCACGGCCGCCTCCTTCCCTCTTCCTTGCCTATCCCTCCCGATCTTCCTCCACCCCCCTTCCCATCCCACAGGAGGACCCTGTTCGCTTTGCAGGTGAGGCCGCCTGGGCGAGGTGCTGATCCCATCTCCCCAGTTGTATCCTCCAGACGAGATGTTTCAAGCTCCAGGACACTGCCCGTAGAGGCGGTAATGATGGGATCCCTCGCTGAGTCCGTGGGAAAACCTAACCTGGAGGGTAAAATCGACTAAAAAATAATAATTATAACGAATAGTATCCATCCATGGTTTTGAACAGTATTTAGGGAAAGTAACCATTTAAATGAGACAAGAAAATAACTTTCCCTATCGTCTTCGTAGATAATGTGAACTAAACCAAGTTGAAATCTTGCTGTATGAGGTAGGGAGGGTATAATAAAATAGTTAAAAAGAATTTTAAAAATCTGCCGTTGGATAGTCTTGAACCGGGGATCTTCGAAAGAGCAAGCGGGCGCAATAACAGTTGCACACATTTCCAACACACTCTGGAGGTTTTTGTTGCGCTTCTAATTAACGCGTATGGTAAAATATTCAATTAAATATTCTATTATTACAGTTAGATCTTAAATATTGATTGGAATGCATTCATTCAGTACCTGGCATGTTTTCTAATTTACTTAAAGCAAGTTTCGCGGCCGCTTTGCGTTAATAAGGTGAAAGAACTGCAAATAATGCCCTCAAACGACAGCCCTTCGGTTTTATTTCATACAACTTAGCGTATAAAATGCTAGCGTGTGATACACTTCGGTCATACAAGCAGGTGTACTCACGAAGAGAACAGAATCATACAAGATTTTGTACCAGCGATCACAGCAGCTTCCTTGCCAGCGAGTGTCGTGTGATACGGGCCTAAAGATATGCTAAGACTTTTTGTTAAAATTTAATAACAAAACAAGATGTTCGGTAAAGAACGTATAGCCTACTTTCTCCTAAATGCATGGGTATTGTTATAATTCTTTGTCCTTTTCAAGGAGTATAATTGAATGTTGGTTGAAGTAGCTTCTTGAAATACAACGTGCTATACGGATATTATACATGAATATGATGTGCCCTTTACCAGTGCTACCTCTGTAAAAAAATTCATTCAATTCGGTTTCACCGTGTTTGAATTGATATGGGGAATCGATTTGCACACATACATGGCCGCTATCTGCAAACTATTGGGCTGATGACCTTGTAGTTCAGTCAAAAGATGCTTCCCACAAAAAGGTATGTTGTTGAAAAATTTGTTAGAAATCAAATGATTAGGTTGGTCGTAATTTGATTTAAGCTTTGAAAATTTGGGTGGCCGCCATTCCGTTTCCGTCAAGATGGCGGCGATATAAAACATGACACTGAGGTGCCTTTGCTAGTTCTACCTCTGTATCAAATTTCGTTCAATTCGGTTTCACCATGTTCGAATTGATAGGGGGGGGGGGGATACATTCAGAGTACACACACTCACACACACACACACACAGTCACACACACAGACACACAATTTTTGGCCCTGTGTAGATCTCATAAATCTCCTTTAATTTTTAGCAAAAATCGAAAGTATGCTCTTAATACCATGGGAATTTCTAAGGAATACGTATACTTCGATGCAAACACTGGCGATCAGAATATCCTTCGATATGTTGTTTTGTTTCATTTGAGGGGCTAGAACATCGCGGTCATTTAGCCCCGTGTGTGTAGAATTTGTCTGATAACCTGAGTTATTAAGGGCTAGTAATGATGTGTGTATTTGCAATTAAGGACTGGGAAGGAGGCGGCCGTGGCCTTAATACAGAATCCGTCCCGGAATTTGGCCGGAGTAGAAGTGGGAAACCACGGAAAACAATTTCCAGGATGGCTGAGGTGGGAATTGAAACCACTTCTTCTCATATTTGCTTCATGAGGCTACGTGTACCCAATTTCAGCCCTCAGACAAGTATTACATTCCTTGGCAGAGCTGCGAATCGAACCCGGACCTCCAGAGCAACATTTCCATATGTTATGTTAATATTCATGCCAGTTTTTTAATTTTCTGCCATTATAGGTCACGTGGCATAACGTACCAATTCGATCGTATTCTCTTTATAAATCATCAAAATTCAACGTACTCTTCACAAAAATACGTCGAAAGGCAATAAATGTGGCAATGTAGTTACATCCCGACTAAAATGGAATGTGGGCTTTCGTTCAAAAAAGTATGCCTACTACTGGATTCGAATCAGCATTCTACCCACTCGCACTCACCACGCACGGTCAGGCTTTAACCCTCTCAGCCACCAACACATGGTAGATGCCGCACGCTGAACGTGCTATAGTTACTGTAGCCGTCCCACCTGAAACTTTTAAGTCCATTTCAAAGTATTCAATCACGGTTTATGGTGTTGATTTAACTTTTTACTATTACAGATCACGAGGCGTAAGGCATTAATTCGATCGTATTACGTGTATGTGTGTTAATTCTAGGAGCAGTAAGTCATATGTTAGTAGAATGGGCCATAGTATTTGGCGGGGAAAAGTTTAAGGTCGGTTTTTCTTTGTTAGACCCATGACCCAATTAGATTGCTGTCACACAGTCAGAGCGCAGAGCAATATCGACCATCGGGAGAAATGCGATGTTAGTTGGGTTTCATAAAACTAAATAATAAGGGGCGGGTGGACCACACTGTATATAAAAATGAAAGTTTGTCTGTTTATTCTGAATTTCTACGGAAATTTGAGTTATTTACGCGTTTCAGACTGTTTTATGATGGATGCGCGCGAAAATATTTTTTTGTCTGTCTGTCTGTCTGTTTGTTTGTTTGTTTGTTTGTCTGTGGACAATTTTGTTCCCTGACAACTCGAGAACGGCTGGGTGTATCAATGTAAGCTTTGGTACACATATCCATCAGAGACACGACACTAATCATTGATGTAACTCTTCTCCGTGCCTATCATAAAAGGGGGCCTACCCCCTTTAAATACATGCAGAAATAGGCGTAGGAGGACAAGACAAAGCTCATTTTCAGCCCCTCAATGTGAGAGACAAATCTCGGGGGCCCTAATGGGTCCCCGAAAACCACATTTTAAGGCCCTAAAACCAACCGTTTTTGAGATATTCCCGGAAAACTAATTTCATTTAATAAACTAACTAGCAGAAGTACCCGCTCTTCGAACGGTCTTCGGTATTAATAACCAGACGCTATCAATTGAACTACTGTTGCAATGGTTAGGGGCTTGTCATTCCTTCATAAGTTTATCAGAACGAAGTTTTCTGGGTATATCACAGACACTGTTAATTTAATGGCCTTAAAATGTTCGGAGACCCGTTATAGACTCCCTAGTTTTGTGTCACACATTGAGAAGCGCAACATATGCATTGGTTGTCTTTCTAGGATAATTTTTATTTTTCGCCTATTTTAGCATGGATTTTGAAAAGTATTTTCCTATACCAACCCTTCTATGAGAAGTACGGTGAAGTGTTTTATAAATGATTGGTATATTGACTCATGGATACAATACCTAATTTTACTATGTCCCAAGCACCCGAACAAGAGTTATATGCGTACATCAACATAGATATATCAAGCACACAGTGTCAAACAAAATAATCTTTACGATGAACCCGATTGTCGACAAAAATATGATTAGTTAAAATGTGCTCTCAAACTAAATTCACCTAACGTGTACTTCCTGGCGTGAAAATAATATTGAAAACCTTGTTGACGAAACGCAATATATGTCAAATAAAAACGGACCCTCACCGTTGTGGAAAGTCCCCATCCCCAGGAAGACCCCTTTAATAAATTATAAAGGCTCGTGGTGCATAAAAATTCGGGATTTTTAGCCTCCAATGGCCCAAATTCCCAAAAAGCTGCAAAAAACTCTATTCCAATTCAGGAATTTTTGAAAATAATGTTGCTGTTTGGAGATATAATAGACCTTATTTACAACATACCGCATATCGCATGTGTAAGTCACGTGTAAAAATTCTAGGGTACCCCTTGACCCCCTTAATAGCATTGTTGAATTTTACAGTCTATGTTTGATTCTACGATAACATTATAGCTTTTTGAAAACTTTAACAGAAATTTAATAAATTGAGTGGCATTGCTTCTTGAGAAGCCGATTTGTTAGTCTTGTTGGGTTCATCCATGAGACAGGTCCATAGAAAGCCAGACGTCTCTTCCTGGCCACATCTGTGATTTTCTCAGTATATCTATATAGCTCCTGATTTTGTCTTCTTCTGTACTTGTCATCTATTTATGAGTTTATAAAATAAAAGTGACATATCCCTTCCAGAGACGTAGGCGACCTGCATAAGAGCCCTTGACTAAGTCAGGGATCACTAACCAGGCATCCCAAGCCGGAGTTTGCGTGTGGTAGGGTGGCCAGTTCCTTTCCACTCCTCCTCCTATCATAGCATCCGGCAGGTTCCCATTTTGCATCACGAGGCTGGAAGACCCCGTACGAGACCATACCAAGACTTTTAAATTGTTGGCAGAGCCGGGGATCGAACCCGGTACCTAGGGGGTGACAGCCAACAATGCTAGCCACTGCACCACGAGGTGGACTTTATTAGTTTATTAAATGAAATTAGTTTTCTGGGAATATCTCAGAAACGTGGTTTTAGAGACTTAAAGCGTAGTAACCTCCAAGCCACTGAGGGGCTGAAAATTAGTTTTGCACGTCTTTGTACGCCATATAATAATAATAATAATAATAATAATATAGGGATAGGGGTATAATAGACCTTTAGTACCCCTTGACTCCCTTGAGCGCATTATATACGTATTAATGAATTTTACAGCTTCCGTGATAACCTTATAGCCGTTAGGGAGCGTTCAGAGTATTGTAACAAGATGTTCAGTAAAGAACATATAGCCTACTTTCTCCTAAATGCATGGGTATTGTTATAACTATTTGTCCTTTTCAAGGAGTATAATTGAATGTTGGTTGTAGTAGCTTGTTGAAATACAACGTGCTACAGGGATATTAAACATGAATATGAGGTGCCCTTTGCTAGTGCTACCTCTGTAAAAATGTCATTCAATTCGGTTTCACCGTGTTTGAATTGATATGGGGAATGGATTTGCACACATACATGGCCGCTATTTGCAAACTATTGGGCTGATGACCCTGTAGTCAGTCATAAGATGCTTTCCACAAGAAGGCATGTTGTTGCAAAATCTGGTAGAGATCAAATTATTAGGATGGTCGTAATTTGATTTAAGCTTTTAACATTTGGGTGGCCGTCATTCCGTTTCCGTCAAGATGGCGGTGATATAAAACATGACAGTGAGGTGCCCTTTGCTAGTGCTACCTCTGTACCAAATTTCGTTCAATTCGGTTTCACCGTGTTTAAATTGATAGGGGGAATCGATTTGCACACATACTTGGCCACCATCTGCAAACTATTGGGCTGATGATCTTGCAGTTTGGTCAGAATATGCTTCCCACATAAAGATATGTTGTTGCGAAATTTGGTAGAGACTAGATTATCAGGTTGGTCGTAATTACATTTTAGCTTTTAACATTTGGGTGGCCGCGATTACGTTTCCGTCAAGATGGCGGTGATATAAAACATGACACTGAGGTGACTTTGCTAGTGCTACCTCTGTACCAAATTTCGTTCCATTTGGTTTCACCGTGTTTGAATAGATAGGGGGAATCGATTTTCAAACAAAGATGGCCGCCATCCGCAAAATATTAGGCTAATGACCTATTAAATTGTTCAAAGGATGCTCCCTCCATAAAGGTATGTTGTTGCAAAATTTGGTAGAGATCGGATGATTATGTTAGTCGTAATTTGATTTAAGCTTTAAACATTTGTGTGGCCGCCATTACGTTTCCGTCAAGATGGCGGTGATATAAAACATGACAGTGAGGTGCCCTTTGCTAGTGCTACCTCTGTACCAAATTTCGTTCAATTCGGTTTCACCGTGTTTAAATTGATAGGGGGAATCGATTTGCACACATACTTGGCCACCATCTGCAAACTATTGGGCTGATGATCTTGCAGTTTGGTCAGAATATGCTTCCCACATAAAGATATGTTGTTGCGAAATTTGGTAGAGATCAAATTATTAGGATGGTCGTAATTTGATTTAAGCTTTTAACATTTGGGTGGCCGTCATTCCGTTTCCGTCAAGATGGCGGTGATATAAAACATGACAGTGAGGTGCCCTTTGCTAGTGCTACCTCTGTACCAAATTTCGTTCAATTCGGTTTCACCGTGTTTAAATTGATAGGGGGAATCGATTTGCACACATACTTGGCCACCATCTGCAAACTATTGGGCTGATGATCTTGCAGTTTGGTCAGAATATGCTTCCCACATAAAGATATGTTGTTGCGAAATTTGGTAGAGACTAGATTATCAGGTTGGTCGTAATTACATTTTAGCTTTTAACATTTGGGTGGCCGTCATTCCGTTTCCGTCAAGATGGCGGTGATATAAAACATGACAGTGAGGTGCCCTTTGCTAGTGCTACCTCTGTACCAAATTTCGTTCCATTTGGTTTCACCGTGTTTGAATAGATAGGGGGAATCGATTTTCAAACAAAGATGGCCGCCATCCGCAAAATATTAGGCTAATGACCTATTAAATTGTTCAAAGGATGCTCCCTCCATAAAGGTATGTTGTTGCGAAATTTGGTAGAGACTAGATTATCAGGTTGGTCGTAATTACATTTTAGCTTTTAACATTTGGGTGGCCGCGATTACGTTTCCGTCAAGATGGCGGTGATATAAAACATGACACTGAGGTGTCCTTTGCTAGTGCTACCTTTGTACCAAATTTCGTTCAATTCAGGTTCACCGTGTTTGAATTGATAGGGGGACAGACGTTCCGAGTACACAAACTCACACACACACACACATACACACACACACACAGACAGACAGACTTTTTTCACCCTGTGTTGATCTCATAAGTCTACTTTCATTTTTTGCAAAAATAGTGTACCCATACGTATAATCTCGATGGAAAATATGCTTCTGCCTCCAGCTAGCTTCAGGACTCGAGGGTGTACCGTCCTCCCACTGAGCAGTTGCATACTTTGGATTTGAGGCTAAGAGGTATCAACTCTACAATGATAAGGCACAACTCTATTCTAAAACTTTAATTCAGTAAATAAAATCATGGCTTTGAACAAATAAAACAATCCCCATAACCATAAAACAAAAGCAAACAAAAATTTACTTTCCACAATCCACAAATAGGAATATAATATAATCGTAATAAATCATATCATACCACAAACCTTTATCCTTATGTGAACATCACAAAGATATTCTAGTGCGCTGATGCACGTACAACTTCAGAAACAAACTGTACATTGACACTACTGTCATACAATGTGACTTCTTTAATATCACAACATTACTGATTCATAAAACCTTCTTAATTTGACAATTATGTGTACCGTGTGTGTTTTGACCTTTCTTTTCCCACCAAATGCTTTACATGCATTAGCCTATTCTGGTGTTGCACAACAAACTACGTGCAACTCCATAATTATGTAAGCTACCCCTACTCCACTATTTATATAGTTCCACTGCATGCCGTTTTGTGATTTCATATAAAAAAAACGTTATGTTATTGTTGTGTCGGATGGTATAATCAAACTACCTTGCGCGCGTAGCCTGTGGAATCTGGTAACCAACTTCAGAAAAAGTTGTCAGTGACAGTATAAATGCAACGTCTAACCATTCGTTAGATAGCTAAAATCATGAACCATCAGGATAATGTATAATTATCAATGTGTTCTTAAACCACATGGCTTCATTACTCAACATAACAATATTTCATTCATGTCATAACAGGGTCTAAAATCTGTTCCTTTCAACTTGCTTTCACGGTTCGCCTTGACCGTCCCCAGACCCTCTCCTCGAGCGGTCGGTATACAATAGCAGTGGGTTGGGTTTCCTCCCTAGCTCGACCCCCGCTTTTATATTTGAAGGCTTACTTCCAAAGCATTGTAAGATTTTACAAGACAATACTGTGTTCCCAATGGCACACATATCTCAATGGACTTTAATTGAATATTATGCACACAGGTAGTGAATGAGCTTTTTATTTATTCCTACCCCGAGGATAAAATAATTACTGGCACCAAACAGGTCCATTCAACATGAAGGTACGAGGTTTCGTAAAACATTGGTCTATTAGGCAACCGGTGTCTTAAATAATATGCGGTCAGCCCAATGCTGCCGGTATGAGGTTCGCTTCAACAAGCCGAATCACTCACAATAATAAGTTCTCGGGGAATCATTAGAGTGTCGAGGTGTCCACGTTTTCCTCGCACCTAATCACGGGATTCCAACCCGGAACATTCACATCCTTCATCAGAGTTAGGGTCCATCACTAAAACTCTGGCGCAAAGTATATCTCCGCTATGCCCCCGGCATAGGAGATTTCATACGTAGAATAGACCACCTGGCTCCTTACCTAATGTTACGACTTCGTCCTATAATATTAAGAGAAATCTATCAATTACTCTATAAGCTTCTCACATAAGCTGCAAATTCAATTCACTAAAAGCTCTTCCATTCCTTGCATAATTATATTCCCTTTAATACAATATATCCTGATATCAAACTCTTTCTTTAATCCCGTAATGTAATCTTACTGTATAATCTTACTGCTTGGATCAATAAGTCTTGCGAATAGCGTAATTATTTCCTGTTTACAATAATTTCCTGATGCGTTCATTAATACCTTTGATATTCATAATTGTTATTATATTATTCTCACTGACATAATTTACCAACATCATTCCTTAGTATTATTATGATTTCTGACATATTTTACCAAAATCATTCCTTAATATTATTATTATATTTCTGACATAATTTACCAAAATCCGACACAACCAATCATCTCAAAACTCGAACAACTGTGCTCGTAACACTTACATAACTGATTGCCATCTTTAATTAATAGTGGTAATGATTAATCCACTTATTGATGCACATTAACATCTCAACTGTACAAAAATCAATACAATAATGATTAAACCTGGAGGGTCTACCTCCTAATCTCATTCTTACTGGCATCTTTACTGAAATCACGTCACATGCAGTGGCCTATATTCTCTAATTAACCATAATTTGTGGGGTACTCACATATCTCAAGGCTTCTCATGGTGGCTCCAACCAATCATATCCTTCCAAGTCGCCTGCCATATGCAGGTTTAACGCGACATATTCATCTTGAATACACACATTTTATGGCACACAACTTCCGTTAGCCATACGGCACTTTGCATTTCTATAGGGAAGCTATTGCTCCCAAACATGTGACACTTTATAACACTTATAAAACCACCACTTTAAAATATATTTTACATATGCTTTACACATAACACACGTCACTTTGTACAATTTTCATTGCTTGAAATTCCCTAGCAAAGATATCAAAATTGCAGGTGTTGACGGCATCTCCCGTGCTCCTACCAACTCCTGATTGAAAGTCTGGTTTATCTGCCCCTCGGAATTCACCAACAGTTTTTATCCATACTCCTACGGTAAGCTTCTTGCGTCGCATAGATATGCTAACTTCCGTCCTGAGCGTTATTATTTGGTATCCTTAAAACATTACCAAATGCTTCGTAAAGTTTCTCCCATCGCATTCCAGCGTAATTAGACATGAATGATCAGTCGCTATTTCATACATTGCGCTTAACACTGTCCATAACTTTACACAAATTATTATTATTATTATTTATAATAGTTCTATCACTCATCTTACACGATGCTTCCTACGTGAACAAGCCATTGTTCGTACTGCTGAGTATACCTGCAGCGCGATTATTATTAATAAAAGCTTATTAAATGCTTCACTCAAATGTAGAACTCTTTGTTGGCGCGTCCTTTCATGAGCCGGACCAACATATGTTCCGCCATGACGACTGCCTGCGCCTCTCTTGACAAACTGTGACAAACTGGGGTGAGACGGGCTCCAACAAGTGTAAGACTCAACTAAGAACTGACTGAAGACTGCCTTGTAACTGACCGCTCTGCTAAGGGTCGACTCCCTTATATCGGATTCACACAGAAAGTAGAGCGCAATCTTCCCGCGGGATCTCGGCTCCTCTCCCAGCATGATTCTGGTCTCGAAACCATGTTCATTGGGTTCCATTTTCTTCTCTGATCCCAGAACTGGCTGCGTGCTGAAGAATCGCTCGGCCAATTAATTAATATTAATTCCTTTCTCTATAGCGTGGGGACGCTATCTCCCGGGATTCCCTGGCGACCTCCTCAAATCCCGCCGCGAACAATGATAGTTCTACGGTCCTTCCGCACTTCCTTAAATATGCGTCAATTTCGCAGATTAAAGGCTCTAAAATTAGCCTCCAGTCTAAAGATTCACCTGTGGGCAAGTCTCATATCATTTCGTTACTCCAATCACGAGTAATCAATGACTTTCCTTGTGATCTCTCCCCACCATTTTCAAATCCATTCTCCGTCGGGGAAGAACTGGGTCATTATTCAGGCCCTCACCCTCTTCCAGACGACAGAATGAGGTCAGAGAGATGGACGTGGCTCCACTGAACACCTCCCACAATTCTGGGCTAATTTGTAAAACGTCCACTCTGCACTTGCAGTGCTCCAAGCCCCATATAGCCTACACCAAGTAGTCTAATAGTACAGTATTCTGCTCAATTTCCCTTCATTATTTTAATAAATAATGTCACTGCAACTGAAATCACACCAGTGATTTAATATACACTTCTCTCTAGGGGTTTTTACAATGAAACTCCCTCCACAGACTTAGGGTTCGTTCCCTGGTGGAACCTTTATACTGAGATCACAGTCTCTGAGAACCACGTTCGATTCCAGTCAGCATAACCTCCTCGGGTTCAATAGAAAGTAGGCTAATAAATGGAATGAAATTGCGTCTCACAGAAATAGATGGACTTCTGAGATTGTGTTGCCATGGTTACCGGCTTTCATTCGTTCAATCATCATACTAATATATAACAAGAAGTTCCGTTAAGAACTATACAGCCTACTTTTCATGCCAATGATTATTCTACAGAATATGAACCTATCTAGAATAATGACGAAATTAAGTTGGTAATATCGAAATATCTAATTAGTTCAAAATATACCTGGTATAATGTAGCCTAATAGAGCACTACAGTTGGCAGCCCTGGTGACTGAATATATTCTTAGTCCCATCTCTTAAGGTACAGAATACAAAATTTGGTTGAAGTCCAATGGACGTTACATGCAGTTAGACACTGGATCTATCAGCACGCGTAAAAGCATGTTGCCAACAATACCATGCGTGTGCTGGTCATAAATAATCTGAAATATTATGATATCTTGTTGTGCCAATTTTGGATGAAATCCATCTGTTAGTATAGAAGTTACATGTATTTTAAAATTGGACATATCAGCAGGCATAGAATCATGTTGGCAGCACTGCCTTGTATTAATTACTCCAAATTAATCTAGAATGTCAGGTGCTATACGTGTGCAAGGTATAGAGCTGTTGGCTTGCATACTTTCTGATATATTGATATTAGGGTAAAAAAATATAGACAGCATTTATTAACAGTTGGCAGCCCTGATTGCACTGAAGAATACTTATAGTCATATCTGATATGTTACACATAGCACATGCGAAATTGGGATGAAATCCTACTGATAGTATAGAAGTTACATGTATTTAAAAATTGGCCCTATCAGCAGGCTTAGAATCATGTTGGTAGAACTGAAGTATAAAAGTTACTCCAAAATTAATCAAACATGTCAGGTACTATACGTGTGCATAGTTTAAAGCTGTCGGCTTGCACACATTCTGATATATTGGTATTTGGATAAAATAAATAAAATAGAGAGAGCAATTATTTACAGTTGGCAGCCCTGGTGGCTCTTAAGAATACGCTCAGTCATATCTGTTTATGTACAGATATTACATACAAAATTTGGTTGAAATCCAGTTCATAGTGTAGAAGTTATATGCATTTAAACATTGGACCTATCAGAAGGCTTAAAATTATTTTGGCAACACTGTCATGGTTGGCCTCTTGGAAATTAAACTGAAATAGTATTATCTACATGTGTGCCAATTTTGGAATAGCTCCCATGCATACCTTGCAAGATATCCAACATGGAGCTCAAATTTCTAGTGCGTTTTTTCAGCAGTTGGTAGCACTGACATCATTTTCAAATATGGACGTGAGCTATTCCGGTGCACATCTTTACTCATACTAAATTTGGTTTTGATTGCTGCAGCCGTTTAGGAGTTGATAGGGGGGGACACACTCACAGCCAGCCGGCCAGACAGACAGACAGACAGACAGACAGACAGACAGACATTTTCCCGGATCGATCTGATAAGACTACTTTTTCCTCATTTTTGCAAAATGTGAAAAGTAGGCTAAAAATGAGATGGTGTGTGTCTGTCTTTCTGTCTGTCTGTCTGTTACCTAATAACGCAAGAACCACCGGTCCGATTTAAATGAAATTTTGCATGGATGTAACTGAAATACCAGGTTTACATATAGGATACTTTTAATTTCGATATTTTGCACTATTAAAAATGGCGACCATTTTAGTGACGTCACTACACCCTTTGGTTTCAAAATTTCATATTTCCATATCAAATAAAAAGAGAACGGTAGGAAATAGCAAACTTTTGATGGCACATGCGAGCTTTGAAATTTAATTTCCTATCCGAAAGGTCCTAATCACTTTTCGGGTATCTCCAACGGTTAGCGAGTAAAACCTACTTTTGTGACGTCACTACACCCTTTGGATTCAAAATTTCATATTTCCATTTCAAATAAAGAGAGAACGCTAAGAAATAGCAAACTTTTGATGGCATACACGAGCTTTAGCATTTAATTTTCTATCCAAAAGGTTCTTATCACTTTTCGTGTATCTCCGACGGTTAGCGAGTAAACCTAAATTTGTGCAATAAAACACGGTCAACACCGAGCGGTGCAGTATATCTCTACATATATAAATAGAAAATTTGTCTTTTTTTTCTGAATTTCTGCGGAAATTTGAGTTATTTACACGTTCAGACTGTTTTATGATAGATGCTCGCGAAAATAATGTTTTGGTCTGTCTGTCTGTTTGATTGTCTGTGGACAACTTTGTTCCCTTATAACTCGAGAACGGCTGGGTGTATCAACGTAAAATTTGGTACAGATATCCATCCGAGGCACGACACTAATCATTGATGTAACCCTTCTCCGTACCTCTCATAAAAGGGGGCCTACCCCCTTAAAATGCATGCTGAAATAGGAGTAGAAGGACGAGACAAAGATCATTTTCAGCCCCTCGATGTGAGAGACAAAACCCGGAGGCCCTAAAGGGTCCCCGAAATCCACATTTTAAGGCCCTAAAACCAACCGTATTTGAGATATTCCCAGAAAACTAATTTCATTTAATAAACTAATGAACGAATACAAGCCGGTAACCATGGCAACAGATTCTCAGAGGTCCATCTATTGCTGTAAGACGCAATGCAATTCCATTAATTACATTGGTGTGAAAGTTTGCAAACGGCTAGAAGGTTATCACGGAACCAAATTAAGCTGTAAAATTCATCAATACGCATAATGCGCTTAAGGGGGTCAAGGGGTACACTAGAACTTTTTCACGCGATTTACATCTCCGGGTGTGGTACGGCAAGTCTATTATATTCCTATCCCTATATTTTATTATTATTATTATTATATTATGGCGTACAACGAGGAGACAAAGCCCCTCGATGCCAGAAACAAAACTTGGGGGCCCTAAAGGGTCCTCGAAAACTACATTATAAGGCCCTAAAACCAAAGGTATCTGAAATATTCGCAGAAAACTAATTTAATTTAATTGAAAAAACTAATGAAGGAATGGAAATCGCTAACCATGACAACATTATCTCAAAGGGTGGCATCCAACTTTCCATCTATTTCTGTAAGAAGTAATGTCACTCTGTTTATTACATTTCTGTGAAAGTTTGCGAATGGCTATACGGTTATCACGGAACCAACGTAGACTGTATAATTCATCAATGCAATTAAGGGGGTCAAGGGGTAACCTAGATTTTTTTCATGCAATTTTCACGTGCGACATATAGTACAGAAGGTCTATTATATCTCCAAACATTTTCAAAGTTAAATGCCATGCCCTGTGGTTCAGATTCCACGTAAAATGGAGGTCCCGTGGCTTATGATCTCGCGATTAATGGTCACGTAAAACTACAATCTTCCTTTATATCTCCAAACAGCAACATTATTTTCAAAAATTTCTGAATTGAATCAGCATTTTTTGCGGCTTTTAGGAATTTGGGCCATTTGAGACTAAAGAACCTGAATGTTCATGCACCACGAGCCTTTATAATTTATGAAAGAGGTCTTCCTGTGTATGGGGACCTAACACAACGTAGAGGGTCATTTTTTATGTGAGGTGTATTCACTGATCTCTATACATGGATGGCTGGTAGCTAAAGCAGCAGTAAGCCGAATAGACGATGACAGGTATAGCAAGATGGCAGCGAGCGCATGGTGCAATATTGAGAATCCGGCTCTGTGATTGGTTACTGGTAGTTTGATGTTATACATGTATTTATACTGGCAGTAAAAAAATTGTGTTTCTTGTAGTTGTAAAATGGGCTGAATTTGGTTATTTAAAGCGTAAAATCTTAGTTTTAAGTACCGGTTTGGTGACCCATCATCCCAGGCAAGCCGGTAATACCTTTACTTCTCAGGCAGATAGGTCACTTAGCAGTAATTTTGAAGTTATTGTGAAGTTAAGTATACATACGTGGTGGTGTTGAAGCAGACGTGATCGGGCTAGGCTATTGCGTGTTTAAATTTGATCCCATTTCAGGGTTTTTCGGTTCTGGGTGTAAATAGTTCGCTTAATAGTTGTAAATCAGTGGGGAGAGTATATTTTGAGTAGGATTTTAGTTGTGTTAAGTTTTATGTGGAGCTGAGGAGTGAAATTGGTTTGGCTTGAAGTGCATTTTTGGCTTTGATCTACTTCCCGTTATTATTAAGTTTAGTGTGCTGCTAGCGTGATTAAAAGCTGTAGTATTTGATGTAGAGTGCTGGGATTACTTGGAGGAAGTGTTGGTTATTTCATGGAAACAAGAATTCATAACCAATTACCGAGTACGATATGTCGAATCTTGGCCTGTATAGTGAGCTACGTTTAGGCCTATAGGTACATCATTTCAAGAATGCATAATTTTGTGGCATATATACATGTATACCATATATACAATTTACAAGAATGTTTCCAGAAATTGTTTTTCACTCGTTACTCTGTTACTGATCGCTAAAATTGCGTGTACTCAGCACCTAAGTTGATATTTGTCAGCCGTTATTATACATTCATTTTTATTGCTATTCCGGAGATTTACTGACTCGGAATGACGTGTCAGTGATCCCAATGCTCTGATGCTATGAGTGAAAGTATCTCTATATTTTTATGTGCTCCAAAGCACCATTAATTATGATTTAAAATTGACTAGATTATCATTGCTTGCCCATAAGGAAGGCTCGAGAATGGGTAGACCAACATGGCGGACCGCGCGCTCAACCTGGAGTACTTTCTCTTGCAGCGGAGAGCTGCCACCAGCGATCCATGTATAGAGATCAGTGGGTGTATTGCGTTTCGTCTACAAGGCTTTCAATTCTATTTCACGTCAAGAAGTACACGTTAGGTGAATTTAGTTTGAGAGCAAATTTTAACTAATCTTTTTTTTTTTGTCGACATACGGGTTTATCGTAAGGATGATTTTGTTTGATACTGTATGGTAGATATACCCATATTTGGATATCTGGGTGATACGTTGTAGGCAATAGAATTGTCTGTCTGTCTGTCTGTCTTTCTGTGTATCTTTATGTACGCCTATAAATCGTGTTCGGAGGCGTGGTGCATCGTAAAATTAGGTATGGTAAACATGAGTCAATACACCAATCATTTATAAAACTCCTCACCGTACTTTTCATACAGTAGAAGGGTGGATATAGGGAAAAACTTCTCAAAATACATGCTAAAATAGGCGAAATATAAAAATTATCCTAGAAGGACGATCAAAGCATATGTTGCGCTTCTCAATGTGAGACACAAAATACGCGAGTCTATAAGGGGTCTCCGAAAACCACATTTTAATGCCCTTAAATTAACAGTGTGTGTGATATTCGAAGAAAACTAACTTCGTTCTGATAAACTTATGAAGGAATGAAAAACCACTAACCATTGCAACAGTAGCTCAATTGAATGTCTGGTGTTAATATATAACACCGTTCGAAGGACGGGTACTTCTGCTATACTAATGTATAAAAATGAGATGGTGTGTGTCTGTCTTTCTGTCTGTCTGTGTGCTACTCAATAACGCAAGAACCACTGGTACGATTTAAATGACATTTTGCATGAATGTAGCTGATTTACCAGGTTTACATATAGGATACATTTTATTTCGATATTTTGCACTATTAGAAAATGGCGACCATTTTAGTGACGTCACTACACACTTTAATCAAAACTTCATATTTCCTTATCAAATAAAAAGAGAACGCTAAGAAATAGCAAACTTTTGACGGTATATACGAGCTTCACTTTTCGTTTATCTCCAACGGTTAGCGAGTAAAACCCACATTTATGACGTCACTACACCCTTTGGTTTCAAAATTTGATATTTCCATTTCAAATAAAAAGAGAACGCTAAGAAATAGCAACCTTTTGATGGCATAAATTAGCTTTAGCATTCAATTTTCTATCCAAAAGGTCCTTATCACTTTTCGTGTATCTCCAGCGGTTAGCGAGTAAAACCTAAATTTGTGCAATAAAACACGGTCAACACCGAGATTTTTCTGTTTTTTTTTTCTTCCTGAATTTCTACGGAAATTTGAGTTATTTACACGTTTCAGACTGTTTTATGATAGATGAGCGCGAAAATAATGTTTTGGTCTGTCTGTTTGATTGTCTGTGGACAATTTTTGTTCCCTTATAAATCGAGAACGCCTGGGCGTATCAACGTAAAATTTGGTACAGATATCCATCAGAGGCACGACACTAATCATTATGTAACTCTTCTCTGTACCTATCATAAAACGGGGCATACCCCCTTAAAATACATGCTGAAATAGGAGTAGAAGGACGAGACAAAGCTCATTTTCAGCCCCTCAATGTGAGGGATAAAACTCGGGGGCCCTAAAAACACATTTTAAGGTCCTACGTCCAACCGTTTTTGAGATATTCCCAGAAAACTAATTTAATTTAATAAACTACTGAACGAATGCAAGCCGATAACCATGGCAACAGATTCTCAGAGGTCCATCTATTGCTGTAAGACGCAATGCAATTCCATTAATTACATTAGTGTGAAAGTTTGCAAACGGCTAGATGGTTATTATGGAACCAAATTAAGCTGTAAATTTCATCAATACGTAAAATGCGCTTAAGGGGGTCAAGGGGTATTCTAGATTTTTTTCACGCGATTTACACCTGCGGGTGTGGTATGGCAGGTCTATTATATTCCTACCCCTATATTATATTATTAGTATTATATTATGGCGTACAACGACGAGACAAAGCCCCTCGGTGCCAGAAATAAAACTCGAGGGTCCTCGAAAACTACATTATAAGGCTCTAAAACCAACAGGTTCTGAAACATTCCCAGAAAACTAATTAAATTAAATTTAACAAACTAATGAAGGAATGCAATTCGGTAACCATGACAACATTATCTCAAGGGGTGGCATCCAACTTTCCATCTATTTCAGTGAGAAGCAATTTATTACATTTATTACATTTCTGTGAAAGTTTGCAAAGATAAGGTTATCACGGAACCAACGTATACTGTATAATTCATCAATGCAATTAAGGGGGTCAAGGGGTAACCTAGGATTTTTTCATGATTTGAATCAGCATTTTTTGCGGCTTTTAGGAATTTGGGCCATTTGAGACTAAAGAACCTGAATTTTCATGCACCACAAGCTTTTATAATTTATGATAGAGGTCTTCCTGTGTATGGGGACCCAACACAACGTAGAGGGTCAGTTTTTATGTGACGTGTATTGCGTTTCATCTACAAGGCTTTCAATTCTATTTCATGTCAGAAAGTACACGTTAGGTGAATTTAGTTTGAGAGCACATTTCAACTAATCTTTTTTCTTTTCTTTTTTGTCGACATACGGGTTCATCGTAAGGATATATATTTTTTTTTAAATCGTAAGGATGATTTTCTTTGATACTGTTTGGTAGATATACCCATATTTGTATTTCTGGGTAATATGTTGTAGACAATAGAATTGTCTCTCTGTCTGTCTTTCTGTGTATCCTTATGTACGCCTATAACTCATGTTCGGATGCTAGGTGCATCGTAAAATTAGGTATGGTAAACATGAGTCAATACACCAATCATTTATAAAACTCTTCACCGTACTTTTCATACAGTAGAAGGGTGGATATAGGGAAAAACTTCTCAAAATACATGCTAAAATAGGCGAAATATAAAAATTATCCTGGAAGGACGACCAAAGCATATGTTGCACTTCTCAATGTGAGACAAAAAATTCGCGAGTCTATAAAGAGTCTCCGAAAACCACATTATAAGGCCCTTAAATTAACAGTGTGTATGATATTCCCAGAAAACTAACTTCGTTCTGATAAACTTATGAAGGAATTACAAGCCGCTAACCATTGCAACAGTAGCTCAATCGATAATGTCTGGTGCGTCTCTAAAAGCAACAGTACTTAAAAGTGACATAAAACCAATAACATTATTATTATTATTATTATTATTATGTCTGGTGTTAACACCGAATACCGTTCGAAGAACGGGTACTTCTGCTAGTAGCTTAATAAATGAAATTAGTTTTCTGGGTATATCTCAAAAACTGTTGGTTTTAGGACCTTAAAATGTGGTTTTCGTGGCCCGTAGGGCTTCCGAGTTTTGTTTCTCACATTGAGACGCTGAAAATGAGCTTTGTCTCGTTTTTCTACGCCCACTTCAGCATGAATTTTAAGGGGGTAGGCCCTCTTTCATGAGAGGTATGGAGAAGAGTTACATCAATGATTACTTTCGTGCCTCTGATGGACTTCTGTACCAAATTTTACGTTGATCCACTCAGCCGTTCTCGAGTGATGCGCGTGCAAAATTGTACACAGACAGACAAAAATTTTGTTTTTGCGGGCAACCGTCATAAACCAGTCTGAAACGCGTTAATAACTCAAACTTCCGTGGAAATTCTGAACAAACAGACAGACTTGCATTTTTAGCCTACTTTCGATTTTTGCAAAAAATGAAAGTAGACTTATGAGATAAACACAGGGCGAAAAATGTGTGTCTGTCTGTGTGTGTGTGTGTGTGTGTGTATGTGTGTGTGTGAGTCTGTGTGTGTGTGTGTACTCTGAATGTCTGTCCCCCCTATCAATTCGAGCACGGTGAACGCGAATTGAACGAAATTTGGTACAAAGGTAGCACTAGCAAAGGACACCTCAGTGTCATGTTTTATATCGCCGCCATCTTGACGGAAACGTAATGGTGGCCACACAGATGTTCAAAGCTTAAATCAAATTACCATTAACCTAATCATCCGATCTCTACCAAATTTTGCAACAATATACCTTTATGGAGGGAGCATCATTTGACCAACCTAATAGGTCATCAGCCTAACAGTTTGAGGATGGCGGCCATCATTGTGTAAAAATGGATTCCCCCTATTAATTCGAACACGGTGAAACCGAATGGAACGAAATTTGGTACAGAGTTAGTACTAGCAAAGGGCACCTCAGTGTCATGTTTTATATCGCCGCCATCTTGACGGAAACGTAATGGTGGCCACACAGATGTTTAAAGCTTAAATCAAATTACCATTAACCTAATCATCCGATCTCTACCAAATTTTTCAACAACATACCTTCATGGAGAGGGCATCTTTTGACCAACCTAATAGGTCATTAACCTAATCTTTTGTAGATGGCGGCCATCTTTGTAAGAAACTTGATTCTCCCTATCAATTCGAACACGGTGAAACCGAATGGAACGAAATTTGGTACAGAGGTAGCACTAGCAAAGGGCACCTCAGTGTCATGTTTTATATCACCGCCATCTTGACGGAAACTTAATCGCGGCCACCCAAAAGCTAAAAGCTAAAATGTAATTACGACCAACCTAATAATCTAGTCTCTTCCAAATTTTGCAACAACATGCCTTTTTGTGGAAAGCATCTTATGACTGACTACAAGGTCATCAGCCCAATAGTTTGCAAATAGCGGCCATGTATGTGTGCAAATCCATTCCCCATATCAATTAAAACACGGTGAAACCGAATTGAATGAAATTTTTTACAGAAGTAGCACTAGCAAAGGGCACCTCATATTCATGTTTAATATCCCTATAGCACGTTGTATTTCAACAAGCTACTACAACCAACATTCAATTATACTCCTTGAAAAGAACAAAGAGTTATAGCCTACTTTCTCTTAAATGCATGGGTATTGTTGTATGTTCTTTACTGAACATCTTGTTATATATAGAGAGAGACTAGCAGAAGTACCCGTTCTTCAAACGGTGTTCGGTGTTAACACCAGACATAATAATAATAATAATAATAATAATAATAATAATAATAATAATAATGTTATTGGTGTTACGTCCCTTTTAAGTACTGTTGCTTTTAGAGACTCACCAGACATTACCAATTGAGCTACTGTTGCAAAGGTTAGCGGCTTGTCATTCCTTCATAAGTTTATCAGAACGAAGTTATTTTTCTGGGAATATCACACACACTGTTAATTTAAGTGCCTTATAATGTGGTTTTCGGAGACCCTTTATAGACTCGCGAATTTTGTGTCTCACATTGAGAAGTGCAACATTTGCTTTGGTCATCCTTCTAGGATAAGTTTTATATTTCACCTATTTTAGCATGTATTTTGAGAAGTTTTTCCCTATATCCACCCTTCTACTGTATGAAAAGTACGGTGAAGAGTTTTATAAATGATTGGTGTATTGACTCATCCGAACATGAGTTATAGGCGTACATAACGATACACAGAAAGACAGACAGACAATTCTAATGTCTACAACATATCACCCAGAAATCCAAATATGGGTATATCTACCACACAGTATCAAACAAAATCATCGTTACGATAAACCCGTATGTCGACAAAAAAAAAGAAAAGAAAAAAGATTAGTTGAAATGTGCTCTCAAACTAAATTCACCTAACGTGTACTTCCTGACATGAAATAGAATTGAAAGTCTTGTAGATGAAACGCAATACACGTCACTTAAAAACTGACCCTCTACGTTGTGTTGGGTCCCCATACACAGGAAGACCTCTATCATAAATTATAAAAGCTTGTGGTGCATGAAAATTCAGGTTCTTTAGTCTCAAATGGCCCAAATTCCTAAAAGCCGCAAAATATGCTGATTCAATTCAGGAATTTTTGAAAATATTGTTGTTGTTTGGAGATATAATAGACCTTCTGTACTATATGTCGCACGTGAAAAAATCCTAGGTTACCCCTTGACCCTCCTAATTGCATTGATGAATTATACAGTCTACGTTGGTTACGTGATAACCTCATAGCCATTTGCAAACTTTCACAGAAATGTAATAAACGTAATAAATGTAATAAATTGCTTCTTACTGAAATAGATGGAAAGTTGGATGCCTCCCCTTGAGATAATGTTGTCATGGTTACCGATTTGCATTCCTCCATTAGTTTGTTAAATTAAATTTAATTACTTTTCTGGGAATGTTTCAGAAACTGTTGGTTTCTGAGCCTTATAATGTAGTTATTGAGGACCCTCTAGTTTGATTTCTGGCACCGAGGGGTTTTGTCTCGTCGTTGTACGCCATAATATAATAATAATAATAATAATAATATAATACAGGGATAGGAATATAATAGACCTGCCATACCTCACCCGCAGGTGTAAATCGCGTGAAAAAGTCTAGACTACCCCTTGACCTCCTTAAGCGCATTTCAGGTATTGATGAAATTTACAGCTTAATTTGGTTCCATAATAACCATCTAGCCGTTTGCAAACTTTCACACTAATGTAATTAATGGAATTGCATTGCGCCTTACAGCAATAGATGGACCTCTGAGAATCTGTTGCCATGGTTATCGGCTTGCATTCGTTCATTAGTTTATTAAATTAAGTTAGTTTTCTGGGAATATCTCAAAACCGGTTGGACATAGGACCTTAAAATGTGCTTTTAGGGCCCCCGAGTTTTGTCTCTCACATTGAGGGGCTGAAAATGAGCTTTGTATCGTCCTTCTACTCCTATTTCAGCATGTATTTTAAGGGGGTATGCCCCCTTTTATGAGAGGTACAGAGAAGAGTTACATCAATGATTAGTGTCGTGCCTCTGATGGATATCTGTACCAAATTTTACGTTGATACACCCAGCCGCTCTAGATTTATAAGGGAACAAGTTTTCCACAGACAAACAGACAGACAGACAGACAGACACAGACAGACAGACAAAAATTATTTTCGCGCGCATCCGTCATAAAACAGTATGAAACGCGTAAATAACTCAAATTTCCGTAGAACTTCAGGAAAAAACAGACAAACTTTCATTTTTATATATTGAACCCTTGCAAAGAAGCATATGAGACTCAGATTCGGGGCGTAACAGGTCATATTCGTAAGTTGCTGTCAGGGCGCTTCATTAACTTGCAGGGTAACATATAACAAAATAACATGCAGGAAAGAGTGAAGCCAGGGTTAAAAACAACTGAATTTAATAACAAATCACCATATTTACACATAAACAATTAACAACAAAATCTCCCAACTGACTCCCATTTAATAAAAATGCCAAAAACTAGGCGGTATCTCTGGAGAGATTAATTACTTGGACCAAATGTCCTTAAATAAAAAGATACAAAAGTGACCATATAAGTGCGTATGTCGTTCTACATGCATCACGATGTGTACTTTGAATGCGTGATTCGTTATCATCCGGAATGACCCTTCAAACACCGAATCCGCATTTCCTAGAGCTAGACCGACACGGGGGAACACAACTACACTACTTAAATTAAACCGACACTTCCTAAATCTACTATAAACAAACACAAAATTTCCGAGTGAAATTGGACTTAAATTGCCGTAGCAACATTTACTGCCTGAAAACTTAGGACTTCTCACACAAATCAACACAAGTACATTAACACGTGACCAATAGAAAAATACTCAAATGACCGCTGTCAAAATTTACAAATACTCTACCACTACACCACACGGGTGTGACAAACAAAATTACATGAAATCGAGTCATCAACAAAGCAATAGGCAAACAGCCAACATTTACGTTAATCACAATATTTTATCCATACAAGGTACAACAATCCGTTACACACATGGCGAACTCCCCAATTAATTATGGCTTAAAAATTAACCATCACAATGAACAGGTTTGCTATATGAAAGCTTACAGGGTTCAGTCGGACACAAGGACTGCCTATCAAAATAAGTCACAGGCAAAACGGGCGGTTTGTGGAACACTGCATATCTGTCAACCCACGTGTCAAAATACGTCGACCTCCCAGAACATGGGGTCGAACCTCGAAGAAATGTGCCCCAAAGCACAATAATACATGTGTGTGTCAGAATAACCATATGGACAAGAATCAGCAGTCTCCCAAGAGCACTCTGTCTTTCCATCTAAAAAATACAATAGCAGCAAAAATATAAGGGCGGTAGGACAACTACCCCCTCCTCACGTAGAATCAACACACACTAGACACATCAACACACACTGAATCACACGTATGGGTTTTGACAGACCCTGAAATAAAATACACAAATAATATCCACATGCTGGCGCCATCGTTTTATGCCGTGACTAGTCACCTGAAAAGGACTCAAGAAATTCTATCAAAATTAGAACGAAGGTGTTCTACAATTACTTTTAAGTTGGTGCACTCGGCTACCCTAACATGAATAATAACCTGTTCAGCAAAATGTTACACTAATTTCCTCCCATTCCTATTTCAAATATTAACGTTAATAAAGCACCATTTATCGAATGTAACGGGTTCCGCAATTGCAAGGATAAAATCACGCACGCACGCCGCGTACATTACACTTGACTCAAGAAAGAAAACAAATATCAACAAACACTTTGGCCACGCGCCAACGGACATTTAAACATACAGTGTCGGTACAAGAAAAAAACTCTAAAACAACACGAAAGAAAACAACATGACTATATACAAAGTTCCCCGGCCAAATCTAACTACATAATTGAAATAAATCCAATTTTAGTACATCACCGCTTCTGCATGTAGACCAAGGACATCCTCCTCAACCCATTGCCCTATGGACAATTTAGCTCTCCATAGTAGTCGTCTGTGCTGATTTCTTGAAGCTCATCCCAACTTCAAACCACGTGCTCTTCATCTTGGTCTCGACTCCTTGGCAGAAAAGTTCAATATTAAATATTTGCCTATCTATAATCGCTTGCAGGCTACTCAGTTCACCCACAATTGTCCTATTGCGATTAATAGCGAAGACTGGCCCTAATTATATCGGACACACGCACTATAAAAACATACATAAAATACACACAATTTATACATAAAATATACAATCTCGAGTCCGCGCCACTGGCTCGTTAACAAGTTCACAATCCTGGCTGCACTAGCAGTCGCTATCTCGTCTGGTATTTCCGTCTGTACTATGGACTTCGGTTCTGGTAAGCGCTAATTAGGGTGATACGATACCTCCCTCTTAAAGTTGAACTCGTCGTCTTGAAATGAATGTTACTGTTCATCACGCGCTACCGTGAAATATTTAGATCACACAACAAAGTTGATTTTATAATAAACTGTATTACAGCTTTTAAAATTTGATACTGCGATCGCTGCGACTTTAGTTCCTCAAAGCTCACAAAATGAATTAGCTTTACTGATTTAGAGCGTAAAAATCACGTATTACACCAAATAATGACTTAGATAAATTCGAGCGTCAAAATCACAGTCCAAACTGACGTGGAGTATGCCTCTCAAGGCTCCACAAGGTAAGACTTTAATTGGCGTCAGGCCAAGCTATTTATGAGAAACTGACAAGGGCGGTGGAGTGGGGCGGAGTCGGATACAAACTTCCAGAGTTTTTGTCTCACAAAGATGGGGCTAGTGCCATTCTTCTCCAAATAAATCCAACGTCTCAAATTACTCGAGCGGAGATTAATCCGTTCGGCGGTTCCTTAGATACACACTTCCGCGGGCTTTTTACTACTGACGCCGTCCACCTCGTGGTCACGGCTTGGTCTCTTGCGATTGGCTGATTCAATCGTATGTTCGTTGAGAGGACCTCGTGATTCTTCCTTTATGTCTCCAATTTTGGTACAGTAGTTGCACAATTTGGCCTTGAACTCGACTAATTCTGGCCGTCCCCAGGAATAGCTACCAACTCAGCTTCTGTTGCAACCATTACGAAATGCTGGCCTCCCTAATATCCAAGTCGACTTCCTTATGTGCTGCCTGGGCCGTAGTAATAATAATAATAAATATGAATACTTATTTATCGAAGATCAATAAGGGTTCATTTATCCTCAGCAAGGTTTTGAAATTCGAAACAATTTATTGGTTTGGATTTCAAAAACAAAATCCACTGTAGTAACAACACATCTCTTTAAATCTCACTCAGCTGCTCGAGTGTATGCCCCTCTGACTCAATTAGTGTGCTCCCTTCTCGCTGGAATGTCATTCATATTTTCATTAGGTCTCCCCCTTCTCCTCACGTAGTTGCCACTCCCGTCGTCTCAGCTGCTCGTTGTTTACAAACAAAGTGCGTACTCACGCGCTCCCCGTGGATTTGAGTGTTTGCTTTCAAAAAATAAATTTTTGGCAATACATATTCTGCACATATCATCTTTCCTAATCATCAAATGGTTCCCTTCTGTAGTAGGGTTTCAAATTGGGGCTATTAAAAACAGATTTTGCACCAGTGCTCACTTCTTCTAATCTGTAGGCATTGTTACCCAGATTCTTAATTACCCGGAACGGACCAATGAACCTTGGACAGAACTTGGCGAAGACTTTGTTCTTAGGGTCGGAGATCGGTGGTCTACGAACCAGCACTAATTCTTGTTCTTGTAACTCTCGGTGAAACTTCTTTCCTCGGTACCGTCTCAGCCTTCGGTCCGCTTGGTTCCTCATGTGCTCCCTCGTTCGCTGGATTCGCAAATCATGCGCTAATAATGGGCTAATAATGGATCCCTTGGGCAAGGAATGATCTTATCCCAAGTTCTTTCTGGCAATCTGTTGTGGTGTACAATCAGTGGGACTTGACCCGTCGACTCGTGCTTAGTAGTGTTCATGCACATCTCAATTTCCCCCACTTTGTCTACCCATTTATTGTGTTCGTTTGGAATCATTACTCTGTAGTATTTAGCGACACAGCGAATTGTTCTTTCGCTCGGATTTCCACAAGGATGACGAATACTTGAAAATATGTGTTTTATTCCTAGGCTCTCCAAACCTTGCCTAAAAACATCGCTTGTGAAATAGGTACCGTGATCTGATAGAATGGATTCCGGCTTCCCAAGCATCGGAATGACTTTGTTCTTAATTCTACTGAGGACTTGTCTTGATGTCGTCTTCTGAATAGGACATAGCACGACCATCTTCGAAAATACGTCGACACACACCAAGAGGTGTCGGCATCCACGCTTTCCTTTTACTAAAGGACCAAAGCAATCAATCGCGAGCATCTCGCATGGTTTCTGCGGTAATAGTGGTCTTGGAGGTTGTTTCAGAACAAAGTTGTTCGGCTTTGTGCGCTGACAAGCGTCACACGTTCTAATTACTTCAACAATGGTGAATCTCATCTTGGGCCAAGTAAAGGTCTCCCCTATCGTAGCTTCAGTCTTATCCGTGCCGATATGTGCTAGGCTCTCGTGAACGTGCCAAGTTAATCCCCTCTGTAGTGATGCTGGAACTAAGATCCGCAGTTTAGTATGATGCTCATCCACGTACTTATGTAACAAGTTATTCAAGTAGTGAAATCTCGCTTGTTTAGCACTGGCTTCCCGGTACTCTGGTGAATTTGGTTGTAACTCCTTCCTATAGAATTTTATCATCATCATCATCCATGGGTCAGCTTCTTGCTCCTTCCGAATATCCTTCAATCTTGCCAAAAACTCACGAGCCTTAGGTGTCAAGGTAATATTGTGAACTTCCGCTATTACTTCGTTTCCGTCCTCAGGGTTTCTACTCAAGGCATCTGGTATGACGTTCAATTTCCCAGGACAATGCTCTATTGTGATGTCAAACTGTTGTATGTAGATGGACCAGCGCGTTACTCTCTCACTCGCTATTGTCGTCTTAAATAAAAATGTCAGTGCATGGTGGTCGGTTCTAACAATGATGGAATAACCATAGATCATCTTGCGCCACTGTTGTAGAGAATATAGAATTGCTAGTAGCTCAAGTTCCGTAACTGTGTAGTTTCTCTCATGTTTCCGTAATTTACGACTCGTGAATGCCAAATAGGATTTCTTCTTGGGTTCTTCAGCGTCCTCTTGGTACAGCATAGCACCAATCCCAATTAACGAAGCATCTGCTTGAATGATAAATTGTTTCTCAAAATCCGGATATCCAAGTTTCACACAGTTTTCCAATAAATCCTTCGTTGCTTTAAAAGACCTGTCGCACTCCTCGTTCCACGACCATCGATTCGCTTTCTTCAACATCTCCTGCATAGGCGCTACTGTTTCTGTGTACCCAGGGCAATTTTCTTTGAAGAAACCAGTCACTCCCAAAAATGCTCTAACATGTTTGACTTTGGTAGGTGTGGGAAATTTCTTAATAGCATCAATCTTGGCTGGATTAGGCCGCACGCCCTCGACATCAATTATATGTCCCAGATATAAAATTTCGCTCTGGCAAAAATGTGACTTTTTTAAGTTGATCTTGAAGTTCATGGTTCTCAGGTTGTCCAGCAGTTTATTTAAATTTATCAAGTGTTCTTCCATTGTCTCAGAAGCGATTAATATGTCATCAACATATCTCGTGGTGAAGTTCTTGACCTCCTCAGTCAGATTTCTATCGAGTGCTCTAATGAGTGCACATCCCGCAGTTTTCACGCCAAAGGGCATTCGACACCAGATATAACTTTGATTATCGAATAAAAATCCCGTCAACAGTTGAGATTTTTCTTCAAGTTCAAGATGGTGGAAACTATTCGTCAAATCAACACTTGAGTATATCTTCTTCCCACGGAAGCCTTTCAAAACATCTTTGATCCTTGGTGCTTGGTCGTGCTCAACTAGCAGTTTGCTATTTAAAACTCGCGCGTCTAGGCATAGCCTAATTGATCCGTTTGGCTTGGTCACAGCCAATATTGCGTTCAGATAAGGAGTTGCAGCTTTCCTTATCATGCCAGAATCTAATAAGTTAGTAATAATGTCCTTCACCTAAGAAAAATGCTTCTCTGGGATCGGGTACAATTTACTTTTAAATGGGGTCCAATCTGTTACCTGCATCGCATATTGAAAATTTAAAACTTTCCCAGGTACGGTGTCAAAAGCTCCTTTATGTAATCTTAAAATTTCTTCCAATCTTCTTCTATCAGATTCCCCTACGATGGCTTCCTTAAGTCGCTCCTGAAGTAGAATTTCGAATTTGGTTCCGCCCATTTCTTCTTCCGCCAAATGCACCCAAAGTTCCTGCGAAATATCTCGGCTGTCCATTTCTAGCACTGCTGTCTGGTTGACTTGCTCTCCCCTCAAGATCTTATCTCCGGCCTCATTAGTGCATTCCTCAACAACCCAAGTATTGGCCTCTCTCTCCAGCGGATTCTCTTCCATATTCAAACCCACATGATCCAGTCCTTCTACTTGTTTGAAGCTTACAGTGTTGTTATGTAAATCAATTACAGCATGAAAATCGCAGATGAAGTTGGCTCCTAAAATTATATTGTAGTTCATCTTTGGAATAACAATGAATGTTTGTGAAAAAGTATGGTTCAATATTTCCAGATCTAGAAATGCTTGCTGTTTACAATGCATAGTTTTGTCAGGAATGACACCTCTGACTTTCATTAGCGGTACCGGCATAATAGGAACAGTCTGTTTTCTTGCTATTTCTTTTATCAAAATTTCAGTGACTAAGCTCACCTGGCTACCTGTATCAATCAAACATCTCACCCTCATACCTCCAATATGCGCGTAAATAATTGGTAGCTGTCTGATAACATTTTCACGGTTCTTCACCACTTCCTCCAGGCAGTCGTCTGGGAATGCTACCCACTCTTCTATGTTGGCCACTATCATCTCTTCTTGCTCCCTGGCGATCTCCGTTTCTAGCCTATCTCCTTTCAATTCATTTGGTTTTTTTTTTATCCCGGGCCCCATTAGATGTGTTTCGCCGGTTATCATTCTGTCGCTCCTGTTGCCTCAGTAAACTCTCTGCCCCCTCTCCTTGATGATTGTCTGGGCTCTGTCTGTTCGCCATGGCACGCCCCCACTTTTCCTTCTCCGCTTCTTCATTACTTAATTGATCCAGGTATTTACGGGATTCAATATATCGCTCGTCCCAGTTATTCCTATAATCTCCTCTGTTTTCTTGGCGATAGTCCCTGCCGTTACTCCATCTACCATCTCCATTTCTTTGGTAAGGTCTACCTTGTCTCTGGTTTCCCCTCCAATTCGTGTACTCCCGCTGGTACGTCCACTGATTATTTTGATTCTGGTTATTCTGATGATATCTCCCGCGGTTATTCTGATAATTCTGATTGTTGTTATGGAACTGGTTTCGGCCGTCAAAATCTTGTCTTCTTGGCGTGAACTGTGTCCCTGTGGACTGTGTCTTACTTTGGTTCCCCTGACCGTGGTTATTTTGGAGTCCCTGAACTACCTCTGCCGTGTTGACACATTCCAAATTCCTTCTTCCTGTCTGTGGGCTTACCATACTCGTCTCATCTAAGTGTCTGAGTAATTCTTCGGCTTGGACTGCGGTCTGAATATTTCCTGCGACTAATAATTGTTGGATATGCATTGGGAGTTGTTTTCCGATGGTTAGAACCATATTCGGCCCGCTAGGCGGGTCATCATAATCCCTGAATTTTACCAATTGCTGACTGAAGAATTCTGAAAAACGGGTTGGATGTGTACTGTGGTATTTGCGCGTGTACAGGTCCATTCTTAACCCTTGCTGTAACGAAGGACTCCAAAACTTCTTCAAAAACGCCTCGCGGAATTGAGCCATGTCTGTAAACGTGTACTTGAAACTTAAAAACCAGGTCAGGCTAGGTCCTTCTAAAAATTTCTCCACCAGTCTTAATTGTTTCTCCGGGCCGATGTGTTGGTCATTAAAGTAGTCAGTTAATTGCCGTAGAAATGCTTTGGGAGTAGTTCCTGAATGTTCTTTAAACTTATCGGGCTTAAAATCATTACCCCGAATGACTTGGATGACTTGGGCTGGTGCCAAGTTCGGTTGCGGAGTTGAAGTCTCCCCCCTGTACTGCTGGAATGCGTTAGTCGTTAGTCTGGGACTTTGACCTCGACTCGTGTCCTCAGCCAACTTCGAACCTGCCGGACTTCCAATACTTGTTTGCTTTTCCGGAATATTTTCATTTGAAAATAATGTCGCATTCTCTAACGATCTAATCTCGTTTTTTATGATTAGTTCTGATTGTTCCTGCAATTTCGACTTCATATTCTCCTCCAGTGCCTGCATTCGCTTTAAAACTGCCAGCCTGTCTTCCTTATTCGCCTGAGCCTGCTGGTCCCAATCTCGCCGGATCCTACTTTTTAAGCTGTTTATTTTCTCCTCGTTCCTCTCCTGATTTTTCTCTAGCTCTTCACGTTTTCACTAGTTGTTCCCCCACCTCTTCTCTTATGACCTCTTGTGTTTTGATTAGCTGACCTTCCAAATTATCTTGAGTTTTGACGAGCTGCTCCCCTACTTCTTGTCTTATGACCTCTCGTGTGTTTATTAGCTGGCCTTCCATCTCTTTCCTTATGATCTCTTGTGTTCTGCCTAATTGCTCCTCTAAATTTTCCCGCAAGTGTATCCGCTCAGTTTCAGCCTTAATTTCGACTTTATCTATTTCCTTTATTAATTCCAGCACGTTGTTATCTACCGAATTAATTTGCTGTTGTAGTTTCTCTTGGGTCTTCTTTACTCCCGCGGTGTTACTGACACATGCTGCCTCTATCTGCTTAAGTTTATCCGCCACCATCTCGTCAAATTGTATTAATTTGTTATCAAATTTTGCCTCCAATTTCTTCATTTCGCCTAACTGTCTGATGTTGTTTTCCGCAACCTCGCCTGCCAGTTTCTCTACTTTTTGAACGCTCTGGTTGATATCATTTGTGATTTTCCCTAACTGTTCGGTTTGTGTTACCGCCTGTTGTGACAATTTGTGGTTTAATTCATTGAATTGTTTGTCAGTGTCTAATTTCTGGACTTCTAACTGGACCGAAATGTTACCGCTCATATCAAGTAATTGTTTTTCACTATCTATCTTCTGCGCTTGTAACTGGACCGAAATATCACTTAATTGTTTTTCACAGTCTATCTTCTGCGTTTGTAACTGAACCGTAATGTCACTTAATTGTTTATCGTTATGCTCCCGCTGAGCTTCTAATTGTTCTTTTAATTGTTCCTCCGTCTTTACGGACATCTGCACTAATTGTTCTTCCGTTTTCGCGGACATTTGGATCGACATCTGTTCTAACAATGCCTTTATCTCATCAACAAGCGCCATATCACACACAAATATATTCAGAGAAAAACAGGGTTATGGGCTAAGGTTTCAGCCCTATACGCACATACATGTCACACATTTAAATATTACTGGCTCTAATTTAATGAAAATTTCAGTAACAAAATTTACTGAATACAATGACACTTATTCCCAAACAATAAAATAACCCCTAGTGATCTGCTTTTAAATTCCTAACCAACAGAATTTACGAAACACCAATTAACCGAAGTCAATTAAATGTCAAATATATGGCAACATCTTCCTGCTTTACTGAGTTCATTAATAATGCAAATTTCTAATTTTAATGTGGGCGCCAGAACAAGTTTATAACAAATACAAAATCAAATTCTAACCTTGTTCAATATTTCTAACCTTAGGAACTCAGTGATTTTACTAATGCACATGGCGGTACAACATCGCCTCTATTTACTGAATTTACATGTCCGCTTGACCTGGCATCATTTCTCAACGAAATAAATATGAGATCAGCGAAGCAACAACAACAACAATCCCCACTTGGGCAGCCATTTTTGTTTTATGAACCCTTGCAAAGAAGCATATGAGACTCAGATTCGGGGCGTAACAGGTCATATTCGTAAGTTGCTGTCAGGGCGCTTCATTAACTTGCAGGGTAACATATAACAAAATAACATGCAGGAAAGAGTGAAGCCAGGGTTAAAAACAACTGAATTTAATAACAAATCACCATATTTACACATAAACAATTAACAACAAAATCTCCCAACTGACTCCCATTTAATAAAAATGCCAAAAACTAGGCGGTATCTCTGGAGAGATTAATTACTTGGACCAAATGTCCTTAAATAAAAAGATACAAAAGTGACCATATAAGTGCGTATGTCGTTCTACATGCATCACGATGTGTACTTTGAATGCGTGATTCGTTATCATCCGGAATGACCCTTCAAACACCGAATCCGCATTTCCTAGAGCTAGACCGACACGGGGGAACACAACTACACTACTTAAATTAAACCGACACTTCCTAAATCTACTATAAACAAACACAAAATTTCCGAGTGAAATTGGACTTAAATTGCCGTAGCAACATTTACTGCCTGAAAACTTAGGACTTCTCACACAAATCAACACAAGTACATTAACACGTGACCAATAGAAAAATACTCAAATGACCGCTGTCAAAATTTACAAATACTCTACCACTACACCACACGGGTGTGACAAACAAAATTACATGAAATCGAGTCATCAACAAAGCAATAGGCAAACAGCCAACATTTACGTTAATCACAATATTTTATCCATACAAGGTACAACAATCCGTTACACACATGGCGAACTCCCCAATTAATTATGGCTTAAAAATTAACCATCACAATGAACAGGTTTGCTATATGAAAGCTTACAGGGTTCAGTCGGACACAAGGACTGCCTATCAAAATAAGTCACAGGCAAAACGGGCGGTTTGTGGAACACTGCATATCTGTCAACCCACGTGTCAAAATACGTCGACCTCCCAGAACATGGGGTCGAACCTCGAAGAAATGTGCCCCAAAGCACAATAATACATGTGTGTGTCAGAATAACCATATGGACAAGAATCAGCAGTCTCCCAAGAGCACTCTGTCTTTCCATCTAAAAAATACAATAGCAGCAAAAATATAAGGGCGGTAGGACAACTACCCCCTCCTCACGTAGAATCAACACACACTAGACACATCAACACACACTGAATCACACGTATGGGTTTTGACAGACCCTGAAATAAAATACACAAATAATATCCACATGCTGGCGACATCGTTTTATGCCGTGACTAGTCACCTGAAAAGGACTCAAGAAATTCTATCAAAATTAGAACGAAGGTGTTCTACAATTACTTTTAAGTTGGTGCACTCGGCTACCCTAACATGAATAATAACCTGTTCAGCAAAATGTTACACTAATTTCCTCCCATTCCTATTTCAAATATTAACGTTAATAAAGCACCATTTATCGAATGTAACGGGTTCCGCAATTGCAAGGATAAAATCACGCACGCACGCCGCGTACATTACACTTGACTCAAGAAAGAAAACAAATATCAACAAACACTTTGGCCACGCGCCAACGGACATTTAAACATACAGTGTCGGTACAAGAAAAAAACTCTAAAACAACACGAAAGAATAAAACATGACTATATACAAAGTTCCCCGGCCAAATCTAACTACATAATTGAAATAAATCCAATTTTAGTACATCACCGCTTCTGCATGTAGACCAAGGACATCCTCCTCAACCCATTGCCCTATGGACAATTTGGCTCTCCATAGTAGTCGTCTGTGCTGATTTCTTGAAGCTCATCCCAACTTCAAACCACGTGCTCTTCATCTTGGTCTCGACTCCTTGGCAGAAAAGTTCAATATTAAATATTTGCCTATCTATAATCGCTTGCAGGCTACTCAGTTCACCCACAATTGTCCTATTGCGATTAATAGCGAAGACTGGCCCTAATTATATCGGACACACGCACTATAAAAACATACATAAAATACACACAATTTATACATAAAATATACAATCTCGAGTCCGCGCCACTGGCTCGTTAACAAGTTCACAATCCTGGCTGCACTAGCAGTCGCTATCTCGTCTGGTATTTCCGTCTGTACTATGGACTTCGGTTCTGGTAAGCGCTAATTAGGGTGATACGATACCTCCCTCTTAAAGTTGAACTCGTCGTCTTGAAATGAATGTTACTGTTCATCACGCGCTACCGTGAAATATTTAGATCACACAACAAAGTTGATTTTATAATAAACTGTATTACAGCTTTTAAAATTTGATACTGCGATCGCTGCGACTTTAGTTCCTCAAAGCTCACAAAATGAATTAGCTTTACTGATTTAGAGCGTAAAAATCACGTATTACACCAAATAATGACTTAGATAAATTCGAGCGTCAAAATCACAGTCCAAACTGACGTGGAGTATGCCTCTCAAGGCTCCACAAGGTAAGACTTTAATTGGCGTCAGGCCAAGCTATTTATGAGAAACTGACAAGGGCGGTGGAGTGGGGCGGAGTCGGATACAAACTTCCAGAGTTTTTGTCTCACAAAGATGGGGCTAGTGTCATTCTTCTCCAAATAAATCCAACGTCTCAAATTACTCGAGCGGAGATTAATCCGTTCGGCGGTTCCTTAGATACACACTTCCGCGGGCTTTTTACTACTGACGCCGTCCACCTCGTGGTCACGGCTTGGTCTCTTGCGATTGGCTGATTCAATCGTATGTTCGTTGAGAGGACCTCGTGATTCTTCCTTTATGTCTCCAATTTTGGTACAGTAGTTGCACAATTTGGCCTTGAACTCGACTAATTCTGGCCGTCCCCAGGAATAGCTACCAACTCAGCTTCTGTTGCAACCATTACGAAATGCTGGCCTCCCTAATATCCAAGTCGACTTCCTTATGTGCTGCCTGGGCCGTAGTAATAATAATAATAAATATGAATACTTATTTATCGAAGATCAATAAGGGTTCAATATGTAGAGATATACCGCACCACTCGGTGTTGACCGTGTTTTATTGCACAAATTTAGGTTTTAATCGCTAACCGTTGGAGATAAACGAAAAGTGAAGCTCGTATGTACCGTCAAAAGTTTGCTATTTCTAAGCGTTCTTTTTTTTGATAAGGAAATATGAAGTTTTGATTAAAGTGTGTATTGACGTCACTAAAATGGTCGCCATTCTTTAATAGTGCAAAATATCGAAATAAAATGTAGCCTATATGTAAACCTGGTAGATCAGCTACATCCATGCAAAATTTCATTTAAATCGGACCAGTGGTTCTTGCGTTATTGAGTAGCACACAGACAGACAGAAAGGCAGACACACACCATCTCATTTTTATATATTAGTATAGCAGAAGTACCCGTCCTTCGAACGGTGTTATATATTAACACCAGACATTATCAATTGAGCTACTGTTGCAATGGTTAGCGTTTTTTCATTCCTTCATAAGTTTATCAGAACGAAGTTAGTTTTCTGGGTATATCACACACACTGTTAATTTAAGGGCCTTAAAATGTTGTTTTCGGAGACCCCCTATAGACTCGCGAATTTTGTGTCTCACATTGAGAAGCGCAACATATGCTTTGGTCGTCCTTCCAGGATAATTTTTATATTTCGCCTATTTTAGCATGTATTTTGAGAAGTTTTTCCCTATATCCACCCTTTTACTGTATGAAAAGTACGGTGAGGAGTTTTATAAATGATTGGTGTATTGACTCATGTTTACCATACCTAATTTTACGATGCACCACGCATCCGAACACGATTTATAGGCGTACATAAAGATACACAGAAAAACAGACAATTCTATTGTCTACAACATATCACCCAGATATCCAAATATAAGTATAACTACCATACAGTACAAATAAAATCATCCTTACGATGAACCCGTATGTCGAAAAAAAAAAAAGATTAGTTCAAATGTGCTCTCAAACTAAATTCACCTAACGTGTACTTCTTGACGTGAAATAGAATTGAAAGCCTTGTAGACGAAACGCAATACAGCTCACATAAAAAATGACCCTCTACATTGTGTTAGGTCCCCATATACAGGAAGACCTCTTTCATAAATTATAAAGGCTTGTGGTGGCCTGTTTGCCATCTCTTGATGAATACAGTACATTTGCATTTGTCAGTTGTCACAGGCTAGAGTAAAAGGTGGCTTTTCACCGATGTCTCAGTCTCACTCAAGGTTGAGATTATATGGAAGCTACTGAGGTATGGGTGTTCCTTAGTAATGGCATTCGGGCCGGGGCACAGTCAGTGCCTGTGAATGCTGTGAAAGGTTCAACTCATAGGGTTAGGACTGCTGTTCTGACTCAGTGAGGAAAGCAATGACAAACTACCTCACTCCTCTTCTTGCCTAGAATGCCTCAAAATAGCGCTGCCTTGGGTTTTTGTGGGTTTCTACTCACATAACGTAACGGCGGTACTTTTTGAGGATCCAACCAGCCTTCGGGCTGACTACCTAACAGACAAAGGCTTGTGGTGCATGAAAATTCAGGTTCTTTAGCCTCAAATGGCCCAAATTCCTAAAAGTCGCAAAAAATGCTGATTCAATTCAGGAGCTTTTGAAAATAATGTTGCTGTTTGGAGATATAAAGGAAGATTGTAGTTTTACGTGACCATTAATCGCGAGATCATAAGCCACGGGACCTCCATTTTACGTGGAATCTGAACCACAGGGCATGGAATTTCACTTTGAAAATGTTTGGGGATATATTAGACCTTCTGTACTATATGTCGCACGTGAAAATTGCATGAAAAAAAATCTAGGTTACCACTTGACCCCCTTAATTGCATTGATGAATTATACAGTCTACGTTGGTTCCGTGATAACCGTATAGCCATTTGCAAACTTTCACAGAAATGTAATAAATGGAGTGACATTAGGCCTACTTCTTACAGAAATAGATGGAAAGTTGGATGCCACCCCTTGAGATAGCCTAATGTTGTCATGGTTACCGATTTCCATTCCTTCATTAGTTTGTTAAATTAAATTAAATTAGTTTTCTGGGAATATTTCATATACTTTTGGTTTTAGGGCCTTATAATGTAGGTTTCGAGGACCCTTTAGGGCCCCCAAGTTTTGTTTCTGGCACCGAGGGGCTTTGTCTCCTCGTTGTACGCCATAATATAATAATAATAATAATAATATTAATAATAATATAATATAGGGATAGGAATATAATAGACCTGCCGTACCACACCCGGAGGTGTAAATCGCGTGAAAAAATTCTAGTGTACCCCTTGACCCCCTTAAGCGCATTATACGTATTGATTAATTTTACAGCTTAATTTGGTTCCGTGATAACCTTCTAGCCGTTTGCAAACTTTCACACCAATGTAATTAATGGAATTGCAATGCGTCTTACATCAATAGATGGACCTCTGAGAATCTGTTGCCATGGTTACCGGCTTGTATTCGTTCATTAGTTTATTAAATGAAATTAGTTTTCTGGGAATATCTCAAAAACGGTTGGTTTTAGGGTCTTAAAATGTGGATTTCGGGGACCCTTTGGGGCCCCCGAGTTTTGTCTCTCACATCGAGGGGCTGAAAATGATTTTTGTCTCGTCCTTCTACTCCTATTTCAGCATGCATTTTAAGGGGGTAGGCCCCCTTTTATAAGAGGTACGGAGAAGGGTTACATCAATGATTAGTGTTGTGCCTCTGATGGATATCTGTTCCAAATTTTACGTTGATACACCCAGCCGTTCTCGAGTTATAAGGGAACAAACTTGTCCACCGACAATCAAACAGACAGACAGACAGACCAAAACATTATTTTCGCGCGCATCTATCATAAAACAGTCTGAAACGTGTAAATAACTCAAATTTCCGTAGAAATTCAGAAAAAAAAACAGACAAATTTTCTTTTTTATATAAGTAGAGATATACTGCCCCGCTCGGTGTTGACCGTGTTTTATTGCACAAATTTAGGTTTTACTCGCTAACCGTCGGAGATACACGAAAAGTGTTAAGATCATTTTGTATAGAAAATTAAATGCTAAAGCTCGTGTATACCATCAAAATTTGCTATTTCCTAGCGCTCTCTCTGAAATGGAAATATGAAATTTTGAAACCAAAGGGTGTAGTGACGTCACTAAAGTAGGTTTTACCGTTGAAGATATACGAAAAGTGATAAGGACCTTTCGGATAGGAAATTAAATTTCAAAGCTCGTATGTGCCATCAAAAGTTAGCTATTTCCTACCGTTCTCTTTTTATTTGATATGGAAATATGAAATTTTGAAACCAAAGGGTGTAGTGACGTCACTAAAATAGTCTCCATTTCTTAATAGTGCAAAATATCGAAATTAAAAGTATCCTATATGTAAACCTCGTATTTCAGCTACATCCATGCAAAATTTCATTTAAATCGGACTAGTGGTTCTTGCGTTATTAGGTAACACACAGACATACAGACAGAAAGACAGACACACACCATCTCATTTTTAACCTATTTTCAATTTTGAAACAAGATGTTCAGTAAGGAACATATAGCCTACTTTCTCCTAAATGCATGGGCATTGTTATAACTCTTTGTCCTTTTCAAGGAGTATAATTGAATGTCGGTTGTAGTAGCTTGTTGAAATACAACGTGCTATAGGGATATTAAACATGAATATGAGGTGCCCTCTGCTAGTGCTACCTCTGTAAAAAAAATCATTCAATTCGGTTTCACCGTCTTTGAATTGATATGGGGAATGGATTTGCACACATACATGGCCGCTATTTGCAAACTATTGGGCTGATGACCTTGTAGTCAGTCATAAGATGCTTTCCACAAAAAGGCATGTTCTTGCAAAATCGGGTAGAGATCAAATTATTAGGATGGTCGTAATTTGATTTAAGCTTTTAACATTTGGGTGGCCGTCATTCCGTTTCCGTCCATATAGCGGCGATATAAAACATGACACTGAGGTGCCCTTTGCTAATGCTACCTCTGTACCAAATTTCGTTCAATTCGGTTTCACTGTGTTTGAACTGATAGGGGGAATCGATTTGCACACATACTTGGCAACCATCTGCAAACTATTGGGCTGATGATCTTGCAGTTTGGTCAGAATATGCTTCCCACATAAAGATATGTTGTTGCAAAATTCGGTAGAGACTAGATTATTTCGTTGGTCGTAAATACATTTTAGCTTTTAACATTTGGGTGGCCACGATTACGTTTCCGTCAAGGTGGCGGTGATATAAAACATGACACTGAGGTGCCCTTTGCTAGTGCTACCTCTGTACCAAATTTCGTTCCATTAGGTTTCACCATGTTCGAATTGAGAGGGGGAATCGATTTTCACACAAAGATGGCCGCCATCCGCAAAATATTAGGCTAATGACCTATTAGTTGGGTCAAAGGATGCTCCCTCCATAAAGGTATGTTGTTGCAAAATTTGGTAGAGATCGGATGGTTAGGTTAATCGTAATTTGATTTAAGCTTTGAACATTTGTGTGGCCGCCATTACGTTTCCGTCAAGATATCGGCGATTAAAAACATGACACTGAGGTGCCCTTTGCTAGTGCTACCTCTGTACCAAATTTCGTTCAATTCAGTTTCACCGTGTTCGAATTAATAGGGGGAAGCAATTTTGACACAAAAATGGCCGCCATCCACAAAATATTAGGCTAATGACCTATTAGAATGGTCAAAGGATGCTCCCTCCATAAAGGTATGTTGTTGCAAAATTTGGTAGAGATCGGATGATTATGTTAGTCGTAATTTGATTTAAGCTTTGAACATTTGTGTGGCCACCATTACGTTTCTGTCAAGATGGTGGCGATATAAAACATGACACTGAGGTGCTCTTTGCTAGTGCTACCTCTCTACCAAATTTCGTTCCATTCGGTTTCACCGTGTTCGAATTAATAGGGGGAATCGATTTTCACACAAAGATGGCCGCCATCCGCAAACTATTAGGCTGATGACCTATTAGTTTGTTCAAAGGATGCTCCCCCCCATATAGGTATGTTGTTGCAAAATTTGGTAGAGATCGGATGATTAGGTTAGTCGTAATTTGATTTAAGCTTTGAACATTTGTGTGGCCGCTATTACGTTTCTGTCAGGATGGCGGCGATATAAAACATGACACTGAGGTGTCCTTTGCTAGTGCTACCTTTGTACCAAATTTCGTTCAATTCGTGTTCACCGTGTTCGAATTGATAGGGGGGGACAGACATTCAGAGTACACACACTCACACACACACACACACATACACACACACAAACAGACACACTTTTTTTTCGCCCTGTGTTGATCTCATAAGTCTACTTTCATTTTTTGCAAAAATCGAATGTAGGCTAAAAATAGGCTTATGAGATCACCTTTTGTCCGTGTGTGTGTGTGTGTGTGTGTGTGAGTGTGAGGTGTGTGTGTGTGTCCCCCTAACAACTTTTAAACAGCTGGAGAGATTACAATGAAACTCGGTGAGTTCATAGTACTATTCCGGGCCACCTCGACCGTGCCCTTCAAATTTTGTTACTTCTCACCAATCCAACATGGCGGCTGTGTGAAGTATTTCACCAGCATTTGATATCTCCGAAACTATTACCGATATCACCCTGGAATTTATTACGGTGATAAAGGGAACTACTAGAAGTTCACCTATGTGACTATTGAAAAACTGGTAGCTACAAAACCAACATGGCGGCCACGCGAATTTGCGACATTTAAATAGACGTTTCTCGCGATTTAACCAACCAAACGCAATAAAACTTGGTACAGTATATGTTTATACACATTGTAATGCACCGACATCTAACTTGATTCAATTGTTTATATAACCACAAGATGGCGGATGAGCGAAATATTTCACCGGCATTCTATATCTCGGAAACTATCAGCTGTATCTCCCTGATATTTTATACGGAGATAAAGAGCACTACTGGAAGTTCACCTATAAGACTTTCAAAAAGCGGTTAACTACATAACGAACATGGCGGCCAAGCGAATTTGAAAATTTTAAATAGACCTTTCTCGCGATTTAATGTTCCAAACGCAATGAAATCTGGTACAGGAAATGTTTATACACATTGTAATGCACAGGTATCTAATTTAGTTCAATTGTTTACGTAACCTCAAGATGGCGGCTGTGCGAATTTTAAAATTAAGTTTTTATTCCTTGTGTCGTAATCAAGCGATAGAAATGAAAGTTTGAATAATGAGCCAACGCAATAATTTTCCTTCAATGGTACATGACTCTATGGCCTATACATTTAACAATCCAACATGGCGACCATCCGAAATATTCAGACGACTCTGAATATCTACGCATCTATTATAGCAATCAAACTGTTTTTTTATGTTCATAGGGGCGATGAACTTAAGTTCATCTATATGACTTTAAATAATCTGGTGATCACAAATCCAACATGGCGGCGACGCGAATATAAATATTCACATGGACGTTTCTCGCAATTTAACCATCCGAGTGCAGTGAAACTTGGTACAGTAAATCCTTTTAAGAATGTTAATCCACTGGCATCTAATTTATTTCAATTGTTTCCATAACCACAAAATGGCAGATGTGCGAAATTTTAAAATCTCCTTATTACTTCTTGTGTCCTAATCATGCGATTGAAGTTTCATTACTACACGAACACAATAATCTTCATGCAACATTACATAACTCTAGGACCTACATCTATAAAATCCAACATGGCGACCATCCGAAATATTAAGTCGGTACTCAATATCTACGAATCTATTACGTCAATCAAACTGAAATTTTGTATGTGATAGTGGCAGTTAATATAAGTAGGATATATGAAAATAGGCTGTATAGTTCTTCACGGAACTACTTGTTATATATTGTGCCCTTTTAGCAAGAAATATGCCAATCACAGTATACCAGCGTAGCTCAATTCGGAATTTCGGGGCAGCGGTAAGTTCCCCCACTCTGTGACTCACATATTTTGGATTAATTAGAGGATACACTTGCAAAAATAACAACAAAATCAACTCCTATTTAAACACATTTAATTAATAAAATTAATGGCGCTACAAACACTTTAACAATTTAATTACTGACCCATAATCATCTACTTGTTCCAAATGAACAAGGAATCACAAATATAATAAAACAAATATTGTATTTAAAACATGATGTTTCCACATAAACCAACAATTCCTACTTAGTCTTACTTCCATAAAGCATTAACATTAAGTTTTATATAACTCCGAGCTCTTCTGGCTCCATGCATTTACATAATAATGGTGTCATTCTTGTACACCTCAAACACTATCCTTTATATTTTCTTATTTCTCAAAAACAAATATATAATTACATTTAAAATCTATGTTAATTTTCTTAACTCAATATTTTGGGCATGTCCACACATTCAGTTGTTATCATCTCTCTTTATTTTCACAAATATATTAAGGTAATCAGGAAATCAATTGTGTACTCCAGAGCTTGAAGATACTTGACACAGTCAAAAAACTATAGTTACTCCCGAAACCTAGCCGCCTTCAATCAACTCGTGGAATCCTACGTCCATACATCATTACAGTAGGGATTGTTATTTATTTCTTATGTCTTAATAGACCATTATCATATGAGAAACTACGATCTGAACAGGCAAACGAAAATATCAATCTACAAGGACCTCGGTTCAACGCCCGGGTCGTTAACAATTTTAAACACTCCTGGTGTATTCATTTCTCTTTACAACATCTTACGAGACGGTTTCTGGTCCCTCTCGCTTTAAGAGAGCTAGACCCTTCTACTCGGGCGCGATTTATGACACGAAGGGTGACGGCGACTCCTTGTCTAAGGCTTTCAAAACAAACCTCCACATTATATTCAGTTCTGGGGAGAGACCGGGCTTTAACTGTACCGTATTCATTCAAACAACTATTCTTTGGTTCAAAGACCACTTTCGTAACCTTGGCATTTATTAGTTATGAGAGGGTCCTCATTGATTGGGAAGATTAATACACATTCGACGACGAAGAATTAAGGGGCTTCTATTATAAGACGATTCTGCGTTCGAATCTCTTCACGTGCCTCGGGAACCATTCCCTTACAGAGGACTTATACAAAATGCGATTTAAAGTCGGCCGTGGCCCATATGACATACGCTCAATAATACCATATATTAGCTCCCTTTTTTATACATACACAATGCCTCGTGATACTATGTCACAAATAGAGGACTTATACAATTATCAATTCACTGCTATCAACTACCCTCCATAAGTAATTTACCAAGTATTTTAACCACTACGCGTTCCTAGCGTGACATTTTAAATATTATTTGCGCTCTTTATGCGCTATGCATTATTTTAAGCCGAATTGTCTTCCCAAGAACTGATAAATCTCATTAGTAACAATTCATATTATTTTTATTCTCATATTAATCTTTTCATTGCCGATAAATCGCTCCCTTTTAAAACATTCATTAAACATCATATCTTACACATACATTAAGGCTTAACGCTCTTATGTTCACATCAAATTATTTGATCTTTATTTAATATTTCCATATTTAATTATTATTATTATCTTTATTCTTTACACAAGCTCAAAAGCTATTTCTTTCATATCTCAACTTTACTTTATTTGAATATCTTTCATGATAATCATTGATATTTCGCTTGCTCTTATGACATTTGTTGAATACATTAACCCTTTATTCACTTATTTCCTCTACGGGATTTATTCTTTACATAATCATTTATAATTTCTCAAAATTTTTATTATTGTTCAGACCGCGTTCTTGCTTATTCAGTATTTATTTATTAAAACACATCCCTTTTAATCAAAAACTCCGGTGGATTTGTACACAACCAATTTCTGACACCAAAATAGAATGAAATTTTGTACTCACATGTTTTTTTAAGATCGTCCCATGATCTTTAATCTGGTGCGGTGCTTCATTTTTGGGCCCACTTTGAACTTTTTACTCCATATTAAAGGAATTCATCTTATGTATAAACACTTTTTGACATATATTTAAAACACTTAACATTGACGACATTTTTATACACTGATGTGTCCCTTTTGAACACATAATAAACACTAAAAATATTAATTTAACACACAATCTTGATTATTTTACACTTCACAATTCTCGATCACTAGGCCGTATTTCTGAGCCTATCACACGTGATCTTCTTAAATTCCCGTTTCCAAGGGTGAAATTTATTCGATGTCGGCTTCCTATCCTGCAGAATACGAAAGTCTCGAAACATCTAATGTTCCCTGGAGTCCAAATTCTGCTACTCCTATCCTGGATGACCGGCTATTTATCTAGCTTGCACGGCTTCTTGGTAGATCTGTCTATCGATCCTAACGAAAGTCTATTCGGATCGAGGTTTCCTCAAAGACCTATAGATTTAGTCTATAGCAGCTAGTACTTTTCGAGTCTAGTACTTTTAGAATAGTTCGCCTGCTTTCTGGAGATAATGTTTATAGTCTCCTATCTTCTTTATTTGAACGGTTCTAACACTCCTACGTTTCTGACATACGTTCCGAACCTTATTCTGTTCTTCCCTTTTTGGGTTCTTTAATTTAAATAACAGTTTATCTTTCTGGTACGGTACTTCCGTACGTTATGATCTATTCGTTCGTATATTTAACGACCTATCGCCTTTAAGTCCGACGTTCGCAGCCTGCTCTGACTATATCTTACGAACTTTCACTATAACTTGTATACAGTCGGGCCTAAATCCTATAATTAGGATTTTCCTAATATTTCAATACGGCGATACTTTAAATTTCTTCTTGACCACTCCTTATGGAGGCAAGCAAGTCGTTAATACTGCGATGCCTATGGCTATCGGTTATTACTTCTGCGGTGTAACACAGCGTTTCTCCCCTCAAGGAGTACTGGTAGCTGTTTTCGATGTGACGCAGAGTTACGCCCTACAAGGCTGTCTGAATACTGATGTGCTGATGATCCAGCGTTACGTCCCCTCACGGACTGTCGGAATGACTGCACTGCATGATGCGTGATGGAGCACAGTGACGTGCCCTCAGGCCGTTTGAAACTGCATGATTGGCTTGGTAAAGCCCGAAGCTTTATACTATTTTACTACAAAAAATAAGACTCTAGCCTTTTCTGTGGTCAACTTCTAAAATAATGGTGCCACAAATATAAAAATTATACCTTCCGAAAGCTCGTCTTCTCAATGTCACATAATCTCATTGCACCTAAGAATCGATCGTGCAATTCGGAGATATTAATTAATTTATCGTCCTCACTTGTGTGGGTGTTGCATTTCTTTTGCTTTCTCCCCACCACACAGGCCGTGGTACTTCTCCAATGACGTCGTCTTACGTTAGCAGTTTTTTTCTGCGCAATTATTAAATGGTTTCTCCTTACTGAAAAATCTCTCATTCAAAATGATTCACTGTACTGTACTTGTTTCCTCATTATTATACTTGTAAACGTGTTAATTTTAATTATTCCTCTTCTGGCGCATAAGCGGTGTTGTCATTTTACAGCAACGTCAGCTCGATTTCCGATTCAGGCTTCCTTGTTTAATCCTGGGAAATTTCCACTCGGTTATCAATACTCGTGACTCGCTCCCTTCAGAATGTCAAGAGGGGTGATATCATCCTCTTGAACACCTGGTCCTCGTTAGTTGCACAACCTTATACTGGCCTCCTAGCTGGATCTTTCTTAAAGTTACATTAGAAACTGTACGTTTCTTTGATTTCTTCCTCAAATGCATGGATTCGCACACCTTGGACCCTATAGCATATGGGTTCAATATTAAGTATGATGAAAGAATGCAAGCCGGTAACCATGGCAACAGAATCGCAGAGTTTCATCTATTGCTGTAAGACGCAATGCAATTCCATTAATTACATTAGTGTGAAAGTTTGCAAACGGCTAGAAGGTTATCACGGAACCAAATTAAGCTGTGAAAATCATCAATACGTATAATACGCTTAAGGGGATCAAGGGGTAATCTAGAATTCTTTCACGTGATTTACACCTGCGGTTGTGGTATGGCAGGTCTATTATATTCCTCTATATTATTATTATTATTATTATTATTATATTATGGCATACAACGACGAGACAAAGCCCCTCGGTGCCAGAAACAAAACTTGGGAGCCCTAAATGGTCCTCGAAAACTACATTATAAGGCTCTAAAACCAACAGTTAGTGAGATATTCCCAAAAAACTAATTTAATTTAATTTAACAAACTAATGAAGGAATACAAGTCGGTAACCATGACAACATTATCTCAAGGGGTGGCATCCAACTTTCCATCTATTTCTGTAAGAAGCAATGTCACTCCATTTATTACATTTCTGTGAAAGTTTGCAAATGGCTATGAGATTATCACGGAACCAACTTAGACTGTATAATTCATCAATGCAATTAAGGGGGTCAAGGGGTAACCTAGATTTTTTTCACGCATATTTCACGTGAGACATATAGTTTAGAAGGTCTATTATATCTCCAAACAGCAACATTATTTTCAAAAATTCCTGAATTGAATCAGCATTTTTTGCGGCTTTTAGAATTTGGGCCATTTGAGGCTAAAGAACCTGAATTTTCATGCACCACAAGCCTTTAAAATTTATGACAGGGGTCATCCTGTGTATGGGGACCTAACACAACGTAGAGGGTCATTTTTTATGTGACGTGTATTGCGTTTCGTCTACAAGGCTTTCAATTCTATTTCACGTCAAGAAGTACACGTTAGGTGAATTTAGTTTGGAGGACATTTTAACTAATCTTTTTTTTTTTTTTTGTCGACATAGGGGTTCAAGGTAAGGATGATTTTGTTTGATACGTATGGTAGATATACCCATATTTGGATATCTGGGTGATATGTTGCAGACAATAGAATTGTCTGTCTGTTTTTCTGTGTATCTTTATGTACGCCTATAACTCGTGTTCGGATGCTAGGTGCATCGTAAAATTAGGTATGGTAACCATGAGAGTCAATACACCAATCATTTATAAAACTCTTCACCGCACTTTTCATACAGTAGAAGGGTGGATATGGGGAATAACTTCTCAAAATACATGCTAAAATAGGTGAAATATAAAAATTATCCTAGAAGGACGACCAAAGCATATGTTGCGCTTCTCAATGTGAGACACAAAATTTGGGAGTCCATAAAGGGTCTCCGAAAACCACATTTTAAGGGAATCGGGAAGTGTGCAATGCTGAAAAACGATTATCATGGTACACACATCAAAAAAAGTTTTGCATCACCTCAGTTCCAAGAGTTCCGGAACCTTTAAATACAAAGGGAATAGAGATCAACACAAACAGCATTTCAGCTCGTTTTATTGCTCATGAGACCCACACATTGCATGTTGTACCATCATACAGCTAGACTTTCAGCATTTGTGGTCCAGATTGCAGTACACACCACTACCTCTAATACCCAGTAGCACGTCCTCTTGCATTGATGCATGCCTGTATTCGTCGTGGCATACTATCCACAAGTTCATCAAGACACTGTTGGTCCAAATTGTCCCACTCCTCAACGACAATTCGGCGTAAATCTCTCAGAGTGGTTGGTGGGTCAAGACGTCCATAAACAGCCCTCTTCAACATATCCCAGGCATGTTCGATAGGGTTCATGTCTGGCGAACATGCTGGCCACTGTAGTCGAGCGATGTCGTTATCTTGAAGGAACGCATTCACAAGATGTGCACGATGAGGTCGAGAATTGTCGTCCATGAAGACAAATGCCTCTCCAATATTCTGCCGATATGGTTGCACTATGGGTCGGAGGATGTCATTCAGGTATCGTAAAGCCGTTTCGGAGCCTTCCATGACCACCAGTGGCGTACGTCGGCCCCACATAATGCCACCCCAAAACATCAGGGAACCACCACCTTGCTGCACTCGCTGGACAGTGTGTCTAAGACGTTCAGCCTGACCAGGGTGCCTCCAAACACGTCTCAGACGATTGTCTGGTTGAAGGCATATGCGACACTCATCGGTGAAGAGAACGTGATGCCAATTCCGTGGGGTCCATTCAGCATGTTGTTGGGCCCATCTGTACCGCGCTGCATGGTGTCGGGGTTGCAAAGCTGGACCTCGCCATGGACGTCGGGAGTGAAGTTGCGCATCATGCAGCCTATTGCGCACAGTTTGAGTTGAAACACGACGTCCTGTGGCTGAACGAAACGCATTATTCAACATGGTGGCATTGCTGTCAGGGTTCCTCCGAGCGGCAATCCGTAAGTAGCGGTCATCCACTACAGTAGTAGCCCTTGGGCGGCCTGAGCGAGGCCTGTCATCGACAGTTCCTGTATCTCTGTACCTCCTCCATGTCCGAACAACATCGATTTGGTTCACTCTGAGACGCCTGGAAACTTTCCTTGTTGAGAGCCCTTCTTGACACAAAGTAACAATGCGGACGCGATCGAACTGCGGTATTGACCTTCTAGGCATGGTAGAACTACAGACAACATGAGCAGCGTACCTTCGTCCTGGTGGAATGACTGGAACTGATCGGCTGTCGTACCCCCTCCGTCTAATAGGCCCTGCTCATGCATGGTTGTTTACATCTTTGAGCAGTTTTAGTGACATCTATGAACAGTCAAAGGGACTGTATCTTGGATACAATATACACAGTCAACGTCTATATGCCGGAGATCTGGGAACCGAGGTGATGCAAAACTTTTTTTGATGTGTGTATTATATCCATTTGAAAATAAAATTTTCAATGATTTTTTTTTCAATTTTTTTCTCAAGTCTTTATCAGGGCCCATTCTTTAATTCACAACAGTTTTATTGCTCTAAATGAAAAAAACACTCAAGTAAATAGGTCATAAATTTACCAAAAAGTCATACAATTTTTGACATTTTAGGTACAATTTCTGAGAACATTTTTCAAAATTTGGTCATGAGATATTGGAATATTGAGATATTGAAAATTAAAAAATTCATTGAAAACTTAATTTTCAAAAGGATATAATACCATGATAAGCGTTTTTCAACATTGCACACTTCCCGGTTCCCTTAAGGCCCTTAAATTAACAGTGTGTGTGATATTCCCAGAAAACTAACTTTGTTCTGATAAACTCATGAAGGAATGACAAACCGCTAACCATTGCAACAGAGGCTCAATTGATAATGTCTGGTGTTAACACCGAACACCGTTCAAAGAACGGGTACTTATGATAGTATAAACATAAAATTAGAGAAACAAAAAATAACATTAACAATTCTAATAATTATAATCAATTAAAATGTAAAAACACATACAAATTAAAAGACTGTTTACCCTATAAAGAGTTGAACGTGTCTAATCGTTCGTTCTATAGACTTCATGTTTGCCCCAGGTTGTGCAACGTACTAAAATGAAGAAATGTAACCCAGGGTGGATCTGTGTACGGCGAATAGTTCTCCCAAAAATCTATTTTACTAAAATCACTTTGTGTGAGACTGTTGAACGTATCCAAAGTGATTGTAGTAACCAGGAGCTTTGGGACTGGAGTTTTCATACGTACCCGAGACCACTGAAAGTGATGCAAACCGATTGCCAGTAAAATGATTCCTCACTGTGGCAGCAATCAACCAACACAGGGTTGTCGAAGTACGCAGTCCTTTAGGCCAGTGAGTCTACGATTTTCTCGTGTATTTAACCATCCCAAATTACTTCCTTGCAATCTCACCAACTTAGTAATTTAATTACGGTGCCGTGGATTAAGCAAAGATCCCGAGTTTCTGCCCAAAGTCTTTCAAACTCAAGTTTACCGCTCGTTTTATCACTGAGACACAGCAACTTGAGTATCAGAATGTTTACACACAATTCCCGTCCATCGTTTCCACGTGCAATGACAAGAAAAGTTCCCCGACCATCCGTTGTCTTGAGAGGTTAAGCTGACGCCGCACTAAAACTTCTCTGCCGTGCCGTTAACTTATGACGTCAGTGAGGGTACGGCGCACCACTTGTGCTTCAAGCGAAGAACACTTATGTCTCAGCGCTAATGGAGCGAAATTAAATGAAGGCAAGCAAGCTAAAAGACGATGCCTGCCACAGAAGCGCAGCCGCTTTCCCATGTTGTGATGGAATCAACATAATTGGCACTTGACTCGCATATTTTGTAGCTCTGTGTAAGGGGAAACGCCATGAATCGTTGTTATTAATAAGCGTACAGGGGGGAAAACGATGAATCTCACTTGAATCTCACGCTGAGATTTAATTTTAGTTTTTCAAACGCTATAACTCTAATAATATTGTTTACAGTTATCTGAAATTTATGTAGTACGGAAAGTATTATATAGGTTTGTAAATTATGTAACAATTCATCCAACAATGTATACCTAAAGGTTAATTATTTTATATTATTTTCTTTAACTGCACAATTTAATGTGCATAAACGATGGATGTGCATTTTCTAGCAAAAAAATGCAAAGGCGATGAATGTCCATTTTTCCCTAGAGCAGGGGTTCTCAACCTTGTTCAACCTTCGTACTGCCCCCGTAATTGAATTATATAGAGACCACGGTGGCTATATTGGAAAATATAAAGAGAGTTATGGCTGTCATAGTTATGACGTGGGTAGTCATGACGTAAGCACGGATGACGCAAACGTTATGCCAGCAGGTTACTTGAGCTGAGATTCTCAGTGACGTCAGCATTTATTCGAGAAGGATCCGACATGTACGACGCAGTCGCAGGAAACGTGGAATTCTGCTGAGGAAGAAATTATGCTATTGGAGGGGAGGCTTGAACCAATGAACGATAGTTTAAAGGAAGACGGAAATTGCTGAAACTATGGTATTTTTATTACTTTTGGAATGCAGAATTGTGGAAATCCATTTGCAGTAGAGGCATTGATTTGGAATTTTGGTGAAATTTATTTTCAGTTTTTGAATTTTGAAAATCCGTCGTGTATTAACGAAGTTGGAACTTCTAGCGATGACGCAGTATCACGCTATGGAAGGGATGGATACGCCCCTCATGAAGTTAATAAAAGGCCTTGCGCAGAAGAGAGGAGTCTCATTCTCTGATCATTCTCAGATCTCATTCTCAGATCATCGAAGTCTAATTGTGAAAGTTTTTTTCTTATACAGTCATTTTGGTGAGACGTCGAAGTGAAAAGTAGTGAAAAGAGTCGTCTTTATAACGCGTGGTGAAGCCAATGCATTAAACGAGATTCAAGTCAAACTAGGTGAAGTTAAAACGCACCTTCGAACGCATCTACAAGATTAGCTTTGAACAGTTAGCGGTCGCCGATAAGCTAATTCTATTGTGCAGTGCTACATGAAGTAATATAGAAAAGCTGAACAATTTCGAGTAATTATTTTGAAAGATATTAGCAGTTTTACACGACTGACAAAAGTGATTATCTCGCCACCTGAGAAACACTTGGAATCGCCAGAATCTACGCCACGGCTGACACGGCTAGTGAAATAGGGAGACATCAGATTGCTTTTGTTACACGACACTACAGTATAATGGAGCAATTTAATATGGCAGTTTGTTCTTCTATTACTACAACCGAAGAGAAAATGGAAGGCTAAAGGACTTAATGCGATTGGGACATATTTCAACGGAGTAAGATAGCAACATGGAACTTCGCTAATCGCTATTCCACACAAGCGAACATGTGGTGAATACCATCTACACCCATGGTTCGTGATTAAAGGCTGAATACTATCGAACAGCAATAGAAACGATTTCATACTCACTGTATATGAATATTTCTTCGGAAATTTCTACAAAAACTTCATGGCGATTGTCTACTGGAACTTCAGGGATTTTTTCAAGAGAGGTCAGGGTTATCCCGACTCACAAAGAAGATTATTGCCGGAAGGATGTCTATTCGTCTTCGAGGAGCAGAGCGATTTCCGGAGAAGGAAGCAGTTCGATTCTCCGAGGATGCTATTTCCTATTTCGAGGATGGAGCTCAGCTTTAACTTGGTGAAATGGATCCATCAGCAGTCTTCTTTGAGGAATTTTCCTCTGGAACGTCAATCGGCAGATAAGGTAGTCGTGAACGTTTATTGTATTTGAGTTTCTTAGCAATATTTTGAGCAACTATTTTTCCCATATTTTGTCCTCATGTATTTTGCCCTATTTTCTTGTTTGAGATTCCTATTCTCAGTTCACCTTGTTGAGTTATGCCTTTTTCGACGATTCATTAAGACATTGTTATGTCATGGGCATAGTTAAATGATTTTGGATCAGTTGAGACTGATATTTAGATTTTTCAGTAATTAATATTTTTGTAGTCACGATTTGACTGTAAGTTAATGATTTTTTTTATGGCAGATTTAAATTCAGACAGCGTGTCACTTTATTAAAGTAATTCTACCCCAGTTTAATTACTTTGACCAATTTTCTGTCATCATCAAGAAGGAAGAACATTTAAATGATTTTAGAGCGTTAAAATCTCTTACGTTGTCGACGATCTTGGAAATACTAGTCGTCATTTGAATTGATTGCAACACAGACATTTATCGTCAGTTATGAATAATCATTGCATCATAGACACTTTTGTGAAAGATGAACTTTAATAATGAAGTATTGAATGCATTAAAGTCACGAACTTTTGTTAGGAGTTTTTCTCAATTAGAGATTTATATAACGATGTTTGCATTCCCCAGTCTAATTGGATTCTATTCGACTACTTTGCAGTTTTAGTCGCACTTTATTTGATGATAGTATTTTTATACTACAATTCTTTAAAGATGTTAATCTTAAATTTTGATAGACCAGACAGGCGTATATAAGCGTATTCACTATTAAATTTGTTTGTGATTGGCAAATTTTGACTTCATTTCGATTCATGAATGAAATCCACGAAGGTTAAATAAAAACAGTTTTGAAACAATTAATGATTATAAGAATTTTTAAGTGGAACTATGAATGTGTAATCGCTAGTGCAGCGCACGTGTTGAAAGTCGCTGATGTATAATGCCCTTGAATATGAAGGAGGTTCCCACAGGAATTAATGATAAAGAATTATTAGTGGAGGTTTTTGTAAGTTCTGTGGAAGTTTTGATGCCATATAGATTAATATATGATGAATTTTGGGCCTAATTTTAATGCAGTTTGTGCATTATTTTGTTAGCGAAGTATTTTCCGCTGGAGTGTATTGTCATAATTCGTTGAAAATTAATCAAGTGAATTTACTGTTATAATTAACAAGAGTTTTGAAAGAATTTGAGATAAGATTTTGAATGAAGATTACCGTCACAAATAATTATTACAACCTTTATTAAAACAGATTGTGACATTAAAATGTATAACTAACCTTCATTGGTCGATTATATTAAACACGATTATGAAATTACCAACCGGATGAACATGTGGTTAATGTATTTCTTAAATTTAATAATTTAAATAATTTAAATGTTAATATTGTAAATAATTGCTGTAAATATTTTTGACAATAATGTGGAACGAAAGTGATGTTAAGGGCGTGTTTAAAAATATTTTTATTATCTTTGACAAATATTATAAACAATTTCTTATTGTTATAAATAATTTATGTGATTTTGTTATAAACATTTAAGAGCTTATTAAACATTTGGATGAGAACTTAACAAGTTTAAGGATTGTCATAATAATCCAGTAGGATGTGAGTAAAGTATTTGAAAGACTTGCGTAAATATATATATGAGTTGTCTTGCGGACATTTAAAGCTTGAGAGAGAGCTGTATTCTTACGTAGTGTGGCATGAGAAGGGAGCCCATTTGACAAGTATGCGACAGGTTGAAGGGTAGCTCGCAGCTGTCTCAACATCTGGTTATCAGCGGGTGAGGTCGTCCACTCTGGCCATGCGACTATAAATACAATTGTCATGTTTATTAAAAGGAAACCAAATGCTCTATATATGTCTCGTCCTCACTTCCTTTCCAATCCAATTGTGTTATGAATATTACGTTATTTGGAGCTCGTGGGAGCTAATATGTTTTATATCATGTTGTATGATAACTTTGCAAGTCCTATAGGAGGACGTAGTCAGATTGACATGGGCTACTGATAGCCACGTTGATTTTGTTGTGTTATTAAAATCATCCCCTTTATTTGAAATAAAAGCTTTTGTACAGTTCAAAGTTCTCGTCTTCGTTCTGGTTCATTTTTAAATGTCATGGTGGAGGTTATTGCGTGAACATACTTTAGTGATCCTGTTGTCAACTCAATCCCCGAGATAATTTTTAAGAGGTAAGTGAAGGTAAGTATGTACCCCCGTCTATTTTGGTGTGTTCCACAATGATTTCCTGTTAACTTCTGTGCTCATATCTCGATAGTATCTGTCAGTGCCATTTTCATTGATGTAGCTGAGCCGGTGCGATTGATTGTTGGCAATCCGATTGAGGGGGCGGATATCTGACAGCCTACTATCCGGGTAAACGGGGACAGTAAGATTGGCGACCCTAAAACGTGGGGCCTGTTCGAAAAAACTGGATTACCAGGTTGAACGCCAGTAAGATTGGCGCACCTAAAACGTTGGGGCTCGATTCAACATAACTGGATTACCAGGTTGAACGCTAGTAAGATTGGCAAACCTAACACGTGAGGTTCGATTAAACTCAAATAAGGAGGTTGATTCTTTGTTAGATGTCTAGGCCAATTGTAGTATTTAAGAGTGTGATTATACAGGAATTAAATGTTGTATTGTATTAGGAAAATTACACTCAGAAGAGATCAGATCTTATACAACTTGAGAAAGGTTAAATAGGCTGGAAACTTAGAAAAATCGCCTATAATCTGGAATCTTATTTTATTTGACTGGCTTATGACATTTTAGTCATATTAAAGATAAAATTAAATTATTTGGATTGTAAATGTAAATTATTTGTGTTAGGATATTTTAAAATGAGCCAGGGAAATTTGAACATGTGCTTGAGTTTGTTTCAACATGAAGTATCTTCGAAAGTTAATTATAAGGTAGTTATAAGTTAGATTTAAGACAGAAAATTGATCAAATATATATATGGTGAAAAGTGTTGCTCAAATGTTGTTATTTTGCTCTATTGATGTATATCCCTACAGCAGTCTATTTTTGAATAATATTGTAATGGCAGATGAAAGTTTGAGGATGATGTTAGAGGAGATGTCTGCTAATTTGAAAGCAAGCATGAGTGAAAGCATGAAGGAGATGGAAGCTAGGAATACTAGTCGAATGGAGGAGAATGCTAGTAATATGTCTGCTAATTTGAAAGCAAGCATGAATAGTAGTATGAAGCAGATGCTGAATGAAAGTTTGAAGGTTCTTCAGACTAGTGCTGCTAATTTAGAGGATAATATGTCGCGTTTACAAATTAATACCCTAGGAATTGAGAATACTGTAACTGACATCCGCACAAATGTGTCTGATGTTAAAAATGATGTGTCCAAGGTACAGAAAGATCTTATAATGTTGAATTTAGATGTAGCTAATGTCCGAGGTGATATTTCTTGTGCTAGAGCCGAAGTAGTTGTTGTTAAAAATGATGTTGCGACTGTCCAAAACAAGGTTGAGGAAGTCCAAAAAGAAATTCAAAATGCTAGAACTGATGTGTCCAATGTTCAGGTTGATATTAATAACATTCATTCGGATATAACTGAGGTGCAAAGTGACATAACTAAGATTCAGGTAGAAGTCAACACAGTTTTCGTAGATATTACTAGAGTCCAAACTGATGTAAATAAAGTCAGGGAAGAGATAGAAAATTCGAAAACTCTTTGTACGCGTAATATAAGTTCATTAGCGACTAGATTAGTTGATGAATCAGTTAGAACGACAACGTCTTTAGCAGGTTTAAAGTATGATGTAGAGGTCATGAGAACCCAGGTATTAGACCATAATAGATTATTGAAAGAAGATATCGAAGTAGACATAGCAGAAATGTTAACGGCGAACGTAGCAGTATGGAAAGACGAGTGGAATAAGTCAAGTGGGGAACATGTAACCCAAATTCAGGAAAGGATTGAAAGAAAACTTGCCAGTACTCAAATAGAGATTAACAATGAAGTAGTACAGATTAGGAAAGATTTAAGCGTCAGGATAGATTCGCTATCCGAAAAACAAGTTGACGATAGAACACAACTAGGTCAGGATATGCAAACATTAAAATCTACATTAGAGGAACAGATGCATAAAGTTGTCTCTGATGTAAATGAAACGACGAGTAAACTGCAGAATTTGAAGTTAGGAGAGGCTAGTTTGATGGAGAACTACAAAGAAGAGATAATCAAGAAAGTCTTAACGGAAATCACTGATAAGGATACAGAAGGCTTAGCTTGCGAAATCAATAGGAATTATACCAGAAGATATAACCTAGATCCAGAAGAAAGAGACGTGACTCCTGAAGAACGTATATCCAGATTCAGAGAGGAGGATGACGAGAGGAATATGGAACCTGAGTGGAACTATCGAGATAGTGGGAAAAACTACCCGGATTCATATCCGAGGAACGTAACGGTCATCAGGAATTTTGAAGACAAACCGCAAAAATTCAGTAACACTGATAGTTTGACTCCTATAGAATATGTAAGGAACCTCAAAGATTATTTCATCGAAGCTCACATTCCCAGAGAGAGAGAGAGAGATGAAGATAGTAGAGAGATATTTGATTGGAGGACCCCTCGAATGGTTTGCGCATTTAGATACACATTCAGTAACTTTGACGAGTTTGCAGAGGCATTAATCAAACGATTTTGGTCCATAGAAGCGCAGAATTCGTTAAGAGCGGAAGTGTATTCAAGAAAATACTCAGGTACTCTTCCAACACGGTACGCTGATTTCTTTACGAGTCAATTGTCCCGCTTGAGATTTTTACAACCCCCATTGTCAACGGAGCAACTAATTGATGCGATTTCTCGTATGCTGCCTGTTGAGGTGAGAAGACTAATTATTTCATCAAACATCAGGGATTTAACCAGCATGGATGAATTACTGAGAAGGTTAGACTACACAAGTCCAATGCCTAACGTAGTACAGAAAGGTCAAAGGCAGGACTTCAAAGAAATCAATACTGTATATATGGACCAAGTCCAACAGACTGACAAGCCAGACGAAGAGAAAACTGACAATGTAGGTCCTCACAGGAATAATCAGTTTAGAAATAACAGATCACAAGGTTACCGACCGTATCAACAGAGAAGAGGCTGGAACTATAATCGAGGAAACTACAATGGAAGAGGCAGATATTACAACAATAATGGTTATAATAGAAATTATAATAGAAATAACCAAAACCAAAACAGAAATCAGAATCCTCAAGGTCAGGTTACGACACCCGATCAGTATCAGCAAAGAGAGAAGGAAAGCCAGCAATACCTAAAAGAATTACGGGATAAAGAAACCGAAAATCAAAAGAAAACGCAGGATGTTGTAATCGATCCTGGACCTTCTACGAGCCAGCAGAACTTAGAAAATAGAAATACTGGACAGAAGAGAAATTAGAGAGGAGAGAATACATTAACCACATACAACCCAGAGTAGAAGAGATTTATGATTAAGGAACATAGAGGAAATATCATACTAGAGTAAGCCAGTAATAATTCAATTTCGTGTTCAAGAGAGTTGAGGTACTTGTAACACTGAGTTTAAAAACAATTTGCAACTGTTTTTAAAACGTGGTGAGAGGAGAATGCCCCCGTAATTGAATTATATAGAGACCACGGTGGCTATATTGGAAAATATAAAGAGAGTTATGGCTGTCATAGTTATGACGTGGGTAGTCATGACGTAAGCACGGATGACGCAAACGTTATGCCAGCAGGTTACTTGAGCTGAGATTCTCAGTGACGTCAGCATTTATTCGAGAAGGATCCGACATGTACGACGCAGTCGCAGGAAACGTGGAATTCTGCTGAGGAAGAAATTATGCTATTGGAGGGGAGGCTTGAACCAATGAACGATAGTTTAAAGGAAGACGGAAATTGCTGAAACTATGGTATTTTTATTTCTTTTGGAATGCAGAATTGTGGAAATCCATTTGCAGTAGAGGCATTGATTTGGAATTTTGGTGAAATTTATTTTCAGTTTTTGAATTTTGAAAATCCGTCGTGTATTAACGAAGTTGGAACTTCTAGCGATGACGCAGTATCACGCTATGGAAGGGATGGATACGCCCCTCATGAAGTTAATAAAAGGCCTTGCGCAGAAGAGAGGAGTCTCATTCTCCGATCATTCTCAGATCTCATTCTCAGATCATCGAAGTCTAATTGTGAAAGTTTTTTTCTTATACAGTCATTTTGGTGAGACGTCGAAGTGAAAAGTAGTGAAAAGAGTCGTCTTTATAACGCGTGGTGAAGCCACTGCATTAAACGAGATTCAAGTCAAACTAGGTGAAGTTAAAACGCACCTTCGAACGCATCTACAAGATTAGCTTTGAACAGTTAGCGGTCGCCGATAAGCTAATTCTATTGTGCAGTGCTACATGAAGTAATATTGAAAAGCTGAACAATTTCGAGTAATTATTTTGAAAGATATTAGCAGTTTTACACGACTGACAAAAGTGATTATCTCGCCACCTGAGAAACACTTTGAATCGCTAGAATCTACGCCACGGCTGACACGGCTAGTGAAATAGGGAGACTTCAGATTGCTTTTGTTACACGACACTACAGTATAATGGAGCAATTTAATATGGCAGTTTGTTCTTCTATTACTACAACCGAAGAGAAAATGGAAGGCTAAAGGACTTAATGCGATTGGGACATATTTCAACGGAGTAAGATAGCAACATGGAACTTCGCTAATCGCTATTCCACACAAGCGAACATGTGGTGAATACCATCTACACCCATGGTTCGTGATTAAAGGCTGAATACTATCGAACAGCAATAGAAACGATTTCATACTCACTGTATATGAATATTTCTTCGGAAATTTCTACAAAAACTTCATGGCGATTGTCTACTGGAACTTCAGGGATTTTTTCAAGAGAGGTCAGGGTTATCCCGACTCACAAAGAAGATTATTGCCGGAAGGATGTCTATTCGTCTTCGAGGAGCAGAGCGATTTCCGGAGAAGGAAGCAGTTCGATTCTCCGAGGATGCTATTTCCTATTTCGAGGATGGAGCTCAGCTTTAACTTGGTGAAATGGATCCATCAGCAGTCTTCTTTGAGGAATTTTCCTCTGGAACGTCAATCGGCAGATAAGGTAGTCGTGAACGTTTATTGTATTTGAGTTTCTTAGCAATATTTTGAGCAACTATTTTTCCCATATTTTGTCCTCATGTATTTTGCCCTATTTTCTTGTTTGAGATTCCTATTCTCAGTTCACCTTGTTGAGTTATGCCTTTTTCGACGATTCATTAAGACATTGTTATGTCATGGGCATAGTTAAATGATTTTGGATCAGTTGAGACTGATATTTAGATTTTTCAGTAATTAATATTTTGTAGTCACGATTTGACTGTAAGTTAATGATTTTTTTATGGCAGATTTAAATTCAGACAGCGTGTCACTTTATTAAAGTAATTCTACCCCAGTTTAATTACTTTGACCAATTTTCTGTCATCATCAAGAAGGAAGAACATTTAAATGATTTTAGAGTGTTAAAATCTCTTACGTTGTCGACGATCTTGGAAATACTAGTCGTTATTTGAATTGATTGCAACACAGACATTTATCGTCAGTTATGAACGATCATTGCATCATAGACACTTTTGTGAAAGATGAACTTTAATAATAAAATATTGAATGCATTAAAGTCACGAACTTTTGTTAGGAGTTTTTCTCAATTAGAGGTTTATATAACGATGTTTGCATTCCCCAGTCTAATTGGATTCTATTCGACTATTTTGCAGTTAGTCGTACTTTATTTGATGATAGTATTTTTATACTACAATTCTTTTAAGATGTTAATCTTAAATTTTGATAGACCAGACAGGCGTATATAAGCGTATTCACTATTAAATTTGTTTGTGATTGGCAAATTTTGACTTCATTTCGATTCATGAATGAAATCCACGAAGGTTAAATAAAAACAGTTTTGAAACAATTAATGATTATAAGAATTTTTAAGTGGAACTATGAATGTATAATCGCTAGTGCAGCGCACGTGTTGAAAGTCGCTGATGTATAATGCCCTTGAATATGAAGGAGGTTCCCACAGGAATTAATGATAAAGAATTTTTAGTGGAGGTTTTTGTAAGTTCTGTGGAAGTTTTGATGCCATATAGATTAATATGTGATGAATTTTGGGCCTAATTTTAATGCAGTTTGTGCATTATTTTGTTAGCGAAGTATTTTCCACTGGAGTGTATTGTCATAGTTCGTTGAAAATTAATCAAGTGAATTTACTGTTATAATTAACAAGAGTTTTGAAAGAATTTGAGATAAGATTTTGAATGATGATTACCCTCACAAATAATTATTACAACCTTTATTAAAACAGATTGTGACATTAAAATGTATAACTAACCTTCATTGGTCGATTATATTAAACACGATTATGAAATTACCAACCGGATGAACATGTGGTTAATGTATTTCTTAAATTTAATAATTTAAATAATTTAAATGTTAATATTGTAAATAATTGCTGTAAATATTTTTGACAATAATGTGGAACGAAAGTGATGTTAAAGGCGTGTTTAAAAATATTTTTATTATCTTTGACAAATATTATAAACAATTTCTTATTGTTATAAATAATTTATGTGATTTTGTTATAAACATTTAAGAGCTTATTAAACATTTGGATGAGAACTTAACAAGTTTAAGGATTGTCATAATAATCCAGTAGGATGTGAGTAAAGTATTTGAAAGACTTGCGTAAATATATATATGAGTTGTCTTGCGGACATTTAAAGCTTGAGAGAGAGCTGTATTCTTACGTAATGTGGTATGAGAAGGGAGCCCATTTGACAAGTATGCGACAGGTTGAAGGGTAGCTCGCAGCTGTCCCAACATCTGGTTATCAGCGGGTGAGGTCGTCCACTCTGGCCATGCGACTATAAATACAATTGTCATGTTTATTAAAAGGAAACCAAATGCTCTATATATGTCTCGTCCTCACTTCCTTTCCAATCCAATTGTGTTATGAATATTACGTTATTTGGAGCTCGTGGGAGCTAATATGTTTTATATCATGTTGTATGATAACTTCGCAAGTCCTATAGGAGGACGTAGTCAGATTGACATGGGCTACTGATAGCCACGTTTTTTGTTGTGTTATTAAAATCATCCCCTTTATTTGAAATAAAAGCTTTTGTACAGTTCAAAGTTCTCGTCTTCGTTCTGGTTCATTTTTAAATGTCATGGTGGAGGTTATTGCGTGAACATACTTTAGTGATCCTGTTGTCAACTCAATCCCCGAGATAATTTTTAAGAGGTAAGTGAAGGTAAGTATGTACCCCCATCTATTTTGGTGTGTTCCACAATGATTTCCTGTTAACTTCTGTGCTCATATCTCGATAGTATCTGTCAGTGCCATTTTCATTGATGTAGCTGAGCCGGTGCGATTGATTGTTGGCAATCCGATTGAGGGGGCGGATATCTGACAGCCTACTATCCGGGTAAACGGGGGAAGTACCCCTTTAAAAAAATTAAACATCCTGCGTACCCCCTACTGACCTTTCTTAGGTAGTAATAATGGTTATTAAAAATGTAAAAGGTATTTAGTTAGTATCGTTTAACCTTTGTAATTTTATAAGGAAAGATATTTTAATAAAACAAAATATAGTTGTTGTTTATCAGTTCCTTTCCCAAAGGGTGATTTTTGCAATCATTGCGTTAGTTTTCTTTTCAACATAGAACATATCAGAAACACTACCTTGCATACACTTATTCCAAATGTTCAGTTATCACTTAAATAGGCCAATTTTAAAAGCCAACCAAAGTCATTGAGTACTGATGATAAATTAGAATTGTGCTCGGTAAAGAAAGATGCAATTCTTTGTGGAGTTCAAATACACGCACCGTAAATAACTCACACGGTAGTCATGGCACGAAGCTCACTGCGCATGTGGATCGAGTAGAAGGATGGCCTGCCGCGTACCCCCTGAAATTTTTCGTGTACCCCTTAGGGGTACAACAGGTTGAGAATCCCTGCCCTAGAGGATGCACACGAGTATTATTTGGGTCAAAACTCTTGTTAATCACAAATACTTCACAACTTACACTACTCAGTAAACGGTACAACATAATTCTGAATATTAAGCTGCTGTTTTATAGAGATTTAATTGACTATCATCGTTATTGCCTTAAAAGCCATGGACCTTCATCGTTTTTCCCCGGCACACATTATTTTCAAAGCCTCATAAATCGTGACTCTCAGTGTTATTAACGAGTTTTAGGCTCTTGAATGTTACTAGGCAACAGTACAATCATTAACAATAAGAAATCACAATTTTTGTAATTTTGTGACATTCATAGTTTTTCTCCTGTACCCTTATTATTTATGGTTTCCGCATGAGTGAAATCATGAAAACTGAAAAATGTTAAAGTGCAAAATGTTAAATGGTAAAATCTTACAATGGAAAATATAAATTCTAAACCAAGAGAGCCATTTTTTTTAGTTAACACCTTATAGCCTATTAATGGTGACGTAAGTAGACATTATACGGAATATCACTACTGTATCCTTAATTGTTTGCTTGTTAAAACGAAATTAATGTCTTATTTACTACTACCTCGATAAGAGTCCTTGGCGTTGCAAATTTAATCTCGTACTTGGCCAGCATGTTCTTCACATACACAATTACTGAAATTGCTGTCGGTTTTGAATTGGCTATGCTTCTTGTGTTTCTAGAGTTCAAAAAAAAAAAAATTCATACTATAAACTATTGCATTATTTGAAAATAAAAGAATAAAAAATAAATAAATAAAATGCTGGGATGGTTCCAATCTTGAGACCATGGCTGTTTCCTTCACAATCCTATCCCAGTTTACAAATACCCACACTGGTAAAGTCACCACAATAACACGCGTTATCATCCAAATACACGAGGCTATATGATCAAGATGTTGTTGCACCTAAAATAAGCAACCAAAACTTTTCTAGCTACTAAACATAGGTAATACGTCAGAGAAAAAATAAGTGATATTTCGTATTGAAAAGGACATGATGTGCATTTCTACGCACCATAGGGATGTTTGAAGAACTCGGAGTAGGAACGGCGTGTAGAGTAAGTCTCGCTTATCGCTTACAAAATTCACCACAGCCCAATTGACGGATATGCTTCTCTCTACGATACGCAGGAAAACATAGCGCAGTTTTGTAAATCCACAGTCATTCTAGTTCACTTTAAGTATCAGAGAAAGCACCTACTGTAAGAGGAAATTAAAATAAGCTGGCAGTCCACACGACCCCGAGAAGCCAGCTCATCATTACGCAAATGTATGTAAACAAATTCCTTTCATGGGGAGATCACCTCAACGTGGCCGGAGAATTAGCAGCACTTCTGAAAAAGTTTCGTTACATCTCACAGTCACAAGGGATTATTGTTAAATTATGCGTGGAGGGAGAAAACGAGGAACCTTCTCTCATTCACAGATACTAACAGAACATGCCATTTGTTTTCAGTCAGCCGATTCTTATTACCTCAGTTTTGAAGCCTAGATCTAATGTGTTATGGGTTCGTCCAAAAATGCAGTTAAGGGGTCAGTACAGCTTAATACTTATTTAATTATTTATTTATCGTATGGCTTTTAGTGCTGGGAGTGTCCGAGGACATGTTCGGCTCGCTAGAGGCTGTAGTTGCTTCAAGTGGACACACACAGGGTGAGCTACAAGTTCCGTTCAATTTCGAGTGGGACTAGTTCCAACTTTCGCTACTGGATGTCAATGATACCTAGCGGTGAACGTTGGAACATTGATAGAGCGTTACAACGAAATATAACCTAGAAATTTAGCTCCACACAAGTTTAGTCTGTGGAAGGATCTTTTACATGCCATAAATCTATGACATGGGACCGCCGGCTTTACTTCTCCTCCGAAGGAAGGCCTACTGCAGGATTTTAACGCTCTTCAAAAATCCGACGACTTCGACCGGGTTTGAACCCGTGATCTTGGGCACAGTAGTTCAGCATGCTATCGACTACGCCACCGAAGCCACTAGCTTAACACTTAAAAAAGTTAACAATTTGATCAATTTTTATCTCTGATTCTACGGTGTAGAAATCAACGAAACTTCGTACGTGTAGAGTACATGTGTAATTCCTACGTTTGATTTTTTCAAATTTAGCAAAGGGCACCTCAGTGCCATGATTTATATCACCGCTATATTAACCAAACTTATATGCCGGCCACCCTAATGTCCAAAACTTAAAATCAAATTACGACTAAACTATTAGAATTTAAGTAGCACAGAATAATAATACTAATACAACACGTTCTGTATTGTCTGTATATAGCAAGGGCTCTTCACACATTCGCCATTTAAAGAAAATATAGTTTCATTCTGATGTATAATGATGTGTAACATCTTTCCACTCGGTTGCTGTATATTTTTGGTGGGGGTGTTTTTGGAAAAGGGACGTAAAAAAGACGGAAACAATGAGCGCGCGCAGTGGCGGAGATTAGTACAACGACGTACTGTCGGCCATGTGGCTACGTGGTATGTATATCACATACGGTTTACTTCAAGGTTTGGAGGCCAATTTAAATATATTCTTACAATAAATCATCTTTAAATTGTCGTTCTTTGGTGTAAAAATATTCATTATATCATATTTGCTGAAAACAATTATGATTTATTAAATCTTCATACTTTTGTTGTATTCTTATTTAATGTAAGCATTTGAGGTACTGTCGGCCAAAATACAGCACTATGTGGAATGTATATTGCATACGGTTTACTTCAAGGTTTGGAGGCACCACTAAAGATATTCCTACAATAAATCGTCTTCAAGTTGTCGTTCTTTGGTGTGAAAATATTCATTATATCATATTAGCTGAAAGGATTTGGCAGAGGAGTTTTACAAGTAGTTATTTCAATGACCAACAGAGTTGACTGTTAACAATGGATTTGCGCTCCCGGCAAACACATGGTAGGATAACATGTCACATGTTACACATCATATGCGATTACTGTAAGGCTCGTAATTTTTTTCGCAGGCCTATCCACATAACTGATCTATTTGTTTATGTAGGCGCTAGGATTTCGACTAGAACAACAAAAGTAACCCGGTTGGTTGTTGTACTGAATCTTCCAGGAAAACTGCCGGGGAAAATGGCACCTGTTCAATTCCGTGAGTTGCGTGAAAGCTACCGGAAGGCATAACCTAGCCTAGAAGGTACAAATCACACGGCAATAGACGCGTCTTTACCAGCGTGTGTACCCGTACTGGCAGAAGATACCATTCCAACGAGTGTCGTGTGATATAGCCTGTAGGGCCAAAGCCTAGCATGTGCCGGAAGACCACTCGGCAAAAGTACCACATTGAGTAAAGCAGTCATAAAGTTACAAAGGAAACGGATTTGAAAAATACACTTTTGAGAAAATGAACGACAAAATTATCGGTTTCTTTAACCTGTGCAATGCCTGGCTTTTAAATCATAACTCCTAAACTTTGGATAGTTATACAATTATTTTACCAATATGAAATAGAAGACTAGGGGTATATTAAGAAAATTAATTTGAGAAACTGGATTTTTCAAGGTGATGCTGTGAATTTTTGGACTATTTTCCTAACTTAAACACAGGGAGAATATATTTGAGATAACACTGACAAGGGCATTTCGCAAATGCCAATCTCTGTATCTCTGTAAAACTTGGCACACATATTGGGCGGTTCATTAGGAAAACATTTGTGATATTATTTATCCGCAAATGCATTTGGGAGCAATGCTATTGGGAGCGAAGTTGTATGTCTTTGACTATAGACGCTAAACTTGGAGCAGTAATGGCGGGTGTGCGCACTTACTGTCGACCAAAATATTATGTGTACTCGAGTTTGAAGGTTGTTTGTGAAGTAACCAATAGACATACATAAAATCCAATAACATCATTTTCGTCGTTCTATTTTACGTTAGTTCATGTAGGTTTGGAATTTTTATTTATATTTTAATATTTTTTATCGCAGTTGGAACACAAAAGTGCCTGTTTTTAAGCGTGTTTCAACCATGCATCACATTTATGAATTGTTATCTCACAAACCCGTCATCAGATCGAATCCAAATTTTAACACAATATACATTAGAATGCTGTATAACTGGTTTATTAATTTTAAAATTTTGTGTGTCCAAGAAACAAAGTTGTTATCATTTTGGTAAGGTAAATTTTTCTCAGCTCGGGGTGGTTTGAAAATGTAGTTCTTGGTCGCGTTGTAATCCTTATACATCAAAAAGGTATGCTGTATGATTGTGAAATACGTAAATTAATTCACTTATTTTATATCGGTTTGTATTTGTACGGGGAATTAAGACATGGTTCACCAGTTAGCCGCTCCGGTGGAAGATGTACAGCGTTGCCAAGATGGGCTCCATCACGCGTCATGGCGCGCCTCGCTCGGAAGTGCAGGGCTCCATATCAGCAACGCTGTACAGCATTTCCTGGAGCGGCTAGCTGGAGAACTATGTCTTAATTCCCCGTACAAATACAAACCGATATGAAATAATTGAATTAATTTATTTATTTCACAGTTATACAGCATAACGTTTTGATGTATAAGGATTACAACGCAACCAAGAACTAAATTTTCCAACGACCCCGAGCCGAGAAAAAGTTACCTTACATAAATGATAACAACTTTCGTTCTTGAACACACACAATTTTGAAATTAATAAACCAGTTATATTGTGTATATTGTGTTAAAATTTGGATTCGATCTGATGACGGGTTTGTGAAATAATAATTCTTAAATGTGACGCATGGTTGAAACACTCTTAAAAAAGGCCACTTTTTTGTTTCAACTGCGATAAAAAATATTAAAATATAAATTAATAATTCCAAACCTACATGAACTAACGTAAAATAGAACGACGAAAATGAAGTTATTGGATTTTATGTAGGTCTATTGGTTACTTCACAAACAACCTTCAAACTCGAGTGCACATAATATTTTGGTCGACAGTAGTTCTCATATCCTCTCCAACCAATCCTACTGCTGCAACTACTGCCCGCAGCATTTACCATAAGTCCTCTCACCATGGGCAGCCTGTTGGGGAATTGGTGTAAATGGTGCGATTGGTAGGCGAGGATTTAGAACTCAACGTGCACACTCACTAGGGTCCGCCTCATTGCGTAGTGGCTAGCACCCTTGGCTGTCACCGCGGAGGCCCGGGTTCGATTCTCGGCTCTGCCAAGAAATTTAATTCTGGTCTGAGGGCTGGAACGGGGTACACTCAGCCTTATGAGGCGAAACTGAGAAGAGGTGGGTTCGATTCCTACTTCAGCCGTTCTGGAAGTGGTTCTCCGTGGTTTCCCACTTCTACTCCTGGCGAATTCCGAGATGGGTCCTAAATTAAGGCCACGGCCGCCTTCTGTCCAATCCTCATCTGAATTTTAAAAAATACACACACTAATACAGCCATCACAATAAATCAGGTTATCAGACAAATTTCATACTCCCATCCAAGTACACGGGGCTACATGACCACGGTGTCGCAAAGCCCCTAAATGAATCAACATTACCACCACCATTCACTAAGATCATTCAAAGTCCAGCATCAGTATTCAGATACATATGAGTTCGCCTTCTCTAGGGATTGGTTGCAGGATCGAATCCCGGTGCAGTCAGGACCGATACTCCATTTACCAGAGTGGCTATGTTTGTGATAGCCAAGTGGTTGCGGGGTGCGGATAGCACTCCATACCACAAGGGTGCGCAAATACGAGGGAGCCGTGTCAATAGATTAAAGATCCCCTTCGGGGCAAAATTCAATATTCCGGCACCCTGGCGTCTCTAAAAGCCGCAGTAGTTAAAAGGGACGTAAAACCAATAACATTATTTTGTAGGGATTGCCCAAATCTAATTGGGTACAGTCGTGTTGTGATGGCCGACTGAAAAGCGATTATATTAATACGAGTTTTTTTTAAAGTAATACCCGTTGTGATATTACGTCGTTGCAGCGCTGCGGTCGGCATTCCGTCCAGGTGCACTGTGAACCTGCATGTATTGGCAAGGCTGAGACGCCATTATGGCAACAATCGCCCATGTGCGGGTGTGTTGACAAGCTTTTGAAATGGCATCGTCGATCGCGAGTGCCGGCGACCCGTAAACGAGAGAGAAAACTCCCCTGTAAGATATTCTGCCATTTAGCCACCACTGTTATGCAAATTGCGTGCTTACCAGGAGAACTGCGTATGTTTAGGAGTTCTCCTGACCACATACGCAGTTTGCCTGACAGTGGTGGTCGAACGGCAGGATATCTTACAGGGGTGTTTTCTCTCCCGTTTATGGGTCGGCGGCACTCGCGATCGGCGATGCCATTTCAAAAGCTTGTCAACACACCCACACATGGGCGACTGTTGCCGTAATGGCGTCTCAGTCTTGCCAATAGATGCAGGTACACAGCGCACCTGCACGGAATGCCGACCGCAGCGCTGCAACGGCGTAATATCACAACAGATATTACTTAAAAAATATCTATCGTACATACTAGGCAAAACTGAACATTGGCTGATTCCACTAGCCGACAAAAACAACTTCTTATTTGCTTCCTTTACAAAAAGTACTAGTTTTTTAAAACTAAATTTGGGTCAGGAAAGCCGAATATGACCTTAGAATTTGTTTATTAGCTCTAGTTTTTTAGATACACTAATTGTGATACATGTACTTCAGTAGTAAAAACCAATATTATATTAGTATGATATCTGTACACAACATAAGTAATAATTGTTTTAATTCACTCTATGTACAGGTAAATAACGTGTTTTTTTTTCCAGGGCACAAAGTTTCCCTAGAAGGCCAGACCTTTTTATTGTAATGTGAAGACCTAAACCTGCTGTCCCATAAGAAGAAGAAAACAAAGGTTATTCACAAACAATAAACAAAATATGGCTGACAATGACACAAAAAATTACGAAAAAAAAAACAAAATCATTCAAAAACAAACAAGTCATTGACTCAACGACTTGTTCGTTTTTGAATGTTTTTTTTTGTTTTTCCGTAATTTTTGTTTATTTTTTGATAATTATTATTTTTATTTAATTTTTTGTTTTATTAATTTTAGGTCTTTTCAAATTTAGGTGTCCAACTCAAAATTTTTAATTCAATTCCAAGTTTGTATTCTTCAACCTGTGTTAAGAGGGGCAGATGACCTCGTATTTTCGCCCCTTAAAACAACAATAACTAACTGACTCAGGATACCTGTACTAAAAATTGCCTACCTACAATTTATTTAAATAAGAAAATCCCTAGTATATTTCGAAAGTCCCCCAAATTCTCTAGCATTTAATGAAATATCGTTATATCTCAGAACATAGAGCTTACTCAGCATTTTAAATGGCATATTCGTATTTCCCATACTGGAATAAACTAGGAATGACGGTTTTTGTATCGGAAGCATTTTCACTGTTGGTTAATGTATTTAATCAGCTATTTAATTTTGTACAAAACTCGTCGTCTGAGCTACACCCTCATCACTGTAAACTGTCACGTCTTGTCGTGGGGAGCTATCCATTTGTGGCGTGCACGTATGAGCAGCCGCGGTGGATGGACCCTTGTGTAATCGCTGTGAAACGGCGTGGTTAAGATAAACACCAGTGTATTTTATGATGCAGTGGACCGATCCTCCGTTAACCAGAGTGGCTATGTTCGTAATAGCCAGTGGTTGCGGCGTGCGGATAGCACTCCATACCACAAGCTTCTTTCGGAATCAAACACCCTCACATGATGAGGAGCAATTCTATTTGTATCACAACAGTCTAAGTAGGTCTACTTAAGTGCCGGCAACTTTTCTTTTACTAGTAGTTATAGTTGTGAACTCACTCACAACCATCTCGTGGTGTAGTGGCTAGCTTTCTTATTTCAGGGATTTTATTTATTTATTTATTTATTTATCGTATGATGCTAACACAATAACGAAAACAAAGACATGAATACAGTGTCACAAACATCCGAACAATATGACAACAAGACCTAAGACTATTAAAGTTGAAAATATCATAGGTCAACATCCAGTCTATTTAAGCAATATACTGCTTCTGGAGTAGCACAATTAAAATCCTCCATACTCCCCGGAAATGCTCGGCAGAGACAACCAAACACTATATGTTCCAATTTCTGTGGAATGGCATCACAGTCACAGTATGGCGAATCTTTCCAACCCCCAGTATGTATAAGTACAGATGCAATTCTTCCCACACCACATCTAATACGATTGAGTCTACTTCAGGTAAGTCTCGACAAGTTGAAACCAGCGAGTTTTGTAGTTGGGTTTGAGGGATGGAATGTGTTTTACTGAGCCTCGTGAGCAACGCGCGTGTGGGTGCGAGTTAGAATACACCCACGGTATGCCCTGCCCGTCGTAGGAGGAGACTAGTAGGGCCGACATGACTGACTGACACGACATTCTATGATTTGGAAGACCCCCTGTGGATGGGGAGGGTATCCCCTGCCTGACGTAAAAGGCGACTAATAGGGAGGCCTTTTTAAAGGACTTTTGCGATTTTCCGGTCCCAATTATGGTTTGACCTTTAGGATAACGGATCCATGCCGTTAGGGGAAGGGCCACCAACTTGGCCATCTGGTCAAGAAAGCCTAGACGGTATTCCCCATCTCGTCAGGTGGATGTGCCATGTACCTTAAGTAGTATCCGCCTCACAACGGAGGTCCTTGCATTGCTGAATACTTGCGCCGAATAGATCACTGTGAATGCCAAGGAGAAAGTACCTGTTCGAGGCTCTAGGACCCTGGACAATGCTTACTATCGCCAGGTAGGTGTTGCCTTGGCTGGATGGCACCCAAAATGATGGCCCTCGTATGGAGAAGGTAGTATTCGGGAGGATGATTACGGGATGACCCATAAGCGGTTAAAAAATCATCAGAGGGTGGCCCCCTTAAAAAACCGTCTCTTGAGTGTCTGATCAATCTACACCTTGGGATGAAACTTTTAATGCACGTTTTCCCGCTGAAAAGTCACCTCACTACCAGGTAGCTACCAGGACAGACGGGAGTGATTGCTAACTGGTGAAATCATTTTTTTTTCTGAGGAAATCAAGGGGGGAATTTGGAGATCTTAACGAGATTTCTAAGCTCCAGAACGGGCAGCTCTTCCTGCACACCGTTGATCGAAGGCAAACCGAAGCGTTGCTGGAATGCACGCAATTCGGTGAAATTCCAGTTAAGGTCTCAAAACACGAACAATGAATGAGGTCTGTGGAGTTATTTTCCATTGCGACCTCATACTCAACAGCGATGCGGAATTGTTGCGGGAGCTAACTTAGCGCGCATGCAAATTATAGCCTGTCAGTCTTGCGGCCTTAAGTGATGTATCTATAGAAACGGATTGACCAGACAGCACTGATATTGGGTTGTTGTGTGAATACCTTGAGTGTAATTACTGACCAAGATGTGTCTTGGTGCCCGGGGGCACTTGAAAGATTACTTAAGGTGAAAAAGAACGTAAGCTTAGTTAGACGAGTGAAATGTTTCTTGAATAGAGTTAGAGAAACAGGAAGTTGTTCATTTAAAATTCGGGGCCGTTTGTGGCGGCACCCGGTGGCTAAGTAATCACCCAACCTGTTCACTAGAGTGTTGGAGTTGCCTGTTTTTGTTTTGTAGAATGTGTGACTGCCTGTTTTCTGATGCGAGAGTTAAGCGTCGATCGACGCTTTTATTTTCCATTTTGAGGGTGATTTTGTACCTACGCAGGTAAAGTTCACATCGTGCCTTTTTGATGTTCGACCGTACATCCCTCCACCTATGCGCTGCTATCAATGCCAGAAATTCGGCAATGTTTCTCCAAGGTGCACCGCCAAGTCCATGTGTAGGGAGTGTGGCAAGGGGACACATGAGGGTGATAAATGTACGCCTCCCCCGATTTGTCCTAACTGCCAAGGAAGCCACTCTACACGATGGAAGCAGTGGCCTGAGTTCACAAAAGAAGCAAAGATTCAAGAAATAAGGACTCTTGATAGGCATTCATATGACGACGCTTGAAAGAGGTAGCGTGATATGAATGCCCCCGAATTTCGGGTATCGTTTGCAGCAGTGACGCCCTCTATCACCCCTGCCGTTTCAATTCCGAGTGAAGTAACTTCGACGTCCGTATATACAGCAGTTCTGAAATTACCCTCGCTGTACCAGTGACAATTGTCAGCCCGAAGATGGTTCCACAACCTTCGTCGGCCACGGAAGAGAAGGCGCCGGTAATATCAACTAAACCGGTGCCATTGGAGAAGAAGCCACCTTCTTTTCCAAAACTGTCGGCAAAGAATTCTCCCCCAGCTAAAGTAGGAAAGAAGACAGTCATCCAGGCCAGTTGATACGATTTTTCTTGTCGTGTGGCCTCCTGAGAGGCCGAGTGCAGTCGACGCCCGTGGGCGATCTGCACGTCGGGAGGAGAGATGGAATGGACGAAGATGAATGAAACTGGGCAAGGATGTGGAAGGAAGTGGCCGTGGCGTATGAAAAGGTACAATCTCAGCATTTGTCTGGTGTTCAAAATGGGAAACAATGGAAAACAATGGACAGCCGACGGAGGGGCTCGAAACCACGCGTCTACCGATTCAGCAGAGAGCTTGGCTCTATGACTTAACGCTGCGCTTTAGCGAGCGTAGCCACTGCTGACGGTTCCTGATATGATAAAGATAGTGGAAAATTGGGAGACGGTCCTGCACCGTCTCCATAAAGGGAACGAAGCCGGCAGAAGCCAAGCCCGTTAGTGAGGGGGAACTCCCCTATAGGAAGAAAAATTCACCGGTGGAGAAAAAAGAAGCGGTTTATCACCGTCTCTGTACCTCTCCTGCGGACAACGCTGCTCACAAGGGAAGGATACGATGCATGGATCACCGATTGGAACCATCTTTAGTACACGTGTAGAACATGACCAGGCGTATACCAGGCGCAAGTAGTAAGGTGCGCTTCTCAGCCGTTTCCGAGAAATTAATTATTCGCAATTGCAGTGCGGCGTCCATGTGCGTTGTACGCTAGCCTGAATTCAACGAGCGAGTGGTGCAGCGGTAAGAGCCCTGCTTCGTAAGCGCGGGATCGCTGGATCGAATCCCGCCGGTGAGCCGTTGCAGTGTGTTTTCTTTTGTACTGTATAAATATATACCGGTACATATACAGTAATAGAATACACTTGACCGTGTATAATACCAATGTATTTGCAATGCTCAAACTCTACATTATGTAATGTTGGCCCCCATACGATGATTTCAGAATCCCTTTTCCCGCTCACATAACACGTTATTACAATTGACTGCAAAGTAAACACTGTTCACGACACCTACATTCATACGAATTGCCAATGTTTACAACAACAAGAAAACACAACCTGCCGGTGGGATTCGAACCAGCAATCCCGCGCTTAGGAAGCAGGGCTCTTACCGCTGCACCACGCGCTCGTTGGCTTCTTACTAGCGTACAACGCACATAGACGCCGCACTGCAATTGCAATTAATTAATATCTCGGAAACGGCTGAGAAGCGCACCGTACTACACTTGCACCTGGTATACGCCTGGTCATGCCCTACACGTGTACTAAATGTGGCTCGAATCGATGATAATCAAATGTTCTCGAAAGAGAATCAAAATGAATATTGTCCGTTGAGCCATTATAATTAACACATAAAGTGATAAACATTTCCTACATAACTCAACAAATTGCTAGCGTTTCGCCCCAGTGTGCCAATTGGGCTCTTCAGTTGGTAAAAGTGACCCGTGCATCGTATCCTCCCCTTGTCAGTCATCCGCTGGCCATCCCGCTCCCACTACCATCAGTGGAGCGGTGTCAGCAGGAGCGGCCATGTTCAGCAAGGAACTGGCGTCTGTTGGAAAGTGACCACCTACTTCCCCTAATTGACGTCAGCGCCATTCACGTAAGAAAAATCGCCAGGACGTGTCGGGGACGGAAACCCAGTCTTCGGACAGGGTTCCATGACACCATGGGTGAGACAGGTTAAGTCCGAGGAGGACCGCGCGCCACATAAGAGAGCGCTCCCTCCTTCATCTTCGTCTTCGGATGTTGAGATCCAGGTTTGCTCTCCTCCCCCATCATCTCCACCTAGAGATGGGGATGGGTTCAAACGGGCAAGCGTAAGTAGAATTGTCACTTCTACTGAAGTTCATACTATGGCACTATTACAATGGAACTGTAATAGCTATTTTCGACATCTCGCTGGGTTACGTCAATTTATATCTTCGTTTTCAGCAACCATTGTTTGTCTTCAGGAATCCAGGACATGAGACAACAATGCGTCACAACAAATTCTTCTTTAAATACAGAGTGGACGGAGATGTAGCCACTGGTGGCGTCTGCACTCTTGTTCACTGTAGCTTCTTGAGTGAAGAGGTGCCATTGCGTACTAAGCTAAAAGCAATTGCAGTTCGTACTTGATAGGTCTAGGCCTTTCATGGGCTGTAGTGCCACGGGGTTTAGTTACTTCGTTGCCAATAATGGCAACAGTATGTAATGTGTATATGCCACCTGATCTCAACTGGATTACAACCAGCTGGGGGAACTAAACTCTGTTTCCCCCTCCTTTCCTCCTTCTGGGAGATTTTAATGCCCACAGCACCATCTGGGGCTTCGCTACCACTAGCGGTAGAGGAAGAGATTTTGAGAGAGAGACCGATCAGGCGACTGGAGCTGTGTTTGTTGAATACAGGGGAACCTACGCACATTTCTCTTACACACATCACTTTTTTGAGTGTCGACATCACCCTGTGCAATCGTGCTCTGGTTCCTCTGATACAGTGGGGTGTGCAAGACGACCTTTGTAATAGTGACCATTTCCCAATTATCGTTACTCTTCTGAACGAGATAACACTATTATTCCGTTTCGCGCAACGGAATTTGAATTGGAATATGGGTGTCAGGGGAGCTTATGCTCGCGAGCACGTTTTGCCTCGTATGACGGGAGCACCAAATTGCATTTAAGGAGCACCAGGTTGAGAACGCCTGTTCTATATCATTATTAAAAGGATGCTAGCCACGGTATGAGTGGTTATCGTGTCCGACTACCAACCCCAAGCTTGCAGGTTCGCTCCTGGCCGTGGTAAGTGATTTTTTTGAAATGTGACAAAAATGTCAGCACGCATGCCATACGTTGTTGGCATCTTAAAGAACCCATTTGAATTCAGTAGGCCGTGTTCATAGTGGCAAAATTAATCTCAGGATTTTCCTCCAACACAATGTTCCTCCTTTCTCTACTAGAAGCGCTATAGTTGATATCTAACCACCTTGACTTCCATAGCGCTCCAAGGAACAACAAAATTCGTCATGCAAGCTGCGCTCTGGGCGCAAATAACAAACCTTGCACCCGGCACCCGAGGCCATACGATATTATTATTTTTACAAGGATGCAACAGCAATATTATTTTTAGATTCAATTTTATTACCAATAACGACCTAATCTCTTTGTCACATATGTTCACCGGTATTCTTTAGGACGCTACCGTTATTTCAATTAAATCTCTATTGTTGTCTTCCCTCCAATTCAATTTGGTAGAAGATTCTAAAAACAACATTGGCTCTGTGTTAGTGAGAGGACAGTAATTAATGGATTAGTAATTTCTATAATCGCTCTCCCCCTCCATCACAATGTTTTTCTATTTGCAATTTATCAATTTATATGTTGTTTATTTTTAATGATGAAACTCGATGCTGGCTGTTTAAACAAATAAAACGTGCCAGAGCGGATACGTGCCGCCCGCTGGGAAAATGACGCCCAGTTACACATTGATTTCTACATGGCATTCAGCCGAGATAGAGCTATTTGTTGTGGAAATAAAGATTTGGAGCCTGGAAAATCTCCCCAAAGGCGTTGAGAGTCCACAGAATGGTCAACAAGCATAATGAATCACACACAAGGGAACTGTCTCCCATGGAAAGTTCGGATCAGTGTCTAACTGTGATCCTGGATGGTTGAAGAGTATTCTATCCGTGTAATGGTACTCTTCCGCATCCGCCCCGCATCCGCCCCGCATCCGCACGATTTTATCATTTCAAATGATCTTGTCGACTTCATCGTTATGCTTGAGTCAAAAGTTATGCGTTACGGAGACGGGGACGGTGACGTCATGCAGCCGCTCCGAAAGCCTACGTTAATGGGTAATGGACGGCGAGTGCGTGACGTCATGCAGCCACGCGGGAAGCCTAATGGTTAATGGAGTCTGTTGAAAGAGTCCTGGGGCATCGAGCGACCTGGGGCTTCAAGAGAAGCGAAAAGAACACAGGGTGACTCCTAAAGAGGTGTACAAGATGCCAGATAAGAAGACAGGGTGCCTCCTAAAGAGGTGTGCAGGATGTCAGAGCAAAATATAGGGTGACACTTAACGAGGTGTATAGTATGTTAGATTCAATTCAAATACAGGGTGACCCTTAACGAGGTTTTGCAAGATGAGGAGGTGGTTACATAGCGCTGGAGGTAACTTCTACGCATCCGGAATTGAAGAGTTGGTTGCCCATTCCAAGGAATGTTTACAGTCTCTTGGAGACTATGTGGGAAAAGTGAAAGCCAGCGGTCCCATGTCATAGAGATATGGCATGATAAAGAACCTTCCACTAATTACACTTGTGTGAAGCTATATTATAGGATAAATTTGACTAACGCTCTCAGGTTTCAACGTTCGTCGCCAGGAGCCGACTGCGGTGGCATCTAGTAACCCTGTTCAGAACTAGTTGGTTGTTGACGGTGGCGTTTGGTAGAAAAGTAGGAACTACTTGAAAATTCAATGTCTGCAGTCCCTACTTGAATTACAAGCAGATAACACACACTAATGCAGCCATCACAATTAACACCGGTTATCGGACATGCACCCAAAGTACACGGGGCTACATGAGCGCGTTGTCGAAGCCCCTGAACTGAGGAACCAACGAATCATCAGTCTCCTAAGGGACTGAGTACAGTCGTTTTGATTCTCGACGTGTTCTTACTGGTTTCTCACTATTATTCCAGGCAAATGCCACGATTGTATGTTACTTGAAACCATGCGTCGTTCAGCGGCAACGTTCACCTAGGCTGCTGTGTCCAAGGGACAACATTCCGTCTCCCTGGCGTCTCTAAAAATCACAGCATTTTAAAGGGACGTAAGAGCAAAAAAAATGTATGTTATTATTACTTTCAATTACCAAGCCTCAGTGGCTTAGGCGGAAGCACGCCGGCCTCTCACCGCTGGGTCCGTGGTTAAAATCCCGGTCACTCCATGTTAGATTTGTGCTGGATAAAGCGGAGGCTGACAGGTTTTTCTCCGGGTACTCCGGTTTTACCTGTCACAAATTTAATTCCACTATCATTTCATTTCATCATTGCCCCAGGGGAGTGCGACAGGCTTCGGCAGCCGGCACAGTTCATATCCTCGCAGCTAGGTGGGGGCTTCATTCATTTCATTTCATTCCCTGACCTGGTTCGTCGACTGGAAGCAGGCTGTGGATTTTCATTACTTTCGATTCTAGTTCCAAATAAAACTTCACGCACAAGTACATATACACAAATTATGCAGACACACACACACACACGCAGGAACATTGAACTGATGACGACGATTTCCCAACCTCAAAATGAAACAATCTATTGTGAGGATCACCTCATGAAAACTGTCGAGTGTAGAAGGCTGATGACCACGACGTCCCATCTCTTGAATGAAAACATTATCTTGATGATTCTATTGAGTGGGATCACCTTATGAAAGCTGTTCCAGTGAAGGAGGCTGATGATCGTGATGTTTCATCTCTTGAATTTCCTGATGATTCAACTGGCTGTGTGGCTCAGCGGTAACACGTTCTCGCCTGCTGTGTCCAAGGTTGCAGGATCGAAACTTGGCGCAATCAGTTGGCATTGGAGGGTGCGAAAATGCAAGGGAGGCATGTCAGTAGATTTACAGGCACGTTAAAGATCGCATTCGGGGTGAAATTCCGGCACTCCGTCGTCTCTAAAAGCCACAGTAGTTACAAGGGACGTATATATATAATGATTTCGTATGGCCTCGGGTGCAAACTTTGTTATTTGACACCCAGAGGGTAGCATGCATCTCAAATTTCGTTGTCCCTTGAAGCACTATGGGAGTCAAGGAGGTTAGATATCTAAAATCCTTGAACACGATAGCGCTTTTCAGTAGAGAAATGAGGAACTTGGTGTTGGCGGAAACTCCCGAGATTAATTTTGCCATTATGAACACGGCCTACTGAATTCAAATGGGTTCTTTGACATGCCAACATCGTATGATATGCGTGTCGCAAATTTTTGCCGCCTTTCAATAATCACTTACCACGGCCAGGAGCAGGCCTGCAAGCTTGGGGTTAGTAGACCGACACGTTAACCACTCGCCCACCGTGGCAAGCAAAAGGGACGTAAAATCAATAACATTATTATTATCTTGATGATGGTGTTCAAAGGATCGCCTGATGAAAGTTTTTCTCCTGCGTTAAGGGCTGATGACCATGCTGTCCAAGCCCCTGAATGAAACAAGCTGTCCAGCGTTGAGTTCAGGGCTGATGGCCATGCTGTCCCAGCCCCTGAATGAAACAAGCACTCTAAAGACGCTGTTGAGAGGAACACTCTTGAAAGTTGTTCTCCAGCGCTGAGTGCAACATTCCTGCTGCTGGCCGCTGCCCAACATCTCTATTTCTGTAGAAAACCGAGGCGAGCAGTTAGAAGTGTGACATATCGTGCTTATGGCAGGCACACGTGGGGCGCTGCTCGTGAAAACCTTCCATTCAGACCTGTGATACTCATTCACAATCTGCTGCTGCTTCGGAAACTTCTCAATCTTCAATAAATTCTCAGCTTTAGAGGCAAAACGGGTATGCAAGATAATCTTGAAAAGTTCGAGCGCGTTAATTTATTATACACTTAACAAAATGCAGAAGAAATATTGACATAGTATTTTTATGATTATGTTCTTATAATAATATTAATAATAAACAAGAAGTTCAGTGATGAACTAACGAGCTTACTTTTATTAAAATGTAAGATTCATAACAATGATTGATTATCTAGACCTATCTAGAATAATGACGAAATTAACTATTAATACTGGCATGTGCATATTTTAAAAACAAATCCATTTATAAGTTTGGAAGTTACATGTGATTAAAGATTTTACCTATCAACACGGTAAAATCAATGTTGGCAGTTCTGTGGTATATTGGTTACTCAAAATTAATCTATATTTGCAGGTACTATATGCGTGCAAAGTTTAGAACTGTTGACCTGCAAACTTTCTGATATATAGAGATCAGGATAACAATTTATAAAGTGCATTTCTCAGCAGTTGGTAGCACTGTTGACTTTAAAGAAAACGGGTATTCATATTTGTTCTGGTGTACAAATCACATATCAAATTTGGTTGAAATCCAATTGATAGTATGGAAGTTACATGTATTTGAAGATTGAACCTATCAGCAGGCATAGAATCATCCTGGAAACACTGTCATATATGTACTCCGGTATATTAATTTGATGTATTATTATCTATACGTATGCCAATTTTGGAATAGTTTCCATACATACCTTTCGAGATATCTAATATAGAGCTCAGATTTCAATAGCGATTATTCAGCAGTTTGTAGCACTGACATCATTTTCAAATATGGCTGTGAGATATTCAGGTATAGATCTTTACTCATACCAAATTTGGTTTCGATAGATGCAGCCGTTTGAGAGTTGATATGGGACACACACACATACAGACAGACGTCCAGATCGATCTCATAAGTCTACCTTTTCCTCATTTTTGCAAAATGAGAAAAGTAAGCTAAAAATACGCGTAGACCGCGAAATCTCAGCAAATCGGCCAGACATTTGTTCTCCCTTACAAGAAGCAGAATACAGCTGTTTTAATAGATATAGCTGTGCCGCTACAACTTTATTGCACAGAAGGTCACAAAATATTCAAACCTAGTTGAGGAAATTATAGCTATGAGGAAGCTGAGATGAGTGGCTATTAAGCCCATCATCATATCGACAACTGGCATTGTTCTGAAGACTCTCAAGTGTCAATGAATCAACTCTTAACTTGAACACCTGATCACTGCAACAAAGAAAGCTGTCATCCTGAGTATATGCCATTCAATGCGAAATTCAACCAAGTATCCTGGATGTTTGATGAATTCTCCACATCGAAGGATACGGCCGACATTTATTAGAGGAATTGTTTCTTTCTATATAATAATAATAATAATAATAATAATAATAATAATAATGATGTAAAATTACGACACTACAAGAGTTGTTTTTGGGAAGCTTTATACGCCTCAGAAACCATATCCCTTGGTACTAACTCTAAAACAATAGAAATCGAAAAGCAAGGACGGAAAATTCTCCAGAAACTTTATGGCCCCACGAGTGAAAATAGAATGTGGATTAAAAGGAGTACATCGGACCTTTATTCCTTAACAGAAAGGTTTAGTGATGCTGTACGGAAGATACGCCTGAAATTCTATGGCCATATCTGTAGAATGGACAGCGACAGACTAACCAAAAGATTATCTAAAGTGATAACTCAAAGAAGGTCAAAATAAACTTGCCAGAGGAAACTAAGGCGGACCTTTAAGAAATAACACAGACCACATCATAGAAAATTGTGGAGTAGTACAGGGCCATCCACACAGTGCACCCCGGGTGCTAGCGCTCTGACCGCGCTCTAAGCCAGTGCTCCGAGCACTTTGGTGGAACGTAGTTTCGTTATTGGTAGGAGGAGCTTGGCTGGCTGAGCGCGCGGTCTGCCCGCCACACCGAAGTGAGCAGCTGATCCATCAGTCGAGTCCAATGCGCTTTGTTGACAGCGTGTAAGTAAATCAGTTTCGCAGTGGTCATGACTGAACATCATATTAAAAGGATGATGGAGTTGTGAAGCAGCAGCCTTTAAAGCAGAATGGGAAATTGCATTTGTCTGTACAGCTTATAAAGGAGCAAGAGTCACTCAAGGTCTGTACTATCTGTTGATATTGGTAAAATGTTGTTGAATTTTCCTCTCTAATATGTTCAAGTTTCAGTTTTGAATAAATCACAATATTCTTTACTTAACACTTGCGTTAGTTTCCTGCACATGCCATAAATCGGAGTACCAATGGATTTGTATATGCGGTATATTTGTTATGGCAAAACAGCTCTATCAATACGATGTCAACAATCTCACAAAAGCCGTCGGCCGCACGACTGTGCTAGTCAGCGCGGTCTGAACATCGTCCGTCTGTCTCAGGTCTCCTCGCTGCCACAGTGCAGTGGTGGTAAGGGAAGGAGCGCTAGTCTGACTGCCCAGTGCTCCCCGAGCGCGACCGCGCAATGACTGGATGGCCCTGATTTAGTACGTAGGCAATCAACGCTGCTGGTTTGCTCGCTCCGCTCGCAACCAGCGGCTCAATGATTCGATTGGACAAATTTGTGGAGAAACCTAAATGGAAAACTGGTAGGAAGTGGTCCACAGAACGCAAGTGCATTCATGAAGAAATGTTGGGAAGACCACCAGGCTACCCACCTAAGAAGTTCAAATACGCTCTTTGAATGGACATAACGAATAATAATAATAGACTAATAAAGGCTGTGAGTCTGCTACAGCAAAAACACCAAAGCTAACGGTTTGAATGTTATAAACGTTGGTATTTATGTGGAATACTTTCCTGGAAGAGTGTGTCACAAATTTTACTACAGCATCGTAACCATTCAGCGAATGCGTTGAATCCTAGCCAATACACGCCGCACCGGCTTAGGACTCACCACAGTATTATGACGCATTAGTTCACAGGCTGCCCAGACTAGGGTGATTTTTCCTAGAACAGCCAACTTGGGGCCGAACTGCGTAATGCCTTTCAACAGGCAGTAGGAAGGGCTGTGTTGACTGAGACAAACCAAAATCGGTGCACACAGCGCCAACCTACACACACTAGAGTTCCTTGGTGAACACCTGCACCTTAGCGCCAGGTAAAGACAGGCAACGGATCACTTGGACTGGACCTCGGCAGAATGGTATCTGACTGTCACTGATGAGTGCCGAATGTGTCAACAGGGAAGATCGAAGTCTTGTTTGGCTTTTTTCAGGGCCTAAATTTAAAAATCAAACCGAAAACAATCTCGAACGGGAGAGCTAATCAGAATAAACTACAACAATATCTCCTAAATCAACAATTTAATACCAGACGACGTGTAGGTCGTATTAGCAAATAAGACCGACAAGTAGAAATACAAGTAGCAGACAGTACTCGAAAATGGGAAGGTTGCTTACAATTAGGAACAAACGCAAAAACAAATTTACTTAGACAAAATAAAGTGTATTTAAATAAATCACAACGAACAAGGATCCAAGTGATTCGTACTAAACTATAAAAAGTGATACGTTTCAAACATCCAATAAATTAACCACCACCACACGTGGCTGCCAAAGATAAATGCAATGGGGAGAGTGCGTAGAGACTCTATCTTGCAACAAAAGTAATTGAGTGGTGTAATTTGTTTGGGCACAGCCCTTCCCAACATAAATCACGGGTCAATCATTAGGAAAGAAACAGAATATCACCAAATATGGAGAGGAAAATCACAGGATATAAATAGGTGCACAGATAAAGGATTCTCGCGCTTACAAAGGCGTGGAATCGTCACATTAAAATAAAATAGAGCAATGCGGTGTCTCATGGATAATCGTCGGAGGAGAGTTTGGAGAGAGAAAAGTAACGTCAGACGAGTCCTGTACACCATCCCCGAGGTCCAGCAGCGAGGCGGATCAATTATATTTTGGGGTGGCGTTGTGTATGGACGTCGGGCGCCGCTCATAGTCGGCGAGGGAATTGTGACAGGTGTACAATAATGGGATAGAATCCTTGAATCTATTGTTCAACCATATCGACAACATATTCGTTCTGCAAGATGACAAAGTGCCCATCTTGTTAGCAATTTCCTCGGGGAGGCCGCAGTATCTGCGGGCACGTAAGATATCCAATTGACCATGCCTAGGACCTACTGAGATAGGCAGTGTGACGACGAAGTATCCACCTGGCTGACCTACGGGGGACTGCTGCTAAAGATTGGGACAGGATAGAACAGAGCAGCCTTAACTACCTTGCACTAAGGCGGATCGTGCTTTTCTGCACAGGGTGCCTGCCGTAACACCATCCAGACAAGTAAAGTCTGAGTTGAATGTTTGATCCAAATGGTAGAATACATTCTTGATGTATGTGTGATCACATTCTTACTAATAGCGCACATACAAGGACACGCGTCACATACAACTCTGTGGATATTTCTGTATTGGAACCTGGGACTTGGGCTATACGTAGCCAGAAATTGAGTTATTTGACCAGACAACATGTACAGTTAGGTTAGCACTTGCAGCTGATGACCGCATTGTGCCTGGCCCAAAAGTTAAAGAAACATCAACATACACTCAATTGGTAGACCGTTTGCTCAGCTGCTGATTTTCTGATCTTACTAGTAGGTCACTACTTCATTTAGTATTGTAATACTCGTAGTTAAAGCACAAATGTTCAAAACAAATTAATATTCCTTATTATTGTGACGTCCGCCTCGTTGCGTAGTGGCTAGCATTCTTGGCTGTCACCGTGGAGGCCCGGGTTCAATTCCCGTCTATGCCAAGAAATTTAATTCTGGTCTGAGAACTCGAATGGTGTACACTCAGCCTCATGAGGCAAAACTGAGAATAGGCGGGTTTGATTCCTACTTCAGCAATCATGGAAATGGTTTTCTGTAGTTTCCCCACTTTTACTCCAGGAAAATGCCGGGATGGTACCTGAATTAAGGCCACGGCTGCTTCCTACATAAATCCTACCTCAATTACAAGTACACACACTAGTTCAGACATCACAGTGACACAGGTTATCAGACAAATTCTACGCACACCCAAGTACACGGGGCTTAATGACCACGATGTCGCAAAGCAACTAACGAATCAACAACAACAACTTACTATTCTGAAGCATTTATAATGTTTGTTTCGCTTGAAGGCCCGTCACTTTTCGGGGCCAAGACGCAGGGAGTAGTTGTAGGCGTCTTCTGCGCTAGCATACTCTGTCATGTATCCAATGTATCTGTCTATCAGATAGGTCAGTTAGCTGTTACTTTGCGAGACAGCGACCGCGGGTCTTTCTTCCACATTGGAGCAATTCACGATTGTGGTTTGAAGAGACAATACGGTAAGATAACGCACCCCACGTGATGGTGTGAACCTGAGTTGCCAGATTCCTGAAAACAAAATAAGGGACAGATGTGTAATTGGTGGAGCATCCGTGGCTTAGGCGGCAGCGCGCTGGCCTCTCACCGCTGGGTCCATGGTTCGAATCCTGGTCACTCCATGTAAGTTTTGTGCTGGATAATGCAGAGGCAGACAGATTTTTCTCCGGGTACTCCGGTTTTCCCTGTCACAACTTTCATTCCAGCAACACTCTCAACTATAATTTCATTTCATCTGTCATTCATTTAATCATTGCACCTGAGGAGTGCGACAGGCTTCGGCAGCCGGCACAGTTCATATCCTCGCCGCTAGATGGGGGCTTCATTCATTCCATTCCCTGACCCGGTCGGTCGACTGGAACAGGCTGTGGATTTTCATGTGTAGTTGGTGCGTGACATAATCGACAACTAGTGAACTTCCTTTAAGAAACATCAGAGGGCAGTTTATTAATAAATAATAAATACCTATACCAGTAATATACAGGGCCATCGAAAAAAAGCGTGGATTTAAAAACAAGTAGTTTTGTGAAGAACTATACAGCCAATTTTCATGTATCCTACTCCTGTTAATTGCCTCTATCAATGTACTAAATTTCAGTTTGATGTGATAGATTCGTAGATATACTGTCTAAATATTCCAGATGGTCGCTAGGTTGGATTTTTATTTATGTACTATTAAATGAAGATTATTGTGTACGTGTGGTATTCAAACTTCAATCGCATGATTAGGACACAAGAAGTAAAAACGAGAATTTAAAATTTTGCACAGCTGCCATCTTGTGGTTACGAAAACAAGTGAAATAAATTAGATGCCAGTGGATTAACATTTGTATAAGCATTTATCGTGCAAAGTTTCACTGTACTCGGATGGTTAAATCACGAGAAACGTCCATTTAAATATTTCTACTTCGCATCGCCGCCATGTTGGATTTGTGCTCACCTGGTTACTGAAATACCTATAGGTGAACTTATGTTCATAGCCTCTATGAACATTAAAAAATTCAGTTTGATTGCTGTAAAAGATTCGTAGATATTGAGAACCGTCAAAATATTTCGGATGCTCGCCATTTTGGATTGTTATATGCATAGGCCATAGAGTTATGTACCATTAAAGAAAAATTATTGCGTAGCTTCATTATTCAAACTTTCACCTCGATCGCATTACTACGACCCAAGAAATAAAAACTAAATTTGAAAATTTCGCACAGCCGCCATCTTGAGGTTATGTAAACAATTGTACTAAATTAGATGCCATTACATTACAATATGTATAATCATTTACTATAACACATTTCACTGTGCTCAGATTGTTAAATCAAGAGAAAAGTCTATTAAAATGTTTCAACTTCGCTTGGCCACCATGTTTCTTTTGTACTTTACAGGTATTGGGAAGTTACATTGATAAACTTCTAGCAGTGCTCTGTATCACTGCACAAACTTTCAGGGTGATATCTGTAATAGTTTCTGAGATATAGAATGCCAGTGAAATATTTCGCACAGCCGCCATTTTGAGGTTATGTAAACAATTGAACTAAATTAGACGCCATTGCATTACAATGTGTATAAACATTTGCTGTACCAAGTTTCATTACGTTTCGATAGTTAAATCGTGAGAAAAGTCTATTTAAAAGTCTCAACTTCGCTTGGCCGCCATGTTGGTTTTGTATTTACCATGTTTTTGAACGTCTCATAGATAAACTTCTAGTAGTGCCCTTCACACTGTACAAAATTTCAGGGTGATATCGGTAATAGTTTCGGAGATACTGAATGCTGGCGAAATATTTCGCACAGACGCCATTTTGGATTGGTATGACAGATTAAAATTTAAAGGGCACGGTCGGGGTCGGCCAGAACGTTGCTATGATCTTGCCGAGTTTCATTGAAATCGCTCCAACCGTTTAGATTTTATTAGGGACACACACACACGCATCACACACACTCGCACACACACGCACACACAGACAGACACACGGACGAAAGTGATCTCGTAAGCCTATTTTTTCATAGAATGAAAATAGGATAAAAATATAATATCGAAACCTTTTATGTTAAATGAGTGATTGTTTCACTGTGTGGTAACTGGTTAGCGCAAGTTAGCGTGACATTAGCGTGAACGTGGTCTGCACGGACTTTTTGCCTAACGGAATCCACGAGTATGTACGTGATTCTCCTCAAGTTAATGTGTGGTGCGGGTTGCTTCAAGACACAGTTATTGGACCTTTCTTTTTCGCTGAAAAAATAATTACAGGTCTAATTTACCTCGACATGCTTCAACAGTTTGTCTTCCCTCAAATAGAATACATCGAACAACATTCTGGACAGCTTGCCATTTTTATGCACAACTAGCTGAAGTACCCGTGCTTCGCTACGCGTCATAAATAAATTAAAATGTGAAGGTGACAGTTAAAATAGGGGATAGGCGAGGTGCTGCGCAGAGGGAGATTAAGGATGAAACATTTTGTCCAACTACAACGCTCGGCGTTGACCGTGTTTTATAGCACAAATTTAGATTTTACTCGCTAACCGTTGGAGATACCTTTCGGATAGAAAATGTAATTTTAAACCTCGTATATGCCATCAAAAGTTTGCTATTTCTTAGCGTTCTCTTTTTATTTCAAATGGAAATATGAGTTTGAAACCAAAGGGTGTAGTGACGTCACTAAAATGGTCGCCATCTTTAAATAGTGCAAAGTATTGTAATCAAAAGTAACCTATATGTTAACCAGGTAAATCAGCTACTTCCATGTAAAATTCACGTATATCGGACCAGTGGTACTTGCCAGATTGAGTAATACACAGACACACACCATCTCATTTTTAGCCTTGCTTCGCTCGCGTCATTACTTACAATACTTCAAGGGTAGGAGCGATCATCCTTTCAAAGTTAAGGGCCAACCACAGCGAACAAATTATGGTAAATATTATTTTGTAAACCGTGCCATTGATAACTGGAACTCTCTACCTGCCGCAGTCTTAGAGCCTTTTCCCAAACATATAGGTGTGTTTAAGAAAAGACTGACTATTTGTGTAAATACTCCAGTTTAATTGTTGTATAATTGTTATTTAATTGTTATGTGTAATTATTTATTTGATATGTATATCCAATTTGCCTCCGGGGGCCACACCCTCCATTGCAAATAAATGAATGAATGAACGAATGAGTGTCATATTGTTATATAATGAAATGCAGTTTTAACCCCGTTAACACCCCTTTAGAACCTGAATATCCAAAAATCCCTCCTTAGTATACGTTTTCGACACACAACGAACATATACCCAAAATGTAATTCTTCTAACTTCAATAGTTTTTGTTGGTCGATGAGAGTGAACATCCAAAAATCATTCCTTAGTGGACGTTTTTCTTCCAAAATTTCACCCCTCCCCATAGGCCCCTTAAATTGCATTTATGAAAAAACGGTCGAACACCTATTTATTTTATTTATTTATTTATTTATTTTTAAGCTGATTGATTTCCGAGGAGTTTCAAACTCCTCGCCTATGTATTTTAAGAGATACACGCTCCGTTAGGAATCTTTCAACCCCCACTTTTCATTCCTTTAACCTCATAACATACACTACATGGAAAAACCATTAGACATGTGTCAGCTTATTTGTAATGATTAGTATATATGCCAAGTATCACATCCCCAAATGAAACCACTCGTCAGATATTGTTATTCAATGAAATGCACGTTTACCCCCTTAACTCCTCTTTAGAACCTGAATATCCAAAACTCTTTCCTTAGTGGACGTTTTCGACATACAATGAACATATCCCCAACATTTCATGTTTCTAATTTTAATAATTTTGGCTGGGCGATGATGAGTGAGTGAGTCAGTCAGAACATTTTTTCATTTATTTTTGATAATTTCACCCCTCCCCATGAACCCCTTAAATTGGATTTATGAAACAAACTGTCGAACGTCTATTTACTTATTTAAAGCTGTTATCCCCCTGAGTTTGATGAGTGACTAAGTGAGTCAATCATTTAGGACACTTTCTTTCCTGTTTTCCCCCCCAGAATTTCTCCCCTCTCCAAGGGCTCCTGAAATTGGATTTATGAAAAAAAAAACGGTCGATCACCTATTTACTTGTATTTTAAGCTGTTTTTCCCGCCGAATTTAAATTTTTTCGCCTATGTCGTTTCAGAGATACACGCTCCGTTAAGAATCCCTCAACCCCCAATTTTCACCCGTTTCGCCTCATAATATACATCACATCGACAAACCCTTAGACATATGTCTGATTATTTTTAATGATTAGTTTCTATACCGAATATCATATCCCCAAAGAAACAAATCATGTGATATCGTTATTCAATGAAATGCATCTTTACCCCCTTAACACCTCTTTAAATCCCGAATAAACACAAATCATTCCTTAGTTGACGTTTTCGACAAACAACGAACATATTCCCAAAATTTCATGTTTCCAACATTAATAGTTTTCGCTGGGCGTGATGAGTGAGTGAGTCAGACAGGACATTTTCTTTCAATTATTTTTACCAGAATTTCACCCTTCCCCATGGGCCCCTTAAATTGGATTGATGAAAAAACTCTTGAACACCTATTAACTTATTTTTTAAGCTGTCTTTTTTCCCCTGAGTTTGATGAGTGAGTGAGTCAGTCAGTCAGTTAGGACAATTTCTCTCCTTTTTCCCCCAGAATTTCACCCCTCCCCATTGGCCCCTTAAATTAATTTATGAAAAAAAACCGGTCGAACACCGATTTACTTATTTATTTAGCTGATTTTCTTTCTCTGAGTTTCAAATTTCTCACCTATGTCGTTTAAGAGATAGGCCTTCACGCTCCGTTATGAATCCTTCAACCCCTAATTTTCACCCCTTGCACCTCATAATAATACACCATATCGAAAAAAACTTAGACACCTGTCTGCTTATTTTTAATGATTAGTTTATATGCCGAGTATCACATCCACAAATGAAACCACTCTTGAGATATTGTTATTCAATGAAATGCAGGTTTAACCCCCTTAAGACCCCTTTAGAGCCTGAATATCCAAAAATCCTCCCTTAGTGTACGGTTTTGACATACAACGAACATATCTCCAAAATGCCATGTTTCCAACTTCAATATTTTTGGCTGGGCGATGATGAGTGAGTGAATGAGTCAGGACATTTTCTTTCATTTGTTTTTCTTCAGAATTTCACCCCTCCCGATGAACCCCTTCAATTTGATTGATCCAAAAAAACTGTCGAACAGCTATTTACTTACTTTAAAGCAGTTTTTCCCCCTGAGTTTGATGAGTGAGTCAGTCAGTCAATCGGTTAGGACACTTTCTTTCCAGTTTTTTTTTCCCCTGAATTTCACCCCTCCCCATGGGCTCCTTAAATTGGATTTATGAAAAAACGGTCAAACAAATATTTACTTATTTTGTATGCTGATTTCTTTCCGCTGAGTTTCAAACTCCTCGCCCATGTCGTTTAAGAGATACACGCTCCGTTAGGAATCTTTCAATCCCTACTTTTCACCCCTTTCACCTCATAATATACACCACATCGAAAAACCATCAGGCACGTGTCTTCTTACTTTTTAATGATGAGTTTATATGCCGTGAATCACATCCCCCAATGAAACCATTCGAGAGATATTGTTATTCAATGAAATGCAGGTTTAACCCCCTTAAGACCCCTTTAGAACCTGAATATCCGAAAATCCTCCCTTAGTAGACTGTTTTGACATACAATGAACATATCCCCAAACTGTCATGTTTCTAACTTCAATAATTTTGGCAGGGCGATGATGATGATGAGTGAGTGAGTGAGTCAGGACATTTTCTTTCAATTTTCTTTTTTCAGAATGTCACCCCTCCCCATGAACCCCTTAAATTTGATTTATGAAAAAAAACTGTCGAACAGCTATTTACTTACTTTAAAGCAGTTTTTCCCCCTGAGTTTGATGAGTGAGTCAGTCAGTCAATCAGGTAGGACACTTTCTTTCCTGTCCCCCCCACCAGAATTTCACCCTTCCCCATGGGCCCCTTAAATTGGATTTATAAAAAAACGGTCAAACAAATATTTATTTATTTTTTATGCTGATTTTTTTTCGCTGAGTTTCAAACTCCTCGCATTTGTCGTTTAAGAGATACACGCTCATTTAGAAATATTTCAATCCCCACTTTTCACCCCTTTCACCTCATAATATACACCACATCGAAAAACCCTGAGACTCGGGTCTTCTTATTTTTAATGATGAGTTTATGTGCCGAGTATCACATCCCCCAATGAAACCAATCGGGAGATATTGCTAGTCAATGAAATGAAGGTCTACCCCCTTAACACCCCTTTAGAACCTGAATATACAAAAATCCTTTCTTAGTGGGCATTTGCGGTCCTTGGGGAAGCTGCATACCAAATTTCATTCCAATCCGTTCGGTGGTTTCTGAGATTTCGTGATGAATGAATGAGTGAGTGAGTGGTATTTGACAAATATATAGTAGAAGATAGTGTCAAGTCTTTGTTATGCTAAACTCGGTTGACAGTGCTGTGTGAGTAGGTGAGTAACTAACGGGATTTCAAGTAAAGATGCTCATTTTCTATACCAGTAGTGCAGAGCGCAACTGTCATCCAGACGGCCGTGTCTCGACTTGAGCTATGTTGCCATGGAAACTATCTGCCTTGCCATTCCTTCATGAGTATATTTTATGATTTGATTAGCCTGTGCTTGAGTCCAAAAGGGCCTAAATCAAAAGAATGAGAAAGACTATCGAAAATTCATGTAGCCAGCGGTTCCTTCCGGGTCCTAAACTATGTGTCTGCAAAATTTGGTTGAGATTGGTGGAACGGTGTAGATTTGTATACGGAACAGACCCACCCACATACATACCCACATCCAGACTTTCACTTTTATATATTAGATGATGCTCCGCCTCATCACTACCTTCGCGCGGTGCGCAATACACTCGATGCACGCTTTCCAAACGGTTGGATTGGCAGAGAAACCCCCATTTCCTGGTCTCCCAGAAGTCCAGACCCAACCCCTATGGCTTTTCTTGGTGGGGGGGTAATAAACATCGTTGTTTACGCAGAAATGATTCGTGATTTTGTGCATCTTCGCGAGTGAATTGCTGCCACCATCTCGACGGTTACTCTAGATATGATTCAACGCACGTGTCACGAAGTGGACTACAGACCAACAAACGGAACTCGCATTGAAACTTACTAAGGTATGAACGACATATTTATCCTTGCCGCGCATTTAGTGCTTAATCCATCACATCGCAATTAATAGTACTGTTATAGCGTTTATTTAAAATCTACGCATTAAATTTCATATAATGAAACTAACATTTTCTTTGCTAGCCGACATCACGTCATTCATCATGTTTTTCATTACTCCGAACAGATTTTAATAGTTTATTGTCTTTCTTAAGAACTTCATAAAAGTCTTTGCGTAAAACTGTATTTGAATTCACAGAAATAAACAATGAGTTTCTCCAGTCTTTACGAACGAATATGCAATGAAAACTTCATACAGTAAAACCCAAAGAGAACTTGTTGAAGGAAATAGTATACCAGAGGTGTAAACACAGACGCATTTGTCTCGAGGCTCAAAACTCTCGGAAATACGGGACAATAACCGTCCCGGATAAGAACTGTCCGGGACTTGGGACATTTAGCACGAATAAGGGACTGTCCAGTATACTCCGGGACGTCTGGCAACCCTCGTCTGAACATACCACTCGGGTCAGCACGTCAGACAACCACTGCAGAAGGACAACAGTCACAACAGCAACATGAGACAGGAGATCGTTAATGGCTGTTCAGAAACATTTCCATAAATGCCACGTGTGAAACTGAATTATATAGGTTAAGAATGTAAACAACGCTCTTAGGTTCCTACGTTCGTTGCCAGGAGCCAAATGTGGAGGCGTCTAGTAGTTAAATTCTGAACTAGTAGTCGTTGACGGTGGCGTTTGGCGGCAAGAGTAGGAACTATTTGAAAAATTCAAAGTCTGCAGTCCTTACTTGATTAAAAAACAGATAACACACACTAATACAGTCATCACAATTAACACCGGTTATCAGACAGATTCTACACGCACCCAAAGTACACGGGGCTACATGACCGCGTTGTCGCAGCCCCTAAACTGAGGAACCAACCAACCAACCAACGTATAATACACATGGCCGCTGTGGGTAGTCGATCGCCGACAGTGTGAGAGCGAGCGTCACAGTGCATTGTAGCAATAACATTAAGTCTGGCTTCAAAATGTGGGAAACGGCGCGAATGTAATGTAAGTGTACAGCATGGAAGCTGTGAGCAAAAACTCTGTTTTCGACTGATTCAAACGCATTAGTGATGTGAGACGGACGGCTGAGAATGAGTCGTGTTCAAATCAGCCGTCGACAAGCAGAACCGCGGACATATCGAGCGAGTTCCCCTCTTGCTAGAGGAGATCGGCGGAGTGTTCCATTAAAGGGACACGATTTGAGGACGTGGTTACAATCCAACATCGTGCAACAGGAATTCTGCGATCGATTATAAATAGACTGATTTTCCAGAAGTTTTATAAACATTGCCATAAGTTTGTTGGAGTGCATGGTGGTTATTTTGAAGGCCAATGAAAGTAATCTGTTTGTATCTTTTGTTTTGGCTTTATGATACCATGTACTGAATGTTTTAGACCAAATGTCTCATTGTATGTTCTCAGTAGCCGCATGCAACTGCTAACGTCGCTGTAGCTCAAGCTGTGCCGGAATGTAAAGAGGCAAAGCAAGAGGGGCAGATAACCATAATGTTCCTCCCCTTAAAACAATAATAATATTAATACAAATAATAATAATAACAACAACAACAACAATAACAAACGGCAACGCGAGGAACCTGCAGCGATTATATATTTGTTAATTCATTTTAAGGGCTAGGGACATATTATTTGTCATCAGTCCCGTGTACTTCAATGTGTGTTGAATTAGTCTGTTAACCTGTGTTTCTCTGGTGACTCTAGTAGCCTAGTGTGTGTAGCTGTATTTGTTAGGATCGGGATGGAGTAGGTGTCCCGGGACTTGTAATAACCAACTATTTCGACATTTGCCTGTTTTTTAGCGTATGGCTTTGAGTGCCGGGAGTGTCCGAGGACATGTTCGGCTCACCAGAGTTAGTAGCTGCTTCTATGCGGACACCCATAGGGTGAGCTACAAGTACCGTCGCGTGTGGAATATTGTCTGGGGAGGAAAGTGTGAATGTAAGGACGAGGAGTTGGAAGGTAGCGGCTGTGGCCAATAGTTAGGGACCAACCCCGCCATTTGCTTGAGAGGAAGATGGAAAAACCACAGAAAACCATCTTCAAGGTTGCCGGCGGGGGGATTCGAACCTCGTCGCCTCCCGGATGTGAGCGGTTTCCTGCAGCCACGCTGTAACAACCACGGCTAACTCACCCGATTTGCCCAAGGGAAGACACACGCTCAGGATAGCGACTGTCAGCGGCGGGATTCGAACCTCCGATCTCCGGACTTGATGCAGCTGCCCATCTCTGTCGCGGTGAGCGATTTAACTCGCACGGCTACGCCGCAGGGTTGATAAGCTGTGTTCGAATCACAAACTGAGTGACGTAATTACCCCTCGATTGAATTGTTTGCCCCCTTACGCTACAGACTGCCAGGGGATCAAGTTCTGTAGCAAGTTGTGTAGGATTTTTTCGTATAAGGCGGTATGAGATGAATTCTGATGATGATAATTGTTGTTTTAAGGGGCCTAACATCGAGGTTATCGGCACCTAATGGTTTGGATGATAGTGAAAATGATTAAATAGAAACTATTCCTACAACTTCAACTACTAAATTGAAGAATGGAACTTGGTTGATATTATGTGCAAGTTAAAGCCATTTCATGGAGATTGTTCTCCTAGGTTGGAGCACTTTCCCCATATTGAATGAGGTGGGCGCTGCTACAAAAAGTAATTCCTTTCATAGCGTCAGTGTCATATATTTTAGAATGGTTCCCACGTAACTCATTTTCATCGCACCCTAAAAGGTAACGACGTGCATTAGGGTTATGATTGCCTCTCGCAAAGATAGGCATTATCACCAGCAAGTGCTTTGCGAGTATTCCAATATCCTTAACGCCAACACATACTGTACTATTTCCAGATTATCCAATGTGTTTCCTGTCTTGAGGTGCACAACGTCGTCTTGGGATAGAACTTCCTTTTACCAAAATACTCTTTTATTCTGTAACCTCTAATCTTAATATCTGCAGTAGTTCAAATGGTACCGAATATTCCTAAATGTTACCAGGATCAATATTTTGTTACGATAGAATTAAAATAATAATAATAATAATAATAATACGCTAATAATAGTCTAATAATAAAAATGTCTACCAATTATGATTTCCGTTTCTACGGGATTCAGGGTGAGATGCGCATTTTTTAATATTATTATTATTCATATGTAAGTTAACATCTTTCCACTCGGTTGCTGTATTTTTTTTGTGGGAGTGATTTTGGAAAAGGGACGTAAATGGGACGGAAATGTGCAAGAGGAAACATCGCATACTGTTTACACAAGGTTTGGAGGCCCCATTAAAGATATTCCTACAATAAATCATCTTCAAGTTGTCGTTCTTTGGTGTGAAAATATTCATAATATCAAATTTGCTGAAAACAATTATGATGTATTAATTAAATCTTCTTACTTTTGCTGTGGAATTTATATCGCATACTGTTTACTTCAAGGTTTGAAGACCCCATTAAATATATTCCCACATGCGCACCGGTCAGGATATGGCACTTGAGTTTTACAAGTAGTTATTTCAATGACCAACAGAGTTCAATGTTAACAAGGGATTTGCGCTGCCGGCAAAACTAATAGGTCATCGGCTCTTTAATACCTCGCGAACCAATAATGCTAGGGACCTGTATGAGGTGTCGTAGGAGTCGGGGTGACGCCCCTCGTTTTTCTATTCCCCTCTTAAGTTAACCAAAGTACCAAAACTAACAGGTCATCGGCTTTTTAATATCTCGCGAACCAATAATGCTAGGGACTTGTATGAGGTGTCCTAGGACTCGAGGTGACTTCCCCCGTTTTTCTATAGCCCCCTTAATTTAACGAAAGGAGCCAAAACTAAAGGGTCATCGGCTTTTTAATATATCGCGAACCAGTAATGTTAGGGACTTGTATGAGGTGTCCTAGGAGTCGGGGTGACGCCCCCGGTTTTCTATCCCCCTCTTAATTTAACCAAAGGACACAAAACTAAAGGGTCATCGGCTTTTTAATATTTCGCGAACCAATAATGCTGTATGAGGTGTGTTGGACTCGGGCTTTTTTTTCATGATTTTATGATTTGCAGAGATGGGTAAATCCATAGCAGAATATATGCGAAATTATCGACAAAAGAAACATGAGAAAAATTTAAAACTGGAGGAGTACAGCCGAAAAATTTGACTTCACATATATTTCATCTCAATTTCATAGTAGGATAACATGTCAGATGTTACACATCATATGCGACTACTGTAAGGCTCGTAATTTTTAATTAATTAATTTATTTATTTATTTATTTATTTATTGTGGTGGGTGGTTTTTACTGCCAGATGCGATTCCTGACTTCTCATGAGAGAAGTGATAGTGAATGAAACCGGGCAAAGAATGGAAGGACGCGTCCGTGGCTTTTTAGAAGGTACCGTCATGGTTTTTGCATGGAGCTGAAAATGTGAAATAATGGAAAACCCCCAAGGACGGCTGACGGTGTAGTTCGAATCCACGTGTACAGAGTCAGCAGATAGCTTGTCTCCATGGCCTAGAGCTGCGAGTTAGCAAACGTAGCTACTGCTGTCGGTAATAATCTTCCGTATCAATAAGGACCGGCTAACAAAGAAAGTGTGGAATTTTCTTAAACCGAAGTTCTTCAAATTGAAATGGTTCCAAGAGTGTGAGAAAGAAGGACAAAATCAAAGACAGGATTAGTTTCAGAAGGATGGTGAAAAGCTATCAGGGTATTATGGTGGAGGCAGGACCCAGAAGACGGAGAGGCCCTTTAACAGAGGAGCGGAAGAACAAGCTGATAGATGGGCTCAAGAGATACTGGCAAGATGTCAAAGCCGGCAAACGAATAAGACTCACACTGAAATGAGAGTGGTTGTTAACACTCAGTCCATAGAGGCTCAAGTCGACGGTAAAAAATATAAAAAATAAATAAATAATAAGACTAAGACAAAAGCTACCCCTGAACTTGATCTGTTTCCTCCTTTTCCAATGACTATGAGGCGGATGCTCGCCTTTCTTTTTCTTATGTCGAAAGACGCTCCTTTCTTTCAAGAGCCCAAATTTTCATTCCTCGTAAGTTGTGAGCGTTTCCTTTCGCTAGTGTTTCAGTTTATGGTAATCCTAGTTGTAGAGAATCATTCTCAAAATCATCCTCGTCATTAGCTCCTGATGAAATGGATGTTAGCCCCTTAAAAGAACTATGTAATATAATATCGGGTTCCACAGCCAAGTAATAAACTTAAACAGCAACAGATATCCTAGGTTACTGCAGTGAATCTGCGGTGGGATTTCGACCTGGTATAACAGATTGGACTCCTTAGCAGTTATAAGATACACGTGGGATAGCGTTGTTGTCGTCATTGATTCCTTTAGAGGCTATGCGGCACCGTGATCATGCATTCACGTGTACTTGGGTGTGTGGAATTTGTCTGGTAAGCTTTGTTATTATGGTGGCTGTACTAGTGTGTGTGTAATTGGGGCTAGGAATTAGTTAGGTAGCAGTTGGGCACCATTCCAGCATTATCCTGGAGGATCAGTGGGGAAACGACGTAAAATCACTTAGAGGGAAGTAGACGCAAGCTCGTTTAGGCATGTGGCAGTGTGATATGATTCAAATTTGGAGCGTAGTACATAGTCTATCCCCTGCAGAGTGCAGACTCAGTGTAAAGGAAGGAAGGAAGGAAGGAAGGAAGGAAGATTGTAGTTTTACGTGACCGTGAATCTTATGATTATGAGCAACGGGACCTCGGTTTTACGTGGAATCCGAACCACAGGACATGGCATGTCACTTCGAAAATCTCACATATATTGACCGAGAATCGAACCCAGTCCACCTTGGTGAGGGGCCAATAGCTAGATCGCTGCGCCACCTTGTCCCTCCCACAGACTCAGTGTATCGAGCATCTGCTGATGAGCCCCAATTTGGTACACCAGAGTCCAACCCCGCAACAACAGATTAGTTTCTGATTTTTCTCTTTGTAGACTTTCAAGGGCAGCACATCCGTTGGAGGAATCAAAGAAATGGACTGCCTCAAGGTAGTGTTCTGGCTCCTATCCTCTTTAACATTTATACAAATGACCAGCCAATACCAGTAGGGGATCAAAGCTTTATTTATGCGGATGATCGTGCCATTACCGTCCAGGCGGATCAGTTTGAAGTTGTGGAAAAACGTCTATCTGAAGCTCTAGAGGAACTATGTGATTATTATAGAGGAAACCAATTGAAACCAAATCTTTTGAAAACACAAGTCTGCGCTTTCCATCTCAAGAACAGACAGGTAAAGAGGAAACTGCATGTAACGTGGGAAGGCATGCTGTTGGATCACTGTGGGAATCTCAAATATTTAGGGATTACATTGGATCGTGCACTCGCGTATGAAAGACATTGTCTTAACACCAAAAATAAGGTATCCGCAAGAAACTGCCTCCTTCGCAAATTATCTGGTACCAGCTGGGGTACTCAAACTCAAACAATAAGAACCACTGCTTTAGCACGCTGTTACTCTGCAGCAGAATATGCATGTCCTGTGTGTTATAGGTCGTGTCATACCAAGCAGGTTGATACTGCATTAAATGAAACGTGTAGACTAATCACTGGCTGCCTGAGACCTACGTCATGTGATAAACTGTATTGTTTAGCAGGCATTGCACCCCCAGATATCAGAAGAGAAGTTGCAGCTAAATGTGGGAGATCTAGGGTCGATGTGTCTCAAGCACATCCATTGTATAGACTTCAACCAGCCTACTCTCGACTGAAGTCCAGAAGATGCTTTCTTCACACAACTGAGTGCCTAACTGACAAACTTCAGGTTTTGAGGATTACACCTTGGTTGACCAGAAGCCCCCACATTTCTCAGTGGATGGCTCCATCTGAAAGGCTCCCAGCAGGACATACAGAGGCTTGGACAACTGGAAGTCTCTCAACAGATTGCGATCTGGGGTTGGCAGATCCAAGTCCAGCATTCATAAACGTTCTTTTTGCTGCGACTCGGTCCTTTGTGAATGCGGTGAAGAACAGACTATGGGTCATCTGCTTCAGTGCAGTCTGTGACCTATACTGTGCACCATAGAGGATCTGGTGAAGGCTAGACCAAATGGACGTGACATGGCAAAATATTGGTCATGCATTATTTAGAACCGTAAATTTTCAAGTTTTGTCTTTTTTGTTGCCCATTTTGTACAGAATTTCTTATGTAATATTTTTGTTCCTGACTCGAGTAAATAAATCTATCATCTTCATTATTATTCTGATCTCATTAATGTACTTTAATGTACTTTAAAGAGAAGAGAATCCGTCCCGAAGTCATGGGGAACAGGAGAAATCTATCTCGGGTTAGGAGTTGCTCAGGGGCACCAATTCTCGAAGTCGCCAAATATGTGCCGATGAGGAAGTGCGGATGTGAGGATCAGACTTAATAATATCCTATCCCAGGAACAATGACGTATCAATTTAATATATGACCAGTCGTGAGCCCTTGAGGATCATGGTGATCAGTAGGGGGAGGATTTCTATGACAAGTCATATTTTCCTCTTGACATTATATCTTATAGTCTTGTATTTTCAACACGTTTCGAAGCATGATAATCAACATTAAACAGGTTTTATTGGGTATATAAATGCATATTTAGGCTTTCTTAAATTTTATGGCATATTTTGAACAAAATATCATTATAAACGGCATATTTTGGTAATTTTCATTTGAATTTTGTTCTATAAAAATCAGAATAAGCTCTAGAAATTATTGTTCAGGATAGACTGGAATATACCACTGAAGAACCATTCTAAAGTAGTGTATGGAATGTTTCTAACAGGTAGGAGCTATTGTTTGCTAGCTGGGTCAATTCCTGGAAACCAGGCTATTGTTTACACGGAAACAGAGGTAATTCCGCAGTTATTTGTCATCGTTCTTATTCTCTCCTTCGCCCTTCTCCCTTCCACCTTCAACACACTGAATGACCGTGGTCACTCATTAGGGAGCTTCAGTCATTCAGTTCCTTTTCAATATGCCTAAAACGAAAGTCTCAATTTGTGGGAAGTTGCGAAGTTTTGTTCGCGAATTCGGTGAAAACATATTCAGTCCGGATGGAGTGATATTATTCTGTAAATTGTGTGAGGTAAAAGTTACTGCCGAAGAACGTTTCTCTGTGATACAACACTGTATTACTGCAAAACATAAGAATTGTGTAACTAGATATTCTGCACTCGAAAATAGGCAACGTCTGCTATTCGAAACCCCGACATCAAGTTCACAGTGTTCACAATTTTCACAGTATCTCTGCAAGATGATGGTTTCGTCTAATATTCCTTTTAAGAAACTTAACAGCCGAAGCTTCAGACAGTTCCTTGAAAAATATACAAAGCATCCTGTTCCCAACGAATCTACTCTCAGGAAGGACTATCTGACCCCTTGTTATGAAGAGATGTTGGATATAATAAGGCGTGGCGTGGGAGACAGTAAGATATGGGTTTCAATAGACGAGACCACAGATGTGGCTGGAAGATATGTAGCAAATGTGATCGTTGGCACGCTGAAGGAAGACTGGCCTGGAGATACGTTCCTCCTGACATGTGAAGTGCTAGAGAAGACAAACCATTCCACCATTGCAGTTCTCTTCGACAATTCAATGAATCTGTTGTGGCCAAACGGGGCAAAGAGAGAGCACATTTTTCTATTTGCAACTGACGCTGCTCCGTATGTGGTGAAGGCATCCAAGGGACTTAAAATGCTATACCCAAAAATGATACATGTGACATGTCTTGCACATGCCTTGCATAGAGCAGCTGAAGAAGTTAGAAGTAGCTATCCTGAAGTTGATAAATTAATATCAAACTGTAAGAAAGTGTTTGTCAAAGCTCCACTTCGCGTTCAGAAATTTCTAGGTGAAGCACCTTCACTAACCCTATCTCCCCAGCCAGTTATAACGCGATGGGGGACTTCGCTTGATGCCGCAATGTAATATTGCAACAACTTAGATGTCGTGGAGAAGATCGTGAAGTCTTTTGATCCTGCAGAATCGTCCTCCATAAAAATAATAAGTACTACATTAAAAACGGACCTGGCTTACATTAAGTCCAATTTTAATTCTTTATCTGGAGCAATCACGCAACTGGAAGTTTCAGGTGCAGAACTAAGCGATGCACTGGATGTTGTAAAGTGCATTGAACAGGAATTAAAGCATGCGAAAGGAACAACAGCATCTAGGGTGTGTAGAAAATTAGAAAATGTACTGAAAAAAATAGCGGACTTGTGTACCTGCGTGGAATAAGTGACATTCATTGTGGAACCCCTTCATCTGCAGATTTCCAGGAGTTTTCTTCAAGTGATTTAACTCTATTCAAGTACGCTCCCGATACATCGTGTGATGTCGAAAGAAGTTTTTCTCGTTACAAGACGATACTCAGCGACAACAGGAGGGGATTCTCATTCAACTATCTTAAGAGGCATGTGGTCAAAAATTGCAACAATCAGAATAATGGAGACTAGATCAGGTATGAAAGTTTCATTCAAATAACATATGTTTTGTGTATAAATTAAAACTGATTGAATATTGAACAGTGAAAGTGCCTGTAGTTTTTATGTCTTCCACAGAGTCCGTCCCTGCCTAGGAGTATGCAGTGTAACCCTAACGAGTTCATGAAATATTCATCATTTTTGTTGATTTTGGATTAAAGATTTCGAAGAATTAAAACTATTTTAACTCTTAATTAATTGCAGCCTGTAGCAATCGTAATAAAAGTGTTTCAATGTAACGTAGATGCTATTCATTAAGTCATATTTTTAATTTTATCGGTCATATTTTTATGTTTTTTGGTCATAAATGCATACATATTTCATATATGTTTAGGTCATAGAAATCCGCCCCCTAGTGATCAGACTTCATGTGTTCATAGCCAAAGAAACTGACATGCGCACTCTTGGCAACTGTGTTTACAATGGTTCAACGGCGTGTTATAACGATATATTCAGAGGTTACTCAACTGATTTATTTGGTTCTGGACTGGAGAACTAAGCAAGCAAGGAAGCAAGGAATGGAAGGGTAGGAATGGTAGGGTAGGGAAGGGAAGGGTAGGAAAGGAAGGCTAGGAAATGGTAGGGTAGGAAGGCAAGGGAAAGGAATGAAAGGAAGGGTAGGAAGGGAAGGGAAGGGAAGGGTGGGTAGTGTAGGAAGGGAGGGGAAGGGAATATGAGGAAAGGAGGGAAGGAAGGGAAAGGAAGAGTAGGAAAGGGCGAGTAGGAAGTGAAGGGGTAGGATAGGGTAGGAAAGGAAAACAAAGGAAGGAAGATTTAACGGATTAAAGATCTAATATGAACATAAATTCATTACCCAAATTAATTTAATGAAGTTAGCCATTCAGCCAAATATTTTCCAGGAGCATTTTAGTGGACTTGCAAATGTGCATGTGAGAACCTATAATACCATACCAGTACGCTCCTTTTTTTTAAAATCGGCTGTACACTTTGTCTGTTTAAGCTGATATAGATAATGGAACATCAAACCTTTCCATCTGATTTTGAAGCTTTGCTAATTGCTCCGTCCGTCACGTTGGTACGTTTGTCATAAATGTGCCCTTTATATAATCATCCCCAGACCTAGCTGCTACAGAGCCTGGTCACTATTCAATTCGCCACACTGAGGCACGGTCGCTAACTGCATTAGCAATTGTAAAATGATTACGTCATAGAGAGTAACCCCCATGGCGGCAGATAAAGCACTAAACGTGTTTGTCGAGCGCATTATGTGCAGTTCGTATCAAATATCCCTTATTCCTTCCTCAAACGTATATGGTAAATAAATAGGCAGTTTGTGATCGATATGCCATTTATCTCGACGGATAATCGAAGCGCGGATTATCTGCTACCGATCAAATATTGAGAGCTGCCTGCAGAGGAGCTCTTCCATAGCTGCAAGATTAATGTCCATTGTGAGTCTTCGATTCGCCTCGCGTTCCATTTGTATACTGGGCATCCTTTTCATATAACAGAACCTTCCATTTATAGCCGCCACCATGCCCAGTGCATTATACTTGATGGCCTCGTGGTATAGCGGCTTCGGTAGCGTAGTTGCAGGGGCTCTTATCTAGCGGGACGTGGGTTGGCGACCACGGGGCCCCAGCTGAGTTCGGCATTGCTTCCACTTACTTGTGCCGGGCTCCTCTCAGTCTTCTTTCCTGTTGACCTCACTTGGTTAACTCTTGTTCTCTTCCGACCCCAACGGTATTAGGGTATCCGAGGCCTAGGGAGTCTCTTCCTTTCCCGCCTTAATTGGCCCTTGTCTCATATTTTCTGATACCCTCCTTCTGCGAGGGGTCAGCCTCCTTTTTTTTTTTTTTAGGGGCGTGGTGGCTCAGCGGTCTAGCTGTATGCCTCTCGCCAAGGCGGTCCGGGTTCGATTCCCGGTCAATGCATGTGAGATTTTCGAAGTGAAATGCCATGTCCTGTGGTTCGGATTCCACGTAAAAAGGAGGTCCCGTGGCTCATAATCACAAGATTCACGGTCACGTAAAACTACAATCTTCCTTCTTTTTTTTTCTTTTTCTTTTCATGTTATCTCCTGCCTTCTGCTCAAGGCCCTCAAGGAGGCAGGGTGTATGTAGCCCCACCACTTGTGGTGCACCCTAGATATTGCTCACGGCTAGTGAGTTCGGGAGTTGGCGACCCCGAGGGATTCCTGAGCTGGGTCCGGTTTTCCCCCTTATTTTCCATTACCTCTGGGGCGGACCCTCTCCTCTTTCCCCTTTCCTATCTGCCTTTCATGGCTCTCCTTCCTTCCAAGTCCCTCAATCCGCATTCTTCAAGAGTTGAGGGCATTTTGTTTCCTCCTGTCCTTTATTTACCTTATTCTCCTTTTGTTTTTCCATTTCTTCTTCTAGTATATAAGATAATAGTTATAGTCTACATTTCATTATCATCTTCACGATCACCCAAACCATTAGGGGCCGATAACCTAGATGTTAGGCCCCTTTAAACAACAATTATCATAATCATCATCAAACCCGGCCGAAGTCGTCGGATTTTTTAAGAGCGTTAAAATCCTTCAGTATGCCTTTCCTCGGAGGGGAAGTAAATCCGGTGGGCCCTCGTCATAAATGTATGGCATGAAAAAGAACCTACCACTACAATTGGTAGTGTGTAGCTAAATTTGTAGGTTACTTGGCTAGGAACGCTCTATCAAGTTCCAATGTTCGATGCTAGGTGTCTGTGGCATCTGGTAGCCATAGTTGGAACTACTTGAACTTGCTTATTCATCTTCATTCATTTCATCTCATCCACTTGCAACGGTACTTGTAGCTCACCCCGTGGGTGTCCGCATAGAAGCAGCTACAAATTCTCGCGAGCAGAACATTTCTTTGGACACTCCCGGCACTAAGTCATATGCTAAATCATTCAATAAATACATACATACATTAATAAAATAATAACCTCATGGTATAGTGGCTAGCATTCCAGATCTCTTACCGGTACAATGATTTTTTAAAATTATGTACGGTATAAAAAATTGTCTTGAAATGTTTTTTCAAGACAATTTTGTATTTTTAATTTACAAAATTTATTGTAACAGATCTGTTTTTCTTTTTTTGTGGAAAATTTACTATGTGACCTTATAGTAGGGAACTACTCAGTTACTCGTCATATACCAGCTAGCTTGCCACGGTAGGTGAGTGGATAGCGTGTCTGTCTACTAACCCCAAGATTGCAGGTTCGCTCCTGGCCGTGGTAAGTGATTTCTGAATGGCGGAAAAAATACGACACGCATGTCATGAGATGTTGGCATGTCAAAGAACCCATTTGAATTCAGTATGCCGTGTTCATAATGGCAAAATTAATCTCGGGAGTATCCGCCAACACAAAGTTCCTCATTTCTGTACTAGAAAGCGCTATAGTGTTCAAGGAGCTTAGGTATCTAACCTCCTTGACTTCCATAGTGATTAAAGGAACAACGAAATTCGACATGCTAGCTACCCTCTGGGTGTCAAATTACAAAGCTTGCACCCGGCATCCGAGGCCATACGATATTATCATATACCAGCTGAAGAAGCTCGCAATGCGACCGAAACCGGTACGGTTACAATGAAATAAATATTGACTTTAGGTAAAAATAAATAGTTTATAATGATTTGATATGTTATAAATAAATGAATAAATGAATAGATCAATGAATGAATTAATGAATACATGAATGAATATAGAAGATTGAAGTCGGGGGCAAAACAGGAAGTGGCAAAGGCTAAAGCAGACCATTACAAGAGCATGTACTGAACCCTTCAGAATAGCAGTGTTTTATGTAAGAATCTTAGATCAAGGGGTCGCGTTCAGTTCATAGTGTGGTGTTTACGTCCGCCAAACAACGTGCTTTTCAGAGGCAAGGGTTATAGGATGAAAACTATAACTAAGAAAGAAAGGAGACAAAACGTAAGATAATAACAAGATTTAATAACTAATTTGTGCATAAAAGAATAAAACAAACAAAAATAAACAAAATCCTCCCTGAATTTTTCCCCTGACATGAATATTTATCACTTTGAGGAGTCAGATGGATCTCCCCTTTTCTAATAAAATGTGGATCCTAGTTCCACTACCTTGCATGTGAATTTATGTTCGCGTGATGACTATCTACGAGAAATGAGTACTAGGATGATCATTCGTTCACAACGGGTTAACAGCCACGGTGCTTACGAACAATCATCTCGTAAATCAACTTTTATGGCTATGGGCATAACATTAATAAAAATCCTTAAATCTAACTCTGACACACATACTACAACTCTACTATTTACAGGCATCTCTCTGAGACCCTCATTAGTGTGGTGACACACTTAACCAAATGAGCTGCCACCTTGGCCAGATGCTCAACAACAAGGAAAAACAGCGCCGCACATGACTCACGGGTCACTGACATGGAAAATAAACATAGAATAAACCAACAACAACAAACAACCTGATTGGTTAAGATTACTTTATATTAACAAATTTGCATGTTAAGGAAACGTTTTCGAAGATTATCGTGTTTCGTAGGCAACTCCCATTTATTTAAACAATTTTACCATTGATCAGTTTCTCACATTTATATTTATTTTCAAGTAATTGGCAACTCAAACTAACACTTGGGGCGCTGCGGTCGGTCTGGATAAGTAGGGTTTAAAATACTCAATAACACGCGTTTGATATGGAACACTTTTTATTTTTCGGTTATAATCAGTAAATGTGGTCTCTAAAGTAATGACAGTGTTATTTTTAATTGTATATATGTATAACTGTGCGATACACGTGATCTAATTTGTGTGTTCCAATGGATTTTTGGTGTCATTTGCATATTATCAAGCATCAGTTTTTATGGTTGATGTAGATCAGCTGATTCAAATTTACACAGGGCTACACTTCGGACATTATTTCGGTACTATTATGCGCAATATAATGTAAATGTCGATCCTGAGTCAACGCCGAGGACATTCAAATAGAGAAATACGGTACATAAACAAATAAATAACACACCGAAGCTGTGCTACTTTTATCATTCCGAGACTAGCATCCACGCAAACCAGACGCCACTGTTCCAAGCTCCGACTTATATCGTGAATTGATGTCAAACTGATGATCCGCCAGCCTTTCCGCCAAGCCTACACCTCGTAATCGCTAAGTTCTTCGATATTCGAGCTATTCCACTACGAGTCATATAGGCCTAATTTGCCTCCCCGTGGGCACTGTAGAATGAGTGATTCCGCTACCATTCAAATATTCAACACCAAACCCACCTTTTAACCATCCAAATCAAGGAATTCCTGTCGCCCCACGAGTTTTAATACAAGTTAAACTCATCCCTTCTCCCTACCAAGCAGCCAATAATTAATTATTTAATTAATTATTCAAGTAACTTCAATCATACCAGCGCGCCCATCGTAACAGCTGTTTTTAAACTGAATAACCTTCGCTGGCTTTACGTCGCAGGTCTTCTGTCTGTCTACCTCGACAAGTGTTAGATCCTTCCCGGGGTGGAAAGGTATTATTATTAGGTATCATCACATTTCGGCTATTGCTATTTGCATCTTTTGGAAAGTGATGAAAACGTATATCCGCAGCCCTCTTATACATCGACTTACAGCCGTAAACTGAGCAATACACTTTGCTTTTACTCATTTTTCACTCTATCAACGAGTAAAACTTATTACTTATGTATAAAGACACGAACAATTTACCACGATCTGTTTACCAATACAAGAAACCATATACAAACAGTCACCACGTGACAAATGTACCCTACTTGGTAAGTTTCTCATTTTTACCGCTAGATGTCATATCAGATAGCTGGAGTTGCCAATTGGGAGCCAGACGTGCACTCCACTAATGATGTGCTTGCGAAACTCAGCCAGCCCTTGTGACCACAACTCACCCTTTCCATAATACCAGTCATGTCCCCTTTCCAGTGTATATAAATAGCCGACCAGCTGAACTGTTATCTCAAGAAATCAACAGCAGCTAACATCATCTCCAACTCACATATGGTCAGACAATAATCACATATCCATAATTGTCCTCGCAAGGATACAATATGAATCTGATACCAAGCTGACAGAAATCAGTCTCTGCTGAAGTTCCCGCTTGTAATACCATAATATATACTCACAATACACACATCTGGGACTGACATAACGCCTTTCACATGGGTCTGCTGAATTAGAGCTCGCAAACATTTAACACAATATTTAAAACCTACGATAGAGCTGAGTACTCTTCGTCACAAATTACATTGCTCCAAAAGGCAATAATCACACTGAATCTGATCAATAATAAATCTCAACAAAATTTAATTACCCTCCAATCTACGATATAATTATATTAATTCAGTCCTACTTCTGAAACACGACATATCTCCGAGAGACGATTCTAACCGCACTTCGTAACATAGGCGAACACGGCCGTTCACATAGATACGTTAGTTAACACAACACAAAGAAAAGAACTTTCCATTAACTACAATTGTGCGAGCTGCTTCCAAACAAAAATGTGTCAGATCAAAACTAAATATACTACATTAATCACACAAGCAAAGTATTTACAAAAAAATATGTCCCATAAACCATAAGTTAATTTAATAAATAATAAAATATTATTTCGTACTCAACTCTTTTTGTAGTCACCCGTCAAAGAACATCAGACGCCATTCCCCAACTGGATGGTTCTTTATCTCATAGCAGCCATCTGGACGGACTGTTGAGAATTCCACACTTCCTCTGCATTCATCGATGTCATCCTTGCGCTGATACAAAAAATAGGTTATTATACACTTTATGTCTGTCTACTAAATTCGCTTGTTCAGGTACTAAATTCCCTGTCACTGTTCGTTGGCGAATTATCGACGATACTTTCCCTATAACTATAGTACAATGACTATCTATCACTGAATTTAATACTTTACACTGAATATCTTGTGTTCTTGTGACACAGAATAAAAGTCTATCTTCTCAGACGTATAGAATAATAATTATGTGTCCTCGACACATAGAATGAAAGTCCATGTCTTGGCTCTTCGACACACTTATAAATGAACTGGCCCTTGGGTCTAGATGGAGGGGGATTTTATGTAAAAATTTCTCGAAATAATTGTGATACAGGAATGAAATAAATATCACTGAACTCGTAATATTGCACAGGTCAAGAATATGCCCATTAATCCTAGAATCGATCGTAGAGATTTTGTCTAGGCGACTTCCCGCGTGAATGCTAGCCACCGCGTACCCCAGCCGGAGTTGGCGCGCAAGTAGGCATTCTCTTCTCATTGGTTCTCCATTTTCTGTAATTTGGCGGTTTCTAGTAGATCTTGGCGTCTTGGGAGTGTCTATTTTCTTCATCAGCCATTCACGTTACTGCATCATATTTCTTCTAGGCGCGAATAACACAATGAACATACCAGAACCATGTCTCACCGCGCGTCGCTTCTAAAATTGAGGTAGCCACACCTGTCCTTATGATACATCGCTCTGCTATTTCTTTTCATAGCTCAAGTACTTAGCCTTTTGTTAAACTGTCGCAGGTATGTCCCTACTGTCTCCAACAAATGCCTGAGATTTCCTCATCACTGTCTGGCTACTTTCATGATGCTGGTTGAAATATTTATTAATTGAAGAAATAAAAAGTAGAATCATTTAACCAACATAGGGTAAAGGGTTCAGTACGAAGAGCTCAACACAGCAGAAGGAGCAAATAATATCTACAGACTAGCGAAGAATCGCCATCGTTCCACTCAAGATGTTGGACTTGTTATGATCATTAAGAATGAAAATCAACAACCTCTACGGAAACCTAATGAGATCCTTAACCGATGGAAACAGCACTTCGAAAATATTAGCAACGAAGAATTTCCGCATCCGCCACTACCAGCTGCGGATCCTGTACTTGGTCCAGTACCAGCCATCACGGTTGCCGAAGTGGAGACCGCTATGAAGAAAATGAAAAATGGAAAGGCAACTGGACCGGATGATCTCCCATCGGAAGTGTGGAAGATGCTTGGATCACAAGCAGCTCAGTTTCTAGCGGATCTCTTTAACAAGATCATCAATGAAAACGAAGCTCCTCTTACTTGGCTCAGCAGTGTAACAATACCAATTTGGAAAGGTAAAGGAGATGTGCATAACTGCTCAAATTATCGACCGATTCGACTGCTTTGCCACACTATATTGACTTCGTGACATTATCAAGACTGCCTCAAACCAGTGTGGTTTTATGAAAGGTACAGGGACAATCGATGCTATTCACGCCGCTCGTCTTTTGATGGAAAGGCACCTAGAATAGCGGAAACCACTCCATATACCCTTCTTGGATCTTGAAAAGGCCTTCGACAGGGCACCTCGTGATCTAATATGGTTTGCACTAAGACAGCATGGGGTACCAGGAGCATATGTTCAATGGGTTCAGCTTCTTTATCGGAATGTCACCAGCTATGTCCAATGTGCTTCAGGAAACTCCGCAACTTTTCCCATCACAGTTGGTGTTCATCAGGGGTCAGCTTTGTCCCCGCTCCTGTTCATCATCTGTCTTGACACCATCGCAGCCGAACTACTGCAACCACATCCCTGGACCTTGCTCTATGCTGACGATATCATTGTAGCCTGCAAGTCTCGCCAAGAATTGGAACAACATGTTCAATGTTGGAAAACTGCACTAGACACCCATGGCCTACGACTTAATATTGGGAAGACAGAGTATATGGAGTGTGGAGTACCAAGTGAAGGATCTATTCACATTGATGGCACTGAACTCCGAAAATCATCTGTATTCAAATACTTGGGTACGCTAATCTGTTCAGATGGCCGAACACTCCCAGATGTCCAAAACAGAGTCAACGCTGCATGCCTGAAATGGCGCCAAGTTACTGGAGTCCTTTTTGACCGGAATGTGCCACTATATCTGAAGTCGAAAATTTACAGAACCATCGTTCGACCAGTAGCACTGTACGGTACTGAATGCTGGCCAGTAACGAAGAGACATGAACAACTACATGTCATGGAGATGAAGATGATTCGCTGGACACAGGGACTTAATAGACTGTACCGCATCAGGAATGAAAATGTTCGAGCTCCAATCCATGAAAAAATGCGGGAGAGCCGTCTGTGTTGGTATGGCCATGTACTGAGTAGCAATCACTCTTCAGTCGCGAGAACTGCACTTATCAGTCCAGAAGGCCGACGACCATGAGGGCGACCGAGAAAGCGCTGGCTGGATACTATGCGGGAGGACATGCAACTAGTGAATGCCACAACTAGAGACGCTCAAGATCGAGCACTATGGAAGAAAAAGTGCAGAAAAGCAGACCCTGCAATAAAGCGGGATTAATGCTAGGATGATGATGATGATGATGAATGAATTGATAATATATTTTATGTGAGGTATGGACCACCTCGTCTTATATAATCGGAGCGTATGTTCGTGGTACTTGAATATCAGACGGATAAACTTTCTGGGAAAAGGTTTATGAGAATAGAACAGAGACGTTCAGGGAGACCTTGTGAAACATGGGTCTCCTTTAATTAATGAAGACCTACAAGAAGCCAAACTGAATGCAGTGATGAGCCTGGACAGGAAGGAGGTACAGACATCTTTACTATCAGAAACAAACTCCTAACTTTTAAAAATTTAAATAATTACTATTTCTTTTTTCCAATTTTCAAACTTCACCCTCGCTTCTTTTACTTCTCTCATATATCCCATGTTTATAAGAATATTTTAACTTTCATTTTTCTAAAGTGCATGTTTAACATTCAACTATGGCCAACGGCCTAGCCGTGTTGAAACACTGGATCCCATGAGAACTCCGCATTGGGCGTGGTCGGAACTTGGATGGTATGCCGGTTCTAGATACTGCGCGCTGTTGGCCAACATAAGGAGGAGCGGAAAGGCCCTGGCCACCCTACCGCACGTAAACTCCGGCTGGGGGAAGCCTTTTCTTAGGCTCGGACCTGCTTCCGGGCAGAATACCAATTAAATTTAAATTAACATTCAACTACAAATTGTACCTTAGTCGGAACTGCGTGACTTCCATTAGCCTTTCTTTAAATCTTTTTGAAAACAAATTAGAGATTTTTAAGTTTCTTAGAATGAAAATGAAATAATGCTCAATTAAAAACCAGGCACAATTTGTAGCTGTAATAACATGCACTTTTAAAAATAGAATCATTAAGACATTCTTATGAACGAAGCCTCCGTGGCTTAGGCGACAGCACGCCGGCCTCTCACCACTGGGTCCGTGGTTCAAATCCCGGTCACTCCATGTGAGATCTGTGCTGGACAAAACGGAGGCAGACCGGTTTTTCTCCGGGTACTCCGGTTTTCCCTGTCAAAATTTCATTCCAGCAACACTCTCCACTATCATTTCATTTCATCTGTCATTCATTTAATCATTGCCCCAGAGGAGTGCGTCAGGCCTCGGCAGCCGGCACAGTTCATATCCTCGCCGCTAGATGGGGGCTTCATTCATTCCATTCCTGACCCGGTCGGAGACTGGAAGCAGGCTGTGGATTTTCATTTTCAAGATATTCTTATGAACATGGAGGTACCGGGAAATCGGGAAAACACACCTAAAAGAGAGGGAAAATTTTGAAAATTGGGTAAAATAATAATGATTAGATAATTTAAAAGCAAACAGTTTGTTTTTGAGAGTAAAGATGTACATTATGTCTCTCCTAGGAAATGTGTAAAATTGTCGTACAAGATCTATAACGTGCACAATCAAACAATCACTCTTGTTAATTTTTAGTCTCGTACAGCTAGATTTCCCCCCTTAATTGAGCACATCCATGTCTTAAACGACTGAAAAACAATTTTGTTTTTGAGTCTTCACTCGTTACTCGTTCGATGCAACTCTCCATGCTTCCTTGTCCTGGACTAATCCTTTCATCTGTATACAACCATTGTTTATTTCACATAAGGGACTTGGACATTGTAGACATTGTGTGTGTGTGTGTGTGTGTGTGCTCGCGTGCGCGATGATTTTGTCTAACATCCTGTGTTACTGTGGTGTCTGTTGTAGTGTGTGCGTTTTTAATTCAGGTGAAGATTGGGAAGGAGGCGGCCGCGGCCTTAACTTTGCATTTGCCTGTAGTAGAAGTGCCAAACCACAGAACAAAAAACACTTCCATGATAGCTGATGTGGCAACTGAACCCACCTTAGGCTTGCCTCACGAGACTATGTAGACCCCGTTCCAGCCTTCAAGCCAGAATTAAATTTCTTGGCAGAGCCGGGAATCGAACCCGGACCTTCGGTGCATCTGCCAATAATGCTAGCCACTCACCGCGAGATGGTCTACAAAACTACCACACTCTACATCCAAGGCAATCAGTTTAACATATTCTAACCTTGATCCACCCCTGGAGTTATTGTTCCCAACCCTTCCTTCCTTAACTAACATTCCTCGTTCCCTAAGTATGTGTCCTACCAACCTATCTATTCTCTTCATTAGTACTCGCCAAGAAACATCTCTCCTCCTCCAATCGTGTTTATACCTCTTCGTTTGTTACTCTAGCTACCAATGTAAAGTTCATCATTCTCTTGTAACACCACATATCAAATGTTTCTATTCTCCTCTTTTCTGCTACACTAACAGTCCAAGTTTCACTTCGGTGGGTTAGTTCCTCAGTTTAGGGGCTGCGACAACGCGGTCATGTAGCCCCGTGTACTTTGTGTGTGAAAAAAATCTGTCTGATAACTGGTGTTGATTGTGATGGCTGCATTAGTGTGTGTTATCTGTAATTCAGATAAGGACTGCAGACTATCAAATTCAAGTAGTTCCTACCATCAACGACACCTAGCTGTAAACTTGGCTACTAGATGCCACCACAACCAGCACCTGGCGGCGAACGTTGGTACACAATAGTGTGTTAATTAAATCTAACCTACAATTTTAGCTTCACTCAATTGTAGTTAATGGAAGGTTCTTTTACATGCCATAAATGTATTACATGGGCCCGCCGGTTTTACTTCCCCTACGAAGAAAGGCATACTGAGAGATTTTTAACCTTCTTAAAAAATCTGACGACTTCAGCCGGGTTTGAACCCGCGATCATGGTCTTAGAAGCTCAGCATGCTACCAACTACTGTACGCCACCGAAACCACTTCAAGTTTCACTTCCATAGAGTATCACGGCCCAGACAAAGGCTAATGTATTTTGATGTCAACAGACTCCTTTACCGTAGAAAAAGTTTCCTTGCCTGTGCCAACCTATTTTATGTCCTCTTTGCTTCGTCCGTCACTGCTTACTCTCCTTCCCACGCAACAGAATTCTCCTGTGATAATATTACTAGAATATATAATTCGTGTCCGCGCTTAGTGCAGTAGACAGACTGATTAAACTGATCATAATGTAAAAGTGTAAATAATCAGTTAAAGTGAACACAGCAAGCAAAGGGGAGGAAGCCGTTGTTAATTAATGACTTAAGCTGCTAATGTAAAATGGAGGAGAGAGAGAGAGACCCTCAGGCTATGTCACGGAGTATAGGAAGTAATTTAATTTAATAGCTTCTCCTCCACTCAACTGACTGAGTTTTCTTCTATGAGAATACTAACAAAGTTTTAAACGCTTAAGGCATCAGACGCTAATTTAGCGATTGGCTGGAAGAAATCAACTCCTTCTATTCTGCACGGGCTGCAATCGACGCTCAGAAGCTACGGTTCTTGCTGACACAATAACTATTTTTATATTCGACGATGTCGAAATGTAAACATTATGTCAGTAAACTGTACTATAATGGGGCTCGTTATAGTACAAGTTTTCATTATGGGACAGTTTCTCCCACCAATCAGAGCTCAAGAAACATTGTTTGACCAATTAGGTAAGGATAGCATCGCACCTGCGCTGAGTTCCAAGACCTTCTAAGTTAAATTTCACAGCGTGGCTTAGTGTCATAGTGGGGTAATCGAGGAGGCCATCGTCAAATACAAGGTATTCTCAGCGTCCCATGCACTCTGTTCAATACATAAAACTGGCGAAATTGAATTTTGAATTTGAATTTGAATTTATTCATAGATAACTGCCACTGAGGCTAATGAGCCCCTTTATGTAGCGTATACAATGTTCTGGCTTGAAGTTGTGTAATAAAAAGAATAAAAATAAAAAATAAACCTAGCTTAACAACTAAGAAAAACAAAATATAAAATATACTTATAACTAAACGAGCCAATTACCAGACACTTCATACAAAACGAATTATACAAATTAGAATATAGAATAATTAAATAAAGAACCTACCTAATAATGTATTATATCTATTAAAAGAAAACAAATTATAGTACAGTAACAAAGGGTTCAATTTTTATGTAAGTATAATATGATCTATTATTAAAACAATTACATGAGTGACATGATTACTAGAACTACTATCAATTCCACGGGAGTTGTATCTTGGATACTAAAAATATTATAGAAAGCTGTATGGCACGGATATATTAAAAAAAAATTGTATCTCGACAGATATTTATGAATATTTATGTTCGAACATAAAATAGTTATAATAATTATCGTCGAACATAAACAGTCGTATGCAACTCGTCTATAATGGTAATTAAGACACTCGTATGGAAATTATAAAACTCGCATACGCTCGTTTTATAAACATACTCGTGTCTTAATTATTGCCATTATAGGCTCGTTGTATAATGTACTATATTATGTCATAACTAGTGTAATCAAAGGTTAATAATGAGGTTGTTATTGTTAATTCGACTGTCTGCGTCTCCCAGCGGTAACGTTCTCGCTTGCTGGGTCCAAGGTGCAAAATTCCGGCACCCCAGCGTCTCTAAAAGCCACAGTAGGGTAGTTAAAAGGGACGTAAAACCAATAACATACATTAGTTATTGTTAATTCATATTAGGGGCTTGAGGCATATCTGGTCACTAGACCCGTGCACTTCTATGTTTTAGTGCATTTGTCTGATAACCTGTTTGTGTGTGGTGACTGTATTAGTGTGTGTCGCGGCAATTGAAGAGCTCCCTGGAATAATGTTGAAAGCGCCACTTAATAAAAAGTTGAGAAATCAAGAAATGCTGTGGAAACATCAACGTTGTATATAATAAAGCAATATTGTTGTTATCATCATCGAGTCGATGGCTGGTTGGTTGGTTGGTCACTTAGTTTAGGTGCTGTGACAACGCGGTCATGCAGTCCCGTGTACTTTGTGTGTGTGTGTAGAATCTGTCTGATAACAGATGTTAATTGTGATGGCTGTATTAGTGTGAGTTATCTGTTTTAGCCTACTTTCGATTTTTACAAAAATTGAAAGTAGACTTATGAGATCAGTACAGGGCCAAAAAAATGTGTGTCTGTGTGTGTCTGTGTGAGTGTGTGTACTCTGAATGTCTGCCCCCCCCCCCCCTCCCCCCCCCCTATCAATTCGAACACGGTGAAACCGAATTGAACGAAATTTGGTACAGAGGTAGAACATGCAAAGGGCACCTCAGTGTCATGTTTTATATCGCCGCCATCTTAACGAAAACGTAATGGCGGCCACCCAAATGTTAAAAGCTTAAATCAAATTACGACCAACCTAATAATCGGATCTCTACCAAATTTTGCAACAACATCCCTTTATGTTGGGGGCATATTTTGACCAAACTACAAGATCATCAGCCCAATAGTTTGCAGATGGTGGCCATGTATGTGCGCAAATCCATTCCCCCTATCAATTCAAACACGGTGAAACCGAATTGAATGAACATTTTTACAGAGGTAGCACTAGCAAAGGGCACCTGATATTCATGTTTAATATCCGTATAGCACGTTGTATTTCAACAAGCTACTACAACAAACATTCAATTATACTCCTTCAAAAGGACAAAGAGTTATAACAATACCCATGCATTTAGGAGAAAGTAGGCTATATGTTCTTTACTGAACATCTTGTTTAATTCAGATAAGGACTGCAGATAATCAATTTCAAGTAGTTCCTACATTTGCTACTAAATGCTGCCGTCAACAACACCTAGATGGTACTGAAACTGGCACTTGGCGGCGAACGTTGGAACATAACAGAGCATCAATCAAATCCAATCTACAAATTTAGCTTCACACAATTGTAGTTAATGGAAGGTTCTTTTTCAGTAACTTCGTAAGTTTATATCCTTTTAGGAGTGTACTTAACAAAATAATACATACTTGGTATCAAATGGTAAAAAAAACGGCAGATAACGCTAATGAAATCATTCATTCCAAGATAAAATATGTTTGCAGTTATACTAAACCAGTTGTTAACCTAGTGTTTGTACTGGGCGTGTGTAGCGTAGTGGTAGCGTCCTAGTCTCGAAGTCTAGAGGTTCGTGGATCAAATCCAAGCGTGTTCAATTTCTTTTACTTGATTTTTAATTTATTTATTGATTTATAACTACTCACACGTTATAATGATAATCGTAGGCCTATATAGTGTGTATTTGCAATCGAAAATATTTAATATATATATACACTTATAACACCACACATTTCAACACTCGACTGTAGCGATTAACATCCGTTGTCCTTGATCCGCGGTAGAGTCTATTGTTGTTTTGTTGTTGATTCTTTAGGGACTTTGCGGCATCGTGGTCTTGTAGCCCCGTGTACTTGGGTGTGTGTAGAGGTTGTCTGATAACCTATGTCACTGTGTTGCCTGTAGGCTTACTAGTGTGACTACTTTTATACGAGGAAGGATTTGGATAGGAAGCTGTTGTTGTTGTTTCATTTGAGATGCATGGACATCATGTTTTTTTTAGCGTATGGCTTTTGGTGCCGGGAGTGTCCGAGGACATGTTCGGCTCGCCAGTTTTGTAGCTGCTTCGAGACGGACACCCAATGGGTGAGCTACAAGTACCGTTGGGGAGGGAAGGAGGGAAGTTGGAATATAAAAAGGAAGCTTGTAGTTTAACGTGACCGTTAATCTCGCGATCATAAGCCACGGGACCTCCGTTTTACGTGGAATCCGAACCACAGGACATGGCATTTCACATCGAAAATCTCACATGCATTGACCGGGAATCGAACCCGGTCCGCCTAGTTGGAATGTAAGGACGAGGAGTTGGAAGGTAGCGGCTGTGGCCTATAGTTAGGGACCAACCCCGGCATTTGCCTGGAAGGAAGATGGGAAACCACAGAAGACCATCTTCAAGGTTGCCGGCGGGGGGATTCGAACCTCCTCGCCTCCCGGATGTGAGCGACTGCCATCAGTCATGCCGTAACCACCACGGCTAACTCACCCGGTGACATCATGATAATTTAGCCCCATGTACTTGGGTGAGTGTTGAATTTTGTTTGATGACCTGTGTTATTGTGATGGCTGTATTAGTGTGTGTTTGGGTTTTTGTGGGTATCTACTCACATAACGTAACGGCGGTGCTTTTTGAGGATCCAACCAGCCTTTGGGCTGACTACCTAACAGACAGACATATAATTCAGGTGAGAATTCAATCAACCATCAAAGTATAATATCCATATAGCACGTTGTATTTCAACATTCAATTATACTCCTTGAAAAGGACAAAGAGTTATAGCTATACCCATGCATTATAATTATGTTATTTACTGAACATCTTGCTTTTTACCACACGACGCATATTTTCGTTCAGTACTCAGCAAACACTTGATCATTGCATTTTTTTGGTAGCCCAATGGGTGAGCTACAAGTACCGTTGGGGTGGAAAGTTGGAATGTAAGGACGAGGAGTTGGAAGGCAACGGCTGTGGCCTATAGTTAGGGACCAACCCCGGCATTTGCCTGGAAGGAAGATGGGAAACCACAGAAGACCATCTTCAAGGTTTCCGGCGGGGGGATTCGAACCTCCTCGCCTCCCGGATGTAAGCGACTGCCAGCAGTCATGCCGTAACGACCACGGCTAACTCACCCGGTATCATTGCATTGATGGCTGTCATTATATGGAAGCTACTGAGGTATGAGTGGTGCTGAGTAATGGCATTCAGGGTATAGCTAGTGTCTATGGATGCTGTGAAAGGTTCTACTCATAGGGTCAGTGCCGTTCTGACTCAGCGAGGAAAGCAATGACAAACTACCTCACTCCTCACCTTGCCTAGTACGCCTCATTATAGTGCTGCCTTGGGTTTTGTGGGTTTCTTCCACATAACCTATGATGGCGCTTATTGAGGATCCAACCAACCTTCGGGCTGACTACCTAACAGACACAGACATTATTATTTAAATGATTATTTTAATTAGTTAAATGGAATGATTGTTCTGTGTGCTGCATTATTTTTTAAGAAGAGCGTATAATGTGCTTCACATAGGACTTTTCAATCCAACGTATAAAGTCCTAAAATAAATAAATAAATAAATAAATAAATAAATATATACTCAAATAAATGAATGAATAAGTACATGGTTGTACATAATTCTAATAACACTACATTCTATGAGCTATAGTTTTCAAGGTTTGCAGATAATACTAGCCACGTGTGCTGTCTGATCGATGTTTGTTGACAGCACATGGACGATAAAAGCCCGCAGAGACCAATGTGAGATGGCGCGCAGTGACGTCCATTTGGAGTCTGTGTCTTTTATGTGGGAAATGGATGTGACACAGCTTAGCCCTGAGTATTCCATGAATGGAAACGATACCGTAAAATATATAGGCTACTGGAACTTCCTCCTACGCCTCTGTAATTCGATCAGCCTGCATAATTTGAAGGAACACGGAACTCGCATTCAGGTGTAATCCGCGGTACATTTACGGTAAAGAGAGCCATCACAGCGATAGCTCAACTTGGGGCAACTGCGGGGCAGGTAACTAGGAATCTAGATAATATGGAATAACTATTGAAATTAAGTCGCCTCCGTAGCGTAGCGGTCAGCGTGGTTCGATTCCTGGCTCTGCCCCGACATTTGTAAAGAGGTATGAGAACTGGAAATGGGACTACTCAACATCGGGTGGTCCAAATGAGTAGAGGGGGTTCGATTTCCACCTCAGCCATCCTCGAAGTGGTTTTCCGTGGTTTCCCACTTCGTCTTCGGGCAAATGCCAGGATGGTCCCTACTGTAAGGCCACGGCCGCCTCCTTCCCTCTTCCGTGCCTATCCATCGCAATCTTCACTTCCCTTCCCATCCCGCATGAGGCCCCTGTTCGCTTTGCAGGTGAGGCCGCCTGGGCGAAGTGCTGATCACACCTCCCCAGTTGTATCTAGGACACTGCCTGGATAGGCGGTAGTGGTGAATCCCCTCGCTGAGTCCGTGGGAGCCACCAACCTGGAGAGCAAATTTGACAAAAAAAAACCTCTTGAAATCCATGTCTTTTGGGCTAATGCCGTTTGAAAATACAATTAAATACCAGACGTTTCGAAGGAAGCTTGTCTTCTTTTTCAGTGGAATTAAAACGGTGTGGCCAAACAGAGTGTATCAATGAGATTACAAAAAAAAAAAGAAACTAGAGAAATTCCTCTGTTCGTCACCAAAGAGCAGCTATATGGACCATGGTAGAAAAACGCGCCATAATAATTAGAACAATATGGCGCGTTCATCTACCATGGTCCATACAGTACTTTTTGGCAGCTGCTCTCTGGTGACGAACAGAGGAATTTCTCTAGTTGTTTTTTTAACCCATTGGTACATTGTTTTAATTCCACTGAAAAAGAAGGCAAGCTTCCTTCGAAACGTCTGGTATTTAATTGTATTTTCAAACGGCATTAGCCCCAAAAACATGAATAATTTCAATAGTAATCCTGGCCGTGAAAGCCTTAATCTACGTAATATGGAATACGATAATTCATCTTTCAGTGTTTCTTAAATGTTCTATTGATAGAATAGGATTTTTTTTCAGTTGGTCAACTCGAGTGTGCCCAATTCGATTAGGCGGGGAGTCACACTTAGTTTAATCTGGTTTATCATCTAGGCTTACAGGATGGAGCAGCGCAGACACCGGTCGCGAAAACCTACGATCAAAATAAATTAATTTCATCACCTAGTGCCTGAAATAAACACCTGAACCATATAGGCTACACGTAACACCTTGTGGTGCAATGGTTATCATTCTTTATTGCCGCCCAGGAGGTCTAGGTTTGATTCCCGGTTGTACCTAAATATTTAATTCTAGTCTGAGGGCTGAAATGGGGGTACACTATCCCTCGGGAGACAAAACTGAGCTGAGATGGGTTCGACTCCCACCTCAGGCACATTAGAAGTGGTTTTCCGTGGTTTCCGAATTCTACTCCTGGCAAATGCTGGCCGGAATGGTTCTTAACTTAAGGCCACGGCCGTCTCCTTCACAACCATCACATGAATTACAAATTCACACCCTAATGCAGCTGTAACAGTTCTACTATGTGGTGGGGTAAAGTAGGGGTTGTTCGGTGTTTGCACACAAAGGAACCTTTCTCTTAGAAAACATAACTCTCTCTGACTTGGACACACCTCCTTCAGACCTGATACACTCATGCAATTTATATCTTTCACCTTACTCTACTTACCTCCAATGCAATTCTTACTAGCACCATTCCATACACTTCATCAAAACACTTTCCTTAAAGCCTTTCTCCATTATTATCATAAAAACACCAGACCATCATTAAACATAACCAATTCTTTCTTTTAACCAAAATCTAACACTCTTACTCATTTTCTAACCAATCCACCTTCTAAAACATAACTACATCATATTTCAGAATTCGTATGGCCAAAGCCCCCTGCTACATCACTGCTGACCCACCACAAAGAATCCCATAGCACACAGCACTAAACTCCCTGCAGCACCCCAGCATGAGGTAACCATGTTTCTAACCTAAATATGTTCCTTGAATCCAGTCGGCCGTGCTTGAAGAAAGGAACCGTTTCACAGCCATCACGAAAACACAGGTTATCAGGCATAATTCTACACTTGGCGATGAATTACCACGATGCCCAATCCCCTCGAATGAAACAACATTGCTCACACAATCCTATTAATCCAAATAAACACCTATTTGTGTGAGAGGTGTTATTTCAGGCACTAGGGAACTGTTTGTTGCTCCCTACGCTTCTGTTGACAGACTGAAAATCAATTATAAATAAAGAGGGACGCCAAAATCATTAATGAAGATAAAACAATATACAGGGTGTAACAAAAAGGTACGGCACGAAATGCAGGACGCATTCCTCACACGTAGACGAAGAAATTGTTATATGAACATGGGTCCGGAAACGCTTCGGTTCCATGTTATACCTCATTGTCTCAAATTGCATGGCCTCCACGGTCTCCGGACTTAAACCCACTGGACTTTTATTTGTGGGGACCTTTGAAAGCTCTTGTGTTTCGAACCCCTGTAACAGCTGTTTAGAGTCTGCGTGACCGTATTATGGAAGGCTGCGAAACCATACGCAATACTCCAGGAATACATCGGCGCATCCGAGATTCAATACGACGGTGGGTTGATGCATGTATCAATGCACACGGAGGACACATTGAACATCTCCTGTGGCAAAGAGCTGCGTGTGGTATGCAGGTATGTTCTGTTCTTGTGTGTTTTTCATGATTTATTCGTTGGAGACAATGAGGTATAACATGGCAACGAAGCGTTTCCGGACCCATGTTCATATAACAAAATTTATTCGTCTACGTGTGAGGAATGCGTCCTGCATTTTGTGCCGTAACTTTTTGTTACACGGGGCGTTTTGAAAATGTGGTACCCTCATTTTCATGGTAGAGTAAGTCCTTTTATAAATATGCCAAGTGTCTCATCTAAGAGTTGTCAGTCACAAGTAAGCTTACTCTTGTGCGTGTGATGATATTGACGTGAATCATCCATGTACAGTAAGGGCCGTGCTCAAAAATACCATAACAAACTATTATATTGACATACTGGTAATTCTAGTACCAGTAGAAACTTGAAATCTGGTACAATGATGGCTAATTAATATAGGCTGACAAAGATTATCAGAACTACGAAAATATCACGTTTAAATCCGAATTAAGGCAAAATAACCCATCTTATTGACTTCTTTTGTCCTAAAATTGATGATTCCTGGTGTTATATGGCCTATAATGTTTAACATCTAACAACGTATCAAGTTGCGGCTTCGGTGGCGTAGTTGGTAGCATGCTGAGCTTCTATGCTCAAGATCGCGGGTTCAAATTCGTCGGATTTTTAAGAGAGTTAAAAATCCCTCAGTATGCCTTCCTTCGGAGAGAAGTAAATCCGGCGGGCCCATGTCATAGATTTATGGCATGTTAAGAACCTTCCAATAACTACTATTCTGTGAAGCTAAATCTGAGGTTAGATTTAACGCTCTATAATTTTTAACGTTATTATTATCATTATTAGAAGTATTTCAGATATACCCTATTTGGTCTACATCCAGCAGCTTGCCATGGTGGGTGAGTGGTCAACGTGTCGGTCTACTAACCCCCCAAGCTTGCAGGTTCGCTCCTGGCCGTGGTAAGTGGTTTTTGAAAGGCGGCAAAAGTTACGATACGCATGTCATACGATGTTGGCACGTCAAAGAACCCATTTGAATTCAGTAGGCCGTGTTCATAATGGCAACATTAATCTCGTGAGTTTCCGCCAACGCAATGTTCCTCATTTCTCTACTAGAAAGCGCTATAGCGCTTAGATATCTAACCCCCTTGACTTTCGTAAGTGCTTCAAGGAACGATGAAATTCGACATGCAAGCTACCCTTCGGGCATAGCGTTTAGAAGAGAAAGTGACGCGACTTGTGGAGTTTGTATGGTCCAGCCGCTAGGTGGCTCTAGCGTCGGCTAGCGCTGAGTGAGGACGGTATCAATACAAGCAGTTGAATGTTACTTTTCAGTACTTGAATGTTATCAGCTTACACTACGTTGTATTAGACATGATGATCCAAATATAAAATTGTCCGCATTGAGTATATAAAACGCTGACGTCCGTTGTGTTGATTATGAAACATCAGATTGCGTCATAGGTTCATATAATAAGGAAATAAAACATTCTGACGGGGGTCAAAATGTAACTGAATGTGTGAAAATCGTAAAGCTACAGACCATTCACTACTGCACAAATAAAGGAAATATAGTATAATACAGTATAATGACAAACTCACCCATATAAATTATAGCTCTCAGTTGTCCGAAGCTTTGGACAGCTTACGCGATGATTTTCCAGACTTAGAAGTTGACTGCTCTTTCCTAATTTCTTTCGTACGAAAGAAAAAGCGCACTTCATGAAATGAAAAACGAGTTTTCCAATAAGGTCCAGTTTATGTTCCATACACCATCAAAAAATCACGGCCCTAAAACAATCTCATCAATGCTGTCCTAACACTCATAAAATATATCAACCCACAAATTTGAAAGGGAAGATAATTCCATTTCAACGACTACTTCGACCTGTAAAAGAATGTTGAAGACACTGTCAGACGGTTGAGTTAGGTAACTAAGGGCATTTATTGTGCCAAAGTCCTTTATATTAGTGAAAGTTGCAGCTGTTTTGTCCGATGGCCTTTTCACTTTGAAGGGTTGTTGCACACTTCACACAGCTGATCCCTTTCCTTAGTTGCTTGACAATATACCCGGCTAGATAGTGTGGGACTGCACCAGGCTTCAAACACCATCTCATTCTCGCCATTTCGACTGTCTTTCTTTCTATAATGAAAGTGTCCGTTTTTATAAGGAAATTATCGGAGCAATGTTTGTCACATAGCCTGCATATGACTTACTTGACAATTTAATGTCTTTCCTCGGAATGGCCTTAGCCCATTTAAATAAATAATCTTCGGCTTTTGGAGGTCTAAAAAAGTGTCTACCTGTTGCAGATGACTTGTCGTATCCAGATCGGTACCTGGGAACAAAACAACACGGCATATTCACTTACAGTTTTGTTTGACGAATCTTACCAGGTTATAATTCACTCGACAGCACAAACGTAAAGAAATAAGTGTAAAGGCTTACAAATACTAAACACACCAGTGTCATAACGTATGTATTATTTCACTATCGCTTCTTGATCGCATACACTTTTCAACACCAAGAAATAAGGACTAAACACGGCAGCATTTCCATGTTTTCAAACTCGCGAGCGCTTAGAAAGTGTCTCCAGCCAGCCACAACCAACCGCTGCGCAGTCTACCGGCGGGCGCAGCAACTACCCATACTAAAGATACGGCAAACTCGGGAGTCGGCACACTTTCTCTCCTAAACGCTATGCTTTGGGTGTCAAATAACAAAGCTTGCACCCGGCACCCGAGGCCATACGATATGTATTTATTTATTTACATCCAGTAAGTACCTAATTGTGCAGATATCAGACATTTTCAACGTAGACTTAACCAATTCATTGTTGCGTTTGAAAGAGAGTTAAGAAAATCACCCAGAAGAGAGAGTGGAATCTCGACTGTTACAATTAACTTGTGTTGTACTGGGAGCAGTCACAATACAGTGTTTGCAGGAGGTCAAACAAAGATGGCGGTCAAGAGCATGTCACTGCGAGCGGATTAGAGACAATGACGCAATCAATTAAAGCAATTGACGCGCCGTAAGCTGGTGGTTATTATGATGCAGAACAATGCAAACATGATGGGGTTCAGACCACGCAAGCTGCAGGTCGCTCACGTCCACTCCCTGAGGTTCAACCAGACAACCGAAAACCTGATGATGATGATGATGATAATTGTTGTTTTAAGGGGCCTAACATCTAGGTTATCGGCCCCTAATGGTTTGGGTGATCGTGAAGATGAAAATGAAATGTAAACTATAACTAAAACTAACTACTAACTTATATACTACAAGAAGAAATGAAAAACAAAAGGAGAATAAGGCAAATAAAGGACAGGAGGAAAAGAAAAGCCCTCAACCCTCGAAGAAGGCTGATTGAGGGAATTGGAAGGAAGGAGAGCCATAAAAGGCAGATAGGAAAGGGAAAGAGGAGAGGGTCCGCCCCCCACAGGTAATGGATATAAGGGGGAAAACCGGACCCAGCTCAGGAATCCCTCGGGGTCGCCAACTCCCGAACTCACCAGCCGTGAGCCCCTGAGGGTGTAGCAATATCTAGGGTGCACCAGAAGTGGTGGGGCTACATACACCCTGCCTCCTTAAGGGCCTTGAGCACAAGGCAGGAGGTAAAAGGAAATGAAAAAGAAGGCTGATTCCTCGCAGAAGGAGGGTATCAGAAAAGATGAGACAAGGGCCAATTAAGGCGGGAAAGGAAGAGACTCCCTAGGCCTCGGATACCCTAATACCGTCGGGGTCGTAAGAGAACAAGAGTTGACCAAGTGAGGTCGACAGGAAAGAAGACGGAGAGGAGCCCGGCACAAGTAAGTGGAAGCAATGCCGGACTCAGCAGCTGGGGCCCCGTGGTTGCCAACCCACGTCTCACTAGATGTGAGCCCCTGGGGGGCAAACCGAAAACCACATGGGGTGCCCAAGCTAAGAACTTCTCTAGGGTAAAAGAACTGTGAACCGTAGAGCTCTGATAGTGACATTTTGTTGTACTGGTATTTCAAAAGATGGTAGTATTGGTCCATTTGTATGAACAACATATGGGAAGAGATAAACGGTACTTAGGAAGGAAGACGAACAGCCTACAGGTAGAGGGTACAAGAAGCAGAACATAACCGAGGAGGAGATGGTTGGACTGCGTCAAGGGCGACTTCAGAGAGAGAGAGAGAGAGAGAGAGAGAGAGAGAGAGAGGATTAGGCCATGGAGATACACCCTCCAAATAGCGCACAATTTTGCAGATTATTTGTAAATAAGAACGGTGTCAATAAAGTAGTAATTAAGGGCCCGGATGTTGATGCCGTAAAAAGTTTAAGAAATGCACTTAAAATTTTCAAAAATGACTGTAATAAATCACCTAAAAATTCGAAAAATCACTATAAAATGGAGAAAATGATCTTATAATAATAAACTCACCAATATTTCAAAATTGCGAAAAATGCACTATAAAATGGAGAAAATGAACTGAGACAAGAATATACACCCCTTCCCCTTTCTACCCAGCCACAGCTGACCTTGGTCAACAGAGCAGGTAAAATTCCATTCCGCTAATAACTGGTTGGCGTCGAAAACAAAAGCATCTGTATACCCACGGCACCGTTCTTCTGCATCCAAGATTTATATTATTCTACTAAAAGCAATACTGAAATATTTTATTTCAATATTTTAAATTATCTTGTATCAGCTACTGGCTTCTTCTTAACTGTGAGAGACGTAACTCCCTCATATAAAGCTGTGACATGTTTAAATTGGAAAAACATGCCTTAAAAGGCCGATTTCTCTAAAATATGACCAAAAAAATCTACCAAACTAAAAAAAATGCTCTTAAAATGGAAAAATAGCAAAAAATGCAAAAAGATGCACAATAAAAATGACATATTTGAAGACGGGGTTTCTATGTACATCAGCATCGTTTTGGACAACTCAGTAAAAAGATGACATGTCATCAACATCCGGGCTCTAGAATCATAATAATGTTATTGGTATCACATGAGGACATCTTGGAACGTGACTCTTTGAAGAAGAAACTTGGGGAGATACAGAGTTTTCAGCCAAAACCTATATTGAAAACCGGCAAGAAGTGGACCGAAGAACGGAAGGAAGCTCACCGAAGAAGAATGCGCGAATACTGGGCCAAAAAGAGGGAAAAGGCAGTTGAAATAACGTGGCCCATAGCCGACCGAAACGATTAAAAAATAATAATGTTATTGGTTTTACGTCCCTTAACTGTTGTTGTTTGAGTCTTCAGTCTTTTGACTGGTTTGATGCAGATCTCCATGCCTCCCTGTCCTGAGCTAATCGTTTCATCTCTTCATAGCTACCACACCCTACATCCGAGGCAATCTGTTTAACATATTCTAACCTTGGTCTACCCCTACAGTTCTTGTCCTCGACCCTTCCTTCCATAACTAAGCTTGCTATTCCTGGGTGTCTTAATATGTGTCGTACCAACCTATCTCTTCTCTTCATTAGCAGTCGCCAGAAACATCTCTCCTCCCCCACTCGTCTTAATACCTCTTTGTTTGTAACCCTATCTACCCATCTGATCTTCATCATTCTCCTGTAACACCACATTTCAAATGCTTCAATTCTCCTCTTTTCTGCTGCACCAATAGTCCAAGTTTCACTTCCATAGAGCGCCACGCTCCAGACAAAGGCTTTCAAAAATGACTTCCTAATACCTAAATCTATATTCGATGTCAGCAGATTCCTTTTTTGTAGAAATGCTTTTCTTGCCTGAGCCAACCTACTTTTTATATCCTCTTTGCTTCGTCCATCACTGGTTATTCTGCTTCCTAAGTAACAGAAATCTCCTACTTCCTTCAGCTTTTCACCTGCCAATTTGATCTCCATAGAGGTTTCTGATTTATTTCGGCTGCATTCCAGTATTTTTGTTTTACATTTATTAATTTTCATCATGAATTCTTTCCGTAAGACGGAGTCCATACCATTCAAAAACTCATTCAAATCCTCAGGCTTGTTGGCCAAGATGACGATGTCATCAGCAAATCTCAGAGTTGAAATTATTTCTCCTTGAATCTTCACTCCCACTTTAAATTTTTCTCTAATTTCCTTCATTGCTTGTTCAATGTAAAGATTGAAAAGTATGGGTGATAAGTTGCAGCCTTGCCTTACACCTTTCTGAATACCAGCTTCTCTCTCATGTCCTTCAACTCGAATGACTGCAGTCTGGTTTCTGTATAGATTGTATATCACCCTCCTATCCCTGTACTTTATTCCAATCGATTTCAAAATGTCAAACAATTTAGTCCAATCAACGTTATCAAAAGCCTTTTCTAAGTCTACAAAAGCCATGAACGTTCTCTTATCTTTCCTTATTCTACCTTCCAAAATCAGCCTAAGACTTAGTACAGCTTCCCTTGTTCCTACATTTCTCCTGAAACCAAACTGGTCTTCACCCAACTCCGTTTCTATCTGGCTCTCAATCCTCTTGTAAATTATTCTAGACAGGATCTTTGAAGCATGAGTAATCAAGCTGATTGTACGGTAATCTTCACATCTGTCAGTTCCCACTTTCTTTGGTATAGGGATGATTACATTCTTCTTGAAATCAGGGGGGTACCTCACCTGTCTCATAAATCCTACACACCAAGTGAAATAACCTGATCAGACCTTCCTCTCCTATGCAGCGTAGCAACTCAATCGGTATATCATCTATGCCTGGTGCTTTGTTCCTGCTTAAGTCTTCCAAAGCTCTATCAAATTCTGATCTCAATATTAAATCTCCTTTCGCATCCTCATCAATTTCCTCCTCCCTTTCCATTACATGATTCTCAATCTCCTTTCCCTTATACAAACTCTCTATGTAAGCTTTCCATCTCTCAACCTTTTCTTCCCTATCTGTTAGAGGCTTTCCATTTGTGTCCTTAATATTACAGCACTTAGTCTTCTTTTCCCCAAAAGTATTCTTAATCCTTCGATAAGCTGTGTCTACTTTTCCTAATTTCAGACAATTTTCTATACCAGCACATTTCTCTTTCAACCATTCTTCTTTCGCTTCCTTGCACTTCTTGTTAACCTCATTTCTCAGACGTCTGTATTCTGCTTTTCCCTTTTCATCTCTTACATTCTTGTGCTTCCGCCTTTCATCCATCAATTCGAGTATATCCTGAGAGATCCGCGGTTTTCTACCTATTCTCTCTTTCCTACCAATGTTTTCTTCTGCGGATTTTGTTATTTCATTCCTCAAAAGTGCCCATTCGTCTGCAATTGAAGTTTGTTTAGGGTTTTTCATTAGTCCTTCCTTTATACTCTTCTTGAATCTTTCGTTTACATCCTTCTCTTTCAGTCTGTCTATTGCCCACCTTTTTGGCTTTTGACTTTTCTTCAGTTTCTTCAACTTTAATCTGCATTTCATTACAACCAGATTGTGGTCAGAGTTTATGTCAGCACCAGGATATGTTTTACAATCCAAAATCTGGTTTCGAAACCTCTGCTTGACCATAATGAAGTCGATTTGGTAACGCCCTTTATCTCCTGGTCTCATCCATGTCTATATTCTTCTATTGTGGTTATTGAATAAGGTGTTAGCTATGACCAACTCATGCTCAGTGCAGAATTCTACCAGCCTGCTTCCTCGATCATTCCTTTCACCTAATCCGAAATCTCCTACTATCTTCCCTTCTCTCCCTTTCCCTACCACAGCATTCCAATCTCCCATTACTATAACATTTTCATCACCCTTGATATACCTCAGAATTTCGTCTATTTCTTCGTAGACCTTTTCAACATCCTCATCATCAGCTTGACTGGTAGGCATATAGACTTGTACCACTGTGGTGCAGGTAGGTTTAGTATTTATTTTTGCTACAATAATCCGTTCACTATATTGCTCATAATATTCCACCCGCTGTCCAAGTTTCCTACTCAATATGAGGCCAACCCCTGCTTGGCCATTGTTTGATTTAGTGCTAATGACCCTATAGTCTCCTGACCAAAAGTCCTGTTCTTCCTGCCAGCGCATTTCACTAATCCCAACCAAATCCAACCTCAACCTATCCATTTCCCTTTCTAAGTTTTCTAACCTTCCATTTCCTAGCAGACTTCTAACATTCCACGCTCCGATCCGCAGAATGTCAGAGTTCCTCTTTGTCACTTCTGTGATGTTAACCCCCTCTCGAGTAGTCCCCACCCGGAGATCCGAACGGGGGACTAGTTTACCTCCGGATTGAAATTTTACAAGGGAGGAGGCCATCATCACATGTATTTATGCATAGAGAGGTGCATATCCTCGGGAATAGCAAACGGCTGTAGTTTCCCCTTGCTTTCAGCCGTGCAGCAGGACGCAGTGTAGCCATTATTTGGCTTATATTATCAATATCTTAACCGTCTATAAGACTAGTAAAGAATTGATTTATTCTGAAAGGCTGCTACTCCCTTTCAGAATAAGTAAAGAGCAATTCTACTAACAAAAATACTAACCTTCTACTGTACTAATAATTAAATACCAAAATTCTACTAACGAAAAAATACTAAAGTTCCACCAACAACAAATACTACCACTAAAACAGTCTGTCACCAGACACACTCACATGCAATTATAGAAAAAATGCTTAAAATATGTATTTACATTAAAAAAATATTTATTTACTTAAAAATCCGAACCCTAGTGATTACCCACCCTAGCCGGCGTCATATAATTGGAGCAAATAGCGATCGATTTGCCATGAAAATTATATCTGTGTGATCTCCATAATTTTGGCTCTAGTATGAGTCTACTCCAAGCTTCGAGGGATACATTTCGAGCAGCGCCCATTGTGTCCAGACCCAGGAGGGTATTAGACAGTTATCCCATAGAAACCTAACGACCAGTTGAATTGAGCTGCCTTAGCAAGGTGGTTTTGAACTAAAGATGCACAAAATGTAAACTCTCAAAAATGAAAAACAAGGTGCCAGCTCAAGCCGTAATCTAAATGTAACCACCCATTCGTACGCCATTCAGCCTATAACAAATATGTATGGCAAATCAGTAGATAAACTTTCTATTATTCTTAAAGAGCCATTCCAATAGGTAATTTCCCGAAGACACTACAGGCAGATATTAATGAATTTGTTAATGACCTAGGAAATGTGTATACAGCCACTAGTTAGCAGCAGTAGTAAAATCACTGTAAACTATGGTGTTCCTTCCTTCTCAACTGCTATTGGCCTTCATGTGGAACCAAACCTTTCAAGGGCCATCAATGACTACCAGGAAGCCACTTGCCCATGATTGGCATAACTACTGCATTACATAATTTCCCCTCCCTACATTCTTGTTCCAATATTTTGAAAAGAAAAGGAAGAAGGAAAAAGTGGGGCAAATATGCGAATAAATATGGTATTATTTAGTGCAACAAAGGAACAGATTTTACTTACTTTGCTTAGGTATCCTAAGAGGTTCAATGTCACCGACAGCTACTTCATGGAGATGGCTATGATAGAGATACTGTACCATAAGAGACTTTTCTTCTCCCATACATGGATCATAGAAACCTGGTAACTGGTTCTGAGGGTTTTAAAGACGCCGGAGTGCCAGAATTTTGCCCCGAAGGGGATCTTTAACGTGCCAGTAAATCTAATTATATGGTTCCCTCTCAATTGCGCACGCTCAAATGCCAACTGGCTGCGCCAGGATTCGATCCTGCAACCTTGGGTACAGCAGGGGGGAACGTCACCATAGTGTATTAATATAGAGCAGATGTGTTACACACAAAAGTAAATTGGAATTTACAATAATAATGCTAACGTTCCTTTGAACTGCTGTGGTCATAGCGGTAAGGCAATATGTTAGAATATGCAACCTTTTTCGTCCTATCAAATGTCATATATCATTTTGGTTCGGCTCTTCTAGTTCAACTGCGCCAGTTTCTCCTGTTCTGGGGAAGTTGGGCTTCCTTGCAGGTCTCTATTAATTAAGGACGTCCATATTTATCAAACCGACAGTGGTGGCTACGCTCGCTAAAGCGCAGCGTTAGGTCATGGAGCCAAGCTCTCTGCTGACTCTCCTTTATTTCCTTATCCAACCTCTCTCTCCCTCAGAAGTGCTGACATATCTGGGGATTTACCGCTCACCAAGGTGAGATATAGATACAGTTTACGCCATGATTTTTGGCCGGTCAGTTCCGGTTTCAAAGTCGTACAGAGGACAGTCACCGAGCCTCACACATGTGGAATTGATACGTAAGTGTTCAGTTGAACGAAAAGCAACTCCTGTATCAATTACACATACCTGAGGTTTGCCACCTCACAGTGGGTCAAAATCGAAATCTAGAAGGACAAAATTATTTATTTTCATAATTGAAAAATCCAAATTTTTTACTTCCATAGCATTCTCATATAATTGCCGCTCACTATTCTGGGATATGAACGCATCTTAGTGTAAATCTGTCACCACTGTTCGAGCAGTCTGAATTGGAGGGTAAATGTAAGTGGCAGTGGTTTGGTTGTCTTTGTGGTTAGTGTGATGCTTTAACATGGAACATGCAGCTGAAGATATGATTTTTGTAACGTGTTTCAGTTATTAATGGACGTAATTGTTACGTAATTTTAGCTATATTTGCATTATATAATATTTAACTATTATTTTTAAAATTATATTTTCACTTAGATATTTAGTATGTCGCGTTACTCTGCGTCACTTTCTAGTAGTTTACGCCTGTTATAAGATTTTTTGTATCTTTTTGCAACTTACTTAGTTATTTTACGCTTTAGAAGATGCCGCACAACCAGTTCTCACACGTTTACTACTGTTTGAAGCACTGGGTTCGACGATTATGTTAAAAGTGGAACATTGTGACTTTGTTAAAAGTAAACTAGGGGTAGAAAATTGTTCTGAAGAGATAACTGACTGCTCTATCCAACTCCTAGTCATAGACAATTTCTTGCATGTGTAGACGTAGCTTAAAAAAGGTCTTAACTGATGTTTATTATGAAGTAAACAAATTATATACGTTGCTTTCACTCTAAATTCATGTTTAAAACGTAAAAATAATTTTGTCCCCCTAGATTTCTATTTTGACCCACTGTGCACCTGTCTTCTGTACGGGGCTCACCAGCCAAACTCCGTGGCGTGAACTGGTGGATCTCCATACGGCGAGTGATTCTCCATCAATTCCATGTTACGCTAATCACTTTCGGGAAGGCTATTTCCCATGCATGTCCAGGCCGGCAACATCGCATCAGCTGTCGCATGTACATGTCGTATCCTAAGAGGGGAAGGGAAACATATTCGGAACTCTGTTGTTCCTAGTCTGTGGGAACTGGTTGGGCAAGTTGCCTCCCCTCCGTGTAACTGATCTTCACTTATCAGCTGTCTGGAAGACCTACCCCGGGGAATCCCAGCTGTTCTGTCAGTCCAGTGGCACTTCCTCGATCCGGTCTCGTACACAGTAGCAAGCAATGTTGCCAAGTGTGGCGTACTTTTGCTCCTGTTTTCTCCGAAACCGCGCCCCTTTTGTTTCTCACGTCTTTCGGTGCTTCCTGACCAGGGGAATCGTTTGTTGTCGGATAACGGATCTGACTAAACCACCCCTCACCCCCTGTATACAAGAGGGCTGGATGCTTGGCTCAGCTGTAACGTTCTCGCTTGTAAGGTACATTGAACTGTGGACAGACCAGTCGAAACAGCATCTTTCTTATTACTCATAAAACAGGGATGTCCAATTATTGTTACTGTAGATTAAACATACTATTTCACAATTCTTCTAGGTTTGTGCCATGTCTTGTGTGGGTTTCGCCTAGGACACCAAGCTGGCTCATCAGCGGGTTCTTGCTGTTCCCGCCTGAACCCCCACAGGGGTAGCGAACTGCGCACTACCTCGTTTTTTATGAAGCGCCTTTTTATGAAGCGCACTTATGCCTCTTTACTGTGAGAACTAAAAGCTCTAGCAGCCATAACCTCCCTATAAAGGCTTCCAAGATGAAGGTGATATATTGGCTTTCACGGCAATGAATTAAAACTCAACAATTTTTTCTAGGTATGTGCCGTCGTAGGGAGGTTATGACTGCTTGAGCTTTTAGTTCTCTCAGTAAAGAGGTGCAGGTGTGGTTCACAAAAAGGGAGGTAGTGCGCAGTTCGCTACTCCTGTGGGGGTCAGTGCGGGGACACCAAGAGCCCGCTTGGTGTCCTAGGCGAAATCCCACACAAGACACGGCACAAACCTAGAAGAATTGCTGAGTTTTAATTCACTGGCCGTGAAAGCCATTATACCAACTATTTCACAAAATGATAAAATAGAATCTAGGCCTGAGGTAAGTGCCCCATAAATTGAAACAATGAACAGTCTTGTCATTTCCTTGGAGTGTGTGTATAAAAACTACCGGGAAAAGTCATACTCAGGGTGGGTGCTGTCAGTGCCAGGATTCGAACCTCAGATCTCGAGATAGTGCGTTAGTAGCTCGGCTCTGTTAGTGAGTCCTGGAGAAATAAGCTGAACGGTCAATTGCAAGGATAACTTGGGATTCGTTGCAGCAGTCGGATGACAGCGAATCTGAGATGAATCTAACCAAAAATAACTGCTCATTACTCAGGCTGAAGGCCACTTTGCCGCCCGGTCACGTGGTGGGGGAGTTGGTATCCCATATCTCGAGCACAGCTGTGCGGGCAGCAAACACAGCAGTCCAGGGACAGAACGGGAAGCTGGGCTGACTGGAAATCATAACGTTCACTTCTCCCTGTTCTCACCGCCACTTTGAAGTGTGGTAGTATCCGCCTCTAACCACACTCACTGTTTGAGTCTTCAGTCTTTAGGGTGGTTTGATGAAGCTCTCAGTCTTATTCTGAGCTATTTGTTCCACCCCTTGTATAATGCTACCCAGGAGCGTATATAAGGGGGGCCCGCGGGGCCCCCGAAATTTTTGTCACATATATTATTGGTTTATTAATTAAAACATTAAATACTAATATACTCGTTTTTTTTTTGTTTTTTTTAGCGTATGGCTTTTAGTGCCGGGAGTGTCCGGGGACATGTTCGGCTCGCCAGTTTTGTAGCTGCTTCGAGGCGGACACCCAATGGGTGAGCTACAAGTACCGTTGGGGAGGAATGTTGAATGGGAGGGTCGAGGAGTTGGAAGGTAGCGGCTGTGGCCTATAGTTAGGGACCAACCCCGGCATTTGCCCGGAAGGAAGATGGGAAACCACAGAAGACCATCTTCAAGGTTGCCGGCGAGGGGATTCGAACCTCCTCGCCTCCCGGATGTGAGCGACTGCCAACAGTCATGCCGCAACGACCTCGGCTAACTCACCCGGTCTATACTCGTATTAATTATGTACTATAGTTACTAAGAGACGTATGGCAACGTTGCAAAGCAAGGCGACGGTAGAGCGATGTAAACAGTGTGACAATCAGTTTGCTCTGATCTTATGTGTAACAACATAATCTCTTATTACTCTCCAGTGCCTTCGCTCTTATGAACGTACCAAGAACAGCAACAAGTGCCCTTGGAGCGTTTGACAAAAGTCTTTTCCCTAACTTTTATACCCTTATCAAACTTTTGGCAAATTCGCCTCCCTCTGTAGCTACCGGTACTGCCGAACGGAGTTTGAGTTGGTTGAAAACATACATTACTCAAGAAATTCTACTTCTGAAAACAGACTCAACGATCTAGTATTGTCATCTATTCACAGAGACATACAAATAACTGACGATGAAGTTATAAACTGATTTGGTAATGCCTCAAGAAACCTTGATTTAATATTATAGTGTAAGCTGTAACTCAAAACAGTAAAATTAATTCTTTCCATGTGGCTCTTGGTCAACTCTTGTTCTCTTCTGACCCCGACGGTATTAGGGTATCCGAGGCCTAGGGAGTCTCTTCCTTTCCCGCCTTAATTGGCCCTTGTCTCATCTTTTCTGATACCCTCCTTCTGCGAGGGGTCAGCCTTCTTTTTCTCTTCCTTTTACCTCCTGCCTTGTGCTCTAGGCCCTTAAGAAGGCAGGGTGTATGTAACCCCACCACTTCTGGTGCACCCTAGATAATGCTACACCCTCAGGGGCTCACGGCTGAGCTGGGTCCGTTTTCCCCTTTTGTCCCTTACCTTTGGGGCGGACCCTCTCCTCTTTCACTTTCCTATATGCCTTTCATGGCTCTCCTTCCTTCCAAGTCCCTCAATCCGCCTTCTCCGAGGGTTGAGGGCATTTCTTTTCCTTCTGTCCTTTTATTTGCCTTATTATCCTTTAGTTTTCCATTTCTTCTTCTAGTATGTAGGTTAGTAGTTAGTTTTAGTTTTAAGTTCGCTTTTCATTTTCATCTTCACGATCACCCAAACCATCAGGGGCCGATAACCTAGATGTTAGGCCCCTTAAAGCAACAATTATCATCATCATCATCTTTCAAGTGAGTAAGATGATTGTATTAATAAAAGGTAACATAAAATGGTCTTATTGTTAGTTGTGTTTGACATTAACCAAACTTAAAAAATCACAACAAATTGGTAGAAAAAGTGATGCCGGATAGCCTTAAAATTCATCATTTTGCACCAAATTATACAAAAATTTCCCGGGGAGAACCCCGAACCCCCTATTCTTTAGAGGCCTTTCCATAACCCCTAACCCTTGGTTGGGCACCTTCCGAAATAAAACTCTATATACGCCCCTGATGCTACCACACTCTACATCCGTAGCAATCTGTTTGGTTTAACCCTCCAGTTCATAAATCCTTAAGTTCCCAAGGTTGCATGATCGAATCCTGGTGCAGTCAGAGGCATTTAAGGGTGCGAAAAATGCGAGGGACCCGTATCAGTAGACATATGGGCACGGTAAAGATCCCCTTCCAGGCATAATTCAGTACGCCGGCGTCTCTAAGAGCCACAGTAGTTAAAAGGGACGTAAAACCAATATTATTATATCCTTGGCCCTTCCTTCTATAACTAAGTTGGCCATCCCTGGGTGCCTTAGTATGTGGCCTTCTAACCTGTTCCTTCTCTTCATTAGCATTGACCAGAAACATCTCTTTCCTCCCACTTGTTTTAATACCTCTCCATTTGCTAATCATCCAATCATCATTTTCCTGTAACTCTACATTTCTAAAACTTCTATTTTCTATTGCACCAAAAATCCAAATTTCACTTCAATACAACGCCGTGCTCCAGGCAAATTCCTTCAAAAATGCTTTCTAATACCAGTACTTATATCTGTGTTTGATGCTAAGAGATTTGTTTTAGTAGAAAATGTTCCCGTGCCTTTGCTAACACTCTTTGCATCGTCAATCACTGCTTATTTTTCTTCGCAAATACCAGGATTTTTCTACTTCCTCTAGAACCTCTCCCAATCTATGGGGGTTCACATCTAGGGTATCGTGGGATGATATCTACGGGCAGTGGCGGATCCAGGCCTTGCACGGCCCTGGGCGATATGATAAGGTGGGAACCCACAACAATAGGAAATTTAAACACGATGTTCAGGAAAGAACATATAGCCTACTTTCTCCTAAATGCATGGGTATTGTTATAACTCTTTGTCCTTTTCAAGGAGTATGATTGAATGTTGGTTGTAGTAGCTTGTTGAAATACAACGTGCAATAGGGATATTAAACATGAATATGAGGTGCCCTTTGCTAGTGCTACCTCTGTACCAAATTTCGTTCAATTCGGTTTCACCGTGTTTGAATTGATAGAATTGATAGGGGGAATCGATTTGCACACATACTTGGCCACCATCTGAAAACTATTGGGCTGATGATCTTGCAGTTTGGTCAGAATATGTTTCCCACATAAAGATATGGTGTTGCAAAATTTGGTAGAGACTAGATTATTAGGTTGGTCATAATTACATTTTAGCTTTTAACATTTGGGTGGCCGCGATTACGTTTCCGTCAAGATAGCGGTGATATAAAACATGACACTGAGGTGCCCTTTGCTAGTGCTACCTCTGTACCAAATTTCGTTCATTCGGTTCCACCGTGTTCGAATTAATAGGGGGAATCAATTTTGACATAAAGATGGCCGCCATCCGCAAACTATTAGGCTAATGACCTATTAGATTGGTCAAAGGATGCTCCCTCCATAAAGGTATGTTGTTGCAAAGTTTGGTAGAGATCGGATGGTTATGTTAGTCGTAATTTGATTTAAGCTTTAAACATTTGTGTGGCCGCCATTACGTTTCTGTCAATAAGGCGGCGATATTAATCATGACACTGAGATGCCCTTTGCCAGTGCTACCTCTGTACCAAATTTCGTTCCATTCGGTTCCACCGTGTTCGAATTAATAGGGGGAATCAATTTTGACATAAAGATGGCCGCCATCCGCAAACTATTAGGCGAATGACCTATTAGATTGGTCAAAGGATGCTCCCTCCATAAAGGTATGTAGTTGCAAAATTTGGTAGAGATCGGATCATTAGGTAAATCGTAATTTGATTTAAGCTTTGAACATTCGTGTGGCCGCCATTACGTTTCAGTCAAAATGGCGGCGATATAAAAGATGACACTGAGGTGCCTTTTGCTAGTGCTACATCTGTACCAAATTTCGTTCCATTCGGTTCCACCGTGTTCGAATTAATAGGGGGAATCAATTTTGACATAAAGATGGCCGCCATCCGCAAACTATTAGGCGAATGACCTATTAGATTGGTCAAAGGATGCTCCCTCCATAAAGGTATGTAGTTGCAAAATTTGGTAGAGATCGTATGATTAGGTTAATCGTAATTTGATTTAAGCTTTGAACATTCGTGTGGCCGCCATTACGTTTCAGTCAAGATGGCGGCGATATAAAACATGACACTGAGGTGCCCTTTGCTAGTGCTACCTCTGTACCAAATTTAGTTCCATTTGGTTCCACTGTGTTCGAATTAATAGGGGGAATCAATTTTGACATATAGATGGCCGCCATCCGCAAACTATTAGGCTAATAACCTATTAGTTTGGTCAAAGGATGCTCCCTCTATAAAGGTATGTTGTTGCAAAGTTTGGTAGAGATCGGATGGTTATGTTAGTCTTAATTTAACTTAAGCTTTGAACATTTGTGTGGCCGCCATTACGTTTCAGTCAATATGGCGGCGATATAAAACATGACACTGAGATGCCCTTTGCTAGTGCTACCTCTGTACCAAATTTCGTTCCGTTCGGTTTTACCGTGTTTGAATTAATAGGGGGAATTGATTTTCACACAAAGATGGCCGCCATCCGCAAACTATTAGGCTAATGACCTATTCAATAGGTCAAAGGATGCTTCCTCTATAAGGGTATGTTGTTGCAAAATTTGGTAGAGATCGGATGATTAGATTAATCGTAATTTGATTTAAGCTTTGAACATTTGTGTGGCCGCCATTACGTTTCCGTCAATATGGCGGCGATATAAAACATGACACTGAGGTGCCTTTTGTTTGTACTACCTCTGTACCAAATTTCGTTCCATTCGGTTGCACCGTGTTCGAATTAATGGGGGAATCGATTTTCACACAAAGATGGCGGCCATCCGCAAACTATTACGCTGATGACCTATTAGTTTTGGTCAAAGGATGCTCCCCCCATAAAGGTATGTTGTTGCAAAATTAGGGAGATCGGATGATTAGGTTAGTCGTAATTTGATTTAAGCTTTGAACATTTGTGTGGCCGCCATTACGTTTCCGTCAATATGGCGGCGATATAAAACATGACACTGAGGTGCTTTTTGTTAGTACTACCTCTGTACCAAATTTCGTTCCATTCGGGTGCACCGTGTTCGAATTAATAGGGAGAATCTACTTTCACACAAAGATGGCCGCCATCCGCAAACTATTACGCTGATGACCTATTGGTGTGGTCAAAGGATGCTCCCCCCTTAAAGGTATGTTGTTGCAAAATTTGGTAGAGATCGGATGATTAGGTTAGTCGTAATTTGATTTAAGCTTTGAACATTTGTGTGGCCGCCATTACGTTTCCGTCAAGATGGCGGCGATATAAAACATGACACTGAGGTGTCCTTGGCTAGTGCTACCTTTGTACCAAATTTCGTTCAATTCGCATTCACCGTGTTCGAATTGATAGGGGGGGGGGGACAGACATTCAGATTACACACACTCACACACACACAGACACTCACAGACTCACACACACACATACACACACACACACAGACTCACACACTCACATACACACACACAGTCAGACACACTTTTTTCGCCCTGTGTTGATCTCATAAGTCTACTTTTATTTTTTGCAAAAATCGAAAGTAGGCTAATAAAGAATACTTACAATATTTTGAATACACTACAGTACATTTTTTAGCCTACTTTTCACATTTTGCAAAAATGAGGAAAAAGTAGACTTATGAGATCGGGCAAATGTGTGTCTGTCTGTCTGTCTGTCTGTCCTTCTGTCTGTTTGTCTGTCTGTCTGTCTTTCTGGCCGTGTGTGCGTCCCCCCCCTATCAACTCCTAAACGGCAGCACCAATCGAAACAAAATTTGGTAGGAGTAAAGATCTATACCTGAATATCTCACGGCCATATTTGAAAATGATGTCAGTGCTACCAACTGCTGAAAAATTGCAATTGAAATTTGAGCTCAATGTAGGATATCTTGCAAGGTATGAATGGGAGCTATTTCAAAATTGGCACACGTTTAGATAGTAATATTGCAGTTTAATTTCAAGGAGGCCATATATGGCAGTGTTGCCAAAATTATTATAAGCCTGCTGATAGATCCAAAATTTAAATGCATATAACGTCTACACTATCAATTGGATTTCAACCAAATTTCGTATGTTCTATGTGTACATAAGTGGATATTACTGAGCGTATTCTTAAGAGCCACCAGGGCTGCCAACTGTTAATAAATGCTCTCAACTTTTTTAAAATCCAAATACCCATATATCAGAAAGTATGCAAACCGACAGCTTTAAACTATGCACACGTATAGTACCTGACATTCTATATTAATTTGGAGTAACTTATATACGTCAGTGCTGCCAACATGATTCTAAGCCTGCTGAGAGGTCCAACTTTAAATATATGTAACTTCTATACTATCATTTGGATTTCAACCAAATTTTGTGTGTGCTGTGTGTACCATAACAGATATGACTATACCGATTCTTAAGGGTAACCAGCGCTACCAACTGTTAATAAATACTGTCTCTATTTTTGTTATCCTAATATCAATATATCAGAAAGTATGCAAGCCAATAGCTCTAAACTTTGCACACGTATAGTACCTGGCATTCTAGATTAATTTGGTGTAACTGATATATGTCAGTGCTGCCAACATGATTCTAAGCCTGCTGATAGGTCCAATTTTAAAATGCATGTAACTTCTATACTAACTAACGGATTTCATTCAAAATTGACACAACAATAGATCATATTATTTCAGATTATTTCTGTTCAATACATGAATGTCATTGTTGCCAGCATGATTTTACGCGCGCTGTTAGATCCAATGTTTAACTGCATGTAACGTCCATGCTATCAATTGGACTGCAACTAAATTTTGTATTCTGTACCTTTAAGAGATGGAATTAAGAATTTGTTCAGTCACCAGGGCTGCCAACTGTAGTTCTCTATTATTACCAACTTAATATCGTCATTATTCTAGATAGATCCATATAGATTAATCATTGGCATGAATCTTAAATTTTAAGAAAAGTAGGCTCTTTAATTCGTCACGGAACTTCTTGTTTAATAATATGAAAGAAACCTTTAAGTCCCATTGAAGAAGATAATGTAAACTATGAAATTTTAAAATATTACTTTGTGACTTTTTTCCCGGCCGAAGTCTTCCATCATTTCACTGAAATCTAAACTTGCTAAACGGTCACGGGAGGTCATAGCTGCACTGAAAATAGATTATGAATTATAAATTAGTTTGAAAAGTATAATTAATTAATTAATCAATTAAATTTAAAACAATCCATGGCGCGGGGCCTCCAAGACCGCGGGGCCTGGGCGGACGCCCCCCGCGCCCTCCTCTAGATCCGCCCCTGTCTACGGGATCAGAACACTGCCACGCGTAGTCTACAGCCCTGCGTAGATAAACAAAACGTTATCCACATTCGCACGTCTGTTATCCGAATCTACTGGCATTACAGTAATATTGTTTAATTAGATAGAGCATAAATTACTAAAGGAACATATTTAGACATTTGAGGAAACAATCGTCCCCCTAGGCCAGGACTGCCCAACCTCCGGCCCGCGTGACTATTTTGTCCGGCCCGCGCTATGTCGCCAAAACTTTGAAACAAGTTCCAGTCGTCGCAATAAACTAAATTATAATGAACTTCATTTCATAATTTGATTATTAATTGTGTCAAATGAACATAAACACTCACTCTTTGTCATTCGTGTTGTATGAGCGTGTCGAATATCATCGTACTTCTATCTTAAAGGGATTTATAAAAGATATTTAAATTTATTTTTAATGTTTTATTTCTTTATCCACTAAAAATAAATATAGAAAATGGCAACAATGCTAAGAAAACTAAGCTCAGACAGCCTCAAAACTCACCACATTGCACCTATATTTTTTTAAAAATTTCTATACTCCTCAAACTCCCCAGATTGTCATGGCCCGCAAGGTCCCCCAACTATTTACGATGTGGCCCTATGTTTAAAAAGTTTGGGCACCCCTGCCCTAGGCTACGTATGTTATGCGCTATGTTTAAAATGAATGTTATGCAGGCAGAATTGCAACCCTTTCGTGTTCGGAGTGTTAATTATGCTTAATGAAATAATTTGAATGAGACTAGCTTAAATCATCTTACATTTGTCATGAAAAAAAAAAAAAAAGAACATAACAGATAAATATAATATGTCATAAACATCCGGGCCTAATAATGATATTAGACAAGTTCGGATTGTATTCTAAAAACTATCCGCAAAGTTTCTCCAAACATTAACCACAGCTTATCCACTATCCGCACAGCCATGCAAACTATATCCACATGGCGAAAAATATTACGGATATCCGCGGGTTTATCCACAGATATCCCCATCCGCGCAGGGCTTTATACATGGGACTGATGAGAAAATATGTCCCAATCGAAGCAATTGTTTTTAATTCATTTTACAGGCTTGGGTCATAGGCCTACTTACTATCAGCCCTTTGTCTAATAACCCGTGTTGCAGTGATTACTGTAGTAGTATGTGTAGTTGTATTAGGGACAGGAATGGGGTAGGTTTTACGGGAGATTTGAAATTAGGGGGGAGTTTGGATTAACACGGGGGAAAACCAGTCGCCAACGGGATTGAAACCTACAACCTCCAAACTTGCTGCATTTGCCCATTGTGGACGCCGTGGGACTAATCAAAGTGCCGTCTGCGAACTAACTGAAGCAGCCAGCAACTAAATATGTAATGACTAGAAACCGGATTCTCAGGGGTTTGACTATTTTTTTCGTTGCTTTTAAATACAAAAATACTTTTCCGAATTACACTCAAAAGAGCCATTTATGAATTCTCTAGTAGCCAAAAAACCTAAATGATATGAAGTACCTAAAATCGCCTAGTTGCAGTTTTGTTCCATTTATCTCTATCTCTACTTTGTATAAAACAAAGTCCCCGATTTGTGTTTGTTACGGGTAAACTCGAGAACCACTGGATGGATTTTGATGCGGTTTCCACCATTCTGTAAAGGATATCTCGACGATGATTTCTGTAGAAAATAATTTATTTATGATCAAAGGAAGCCGAGCAGTAACGATTTCGGAGGAAAAGTAAAAAAAAACTGGCGTCCGAGCGCTTTGTAAGCTTATGCTGGGCAAACTGTTAAAAATATCTAAATACTATGAGTGTAAGTATTGTTCAGCATGAAAAGTTCTACAAAAACGTCCGCGAGAGTATATGTCTATCTTCAATACATGCCCACTATGAGTGTTTTTACGTTTTAATTTCTTCCAACCATGTCCATTCAAATACCGAGGCAACAGTTTACGAGCTATCTAAGGGTGAATCTATCATCCCTGTTACGGCCTAGCTAGCGGGCGAACCTATTGCCCCAGATACAGCCAGCAGCAAACCGTTGAGTCGTGTTGAGTTAAGACTTCTGAGAAGGGTGATTGTGTTTGGAGTTTCCCTGGAAGTCCAACTCGGCTTTTCTTCATTTCGCCTGTGAACTTTTCGTTCCGCAAAATTCACAGTCAAGTTAAGATTGTGTTTCATGCACGTCGCCATTCTTAAATTACGTCTGACAAGAATTTGTTGCACATGCATCTCCATGATAATACAACTAATAGTCCAGTCAGTGATTTTAACCCATCATGCCGAGACGTAAAACCGATATTGGTCGTTGTTCATTGATACTGGAGAAAACAAAGCGATTATCAAGTAATGCATTCTCCCGGGCGAAGCCGGGTCGGGTTGCTAGTTGTAGTATATTTAATTTTTAGTCCGTAAATTTTTAAAGTATACAACAAGACAGTGTTTATTCCTAGCTCTAATTGATTGAGAGAAATCCTACCTGCCAAAAAATTCAAACATTTTCAGCACTTTCCAGCTTATTGTTAGGTTATTTACTGTCTGGAGAGTGGAAATAAATCTCTTATTATTTCCAAGAATCCTATAATTAAACGGGTTAGAGTGTGAAAATCATCTCTGACATCCTTGGTGTTGTTGAATTTGAATAATTAACATATTTTAGGAGAGCAAATATTGTCTAAAAATGTGAAGTTCTCGGTGATAATTTGATGACGGATTATTATGTAAAATATTTTCACTCTCGTTGCAATCAGATAATGTACTAACAATTAGGCATTCATTTTAAACTTTGCGCAGATTATGACAACTTTTGCTAGAAACTACGCCTATTTTAGGTTTCTGAAAACCTAAAATGGCAATTTAGAAAAGAAATAATCCGGTCCCTAGTGATATATTGTTTGGTATTAGATATTGAGAATATTTGCCTAAGTGTGTGACATCCATAGCTGTGCGTATATTCTCACACCGTCGGAGAACATTGAAGTCGAGTTATAATAGCTCTCCGAGTGCTACTTGAAGAGCCTAGTACCACGCAACGTTGCCATTCGCGTTAAATCGTGCACCACGATCGAGATGGAGGGCTGCAGTAGGTCCGGAGATCAGAGATTCAAATCCCACCGCTCACAGCACCATTCCGAGTATGGTTTTCCCCGTTTTTAGCCTATTTTCAATTTTGAAAAAATAGGCTTATGAGATCACCTTTTGTCCGTGTGTGTGTGCGTGCGTGCGTGCGTGCGTGTGTGTGTGTGTGATTCGTGTGTGTGTCCCCCCCTAATAAAATCTAAACGGCAGGAGCGATTTCAATGAAACTCGGAAAGTTCATAGCACTATTCCCGGCGACCTCGACCGTGCCCTTCAAATTTTGTTACGACTCACCAATCCAACATGGCGGCTGTGCGAAATATTTCACCAGCATTCAATATCTCCGAAACTATTACCGATATTACCCTGACATTTTCTATAGTGATAGAGGGAACTACTATAAGTTCACTTATGTGACTTTTGAAAACCTGGTAACTACAAATCCAACATGGCGGCCAAGCGAATTTGCGACTTTTAAATAGACGTTTCTCGCGATTTGACCAACCAAACGCAATGAAACTTGGCACAGTATATGTTTATATACATTGTAATGCACCGACATCAAACTTCGTTCAATTGTTTACATAATCACAAGATGGCGGATATGCGAAATATTTCACCGGCATTCTATATCTCTGAAACTATTAGCGGTATCTCCCTAAAATTTTGTACGGAGATAAAGGGCACTACTGGAAGTCCATCTATATGATTTTCAATAACCGGTTAACTACAAAACGAACATGGCGGCCAAGCGAATTTGAAAATTTTAAATAGACCTTTCTCGCGATTTAATGTTCCAAGCGCACTGAAACCTGGTACAGGAAATATTTATACAAATTGTAATCCACTGGTATCTAATTTAGTTCAATTGTTTACATAACCTCAAGATGGCGGCAGTGCGAATTTTAAAATTAAGTTTTTATTTCTTGTGATGTAGTCATGCGATCGAAGTGAAAGTTCGAATAACGAACCTACGCAATAATTTTCCTTTAATGGTACATGACTCTATGGCCTATACATTTAACAATCCAACATGGCGACCATCCGAAATATTTAGACGATACTGAATAGCTACGAATCTATTTTAGCAATCAAACTAAATTTTTTAATGTTCATAGGGGCTATGAACTTATGTTCACCTATAGGACATTAAATAACCTGGTGATCACAAATCCAACATGGCGGTGATGCGAATTATAAATATTCACATGGACGCTTCTCGCAATTTAACCATCCGCGTGCAGTGAAACTTGGTACAGTAAATCTTTATCCGAATGTTAATCCACTGGCATCTAATTTATTTCAATTGTTTCCATAACCTCAAGATGGCAGCTGTGAATTTTTTTTAAATCTCCTTGTTTTTTTTTCTGTCCTAATTATGCGATTGAAGTTTGAATACTACACGTTCACAATAATCTGCATGTAACAGTACATAACTCTAGGACCTACATATATAAAATCCAACATGGCGACCATCCGAAATATTTAGTCGGTTCTCAATATCTACGAATCTATTACAGCAATCAAACTGAAATTGTGTATGTTGATAGTGGCAATTAACGTAAATAGGATATATGAAAATAGGCTTCATAGTTCTTCACGGAACTACTTGTTTTTTAAGTGTAACATCTTTCCACTCAGTAGCTGGATATTTTTTGTGGGATTGATTTTGGAAAAGGGACGGAAATGTGACGGAAACAATGAGCGCGCGTGTTGGCGGAGATTGGTACCACGACGTACTGTCGGCTATGTGGCTACGTGGAATATACTGTATATCACATACGGTTTACTTCAAGGTTTGGAGGCCCCTTTAAAGATATTCCTACAATAAATCATCTTCAAGTTGTCGTTCTTTGGTTAGAAAATATTCATTATATCATATTTGCTGAAAACAATTATGATTTATTAAATCTTCATGCTTTTGCTGTATTCTTATTTAATGTAAGCATTCGAGGTAATGTCGGCCAACATACAGCCCTATGTGGAATGTATATAGCATACGGTTTACTTCAAGGTTTGGAGGCCCCATTAAAGATATTCCAAAATAAATCATCAAGTCGTCGTTCGGGGTGTGAAAATATTCAGAGCCTTACAGTAGTCGCATATGATGTGTAACATATGACATGTTATCCTAATATGTGTCGGCGGGGAAAGCAAATCCCTTAACAGTGAACTCTGCTGGTCATTGAAATAACTACTTGTAAAACTCCAGTGCCAAATCCTGACTGGTTCACGCATGTCGGCCATGTGGCTATGTGGAATGTATATCGCATACGGTTTACTTCAAGGTTTGGAGGCCCCATTTAAGATATTCCTACAATATATCATCTTCAAGTTGTCGTTCTTTTGTGTGAAAATATTCATTATATCATATTTGCTGAAAACAATTATGATTTATTAATTAAATCTTCATAATTTTGCTGTGGAATGTATATCGCATACGGTTTACTTTAAAGTTTGGAGGCCCCATTAAAGATAATCCTACAATAAATCATTGGTGCCACGACGTACCTCGCGCATGTGCACCGGTCAGGATTTGGCACTGGAGTTTTACAAGTAGTTATTTCAATGAACAACAGAGTTCACTGTTAACAAGGGATTTGCGCACCCGGCAAAACTAATAGGTCATCGGCTTTTTAATATCTCGCGAACCAATAATGCTAGGGACTTGTTGTAGGTGTCCTAGGACTCGGGTTGACACCCCCCGTTTTCATATAGCCCCCTTAATTTAACCAAAGGACCTACAACTAATAGGTCATCGGCTTTTTAATATCTCGCGAACCAATAATGCTAGGGACTTGTTGTAGGTGTCCTAGGACTCGGGTTGACAACCCCCGTTTTCATATAGCCCCCTTAATTTAACCAAAGGACCTAAAACTAATAGGTCATCGCCTTTTTAATATCTCGCGAACCAATAATGCTAGGGACTTGTATGATGTGGCATAGGACTGGGCGTGACACAACCCGTTTTCCTATAGCCCCCTTAATTTAACCAAAGGACCCAAAACTATTAGTTCATCGGCTTTTTATTATTCTGCGAACCAATAATGCTAGGGACTTGTATGAGGTGTCCTAGGAGTTGGGGCGACACCCCCCGTTTATCTATCCCCCTCTTAACTAACCAAAGGACAGAAAACTAAAGGGTCATCGGCTTTTTAATATTTTGCGAATCAATAATGTTGTATGAGGTGTTGTAGGACTCGGGGTGACGCCCTTTTTTCATGATTTTGTGATTTGCAGAGATGGGTAAATCCAGAGCAGAATGTATGCAAAATTATCGACAAAAGAAATGTGAGAAAAAATTAAAAACTGGAAGAGTACAGCCGAAAAAAATTAACTTCACATTATATTTCATCTCAATTTCATAGTAGGATAACATGTCAGATGTTACACATCATATGAGACTACTGTAAGACTCGCAATTTTTTTTGATGTGTGTATAATACTGTCATCGCGGCAGGAGATGGCAGCTGAACACGCTTGACGGGGTGCGAGGGGTCTTGCAGTACGCATGCGCGGTTCACCTATTCTAAACTTAAATATATCGGCTACCCGCATGCCAATGGTTATTATTGCAGCAGACGACACGCAGCCGGTGACAGAAGGAATGTGCTGAGTGAGTGAAGCAAGTAGTGACAAACTGAATGTTTTTGGAATGTGCGATACGCAATGAGCGGGAAGACCTCGGCAGTTCAAACCTAACTACCAACTCCTGGCGCGATATCAGTACATGCATGGACTATTTTAAAACCACTTAGACAAAATAATGATACAAACCAGGAGGTTTGAAAAGTACACTAGTCTGTTATTTTGAATAAACATAGCGCGCTTACAATTCAAATGTTGTGCTGTGTGAATGATTCCTGCTTTGCCGGTATTTACCATTCACTGACGAAGATAGCTTAGATGCAAACCACCACGACTCTTGGCCCGCAATATGCAAAACTTGTTTTGTTGTGGGATATATGAAATAGGCGCCTTTGTTCTTCACGGAACTACTTGTTAAATAATGTTCCTTCTTTCTGAAAACTAGGCTAAAACAATGTGAAACAAAATTGTTCGCCTTCTAAATCGTAAACATTGAACAGGAATTCAAAATCTTTGCTGAAAATTCTTTTCCTTTTTTCGAAACCCTTCCCAATTAGATTTATGTTTGCCCTTCCACTGTCACTGATCCTTATTTGGTTATTGTTAACATAAACAAGTAAGGACACTTTGTATATTTAGGCAAAAAGTAACCTTTATAGATTTCTATACATCATTCCGAAAATAAGCGTTGGTTGGTTGGTTTCTCAGTTTAGGGGCAGTGGCAACGCGGTCTTGTAGCCCAGTGTACTTTGGGTGTGTGTTGAATCTGTCTGATAACCGGTGTTAATTGTGATGGCTGTATTAGTGTGTGTTATCTGTTTTTAATTCAAGTAAGGACTATAGACATTTAATTTTCAAGTACATCCTACTTACGCTACCAAACGCTACCGTCAACGATCAACTAGTTCTGATCTTGGTTACTAGATGCCACCACAGTCTGCTCCTGACGACGAAAGTTGGAACCTAAGAGCTTTAGTCAAATATAACCTATAATTACGCTTCACACAAGTGTAATTAGTGGAAGGTTCTTTATCATAAAATAAGCGTAACTCAACGTAAGCGATGACGTCTCATTTAAACTTCCTTTGTTATCTCGTGCCTTCTAGTCAATTAATCGAGTCTTCAGTTAGCCAATTAATTTATTAACCGGTTAGTCGATTAATCGATAGGACGGTCGTTCGATTTATCGTTTTCGATTAATTTCAAATTACTCGATTACTCGATTAACCTAACATCGCTATAACCTACTCTAATAACTACGCACCTGGCTACCTCTTTTCTGAAGCTATGCTAGTGGTAATCTAATTCCTTAGCACCTTGATTGCTTAGGACTCAGTATTTGCCTGATTTTCCTTAAACGTGGGTGGTTAAAATTGAAGCTGTCCATTAGACTATCAACACTGCAATCAGCCTCCCTGTTCAAACATTCCACTTAACTACAACTATTATCCAGCTCATTGGAAACAATCCTTCCAGGCAATTACCCGCACTCGCCTTCATTAGCATGGAATTCTCTCGCTGAGTCTTGAAACCGTAGCGATTTTCTCTGCTCGATAAAATAATACGGAATGTTATTCAGCGGTGAATGATCCAAATGGTCTACAGAGACACTGTACTGGCATTTTCGCACCTACGAACTACTTAAAAATAATGTTCAACACATTTGCATATAATCAATGCAGGAGGTACAGACATAGTCAATTTATTTCTGTAAAAAGTAATTTTAACATGACTGCAACCTATGACTAATACGTTTCAATCTGTACATTGAACAATCAATGTAAGAATTTATATATATAATTTTATTAATGCAGCCAATGGTCATGTACTTTTCTTTTCAGGATGGGTCAGGGAAGGGATATTGGAAGGAAATCGGCCGTGGACCTATTGAAAGGAACCGTCCCGGCATTTGCCTGATGATGAAAATGGGAAACCACGAAAACCATTTTCAGGACGGCCGAGGTGGGAATCGAACCCACACTCTCCCGATGCCAGCGAGGCACGAGGTTGCGCCTTAGAGCTCTCGGCCACCGCGGCCGGTTAGAATTTAGAGATCACTTTTATTAGGTCCTGGACCCAAGCAAGCGAAATCGGCGAAGCCGGTTTCGCTGCGTGAATTTATAGCCTGTCGGCCCGAAGGCCTTAAGAGCTCTAACAATAAGTTTCGACCAACTACAATTGAATGAGGGGGGGTTTGGGTGATTACTGTGAGTCAGGTTGGCCAGAATATGACCTGTTGTACGAAGACAATAGAAATACAGAAGTTGAAAAGGATAGTAGAAGTGAGAAGTTCGTGAAAGTGAAATCGGAAATAGAGAATTGTGAAGATATCGGTTTTGAAGAAAATAAAAGTGCTATAGTAGCATGGTTAGGAGAAGAATTTACTCTATAATGATACGGGGGCGCTTGTGACGGCAGCCCCTTGCTCGGTAATCACCCAAACTGTTGATGAGAGGGTTTGTGCTGAGTGTCGATGTTCTGTACATTTTAACTGCCTGTCGGTGAATCCTCTGACTGATGGTCGAGAGGTTGAAATCAGTATGTAGTTGGTCATTGCGAACGTACCAGGGAGCTCCTGATATCGTTCGCAAGGCTCGGTTCTGGACAACCTGAAGTTTCTTGAGGGTTGAGGGAGCTGCGTAACCCCAAACAGGGCTGGCATATTCCATCACAGGGCGCACAAGGGTGCTATAAGACAAGAGCTTGCTGGCATCATCTAGAGAGCTCTGGGCTTTAATTAAAGGCCAGAGCTGCGCTTGGATCGCTTTCGCTGTGTTAGCGCGCTGAGTAACCTCCTGAGCGAAAGTAAGGCCTCGATCCAGCGTGACTCCCAGATACTTAGTTGCAGGTTGCCACCTGATTACCTCGCCAAAGAAGCTGAGATCCTGGACTTCTGTGTGTTTGCGTTTCTTGGTAAACAGCGTGGCGGAACATTTATTAACATTAATTTTGATTCTCCAATCCCTTAGCCAGGTTTCTAAGGAGCGTAAAGCCGCTTGGAGTTTGGATTGAACTCTATGTCCACGCCAGGAGGTGGCGGAGATAGCAGTATCGTCTGCGTAAAGGTGGAGACTGATAGCGTCAGTTCTGGGCATGTCAGAGACATAGATGTTAAAAAGGGCTGGGGCTATGACGCTACCTTGAGGCACACCGGCCTTAATCCTTCTCATGGAGGATTTATCGTCTGCCACCTGGACATAGAATTTCCTTTTCCTGAGGTAGGAATCGATGACCTTAAGCAGATGATCTGGGAATCCATTGTGCTTCATCTTGTACAGCAAACCGCTGTGCCAGACTTTATCAAAAGCACGACTGATGTCCAAAAAGCAAACTCCTGTCATACGGTTCTCGTTAAAGGCGCGCGTGATGACTTCAATAAGCCTTAAGAGTTGATGTACAGTGGAATGGCCTTGGCGGAATCCGAACTGCTCGTCGTTAATAACGTTAGATATGAAGGTGTTCAGCCTGGAAAGTAGAGTCATCTCGAATAGTTTCGAGATTATGGAGAGTAGGCTGATCGGCCTGTAATTCTGAGGGAAAGTACCGTCGGCGTTAGGCTTCTTAATCATAATGACTTTTGCTACTTTCCAGGCTGCGGGAAAGTACCCATAGCGGTAAATGGAATTAAAAATTTTAACTAAGCAGGTTAAAGCGTTTTTGTTAAGGTTTTTGATGTATTGCGCAGCGATCTCGTCAGGTCCGGGGGCCTTGCGAGTCTTGAGTTTCTTGATGAGTTTGAGCAGTTCGGAGGGGGAGATAAATCTAAAGCCCCGAAGGAGATCCCCCTGAAAGCCATCACGAAGATCATGACGAACGAAGTCAACGAAGTCGTCGTTACAAGGTTCGCGATTTGGCTCACAGGCTCTTTCGAAGGTATCCGCCAGGGCGTTAGCTTTGTCTATGTTAGTGAATACCATTCCACGTACCCCGTGTAATGGTGTGCCAGTCCGTTTCTTAAGCAGCTTTCTAGCCATACCGAACAGGGATTTTGAATTACCTGCCATGTTCTCTAATTTGCTCTGCCAGAGTTTGTTGCGAATGTTGGCCATGGCTGATTGGACCTGCCTATGTAGCTTGTACCAATCCTGCTTAATGCGAAGATCACGGGTGACTTGCCACCTCCACCTGATCATATTTTTCCGTTTGATGAGAGCCTGAAGAGTGGGGGGGGATTTGGAGGGGCTTGTGTGTTCTGTGTTTGGGTCCGATAGCTGCGGATTGGGCGGCCTGTAGGAGGGACTGAGTAAATTTCTCTACGTGGACGTCTATGTCGTCCTCGCAAAGAATGCTGGGATTACCAGCAACGGTAGATTTGAGGATTGACTGAAAGTACTCCCAGTTAATCTTGCAGTTATTAAGTGGGATCGTGGAGCGGGATGGGCTGTAGCTAGAGTTAAGTTGTGTCATGATGGGGTCGTGATCGGAGTTCAGGGCAGAGTAGTTTGAAACAGTAATCGGGATGTCGAGGTCCTTGCTGATGGCAATGTCTAGGAGATCCGGGAGCTTGTTAGGATCAAACGGAAAGAAAGTGAATCCAGGCGGGCCGTGTACAAGGCATCCGTGGTCATCGCAGAACTTCTCCAGAAGCCTGCCTTTAGCCTCCGTGATCCGGCTGCGCCATAGCCGGTTTTTGGAGTTGAAGTCGCCCGCCAATATTACAGGGATATTACCAGGCAACAGCGCCTCCAGATCGGTCGGCACAAACGGAGCACTAGGAGGCAAGTAGCAGGAGACGATGCGGTATGGGCCGGTGGAAAGTTGGACCTGCACGATAGTGGCTTCAATAAACCTCAGGTTGTCGGGCGTGGGGATGCACTGGTGAACCAAGTCAGAGAGCACGGCTATGGCTGTACCTCCACTCGGACGTCCTACACGGTCATCTCGATAAATACGGTATCCAGGAAGATAGAAATTAGTCCCTGGCTTGATAGATGTTTCTCCAAGGAGAGCTATGTGTATTTGTTCCCGTTGTAGGACGTCCGTAAGTTCGCCTATCTGAGAGTGTAGGAGAAAGGCGTTCCATGCCATGATCCTGATGTTAACACCAGCCTGCAGGTTAGTTCCCATTATTGAAGAGATACTGGGTGCAGACTTCAATAATGATCTGTAGCCTCGTGGAGGTGTCGGGAGCATTAACAAGTTTTAATAACGTGTTCTTGACTAGGGTTAGAAGATCTTTGAGCGATGGGTTCGTGATCAATCGTAATATTTCAAGCATATCGCTTGAGGTGGACGGCGCAGAGGTAGGGGGGGCCGAAGGGGAGAGGCCCGGGAAGTTGCTTTCGTTGAGAGCAGGGGGTGAGGGAGGGGGTGGGGGATGGAGGGGGGCTGGGGGAGGAGGAGGCGTTGGTTGGGGGAGCGAAGATTTTGCGCCTGCAAAGCTGGTGCCTGACCTAATTTTGTTGCGGTCTGCCACGTGTCCCGCTGGAGCTTTACGGGTCGAGGGAAGCCTGTTGTTGAACGTGGTTGTGAGTTTGATGTAGGTCTCACAACCTCTGTAGCTATCAGTGTGCTGTTTCCCACAGTTAGCACACTTGGTGGTGGCTTCCTTATTGCCGTAGAGTGGACATTCGTTGGCCCTGTGGTCCTGAGCACAGATTACGTAACGAGGTTGTACGTGGCAGCCGTTGGATGCATGGCCGAAACCCTGACAGCGGTAGCATTGCACAGGTCCGGCTTGCCCTTGATATCTCGATACGGAGATAATGCTATAGAGGAGGTGAGTCAACTCGTATATGTTGTGTTCGGAGGAGGTAGTGGAGTGTGCTACCATAAAGAGGGGTAGCTTTTTAGAGCGATCACTGGTCTGGCTGAGTTGGGTCACTCGCTCGACGGAGTAGCCCAGTTCAGTCAGCGCCTCATGGATAAGTCCTGGGGAGGTAGACTCATGAAGACCTCGGATTACCACCTTCCGAATGTTCTTGGGAGCTGAGGGCCTGGTGTGGAATTCACCCTTGACGTTGAGAAGGTAGTCTGTGAGGATCCTGTGTTGATCAGGGGTTTTAACAGTAACCCTCACAGCGTTCGGCAGGTTCTTGATAGTGAAGTTGAGGTCTAGTTTCACTAAGTTCTGAATAAGATTATTAATGTTACTCTTCAAGAAGAAATAATTTCAACACCAAGATTTGTTGATGACATTGTCAACTTAGCAGATTCGCCAGAGGATTTGAACGAGTTTTTAAATGGTATGGACTCGCATCTCGAGGAAAGAATTCATAAAGAAAATCAATAAATGTAAAAGAAAAATATTACGAGCCTTACAGTAGTGGCATATGATGTGTAACATGTGACATGTTATCCCTTGTGAACAGTGAACTCTGTTGGTCATTGAAATAACTACTTGTAAAACTGCAGTGCCACATCCTGACCGGTTTTCAGCAAATATGAGTAGTGGTTTTTGGAGAGTACAGGACCCACCTCCACCTCCCCACCTCACAAGATGGCAGCGGTGCGATATCTCTCGAACGCATGGTCGGATTTTGACGAATGAGGTGTCATTGAACTCGGGCTGATACCCCCTTTCCAATGGACAACATATTTCAACCCCAAAATAAACACAACCCCTACTAGGGGGTGAAATTGTATATTTTTTAAAGAAAATTTCGCTTTCCAAGTGCAACATGTGAGAGTTTGAATGCCAATATGTAATTAAACGTTATTCCGCAAACCAATAATCAAAGAGGGGCATGTTAGGCCTTGAGGTGAGGGCCCCTGTCATTGTTGACGAGTCCCTGTGGATGGGTCCTTGCTGACAGGTCATTTTTGGCGGGTCATTGTTGACAGGTCCTTGTGGACGAGTCCTTGTGGACGAGTCCTTGTTGACAGGCCCTTGTGGACGAGTCCTTGTGGATGAGTCCCTTTGGACTCATCCCTTTGGACCGGTCCCTTTGGCCTGGTTCCTACGGACTAGCCCATGAATTTATTTAAATTATGTCAAAGGGCCTAACTACATTTTGCGTGTAAAGCAGTGTGTTGAACTGACGTTGTTCACTAATCCCCCACTACTGTAATGGGAAAACGATATGAAAGGAAAGTGACGAAATACATGTGAACATACAAGGGATCTAACTTGGTGGATGGATGTGTTCTAACGAGTCATTTGTAGTTGAAAGAGAATAATACACGTTCTTAAGATGTTAAAACTGTGGAGATGGTACGTGCAGTAAGACGTCTTGTTATATTTCCTGTGTCATATTACAGACATGGCAGAGAGCTCGCAGATCTGTTGCTATGACTAACGCTGCAGTAATTTGAAACAGCAAGTGTTCATGAAGACAATGGGTGATGATCATGCAAAGTTAGCAAATATTGGATATTACACAGGTGTTCCTTCCGGTGTCATGTTGCTGACATGCCAGAGAGCGCACACTGCTGTTGCTATGACTGACGCTGCAGTAATTTGAAACCTCAGGTGTTGATCAAGACAATGGGTGATGATTATGCAAAGTCAGCAGAAATTGGATACCACACAGGTGTTCCTAGTGTACATTGGACTCTCAGCTGTATTGGGAAAGGAATTGCAATGATCTGCAAAAAAAAACTGCTGACACGAGCGATGAGTGTTTATATAAGAGAGGTGTCATATATTTCCCTACTGTCAGTCTTTATTACTCGCTTTGAGTAATTACTGCTCAAGAGTTGAAAAAAAGCCATTTTGGTAGAAAATCATTAAATTATTTTGCATGGTAAGTACTTATTATTAATGAATTGTAGTCTTTTATTACTAATTGATGTTGAAGTTATTGATTGGAATGTATTTATTGATTGATTGATTAATTTGTTTACAGATAATTGGGTACCTGTGGGTTACCAGATTCCTACAATCTGTTCATTCAGTGACAGCAGTTGATAAATTATAAAAAGGTAAGTGCCCCATCTAATAACTTTTAAACAGTTAGAGTGATATTTTCCACTGTTCACCACTACATGTTAATGAAAATGGTATATTTGGCAGTCAAAAGTTGGAACTACTTGACCATGATGTGTAAAGCTAATTTTGTAGGTTAGATTTTGATTACCGCTCTATTAAGTCTGAATGTTCATTGCTATGTGTCAGTGACAGAGGGAATATTTAAAGACTTAACCTCAGTTCACCTAACATAACCTAACTTTACCTAACTTAACCTTGTCACGTGACATGTTTTACAAGTTTAGACTTGCTTTATGACTGACTATGACGTCACACTTAGCTCACTTAACTGGTGGCTGCTGGTTTCTATCACGTGACATGTTAAAAAGTATAGACTTGTTTTAATACTGGCTATGAAGTCACACTTAGCTCACTTAACTGGCGATCGCTGGTTTCTATCACGTGACATGTTCTACAAGTTTAGACTTGTTTTAAGACTGGCTATGACGTCACACTTAGCTCACTTAACTGGCGATCACTGGTTTCTACCACTCAATCAAGTTCCAATGTTCACCGCTAGGTGTCAGTGACAGTGGTATATAGTAACCCCCAGTTAGAACTACATGAAGTTAGACTTGCTAGGAGTTCACAGATGATCGATTTAAATACCCTGCTATAACCATTGACTGGAATGTAATTAAACTATTTATATTTTACTTTGTTTTATCATTTATTAACATTTATGATTTCTTTCTTTTATAGGTAATTTCGAAAGTGATCATCATGTTCAAGTGTGGTGAATGTAAGAAACAGTTCTCAAGACCTGACAGCCTTCAACGACATGCAAATGCTAAACATGACATTAAAATGTTTGTGTGCAGTCATTGTGCTACCACATTTAACAGACAAGATAATCTTGCACGTCATGTAAATTTAATGCATGTTAGTTCAGCACCATTTTCGTGTTCAGTTTGTGATCTTGTTTTTTTTTTGCTGTAAAGCGATATCAATCCCACATGGTTGAAGTGCATGGGGAACAACAAGAATTGAAATCTGTAAAATCATCAACTAGTACGGAACCTTTAAACAAATGTGATGCTCAAAAGCGTAAACGTTCTCAAGATTGTGAAAATAGTTGTGCAACAAAAAGAAAGAAGAATGGTGAACCTTCGATAACACATTGTGATGTATGTAATATTGATATCCCTTCTTCAATCATTCATGGACATTTACGCAGTATTCATCATAAAAATAACGCTTGCCATGAAAGAAATTCTGGAAATATTCAACAAATTGGTAGTGCGTTTAAATGTCGAATTGCTAGTTATAGACTTCATAGTGAAGAAAAAACTCAAAGTATTGAATCATTCTTAGCCTATTTTCAATTTTGAAAAAATAGGCTAATGAGATCACCTTTTGTCCGTGTGTGTGTGCGTGTGTGTGTGTGTGTGTGTGTGAGGTGTGTGTGTGTGTCCCCTAATAAAATCTAAACGGCTGGAGCGATTTCAGTGAAACTCGGTAAGTTCATAGCACTATTCCCGCGACCTCGACCGTGCCCTTCAAATTTTGTTACGTCTCACCAATCCAACATGGCGGCTGTGCGAAATATTTCACTAGCATTCAATATCTCCGAAACTATTACCAATATCGCCCTGAAATTGTGTACGGTGATAAAGGGCACTACTAGAAGTACACATATGAGACTTCCAAATCCTGGCGACTACAAAACCAACATGGTGGCCAAGCGAAGTTGAGACTTTTAAATAGACTTTTCTCGCGAATTAACTATCCAAACGTAATGAAAATTGGTACAGCAAATGTTTATACACACTGCAATGCACTGGAGTCTTATTTAGTTCAATTGTTTACATAACCTCAAAATGGCGGCTGTGCGAAATATTTCACTGACATTCTATATCTCCGAAACTATTACAGATATCACCCTGCAATTTTGTTCGGTGATAAAGGGTACTGATACAAGTTTACTTATGTATAATTCATGAACCTGTAAAGTACAAAACGAACATGGCGACCAAGCGAATTTGTAATATTTTAATAGACTTTTCTCGTGAGTTATCTCTCTGAGCGCAGTGAAATGTCGTACAGTAAATAATTTTGCAGATTGTAATGTACTGCCATCTAATTTAATTCAATTGTTCACATAACCTCAAGATGGCGGCTGTGCGAGATTTTTAAATTAAATTTTTATTTCTTGTGTCGTAATCATGCGATCGAAGTGAAAGTTTGAATAATGTACCTAGGCAATAAGTGTCCTTGAATGGTACATAACTCTATGGCCTATACATATAACAATCCTAAATGGCGAGCTTCCGAAATATTTAGATGGTTTTCAATATCTATGAATGTTTTACAGCAACCTAACTGAAATTTTTATGTTCATAGAGACTATGAACATATGTTTACCTATAGGACTTCCAGTAACCTGGTGAGCACGAATCCAACATGGCGGCGACGCGAAGTATAAATATTTAAATGGTCGTTTCTCGCGAATCAACTATCCGAGTGCCGTGAAACGTTGCACGGTAAATGCTTACACAAATGTTGATCCACTGGCATCTAATTTATTTCAATTGTTTGCATGATCACAAGATGGCTCGTTTTTACTTCTTGTGTTCTAATCATGCGATTGAAGTTTGAATACCACACGTACACAATAAGCTTAATATATATTTTTTCCAACTCTATACAGGCCATGGAGACCCTGGGAGTAGTGGAAGGTAGAGGCTTCCACTTTTTGTGACATCGGCACTAGATGGGATGAAGTTGTCAGCTCCACGCCCGGCCGTCTTTGCTCCCAGGAATTATCCTAGTACTCATTTCTGGTGTAGGCTGAGTGAACCCCGGGCCATTTGCGTTTCCGAAAGTGGTAGTTTTGTTTCTAAAATCCACTACCTGGGTGGGGATCGAACCCACTCCCTTTCAGTTAGAAGCTCGTCGCCTCTACCGACTGCGCCACGCAGCCCCCAATCTTAATATAATAGTACAAAAATAAAAATCCAACCTGGCGACCATCTGAAATATTTAGACGGTTCTCAATATCTACGAATCTGTTACAGTAATTAAACTGAAATTTTGTATGTTGATAGAGGCAATTAACATGAGCAGGATTTATGAAAATAGGCTGTATAGTTCTTCACGGAACTACTTGTTAAGAAATGTTCAACCTAGTGTGTTTGGCTTGGTAGAACATGTTTTAGTGGAGCATAAAACATTTAAAATGAATTTTGAACTTTTTGGACTCTATGTAAAAACTGGGAGTGAAGGTGAAATTACGGATATAAAATCTTTTAATACAAAAAATATAATTGTTAGTGAATCAACTAATATCAGTGATATATACCAAAATATTTCAAGTGCTATCATTGTGAAGAGTGAAGAGTTCCAGGAAAGGGAGTCAGGCTGGGCGTTGGTTGAAGCACTTTATTTAGAAACTAACATGAATAAATATAATCCCCTTCGAGCATCATCATACATTGATTTACCAGTTTGGATCAAACGTTAGCAAGCTTGTGTAAACGTTATGAATAGTGACCATGCATGTTTTGCGTGGGCTGTAACCTCAGCGCTCCATTCAGCAGTGTGGCATATGGATAGATCATCATCTTATCCTCACTATTCCTCAGTGTTAGATTTAAAAGAAATGGATTTTCCTATGGCGATAAAAGACATTAAACGTTTTGAAGAGCTGAACAATGTAAGTATTAATGTTTATGGAATTGAAAATAAGAGTATTGTAGGTCCTCTATATTATACTCAGGGAAAAAAGGATGCTCATGTAAATTTACTGTACATAACTAAAGGTGAAAATGCCCACTATTGTTGGATAAAAGATGTAAGTAGACTTGTAGGTAGTCAGCTATCCAAACGCAATGGTAAAAAGTGGTTGTGTGATGGTTGTTTACTATATTTCAGAAAAGAGGATCAACTAACTCAACACCAAAAATGGGGATGTAATCATGTGTGTACGGTATTACCGACTCCTAAAAATAACATTCTAAAATTTAAGGATTATGAGAAACAGCTTCGATTACCATTTGTTATATATGCTGACTTCGAGGCTTTGCTAAAACCATTTAATACATGTTCATCGAATCCAGCCCAACCTTTCACCAACACTACTCACATTCATGAACCTTTAAGCTTTGCATATTATATTAAATGTAGTTACGATGACTCGTTAAATAAGTTTGAGCTCTATAGAGGACCTGAAGCACCTAAAGTTTTTTATGGAAAGACTTGAGAAAGATGCCATCCGTATATCCTCTATTTTAAATACTATAATTCCAATGGAGCCACTAACATCATCACAGCTAATGGGTTTTGAAACTGAAACTAATTGTTTTATATGTGGTGAATGTTTATATACAGATAGGGTTCGCGATCATGACCATTTAACAGGAAAATATCGTGGTGCTGCTCACCAAGAATGTAATTTAAATTATAGAGTAAGTAAATTCATTCCAGTCATTCTGCATAACGGTAGCAAATACGATAACCACTTTATCGTTAAAGAATTTGGAGCTTCAGATGTGAAAATTGATGTGATTGCAAATAATAAGGAACAATACATATCGTTTACAAAATGCATCAAAACTGACAATAAAAAAAATTTAAAACTGAGATTTTTAGATTCATTCCGCTTTATGCCGAGTAGTCTTGATAAGCTGGCTAGTAATTTAAAATCAGATCAGTTTCATGAAATTCAACGTGTCTTTCCTAAAGAAGATGATTTTAATTTGATTCGTCAAAAGGGTATATTCCCTTATGAATATATTAACTGTGTGGAACCTCATGAGGAGTGTTCTTTACCACCAAAAGATGCATTTTACAGTTCCTTAAACACAATTCATATCAGTGATCAGGGATATTTACATGCACAACGTGTATGGACACAGTTCGACATTCAAACTTTAGGAGAATTTTCAGACATATATTTGAAGACAGATGTGTTGTTATTAGCAGATATTTTTGAAAATTTTCGGAATGTTTGTATGAAAACTTATGACCTTGATCCTTGTCAGTATTTCACTGCTCCTGGGTTAAGTTTCAGTTCAATGTTGAAAAAAAAACGAAAGTAAATTTAGAATTATGACTGATAGACATGATCAATTTTATAAAATCATCAATTCGAGGTGGATTAAGTCAATGTAGTGGACGGTACTCTAAAGCGAATAATAAATACATGCCTAGCTACAACCCTTGTGAAGAGTCAAAGTATATTGTCTACCTCGATGCAAATAACCAATATGGTTGGGCTATGAGTCAATATCTACCACTGAAAGATTTTCGCTGGCTGACACAACCTGAAATTGATGTCTTACATGTTGACACTCTTAATGATAACGATGATAAAGGATATATTTTAGAGGTAAATCTTGAGTACCCTAAAGAGTTACATAATGATCATTATGATTTACCATTTTGTCCTGAGAATATGAAATCTCCATACATCACATCACGAACAAAAATATTAATTGCTAATGTAAATGATAAATGTAAATATGTAATACACTATCAAAACTTGAAACAGTGTCTACAGCATGGATCGAAATTAACTAAAATTCATCGCGTATTACAATTTCATCAGTCAGCATGGCTCAAACCGTATATTGATCTAAACAATAATTTAAGAACACTGTCAACAAACGCGTTTGAAAAAGATTTTTATAAACTCATGAATAATAGTGGTTTTTGGAAAGACTATGGAGAATGTTGATAAGCGAGTTGATGTAAAGCTGATAACAAAGTGGGAGAATGATGGTAAAAGGTATGGTGCGAGCAACTTAATAAGCAAGCCTAACTTTCATAGCTGTTCAATTATTCATGAGGATTTAGTTGTAATTCAAATGAATCGTCTTAACGTAACTTACAACAAACCCATATATGTGGGTTACACCATTCTGGAATTGTCAAACACACTTATGTATGAATTTCACTATGATTATGTAAAGAAAAACTATCTTGATAATGATAAATTACTCTACACAGACACAGATTCTTTTATTTTTGAGTTTAAAACTGATGATTTTTATGAGGATATCAAAACTGAGCTAAATAGGTTTGATACAAGTGACTATCCCGAGGATAATATTTACCATTTACATCTAGTAGACAAAAAAGGTTCTTGGGAAAGTTAAGGATGAATGTGCTGGTGTTATTATAGACACCTTTGTAGGCACAAAATCTAAATCATACAGCTATATGACAATTGATGATGTAGTAGTAAAAAAATTAAAAAGAGTGAAAAAGAATGTTGTTAGTAAAGAGTTAGATATAAGTGATTATAAAAACTGTATAGTTAGTAACCCACCTGTATTATATAAGAAAATGTGTGTATTTAGAAGTAAACATCATCAGCTACATACCAATTTGCTGAACAAAGTTGCTTTAAATAATAAAGACAACAAACGATTCATTATACCCAACACATTTGATACTCTTGCTTGGGGGAACAGTCGCATTGACGACTATTACTTAAGTCTAATGATCACTATATTGTAATATTTGTAGTGTGTTTTATATTGTATTTTTTTTGTTAATACTGTAAGTAGAATGTACACACATCAAAAAAAGGTTTTGCATCACCTCGGTTCCAAGAGTTCCGGAACCGTTAAATACAAAGGGAATAGAGATCTACACAAACAACGTTTCAGCTCGTTTTATTGCTCATGAGACCCACACATTGCATGTTGTACCATCATACAGCTAGACTTTCAGCATTTGTGGTCCAGATTGCAGTACACACCACTACCTCTAATACCCAGTAGCACGTCCTCTTGCATTGATGCATGCCTGTATTCGCCGTGGCATACTATCCACAACTTCATCAAGACACTGTTGGTCCAAATTGTCCCACTCCTCAACGACAATTCGGCGTAAATCTCTCAGAGTGGTTGGTGGGTCAAGACGTCCATAAACAGCCCTTTTCAACATATCCCAGGCATGTTCGATAGGGTTCATGTCTGGCGAGCATGCTGGCCACTGTAGTCGAGCGATGTCGTTATCTTGAAGGAACGCATTCACAAGATGTGCACGATGAGGTCGAGAATTGTCGTCCATGAAGACAAATGCCTCTCCAATATTCTGCCGATATGGTTGCACTATGGGTCGGAGGATGTCATTCAGGTATCGTAAAGCCGTTTCGGAGCCTTCCATGACCACCAGTGGCGTACGTCGGCCCCACATAATGCCACCCCAAAACATCAGGGAACCACCACCTTGCTGCACTCGCTGGACAGTGTGTCTAAGACGTTCAGCCTGACCAGGGTGCCTCCAAACACGTCTCCGACGATTGTCTGGTTGAAGGCATATGCGACACTCATCGGTGAAGAGAACGTGATGCCAATTCCGTGGGGTCCATTCAGCATGTTGTTGGGCCCATCTGTACCGCGCTGCATGGTGTCGGGGTTGCAAAGCTGGACCTCGCCATGGACGTCGGGAGTGAAGTTGCGCATCATGCAGCCTATTGCGCACAGTTTGAGTTGAAACACGACGTCCTGTGGCTGAACGAAACGCATTATTCGACATGGTGGCATTGCTGTCAGGGTTCCTCCGAGCGGCAATACGTAAGTAGCGGTCATCCACTACAGTAGTAGCCCTTGGGCGGCCTGAGCGAGGCCTGTCATCGACAGTTCCTGTATCTCTGTACCTCCTCCATGTCCGAACAACATCGCTTTGGTTCACTCTGAGACGCCTGGAAACTTCCCTTGTTGAGAGCCCTTCTTGACACAAAGTAACAATGCGGACGCGATCGAACTGCGGTATTGACCTTCTAGGCATGGTAGAACTACAGACAACATGAGCAGCGTACCTTCGTCCTGGTGGAATGACTGGAACTGATCGGCTGTCGTACCCCCTCCGTCTAATAGGCCCTGCTCATGCATGGTTGTTTACATCTTTGAGCAGTTTTAGTGACATCTATGAACAGTCAAAGGGACTGTATCTTGGATACAATATACACAGTCAACGTCCATATGCCGGAGATCTGGGAACCGAGGTGATGCAAAACTTTTTTTGATGTGTGTATAATGTTAGGCTACTGTAGTTTAGTAAAAATAAGATAAGTAATACATTTTAGTGTAAAATGTTTGCTTTTGTATATTACGAAAAACATTTTTAAAAATGTACAGAATGTGTGAACTAAACAAGGAAAATGTAAAAAATGTAAAGTGGAAATTGTAAGTATCCATGTGTGAAAAAGTGAAATAGTTATCACTATTTTAAAATTAAAAGACATTGTGATCTGATAAACCTTGTTTTTATTTCACAACAATAACAATAATGTTCAAATGGTGTGAACTAAACAAGGGGAATGTAAAAAATGAAAAGTGGAAATAGTAAATATTCATGTGTGAAAATATGAAAATGAAGAAATGGCTATCACCATTTTGAAATTAAAAGATATTGTGATCTGGTAAATCTTGTTTTTATTTCACAACAACAAAAATGTACCGAATGTGTAAACTAAACAAGGAGAATGTAAAAAAATGAAAAGTGGAAATTGTAAATATCCAAGTGTGAAAAAAATTAAGAAATGGCTATCACCATTTTTAAAAATAAAAGACATTGTGATCTGGTAAACCTTGTTTTTATTTCACAACAAATAGGGCTTTACAAAATAGGATACAAAGAAATACCAATCCCTCAATCCTTTTCATTGTTCATGTCCACTCATCATTAACTTTCCTTTTATAGCCAACCTCTTTCCCACTGAGGCATTATAAGATGTCAAACGTTGTTTAGCTCTTTTCAACAATACTTTATCCGCCACACGTCTTAAAGCAGAATGACGATAAGAAAGGTCGTGTTCTTTACATGCTTGATCCAAAGAATTAATAGATATTCACTTAGCATAGGGTCTTGCGACCATGATTTTGGTACATGTTGCCAGATTTTTTCCCGGTATTGACTGTCACATAATAAATGAACAACTTGGAGAATACTAATAATTCTTCTTTGGTAAAACTATCTGCATATCGAGGGCAGATAACCTTGTAGTTCCACACCTAAAACAACAACACTACCTCTTGCATAGTATGTGATGTTCATGGCTCCTGAGACGTGGAAGATGGATTAAACATAATTTTTACAACAAGTTACTCAATAAACAATGCTCAATCTTGAGTCACAGTATTTTTTTTTTTCATAAAACGTGATAGCAAAACCCTATTGATTATCATTCAGCATTAGAGTTCTATATGAAATAGATAAGAAAAGGGCAATACTATACTTTTATATATAGGTAATAAACGGGTCATACTATACTCTCAACTACCCTAGTTTCAACTACGTTTCAAGGTCACTCTCTTGAACATTGTCGGAGACTATCGATAAACACCTATGTTCACACGGCACACTCTTGCGGCGCGCGCGGGCATGATTAATTCAGGATGATGTTAATGGCTTATGTGGATGGCTTAGGTTGGTGGCTTATGGCGGTGGTTTATGGTGGCTTTTGTTGGTGGCTTACGGTGGTGGCTTATGGCGGTGGTTTATGGTGGCTTTTGTTTGTAGCTTAAAGTGGTGGTTTATGTTTTTTTTGACACATGGATATTTACATTTTCCCACTTTTTTTTTTACATTCTCCTTGTTTAATTTACACATTCTGTACATTTTTGTTGTTGTGAAATAAAAACAAGATTTACCAGATCACAATGTCTTTTAATTTTAAAATGGTGATAGCCATTTCTTCATTTTCATTTTTTCACACATGAATATTTACAATTTCCACTTTTCATTTTTTACATTCCTCTTGTTTAGTTCACACATTTTGTACATTATTGTTATTGTTGTGAAATAAAAACAAGGTTTATCAGATCACAATGTCTTTTAATTTTAAAATGGTGATAACTATTTAACTTTTTCACACATGGATATTTACAATTTCCACTTTAAATTTTTTACATTTTCCTTGTTTAGTTCACACATTCTGTACATTTTTAGCCTACTTTCGATTTTTGCAAAAAATGAAAGTAGACTTATGAGATCAACACAGGGCGAAAAAAGTGTGTCTGTCTGTGTGTGTGTGTATGTGTGTGTGTGAGTCTGTGTGTGTGTGTGTCTGTGTGTGTGTGTGTGCGAGTGTGTGTACTCTGAATGTCTGTCCCCCCTATCAATTCGAACACGGTGAATGCGAATTGAACGAAATTTGGTACAAAGGTAGCACTAGCAAAGGACACTTCAGTGTCATGTTTTATATCGCCGCCATCTTGATGGAAACGTAATGGCGGCCACACAAATGTTCAAAGCTTAAATCAAATTACGACTAACCTAATCATCCGATCTCCACCAAATTTTGCAACAACATACCTTTATGGGGGGAGCATCCTTTGACCAAACTAATAAGTCATCAGCGTAATAGTTAGCGGATGGCGGCCATCTTTGTGTGAAAATCAATTCCCCCTATTAATTCAAACAAGGTGAAACCAAATGGAACGAAATTTGGTACAGAGGTAGCACTAGCAAAGGGCACCTCAGTGTCATGTTTTATATCGCCGCCATCTTGACAGAAACGTAATGGCGGCCACACGAATGTTCAAAGCTTAAATCAAATTACGATTAACCTAATCATCCGATCTCTACCAAATTTTGCAACTACATACCTTTATGGAGGGAGCATCCTTTGACCAATCTAATAGGTCATTCGCCTAATAGTTTGCGGATGGCGGCCATCTTTGTGTGAAAATCGATTCCCCTTATCAATTCGAACACGGTGAAACCGAATGGAACGAAATTTGGTACAGAGGTAGCACTAGCAAAGGCCACCTCAGTGTCATGTTTTATATCACCGCTATCTTGACGGAAACGTAATCGCGGCCACCCAAATGTTAAAAGCTAAAATGTAATTACGACCAACCTAATAATCTAGTCTCGACCAAATTTTGCAACACCATATCTTTATGTGGGAAACATATTCAGACCAAACTGCAAGAACATCAGCCCAATAGTTTGCAGATGGTGGCCAAGTATGTGTGCAAATCGATTCCCCCTATCAATTCAAACACGGTGAAACCGAATTGAACGAAATTTGGTACAGAGGTAGCACTAGCAAAGGGCACCTCATATTAAAGTTTAATATCCCTATAGCACGTTGTATTTCAACAAGCTACTACAACCAACATTCAATCATACTCCTTGAATAGGACGAAGAGTTATAACAATACCCATGCATTTAGGAGAAAGTAGGCTATATGTTCTTTACTGAACATCTTGTTAAAAATGTTTTTCGTAATATACAAAAGCAAACATTTTACACTAAAATGTATTACTTATCTTATTTTTACTAAACTACAGTAGCCTAACATTATACATTCTACTTACAGTTTTAACAAAAAAAAATACAATATTAAACACACTACAAATATTACAATATAGTGATCATTAGACTTAAGTAAAGTAATAGTCGTCAATGCGACTGTTTCCCCAAGCAAGAGTATCAAATGTGTTGGGTATAATGAATCGTTTGTTGTCTTCATTACTTAAAGCACCTTGTTTCAGCAAATTGGTATGTAGCTGATGATTTTTACTTCTAAATACACACATTTACTTATATAATACAGGTGGGTTACTAACTATACAGTTTTTATAATCACTTATATCGAACTCTTTACTAACAACATTCTTTTTCACTCCTTTTAATTTTTTTACTACTACATAATCAATTGTCATATAGCTGTATGATTTAGATTTTGTGCCTACAAAGGTGTCTATAATAACACCAGCACATTCATCCTTAAATTTCCCAAGAACCTTTTTGTCTACTAGAGGTAAATGGTAAATATTATCCTCAGGATAGTCACTTGTATCAAACCTATTTAGCTCAGTTTTGATATCCTCATAAAAATCATCAGTTTTAAACTCATAAATAAAAGAATCTGTGTCTGTGTAGAGTAATTTATCATTATCAAGATAGTTTTTCTTTACATAATGATAGTGAAATTCATACATAAGTGTTTTTGACAATTCCAGAATGGTGTAACCCACATATATGGGTTTGTTGTAAGTTACTTTAAGACGATTCATTTGAATTACAACTAAATCCTCATGAATAATTGAACAGCTATGAAAGTTAGGCTTGCTTATTAAGTTGCTCGCACCATACCTTTTACCATCATTCTCCCACTTTGTTATCAGCTTTACATCAACTCGCTTATCAACATTCTCCATAGTCATTCCAAAAACACTATTATTCATGAGTTTATAAAAATCTTTTTCAAACGCGTTTGTTGACAGTGTTCTTAAATTATTGTTTAGATCAATATACGGTTTGAGCCATGCTGACTGATGAAATTGTAATACGCGATGAATTTTAGTTAATTTCAATCCATGCTGTAGCCACTGTTTCAAGTTTTGATAGTGTATTACATATTTACATTTATCATTTACATTAGCAATTAACATTTTTGTTCGTGATGTGATGTATGGAGATTTCATATTCTCAGGACAAAATGGTAAATCATAATGATCATTATGTAACTCTTTAGGGTACTCAAGATTTACCTCTAAAATATATCCTTTATCATCGTTATCATTAAGAGTGTCAACATGTAAGACATCAATTTCAGGTTGTGTCAGCCAGCGAAAATCTTTCAGTGGTAGATATTGACTCATAGCCCAACCATATTGGTTATTTGCATCGAGGTAGACAATATACTTCGACTCTTCACAAGGGTTGTAGCTAGGCATGTATTTATTATTCGCTTTAGATTACCGTCCACTACATTGGCTTAATCCACCTCGAATTGATGAATTTATAAAATTGATCATGTCTATATCAGTCATGAATTCTAAATTTAATTTCGTTTTTTTCAACATTGAACTGAAACTTAACCCAGGAGCAGTGAAATACTGACAAGGATCAAGGTCATAAGTTTTCATACAAACATTCCGAAAATTTTCAAAAATATCTGCTAATAACAACACATCTGTCTTCAAATATATGTCTGAAAATTCTCCTAAAGTTTGAATGTCGAACTGTGTCCATACACGTTGTGCATGTAAATATCCCTGATCACTGATATGACTTGTGTTTAAGGAACTGTAAAATGCATCTTTTGGTGGTAAAGAACACTCCTCATGAGGTTCCACACAGTTAATATATTCATAAGGGAATATACCCTTTTGACGAATCAAGTTAAAATCATCTTCTTTAGGAAAGACACGTTGAATTTCATGAAACTGATCTGATTTTAAATTACTAGCCAGCTTATCAAGACTACTCGGCATAAAGCGGAATGAATCTAAAAATCGCAGTTTTATAGTTTTTTTTATTGTCAGTTATGATGTATTTTGTAAACGATATGTATTGTTCCTTATTACACACATCAAAAAAAGTTTTGCATCACCTCGGTTCCCAGATCTCCGGCATATAGACGTTGACTGTGTATATTGTATCCAAGATACAGTCCCTTTGACTGTTCATAGATGTCACTAAAACTGCTCAAAGATGTAAACAACCATGCATGAGCAGGGCCTATTAGACGGAGGGGGTACGACAGCCGATCAGTTCCAGTCATTCCACCAGGACGAAGGTACGCTGCTCATGTTGTCTGTAGTTCTACCATGCCTAGAAGGTCAATACCGCAGTTCGATCGCGTCCGCATTGTTACTTTGTGTCAAGAAGGGCTCTCAACAAGGGAAGTTTCCAGGCGTCTCAGAGTGAACCAAAGCGATGTTGTTCGGACATGGAGGAGGTACAGAGATACAGGAACTGTCGATGACAGGCCTCGCTCAGGCCGCCCAAGGGCTACTACTGTAGTGGATGACCGCTACTTACGGATTGCCGCTCGGAGGAACCCTGACAGCAATGCCACCATGTTGAATAATTGGTTTCGTTCAGCCACAGGACGTCGTGTTTCAACTCAAACTGTGCGCAATAGGCTGCATGATGCGCAAATTCACTCCCGACGTCCATGGCGAGGTCCAGCTTTGCAACCCCGACACCATGCAGCGCGGTACAGATGGGCCCAACAACATGCTGAATGGACCCCACGGAATTGGCATCACGTTCTCTTCACCGATGAGTGTCGCATATGCCTTCAACCAGACAATCGTCGGAGACGTGTTTGGAGGCACCCTGGTCAGGCTGAACGTCTTCGACACACTGTCCAGCGAGTGCAGCAAGGTGGTGGTTCCCTGATGTTTTGGGGTGGCATTATGTGGGGCCGACGTACGCCACTGGTGGTCATGGAAGGCTCCGAAACGGCTTTACGATACCTGAATGACATCCTCCGACCCATAGTGCAACCATATCGGCAGAATATTGGAGAGGCATTTGTCTTCATGGACGACAATTCTCGACCTCATCGTGCACATCTTGTGAATGCGTTCCTTCAAGATAACGACATCGCTCGACTACAGTGGCCAGCATGTTCGCCAGACATGAACCCTATCGAACATGCCTGGGATATGTTGAAAAGGGCTGTTTATGGACGTCTTGACCCACCAACCACTCTGAGAGATTTACGCCGAATTGTCGTTGAGGAGTGGGACAATTTGGACCAACAGTGTCTTGATGAACTTGTGGATAGTATGCCACGGCGAATACAGGCATGCATCAATGCAAGAGGACGTGCTACTGGGTATTAGAGGTAGTGGTGTGTACTGCAATCTGGACCACAAATGCTGAAAGTCTAGCTGTATGATGGTACAACATGCAATGTGTGGGTCTCATGAGCAATAAAACGAGCTGAAATGTTGTTTGTGTTGATCTCTATTCCCTTTGTATTTAACGGTTCCGGAACTCTTGGAACCGAGGTGATGCAAAACTTTTTTTGATGTGTGTATTTGCAATCACATCAATTTTCACATCTGAAGCTCCAAATTCTTTAACGATAAAGTGGTTATTGTATTTGCTACCGTTATGTAGAATGACTGGAATGAATTTACTTACTCTATAATTTAAATTACATTCTTGGTGAGCAGCACCACGATATTTTCCTGTTAAATGGTCATGATCGCGAACCCTATCTGTATATAAACATTCACTACATATAAAACAATTAGTTTCAGTTTCAAAACCCATTTGCTGTGATGATGTTAGTGGCTCCATTGGAATTATAGTATTTAAAATAGAGGATATACGGATGGCATCTCTCTCAAGTCTTTCCATAAAAACTTTAGGTGCATCAGGTCCTCTATAGAGCTCAAACTTATTTAACGAGTCATCGTAACTACATTTAATATATTATGCAAAGCTTATAGGTTCATGAATGTGAGTAGTGTTGGTGAAAGTTTGGGCTGGATTCGATGAACATGTATTAAATGGTTTTAGCAAAGCCTCGAAGTCAGCATATATAACAAATGGTACTCGAAACTGTTTCTCATAATCCTTAAATTTTAGAGTGTTTTTTTTAGGAGTCGGTAATACCGTACACACATGATTACATCCCCATTTTTGGTGTTGAGTTAGTTGATCCTCTTTTCTGAAATATAGTAAACAACCATCACATAACCACTTTTTACCATTGCGTTTGGATAGCTGACTACCTACAAGTCTACTTACATCTTTTATCCAACAATAGTGGGCATTTTCACCTTTAGTTATGTACAGTAAATTTACATGAGCATCCTTTTTTTCCTGAGTATAATATAGAGGACCTACAATACTCTTATTTTCAATTCCATAAACATTAATACTTACATTGTTCAGCTCTTCAAAACGTTTAATGTCTTTTATCGCCATAGGAAATTCCATTTCTTTTAAATCTAACACTGAGGAATAGTGAGGATAAGATGATGTTCTATCCATATGCCACACTGCTGAATGGAGCGCTGAGGTTACAGCCCACGCAAAACATGCATGGTCACTATTCATAACGTTTACACAAGCTTGCTTACGTTTGATCCAAACTGGTAAATCAATGTATGATGATGCTCGAAGGGGATTATATTTATTCATGTTAGTTTCTAAATAAAGTGCTTCAACCAACGCCCAGCCTGACTCCCTTTCCTGGAACTCTTCACTCTTCACAAAGATAGAACTTGAAATGTTTTGATATATATCACTGATATTAGTTGATTCACTAACAATTATGTTTTTGTATTAAAAGATTTTATATCCGTAATTTCACCTTCACTCCCAGTTTTTACATAGAGCCCCAAAAGTTCAAAATTCTTTTTAAATGTTTTATGCTCCACTAAAACATTTTCTACCAAGCCAAACACACTAGGTTGAACATTTCTTAAAAATGATTCAATACTTTGAGTTTTTTCTTCACTATGAAGTCTATAACTAGCAATTCGACTTTTAAACGCACTACCAATTTGTTGAATATTTCCAGAATTTCTTTCATGGCAAGCGTTATTTTATGATGTATACTGCGTAAATGTCCATGAATGATTGAAGAAGGTATATCAATATTACATACATCACAATGTGTTATCGAAGGTTCACCATTCTTCTTTCTTTTTGTTGCACAACTATTTTCACAATCTTGAGAACGTTTACGCTTTTGAGCATCACATTTGTTTAAAGGTTCCGTACTAGTTGATGATTTTACAGATTTCAATTCTTGTTGTTCCACATGCACTTCAACCATGTGTGATTGATATCGCTTTACAGCAAAAAAACCAAGATCACAAACTGAACACGAAAATGGTGCTGAACTAACATGCATTAAATTTACATGACGTGCAAGATTATCTTGTCTGTTAAATGTGGTAGCACAATGACTGCACACAAACATTTTAATGTCATGTTTAGCATTTGCATGTCGTTGAAGGCTGTCAGGTCTTGAGAACTGTTTCTTACATTCACCACACTTGAACATGATGATCACTTTCGAAATTACCTATAAAAGAAAGAAATCATAAATGTTAATAAATGATAAAACAAAGTAAAATATAAATAGTTTAATTACATTCCAGTCAATGGTTATAGCAGGGTATTTAAATCGATCATCTGTGAACTCCTAGCAAGTCTAACTTCATGTAGTTCTAACTGGGGGTTACTATATACCACTGTCACTGACACCTAGCGGTGAACATTGGAACTTGATTGAGTGGTAGAAACCAGTGATCGCCAGTTAAGTGAGCTAAGTGTGACGTCATAGCCAGTCTTAAAACAAGTCTAAACTTGTAGAACATGTCACGTGATAGAAACCAGCGATCGCCAGTTAAGTGAGCTAAGTGTGACGTCATAGTCAGTCATAAAGCAAGTCTTAACTTGTAAAACATGTCACGTGACAAGGTTAAGTTACGTAAAGTTAGGTTATGTTAGGTGAACTGAGGTTAAGTCTTTAAATATTCCCTCTGTCACTGACACATAGCAATGAACATTCAGACTTAATAGAGCGGTAATCAAAATCTAACCTACAAAATTAGCTTTACACATCATGGTCAAGTAGTTCCAACTTTTGACTGCCAAATATACCATTTTCACTAACATGTAGTGGTGAACAGTGGAAAATATCACTCTAACTGTTTAAAAGTTATTAGAGGGGGCAATTACCTTTTTATAATTTATCAACTGCTGTCACTGAATGAACAGATTGTAGGAATCTGGTAACCTACAGGTACCCAATTATCTGTAAACAAATTAATCAATCAATAAATACATTCCAATCAATAACTTCAACATCAATTAGTAATAAAAGACTACAATCCATTAATAATAAGTACTTACCATGCAAAATAATTTAATGATTTTCTACCAAAATGGCTTTTTTTCAACTCTTGAGCAGTAATTACTCAAAGCGAGTAATAAAGACTGACAGTAGGGAAATATATGACACCTCTCTTATATAAACACTCATCGCTCGTGTCAGGAGTTTTTTTTTGCAGATCATTGAAATTCCTTTCCCAATACAGCTGAGAGTCCAAAGTACACTAGGAACACCTGTGTGGTATCCAATTACTGCTGACTTTGCTTAATCATCACCCATTGTCTTGATCAACACCTGAGGTTTCAAATTACTGCAGCGTTATTCATAGCAACAGATCTGCGAGCTCTCTGCCATGTCTGTAATATGACACAGGAAATATAACAAGACGTCTTACTGCACGTACCATCTCCACAGTTTTAACATCTTAAGAACATGTATTATTCTCTTTCAACTACAAATGACTCGTTAGAACACATCCATCCACCAAGTTAGATCCCTTGTATGTTCACATGTATTTCGTCACTTTCCTTTCATATCGTTATCCCATTACAGTAGTGGGGATTAGTGAACAACGTCAGTTCAACACACTGCTTTACACGCAAAATGTAGTTAGGCCCTTTGACATAATTTAAATAAATTCATGGGCTAGTCCGTAGGAACCAGGCCAAAGGGACCGGTCCAAAGGGATGAGTCCAAAGGGACTCATCCACAAGGACTCGTCCACAAGGGCCTGTCAACAAGGACTCGTCCACAAGGACCTGTCCACAAGGACTCGTCCACAAGGACCTGTCAACAATGACCCGCCAACAATGACATGTCAGCAAGGACCCATCCACAGGGACTCGTCAACAATGACAGGGGCCTCACCTCAAGGCCTAACATGCCCCTCTTTGATTATTGGTTTGCGGAATAACGTTTAATTCCATATTGGCATTCAAACTCTCACATGTTGCACTTGGAAAGCGAAATTTTCTTTAACAAATATACAATTTCACCCCCTAGTAGGGGTAGGGTTTATTTTGGGGTTGAAATATGTTGTCCATTGGAAAGGGGGTATCAGCCCGAGTTCAATGACACCTCATTCGTCAAAATCCGACCATGCGTTCGAGAGATATCGCACCGCTGCCATCTTGTGAGGTGGAGGAGAGGTCCCGTACTCTCCAAAAAACACTACTAATATGATATAGACTAATGAATATTTTCACACCAAACAACGACAACCTGAGGATGATTTATTGTAGGAATATATATATAATGGGGCCTCCAAACCTTGAAGTAATTTTGTATGTGATATAGATTCCACATAGCCACATGGCCGACAGTACCTGGAGTGATTACATTAAATAAGAGTACAGCAAAAGAATGAAGATTTAATAAATCGTAATTGTTTTCAGCAAATATGATATAATGAATATTTTCACACCAAAGAACGACAACTTGAAGATGATTTATTGTAGGAATATCTATAATGCGGCCTCCAAACCTTGAGGTAAACCGTATGCGATGTTTCCTCTTACACATTTCCGTTCCATTTCCAATCTCCGTCACCGCGCGCTCTCATTGTTTATGTTGCATTGCCGTCCCATTTCCGTTTCATTTTTCAGAATCACCCCCACAAAAATATACAGCAACCGAGTGGAAAGATGTTACACATCAATACTATAAACCAACCGAAATCAGAAACCCCTATTGACATCAAATTGTTAGGTGACATCAAATTGTTAGGTGAAGAACTTAAGGAAGTAGGAGACTTCTGCCACATAGAAACCAAAGCAAAGAGGATATAAAAGGTACTGTAGGTTTTCTCAGGCAAGAAAAGCATTTTTAGCCTATTTTCAATTTTGAAAAAATAGGCTTATGAGATCACATTTTGTCCGTGTATGTGTGTGTGTGTGTGTGTGTTTTAGAGAGAGAGGTGTGTGTGTGTGTGGCCCTAATAAAATCTAAACGCCCGGAGCGATTTCAATGAAACTCGGTAAGTTCAGAGCGCTATTCCCGGCGACCTCGACCGTGCCCTTCAAATTTTGTTACGTCTCACCAATCCAACATGGCGGCTGTGCGAAATATTTCACTAGCATTCAATATCTCTGAAACTATTACCGATATCGCCCTGAAATTGTGTACGGTGATAAAGGGCACTACTAGAAGTTCACCTATGAGACTTTCAAAACCTGGTGACTACAAAACCAACATGGCGGCCAAGCGAATTTGTGACTTTTAAATAGACTTTTCTTGCGATTTAACTATCCAAACGTAATGAAACTTGGTACAGCAATTGTTTATACACATTGTAAAGCACTGGAGTCTAATTTAGTTCAATTGTTTACATAACCTCAAAATGGCAGCTGAGCGAAATATTTCACTGACATTCTATATCTCCGAAACTATTACAGATATCACCCTGAAATTTTGTACGGTGATAAAGGGTACTGATACAAGTTTACCTATGTATATTTCATAAACCTGTGAAGTACAAAACGAACATGGCGACCAAGCGAATTTGAAATAATTTAATAGACTTTTCTCGTGATTTAACTCTCTAAGCGCAGTGAAATGTGGTACAGTAAATGATTTTGCAGATTGTAATGCACTGCCATCTAATTTAATTCAATTGTTTACATAACCTCAAGATGGCGGCTGTGCGAAATTTTAAAATTAAGTTTTTATTTCTTGTGTCGTAATCATGCGATCGAAGTGAAAGTTTGAATAATGAACCTAGGCAATAATTGTCCTTGAATGGCACATAACTCTATGGCCTATACATATAACAATCCTAAATGGCGAGCTTCCGAAATATTTAGACGGTTCTCAATATCTATGAATCTTTTACAGCAACCAAACTGATTTTTTTTATGTTCTTAGATACTATGAACATATGTTCACCTATAGGACTTTCAGTAACCTGGTGAGCACAAATCCAACATGGCGGCGACGCGAAGTATAAATATTTAAATGGACGTTTCTCGCGAATTAACTATCCGAGTGCCGTGAAACGTTGCACGTTAAATGCTTATACAAATGTTGATCCACTGGCATGTAATTTATTTCAATTGTTTGCATAATCACAAGATGGCTGGTGTGCGTACTTTTAAAATCTCGTTTTTACTTCTTGTGTTCTAATCATGCGATTGAAGTTTGAATTCCACACGTACACAATAATCTTAATGTAATAGTACAAAAATAAAAATCCAACCTGGCGACCATCTGAAATATTTAGACGGTTCTCAATATCTACTAATCTGTTACAGCAATTAAACTGAAATTTTGTATGTTGATAGAGGCAATTAACATGAGCAGGATATATGAAAATAGGCTATATAGTTCTTCACGGAACTATTTGTTATAGAGAAGAAACATGTTGACATCAAATGTAGATTTAGGTTCTAGAAAGTCATTTTTGAAAGTCTTTGTCTGGAGCGTGGCGCTCTATAGAAGTGAAACTTGGACTGTTGACGCAGTAGAAAAGAAGATAATATAAAAAGTTTGAAATGTGGTGTTACAGGAGAATGATTACGATCAGATGGCTAGATAGAGTAACGAATGAAGATGAATTCAGACGAGTGGGAGAGGAAAGAAGTTTCTGGTGACTGCTAATGAAGAGAAGAGATAGGTTGGTAGGACACATACTGAGACACCCAGGAATAGCAAGCTTAGCTAAGGATGGAAGTGTCGAGGATAAGAACTGTGGGGAAAACAAAGATTAGAGTATGTTAAATAGATTGCCTCGGATGTAAGGTGTGGTAGCTATGCAGAGATGAAACGGTTAGTTCAGGACAGGGAGACATTGAGGGTTTCATCAATCCAGCCGAAAGACTGAAGACTCAAACAACATATTTTTGAGCTGTAGGACTAATCTGCAATTAGCATCATCAATTTCCCGCCAGGCGGCTTCGGTGGCGTAGTTGGTAGCATGCTGAGCTTCTATGCCCAAGATCGCGGGTTCAAACCCTGCCGAAATCGTTGGATTTTTTAAGAGCGTTAAAATTCCCCCATTATGCCTTAATTCGGAGGGGAAGTATAGCCGGCGGGCCCATGTCGTAGATTTATATCATGTAAAAGAACATTCCACTAACTACAATTGTGTGAAGCTAAATTTGTAGTTAGATTTGATTAACGCACTATTAAGTTCCAACGTTCACCACCAGATGCCACTTACGGTGGCATCAAGCAGCCAAGTTCTCAGCTATGTGTCGTTGACGGTAGCATTTGGTAGCAAACGTAGGAACTACTTAAAATTGATAGTCTGCAGTCCTTACCTGAATTACAGATAACACACACTAATACAGCCATCACAATCAACACCGGCTATCAGACTGATTCTACACACACCCTAAGTACACGGGGCTGCATGACCCCGTTGTCGCAGCCCCTAAACTGAGGAACCAACCAATTTCCCGTCACCTAGGTGACCATTGTAATCCGTGTTCGTTATCTTAGTGAACGAGGTTGGTAGCGTATTCTATACGGTGCTATAAGAATATTAGTCCACCTCCTGGTGTAACGGCTAGCATTCTTCGAGGTGCGGGTTCGATTACCGACTCTGCCAATACATTTTAATTCTGTCCTGAGGGCTGGAACGGGGTACACACAGCCTCGTGAGTTATGAGAGGAGGTTGAATCGATTTCCACCTCAGCCATCCTGGAAGTGGTTGTCCGTGGTTAACTTAAGGCTACGGCCGCCTGGTTCCCAATCCTCATCTTAATTACAAATACACACTCTAATACCAGCCATCACAATAATACAGGTTATCAGAAAAAAATACCCACACATGGAGCTACATGACCACGATGTCGCAAAGCCCCTAAATCAATCAGCAACAACCTATGTTCCCCCATGGTCTTACGATTAGTGGTATGTTCATAGGTAGGCGACCACGGACCCCACCTGGGTCCGGCATTGCTTCCACTTAAGCCATGCTCCTCTCTGGCTTCATTCCTTTCGACCTCCTATAGTCAAGTCTTGTTCTCTTCCAACCCCGACGATATTACGTTATCCAAGGTCAATTTCCTGCCTTAATTGGCCCGTGTCTCATCTTTCCTAATACCCTCATTATTCGAGGTGTCAGACCTCTCCTCTTCGTTTCCTTGTATCTCCTGCCATCTGCACTAGGCAAGGGAGGCAATGTGTTTGTAGCCCCCCAACCACTTCTGATGCACCCTGGATGGTGATACACCCTTTAAGGGCTCATGTCTGGTGAGCTTGGGAGTTCACGACCCCGAGGGATTCTTGAGCTTGGACCGTTCTTCCTTTCTCCCATTGACTTGGGGGCGGACCCGCTTCTCTTTCCCTTTCATATCTGCCATTCATGGCTCTACTTATCTCCGAGTCCCTCAGTCCTCATTCTTCAAGGATTGAGAGAATACCTTTTCTCTGTCTGTTTATTTATCTCATTCTCTCTTTAGCCTATTTCCATTTATGGAATAAATAGGCATATGAGATCACTTTTGTCCATGCGTGTGTCCCAAATAAACTCTTAAACGGCCCAAGCGATTTCAATGAAACTCAGTAAGTACAATACTACCTCGTCCGACCTCAATCATGCCTTTCAAATTTTAATACCTTTCACTAATCCAACTTGGCGGCCGCGCAAAATATTTTACTGGCATTCTATATCAACGCAACAGTAACAAATATCACCCTGGATTTTTCTATGATGATAAATGTACTACTAGAAGGTCACATATGTGACTTTCAAATATCTGTCAAGCACAAAACCAACATGGTGGCCAAGCGAATTTAAAAAACAAATGGAATTTTCTCGCAATTTAATAATCCGAGCGCAGTGAAACTTGGTATTGAAAACGTTTATATAAGATATAATCTACTGGCATCGAACATAATTCAATTGTTTCCATAACCTCAAGATGGCGGCTGTGCAAAATTTTTAAATTAAATTTTCACTTCTCTTGGGTGATTACATCGTATATAATACGCTAAGTTGTATGTTTCACAAAACTCAAGCTCCTAAACCAGATGGAGTTAGAAGGTGTGGTTTGTACCAAAATCTTCCAAATCGTCTCAATAGCTCAGGATGCATTTCGTGAAAAGGCAACGGAATTATAGGCTAGTTATTTGTTTTATAAATTGATTTCAAATAAATAAACAAGACGATAGCCCCTTTCATAACCGTGTTGCGTGCAGCGCGCTTAACAGTAAACGGTGATATAAAGTGACGGTAAAGCTAGGACGCTCACAAGTAACCTATAATAATGCTGTACGTCTCTTTCAACTACTTAGGATTTTAGAGATGCCGGGGTGCCGAAATTGTACCCCGCCGTGTTCTTTAACGAGCCATTAAATGTACTGGCACGGATCTCTCGCATTTGCGCACCCTGAAATGCAAACTGACTGCGCCAGAACTCAATCCTGCAACCTTGGGAACAGCAGACGAGAATGTTAGCGCTGCACTATGCAGCCAGCCTCACAAGCAACCGATCGTAACAAATGAATGAGAATTATCCGCAGCAGTGACGTATTAGTACTCTGAATTCATAAATATCGACAATTTGTTTAAACAAACAAGACGATAGCCAGAACTGTGTCGCGTCGAGCCCGCATACAAATAAAGACTGGAAGGTTATATACATGCGAGAGTTCTCGAATAGGTCCACTAGTATAATATCATATTATTATATTAATGGTTGCCACGGCAGGTGTGTGGTTATAGTGTCGGACTACCAACCCCAAGCTTGCAGGTTCGCTCCTGGCCATGGTAAGTGATTTTTGAAAGGCGACAAAAATCACAATACTCTTGTCATACGTTGTTGGCATGTTAAAGAACCCATTTGTATTCAGTAGGCCGTGTTCATATTGGCAAAATTAATTTCGGGATTTTCCGCCAACATAAAGTTCCTCATTTCTCTACTAGAAAGCGGTATAACGTCACGGAGCTTAGATATCTAACCTCCTTGACATTCATAGCGCTCCAAGGAGCATTAAACTCGACATGCAAGCTGCCCTCTGAGTGTCAATTAACAAAGCTTGCTCCCGGCATCCAAGGCCATACGATATTATTATTATTATTATTATTATTATTATATTATATTATATTATATTAGCCTATATTATATTATATTATATTATATTATATTATATTATATTATATTATATTATATTATATTATATTATATTATATTATATTATATTATATTATATTATATTATATTATATTTAGGTGACATACCTTACAAACGGCCTCAGGGAAAACAAACTAAGGTCTCTAAAGACCTTCTTTGATAAATGCAGGGCTGCACAGATGTCAATACGCCACAAGAGGTGGCAAACCATTCGCAATACTGAACTGCTCATGATAAAGGATTTTCTTCCAATGGCTCTATTAAAATAGATTCTGATTAAATTACCTTCCACCCTTCTTTAATAAGAGACGATATCCAACTGGATGAAAGCAAACTCTCAAAACCATTAATCTCCACCTTGGCTGGTCAATATTGTGAACAGGTAATACGAATGAATCTCTTCATGGAGGACCAGTTAAAGGAAGGCACTGCTCCGTGAAGCAGATATTAATATCGCAGCGTGCAGTGTAGTAAAAACAGACCCTCGTGCGATAAGTTGGCCACCTAATTGGCTGCTTCTCTTACACTTTGTTCCAAAAATTTAACAGCAGCGTTGATTAGACGGGGGCAAGGGGAAGTGAAGTACGGATTTATTACCGACGCTCATGTATAGGACGTATTAGAAATATATAGCCAACGAACTCCTATTCATTATGCTCCCAAGTTAATAGAATGTGTCCACTCGGGATTAAAGAACGGATATCTAACTTAATTGAGTCTCCCAGAAATAATTTAATTTAAAATATTTCATTGGAGAAAATGAAAATGAATTTAGCAACTCATAAACTCACTCAGGTAAAATTGTCACTCAGTATATTCATTCATTTGTGTCGAAATTCTAGTCTTAAGAGTGCAAAGAGAAGCGAAGAAGTGTAAAAAGCCATAACATTTAACATGATAGGTGTTTTTACGTATTGGCTTATAGATTCTTCCTTCTACTTTAGATTCCGCCATGATCCGTATTGACAAGAGATTATAAACCAATTCTATACAAAATATTTCCGTCAATCAATACCAAACAAATTACGGATACGTATGTGTATTTTTAGTATAGTGTTTCTTAAGATTGTTTTTATTGTTTTTAATGTTTGTTTGTGTGAGCATCTTCTATAATGAGATATCTTTGAGAACGCACGATGACATTGAGGAGATGAAGTGGCTGAAGAAGGGAGCAGCGTGGCCCCGAAACATGTCCCACGAATGTGAGTGTTAATACAGTTTAAGATAATTTGTTTGGTATTGATTGACGGAAATATATTGTATATTGGTTTATATTTTAGATTCTTCTTAAAAAATGATGAGACTATCGATACAATTCATGAATTATACATTGAATTAAAGTAAAAGTTTCGACCCTTCGATGGAGTCTTCTTCAGCTTTAACCTAATCTATTCTAATTAAAACTTATTGGAAACATATTCTTTATGTTCGACCCTGACTATTGTATGTCAGAAAACTGTATCGTAATTATGGTCATTATAACACTATTTTTCATTATGGAACAGTTTCTCCCACCAATCAGAGCTCATGAAACAGTTGTTTCACCAATCAGGTGAGGATAGCAACGCATCTGCGCTGAGTTCCAAGGTCTTCTAATTTAAATTTCACTGCCTGGTCTAGTGTCATAGTGGAGCAATCGAGGAGGCCATGGCATTCTGTGCGTCCCATGCGTTCAGTTCAGTACATAAAACTGGCGAAATCTCGACAGATATTTATGAATATTTATGTTCGAACATAAAATAGTTATAATAATTATCGTCGAACATAAACAGTAGTATGCAACTCGCCTATAATGGTAATTAAGACACTCGTATGAAAGTTATAAAACTCGCGTACGCTCGTTTTATAAACATACTCGTGTCTTAATTATTGCTATTATAGGCTCGTTGCATAATGTACTATAAAGCTACGTATATTTATGGTATATTGGCTTTCACGGCCGGTGAATTAAAACTCAGCAATTCTTCTAGGTTTGTGCCGTGACTTGTGTGGGGTTTCGCCTAGGACACCAAACTGGCTCATCGGCGGGCTCTAGGTATCCCCGCCCAGACCCAGAGGTGGCGAGCAGTTCGTCACTCCTGTGGGGGTCCAGGCGGGGACACCAAGAGCCCGCCGATGAGCCAGCTTGGTGTCCTAGGCGAAACCCCACACAAGTCACGGCACAAACCTAGAAGAATTGCTGAGTTTTACGTATATTTATGTTCAATTAAACGGTAAAAAGATGACTAATATTCTATGGGCAAATCCTCCGTGTGGACAATGACCGGTTCACAAAGAAAATCTGCAATTCTCTAAAATCTAAGACATCTAGAAAAAAGTGGTTCCAAGAGTGTGAGAAAGATCTGAGTGAGATAGGCATTGCAAATGATAAAATAAATGACAGTTTCAAAAGGACTGTGAAAAACCATCGGGGGTTTCATAGTGGAATCAGAACACAGGAAACAGAGAGACCTTGATCCGAAGAGAGAAAGAAAGTGCTGACTGATGGGCTCATGAAATACTGGCAGGATGTAAATGCTGGCAAACGAGGAAGATCTACTCTTTACTGAAATGTGATTGGTTGTTAACACATAGTCCATAGAGGCTCAATTCGGATGTGAAAACAGTATATAAATAAATGAATAAATGAATGAATGAATGAATATAAAAATGATCAAAATAAATAAAAATGAATGAATGGATATCCTTACAAAACATTAAATTTAAAAAATTGAATTGAAACATTATTATTCTCAATTCTGTTAAAGATGTAAGCTAATGACGACTGACTGCACGTTCTTTTGAGGATATCTCCTGTGTGTATACCACCCACCTGGCTTCAATGTTATGCGGACACAATGCGACACAGTTCTGGCCGGGACTAACGTCTTGTTTATGTATTTATTTAAACGCACTTCATAAAAGAAGTTTCCGTTGGCTTTTCAATGCAAGATTGAGAAGATTTGGAATTTGTTGGTAAAAACTGCACCTTAGGCATGTGTTATGATTTTCACCACTGATGAAATGGTTGACATGTTATTACGTAACGGAAAATGTCGCACACGAACAGTACAAATGTATGTCCAGCGTCAGTCTGATAAACATCGTCCAACCCGTCACTAATATTGTTAGAGAACTTCGCGAGACATGAAACTTGACTCCACGAAAGCGGGTCCGAGGAAAGTGAGTGAGAAACGAAGCATCAGTCGTAGCTGTTTCAGCGGACGTTGCAATAAACCCTTATGCCAGTTCTTGTCGAATGGAAAGAGGATTGGAATCTTTTCAACAAGTGTACTGCGCCTTTTCATAGGCATAATTGGGAGGGGAGACAGGGAGGGAGGTGGGGGGGGGGGGGGGGGGGGGAACTACTCAAAATTGCACTCCTGTAAAAGAAGTAGTGTAACTCCCAGAGGTTTAAAGATAATGCTATATAACTTCAATCACATGAGTATCAGTGTTCTATACATGTCTGTGTTGATTTTCGTGGTAATAATTAAAATGGTTCTTCAGCTAGGAATAATTGAAATTTCTGAAACATGTACCCTTAATATGTACCATTTGTACGCAACCATCATATTTTAAGTTCCAAAATTTGAAATGTAATATCTACAGATAAGGTTAAAGATATCTGTGGAACATATGCGTGATATCTTATTTACTTTGTGTTTTTAACAGCAGTTCAAAATCTGATGGACTTAATTTGTAAAAAACAAATGACATGTTACCCCTTAAAATCCAAAATATATTCTTAAAAAAATGTTTCAGGAAGTTATTTAGAATAATGGTTTACAGCAGCATACCAAGTTTCATCACTGTATCTTTAACGATTTAGGACAAAAGGTACAATAAACTTAGAAAAATGTAAGTTATGAGAAACTTGAATCAAAGGTTTGAGTTTGTTTACATTGTATTGCCACTCATCTAATGAATTAGTGCAGACCATATCCAATTTTAACTCCAATTTTATTCCTCCAGCTGTTTTCTCATTGAATGTCTACTTTGATGAGCCTTTGTTTCCAATTTCATCATCTGATGATGTCAGATTATCTTCACATTCATCCTACAGAAGTGGGTGTGGCAGTTACATATATAATACAATCTTTTCTCACAATTACAGATGGTATTTAACTGTCATATTTTGGAATTAAAATCGTGTTACCGTCCCCCCTATACCAGTTCTTGTCAAATGGAAAGAGAGGATTGAAATCTTTTAAACAAGTGTACTGCGCATTTTTCATAGGCATAATTGTCACCCATCAGTGGCGTAACTATGGGGGGGGGGGGGGGATGATCAGAGGAATCAATCCCTCCTCCACGGCCGAATAATGATAAATATGAAATTTGTTGAAGATTTTAATGCTTAATAAAACAATTGTCGGATTGTTGACAAATGATTGAATTATGTAAATGTATACTTACTAATTTGAAAGCATCTTTTAACTCGTGTGAAGTTTTTAGCATTAGCGTAACTTAACACTTACTGAATAGTCAGCTGTTCAGATCGAGTACGGACGGTATGTGGTAAGGCTTGAAAGTCGCGTTACGGTATGAATGGTGGGGAGACGGAGCACTCGAGGTGACACCCCTCACGTAACTCAGCCGAGCTCAAGATAATTGCGTGCACAGATACTAAGCATTAACACGCGATGTCGACAGCACGGCGGATGTCGAGTGACTGCTGTTGCTGTTCCCCCACCACTGAAGCATCACCACATAAAATCCTTACTCTAGCCACAGTAGTGACGGTGAGATGGTTGTAGTACTAGGCCTATAACTCCTCATCCCTTTTCAAAATACACCACTTGTCAGTTACCATTCTGTTAGTATTGGAACTTACGCGTCATTTTGGAGAGAGAATAATATTTTTTTGTTTACTTGTATTGCTGTTTTAAGTATAACTTAACTTGTGAACTGTAGTTCATTAATACGGGTATTTATGCGGTACAATGTCGGGAAAAAAGGACCAGATAATTTCGCAAAAACAAAACAAACAAAAAAACTGGACTTGAATTTTTTTGTTGATATCAAATTATAATTTTATGATTTAACTAGCAGTAGTGCCCGGCTCCGCCCGGTGGATTAATATGTTTTACGAATTACTAGCTGACCCGGCAGACGTTGTCCTGCCAATCAAAGAAAGTGTTGGGGTTTTGACTTTGTTAGTTGCAGTGCTTTTGGATTCCCAATATTTTCTTCTTTTTCCGTTAACCACTTCTAAACTATTATAAAGATAATTTACTATCTCAGAAACATTCACGGGAGCGTGATCAACAACTCACGAAAGTTACATCGCAATGAAATGAATGGTATATGAACGCATACGGGACTGCTGAAACGATTAGAGCGCCGTCACCCATTTGTTGAATATACTCGTACGCTATCATTTGTAAAATGGATTTACTAACTCGAAAACCTTTCCTGGCGTGTACACAACAACTCCTCAAAGTTTCATCGCAATCGGATGAATGGCATATGAACGCATATGGGATTTTGTTTAAACGATTCGCGCCGTCACTCATTTGTTGAATCTTCTTGTGCGCCACCCATTGAAAAACGGACTAACTAATTCATGAACCTTCGCAGGACTGTACTCAGCTCTCCAAAGTTTTATCACACTCGGATGATTGGTATATGATCGCATACGGGAATTTATTGAAACGATTCACGTGCTGTCGCTTATTAGTTAAATCTACCCGTTTGCTACAAATTGTAAAATGGATTTACTAAATCAGAAACCTTCCCTGGAGTGTACACAACAACTCACCAAAGTTTCATCTCTATCGGACGATTGTATATGAACGCATTCGGGTCTTTGTCGAAACACTTCGCGCGTCGTCGCTCATTTGTTGAATCCATTCGTGCGCTACCTATTGTAACATGGATTTACTAAGCTAGAAATCTTCCCTGAAGTGTACACAACATCTCACCCACGTTTCATCGCTATCGGACAAATGGTATGAACGCATACGGGACTTTGTTGAAACACTTCGCGCGTCGCTCATTTGTTGAATCTACTCGTGCCCTACCTATTGTTAAGTGGATCTACTAAGCCAGAAACCTTCCCTGAGTGTATACAACATCTCACCCAAGTTTCATCGCATTGGGGTGAATGGTATATGAACGCACGTGGGACTTTGTTGAAAGAAACGCACGCCATTTTGATGAAGATACTCGCGCGCCATCTATTGTTAATTGTATCTACTATGCCTATAACTTTTCCTGGCGTATGCACAACAACTCACCGATATTTGATTGCAATTGGATGAATTGTATATGACGCATCACCAACACTCATTTGTTTAAACTACTGGTGCGCTATCTATTATTAATTGGATTAACTATGCCTATAACCATCCTGGAAGTGTGCCAAACCACCCACCAAAATTTGGTCGCAATCGGATGAATTGTAGGCTATATGAACGCATCGCCAACACTCATTTGTTTGAAATACTCGCGCGCTGTCCATTGGAAATTGGATTGACTATGCCTATAATGATTTCGAAAGTATTCCCAACATCTCACCAAAGTTTCATAGCAATCGGATGAATGGTATATGAACGCATACGGGACTTGGTTGAAACGATTCGCGTGCCGTCGCTCATTTGTTGAATCTACTTCTGCGATACCTATTGTAAAGGTGATGAACTGAGCCAGAAACCTTCCCTGATGAGTACACAACATCTTACCCAAGTTTCATCGCTATCGGACGAATGGTATATGAACGCATAAGGGACTTCCTTGAAACGCTTCGCGCGACTTCACTCATTTGTTGAATCTACTTGTGCGCTACCTATTGAAAAATGGATTTACTAAGCCTGAAACTTTCCCTGGAGTGTACACAACAACTCACCCAAGTTTATTCGCTATCGGACGAATGGTATATGAACGCATACGGGACTATAATGAAACACTTCGCGCGTCGTCGCTCATTTGTTTAATGTACCTGTGCGATACCTATTGTTAAGTGGATTTACTAACCCAGAAACCTTCCCTGAATTGAACACAACATCTCACCCAAGTTTAGTCGCTATTGGACGAATGGTATATGAACACATACGGGACTTAGTTGAAACGCTTCGCGTGTCGTCGCTCATTTGTTGAATCTACTCGTGCGCTACATATTGTAAAGTGTATTTACTAAGCCAGAAACCTTCCTTGGAGTGTACTCAACATCCCACCCAATTTTCAACGCTATCTGATGGATGGTATATGAACGCATTCGGGTCTTTTTTGAAACGCTTCGTCACTCATTTGTTGAATTCACTCGTGCGCTACCTATTGTATAGTGGATTTACTAAGCCAAAATCCTTCCTTGGCGTGTACTCAATATCTCATCCAAGTTCCATCGCTGTCGGACGAATGCTATATGAATGCATACGGGACTTTGTTGAAACGCACCGCGCGCCGTCGCTCATTTGTTGAATCTACTCATGCGCTACCTATTGTAAGATGGATTTACTCAGCCAGAAACCTTCCTTGGAGTGTACTCAACATTTCACCCAAGTTTAATCGTAATCGGATGAATGGTATATGAACTCATAGGAGACATACACACCCACAGACAGACAAACTATCACGTAACATTGATTTATATATATATATATATATATTTACACATGCTAGTGCAACAATCACAATAATGCAGGTTATCACAAACATTCTACACACACACCCATGTACACGGGGCAACATGACCACGATATCTAAGCCCCGCAAATGAAATAACAACTGTCTACACATGAAAACTGCAAATTGGTGATAGGAGAATTTAGGAATGTTTGCCACTATGTTTCTCTGACAAGATAGCATTACATTAAATTTTGCTATTATGCTTATTAACTGTGCCTACGATAGCATAGAGAATACTACAGTCCAGTACAATCCTTGATTGTTAATCGGTCAGTTTTCCATGTGTCCTTTAGCAATTTTTACCGGACTATCATGATACAGAGTAAATCGTCGTTGTCTAGAAGTGACAACTTGTCTATCAATGGTGCGGCGTTGACTATCATGATACAGTGTTAGTCGTTGTCGCCTAGCGACAATGTCCGTCAAGTTATTAGATCATTGAAATGGTGTAGATTTGTGCAAAAGGGCCTAAATGCAGGGAATAGATTCGTCTGTCCTAAATTTAAAGTAATTAGTGTTACCCGCTGGGTTCCAAAGAGTAAGTATACAAATTTTGGTTCAGATCGGTGAAACGGTGAAGATTTGTATAAATAACAGACTAACCAACATTGAGTTATATATCATCCCTATATATATTATAATTGTGAATGTCTGTGTGTGTGTTAGTTTGTTACCTCTTGACACTAAAACGGCTGGACGGATTTGGATGAAATTTGAAATGGAGACAGCTTATACCCTGGGATAACATATAGGATGCCTTTCACCCAGAAATAAATCATTGTTCCCGTGGAACGAGTAACATAACAGAAAAGTCACTAAAAATACTCAACTGGGACAAAATATCGAAGTTGTCGCATAAAGAGCGGACACAGCTCATTTTACGCCCCTCGATGCGAGAAACAATACTCGGTAGGTCCCTACGGGACACCGAAAACCACTTTTTAAGGCCCTAAAACCAATATTTTCAAAGATATTCGCAGAAAACTATCTTCGCTCTGATAAACTGAACTAATGGAAAGTCCGTTTCCATGGCGACACTACCTCAAGGTATGACATCCGATTTTATATAAATCCCTGTAGGAGGCAATGCCAATCCATTTGTTATCTTTTTCAAGATATATATAAACACAATAAGAACAGGGTAGCGCGCCGGCCTCTCAACTGGGGGCCCTGGGTTCGATTCCCGGCTCCGTCAGAGATTTTTGACACTGACGTGAGGTTTGCAACGGTGTGCATTCAGATTCGTGAGGACAATTGAGTAGCTGTCTGATAGTGAGGCAGCGCCCCGGTCACGAAGAACAACATTAACGGCCGAGGGATACGATGCACTGACCACGCGTCACCACAATATCTGCAGGCCAAATGACTGGGAAGCGGTCGCATTATAGGCCTAAGCCCTTCATGGGCTGTAGTGCCAGGGGTAAAAAAATTAGAGGAAGCGCCTTCTAATACCGCCTTTAAGTTTTAAACACTACAGTAGCGGCTACTAAATAAAGGTAGCGATCAAGCTACGTTCAATTTCATAAACACTGGGCTCACAAATCCCGTATAGTACAAATGCCAGTCTGGTCGTTACTTCAGTAGCAACGAAGCTCTGTGGCGGCTATTGCCGTTTCCGTAACACTAAAGGCATCCCGCCGTCTCATAGTCGGTGGCGTAGTCGGTAGCATGCTGAACTGCTGTGCCCAAGATAGCGGGTTCAAACCCGGCCGAAGTCGTCGGATTTTTTTAAGAGCGTTGAAAATCCTTCAGTATGCCTTCCTTCGGAGGGGAAGTAAAGCCGGCGGTCCCATGTCATAGATTTATGGCATGTAAAAGATCATTTCACAGACTAAACTTGTGTAAAGCAAAATTGTTAGGTTAGATTTCGTCAGAACGCTCTATCAAAGTTCCAACGTTCACCACTACGTATCATTGATATCTTGTGGCGAAAGTTGGAACTACTTGAAATTGAACGGAACTTGTAGCTCACCCTTTAGGGTGTCCGCTGGAAGCAGCTACAGACTCGGGCGAGCCGAACATGTCTTCGGACACTCCCGGCACTAAAAACCATACGATAAATAAATAGTCAATGTGCACTTATAAAATTGTGAACTACCTTTTGCAAAATTTACACAAGACGTGATTTTGAAAGCACTCTTCTGTATGTTGAGGTACAGATATATACCACATGGAAAGATACAATAAAATGTTGGCAAATCTGAGTTTAAGGAACTGCTGTTCAGAATAGGCATTGTGTTAAATCTGCAGAAGCTTTCGGTACAGGTTATGCATCCCATGTTCGTAACATAGAATGTTTTCCTTTGAAAATGCATCTACACCATGTGCGAGGGCAACGCATTTCAAAGATCTCTAAAAACACAGTAATCAGGAAATTGGAGAAAATGTATAGTGGGAGAGAAGATTCAAGGAGAAATCACTTCGACTCTGTGATTTGCTGATGACATCGTCATCTTGGCCAATACGCCAGAATAATTGAATGAGTTTTTGAATGGTATGAAATCCGTCTTGAGGAAAGAATTCATGATAAAAATCAATAATTGTAAAACAAAAAAATTGGAATGCAGCCGAAAAAGATCAAAAACCTCTATGGACATCAAATTGGCAGGTGAAACGCTACGGGCAGTAGGAGACGTCTGTTACTTTGGAAGCAAAATAACCAGTGAAGGACGAAGCAAAGAGGATATCAAAAGTAGGTTGGCTCAGGCAAGGACAGCATTTCTACAGAAAAGGAATCGTTTGACATAGAATTGAAGCGATTGAAACGCGGTGTTACAGAAGAATGATGAAGATAGATGGGTAGATAGGGTAACAAATGAAGCGGTATTAAGACGAGTGGGAGAGGAGAGATGTTTCTGGCGATTGCTTATGCAGAGAAGAGATAGGTTGGTACGACACATATTAAGACACCCAGGAATAGCAAGCTTAGTTATGGATGGGAGGGTCGAGCCCAAGAACTGTAGGGGTAGACCAAGGTTAAACAGATTGCCTCGGATGTAGGATGAAGTAGCTATGTAGAGATGAAACGATTAGCTCAGGAGAGGGAGGCATGGAGGTCTGTATCAAACCAGTCAAAAGACTGAAGACTCAAACAAACAACAACAACAATCAGGAATTTTAATTACCCACAGAGGCATCTGGAGAATTTCAATCCCAGGGATGTAACACTGGAAGAGACTGCATAATGTGCTCCAGCGGCCAAGGTGAGAGATATTTCACTATGGGTCTATTAATAGCGACATGTTGTCGTTCAAACCATCAATAATTATGGCAAAATTACATTGTGAATAGCTTAAGGAAAAATACTTTTAAATCCCCATATTCCGATAGATTTGCCATTCCAGTGTGCAAGAGTGCAGTTCCCTTTTCCAACAATATTAGCAATTTCCATTAACAAAGCGCAATGACACACTTAACAGCAGCAGGTGGACATTTAGACAAAACCATTTTTTCCCATGAACAACTGTATGTGGCCTGCTCACGAGTATCCGGACAACATAATTGTTATGTCTCAGCAGAAGATGGCAAAACCAAAAAGTAATTTTCAAATGTGTTCACATAAGGTAACATCATACCCTGTGGACTTTCTCAACTATATGAAAGTCCCACTTTGCTGCTCATATCAATACACTGTATGTATTAGAATTTTCAGAATTAGAATGGACCCACCTGTAGCCGCGATTGATGTGATAGAATAGACCAATTTTCAGCAATAATGCATCGTCCCAATTGTCTTTATCGCGAGCGAAGCCGCGGGTACCTGCTAGTACTAATATATAACAAGAAGTTCCGTGACGAACTAAAGAGCCTACTTTTCTTAAAATTTAAAATTCATGCCATTGATTAATCTATATGGATCTATCTAGAATAATGACAAAATTAAATTGGTAATATAGAAATTTATAATTAACAAGAGTTTAGTGCTTTTCAGTCGGTCAACACGAATGTACCCAAAAGAGATGGGTTATGCCCTAATCCTGAAATAAATTACATGAGATTAATAAAACACTAGGATGACCAGTTTCGATCGTCAAGCGATCATCATCAGATCCAATACACTTAGGCTATAAAATCTATGTTTGAAATACATGTGAAAATATTTACAATATGTACAATTATTTAGTTGCAGTATTGGTACTGCAACTGTCAGTGTATGCTAAATGCAGTATATATGTTAGGTGAAATGCTAAATGGTGATGGCTATCCGGAGATTGTACTTTAGAGAGATTATATGGTTGTAAACTATGGTTAAACTATAAAATTTTAGGCTAACTACTTATCTGATTGTCTTCCGTACTACAGCTATTCGCAGTTTCCGTGCTCACTTGAACTCGCTGTGCGGTCGACTGCGGTGGTTATCTTAACGACTGGTTTTTCCCTGCCTTCCCCCCCTGTCCCTACGTGCTGTGGGGAGTGATCGCGATGTGTTTATGTGAGGTGTTGCCAACCTAGATAAGATGTATGTTATTGAATGAGGTGGATCTACAACTATTAAAGACCGTGGATTAGTCCTCGCCACGCGTGGAGCATAACCCATTCGAACTAAGCGTTGACGGTCTTATGAGGACGTCCCGGCACCTTTAATACTGCCTCTAATATGGGCCTTGGTTTATTGCAGAAGAAAAGTACATCGTACACCTGATCCAGATAACATTTACCTATTAAAAACCCCCTAATTTCCCCCTTTTTTTTATCTAGCTTGGCTGTGTCGCTAAATTGTGTTTTGTTTCCGACAGGGTGTGTTTTTTAGTAGCGTGAAGAGGGGTGAGCTCTCCATGAACGTGTGTTCATTTAGATTGTTGGGATTGTTTCGTTTGGCTAGGTGTATCTCGATTGCTTCCTTTATGTCAAGAGCTCTGCCTTTCGATTCGTGATGGATTATTTTAAGGTCGGACCTTAAACGAAACAATCCCAACAATCTAAATGAACACACGTTCATGGAGAGCTCACTCCTCTTCACGCTACTAAAAAACACACCCTGTCGGAAACAAAACACAATTTAGCGACACAGCCAAGCTAGATAAAAAAGGGGGGAAATTAGGGGTTTTTTAATAGGTAAATGTTATCTGGATCAGGTGTACGATGTACTTTTCTTCTGCAATAAACCAAGGCCCATATTAGAGGCAGTATTAAAGGTGCCGGGACGTCCTCATAAGACCGTCAACGCTTAGTTCGAATGGGTTATGCTCCACGCGTGGCGAGGACTAATCCACGGTCTTTAATAGTTGTAGATCCACCTCATTCAATAACATACATCTTATCTAGGTTGGCAACACCTCACATAAACACATCGCGATCACTCCCCACAGCACGTAGGGACAGGGGGGGAAGGCAGGGAAAAACCAGTCGTTAAGATAACCACCGCAGTCGACCGCACAGCGAGTTCAAGTGAGCACGGAAACTGCGAATAGCTGTAGTACGGAAGACAATCAGATAAGTAGTTAGCCTAAAAATTTTTAGTTTAACCATAGTTTACAACCATATAATCTCTCTATAGTACAATCTCCGGATAGCCATCACCATTTAGCATTTCACCTAACATATATACTGCATTTAGCATACACTGACAGTTGCAGTACCAATACTGCAACTAAATAATTGTACATATTGTAAATATTTTCACCTGTATTTCAAACATAGATTTTATAGCCTAAGTGTATTGGATCTGATGATGATCGCTTGACGATCGAAACTGGTCATCCTAGTGTTTTATTAATCTCATGTAATTTATTTCAGGATTAGGGCATAACCCATCTCTATTGGGTACATTCGTGTTGACCGACTGAAAAGCACTAAACTCTTGTTTACTAAGGCAACACTGAAAATATGGCTTCAAACACCACAAAATTTATAATTAATTCGAAATACTGTATACCTGACATAATGTAGCCTAATAGAGAACTACAGTTGGCAGCCCTGGTGACTGAATATATTCTTGTTTCCATCTCTTAAGGTACAGAACACAAAATTTGGTTGAAGTCCAATGGAAAGCATGGACGTTACATGCAGTTAAACATTGGATCTAACAGCGCGCTTTAAATCATGTTGGCAACATTGACATACATGTATTGGTCAGAAATAATCTGCAATAATAAGATCTCTTGTTGTGTTAATTTTGAATGAAATCCATTTGTTAGTATAGAAGTTACAGGCATTTTGAAATTGGACCTATCAGCAGGCTTAGAATCATGTTGGCAGCACTGACGTATATTAATTACTCCAAATTAATCTAGAATGTCAGGTACTATACGTGTGCAAATTTTAGAGCTATTGGCTTGCATATTTTATGATATATTGATATTAGGGAAACAAAAATAGAGACACCATTTTTTAACAGTTGGCAACACCGGTTGCCCTTAAGAATACTCATAGTCGTATCTGTAATGGTGCACGTAGCACATACAAATTTTGGTTGAAATCCAAATGATAGTATAGAAGCTACATGTATTTAAAGTTGGACCTCTCAGCAGGCTTAGAATCATGTTGGTAGCACTGACGTATATAAGTTACTCCAAATTAATACAGAATGTCAGGTACTATACGTGTGCATAGTTTAAAGCTGTCGGTTTGCATACTTTCTGATATATGTGTATTTGGATTTTAAAAAAATTGAGAGCATTTATTAACAGTTGGCAGCCCTGGTGGCTCTTAAGAATACGCTCAGTCATATCCACTTATGTACACATAGCACATACGAAATTTGGTTGAAATCCAATTGATAGTGTAGAAGTTATATGCATTTTAAATATTGGACCTATCAGCAGGCTTATAATCATTTTGGCAACACTGCCATGTATGGCCTCCTGGAAATTAAACTGCAATATTATTATCTATACGTGTGCCAATTTTCAAATAGCTCCCATTCATACCTTCCGAGATATCCAACATAGAGCTCAAATTTCAATTGCGATTTTTCAGCAGTTGGTAGCACTGACATCATTTTCAAATATGGCCGTGAGATATTCAGGTATAGATCTTTACTCCTACCAAATTTTGTTTCGATTGCTGCAGCCGTTTAGGAGTTGATAGGGGACGACGACACACACACAGCCAGCCAGCCAGCCAGCCAGCCAGCCAGACAGACAGACAGACAGACAGACAGACACACAGACAGACAGACAGACAGACACACATTTTCCCGGTCTCATAAGTCTACTTTTTCCTCATTTTTGCAAAATGTGAAAAGTAGGCTAAAAATGAGATGGTGTGTGTGTCTGTCTGTCTGTCTGTCTGTCTGTCTGTCAGTGTGTGTGTTACTCAATAAGGCAAGAACCACTGGTCCGATTTAAATGAAATTTTGCATGGATGTAGCTGATTTACCATGTTTACATATAGGATTCTTTTAATTTCGATATTTTGCACTATTAAAAAATGGCGACCATTTTAGTGACGTCACTACACCCTTTGGTTTCAAAATTTCATATTTCCATAGCAAATAAAAAGAGAACGCTAAGAAATAGCAAACCTTTGATGGCACATACGAGCTTCAAAATTTAATTTCCTATCCGAAAGGTCCTTATCACCTTTCGTTTATCTCCAACGGTTAGCGAGTAAAACCCACATGTGACGTCACTACACCCTTTGGTTTCAACATTTCATATTTTCATTTCAAATAAAAAGAGAACGCTAAGAAATAGCAAACTTTTGATGCATTCACGAGCTTTAACATTTAATTTTCTATCCGAAAGGTCCTTATCACTTTTCGCGTATCTCCAACGGTTAGCGAGTAAAACCCACATATGTGACGTCACTACACCCTTTGGTTTCAAAATTTCATATTTCCACTTCAAATAAAAAGAGAACGCTAAGAAGTAGCAAACGTTTGATGGCATACATGAGCTTAAAATTTTAATTTTCTATCCGAAAGGTCCTTATCACTTTTCGTGTATCTCCGATGGTTAGCGAGTAAAACCTAAATTTGTGCAATAAAACACGGTCAACACCGAGCGGTGCGGTATACAGTATCTCTCTAATATAAAAATGAAAGTTTCTGAATTTCTACGGAAATTTGAGTTGTTTACGCGTTTCAAACTGTTTTATGATGGATGCACGGGAAAATAATGATTTGTCTGTTTGTTTGTTTGTTTGTTTGTTTGTCTGTGGACAACTTTGTTCCCTTAAAACTCGAGAACGGCTGGGTGTATCAACGTAAAATTTGGTACAGTTGTCCATCAGAGGCACGGCACTAATCATTGATGTAACTCTTCTCCCTACCTCTCATAAAAGGAGGCCTACCCCCTTAAAATACATGCTGAAATAGGCGTAGAAGAGCGAGACAAAGCTCATTTTAAGGCCCTATAACCAACAGTTTTTTAGATATTCCCAGAAAAATAATTTCATTTCATAAACTAATGAACAAATAAAAGCCGGTAACCATGGCAACAGATTCTCAGAGGTCCATCTATTGCTGTAAGACGCAATGCAATTCCATTAATTACATTAGTGTGAAAGTATGCAAAGGCTAGAAAGTTATCACGGAACCAAATTAAGCCGTAAAATTCATCAATACGTATAATGCGCTTAAGGGGGTCAAGGGGTACTCTAGAATTTTTTCACGCGATTTACATCTGCGGGTGTGGTACGGCAGGTCTATTATATTCCTATCCCTATATTATATTATTATTATTATTATTAGTATTATATTATGGCGTACAATGACGATACAAAGCCCCTCGGTGCCAGAACCAAAACTTGGGGGCCTCGAAAAATACATTATAAGACTCTAAAACCAACAGTATCTGAAATATTCCCAGAAAACTAATTTAATTTAACAAACTAATGAAGGAATGGAAATCGGTAACCATGACAACATTATCTCAAGGGGTGGCATCCAACTTTCCATCTATTTCTGTAAGAAGCAATATCACTCCATTTATACCTTGCCACGGTGGGTGAGTGGATAGCGTGTCGGTCTACTAACCCCAAGATTGCAGGTTCACTTCTGGCTGTGGTACAGGCCGGACGTTTGTTTTAGACGAGTGAAAAATCTTAATGGAAGCCTGGAGGCGAGTTACTACAGTACCTGTATTGTTATCAGCTGCCCCAAGCGCTCCGATGATTGATAAAGCTGTTTCACACTATTGCTGAAGTATAGTCACTGGCAAATATAATTACGTTCTGTTCGTAACTACGTAACGGGTACTTCCGTGTCACACAATACTTCGACGTGGACTGTACTGTCTGCTCAAGTCTGGAATTCCATTATACCAGATCGGTGGTGACAAATGTGAAATGATAGGGTGAGAGAGTGACTGTGTACAGGCTCACCCGCAGGCTTCAAAGTCAAGGGCAATCGTCTAAAACAAACGTCCGGCCTGTACGTGATTTTTGAAAGGCGGCAAAAATTTGACTTGCATGTCATACGATGTTGGCATGTCAGAGAACCCATTTGAATTCAGTAGGCCGTGTTCATAATGGCAAAATTAACCTCAGGAGTTTCCGCCAACACAAAGTTCCCCATTTCTCTACTAGAAAGCGCTATAGTGTTCAAGGAACTTAGATATCTACCCTCCTTGACTTTCATAGTGATTCAAGGAACAACGAAATTTCGACATGCAAGCTACCCTCTGGGTGTCAAATTACGAAGCTTGCACCCGGCACCCGAGGCCATACGATGTTATTATTAGGCTACTCCATTTATTACATTTCTGTGAAAGTTTGCAAATGGCTATAAGGTTATCACGGAACCAACGTAGACTGTATAATTCGTCAATGCAATTAAGGGGGTCAAGGGGTAACCTAGAAATGTTTCATGCAATTTCACGTGCGACATATAGTACAGAAAGTCTATTTTATCTACAAACAGCAACATTATTTTCAAAAATTCCTGAATTGAATCAGCAATTTTTGCGGCTTTTAGGAATTTGGGCCATTTGAGGCTAAAGAACCTGAATTTTCATGCACCACAAGCCTTTATAATTTATGAAAGAGATCTTCCTGTGTGTGGGGACCTAACACAACGTAGAGGGTGGTCATTTTTTATGTGAGGTGTATTGCGTTTCATCTACAAGGCTTTCAAATCTATTTCACGTCAGGAAGTACACGTTAGGTGAATTTAGTTTCAGAGCACATTTTAACTAATCTTTTTTTTTTTTTTGTCGACATACGGGTTCACCGTAGGGATGATGTTGTTTGATACGTAAGGTAGATATACCCATATTTGGATTTCTGGGTGATATGTTGTAGACCAGTGGTTCCCAACAAAAAATTTCCAAGGACCCCCTCTTCCAGTAGCTATAATGAGAAGGACCCCCACTAATTCCTAAACCTATACTATATAGTCTTTAATGCTAATGAGCTAATTCAATGTAATAGAAATGGTCTATATTTGGACCTTGTTAATTCATATTACTTAAAAAGCGCCTAATTAAGAGTTTTATTATTTTAATTGTTTTGGAAATTAAGGTTGAAATTTTGAGAAAAAAGATTAAGCTTTACATTTTTGTTCAGTCTTGCCTTTATTGTTATTGTTTAATTCTCGATTTTTGCTCAAGTTTTTTTTTTCAAATGTAGGTTTTTTGCTGACAAAATCCTTGAAACAATTTGGAGTTTGAATTGAAAATTTAAGAAAAAATAAAACCTCGGAGTGTATTGCTCTTTTAAGAATATTGCAATTAAAATTACATGAATTTAGAAAAAAATATGGAGAAAATAAGTAAAAACTAATTTTATACAAAATTATGATTTATTTGTGGAAATACATATTATGTCTATCGGTACACAGTTTTAATTTTCAGTTCTTAATGAGATGAGTTGAATCTAATCTTTGAGTCCATTATTTCTGAAATGTTTGGTTACAAATTTGATATTTTCACTCTGAAATCCGACTGCATGTCGAGCCGATTCCTGTATTTGTTTTTCATGTAACACATTGAGGAAAATGCTTTTTCACAACGATGGGTAGTTGCAAATGGAAGGATCTTTTTCATTTCTTTATCTCAAAGTTCTTTGTAGTCTTCGCGTACTGTTGCCCAGAAGTCTGCAATTCTTTCAACATTAAAACTGTTTTTCATTGTACCACAGCTCGACATATCCACAAGTTGATCTTGTTCTACTTCTGTGAGGCCTTGGATTTTTTCTATTACTTGACAGCTGAAGGGATTTCGAATCCAACTATCGTCAGGGTCGGGTTCAGAGAAATATTCCCTAAACGTAGTGGCTAGGCTGCGTAGATGCTCGACTATGTTGCTCTTTATATGGCCAGGCAAACTCTCCTCTGAAGACTCCAAGAATTGTTTCAAAGTAGGGAAGTTAGTAAATGACTCTTTTTCAATCCGTGCCGCTCAGATCTGACACCTTTTTACCATAGCACTAATTTTATCTTCTACTTTGAACATATCTACATTTTTCCCTTGCAAACTTAAGTTTAACACATTCAAGTGTTCAAAGACATCAGCTAAGTAGGCAGTTGAGCAAAGCCAAGAAAAGTCAGTGAGAATATCTGCGTACTTCGAGTCAAGAAGGAAGATACGAACCTCATCTCTAAGTTCAAAGAATCTTGTCAAGATCCTACCTCGAGAGAGCCATCTTACTTCCGTATGAATAAGAAGCTGTTCATGCTCAGTGCCAATTTCTTTGCATAACAAAGAGAATAATCTGGATTGCAGAGGACGAGTTTTAATATAGTTAATGATTTGAACCACTTCGTTAAGTATCTTCTGCAAAAGTTCTGGCAATCTTTTGGCTACTAAGGCTTCACGATGAATACAACAGTGTGTCCATTTCGCCTCAGGAGCTACTGCTTTAATACGAGCTTGAACTCCCGTTTTGTTGCCAGCCATTGATTTTGCTCCATCCGTAGACAAGCCTACACACTTTGTCCAGGAGATGTCATGTTTACTGAAAAAATCATTCAGTGCAGTAAAAATATCTTCTGATGTTGTGTGAAGTAGTTCGCACGAAAAAAGAAAATCTTCGAATATCTGGTCCTCCCACAAAAATCGTGTGAAAACCAACATTATTGACTTTTTTATGTCTGTGCTTTCATCCAATTGTAGAGCATACACATCACTCATACAAAGTCTGACCAGCAACGTTTCTTCAATATTATTGGCCATATCAGTAATTCGTCGTTGGACAGTATTGCTAGAGAGCGGAACAGTACCTATTAGCTTAGCAGCTGCATCACCTAACATTCTCTTGCATAAAATTATTGCTGATGGCGGTATAAGTTCTTCAGCAATTGTATGTTTTTTTCCACATTTTGCGACAAGTTGAGATACCTCATAAGATGCAAGGGTTGCATTTTCATTTACATTTACACCAGAGTGTTTAGTAATGTTTTCTCGAGATCTTTTAAGTTCTCCTAATTTCTTTTTGAAAAAATCTAATGACTTATTCTTGTGCTCTTGATGATTTGTTTCAAGATGTCGACGGAGTTTTGCTGGCTTCATACAATCATTCGAAAGGCTTTCGTAGCAAATAACATACTGAGGTTTAGGCTGATGCTCAGGTCCGTGAAAGTGAAGCCAATTTCCAAGTAATCAGAGTTGTACTTTCTAATTTTTGCAGTAGACTTAACACTGACCTTAGATGAGTTAGGTTCAAGAGACGGTGGAGAGTTGGGTTCAAGAGACACTAACAAGTTCGGTTCGAGAGTCACTGACATTAACTTCAACATCAAATTCGTCTTCATCCGTAGGCCTCTCTCGTTTTAACGATCCACTTTTCAACCAACGATCCATTTTTAATCACTGTACGCTTACTCTAACTTTCCGCAAAAACATAGCTTTACAAACACTAACTATTTTACGAAAACACTCTTGTAAACAACACGTTCTGTGACAGCACTAGCAATAAACTAACAATGGACGACTGTCGTCTGAAATGCGAGTTGGCTCTGTAAGTGACTCACTTGTCGGCTGCAAACAGTGGCGCGCCCCCTCGGCACGAGCGGTAAACTACGTAGTTCAGTAGCGCTGCGCGTGGCTGGATCGCGAACCACCACCACTCTTCACTCATTCAACTGTCAACCCCACGGGCTACCGGCCCAGCACTAGGCACCCGGTGGCAGCGCCAGTGACTCCGACTCTTGACACTGTTCTGAACCACTTCTGTTTGATGAGATGCACCAAGACATCAAGCCGGAGTTGCTTAATTGTTGGAGCAGCTCCAGCAATTCCGGCAGTGTTTTACGCAAAAGTTAGTATTTTTAAGGTACTCAGAAAGCTGCAATACTGAAAATCTGTTACTGAACCAAATATATTTTACTCTAATATCTGCGGACCCCTTCGGCATGGCTTGCGGACCCCCAGGGGTCCGCGGACCACCTGTTGGGAACCACTGTTGTAGACAATAGAATTGTCTGTCTGTCTGTCTGTGTATCCTTATGTACGCCTATAAATCGTGTTCGGAGGCGTGGTGCATCGTAAAATTAGGTACGGTATGGTAAACATGAGTCAATACACCAATCATTTATAAAACTCCTCACCGTACTTTTCATACAGTAGAAGGGTGGATATAGGGAAAAACTTCTCAAAATGCATGCTAAAATAGGCGAAATATAAAAATTATCCTAGAAGGACGATCAAAGCATATGTTGCGCTTCTCAATGTGAGACACAAAATACGCGAGTCTATAAGGGCTCTCCGAAAACCACATTTTAAGGCCCTTAAATTAACAGTGTGTGTGATATTCCCAGAAAACTAACTTCGTTCTGATAAACTTATGAAGGAATGAAAAACCGCTAACCATTGCAACAGTAGCTCAATTGATAATGTCTGGTGTTAATATATAACACCGTTCGAAGAACGGGTACTTCTGCTAGTATATATATAAAACAGACAAACCAACACTGAGTTTTATATATATTGATAGAAGAAGAAGAAGATATCTAAATAATTGTTAATTTTCTAATATTCGCACATTGATAAGTGCAAATGCAACGTATCAAACGCTAAAAAATATATATATATATATACTAGCTGAAGTACCCGTGCTTCGCCACGCGTCATAAATAAATTAAAATGTGAAGGTGACAGTTAAAACAGGGGATAGGCGAGGTGCTGCGCAGAGGGAGATTAAGGATGGAACATTTTGTCCAACTACACCGCTCGGCGTTGACCGTGTTAATAGCACAAATTTAGGTTTTACTCGCTAACGGTTGGAGATACCTTTCGGATAGTAAATGTAATTTTAAACCTCGTATATGCCATCAAAAGTTTGCTAATTCTTAGCGTTCTCTTTTTATTTGAAATGGAAATATGAAAGTTTTAAACCAAAGGGTATAGTGACGTCACTGAAATGGTCGCCATCTTTAAATAATGCAAAGTATTGAAATCAAAAGTAATCAATATGTTAACCAGGTAAATCAGCTACTTCCATGTAAAATTCATGTAAATCAGACCAGTGGTACTTGCGTGATTGAGTAATACACAGACACACACCATCTCATTTTAAGCCTCGCTTCGCTCGCGTCATAGTCGTGTCATATTGTTATTCAATGAAATGCAGGTTTAACCCCGTTAACACCCCTTTAGAACCTGAATATCCAAAAATCCCTCCTTAGTAGACGTTTTCGACACACAACAAACATATCCCCAAAATATCATTCTGCTAACATGTAATAGTTTGGGTTGGTCGATGAGAGTGAACATCTAAAAATCCTTCCTTAGTGGACGTTTTCTTCCAGAATTTCACCCCTCCCCATAGGCCCCTTAAATTGGATTTATGAAAAAACGGTCGAACACCTATTTATTTTATTTATTTATTTATTTATTTATTTTTAAGCTGATTGATTTCCTCCGAGTTTCAAACTCCTCGCCTATGTCGTTTAAGAGATACACGCTCCGTTAAGAATCCCTCAACCTCCAATTTTCACCCATTTCACCTCATAATATACACCACATCGATAAACCCTTAGATATATGTCTGATTATTTTTAATGATTAGTTTATATACCGAATATCACATCCCCAAAGAAACAACTCATGAGATATCGTTATTCAATGAAATGCACGTTTATCCCCTTAACATCTCTTTAAAACCCGAATAAACAAAAATCATTCCTTAGTTGACGTTATCGACATACAGAGAACATATTCCCAAAATTTCATTTTTCCAACTTTAATAGTTTTCGCTGGGCGTGATGAGTGAGTGAGTCAGACAGGACATTTTCTTTCAATTATTTTTACCAGAATTTCACCCCTCCCCATGGGCCCCTTAAATTGGATTGATGAAAAAACTCTTGAACACCTATTACCTTATTTTTAAGCTGTCTTTTTCCTCCGAGTTTGATGAGTTAGTTAGTCAGTCAGTTAGGACACTTTCTCTCCTTTTTTCCCCCAGAATTTCACCCCACACCATTGGCCCCTTAAATTAATTTATGAAAAAAAAAAAAAAAACGTCGAACACCGATTTACTTATTTATTTAGCTGATTTTTTTCGCTGAGTTTCTAATTTCTCGCCTATGTCGTTTAAGAGATAGGCCTACACGCTCCGATAGGAATCCTTCAACCCCCACTATTCACCCCTTTCACCTCATAATAATACACCACATCGAAAAACCCTTAGACACATGTCTGCTTATTTTTAATGATTAGTTTATATGCCGAGGATCACATCCACAAATAAAACCACTCGTGATATATTGTTATTCAATGAAATGCAGGTTTAACCCCTTAAGACCCCTTTAGAGCCTGAATATCCAAAAATCCTCCCTAAGTGCACGGTTTTGACATACAACGAACATATCCCCAAAATGCCATGTTTCCAACTTCAATATTTTTGGCTGGGCGATGATGAGTGAGTGAATGAGTCGGGACATTTTCTTTCATTTGATTTTCTTCAGAATTTCACCCCTCCCGATGAACCCCTTCAATTTGATTGATCAAAAAAACTGTCGAATAGCTATTTACTTACTTTTAAGCAGTTTTTCCCCCTGAGTTTGATGAGTGAGTCAGTCAGTCAATCAGTTAGGACACTTTCTTTCCTGTTCCCCCCCCCCAGAATTTCACCCCTCCCCATGGGCCCCTTAAATTGGATTTATGAAAAAACGGTCAAATATATATTTACTTATTTTCTATGCTGATTTTTCCCGCTGAGTTTCAAATTCCTCGCCTATGTTGTTTAAGAGATACACGCTCCATTAGGAATCTTTCAATCCCTACTTTTCACCCCTATCACCTCATAATATACACCACATCGAAAACCCCTCAGAAACGTGCCTTCTTACTTTTTAATGATGAGTTTATATGCCGTGTATTACATCCCCCAATGAAACCAATCGGGAGATATTGTTATTCAATGAAATGCAGGTTTAACCCCCTTAAGACCCCTTTAGAACCTGAATATCCGAAAATCCTCCCTTAGTAGACGGTTTTGACATACAATGAACATATCCCCAAACTGTCATGTTTCTAACTTCAATACTTTTGGCTGGGCGATGATGAGTGAGTGAGTGAGTTAGTCAGGACATTTTCTTTCAATTTTCTTTTTTTCAGAATTTCACCCCTCCCCATGAACCCCTTTAATTTGATTTATGAAAAAAAAACTGTCGAACAGCTATTTACTTACCTTAAAGCAGTTTTTCCCCTGAGTTTGATGAGTGAGTCAGTCAGTCAATCAGTTAGGACACTTTCTTTCCTGTCCCCCCCCCCCCAGAATGTCACCCCTCCCCATGGGCCCCTTAAATTGGATTTATGAAAAAAAACGATCAAACACATATTTACTTACGTTCATGCTGATTTTTTCCGCTGAGTTTCAAACTCCTCGCCTATCTCGTTTAAGAGATACACGCTCCGTTAGGAATCTTTCAATCCCCAATTTTCACCCCCTTTCACCTCATAATATACACCACTTCGAAAAACCCTCAGACTCGTGTCTTCTTATGATGAGTTTATGTACCGAGTATCACATCCCCCAATGAAACCAATCGGGTGATATTGATATTCAATGAAATGCAGGTCTACCCCCTTAACACCCTTTTAGAACCTGAATATACAAAAATCCTCTCTTAGTTGGCATTTGTGGCCCTTGTAGAAGCAGCATACCAAATTTCATTCCAATCCATTCGGTGGTTTCTGAGGTTTCGTGATGAATGAATGAGTGAGTGAGTGAGTGGTATTTGACAAATATATAGTAGAAGATAGTGTCAAGTCTTTGTTATGCTAAACTCGGTTGACAGTGCTGTGTGAGTAGGTGAGTAACTAACGGGATTTCAAGTAAAGATGCTCATTTTCTATACCGGTAGTGCAGAGCGCGACTGGCATCCAGACGGCCGTGTCTCGACTTGAGCTATGTTGCCATGGAAACTATCTATCTTGCCATTCCTTCATGAGTATCTATATTATTAAAAACAAGATGTTCAGTAAAGAACATATAGCCTACTTTCTCCTAAATGTATGAGTATAGTTATAACTCGTTGTTATTATCAAAGAGTATAATAGAACTATTCTTTGTTGAAGACCTTAGAAACGATTTACCTCTACCAAACGCCACGACCTAGATAAAAACTGCTACCATCATTGAAGAAAGAAAGAAAGATAAGAAGTATATCAAGAATGTTATGGATCTGGAGACATAATCGACCGGACTGGCGGCGTGGCTCAGCGGTAACGTTCTCGCTTGCTGGGCCCTAGGTTGCAGGTTCGTATCCTGGCGCAGTCAGCTGGCATTTGAGGGTGCACAAATGCGAGGGAGCCGTGTCAGTACATTTACTGGCACGTTAAAGATCCCCTTCGGGCCAAAATTCCGGCACCCCGGTGTCTCTAAAAGCAGCAGTAGTTAAAAGGGATGTAAAACCAATAACATTATTATTATTATTATTACGACCTGCCGTGGGCAACATCCAACTTTGAGTTGAGGCATGTCTTTACACGTCTGGTTGTGCATGGCTTTCACAACCCTAATTGAATTAACAAATCTTTCCATGACCCTACAGAGACGTGTGTATACAAACTATGTGGATATTTTCGACAATATAATCCTAACAGAGCGAGTGCATTCTAGCGGCCAGAATAAGAAACTTTTCAATAAAATCCGGAAGTTACCTTTTTGGCAGCTAGATGTCTCGAGTAAATCTGCTGGCGAATTATGTTTTAATTAAATATATATTTTACACCATAATGTGGACAATATAACGCTTAATAACATTTTCAAGTAACGCAAAATAGGCTGTTACAAACCCTTTAAAATAAAAAGTTAAAATGTATCGTAGTATCAACTTGTCATTCTTCAAATTCGATGCGCATAGAATGATAATGGTATAGTAATCAATGGATCCCCACGTAGACTAGTCGGGACATCTAGTGGTGAAATATCGAACAATATAATCCTAACAGAGCGAGTACATTCTAGCGGCCAGAAGAAGAAACTTTTCAATAAAATCTGGAAGTTACCTTTTTGGCAGCTAGATGTCTCGAGTAAATCTGCTGGCGAATTATGTTTTAATTAAATATATATTTTACACCATAATTTGCACAATATAACGCTTAATTTTAAAACATCTGAGTCATTACAAAACAATAAACATATAACATTTCAAGCAAAAAACTAGCTCTGATCGGGTTTGAACCATAGGAATCTGAGCGACAGGCTATCGCTCTACCACTGAGCTAATTGTGTCAACGAATATCGTTCTATTTAAAATGACTTACATAGAACTTGTTAGCAAATAATGATTTATACTAAACGATTTCATCACTGGAGTATATTATTTATATATAAAGCATTTCATACAAAGTTTATTTATTTTTTATCAGTACGCTATATTGCATTCAATACTCAAATTAGTGAAATATAAGTCAGGCACAAGATATCCGCTGCCATCTTGTCTTATTAATGAATCAGCTGAGCTTTTTAAAATCACGTCTGCACTATAGTATTACAAAATAAACTTTTAATTTCGTACGTGCCTCTTCCTTTAGAACAGTTAAAACGATTCTCGGCTCGATAATCGGAACTGGTGGGTCCCATGATATGGATTATAAAGTTTGCATAATTCGCACGGCCGCCATCCTGAAATGGTATGGCGGACGACCTTGTAGTTTGGTCACAAGACGCATCCTATACGAAGGTATGTTGTTACCAAATTTGGTAGAGATTGGATGATTTGGTTAGTCGTTATTTGATTTTACGTTTTGAACGTTTGAGTGGCCGCCATTCAGTTTTAGTAAAGATGGCGGCGATATAAAACATGACACTGAGGTGTCCTTTGCTAGTGCTACCTTTGTACCAAATTTCGTTCAATTCGCATTCACCGTGTTCGAATTGATAGGGGGGGACAGACATTCAGAGTACACACACTCACACACACACACACACACAGACTCACACACACACATACACACACACAGACTCACACACACACATACACACACACAGACAGACACACTTTTTTCGCCCTGTGTTGATCTCATAAGTCTACTTTCATTTTTTGCAAAAATCGAAAGTAGGCTAATATTGATGAAAATTTATCCGAGTCCGTCCGGCCATACTATCCGGCCGATTTTCTTCATCCTTTTTTTAAATGAAAGGTATTCATGCACAGATTTGTCATCAAGTATTACAAATCACTTAAATTACGCCTTTCTCATATTATTTGATTTTTTCAACTTTTTCCAACTTTTTCCAACTTTGAAGTAAGCATATCTTCGGTTCTAATTGAGTTACGAAGGTTGTTTTAGTCTAAGAACACTCAGCGAATCAAGCGCTATCATTTGAGCTCTTAACCATTCAAATCGGGCGGCTTCGGTGGCGTAGTTGGTAGCATGCTGAGCTTCTATGCCCAAGATAGCGGGTTCAAACCCGGCCGAAGCCGTCGGATTTTTTAAGAGCGTTAAAAATCCCTCAGTATGCCTTCCTTCGGAGGGGAAGTAAAGCCGGCGGTCCCATGTCATAGATTTATGGCATGTTAAAGATCTTTCCACTAATTACACCTGTGTGAAACTAAATTGGATAGGTTAAGAATGTAAACAACGCTCTAAGGTTGCTACGTTCGTTGCCAAGAGCCGACTGCGGTGGCGTCTAGTAGCTAGTTCTGAACTAGGCCTAGTAGTCGTTGACGGTGGCGTTTGGCGGCAAAAGTAGGAACTATTTGAAAATTCAAAGTTGCAGTCCCTACTTGAATTAAAAAACAGATACACACACTAATACAGTCATCACAATTAACACCGGTTATCAGACAGATTCTACACACACCCAAAGTACACGGGGCTACATGACCGCGTTGTCGCAGCCCCTAAACTAAGGAACCAACCAACCAACCAACCAACCATTCAAATCGGCTGATTCTGAGGAAAGTTATGCTTGGACATACGATATTACATCTCATTTTTTTTTAAAGTTTTTCTCATTGTAGCACTCATATCTTTGGTTATAATTGAGTTACACTGTTCGTTTGGGTCTAAGAGCACTCAGTGGATCAAGCTATATCTTTTGAGGTATTAAATATTTACATTGGTTGATTCTGAGTAATGTTATGAGTGCCGAAGCGAATATTAGAAATAATTATGAAAACTTAACCGAGTCCGTCCGGCCATTCTATCCGGTCGATTTCCTTCATACCACTATTAAATGAAAGTTATTCATGTACGGATTTAATATCAAGTATTACAAATCACTTAACTTCTTCCTTCCTCAAATTATTTGATTTCTTGCACCTTTTTTACTTTTTTTTCACATTGAACCTATCTATATTATTAAAAATATTGATGAAAACTTATCTGAGTCCGTCCGGCCATACTATCCGGCCGATTTTCTTCAACCTTTTTTTAAATGAAAGGTATTCATGCACAGATTTGTCATCAAGTATTACAAATCACTTAAATTACGCCTTTCTCAAATTATTTGATTTTTTCAACTTTTTCCAACTTTTTCCAACTTTGAAGTAAGCATATCTTCTGTTCTAATTGAGTTACGAAGGTTGTTTTAGTCTAAGAACACTCAGCGAATCAAGCGTTATCATTTGAGCTCTTAACCATTCAAATCGGCTGATTCTGAGGAAAGTTATGCTTGGACATACGATATTACATCTCATTTTTTTTAAAGTTTTTCTCATTGTAGCACTCATATCTTTGGTTATAATTGAGTTACACTGTTCGTTTGGGTCTAAGAGCACTCAGTGGATCAAGCTATATCTTTTGAGGTATTAAATATTTACATTGGTTGATTCTGAGTAATGTTATGAGTGCCGAAGCGAATATTAGAAATAATTATGAAAACTTAACCGAGTCCGTCCGGCCATTCTATCCGGTCGATTTCCTTCATACCACTATTAAATGAAAGTTATTCATGTACGGGTTTAATATCAAGTATTACAAATCACTTAACTTCTGCCTTCCTCAAATTATTTGATTTCTTGCACCTTTCTTACTTTTTTTCACATTGAAGCTATCTTCTATATTATTAAAAATATTGATGAAAACGTATCCGAGTCCGTCCGGCCATACTATCCGGCCGACATTCTTCATCCTTTTTTTAAATGAAAGGTATTCATGCACAGATTTGTCATCAAGTATTACAAATCACTTAAATTACGCCTTTCTCAAATTATTTGATTTTTTCAACTTTTTCCAACTTTTTCCAACTTTGAAGTAAGCATATCTTCGGTTCTAATTGAGTTACGAAGGTTGTTTTAGTCTAAAAACACTCAGCGAATCAAGCGATATCATTTGAGCTCTTAACCATTCAAATCGGCTGATTCTGAGGAAAGTTATGCTTGGACATACGATATTACATCTCATTTTTTCAAAGGTTTTTCTCATTTTAGCAATCATATCTTTGGTTCTAATTGAGTTACACTGTTCGTTTGGGTATATGAGCACTCATTGGATCAAGCTCTATCTTTTGAGGTATTAAATATTTACATTGGTTGATTCTGAGGAATGTTATGAGTGCCGAAGCGAATATTAGAAATAATTATGAAAACTTAACCGAGTCCGTCCGGCCATTATCCGGTCGATTTCCTTCATACCACTATTAAATGAAAGTTATTCATGTACGGGTTTAATATCAAGTATTACAAATCACTTAACTTCTGCCTTCCTCAAATTATTTGATTTCTTGCACCTTTCTTACTTTTTTTTTCACATTGAAGCTATCTTCTATATTATTAAAAATATTGATGAAAACGTATCCGAGTCCGTCCGGCCATACTATCCGGCCGACATTCTTCATCCTTTTTTTAAATGAAAGGTATTCATGCACAGATTTGTCATCAAGTATTACAAATCACTTAAATTACGCCTTTCTCAAATTATTTGATATTTTCAACTTTTTCCAACTTTTTCCAACTTTGAAGTAAGCATATCTTCGGTTCTAATTGAGTTACGAAGGTTGTTTTAGTCTAAAAACACTCAGCGAATCAAGCGATATCATTTGAGCTCTTAACCATTCAAATCGGCTGATTCTGAGGAAAGTTATGCTTGGACATACGATATTACATCTCATTTTTTCAAAGGTTTTTCTCATTTTAGCAATCATATCTTTGGTTCTAATTGAGTTACACTGTTCGTTTGGGTATATGAGCACTCATTGGATCAAGCTCTATCTTTTGAGGTATTAAATATTTACATTGGTTGATTCTGAGGAATGTTATGAGTGCCGAAGCGAATATTAGAAATAATTATGAAAACTTAACCGAGTCCGTCCGGCCATTATCCAGTCGATTTCCTTCATACCACTATTAATTGAAAGGTATTCATGCAAAGATTTGTTATCAAGTATTACAAATCACTTCCCTTCCGCCTTCCTCAAATTATTTGGTATTTTCAACGTTTTCCATCTTTTTCCAACTTTGAAGCAATCATATCTTTGGTTCTGATTGAGGTACTCAAGTCGTTTTATTCTAAGATCACTCAGTGACTGAAGCTCTTTCATTTGAGCTGTTAACTATTAAAATCGGCTGATTCTTCGGAATGTTATGAGTGAACATTCGATATTATATCTCATTTTTTCAAAATTTTTCTCATTGTAGCAATCATATCTTTGGTTCTAATGACGGAAATTTCGTATTACACTAGCGTTTTGTATTACAATCAACAAAGTGCAGGGTCAAACGCTTCATCGCGTTGGAATCTACTTGCCTGATCCTGTTTTAGGCCATGGAATGTTCTATGTTGCCATATCCCGAGAAAAATAATTTAAAACTAAGAGTCGACGCACAGCGAACATTGTCTGGAAGTCAGTATTGTAAAATAATGGTAATAAACTATTACTTAATGTCGTAATTTTTTAATTCCAATACTGAAAATTTATGCTGCGGAGCAGTACGGGCGCCCTAGTATTTTATGATTTCATTAGCCTGTGCTTGAGTGCAAAAGGGCCGAAATCAGAAGAATGAGAAAGACTATCGAAAATGCATGTTCCTTCTGGGTCCTAAACTATGTGTAAGCAAAATTTGGTTGAGATTGGTGGAACGGTGTAGATTTGTATACGGAACCAACCCACCCACATACATACATACAGACTTTCACTTTTATATATAAGATATGTCAAAAACAAATATACATAGGCCCTAAGATTTAAGAAACTTCGAAATTGTATATTTGCTTTCCTTGATTATGTTTCAATGTGTGCGAACCCCCTCAATGTAATCTTGACTTGGCTCATCCCCCTCCAGAAGCAAACTCCCGTTGCGTCACTGCCACTCATACCACTTGTCGCTACATAAAGTGTTTCAAGAAATTCACTAAACCAAACATTCCCAAATCAATGGATGGGACGAGGCAGCCCTGTTCAATGATTTCCAGTACGATCACCTGACCTCACCCTATTAGATTTTTCGCCTACTTTTCACTTTTTACAAAAATGAGGAAAATGAAGACTTATGAGGTAGATCCGGGCAAATGTGTGTCTGTCTGTCTGTCCTTCTGTCTGTCTGTCTGTCTGTCTGTCTGTCTGCCCCCCCCCCTATCAACTCATAAACGGCTGTTGCAATCGAAACAAAATTTGGCAGGAGTAAAGATCTATACCTGAATATTTGTATTTGCTGTATTTGAAAATGTCAGTGCTACCAACTGCTGAAAATACGCAATTTAAATTTGAGCTCCATATTGGATATCTTGGAAGGTATGAATGGGAGCTATTTCAAAATTGGCACACGTATAGATAATAATATTTCAGTTCAACTTCCAGGAGGCCATACATGGCAGTGTTGCCAAAATGATTACAAGCCTACTGATAGTTTCCATTTTAAATGCATATAACTTCAACACTATCAGTAGGAATTCACCAAATTTCGTATGTGCTATGTGTACATAAACAGATATGACTAGGCGTATTCTTAAGAGCCACCAGGGCTGCCAACTGTTAATAAATGCTCTCATTTTTTTTAACCAAATACCAATATATCAGAAATTGTTCAAGCCGACAGCTTTAAACTATGCACAGGTATAGTACCTGACATTCTATCTTAATTTGGAGTAACTTATATACGTCAGTGCTACCAACATGATTCTAAGCCTGCTGATAGGTCCAATTTTAAAATGCATGTAACTTCTATACTAACTAATGAATTTCATTCAAAATTGGCACAACAATAGATCGTGTTATTTCATATTATTTCTGACCAATACATGCATGACATTGTTGCCAACATGATTTTACGCGCGCTGTTAGATCCAATGTTTAACTGCATGTAACGTCCATGCTATCCATTGGACTTCAAACAAATTTTGTATTCTGTACCCTATGAGATGGAACTAAGAATACATTCAGCCACCAGGGCTGCCAACTGTAGTGCTCTTAGGCTACATTATGCCAGGTATACAGTATTTCAAAATATTAATAGAAATGTCGATATTACCAACTTAATTTCGACATTATTCTAGATAGATCCATATATAAGGTGCGTTCAAAAATAACGAGCCGGAGGCTGTCATGCGCAAACCGGTGACGACATCGGCTAATCGTGGCGTGTGTAACGAGGTGTGGTTCCGACCAGAGCGTGGAAGGTCACAGCCCGTCCCTAGCGGGCACCCGTGCACGTCACGTGACGATACAAAGCGAGCAACAGCATGCATCAATCGTCCAACGCTGACAGTCTTATTGCAAACAGTGACATGGAGGCGTCAAACGAATAGCAAAGAGGTGTTGTTCGGTTTCTGACACCGAAAGGACTAGGAGGAACGGACATTCATCGCCGAATGTCACAAGTGTACGGCGAAAACTGCATGTCCCTTGCAAGGGTCAAGGCATGGCATAAGCGCTTCAGGGAAGGACGGGTGTCGTTAGCCGATGATGCCCGGTCTGGGGACCCCCCCCCCCCCCTCTCCTGCATTACCTATGACAACGTCCAGCTGGTTGATGCACTCATTACCCAGGACCGCCGAGTGACAGTGAACGCCATAGCCGCCGTGGTCGGATTGAGCATCGAAAGTGTGCACACCATCATGAAGGAACGACTGCACTTGCGGAAAGTGTGTGCTCAATGGGTGCCCCACAGCTTTCAACCACACCAGGAAGCATGTCGAATGGCCTACCGTCTTACATTGGTTGGACGATTGAAGCATGCTGCTGCTTGCTTTGTATCGTCACGTAGGGGCGTGGTGGCGCAGCGGTCAAGCTGTATGCCTCTCACCAAGGCGGACCGGGTTCGATTCCCGGTCAATGCATGTGAGATTTTCGATGTCAAATGCCATGTCCTGTGGTTCGGATTCCACGTAAAACGGAGGTCCCGTGGCTTATGATCGCGAGATTAACGGTCACGTTAAACTACAAGCTTCCTTCCCTTGTATCGTCACGTGACGTGCACGCGTGCCCTCTAGCGACGGGCTGTGACCTTCCACGCTTTGGTCGGAACCACACCTCGTTACTCACGCCACGATTAGCCGATGTCGTCACCGGTTTGCACATTACAGCCTCCGACTCGTTACTTTTTGAACGCACCTTATATGTTAATCATTGGCATGAATGTAATATTTTAAGAAGAGTAAGCTCTTTAGTTCGTCACGGAACTTCTTGTTTTTTTTTTTATCTGGGGACATTTCAAGAATGTGGTGTATCAGTATGTTCCAACAATAGTTGACAACATGAAAGACCGTATTAGGGACACTAGAGACACTCTCAGTAGTAAGTTGTCCGCCTCATTGCGTAGTGTCTAGCACTCCTGGCTGTCACCGCGGAGGCCCGGTTTCAATTCCCAGCACTGCTAAGCAATTTAATTCAGGTCTGAGGGATGGAACTGGTACACTCAGCATCGTGAGGTAAAACTGAAAAGAGGCGGGTTTGATTCCCACCTAAGCCATTCTGGAAGTGGTTTTACGTGGTTTCCCACTTCTACTCAAGGCAAATGCTGGGATTGTTCATTACTGAAAGTCACGGTGGCCTCCTTCCCAATACTCATCTGAATTACAATTACACAACTAATACAGATATCACAATGAATGAAGGAAGTATTTGTTGCAGATAATAGTCAAGAAAATTGTCCGTGGCTAAAAACAGGATCAAGTAAGTAGATTCCAACTCGATTAAGCGTTTGACCCGGCGCTTTATTGATCGTAATACAAACCGCTAGTGTAATAGGAAATTTCCGTCTTTTAAAAGAGAACGGTACTGTAGTGTCAGATGGTGACAAATCTACGTGAGGTAGCAGTATTCCCTCCCCACTATTCACACCAGTTAGAACTTAGAAATCTATGATATTGTCGTACATTTTTCTAACTATTGGCCTCGTCCCGTTCAGTGATCTCTTAGTTGCATTGAAATTCCTAAGGAGCATTACAATAGTACCTTCTTTCAAAGTCAGCACATGGGGAGGTAGACCACTCATCTCAAGCCTGTTCAAAAGTTCAGTGGGAAAATGCAAAACTTCAATTTTCTTCTTCAGTTACCAACGTATTCACACTCGTGTAAAATCTAGAAGTCCTGGAAGTAGATCTGAAACTACCCTATTAATTTCATGGCAATGTACTTTTTTCGGTGCAAGAAAATGAAAAATGAGAAGTAATATAGAATATCCACTCATAACTTTCCTCAGAATCAGCCGATTTGAATAGTTAAGAGCTCGCATGAAAGAGTGTGATCCACCGAGTGTTCTTAGACTAAAGCGATCTGCGTAACTCAATTAAAACCAAGGATATGATTGTTTCAATGAGAAAAAAAGTTGGAAAGAGTTCAGGAAAACAAATAATTTGAGGAAGGCGGAAGTTAAGTGATTTGTAATACTTGATAACAAATCCGTGCATTTATACCTTTCATTTAAAAAAAGAATGAGGGAAATCGACCGGATAGAATATTTTTAACACTAATCACCATCATCTTCATTTCCCCTTTTCCAGTTGACACTGGGTGGGGGCAAATATGGTTCCTCTCCACTTAGCTCTGTCGTTCCACCATTCCTTCTCCGACACAGTGTTCCAGTCCAGGTTCCGTTTTCTAATACTATTCTCCACCTAGTCCATCCAACGCATTCTTGGTCTTCCTCGTCCTCTCTTCCCAGTCATCCGTCGTTCCAGTGCTCGTCTTGGTAGCCTTACTTCATTCATCCGTTTGATATGTCCAAACCATCTCAATCTGTTTTGCTCCAGTTTCTCATTTAGTTTCTGTACTACCAGTTCTTTCCGCATATCTTCATTTCTCATTCTGTCCCTCCTCGTTTTCTGGACCATACTTGCTCGGGGTGTGTAGACGTTCCCTCCACAGATTGTACCACACACGAGGATTTTGAGCAAGGATTGACATTTCCAAAGAATAAAAGCACAACTTCTTATAATTTATTCATTAAAAACAACAAATCAAAACAAAGAAGGTCACTCTCCTTAACATGCGGATCTCTCAAAAATCCTTAATAATATTCAATGAACTTCACTGACATTCTTCACACTCCTATTCTCTTAATTAAAACCTCATCACTCAACATAATCAACTTTAACTATGATCCAAATACACATATTGGCATGATATCGAGGAAAATGTTCCTTGCATTGTTCACGAAATTATACATTCCTCATTTGGGTGATGAAATCTTTTGGTGATGCAGAGCTTGTAGTGGAAGCCATGCACAGCAAATCGCGTGATGGCGTGCTCAGTTTACAATAATTGGCCTGTTTCCAGTCTTCTTTTAATATTGCGTATGTTGCATAGAACTCATTCCATATGTCGCTCCTTTTCTCAAGCAAAATTGTACAGGTTTTCTGATATACCTTTGTATTCGGTAGGTGCAGTTGTAACCGCATATCTTCTATAAAGAAGCTTTCGTTAAGCATAATAACACAGGTGATGAGACAAATCCATACACCCAAGTACACGGGGCTACATGACTGCGTTGTCACAAAGCCCGTAAATCAATCAATATAAAATTAATTAAGCAGGGCTCACACAGATCTTGCAACAAATCTCCAAACAATATTAGTAGTATATTGGCTTGCACGGCCGTGTCTTATGAGGGGTTTCGCCTAGGACACCAAGCTGGCTCATCAGCGGGCTCTTGGTGTCCGTGCCCTGACCTCCATAGGAGTAGCGAACTGCGCGCTACCTCCCTTTTATGAAACACACCTGCGCCTCTTCACTGCGAGAACTAAAAGCTCAAGCAGCCATAACCTCCCTATGAAGGCTTCCAAAAAGATGGTATATTGGCTTTCACGGCCAGTGAATTAAAACTCAGCAATTTTTCTAGGTTTCTGCTGTGTCTTGTGTGGAGTTTCGCCTACGACACCAAGCTGGCTCATCAGTGGGCTCTTGGTGTCCCCGCCCGGACCCCCACAGGAGTAGCGAACTGCGCGCTACCCCCCTTTTTTATGAAGCGCACCTGCGTCTCTTCACTGCGAGAACTAAAAGCTCACCAAAAAGAACTAGAAAAAATTGCTTAGGTTTAATATTAGTAGTTGTACACAAAGGGAAAAATTAAGCGCCTTGTTCTAGTTGTTTCAGAAATATGTTGCGAGCAGAGCCGCCTCAATCAACTATTGAATAATGCAGCGCTCACTCAAGTATCGTGCCACTTATCTGGGCATTTGTTCACTGGTTTGCATAATAAATAGAGCTTTACGTGGAACTACTCTCCAGGAAGCAACAAAATATCAAATGATGGAATAAAGCATGAAGGAAAGAAACGTCTGCTGGTACTCAAACTTGAATCAGCGCTGTCAAATTAGAATACGCTTCATGAAGAAATCATCCTGCCGTAGCTCACCGACACTTTAACATTCCAGGGGTAGCAGCACAGCTTTGGCAGCAAGCCTGATTAATTACACTGACGTACCAGATCAAACATCCGTTCTCAGTTCAGTTTTTAATGTAAACTCTTCGTCTCTCAGCTGAGTGGGTGCGCGTAAATTGTATGCAAATCGACTTGTGACCGCTAGTTGGTCGATCGGAGCACCATTGGAAGAGGAGGAAATCCCTGTGGATTTCTGGCTGGGAAACCAGTAGTGACAGCGCTGTAATTGCTAATCACTACATTACGTTCCAATGAACTGGGTTCGATTCGTGGGCAGTTTTAAGCATTCCGCTTTTACCAATATTTATGATCAGGGCTTTCCAAACCCAGGATGAATATCATATGACTGAAATACATTTGGGATAATTACTCTCATATATTGCACCTGCTCGGTAACTCAGTTCGGGGTGTGTGACGTTCCCTCCACAGTTGGTATTTTGAACAAGGATTGACTTCTTCCAAGAATAAAAGCACAACGTCTTAATAACTAATCTATACACGAGTATATACAAATCAATGTTATCAATAGTTTGTATGTGGGTATGTCTCCTATGGGTTCATATACCATTCATCCGATTGCCATGAAACTTGGGTGAGTTGTTGTGTACACTCCAAGGATGGTTTCTGGCTTAGTAAATCCATTTTACAATATGTAGCGCATGAGTAGATTCAACAAATGAGCGACGACGCACGAAGCATTTCGACAAAGTCCCGTATTCGTTCGTACGTCATTAATCCGATTGCGATAAAACTTGGGTGAGATGTTGTGTGCACTCCAGGGAAGATTTCTTCCTAAGTAAATCCATATTACGATAGGTAGCGCACGAGTAGATTCAACAAATGAGCGACGACACGCGAAGTGTTTCAACAAGGTCCCGTATGCATTCGTCCGATAGCTATGAAACTTGGGTGAGATGTTTTGTACACTTAAGGGAAGTTTTTTGACTTAGTAAATCCACTTTTCAATAGGCAGCGCACGAGTAGATTCAACAAATGAGCAACGACGCGCGAAGAGTTTAAACAAAGTCCCGTATAAGGTCATATACCATTCGTCCGATAGCAATGAAACTTGGGTGAGATGTTGTGTACGCGCTACCGCGTGCCTCGCAGGCATCGGGAGAGCGTGGGTTCGAATCCCACCTCCGCCGTCCTGAAAATGGTTTTCGTGGTTTCCCATTTTCACTACCAGACAAATGCCGGGACGGTTCCATTCAATAGGTCCACGGCCGATTTCCTTTCATAATCCCTTCCATGACCCGTCCAAAAGAAAAATGCATGGCCATTGGCTGCATTAATAAAATTATTACTTTCCATTAGCCCGAGTAGATTCTACAAATGACGGACGACGTGCAAAGCGTTTCAACAAAGTCCCATATGCGTTCATATACCATTCGTCCGATAGCGATGAAACTTGGGAGAGATGTTGTGTGCACTTCAGGGAAGGTTTATGGCTTAGTAAATCCATTATACAATAGATAGCGCACGAGTAGATTTAACAAATGAGCGACGATGCGCGAAACGTTTCAACAATGTCCCGTATGCCTTCATATACCATTAGCCCGATAGCGATGAGACTTGGGTGTGATGTTGTGTACACTCCAGGGAAGGTCTCAGGCTTAGTAAATCCATTATACAATAGGTAGCGCACGAGTAGATTCAACAAATGGGCGACGACGCGCGGATCATTTCAACAAAGTTCCGTATGCGTTCATATACCATTCGTCCGATAGTGATGAAACATTGGTGAATTGTCGTGTACACTCCAGGGAAGGTTTCAGACTTAGTAAATCCATTTTACAATTGGTAGTGCACGTGTAGATTCAACAAATGAGTGACGGCGAGCGAATCGTTTAAACAAAATCCCGTATGCGTTCATATGCCATTCATCAGATTGCGATGAAACTTTGGTGAGTTGTTGAGCACGCTCCCACGGATGTTTCTAAATTAGTGAATCCTTTTTTTGACAGCTTAGAGGTAGTTTACGGAAATGGAAAAAAAATATTGTGTATCCAAAAACACTTCAAGAAACAAAATTACAATGCCAACACTTTCTTTGATTGGCATTGCAACGCATGCCGGGTACAGCTTGTTTATTAATAAAAAACAAAAATCAAAATAAAGAAACTCACTATCCTGAACATGTGGATCTCTCGAAGAATCCTTAATAATATCCAAATGCCATGTCCTGTGGTTCGGATTCCACGTAAAAAGGAGGTCCCGTGGCTCATAATCACAAGATTCACGGTCACGAAAAACTACAATCTTCCTTCCTTTCCTTCCTTAATAATATCCAATGAACTTCACTGACATTCTTCACACTCCTATTCTCTTAATTAAGGCGACTTAAGTGGCGTAGTTGGTAGCATGCTGAGCTTCTATGCCAAAGATCGCGGGTTCAAACCCGGCCGAAGTCGTTGGATTTTTTGAGAACGTTAAAAATCCCTCAGTATGCCTTCCTTTGGAGGGGAAGTAAAGCCGGTGGTTCCATTTCATAGATTTATGGCATGATAAAGAATCTTCCACTAATTACACCTGTGTGAAGCTAAATTATATATAGGTTAAATATTTGACTAACGTTCTTAGGTTCCTACGTTCGTCGTCAAGTGCCGACTGCAGTGGCATCTGAACTAGATGGTCGTTGACGGTGGCGTTTGGCGGCAAGAGTAGTAACTACTTGATAAAAATCAATGTCTGCAGTCCTTACTTGAATTAAAACAGATACACACACTAATACAGCCATCACAATTAACACCGGTTTTCGGACAGATTCTACACACACCCAAAGTACACGGAGCTACATGACCGCGTTGTCGCTGCCCCTAAACTGAGGAACCAACCAACCATCTCTTAATTAAATCCTTACATCACTCCACATAATCATCTGTTTCAACTTAAACTATGATCCAAATACACTTGAAATTTAGTCTCAAGATTAACTTCTCTATCAAACATCCTACGTTGTATTTACCAATGCATGTCTTTAGAGTTAACTTGCTGTTTAAATCTCAAATTGTAACCCCCTGTTTCTCCATCATAACGATATCAGATCTTGCTTAATTTCAATTTCCAAGTTTTACACATGCACACAATATAACGTACAATTTCAAGCCATTTTATCTCGCATCAAGACCGATGTAATTTAATACAATCACAATCTCATTTAAGAGAACCCGTTTGATCATTTATTTCCAAAACTTATTATTATTATCAATATTTTTCATGAACATTTTCTGGATTAGATTAACGAGGGTTATTTTCTTTCAGGAAACAGACCCTAATTTATACTTTAGAACAAGGTTATTTAAAATTACTCTGCATGACATTTTAATATCAACTTCCTTTCTAACACGGAGCAGTGCCCTTTCAAGTCTCTCGGCCTACTGTCCGTCCTATGTTTACATACTGTTACCCCGGCCTCTGGTGGGTTGATTTATGACCTAGCGAACTATCCTAAGATGGCCGCTTGTCTGAAGAGAGGCTGGCTTTTCGGGAGACCATTGTCAACCCCCTAGACTACTGTCACGACTCTCTCGCGTTGCTCACCCTCAAATGCCAACCGAATGCACCACGATTCGATCCTGCAAGCTTGAGAACAGCAGGCGAGAACGTCGCCGGAATATTAAGAGGAGGAGCCTGACAATTAAGGGAAATCAATACCACCCCGTGGTTTCCAGCGCACATCTCACAAGTTATGAATTCCTAAGGGTAGGAGGCACAAGTAACTGAAATCCCCATAGCATCATCCATCTCTTTCCCCCACTGTAAACTTCTGACACCAAGAGAAACTAATTAACGTGCTAATAATGAATTCATAAAACCATCCCTGGCGCTGGTTTTGTCGTGAACTATGTGTAACAAGGCAATGTCACTTAACATCTCACAACTCCATCCTCGCAATTACAGGAGGTCGTCCTTATTTACAAAGTAAATTGAATTGCAAATGATCCTAGGTGGCACTTGTAATTTGAACTGGAGATATGCTTAAGATTCAGTCCGCATAAATATTTTAACGAGGAAAAGTAATTTTGTCTCATGATCGTATGGAACGTAAGCTCGACAAATGGAAGTCTACTTAACCAGTGTTGCCAACAATTGCCTCTTTAAAGTCACCATCTCCAGAGTAAAGCGTGAACAAAAATTTCTTAAATTAACTTGATGAAAATTTAAATTTAAGAACAGAATTATAGGTATAAATAGCAGAAGTAACCGCTCTTCGAACCGTTTTCGGTATTAATAACCAGACGTTATCAATTGAGCTACTGTTGCAATGGTTAGGGGCTTGTCATTCCTTCATAAGTTTACCAGAACGAAGTTAGTTTTCTGGGTATATCGCAGACACTGTTAATTTAAGCGCCTTAAAATGTGGTTTTCGGAGACCCATTATAGACTCCCTAGTTTTGTGTCACACATTGAGAAGCGCAACATATGCGTTGGTCGTCCTTCTAGGATTATTAGCCTACTTTCGATTTTTGCAAAAAATCAACACAGGGCGAAAAAGTGTGTCTGTCTGTGTGTGTGTGTGTATGTATGTGTGTGTGTGTGTGTGTGTGTACTCTGAATGTCTGTTCCCCCCTATCAATTCGAACACGGTGAATGCGAATTGAACGAAATTTGGTACAAAGGTAGCACTAGCAAAGGACACCTCAGTGTCATGTTTTATATCACCGCCATCTTGACGGAAACGTAATGGCGGCCACACAAATGTTCAAAGCTTAAATCAAATTACGACTACCCTAAACATCCGATCTCTACCAAATTTTGCAACAACATACCTTTATGGGGGGAGCATCCTTTGTCCAAACTAATAGGTCATCAGCGTAATAGTTTGCGGATGGCGGCCATCTTTGTGTGAAAATCGATTCCCCCTATTAATTCGAACACGGCGCAACCTAATGGAACGAAATTTGGTACAGAGGTAGTACAAACAAAAGGTACCTCAGTGTCATGTTTTATATCGCCGACATCTTGACGGAAACGTAATAGCGGCCACACAAATGTTCAAAGCTTAAATCAAATTACGATTAACCTAACCATCCGATCTCTACCAAATTTTGCAACAACATACCTTTATAGAGGAAGCATCCTTTGACCAAATGAATAGGTCATTAGCCTAATAGTTTGTGGATGGCGGCAATCTTTGTGTGAAAATCGATTCCCCCTATTAATTCAAACACGGTGAAACCGAATGGAACAAAATTTGGTACAGAGGTAGAACTAGCAAAGGGCATCTCAGTGTCATGTTTTATATCGCCGCCATATTGACTGAAACGTAATGGCGGCCACACAAATGTTCAAAGCTTAAGTTAAATTACGACTAACATAACCATCCGATCTCTACCAAACTTTGCAACAACATACCTTTATGGAAGGAGCATCCTTTGACCAATCAAATAGGTTATTAGCCTAATAGTTTACGGATGGCGGCCATCTTTATGTCAACATTGATTCCCCTATTAATTCGAACACGGTGGAACCGAATGGAACGAAATTTGGTATAGAGGTAGCACTAGCAAAGGGCACCTCAGTGTCATGTTTTATATCGCCGCCATCTTGACTGAAACGTAATGGCGGCCACACGAATGTTCAAAGCTTAAATCAAATTACGATTAACCTAATCATCCGATCTCTACCAAATTTTGCAACTACATACCTTTATGGAGGGAGCATCCTTTGACCAATCTAATAGGTCATTCGCCTAATAGTTTGCGGATGGCGGCCATCTTTGTGTCAAAATCGATTCCCCCTATTAATTCAAACACGGTGAAACCGAATGGAACGAAATTTGGTACAGAGATAGCACTAGCAAAGGGCATCTCAGTGTCATGATTTATATCGCCGCCATATTGACAGAAACGTAATGGCGGCCACACAAATGTTTAAAGCTTAAATCAAATTACGACTAACATAACCATCCGATCTCTACCAAACTTTGCAACAACATACCTTTATGGAGGGAGCATCCTTTGACCAATCTAATAGGTCATTAGCTTAATAGTTTGCGGATGGCGGCCATCTTTATGTCAAAATTGATTCCCCCTATTAATTCGAACACGGTGGAACCGAATGAACGAAATTTGGTACAGAGGTAGCACTAGCAAAGGGCACCTCAGTGTCATGTTTTATATCACCGCCATATTGACGGAAACCTAATGGCGGCCACACAAATGTTCAAAGCTTAAATCAAATTACGATTAGCCTAATCATCCGATCTCTAGCAAATTTAGCAACAACATACCTTTATGGAGGGAGCATCCTTTGATCAAACTAATAGGTCATTAGCCTAATATTTTGCGGATGGCGGCCATCTTTGTGTGAAAATCGATTCCCCTTATCAATTCGAACACGGTGAAACCGAATGCTACGAAATAAAGTACAGAGGTAGCACTAGCAAAGGGCACCTCAGTGTCATGTTTTATATCACCGCTATCTTGACGGAAACGTAATCGCGGCCACCCAAATGTTAAAAGCTAAAATGTAATTACGACCAACCTAATAATCTAGTCTCTACCAAATTTTTCAACACCATATATTTATGTGGGAAACATATTCTGACCAAACTGCAAGAACATCAGCCCAATAGTTTGCAGATGGTGACCAAGTATGTGTGCAAATCGATTCCCCCTATCAATTCAAACACGGTGAAACCGAATTGAACGAAATTCGGTACAGAGGTAGCACTAGCAAAGGGCACCTCATATTCATGTTTAATATCCCTATAGCACGTTGTATTTCAACAAGCTACTACAACCAACATTCAATCATACTCCTTGAAAAGGAAAAAGAGTTATAACAATACCCATGCATTTAGGAGAAAGTTCTTTCCTGAACATCTTGTTTTTATTTTTCGCCTATTTTAGCATGTATTTTGAAATGTTGTTCCTTATACCCACCCTTCTATGAGAAGTTGGTTGAAGACTTTTCAAAATGATTGGTGTATTGACTCATGGTTACAATACCTAATTTTACGATGCTCCAAGCACCCGAACTTGAATTATAGGCGTACATAAACATAAAGATCTATCAACCACACATTATCAAACAAAATCATCTTTAAGATGAACCCGTTTGTCGACAAAAATATGATTACTTAAAATGTGCTCTCAAACTAAACACCTAACGTGTACTTCCTGGCGTGAAAATAATATTGAAAACCTCGTAGACGAAACGCAATATATGTCAAATTAAAACTGACCCTCACCGTTGTGGACAGTCCCCATCCCCAGGAAGACCCCTTTAATAAATTATAAAGGCTCGTGGTGCATGAAAATTCGGGATTTTTAGCCTCCAATGGCCCAAATTCCCAAAAGCTGAAAAAGACTCGATCCCATTTCAGGAATTTTTGGAAAATAATGTTGCTGTTTGGAGATATAATAGACCTTCGTTACAACATACCGCATATCGCATGTGTAAGTCACGTGTAAAAATTCTAGGGTACCCCTTGACCCCCTTAATCGCATTGTTGAATTTTACAGTCTATGTTTGATTCCACGATAACCTTATAGTCATTTGCAAACTTTAACAGAAATTGAATAAATTGAGTGGCATTGCTTCTTACAGAAATAGATGGAAAGTTGGATGTCACCTCTTGTGACACTGTTGTCATGGTTACCGGCTTGCATTACTTCATTAGTTTCTTCTTGTTCTTCTTCTTTCGGTTGGACCAGCTAAGGACCACGACGTTCAACTTTTCAGCTTGGTAAGGGACCTGATGTTTGCCCAATATTCGCGCATTCTCTGGCTATGTTTCTCCTTCCTCTCTTTTGTCCAGATGATGCCGGTTTTCTTACAGGGTGGTCTGTCCTTAAAACTTTTCTGTTAGATTTGATCGGCTTCTAATATCACTTTTCATTATCTTCAGTTCTTGGATATCCTTGTTAACTATTGTTAGCGACGGTGTCACGCTCTTTCTATTCCCCCAGTAGTTGAGAAGCCGGTTTGTTAGTCTTGTTGGGTTCATCCATGAGACATGTCCATAGAAAGCTAGACGTCTCTTCCTGGCCACATCTGTGATTTTCTCAGTATATCTATATAGCTCCTGATTTGGTCTTCTTCTGTACTCGTCATCTATTTATTAGTTTATAAAATAAAAGAGTGCCATATCCTCTCCAGGGACGTAGGAGACCTGAATAAGAGCCCTTGACTAAGTCAAGTGGTCACTAATCACGCATCCCGAGCCGGAGTTTGCGTGTGGTAGGGTGGCCAGTTCCTTTTCACTCCTCCTCCTACCATAGCATCCGGCAGGTTCCCATTTTGCATCACGAGGCTGGGAGACCCCGTACCAGACCGTACGAACACTTTTAAATTCTTGGCAGAGCCGGGGATCGAACCCGGTACTTTGGGGGTGACAGCCAACAATGCTGGCAACTGCGCCACGAGGTGGTCTTTATTAGTTTATTAAATTAAATTAGTTTTCTGGGAATATCTCAGAAACGTGGTTTTAGAGCCTTAAAACCTAGTAGCCTCCGAGCCACTGAGGGGCTGAAAATGAGTTTTGCTCGTCCTTTTGTACGCCATAATATAATAATAATCATAATAATAATTTAATAATATAGGGATAGGGATATAATAGACATTTAGTACCTTTAGCACATTATATACGTATTGATGAATTTTACAGCTTAAGTTGGTTCCGTGATAACCTTATAGCCGTTTGCGAACGTTCACAGTAATGTAATAAATGGAATGGCATTGCGACTTACAGAAATAGATGGACTTATGAGATTGTGTTGCCATGGTTAGCGGCTTGCATTCTTTCAATAGCTTAATAAATGCAATTAGTTTTCTGGGTATATCTCAAAAACTGTTGGTTTTAGGACCTTAAAATGTGGTTTTCGGGGCCCATAGGGCTCCAGAGTTTTGTTTCTAACATTGAGACACTGAAAATGAGCTTTGTCTTGTTTTTCTACGCCCACTTCAACATGAATTTTAAGGGGGTAGGCCCTCTTTCATGAGAGGTATGGAGAAGAGTTACATCAATGATTACTTTCGTGCCTCTGATGGACTTCTGTACCAAATTTTACGTTGATCCACTCAGCCGTTCTCGAGTGATGCGCGTGCAAAGTTGTAGACAGACAGACAGACAGACAGACAAATATTTTCTTTTTGCGCGCAACCGTCATAAACCAGTCTGAAACGCGTTAATAACTCAAACTTCAATGGAAATTCAGAAAAAACAGACAAACTTTCATTTTTATATATAGAGAGATTATTAGGCACCAGATTCGTAGGTTTTTACCTATTTTTTCGTTACTTCGAACGTATTGAAATTGTGTTTCCCGTATGAGGTCACTCTTTCATTCCTCCAGATTATGTATTTGGCAATATCGAAAAATACATCAAGAATGAAAGAGGGATCATTACTCCAGCAGATTACTTGGGCATAGTTGCAAATCATGGAACGGTCAATAATCTTGGGAAAGACTGCACAGTGTTCGATTGGAAAACCAGCACAGATGCAGTTCTGAAACCAACTGGATCATGGCACTTCAAATTTGCCCCAAGTAAACGAGTAATACTAACGCGAAGTGTCAAAAAGTGCGATGTAAAAGTAAGAGGGGAGACAGCATACCGTATTGGCACTAAAATGTCCATGTTCATTACAAAGTAAAACTGTTCCATGTCTGAAATAAAACCCAAGGAATTACCAGCGAACAACATACAGAAATTGTCAAAAGATAAACAGAGACGTTACGAAACTTCTGTCATCCTATTTCGGTGAAGACTGGAAAACACTTTCCGAGCTTCGATACTATGTCGATGTGCAGCACAGAACAGAAAGACAGGATGAAGAAGGACAGAATCCGCAAGATGACCTTTTGTGTGAAACACTTTACGATGATGACACTATTTTGATGGTTTAATTCATATTTGAATTTTGCCCAGTGTTCATCATTAGGTATGGTGCTGTAATCCAAATCAAAGAATGTTGTGTTTTTAAATTACATATCAGTTAAATTTGAGTTGAAATACTTATGTCCAAAATTAAAGGGCACTTTATTACTACAGTTTACAAATTTCTCCTATATCTTTTGTCACCGTAAATGACATTTTGGCTAAAAGGAGGAGTGTAGGTATTACCCATTCAGCATTTGATTGCCGCTGATTGTGGCTGCGGCACCGTTTGTTTTTCATTGCAGCATGAGCCCCGCGGTGCGAAGCGGAGGACACAGCGATGGCAGAGTGCAGTTTGTACATAAGTCAAGCAGCATTGCGTCAAATAAGCGTCACAGGAGTTCATGTTACCACGGACAGTTAAACGATGACTGAGGATACTGGAGCTGAGTCATATCCTACTCGCGCAACTGTACCTGTCAACGAAGCAGGCTGACGTGTGACACAAGTAAACAAAGAATAGTTCCATCTCGACCGCCAGCAATCAATTCGTGAAATGGGAATATCACATATGTCTATGTTAATAACAGAAAGGACTATCTCCTTGCATGTTGATATCAAAAAGAGCTATATCCACAAAAAATCGCACAGTTAGTATCAAAAGGGACAATCTCCAAAATAAAATTTAAAATATCTCACTAATATCTCCTTAATCATATGGCTGGTTTTCTTTGATTACTCGCATACAACCGTTTACTTTATGTATAAGAAAAACAAGATGTTCAGTAAAGAACATATAGCCTACTTTCTCCTAAATGCATGGATATTGTTATAACTCTTTGTCCTTTTCAAGGAGTATAATTGAATGTTGGTTGTAGTAGCTTGTTGAAATACAACGTGCTATAGGGATATTAAACATGAATATGAGGTGCCCTTTGCTACTGCTACCTCTGTACCAATTTTCGTTCCATTCGGATTCACCGTGTTCGAATTAATAGGGGGAAGAATCGATTTTCACACAAAGATGGCCGCCATCCGCAAACTATTAGGCTAATGACCAATTAGTTTGGTCAAAGGATGCTCCCTCCATAAAGGTATGTTGTTGCAAAATTTGGTAGAGATAGGATGATTATGTTAGTCGTAATTTGATTTAAGCTTTGAACATTTGTGTGGCCGTCATTACGTTTCGGTCAAGATGGTGGCAATTAAAAACATGACACTGAGGTGCCCCTTGCTAGTGCTACCTCTGTACTAAATTTCGTTCCATTCGGTTTCACCGTGTTCGAAGTAATAGGGGGAAGAATCGATTTTCACACAAAGATGGCCGCCATCCGCAAACTATTAGGCTAATGACCAATTAGTTTGGTCAAAGGATGCTCCCTCCATAAAGGTATGTTGTTGCAAAATTTGGTAGAGATAGGATGATTATGTTAGTCGTAATTTGATTTAAGCTTTGAACATTTGTGTGGCCGTCATTACGTTTCGGTCAAGATGGTGGCAATTAAAAACATGACACTGAGGTGCCCCTTGCTAGTGCTACCTCTGTACTAAATTTCGTTCCATTCGGTTTCACCGTGTTCGAAGTAATAGGGGGAATCGATTTTGACACAAAGATGGCCGCCATCCGCAAACTATTAGGCTGATGACCTACTAGTTTGGACAAAGGATGCTCCCCCATAAAGGTATGCTGTTGCAAAATTTGGTAGAGATCGGATGATTAGGTTAATCGTAATTTGATTTAAGCTTTGAACATTTGTGTGGCCGCCATTACGTTTTCGTCAAGATGGCGGCGATAAAATACATGACACTGAGGTGCCCTTTGCTAGTGCTACCTCTGTACCAAATTTCGTTCCATTCGGTTTCACCGTGTTCGAATTAATAGGGGGAATCGATTTTGACACAAAGATGGCTGCCATCCGCAAACTATTAGGCTGATGACCTATTAGTTTGGTCAAAGGATGCTCCCCCCATAAAGGTATGTTTTTCAAAATTTGGTAGAGATCTGATGATTAGGTTAGTCGTAATTTGATTTAAGCTTTGAACATTTGGAAGGCCGCCATTACGTTTCCGTCAAGATGGCGGCAATATAAAACATGACACTGAGGTGTCCTTCGCTAGTGCTACCTTTGTGCCAAATTTCGTTCAATTCGGGTTAACCGTGCTCGAATTGATAGGGGACAGACATTCCGAGTACACACACTCACACAGACTCTCTCTCTCTCTCTCTCACACACACACACAGACAGACACTTTTTCGCCCTGTGTTGGTCTCATAAGTCTACTTTCATTTTCTTTGGCAAAAATCGAAAGTAGGCTAAAAACATCCAGGAGTGGATACAATTGCATTAGATAACAAATTACTCTTCTGTAAAATGCAGGAAGGTGGAGATTGTTCCGTTTGATACTAATAGCCTCATATGTGACTACTGCTAGGCTCGTAATTTTGTATTGAATAAATGATTCTATATTTACACCTCTGTATGTCAATTACATGTTCGATCAACCTCAAAGCCAGTCATATTGCCATTGAAAGGGAAAAAGAAACTCACATTTGAAGAAATTGTGAGGACGGTAGATTACCGTCGCGCTACCGCGCGTGTTACATGAAGGGGTGTGACCGCAAGAAGGTTAAACAAATAATCAAGACGACGCGACGGCCTCTGCCAGAACTGTGTCTCGCCAAGCCTTACTGTTGTGCGAGGCCAAGTACAATTACCAACGACAATGGTGTTGAAATGCGAGATTTCTGACACGGGTCCCCTGGTTACTTAGCCTATAATCTTGGCTATAATTACAAGTATAACTCTCACTATAATAGTACAGGCAGATTCAAGCCACAGCCAAAGACACTGGGCTCATGGAACGATAATAAATGCTACAACAAAAAATAATGTGTAGAAACCACTGTTCTTGAGGCGATGAGTGGAAAATGAGATGAAAAGAAAATGACACAAAGTCAGTTTTTGAGTCAAGTATAAACGTGCTTTCTGCAATCAGAACATCAACGGGCTGCTAAACTCTTCCCTTGTTTGTTCAGTGCACCTACTTTGAGTGCTTCAAAGCAATTTTGTTTTACGTTTAACACCATGCGACCCACAAGAAGTAACAAGAAGTTCCGTGAAGAACTATACAGACTACTTTTCATGCCAATGATTATTCTACAGAATATGAACCTATCTAGAATAATGACGAAATTAAGTTAGTAATAACGAAATATCTACTTAGTTCAAAATATACCTGGTATAATGTAGCCTAATAGAGCACTACAGTTGGCAGCCCTGGTGACTGAATATATTCTTACTTCCACCTCTTAAGGTACAGAATAAAAAATTTGGTTGAAGTCCAATGGACGTTACATGCAGTTAGACACTGGATCTATCAGCACGCGTAAAGGCATGTTACCAACAATACCATGCGTGTGCTGGTCAGAAATAATCTGAATTATTATATCTTGTTGTGGCAATTATGGATGAAATCCATTTGTTAGTATAGAAGTTACATGTATTTTAAAATTGGACATATCAGCAGGCATAGAATCATGTTGGCAGCACCGCCTTGTATTAATTACTCCAAATTAATCTAGAATGTCGGGTGCTATACGTGTGCAAAGTATAGTGCTGTTGGCTTGCATACTTTCTGATATGTTGATATTAGGGTTAAAAAGAATATAGACAGCATTTATTAACAGTTGGCAGCCCTGATTGCTCTTAACAATACTTATAGTCATATGTGTTATGGTACACATAGCACATACGAAATTTGGTTGAAATCCAACTGATAGTATAGAAGTTACATGTATTTAAAAAAAATCCTCTCGGCACGCCGGAAGGCGGAGGTAGATTTCACCGGGCAAACTAGGGGATTGGCTATAATAGGCAAAATATGCAGGTTTTCGTAGGAGGATCAGACCTCATTGATTGCAAGAAAGTATTTTACATTTGGAGGTTAAAAATCAACTTTTTTTTCGTTTTTGTATGCATATTTTTATCATTTTATTGTCTTATGGGGATGGTAACCTTCTTGTCATTCGGGGTTCATTTTTATACTTCTGATCACACTGTCCTTATGCAAGGTTTGGAACTGATGTGTAACTATCAGACAGTCTGTTACTTCTTCTCGCAAAATTTTATCTCCCGCAGAGATTTTTGTTGGTTTCTCAGTTTAGGGGCTGCGACAACGTGGTCATGTAACCCTGTGTACATTGGGTGTGTGTAGAATCTGATAAACGGTGTTAATTGTGATGACTGTTTTAGTCTGTAATTCAGGTAAGGTCTGCAGACGGTCAATTTTAAGTAGTAGTTCCTAATTTTGTACCATATCCTAACGTGAACGACACCTAGCTGTGAACTTGGCTACTAGATGCCACCGCAACCAGCAACTTGCAAAAAACGTTGAAACTTCTCATCCAAAGGAGAGCATGCTGAGTTTTTTTAGCGCTCTTAGAAAATCCGACGACTTTGGCCGGCTTTGAACCAGCGACCTTGGGCATATAAGTTCAGCATGCTACCAGTTAGCCGCTTCCCACAGTCAGATAGAAAAATGAATGTGATCTCGTGCAATGGCGTTGTCTTGGCAACCTCTGATAGCTCATCCCTCATCAATTTAGAAGCGTTGTCACGGTAACCTCTGATGGCACTTGGCATGTTCTTTAATTCCGAAATCATTTTTCTCTTCCCTTGGCGTAATGGTAGGTCAGATCAAAAATTCTTTCAGACAAAGTTTTAGGTAATTATTAGGGGAATATTTTCCATTATGTACGGGTTTGATATTGTGCCTATTAAGAGAGATATGATTAATGTTTCCCGAAAAAAAAAACACTTTTTTCCACCCCTTTGGTCAATGGTTGGTGCTATCAAAAAACCTATTTGACATAAATTTTTGGCACTTATCCGACAAATATTATGAACTTTGAATTGATTCGATATTTGGTTGGGTTGGTTGGTTCCTTAGTTTAGGGGCTGCGACAACGCGGTCATGTAGCCCCGTGTACTTTGGGTGTGTGTAGAATCGGTCTGATAACCGGTGTTAATTGTGATGACTGTATTAGTGTGTGTATCTGTTTTTTTTTTAATTCAAGTAGGAACTGCAACTTTGAATTTTTCAAATAGTTCCTACTTTTGCCGCCAAACGCCACCGTCAACAACTACTAGGCCTAGTTCAGAACTAGCTACTAGACGCCACCGCAGTCGGCTCTTGGCAACGAACGTAGCAACCTAAGAGCGTTGTTTACATTCTTAACCTATCCAATTTAGTTTCACACAGGTGTAATTAGTGGAAAGATCTTTAACATGCCATAAATCTATGACATGGGACCGCCGGCTTTACTTCCCCTCCGAAGGAAGGCGTACTGAGGGATTTTTAACGCTCTTAAAAAATCCGACGGCTTCGGCCGGGTTTGAACCCGCTATCTTGGGCATAGAAGCTCAGCATGCTACCAACTACGCCACCGAAGCCGCCGATTCGATATTTCACGTATTAAGAGAGTTATAGCGACATTTCACTTTTTCGAAAAAAAAAAGCCCCCCCCCCATTTCCCCACCCCCCCTTTAACCGATTTTGCCCATTAACGAACTCGACCGATTTTTTAAGGGGTTACATATTATGTAAAACATTAAAGTGATTGGTGCAAAATTACGGCCGTTATCGTGTCCACAAGAAACTAATATATATGCATATATATACACACACATATATATAAACTTTTGAACTGACGGTGGTTTGGGGTCTGGGGGATGTGAAACGCGAAGATATGTCGAAATTTTCCGGAAGTCGAAACATGGCATCCATTGCAATAGTTAGCTTTCCGATGAAATCTACCTAAAATAGGCTACATAATTTAAAATACTACCTTCAACGACACCTAGCTGTGAACTTGGCCACTAGATACCACCGGAACCATCAACTCGCAACGAACGTAGGAACTTCCCCTCCGAAGGAAAGCATACTCAGGGTTTTTTGGCGCTCTTAGTAAATCCGACGACTTCAGCCGGGTTTGAACCCGCGACCTTGGGCATAGAAGTTCAGCATGCTACCAGTTCCGATACCGAAGTCGCTTCCCACAGACATATGAAAACAGAATGTGATCTCGTGCAGTGGCGTTGTCATAGCAACTGCTGATGGCTCAACCCGTATCAATTAAAAGTAAAGTTGTCATGGCAACCACTCTTGGCACTTGGAATTTTCTTATAATTTAAATCATTTTGCTCACTCCGTAGCGTAATGGTGGGTCATATCGAAAATTCTTTCAGACAAAAGTTTTAGGTAATTATTGGAGGAATATTGTCCATTTTGTACGGTTTTGATATTGTGCCTATTAAGAGAGATATGATTAATGTTTCCCGAAAAACCCACTTTTTTCCACCCCTTTGGTCAATGGTTGGTGCTATCAAAAAACTTATTTGACATAAATTTTTGGCACTTATCCGACACATATTATGAACTTTAAATGGATTCGATATTTCACGTATTAAGAGAGTTATAGCGAAATTTCACTTTTTCGAAAAAAGCCCCCCATTTTCACCCCCTTCGACCGATTTTGCCCATTAACGAACTAGACCGAGATTTTATAGGGATACATGTTATGTAAAAAATTCAAAGTGATTGGTGCAAAATTACGGCAGTTATCGTGTCCACAAGAAACTGATATATATATATATATATATATAGAGAGAGAGAGAGAGAGAGAGAGAGAGAGAGAGAGAGAGATAGATAGATAGATAGATACATATATACATAAATTATATATAAACTTTTGAACTGACGGTGGTTTTGGGGTCTGGGGGATGTGAAACGCGAAGATATGTCGAAATTTTCCGGAAGTCGAAACATGGTACCCATTGCAATAGTTAGCTTTCTAATGAAATCTACCTAAAAGCGTTGTTATGGTAACCTCTGATGGCACTTGGCATTTTTTAAAATTCTGAAATCATTTTTCTCATCCCTTGGCGTAATGGTGGGTCATATCAAAAATTATTTCAGACAAAAGTTTTAGGTAATTATTAGGGGAATATTTTCCATTTTGTACGGTTTTGATATTGTGCCTATTAAGAGAGATATGATTAATGTTTCCCGAAAAACCCACTTTTTTCCACCCCTTTGGTCAATGGTTGGTGCTATCAAAAAACTTATTTGACATACATTTTTGACACTTATCCGACACATATTATGAACTTTGAATGGATTCTATATTTTACGTATTAAGAGAGTTATAGCGAAATTTCACTTTTTCGAAAAAAGACCCCCATTTTCACCCCCCTTCGACCGATTTTGCCCATTAACGAACTCGACCGAGATTTTATAGGGATACATATTATGTAAAAAATTCAAAGTGATTGTTGCAAAATTACGGCAGTTATCGTGTCCACAAGAAACTGATATATATATATATATAGATAGATACATATATACATAAATTATATATAAACTTTTGAACTGGCGGTGGTTTTGGGGTCTGGGGGATGTGAAACGCGAAGATATGTCGAAATTTTCCGGAAGTCGAAACATGGTACCCATTGCAATAGTTAGCTTTCTAATGAAATCTACCTAAAATTGGTACTATCAGCAGGCTTATAATCATGTTGGTAGAACTGACGTATATAAGTTACTCGAAATTAATCTAAAATGTCAGAATATACGTGTGCATAGTTTAAAGCTGTTGGCTTGCATACTTTCCGATATATTGGTATTTTGATAAAAAAAAATAGAGAGAGCAATTATTAACAGTTGGCAGCCCTGGTTGCGCTTAAGAATACGCTCAGTCATATCTGTTTATGTACAGATATTACATACAAAATTTGGTTGAAATCCAATTGATAGTGTAGAAGTTATATGCATTTAAACATTGGACCTATCAGAAGGCTAAAAATTATTTTGGCAACACTGTCATGGTTGGCCTCCTGGAAATTAAACTGAAATAGTATTATATACATGTGTGCCAATTTTGGAATAGCTCCCATGCATACCTTGCAAGATATCCAACATGGAGCTCAAATTTCTAGTGCGTTTTTCAGCAGTTGGTAGCACTGATATCATTTTCAAATATGGACGTGAGCTATTCCGGTATACATCTTTACTCATACTAAATTTGGTTTTGATTGCTGCAGCCGTTTAGGAGTTGATAGGGGGGGGGACACACACACACACACAGCCAGCCAGACAGACAGACAGAAGGACAGACAGACAGACAGATAGACAGACAGACATTTTCCCGGACCGATCTCATAAGTCTACTTTTTCCTCATTTTTGCAAAATGTGAAAAGTAGGCTAAAAATACACCCAAATAAGGCGGCTTCGGTCGCGTAATTGGTAGCATGCTGAGCTTCTATGGCCAAGGTCACGGGTTCAAACCCGGCCGAAGACGTCGGATTTTGTAAGAGCATTAAAAATTCCTCAGTATGCCTAACTTCGGAGGGGAGGTAAAACCGCCCATGTCTTAGGTCTATGGCATGTTACAGTAAAAGCACCTTTCACTAATTACACTTGTGTGAAGCTAAATTACAGGTTATATTTGACTAACGCTGTTAATTTCCAACGTTCATTGCCAGGACCCGACTGCGGTGGCATCTAGTAACCAAGTTCACAACTAGTTGTTGCGGACGGTAGCATTTGGTAGCAAATGTAGGAACTACTTGAAAATTGAATGTCTGCAGTCCTTACTTGAATTAAAAACAGATAACACATATTAATACAGTCATCAAAATTAACACCGTTTAAGACAGACAGATTCTACACATACCCAACGTGCACGGGACTATATGACCTCGTTGTCGCAGCCCCTAAACTAAACACTCAAATAAGGAAATTATGTTTTTGTTACTCGCCGTGATGTGTTTTACTGATTTTCTACGAACACTGTAAAATTATTAGCCTACATTTCACATTTTGCAACAAGTAGTTCCTGAAGAACTATACAGCCTATTTTCATATATCCTACTCATGTTAATTGCCTCTATTATCATACAAAATTTCAGTTTGAAGGTTGTGATAGATTCGTAGATATTGAGAACCGTCTAAATATTTCAGATGGTCGCCAGGTTGGATTTTTATTTTTGTACTATTACATTAAGATTATTGTGTACGTGTGGTATTCAAACTTCAATCGCATGGTTAGAACACAAGTAAAAACGAGATTTTAAAATTTCGCACAGCTGTCATCTTGTGATTATGTAAACAATTGCAATAAATTAGATGCCAGTGGATTAACATATGTATACGCATTTATTGTGCAACGTTATACTGCACTCGGATAGTTAATTCGCGAGAAACGTCCATTTAAATATTAATAATTCGCGTCGCCGCCATGTTGGATTTATGCTCACCAGATTACTGAAAGTCCTTTAGGCGAACATATTTTCATAGCCTCTATGAACATAAACAATTTCAGTTTGATTGCTGTAAAATATTCATAGATATTGAGAACCGTCTAAATAATTTGGATGCTCGCCATTTTGAATAGTTATATGTATGGGCCATATATTTATGTACCATTCAAGGACAATTATTGCCTAGGTTCATTATTCAAACTTTCACTTCGATCGCATGATTACGACATAAGAAATACAAACTTAATTTTAAAATTTCGCACAGCCGCCATCATGAGGTTATGTAAACAATTGAACTAAATTAGTTGCCAGTGCATTAAAATATGTAAAATCATTTTCTGTACCATATTTCACTGCGCTCAGGGAGTTAAATCACGAGAAATGTCTATTAAAATGTTTCAAATTCGCTTGACCGCCATGTTCTTTTTGTACTCTACAGATACATAAAAGTTACATAGATAAACTTGTATCAGTACTTTTTATCAACGTACAAAAGTTCAGGGTGATATCTGTAATAGTTTCGAAGATATACAATGTCAGTGAAATATTTCGCACAGCCGCCATTTTGAGCTTATGTACAAAATTGAACTAAATTAGACTCCGGTGCTTTACAATGTGTATAAACATTTGCTGTACCAAGTTTCATTACATTTGGATAGTTAAATCGCGAGAAAAGTCTATTTAATAGTCTCAAATTCGCTTGGCCGCCATGTTGGTTTTGTAGTCACCAGGTTTTTGAAAGTCACATAGGTGAACTTCTAGTAGTGTCCTTTATCACCGTACACAATTTCAGGGCGATATCGGTAATAGTTTCGGAGATACTGAATGCTGGTGAAATAGTTCGCACAGCCACCATGTTGGATTGGTGAGACACAATAAAATTTGAGGGGCACGGTCGTGGTTGGCCAGAATAGTGTTATGATCTGACCGAGTTGCATTGCATTTAGAAGTTATTAGGGGGAAAACGCACACACACACACGCACACGCACGCACACGCACGCACACACACGCACCCCCCCCCCCCCCCCCGCGGTAATCTCATAAGCCTATTTTTTTCATAAAATGAAAATAGGCTAAAAATGAGGAAAAATTAGACTTATGAGATCGATCCGGTCAAATGTGAGTCTGTCTGTCTGCCTGTCCTTCTGTGTGTCCTTCTGTCTGTGTGTCTCCCCCTATCAACTCCTAAACGGCTGCAGCAATCGAAACAAAATTTGGTAGGAGTAAAGATCTATACCCGAGTAGCTCAATGCCGTATTTTAAAATGATGTCAGTGCTACCAACTGCTGAAAAATCGCAATTGAAATTTGAGCTCCATGTTCGATATATTGGAAGGTATGCATGGGAGCTATTTCAAAATTGGCACACGTATAGATAATAATGTTTCAGTTTAATTTCCAGGAGGCCATATATGGCAGTGTTGCCAAACTGATTCTAAGCCTGCTGATAGGTCCAATTTTGAAATGCATATAAATTCTACACTATCAATTGGAATTCAACCAAATTTCGTATGTGCTATGTGTGCATAAACAGACATAACTGAGCGTATCCTTAAGAGCCACCTGGGCTGCCAACTGTTAATAAGTGCTGTTTCCATTTTTGTTTCCCTAATATTAATGTATCAGAAAGTATGCAAGCCAATAGTCTAAACTTTGCACACGTATAGTACCTGGCATTCTAGATTAATTTGGAGTAACTAATATACGTCAGTGCTTCTAACTTGATTCTAAGCCTGCAGATAGGTCTAATTTTAAAATGCATGTAACTTCTACACTAACTAATCAATTAATTCAAAATTGGCACAACAATAGATCATATAATTTAGAATATTTTTGACCAATACATGCATGACATTGTTGCGAACATGATTGTACGCGCGCTGTTAGACCCGACGTTTAACTGCATGTAACGTCCATGCTATCCATTGGACTTCAACCAAATTTCGTATTCTGTACCCTAAGAGATGGGACTAAGAATATATATTTATTCACCAGAACTGCGAACTGTAGTGCTCTATTAGGCTACATTAGCCAGGTATACAGTATTTCGAACTAATTAGAAATTTCGATATTACTAAATTATTTTCGCCGTTATTCCAGATAGGTCCATATAGATTAATCATTGGCATGAATCTTACATTTTAAGAAAAGTAGGCTCTTTAGTTCGTCCCGGAACTTCTTTTTTTTGACATGACCAAGAAAGCAGAAATTATAGAATGCTATTTTACTATTAGAAGGAAACCAGGTAAGCAGTCTGGCCGATACTGACGACCTGGTTGTAATGAAAGACTACGTTGATAGCTTACGAGCCAACATATTACACCTTGAATAGATATGTAGGGAATATGTTATGAAAATCAGCATTAAAAAACTAAGGTTATGTTGGTAGGAAGAAGAGAAAGAAAATATAATGCCAGATAGGAGGAACTAAATTACAGCAGGTGGAACGATCTTATATACAGCACAGCGTCGATAATTGTGATCGGACCCTGTCCGGATTATAAAAATGTCTGGAGTTTCGAAAATAATAAACCAAAAGGTCATTTGAGCTCATAACAAAAAGAAAACCGTTAATAATTCACTTAACGGTTACATAATTGGAGTAGGTAAAGAAAACATTAATTAATGGATTCTGTCTTGAGGAAAGAAATCATGATGAGAATTAATAAATGTAAAACAAAAATACTGGAATGCAGTCGAAAGATATCAGAAACCCCTATGGATGTCGAATTGGCAGGTGAATAGCTAAAGGAAGTAGGCGACTTCTAAAATTTTGGGAAGCAAAATAACCAGTGATGGACGAAGCAAAGAGTTTATAAAAAGTAGATTAGCACAAGCAAGGAATGTATTTTTACAGAAGAGGAATCTGTTGACATCGAATATAGATTTAGGTATTAGGAAGTCATTTTTGAAAGCCTTTGTCTGGAGCGTGGCGCTCTATGGAAGTGAAACTTGGACTAGTGGTGCAGCAGAAAAGAAGATAATTTAAGCGTTTGAAATGTGGTGTTACAGGAGAATGATGAAGATCAGATGGGTAGATACTGTAGGGTTACGAATGAAGAGGTATTACGACGAGTGGGGGAGAGAGATGTTTCTGGCAATGCTAATGGAGAGAAGAAAGGACGATTGTAGGTTTACGTGACCGTGAATCTTATGATTATAAGCCACTGGACCTCCTTTTTACGTGGAATCCGAACCACAGGACAAGGCATTTCACTTCGAAAATCTCACATGCATTACCCGGGAATCGAACCCAGTCCACCTTGGTGAGAGGCCAACAGCGAGACCACTGCACCTCCATGCCCCTATGAAGAGAAGATATAGGTCGGTAGGACACATACTAAGGCACCCAGGAATAGCAAACTTAGTTATGGAAGGAAGGGTCGAGGAGAACTGTTTGAGGTAGACCAAGGTTAGAATATGTTAAACAGATTGCCTCAGATGTAGAGATGAAACGATTAGCTCAGGGCAGGGAAGCATGGAAGGCTGCATCAAACCAGTCGAAAGACTGAAAACCGGTCAGGATTCGGCACTGCAGTTTTACAAGTAGTTATTTTAATGACCAACAGAGTTCACTTAACAAGGGATAACATGCCACATGTCACACATCATAATTATGTGACTATAGTAGGACCTTTTTTAAATGTAATTGGTCGTCAACCCTATGAACGTATACAATTTGCCTGATAACCTGTGATTCTGTAGATGGCTGTAGTATTGTGTGTAACAGTAATTATTATGGTCGGGAAATGAGCAGCATTCTGGCATTTGCCTGGAGAGAGTAAGGCAAATCATGGAGAAAAAAAGAATACACTCTCGTAACCGCTGTCAGCGCAGGGATTCAAATCTCCGAAAATCGAACATGGCCACTACAAAACGACGTGGTCTATATTCCTTTAACTTTTGACTTAACTGTCCGGGTAGGTCAATATCGAAAATTTTCCTGTGACGCATGGAATGTATCAAAACTCGGAAGGCAATAATAGTATCGATTCACGAGACCACTGATCGATGAGAGACAAGTTCACAGCTTCCACATGCTCCAGCACCGCACTAGCAGGTCTTTCAAAGTGTAGGGCGAGGTGGCTCAGCGGTCTAGCTGTATGCCTCTCACCAAGGCGGTGCGGGTTCGTTTCCCGGTCAATGCATGTGAGATTTTCGAAGTGAAATGCCATGACCTGTGGTTCGGATTCCACGTAAAAAGGAGGTACCGTGGGTCATGATCTCGCGATTAACGGTCACGTTAAACTACAAGCTTCCTTCCTTTCGCTTCCTTTCTAAGTGTCTCGCGGAAACTAAGGGATGTGCAGTTCAGCCCCGCAGTTCAAATCTTGAGGAGTCGGTTGTTTCATTTCAGGGGCTTGGATATCGTGGTCAGTCATTCAACCCCGTCTACTTGTGTGTGTGTGTGTGTGTGTGTGTGTGTGTATGGACATTTGTCTGATAACCTGTGTTATCGAGATGAATGTAATAATGTCTGTATTTGTAATTCAGGTAAAGATTTAGAACGAGCGGCCGTGGCATTAGGAACCATCCCGGCATTTGCCTAGAATAGAAGTAGGAAACCAGGGGAAACCATTTCTACGGAAGCTCCTGCAAGTCAGGAGATAGGAGGTTCAAATCCTGGCGCTAACAGCGGCTATCCTGAGTGTGGTTCCCCCCCCCAAGTTTTCTCACACTCCCTCCAAGAAAATGCTGAGATAGTACCTTACTTCCAGTCTCGGAGCACCTGTCCGTATTACAGCTACACAGAAGTAGTTTATTATTGCTTCCAACTTGAATTCCAGCGTGCCTCATAATGTCTCACAAGGCTGAGTTCCATCTCCCAGACTAGACTTAAACCTCATGGCCGCAATCGAACCCGGACCACCACAGCGAAAGACAAGATTGCTATCCATTACACCATGAAGAGTAAAGTGCTATTGTTACGAGAGGTAGCGACCCGATAATGAAAAATATCGAACAGTGAGGGAATTTGTCACATTGTCTACGATATTTCCAGTAGTGATTTCAGATAAACATCCACCGATCGGAGGGTCTTTAACCGCGTTGAGAGCTGTAAGATACCACAATTTTTAGGGGACTTGTGAACTATAACAATCTTTAGAAATACAGGAAGATTCATCTGAAAGTACACGGGATTTATTTATTTATTTATTTATTTATTTAGTTATTTATTTATTTATTTATTTATTTATTTTTCGTATGGCTTTTAGTGCCGGGAGTGTCCGAGGTCATGTTCGGCCCGCCTGAGTCTGTAGCTGCTTCCAGCGGACACCCTTAGGATGAGCTACAAGTTCCGTTCAATTTCAAGTAGTTCCAACATTCACCACCAGATATCAATGATACCTAGTGGTGAACGTTTGAACTTTGATAGAGCGTTCCGACGAAATCTAACCTAACAACTTAGCTTTACACAAGTTTAGTCTGTGAAAGGATCTTTTACATGCCATAAATCTATGACATGGGACCGCTGGCTTTACTTCCCCTTCGAAGGAGGGCAAACTGAAGGAATTTAACGCTCTTAAAAATCCAACGACTTCAGCCGGGTTTGAACCCGCTATCTTGGGCACAGCAGTTCAACATGCTACCAACTATGCCACCGAAGCCGCTAGTACACGGGACGATCACCAAATATACGCCAAGGATACCCCAAAGTTCATAAAATGAATTAACAACAGAAACAAAACTAAATAAACTAAAGGGAGAAAAAATACTGCTTTACGAGTAAAACGTACACAGAGCAGTGACAGCGCCTGCCTGTAGCATTCTTCGTGCACTGAAATACATTTAACATTTGAGTGCCGCGGGCTGCAGCTTTTATGAGCAATAAAGTTATTCTGTATCCGCTGCAGACGAACCATTCCTAAACTACCGTGCATTGGAGTTCGAGTCATGGCAACTATATCAAATCAACCAATAACGCAGCAAGAATAGAAATAGAGTGGCTCCAATTTGACGTCACTGGAATGTGATTTGCGATGGTACTACCGATTGGGGTCCGGATGTAGGAGACAAAGGACAAGGGCAATTGAAATACACTGAAGAAAATGGAAATTGCAACACCCAGAAGGAGTGGAGCTACATTGCTGCAATTGAACGTGCAAGACGAGTGTTCGGTTGTGATTCGATGATTACATTTTCAGGTCCCTCTGACCGCAAGTTTGGACAACAATCAATACAGGATGTGCCCACCACGAGTTGCAATGCATTGATGAATTCGTCGAGGCATGGAGTCAATAAGGCCCTGGATCGCTTCCTGAGGAATTGTGGCCCATGCTTGCTGCACTGCACGGGTCAGTTGTTCCAGAGTTGTGGGAGGCTGAGGACGGTTGGCCAGTTGTCGACCCATCATGTCCCACACATGCTCAATAGGACTGAGGTCCGGGGATCTGGCGGGCCATTCTAAGGTTGTGATGTCGTGGAGAGCTTCTCTGGAGATGCGTGCAATGTGAACCCGGGCATTGTCCTGCTGAAACATCCCATTAGCAATGTTCACCATCATAGGGACAACCACTGGATTGAGTATCCAATCAACATACTGTCGAGCAGTCATAGTGCCCTCAAGAAGCACTAATTGTGATTTCACATTAAAGCCAATAGCTCTCCAGACGATAATGCTTGGTGTTGGCCCTGTGTGCCTCTCGACAATAACGCCCCTCTCCCCGGTACGTCGGCACACATGATTCCAGCGGTCACTGCGGGCAAGACAGAAGCGCGATTCATCACTAAAGACGACCCTATGCCATTCGTCGACCCACGTCGATCGTTCTCGACACCAGGCCAGCCTTACACGTCGCTGTTGTGGGGTCAACGGAACACCTTCTGCAGGGACACGGGATCGTAAGCCAGCTGCACGCAGGCGATTACCAACTGTTTGTTGTGTAACGTGGGGTGCCACAGCTGCTCGAATTTGTGCTGCTGTTGCATGGGGTTCCATCCGGGTCATCCGAATGATGCGGCGATCCTCTGTCACAGTTGTCTGTCGCGCTGGGCCTGTGCCAGGTCTACGAGTGTGGGTACCTTCATTTGACCACTGCTGCCATACACGTTGTACCGTAGATGCTTTTCGGCCAACACGTGCAGCGACAGTCCTTAGCGATAATCCAGCCTCACACAGCCCAATTATCCGAGCCCTCTCAAACGGCGACAGTTGTTCATAGCGTGCTGTTCTCTGTCGTCGAGGCATGTTTGACGGGGAACACTTCACTGCACAGACTGCAAGTCAACTACGCTACACCAGAGTCCGTATAATGGAGTTGATTCCTCCGCGACCAATCACGTGGGGAGACCTGTAGCAACAATCCAATGGGTCTGAAACTTTGATCGTTTACATACCTACATGGCATCATTCCATATCTTGAAAATCAACACAAACAACCAATGCCTTCATGGTGTTGCAATTTCCATTTTCTTCAGTGTATGTGTGAATTGAAATCATTGTTAATGGAAACAAAGTAACCTTTAGATTTTAGCTCACTTGGTATAGTCGTACCATTTGCTTCGTTAGGCGAAAGTTCCTTTTAAACCGGAACGTACTGAGACTTCTGTATTAAGGTTCCCAGTTCAATTTCTCCGAGACCACCTCCTGGAAGCCTATAGCGGCTAGCTCTCTTGGCAGTCACCCCAGACATCCGAGTTCATTTCTCGCGTTTGTCTGTAGTAGAAGTGGGGGGAAATCATGGAATGACCGAGGTGGGAATTGAACCCTCCTGCCTCTTCTCAGTTTTGCTTCAGGAGGCTGAGTGTGTCCAGTTTCAGCCCTCACACCAGAACTAAGATTTCTTGGCAGAGCCAGGAATCGAACCTGGACCTCCGGGGTGACAGCCGAGAACGCTAGACACTACAGAATGAGGTGGTCGAATATGTTATGAGAGGGTCTACCAGGTTAAGGCGGTCAAGGATTTTCCTAGCGGAGCCTTGTGGTTATCGTAAATCGAAAATAACAAGGCACAGGTATTCACTGTTTGCACTGGGCGCTCCAACTTGAGTCGACTTTTAGACTACTTGTTAAAGGCAGATAAAAACAAAAGAAGCAGCTTTGTGTCGGTTGGTGGCCAAAGGGGGCTGCAAACCCTGGCAAAGTCAGAGGAACTCTAGCGCCAATAGCTGGTGTGTATTGGGGGGCAGTGGTGGCCAGCCTATTGACCCAATAACACAATCATGGTTTAGCATTTAGAGAGCTTTGAAGCCATTTTTCAGTGTTGCCTTGACTATTTATATTGCTACTCTTCAGCCGGTCAACACAAAATACCAATTATTGGGACATCCGAAAAAAGATAACCAGAAAACAATTACAAGTGATTAAATATATAATAATAATAATATTAATAATAATAATAATAATATCGTATGGCCTCGGGTGACGGGAGCAAGCTTTGTAATTTGACACTCAAAGGGTAGATTGCATGTCGAATTTCGTTGTTCCTTGAAGCACTATGAAAGTCAAGAAGGTTAGATATATAAGCATCTTAAACACTATAGCGCTTTCTAGTAGAGAAATGAGGAACTTTGTTCTGGCGGAACCTCCCGAGATTAATTTTGCCATTATGAACACGGCCTGCTGAATTCAAATGGGTTATTTTACATGCCAACATCGTATGACATACGTGTCGTAATTTTTGCCGCTTTTCAAAAATCATTTACCATGACCAGGAGCGAACTTGCAAGCTTGGGGTTAGTAGACTGACACGATAACCACTCACCCACCGTGGAAAGCTATTTAAATATATATTTGATCTGATGATACTCGTTTGACGAGAGAAACATGTTATCCTATAGTATTCTCCATCTCCTGTAGTCCACAACACATATACAGTCGAAACTGGTTACAAGAAAGTTGAAAGGGAAAGTGTTATTCTTTCTTAAATAGAGGTTTTCGTTATAACCAGGTTGTCCTATACCCACGTTTATCCAAACCACTTTCTTGTATGGAGGTTGTAAGTCAGTTAGCCTACATACTGTACATAGCTGAATATTGCAGGTAAAATTAATGGTCTTTAACCCTTCAGAACTGACGTGCAAAAATATAACACGAGGACTGGCCCCGAGCCATTTTGACCCATAGTGTGTCACTCCCTTTTTGTCGTAGTCGTACGGATGTTAATGAAGTAATTTTACACCTGGTGTCTTCCTATGAGCTATTCCCAATATAAAAAAAAAGTTTATTTAAATTTTTCAAATTTAACAAGCAGAAAAATGACAATGTTTGCAACAGTATAACTGGTCTTGAAAGGGACGGCAAAGCAGTCGTCTCAATTTTTTTTAATAAAGGAGCTGATTACGAAGGTGTCCCTAGACCCTAAACATGGATCAACAAGAACAAGAAGTGGTTGTGCTGCACCAAAATAGGTGGATTTTCCCCCTTATATTTTACAGAATGTTCCGACTAACGTAAGCCGAAAACTGTCACGTGAGGACTGGAGCCATGGGTAAATCTGACCCGACCGTAAATAATATAGAAATAACTTGAGTGTTTAAAAAGCTATAATTTTCATCCATAGGGAAAATTGAAGACTCGATAAAAGAAGAGACCCTAATAATAATGAACCTAACAATAATAGGCATATATATCACATACGGATCTTCCCTAGAAGACACAATAGGAATAATAGCAGGGGCGAACAAAGACGGACACATACATCATCCTGGCAGGAGATTTTAACTGCAGAATAGACAAGCCCAACAACAAAACAAGAGCTATGTTGGATATGCTACAAGAGGAAGGCTACTCTCTTATAAACAAAGCAAATGAAATAACGTACATAGCCCACAATGGCACAAGTACCGTCGACCTAGTATTTTTTACAGAGGAAGCAACATATCCATCAAAAACCAACAGGGACTCCGGAAGTCATCCTGCACCCCACTGACAAAACATATACCCATCAGGACCGATATTATACTCGGAAATACTGAAGAGGAAATACCGAACCTACTAACCCACAAGAGCTCCAGAAAGATAGACGCAAATGCCCTAAGCAATAACGCAAAAGCAATGGAGGCAACAAAACAATGCCTTAACGAAAACAATCTGAACGAAGCCCTGACAACAATTCAGGAGGCTATACGAGCATCAACAATCCCAATCAACCAAAGAAGAGCTAAACCATGGTTTGATACGGAATGCTACACATTTAGAAACGAAGTCCTCCTAAAACTACACATGGCCAAACTCCACGACACAAAAGGTCTTCTAGAAGAATATGCAGCGCAAAGAAAGGAATATAAGACTCCCCTGAAAAAGAAAAAGGCTCAATACATAGAAAAATAAGCCTTGATGGAGGCAGAAGAAGCACTAAAAGACCCATTCATAGCCATCAGAAGAAAGACTACGAGGAAATCTGGCCAAATTCAGATGGACATATGGGAAAATCACTTCTCACAAGTACTAAACCTAACTCAGTCACAAGCGGCGTATAACGCAACATATCACACAAGCGTCAGAAGAAGTAATTGCGAAAATCAGCAAGACGAAAAACAAGAAAGCGACAGGCCCAGACGGCATCTCCAACGAGATCCTGAAAGACTAGGCTGAAATTCTAAGTGAACTATGGTCAGATCTATTTAACAGATGCCTAGCAACAGGGGAAATACCCGACGAATGGAGAAAATCCATCATTAAGGTCCTACATAAAAGCAAGGGAGAAGACAACGACCCAAACTCATACCGAGGAATCGCTCTAGAGAACAATATATTCAAAGTATTTTCAAACATTCTGCTCAAAAGGCTCACCCCGACAGTCAATCAACTGATTCACGATCAACAATTCGGGTTCAGGAAAGGAAGGTCCACCCTAAAAGCTATCAAAGATCTACTGAAAGACATAGAACAAGCACTTAAGACACCCTACAGGAATTGTCCATGCAATATTTGTCGACTTCTGGAAGGCCTTCGACCTACTAAACAGATCGAAGCTCATTATAAAACTGGAGCAAATGATGAATGAAAAATCAGAAATCACGTATATGATTAAAAAAAAACATCCTGGCTTTCAACAAAGTAGAGATAAACGATGGGATATCAACCTCAAGAGAGATCACCCAAACCAACGGAGTACTACAAGGCGACCCACTGAGTCCCACTCTGTTCAACGTCGCGACAGTGGATGTTATACGGACTATTGAAAACACAAAATCAGTATCCCTTTACATGTACGCAGATGACATGGTTCTGGGGTCTACAAACAGGCAGGAGCTACAAGAAATGCTCAACAACTTGCAGGACTGGGCGGAGGAAAATGAGCTCAGTATAAATGAAAAGAAGACAGTGTATATGGCCTTCCGAAAAGGAGGAAAACTAGCCGCCGAAAACAAAATGATCCTGGGAGATAACTTGAGACAGTCAATTCCTACAAATACCTCGGCCTCGCCATACAGACAACGTGCCAATCCTTTAGACTACATATAAAGGAACGAGCAGCAGCGGCCATTAGGGGAATGTACGATTTGAACATTATTACCAAACTATCTTTACAAACAGCAATGATTCTCTTCCACGCGAAAATAACCCCCGTCATTACATATGGTCTAGAACTGATATGAGAAAGGCTATCCATGACAGACCTAATCACAATTGAAAAATTAAAGGCTTCTTTCCTGAAAAGGGTGCTAGGAATTGCAAGAACGTCCCCGTCCAGGCAGGCATATGTCCTAACAAAAGAAACACACCACATCGAATATCTCAGATTAAGGCTACAACTGCCATCTACCAAGCATAAGAAGAAACTCCTCGAGATAATACATCAGAAGCAGAACGAAATCCCGCTTGAATTCTACGCAACAGAAGCAATGGTAGACAGAAGATGAACGAACGAGAACCAGGAGATGACACATGTGGTAACAAGACTCGCCATCCACGGTTTCCACAACAAGATCTGTAAAAATGTTAAATACCATGAACCGAATGAAGAATGCATATATTCTCTGTGCAATAACCTCTGCGACAAATACCACATAACATCATGCAATAAACGGACAAAGAGCATAGTTGAATACAGTAAAGATTAATCTACCTGTAATAACTATTTGTAAGCACACCTTGCAAGGGTTGTGATATTGGCATAGTGGTACCTTATTATCATTATTAATTAACATCATAGCCACCCACATCATTTATTTTAAGTAATAATTATAATTATTTTCCACATCAATTTATATGGAAGGAGAAGGCTGTTTTATTATGTACATATTTAATTCGATTTAATAGAAGATTTTCAATAAGCATATTCAATAATTTTAACGTGAGGGCGAATCAAGCATTTACGGAGAATTTTAAGTCAGCTAGCAGTAGGCAGAGGGTATGTGTCAACGCAAGTTAAACTTGGCTGAGCGCACCGCGGTAGACTTTTCGAGAAATGGAGGGAACCTTGGGTCACTTTACTGAGAAATTGGTTCACCAGAGGTCAAGTCCACGCATACAATGGAAGCTTGCCTCATGACGACAAGAACATCATTATTTGGTTACAAGCACAGCAATTCTCATAATCTACACCACGCCATTTCTGGGAGAATCAGAACTTGGGCGCTAATACAAGTTGGAGAATTAGGAGGCAAGTACTTTGAAACGCAAGAGGAGATTGGTCAGCAGTCACGTGTGAGGGGTACTGAGAGAGGGATAAAGTGAAGGTTTATAAGACTTAACCCGTGGGCCGAGTGTCATTTTTCTTCTTTTTGAGACATTCAGTTCTTATTCGAGATTCGAATTCATTCAGATTCTCAATTCTGATTGTCAGTCTATTCTACGTTTGAGCATGTATAAGCTCATGTAGGCCTACAAGTACAGTTGTAATATGTTGGGGACACATGTCGTTCACTCATATTAATGATGACAGTTGTGTATTTGGTTGTCATCATAAATGGGATTTATGAAGCCAGGTCTTCATCTCACACAACTCAATAATTTACAACATCAAGCATTTCAAGGAGATGACGGCAATTTCGAGCAGCATACTACAGATTTGCTCTCAGACGAGAAAAACCCATCATGAAGACAACAAGCGGTGAGCGCAAATGACAACATCGCATATCTGTTTTTTTAAATTAGTCAATCTATAAATTAATTTAGCTTCTGGCAATAAGTTAACGTTATCTCATGTCTCCGCATCTGTTTGTTTTAGCCGTCACGTTCATCGTAAATTCGAATTCTTCCATTATCATGTTTGCTATATTTGTTGTTCCTCTTCTTATTATTAAATTCAATTCATTAAATTCAGTTTCGGTGTTTCTTCCTTGTAGTTAGAATTAGCTATAAGTCGAACCTATCCTCTCATTATAAGTATCACGCTGATTGGAAGCTTATGTTACCCCACGGGCTGAGTAACAAGAGTCTCCATAGCCGAGGTAAAATGGTAAGTCTTTTTATATGTTTATTTCGGTGACCCAGCCAGTATGAAGCTTTACAGTGGTTTATCTACGGTACTCCAGGTAAACGCAATCACATGTGTACGCTCATGAGGAGCTCATAGGGAAACCATTACAGGGTGAACTTCAAGGCTAGGAAATAAAGAGCTAACCAAAACGAAAATATAGAGCGTTATTTAAGCCTCGATTAAAAAAAAAACATGTGCCAGTTCTCGTGGGTTAATACAGTACATACAGAACTACAGTGTATTGTACACATACAGTTCATACACACAGTACTTCTGTTTATCGTTTAAAGAAAACCGTTTCCACTTAAGGGACATTGTAATGATACCGTAGAAACAATGCAGTACAGTAAAATAGGTATGTACACACATCAAAAAAAGTTTTGCATCACCTCGGTTCCCAGATCTCCGGCATATAGACGTTGACTGTGTATATTGTATCAAAGATACAGTCCCTTTGACTGTTCATAGATGTCACTAAAACTGCTCAAAGATGTAAACAACCATGCATGAGCAGGGCCTATTAGACGGAGGGGGTACGACAGCCGATCAGTTCCAGTCATTCCACCAGGACGAAGGTACGCTGCTCATGTTGTCTGTAGTTCTACCATGCCTAGAAGGTCAATACCGCAGTTCGATCGCGTCCGCATTGTTACTTTGTGTCAAGAAGGGCTCTCAACAAGGGAAGTTTCCAGGCGTCTCAGAGTGAACCAAAGCGATGTTGTTCGGACATGGAGGAGGTACAGAGATACAGGAACTGTCGATGACAGGCCTCGCTCAGGCCGCCCAAGGGCTACTACTGTAGTGGATGACCGCTACTTACGGATTGCCGCTCGGAGGAACCCTGACAGCAATGCCACCATGTTGAATAATGCGTTTCGTTCAGCCACAGGACGTCGTGTTTCAACTCAAACTGTGCGCAATAGGCTGCATGATGCGCAACTTCACTCCCGACGTCCATGGCGAGGTCCAGCTTTGCAACCCCGACACCATGCAGCGCGGTACAGATGGGCCCAACAACATGCTGAATCGACCCCACAGAATTGGCATCACGTTCTCTTCACCGATGAGTGTCGCATATGCCTTCAACCAGACAATCGTCGGAGACGTGTTTGGAGGCACCCTGGTCAGGCTGAACGTCTTAGACACACTGTCCAGCGAGTGCAGCAAGGTGGTGGTTCCCTGATGTTTTGGGGTGGCATTATGTGGGGCCGACGTACGCCACTGGTGGTCATGGAAGGCTCCGAAACGGCTTTACGATACCTGAATGACATCCTCCGACCCATAGTGCACCCATATCGGCAGAATATTGGAGAGGCATTTGTCTTCATGGACGACAATTCTCGACCTCATCGTGCACATCTTGTGAATGCGTTCCTTCAATATAACGACATCGCTCGACTACAGTGGCCAGCATGTTCGCCAGACATGAACCCTATCGAACATGCCTGGGATATGTTGAAAAGGGCTGTTTATGGACGTCTTGACCCACCAACCACTCTGAGAGATTTACGCCGAATTGTCGTTGAGGAGTGGGACAATTTGGACCAACAGTGTCTTGATGAACTTGTGGATAGTATGCCACGACGAATACAGGCATGCATCAATGCAAGAGGACGTGCTACTGGGTATTAGAGGTAGTGGTGTGTACTGCAATCTGGACCACAAATGCTGAAAGTCTAGCTGTATGATGGTACAACATGCAATGTGTGGGTCTCATGAGCAATAAAACGAGCTGAAATGTTGTTTGTGTTGATCTCTATTCCCTTTGTATTTAAAGATTCCGGAACTCTTGGAACCGAGGTGATGCAAAACTTTTTTTGATGTGTGTATAATACAGTACAGTACGTAGTCTGATGCAAAGAGTAATCAGGGAAAACAACAGGAAAGACGAGGCACCACTTCCTTATGTAGAGGTCATGAACCTACTTCCTTTCCTCCACAGAAGTTAACGAGTCCAACACAACTTTCTTATACAGTGGTACAAAAATTTCTTATATAGAATTTTTCACCGTATAAATGACGGGACCAAGAAATGTCTTTCCAATACAGAGGCTCACAATAACCAGGTTCGACTGTATATTAAGCTTTAATCATATGCAATTTTTACGTGTTACTTTTCCAAACGTCCCAGTGATTGGGATTTTAATGTGTTGCTTGAATCGAAAGCTGCAAATGGATTTTGTCCACAATTGGCACTACTGTATAATAGCTCGTAATATTTCAGATTAATTCTGAACATCACATACATGACATTGTTCCCACCATGATTTTACGTGCACTGATAAATCCAATATCAAACAGCATGTAACGTCCATAATATCCATTAGACTTCAACCAAATTTTGTATGTGCATTCTATACCTTAAGAGAGAACGTGAACTTATTCATGCACCAGGGCTGCCAACTGTAGTAAGGTACTCTATTAGGCTAAACTATTTCAGGTGTATTTCAAACTGCAGTACTTAGAAATGTTAAATAATTTTCATAATTAGAATTTTTTTCACCTGTCCCTTGGTCTGAGTTTTAAAGAACTATTTTAACTAGCCTACATACATATTTATCAAAGGCTCGGAAGATCTTATCTTTGTTACCCGCACAAGGGAATCGTCTTCCTTGTAACTATGCTCCCAGCTTTCAGTTCCGCGTGGGAATAGTTCCTCTCAATTATTTGAACTAGCAAGCAAGTGAAATCCAGAGTTAATTGGAAGAAGATATTGAGGATTGTTATCTTGTGTGAATGGAAGCGACCTACTTGCAAGGTGCGACCCTGCTTATTGATCGACGCGGGCTATATTTACCTGGCGCATGAAATAGCCGACCGCTCGGTCTATGCACGCCCCACCTCACTCATCGCAATTACAGTCGTGGTGTATCAACACTTAGATTAGCTTACAAGTCTCGTATAACACCGCCTCAGTGGCCTAGCGGTGCGCGTAGTTGCTAAACTGGGTTCAATTCCTGGTCGTGGCTAGCATTCTTGGCTGTCAACCCATAGGCTCGTGTTTGATTCCCGGACTGTGCCAAGAAATTTAATTCTGGTCTATGTGCTGGAACGGTGTGCATTCAGTCTCTTGAGGTAAACCTAGGAAGGGGTGGGTTCTATTCCCATCTCGGCCATCTTGGGAGTGATTTTCCGTGCTTTCCTCATTTCTACTCCAAGTCGGCTTCGATGGCGTAGTTGGTAGCATGCTGAACTGATATGCCCATGATCGCGGGTTCAAACCCGGCTGAAGTCGTCGGATTTTTTAAGAGCGTTAAAATCCTTCAGTATGCCTTCCTTCGGGGGGTAAAGCCAGCGGGTCCATCTCAAAGATTTATGGCATGAAAAGAATCTACCAATACTTAGGTTATTTGGTTATAAACGCTCTATCAAGTTCCAACGTTCGCCGCAGGGTGTCAGTGACGTCTGGTAGCCATAGTTTGTACTACTTTGAAATTTAACTTGCCCAGTTTCATTTATCTTCGTTGATTTCATCTCATCCACATGCGACGGTACTTGTAGCTCACCCCATGGGTTTATTGCGGGTAGTGGGAAGACGGTACGTTTCCGGACACAAGTTCCTATGTTAAACTTAACCGTCTTGATCGCCACTAGAAGCTCTCGAAGTCTGTGTTGGGAATTTAGAGACACCCTGTATTACGACGAAACATCCGGCGTGAGGATACGCTAGACGTTCAGTATAGAACGTACTGATCAGCTGAAGTGAATCAAAATGGATAAATGTTGATCTTAAAATAAAAGGCTTGTAAACTTAAAATATACAATGGCAACTAGAAAATCGATAATGATGTTGTTTGAGTCTTCAGACTTTGACTGGTTTGATGCAGCCCTCCATACCTCCCTGTCCTGAGCTAATCGTTTCATCTCAACATAGCTACCACACCCTACATCCGAGGCAATCTGTTTAACATATTCTAACCTTGGTCTACGCCAACAGTTTTTGTCCTCGACCCTTCCTTCCATAACTAAGCTTGCTATTCCTGGGTGTCTTAGTATGTGTCCTACCAACCTATCCCTTCTCTTCATTAGCAGTCGCCAGAAACATCTCTCCTCTCCCACTAGTGTTAATACCTCTTTGTTTGTAACCCTATCTACCCATCTGATCTTCATCATTCTCCTGTAACACCACATTTCAAACGCTTCAATTCTCTTCTTTTCTGCTGCACCAATAGTCCAAGTTTCACTTCCATAGAGCACCACGCTCCAGACAAAGGCCTTCAAAAATGACTTCCCAATACCTAAATCTATATTCGATGACAATAGATTCATTTTCTGTAGAAATGCTTTCCTTTCCTGAGGTGAGGTAACCTACTTTTTATATCCTCTTTGCTTCGTCCATCACAGGTTATTTTGCTTCCTAAGTAACAGCAGTCTCCTACTTCCTTTAGTTTTGTGATAATACAAATCTGATAAGGTATAACATATGTATATTAGCTTCACGCACCAGTCTAGCTAGCTTATAGAATACTACACTGTTACTAACTGAGGACTGCATGCTAATATGATACACGACGAATTCAATACTCGTTAATAGGAACATGTGCCTGAAGACGGAACTAACATCCATGCTTGGATCAGCAGGAGCATTGCTCACGAGGGGAGGATACGATGCATGGGTCACCGATTCGAACCATCTTTAGTACACGTGTAGGGCATGAACAGGTGTGTATCAGGAGCAAGTAGTAAGGTGCGCTTCTCAGCCGTTTCCGAGAAATTCATTGTGCGTCCATGTGCGTTGTACGCTAGCAAGAACCCAACGACCGCGTGGTGCAGCGGTAAGAGCCCTGCTTCGTAAGCACGGTATTGCTGGATCGAATCCCACCAGTGAGCCTTCGCAGTGTGGTGTTTTTTGTTGTAAGCATTGGCAATTCGTACAACTGTAGGTGTAGTGATTAATGTTTATTTTGCAGCCAATTGTAATAACGTATTATGTGAGTGGGAAAAGGGATTCTGAAATCATCGTATAGGGGTGAACGTTTGTGACATTTCATAATGAAGGCCTACAGTATCGGAATTGCAAATACATTTGTATTATACACGGTCAGGTGTATTCTATTATTGTGACGTTTATACATTGAAGGCCCAATCTTTTCCGTTCATTGAACGGAACCATCAGACGACCCCTCAAGCAGTGAATCGTGCTATGGATATTGGTTGGATTTTACGCCCATTTTAACTTCTGGCGCTTTGGAAGGAAGGTAACTTGTAGTTTTACGTGACCGTTACTCTCATGATCATAAGCCACGATACCCCCATTTGACGTGAAATCCGAACCACAAGACGTGATATTTCACATCGAAAATCTCACATGTATTGATCGGGAATCGAACCCAATCTGCAAGCAAGCAGCTTGACCACTGCACCATCACGCCCCCTCTACGCACGTACGTAGGTCCACTAGATCGTACCAGACATGTACTCTACAATATTGGGGTGTAGGTATTACATGTAGTAAGGACGTACATATCTTCTGCCACTCAGACATGTGCGCGAATACTCGTAACGTTCCAAGCAGTGAATAACTGAAACACTGATCTCTATGTATAGAGATCAGTGAACTGAGCATATCAAAATGCGTTTCTTAAAATGCGAGAGTATTCGTTAATATATCTGGAGTTCGAACGTAAACGGACGTCCCTCTACTAGTGATTCAACATTCCATGTCGTCATGACCGTGAAGCGGGTATAATATTCACAAGGTGGAATAATTGGTAGGGGTGGAAACGGGAGGACCGTGGGATAGGCCTAGCGGCCTGGCAAATAAGCAGGGTTTAAGGAACAGGCGGCCTTGCTAGGACTCTCACAATAGCTACTGGGATGGTGGTGGCGATTATTATTTTAGTTAGGATTTTTAAAGGGATGGAACAACAAGGTGATTTGCCCCTGATAAGGAATATATTATAATGGGAATTATTATCAACACTACACTTATTACCAACTAGGCCTAGCAACCCATCCCGGTTTCGCCCAGTATCTTTACCGGTTAGGAATTATGACTATTTTACATAAACTCTCTACAAATATCCCTTTAACTAATAGCAGTGGATCTTTGTTTTATGAACTAATATTGTATGATTGCCTTCTTTTGTAGATCTAACATATGTAGGGGTCACACATTACAACACATTACATATGGCGTGTATGTAATTTAAACAAGTAGTTCCGTGAAGAACTATACAGCCTATTTTCATATATCCTACTTATGTTAACTGCCACTATCAACATACTGCATTTCAGTTTGATTGCTGTAATAGATTCGTAGATATTGAGAACCGACTACGTATTTCGGATGGTCGCCATGTTGTATTTTTATATATGTAGGTCTTAGAGTTATGGACAGTTACATGAAGATTATTGTGTACGTGTAGCATTCAAACGTCAATCGCATGATTAGGACACAAGAAGTAACAAGGAGAATTTAAAATTTCACACAGCTGCCATCTTGTGGTTATGGAAACAATTGAAATAAATTAGATGCCAGTGGATTAACATTCGTATAAGGATTTACTGTACCAAGTTTCACTGCACTCTGATGGCTAAATTGCGAGAAACGTCCATGTGAATATTTCTACTTCGCGTCACCGCCATGTTGGATTTGTGATCACCAGGTTATCTAAAGTCCTATAGGTGAACTTAAGTTCATAGCCCCTATGAACATAAAAAAAATCAGTTTGATTGATATAATAGATTCGTAGATATTCAGAGCCGTCTAAATATTTCGGATGTTCACCATGTTCCATTGTTAAATGTATAGGCCATAGAGTCATGCACCATTAAAGGGAAATTATTGCGTAGGTTCATTATTCAAACTTTCACTTCGATCGCATGTTTACGACACCAGAAATAATTAATTTTAAAATTCGCAAAGCCGCCATCTTGAGGTTATGTAATAATTGGACTAAATTATATACCAGTGCATTACAATGTGTATAAACATATCCTGTACCAGATTTCATTGCATTTGGAACATTTAATCGCGAGATAGGTGTATTTAAAAATTTCAAATTCGCTTAGCCGCCATGTTTGTTTTATAGTTAACTGGTTTTTGAAAGTCTTATAGATGAACTTTCAGTAGTACCCTTTATCTCCGTTTGCCGATAACCTAGATGTTAGGCCCCTTAAAACAACAACAAACAACTTTATCTCCGTACACAATTTCAGGATGATACCGCTAATAGTTTCAGAGATACTGTATAGAATGCCGGTGAAATATTTCGCACATCCGCCATCTTGTGGTTATGTAAACAATTGAACGAAGTTAGATGTCGGTGCATTACAATATGTATAAACATATACTGTACCATGTTTTATTGTGTTTAGTTGGTTAAATCGCGAGAAACGTCTATTTAAAAGTCGCAAATTCGCGTGACCACCATGTTGGTTTTGTAGTTACCAGTTTTTTAAAAGTCACATAGGTGAACGTCTAGTAGTTTCCTTTATAACCGTAATAAATTCCAGGGTGATATCAGTAATAGTTTCGGAGATATTGAATGCTGGTGAAATATTTCGCACAGCCGCCATGCTGGATTGGTGAGACGTAACAAAATTTGAAGGGCACGGTCGGGGTCGCCTGGAATAGTGCTATGAACTTATCGAGTGTCATTGAAATCGCTCCAGCCGTTTGGAAGTTATTAGGGGGGACACACCCACACCTCACACACACACACACACACGGACAAAAGGTGATCTCCTAAGCCTATTTTTTCAAAATTGAAAATAGGCTAAAAAACGAATTAACTCTAAAACCAATGGAATAATGGCTCGTAATAATGGGAAGTATTTATGCCTAAAACAAAATGTGTGTGTGTGTGTGTGTGTGTGTGTGTGTGTGTGGCATATTGAAACTGAATACAGTTTGCTTACTACATTTGAATGTTAGTTGTCTATTACTGAACTGATTTTAATGAAACTTCTAATAATTAATGTGAAGATGAACACACTGGGGTAACAGTTTCACGAATGGAATGGAGTCATTTCTATATTATGGTCAGTGTAAATCGTGAAGCATCACAGTGAAATTTTATATAAAGACATGTTTGAAACTGGCCATACTTTGTTTTTAAAATCCAGCTGTTTGCGTAGTGAAATTCAGTAGTGCCGGGGAAAAGTGGCATAAACCAATCAATATTCGTTAGTTACACTAGTTAGTTAATTCTAGTGGGCATTTGTATCATATCCAACTTGAGAAGGGAAGCACAAATGATTTGGGAATTAAAAAGAAGAAACTGATGTTTTTATAAATGTCAATAATGTATTCGTTATTACAGATTTTTCACTCTCTCGAAAAAAGTTTTGACTTGTGCCCCTTTTCCCTGGTACTACAGAATTGTTGTTCTTGGTTCACAAGGGAGCAGTTATGCTTGTACTTCTTAAGGTCATCGCCGTGTGTGTTCATTTCCCATATCATCTCTCAAGTTGTTCTCTATTACATTCTCGAAAGTGGTCAGGTCATAATGTTTATCTAGTTGAATCTGAAAGCTCTCGTCACATAATGATTGAGCTATTCTGTCTCTAAAAGATGGTATATTGTCTTTCCCGGCCAGTGAATTAAAACTCGGCAATTCTTCTACTTTTATGCCCTGCTTGTGTGGGGTTTCGCCTAGGAACAATAAGCTGGCTCATCAGCGGGCTCTTGGTGTCAGTGCCCGGTCCCCCACAGGAGTAGTGAACTGCACGCTACCTCGCTTATTATAAAGCACAGCTGCTCTTCTTTACTGCGAGAGCTAAATATCAAGCAGCCTTTCACCTACCTCTCCGTTTATTTGTTTTTGCTTTTTTCTTGAACTCAGAGTAGAGTAATATAAACCTCTAATCGCTGCTCCCTATGTAAAGGTTCTGATGTAAACCCACTGTAATAGTTCACATCGGAGCTGACTTCATCGTTCCGTATATCTCCTTATTGTTTCAAATAGATGATTTACTTTCAATCTTCAATTATTTTTCATAGTTTCCAATTTAATGTGCAGATATTGAAAATAAAACGAGAGTTAATAGGTACTGCAAAATTCGTTTGAGGGGCTTTAACATCCTGATCATCAGCCCCGTGTACTTGGGGCCTATGTGTGCTTTTTTGTGATGGCTGTATTAGTGTGCGTATTTGTAATTCAGGTGAGGATTTGGAAGGAAGTGGTCGTAGCATTAAGTTAGGAACCATCCCGGCATTTGCTTTCAACAGAAGTGGGAAACCATGGAAAACCAATTCCAGGATGGCTGAGGTGGGAATTTAATTTACTTTTTCTGAGTTTTGCTTCACGATGCTGAGTGTATCACGTTCCATCCCTCAGACCAGAATTACATTTTTGGCACAACCGTGAATCGAACCCAACAGCCAAGAATGCTAGCCGCTACCGATGAGGTGGTCAGCGTCATAGATGTGTCATTGTTAATGTGAGAATTAAATAGTGTTCCTCTGTAGATCAGTCGTCAGAGCACTGGCAAACAAATCTGGAAGTCGTTGCTTTGAGTCCCGCGGCAGTCAAGGTATTTTGATTCTTTAACTTTCATCTAGATATGGCTTGCACTATTTTGGTATTACACGACCTAACAGCTTCATTTGTATCATTCCAGTCATAAAAGTACATTCTTGGAATCTGTAGGTGTGACATTATCTTCTTCCAGTATCCTCATTACTCTGCAGAGGACTGATTGAGCCCATAGTTTTGAGGCCGTGGTTTCTTAAGAGAGATTTGACATTGCAGTCGCTTATCCCGGTGTACTGTACTTGTAGAGTGTGAGGGTGGAGAATTCATCTTTTAACCTGTGTCTTTGTGATGGCTATCGAGTGGTGACCTGTTTTAAAATTCTCGTATTTCACAAACGAAAATCGACCGAATTCCGGTATATTTTAGAAATCTCTAACACAAAAGTTTGCATACCGAATGGATGAATCTTAAAGCTCTAATCAAGTTTTCAAGCGTAAGTGTAATTGAATGTCTGCAGACACTTCCGAAGGGGTGATGGCGAGATTTAGGCTCGGTGCGTAGAGTGACCAATGCACATGTGCGAGAAAGTTGAACTCTCTCACTGATGGGGTGAGAAGCTACAAACAAAAATAAATTACCGTTTACCTCAGGAGAGCTAAGAGAAATGACTGTTTTACTGAGCAGGGCTGAGAGAGTGGAGAATAGTGGCGCACAATGTGGGTGGTGGCGCAGTCTGCAGGCGAAATAGAAGGCAGGACTCTACCGAACGTTCGGAGGCTAAGACGTCGGGCATTATGAGACTGATCAAGATTTCCCGGAACAAATGCGAAACTCCCGTATATTTCCTGCATTTTTCCCGGGTCACTAAAATTCCCGCATTTCCCGTATTTCCAATATCGCTCGACACCCTGCTGTATTAGTGTGTATTTTTAATTCATATGAGCATTGGGAAGGAGGCGGCCATGGCCTTAAGTTAGGAACCATTCCAGTATTTGCCTGGAGTAGGCTATATGTGAGGAAACCACTTCTAGTATGTGGTGAAGATCGAACCCACACTTGTCAGTTATGTCTCACGAGTAGGGTGAACACCGTTCCTGCCATCAGACCAGAAATACATTTCAGGACAGAGCCGGAGATCGAATCTGGACCTCCAGGGTGACAGCCACGAATGCTAGCGCAACAAAGCGAAGTGATCACAAAGGAAGGAAGGCACGCTCATTCTTTGTTTGAGGGGCTATAGAGCACAAAATCCTGATTGGTCAATAATAATACTTGCTGTTTCTTGCGCTTATCAGTGCTATCAGATATGTTTACGACTGGAGTACAACACAAACAACTATACTTGCTAGACGAGTAGCCTATAAACAGTTTTAGTTGATGAGATGGTCGATAATTACTCGACTGCTGGAGATTCTGTTGTCAACATGTTGTTGTCTTAGAATCTACAGCTAAACTCAATTACGGGCTTCAATCCATTAGTATTTCCCGTTGGGAGCAGGGCAAAGAGGCCATCGTACCATTGTCTATTGTTCCATCTTCAGAGGAGCGACTTTCAGCAATGGGAGCGCCAATTCTCTCCACAGTCTAGAGGCACATATTGAGACTCCTTGTCAAACCCACGGCGCGGCGTAGCAGAGTAGGATAAATAGTGCACCACGACCGCTACGGGAGGTTTGACAGCGGCTATCCTTAGTGTTTCTTTCCCCGAGGTTTCCCAGGCAAATGACGGGATAGTACCTTACTTGAAGTCCCTGGGCGCATACCACATCCCTGTCCGTAATACAGTTACACACACTACTACAGTCATCACAGAAACACAGGTTATCAGACAAGTTCAACACACACCCAACTACACGGTCCTGATGACCAAGATGTCCCAGCCCCTTAAATAAATTAACCACAACATTATAACATGAATTTGTGAGGTTTTAATACAAACATTGAAGTCGTTACAAGAATAGAAGAGCAGAGATTTTTCTTTTCATTTGAATTTTGCAGCTAAAATGGAGCACAAGAAATATTTCGGCGGCTCTGGTGGCGTAGTTGGTAGCATGCTGAGCTTCTATGCCCAAGATCGCGAGTTCAAACCTGGCTGAAGTCGTCGGATTTTTAAGAGCGTTAAAAATCCCTCAGTATGCCTTCCTTCGGAGGGGATGTAAAACCGGCGGGCCCATGTCATAGATTTATGGCATGTAAATAACCTTCCACTAACAACAAGTGTGCACAGCTAAACTGTGTAGATTGGTTTTGATTAACGCTCTATTAGTTCCAACATTCGCCGCCAGGTGTAAGTTGCGGTGGCATCTAGTAGCCAAGTTCACAGCTAGGTGTTGTTGACGGTATTACTTGGTAGCAAAAGTAGAAACTACTTGAAATTGATCTTCTGCAGTCCTTACCTGATTTACAGATAACACACATTAATACAGCAATCACAATTAACACCGGTTATCAGACAGATTCTACACACACCCAAAGTACATGGGGCTACATGACCGCGTTCTCGCAGCCACTAAACTGAGGAACCAACCAACCAGAAATATTTCGGGAGATCTTACTGGAATTTCAGATCTGTCAACAGTGGAGTAGAGTATCTCCTCGTTACATATACTATCACCGCTGTAAAGGTTCTCGTGTAAACCCACCCTTGGCTCTTAGCCAAAACAGTCACCAAGGGTGCACTCAGTTTTTGTTTCCGCGACTGTACTTAGGAGTACAAGCCATATAAATGGAAATTAAATAGTAATAAAAATGTCTGATGAATGTGGGAGTTGAACGTGCGACCTGTAGCTTTGGCTGCCACTGCTCTACCAACTGAGCTAACACGACAGACTCAATTCCTACAGCGGGCTACTATCACATAGTGATTGTGTCTGCATAGGCTGGTTTCACAGATCAACAGTTGCTATGGCAATTAAAGCGTCTACTTCAGACAACGCCTTAGGGCGTAGGACAGGCTGTTCCAAATCCACTAGTTTGAGTATGCGTACACGCGAGTACTCAGCAGTGATGCTCGGAGCACGGTTGGAGAGGGACTGGGGGTGATAGCGAGTACGTCACTGGGCGAAGGTCATAGCACATGTCCATGCGCTTCCTGCCAGTCTTGATGTATCCACCGCGCAGTGACGGCAGCTCCCACAGCAGAGCTGTATTGCATGTTGCAGGTTTACTCACGCAAGGTGGCGAGTACACCATTGCTCACTGCTCGGCGTAGGCGATACCCCCACATTTGTCATATTTTAATTCTGTACTTCCTCTCAATATAGTATGCATTCATTGTACAATACATGACTTAACTGCTTAAAGAGATAAGTCTCCTTGATCAACAATGGAGTCGTGAAAATCCTATTCTAGACTAGTATACGTGTTACCTATAATTAATGTCCTGCGCGGATACGGATATCCATGGATAAACCTGCGGATAACCTCAAAATGTTTCGCTATGCGGATGTAGTTTGCATGGCTGTGCAGATAGCGGGCAAACTGTGGATAGATTTTAGAATAAATTATTATCCGAATTTATTTAATATCATTAATGGAACTCGGATATTTATGAAATTTTTCCGTTATTTTTTTATGACAAATGTATGATGATTTAAGATAATCTCATTCAAATTATGTCATTAAGCATAATTAACAATCGGAACTCAAAAGGGTTGCAATTCTGGCTGTATAACATTCATTTATGTTCGACGATGTCGAAATATAAATATTGTACTGTATGTCAGAAAACTGTACTTTAAGGAGGGTCATTAAAGTGCTAGTTTTCATTATGATACAGTTTCTCCCACCAATCAGTGCTCAAGATTTTAATTATGAAACAGTTGTGTGACCAATTAGGTACTTTATAGCTTCGCACATGCACTGAAAATCCAACATGTCGGACATGAATTACATGATTTGAAAGTTGGCAATGTTAAGAATATCCGATCAATGCATAAACAAACTGGGGAATGTGAAAAAGAAATAGCACTGTACCTTAATATCCACAACTCCAATTTCTACACAGGGCATTGAGTACGATTTTGCCGACAATTTTAATGAATGCTGGTGTTGATATAAACACACCAGAATGTCATGGAGACGGCAAGCATATGACATTAGATCCACGGAAATCAATCAATAGCCCAGCTCAGTTCTTATGCGAAACTTTTCATTCACATGTCATTGGGACTCCATTGATTGCCTTCCGTTGACTTTCTATACACATCAAATTTGAAGAATAACTAGTTGATAATACGATACGTTTTAATATAATGCGTTTGCAACAGCCTATTTTGTGTTATTTTACCAAAATAACAAAATGATCCCACATAGTACCTGCGCGCTATCTGTTGGTGCTAGTTCAGGATAAACAATGTTTCAAAGCTTTGAAATTTGTTATTGGGTAGAGAGTAAATGCTAAGCCTACACAATTCCCAAGAAATGAAGAAGAAAGCTTTGGAAGGACTTTCATCCTTAATGGGAACCTACTGCATGCGCTCTTCACTAAAGTCAACTGACAGAATCTCGACAGATATTTATTAATGTTTATGTTAGAACATATAATATCATTATAATTAACTAATATAAGCAGTCGTATGCAACTCGCCTATAATGGTAATTAAGACACTCGTATGGCAATTATAAAACTCACTTTGCTCGTTTGTAAACATACCGGGTCTTTCATATAAAGAACGCCAAGCGGCGGTCTTGTTATCCGCTGCTGCGCTGGCCTAGGCCGAGCTTTTGGCGCGCAGCGGCCCCCTGCCTTAAGCGTGTGTACAATCCTATATGAAATATTACCATATAAAAGATGCTAGAAGTGTCGTCCTTCCTGGGTTATACAGGCATTGTATCTGGTAACCACATTCTGGCTGACGCGAGTGAGTTCTGCCACTGTCATGTTTCGGATCTGTTAGTTATGTTTTTTATTGAGCACTGAGCCAGTGGTGTCAAACTTATTTTCAATTACATGAATCTGTGCTAGTGAAGGTGGCACTTCATCAGGAAATTGCTGAACAAATGCATCACGTACCCTCCGAGACGACTCGTACTTAAAATAAGCTTTACATACAAAAACACTATGTTGTAATGATAACTGTCTCACCATGTTAGCATCTGAGGTTCTGATTGGCGACTGAACACCTGCACGCTTATTCTACAATGTACTAAGCGTGCACTTTCAGTACTACATCAGGGGGCCGTGGCGCGCCACAAGCTCGGTCAAGGCCCCTGCAGCAGCAGATAACAAATCCGCCGCTCGCCGTTCTTACTTTATATGAAAGACCCTGTACTTGTCTTAATTATGGCCATCATAGGCCCGTTACATAATGTACATGACATACATAGCCTAGGGGAACGACTCCAATGTTTAAATGTGTTGCTTTAATACTATATCTACCATAATTTAAAATAATATTGTAACGTCAGTAGATTCGGATAACAAACGTGCGGATGCGGATAACAGATGCGGATAACAAACGTGCGGATGCGGATAATGTTTTGTTTCTCCGCGCAGACCTATAATAACAATCATCAGTACTTTCCCTTTCAAAGAGAGGATTGTAGAAATTTTGGGTGACCATGAATTCCCGAGCTTCCCCTTATCACGAAAGGTCAACATACCTAGTTTGTTAGTTATTGAGTTTTTAAGGGTTAGAACAGCGAGGTCATCTGCCCCTCAACATACCTACTTATTACAAATAAGGTATCAATTTCTGCCAACATTCAAGTTTTTATTAATGCCAGTTTCGGTGTCTAAGCATGCCGTCCTCAAACTCGGAGTGGCAACAGTAAATGAAGCCTAACAGCAAGAAAATTACTATGAATAACTATTAATTGATAACTTTCGATATGATGACACATATTTCGAAGAAATTTCAATTTAGTAACATTTTTGGGATTTTGGTTGACAATAACATTTCATGTTGGTAGCACTGCCTTTTAGAATTGTTAATTACACTAGGAGAGACTACAAGAAAAATATCGAAATTTTGAACGATTTTTAGGAACTTAAGGGATTTCTAGTCCAACACTACGATTTCATACTATCTCGCGACCGATAGGCGTAGGCTACTAACTTTCAATGATAGTAACTAAGATGTCCTTATAGCAACATAAAGATGTGTCTACAGCGGCTTCGGTGGCGTAGTTGGTAGAATGCTGAGCTTCTATGCCCAAGATCGTGGGTTCAAACCCGGCCGAAGTCGTCGGATTTTTTTAAGAGCGTTAAAAGTCCCTCAGTATGCTTTCCTTCGGAGGGGAAGTACTGTAAATCCGGCGGGCCCATGTCATAGATTTATGGCATGTAAAAGAATCGTCCACTAACTACAATTGTGTGAAGCTAAATTTATATGTTAGATTTGATAACGCTCTATTTAAGTCCCAACGTTCGTCGCCAGGGGCAGGTTGTGGTGGCATGTAGTAGCCAAGTTCGCAACTAGGTGTCGTTGACAGTAGAATTTGGTAGCTTAAGTAGAAACTACTTGGAATTGATCGTCTGCAGTCCTTACCTATATTACAGACAACACACACTAATATAGTCATCATAATTAACACCGGTTATCAGACAGATTCTACACACACCCCAAAGTACCCGGGGCTACATGACCACGTTGTCGCAGCCCCTAAACTGAGGAGCCAACCAACCAACCAGTTGTGTCTACTGAACTAGAATGCACAGGCCTAGATGACAAACACTTGTTGCCATGGTAACCACCGGATATCTGTGCTTGTTCTTTTTTTTTTGTCCACGCTAAACACAGTCAATAGTTAATCACATATAATCTCGTCTAATATGGTTGGTCATATATGTGTGTTGAACGACTGAATGTCATCTATAATTGTGACTTGGGCAATACTGAAAATGATTTCAATCTCTTCTGTAAATAACTATGTAGCAAAGGGGGCCAACACAATGACTAGGTTTCACACTTAGTAACCTTTTCTTGGATGACTTTCAATTTATTATACATTTCCCGAAGGGGTTTCAGTCAATGTCTTCATATTATGAGACGCTAAAGTAATGACTAACAATATTGTAAAGAATATAAGGACGCATACAAAAAATACACTGCATTCAATTAGTGCACATGATGAAATCCTTTGTTACCAGACAAAGCAGAGAAGCGAAAACGCTCTGGCAGAACGCGATATTCACGGAACATCCGTAATCTAACTATTGTTTTCTCTGCGTAAATAGAAACTTCAAGGAAGAACGGAGCTAGACGGATACACAATTGTCTCATCTTCACTAAGTTTGTTATTGATGGTGATTAAATGACGCAAATTATCTTAAGGTTTACGAAGAAAAACAGAAGATAGCGTAAGAAGTTGATCGATTTTATCCCCGTGCCAAGTCTGGACTTGTGCGCTCCCAAGTGTAAGACAACAAAAAGTCTAGGATTGATGGGCAGAGGGGCTCGCTTTAGACCACGGACAGTTTGCCATTAGCTGAACGCCTTCTCCTTCAAGCCTTGTCACACTGCTTCTTCATGCGAGAAGATATTATGCGCACAACTCCTCTGCCTTCATCAACTATCCCTGACAGGAAATATCCAATACCTCCTCTTTCCTCTGTAGATTCAGTTCTTCTTGCTGAAATAATAACGGGAAACTTGTGATGTGGTAGTCTTATGATCATCACCACCAATGTCATAGATTCCCCAGGAACTCTCAACTTATGAGCCGTGGTTCCAGTTGATTTCAGCATTGCTTCTGTCCAATTCATATCTCCAGCTAATCTCCCGTGGTCTAGTATACTCTTTTCACTTCGTCGCTGGTAGTACTATAAAATACAGTGGAACTTGGATAATTCGAATTTCTATAATTCGAAATAGTCAAATTCGAATATTTTGCTTGGTACCTAGCATTTTGTATGGAAACAATGTTAATAGATCGTAGTTAATTCGCATATTTTCTTGGTTTATTTGAACCCTTTACATCAGGGCCATCCAGTCATTGCGCTCTGAGAGCGCGGCCGCGCTCGGGGAGCACTGGGCAGTCCGACTAGCGCTCCTTCCCCTACCACCACTATACTGTGGCAGCGAGGAGACGGACGATGTTCGGACCGCGCTGAATAGATACCTACGTACAGTCGTGGGGTCGACGGCTTTTGTGGGTTTGTTGACATATTGACAGGGCCGTTTTGCCATAAAAATATATACCGCATATACACATCGAATGGCACTCCGATGTATGGAATGTGCAGGAAACGAACGCAAGTGTTAAGTAAAGAATATTGTGATTATTTCAAACTGAAATGTGAACATATCAGAGATGAAAATTCCACAACACTTTACTAATTTGAACAGATAGTACAGACCTTGAGAGATCTTTGCTCCGTCGTTTTTACGAGCTTTTCGTTTTGGAGGAAACAATCTTCGCTAAATTGGGTACACTATTTCTGGACATAGCTATTCGTAAACAATTGCGCAAGTTTCTATCACTCATCGTTACACGATGTTTACTTTTGGTGAGCGTAAGAACCGACAACAAACGCTCACAAATGTACGTTGAGACAAACATTGCTCACTTCGGTGCGGCGGGCTGACCGCGCACTCAACCAACCAAGCTCCTCCCCCCACTACCGAAACTACACTATCTTCCACCAAGGAACTCGGAGCACTGGCTTGGAGCGCGGCCGGAGCGCCAGCGCTCGGGGAGCGCTGTGTGGATGGCTCTGCTTTACATGAACTGTAGAGCACTGTATTGTATTTCATAACTCGTTTATATTTTTAAAACAATTGTGGTGGCAGTGTTGGAATGCGGGCAAGTTCCCGTCATCCTGCCCTTCCGGGCTAGCAGCGAGGTCAGTGCCTTTTCCCCTCCCCCTCTCATCCCATTTGAACATTTCTGTTTGGTCTCTTATTGATAGTGCATGGTGTAGTAATGTCCTCTTCCAACCCTAAGACGTACAAAACGTTAACTTCAGCTAAAAAGTAGCGGTGTTTAGGGAAGTTAAAAAGATTCTAAAGAAGAAATCTCATAGAGCTAAAGAGTTCGGAAATCCCCCTAACACGTTATTGACATCTTTGGAGGGTCAGGAACGACTGATTCCAAGTGCGGCAAATGCATCCAATTACGTCCAACAGCTGAGAGTGTTTTTTGAAAATCAACAAAACGTTTGTGATTCTATTTTTCTGTTACTAAATGTCGTGATATTACTTGTGAGAGAATTAAATAGAGAAAGCAATCTCGTACTGTTTGACAAACCGTAAATGTTACTGTGTCCAGTACTGGTATACATACTAATTGTATCTAAGTATAGCAATTTGTTAAATCTTCAACTTTGAGTAATTTTTGAAACATTTTTGTTTAATTTGAATTTTTGGATAGTTTAAATTTTTTAATTGTCCCTTAAAGTTCGAATTATCCAAGTGCCACTGTAAAAATAACGGACATTGCCCACTAATCCCACCCACCTCACCACAATACTCCATCCATAAAAAGATTATTCTATAACAAGATAGTCTAACACTTGAGATAATATTTTATTTGAATAGTCTGAGCAATGGGGATTGAAGATAAATGTGGAGAAGAGTAAAACAGTGGTGATGAGTAGAGGTGAGAAAGAAGGAAAAGGAATAATCAAGTCGGAGACAAGGAATTGGAAGTGGTGAAACACTTCGAATACTTGGGAAGTGGACTAACGGAAGATGGAAGACTAGATTTGGAAATTAGTAGAAGAATACAACTCGGGAGTGCTTTCTACCAACAGGTACGGGGACTAGTATGGAACAAGGATATGCAAATTAAGGCTCAAGAAGTTATGAACAAAGCATATAATCTTCCTATAATGACATATGCAGCGGAAACTTGGATGATGACGATGATAATTGTTGTTTTAAGGGGCCTAACATCAAGGTTATCGGCCCCTAATGAAATAAAATGGCGTGAAATGAAAGGATGTAGATAAAAACAGCTCACTGCCATGGATGAAACAAAAATGGTGTTTATAAAACAGACAGTGAGCCCCAAAAATTATGCCTTATTTGAATAAAAAGAATAAAAGGCGGATGGTAAAAAAGAATAAAACAAATAAGGCATAGTGAACAATAAAATAGATGAACACAATAAAAAACATAAAACAGACTTAACCTGAATTAAAAGTCGTAACTACACATTAAAACTTAAAAACGTAACCCACTCTCCCTCATGAACCGGATGACGAGGTCTACTGACGGCCCGTCATCACGGAGAATAAGGGAGAGGATATTAGGCAGTTTAAGTGTCCTTCGCAGACCGGCCAGATCCACACACTCCAAGAGAATGTGTGCCACAGTTAGATGGGCACCGCAAGTACACACAGGGGGATCTTCTCTCTTCAGCAAGTGGGAGTGCGTAGCAATCCCATGGCCGATCCGGAGTCGACAGAGCACCACAGCTTCCTTCCGGAGAGATCGGAAGGAAGATTTCCACACCTTCGTTGTCTCCTTGATGCCTCTCAGTTTGTTGGGTGGAGGCGTGGCACGCCACGCTTCCTCCCAATGCGACAGGATCGAATGCCGCAACTGAGAGTGCACATCACTAGCAGGCACCTTATAGGGTGGCGAGGGCAGTGCGACTACCTCTCTTGCCGCCTGATTAGCAAGCTCGTTTCCCGCAATACCCATGTGGCTAGGAAGCCACACAAAGGTCACCCCGGTTCCAGCGCTACACGAACTGACGAGCAGGTCGTGCACACGCTGGACCAACGGGTGCTTCGGGAAACACACATCGAGCGCTTGCAGCGCAGAGAGTCAGTACACACAAGAAAGTGCTGGTGATCGTCTGATAGCGTGTACCGCAGAGCCTCTAAGATGGCAAAGAGCTCCGCTGTGCACACGCCACAAGCCTTGGGAAGTGAAAAGAGAAACCGACGATCCTCAACCACAAATGCACAGCCTACTTTCTCGTTTACCCTCGAACCATCCGTGAATAGAAGCCCTGATCCTGGATACCGGCTCACCACGGACTGGAACAGCCTGCGATGGACGGAGGAGTCCGTGTCCGACTTGGGGCCGGTGTGCAGATCCAGAATTGTATCAGGGCGAGAGACCATCCACGGAGGAGCCTTGCTGGGTACTCGGACGATACAGGAGACAGAAGGAAATCGGAACTGACGGTATAAGTCATCCAAGCGAATCCCCACCGGCCGAGTGGCTCGGGCGAGCGCATCATACAGCCGGCGATTCGGATTGGAAAACAAACATGGATAGCTTGGATGAAGGGGCATCTGTCGAATAGTTGCAGCATAGGTCAGCAGTACTTGTTGGCGCCTCAGGTGTAAAGGAGGTACGCCAGCCTCGGCGAGCAAGCTGACGACTGGGCTCGTCCGAAAGGCACCCGTCGCCAGCCTCACACCGCCGTGGTGGACACTGTCCAGTTTAACAAGCACTGACTTACGGGCCGAACCATATGATACACTGCCATAATCTAATCGAGATAAAATCAGAGCCTTATAAAAGCGTAGGAGCACCGCGTGGTCCGCCCCCCATGACGTGCCGCTAAGATACCGCAACATGTTGAGTTTCTTAGTCCAGGCAGTTTTCAAACACCGCACGTGTGGCTCCCACGTCAATTTCTGATCGAAAAGGAGCCCAAGGAACCGGTACGTATCGCCCAGATAAAGCTCAGGATCAGGATGTAGAGTGCGCTTTCGGCAGAAATGGACAACCGAGGTCTTAGCGGTTGAGAACCGAAAG